>CM066983.1:83208320-85708320 GCA_033977485.1 Hydrangea macrophylla
AATCTAGTATCTGAAGAAAATCTGGCGGACGAAAGGTCGCCGATTGTCGTCGCAAAGCCTGTGGCAACAAATCTCCATTTCTCTCTTCTCTCCAACGATATTTTATAAGGTTTGCGAAAAATGAAATTCTCACCCTCTCCTATTTATAGAAAAAACTTTCTAGAAATTACGTTTACCACCCAGCGAGTTCTCAAAACTTCTAATTAACTCCTGAAACGTCGCGCACGTCCATTTTATACCTTTACGAGTGAAAATTATAAATTACAAAAGTTTTCGACTAAGTCTCGTTTGGGTCCAAAATTACGTCCGAAAACTAAATTATGTGGTATCTATAACAACCTACCTTTTATATAACGTGACACTCACATTCTCATCTCAGTTCTCAAAATGATATATATATATATATATAACAATATTAAAATTACTAGAAATTATACTACATAAGTATAAATTACTATTCATAAAATATCAGAAAGTCAAATAACATTTAAATCACATAAATGTCATTTAACCATGCCAATACAATCTTGCTTACCAAATTCCGTTGTCCTTACTGACACCTCACCTTTGACTCACAGTCAACCTCATCCTCAATTAATAATAACATTGATAATCCCCAAAACTAAATACGCATGATAAAACAATGGAATTTTGGAACAGGTGTGACAACTCTCACCTTCAAAAAGGAAGTTTGTCCCCAAACTTATACATCATACGTCGAACATGTACGAATACTCATTCTTCATTTCTTCCTCACTTTTCCATGTAGCCTCCTCAACCGTGTGACTACGCCACAGTACTTTCACCATATGGTACTTTAAAGATTAAAAAACAACAAAAAACTGTTGTTTTGATTAGCGTGCTAGTTGCTGAAAATAAGAAGAAGAAAAACACGTTAATAGCATTTTATGGTCATTTCAATCCAAAAAAAATCTCTAAGACCTTTGGCATGAAAAAACAAAATGTGTGAGTTGATTGTGCATTTTATTGCACATGAAAGGGCTACGGTCAGCACACCCTAAAATAAAAGCATTGCCGTAACATTTGAATACCATATTTTGAAATAAATACTTAGAAATTGTAACACTTTCGTATAAGAATAGTAGAGTTGTTAAGTGGAGAACTGCAACCAAGGGCTCTTGTGGTCTAATGTTATCACCTCCTCTCCCAAGTAGGAGGAGAAGGGTTTGAATCTCACCAAGGGTGAGTTGAAGGAATATATCCGCTCATTTTCTAGTAGAATGCCTTTGAACTTTTTATGGTGATACATGCCATCACTTGTGATTTTACCTCCACCACTAGAAGTAGAATCATGATTGATGCACACATATATTCTACAACGAGTGACCGACATTTATGGTATAGAGGCGTTGTTTGTCTTTGCTCTTTTGTCTGTTTTAAAGTATTTTTGGTGGTCCAAATTGCTTATTAATTTGTTGTTTTATTAAAAAGATAAGCAGATCTAGTCCAAAAAAGCAGTTGAGTCATAAACAGGTGGTGAATGCTTTTCACAACACATTAACCAAACACTCAAAACATATTAAGCAATTCTATCAATCCAGATCAAGATTGCATAAGCAAACAAACAGGCTCATAATATAGCATGTCTCATGACTCATGTGGAGTGTATAGTGTGGATGGACATGCAGTGGAATTAATCTTTTGTTCTTATGCCAATTAAATTTCTTAGCATGACAAAGTTAAAAAGAAACGCTTCAACTAAAAACATTTCTCTTCTAGAAATTAGAAATCTTGATGGACTTGATTTTCGAATCTCTCCTAAAAGGAAAATTGAATATGCTGTTGAACCATGTTAGTGTTAGTGAAAGAAATTTATAGCCTCTTTGGATAACCTTTGAACCTTGGTCATAAATTGCTTAGGGGCGAGCTTAATGATTTTTTGAAGAATTACATTCTGTATACTTTTTTTTATAGGGGGACAAGCTAGTTTATATACTTGAGCATATATTTTAAAAATAATGCTATAATATATAGTATATACATATTTTAAATCTAGGGGTGGTCGCACTACTTAACCTTTACTCCCAACCCTTTGCTCCCAAGATCTATCATTGCTTTAAACCATATCACAATCAATTGATTTGTGAATCATAGACTGTATCATAAAAAGAGGACAATATTTGGTTTCGTACATGAAAAGTGTCATATACATTTTTGTGGAGAAAAAATAGTAATTACTCCATCGTTATTTCACAATTCTATGCTTTTTACTGCTCCCCTCCTTAGGAGGAAAAAAAAATACTAATTACTCTGTTATATATTATCGCAAAGAAAAATGCTAGACCCACACAATGAACCACACATTTTTTCCACACACTTCTTTAAATGCTTGTACTTTGTGCTGTATAAGTGGGGCACAAAAAAGTGTAAAAAATTCAAACAGCACAAAGTACAAGCATTTAAAGAAGTGTGTGGAAAAAGTGTGTGGTTCATTGTGTGGGTGTAGCATGACTCTATTGCAAAATTCTATGCTTTTTACCCCCTCCCGCTTCTTTGGGCAGAGAAAACAAAGAGACCCTACAAATCTTATCAATGCATTAAACTATATGGACAAGCTCTATAGCTAAATTAAATATCTATCTAGATTCGAGCAATGGCTTAGCCTAGTTGGTAAAAGGGCTCTCCTTGCCATGCTAGCTCGTACTAGGGTTCGAACTTTGCCCACCTACCCCAAGTCCTGGTACTTATGTCCTCACATGAGACCACTATACAAAATGATTACATATATATATATATATATATATGTAGAGAGAGAGAGAGAGAGAGAGAGAGTGAGTCTGACTTGTGTGCACCGGGTAAGAGCACTGGGTGAACTGACTTTTAAGCCCTAAAAAAATAGCGGGGCGGTGGGACGGGGCACCGGTCAGCGGGGGTGCCTATGATTTTTTTAGGCTTAAAAGTCAAGTGCGCTTACCTAATGCGCATGCATTGGAGCCTGACTCTCTCTCTCTCTCTCTATATATATATATATATAAATTCAAATTTAAATTGAAAGCTAATTTTTTTTTTTAATGTCCACTTGTTTATGCTTTTAAATTGGACCTTTTCGGATTTCAACAATTAACACCCTATTTATCCTAATTCTCTCTTGTTTCAGCCCTATTTCTTTTTTCTATTTCTTTCGTCCCATTTTTTGAGCTCACATTTGGGAACTCAACATATTAAGGGGACAAAAAAAATCTACACCTACTTTCCACAATTACCTTTAATCATTACAATAACTTCTTTAGTTTTGTCTTGGTGTAGATTTCAAGAAAGGGTGATTTTAGAAAGTAAGTAAAAATTATATCTATACCAATTTAAGAAAATGGACACTAATTTTGGGTCATCCCAAAGTAAAATATAGAACTCAAAAAATGAGACGAATGGAGTATTTTTTATTTGTTTATTTACACTGTGTCAGTATTTTTACATATGCCATGAAAAAAAAAATTCATCCATGTGCCAGCATTTTACTTGTATATTAATTTTTTGGAGATTTTTTTTTTTAGCAAATTAAAACCTTACCTATACTTCACCCATGGTCGGTCCAAAGGGGAGTAAAAGGGGCAACTATCCCGGGCCACCAAAGTTTACAAAATTTTGAGAGCCTTTATTAAATTTTCATAATTATATTTTTGTCTCTAGAATTTTTAGTATTTTACATTTAGGCCTCCCTTAAGACCCAATTTAGTGTCATCAACTACAGATATATTGATATAGATGTATATAAAACGCAAAAGCAAAGGCCCCTAGAATTTTGAAAAATACACTTTTAGTGTAAATTTTTTTTTTTTTTTTTTGTGTTGTAGAAATAAGCCCCTCTAGAATTTTGAAAGACACCATACAATGTTTAAGTTTCACAAATAGATTCATATTATAAGTAGCCCCAAAAAATCATCAATTATGTATAAGTAAACCCTAAAAAAATTTCCAATTATGTATAAGTAGACCCCAAAAAAATTGCCTCGGAGGCGGACCCTCGAAACCCCGTATAAGGACCTCCCTTTTAGTAGTTCG
This sequence comes from Hydrangea macrophylla, assembly GCA_033977485.1. Classification (NCBI taxonomy): domain Eukaryota; kingdom Viridiplantae; phylum Streptophyta; class Magnoliopsida; order Cornales; family Hydrangeaceae; genus Hydrangea; species Hydrangea macrophylla. Next base: position 83,212,341 of record CM066983.1, read on the forward strand.
TCCCGAACCTCCAAATACTCAGGACCGGCACTGACTTTACCTTTACCACTAGATCGACCATAACAACTATATGGCACTGCCACCACCATTATCACACTATACTATTAATTTACAGTTTATCAGTGCATGTCCAAAGTCATCAGCTAGACGCAGTTACGCTCGTCGGTCAAAGTCACCGGGTCGGCCAACTCTATGGATTCGACCTCTTCTCTTCCCACGTCACCAGAATAATACGGTTTTAATCGTTGGCCGTTAACTTTCAACGGTTTGCGTTGTTGGTGTCACTGATTTCGATTTCACCATACTGAAAGACCTCAGTTACAATATAAGGACCACCCCAACGCGAATTCAACTCTTTCCAGGATATATTAATTCGCAACTTAGAACCAGTGAATTAAACTTGTGACCTCCTAGAAGCTAAGATTTGCCTCATTTAAGATTTAAATGTGCGTGCATAGATTTGTAGAATCATTTTAAGTACATATGTTAGTTATGGGAGAGTACCTTGATTTTTGAACTTTAAAACTAGAGAGCTGAGATAGTGCTTATACAGAGGCGGATACAAGGGGCAGGGGCAGTGGTCATCCCTAGTTTCTGGAAAAATTACACTTTTATACATGTATTTTAGAAAATTTTCAAATTTTATTAAGTTTTGCCCTCCAAAATAAGTAAACTAATTGTATAGCCTCCCAAAAAATATTAGTCAGGCTAAAACAAAAAAATTTTATATGTAATATGTTGGCCCAATTATACTTCATTCTCCCAAAAATTGAAAAATAAAAAAATTAAAAAATATATATCAAACAAACATATTATATGTAATATACTTGCCTAATTACAAATTGTAACAACCTGAAAATTCATAAACATTTAATTGCAATGTCATATTTAAATTCAATTTGTATTATTGCTTTCATTTTAAATTTCAATTCTCACATGTTAATTCTTAATTCTTGACTTAATTACTATTGAAAGTATTGTTGGGGCCAAACTGCAATTTCTGTAAATATTAATAACACATGTGTTGGATTTGCAAAATCTGTATTTCAAACGGTGAAAATAACTTCTTTTGACTCAAACAGTATTTTTATAAAACCAGAAAATCATTTCCTGAGTTAAAATGAATTTCCTGTATTTTTATGACGAACACCGCGTCACGAAAATACCAGTTTATGTGCAAAACTGTCTGCGCCACACTAAACTTCCACAGCTTTTGGAAGTGATGTAAAGCAAGACTTGACATTTGCTTTATTTCTAATTATGGAAACTAATCATTTGATAAAGCCTTGTTTGGTTGTGCTTATATGTTGTGCATTAGTTTGTACCTACAAGCTAAGTTTCCCAAACACCCCTTGACCCCTACTAATCTATGGGTGACCCTTAGTGCATCAGTGGAGTTGTGTAATTGTGTATATACGTAGATATGGCTGTGTATAATAGTAGTTAGTTAATTGGAAATAAAACAATTTGTTGAGTCTAGCATAAGAGACTTGGAGCCCAAGCTCATCCTTTGGCTTCTCTATTTATACATTACTCATACACACAATTTCAGCAGAATGATACACTGAGAGAATAGAGAGAGTTCAGAGAGCTTCATTACATAAATTTCTAGGGAGAAGAGTTCCTTAATCACCAAAGCCAAAGCTTGTTGTGGAAATTTCTATATCTCATTTCTTTCTTAACAACCTCTTTGCTTTTGATCTCTGTGAGTATTTTTAAACTCACTCTCAATGTAATTCGTACTTAATTTCATGTTGTATGTATGTATCTATTAATCACCATTGTTGATTTTCATGATAGCTTGAAATTAGAAAAAGAGTGATTTTACAAACTTAATCAAAACAAGGTTTTTTTTAGAGATGATTTAGGAAGATTATGGTTCCTACAAGCTACTGTTCAAGTATTGAAGTCTAATTCACCCACATGAAAAAGTATATAAGAAAATTTGTTTTGCCATCCTTTAGTCTTTCATTAAATTCTAGAATTATATTTGAATTCATGTAAAATTGATCATGGATTCATAATCCTTGTGAAAAAATGAAGGGATCCATATATTATATGTCCTATATGCTTCGGATTTGCAAAATGGGTCAAAATGGACCCTTAAACTGAAAACAGAGCAGTTTTGACGAAGAAGACGAAGCCTTTGCTTCATCTCGCGCGCGTGATCGCGCGAGCGGCCCGCGCGCGCGAGGTGTGTGTTTCCAGGCAGACAGAAAAGTTTTATATAAAGGAAAAATAAAAATTAGGCAGATCGCGCGAGCGACCCGCGCGCGCGATCTCCATGTACTCTGGCAGAAAGAAAAGTTTTAATAAAGAAAAGAAAAATTGGGCATATCGCGCGAGCGGCCCGCGCGCGCGACTTCTAGCAGTTTCTAGTTCTTGCTTGTTTTGGGTTAAGGAACTGTTTGGGTGGTATTTTATAAACTGTTAAAGCTCTGTTTGGGAAATTTATTAAATCAGAATCTTAATTGGTTATGTTTGAACGATTAAAACGATGAATTGTGACTTATCAATCCCCGTACGCACGTCGTTTATATAATTCAATAATTTGCCTCATGTTTTAAAGTTTCATGACATACATGTTGAGTCGGTTGTACATGCATGGTGAGTGTGAATGATGGTCAGTATGGAAAAGAGTAATGGTCAATGTGGTATAGTGAGTGCGGTTGAGATTGGAATGTGGACACTCCCTGGTAAGTGAGTACCAAAGTGTGTTGTGATTGAGATTGCGGCGAGGGTGTCTTTGAAATATGACGGTGGCAAAACTGGACACTCCCTGACGACCATGGTAGTGTCAAAGTGTGTGAAGCCAAACTTGGACATTCCCTGGCACCCATGGAAGTGCTAAAGTGTGGCCTACGGACACTCCCTGATACCCGAGTCTGGATACTGCGTGAGGGTTCCTCCGGTATTTGCATGGCGGATTAGGTAGTCAAAGTGTGAGGCAATGGACACTCCCTGGTACCCCGGACCAAAATGTGAGGCAAACTGGACATTCCCTGGCACCCCTGTGCTAAAGTGTGGCTATCTTAGCGTTTCAAAGATACTGGTGTGTGATGGTGGGTTGTGCGGTTTTTGTTGAGAGAAAAGAGTCGGTAAGATGAGATGGTGCATTGTTCTCATACACGGTCACATATATGCGAATCATATCTTTTAAACAATATTGTGCTTGTTTCCTAAAATGATCTCCATACTTTAATGTAAACTTGTTGTATTAAATGAGAATTGGAAAATGGTAAATGAGTATTTGTTACATTCAAAGTCATGTTTTTTTAATACTCACCAGCTTCTTGAAGCTGACGACGTTGATGCGTCCTGGACATTCGTGTTCAGGCTTTTCAGGTTATGACATTGTTAGACCGTATGACTATGCAAACTGAGAATCCCTGCTGGAAAGAGAATTTACTTTTATATGTTTTAAGTTATAAATTTGGGTTGAAATAAGGATGACTGTAATAGACACTAAGTTATTGTTTTGTTTTAAGGCGGTTTGTGAATGTAGAGACCCCGTGATGTACTATGTAATAAGTTAGAAAAATATTTGTAAGCTTTGATTGCTCTACTCTGATTATATGTTTTTGTTGTTCGACGTTTGGGACGGAATCGATCCTTCAAACTGTCGCGACCTACGGGTCCATTAAGGAAATTAAACACTTTCCATATTTATGCTACGTCGGAGCGTGACAGTATTTAGTGGTATCAGAGCCAGGTTATCATTTATCTCAAGATAGTTTAGCCAGGTTAGGGTTTACCAGTTTAGACCCGATTCCACGATCTGTTAGCTTATGCTTTGCACCCCGATGTTACGACAGGGAGGATAGACTCAGAACCCAAACGCCTAAGATTATCTCTTTCCTGATTTAAGTTAGTACCTTTTTATCAGGTATGGATCCAGCTCAGCCCTTTTTTGTACTAGATGGGATTGGAGGACATTTGGTGACTCCCGGGGCAGTAGTCCCAGCTTTTCTCGATTTATATCACACCGCTATTGAGCAGCTGGCCACGACGACTATAGTATCAGATCTGTGGCACCAGGTTCACGTGGTAGGCTTAGTTGACTTAACTCGTATCCGCCTAGAGCTTTGTTACTTCGCAGAGGCTCAGCGCTTGGTTTTGGTTGAGGTTTTGAGGTTGGTCGATAGTGATGCCTTCTATTTTTCCCTCGAGATCCAGGTTGTGCACGCTCACCTCGCACAGCTGGATATGACTCCGCTAGTAGTTCCCATCGCCGGGGATGATGTTGAGGCTGTTTATTTGGTGCCAGTAGGTGGAGAGGATGTAGAGGATGGCATAGGTCTAGATGATCTAGCCGTTGAGCTCGAGGAGGAGCTAGCACTTGAGCTCGTTCCGCCTGAGGAGGTGCCAGTTGAGGCAGATGCTCCAGCGCCTGTTTCCTCGACGACCTCTCAGAGCTCTGATTTTGATTTGGTGGGCCCGTCCCTTGTTCAGCGATTTTACCCCGTCGACTCGCTAGATCTCCTGATAGCTGCTTACAGAGATGACTGATTTCTTAGATATCACTTTGTACATATTAACTACTTTTGACTATTAGCTCTATCTACTTTTGACTATTAGCTCTATCTCTTTTTGCAAAATTGTAATTACATGCATTAGAGTATAGGGCAATGATCCCATTTTTGTAACGTTAACTCTTGCATGCGTCCTAACCCATATGGATAAGGTAGGCATTGATCTGATCATACACGCTTTTTGTATCAACTTAACAAGAAGCTATATATAAAATATACTCTTTTGAATGTTGTTGTCATTTAAATTGCTTCATAGTACTGCTTCATGCATGTTTCTCATTCTACTATCACTATCATGAATAGAATGGCTGGAGGACTAAGGAGGAACAGGAATTTGATCGAGGGAGCACCTGAGGCTGCCGATCCCACAAGAATGTTTGAAGCTTTTATAAGACATCTCGAAAGGGTTAGCAATCAGAATGATAACCGACGAGACCGCCAAACTGGAGACAAACTGCTGGAGAGATTCCGTGCGCTAAGGCCCGAGCAGTTTGCGGGTACCGCGAAACCCTGGAAAGCCGAACAGTGGTTAAGACAGATGGACTGCATGTTTGAAGCAGTCCAGTGCAATGAGATGGACAAGAGGATGTTAGCTACCTTTCAGTTAACCGATGCTGCCGCAGATTGGTGGGATTCGGTCATAGCTACTATCGGGAATGGAGCTGCAATGAGAATGATGTGGACTGCATTCAAAGGGAGATTTTTGGAGAAGTATTTCCCAGCTACGGAAAGGCACAGAAGAGAGAAGGAGTTCATGGATTTAACGCAAGGAACCAATTCGGTGCAAGAGTACACCACACAGTTTGAGAGACTGTCTCGGTTCGCTCCACACCTGGTTGATACTGAGGAGAAGAAGATACGGAAGTATAACCAAGGGCTGACACCGCAAATTCGCCGCCTAACTCTCGCTCACCTAGATAAGTCGTTTGAGGGATTGGTTGGCTTGGCTACTGATCTAGAAGAAGACGCTCGAGTGAACCATAAGCAATTTGAATTCTGACCGCCTCAAAGGGGTAACTTTGGAAATAGACCACCAATGAATCGTACCCAAGGGCAGAAGAGAAATTTCGACGAAAGCAAGAGGGCCCAAGCTATCTCCTATCCGACTCAACCCCGAGTAGGAGAAGGGAGTAATGCTGGAAAATATTTCAACTGTGGCAACCCCGGTCATCTAGCTCGAGATTGCAAGGCACCAAGGCGTGCTGCTCAGCAAGGCATAGTTTGCTACAACTGTGGTGAACCAGGTCACATCAGCAAGTTCTGTACTGCCCCTAAGCAAGTGACTTATGGTCAACAAGGTTAGACTCATGTTAATGCTGTTATTCCTGATGCCGTTGGATATGACGGAACTATTTATGAAGAAGGAGATTATGGTGAAGCTCAACCTGATCAGCAAGCAGTGGAAGGTACATTGACTTTGTTTAACTCTCATGTTAAAGTGTTATTTGGTACGGGTGCTGCTCTTTCGTTCATATCTATTAATAAAATTCGGAGATTGGGTATCTTACCTCATCAGTTAGAGAAAGCTTTGAAGGCTACTTCACCATTAGGAGCTGCAGTCAGATTAGGATACGTGTGCAAGGATTGTCCTTTACGGCTAAGAGACCGTGAAATCCCTGCAAGATTGATTGTTCTATCGATGAAAGAGTTCGACATAATCCTAGGAATGGATTGGCTCTCTCAGAATCAAGTGAAGTTGGATTGTGCGAGGAAGAGAATTACATTCCCCGACAATGAGAATCGACTCTTTGATTTTCAATGTAACCCTTCGGGAGATATGTTCATCACAAGGTGTTTGGCTAACATCGAAGTCGTCAGTACGAAAGCGACAGTGTCGTCTATACCTGTAGTCAAGGATTTCGAAGAAGTATTTCAAGACGTTTCTGGTTTGCCGCCCGAGAGAAGTATAGAGTTCTGTATTGAGCTTATACCGGGTACCTTATCGATCACCAAGGTTCCCTACAGAATGGCCCCCACCAAACTGTTGGAATTGAAGGAACAAGTTCAAGAGCTCGAGAACCTAGGATTTGTACGTCCTAGTACATCGCCTTGGGGAGCACCAGTGTTATTCGTGAAGAAGAAGGATGGGACGCTCAGGCTGTGTATCGATTACAGAGAACTGAACCAAGTGACTATCAAGAACAAGTATCCCTTACCTCGGATTGACGATTTGTTTGATCAACTACAAAGAGCTACGATATTTTCCAAGATAGACCTAAGGTCAGGATATCATCAGTTGAGGGTACGGAAGGAAGACATACCTAAGACTGCTTTTAGAACCCGGTATGGTCACTATGAGTTTTTGGTGATGCCGTTTGGAATGACGAATGCCCCGGCAGTGTTTATGGATCTGATGAACAGAGTGTTCAAGCCTTATTTAGATCAGTTTGTCATCATCTTCATTGATGATATTTTGATCTATTCTAAGTCAGGAGAAAAGCACGAGCAACACCTACGGATTGCAATGCAGACGCTTAAGGTCCACCACTTGTACGCCAAGTTCAGTAAGTGTGAGTTCTGGTTGCAAGAAGTGAAATTTTTGGGACACAAGGTGTCATCTCAAGGAATTTATGTGGATTCATCCAAGACCGATGCTATGTCAAACTGGGTTAGGCCGAGCAACCCTACAGAGGTTCGGAGTTTCCTTGGACTCGCAGGCTATTACAGAAGATTTGTTGAAGGGTTTTCAAAAATAGCTGCACCATTGACTGGGTTGACGAAGAAGGATTTGAAGTTCGACTGGACAGAGAAGCATAAGCGCGCCTTTCTAGAGTTGAAAGAGAGACGCGCTACCGCACCGGTACTAGCAATACCCAAGCCTGATGAGAAGTTCACTATCTTTAGTGACGCGTCATATCAAGGATTAGGGTGTGTACTTATGCAAGATGATAGAGTTATCGCCTATGGATCTAGACAGCCGAAGCCGAATGAGTTAAACTACCCCATTCATGATTTAGAGTTGGCAGCAGTGGTATTTGCACTCAAGATTTGGAGACATTATCTCTACGGTGAGAAGTTTGATTTATTCTCCGATCACAAGAGTCTGAAATACTTGTTCACACAGAAAGAGTTGAACATGAGGCAACGCAGATGGATGGAGCTGATCAAAGATTACGACTTCACGTTAGAGTACCACCCCGGTAAAGCTAATGTAGTCGCTAATGCTTTGAGTCGGCAGACTCGGGAAACGATCGCCTCCTTAATGGTCAGAGAATGGCGAGCATTGGAGACGTTGGCGGAGTTCGATGTACAGAGTGCTGAAGAAAGAGAAGGATAATTTTTCGGATGTCTTATCCTACAACCTATTCTTATTGACCACATTATTAGATCTCAGAAAGAAGATAAGAAATTTCAGACATGGTTCATGAAGATGTCAGAGAAAGACCCGACCGAATGAAAGGTGGGAAGTGACGGAGGGTATCGATGCAGAGGCAGATTATGTGTACTAGATTGTGGGGATTTGAGAAATGATATTCTGGCAGAAGCACATAAGTCAAGATATACAGTTCACCCTGGAGGAACGAAAATGTACAAGGATTTGAACAGGAATTTCTGGTAGGAAGGTATGAAGAAGGATGTGGCCGAATTCGTATCCAAGTGTTTGATGTGTCAGCAAGTCAAAGCTGAACATCAGAGACCCTCGGGACTGTTGCAACCATTACCTATTCCTGGTTAGAAGTGGGATCATATAACCATGGATTTTGTAGTGGGATTGCCCCGGTCGCAGCAGAATCATGATGCCATCTGGGTAATTGTGGATTGACTGAAAAAATCAGCTCATTTCATTGCTTACAGTATGACATACCCGGTAGAGAAGATGAGCCGGATGTACATACAACAAGTTGTGTGACTTCACAGTGCACCTGTGTCAATAGTGTCAGACCGTGACACACGTTTTACTTCTGGATTTTGGGAAAGTCTGCAAGAAGCTATGGGAACCTCGCTCAAGATGAGCACTGCTTTTCACCCTCAGACAGATGGGCAAACTGAGCGTGTCAATCAAATCATGGAGGATATGCTTCGGGCTTGTGTTATCGATTTTGAAGAATCTTGGAAGACGCACTTGTCTTTGGTTGAATTTGCCTATAACAACAGCTATCATACGAGTATCGGTATGGCTCCGTTTGAAGCATTGTACGGACGACCATGTCGTTCTCCGTTGTGTTGGGCAGAAGTTGGGGATACGGAACTGTTGGGACCAGATTTGGTTAGAGAAATCAACGAAAAGATTTTCTTGGTCAAGGAAAGGATGATAACCGCTCAAAGCAGGTATAAGAGTTATGTCGATCGACACCGGAAAGAATTGGAATTTAGTATTGGAAATCACGTGCTCCTTAAGGTTTCACCGACCCGAGGAGTAGTACGCTTCGGTCTCAAGAGAGGGAAATTAGCTCCGCATTTCATTGGACCGTTTGAGATTTTGGATCGTGTCGGGAAAGTGGCATATCGACTGGCGCTACCACCGAAGATGTCTGGGGTTCACAATGTATTTCATGTGAGTATACTGAGAAAGTACATACGAGATCCCTCATATGTGGTTAGTTATGACGATAGTGGGACGAGTCATAACGTTTCTTACAAAGAGAGGCCCGTGAAGATTCTAGATCAGAGTATCAAGAAGTTGAGGAATAAGGATATTCCATTAGTGAAGGTTCAGTGGAATCACCATGACGAGAACGAAGCATCGTGGGAAGTCGAAGTTGATATGAGGAAGAAGTACCCGAAGTTGTTTCAGGACTAGTTAGTCTTGATTTCGGGGACGAAATCCTGTTTAAGGGAGGAAGGATGTAACAACCTGAAAATTCATAAACATTTATTTGCAATGTCATATTTAAATTCAATTTGTATTATTGCTTTCATTTTAAATTTCAATTCTCACATGTTAATTCTTAATTCTTGACTTAATTACTATTGAAAGTATTGTTGGGGCCAAACTGCAATTTCTGTAAATATTAATAACACCTGTGTTGGATTTGCAAAATCTGTATTTCAAACTGTGAAAATAATTTCTTTTGACTCAAACAGTATTTTTGTAAAACCAGAAAATCATTTCCTGAGTTAAAATGAATTTCCTGTATTTTTATGACGAACACCGCGTCACGAAAATACCAGTTTATGTGCAAAACTGTCTGCGCCACACTAAACTTCCACAGCTTTTGGAAGTGATATAAAGAAAAACTTGACATTTGCTTTATTTCTAATTATGGAAACTAATCATTTGATAAAGCCTTGTTTGGTTGTGCTTATATGTTGTGCATTAGTTTGCACCTACAAGCTAAGTTTCCCAAACACCCCTTGACCCCTACTAATCTATGGGTGACCCTTAGTGCATCAGTGGAGTTGTGTAATTGTGTATATATGTAGATATGGTTGTGTATAATAGTAGTTAGTTAATTGGAAATAAAACAATTTGTTGAGTCTAGCATAAGAGACTTGGAGCCCAAGCTCATCCTTTGGCTTCTCTATTTATACAATACTCATACACACAATTTCAGCAGAATGATACACTGAGAGAATAGAGAGAGTTCAGAGAGCTTCATTACATAAATTTCTAGGGAGAAGAGTTCCTCAATCACCAAAGCCAAAGCTTGTTATGGAAATTTTTATATCTCATTTCTTTCTCAACAACCTCTTTGCTTTTGATCTCTGTGAGTATTTTTAAACTCACTCCCAATGTAATTCGTACTTAATTTCATGTTGTATGTATGTATCTATTAATAACCATTGTTGATTTTCATGATAGCTTGAAATTAGAAAAAGAGTGATTTTACAAACTTAATCAAAACAAGTTTTTTTTTAGAGATGATTTAGGAAGATTATGGTTCCTACAAGCTACTGTTCAAGTATTGAAGTCTAATTCACCCACATGAAAAAGTATATAAGAAAATTTGTTTTGCCATCTTTTAGTCTTTCATTAAATTCTAGAATTATATTTGAATTCATGTAAAATTGATCATGCATTCATAATCCTTGTGAAAAAATGAAGGGATCCATATGTTATATGTCCTATATGCTTCAGATTTGCAAAATGGGTCAAAATGGACCCTTAAACTGAAAACAGAGCAGTTTTGACAAAGAAGACGAAGCCTCTGCTTCATCTCGCGCGCGCGACCGAGGGTCGCCCGAGCGGCCCGGGCGCGCAAGGTTTGTGTTTCCAGGCAGACAGAAAAGTTTTATATAAAAGAAAAATGAAAATTAGGCAGACCGCGCGAGCAGACCGCGCGAGCGACCCGCGCACACGATCTCCCTGTACTCTGGCAGAAAGAAAAGTTTTAATAAAGAAAAGGAAAATTGGGCATATCACGCGAGCGGCCCGCGCGCGCGACTTCTGGTAGTTTCTAGTTCTTGCTTGTTTTGGGTTAAAGAACTGTTTGGGTGGTATTTTATGAAATGTTAAAGCTCTGTTTGGAAAATTTATTAAATCAGAATCTTAATTGGTTATGTTTGAACGATTAAAACAATGAATTGTGACTTATCAATCCCCGTACGCACGTCGTTTATATAATTCAGTAATTTGCATCATGTTTTAAAGTTTCATGACATATATATGGAGTCAGTTGTACATGCATGGTGAGTGTGAATGATGGTCAGTATGGAAAAGAGTAATGGTCAATGTGGCATAGTGAGTGCGGTTGAGATTGGAATGTGGACACTCCCTGGTAAGTGAGTACCAAAGTGTGTTGTGATTGAGATTGCGACGAGGGTGTCTTTGAAATGCGACGGTGGCAAAACTGGACACTCCCTGACGACCATGGTAGCGTCAAAGTGTGTGAAGCCGAACTTGGACATTCCCTGGCACCCATAGAAGTGCCAAAGTGTGGCCTACGGACACTCCCTGATACCCAAGTCTGGATACTGCGTGAGGGTTCCTCTGGTATTTGCATGGCGGATTAGGTAGTCAAAGTTTGAGGCAATGGACACTCCCTGGTACCTCGGACCAAAGTGTGAGGCAAACTGGACATTCCTTGGCACCCCTGTGCTAAAGTGTGGCTATCTTAGTGTTTCAAAGATACCGGTGTGTGATGGTGGGTTGTGGGGTTTTTGTTGAGAGAAAAGAGTCGGTAAGATGAGATGGTGCATTGTTCTCATCCACGGTCACATATATGCGAATCATATCTTTTAAATAATATTGTGCTTGTTTCCTAAAATGACCTCCATGCTTTACTGTAAACTTGTTGTATTAAATGAGAATTGAAAAATGGTAAATGAGTATGTGTTACATTCAAAGTCATGTTTCTTTAATACTCATCAGCTTCTTGAAGCTGACGACGTTGATGCGTCCTGGACATTCGTGTTCAGGCTTTTCAGGTTATGACATTGCTGGACCGTATGACTATGCAAACTGAGAATCCCTGCTGGAAAGATAATTTACTTTTATATGTTTTAAGTTATAAATTTGGGTTGAAATAAGGATGGCTGTAATAGACACTAAGTTATTGTTTTGTTTTAAGGCGGTTTGTGCCTGTAGAGACCCCGTGCTGTACTATGTAATAAGTTAGAAAAATATTTGTAAGCTTTGATTGCTCTACTCTGATTATATGTTTTTGTTGTTCGACGTTTGGGACGGAATCGATCCTTCAAACTGTCGCGACCTACGGGTTCATAAAGGAAATTAAACGCTTTCCATATTTATGCTACGTCGGGGCGTGACACAAATAGACCCCCTTTGCCTCGAGGGCACTATCCTTGAACCCCCGTATAATTCTAAGCTCTTATATACAACCCCTCGGCAAAATTTCTGGATACGCCATTGTGCTTATAAAAGTAATGCTAAGCATTCACTCATCTTTACACACACTCACAGCTAAGGCATTGAACAGTACATATGCCATGTGAAGGAATGATGGAAGAACATTTAGTGTGAGTACAGGTCATTAATGGAAGTTGAAACAAAGAGAGTTTTTCACACAAACATTGAGTTTTTGACCCCAACCATCACTGTATGTTCGGGTCATATTTCTCTGACCTGTCACGTTTTCAACGTATTTCTTAAACTCATCATTTTGTAAAGTCGTCACTTGAAGTAACGATTTCATCAAAAAAAATTCAGACAAAAGTCTCTACTTATATATAGCGCTCACTACATCATATGACCTGATTTGTAATGGGAATATCCGTTACAAATAGTGCGTTGCAAATTTGTAACGGATGTTTGTAAGATATATCTGTTACTAATTAGTAACGGATTTTGTAACGGATATACCGTTACTAATTATTTTTTTGTAACGAATATATCTATTACAAATTATATTAGTGATGGATAAATATCCAACTTTTTTATTTTTTGAAAAAAATACTAACGGTTTGTAACAAATTAGTAACGATTATATCCGTTACTAATTTCCAAAATGAATAAAATTAGTAACGAATTTTGTAACGGATATTCCCGTTACAAATAAAAAAATTTATTTATTTGAAATGTTTCTCAATTTTTTTTCCACCTAATTAACAAACATAATAATCCATATAAAACACAAAAATAACAAGCTCAACTCTATATCAAACAACAAACATAATCCATAATCCATACCAACACAACAAACATAATCCATACTAATCATAACAAGTAAAGAGTTCATCCGACCATATCTAACCAAGAAGCTCAATCTAACCATCTCTAAAATTTAACGAGTTCATCCACCAAACTTAAACTAACTATAACAAACCATATCCGAAATTTAAAGACTCGAGCCATATCACAAATCTGCCTTGAACAAAGCTCACCAAAGTATTATGGTCACCTTGAAGAGGGTCCCACAAGCGAGCATTGACCATGATATTTTAACTGAGAAATCATCCTTGTGTTAACCATGAAAAATCAAATCTGAAAAAGAAAACAAAATACACCTCAAAATCATAAATGTAAACATTAAGAAACTAAATGGAATTTGCCCTTTAAACTAAAAATAAAAATCTAATATTGAGAGGGAAGTAATCTGAAACAAATGCTTTAGATTGGAGCAGTTCTATAAGGCACATTAGTCCAACACATGGTACACACCCAAGTGAAAGCATGTTTTCACATTCTGCATGTTCAAAACAATGTTGATTTTTCAAGATTATTTTGTCAATCCAAAAGCACACCAAACCATTCCTGATTTATCAAGCAAAGAGACAAAATTAACAAAGCCATACCATATCAACATCAATTTCCGTCAATTCACTCTAAGCATACTGGTTCAACACTTTTTTTGACTTTCAGAATTCGAGAGACCTCAGAATATGAGGACAATCATCACTGATTAAGATTCAAAATAATGAAGTTACCTATTAAATTAATTGTAGTCACATATAATCAATGAATCAAGAAGATTAGTTACCTTTTCTGAATGCTCTTGCATACATATCGCCCCCATATCATACTTACCAGCCAGTGGAGGACCATGCACGCAGAGTAGATAAACATTAAGTATAAGTACTTGCAGACCTGAATGCTTTTGAGTTTCAAGTCTACAACATTTACCCTATATCAAGTGAAACAAGTTAGTGAATAGTTCTCTGTGAATCAAATGTACCCTACTTCACTATTAATCTCAATGAAAGCCAAAGTCTTTTTTTTTTTTTTGCATTATTTGTTAACCGTGATTCCGTTATTCAATCCGTTAGTTTCCACAAGTTTCTTTAGGCATGTTTGAGGCACGAGTAAGGTTACATGGCATTCTGATAAGCGGTTTACAGTTTCACTACTCAAAACCTCAAAAACTAAGGTTTTCAAGCCTAAGTGATGAAAAAGTCATTTTTTCGCATTATTTGTGAACCATGATTCCGTTATGCTTTCCATTAGTTCCTACAAGTTTCTTTAGCCATGTTTGAGGTGTGAGTAAGGTTTCGTAGCATTTGGATACACGCTTTGCCGTTTCACTACTCAAAACTAAGTTTTTTTCAAGTCTAAGTGATAAAAAAAGGCATTTTTTGGCATTATTTGTTCACCGTGGTTCTGTTATGCATTCCGTTAGTTCCCACAAGTTATGTGCATGTTTGAGGCTTGAGTAAGGTTTCGTGGCATTCGGATAAGTGGTTTACAGCTTCACTACTCAAATCCTCAAAAACTAAGGTTTTTCAAGCCTAAGTGATGAAAAAGTCATTTTATTTTTTTTTTTGCATTATTTGAGATTCGTGATTCCGCTATACATTCCATTAATTTTTTTAGGCATGGTTGAGGTATGAGTAAGGTTTCGTGGCGATCGGATAAGCCGTTTACAGTTTCACGACTCAAAACCTCAAAACTAAGGTTTTTCAAGCCTAAGTGAAAGATTTAAATTATATAGATGGATAACACAAAAGCTCTATTTTTTATACGCATAATTCTGAAACAACATAAACAAAATAGAAAAAACATAAACTTCAAAAACCATACCACTTGATTTTCCATTCATCTTTCCCTTGCCAGAAGAGTATTAGCGAAAAAGAGAAGAGTAGAAAACTAACTTGATATAACCTTGACTACTACTCACCACAATAGAAGTTGACTGAAGTAGCCTTTGGAAAATGATTTATATCTCTATCTAATTCATAAATTCAAAGGAAAAGGAAAATGGAGGGATAAATATTTTAATTGCATTATCAAAGTGTTGTCCTTTAGCTAACTATGGGGTAAATATGGGGTGGAGTTGGTAGGTCATAGATCTTAACCTTGACTAAATAAAATAGAAAGTGGGAATTTTGAAAAGCTCAGCTCAATCTATAACCTGCAAGTACCAGAAACATAACAACTCAATGAAGAGTATCTCTTGCATTTCATCAGCACTACAGTAGTTGAAAATGAAATAAACACAAACAGTTAGCTAAGGCATTTTGTTAAAACTAATGAACTTAACAAATCAAAGGAGTTGTAAAAATGGAATGAGCCAAAGTAAACTAGAGTAATGTAAAGAAAACTAAAATAAGTTATTAAGGGCTCGCATGGTAACGTTGTAGTTTTTGGTTTTCGATTTTTGAACTGATCACAGTCAACTCCCAATACAAAAAATAGAAACATAAACTGAAAACCAAAAGCCACTGCGTTACCATGCGAGCCCTAAGATTGCACTAAGTTAGAGATACCCACCCAAATGATCACTGCTAGATGACAATTTTCGAAAACTATTATACTGACTTTATATACTTTTACAAAAAAAAGTAATACAGAACGTCAAGTGATACCTTTTGCAAATATGAACCAATGTTTACTGGTTTGCAAGATAAATTAATATGATACTGTTTAAAAATTATGTACTAATTTGATGCTATTTTGTAATTAGTTACCGAAGGCTTGAGTAATCAAATGATTTCAATATAAACAAAGTTGCACATGCATTATATCTATATATGTCCACCAATTTCAAGTTTCAAGAAACAGAGACCAAAGCACATGTATCGCTGTTTTACAATTACTTTCTTTAAATAGATCCCCTTTTTTTTTCTCGAACAGTGATGCAGAACACAAACAATTCAAGACCCAGATTGAATCAGACCCACTACGAACAGAGACAAAGATTCCCAACAAAATAAATTTTTAAAAAGCAGTTGCAAAACAAACAACTGGTTGGAAACCCAGTTACAGAAAATCAATTACAAAGCAATTCCAAACTAAAGAGATAGGAAACATTCTACCCCAGAAGTAAGCTTAAGAATACAACACAGCGGGACTGTATATTAGGGCAGAAAAAACTTCTCAGCACCTCAAACCAATAAAAAGAGAACCCATATAAAATCAAATAATCTACTGTTTATATAAGGGCTGAGTACATAAGAAATAAAACAAAATTAGGTGGGAAGGTAAGAGGAGTGACCTCGAGATTTTGCAGAGGCTCAAATCGCAAGAAGGGCTGTGGAAAAAAAAAAGATTAAAAAACAAATCACAACAGATCTAGATCTAGGTTTAGATGGAGGGAGAAGAAGAAGAAGAAGAAAGGAGATTTAGATCTAGGTTTCAAGAATAAGAAGAAGAAAAAGAATAAAGAAGAAAGAAGAAGTACTACCTGAGAGAAACCCCGGGGGCAGGGGGCGGTGGCAGGCAGTAGCGGGAGGCGGCGGCAGCCCGCAGTGGGTGGCGAAGCAGCAGGGGCCTCTTTCTCGTTCTCTCTTTCTCTCCTATTTCTCTCTTTCTCTCTTGACTGTGTTTGTGCCTGCGAGGTGGGGGATCGGTGAGAGAATAAGAAGAAGAGAGATGATAGAGACGATACCTTCATACAGAGAGGGACTCTCAAAGCTCTCTTTCTATTTCAGTGGGACAAAGGGGGAAGATTTCGGGGGGAAAAATGTTGGGAAAAATTTTGGGATACAGTCATTCTGTTTATTCACAAAAATGACACCGTGTTTTCATTTTTTTTACTCTAATTTACAAAAATGCCACCGCCTTTATGTTTTTAAAAATTTTCAACTTTAGGAAAATTAGTAACGGATATAACCGTTACTAATTATTTTTTGACCGTTACAAATATAAATAAAACATGAAAATAGAATAAGTAACGTATTTCTCCTTTTAGTAACGGATATATCCGTTACAAATGTTAAAATCTGTCCATTACAATTTTGTCCATACGGTGTAGTGGCTACTTGAAATCGCTACTTGAAATAACAATTTATAGAAAGTAGCGACTTCAACTCCATAAATCGCTACTTCAAGTAGCTTCTCTGTCAGCAGTTAATTTCATGCTGTAGCATTCCAATTCAGCAGCCCCTCCCTGCAAATAAGATCAAAAATTCAAATAATTAACAATTCAATCTACATATGTTGATATCAACACATGTTTTAATCAACCCACCTACACACACATGAATATATAAGTGTATGAATGCAGTGTGTACTAATCTATGTAGTAAAATAATATTCTAGTATAAGGGAGTAGAGTAATATTAGTACACTAATGCATTTTCTATTTAGGTCACTTGCCCTATTTTATCATACACATCACATCTTCTCCTTCTATTTATAAAAGCTAAATATAAATAAAAATTAGGAAATGCTAAGTTCACATAATCTAGTTACTTAAATTCATTTACTAATGTGTTAAGGGTAATGTTGAAATTAAATACAATTTTTTTTTTTCAAAATACGCGATTTTTCTCTTTGTTTTGCAGTTAAAAAAGAGTTTCACATTACTACATCATCCGATAGCTTTTTTAGGTGTATCTAACATACTTGATACTACCATAGTGCACCATCATACTAGACTGTCAGTCCTCCAATTATCTAAAAATACTACCATTGGTGATGTATATTTAGAACTCAACATATGTGCAACCCTTCTATATACGGGAAATTATCTTGTGTGACCGTCACACATCGGTAAAACTTCTATTGTAATTTGAGTATTTTGTAGGTTTCACGTGAGTCCTACAATAATAAAGAGATCACAATGACTATCACAAAGTGTAACAGTGACATGAAATAATTTATCCTATATAACAATCCTGTTTATTTAAAGTCGTGATCTCTAGCCAAAATATTTCTTTTACAATGTCATTATCAGCGTACTAATCGCAAATGTTCAATTATAAAAATGGGATGGTTTGCCAGTCAATTAAGTTTAATACTATGGATATTTTTCTATTATCTTGTGTACATTAGCCTTAAAATGTGGTCCCATAACTTGCATTGTCATTGTCAATGGAAAATTGGTGAAACTTTCCAACTAGTGGAAGATTATGAGAACAGGGTGTTAAGGGGCCCTCAATTTTAAGTGTTACTTAGAAGACCCAAAGTCTCTTGAACTTGATTGTCTTGAATATTATTTGATGTTTACTTTTGATATTGTCTAGTTTCCACTTTTCTTCTAAGGTTATTTTTGGGAAAGCATCAGATACAACCCCATATTATGTGGGTGTCCATGTTGTATATATTCTGCTTTTGCCTTAAGAAATTTACTATATATATATATATATATATTTTTTTTTTTTTTGGGTGAAAATTTTCAAAAATTCTCATGTACATGGTGTGAATCATTGCCAAATTTCAAAACCATTAAGGTGGTTTTTTAAGCAATAATTAGATATTGGGAGACGGAAGTTAAGTATCTTTTAAACTACTTTTACATGATTACCATTCAATTACAAAAGGTTCACAAGGACTGCAACATTGATACCACTTTATAAATGTATTTTTGTTCACCCATTTTTTGCTCACTCATTGCTCGTCCACTGGGGTGAGCAAAAATACACTCCCACTTTATGCTGCCATTATTTTGTCAAAGCAAACTGGTTATGTGGCAAACTGTGACTTATACATATAATCAATTTACTTTAACAATAGTCACTATTACTTTGGCAATAATAGTTGCCCCACTTTATTTATATATATCTATAAGTTTTAAAAGGTGGCTTCATGGGTAGTTATTTACATATGTACATTTTTTTTTGTTAATATTAGAAATTTCATTTACCAATTTTGATTGTTTGACTATGACATATCACCCAAACTAGGTGCTATGATATAAGTTTTTCACAGTGTGTGTTAGTGTGATTTGTGAATACATGTATGGATAAATAATTGTTTGGAATGATATACAATGAAGAAAAAGAAAATAATTTCTCCTGGCTCCTGCCTATTCAACTGTTTGAATAAGTTTTCTAATTGCCATTACCACTACATTTTTTTCTGCCGGTTGCGAATATATAAAATAAGATCAGGTTCAGTCTATTCTCATTTTACCTGGTTTTATAAAAATTAGAATCATGTCAATTTGAAAAGTAACAAATTTTAGGGGTAGTCAGTCAAGGACTCCAATACAGGACATTCAACAAACCCTTCAATATATAAAAAGTCAATTAACTAACTAATCATGTAATTGATTTTGAGCCTTACCAAACAGTGCTTAAGTTTCACAATTATTACACCGCAATGTCATGCCACACCCCTTACTCCTTATTCAATAAGAAAGAGACAAGTGCATCAAATATTGTTGATATAGCAATTTTACTTAATATTCACAGATCATAGGACATGCCATATGTGCATTTTAATGGAAAAGAATAAACAAGAAAAGGTTACCTAGTGCTGACACACCAAGCACTACATAAAGGTATATATGTGAACTGAAAAGGAGTTGAATCAATCTTGAAGATCAAAAGATGAAGTAGATACATGGAATATGAACAATTTGTTTAGAGTGAGAATAGAGAGAAAGTACCATATACCAGAGTGTTAAGAGCTCTTCATCTTGATAATACTTGCAATAATTAATTAGTAACAATATTTTCATAATCAACAAAAAAGATCTTCTCACTGTTATTATATACTAGTAATTGCTTGTGTCTGTGAGCACAATCCCCTCCCCCCCAAAAAAAAGTTTATTTAAATTAATCATATTTTTATAAAAATAGTAATTTAGATTCATTTCTAATTTAGAGAGAAAGAGGTATATATTAATAATTTAGAGAGACGAAAATCCGAAAATTTGAGATTGATTCAAGAACTAAGTTTTCTCTCCTTAAGACGATTTTGTCCCGCAATGGTGCTCACTGATTTGTGGCAATCGTCTCGCAGGATACAACAGTCTCCCATTTACTGTAGATGCACTTTAAGCAATATATTTAGAAAGATATGAGGGTTGGCATAAGTCTGTTCAAAACAGACATGAATGAATAGATCATATAGTGTTTGGCACTGAACATACACAACATTTTGGAATAAGGCCAAGTTTTGTTGGCTTTATATTCCATATTCAAGTATAGATCACTTTGAAACCAATTTATTATTATTCACCCAATGTTTGCAACACTCACATTTATGTGTTTCTGTTTTTATTTTTGATACTAGCTAGCCTAGATACTGCCAGATAAAAAAATCAGTATCACTAACCGCATAATCAAATCCACCATTGGTTTAAAAAGTAAGGTCTCAAACCTTTTTTTTATTATTTTTTTTATTTTTTTATCACCAAGTAAGGTCTCAAACTTGATTACTCCATATAAGTTGAAATATACATTGTTTATACCTGTAGAAGTGTGATCGAACAAAATGCAGTAGTCCCCCAAAAGTGGATTAATTTTGGTCACTGAAATTGATGCAAAATCAATTTGAGTCTGGATCGTTGACCGCAATTGTGGGTAGTCATATGGTGGCAGCACTCACATGGCCACTTGCAAGACCACACATTACCATTATTTTTGTCATTTTGAAAAAATATCATATATATTCATTTTGGAAAGAAAAAAAAAGTGTTTGGTCCTACAAGTGACCACGTGGGTGCTGATCCTAATGGCAGTCCACAATTGCGACAGACGATTCAAAATCAATTTTTAGACCAAGTCCAATCCTTCATCTGAGAACTTTCCAGCTAAAGATTGTTTAGTTGGTCAGGGTTGTTTGACTTTGAATATTTTGTTCTAATGTCAAGCAAGTGAGAAATTATTCTACAGGAGCATCACACTATGCAACGGTGGTCACCGTAATTTTTTCATTACTGTGAGATCTATATGCATGAGATCTAGAGGATACTCATTGTGGTAGAAGTCACACAGATGTAAGAGCCAATTTGGACCTGTATATTCTCTTTTGAAACAAGGAAAACCCTGTGACCCTTAAGATTGTTGGCTAAACCACAGACATGCGCAATGATAAGCAAACAATCTGAAAACTTAATTACAGGGGTGGATTTAGAAAATTATTTTAAGGGGGCTTGATATGAGGGTTCGAGGCAGTGTCTCCGAATTTTTTTTTTTTTTTTTTTGTACCTAGTTAAATATATTTTGTGTATATTTTAGACCTAATATGACAAATTTATAATGTCAGAGAGGCCCATTTTGGGAGAAATTATTCAGTGAGCCCGTCACGCCACATCAGCATGCTGATGTGGTGTGACCATCTAATCTTAACCATTCACTTGCCCCCTCCTTTATGGGGGATCATGACAAGTGGTTAACAGATTTAAAATTTAAAATTTCACTAACCACTTGTCATGATCCCCTATAAAGTAGGGGACAAGTGGGTGGTTAAGATTAGATGGTCACACCACATCAGCATGTTGACGTGGCGTGACGGGCTCACTGAATAACTTCTCCCATTTTGGACCTATTTATACATATTTTATATATATTTTAGACCTAATATTACAAAGTTTATAATGTCAGTTGGGCTTTTGAATCTATTTATACATATTTTGTGTATATTTTTAGACTAAATATGACAAATTGATAATGTTGTGTGTGTGTGTGTGTGTGTGTGTGTGTGTTGGGGAGGGGGGGTGTGGAATCCCAAAATTTTGATTAATCACCTAAATTCTTGAATAACAATCATGTTATTAGTGTCTTTTTGGGAAACACTTTTAGAGTTTATAAGTGATTATGAAATTTTAAAAGCTAAAATAAAATTATTTCTCAAAACAACTTCTGCTTTTCAATCATATATATATATATATATATGAATCAACCACAGAAGCATAAGTTATAGACAAACATGGCCTTAGAATTGAACAATACCACCTTTCCTGCGGTTGTGATGCAAAATTTGCAATTGGATAGTCTTGTCAATCGCGAAGTTCAAACAGTTTAGAGAATCACTTTTGGGTCTCCAATCGCGATTCTCAGCAGCGCCTAATTAATGTTAGCAATTTTGTTGCTGTGCTACAGTATTTTTGCCTATATTCATGAGTTACTCAAAGTAGATCTTTAGCATTATATGTTGCGTGTAGATCGAATTTTGGCGAGAGCCATGTGAATCAGATACCAAAGTTAGTGAAAATGATTTGCAGTCAATACTAGGACCACAAAAATATTTGAAAATGCGAATGTCTTCTATGGAAAAGTCACACGGTGCTCAAAATTAAAGGCTCTCGGTGCTCAAAATTAAAGGCGCTCTCTCTCTCTCTCTCTCTCTCTCTCTCTCTCTATATATATATATATATATATTCTATATTTTGTTATATCAGCTGACTATGTAGAACTAGTGGTGTCAAACGGGCCGGGTTGACCCTGCCCGGCCCCTTTTATCGGGCTAAAAGTCCAGCCAGGCCCGGCCCGCTAGGCCCGGTTCACATACCCGGGGCCGGGGTAGACACCCATCTTTCTGTCCATGGCCCGGCCCGGTCCGAAATAGTGAAAAAGTCTGGCCCGGCCCGAAGCCTGCCACGGCCCACTTCAAAAATAGAAAAAAGCCCGCTAGCCCGTCCGGCCCGGCCCGTTTGACACCACTATGTAGAACTCACCATTGGCTCGTAAAGGGAGGGTGCCCGAAAGTTTACAAATCACCAATTAATTCCGTAATTAGTTGATATGGGACACGATCCTAATATATGGCATTTCAAGTTTTATAATCGACATTTATGTGGGTCCATCTTCCCAGTTGGGTCATTTCACGGATCCCATCTCAGGTAGTAGCCCTTCCCAGGTCGCCCCGTCTGCAACGCAGTCGTTTGGAGCTACATACGTCGTGTCTACTCTATAAAATAATGTTATGAACTGTATACGCCGTGCCTCCTCTGATACGATTTGTTATGAACTCACCCTTGAAAACTAACTTGTATAGAATGGTGCTTACAAAAATGTTATGTTTCCCAAATTTCGTTATCAAATACATTAACAATTGTGCTGCATGTTGCAACAGTGATCGGTAATACTAAGTACCACGGCAAAGTGGAATCCCAAATTTTGATTCTCATATGCAATAGTAATTTGTGGTATCACATACCACTATATGTAATGCAACTATTAAAATATTTGAATTTCAAATTTGAAAAACATAGCATTATTCTATATAATATGGGACGTCTAACTATCCTACTGCAATTCAAATTGGTTAGCATCGCGTTCAATTTAAATGGAAGAGAAAAGTTTTTTTTTTTTTTCCTGTTATTTTAGCATAACTATTTTAATAAAATTGCATGAGTATTTTATCGATATTTTTAGAGATGTAGTAGGATATCATTGCCCTTATACGTAAATATGGCAGTTTATAGTATTTAATTACAGAATAATGTTATATTTTTAAATTTTAAATCTTAAATTTAAATTTTAAATACTTTATCAATTATAACACGTAATATTACTAATTACTGTTATAACATACTGTACAACTACCAATCCTGGTTCAAAATTGGGAATCAAACCATTATTCACTGTCCAGAATGAAAATAGTTTGTGATTTGTTGTACTACTCCTATCCACTCATATCAACAGTTAGGACTTAGGAGGCATGTTTGGGCATGGGCATCACTGTCATCCACTGTCCTCTTGTAAGGAAATTTGGCTTCTTTCATCCACCATGTCTACCCTGGTGGAAATAGCTATGCAATCTGACATTTGTCTTTAATAAAGGCATATCCATAAGGTAACAATCTTTTTGTTTTGTAGAATTAATCCCAATTACATTATAGCATGTATAAGATGAATATTTTCAGCAAAAAAAAAATTTGTATGAGATTAATATCTGTTGGCATGTTTTGAGGGTTTTTTTTTTCTTTTTTCTTAACTTTTGGGCTATGTTTGGCAGGCAGGGTAAGGGGTCGGATTGGATAACTTTTATCCAATTAATCCAGTGTTTGGGGCGCACACTAAATATGATTATTTTATCACCAAGCTCTCATTTTATCCCAATGAGTTTGGGATAACTCAATATCAAAAGGGGGGTGTTATTAGGTGGGATAAGGGAGTTTGGGATAACTCTTCGGATTTCTTCTTCTTCTTCCTTTTCAGATTTTTTTTAAATTTTATTTTATTTTATTTTTTAAATTTTTTAAATTTTTTATTTTTCAAATCTCTTCTTTTTTTTTCCTCTCCAAATCTTCTTTTTAATTTTGTTTTCAGAACTCTGTTTTTTTTTTTTTTTTTTTGCTTTCCAAATTTTATTTATAAAAAAAAAAAAAAAAAAAAAAAAAAAAAAAAAACCTTTCAAATTCCCTAGATTTTTTTTCCCTTTCCAAATTTATTATTTATTTATTTTTATTTTTCCCCCCAAATTTGCTTTTTTTTTTCCTCCCCTAGATCTTCTTTTTTATTTTTATTTCACATCTTTTTTTTCCCCTTTCCGAAAATTTACCTTTTTTTTTTTTTTTTTAAGATTTGTTTCCAAAAAAAAACTTTTAGATCCTTTTTTTTTTAAACCCCCCTTCAGGTCTCTTTTTTTTTTTAATTATCCGGAACTTATATCCGGGCAAGACCAAACACAGGATTAAGATATAACAGCTTATTCGACAATTTTATCCAGCACGTTCTGAACACAGGACAACATAACAACTTATCCGACAGGATTACTAATCCAGTCTGATCCTGCCTTATTCAATCCAATTTGATAGTTTTATTTGGCCTGTCAAACGAGGCCTTAGTGTTTGGTTACACAAAGAACTGGATAAATACTTTGTGGTTTTGCTAATATTTTCTGATTAAGTCTAATTAACCACACACACACACATATATATATATATATATATATCTTTCCTATATCAAATCTTTTGTGACATTTTATAAGGAGATCAGACTGTTAACACACTTTCAATGATTTAGAGGAAGTGTAATGCCCCCATTTTCAGTACTTCATCAATTTAGAGACTAATGTTATGGTACCCAAATTTGAAATATTCTCAACTATATATGAAATATTCTCAATTATATAGGCCGGAGTGATATCATAAGTAGTGGTTTGCATACCACAACTAATGTTACATCATGTGGCATAATTAAAAAAAATATATTGAAAATTCAAATTTAAATAGTCTAGCATCCCTTGAATTTGGGTAGTGCAGTGGTCTAGGACTTTAAGGAGGCATATCTAATCTGAAAGGCCTCCTTACAAAGCATAAGAGAAAAACTTTACTCAAGAAAATGAAAGGAAAGGACATGAAATGAAATGACTAAGAGAATTACATTTAATTTCACTTTTGGATTCCTGTACACTTGCACCAAGTGTTCTTGACCAGAGGATACAGAGTCTGTTTGTCTGTTCTTATGTTTATTCGATTTTTGATGGTAATTGGTATTAAAAGTAGAACTGTCTATTATAATTTATACAAGTGGTACACTATTCTTTAAAAAGACATCATGAAACCAAAAAGCAACCGTAGGCTTTTAAAAGCTCAATTTTAGAGCTTTTAAAAGCTCCCTCCAAAAAAGCCCTAAGTTCAATTTTTGCAAAGCTCATAAACTAATTACCAAATGAATTAACATTAAATTGTGCTTTAAAAAAGGAGAAGCACCACGTGGGGGCCAAACTAAGCCTTATATATGTTATGTAATTTGCATGGACATCAATGAATCTCTCTTTTCATTTTTTTTTTCTTGAAAAAAAAAAAACTAATAATAAAATGTACAAAGGATTGATTTAACAACAATTATGTCTCACTTTATCATAGCTATGAGGCAAAAAAAAGTAGTTGGTTTTATGGGACCATTGAGATGATTGCTAAGACTGCAAGACATATTGCTATTATCTCTGGAAAATCTTGTGAAGAGTAATATCTTTTTTTCCTGGAAAGATTATTCTGGGATAATTCTATTCTAGAACTTCTACACTCCATTTGCCTCATGGATTTAGGCTAAGGAATAAGCGATTTCTCTATTGTAGCTAATGTGCTTAAAATGCTCAGTAAAAAGAAAAGTAATAGCATTAGAGATTGGAACTTTGTCAAAATAGTTGAAAATCAAAAGTAAAGTGGAACTCGTGTGTAAAGTAAAACATACAAAAGAGCTGCCTTATTTTCCATTTTATATTTTTCTTTCTTACTTCCCTTATTATATATTACAGTATGTTTTAGGTTACCAAACAAGTAATTTTTTAGATTTTTTTTTTCTTAATTAAATTCACGAATGGAATGAAACTTTGAAAAAAAATTCTAAGCTAAAGAAAAAAGAAGAAAATAAAAATTAACTACACCAACCACCCATTAGGTTTTTTAGGGACAATATTTTTGTAAATGCTCATATTATATACTCATTAGTCATTATTTAATTGCAGTCAGGCTCTAAAGAGGGCGGCGCCCTCTCTTTATTAAAGAGAAGGCCTCTGTTTTTGGCCGTCGGATTGTGTTTTCATTAATGGCAGTGTTGTCATTTTACAGTTTTTAAACACAATCCAACGGCCAAAACAAGAGGCCCTCTCTTTAATAAAGAGAGGTGACCATTTTTAGAGAATCTTTGTATTTAATTGATCTACAAACATAGAGTTCGTGTAGGCAATATTTGCACACATGGTTCAATAGCGCTTCGAAACAGAAATGTATCTACTGTAAAAGAGTGTACCCAAGGTTTTTTTTTTTTTTTTCCACAATAGAAATAGACATAAAAATCCCTTTCATTTCGCAACATTCATTGCCCTCCCTTAAAAATTGTTGGTGACAGGCACTGAGACAGTCTTAAGCAATTACAAGTTTTAACTCCACATTTGGAATTTTAAATTTTCTATGTTTCAAACTAATAGTAATAAAGGCAAATGTGCTATTTTAAAAGCAAAAATAATATGCCAATTTAATGAATATCACTATGATTTTCAATTTTGTGTACCAAAATTGAATCTCAAGCAATTCGACAATTCGTAGATGTCTGAATATAATAGGACAACATGAATTTCACTGAGAATGTCTTTTTGAATGGTGATATTATCACCTCATTTGGGATCTGAATTTGATCTCAAATTTGGAACACATTTGGTACTATATGTAAAATCACAAACAAGAACAGGAAATATGTTATTGACAACCAAATTGGACTGTGCATTACAATTTTCCCGGGAAAATAAATAAATAAAAAGCTAGTATATTTTTCAGAGGATGTGAGACTAAATCCCTCTATCCTCCGCCCGATTTACTGTCATTTGTCGGTCAGAATTTCCAACACCTTTTAATCAAAGTAGGACAGAAGATAAATCTTGGACATGTGTACCAATCTCATAATTAATACACAAGCTAAGATTCCAAATTGTACCAAGCTTTGAATACGGTAATTTATCCAGTTAATTGAGATATGTCCTTCCAACCACTTACAGAGCCGGCCCTGGGGCAAGGCAACCAAGTGGTTACCTTGGCCTCCCAATTTTTTAGGTCCCAATCCAAAAAAAAAAAATCCAAATTCTATTAGGTGCGGGTCGAAAAAAATGAAATAAAATAAAATAAAAAATGTACTACAATAATACATAGTTCTTGTGAGGCAAATAAAAAAAAATTGATTCTTATAGTAGACTCCAATTAATTAGGACACTAGAATTAGCTTGGTTTGGCTCGGTTTGATTTGGTTATATATAATACATAGCCTTTGTAGATTTTAAGAAAATGCTCAATTCTATGATATGTTAACATCAAAGTCCAACCACCTAAAAAAAATCAAATCCCAACTTAAGGCCTTTAAGATTTTAACACAAAATAAAAATTTTGTAATGTAATAGGTTGTTCCAATTGTTATAGAGTCCATGTAAATATTTTAAAAAATAACTTATGTAATATATGCACCCCATTATAATACAGTCCACCTTAAATATTTTTCCAATACTTCTTCTCACGTTCTTATTTATACTCAAAATTTTTATTATCAACAAAAATATAATCAAAGTTCAAATCACTACATACAATAATGATTACAATCACTGAACTTTTTTTTTGGTTGATGGGAATCACTAACACTTTGAATTCCAAAAAATGGTTAAAAAAGAACTTACAATTCAAACTATAACATATAAATATATCCGCAAATATGTGTAAATAGATTCAAAAAATTTTGCTTCAAGGGCGCTGCCCCAGAACCCCCATTGTTTAAATGTCCCTGTTTTAATGCTGCCTTGGACCCCCAATTTGTCAGCACCACCACCAACCACTTATAATGATGTCCGAGGATTTCGAGCCTATGACCTTCCTTATTAAGTTTAAGAGTTATGAGTCTCTGACCAATTTGAACCGACCAAGTTGATTATAAAAGAAAAGAAAATGTTAGTATTATTTATGGTAGGGGCGGACCCAAAATTTTTGGTCAGGGGGCCTAAACTATACAGGGGTTGGTGAGCAGTGCCCCCGAGACGAATTTTTTTAGGTCTACTTATACACAATTATGTGTAAAACTATAAAATTGATTTTAATACCCCTAGTTTGGGGTAAATTGTGTAATTTTAGGGGGCCTATTTCTAAAACTTGTAATATATTACATATAAATCTAGAATTTTCAAAAGTTCAGGGACTGCGTCCAAAATCTATAAAATATTGTATGTAAATATAGAATTTTCAATAGTTCAGGAGGGCCTGTGTAAAATTTAGAACGACCTATTTATAAAATCTGTAAAATATTACATGTGATTTTGTAATTTTCAAAAGTCCAGGGGGCATGTGCCACCCCTGGGGACTATGTAGGTCTGCCACTGATTTATGGATACAAAAGTTGGAATGAATGACCATTATTAGACTTTGTTGTGCGCTACTGTAAGACTTTAGAATTGGGGTGAGGGTGTATGTGTAGTGTGTGTTTGTGTCCTGCTATAATTTGTTAGCGCTCAAAGCTTTATTGTGTATCAAACCTTATATATAAATAAGAATCTAGCAGCTGAAACCTGACTTAGTCAATTATCATACTACCCTTCTGTATCTTCTCAAGACCATAATACCCCTTCATTATACCTTAATTACATGTATATCGTGTATATAAGAATCTAGCAGCTGAAACATGACTTAGTCAACTACCATACTGCCCTTCTGTATCTTCTCAAGACCATAATACCCCTTCATTATACCTTAATTACGTGTATATCATGGTACTCATCATAATAATACATTGATTTTTTAGGGTAATTATGTCATTTCATATTACTATTACATTCAGGTCAGCTTTTGAAATTTTATTTAATATAATAATGAGGTTTCAATCAACAATCTTGTATCTAATTACATTTGGGTCAGCAATTTTTGGGACATTTATTATTCACTGCAAAAAAAAGTTAAAAATTGCGGCTATTTTGGTGACTATTTAGGAATTCGTTACTAATATTTACAATTTGGTCAACTTCTTCTCTTAAATTTAGGATTCATATATTGTAATATGTGTAATTGCATTTGGGTGAGCAAGTTTTGATATATTTGTTATTCACTTCAAAAAAAAAAGTGGCTATTTTAATGGCTATTTACGAATTGGTCACTAACATTTACATTCTGGTCAATTTCTTCTCTAAAATTTATATATTTGGGAATTGGTCATTTATATACCAAAATTCACTTATACTCAAATCTCATACCAAATTTATATCTTATACTCAAATGCATAGAAATAAAATAAACTTATACTCATATCTTATACTCAAATGCGTACAAATAATAAACTCATATCCTTTAAAATACCAAATGATGGAAACATATATAAGAATCCAGCAGCTGAAACCTGACTTAGTCAATTAACATACTGCCATTCTGCATCTTCTCAAGACCATAATACCCTTTCATTATACCTTAATTACGTGTACATCGTGGTGCTCATCATAATGATACATTGTTTGTGTGAGGGTAATTATGTCTTTTTAGATTATTATTACATTCAGGTCAGCTTTTGAAATTTTATTTAATATAATAATGAGCTTTCAATCAACATTCTTGTGTCTAATTACATTTAGGTCAGCAATTTTTGGGATATTTATTATTCACTGCAAAAACAGTTAAAAATTGCGGCTATTTTGGGGACAATTTAGGAATTAGTTACTAATATTTACAATTTGGTCAACTTCTTCTCTTAAATTTAGGATTCATATATTGTAATATGTGTAATTGCATTTGGGTGAGCAAGTTTTGGGATATTTATTATTCACTTCAAAAAAAGTAAAAAATAAATAAAAGAAATAAAATAAAAGTGGCTATTTTAATGGCTATTTACAAATTGGTCACTAATATTTACATTCTGGTCAACTTCTTCTCTAAAATTTTTATATTTAGGAATTGGTCATTAATATACAAAAATTCACTTATACTCAAATCACATACCCCCTCCGTCCCTTTTTTTGAGTCCACCTTTGGGAACTCAATTTATTAAGGAGACATAAAGAATCTACACCTACTTTCCACAATTGCCCATAATCATTACAATAGCTTTTTAAATTTTGTCTTGGTGTAGATTTTAAGAAATGATAGTTTTGAAAACTAAGTAAAGATTGTATACCAATTTAGGAAAGTAGATACTAATTTTGGGACATCCCAAAATGGAATACATGACTCAAAAAAAGGGACGGAGGGAGTACCAAATTTATGTCTCATACTCAAATGCATAGAAATAAAATAAACTTATACCCATATCTTATACTCAAATGCATATAAATAATAAACTTATATCCTTTAAAATACCAAATAATAAAAAAAAAAAAAAAATTTAATAAGAGAGAATTGACACGTGCATCGCACTTGCCGATAACCCCATATATATATATATATATATATTATATATTAGGTGGGAGGCAAAAGCGGATATAATAGGAATAGCATGAATTGTTCAAGGGTCCGAGTTGTACATTCAAGCATCCAGAAAAATGGACTCTCAGATTGTCCGTACGTACCTTTCACACAAAACACAGCCTTGCGGCGGAAATTCCACTCTCTCTCTCTCTCTCTCTCTCTCTCTCTCTCTCTCAAATCCCCATGTCGATTTCCACCCACGAATCTTGGGTTTCTAAACTACTCTCTCTCAAAATTCAAACCCTCACTTTCTGAAAAATAACACAAACGCCATTTTAAACGCCTATCTGACTAAAATACCCCTAATGTGTTTGGACCCAACACCCTCCAGTTTATTGCCATCTGTCCCTCCAGGCCATCTCGTCTCACGATTCCCGAAAATCTGACGGCATCTGCTTTTTTTTCTTTCCCCCTCGTGCTTTTTCGAGAACATAAAGTCACTCGCAACTGTTTACCTTAAGAAATTACCAAGATTTGTCCTTTTAAGGTAAAAAAAAAAAAGTGGAATAAATTCAGTGTATTTGCTCATACACTACGTGTGTCATCAGTTGAACCCATTGTGGGCCCCTCACACATCACACACTGTCGTATCAGAAGGCTTTTGATTGATCATGTCTTTGTTGCCTCCATTTGAAAAACTATATTTTAGGGAACCATCTTTAGGGGTGTCAAACGGGGCGAATTGGTCCATTCCGCCCCGCCTCAATTTATCATTTGATGAGTTATAATTTGTCTTATTCTGTGGACGAACTCAGCTCGTGACTCAATTTATTGGGTATGGGTCCGGATCGATTTTCATTTTTATAACTCACAACTCTCCCGTGACCCAGCTCGACTAACCCACTGACTCGTCACCAAGTCGTCTTGCCTCATAATTCGCCTCGCCTCGCAGGCCCACCCTGCCC
Source organism: Hydrangea macrophylla (assembly GCA_033977485.1). Lineage (NCBI taxonomy): Eukaryota > Viridiplantae > Streptophyta > Magnoliopsida > Cornales > Hydrangeaceae > Hydrangea > Hydrangea macrophylla. The sequence goes on from CM066983.1 coordinate 83,244,093, forward strand.
CGTCTCACCAATCCGTGAATAAAATATTTTTATTTAATTGTTTTCAATAAACTATTTATTAATAAACAACTTTATTAAACTTTTAAGTAGAAAATAAATATTTTTTTTAAAAAAAAAAAGTTTTCAAATACTTTTTTCAACAAACAATTTTTAAATAAAGTACTTTATTAAACTATTTTTTAGAAATTTTTTTATTAAAAATAAAAATAAGTTTTTGCAAGCAACCCGCAGGTTAACTCGTGGGCTAATTCACCAACCAACCCGCAAGTTAGTCGTCCCGCCCCGCCCCGTTGACCCACAAATTAGTGAGTTGGGGCGAGTCACGCTATATCCCTTACCGAGTCAATTCGCCCCGCCTCGTCTAATTTGCCGACCCGCCCCGTGGCTCGCCAACATTCGCCCAACTCGTCAAGGTGGCGGGAGGGGTCACCCCGTTTAACACCTCTAACCATCTCTTATGCGCTCATGGTGGTATGTGTATACCATGTGCGAATGAGAGAGAGTGTAAGTCTGGTGGGGATCCTTGGCCGCACAAATCATGGGTGGCGCCTACGTGGTGCTGGTAGGATCACACGATAGTTTTTTTTTTTTTTGTACTTTTTTTTTTGTACCTTAAAAAATTGTAAAAAAAATCATCGTGTAGTCCTGCTAGCACCACGTAGGCGCTGCCAAGTGCTGCACCCTCGGCCGTCTGGTCGAGGATCGTTAGACATGTAAGTTTTGGCCATTGGATGAATTACTTTTTGGAGCAAACAAATCTCCGCATTTTAATCAAAACTATAGTTTCAATTTTTTGACATGCTGGTTACAATTTTTATTATGACAATAATATTTATAAGTGGTTACAATTTTTTGTTATAGTGGTTACAATTTTTTCTAGGGGCTCGTGATCTAAGGTCTACAAAGTTTCAACACCTTCTAAGGTTATCAATGTTCTTTTCGACAAAAAAATTCCATTCGCGCTAATGTCAGCGACCAATTTTTTTTTTTTTAAGTTTTTTTTTTTTTACTAATGCCAACTTTTGAAATGTCTCTAAAAATGAAAATTTTAGAGATATTTTAGGACAAAATATCTCTGAATTTTTCTTTTTTGGAGAAATGTATCTAAAACATAAAAATTTACATACATTTCTATGAAAATGTGTCTGAATTCAAAATATTCAGAGACATTCTATGAAATTGTCTCTAAAACTGAGTAATTTAGACACATTTGATGAAGAATCTCGCTAACAAAATTTCGAATTCAGAGACATTTTTTGAGAGAAATGTCTTTAAAAATTCTGAATGTCGCTAACAAAATTTTAGAGACATTTCAAAAGTTGAAGTCAACAAGAAAAAAAAATTTTAAAACAATTTCGGAATATAAAATTTACAAAAAATATTTAACAATTTTTTGAAAAAAAAAATTAAAATTAAAACAACTTCGGAATATAAAATTTACAAAAAATATTTAACAATTTTTTGAAAAAAAAAATTAAAATCGAAGCTGACATCAACGCGACATGTACAATGGGGGAGTGGAAATTTCGTCTGTAAAAGTAAAAATTAAAAATGAGGGACTTTAGTCAAAAAAAAAATTTACTGAAGAATTTTTGGGCAGTCATTTTGACCTTATTGACCCAACCTCAAGGACCTTAGCCCAACTTTTCCTTTTATTTTTTTTCCTAATTGGTTACAATTTTTTTTATGTGGTTATGCTACATTTTTTTGTCATAGTTGTCACAATATTCTATCAAAGTTAACAATTTTTCTAATAGGTTATAACTTTTCTCATCAAGCTATAACTTTTTCTCATAGATCGATAGCATTTAATGTCTCCTTGACACGTGACAACCTGTAAGTGTATACTTTAACTCTCTCTCATGCGTGCACAATGCGCGCAAACTCACTGCAGCATAGATAAATTTCCAAATGTTAGGCTTTGGACCCATTACCGTTCACAAATTGATACTTAACTCAAAGATGGATTCAGAATCAAGTTTAATTTACTAAACGTAACTTCAGTAGGGTATTTTCATGTAGTGTAAACTTAGGCTAGGTTAGTATACAAAAAAAAATATTAGATCCGCAGCGGTAACTATGAGCCAACCTTGGAAAAGTCGACCGTGTGTGGGCTGACCAAGAGATAGCCGGCTGAAGAGGGCCGGCCAAGGGAGAGCTAGCTGAGTGGGCTGGCTAAGGCAATCCAGTCCTATATGGGCTGGCATTGGGAAGACCGGTTGAAACTTAATGGCTATATTATAACAATTAGTTTGCACACAACAAATAGTACACCAACGACTATTTTGGAATGCTATAAAAGTAGTATTTGGATTTTTTTTTTTTTAAACTTGTTCTCTCAAGCCATACAAATAGTTTATTTTTAATTTTTGTTTTTTTACTTCTTCTCTAGCCTATAATTTTTAGATCCACAAGCATGATCCGGGGGGGTGGGGAGAGTGTTAGGCGTTGATCTACATACCCCCGCACATAATGAAGAACAAAATGAAGAATATTCGCGCGTTATCGATGATGTCGAACACGCATTCGATGGTAAAATGACTTACAATAATGCGAGTGAGTTGGAGGAGTCCACAAGTGTTGTATTCCCAACTTTTCCATTGGCCTAAAATAAGAGAGATCATAGACTGTGCTGGATTGTCTCGATTACTTTCGGTGGAAATGCCAAATTCAGATCAAATAATTGTGGAATCAGTTGTCGAGCGGTGGTGGGACACCACACATACACATTTCATCTACCTTTTCTCGAATTAGGATTAACTCAGTACAACATCACTTTTATGGCCAGTACGTATTTATTGTGTTTGTGAATAACTCGTAAATTCTGCTATGCTAATGTTGTTAACTAAACATGGTTCAAATTGTAGGCATTTCAATTGGCATTGGTCTTCCGTTACCCGATTATAGTGATATTGCATATGCAGACACTCCGGAGACCACTATTTGACGCATGTTTCCTGGGGCGACATTTAATACGTACAAAGCTGGTCGTATAAAAACAAAAGATGTATTACAATATATTCAAAGTCTCATTGCATTACTTGAGGTGGAGGCACCGGTTGATGTTGACGCACTTGCTAGAGCGTTTTTGTTCTACACAATCGGTAAAGTTTTCTTTCCAAATTTGAATTCTACGATTCTCGATGGATGGTTAGCATTGGTAGATGACGTCACTGCAATCGGTAATTATGATTGGGGGTCTCCCATATTGGCACGAATTTATTTCGCACTTGACATGTGTTGTAGGTGTAAAATCAAGAGCATGGATTGTGTTGTTGACGTCACCGTTCCATTATCTCTTCAAATCTCATATTGAAAAATTGCAGTTGACTCAGGGACATATTGCGAGTATCAGTACCCATTATTATTTGGTCCTCCTCTTTTCGTAGCTTAATTTCTATCTCGCGTTCTCGTATTTTCCTCATCTCCTCGTCGATTTTGGCATTCAGTTCTATCTCATACTGTCTCATTTTTAATAGTTGCTCCATCTATGACTGGAAACATTTTCTTGACTAAAGATTTAATTCAACACTCTTAGCATACTGCTCAGTAAATTTTTCAACACTTTCCACAACCATAGTGTTGGCAGCAACACTGTTAGCCCTACACTTTCTTTTTTTGGCATTGTTTTTCTCTTTTTTGCTCAGGTAGTATGTCGAATGGTGATTCAGTGTCAACAGAAGAATCATCGCTTAGGTTGATGTTGCCAAACGGATCCGTTGGAGTTGCTGGCGAGGATGTTTCATTGCCATCTGACATGTATCTTTGTGTGTTGTTCCTAGTGGTAGTTGGATCAAATTTTGGCAGATCCTTCAATATTATGTAACAATTGTCGAATGTAAACGGTTTATTGGCATGTTGTTGGTATTCTTGATGAGCCCGATTAATCTACAATTGTTAAAGTTCACCATCACAAACACGTTGCTAACAATAACAAATAAACGTTTGAATAAAATAACTAAAATTGTGGGTTAAACAAACAATAGACGTCTTACCCAGTCAAGTTCATTTGTTCCACTGCCATTAGGTGTGTAATATGCATACATGTGCAACCTTTGATACATACAACATCACAGCTTGTAAAATCGTGGAAAAACATGATTGTAGACTTCCACCATTCCGTTTAATTTCAATTCATGCATGTACATTGTACTCACTCTCAATAGTCTGCCAAAACTTTGTTCTATGTTGATCATTGCCGACTATAGGGTTTGTGCTCACCCGCACATATGTATGACATAAAATTTCATCCTCAAACGGTCGCATGTTCAACTGTCGACTGCGTCCAGACATGTTTGTGAATTGTATGTTTAGTAAATGCAAAATGGATGGTGTAATAAGTTGTTTTTTTTTTTTTTTGCATAGCAGCAGTATATATATATATATAGCCGTTATAATTTTTGTTACCATTCTTCCAACGGCTAGATGGCTAGGAAAAAAGCCATTAACGGATTATGAGTGGGCCGACAATGGGACAGCCGACTAGGGAGAGCTGACAAAGAGTAAGCCGGCTGAGAGGGCTGGCACTCACAAAGCCGTTCGGCTAAGAGATTGTTGGTTGTGTGTGGGCCGGCTAAGAGAAAGGCGGTTGTGTAAGGGCCGGCTATGCTAGAGCCAGTTGGTCTTTATAGTACTGAATTTAGTGAAATTGTAAAGTTAAGTTTGCCTACTATATACTTAGTTAGTTGTTGTTTAAGCTACACCGTTGGAACGGTTCGTACACCATCTACCCTAAGTTCCCCTACATACTCTCTCCACTACAATTGCTCTTACAAGGATGAGTTCAATAACTTCCAAAAAATAGGGATACGAGTTTACATACTTCAAGTACATTGCTAAATAATAACAGCACAATTTGACCTAATCAATGTGGCGTTGTGTGTGAATGCAAAATTTAATGGGACTAACTTCGAATTTGAATTAACAACTATTTTATACATTCATTTTTAACTTTATGTATGTACCTTACTCATTAGAACAACTGCAGTGGGTGAAGTATGTAGGGCAACATAGGGTAGATGATATAAAAACTGCTGCGACAGTGTGGCTTAAACAACAACTAGTTAGGTATATAGTAGGCAAACTTAAGTCTATATTTTCACTAAATTCATTATTGTACAGACCAGCTGGCACTAGCATAGCCGACTCACACACAATCGGCAATCTCTTGGTCGGCTCTCCCTTGGCTGGCCCACTTCAGCCAGCTATCTCTTGGTCGACCCATACACAGTCGCCTATCTATTGGTCGGCTCTTAGTTACACCACTGTGGTTCTTTTTTTTTTTTACTAACCTAACCTAAATTTGGACTACATAAAAATACCTCACTGAAGTTGCTCTTATAACAACTCACCTAAACTATTCAAAAGTGTTTTTTTTTTTTTTTTGTTATTGGGATACTATCATGTGGGCGTCTAAGCACTACAAGACAACAGTTGGCGGTTGTAGTAGAGACATATATATATATATATATATATATAAAGGTCAGTATACAAGCTCTTTATCAAGCTTATTAATAAGTTTTTTTTTCACAAGCCTGCTAACAAGCCTTAATCAAACGTGTTCATAAGCTCTGTCGAGCCGAGCCTAGCCTAGCCTTTATCGAACATGTTCACGAGGACTTGTTGAACGGCTCGACTCGTATACAACCCTAACTGTCACAGCATGTGGTATAAGTGTAGAGCGTCTAAAAATCAAGTGTAGGATATTGTGAAACATAGCATTACTCTTCTTTTATAGTAGTGATGGGAATTCGGGTTAAATCAAACCGAATTTTGAATTTCAGTTTGGGTTGGTAAATTTGATACCGATGTCCAAACTGAAATATAGTTCGGAACTTCCGTTCGAATTACTAAAGTAATATTTCGGTTCAAGTTTGGTTTTTATATTTCGGGTTCATTTTTTTAGTGTAAATTCCGATTCATGTTCGGGTTCGGTTCAAGTTGAAAGGCAATATACTATACCAACATCCGAACCATAAAATAGTTTGAATATTCGATTCGGATTTCGGAATTGTAGTTCGGGTTCGGGTTCGGGTTCGGTTTGGACACCAAATTTTGGGTCGGGTCAGAAATTCGGGTTCTGAACACTTTGCCCACCCCTACTTTATACCCTCATATTCCTTTGACAAAGGATGATGCTTGTATTCTTGGAAGTAGAAATATTTTAAAATTTTAGGCTTAGATACAAAATACACCCCTAAAATTTGGTCCTTGTTCAATTTCAGTTCCTGTAGTTTCAATTGCATCAATTTGGTCCATGAAGTTTTTAAATAGAGCAATATGGTCCAAATGTCCTATTCTATCATAAAAATTGATGGAATTCATCCACTGTGATGCTCAATCACGCTGATAAGCAGGTTGGGAGATTGGTAGTATTCCATTTTTACCCCTAAAAAGCGTGACAATGCATAATGAGTAAATTCCTTCAACTTTTCTCATTGAACTGGACATTTAGACAATATTGTTTCTCTTTAAAACTTCAAAGACCATTAATGCAATTGAAACTATAGGGATAAAATTAAGACAAAGACCAAATTTTATTCATAATTAAGCCAAAATTTTATGACTACATTTAGTTGCTTTGTTAGAGTATAAACAAACTTGTTTTGAGGACAACAGTTACAAAAAAAAAAACACAAAACAAAACAAAACAAAACAAAAACCATATAGGTCACAACTCCCAAATTTAGCACCATATAAATACAATCCGACGTGGTGACTAAGGAAAAGCTGGCCGGCCAAGAGATTGCCGGTTGTGTGGGGGTGGGTTATGTCAGAGTCGCCTGGCCTGTATCGTAGTGACTTTAGTGAAATGGTAAGTTAAATTTAACTATTATATACTTAGTTAAGTTGTCGTTTAAGCTACACTGTTAAAATGGTTCGCATACCATCTACCCTAAATTCCCCTACATACTTTCTCCACTGCAATTGCTCTTACAAGGATGACTTCAATAACTTTCAAAAAATAGGGATACAAGTTTATACACTTTCAAGTACATAGCTAAATAATAGCAGCACAATTTGACCTAGTCAATGTGGCGTTGTGTGTGAATGCAATGGGACTAACTTCTAATTTGAATTAACAACTATTTTATACATTCATTTTTAACTTTATTCATGTACCTTTCTCATTAGAGCAACTGCAGTGGGTGGATTATGTATAATAGGCACACTTAAGTTTACATTTTCACTAAATTCACTATTGTGCAGACCACCTGGTACTGGCATAGTCGGCTCACACACAACTAACAATCTCTTGGCCGGCTGGCTTTTCCTTAGCCGACTCTCCCTTGGCTGGCCCACTTCAGCCGGCTATCTCTTGGCCGACCCACACATAGTCACCTATCTCTTGGCCGGCTCCTAGTTGCATCACTGTGGATCCATTTTTTTTTCTATATACTAACCTAACCTAAATTTATACTCCATGAAAATACCCCACTGAAGTTGCTCTTATAACATCTCACCTAAACTATTCATGGTAATTTTTTTTTGGTTATTGGGATACTATCATGTGGGCCTCTAAGCACTACAAGACGACAGTTGGCGGTTGTAGTAGAGATGCACTATGGTGATATTTGTGAGAAGGTAAGTAAAGGCAAGTTTGCAAAATGCAAAGAAGCAAAAGAAGAAAAAAGCCAATAAGGTAAAATAAACATTTAATATTTCATGAATATTTTCTCCAATTTGGATTTTTAAAATATCAATTAATTGCAGTGAATAATTTAACAGTTTCACTTTAGTCACCACTACACGAGGAGTAGGGGTGTACAAGGACCGACCGAAACCGAACCGATCAGTCGGTTGGTTTCCTAAAATTTAATTACTCTAAATAAAAAATCGAATCGATCGAATCTGACCAAACCAACCGATGAACACCCATAACGAGGAGACACTGCCTGCTCAAGAGTGCATATAACATTTCAATCCCACTTTGTGTATCTATCTTGTTTTTATAAGAATAATACGGGCTTAGCATTAAAATGTCGAATAATGTTTTGCTTATTAAATTTAATTTATAAATGACTTAACAATTGTACCACATATTATGACTAACTTGTAATGATTATTAGGTACCATATGCCACTAAATCAACATTCAAGAACCAATTTAAAATTCAAATTAAAAAAATATAGCGTTACTCTAAATGTCAGCCTAGTTCCAAAGTGAAAAATGACAAGGCCTTTGTGGTTAAAAAAGGATGGTGGAGTTAGTCTAGGGTACTGCTCGATGGATAAGTAAGATACGTAGTTGGGGCCCTTGGGGGTCTGGTGGCCACTGAAAATGACGTATTTTCTTTTCTTGTGGGGCCATCTTGTTTGAATACATTATTAAATCACATCAATTCTCAAGAGTTGTCTTTGATGGTGAGATTTTGACGATAGGGTGTAGATTCTGTTTGGTATCCACGCCACGTCGGATTGTATTGAAATGATGCTAAACTTGGGAGTTGTGAGTCTGTGACCATATGGTTTTTGTTTTGTTTTGTTTCTAACCGTTGTCCCAAAATCAAGTTTGTTTATACTCTAACCAAGCAACTAAATGTAGTCATAAAATTTTGGCTTAATTATAAAATTTTCTCTTAAAATTTTGTCATGTCTCATTGTAATCTCTATAGTTTTAATTGCATTAATGGTTTTTAAAGTTTTAAATAGAAGTAATATGGTTTAAATGTCCAGTTCTATGAGAAAATTGACGAAATTTACTCACTATGTATTGTCACGCTTTTTAGGGTAAAAAATAAAACACTACCAATCTCTCCACCCGTTTCTCAGCATAATTGTGCATCACAGTAGGTGAATTCTATCAATTTTTCTGACATAATAGGACATTTGAAACATATTGCTCTATTTAAAAACGCCATGACCCAAATTAATACAATTGAAACTATAGAGACTGAAATTGAACAAGGACCAAATTTTAGGTATATATTTTGTATCTAAGCCTAAAATTTTAACATATTTCTACTCCCAAGAATACAAGCATCATTCTCCATCAAAGTAATATGAGGGTATAAAATAGGGGTGGACAAAGGGTTCAGAACCGGAATTTCTGACCCGAACCCAAAATTAGGTGGCCAAACCAAACCCAAACTAAAACTCCAGAATCCGAACCGAATATCCGAACTATTTTATGGTTTGAATGTCGGTATAGTATATTGCCCTTCAACTCGAACCGAACTCGAACATGAATCGCAATTTACGCTAAAAAACCGAACCCGGAATACAAAAACCAAACTTGAACCGAAATATTACTTCGGTAATCCGAACCGAAGTTCCGAACTATATTTCAGTTTGGACATCGATATCAAATTTACTAACCCGAACTGAAATTCAAAACTCGGTTTGATTTAACTCGAATGCCCACCACTAGTATAAAAGAAGAGTAAGGCTATGTTTCACAATATCCTACATTTGATTTTTAGATGCTCTACATTTATACCACATGTTGTGACAGTTAGGGTTGTATACGAGTCGAACAAGCCCTCGTGAACATGTTCGATAAATGTTAGGTTCGGCTCGACAGAGCTCATGAACACGTTTGATTAAGGCTTGTTAGCAGACTCGTGAAAAAAGCTTTTTAATAAGCTTGATAAAGAGCTTGTATACTGACCTTTATATATATATATGTGTGTGTGTGTGTGTGTGTGTGTGTGTGTGTGTGTGTGTGTGTCTTATAAAACTATATAATTTTAGAGCGATAATGAAAAACGTTGTAAATAAGTTTGATAAAGGGCTTATGTACTCCTCTCTCTCTCTCTCTCTCTATATATATATATATAGTTTTAAAGGGCTCATTAAAAAACTCGTGAAAAACATTTTGATCACTTGAAATTAAGGCTTATGAAAAAGCTCAAACTCAACTCAGCTAATCTCGTATACACCCCTAGTGGCAATGTTTAGTAATTTTATATACTACCATATGTCGTACAACTGTTACACAATTGAAAACTAAATTTTAGATATAAATTTGAGAAAAAGGGAATTGTTATGTATACCCGTGTATTTGCTATGTATACTCAAATTCTTTTATTCTAATCATTTTTCTTCTAAAAATTTTCATTTTTGTAAAGGTGAACAGTGTACATAGCAAAATTAATGGTGTACATAGTAATTCCCGAAAAATATTGCCTTACTCGGGGGGAAAAAAAATTACTGCATTTAGAAGCTCCCGTTCTTAAATGGTGAAATTACAATATTTTCCCCTCCTATGTTGAGGGTCTATACAGGGAGCTCCAGCCAAAGACCTGGCAAGTGTGGCATAAAGATGAGTAATTTTTATGAGTTAAATTCACATTTGTTAACACTTAACATAAGTAAGTCCAAAAAAAGGAAAATTAAGAGACTGTTTGCAAATGACCACCATGTGATTTAGAAAGAACCATTTCTAAATAATTACTGTAGCTGTTTTTTAAGTACCCAAGAAGCTAAGTGAGCTAGCTAGGAACTTAGTAAGATTGGTCCGTCTGGTCCACTACCAGTATATGTTTGGGCCCAAACTTGATGGGCTACTCATGTCTCATGATACCCTCAAAAGCCTCTCTGAACCCACATGCTGAATATTGGAATAAAAACACAAAATATACTTCTTTCTTTTCTTCAGGCTCAAACTTCTTTCGGCTAAACCCACAGCATGTCACACCGACTCACATCACATACCCCTGTTTTTAGGGTGGTCACACCAGGACATGTCATGATGTCATAGTATGACGGTGTCATTGAATACTTCTCAAAGGATACTCTTAGGGGTGTGTTTGGGGCCTTTCGGCCGGAACGGAACGGAAAATAGTGCATCGGAAAAATTATGAAAATTTTGAAATTCCAAAATATGTTCCGAATTTAAAAGTTGGAATTTTCATTTTCCATTCTTGTTCGGAATTTTTAGAATTTGAAAATTTTCGAAATTTTTTAATGCAAGCTACTAGCTTGGGACTAATATGGTGGTAGCTTGGGACTAAGTTATAGACTCACATTCCTCGTCTTGCTTCCTTGCTAATCGATGTAAGACAAATGTAAGGTACGTTCGGAAATTTTGAAATTTTTTGGAATAATTCGGAAAACTTTCGGAAAATATTTTTGGTAATATTTATGGCATATTTTCATAATTTTCGGAATTTTCAATACAGTTCCGATTCCAATCCGATTTTTTTTTTCCCTTCAGAATTTTCGGAATTCGGAGTGCATTTTCAGTTCCCAAAATTAGAATTTTTTTGAATCGGAATTTCCGTTCTAAGTTGCACCCCTAGATCATACTCCCATTTACATTCAATTAAACCAGGGAGCCTAAGGATCCTCAGCTGGGAGCAGGGACGGACTTATGTAGGGGTAAGGGGGGACACAAACAAACCCCCCCCCCCCCCCCCCCCCCCCTTCAAAAATTCCCTATTTTGTTACTATTTAAGTCTTTGAAAAATTCTACAAGCAATCACATCTGAAACATTCAATTTCTTGGTCTCAATTTGTAGTTGTAAAGTGTCATTTTGTTGTACCTTTGGTGCCAATCATTATTAACTTTTCTAATGTGCTATTTGATAATAAATTTTAGGTGTCATTCGTTAGTTACAATTTTATAAATGGTAATAAAAGGCCCCAAAGTGTTGTAACTAAGATATATGTATCATATAATGGTAGAAGATTTCGTTAGTTTTTGTATTAATTTTTAGATTATTAGCTTATGTATATATATCTACACGAAAAATATGTATAAATAGACCCAAAAAAAATCTCTTCGGGACCGCTGCCCCCGAATCCCTGTAAACTCAACTACCTCTTTTGCCCTACCAAGTCCCCCCAACTTCAAATTCCTACATCCGTCTCTGGCAGCAAGCTGCCCGGGCAACACCCCAGCAGCGCTTGTGTGGCGCTGACAAGACCACACAAATGTTTTTTTTTTATATATAATTTTTAAAAATGCAAAAAAAAAAATCATCGTGTGGTCCTGCCAGCGCCACAGATGCGCTGCTCGGGCAGCTCACGGCTGCATATCAGGACTCAATCAGGGGTGTATCTAGAAAATCAATCTAGGAGGGGCTTGATATATGCGGAAATGTATGGGGCCCGTAATTTTTTTTTTAACATATTTATACATATTTTGTGTACATTTGGACCTATTTATTCATATTTTGGGTATGTTTTGTATACATATTTTATAATTAGCACAAAAACATAAAAGAGAGGGGACTTAAGATAACAATTTTATAATATCAGGGGGGCTTAACTGTAATAAAAAATAAAATAAATTAGTGTAAGTGTACAATTTTTCAAAATTTTGAGTGGGCTTGAGCCCGCAACCTTCTACGTAGATCCGCCCCTAAATCAAACATGCCCTATTGAACTATAAATGGGCTGAAAAGTAGCAATTTCATGAGTTAATCCGAACTTAATTACTAGAAAAACTCTTGGGTAATTTTATCATGAACAGAGTAGTTTTACTCACACACACAGACATAAATAAACATTCAAAAAAAAGAGAAAATTGACCTCGCCATCTAGTTGACTAGTTCATAGTAGTATCAATATATAAATATTCTCTTCACATTGCAGACAAGAAACATTATATTTTGTCAATGATGACTGGGCATTACAAATTAGGTGATACTCTCTCTATCTGTCTTTCACCCAATGAAGTCGATTTCTCGGAGAAATTATTGTGTGATCCTGGACCACCACGTGTTATTGCATACATGGTGGTCCGGACCACTTAAAATCCTTCAAATGTTTGTGTGTCAGAGTGATATAATGTAAAGGCAAACAAAGTTTAAAGTGATGATTGCCACAAACAGACGTTAACTTGGTGCACATTAAACAATGTGAATGAATTTAATATCCAGAAAACTACCCACCTATTCTGACAATTGGGAACCTTAAAGTCAAAAAAAGATATAAAACATTAAATTTCTATCAAATGTAATGGCAACACCTCCAATTTCTTTAACAACCCTATTAACTTTCCTCTACTCACTTTTCTCTTGGTAATAAATTGATATTCAACATATACATTGAGCATCCGTAGTAGGCTAAAATTTCGCGAAGAAAAATTCATTTTCTCTTAACAAGAAGAAGTGGGAACTGTGGGATGCTTGATGGGATCGAATGGTGGTAACGATGTTACATATGAAGGTACTATTCTACCACTATATTTTATTATTTGTAGTCATTAGTAGTAATGACTGGGATTCATACAGCCGACCCCAATTGATTGGGACACAAGGCTTGGTTTGGTTTGATTTGGTTTGATTTGGTTAGTCATTAGTAGTAATTATTTTTATTTTTGTTATGTGAGTGCTATTGTTATTTTTTTTTTTAATATTTGATATTTTTATTTTTTATTTTTGTTATATGTAGATATTGACATAAGTAGCGATGATGAAACAATTGAACTTGACACTAGTGATAATCATTTTTTACATAGTAATAACAATGATTTTGAGTTGAAACTTGGAATGCTAGCGAACACTGAAGATGAAGATTATGAATTGTACAATAAATATGCCATAAATAAAGGATTTAGTGTGCGAAAAGGTAAGAAAGATATATTGAAGGTACTCATGAGCTACGGCAACGAATATTTCTATGCTCATGTGAAGGATTTAGTGAAGATACCTATTTTCCTTACAAAGAAAAAAAAGATTGAGAGGTTATTAACTAGAACAGGGTGCAAGGCTCGGGTTGTATTTGAAGTGAAAAATGGTATGTTTGAAGTTGTTCAGTTAATTTCAGACCATAATCATGCGCTTGTAAAGCCACAACAAAGGCACTTGATAAGATCTGGACGAAAGATAGCAGATACTAGTGTAGGAGTCCTTGATTCGATGGTGAAATCAGGTATAAGAGCAACAAAGGCGTACATACTTTGCAAATGAAGTTGGTAGGGTTCAAAATGTTGGGTTCACCAAACGAGATTGTCATAATTTTTTGCAAACCCAAAGGTCAAAATCGATTGAAGCTGGAGATGCTCAAAGTCTCATCAATTATTTTAAGTACCAACAAGCTCAAGATCCAATGTTCTTTTATACATTGCAAGTGGATGATCAGAATCGAATGACAAATTTTTTTTGGAGGGATGGTCTTTCAAGATTGGACTATAGTTGTTTCGGTCATGTAGTAATTTTTTATGCCACCTATTGGACTAATAAGTATAACATGATTTGTGGTCCTTTTGTAGGAGTTAATCATCATTGGAAGAATTTATTCTTCGGTTGTGCATTTCTACTAGATGAGACAGCAAATTCGTTTATCTGGTTATTTGAAGCTTTTTTAGAGTCTATGGGAAATAATGCACCAAAAACCATTTTTACAGATCCAGATCATGCTATGGTAATGGAAAATGTGTTCCCTAATACACGACATCGCTTGTGTACTTGGCATATTTCAAAAAATGCGGCTCAAAATATTCCCCATCTTTTTGGAAAACCCGGCTTTATGAGTAAGTTTAAGTTTCTTTTGAATGGTTGTGAATCGGAGATGGAATTTGAATCCACTTGGGAAAAGATGATTGGGGAATGGGGTGCTACAGAAAATAAATGGTTGAAAAAGTTACATAAACTTCGTGGTAAATGGTGCCCTGGATTTAGTCGTGATACTTTTTCTGCTAACATTCGATCAACACAAAGAAGTGAAAGCACGAATAATGTGTTCCAATGTATGGCATGTAAGACAATGACTCTCACAGAATTTCTAAAACATTATGAACAAAGTACAAATCGAATGTGTGAGACTGAAGTAAATGATGATTATGATTGTGCTCATGGTAAGCCCCAAATGCACGTACGTAATAATAGATTTTTGAAACACGCATCCCAAGTGTACACAAACACAAATTTTAAACTATTTCAAGATGAATTCTTACAAGGGATGAATGAAGATGTTATTGGTGTTGATAGCAATGGGCCATTTCTTGTATACAAATTAGGAGCTGATGGTTTTCAAAGAGAGCACATTGTACATTTTCATCGTATTGATTATACGATAGAATGTAGTTGTCAAATGTTTGAATCGATGGGGTGGTTATGTCGTCATTGTTTGAGAGTATTGAACATCAATTCTTGCATCAAACAAATTCCAAATCGATATATTTTGAAGAGATGGACAAAGGGAGTGAAGGAAGGAATTGTGGCTGATGAGTATAAGAACCATCAAATGATGGTGGCAAATCATCAAAAACAATGTGACTTAATAAGCTCATGCGTAAAGCTTTTAGTGTGATGAGTTTAAGTGCAGATGATCATGAGACAGCTGAGATTGCATATGCAAATTTAGATCGGACTCTAAATGAAGTGAGAAGCCATAAGGTTAAAAATGTCATGGATGATCATGATTCTAATGCGATTGATGTTGATATTGATATGCCTCACGAAGTTATTGAGAAAATAGTGTTAGACCCCCCTAGAATGAGACCAAAAGGGGTAACTTATGGCAGAGTAAAGAGTTGCTTAGAGAAACGCAAAAAGAGAACTTCAAAGGAAACAACATCTCATAATTTACGGCCTAGTCCAAGGATACCAAGTAAGAAATGTTGATCAATACACTTGCTTTCTATTCCATGTCAAGTTCTTTACAGATAATTATACATTCCAAGTGACATTTGTAGGTACTTCACATAACCTTGGTCTAATGCAACAAATTCCAAGCACTTTTAATCCATTTGGACAAATCATGGTTGGAAACTTTCCTTGTGAGGTATTTTAGTCAAATGTTGATTATTATGTAAGATTGTTTTCTTCATGATACTTATTAAGGCTTAGTTTGGCCCCCATGTGGCTTTTTAAAAGGAGCTTATGAAATTTACTACTAAGTTGTTTGATAATTTTGTACAAGTGACACACTACTCTTCAAAAATATATCATGAAACCAAAAAGCCACCTTGAGCTTTTAAAAGCTCCATTCTAGAGCTTTTAAAAGCTCTCCCAAAAAAGCCCTAAGTTCAATTTTTACAAAGCGCATAAACTACTTACCAAATGAATTAACATGAAATTGTGCTTTAAAAAAGGAGAAGCACCAAAAGGGGGGCCAAACTAAGCCTAAGTCGAATATATATATATATATATATATACACACAGGTTCCTCCTTTCCAAGCTACACAAACCATTAGTACTCCAGATGTTAGTCAAATACAGATGTTTGGATATCAGAACATTCCTTTACCACCAATGAGTGCTCCATTACCATATATTGGCCAGATATTAGAACTTGATTACATTGTAAAAATTAACATTCCAATAACTGTATCATATGGTATGTGTATTAATTTTGAATTCTCATATTTGTAGGGGTCCTACTCTAGTAATGCTACAAAAAATCAAACTTATAGTCAATTCTTATACTAGTGGTGTACTCAAAGGGGGTTCATTCAGCAGTGCAACAAAAAATTTAATTTGGAGCTATTAAAGAATTATTTTCGTTTTATTTGCTCTTTTTGTATGTGTAACTATATTTGAAACAAAAATGCTAGATGCACAAAAAAAATGCACAACCAAATGCACAACCTGCTTAAAATTGTTGGACTTTGTGCTAAAAAATCTGTACACACAAAAAGACAAAAAAAAGAAAAAAAAAAAAAAAAAGAAAAAAAAAAGAGGTGTACAGCCTTTTCAACATGAAGTCCAATAATTTTAAGCAGGTTGTGCATTTAGTTCATTTTTTTTGTGCATCTAACATTTCCCTATTTGAAATTCGGCTATTTGGTTGAAAAGTGGATGACTTACATGCACTATTTGGTTAAAACTCAGCTAATTTAATTGGGTGGCTGTGAATGTGTGAGATTGTAGTACTTTAATGCTTGTGAAATGGTCAATATATTTACTTTAAAGCTTTATTCAGAATATAGAAAAAAAATATATATTTATTTATTAGCTTCTTTTATGGAGTACCAATCAAAAGTCTTTTTGTACGGCATGTATTAGCATTAATTACTGTCTTGTTTAACGTGCACCAAGTAAACGTCCGTTTGTGTGAGTCACGACTTTAAACTCTGTTTGTCTTTACATTATATCACTCTGACACACAAATATTGGGAGGATTTTAAGGCTTAGTTTGGCCCCCACCTGGCTTTTTAAAAGGAGCTTATGAAATTTATTACTAAGTTTTTTGATAATTTTATACAAGTGACACACTACTCTTCAAAAATACATCATGAAATCAAAAAGCAACATTGAGCTTTTAAAAGCTCCATTCTAGAGTTTTTAAAAGCTCCCTCCAAAAAAGCCCTAAGTTCAATTTTTGCAAATGTCATAAACTAGTTACCAAATAAATTAACATTAAATTGTGTTTTAAAAAAGGAGAAGCACCACGTGGGGGCCAAACTAAGCCTAAGTGGTCTGAATCACCATGTAAGCAATGACAAGTGGTGGTCTAGGACTACAAAATAATTTCTCGATTTCTAGAGACTCTCTCTTACAGTGTAATACTCACTAATTATTTGATATTACAATCAATCATCGAACAATTTGTTTTGTTTCTTTGACAACTAACTTCTTGTAGTGTTTCAGATTTTTAAAAGAGTTGAAAAAATAAAAATAAAAAAGATTAATTTAAAACTAGCAATTAATTGAATTAAAAAAGCATACAATTAATTTTGTGAATGACCGACGCATGACTATCACTATCAAGATCATTACATGTTGTTGTCAGGTTAGCAGCTGTTTTGCTGTAAAATTATTATTGAAAGATGCAGGGCATTACATGCTTCCTCATTTGACTCATATTATTTGTGTATATATATATATATATATATATTATATATATATAGTACTACTGTATTATTTGGAAATTGTTATTTACATTCGTGTATTTGCTATGTATACCCAAATCCTTGATTTTAATCATTTTTCTATTAAAATTCTCACTTTTATAAAAATGAGCGATATACGTAGCAAAATTAGCGGTATATATAGCAATTCCCTATTATTTTCATATAACTGTATCAAATTATGCACCGTGCCTTTTCAACGGGGAGGGGTAAGGCGACTTCCAATGGCTTCTCTTAAAATATTGAATGAAATGTATATGCAAGGGTAAATTACATAAACACCCCTTCAGTTATAATTCAGTACCCTCGAATTTTTTTCTTGATAAATTGACCCTCAAGGTATAACTATTTGACATATTAACCCATTCCGTTAGGTTTCAGTCTAAAATCAAGCGGAAACATGTCCCATTGACAATTTTAAGTATGCTACTTTCAACTTTACCCTTCCATTGTCACTTAAAGTTGTCTATGCACAATCTCTTTTCCCTAGCTCATAGAATAGCCACTACCACAGCAGGCGACGCCCATGCCCCAACTAATCATCGACCCATATTCAGGGGCTGATTGACCAAAGGAAAAGGGGACTTCCTCCTTATATTTTTGAAAAATATCAGATTTATTCTATAAAAAAAAAAATTATAATTAAGTTCCTGTAAAAATTACAAAAACCCTCCTGATATTATAAATTTATCATATTAAGCCCTCTCTCTTGTGTTTTTGTTCTAATGCTAATTATATTAAAGTTCCTCCCTCTTATGTTTTTGTGATAATTTTTTATAGCGTAGTTTATATCATCTACACATGCTGAACAAAAAATATGTATAAATAGGTCAAAAAAAAAATAAAAATAAATAAAAAACCACTGCCCCCAAACCTCAATACACTAGCATCTATCAAGCCCCCGGATTAATTTTCCGCCCCGACTCTATCTCCTTCTTTATCCCTCATTACCAACCCCAACCCCAGCCCCACTAGCCCTCCATTTGCCACCATCACAGTGCCTTTCTTTCTCATCTCTACTCTCTGGTCAGAGGGTGGTAGGGATGGTATCGATTTAGGGGCTGTGGTGGTCGGGAGAGCAAGAGGAAATCGGGAGTTTTTGTCTCGAAAGAATTGTGGCTCTGACTTGGTCAAGTTAGGGGCAATTTGGCCAATTTATTATTTTAAGATCATACATTATTTGAAGTTAAAAATCAATCACAACTAGAGAAATATGAACTTCTAAAGTCAATATTCGTTATATTACATTAAATACACAAAGAAATTTTTTTAATAGAGTTAATTAGTATAATGTCCATTTTAGTCTTAGTTTCTTGTAATAGGTCTAGTCCATGTAACATTTTAATGAAAGGTCCACAAAAAAAAAAAACTATCCCTCAGCCTCACCAAATTTATTTATATTAATTACGGAAATACCAGATAATATACATATATACAGTCAGGCTATAAAGAGGGCGCCCTTTTTTTATTAAAGAGAGGACTTCTGTTTTGACCGTCGGATCGTGTTTTCATTAATGGCAGTTTTGTCATTTCACAGTTTTTAAACACAGTCCAATGGCTAAAACAAAGGTCCTCTCTTTAATAAAGAGAGGTGGCCCTCTTTAGAGAATCTTTGTACATATATATATATATATAAATATATTCACAGATATATATATATATATATATACATATATACAGAGAGACCTAGAATACACAAAACCTGTTAAAAAAAATTAAGCAGAAGCAGAAACAGCGGCAGCCAAACTTCTCTTCATCATCGGAAGCAATTACAGCGTCATCGGCATCGGACCATTCACAACTCTCTGTTGATCAGGCTACCCCATCGTTGTCATCATCGGCGTCGTCCACTCTGGCACGGTGGTGGCACAGCAGAGGGAGAAATCGGTGATGCCGACACCGGCGGCGAGGGCCAAGAATTGGTCACCGTCGAGAGGCGCGGCGACTTCGCAGCCATGTACCGGTGGAGCATCTGGAATTTCCCAAGGGTGAAAGCTAGGGCACTGTGGAGCAAGTAATTCGAGATCGACGGCTACGATTGCTGACATTTGGTGTACCCGAAAGGCGACTCGCAGGCTCTGCCTGGTTATATATCGGTGTATCTACAAATCGTGGACCCTCGCGATCGTCGTATACAATTCCAGTGATGGTTCCGGCGACGATTGTCTAGTTTTTCCTTCAAAACACATGTAGTAAATATGTCATCATGATTTTAAAGGCCCAGTGATGGTTCCGGCAACGATTGTCTGGTTTTTCCTTCAAAACACATGTAGTAAATATTGTTCGATGATGGACACTATTACATTTTACACTGTTAAATTTCACACTGTTGAAATTTAACACTAATGTTCTCGGTTCAAAAGGTTGTAGTGTGAAATTGTATACTATGTTGTGGTTCGAAGGTTGTTGTTCAAAGGTTGTAATGTGAAATTTTACACTCATGTTCTTGGTTCAAAGGCTGTGTTGCGAAATTGTATACAATGTGAAGTAAAATTGTAATATCAATGAATTATTGCAATCAAAAGTAAAGTGAATGTGCAAATGAATTTGTGATAAGACAGTGTTAAATGTATTCCTATTATTGTGGTATGAAATTGTACACTGTTAAATTTCATAGATTGACAAGTTTCACTTTGTGATGAATTGAGAGATGGATGAACGCAGATTGGTTAATATATTCAATTCTAAAACTGCCGTTGGCGCGGACGCAACTAAGGCATATGAAATAGTTGTATAATTCACATTGTAAATCACACAGTATGAAATAGTTGAGTGTGAAATTTCATACTGTAAAACACAGTACGAAATTTCATAATGTGCGGACTGTTATCTCATTCGAATGGATTATGAACTGTTATAGAATGGAGTATATTAGTAGTGTTCAATATAAATGAAACAAATTTGTAAAGTGAAATCCTAAAATATTGGGATATTATTTCTATATATATTATATGCAATATCAATGGGGATTGGGTAAGATTTGGTAAGATTTGAAAACTAATTCCATATTTAAGTATGTATTAAATATATGTACATATATACATATAATTCTATACATATAGGTTAGGGGTAGAATAGTCATCTACTAATTCCATAATAGAATATTTTGGACTAATCTCTAACAACAATTATAATTATAGGACATATTATTATGAAGTACCAATTGGTGGACTTATTACCAAAAACGTTGGTAGAATAGGACTTTGGACCAAATTTTTCTTGTTAATATCTCTGTTCCAATTGGGAGAGTTCTAAGGATAATCCCAAAATATAGTACAAGAGAGTAATGACTTAACTTGGTAAAAAGGTTTTTCATATCATGTTCATATTAGGATTCGAACATTGTCCCCCTCTTCCACACTTATGTCTTTGCACGAGACTACTACACCAAATGTTAAGGAAAAAAAATGTTGTAAAAGACACATAAATTAGAAGGGAGGAGTATTATATTTGAAGGAAATATTAAAAACTACAAAGATACTAAGCTAAGGTTGCAAGTTTCCATGACCACCACTCTTCACTCTCCCCGGGTATATAACATTAACTTATATCATACCGGGAAGACTTTGGGACAGACGATCCGGTAACAAAAATCGCTTTTTGTGATGAATATACTAGGAAGGCTCTGGGACGTACCGTCCATTAAATGGCGTCGCATTTAGCGATGAAAATTCGTTGCATTTAGCGATGAGAATTCGTCGCTATAGGTGAATTCCTTTAGCGAAACATTTTTATTTGTCGCTAAAGCCTACCACTATACTACACAAAAATATATATAAATACACGTATAGGTTGGCATAGCTCAAGTGGCAAAGAGTCTGGCATTTATAAGTCCCCTCCAATACATAGGTTCGGTGTTCGAACTCTATCCCCTCCCTCATATAAAAATATATATATATATATATATATATAAATACACACACACAAAACCGGAGACACTGCTCTTCAACTCCAGTAAAATCGTCCGTCCTAGATGCACCGTTTAGGTTTCGCCCTGCCATTCTTCCTACTTTAAATTTCTGTACCCGCTTTAGGTATGTATGTGTTTAGGTGGAGACTAATCACATATATAATTGGATACTATTATTCTTTAGTTTAGGTGGGTCGAAATCCTTAAAAATTGATCAAGCCGCATGTGTTATACAACGCATTAATTGACCACCACACCATGTTACTCTCAACTTTGAACCTTTCTCTCACCAAACAAAACAGTTCTGCCCGGAACTTCAAGCCACTAAATTAAAATGAAGCCTAACTAATCAGAGAATATCACCTCTCTAATTTCTCTACTACGCTTTCCTTCATTTGATCTCTTGCCTCCAAAACCATCTTCAAATCAGGTACTTCTCAATTCTCATATACCTCAAATACACACACAATATCTATATGTGTAGTATACCCATGTCTGGCCCTATAATTTTAGGGCTGCAACTTGGGAGGACCAACCCGAGTCTAGCCCAAGTCCCAGCCGAATTTTGCTCAGGCTTGGCCAAATTTTTTATGTATCTCTAGCGAGTCTAGCCTAGTAAGTTCAAGCTCAACCTGAATTTAGCTGGACTCTGCTCAGGCTTCAACAGATTCCACTAAAACTAGAGTCAAGACTGAACAGACGTAAACTAAGCTCAGTCTGCCCAAGGTCCAACCCTACTACATGCGTGTGCATGTATGTTTTTGATTTTATGACTCAAGTGATGGAATTTTGTTTTTCAAATTGGAGATGTGTGTGTGTAGAATGAAAGTGTTTAAAACATTTGATGTTGATCATGAATTTGGAGCTTTTGCTTTTACAGAAAAATGAAGGTTGAAGCGAT
This sequence comes from Hydrangea macrophylla, assembly GCA_033977485.1. Taxonomy (NCBI): domain Eukaryota; kingdom Viridiplantae; phylum Streptophyta; class Magnoliopsida; order Cornales; family Hydrangeaceae; genus Hydrangea; species Hydrangea macrophylla. The sequence goes on from CM066983.1 coordinate 83,266,646, forward strand.
CATGGGCTCAGTGACTGCTTGTTTGGTGTTCTTCACAATTTTCAACTACATATTAGAAATCCATGTATGGTCAACCTTTCGATTACACACAGCGAAATCAACCAAAGTTTATCAAGGCAAGGACAGTGTTCCAATTTTTTTTATTTTTTTTTTAAATCATTTTTGGAGGCATGCTTATTTCATATAATGTATTTCATATATGCCACCCTCTTTATTCATAAGATAGATTATAACTGTGATTTAAATTTCATATCATCCGTGAAAAGTGGTAGAAATAATAAAATTAAGAGTAAATTTATGATTTTCAAGCTGGAGCCACTTAAAACAACTCACGATATACGTGTCCGACACAAATTAGTATGCTCTAATTGGGGATGCAGTTCATATACAATTTTGAAAATCGTAAAAATACCATGAAAAAATATGGATGCATATTGTAATTTGCAACTAATTGCAAAGATTACATGAACCATTTCTGGTAAATATATAATTTTTTTCTCTCTACAAGATTCTCAATTTTCATCAGGAAAATTTAATTTTGCATTTTTTTTAACTACTTTTTTAGTCAGCAATACTAAAGATCGAACACCAAACTCTTTCTTTAATAGTAATAAATATAATGTGACAAATTTGTCAAAAAAAAAGAAGAAGATAGTAATGCAATCATGTGAACCTTGATCAGAAAGCATGTTTAATATTACTAACTTGCAATGATATACTTCATATCATACTGTCTATACACATCAAGCTCAAAAACATATGTATATGAATCAGGGGCGGACCTTAGGCTTATGTGGGGGCACCCTTCACTTGTAGACTTGTAGTAAAAAAAAAAAATCATATTAGTATACTTATATGTGTATGATTCTTTCGTGTTAATTCTTCTAGCACCCTCAAATAAAAACATTTATATTTTCCCTTAGTCAAACTAAATTATATTTATTGTTTTCTTTCAACCCCGAATTCCAACCACATGTGTTTTGAAATTATTTAGGAGACAATATCTGGGGAGCATAACCAATATAATTTAGTACACTTATTGTGATAAGATAAAACCAAATATTGTAATATGCAAAAAAAAAAAATCACAAATACCAAACCCCCGCCAACTGTCAATTCAGGTAATATATATATATATATATATATATATATATATGTATATATATCACAAAATAAATTTCTAATCTTTTTGGTATAAAAATTCATCCCAAAAATATGTATAAATAGATACAAAAAAAATTGTCTTAGAGGCGAGGGCCCCAAACCCATGTGAGCCTACCTACTAAGTCGACACCCCCAAAAACAAATTCCTGATTCGCCCATGATAAGAATAGCATTGATGTAATACTATGTAAACTTATTTCTGAAGGCAAAAATAAAAAGATTCCAATAATATAGCTGTAGATCATATATAATTGCGCAATCATGATTTGTACCACCGCAAGGTTTTACTTGCCACGAGGTTTGGTTTTTTTTTTTTTTTTTTTCTGAACTTTTAAATAAGTGGCAGATAGCATACATGATACAGCTAGCGTTTTAGTAAATGTCGCGGATCGGTTCTATACAAATGAACATATTCTAATAATTTTTATTTATTTATTTATTTTGATATAAGGATGAGTTTTGAATCCCCAACATATACATTGAAAAAGATTTATATATACCAAACTCTTTGGCACTTAAGACCTTTTTGTTTTCGAGAAAATCGAGCTAAGTGTAAAATCACCTTTAAAATTAATTGAATTGATTGATTCCAAAAAAAAAAACCTTTAAAATTGATTTTTGGTCAGCAGAATGTTAAGTTTTTATGAGAGATAAATAGAGAAGTGGTAGTAAACCTTATTCTATTTTGTACATTTCCAACCAACGACTTGTACTTTTCCCGAGTTTTTCTCTTAAAAGCTATAGTTACTACATGGAATTGTTATTACCACTCTATCATTGAACTAAGGCACTCTATGGTACCAATTTTAAAGCATGATGTACCATGCAGTGCCTTAGTTCAACACATGCATGGTACAACATGCTTTAAGATTGGTAGCATAGAGTACATTAGTTCAATGATGGAGTGGCAATAACATCACTCTTACTACATACGTATATATATATACATTGAGGTACCATATATGCAATGCATGACATGCATGGTACAACATGGTTTAAAATTGGTACCATGGAGTGCCTTAGTTCAATGATAAAGTAGCAATAGTATCACCCTTTCTATCTTAATGTTGTGCTTATTTAGAGCATCTGTAGCGGTGTTAAATCTGTATGTAGGGGTGGCAATTCAGATTCTCGTGTCATAATCGTGTCATTAATCGGGTTTGATTTTTAGTTTAGAGTGTTATTCATCTATAATACAAACTATTTTAAATTAATCGTGTCATGTCATGTCGTGTTCGGGTTATCTCAGTAAAATGGGTTATCGTGTCAAAAATTGTCACCCCTATCTGTATGATAACTTAGGTTTTTTAGCATATAGGGTCACCCAACGGTATTTGTGGTATAGGAACTTACGAAGTTGTGTAGTAGTGAAACTTAAGTTTAGCATTTCGCTAAATTCACTTACTATACAGTCAAACGACATAAGCATTGCCGTTTCCCACTACAACCGACAGAGCCTTCGCCTTTTTTTTTTTTAATGACCCAGGCGGCGAAGGCAATGCTGACCCTCCACAGGCAGCAAAGCCTTTGCAGTTTGGATTTTTTTTTTTTAAGTGAAAAGGTTTGATTAAAAACTTTTTTTAAAAAAAAGGACCAAACGACAATGTCTCTACCACCACACGCTAGCCGACTTTGCCTCTGCCGGCCCGCACCTAGCCAACACTCTCTCTACCGGCTTTTGCTTTCAACACTGTTGGACTTCTAATTTCTGTATAGAAACTTAGCTTAAATTTACCTTTCATGTCATCAAACTCATCGCACCACTGCGGATACTCTTCCACCTTTGCTTGCCATCTTTCAGTGGGTGCAGGAAAAGAATTTTTGAAACTGACGATGAGCCCACAGGACCCACACTTATTGCCACGTGTCAAGCCCCCGGTCACCAGCCCAATCACCTGTGACCGATCTCACGGTAGTTACGATATATGTTCAATCAACGGCCCAGCGATATTGGACCCCAAAGTTTCCACTTTCTACTATATGGGCCACACCAACTTTACAATACCTTCGGTGGAAAAAGTTAGACCTTACCCCAGAAAACAGGAGAATTTCAAAATGGCCCATATTAAAGAGGTCACTCTCACCTCAGGCCCATCAGGCCCACCATGTAAGGTCCAACACAATGCTCCGGCGATAATATTCAGTGCTAAAGGGAACACCGGAAACTTCTTTCATGACTTCAACGATGGCTTCATTCCACTCTTCATCACCGTCAATTCGGTCTTCTCCGATCAAGACTTCATCATCGTGGTCTCCGAAGCAGATGATTGGTGGGCTCATAAGTACGCAGATTTGCTTCGAAGCTTCACCAAACACGCAATCATAAACCTCGGTAAAGACACCGCCACACATTGTTTTCCTTCTGTCACAGTGGGCCTCATATCACATGGTTACATGACCATTGACCCAAAGTTGATACCCAACTCAAAAACCATATATCATTTCCATGCACTCCTAGAGACAACCTATGGTCAAAACCCTCCTTCCATTTTCGCCCCACCGAAAGATCGACCACGGCTCGTGTTAGTGAGCCGTAGAGATGGCATCGGACGCATGATTGTGAACCAGGCCGAATTAAAGAGAGTGACAGAAGAAGAGGGTTTTGAAGTCATCATATGGGAGCCACGTTTTTCCGGACCCGTGAACGAGGCATATGATTTGTTAAGTTCAAGCCATGTAATGATTGGGGTCCACGGTGCGGCGCTGACTAACTCGTTGTTTCTCCGGCCAGGCTCAGTGTTCAAGCAGGTGGTGCCCATCCAATGCGAGTGGTTGGCGGAGGTTTGTTTCGGGAAAGTGGCTAAGGACATGGGGTTGGAATACATGGAGTACAAGATTGGATTGGAGGAGAGTAGCTTGATAGAGATGTATGGAAAGGATGGTATGGTGGCTCTTCAGCAGAAGAACAAGGGTTGGTCTAATGAGATTATGGGGATATTTTTGAAGAAACAAAATGTGAAGTTGGATTTGGTTAGGTTTAGGGTACACTTGAAAAAAGCATATCAGAAGGCAAAACTATTCATGGAAAAAGAAGGTTAGGATGTGGAATGATGATCACTATACATGCAAATGATTTCAAAAATATGAGAGGCAAATTATATGGTTCTTTTCAAAACAATTAATGATAGGTCTGGTCAGCGATGGTTCCATGTGATAGCATAAATAGAAATACAAAATACAAAAAGTTGTTCAGTCAATTGGAACTTCTAACACAAATAAATAAAACGTGAAAGCCCAACCCTAAACGTAACACAATGAAATATCATCTTTACTTGATAAGTCATTTTATTCTAACAATTTTCTTTCGATTTTACAACAGCACTTTTATGGGCAGTAAAAAATTCTTTGAATACCGGTTCGATTACAAACTCAGAAACAATCTCATTGATCAGGGGAACAAAGGGAAAGGAGCTATGAACGGAAATCATTGATAAATAAGAATAATCGGTTAATTCTAACTATGATTATATTTTGGGATAACAATGTTTCACTAGATGTCAAAAATTACTTGCCTTCGTCATCTTGATCACACAGGAGCTGCAGTTGATTCACGAATAATTTCAGATATCGCTATAACATTCTCGATAGTCAACAAGAATATGATGCACCATTCCAAGAGATCTGACCTCCTGTTTTGAAGGACCTCTTGAAGGAAATGAATGTTGTGCTGTGAAAGAGAAAAATTCGAATTAAAGCTCCAATAATTGACCATCCCATAAAGGGATACACGAAACTAGCATTAACAAAAACTTAGTACTTCAATTATTACCTTTTGTTTTTATCTCTACGAATGGATGGTGTATTTGAAAAAAATATAACATGTGTACTATTGCAGTAAAAATTCAGGGTTTAGTTGATAAGACCTTCACTAAAACTATGACACTTATATTATGACCAAGGATCAAAATTTCGTTTCGGTCTATTGATTCGGTCTGCCCAGAAACGGAAACGTTTAGGAAATATTTCAGAAACATGTGGAAACAGCCGAAAAAATTGGAAACATTGAGAAACATGGGGAAACATAACTTCAAACTTAATTATATGCGTGTATAAAGCTAATAATTGATTAATTGAACATTTGAGAGGTTTATATATGTAGAGATGCATTAAAAATGTGTAATTCAAATTTAAAATACATGAGGATTAGGTCGCCAATCTACTGTCAAACACTTAATAGAATCTAAAAACACTTCATAGAATGCAAAAGATACATATAAGTACATAGTAAGCTAATAAGCCATCTCTAAAATAAAATGGTTGTTCATATGACAAGTACACAACCACATGATTATCTCGATGTAAACAAGGATGTTTCGTTGGAAGCAAATGAAACGATGCGGAATCATAGGTTTGTTTCAATGAAAACAATTATGTTTCGATGGAAACAAAAGAAACAAAGTCGTCACGGAATTTCGAGATTCCATGGTTGTTTCGTTTCCATGACCTAGGAAACGGAAACGTTTCGGCCATTTCGATGGAAACAGAAGGAAATTTTGATCCTTGATTATGACACAAAAATCGTGTCCATGGTCATTTTTTTTGAGCTATCTATATTCTAGTGGTATACAGTAAGCATATCAATTTGTCAGCTATAAGTCCCCCAACCCTCCAATACAGTTTTCAGGCTCCATAAAATTGTTGAAGGGAAGTCCTGTCTGGGTTAGCTTTTAAAATCTCACATTTTGGAACAAGCGAGTTTTTTTTTACAAAGCTACAAATTGAACCTTTTAATAAATCTGTTTAAGTCAGAATTTTTTTTATTAAAAAAATGTGAAAAAGTTAATCCAAACTGTCACAACTTTCTAAAAAATCGTTAGTGATTATTGGCAAAAAAAACCTAGAGCAAAATGGCTCTTATTACATTCTTGTTTATCACCCAACCATCCAGAGTCTCTTTTCCCACCTTAAACTCAGCTATTTTGCTATGTTAAAAATTATCATATCAACAGGAACCAACATAATTTATTCGCAACAGCACTGCAGGATGATTGGAGGGAAAGACATACCTCAACAAATTTCAATTTGAAATCGAGGTTTCCAAAACGTTGTGTCACCTCATATTCTTCCCGAAGGTACTCGAATATTTGAGCATATTTTGCATCTCTCCAAGCAATTTCTGATCTGAAAAGTAAAGAGTAAAAGAAATTTCAGAGGCTGGCACACGTATACAGAATATCTAATAACCCAACTAGAATAGTAAAGAGTTCACTTAAAGCACGAAAAGTATGGACTAAGCGTTTGATAAACTGAAAATTTAGTACACAAATTCTTGAGTGCTGAATTTTAAGTACTGAAAATATTAAGTGATTGAATTTGCAATTCCGAAAACAGTGTTTCAGATACTCAAATAGTATGCATTCAATGATTGTTTTCAGTAGAAAATTCACTTAAAGATTTCGGTGGGTTTTTCTCTGCTTTTCAATTAAGTGGTACATTATCAAATGCACTGAAAAAGAATAAGTGCTGAAACTTTTTATTTTCAGCACTTAATTGTGTTATCAAACACACCCTAAGTATGATGTAATTGTTTCATCTTAACCAACTCATAATAATTTCACCCAAGTGATAATACATTTTGCAAATTCTTCCACCAATTTATCTTGAGGACTTGAAGCAAATTACAGGAAAATGGGGCGTTCATGTGGATTGTGGGAACCATCAATTAACAAAGAACAAGCTTATGAAAGGTTGGTGAGCCATATCTTGGACCAAAATGCAAACTTATTTTGGCTACTTTATAATTAGACATGCAAAGCTGAGGACAAGTTTAGCTCAAATGGACTGTTTATGAGATATAGTTTCTTTTTCCTTCTTTAAGAAAATTAACAATGAGACATCTCTGGACACTTTGAACACCTACATCTCTACCACACTACTAGACACATGTCCAACACATCTACCTATTCATCTAAAAAGACATACTTTTGGATAATCAGCCGATAGTTGTCGGGGACACATAAATTGTAACTGAAAGAAAACTTTCACCTCTGTATTATAAGATAAACTGATCTTTTCAGTATCGAAAGAAAAACTATTGAGAAACAAAGTTAATCATTGTTAACGGAATCTTATCAATGACTTTGACCACAAGCAACACATGAAGTGGGGGAAAGGAGGGAAAGTGATCAGAGTTATGCTGATTTTTGTATACGCACATAAATGCCAAATTCGCACACATGACTTCAAGCCCTATCTATAGAACTCGAGTAATTATTGGTACTTATGTGTCCATAAGTTAGAAGATCATAGCATAAGTTACATAACTACATGAATTGTTATAAACTAGACAACTTATATGCACAACAGAGTAATCTTAAAAATTCTTTCCTCAAAATTTCAAAGCCACGCCTTATATCTATAGAATAAACAGGTTATTTATTGGATCGACCTTTTGTTCTAGAAATTTCCTAGAAATGATGCACATGGGAAATTAAAGGAATACTATTTTTGTACCCCCATCGTAAGTGATGAGATATCCCTCCATATCTTAGAAAAATCCTACATGAAGCAGACATTTTGATTTTTATTATGTTACCTGTCGAAAAGACCAACTTTGAGAATCACATCGGCTAAATTCGAATTTGCCTTCCCAACAAGTTGAAAGAGTTTCTTCCTAGTCATCGTAAAAGTACCAGTTTTCTCCATTCCTCGATTAATATCAGTGAATTCTTCAACCATACCGTCAACCTATGAGAGAGAGAGAGAGAGAGAGAGAGAGAGAGAGAGATTAATACTCAACCCAACTAACTAGCTAAGAGAGATATGTTGAAAATACATTTCTAAAATTCTAAAAAAATAACTACCTGTGAGACGAAATAATCCAAAGCAATACTTTGGCCAAGCACACTACCAATGATACGGATACTATCAATATCCAAAATTTTCAGAACAATGTAGTCGGGGCCTCCCTGCATGTCCTCCTCCAGCAGTGGCTTTTCTTTTATAGCATAATCTGTTAATTTAAGGATGAGTGAACATGAATACATATAATCTATGAAGCATGAAGCTAGGCTCATGTACCATTACTGGGTACGTACCGGACACTTACACGCGTCGGACAAGCCAGGATACGTACCCGACACTCCTAAAACCGTGTCCAATCATTTAAATCAATTTTCTGGCAGTAGGTACTGTCCGGACACACGCGGACACGGCATGGGTATGGCATGGTGGTTATTTTGTAAATGATTTGAAAATTTTGTGCTAGTATTATAATAAATTACTAAAATTTCAGAAGGAAAATAAGGGGAGATGATGAAGCAGTTGAAGTTGGGTCCAATGATGAATGATGAGAATTTAATTTTTGTGGTTTTGTGCCCTTTTTTAGGATGAATCTTTTCTTTTCTTGTTTTGGACTTGTGGTTTTTATGATTTGGTAGTAATATTGATGATTTAATGATGTTTAATTATATAACAATCTTGTTATGCTTACGGTCCTTATGAATGATTTTGTAATGGTAAAACAATCTTGTTATGGATGGATTTATTATGTTGATCTTTAATGGTAAAATAATCTTGTTACAAGTTATGGTCTTGATTATGTGACTATGTAATGTAATTTGTTATTAGCATTATATAATTAATTTTAAAAATTAATTTTTATTCGCTGTATCCTAACCTTACCCGTATCCTACATTTTTAGGATTTGCCGAATACCCGTACTCATTTTGTATTGTACCCGTGCCCCATGTCCGTTCCCGTGTAGCCGTGCTACTTAGGTCATAACTACCTGTAAGAACTACAATAGAACATGAGTCGGAAGAGGATATTTAAAAGGGAGAACTATAGAATCAACAAGACAATAATTTCTCCAATAGTTGTTGTATTGACCACAAAGAACGGGCAAAAACAGAGTACTACGTGGTAAGCTTGTTTTTAATTGTAAAGTTGAACTTCCATTATAGAACATTCATATGTTCAAAATTAACAGTCATAAAATATCAGAAAAAGAAAATACAACCACTACATGTTTAGGGCATAATGATGCAAAATTCGTACTCAAAAGAGACTAACAAAAGAAGAGGTTTCCAAAAGAAACTGACCATCCTTCCTAATCTCTGGTAGCAATCCAGAAGCATGTCTTCTAACAATTTCTAGATAAGGTTCAACTTCATGATCTTCCACATTGAACAGGACAGCAGACCCATATTGGTATACTACCATGTAACGGCAGCAGCTCATATGTCCTTCAACTCCAATGCCCTGAAACAAAAGGTTCCATGTAACAACAGCAGATATAGAGCCTGTTTGGAATCACTTCCCCAACGCACATTTGGGCCAAAACGTGCTTTTGGAACCCAAAACACATATTCAGCCTATTTAAATTTGTTTAAAGAAACATTTCAAAGTCTCAAAAGTCTGTGTTGGTTGAAACGTGTCCAGGGATGCTTAACCCCAATGTGATGAGAAAGCAAATTGGGGTTTTACTGAATTTTCCTAAACTCCTATCATGCCCCTGTGATTAAGACAGCTGCTTCTATTTCTACCTAAACGCAAAAGCCACGGCCAATCAAGGCACAACGTCCACAATGGGCACTCTCCATCTACCACACACCTCTAGCAGTATGATCACTATAACTCCTAAACTTTTATGTTGTGAGTTGTGTTAACTTTGTCATCGCGGAGATAAATAGTTAAAAGGAATTTACAGAACCAAGGTAGGCTAAATAGGCTATAAATGGCAGATGAAGTACATAAGAGTTTATATAAATTTCATTGCTATAACAAGTGCACTACTGTACAAGGTTAGAACAAGGGCGTTGATATTACCTTCTTTTTCTTTTCTAAAGAAACATAGTGTATCTTCTCTTGCTTATGAAATTATGTAATAGATTTTATGAACATAACATTAGTCTATACTTATCTAAACTTCATGACCCCCACCCAGAAAAAAGAAACTGTGTATATCATCATAAAATGGAAACGTCATTGAAAGAACAAGAAATTTTTCTAGGGATTATGTTCAGAATAAAATTGAAAAGAACTGGGAAGTAGTAATATATGACATATTGTTTGTTCACTCTTCTTACAGTATTTTCTGAGGGGAAATTGTAAAATCTGAGGGCAATATAATTTGTTGACCGAGAGCTAGGAGGGACAATATTGATTGGATTCTCAGCTTGCATGCTCTTCAAGTCAATACTGCCAAAACCATGAATCTGAGAAAACCAGAACATAAAGAAAAAAGCAGAGCAACAAGGAAAGTGAGAGTGAGGGAGTGAGCCCCAAAACATAGAGCATTCAGCAAGAGGTGCATGAAGATTGACTTGCCCAAGCAAACAACATTTTTTCAATCAGTAACCAAGAAGGCAAGAACTGAAGTTGTCACCTTCTTACTACAAACTAAAACTACGTTTTCAAAATACATGTGTCCCAAATGCTCCTAGCTTACAGTTTGGAAAAAGCAGATCTTCTGCTGGGAGGTACTTAATCATACCACCATCTCAGTTGACTGCTTATCTTTCATATTCACTTCGCCTAATTAACAACTCCATTATTCAACCTATATTTGAAATGGGAAACAGAATCAACAATACGAAGAATGGATATATTACTTGGGCACTACTTTCTTTTCACGTGACCTCCTGGTTTATGCCTTTGTTACTTAAAACAAAACATTAATTAATGCCTACCACCCCAATTCTCTCATTCATCGATATCCCAAGTCCACTAATACCACTTAGTGTTCGAATGCAATTCGAAAATACCCCAAATCACAAATTTTTGGTACCAGCTACACTACCAAACGACAACTCTTCATTCATACATACTGACTTATTATGGGTGCACAACATAGCCATAATTAATCTCCCAAACACAATGAATTGAGACAACTAAACTAAAAAACACAAAATTCAACAGAATCTCCCAATGACCAAATATGCAATCACTCAGAACCGCAAACAACCCACATCCCATAATCCAGAAAAATCCAACAATTAAAAGCATATCATATCACACATGCAAATAAGAATTATATACTACAACATATATATGCTCATATATATATATATATATATTAATATATAACTGTATGTAATGGATGATGAAGGGAACCTGGTACATAAAAAGTAAGCCTTGACGGGGATTTTTCCAACATCCTCATTTTCTTCCTTGGACAGATTGGAATCAGAGAAATAGTCCTCGTGACTATAATTGTGGGTATCAGAATCGAGTTCATCGCTGTAACTCGCGCATGGAGATGAGATTGCAGAAAATGCCCTAAAATTATAAAATGAGTGAAATCTGGGCGAGAGACGAAGAGGTTTGATTGGATGATAAAAGGTGGATGGGGTATGGTTAGGGTTTATGGATTTGGAGATTCTGGCGATGCGTGAGAGGATTGGGGAAGCTCTCCATCTCCCCATTCACTGAGAAGGTTTGTTAGTCTCAGCTCGTTGGCCGTCTTTTTTTTTTAATCAGTTATATATATACACTAGGTATTGCCCCGTGTCCGATGCTACTATTAGAAAAGAAAATAAAAATAATTAAGAGAGAGGAAGAACATATCAAAATCTAAAATGAGCAAATAAAAATTGGTTCCAACTAATTTTAAAACTTTATAAAGCGTACAAAAAATATCGTAATATAAAATTTTAAAATTTAATTAAAATTTCACACAGTCTCTTTTGTTATTTCAACATTAGCCCTGTTAACATTTTCACCATCGAAAATTCTAACACGCATGCGTTTAGTCAGTAAGACTCTCTACACAACTTTACCGCGTAGACACATACAAAGAAATATCAATTGACCACATTGTAAAATGACCACAAAGTAACCAAGTTGACCTCCCAGTACACATTAAAATACCACCTCAAAAATAACAAATTGAGAAAATACAAAGATTAGTAACCACCCTATGTCGATAGCATCGTCCTCGAAGTAGTTCAAATAGGGTCAACCTTGAGGAACTTCATATTTTAATTGTAGTTCTTACACAGCATTGGTGAAAATTATAAATTTAAATGTCAAATCGCCTATTAGATGCTTACCTTGGCCCCAAGCACATAAAATTAATCTTCATAGAAAACAGCCCATGCTAAAGTCCTAGAGAGACAAAAGATTTACCCAAATTTCAAATTCATCAGCAATGGACCACACAAAACATCAAAAGATATCAATTAAGCTAACTGGACATAAAAATTTAATGCGGAACTAATATTTTGAAAGGGGGATTCACACTTCAAAGCAAAGATTGCAGAAAAATGCATAACATGGAAATTGGTGAGCCTAAATGAATATTGGATAAACATGGTCAATTGTCAATTACCTAAAAGATTTTTAGCGGTCGTCGGCCACAAAGAGCCAACAATTCTTACCCCTTAAAGAGAGAAGAGTTTTGCCCTGCTCATAAATAGGGAAAAATCATTATTAAACATGTGTCGGCTGAGAGAATAATGTCACAATAAAGGGTACTTTATTCCATTGAGATTGAACAATGCTACACACCTTTTAAAAAGAATCATAAACAAAGTTACCATCAACACATTAAAGAGTAACTCAGAAAAAAAAAAAATTCAAACAGCTTCAAATGGGTCATTTGTTTTCCCACATGTAGAATTGGATACACAACTACTAATCTACTCGTCATATTTTCCTTCAAATAAGGCCTGCCATGTGGGTTATGCTCCATTTAAACTTTTGAAGGCCTTAAATATCAACCTGACCCTATGTTTTCATGGCTAAGAATTTGAAGGCCTTAATTGGTCCTGAAGAAATTTAAAGCTAGGGATCTAATGAGAGAAAAATTAAATTATTGAAAGCATGAATCATTAATGAATGTTCTTTGTTCTATCTCTCTTCTGGAAAAAATGAACCAAATGCAGTTAGAGAAAAGAAAATCATAGAATATTCTAGAAGAATCCATAGAATACTTTGATTAAATTCCATAAAAGATTGCGATTGAAAAGGAAATCAAAAGTATTGACTTATTTTGGGAGAAGGAAATTGTGATTAATTGATTGTGTTGAAGAGAGTTAAATTGTGATCACTGATTGTGTTGACTAATTAGGAGATAATAAAAGGTAAGTAAAAGGGAAGGAATGAGTTTAGGCCAAAAAAAGCATAAAATGTGGGGCGAAATTAACATATTCATCATCTCAGAAGAGAGAGTGTGTATTACTATAATATAGATGATTGACTGGAATTAAAATGGAAAGATATTAAATGGAAAGCAAAAGGGAAAGAAAAAAAAATGGGAAATCAATGAAAATATACACATTTTGGAATGAAGAAAAAGGGAAATCAATAAAGAGTAAGTCTATTATGAGAAGCTTCTTATATGAGAAGCTGCTCAAATTGTTGGAATGTGGATACTGGATAACTATACCATATTGGATAATGTCTTCAGCAGCTATTTTCCGAGAGTAATAATCACGAAAAAATAGTAATGGAAGCGGGTGGTTGTTTAGGCATATAGTTGGGACTTGATGGATTGAATATATTTTTTTTTGTAATAATTACGGTTAGATCAATTTTTACTTTAGTAGTTCAAACGTTCATACGTAAATTGTGTGCAAGTGTAAATCTTTACAATATTAACCATACGACATAATGTAGTTAACCCATTTCTTCTTCTTCTTTTTTCGGACAAGATGAGAATGGCAGACCCAACTCTTAATTTTCGTCCATTCTTTTAAACAGCAGAAAGACCACCATATGGTGGTCGGCCACACAATTTTCTATCTCTTCACAATTTCTTTTTTATAATCCTATGCAAAGGCCACACAAAAACAAAGTTGTACACTATACCCTAAAACTGCTTATTGTTTGATAAGAAAACCCCAAAATTCGTTCCTATTAAAATCTGAAAAAGAATAAGATCAAACCACTGTCAACCTGAAGAGTTGAACTGAAATAGAGTTGTACAGGCCATGCAACAACAATGTTTGATGGATCCGACAATTCTTCCATGGCTCTATAACCACCTGAAGAAGGACAAAAAAAAAGGCTCCTAACTTGTTTTACATTGCAATCAAAGGCAATCACTATACCCTAAAACTGGGGTCATCAAAATTTTGATTTTTATACAGAAAATTAAGCAACTTAAATTCATTTCAAATGAAGGAAAAAAGAGGTCATGGTGCTATTTAGTTTAACTTTTTACAAAAACAATGTGCCAAGAATCTCCAATCAAACCCTTATGCATAAACAAATTTACACACATCAATAACAAAAAAGGTATGAGATCGTGAATATATCGTGAAGTACCATTTGGGCACTCTCTAAAACATCACTATCTTGAAATTCCTTGAATAGATTTCTTGTTGCAGCCAAAATTAACAATCTCTTCATTACTTCATTAAAAAAAAAGGATGTTTTACAAAATGGTTCCACTACTTATAAGAGTTTTTGAAGGATTTGAAGAATTTTCATTACCATCAAACTATGCGGATTACAACATTTCACAACATTTCGATGTGACAAAATAGTTTTTTGCAACAATAGAATATGAATGGATGCAATCGAAAATGAGAAGCTATACCCCAACCTTCCAAAAATTTAACTGCTTAAATAAAAGAAAATCATAGTAGCCCTTGACTATAAAAAAATTACATGATACCTTGCAGACATGAGCAAACTGCTGTGGCAAAGCATGTTCGCCCTGCAAGAAAAAAAATAGTTTGTAAATGAAGGTAAACACAAAATGATGAACCCTTATTAAACAAAATATTGAAGATTAATTAAAAAAAAATGCAGGGAAACAAATTGAAAAGCATGCTCTGAACAAAAAAATATATAAAATGGACAAAAACTACCATAAAAATGATATGGGCGAAAAAAAATTCTGAACAAATAGTTGCAACGATCCGGACAAAAATGGGAAAAAAAAGTAATTAAAAAATTAATCAAAATATGACCTGAATAATTTTTTTTATGTGAGTGTTCTTCCTTTTTTTTTTTTCCTTTTTTCAGACCTTTTTCCGATCGTCTTTTCTTCTTTCGGATATTCTTCCTCTTCTCTTCTTAAGATCGTCTTCTTCTAGATCTTAAGAAGATTGTCTTTTTTCGATCGTCTTCTTCTAGATCTTCTTCGGATATTCTTCTTCTACTTCTTCTTCTTTTTCTGATTGTCTTTTTTTTCCGATCTGTGGTAGAGGAATTGTTGATCGGTGGGGAAAGAGGGAGAAAGCCGGCGAGGCATCCTTCAGATTTGGCCGCGGCGGACCGGAGGAGACAGAGCTGGTGTTGGGGCAGTGGTTGGTGGTTATTTTGGTGACGGTGACGGTTGGTGGGATGGGGGCGGTGGTTGTAGGGGCCGTCGGTGGGGGTGGACCGCAATAGAGAGAGAGAGAGAGAGAGAGAGAGAGAGAAGAGGGAGAGATGGGCGGTGGTGGCCTGGAGAATATCAGAAGAGGGAATGAGAGAGAGAGAGAGAGAGAATAGGTCTTTAGTGAGTCGTGAGGCGTTAGAATGAGAGGTCTAGAGTAAGGCGTGGGAGAGGGGTTGAATCAGCACCTTTAAACCAATCACAGCAATCCCTGTCAGCAAAGTAATATTTTCTTATCCTAGTCATTTGTCCTAGTCGGACAAAGTTCTAAAATATTATATAGATATTAGGTCCACGTGCGTTGCACGTGTCCATCCATCTTATTAACTGTTGTGTTTTTTTTGTTTTCATTTGGTATTTTCAAGGATATGAGTTATCATTTTTATACATTTGAGTATAAGATATGAATTTGGTACGAGATTTGAATAAAAGTAAATTTGTTGGGGATTTGGTTGTAGGATTACTAAGCGAAAATGTATGCATATTTGTATGAGTTACTTTAATCTTCGTATATTCAAAATTTGGGAAAGGGAAAAAGCCACAGTATATGTAAAAAAAAAAACCCCACAAAATATGTGAATGATAAAGATGCAACAGAAGCTGATCCAAATGTAATTATACATAATACAATCTATAAATCTTAAATTTGAGTGAAGAAGTTGACCAAAATGTAAATATTAGTGTCCAATTCATAAATAGCCACTTTATTTGACATTTTTTGAAGTGACGTATAAATATCCCAGAACTTGCTGACCCAAATGTAATTACACATATTACAATTTATGAATCCTAAATTTTAGAGAAGAAGTTGACAAATATGTAAATATTAGTGACCAATTCGTAAATAGCCACTTAAATAGCCACCTTTGGAAGTGAATAATAAATATCCCAAGACTTGTTGACCCAAATGCAATTACATATATTACAACATATGAATCCTAAATTTGAGAGAAGAAGTTGACCAAATTGTAAAAATTAGTGACCAATTCCTAAATAACCACTAAACTAGCCACTTTTTTTACTTTTTTTAAAGTGAATAATAAATATCCCAAAAATTGCTATTCCAAATGTAATTAGACACAAGATTGTTGATTGAAACCTCATTACTATATTAATTAAAATTTCAAAAGTTGGCCTGAATGTAATAATAATCTAAAATTACATAATTACCCTCACACATATTAATATGTCATTATGATGAGTATCACAATATACACGTAATTAAAGTATAGTGAAGGGGTATTATGGTCTTGAGAAGATTCAAAAGGACAGTATGGTAATTGACTAAATCAAGTTTCAGCTCCTACACTCTTATATGTATACACGTAATTAAGGTATAGTAAAGGGGTATTATGGTCTTGAGAATATGCAAAAGGGCAGTATGGTAATTGACTAAATCAAGTTTCAGCTGCTACACTTATATATATATATATATATATAAGGTTTGATATATATATATATATAAGTAATTCTATTGTGAGAAGTCTAGGCGAGTTTTAACCGTTGGATGAGAATCTAGTTATAAGATTTTCAAGAATCTGGATATACATTTATTGTCAGATTCTCATCCAACGATTAAAGCTCACATTCTCATATGAGAAACTGCTCACTGTGGACTTGCCCTGTACATATATATATATATATATATGAGTAATATTTGGGAATTGGGGCATAAACAAATGTCACAAACACTTACAAACACACTCTATCTCTCTCCTAAGTGGCATTGTAGGATCCGAAAAATTGTTTGTGCCCCTAGCACTGTTGTATATATATCAACAATGTTAGGGCCACACCCATCCACACTCAAAAAGCATCAACACCCTGAGGTGGACCAATGAGAATTATATCAACAATGCTAGGGCCATACTCATCCACACCCAAAAACCATCAACAATGCCACACCCATCCACACCCAAAAACCATATGGTTTTTGGGTGTGGATGGGTGTGGCCCTAGTATTGTTGATATATATATATATATATACACATACATGGTGTGATACATTACAGTATATATAGCTCTTCCAATGTGTGATGACCTTAAAAAAAAATTTGTTATTACAATAAGTCTATGTGTACAACTATTTATTTATTTTTAGTTGTAAGATACATTCAATTTTTAGGTCTCAAATTATAATGACAAAGTATTATTAGTTATAAAATTTGGTACCAATTGGTAATAATTTTTCTAAGATACCGTATGATAATTATACAATGTCATTTGATATATATAAACTTTTCTTTTAGCTAGTGTACCACTTAGTATTAACACCTTTTATTGTTAGTATAGTGGGTCACTTGGTAGTAACTAACCTGTACTTCTTTTGATACGAATAATAAATGGATAAATATTAATATGGATAACTCTCTCTTCCACATATCTATATTTATACATTGGAATTAAACTAGTATGTGCACGTGTGAGAGTGAAAAGAGATAAGATTGAATGAGTCAATAACTATCCTCATTTTGATTAAGATAGAGTTGGAAGATTCCTTAGGATAGAATTATTACTAGTAATCATGATAACTATCCTCATTTAAATAAGGATTGAGTTGAGAGATTCATTTGGATATTATTAATAGTAATCATGAAGTAAGATTCTTTTGGTATGTAATATATATATATATATATATATTAACCCCTACCATATATGATATAGAGAAGATAAAAAAATAGACAGAGAGAGAGAGAGAGAGAGAGAGAGAGGGAAGCAAGCAAGAGAATCAGAGAAGCTAAAGGCTGAATTGGAAATTCTTGAAAAAAAGTAAGGAATATACTATTCTATCTGTTAATATATGAAACTGTGAATTTTAGATTTTTGGGGTTACTAGTTATTTAAAAATAAATTCAATTTTTGTGGAGTTTTATGCATTTAGACATGGTTTGGAGGTTCCGACGGATGTTTAGGAAGAAACGGTATCGAAAACGGATCTAAAAGAGGCAAGTAAAGTTAAGATTTCAGAATCAGCGGGTTTTTCCGACCACCGTCGCCCGAGATGATGCCGGAATAGTCACTGGCGGTAGAAATTTTTGGTTAGGATTTGGAAAATCAATACAGTATGTATAAACATATATGTTTGTTAAAAATACAAACACAAGTTCATTTGGCGAAGTGGGTTTTTGGTTAGATCCTTTCTCTTAGAGGTCTTGCTATCAAGCCTTGTTACTAACCGTTTTGTTTTTTAATTCTTTATACAGTAGCTGCTACATATGAGATATAAATATTTTCTGGGCAATTTAATATAGAAAGGTTGCGATGGACAAAGGTGTAATGGGTTCTATTTTGTATTCTCTAGGTTGTGGGTTCAATTCTTTGAACCACCAATCCTTTTATTTTTATTTAAAAAAAAAAAAGAATAAGAAAAATAACATTTCTGCTCACAGCAAGTATAAATCCCATGCCAACCTACCTGAATCGGAACCTTGCACCATCTTACCACTTTATAATTTATTTATAACATACCTTGATGTGTGTATATATATATATATATATACACACACATAAATGTATAGCTTTTACATAGTACAACGGAAATCAATCTTAAATCAATTGCGTTTATAGAAATCGTTCCATTTCTTATTCTTGTATTTTAACTTTGGGGTCTGTTTGGATTAAAACCTTAAGTTGAGCCCAAAACTAAATTAACTATAAAAAAGGATATTGAAGATAAATTTTCGTTTCGTCTCCCGTTAAACTATGAATTATTATGAACATGAAGTATTACGAGTATATTCTTCAAGTTATCATAAATGCTTTATTGGTAATTGGTTGAAGGTGAGGCCGAAGCCTTAAAAATAATGTAAGACTGAGATAGTCAAAGTTGAGATGGCTGGGACTGAGATAGTCTGTCACACCCCAACCCGCCTCGCGCAGATTAGGACACGTGCAACAATTCTACAAGCTCTCAATTACATTAATTTGCAAAGAAACATACGAATTACTAAGAAACACATGTATTTAACCACATTAAACGACTCTATTGTTACAAAATAGGCCCCAAGGGTAAAATGGTAATTAATAAGATATATCAAATTTTATACCAAAATATAGGTCTTTGGGTCCCGGTTCCAACGCAAAAAAACGGCACGCGAATCCGAGTTTTCTAGAGAGAGTTATGCCAGTTTTCATAAAAGTCGACAGTGTTGAATCTGGACCAGCGGATCGATCCGCCCAAAACCGGATCGATCCGGATCTAGCAGAATGTCAACTCTGGCTCCTCCAGAAGCTTCGGATCGATCCGCTCGAGGCCCGGATCAATCCGGTTCCTGCAGAACCCATTTTTGACAGCAAAACCCCTGTTTAAACAGCCCAAACTCACCCAAATCATCATCAAACCTCATGGACACATCCAAAACCACTTCCCAACCTCAAGAAACTTTTCAAATACATTCCTAAACATGGTGTAACATACACATACTCATAATTGAATTACACCCATCATGAACACAATTCCTTTTGAATTCAAAACAAGTTTTTTTTTTTTTGAAGTTAAACCTTTGGCAAAAACTAAGTCTCATAAAACCATGTTGGAAATAAATCCAAGTTATAACCAACAACATAAAAACATTAAGGAACCATATCAAACCATCTCTAAGCAGCCATTTACATAAACCTTCTAACAAGAGGATCAAACCTCACAAAACATTTATTTACACAAGAAATTTGACCAAAATCTACCACCCGTGTATCCGGACTTGCCGGAATGATCCAAACATACAACCTACAACTTTCACATAGAAATTTACAAAGCTTCCCCAATTTACATTAAACACACGAGTCGTAGAATTCCAAAACTAACTCCATGGATACTCCATGGATACAACCACGAGTCAAGACTTTAATTCACAAGTCAAGGATACTAACCCACAAGTTACATTATATTACATGTTATAAACATATTTACAAGACCCAAATCTCTTCCCCAATCCCGAGCACGCTATTTCCTCTCCGGATATTGCTTCGTACCTGCGATGCTTGTTATTTACCACAACAGAAACAGAAAACGATTTTCTTAAGCATTACGCTTAGTGAGTAATCTAAACATGGCTGAATGTTTAACATGTGCAATGCAACAATAACACATAAATCATATCTTTGTAATCGCTGAGTCACCGGTTCAATGATTCATTCAGACCCGGGACCTCCCTTGGTCCCGTGGCCACTTTTATTCCTTGGACTTCCGTATTTCTCGGATTATTCCTCTTCACCACCCTTATTACTCCCAACTAATAAATCATTTTCCGGTGCTCATTGAATACCACATAAACATATAAGCACATAAACATGTAGACACATAAATTCTTCATAAAGCTAACATGCAAGTTACAAATTAGTAACTACATGCTTTCTAAACATGATAAATCAACACAATAAGATCATTCTCTACATCTCTACATCATTGATGCCTTGAACATAGTTATACACAACCATTCTTTAGGCTAGAAAACTCACCTTAGCAAGATCTACCCAAATTCAAGCTAGAAATGAAGAATTCCTTCACAAATCTTGCTCAATTCTTACCCAAAGTAAATCCTACATGGTTTTGGTTCAACAAATATCATGTATCAAGAACGGTTACCGAAAAACGTTGCCGGAAATGAAAACAAATTACGTGCATGTGATCCTCTTACCTCCACGAGTTCAAAAGTGGTCTCGGATCGTGAATTCGGCAAGCGGCGGCGACGGAACGGCGAAAAACGTCGTCGGTGACGGTCCGTCTTCTCTCTCGGAGCTCTTTTCTTATTTTCTTCTTTTAGTTCCAGCACAATGAGAGTCTAACTCTCTTTAGACACCTATACATGCACAAGCATGAGGTGTTTTGATTACAATTTTCCCCTTTTTCACTTACACCCCCGGAATTTCTTAAGTTATTGTTATGAAATCCCCCAAACATTCCATTAACTACCCAATTATCAAATGAGTGTTCGTCTAAGTTTCGTATGGGTCCCAACGTGGGTCCCATATATTTTATGAAGTTGTTATTGCACCTACTAATTATCAATCTTTTTCAATTATACCCTTATTTGGGTGTTCAAACTAATACCAAATGCTAAACATATATCATCATATAATATGAAAGCATTTAAACAAATAATCATGTAATCATATAAATGCATTTAATCGCATAAAATGCACATATTTTTATTCAGGCCCTTCACTGGGTCCCACTCCAATACCCGTCCCACCTCACTGGGGACTTTTCCAATTAGTGTCCCTCTTCTGAACACTTTTTTCTGGGCGAGTCCAAAGCCTCCCCTTAATCCTTTTTATACACCAATTATATTAATTAATGCATATTAACATAGTAATTAACCCATTCTCCGGGTACGGGTGTTACATAGTCCTACAGTTAGTGCACTAATATACTACCTATTTCGAGCTGGGCTGGTAGGTGGTATACACCTTTCGAGCTGGGCTAGGGTGATGTAGCCTTGATGAGATATACATTATGTGATGGGTTGATTTATTCCTTTAAAAGATTTGTACAAGTCTCACATGTAATTTTACAGGCAACTGGTACGTACGATGTTAAATGTATTATCTTATTCATTTTTTATGGAAATCAAGTAATGTTAATTATATATGTATCATTATAAAGACTTTCTTTTGAAAATAAAATTATATCCTTACTGGGCCCACAGGTCATTATTTTTATAAATAAAAATTACAGGGACAAGCACAGGAGGTGAAGACTGAAGAGTAAGACTGGCGAAAGAATCTGGACCTTTTATGTTATTCTCTTTCTGTTTTGAATAAAGCAATGTAATAAGATATTTCTCTTTAGAAAGTTGTAGTATGTGATCTTAACATTTTATATTAATACCGTCATAGCTTCATTAATTTCACTTTATACCATAACCATATTGGTATTTGAAATTAAATTTGGGGCATGACACAGTGTCTCCCAAAACTCATGTGTGGTGTAGCAAAGTAGTACTCCCTCCGTCCCAAATTGTTGGGCACACTTTCTATTTTGGGTTGTCCCAAAATGTTAGTCCATGTTGAAAAGTCAACACAACCATTTTTGAATCTTTCTTGTTTTGCCCTTTCTTTTTTTACACCCCCAACTAATCTAAATGCATTTATGAGGGGCAAATTTGGAAAGTTGGAGCATAAAAGTTTGACAAAAGTGCAATCATTGTGTTCCCTTAAAAAGTTGGATTCCACAAAAGTGTCAAGCAATTTGGGACGGGGGGAGTAGCCGTTTTGTTCCTCAGTAACTGGCTTCTTGTTTAAGGAATAGGAAAAATTTTATGCTCCTATTAGAAAATAGAAGCCAAAACTATTAAAGGAATAAAAGTGAGAGAAGATCAAACTCGTGGTGGTGGGACACCTTCAACAACAGTGGTGGGAACACCTTTAAAAATTGTACTTAATTAGTGTTAAGTCCAGTTTGAAAAAGTTTACTCCTTCGTTCCATAATAAGTGTCCACTATTCCTTTTTTGGAAGTTCCAAAATAAGTGTTCACTTTCTATTTTAGACAAAAATGTGTGGTTGATAATGTGTCACCCCCAAAAGGTGAATAAGCATCCACCACAAATTATTATTTTCTTAAACTTTTTGCAAAAGGGTAGTGGACACTTTTTATTGAATGGAGGGAGTACTTTTTTTTTTTTTTTATAATACATTGGGAAAAGTTATTGGTTAAGAGTAATGTTACGGTTTCCAAATTTTTTTTTTCTAAAAAGTATTTCCCAATACATGTGGTAATTGTCACACCCGTTCCAAAAAGTTCATGATTTTAACATGTATATTTGAATTTTCGTAAATTATCAATGCTATTTGATAATTGAGATAAGTAGTTGACTGTAGTCAACGGTGGAGTGTCGGTTGAGGACACAGTAATCGGAGAACCATGAGGCATTCGTATGATTAAAATGGTATTTATATGTTTTAAATGTTATTTGACTTATCTGGTATTTCATGAATAGTAAATTTTACCTGTGTAGAGTAAATTCTGATAATTTTGATACTATTAGAAATCATTTTGAGAACTGTGGTGAGAACGTGAGCGATGCGTTATATAAAAGGTAGGTTGTGTAGAGATTCCAAGAAATATAGTTTTCGGACGTATTTTTGGACCCAAACGAGACTTAGACGAAAACTTTTATAAATTTTAGTTTTCACTCGTGAAGTAATAAAATTGACGTGTGCGACGTTTCAGGGAATAATTAGGAGTTTTGAGAACTCGTGGGGAGGTAAACACAATTCCCGAGAGTCGTGCCTATATATAGAAATTCATGAATTAATTTCATTTCGTCAAACCTAAATTGGAAATCAAGAGGGGAGATTTTGTAATAACCTGTATTTTTCACTTATCTGCATTGTCATATTTAATATTCATTGTCTACTTTTATTTTAATTACAATTCTTGTGTGTAGAATTTATTCCTTGCTTTATTTCATATTTGAAATTCTTATTGGGGCCAAACTGCAATTTTACAAAATTAGTAATACATGTGTTGGATTTCAAAACTGTATTTAAAAAATGTGAAAATAATTTCTTTTGACTCAAACTGTATTTTTATAAAACCAGAAAATTGATTCTTACGTTAAAATAAATTTTCTGTATTTTTGTGGTGATCACCGCGCCCCGAAAATACCAGTTTCTGTTTCAAACTGTCCACGCTGTACTAAACTTCCACAGATTTTGGAAGTGATGTAAAGTTAGACATGACATACACTTTACTTTCCATTTATGGCAACTAATGATTGCCTTAGGCTTTGTTTGGAATGTATAGCTTGTGTGTGGAAATGTTGTGCCATAAGCTAAGTTTCCCAAACAATTAGCAATTGACCCCTACACACCTATATTGCCCTCTCAAAACTCCTGCAGTGAATGTGTATATACATACGAATGTACATATGTGCTATTCATGATCTGTGAGATGAATTTTACAATTTAAAAACCCAATTGTTGAGTGAATTGGAAGGATCTTGGCCCCCAAGTTTTGTATCCTCCATATATACTACACTACTTACATTCACTCGTACACACACACATTTTGAAATACTTTCAACTTAGAGTCCTATATACAGAGAGAGAGAGAGAGAGAGAGAGAGAGAGAGAGAGAGAGAGAGAGAGAGGGAACTTGAGAGTTCAAGTTACTGAAAATTTTTTTGAAGAAGAGAAAGCTCCTAATCCTCCATAACTTGAAAGTTTGGGTTTGAAATTTCTTATATTGCTATTCTTTCTCAACCAATTTCTTCTATCTAGATCAAAGTGAGTATTTTAAACTCACTCTAAATGTAATTCTATGCTTAGTTACTGATTGTGTATATGTATAGATGAACCACCTGTAGACACCCCATTTTGTCGGCTATCAGATTTAGGAGACCCGTAGCTTGGTGGTTCACAATGATCGTAATAGACTCAAAAGGACTCTCGGAAGACAGCTCCATCCCTCAGAATGCTCAGAATGACCAAAATACCCCTGAAAGCCCGAAAACTCCCAGATTTAGTCCCAAAGTTCTGAAAACATGATATGTCGTAAGAAAAGCGATAAAATGAGTTTTAAAGAGAAATCGACTAAAATCGTCAGCTCCCAGAGACCCCCGGAAGCTCCCGAAAAGTCCCCGTTGACCGGTTTGACCAAGGTTTGACTAGGTTTGACTAGGTTTGACCAAGGTTTGACCAGGTTTGACCAAGTTTGACCAAGTTTGACCGAAATCGTCCAAATTCACCAAAATCATGAAGAAAGTGTTAAAACAAGTTCCAAAATAAAATCGAGCGAAAACATCAGCTCCCGGGAACTCCCGGAGGTCTCCAGAACTTCCCGGGAATCCCAGGTTTGACCAGTTTGACCAGAATTTGACTTTGGAACCAGGGAACCAAAACAATTTTCAAACATTTTTCATGGATACTAGAGGTCAATAGCTTTCCAACGGTATATCGCACATAATTTCTGGATTTAAAACGAATTTATTATGAATTTCCAAAGGCGAAAAAGGCGATCAAATCGGCTTTTGTCGCGAATACCACAAAACTTTTTAAAGTGACCTATCCCCGAACTATTTTTTATACAAAATAGACTCCATTACCTTTCCAACGGTATATCACAACCTCAATTTGGAGTTCGTATGCATTTTCTGTGAATTTCGGACGAAATAGGGCCTTTTCGCGAATACCGGAACTTCAGGGGGCCTAAATAGCATTATCTGGACGGAGGGAGGAGCACTGCCGCCGCGGCACTGGCCCAGTGCCGCCGCGGCACTCCCCCCCAGAACAGTGTATTTTTGTAATAATTTTTGTGGCCCCATTTTGATTAATTAAAAGCCAAAACGACATAGTTTTATGATTTCAGATGTTTGGAGCCAATGGGAATACTTTCTAAATCCCAAAACCACCCCAAGTTGGCCTATATAAGCACCCCATTACTCTTCATTTTGGGGGAGTCAAATAGAAGTTTAGAGAAAGTTGTAGAGATAAGGTTAGAATAGAGAGAAAAGAAGCTTTCTTCTTGGATTTTCAAAACAAAAGTGAGTTCTAAACTTTGTTTTTACTACATTACTCCCATTTATTTTAACATTCAATACTCCCAACCACCATTTTAGTGAGCATTCAAGAGAGTGGAAGCTTTTTCCATGTCTAGTGTCATTACATATGAGTGAAACACCAATCTACAAGTCTCATGCTTCATGAATATCATCTATTGATCATCATCTACTTGCTTGTTTATTTATTGTTTATCTCTTCTCATCTCATTTCTTTTTGATTTTTTTCTTTATTTACTTACTAGTTCATCATCATCTAAGTGATGACATGAAGTTTGGGGTGAGTGAATCCTTATGGATAGTAGCTCTTGACCTCAAAAACATGTTTGATAGATGATGATCATAATGTCAATACCTCCAAGGTATCTTTGAAGTGTATTGAAGTTATGCTCAAATAAAAATAAGTTTCTCCAACAATCTTGGAGGTTCTTGATGATGAGTTGAATGTTGACATTTTGAGTGGTTATAATCTTTATTGAGTATTAAAAATGCACTTTCAAAACCTCTATTTCAAAACCCCTCTCAATCCCTCTCATTTGGTTTCAAGAAACAAAACTTTGTTTTCTCCAAAATCTTCAAAACAACGAGTCAAAACAGTGAGTGAGTTGAGTTCAAAGATTTCTCTAGAACTCAATACTCAACATATGGATGCAAGGCCACTTGGAAAGTCTTCCTAACTCATTGGAGAACACCCATGATTTTTGGTTTGACTTGGAAGTACTTGGAAATGGTCCATTTGGATCCCAATATTCCTTCCAAACATTCTGATTTTGCTGTCACAGCAGCTAGGTCCACTTCCAACCTCTTTTACAGAAAACTTTTCCAAAACGGGTGGTCCTAACTTATTTTTCCATTAAAATTAAATGTCTTAGGGAACTTTCTGTATAAAATGGGCCTCTAGACCATTATATTTCATTTTCTAATAGTTTTCAACATTTCAGTCGACGGTACGGACTCTGTTTCTGAGTGACCTTCATTGTTTATATGATTTCTCTCAATCTGTGATAGCTATTCAAGATTGGCCTTTTGTGTTGTGTTCTAGACACAATAAGGAACATCTCCATAAAAAATCATGCATTGAAAACATTCCTAACCCCTCTTTTCAAATTCCAAAAGATCATGCTACTGTTCTGTCCACTATTCACAGCAAGTACATTTCAACTTTCATTCTTTGATTTGATGCTCATATGCATTCCAAATTAGTTCATATCTTAGGAAGTAGTTCATACTACATTTGTACACATCCCATGTTAATTTCATTCATTAATTCATACACATTTTAGACTTCTAAGTCATTCTAGAAATCCATGTACACAAAACACACTACAACCATTGCACATTTTAGATACATACATTGCATTCATGCAAGATTTGGGGTTTTTGTAACTCTTAATCTAAGGAGATTATAAGGAATGAACTTGATCACACATTCATGCTTCCCCTCGATCTAATCATCCTTTCTCATCCGTCCCGGGGATTGAGAAATCTTCTTTTCTCAAAGATTAACATGCATCATACTAGTTTGCTAAGTATATTTTACTTTCTTTGATTTATTTGTTTCAAGAACAATTCATGTCCCTTTAGATTAGGAAAACTTTATTATCTGATACATGATTAGACGATTTTCCTAGGTTTATTTGTGTGATCTTTCACTTTACATTGCATGATATTTGATTTAGATCTTATGAATGATATTTTATCTTTAGATCTTCCATTTTCAAGTTTCTTATGTAATGTAATATACTATCATAGTATTAATTGCCGAACCATACATAGTATAAGATGATTATTTGGATGCTAATTGAGGCCCGTCGAAAGATGGGGCGAGTTGAGGGTGTTTTAGTCGCGACAAAGGCTCCTTCCTCTCTCGTACCAAAACCCCGAACCAAGTTCTTTGGTTATGAAGGGCCGGTGCCCTTTATCCATTTGGGTGAGTCAAAATTAGGTTTCTTGGTTCCTTAAAGACCAAGTGGCGACTCTGTATCTGTTTTCAACAGACCTTTCATTTTCTTTCCTTGATTCAAATCAATTTCAAAGCAATCTCGAACAAGACAAGTGGTCCGATTCCGCGTGTCCACACCACCCTTGCTAATTTTGTCCATGGAAGCTTGAACTTCAAGATCATAATTTTTCCAAACTCAATCAAAATCTGTTTTCTTAGATGATTATGAAAGATTATGGTATATATAGACTATGTTTAAAGTATTGATGCCTAATTTGTTCATAGGAGGAAAGTATATTAGAAATCAAATTTTAACATCTTTTAGTTTTTCATAAAATTAGAGAGATATGGTTTGATTCATGTTAAATTAGTTGTGGATTCTTATTAGTTGTGGATTCTTATTCCTTGTGAAAAACCAAAGAGAATCATATATTGCATGATATGTATACTTACCAAATTGAAAAAGGGTCAAAAAGACCCTGAATTTCTGAAACAGAGCAGTTCCAGCGAGGAAGATGAAGTCTCTGCTGAAACTCGCGCGAGCGACCTGCGCGCGCGAGGTGTGCGTTTCCAGGCAGACAGAAAGGTTTATATGTTAAAAAGGAAAACGGGCATATCGCGCGAGCGACCCCTCGCGCGAGCGGCCCGCACGCCCGACTTCTGGCAGTTTCTAGTTTTGCTTGTTTTGTGATAAGGGACTCTTTGGGATAAAATTTATATACTGTTTGAGTACTGTTTGGGAAATTTATTAAATCAGAATCTTAATTAGTTATGTTTGAACGACTAAAACGTTGTATTGTGACTTATCAATCCCCGTACGCTCGTCGTTTGTATAAATCAGTGAATTGCCTCATGTTTTAAAGTTTCATGACATACATGTGGAGTCAGTTGTACATGCATAGTGAGTGTGGATGTTGGTCAGTATGGAAAAGAGTAATGGTCAGTGTGGCATAGTGAGTGCGGTTGAGATTGTGATGTGGATACTCCCTGGTAAGTGAGTACCAAAGTGTGTTGTGATTGAGATTGCGGCGATGGTGTCTTTGAAATGTGACGGTGGCAAAACTGGACACTCTCTGACGACCATGGTAGCGTCAAAGTGTGTGAAGCAGAACTTGGACATTCCCTGGCACCCATGGTAGTGCTAAAGTGTGGCCTACGGACACTCCCTGATACCCGAGTCTGGATACTGCGTGAGGGTTCCTCCGGTATTTGCATGGTGGATTAGGTAGTCAAAGTGTGAGGCAATGGACACTCCCTGGTACCCCGGACCAAAGTGTGAGGCAAACTGGACATTCCCTGGCACCCCTGTGCTAAAGTGTGGCTATCTTAGCGTTTCAAAGATACTGGTGTGTGATAGTGGATTGTTGGGTTTTGTCGAGAGAAAAGAGTCGGTAAGATGAGATGGTGCATTGTTCTCATACACGGTCACATATATGTGAATCATATCTTTTAAATAATATTGTGCTTGTTTCCTAAAATGACCTCTTCCTTTTAATATAATCTTATTGGATTAAATGAGAATTGGAAAATGGTAAATGAGTATGTGTTACATTCAAAGTTATGTTTTTAATACTCACCAGCTTCTTGAAGCTGACAACGTTGATGCGTCCTGGACATTCGTGTTCAGGTTTTTCAGGTTATGATCAGGTTGAACATTATGATTATGCAAACTGAGAACGACTGCTTTGGATGATAAGACTATTATCTATACCCAATGTTTTAAGTTATAAACTATTTTGTAATAAGGATGACTGTAATAGACACTAAGTTATTGTTTTGATTTAAGGCGGCTTGTGCCGTAGTTGACCCTGTATTGTAATATGTAATAAGTTAGAAAAATATTTATAAGCCTTGATTGCTCTGTTCTGATTATTATGTTTTGTTGTTCGACGTTTGGGACGAAATCGATCCTTCAAATTGTCGCGGCCTACGGGTCCATAAAGGAAATTAAACGCTTTCCATATTTATGCTACGTCGGGGCGTGACAGATTTGGGAATTTAGTTGCTACGAGCTTTCCGACATAAATCGATGACCTTCTGATCGTCAGTTTTTCCCCAAATTCGAGATTTGAACTCGTAGAGGTAAGGCCTACGTTTTGATATATATTAGGCCATGTTTGGTTAGATTTTTATAAATGTCATAATGTTAAAATTTTGGGGTAAATGCGTGTAAACTTGTACGAATCGTTTGAAATTCAAAAACCGACGTTTAATTGATCTCCTAATTCATCCTTCAAAGTTATAGGAAAATCGCACGAGATATGAATTGTAAGCCTATGAATTATAGGAAATTCCATGTTTTAACCATTGAACTTGATATTTTGGATCCGAGCGAAATTCATGTATTATGTATGCCCGTTAATTATGTACGTAGAAATGTGATAAAAGCATGTACAAATGTGTATATGAGCATGTTATCTGTTATGTGGGTCAAAAGGGAGTGTAGTGCAATTCCGTCCGGGGGTAAGCTCCTCGAAGTTTGAGGATTTTGAGAATTTATAGTGTGGTGTCTGGTATAGAGGAAGGCCCAACCATGACACGGTACCTGGTATGGAGGAAGGCCTAACCAGTGTACTAGATGCGTGGAAGAGGTGTGCCTTCCACGACATCGGTTTCATTTACCGGATGGAAGCGTACTACTCACCTTAGCGACTATTTTGATGTGTTTTAAATGTTTAGAATATGAATTGTCATATAAGCATATGTTTAGAATTGTGCACTCAGCATATAGCTGAGCAGTGGAGTGTTACTCTATTGCAGGTGACAAGAAGAAAGGAAAGAAGAAGCGCGAAAAGTGAGACCACGGGGACGACAGGGTTGAATCACTTTGTATATGTTTTGGGTTCCATTCCTTTGTCGAAAATGTAACTTTTGGAAGTTAAGACTTAAGACTATACTTTTAAGTTTTGGAATGGTTTTATAAGGTTGTAACATGTGTAAAACTCCTTTTAGTTTTGTTATAATGAATCCGAACTTATGGATTCGTGTTTTGGAAGCTTAACTTGTAAATTTAGCATTTTGGAGGAATGTAATAGTTCATTTATGTTTTTAATCCAAACATTCCTTAGCTTGTTTCGTTATTATTCTTTTCGCATATTACCATGTCTTAATAATATTCTTGAAAGTCTAGTATAGATGGTGAAGTTTAAAAAGGTAACCATGTTTGGTGGAAGGGAAGAAGTGTCGGTTGTTTGATACCTTAGCAAGAATTCTGTTAAAGGGTCATTCGACCGGTCGAGATGCCCCCTGCCAGAATTCTTTTTCTATACCTTCCGGAAATTTTTGAAATGTTTTGATTGGTTCTTAGGGTACCTTTGGGACCCCTTTCAACATAAAATCATTCGATTTGAAATATAATTACGTTTTCAATTTTATACGGATTTTTCAACTCGGATGGTAATGTTTCCTAAAGTTTTGTATACTTAAGGTTGTTTTAAAGTTCTTATTCGCTGTGTATAGATGTTAAATGGATGGATGAGCCTTGGTGGCGTGCCACGTGTCCTATTTCCGCACGTTAGCGGGATGGGTCGTGACAGTAGTAGACCCCTCTTCATTAATGGTAGAACCACTTTCAACATCAATTAATCAAAATCAATTAGACCAACTGCCACATGTGTTAGAAAATACTTTTGGAAAAAAAATAATTAAGAAGTAGTATTACTCATTGGTTAAAGGATACAGTAGAAACTTTTATAGTGAAAATTCTTCACATATAAAAATGGGCAAAAAAGTCACGACGATTTTGTGAAATTCCACTAAACTTTATCGTTTGGTAAAACTTCACAACAAAGTTTAGTGAAATTTCACAAAATCATCAAGTTTTTTGTCCAATTTTATATTGAGAGATTTTTCACTAAAAAAAAATTCGTTATTGGATCTAATACTCTAAAATTGACTAAACCCTGGCCTAATTACCCCATGAAAATATTTTAGAACTAATATACTCTTTTACCATTGTTGACTTTTTAAGCGTTGACTACTTTAATGCTTAGAGGTATATTTATATTTCAAAATAAGGGTTTTTTTTTTATCTTTTCTTCTATATGAATCTTTACGCTTTGAACAATAAAATTAAACTATTTTCTCTCCACTCTCCCTCCAATAAACTTCTCTTATCTCACCACTTAACTTATCAAATGAGATTAAAAAAAAAAGATGGTGATTTTCTCTCTCTCCTCTTACTTCCATTTCTCTCAATCAAAAAATTTGAATTGAGAGAAGAGTAGAAAAACTCGTTCAAAGAATAGAAGAGAAAACAAGTTTTTCCTCCATTCTATTTGGAATCTTTGAATAGACAAAATAAAAAAAATAAGAGAAATACAATTTTCTCTTGTCTAATTAGTTTTTATAACAGAGGAAAGGAAAAAAAAAATTTAGAACTAATTTACTCTTTTGTCCTTAATGACTTTTAAAGTGTGACATGTATATTTGTATTTCTAAAGAATGTTTTATTTCTATTTTATTATTCCCTCCTAATCTCTCCCATTTTTGGATAAAGAAAATTGTGACTATTTTTTGCTCACTTTGACTCTTTTTTTTTAATACTTACATGGATCCAGATTGAATACACACACCCCCACACATGTACGCACGCCCCAACCCCAATTCCAACCCCAATCCAACCCAATCCCAAAGTCCCACACTGGTCTACAACAAAGGCCAACAAGGGTCACTTTTTTCGACTGAAGAATAACTGAGGGACAAGTAACTAGAATTCCGTATGAAAATTCGAACCCTCTCCCCCCCACTAAAAAGAAAAAAACTATATCAATTGAACCCCGTTCGGTGACTTTCACTCTATTAATCTTCTCTTATTTCTCCAATTAACTTACAATAAAGAGAGAAATTGAAAGAAAGTGATATCTCCTCTCTCCACTTCGAACCATTGACAGTCCCCCACTTTAATTTTTTCATGTCAATATTTTAGTTGAATATTTTTGTTTATGAAATCGCAGTAATTTTTCATTGAATTTATGAGTTTTGAACCGTTGACAAAGTCCCCCACTTTAGTTGGCATGCCAAATATTGTAGCACTGTGGTACAATATCTATCGAACAGATGGACGTTATAAAATGCAGTTGGACACATTTTAGTTCTACGTGGTAAGTAGTTAGACCCACACTTGGTTTGTGATTACACTGCCGATCATAACTCAGTTATTTTTCTTTTTATATATATTTTTTTTTATGTAAAATGACAAATATATATTTCATGTCGGTCACAAATATATATTTTGACTTTAATTAGTCACATCCAAAAGAGTTTTAAGTGTGAACTCTTGAATCATAAGAGTAAAGGTAAAGTGAAAATATGTTTTAACTACATGGGTAAAATATTTTTAATCTTAAAAGAATTTAGAGTATTTTTGTTCACCCTAGCATATGTTATGTTTTGTTTGGGAAAGTTTAAAAATGGATTAGGTTCAGCCACAGTTTTACTTTTTATCTGATTCTTAGTTTGACAAAAAATTAATTTCAAGAGAGTTATTAGATTGGGCATGAACTCTTATAGTCATATGCAAAAAAATTGTCATTCATCAAATGCTTAACACTCCGTTTGGTATGATTCTAAAATGGAATAGAATTGAATTTGAGAGAATAGAAAAGAAAAAGAAATGAATAGAATTGAATTGCAATTCTAATTCTCATGTTTGGTTTGAAAGATAAACGAAATGAAGTGAATCACGGTCATTTACTACATTGCCCACATAAAAAGAGGAGGTGTGAAATATATTGGGGTAAGTTTGGTATATCACATTGTTTCACTTAAAATGAAATCATTTCTCACCAAATCCTACCAAAAGGGATAGGATTTGTTTTTTTTTTTTTGGCTAAAACAAGAATTGGTGAGAATTGAAAATAAAATCTTTTGTCGAACCAAATACAAGAATTACAAATCAATTATTTTCTAATTTGTGGCATACGAAAAGGACTGTAAATTTATTGAAGTCTGGTACTTTGTTTTCGCAAACAGCCTCATAAGCAAATAAAATTGATGAGCATCAATAAAATTCTCACCACATTATTAAATCCCAAACGACAACGTTTTGGGTAGGAGCCATATTGTTAATAGCCAGTTCAAACCTAAGCTGCTAAGCACTGCTGTCGATCATCTGAAGACTGAAGCTGAAGACACTTACGGAAACCCTAGGCTAGCACAGACTAGCCAGATACGAGAGAGAGAGAGAGAGAGAGAGAGAGAGAGAACGCAAATGGCTATATCTGGAGATTTAAGGGTCTCTGCGGCATTGGGCCCTTATCCCACGAACCGCCTTCGAAGCTCTTTACCCCCGTCAAAGGTCGATTCTCTTCCCCGTTCTGCTTCCTAGATATATTTCCAGCATAATTCTGTTATATCTATATGTATTTTGATTCGTGATTGTTCTGATCTTCAATTTCTGTCTTGTACTGACATTTTGTTGGGAATTATTTTTTTGTTTAAATTGATTGTTTGACTTTCGGGTTCTGGGTTTTATGTGAAGTGGTGTTTAGCTAGCTCTTTTTTGGCGTTTCTATCACAATTTTACATTCACTGTATGAAAATTTTAGATATAGAGTGTTGTGTATTCGCAGTTCATTTGTTGGTGTCATATTGGGGTTTTATGCTTCTCATGAAATTACTAATATGAAACAATTCCCCAATTCCTGGCTTGAACTAGATCTTTTTTGGTACTGAGGTCTACAAGCCCACCTTCCACGTTGGGTAAATTGTTATAATGTTATCCACCTCCGAAAGAAGAAAGTTTGTATAGAATTTATTTATTTATAAATATTTTTTGTTGGGTGCCGCACATTCATTTTTTAATTAGGGCACCTAATTTTAAGTTAAAAAATCAGTTTTTTTTTTTCATTTTACTTTAATTAGTAAGGCCACCTCACTTATTTTACTATATATATATATATATATTATATTTTACAAATAAACTTAAACCACCCCAAGTGACAAAAATTGAGCAAAATAAACTTCAACCACCCCAATTGACAAAAATCAGTGCAACACAGTTTTCGACATACACAACCTAAATCCAAAACCATCTCCAAAAAAAAAAATTTGAACTCCCTCGTAGCCATAGCAACTAAGGAGATTAACAGAATCAAGCATCTACACTGGTATGAAAGCAATATGACCGTGAAAAATGTTGAGAAAAGCAAATGATGATGAGAAGGATCTGAATCTTTGCAAGCATGAAGCGACCGCCTCAATATTAATTTGTTTTAGCTCTCTAATAATTTTTTTTTTAATTTTAAATTCTATGTTCTATTCAGGCATACTTTTAAAGTTAATTCAAGTTATTAAAATACAATAATATTCAGTCTTCGTGCTGGATTGCTTTCATACCAGTGTTGATGCATAATTTTGTTGATCTCTATAGTTGCTATGGCTAGGACGAAGTTCAGATTTTTTTTGGTGGTGGGTTTAGAGTTAAGTTGTGTATGTCGAGAACTGTGTTGTACTGATTTTTGTTAGTGGGGGTGGTTTAAGTTTATTTTGCACTGATTTTTGTCAGTTGGAGTGGTTTAAGTTTATTTATGAAATATAATAAGTAGTAAAATAAGTGAGGTGCCCTTACTAATTAAAGTAAAAGGTAAAAATCATATTTTTTTTAAACTAAAATTTGGTGCCCTAATTAAAAAATGAATGTGCCTTTATCGGTACTCTTGTTTAATAGTGGGTGGCAATGGGCTGGAGTAGTGCTATTATATTCACAGTGATCGTTTGCGAAAATTGGATGCGGAAGTAGCTTCTTAGGGTTGACTAGATGACCCTTTTATTGAAGGTTTTGGTTACTTGATTTGTTCCCTAACAGGCTAACCCAGATTCGCCGTGAAATCTCATATCATTAGAAAAAAAATAAAAAAAATAAATAATAAAAAAATGGAAACCTATGTGCACTCAACTGTCTCTCTAAGTAACTCTCTCTTTCGGAAGATGAATGATGCACATTCTGGCGATTTCCCAGTTCTTTCTCATTGGAAATCTAACTATCCTCATCAACATTTCAATACATTTGTTGCATTTTCCTCATAGTTTAACTATATGGTGGACAAGATTGAGTGGCTCTAGGTGCTTGAATCTATTTGCTCATGTTCAACCTTGATGGAGTTTTGCTCGGTCATTACTTTTTGGGTAGCGTCTGGTTATCTAGTTTGGATGGGTTTGTTGATTCTGGGACATTGGATAATATTAGTTTCCTTTATGCATCCGTTTTAGTTCATATGCTACCATTCATATTCTATAAGGTACAGAATGCATGGTATTCAATGCCTATTTGCCTCTCCGAGTGTGGGTATAGGGCTTCTTTAGTTTTTTCTCCTTCAAATTCTTGAAAGCCATTTAATGTGATGTCTGGTTTGAGAATGAACTGTCATCCTTTATTGTGTACAGTAAAATATGCTCAATCATGGTGCTGACTGATGCTAGTTATTATACATGTTTTAGTTCCAAATGCGTTGTTTGCTGTTGTCTGTCAGACCTCTTATCGTTTGTGGGATTTTATGTGTAGCATCTTCTTGATCACCATTTGCTCTAGTATCATAAGCTTTTGATCGTGTACATCTGATTGTTGTTTCCAATAATCCCACACTATTTTTGTGCGCACCAGAAACAGAGAACATTATAATGTCAGAGCTAGAGATAATGGTGCCTGACATTCTGTTTGGTTTGACACAATGGAATTGCACTTGTCTAACAAATGACTACTTGTCTCTTTGTTATTTAAAGTCTTGCAGAAATTTAAAAAGCTATAGATACATAATTTAAAAATTGTTTTTAAAACTGAGGCTTGACTTTTTAGTCGTCTGCATATTAATCTTTTGGTCTTAGTGGTTGATAAGAAAGTCTTCACTTTGAGCACGACCTCGCTAGTTCTGTATGCTAAGAAAACTATCCGGTCACTTTTATGCCAATATTTTTTGGTATCTATTTAGATCCATAATTTAACGATGAAGCCTAGAGGTGTAACAAAATTGACCAGACTGATCGGATCGGTTCGGTTCAGTCGGTTTTCAGAAACTTTTTGCAGTGCAAAAACTGAACCGAACCGAAAATTTACACTAAACTAAACGAATCGGTTTTGAAGCCTATCAAGCATTTATGCTTGGGCTTGCTTGCTTTGTTTAGTCTGATTACCTGATTCCCCAAATTTGAGTTCAATGCTGCACATAGTACTTCAACCTTATATTGTTCTTTTGATCTCTGCATGTTTTAGCTTTTGAAAACATTTCCAGTTTATGTAGAAGTATTACCAGTCTGTGTGAAAGAATGGTATGCCCAAACCAAACGTTGAAATGTAATTAAATTTGATGGTTTTGTTAATAATCGTAGTGTTTCTAATTTATGTTTTCTTTTTTGACGCATTATAGGTAGATTTTAGTGGTTTCCCTATTGGAGGATCTAGTGTTTCTGAGGTCATACCCAAATGGTCCCACCCAGTGCTTGATGGTCAAAGACTACGCTGCCATTTCCAACGACCGATGACGGGCCAATACAAGCTCTCCACAAGTTCCATCAGCCAAGAAGCTGAGAGCTTCCTCCTCAATGCCATAAACCTGAGCTTCTTCGAACGCTTAAACTTGGCTTGGAAGATAATGTTTCCATCACCAGCCTCAAGGAAGAGCTCTAATGCAAGAATTGCCAAGCAACGGTTGAAAATGATTCTCTTTTCTGATAGATGTGCTGTTAGTGATGAGGCAAAACAGAAGATCGTGAGCAACATCGTGAGTTCTCTATCGGATTTTG
Source organism: Hydrangea macrophylla (assembly GCA_033977485.1). Lineage (NCBI taxonomy): Eukaryota > Viridiplantae > Streptophyta > Magnoliopsida > Cornales > Hydrangeaceae > Hydrangea > Hydrangea macrophylla. Next base: position 83,304,262 of record CM066983.1, read on the forward strand.
TGGAGATCGAATCACAGGAGAAAGTCCATCTGAATGTCTCTACAGATCCAGACCTCGGGACAATTTACTCTGTCACAGTGCCTGTTCGGCGGGTGAAACCAGAATATCAAGCTGAGGATGAGAATGGAACAATAACGAATATTGAGTACAAAGATACTGGAGAAAGTTCTGGCTCTGTCGATGTCAGGTTTGATTTCTATGTTCCAAATGAAAATTTCAATGACTAGAGTGTGTGAAATTGGGGTTGCCTACGCTGAAGCTGGCGTGGAAAAGATGGAAGAAAAAAAACCAAATAATATGTTTACGTGGTAGTAAAGAGATTCTTCGTTGCAAGAGATTTTCCTATCATGTCTTTGGTTTTTAGCTGCTCGGACAAACTTGTAGATCTGTATATATTTTAAATTTCCTGTTACATTTGATAGGCTTCTTTTTTCATGGAAACCATTTTCGTCACCAATTTTCCGGCTATTTGTCACTTTGATTGCGTAAATTTTCCATAGAATATTTTTCCGTGAAAGGGTCACATGACCTCTTTTTCCTCATTTTTGAGGAAAATACATTCCAGCCACACCCCTAAAAGACAAATTTCATAGAAAAACCAAACCAAATGTTTTGACGAAGCCCTCTCTCTCTACTGCCGCCTCGAGTCGTGAGTTCTCTCTCTCTCTCTCTCTCTCTCTGCGAATATGTATAGATTCGTTGAAGAAGATCACCTTGAGGAGCTCCGATGGCGAGTCATTCGAGGTCGACAAGGCCGTAGTGGTTGAGTCACAGACGATTGCGCCGACGGCGTCATTCCTCTTCCCAACGTCACCACCAAGATCTTGGAGTGACCGAGTACTGCAAAAAGCACGTTGCGGCTCCCAAGACCGAAGATCGATCGGTCGAGGACGAGCTCAATGCTTGGGACGCTGATTTTGTTAGTCCATCCGCAGCCTGCCTATTCTCTTCAATCTCATTCTGGATTACCATCTCTCATCTCTCTCTCTCTCTCTCTCTATATATATATATATATATATATAGACATATATTTATATGTATATATCAATCTATTTGGGGTTTCAGTAATTTCAGATCGATCCCATATGTCCATGTATGATACTATAGGTATATGCATGTGTATTGATCCCCTTTTCTGTTGGGTTTTTTTGTTTATTCTGTTTGTAATTGCTATTTGTGGTTTCAGTAATTCCGTAGTGTTGTTGCGTTTTTGAAATTGACCATTGCTATGATTATTTGTCTCAAGTGTTTGAATATGTATCATTTTCAAACTGTTTCTTTGTGATTCACTTTTGTTAATTGCTTGAAAAAAAAGTAAGTTTTAATGGCAAATGTTAAATTTTATGGAAAATTATTGCAATAAAATAAAATGACCATTTTCAACTAGAAAATAGTGACAATCAAAAACTAGATTTTCCATGAAAAATCTAGATTTTTTGGCCAAAAAATAATTGCAATCAGACAACCTCAAAATTTATTTCCATGAAAAAAATTTCCTATTAAAATGTTCCATAGAAAAAAATTCTTTTCAACCCATTTTCTTGTGACAGCTTGCAATCAAACTCACTCTTAGGTGATTAAGGAATGTGCTAGTGTGAATGGTTTACTGTACGGTTGATTGTGTTGTCACATGATGCAAATATGTATATTGTGTTAAATGAGTTTTAGACATTAACAATGTTAGGGAACACTCTTATACACCTAAAAAGTATCCACACCTTGAAGTGAAAGTAATGAGAAGTGACTCACAGTGGACCTTACAGTCTCTATCTCTCTTCTCATTGGTCCACCTCATTGTGTGAATGCTTTTTGAATGTGTAAGAGTGTGCCCCAATCATTACTCTTTACCTCTACGAGCACATACATGCTCACAATTGCACATACATAACTAGTTTCCTCCGAGAATCAAGGCATATCGTTTTGCATTGTATCAAGCGTGTTATTAATTGATATGCTAACCCTTTTTCATTTTATCACGTGGGTTTGCAGCAGGGCACATGTATACGCAACAGAAACCACTAAACTTTCTAGCATCGTATACAAATATAGTATAAGAGTAATGATTGATGCACATAAATATCAAGTGGGGTAATGGGTTTGCATCAGGGCACATGTGAATGCAACAGAAACTAGTAAACTTTCGAGCATCTTATACAAATATAGTATAATGAAGTTCCTTAGTTCAGTTAGTTGGCCATCTGAAATCCCACTCCTGCTGTCCTGCAATGTACTGTTTAGTTCACTTTTGATTACACACTCTGCATGATCCTGTGAAATTGCGAAGGCATCAAATAAAGCACCTCTGTTGTTTATGGTGGTTATGAACCAAAGTTGGAAACTCAGGATGTTGATCCTAGCCTAGGCTAAGTTTCTTTTCTTTTTCTCCTTCAGAACAGATTCAATCATAATTAAACATGTCCTATGCCCCTATTTGTTTGGGTACCTAGGCACACCTAAATATTTTCAACTGATTAAAAGAAACATCCATTGAAGGTTAAAGCCCATGATTTGGTTAACTGCCATCTAGGAGCATAGGCCATTGATGAACTCTTTCTGGGTCTGTTTGGCAATAACTTATGCTTCTACAATTCAGTCACACAACACTGCTTTTGGCCACAAAGTTGTTCAAGTTAACTTTTGGCCAAAAAGCTATTCAAGTTAGCTTTTGGGCAGTCACAAATTTATTTGGTTGACAAACATTTTTTTGTGATTGAATCACAGAGAATTTCCTTTTAGCTTTTGGAATTTCATTAATAATCATTTGTGAATTCCAAAAGCACTTGCCAAACGGGTTTGTGTGTGAGGTAATATCATTTCAAGCAGGGAGAGAAGTAAAAGTGTTCAGTGAAGGCAATGCAATAGCCAATATGTGGACCCAACTTTGTTGGTATTGGCCATGTCCAAATTCCAAATCTTGGAAACCTAGCAATCTTCCATCCGGCTTCGGGGTCCTTGACATGTAGCTAGATGTTTCAAAGTTGGACTTTATATTGTTCTTGCAGCTACTGTGGCTATATTCACTTTCAGATATGCTGGTCTATGACACCCCAAGGAATTTTTTATTTTATTTTATTTTATTTATTTATAGAAAAATGGTTATTTACATCAAACACAAACCAAACATGGTGAATCCAAGTGAGGCACAAAGGTGATGCAGACCACAAGCTAATTAATTATCTTCAGTTGATGAGTAATGTGAACACCATTGTGTTCCCCTTGACATGAAAATCAGAAGTCAGGCCAGGCTGTATAGGACATAGAGGTTAATAAATATCAGTTTTTCCATTATCTGGATTTGTTGGATGAGTTTAAATTATATATGGTTGATCCGTAAACATCCATGTTTACGGCAAGGCAAATAATGGATAGCTTCCACATTAGAGTCCGTATGAACTTTAAACTCTTTGTTAAAACATATCATGTAAGATTTTCTACATGGAAAAAAAATAACATTTTGCGTCTGAGTGATAATGGTAAAAACTGACAGATATGAGAAAAATAGAGCAGAAAATTAATTAAAATCTTGTAATAAGATATGTCGCTTACCTTAATATTTTGTCGACTTTCTACATACTTTTTTTTTAGTGTAATTTAACTATGAAAAAAAAAAAAAAATCAAGCTGGTTTTGCTCAATTGTTGTGACATCTTTCTCCCCAGTGGAGCGATTGAGGGTTTTGACTCCCCTTTGCTTACCCCCCTGTTTGCTATTCACTTAGAATTAGTGGTCTTCTTGAGATTTGTTATGGGCTATTGTGAGACTTTGGGGTTGAATTGGATTAGGCTAAGAGAGTGCGTGTGTGGTGTGTGTCTTCAGGCATAATTCAGGTAAGTATAAAAAAAATAAAATAAAAAAGTATGAAAAAAGACCTCTAAGCAAAATAATGCTAGGCTTTACAAAATTGAAACCTAAACTTAGTTCTTAGATGCTTCAATAGTTGTACCACATTCTTTGCCAAAAAAAAAAAAAAAAAAGTTGTACCACACGTTGTGGCAGTGATCGGTACAACTGACACAATATTTGATAAACAAATTTGGAATTAAAAATTTAAGAATCATAGAACTCCTAAGCGAATGAAGTTTCTTCTCAGTTTTTTCCCCTTGCCTTTTCTTTTTATTTTCTTCTCAAAATTCTCAAAGGCATGACATGCATTAGATCTGAAAGAATAATGCTATGCTTCTCGAATTTGGATCCCAAATTTAATTTTTATAAATTTTAACAGTTGTACGATATATTGTAATAGTGATCGGTGGTACCACCACGAGTGGTGGGAGATAGAGAGGGCATGAAAGGACATGGTCCCCCAAGATTTTTTTTTTTAAAACTATGACTTTTGCCTTCATATTTTTAAAATTTTAGATTTGGCCCCCAAAATTAATTGGAATAAACTCTACCAAAAAATGAAAACTACTCATTGGCCCTTTTAATTTTTTACAAACTGTTTCACGTCTACATAAAATTATAACAGTCATTCATTGTCATATATATATATATATATATATATATATTTTTTTTTTTGAGAATGTGAATTCATTTATTCACAAAGACATATCTCAAAAAAGGGACCAGTACATGCATGAAGAAGTAAGAAAAGATAAAATTAACACCACAAATTTTAGGAGCTGCACTGCAAATCTCTTCAATCCTAGATAAAACGGAAATTTGATTGAGGTACAACTCGAAAGGGTGCCGACTAAGGGAGGAGCTGCCAAAACCCACACAAAAATCGGCCAAAAGTGGATCGTGAGGTACAACTCGTAAGAGCATCCCAATGGTGTAGACTCTAGTTCTTGTATAGGAACTTAGGGGAGTTACTATACACCGTCCTCCGTGTTAAATACGGAGTAGTAAGTTTATAGGCTATATTAGTGGATCTTAAATTTACCATTCAGCTAAATTCACTTACTATACAGCCTTGTCGTTCCCCACCCCAGCAATGCTGTCCCGCAAGCGGCTTGCAAAGCCTTTGCTGTTAATGTTTATTATTATTATTATTATTTATAACCAAAATGACCCAACCAAAAAGTCTATGCCTCTGGCAAAGATTTTGTCGTTTGTTTTTTTAAAAAAAAAAAAAAATACAAAAAGTGAAGAATTGATTAAAAAATTTGAGAAAAAGGACCACCGGTCCACCACTCAAGACAATCACCGGCTCTTCAAACACCACTGTAGAAACTTAGCCTAAATTTACCCTCCAACTTATTACACCATTGCAGATGTTCTAAGACAAAAGAATTTTAATATACTATTACAAATATGAAACTACAAAACCTCCGTATTTTTCCGAAAGTAATGCTATAATTTTCGAATTTCAAAAGTGTTTTTTAATGATGTGGTAGTGAGGTTAAGTAATTTAAATGTAATAGTGGGACCAATTGAATTTTAGTTAAAACTTGAAAGTTATTAATCTAGCCCCACTACCATATCATTTGGAAAAGACTCGTATAGAATTACTCATTTTCAAAAGGGGCACAACCGCACAAGTGGTGGTGTTAGGCCACGTTTGGCTGCCAAGCTCAGGACTGGACAATTAGTCCATTTTAATTATTAGTCCTGGGACTATTTATACCACACCCCCCCTGGGATTAGATAGTCCCCCATATGGGGGACTGTTTAGTTAAAAAGGATTATTAGTCCCTTCCTTTTAAGCGTCCCCAAACATTGGACTATTCAATTAAAATGGACTATTAGTCCAATCCCTCCTAATCCTACCCCCAATCCCGTGAAACAAACGTGGCCTTAATGTGTTATACGGTTGGACTACTGTGCACTCTCACAGCAAGAGGGGTATTATCGTAACTTAAACCTGATTTTGTTTTCATCTCAGAACCCTGGCTGAGCGGGAACTTTTCAAAGTCCACAAGTCTTTGCTATTTTCACTCTACTCTGCTTCTTTTTCCAACACTTCCCACTCACCTATGCATTTCAATCTCCAGTTTCGATCCAACTATGAAACTATAAGCATAAATCTCATCAGTGGTTAATCTGAGCTTGGGGTTTGTAAAATCAAGCTCAGATCACAAAATTAGGGTTGCCCAATTTTGAGTTTTAAAATCCAACTCCAGTACAACATACATGTTTGAAATTCGAAATTAGGGTTTCAATTAGGGTCTTAACAGATGAAGGGCACCTGTTTGAGTTTCGAAAACCCGGTTCGAGACGCCATTTCCAGGATTAGATTCGCACCTCACTCCAACAATCTCCTCATCTCTTCCTGGGACTCCGTGAGTACTCTTGCCATATATATATATATATATTTATGCCATTTGTAGAGGGAAAACATATATATATATATATCTATATATATAGTCAGATGTTTAACTACTTGTAATTACATGTGCAGACTCTTCGATTGTACGATGTTGATAGATTTATGGTTAGATTAGAAGCTCCCTCGGAAGCTCAACTTCTCGACTGTTGTTTCCAAGATGAATCTGTTGCTTTTAGCGCTGGTTCTGATGGTTTCATTAGAAGGTTTGTTGTTTAAATTTTGCAATTTGGTTTCTTAGGCGGTTGCTATGGTTGTTGCTGTTTTAGGCATTTTGTATGGCTAATTGATGGGTAACCTTTTAGGCATTATTATTTTTAGCTATAAGCACGTTACTTGAGACGGCATGAAAGTCTGGAGGCTAATTGAACAGTTTGAGACTTCAAAGGCATATCTAAAATTATGGATACAATTGGGAATTGTGTGGTAATACCGGCCTACGGATGCTGCTACTGTATTTTTTTAGACAAAAAAAAAAAAAAAAATAGTAATTTGCAATGTTGATCGAATATTTTAACAACTGAATTTGATAAATTTGGGATTATTATTATTATTAATTTTTTTTTTGTGTGTTTATTTATCTGCATTGGTACTCATACATGTACGTTGTTTATGGTTGAAAGGAAATATGTACAACTTCCATGATAGCATGTATTAAGCACATTAGCTTCATGGTCATGTAAGCTTAGTCAATTGTCTGGTGGAATTGTTTGTAGAGTATCTCTCCGTGTCCCTATATCTATCTCTCTATCTGTATCAGGTAGCCGTTCAGCTTAAGACAATGTGAAGCATTTAATGTTTATTCTGTATTGCATGTCTAAACACAACATCTATATATATATATATATATATATATATATATATGTGAGTCTGGTGATTTGTGAGGTACTCTATTTTTCTGATTATAGACGTTAGATGACCCTTTTTTGTTGTTTAGGTATGATTTGCACTCAGGTTCTCATGATACTATTGGAAATCACGACGACTTAGTATCTTGTGTTGAATATTCCGATGAAACACGTAAGAACTGGTACCACACAACTTCTACCTCATTAGATTTAATTTTAACTTCCACTCATCCTCGTGTGCATGCATGTGTGCTATGTTACATGGACTTGGTACGGGTGTCGGGTAAGGGTATGGGTGCGTGTCTAAGCTCTGGACTCCCCGATTTCGTGAATCTAAGGACATGGGGACACGACAATAAATCTACATTCTTCTTATATTTCTAGGAGAAAATAGTGTTTCGAGGTAATAATAAGACTTCTAAATGAGCATTTTTGTCCAACTAGAAGTGTCGAACAAATATCCCACACCCTTGTCCGAGTGTCGAGTGTCTGACGCAGGTACTTTCAACCTATTAGAAGAGTCCATGTGACATTGCTTGCATCTATGCTCTCATATGTGCTAACTCATGCCTACATTTTTTATTTTATTTTATTTTAAGCTTACAGGCAGCTGTCTGGCATAAATATGTCTTGACAGGAACAAGTAAAACTAGGAATCTTTTATCGGCATCCTACATTAACTGTTCTCTGAAATCCATCTGCTCGTATTTTAAGTGTTTTCTATCATATCATAGCTTCCCTTATGGTGTCTACCTGGCACACATTTGAAGCTCTAGGGAGTGCTGAACCTTACATGCATTCACCATTGGGTCCAGCACTAGTTCAAGAGAATCACTACTAAAAACCTCTAAACACTCATAAATGAAGTGATGAACCTGAAGTACTCCTTCATTATACCATCAAATAAGAGTACCAAAAGTACGTTGATTAAATTCACTTAATTGGACTAAATTATTTATTTGTAACAGTTAGGTTTGAGAGCCTTCATTTTTGGATTTATGGCCCTTCGCACAATCAGTTGTAGCTTTCTTGAGTATCTCTGAATTCTTTTACCCAATTCTTGTTAATTGACAAGAAGGTCGATGCAAAATTGGTAGAGTGAAATATTTAGACTTCAACCTTTTTACTTATCCAGATTGCAACAGGTTTTGCTTAGTGTTCCAGCAAGACATGCCGAGGTAGTGGTGTTTTCCCCAGTAATTAGGTTAGAGATTGGTACTCAAAATTTATGAGAAATTGTTACCTTCAATTGACTCATTCCACATATCTAGTTAATTATAGGTTGAAGAAAAGAATGTTTACAACTTAGGTGGATTTAATGGGTATGCTAATCGGAATTCTGCATTCATAAACTTCATTTGGTAATTTTCTGAAAAGATTACTTGATTGACCTTGATTTTCGAGAGGTCTCCCAGACATCAACTAACTGGAATTCTTCTGAAGCTTATTATTATTATTATTATTATTTTTTTTTTTAATTTTTTTTACTTAAAGAAAATTAATTAGATATCATTTATTTTGGAATGCAATACAGTTTTTCCTGTATATTTTATGACATTTATGTCACAGTGCCTTAATGGGCTTCAACAGGAACCAAAGGGTTAAGCTCACCATCTTCAATTAATAGCTAAAAACATTATTCAACGTTGCTTTCCTGAATCCTGAACAGTATTTATGTCCTACTAAATTTATGTATCTCTACTCTCCAATGGTTGCTGTATGGACCATTTTAAAGCTAACATCTGAACATCTGATAAATACTCATTTTATTTTATTTTTTCGCATTGCATTAGGCATGCCCATTTAAACATGTTGAATATACTTGGATAGGTTTTGCAACTTGCAAGGCTGTGCTTCCCAACCTAAGAAGCATCCGACACGGTCATGCGACACGGATACGACGCGACGCAAATACGTGGACATGACATTTCTATAAAAAGTAGGATACGAATACGTTGCGGATAGTTGATTTTTTTTCTATTTTTTTAAAATATATATATATATATATGTATATATAAATATAGGGAAATGATCTTAAATGCACTAGGTAAGTGCACTCTACCCAATGCACTGGCTTTTAAGCCTAAAAAAACCCGCGTGCTTCCCCGCTGACCTGCGCCCCGTCCTGTACCCCGTTGACCCGCGGATTATTTTAGGCTTAAAAGCCAGTGCACTAGGTAGAGTGCACTTACCTAGTGCACTTAAGATCCTCTCCCTATATATCAAAACCTATATATAAGAGCCTTAAAGTTTCAAAAACACTATTAATACTTTTCAAGCAAAACTATAAATAAGAGCCTTAAAGTTTCAAAAACACTGTTCATACTTTTCAAAGTTGAAATACCATTTTTCCCTTATCAACTCTTACAATTCCATACATCTGTACACTTCTTTTGGAGTCATTTCTGGATTTGAGTAAGGCTATTTTGTAAGTTCACTAAGATAATTAGGTTTAGGTCAAACAAAACCTATATATAAGAGCTTTAAAGTTTCAAAAACACTGTTCATACTTTTCAAAGTTGAAATACCAATTTTCCCTTCTCAACTCTTACAATTCCATACATGTATACACTTATTTTGGAGCAATTTCTGGATTTGAGTAAGGTTATTTTGCAAGTTCACTAAGATAATTATGTTTAGGTCAACTTTTGAAATTTTATTTAATATAATAATGAGGTTTTAATCAACAATATTGTGTGTAATTACATTTGGGTCAACAAGTTTTGGGATATGTACAATTTGCTTTAAAAAAAAGTCAAAATAAGTGGCTATTTACGAATTGGTCACTAATAATTACATCTTAAAGTTTCAAAAACACTGTTCATACTTTTCAAAGTTGAAATACCATTTTTCCCTTCTCAATTCTTACAATTTCATACATGTATACACTTCTTTTGGAGTCATTTCTGGATTTGAGTAAGGATATTTTGTAAGTTCACTAAGATAATTAGGGTTAGGTCAACTTTTGAAATTTTATTTAATATAATAATGAGGTTTCAATCAACAATATTGTGTGTAATTACATTAGGGTCAACAAGTTTTGGGATATTTACAATTTGCTTAAAAAAAGTCAAAATAAGTGACTATTTACGAATTGGTCACTAATAATTACATTCTGGTCAACTTCTTCCCTCCAATTTAGGATTTATATATTGTAACATGTATAATTACATTTATGTGAAGATTCTGTTGCATATTTATCATTCACTTCAACAAAAAGTCAATAATAATGGCTACTTACGTATTGATCTATACTATTTACATTTTGGTCAACTTTTGTCTTCAAATTTAGGATTAATATACTGTGGATTTTTTTTACACATATTGTGACTTTTCACCCTTTCCTGTACTTTGAATATATGGAGATTAAATTAACTCATAAAAAAATGAATACATTTTTGCTTAGTAATCCTAGAACTAAATCCACACCAAATTCACTTTTACTTAAATCTCATACCAAATTAAAACAGTACTATTCAAATCTTAAACTCAAACGCATAGAAATAATGAACTTATACCCTTCAAAAAAGAATAGTTGATATGAGTATGAGAATTGCAGATGAATGAAGATGAATGAAGGTTTACTTATTTTAATACATGGATATAAATTTATTTTACACACACATGCTTCTAAATGTAATTTTATTACACACACATATCAACTATAGAGATACTCACATTTTTAAAGTCAATGAAGATAATTCGAGAGAATATAATATCTTTAATTAGTTTATTAAATTTTTACACCATTGATATGAAGATTAAAAATGGGGAAAACAAAAAGACAAAGAAGCTAATAAGGGGGGATAGGCACTTGTGTAGCACATGTCGATAACCTAGTATATATATATATATATATATATTTTACCATGTCTAATCAAAGTTGGAATAAAAACACATAAATCACAACAATATATGACATTGTCAATAGAGTAAGTCTTTGGGCACAAACGAATCTCACAAACACAATCCACAAATACCACAATGTGTCTATCTCTCTCCTGGTGAGGTCTACTGACACTGTGGGGTCCACAGAGGAGAGAGATAGACACATTGTGGTGTTTATGGATTGTGTTTGTGAGATTTGTTTGTGCCTAATGACTTACTATTGTCAATAATAACAAAGCCAAACCAAACCAAACCAAACCAAGCCTTGTGTCCCAATCAATTGGGGTTGGCTGTATGAATCATTTTTCTCCATTCTGCACGATCAAGAGCTATATAAAATTCAATGAATTAAAATTCAATATTTTTATAAATCAACATTCACCAACATTCATCAACCAAGTTTCGAAGCACATTTGTGAACTACTAAATAGTTTACCTATTTGTCCCCAAAAAATATGTCAATACTATGAATGAAAACCAAGTCTTCTGTATGTTTCGGTGTCATCTTATTCGTTCTCATCAAGTTCACAAAGGAGTATGAACTCCAATTCCTCTCACAACATGACAAAGAAGGAGGGTGCACAAGTAGCTTCAAAGATAGGGTTTGAAGCAAAGGTGCACATGCACCATAGGTTATCCACCAATGGTGAATGGAATCAACATCTGCAAACTCTTCCGAACTACTTGAGTATCCGACACGTGTCCAAAGAGTGTCGGTTCTAGGAAAAAACTAAAAAATAATTAGGACACGATAATTTGAGTATCAGACACGTGTCCAAAGAGTGTCGGTGTCGGATACGCTGCTGACTAGGAAGCACCGACACTTCTAAGAAGGGAACGTGTCGCGTGTCGTATCGTGTCCGACACACGGATACGACACTTCACGGACTCTTTTATTGGAGTGTCGACGTGCAATTTTTTAAGAATTTTGTCGTGTTGGCGTGTCTGTGTCGTGTCGTATCGTGTCGGTGTATCCGTGTCCGTGCTTCATAGGCTGCTGATAGGAGGGGCAAAAAAGAGTGTCGGTGCTTCATAGTTCCCAACTATCAAATACCACTTTGGAATATAGTTAACCAAGACCTTGACTGCACAACGTGGTCTGTGGCACATACAGAAACTGATTGTGATTGTAATTGTGTTCTTGATCTGTTCTTGAAGCAAATGTTGTTTAAAGTTTTTTCCCCCCTTGTTTTTGTAGGTCAAGTAATCAGTGCAGGCTGGGATAAAAAGATGATGTTCTGCGATATAAGGTCAACAAATACTTCTACATGTCGGAACACTCTAGGTGTAGAGGTGGAGTCTATGTCTCTCTGTGGATTTTATTTGATGGTTGCTGTTGGGGCATCAGTGAACCTGTTCGACTTGCGTAACTTCAACGAACCAGTCAATAAAAAAGAATCATGTTTGGACCTTCAAATAAGATGTGTTCGCTCAATTCTTGGTTCTGAAGGTATCGCGACAAAGTCCTTGTTATCATTTTGGTAGTGATCTGTATGTGTTATGCCATTTTATTTTATTATGCTTGGATAGTTTCATGAAATAGGGTTGTCAGTCTCGTCTGAAAATCCCTTGCACTGCGAGACATAATTGAACTTCACTGTGTTTAGGATTGGTTGCTTTTATTCCTGATATCATTCAGTTTGCTACTATTAAGAGTAGTAACTCTCATTCGGCTCTGCATTGCTGGTATAAATTGCAAGTTGCAACTTTTAACCACTGGTGCATGGAGGAAATTTGGGTTCTTCCAGGATCCTAACCTACTTATTTCCCTCTATTTTCTTCTATATTAATCTTCAAAAGTTGTGTATACGACATCATGCAGGATTTGTTGTTGGATCAATTGATGGACGGGTAGCATTGGAATATTTGTATCCAACAAACTCAAATGATGTGGGGTAAGTTTCAGTTCATGCTAATTCAAATATTTGGATAACGATTTATTGGCTCTAAACCTTTCCTACCTAAACTCGTTAAAACATTTGATTTTCTGTCGTCTGACTAGGCAAGCAGTGAAAGAATTATCCTGCAGAAAGTTCATTTAACATGGACCCCGAGAACATGCTGTACATGATAATTGTTAAAGCAAATGTACTGCTGCAAACTGAATGGATTCCATTTTCCAACTAGGTCTCATCTGCCAATATTGACAATTAATTTTAAGTATTTTTCCACTGAAGGAACTTTTAAACTCCAAAGTTTTGTTAACTTTCGATGCTACTGTGTTAAAGATATTCCCCCTTATCTCATTTGATCACTTTGGATTGAAACTGCACATTTTGTTAACCTCGGTGATTGCCAAGAGCCTGTAAAAGTCGGGCTGTAAAGCAAGAGGCCGTGTGTTCGAGTCTAAGAGCAGCCGCTTTGTGTAGAATGTCGAATTTGTTTGGTTTGTCTTCAGTCTACAGCCCAACACCATGTGTTAGTGGGGCCTCCATTGGGTAATGCTCTTTCTTGTCCATGGGCTGTAAACAAAGCAGAAATTCAATACTTTGCTAGTGGCACTCCAACACATAGCTTCCAGAAGTTTCATTTCTTTTTCTCACGGCTTCCTTTCACTCACTAGGAGCATAGTTTCAGAAATTGGTTCAAACACAAAACTTAAAAAATTCTCCTGGATTTGGAACGATGGGTAGGTCTGGTTTCTAGTATGTTCACTTTGGCATTGGCTAATTTCTCATATGGCACTTGATGAATTCAGCTTTATTGAAATTACAGCAGATCTTATGCATTTCTTGATCCACGGCAGATATGTTTTTCGGTGTCATCCAAAGTCCAAGGATGGAAGGAGTAATCTAGTAGCAGTGAATGACATTGCATTTAATCCATAGTATGTCTACCTTCCCTTGTAATAAATTACCTTATTATCACAGATTGGACAAACTTATATTGTTTATTTTTTTGATATTGATTAGCTTCTGTGGCACTTTTGTCACTGGTGATAATGATGGTTTTGTCACTATATGGAATTCTCGAAGCAAGAGAAGGCTGCTTGAGGTACTTTTCATCTTATTCTGATGGGGCTTCGTATGTGCTGTTTTTTTGCTAGACCACTTCACTTCGTATGTGCTGTTATCACAGTAATGTAGTGCAGAATACCTCAACCTTAAACATTTTTGCTCAAACTTTCTGAAATCATGATACTTTTCAGTTGTGTACATAATAACCACTATTTGGTACTCCCTCCATCCCATTATAGTTGTTCATCTTTGAGAATCCAACTTTTTAAGGGAACATTAATGATTGCATTCACATGCATAAAAGTAATGGTGTAGTCCCAAAATTACCATTTTTTGGGTATTCCCCTTTTACTTTTTGTTGGGTGTTCTCAAAATAACAAGGGTAACTTTTGAAAGTAAGTAAAAACTTATCCCTAAAAGTTCTTAATGGACATTAGTTTTGGGACGGCCAAAAAAAGGAAAGTAAAATGGAATGCAGGGAGTAGTATCCTACACTTGCATAATTGCAATTTTTTTTTTTTTGTATCTTGCTGGCCTTTCACTGGTTTTAACTTATGCTATGTTTTTTTTGGTCAAATACGTCTCATGTCAAAACAATTTTCTACTTTCTTCTTGAATTTCACAGCACCTTGTCTTTTTGTCATGAAAAAATGACAAACTTTCATATGTGAATTACTCTCCATTCTCTCCCTTAATGTGCACCATATGTCCGTTCCACTCAGAATAGCGCACCGCTTTCTACACTCCAACCTACATAAAGACGATTAGCGTTTTCTTTTATTTCAGTTTCTGGTTGTTTTATGTTGATTGTGGTACATTGATATTCTTAATCTCCTCCTAATTTTAGCTGCCAAGATACCCCAACAGCGTGGCATCCTTATCATATAACCGTGGGGGTCAACTTTTGGCTGTTGCATCAAGCTGCACTTACCAAGAAGCAAATGAAAAGTCAGTAAATCTTCTCTCACCTACTTATTGTTTCTTTAAGTTACTTGGCTAAGTATCTTTTCAATGTGGAAAAATTTAGCAGCTAGAGTCAATAAACATTACATTTAACAATTATATGTTCTAGGAACACAATGGATAGTAATCTTCTGTTACTTCCGTTTTAGAAAGAATTTTGTGGAAGTTGTTGCTGAGGTGGCGAACTGTATGTTTTATGAAATCAACAGTAGGCCATTGCTTTGAAAGAAACAGCGAGGTATTGTTGAGACAATAAGAGAACACCAAAAAGTTATACCAAACCATTTCTTTATCCTCTGTTGTATTCATTTCTGAAACAAAGAAATAAATTCCATCTTTTCTTCTATATATGATTATGCTACAATGGTTCTAACATTACTTTGGTTATGGGCCAACTGTGGGATCTAAACCCACACATGGTGCTCACAATCCACTGCCTTGAAGCACTTAGCTACTTCAAGGCCCTTTGTTTTTCTGATTACAAAGGAGTCAGTTTTTAATATTTACCATCGTTTGGAGTTACACTTAAGAGAATATATAGAATTTGTTTGTCGTGTGGCTCAAAGGTTAGCCATTCTTCCAGATAAGTTTTAGTTAGGGGCTAAACTGAAGTGTGCACTTGACAGGGAAGAGCCTCCGCAAATAATCCTACACGAAATAGATGACCGCTGCATTGGATCAGTTTCTGCTGAAACTTCTAGAAAAAGTTAGATTGCACTTGACGTGCGTTAAAGGTGATGACTCTCATCTATGTATAAATTGTTAAACCACCTTAACACATGTTTAGCACATGTTTGTTATGTATATGACACATGTATATTTTGTATATTCTATAACTGTCAAGTTAAGGCTGAATATCTTAGGATTAAGATCAGGCTGATACGTTAGGCTATAGTTAGGGCACAATAGTTGCCATTTCCTTGTTCAGCTTTTTGTACTTCTTTTTAATCCCTCCATTGAGAGAATAATACAATCAAGAAATTCTAGTTCTTACATGGTATCAAAGCAGGACTGACCTCTTCTCTGTTGATTCCTGCCTCCTTAGAATTCATCATCATCTTCTCATCCTTACCATCACCATCACAGACCAAGGTTGTCTTCCCACCTGCGCCGCCACCAGCAACTCAACTTCCGTAGCTCTCATCGCTGCTAAGTCCTTGAAACTTCTCTGTTCCTTTTTTTTTTTTTTTTTACAGAGAGATATCTTATCTCTTCTTTTTAACCCCACCAGAAATCTACTTTCCAAAATTACTGAAACACCTCAAACTTCCCAGAACTTTCAGAACAAGTCCTCAAGCTTCCTGAAATCACAAAAGGGTCCCCAAACTCTCTCAAATTCTAGAAATAACTCCATAATTCTCTGAATTTTCAAAATGTCAACCAACTATTCGGCAACTTCCACTACCTCTTCTGCTACTCCATCCTTCTCCACTCCCACCATCACCAATCTTGTCACCGTCAAACTCACGGATGACAACTTTCTTCTTTGGTCTCATTAGATGGAAGCTTTCCTCTATGGTCAAAATTACTTAAGATTTGTTGATGGATCTTACCCTTGTCCAGACAATGAACCTGATCGATCTCACTGGCTTCGGGCGGACAAAACACTCGTAAGCATTATCTCTGCCACCCTTTCTGAGCCTATACTCGCCTCTGTAATTGGTTGTAAGACATCCGCTTCCATATGGACCCTTATACAAGATTATTTTTCACAAAAGTCTATAGCCAATTCCTCTCTCTACTGTAAAAGACTGACAAGTCTTGATCGTGGTAATCGCTCTATTTCACAATATCTTCAAGAAGCCAAATCCATTACTGATGCTCTTGCTGCCATTGGAGAGCCTGTCTCCAATAAAGATCTTGTCAATGTCGTCCTAAGCGGTTTAGGTTCTGAGTTTGATATGCTCGTCACCGCCATCGAAAGTTTCAACACCCTACCGCAATTTTCTGTCCTGCGATCTCGATTGCTAAACTTTGAAGCTCGTCATAAAACCTTGGCTCAACCTACTCCCTCTGCATTCATGGCTTCTCCGATTCCGACAACACCCTTTCACAACTCTGGACCTCGGAACAATTATCGTAACAAAGGAAAGAAGAACCATGGTCGCCACGGTTTCCCCCGCAAGGACACTCCTAGCATTCTTGGCCCTACTCCCGCCACCAATCCTTCTGCTATCGCTGGTCCTTGCCAGCTCTGCTTCAACTATGGACATACTGCTCACTCTTGTCCATGACTGTCTACGTTCACACAACCTCCTATACCACGCTCTCTAAACTCTGCCTTTGCCGGTCTTCAGATTGCACCCGTTCCGTCTTCACAAGCTTATCACTCAGGCACCTTCTAAAGTTCCGCTACGTAACCTTCTTATGATCACGCTTGGTATCCGAATACTGGTGCATCTACCCATATGACTGGCAATCCTGGTCTCAGCAGTCTACACCATACACTGGTCCTGATTCAGTCCTTCTTGGCAATGGTGATTAACTTCCTATTACATATACGGGTAACATGGCACTTCCTATTGGCTCTTCCTCTTTTCACCTCAATAATGTCTATGTTATACCATCTATGCGTAAAAACTTGTTATCCATTGCCCAATTCTGTCAAGATAATCATGTTCTTTGTGCCTTTGATTCACAACATTTTTATATCTTTGACTTAGCTAATGGATCTCTTCTCTATCAGGGCCAATGTAAGGATGGTCTCTACAAATTACCCGCTATTTGTCCTCGCCTACATGCTCTTTCTGCTTCTCATCAGTTGTCTTCCCTATGGCATAATAGACTTGGGCGTTCTGATTCAGTCCTTCTTGGCAATGGTGATCAACTTCCTATTACATATACGGGTAATATGGCACTTCCCATTGGCTCTTCCTCTTTTCACCTCAATAATGTCTATGTTATACCATCTATGCGTAAAAACTTGTTATCCAGTGCCCAATTTTGTCAAGATAATCATGTTCTTTGTGCCTTTGATTCACAACATTTTTATATCTTTGACTTGGCTAATGGATCTCTTCTCTATCAGGGCTAATCTAAGGATGGTCTCTACAAATTACCCGCTATTGGACCTCGTCTACAGGCTCTTTCTGCCTCTCATCAGTTGTCTTCCCTATGGCATAATAGACTTGGGCATCCTTCAAGCAAAGTTATGTCCTTTTTAGGGTCAAATAAACTATTGTCTTCAGATTTTAAGTTTAAAAAGTCTTTTTGTAAAGGTTGTGCTTTGGGTAAATCCACACACCTCCCTCTTTCTGCCTCTCATCAGTTGTCTTCCCTATGGCATAATAGACTTGGGCATCCTTCAAGCAAAGTTATGTCCTTTTTAGGGTCAAATTAACTATTGTCTTCAGATTTTAAGTTTAAAAAGTCTTTTTGTAAAGGTTGTGCTTTGGGTAAATCCACACACCTCCCTTTTCAAACATCTAATGAACGTAGTACTATTTCTCCTTTCAATCTTGTTCATTCAGATGTATGGCAATCTCCCACTTTTTCTGTTTCTGGCTACAAGTATTATGTGCTTTTTACTGATGATTATACTCGTTTTACTTGGCTTTTTTTTTTAATGAAACGTAAATCCGAGGTTATTGGTCACTTCAAAAACTTTCTAACCTATATTAAAACCCAGTTTTCAGTAAGTCTCCAACAGTTCCACAGTGATGGAGGTGGTGAATACGATAATGGTCCCTTCATAGAACTCTGTTCCTCTCTTGGGATCCATCATCGTATCTCTTGCCCTCACACTCCAAAACAGAATGGTCTTGCTGAACGCAAGCACCGTCATATCGCGGACATGGCTCGTACTCTCCTCCTTACTAGCCATGTTCCCCTCTGTCGTTGGGTGGATGCCGTCTCCACTGCTGTCCATCTCATCAACCGTCTTCCTTCTCCTGTCCTTCAATGGTCTTCCCCTTATTCCCGTCTCTATGGCAAATCTCCATCCTACTCTGAGTTACGTGTGTTTGGGTGTGCATGTTACCCTCATTTATGAGCTTACATCACTAATAAACTTTTGCCAAGAACGATTGAATGTGTATTTTTAGGTTACAGCCTGCAGTACAAAGGATACAAGTGTCTTGATCGCAAAAATGGCAGAGTTTATATTTCCAGACATGTTCGTTTTGATGAGTAAACCTTTCCATTTGCTACTCAGACAGGACACAGTCAGCCAGAACACCCTACATAGGCCTTTGTTCCTCTTCTTGCTCCTGCCGTTGAGACACTACCACAACCTGCCACTTAGACAGCTCCCCAACACCTACCGGAACCTTCTTCTACTACTAGTGCATCTGAGATTCCCTTGGCCACTGATTTCCTCCAACATCCTTTACCCTACCATTACCAACATAGGCCATCCAGGTTCTCTGTTCCCTGTCCTCATACTGAACCAGAACAACCTACAACAGTTGGACATCCACCCAATTCTTCTTCAGGCACCACTCCCTTACCTCCTACTCACCAGATGATCACTCGTCATCAGGATTGAACTCGTCGTCCTCTGGTTCGGAATGATGGAATTATCAAATATCCACTACCTCATGCCCTCATTGCTCAAATCACTTCTTCCCCAGAAGAGCCGACTTGCTACACTCAAGCTGTTCGACTACCTAGATGGCGTCAAGTCATGGCGGCGGAGTTTAATGCCTTACTGAAAAATGACACATGGATGTTGGTCCCACCTGATCCCAAACAACATGTTGGTTGTAAATGGGTTTTTAAAATCAAACGTAAGTCTGATGGCTCTATTGACCGTTATAAAGCCCGTCTCGTTGCTAAAGGCTTTCATCAACAGCCGGGCATTGACTTTGATGAAACCTTCAGTCCTGTGATCAAGCCAACCACTGTTCGTATAGTTCTGAGTCTTGCAGTTTCGTATGGTTGGTCTTTAAGACAACTAGATGTGAAGAATGCTTTTCTTCGTGGCTTTCTAAATGAGACCGTGTTTATGAGTCAGCCCCCAGGTTTTGCAGACCCTACTCGCCCTAATCATGTATGTCGTCTCCGAAAAGCAATCTACGGACTTAAGCAGGCTCCCCGGGCTTGGTTTCAACGTTTAAGCAACTTTCTGATTCAATATGGGTTTGTTCAATGTCGTGCCGATCAATCTATGTTTATCTTTCGCCGTTCCTCTGGTATCATGATCCTATTGCTTTATGTTGATGACATCATCTTGACTGGGAATACACCTTGTATGCTCTCATCTTTTGTGACTACTCTTGGTGTTGAGTTTGAACTGTCAGACCTTGGCTTACTCTCCTACTTTTTGGGGATTGAGGTAACCTTATCTACTGACGGTTTATGTCTCTCCCAGACAAAGTACACTCTTTACCTTATTCGTCGATATTCTATGACTAACTGCAAACCTTGCAGTACTCCAATCTGTGCCAAGACACAACTTTCTACCCTTAGCGGTGATCTCTTATCTGATGTCACTGAGTATCGTCAGCTGGTAGGGTCACTTCAGTATCTTACATTACTCGACCTGACATTTCGTATGCTGTTCATCATGTTGCCCAGTTCATGAGTGCTCCACGCTCTCTCCATCTAGTTGCTGCCGAACGAATACTCCGCTACCTCAAAGGATCCTTAGAATTTGGCCTTCTCTTTCGCCGCTCTTCCAGTCCACTCATAATCAAGGCATATTCTGATGCTGATTGGGCCGGCTGCCCTGACACTCGACGCTCGACTACGGGGTTCTGTGTTTTCTTGGGATCCAATCTCATCTCATGGACTGCCAAGAAGCAACCTACCGTCTCTCGCTCAAGTGCTGAAGCAGAATACCGATCTCTTGCACATGTCTGTGCTGAAATTACTTGGGTGTTACATCTTCTTTAGGAATTGCACCTCACCACCCCTCATCCAATAACCTTACTATGTGATAATCTCAGCACCACTTACATGGCATCTAATCCCGTGTTTCATGCTCGAACTAAACATATTGAGTTAGATTATCACTTCATTAGGGAACGCATTCTCTCAGGATCTCATCGTGTTCAATTCGTGCCTTCCCTGGATCAGCTTGCTGATATTTTTACTAAAGGTCTTCACAAACTACGTTTTCAACTATTACAATCCAACCTCGTCTCTCCCAGACAGCCAAGCTTGCGGGGTAGTGTTAAACCACCTTAGCACATGTTTAACACATGTTTGTTATGTATATGACACATGTATATTTTGTATATTCTGTAACTGTAAAGTTAAGGCTGAATATCTTAGGATTAAGATCAGGCTGATACGTTAGGCTATAGTTAGGGCACAATAGTTGCCATTTCCAAATTAAGCTTTTTGTGCTTCTTTTTAATCCCTCCATTGAGAGAATAATACAATCAAGAAATTCTAATTCTTACATAAATCTCATGTACTTAACATGCAATTGGTTGCTTTACTTTTCAAAAATGGAAAGAAAAAAGTATTAGTTGCTCAATTCTGAAATAATCACTCTTATCTGTGTTTGCTGTTTCAGGTTTTGGTTGTGTTTAGTTGTGCATTTCCCAACAAGGCTTGGAGGATCCGGGTTCCTACCTATCAACCCATATGTATGATATCTTAAAATTTATCACTCTGAACCTTCTGATCTCTGCCCAATTGAAATCTTAACGTTTATTGTTTGAGAACTCAATCTGATATGTAACTTGTGCAACAGATTTTGTTTTTTGAAGGCTTGTATCTACTATAGTCATAGCTGACTGGCTACTTCTCCAAATCCAGAGCAAGTGAAATAATAGTAGACAGTTGTCAGTCACAGATTTAGGATTCACACCTGTTGTAGAATGTTATTGACCTCAGCTTGGGGACATACACATTGCTTAACTATTTTGTACAATTTTTTGCATATTTATTGTTAGCAGAATTGTTTGATCAAACATGTTTACTGTAGTAGACCTTCATATAGTAGTACATTTTGTATTGGGTAATACTTGAGACACACTCAAAGACACAACTTTTGGGACACAACCCAAGAGATGTGTCTATCTCTCTCCTGTGTCACTGTGGGGTCCAATGACATCACTGGAGAGATATAGACACATCTCTTAGGTTGTGTCCCAAAAGTTGTCTTTGATTGTGTCCCAATCTTTACTCTTTTGTATTTGGTATGACTTTGATTTTGTGCTTCATGATGTTTTGGTTTGGTAATGTAAATCCAATATTAGGAAACCATAGGGGATAAAGAGAGAGAAACTTGATACAACAGTGGATTTGTAATGCAACTATCTCATTGTATCAACGGTTTGAAGAATAGCGATTGGAGGCATAAGTTGCACGGGCTTAGTTTGGCCCCTGCGTGGCTTTTTAAAAGGAGGTTATGAAATTTATTGCTAAGTTTATATAAATGACACTACTTTTCAAAAAAAAATATCATGAAATCAAAAAGCAACCTTGAGCTTTTAAAAGTTCTATTTTAGAGCTTTTAAAAGCTACCCCAAAAAAACCCGAAGTTCAATTTTTACAAAGTTTATAAACTAGTTACCAAATGAATTAACATGAAATTGTGCTTTAAAAAAGGAGAAGCACCAAAATGGGGACCAAACTAAGCCTAGGTCTACAATTGTGGTTCCAAACGAGGCAGCAGATGAACAAAAAGTTAATTATGCTTAAAGACTATCGCTTCTTAAATTTATGCACCTAATATTTAGGTTAGTGGAGTTACTAAATAGTAAATACACTGCAGTTTTTTTAACTACAACAATTAGTTGATAATTTGTGATATGCATGGGTTATACCAACTTATACGCCATATAAATCAAAATAGTAGGGAGTATAACAAAAGAGATTAAATTCTAGACTTATGATCCGTATTAGTCATGTTTAACGGAACCCAATAGTGGTTTGCCACATTAGAAGTTTTTGCCTATAATTATGCGAGACGGTGCACAGTAATAGACATTCCTTATCATGGGTAACTAACGTGGGATCATTGTTTACTAACATTGATGGTGAAAAATTCAACTATATCACTTATATAGTTGGACGTCCAAAAATATGTGATATATCCCAACGCCATGTTTGGATGCCTTGCTGTGGATTGGACAATTAATCTACTTTAATTGTGTAGTTTCAAAACTATCAATACCACTTTCCCTTGAAGTTAAATAATTTCTAACAAAAAGTTTATTTAATGAAAAAAAACTAATAGTCATGTGTGAGATGGCCGGTCCAAATGCCAAATAAATTAGACTAGAGTAATGTTATACTTTTTAAATTTGTATCTTGAATATTAATAAAATATATATGACAGTGGGACTACCTTCAATAAGCGTGGAACCGCTTCAATATTCTCCAATCAATATCCAATGAGCTCATTCCCTCTCATATATTTGAAAAATATTTAGGATATAAAATTTGGGTAGCATAACATTATTCATTGGACTAATTGTCCAGCTAGAGGTAAAATTAAAGTTAAGGAGTTTTTTTTTATCAATGTAAACAAAAAACTAAGATACGAGAAAATATTGAATATCAGAGATACCATGTCACGAAGTTCATGTGGTATCACTATCAAATGAGAAACTTTGGGTGTGTTTGATAAAATTGAAAATTAAGTGCTGAAAATTAAGTGCTGAATTTTAAGTACTGAAAATTTTAAGTGATTGAATTTGAAATACTGAAAATAGTATTTCAAGAAATGCAATAGACTGTATTTAGTAGAAATTTTTCACTTAAAGTTTTTAGTGGATTTTTGGCTGCTTTTTCAGTTAAGTGATATGTTATCAAACACATTGAAAAGAAAGTGCTAAAATTTTTTATTTTCAACACTTAATTGGGTTATCAAACACACCCTTTCACATGAGAAATTATTCAGTTCAATCATCTTGCCATGTCAACATGTTGATGTGGTGTGACCTTTTAATCTAGATCATACACTTGTCCCCTATATCTAGGGGGTTTATGACAAGCACTCTCGAGAAATTATTTAGTGAGCCCGTCACGTCATATCAGCATGCTAAGATGTGACCATTTATTCTTAATCACCCACTTGCCCCATCCTTTAGGGGATCATGACAAGTGTTTATCAACTTTCAAATTTTAAATTCCACTAACCACTTGTCATGATCTCCTTAAAAGTAAGGGACAAGTGGGTGATTAAGATTAAATGGTCACACCACGTCAGCATGCTGACGTGACGTGACGGGCTCACTGAATAACTTCTCAGCACTCTATTTGTCATGATCTCCCTGAAAATAGAGGACATATATATGATTTAGATTAAAATGTTACACCACATCAATATACTGATGTGGTATGATAGTCTTGAAACTACACAATTAAAATAGATTAATTGTCCAAACAGCAAGACATCCAAACATGGCATTGGGATACATCACATAGTTTTGGACGTCCAACCAGAAGTAATAAAGTTGAATTTTTCATGATCAATGTTAGTAAACAAGGGTCCCACGTAGTTACCCATGATAAGGAATGTCTATTATTGTGCATCATCTCGCATGAATCGCATGATTATAGGCGAAAGCTTCTAATGTGGCAAACCACTATTGGGTTCCGTTAAACATAACTAGGACGGAACACCCGTTAAGAATTTTATCTCATAACAAAAAGTGTAAGAACTATGTGGGTCATACGGACATCCACATATCATTGGACCGGATCCAATGGACTTTGGCTCTTGGAGACCTAGGGTGTGTGGCTATATATATGTATATTGCACACATAGCTAGGGTTGTCTCTAGCACACCCTATGAGATACAACTGGTCTCTCTCTCTCTCTCTCTCTCTCTCTCTCTTGGCCATCACCATTGTAGTTATGGGATTTAGCACGTGATTGTCATGGGGATTGCTCCAGTAGCGTCTTCTACGACCTATGCGGAGCACAAGAAGGTACACGGAGGCGATGTAGGTGCAGCAGGTTCGTGGTTCTTGATTGGGCTCGTAACAACACCGTTCGGCGATCCGTTGGGTTATTCCGCTACGTAAGTGACCTAAATCCGATTAATATGCTTGCATGCATATATATCTACATTGATATCAGAACCATATAGGTTGTTGATTCGCCCATGTACAACCCAAAACGAATATGCTATTAAAGCCCTTGAAGTTTTTGCTTACAAACTCTAAAATGAATTTTCAAGTGGGTCTAATATAAAACATCAATAAAAGTCCAAATTTTTTATATGGTTGTGTTCCATATGGTTCTTAGAGTCTACCATAAAGTTTTATGGAATGATTATTTCCGATGAAGAAGATACGATGTCGCAAAAAAAAAATGGTTTCGCGCATTGCCTAGGGCTACCACGTTTACTTCTTTTGGTGAAGAAAATGAACCAGGTTTTTCAGCCACGTCAGGGTCACATGGGACCCTTTCCCAACTCTGGGACATCACAGCAGAGGGGTCCACCGGGTTCGCACAAACAGGATGATGCCGAGTAATGCTACACGTACTCTGAAAAGTACACCAAAATGTACAACTTTGCTTAAAAATATTGGACTTCGTACTGAAAAGTTTACACACATAAAACACCCACTTTTGTGTGTGCAGGTTTTTCAGCACAAGGTCCAACCTTTTTAAGCAATGTTGTGCATTTTAGTGTACTTTTCAGAGTATGTATAGCATTATTGGGATGATGCCTTGTGCGTGTCAATTGGCTTTAAAGTCTGGCAGTGTTGTGTTAAGAAAATTAAAGTACTGTTTGGCAATTTTTTGAACATGTTCATGGCTTTACAAGCCAAAGCTAAACAAGGCCCATAAGTGGCGCCTATTCTTGATACTTAATTGATTAGTATTTTTTCTTCTAAAGTTTGACTTCTGAAATGTTTTTTTATTAGTTAAATCAAATAAGTTGGGAAAAGCAATGAAAAGTTTTTTTTTTATGAATAAAAATAAGTTTTAAATGAGTTTTAAATTGGTTTAAATTTCAGAAAAATTGCACAAAGTTTACTTTTCATTTTTTTCAGTGTTTTGTATACTGAAAGGGACTCTAAGATAATTTTTGTATAAATTATTATGTATTTTTTGGTATTTTAGAGAATATAATTTATGCTTTTGGATATTTATTTAATTGCTTAAAATAGCCAAAATACATTATTAATTTTGTAATTAATAAAAGACATAAGAGACACTGCTAGGGGGTAATCGGTTCGGTTCGGTCGGTTATGCAGTCTATATTCCAATCGAACCGATTAAGTCGGTTTTTCCAACCATGGAACCGAAATCGACCGAAACCAAGTAAACTGGGTGTAAAACCGATCGCAGTAAGAATGATCGATTTCGGTTGGTTTCGGTGATAACCGAATGGGCAAAGAAATAACAAAGAACGAACAGAGGAGATAAAATCTGTATCCCAAATCAAGCACACAAATCACGCATAAAAATCTGAAATCAAAATAAAAAATCAGATCTGAAATTGAAAATCAACAAAAATCAACATTAACATTAATCAACATGAAAAGCTACCAATAATCAACATAGATCTAAAAGGGAAAAAAAAAAGAATTGGAGATAGACCTAAGAGATCTTCTAGTGTGATTCTTGTGAAGCTTTGTCCATAGATCTTGAAGCTTCGGCTATAGCCTACAGATCTTGTAGTTTGTCTATAGATCTCGAAGTTTCGGCCATCAATCTTGAATTTCTTCCATAGACCTTGAAGTTCGTCCATAAATCTCGAAGCACTTGTAGATTAGAGAGTGTTGAGGGAAGAGGAGATCATGGAGGCGAAGGTCGCGTCTGGTTGAGGAGGCCGTGGGTGGTGGAGGAGTCAGTAGGCCATGATAGTGAGAGAAAAGAGAAGAGAGAAATAGGGTATTTTATTTGGGTCTCTTTGGCCGGTATTTGGGTCTTGTATTTTTTATAAGATTTGAGAGAGAGAGAGAGAGAGAGAGAGAGAGAGAGAGGTTAGATGTAAAGAAAAAAAAATTAAATTACTGACTTTGATCAGTCTTGGTCAGAGGAAAAGTACTTTGGGAAGGTGAAAATTTTCCTTGGTAAATGATGTGTATAATGTGTATCAAAATGTATCGTGTATTAGTGGATATATACATATATATTATATTATATTTCCTCCAGAAGCTTTCCTCATTAGTGTTTATAGGCATGCTATGTGCCTTTTGAGATGTCTTTTGATCTTCCAAAAAAAAAAGGCTTTAGAGATGTCAAGAACTTCTTTCCACAAAGTTGTACCTTTTACAACCCATAGTCTGTAAATTGTGCAGAAGCACGTGATTTCTAGTGAGCTGTTCAAATGTACATATATAAATATATAGTAGTATGCTTTTCTCGGTCGATTTTGGTTTAATATATGCATAAACCGAAACCGAACCGAAAATCAAAAATTACAAAAAATGTAAACCGAAACCGACCATCTAAGTGAAAGAACCGACCGAAACTGACCAAAATCAATTGGT
This sequence comes from Hydrangea macrophylla, assembly GCA_033977485.1. Taxonomy (NCBI): domain Eukaryota; kingdom Viridiplantae; phylum Streptophyta; class Magnoliopsida; order Cornales; family Hydrangeaceae; genus Hydrangea; species Hydrangea macrophylla. The sequence continues at coordinate 83,331,539 of CM066983.1, forward strand.
TCGGTCGGTCTGATCGGTTCAATCAGTTTTTTTTTCACCCCTAGACACTGTTTTGAGATCGTATAAAACTTTGTGGGATCCATAGATAATTTTTTGGTAAATTATCTAAATCGTATTAATATTTTAGATCATATAATTATTTGTTGGGTAAATTACACTAACCTCCCCTGAGGTTTGACGTAATTACACGGACCTCCCCTCTAGTTTGCAAAATTACACAAACCTCCCTCGAGGTTTGTAATTCGGTAACAAAATGCCCCCTCCACTAACGTTCCGTTAGTTTTTTTTACATTTGCCTCCCCTGAAAATTATAATTAGCCCCCCTATACTATAAAATTGTCATACTAAGCCCCATTTCTCTTATATTTTTGTTTTAATTATAAAATCCCTCCTCCCTCCTACGTTTTTGGGTTAATTTTTTTAGCATTAATTTATATCTACACAAAATATACACAAAATACATATAAATAAGTCCAAAAATTTTTTTTCCAAGAACAAACCTCTGTCAAGTCCCCCTGTATTAATTTTCTAGATCCGCCCCTGCCCTTATGCTTCAAAAGTGGACACTTAACCCCCTGTGATTGTGGACTAAAATGGAACTGTTATGATTTCACTCAAAACTGAACGAACATTCTAAAATTGGTTAAAAATATAAACACTTAACCCATTTTGTGATGTTAATTTTGGGGTTAACGCTCTTTGAGTGAAATCATAAATGGGTTAAGTGTTTATATTTTTAACCAATTTTAGAATTTTCGTCAGTTTTGAGTGAAAACATAACAGTTCCATTTTAGTCCACAATCACAGGGGTTTTAAGTGTCCATTTTTGAAGCATAAGGGCAGGGGCGGATCTAGAAAATTAATACAGGGGGACTTGACAGAGGTTTGTTCTTGGAAAAAAAATTTTTGGACCTATTTATATGTATTTTGTGTATATTTTGTGTAGATATAAATTAATGCTAAAAAAATTAACCCAAAAACGTAGGAGGGAGGAGGGATTTTATAATTAGAACAAAAATATAAGAGAAATGGGGCTTAGTATGACAATTTTATAGTATAGGGGGGCTAATTATAATTTTTAGGGGAGGCAAATGTAAAAAAAACTAACGGAACGTTAGTGGAGGGGGCATTTTGTTACCGAATTACAAACCTCGAGGGAGGTTTGTGTAATTTTGCAAACTAGAGGGGAGGTCCGTGTAATTACGTCAAACCTCAGGGGAGGTTAGTGTAATTTACCCTTATTTGTTTTTGTACACATATTAAATTGCTTAAACTATTTTTTTGATTGTAAGTTCAAAGAATTAACACAATGTGTTTAGCACACTTGTGGTAGCTTGAGGAATTTTTTTTTAGTGAATTTTCTCGCTCTTTGGGACATATTTTAGAGCATATATATTGTGTTGAGTACGCAATATTAATTACTTAAAATAAACCAATTAAAGTTGTTAATTCTTGAATTTGATGTATAGTGTTCTTGTACACTGATTGGAGACTTGAGAAATTTTTTTGTTTTTATTAATTATCTCAATTTTGTTTTGGTATTTTCGAGCATAAAATTTATGCTTGTGGACATTTATTTAATTGCTTAAAATAGCCACAATAGACCATTAATTTTTGAAATTAATATGGGGTGTTTAGAACACCATATTAGACCACTGAAAATCCTGGAGAACAAATTCCTTAAAATATTTGTATTTTTGGGAATTTAGTTACTCATAGTTAATTTTGTTTAACTAGATCAATTTAGGGTAAATTGCAAATTACATCATTGTAGTTTAAGGGTTGTGACAATTTGGTCCCTAAGGTTTTATTTTGGCAATTTACACCCTATAGTTTGAAATTTGTGCAAAATCCATCCAATAACAAAATAAACAAGGGCATAATGGGAATATCATATTATTTTCAGCCCAAAATGACACTATGTGTCTATAGACCCAAGAGTGTAGTTCAATGGAATCAGAAGCTTATACGGGAGTTTTGGGATAGCGCCCCCATCGGAATTTTTTTGGGTAAAAATAATATAATTTTATGTGATTTTTTGTACAAACTTATTTATCCCATAAATAACTTATAATCTTTTAAACGATCCGATACACTTAAAGCTTATAATAATCTGATAATATCTTATAATTTTTTAAACCACCGTGCTAATATCTTATAATCTTTTAAACAATATGATACACTTAAAGCTGGATACGCAGTGTCACACAATTACCAAAGTGAATTTGATAAAAATAAATAAAAAATTAAGCTTATAATACAAAATTTATATGAAAAAATTATAGGATAGATTAGTTTTTACAAAAAAAAAAAACCCACAAATTTATACTATTTCTTCCCCCCCCCCCCCCCCCCCCCCCCCCAAATAAATATATCGGGTCAGGGCGTTGCCCCCGATCTCCCGTATAAGCTTCTGCTCCCACTGAACTACACTTATGGGACAGTCCCTGCACATGGGGTCATTTTGGGCCGGAAATAATGTGATATTCCCATTGTGCCCTTGCTTATTTTGTAGTTGGATGGATTTTGCACAATTTCCAAACTATAGGATGTAAATTGCCAAAATTGAAACTATAGGGACCAAACTGTCACAACATTTAAACAACAGGGGTATAATTTGCAATTTACCCATCAATTTATTTCGTTAAATTGATTCAAAACATTTTTGGGCCTTGATAAAATTTAGGAAAATTCTTTATAATGAAAAATAAGTTTTTCAGTCATTAAAATGTTTTCATGAGGTATTAAATTAATTTGTTAACTTAAAGAACCTTAATGAATTGGTTTTAAAATATGTTTTAAGACCGAAATTTGTGTTTAAATTAGTGAAAAATTCAGGATTTTTCATTGATTTTACTTAGCTTATGGGAGCTATTTGGGTTGCTTAATAATTATTTTATTGCAAATTTTATTATTTCTTAGAGGCTCGTTCATTGATAGGTCATATTTAATTACTGTTGTTTGTGCTTTGGATGACCCGAGACCTTTAATTCTCCTCCTTAAATGGAGTGATGGATTAGTCCATTCATTTTTAAATAGATCACATGAGTGCTTGGTGTATGTGATTAATGCATTAATATGGATTAAATGAATGGACAATTAATTGACAATTTGTGGAGCTTGTGTCCTCACGATGTATGTTTAAGGCTGTTCTTGTATATGTTTATGAACAAAGCATCCCTATTTTTTTTTATGGGCTATAAATGTAATGTGAGGATGAGAGTTTTATTTCTTGTATTGGAAAAGCCCACTTGTAAAGGGATGGTTTTCTTTGATCATATATCATACACTTGAATTACCTTAACATGAGCTCTGAGTTGTCAATTCGAACCCACGTGAGGGTCCATGCGCACTTTATATTACTGTGGATGATCTTAGATAGGTATTTGTATCATCTAATTGATGTTTGGTTAGAAAAATCAATTATAAAAGGTTTTTCTTGATTTACAAAATTAAGATTTGAGTAATAAGCATTAGTAAATTTTTTGGTCTTAAATTGTAAAGAGGAGAAAATTCATTTGAAATGGATTTTAAAACAAACTTTACGAAATGTACAAATAATAATGTCAATCCATTGCGCATGTTCTCAAATATTTTTCTTCAAATTTTCTGGTTTCATAAAAACGAATGTTTTCCAAGCCACTCTCTGTCGATCTTTAAAAGTAACAAGTTTAAAAGGGACTAGCTTTTGTAATTTGGCACTACAAAGTAACACACCTACAGAGTAAGTAAGAGCTAATGGGTTTTAGACTTATTCTATAGTCCAATCCATTAAACCGAATAATGGGCCACCGGCCTAATTTCATTATAAACCTTAAAAGCCTATGACACTTGGCTCGAGAAAGAACATAGCACGCGCTTTGTGATAAGCAGCATGCACTATGATCTTGTTGGGAAATATAAGTACTACCCAATAGCCAAAGTATTGTGAGATTAGCTCGAATTTGTTTTCGATGGCACATTCACTACTAGATTAAGCATCTAGTTATGAAGTTCGGGAAAGTAAAGGAAACGTTCTAAGTACACGATGACTGGACATCTAAGGTCGATGACAAGTATGATTCGTGATTTCAGATTGCTCGGAACATCTTTACTGGCGAACTGCAGTTTCAGGCTATGAATAGTTCTTTGCCCGATTCGCGGGTCCATAGAAAACAAATCATGATCCACAACGAAAATGTTAAATTTTTGGTTTTTGACATTTTCCGACATGTTGAGCTGAATACGGAGCGCCAAAAAGGTAAGGCGAACCGTATAGCTACACTCTTGACCACGACTTCCATAAGTGGAAGTAAGCGCAAGGCCAGTGGGCCTAAAGGCAATGGTAAGGGTAAACCCGCCTAGAGGCAGGGTGGGGCTAGCAAGTTTGTGCCCAAGGTTAACAAGGTGGAAGAGCGCAATCGAGGGCGTTTTTCAATTCGGTGGTAATAGGATGGATATTTTTGTGTGGTAGCGTTACTAGGACATGATTATCTAGGGATAACTACTTTAGGATTGTTTTTAATAAACTCTAGTTTCCTCTGTTCTTCATTTATTCTGAGATATGGCATACTGGACTCGAACATATAGGATGTGATATGATGACTTGATTAGCTCGAAAAGTCCTTTTGGGCCCACTCGCTGAGGTTGACCTACCTATGTGTGAGTCTTGCTTAGTTGGCAAAGCATGTCGAAAGCCTTTTAAAGAGGCTATATAGAGCTACTCAAACATTAGAGCTAGTTCACTCAGATATCTGTGGACCTATGGTTGTAAAGACATGTCATGGTACCTCTTATTTTCTCATTTTTTTATATAGATGATTTCGCACGATATAAAGATCGCGAGTACTTATCTAATCAGTTCTGGGATTTGTGTGAGAAAACAGGGAAAACGTAAACAACTTCCTATTTCGGAAACTCCGCAATAATACGGTGTTGTAGAAAGAAGGAATAAGACATTCCTAGATATAGCTAGGACTATGATGGCGCAAGTCAACCTCCCAATGTTGTTTTGGAGGGATGTACCCTTGATTGTTGCCTACATACTAGAGTGCCTCTTATCAGTCATTTCCTTCCATCCCCTTATGAGCTATAGAAAGGCGAAAACTCATTTTGGAGCATTTGCGCCCGTGGAGCTCAGGAGGTTATGTTCACTATACCTCGCATAAGAGCGAGAAACTACGCTCGAGAGCTAGAGAGCATACCTTTATAAGGTATTTTAATAGCTCGACATGCTATGTTACGTATAATGAACAAACGGGTATAGGAATGATAGAAATGGTGCACATGTATTGAGAATGACTTCCCCAGGTTTGTATTACTAAGAGATATCTTGACCTCTACGAGTTAGAGGATGTTGAAGACAACATACCATCTTTAAGCGAGGGTGGGGAGATTGAGATTCCACATCTTTTAATCGCTAAAATGGTACTAGTCTCCAGCCCAGTGGGAATACACCGCTAGACGCTAGTGGAAGCGTACTAAATAGTGGGAGTGCACCACTAGGCACTCAAGATTCTCAGGTAGTACACTGTATGGTGATGAGGAAAAAGTTCCCTATTAGTGTTTTAAAATTGAGGAAGATATTTTCATATGTGTGCAAATGTGTGTATAAGTGGATGAGGATGAGCCTGCTTCTTTTGTTGAAGCATTTTTCTTCGTCTACTGAACCTGAGTGGATAGTTGCTATGCCAGATGAGATGAGCTCTATGGATGGGAATAAGGTCTGGGAGTCAGTTGACATTCCGCTTGTGCGTAAGACTATTGGAGACAAGTGTGTTTTCAAAATCTAACGCAAGGCAGATGGTTCAATTGACAAGTATTAGCCGTACCTTGTGGCGATAGTTTGTACCCAGAGAGGGTAGACCATGGAAACATGTTCTCCCAAAGGGTGAGATCTGACTCCATTCACCTCATCCTAGAAATTGTCGTATATTTAGTTTTAGAACCTTTTTTAGTTGGATGTTTAAACTGTTCTTTTCTCAATGGAGAACAAGAAGCAAGATAAATATTTGCCAGCCCACTGGTGTTCTAACCAAAGGAAATGAGCGCAAAAACGCCGTCTCAAATGTCCCATTTAATATCTCAAGCTAGATACGTCTAGGCAGTGGTACAATGTGTGTACATTAAACGGTCCAAGAAAAGTGTTCTAATTCTTTGTATGTTGATGACATCCTTCTAGCTAGGAATGAGATGAGTTCTATTATCGCCACTTGAGAGTGGTTATCCTCTCAGTTTGAGATTGAGGACATGGGTGATGCCAACTATGTGTTGGGAGTTTAGATTGTGAAGTATTGTTCTCAGAAGCTCCTCTGTTTGTCTTGAGGGACTTACAAGATATAGGTTCTTGAACGTATTCACATGAAAAGTTGAAAACCCATTGACATCCCAATTTTTTGGGACTCGCCTTTGTCACGCCCCGACGTAGTATAAATAAGGAAAGCGTTTAATTTCCTTTATGGACCCGTAGGTCGCGACAGTTTGAAGGATCGATTCTGTCCCAAACATCGAACAAACAAAACATAATAATCAGAGCAGAGTAATCAAGGCTTATAAAAAATTTCTAACTTATTACATATTACAGCACGGGGTCATCTAAAGGCACAGACCGCCTTAAACAAAACAATAACTTAGTATCTATTACAGTCATCCTTATAACAAACAGTCATAACTTAAAACATATAAGTTTAAAGCATATAATAAGTGAACAGTTTTCTTATTCCAAGAGCAGCCATTCTCAGTTAGCATAGTCATAAGGTCCTTCATGATCATAACCTGAAAAGCCTGAACACGAATGTCCAGGACGCATCAACGTCGTCAGATTCAACAAGTTGGTGAGTATTAAAAACATAACTTTAAAGGTAAAACATACTCATTTACCATTTTCCAATTCCCATTTAAATCCACAAGTTTATATTTAAGATAAAGAGCTCGTTTAGAAAACAACCACAACATTATTTAAAAGATAAATTCACACATATGTGACCGTGTATGAGAACGATGCACCATCTCATCTGACCGACTCTTTTCTCTCGACAAAGCCCAACAACCCACTATCTTACTCCTGGTATCTTTGAAACACTAAGATAGCCACACTTTAGCAACGGGGCGCCAGGGAGTGTCCAGTTTGCCTCACACTTTGGTCCGGGGTACCAGGGAGTGTCCAATGCCTCACACTTTGAATACCCTAACCGCCATGCAAATACCGGGGCAACCCCTCACGCAGTATCCAGACTCGAGTATTAGGGAGTGTCTGTAGGCCACACTTTAGCACTACCATGGGTGCCAGGGAATGTCCAAGTTCGGCTTCACACACTTTAACGCTTCCATGGGCGTCAGGGAGTGTCCATATTTGCCACCGTCGCATTTCAAAGATACCCTCACCGCACTCTCAACCACAACCACAAACACAACCACAACCGCAATCACAACCACAACCACAACCACAAACTCAAACTCATACTCTTTCCACACCACCATTACTCTTTTCCACACTGATTGATACCCACATGCATGTACCACTGACCCCACATGAATGATATATACTTAAACATAAGCAAAATGCTTAATTAAATGAACAACACGCGTACGGGGATTGATAACTTGTAATTCATTTCCTAATAGCATTCTGTATTAATAAAATTTCCAAACAGAATCTTAACAGTACTTAAAAATTGAACCAAACAGTCCCTAAATACAAAACAGACAAAAACCAGAATCTGCCAGAGGTCGCGCGCGCGGGCCGCTCGCGCGAAGTGTCGCTCGCGCGATATGCCCAGTTTTCATTTTATATATAAACTTTTCTGTCTGCCTGAACAAGCCAAGGTCGCGCGCGCGGATCGCTCGCGCGAAGGGTTCCTCGCGCGACCCTCGCTCGCGCGACTTGCCTAAATTTCATTTTATATATATAAACTTTTCTGTCTGCCTGGAGACGCAAGCCTCGCGCCATTCTCGCGCGCGCGATCGTGGTGCGAGCTGATGCTGAGGCTTCATCTTCTTCGTGGAGTATGCCCTGTTTCAGCAAAACAGGGTCTAAATTAACCCATTTCAATTCTGGAATTATATAGGACATATAGTATATGGTTTTCTTTGTTTTTCAACAAGGATTAAGAATCCATTATCAAATTAACACCATTTGATCCATAGCTCTCCAATTTTATGAAAAACTAAAACATGTCAAAACTTCATTTTTAATATACTTTGTGGTATGAACAAATTAGGCTCTATAACTTGAACTATATACTCTATATACTATAATCTTTGATATTCAACTCTAAAAACGAATTTAGATTAAGTTTTGAAAATCTTGATTTTGAAGCTCAAGCTTCCATGGACGAAATTTGAAATGGAAAATTGTTCGCTCTGTGGATATGTATGATTCAAGTGCAAATCAATCGCAACAAGTAATACTCGGGTAGGTACGAGGTCGATTTCCACGGGGACTAGACCGGAAGATTATAGATTCAAGACACGAATACACCACTACTGTAACCAAAGGAGAAAGAAAAGGTGATTGTTTTGAGAGTATCTAATTCAGGATCTAAGACTAATCATGCAAGGAAAACTTACGTAGAATAGTAGCTAATTAAATTAACTAATTAAGCGACAAGCACAAATTAACTATAACAAGAAAGCTAGAGTAACGAGTTGTTTTAAGACAAAGGGAAATAGGCTAGGGGTCATGCTACCAACCTTGGATCACAAAAGGGTAAGAATAAGGGATTTGGAGGGAACTTCTTGAGTGAACAAAGTTCCTTGGGAGCCAACAATCAAACATGTGGGTTGTCAACCCCACTATGAAAGGTGAAGGCTTGAGAGAACTAAGGCAAATGTTGGATTGGTAATATAGATTCAATAACCTCCATTGCATAACAATGGGGGTAAAGAAACAAACATATTACAAACCCAACACTCTTCAATCACTCCAGAGGATCCAAAACCATTAGACTATATATATAAAAAACAGGGATCCATAGGTGGGTTCATGACCCCTAACCTAGAAAACTAGCTACACATGGATTTAACTATGAAAACATTAATAGAAACATTAAATGAAAAGGAAGATATCACCATTAATGCAACCAATACTTCAAGGGAGAGAGAGAGTGAGTCCAATATATAACTTCAATAAATGCCCCAAAAGAAGAGTCCAAGCTTGCAAATTGAAGAATCTCTCACAATCTCAATTACAAACACTATATCTAACTAATCTATGAACAAAATCACAAGGAATCCTAAAGAAATACAAGAGGGTTAGGAGAGAGAATCTAAGCTGCTATCTAAATTAGGTCAAGCCCCCAAAAAACGAATTATAAAGGGGTATTTATACAAAAACCTCGGAGTGGCAAACTTGTAAATCAAAGAATGCAGAAACAGGGTAATTCGACCGGTCGAGCGGGGCCATTCGACCGGTCGAATGCCCTTCTGCCAGAATGTTATAACAGCACATCAGAAGTGGACCGGTCGAATGGGGAAAGTCGACCGGTCGAATACCCCTCTGTCTGAATCTTTACAGCTTCACACACAAGTGGACCGGTCGAATGGGGAAAGTCGACCGGTCGAATACCCCTCTGTCTGAATCTTTACAGCTTCACACACAAGTTTGCACACCGATCACGAGAATCGCCATAACTCTTCGCTCCGGCCTCCGATTGAGGTGATGTTCGCGGCCACGCGAAGAAGACTCGCAGAGCTAGCTTTACCAAGTTAAGATCATCCTCCGTATTGTGGTCTTTGAGTCCAACAGTGAGAGAGAAGCGGCCGCAATGGACGAGAGCTTCAACTGAGGCGTCGCCTCCCGACTCGGATTGTCTAAAAGGCCTGCAAAACACTACAATAACCCGTGTAAAGGATGTAAACAGTAAAAAAGAGGGTTATGCAAGGAAAGTTCGTAAATAATGTACTTAGAAGCTCCGGGAGAGGTATTTTGAGCAAAAACGAATCCAAACTCAAGCAAAATATGAGATAGATCACACCCCCCTACTAGCACATTGCTAGTCTCTAGCAATTAGGCGGAGAATAGAAAGTACCAAGGGCATTACTTACCCACCTTATTTAAAATAGAAAGGAAAAACCGCTTTCGTGGGGAGCACGGTTGCATTGAGCCATTGCAACAAGCCGTTAAACCTCTAGGTTACCCCTAGAGGCGGAGTTTTGTCTCCGGAGGGTTCTCAGAATGATACCCACAAACATACGCTTCCTCAAGATAGCTGCCATCGAATCGAAGTGCACAAAGCTCAACTAAATCAAGAGGTTTTCAGTGGATCTTAGCAAAGTGACACTCAAGTTCCCAAAAGTTCCCAAACTATCAAGGTTATTCGAGAACCTCATTTATACCAACTCTCGGACGTTCATGGTGAAGGTTGCACGCCCGCAAGTGTCGGCATGGTGCAATGCATTCATGATCCAAATATCGATCGAAACTGCGCTTCAACGCAATCCTCACCGGTGAAACCCTCAGAAATGAATCACTCGGAATGGGTGACACTCTCAAAATATGCGGGCAAAGAGTAATGGAAATGGAATGCAAAGCCACGCGCATGTCATGTGTGAAGAACGTTATTCAATGTAAAACGGGTAAAATGAATCTCATGAAAGATACCATGCATTAGAGGTGATGAAAACAAACTCTACTTGCTTGTCACGGTCGTCTCAAACTCTGAATCATAATACCAAGGATCAATTAGGATTGGGTAAGGTCACGAAGTGGAAATGGGGTGGTGAGAAATCCGGATATGGGGTCGAGAAGTGTTTAGGTTATACTTTTGGGCTACAGTGTTCGCACAAGGGCTCACAAGACTAGGGACAAGTCGGGAATGATTAATTTCGATGAGGGCCGATGGAGAAGTACCCTTTTCATGAAGCTCTTTTTTATTTATTTTTATTTTTTTTTTATTTTTTATAGAAGCTTTTCTTGATCTTTTCTTTTAGCTTTTCTTCTCTTGCGGTAACTTCCCCACTAAACACAACCTCAATCCCTTAAGATTTTAACAAAACGACCTTATGCGAACTATCTTCCAGGACACATTTTAAACACAAGAGATGGTGAAAGTGAAGAGCGATGGAGTGATGGGCTATTGTAAAGGAGGTGTATGCGGAAGGGGTAAGAGACAATGGCGCGGGATGTGACCTAAAATCATTTCCTTAGTGTGATATAATTCATTGTTCTCCACTAAGGCGACAAGCAAGTGCAAGTTTGTAAATTCACATGACGATCCTCTAATGCATGATCAAGTAAGAAGATGAGATTGACTACGACTTTAACACGCTTTTCAACAAAGAGAGAAGTGCGAGTAACACTCAAAAATGGAGGACGGCTCAAATTCTAACAAGGTTCAAGTCTCCACAAGTATTTCAATCGGAACGCGGATTATAAATGCATTAAACATCGTCCTGTAACAAGCGTTTGAGCAACATGCACCAATAGTTCAAGATTTGGAACTCAAGAAGTTCGCAATAATCGGGATAGTTCTAGGACTTGTGGGATTCAACAAGTGTTACATGCTAAGAACACAAAAAATCAAGGTAAGCGTCATCGCTCGACACTTTGAGTGGGCGACTATGCAACAATCAGAAAAGGCATGGACCAAGAGTCCAAGATTGCCTTTTTTTTATTTATTTATTTTATTTTATTATTTTTTTTTTTAAATGAAAAGGAGCTTAAAGCGTCACTTGGCATGAAACAATGAAAAACTGAAGTTCAAACAAAAGGTCAGCGACAAGCACACCCCCCTACTAGATCCATGCATTGCCCACAATGTATGAGCATCGAACAAAAAAAAAGGACTAGAGAGATGGGAGTATGTCACCAATTGGGCGATCCCTGTAAAACGCAGAAGAGATGTTCCTGCACAAGTCAACACTACCAAGCATATCAAAGAGGAAATAAAGCAAGAAAATAAAGACAACATGAACTTCCATTAATTATAAACAGCAAAAGTTGCAGAAGTACATGAGAAAGCCTAAAAGTAAAGTAACGAAACTAAGCGGCCAACATGGCTCTAAACAAACAAAGCAAGGAAAAACCGACACAAAACTAGAATCTAACAGCTACAGAGGCGCAGCCAAGTGAGCTCGCTGCTAGTCGTGAAAGCGCCAAAAAAGTCGGTAGGCCACAGAAACGGCCTCAAGGTGGTGGTGCGGAGGGACCAGCGCCACCTGAGCGAGAAATAGCACTAATAAGGGCCCGGAACTGAAGCTCTTCCCTCTCAACCTGCTGGGCCGCAGCCATCTCCATACTGGCCTGGAGTGAGTCGAAACGGGACATAAGTCGGGCCTCCATCTCTATCATCTCAGCCTTCGTCTCCCTGAGCTCGCCGTTAGTCTCCAACAGAAGGCGCTCCAGACGAGCAAAGTCAGGAGCAACTGCAGGAGCAGGAACGGGCTGCTCAACACCGACGTCCTCCTCCTGGACCTGGGGCACATCTCCCACAGCCGGTGCATCTCCCTCAGCCGGTTGCTGTGCGGCTCGCTGTCGCTTGCGGACCTGTGCCTGAAAGGCGCTCTTTGACTTGGCCAGAGACACCGCACCTAAAGGATCCTCGATGGAAATGAGGTGATCGTCTGGCTTAGGCTTTACCCCTTCGGAGAGGCAGAGCCGGGTAATGAGGGAGCCGTAGGGGAGGCTACTGGACACTGTGGTCTTGGCCGAGGCATTGTACAAAACTTCGAGAACGAGCCGCGGCAGAGAGAATGCGTCGGCGGTCCCCAGAGCGGCCAATTGGGCGGCATAGTAGTGGCCGAGGGTGGCCTTGTGCGTGGTGAGCAACAAGGTCTGGCGCACCACTATGTGAAGATCTGCATAGGCTCTGGTCAATGCACTGGCTGGCAACTGGATGCCAGACCAATCGTGGTCGCGGTCGGTGAGCGACCGGTAGACAATGGGAGGTGGTGGTAGGGAGGCTATGGTCGGGTAAGGAGCAACGGTGTCGCGCTCCTCAGGGACATCCATGAAGCGGGCGAGGGTGTGAAGCGTGATGGTGAACCGCTTGCCTCGCACGTATACAAAGAAGGCGTGCTGAGAGTCGGGATCCGGGATGAGACTGGAATAGAACTCCCGGACCATCTCCTCGTTGACGTGGTGTTCGATGGCCACGTAATCGCCCCAACCACGGGGCTCAAAGGCCTCCCTCACGGAATTTGGAAAAGCAATGAGGTCGATGGAGCGCTCTTTGAGGACAACCCGGGTAGAGAAGTAGGCGTCGTGCCAATCCTTGGTTTCCCTGGATCGGAAGCCGCGGAAGGGGCGAGGCTTTGGGTCCAATGGGCGAGGGACTCCGGCGGCTTTTGGCTTGGTCATTTTTAGCCTTGAGTGGGTGGGGTTGTGAGAGGGTTAGGGTTTTGGGGGAAAAGAGGAAAAAAAGGGGGGGAATGATGGGGATTGGTGGTGGTTTGTGGTGGTGATTTAGGGCTTTGGGAGGGGAGATGGTGGTGATTTAGGTGAGAGAGGGGGAAATCGCCGGAGAGAGGAGAGAGAGAGAGAGAGAGAGAGAGAGAAGTGAAATGAAGAAGATAAAGAGAAGAAAGAGAATTTAAACAGCCCGCGGGTCGTTCGACCGGTCGAGCGGGGACATTCGACCGGTCGAATGTCCCTCTGCCAGAATGTTTAAAAGAACACACCAAGTCGACCGGTCGAGCGGGGCAATTCGACCGGTCGAATGCCCCTCTGCCAGAAATTCAAATTAAGCACAAAGGAGGGGCAACCAACATCTTTTTTTTTTTTTTTTTTTTTTTTTGAACGACCACCCCGCGTCGTCGACGCTTAGAAAACGAACCAAAACGCACGTGGGATGAGTGGGGAGGACCCAAACACGACCGAGGGACGCGAGGGGCGGGTGCGAACGCACACCTAGAGCAAGGATATGATCGAGGGCTCTGCAAAAAAGGGAACTTGCCGAGTATACTCGGCACAAAAAGAAAATGTGGCACGCAGCTATTCGACCCCGTAAACGGGATCTTCCAACGGGATCGACTCTAACGTGGAGTCAAAACCTTCCAAGAACGGCTTGAGACGTTGGCCGTTCACTTTGAACACGTTACCCTCCCTTGGGTCAAAAATCTCAATAGCACCATGATGAAAGACTTTTTTGACGATAAAGGGGCCGGTCCACCTTGATTTTAACTTTCCCGGAAACAAATGTAAACGAGAATCATACAAAAGCACCTTTTGTTCGGGTTCGAAGTGCTTGCGCACTATTCGTTTGTCATGAAATGCCTTAGTTCGTGCTTTGTAGATCTTTGAACTTTCATACACATCGTTCCGGATTTCTTCTAGCTCCGAAATTTGAAGCTTTCTTTTAGCACCACCCTTGTCCGTGTCAAAATTGAGCTTTTTTATGGCCCAAAATGCTCGGTGTTCAAGTTCAACCGGCAAGTGACACGCCTTTCCGTAAACTAAACGGTAGGGAGACATTCCGAGATTGGTTTTGTAAGCCGTCCGATACGCCCAAAGAGCGTCGGTTAGCCTCAAGGACCAATCTTTTCTAGATGGATTTACCGTTTTTTCTAGAATTCCTTTGATCTCCCTATTGGCCAATTCCGCTTGGCCGTTTGTTTGCGGATGGTAAGTGGTTGAGGTCTTATGTGTTATGCCATATTTCTCCATGAGGAGTTCAAAGGGATGATTGCAAAAATGCACTCCTTGGTCGCTTATGATGGCCTTTGGAATTCCGAATCGAGACAAGATGTTCTCTTTAAGGAATTTCAAAACGGTTTTGTGATCATTGCGCTTGCTCGCAATTGCCTCAACCCACTTCGAAACATAATCAACTGCGACGAGGATGTATTCATACCCAAACGAGATAGGAAATGGGCCCATGAAGTCGATTCCCCAACAATCGAAGACTTCAATGACAAGTATTGGGTTCAATGGCATCATGTTCTTCCTCGTGACACTACCAAGCAATTGTAATCTATGACATGCTTTGCAATAATTGTGGGCATCTTTGAAGAGAGTGGGCCAATACAATCCACTTTGGAGGATTTTGGTCGAGGTCTTTTTGGATGAGAAATGCCCACCACAAGCTTGGTCGTGGCAAAAAGAGAGCACACTTTGGATTTCATCATTGGGAACACAACGACGGATGATTTGGTCGGCACAATATTTGAACATGTAAGGGTCATCGAAGAAGAATGACCGTGCCTCTACCTCAAATTTACGCCTATCTTGGGGGGTCCAATGTGACGGGACGGCTCCCGTTGCTAAGTAATTTGCCAAATCGGCATACCATGGTAAAGCGGAGATAGAGAACAAGTGTTCATCGGGGAACACGTCCCTTATCGGAGTCGGGTCCGCCACTTCGACATTCACCGTCAAACGAGATAGGTGGTCGGCAACTACATTTTCAACGCCCTTTTTGTCCTTGATAGACAAATCGAATTCTTGGAGGAGAAGGATCCAACGAATCAACCGGGCTTTAGCATCCTTCTTATTGAGAAGGTACTTTAGAGCCGCATGATCGGTAAAGCAAACAATTTGGGATCCAACCAAGTATTGACGAAATTTATCGAGGGCGAAAACTATGGCGAGCAGTTCTTTCTCGGTAGTAGAATAGTTCATTTGGGCGCTATCGAGAGCCCTACTTGCGTAGTAGATGACATGTGGTTGTCTATCCTTCCTTTGGCCCAAAACCGCTCCCACGGCATAATCACTTGCGTCACACATGAGCTCAAATGGGAGGGACCAATCGGGTGGTTGCATTATAGGGGCGGTCGTAAGCAAAGTTTTTAATTTATCAAATGCTTCTTGACACCCCTTGGTCCATTCAAAGGGAACATCTTTCCCAAGCAAATTACACATAGGACGTGAAATTGCACTGAAATCTTTGATGAACCTCCTATAGAAACCGGCATGGCCTAGGAAAGATCTAACGTCTTTCAAACATGTGGGAGGGGGTAGGTCTGCAATGAGCTCGACTTTGGCCTTGTCAACTTGAATTCCTTCACTTGATACGATGTGGCCAAGGACGATCCCCTTTGTCACCATAAAGTGACATTTCTCCCAATTGAGGACGAGATTTTTCTCCTCGCACCTCTCTAGGACTCTCCTCAAGTTCCCTAGACAGTCATCAAAAGAATCACCGTATACGCTAAAGTCGTCCATGAAGACTTCTAAGCATATTTCCACCATGTCGCTGAAAATACTAAGCATACACCGTTGAAAAGTCGCCGGTGCGTTGCATAGACCAAATGACATTTTCCTATAAGCAAAGGTGCCATAGGGACACGTGAACGTGGTTTTCTCTTGATCTTCGGGTGCAATTTCTATTTGGTTATATCCGGAATAACCATCCAAGAAACAATAGAATTTGTGCCCGGCCACCCTCTCTAAGATTTGATCGAGGAAAGGTAGAGGGAAGTGGTCTTTTCGGGTGACGGAGTTCAATTTTCGGTAATCAATGCAAACTCGCCAACCGGTAGGGACACGAGTTGGGACGAGTTCGCCTTTCGGATTCTTGACAACCGTCACCCCGGATTTCTTTGGGACGACTTGGGTAGGACTTACCCATTGACTATCGGAAATAGGATAAATGATTCCCACGTCCAACAACTTAATAACCTCGGCCCTCACGACCTCTTTCATGTGCGGGTTAAGCCGCCTTTGCATTTGACGCGAGGGTTTGGCGTCATCTTCCAAGTAAATCTTGTGAGTGCAAATAGTTGGACTTATTCCCTTTAGGTCGGCGATTGTCCATCCCAAAGCACTCCGGTGATTTTTCAGCAATTTGATCAAACTTCCTTCTTGATCGGGGTCAAGTAGGGACGAAATTACCACCGGGAATGTCTCTTCGTCTCCCAAGAACGCATACTTGAGCTCTTTTGGCAATTGTTTTAGCTCGAGTTTGGGGACTTCAAGATTAGACGGCAACAGAATAGAGTCACGTGGGAGAAGTTTTTCAAATTGAGAACACCACATGACATCTTCTCCCAATTCTTTGGATTCATGGGACTCCAAGGCATCCTCCAACTCAAGCTCAAGTAGAGAATACTCGAGCAACGAAACACCATCGGGTGTGGTGGTTTGTGCCGGACGAGAATCAAGAGGTTCCTCCAAGCAACTGAAGTTGAAGAACTCGTGCGTAAGAGTGTCAATGAAATCAACCTCACAAATATCATCATCCTCAAGATCCGGTTGTTCCATGAGATTGTAAACATTAACCTCCGCGGTCATGTTACCGAAAACCAATTTCATGTTTCCATTCCTACAATGTATTTGGGCATTGATAGTGGCTAGGAATGGTCGACCAAGGATGATAGGAATGGGAGAAGTCCCACCCTCTACCGGTTGTGTATCCATGACAATGAAATCCGCCGGATAGTAGAAAGCATCGACTTGGACTAACACATCCTCAACTATTCCTTTCGGTATCCTAATTGAGCGATCGGCTAATTGCAAGACAGTGCGTGTCTCCTTAAGTTCTCCGAGACCCAATTATAAATAAACCGAATAGGGTAGAAGGTTGACACTAGCGCCTAGATCCAAAAGGGCTCTTTCAATTTTGAAATTCCCTATGACACAAGAGACAGCGGGACAACCGGGATCTTTAAATTTCGGAGGGATATTGTCACGGATGCAAGAGGTTGCTTGTGCCGCCATGTAGGCTTGCTTTTGCACATTGTACTTGCGTTTTCTTGTGCAAAGATCTTTTAAGAATTTGGCAACACCGGGAACATCCTTGATCATGTCAAGAAGAGGAATGTTGATCTTGACTTCCTTTAACATTTCGAAGATTTCAAGGGTCTTGCCCTTGTTCCCCTTTGGTTTCAACCTTTGCGGGAAAGGTGGAGTTGGGACGTATTTGGAAATATTTGGCTCAAGAGGCAAGGTTGCCTTAGAGGTTGATATCCCATCTTCAACAACCGATGGGTTGGTTGTTTCAGGATCATTGGGTTTTAACCTCTTTCCCTCTCTGTGCTCGTCATCAAGTTGTTCTTTTAGACTCTCCGTAGGTTCTTCGGGAACCTCACGGACTTTGTTATCAACAACTTTCCCACTCCTTAAAGTGGTGACAGCTTTAACCTGCTCGGTGATGGGATCGTCTGACCCAGAAGCTCCAACGGCCATTTGACCTTTGGGGTTTTGAATTGGTTGGGCCGGAAACTTTCCCTTCTCATTTACTTGTTGAGAGTTAGCCAATTGGCTAAAAGAATTGCGCATTTCGTTCATGAATTGAAGCATTTGCGCGGAATTTTGATCAAGCTTTTGAGCTTGTTGATCTTGCCTTTGCATGAGCGTTTGCATTTGATCCTCAAGGGACTTCTTATGTGGGGGCACATAAGGATTCGATGAGGATGGACCATGAGGAAAAGAGGGAGGTGGAGGATGAGGTGGGAAATTATTTTGAAAGTGTTGTGGAGGCGGCATTTGTGGTGGTCCATGATTGGGCTCATTCCTCCATTCTTGATGGGGAGGATTTTGATTTTGGTTTCTCCATCCCGGGTTGTATGATTCGCCATATGTGGGATTGAATGGCTTTTTAAACGTTCCCATGGCATTGGCTTGCTCGTGCAAGATTTCTTTGAAAGCCGGGATGGTCGGGCATGTGTTGGTCGGGTGACCAATCTTTTCACAAATGGCACAAGTTTCTTCCACGAAAGCCAAGGGTTGTGTGGCTTTTTGTGTGGCTTGTGCCGCCGCGGCCTCTTCTTTGGCTTGCTCCATTGACTCCATTTTTCTTTGAAGTTTGGCAATGGTAGCACGTAAGTCATCCTCTTGATTTAGTTCAAGAATTCCAGGAGAAGATGACTTAGTAGAAGGAGTGGCGGTGGCCGGCTTTGCCTTATTGGCATTCCGATCATGGGGATCCGAAGTATCCCATGCTTGAGTTGTGTCGGCCACATACTCGAAGTGTGCCTCTGCTTCCTCGGGGGGAAGCATCATGAATTGTCCATGGCACATGGTTTCAATGAGTTGTTTTGAGGCTAATTGGAGACCGGCATGGAAAGTTGAGACTAATCTCCATTTCTCAAAGTTATGATGAGGACACATATTGAGCAAGTCCTTAAGCCTCTCCCAACACTTAGTGAATGATTCGAATTCCCCTTGCTTAAAACTTTGGATCAATTGTCTTAGAGTATTTGTGCGATGCATGGGGAAGAATTTCTTTAGGAATTGGGATTGCATTTCGTGCCATGTCCCAATAGAGCGAGGTTTCAAAGAGTTAAGCCATGTTTTGGCTTTGTCTTTAAGAGAGAATGGGAAGAGTTTGAGTCGGAGGATGTCCTCCGAACAATTTTGATCGCTAAATGTAATGCACACATCCTCAAACTCTTTAAGGTGGAGGTATGGTTGTTCGTTATCCATCCCACGGAAGGTAGGGAGTAGCGAGATCATCCCTAGGCGGTAGTGGAATTGTCCAGCATTGTAAGGGAAAACAATGCAAGACGGGGTAGAGATTCTCTCCGGGTGGAGATAGTCCTTAAGGGGACGCGTGTCATCCCCTTGATAGTTCCTATCACCTTGTTCACTCAAATTGTCGCCCATTGTGGCGGAATTTATGGATGATTGAAAGAATGAGGATTCGGAAGGCGTCGGGGATGAGGGTGGTGGACGCCAATAGGAGCTTGAGCTCGAGGATTCCGGGTGTTCGGCGAAAGGATTGCCGCCGACACCGTTATGCATTAAAATATTGTAGTAGGGTATCCGGGTCCGTCAAAATGCCGGGAGTCTAGTCCCCGGCAACGGCGCCAAAAACT
The DNA here is from genome assembly GCA_033977485.1 of Hydrangea macrophylla. Taxonomy (NCBI): domain Eukaryota; kingdom Viridiplantae; phylum Streptophyta; class Magnoliopsida; order Cornales; family Hydrangeaceae; genus Hydrangea; species Hydrangea macrophylla. The sequence goes on from CM066983.1 coordinate 83,351,210, forward strand.
TGTTCGCTCTGTGGATATGTATGATTCAAGTGCAAATCAATCGCAACAAGTAATACTCGGGTAGGTACGAGGTCGATTTCCACGGGGACTAGACCGGAAGATTATAGATTCAAGACACGAATACACCACTACTGTAACCAAAGGAGAAAGAAAAGGTGATTGTTTTGAGAGTATCTAATTCAGGATCTAAGACTAATCATGCAAGGAAAACTTACGTAGAACAGTAGCTAATTAAATTAACTAATTAAGCGACAAGCACAAATTAACTATAACAAGCAAGCTAGAGTAACGAGTTGTTTTAAGACAAAGGGAAATAGGCTAGGGGTCATGCTACCAACCTTGGATCACAAAAGGGTAAGAATAAGGGATTTGGAGGGAACTTCTTGAGTGAACAAAGTTCCTTGGGAGCCAACAATCAAACATGTGGGTTGTCAACCCCACTATGAAAGGTGAAGGCTTGAGAGAACTAAGGCAAATGTTGGATTGGTAATATAGATTCAATAACCTCCATTGCATAACAATGGGGGTAAAGAAACAAACATATTACAAACCCAACACTCTTCAATCACTCCAGAGGATCCAAAACCATTAGACTATATATATAAAAAACAGGGATCCATAGGTGGGTTCATGACCCCTAACCTAGAAAACTAGCTACACATGGATTTAACTATGAAAACATTAATAGAAACATTAAATGAAAAGGAAGATATCACCATTAATGCAACCAATACTTCAAGGGAGAGAGAGAGTGAGTCCAATAGATAACTTCAATAAATGCCCCAAAAGAAGAGTCCAAGCTTGCAAATTGAAGAATCTCTCACAATCTCAATTACAAACACTATATCTAACTAATCTATGAACAAAATCACAAGGAATCCTAAAGAAATACAAGAGGGTTAGGAGAGAGAATCTAAGCTGCTATCTAAATTAGGTCAAGCCCCCAAAAAACGAATTATAAAGGGGTATTTATACAAAAACCTCGGAGTGGCAAACTTGTAAATCAAAGAATGCAGAAACAGGGTAATTCGACCGGTCGAGCGGGGCCATTCGACCGGTCGAATGCCCTTCTGCCAGAATGTTATAACAGCACATCAGAAGTGGACCGGTCGAATGGGGAAAGTCGACCGGTCGAATACCCCTCTGTCTGAATCTTTACAGCTTCACACACAAGTGGACCGGTCGAATGGGGAAAGTCGACCGGTCGAATACCCCTCTGTCTGAATCTTTACAGCTTCACACACAAGTTTGCACACCGATCACGAGAATCGCCATAACTCTTCGCTCCGGCCTCCGATTGAGGTGATGTTCGCGGCCACGCGAAGAAGACTCGCAGAGCTAGCTTTACCAAGTTAAGATCATCCTCCGTATTGTGGTCTTTGAGTCCAACGGTGAGAGAGAAGCGGCCGCAATGGACGAGAGCTTCAACTGAGGCGTCGCCTCCCGACTCGGATTGTCTAAAAGGCCTGCAAAACACTACAATAACCCGTGTAAAGGATGTAAACAGTAAAAAAGAGGGTTATGCAAGGAAAGTTCGTAAATAATGTACTTAGAAGCTCCGGGAGAGGTATTTTGCGCAAAAACGAATCCAAACTCAAGCAAAATATGAGATAGATCAAGAATTATAATTTACAATCATATACATAGCAAACAAGTATAATTAACATTCTTAGTGAGTTAGAAATACTCACTGTGATAAGGAGATGTGTGTTTGTTGAGAAAGATAAGACCAATCAAGAAAATTCCAATGAAGCTTGCCAGTTATGGAGGTGAAGTTCTTTCTCTCTAAAATTTCAGAAATCAAACTCTCAAGCTCTCTCTCTTTTCTCTCTGTGTGTTAATGCAGAATGAGTGAGTGTGAATGTGATGTATATATGTAGAGAATACAAAACTTGGGGGCCAAGATCATTGTTGATCACTCAACAAATGATTTTTGTTTCTCAATTAACTAATGAGCCACAAATATCACAGATTTGTGTGTGTGTGATATACATACGTATATATTTACACCATCAGATTTTGAAGAGGCAAGTAGGTGTAGTAGGGGGCAACTAAGGTTGTTTGGGAATTAAGCTTATGGCACTAGCAATGCACACTCACATATGTAACAACCAAACAAGGCCTTATCCAATGATGAGTTTCCATAATTAGAAATAAAGCAATGGTCCAATCAGTCACTTCCAAAATCTGTGGAAGCTCACACAGCGTGGACAGTTTTGAAAGTAAACTGGTATTTTCATGGCGCGGTGGTTACCCCAAAAATACAGAAAATTCATTTTAACGTAGGAAGTGATTTCCTGGTTTCATAAAAATACAGCTTGAATTAAAAGAGGACATTTCCACCGTTTTGAAATACAGATTTGAAATTCAATACAGGTGTTGCTAAATTTTGTAAAAATTACAATTTGACCCCAAAAGAATTTTAATAGCAATTGAAACAAGAATTTAACGTTTAACACATGGGAAATAGAAACTAAATAAGACTAGAAATACAGATTAAATATGAAAATGTCAAATTGAAACTAAATGCAAATGCAGGTTATTACAGCCTTGACCTTAGATCAATGTCTTAAGAATAATGAGAAGAGGAAACAAATGTCCAGTTTGCCATATGCATCCGCAATAGGGAATCTGAAGCATGCTATATTGTGTACTTGGTCAAATGTCTGCTATGCGGTTGGTTTAATTAGTCGTTGCCATAGCAACCATGGTCCTATCACTAGAAAGTAGTGAAGAGTATCTTGCGATATATTTGCAGGACTATGAACCTCGCCTTATGTTGTCATAATGAAAGCATAATTTTTGGTGTGCTTACTAGTTGTTTGAGACGTTGTTTTGGTTGAAGAGTTTTTGCAGTGGCTAGGCTCTTCACCTCATAGTGATGAGGTTGTGCTAATCTATGGTGATGGCACAAAAGATTGAGCATATGTAAAAGATCTCAAAAACCATTCTAGCACATAGACATTCTTTTTATTTATTTATTATTATTATCACATTTGAGATGTAGTTTGCGTAAAGGGAAGTTATCTTGAGGCACATATCCGCTTGGGGATTTGATGTGCTTAGACATTTTATTGTGGTACTGACATTATTATTCAAGTTTCTATAAACTAGTTGGTTTTCATATATATACATATATATATATATATATATTTGTTATAAGTGGAACGGATGCACATTTCTAATATGTCACCAGGCTTGAATCGACCTGCTCACACGGGTGATTCACCTTGGCGCCTAGATAGCGAACTAGGACATGTGTGTCCATGGCACTTAGATGGCGAGCAAGATGAGATATTTGTGTCCATAGCGCTTAGAAAGCGAGCTTGAACACTTATATCTATGTAGTGTAAGTACAACGAGCTAGATATAAACCCTTATTATTTCTATATGTCGCCTTAGATGGAGCTAAGATGAGACCTTTATATTTGGTCGAACATAGAGAGATCCCACGACTCTATGTAGCCTGTTTACAACCGAATGTGAGTTTTCAAACGGGTGCCAAGAGGGGCGACTGTGTTGAAAAACTCAGGTTAGATGTTTTGTGTGACGTCTAGACTAAGATTCGTATAACGTTACTTGTTTTTCCAAACACAGAGTAACATGCCCATTTTTATGGAAGAACGTCATAGCATACATATCATACTGTATGTGCTTTTGCGATCGACAGTGGAGCACTGAATAGATTCCTCTTCATTGCTGTGTGAGCCACGTAGCATATCCAAGACAATGGTTATCCTACAAACTAGTTTCCTTCACGACTTGAGACTATGTTATGAAGAGGATGCTTGATGACAGCTAATTTAGCATGCTATCCTAGGGCGAAGAGATAATTTTGTTCTATGGGGCGTGTCTGGGCAAGCGGTCAAGTTAGTCAGATTGACATGTGGGCTCAGGGAAGACCATTTAATAACACACCATGTTTTTGTGACTCATTAGCAGGCCTGCGACAATCGTATTTTGTTACTGATATGTCATGAGTACATTACATTGAGGTGGTGCAGCAATTCTTTTCACCGAGGGATTGAGAATGCTATGTCTAGTGTGGTTGAATCGTCTAAGGCATACACGATAAGCTTCTGAGTGATGTGTCTTGTTGGTTATGGTGATGATTTGGCATTACACTCCTATCGCTGTACTTTCTTTTTGTAAGGTCGCACATTCTATTTCCCTGTATGAAGAGATGAGAAGTTCTGTTTTGAGAGATTGGTTTTAGTACTAGCTCTGTGTGGGTGAGTGGGAGATGAAAGAAATATGTGGGCCATACAGGCACCCACATATCATTGGACCGGGTCCAATGGGCTTTGGCTCTTGGAGACCTAGGGTGTGTGCCTATATATATATATTTGTATGTTGCACATATAGCTAGGGTTACCTCTAGCACCCCCTATGAGATACAACTGGTCTCTCTCTCTCTTTCTCTCTCCCCTCTCTCTCATGGCATTCTCTCTCTTGGCCATCACCATTGGAGCTATGGGATTTAGCGTGTGACTGTCATGGGGATTGCTCTAGTAGCATCTTTTACGAAGTGACCTAAACCGAACGGGTACACGGAAGCGATGTATGTGCAGCAAGTTTGTGGTTCTTGATTGGGCTCGTAACAACACCGTTTGGCGATCCGTTGGGTTATTCCGCTAGGTAAGTGACCTAAATCCGATTGGTATGCTTGCGTGCATATTTATCTACATGAATAAAAAAAATGAAACTGAATAATTTCAGGAGTTGTACGCCATATGAATCAAATAAGTATAACAAAAATAACAAAATAACAATTTCACCTTCAGATTTGGACATCTACAGATTCTACTCATATACATGTATGCATATTTTCTAAATAAGAAACACGAAAATGTACAATATATTTTGTTGATGACCTGAAAAATAAACTCCAAATCAAATATGTACAAGTACCAAACCATCCACTGAAGTTGCATTAGATGGATATCTAAACACTTTGTTGAATTGAGTATCCAATCCAAAATCAATTGGCAATGGATGGAGTAGTCCCTTGAACTTATATATTGAGTAGCTAGGTTATAAGTCCCCGATGTGGGACAGACAATTTCAACTTTACTTGTAAGGCCCAGCACATTCAACTCCTTAAAACCAAGGAATTAAGGAGAGAGGAACTAAAGCCTTATAAACTGCACAGAGAGCCCATACATGGGCGATGTGGGACATTCCAACACACCCCCTGAACCACAGGAGCCGAACAATCGGCATACCCTGTGTCACGCCCCGGAGCAGCATAAATAGAGAAAAATAAATTTCCTTTATGGGTCCATAGGGAATGACGGGTGAAGTCACATGATTGTCCACACCACGCAGTACTAAGCAACAAGAAGTAATAGTGTAACAACAATGAAGTCTAGGTTCTAATCACAAAGCAACATAGAGTCAACAGCAGTTACTAACTATTACATATCAGAGTCTCGAATCAAATATAAGCAGCGGAAGTACAAATGTCAAGGCAACATATGCCTGACTACAAAAAGAGTTCTAAAGCGGTAAAGACAATTAGCTACAATCCTAGTCTAGTCTTCAGTTGGCATAAGGGTAGTCCTCGGCGTAGTAGTCTTCTTCGGTCTGACCTCCGTCGGGGAAATTCTCCACAGGAACTCCGTCACCGGCATAGTAGTCTCCTCCTGCAGGCCCTTCACCTGTATAGTCATAACCAGGGTGCGCTGGAACGTAGAAATGTCCAGCGGCATAAACGCCGTCAGCTTAATGAAAGCCGAGTGAGTTAGATACTAACAGGGTATCAACTATTGAAGTTATTACAAGTTATAAACCGTAACCAAATTAGAACTCTGTAGGGGTAACTCCTTTAATCAAACCAATGATCCGATCACTAACGTTTTACTTATTATAAGACCGATAACATGTCTAGATAGGGGAACAGACTCGACAGTAGTTCAACTCTATAACACACCATTGCTCATCCACCGCTTTTAAGAACATATGCACAGTTCACCGCATGTCATGGATACCACGTTAGTCCATCCCCCGCTTTTAAGAACATATGCACAGTTCACCGCATGTCAGGGATATAACGCTTTAAACAACAGTACATCATTCTATGCCACGACTTAGCGACGTCTACCAGTGATCACGGTCCACCGCATGTCATAGACACCTTCGTCTGTCTACCGCTTTTAAGAACATATGATCGACCAAAGCCCGCCCACGCAAGATTCCCGAATCTTAGCAAACCTACTTAAGTTCAACTCTATTACCGATACATGACAATCCCAATGTGGCCCGACTACTCTGAATGAAATGAACGTCAACTCCAAAGGATTCACAACTATTCCGTTATCTAACATTATAAACGTTATCCGTTAATCTTGTTATTACTACGATCCTATGCTGCATTAACTCGTTATCAAATCTGTATTACAATAATAAAGCATGCTGGGAAGTACTGAACAGTAAATAAACAACTAAACAATTATTACATTAACTAAACAAATAAAACAGTAAACTGTAACTGCCAATCGATTGATATCTATGTCAATCGATTGGTATAAAAGTAGTGTCAATCGATTAGAATAAAGTTCAATCGATTGGATCACAGTCCATGTCAATCGATTGCATAAAATGTCAATCGATTGAGACATGAAAGATGTCAATCGATTGGTATAGTGTCAATCGATTGGAACACGAAAGATGTCAATCGATTGATATAGTGTCAATCGATTGGAACACGAAAGATGTCAATCGATTGATATAGTGTCAATCGATTGACACTTCGTCTTCTTCACAGAGAAGACTGCCCAGCAACATATAAACGGGAAACATGGTTTCTTCTCCATTTCTTCATTCAAAACATGTCATAATATCAATGTAAGGCTACCAAGTGAGTTTAGAACTCACCTAGGCGTTAAGGGCGTGTTTGGTTGTGTGTGTTTGAGCTTTGGAAGCTCCAATGGTGGTCTTCTCTCTCCCTCCTCTGCTCTGTCTTCTCTCTTCTCTTTCTCCTTCTTTTCTTCTTCTTTCTGACCTTCCTCTTCTTCCTCTTCTCGTCTCAGTCCATCTCTGTGTGTGTGTGAGTAAATATATGTAAATATGTGTGTATATCTATATATATATGAGTGTATATATATATAAACACACACAAACACTCCCTCTCACTCTCTCTGATTTCAGCAACCAGAATCACGCCCAAAATGGGCTGGTATATATAGAGGAAAGGTGTTCACGTGGCCTCTCCCCAGCCAGAGCAAAAGAATCTGCCCAGCTGCCTCCAATCGATTGACATAAGTGTCAATCGATTGATACAATCAATCGATTGGTATAAAGTTCAATCGATTGGAACAATCAATTGATTGAGATAAAGTTCAATCGATTGGTATATAAAATATACCAAGGGTAAGGCCAAGCTCATACAAGTATTAAAAGAAACATACAATGTCTTAGTTATATAATACATTACAAGAATACAGGGTATTACATCATCCATCACTCACAAAAGATTTCGTCCCCGAAATCCGAAATAAACTGGGTTAAAACAAAAATGGAAACTTCTCTTGCATCTCTGACTCCAACTCCCATGAAGCTTCTCCTTCGTCGTGGTGCTTCCACTGAACCTTCACTAGCGGAATATCCTTGCTTCTGAGCTTCTTTACTCCTCGGTCTAGAATACGCACTGGTCCTTCGTTGTAGGTCACGTTCTCGTTCACTTCGATATCTTCAAAACTGATCTCGTGCGCTGGGTTGTGGGCACACTTCCTCAACATGCTGATGTGGAAAACGTTGTGTACTCCTGACATCTTTGGCGGCAACGCAAGTCGATAAGCAACCTGCCCAACACGTTCTAGGATCTCGAACGGTCCGATGAATCGCGGCGACAACTTGCCTCTTTTCTGTCCGAATCTGACGACACCTCGAACTGGTGAGACTTTGAGTAGCACATGATCTCCAACTGCAAACTCTAGATCTTTCCGTCGCTTGTCGGCATAGCTTTTGTGTCTGGATTGCGCTGTCTTCATCTTCTCTCGTACAATCTGGATCTTCTCGTTGGTTTCTCGAATCATCTCGGGCCCAAGTAGTTGAGTATCTCCGACTTCGGCCCAACACAGCGGCGATCGGCAAGGTCTTCCATACAAAGCTTCAAACGGTGCCATCCCTATGCTCGTGTGGTAGCTGTTGTTGTAGGCAAACTCGATCAAAGGTAGATGTGTCTCCCATGAACTCTCGAATTCAATGACACATGCTCGCAACATATCTTCCATCACTTGATTGACTCGTTCTGTCTGACCGTCTGTCTGTGGATGAAAGGCTGAACTCAAATTCAATGAAGTTCCCATTGCTGTCTGAAGGCTCTTCCAGAATTCTGCGGTAAAGCGTGAATCTCGATCTGAAACTATTGAGACGGGTACACCGTGTAGTCGCACTACTTGCTCTAGATACATCCGGCTCAATCTTTCGACAGGGTACGTCATGCTGTAGGCGACAAAATGTGCTGACTTGGTGAGTCGATCCACTATTACCCAAATAGCGTCGTGATTTTGTTGAGATTTCGGCAATCCAACCACAAAATCCATGGTGATATGCTCCCATTTCCATTGGGGAATCGGTAGCGGTTGTAGGAGTCCAGGTGGTTTCTGATGCTCTGCCTTTACTTGTTTGCAAATAAGACATTGCGATACATACTCGGCCACTTCTCGCTTCATTCCTTGCCACCAGAAGTTTCTCTTTAAGTCCTTATACATCTTGTTTCCTCCTGGGTGGATAGTCATCCTTGACTTGTGTGCTTCGTCCAGAATGTTCTTCCTGAGACCATCGTCATTTGGCACACAGAGTCTACCTTTGCATCTCAATGCTCCGTCCGTACTAATACTCCATATCTCGGGTTCCTTTGCGGACATCTTGGCAAACCATAACTTTAAATCCTCGTTCGACTGTTGAGCTTCCAAGATGCGGCTGATGAGAGTCGGTTGTACAGCAAGACATCCAAAGTGTTGTCCTTCTCCTGATTCCACTGGTTGAAGATCGAATTCGGCTAACGTCTCCATTGCTCGCCATTCTCTAATCAAAATCGAAGCAACCAAAAGGCGTGGCCTCCGGCTCAGAGCGTCGGCTACAACATTTGCTTTACCCGGGTGGTATTGCAAAGAGAAGTCGTAGTCCTTGAGTAGCTCCATCCATCTCCGTTGTCGCATGTTCAACTCCTTCTGAGAGAACAGGTATCTTAAACTCTTGTGATCTGAGAACAAGTCGAACTTTTCTCCATACAAATAGTGTCTCCAAATCTTCAAGGCGAACACGATTGCAGCTAGTTCTAAGTCGTGCGTCGGATAGTTCTTCTCATGCGGCTTCAATTGTCTTGATCCGTATGCAATGACATTCCCCTCTTGCATTAGCACACAACCAAGTCCTTGGTGTGATGCATCACTATAGATTATGAATTGTTCACCACTCTTAGGTATTGCAAGCACGGGTGCTGAGGTTAGTCTCTCTTTCAATTCCTGAAATGCATCCTCATGTCTATCAGTCCATTCGTACTTCGTCTCCTTCCTAGTCAGGCTTGTCAACGGTCCTGCGATTCTAGAGAATCCTTCCACAAATTTCCAGTAATACCCAGCCAATCCTAGAAAACTCCTAACTTCGGTCGCGTTGGTTGGTCTGTTCCAGCTCAAGACTGCATCGATCTTAGATGAGTCCACGGAAATCCCATCCTGTGATATCACATGTCCCAGGAATTTGACTTCCTGAAGCCAGAATTCACATTTACTGAATTTCGCATACAGACTATTGTCTCTGAGAGTCTGTAGAGCAATTCGTAGATGCTTCTTATGTTCTTCTTCCGTCCTTGAATAAATTAGAATGTCATCGATGAATACTATAATGAATTGATCCAGATAGGGTCTGAATACTCTATTCATTAGGTCCATGAATACTGCCGGGGCATTAGTCAATCCAAAAGACATCACTAGAAATTCGTAGTGTCCATATCTCGTCCTGAAGGCAGTTTTCGGTATATCTTTCGGCCGAACCAGCAATTGATGGTATCCTGAACGCAAATCAATTTTCGAGAATATCCTTGATCCTTGTAGTTGATCGAACAGGTCGTCTATCCGGGGAAGTGGATACCTATTCTTGATCGTGACTTTATTCAGTTCCCTGTAGTCGATACAGAGTCGTAACTCTCCGTCCTTCTTTTTCACAAATAGAACTGGTGCTCCCCAAGGTGATGTACTCGGGCGAACAAAACCTAAATCTTCAAGTTCCTGAACTTGCTTCTTCAATTCTAGCATTTCTATTGGCGCCATTCGGTACGGGGTCTTAGAAATCGGCAACGTTTCGGGTGCTAACTCGATGCAGAAGTCTATCTCTCTCTTCGGCGGAAGTCCTGAGATACTTCGGAACACATCTTCAAAGTCTTGAATAACGGGGATCTGGTTGATAGTAAGCTCCGTGCTTGAAGTCTTAATCGTGGCTAGGCAGCTCGTGATAAACATGTCGCTCAACGGTTGGCACTGAAATCTGATCTGCGGGCAACCAGGCGTCGAAAAGACAATGGTCCGACTAACACAATCCAGGTTAGCGCCATACTTAGTAAGCCAATCCATTCCTAGGATCACGTCGAACTCAGACATTGACAAGACTATCAAGTCTGCTGGGAGATTCCTATCCTCTAGTGTCAAGGGACAATCCTTGCACACCTTACCTAACTTAACGGATACTCCCAAGGGCGAAACGGCATTAAGGGTCGGCTCAAGTGCTAGGGGTAGCAATCCCAAATCACGTACCATCTTAATAGCTATGAAAGAACGGGCGGCACCGGTATCAAACAAAGCTCTAACTTGACAGTGAAATAAAATGAGTGTACCTTCCAAGTTTTGCTGTTCCTCCGCATTATACCCTGCATTGTCAGGGATGATGGCATTCACCCTAACCTGTCCTTGCTGTCCTTGCTGTCCTTGAGCAGGCACTCCATAGTAGCCTCCACGTGGTGCTCTACAATCCTTGCTTATGTGACCAGGCTTGTTACAGTTGCGGCAAACGAGGTCGTTACGCCGGTTGGTCTTGGGGGCTGTGCAATACCTTGCAATATGTCCGGGCACTCCACAGTTGAAACATCCATCAGTGTTTTGTCGTTGGGCGACGGGCTGTACCTGAGGTGGTCCTCGCTGTTGATTCTGTTGTCGAGGAAAATTGGCTTGGGGCTTCCTTGTCCCATCCCATGTGCGCTTAGTTCCCTGATAGTTGTTGGTCTGGGGTTTCCATCCTTGGTTGTTCCTTGATGATTGCGCGGAAAAGTTCCTTGGTTGGAAGGTCCTGGGTGGAGGTCGATTCACTTGTGGTCCTTGCACAGGGCAAGCATCCTTTTCCAAACTTGAAGCAAGACGGACAATCCCTTCAAATGACTGGCCCAGATGGCCTATCATCATGTGCCGGAGGTGGGGGTTGAGTCCTTGGTGGAATCGCTTGACCTTCTTGACGGAGGTGTCTATCATATGCGGAGCGAAACGGGAAAGTCGCTCAAATTGTGTAGTATACTCTCTGACTGTCCGGTTTCCTTGGGTTAGACTCAGGAAATTCCTCTCTTGTTGATCTCTTTCGTCCTCCGGGAAATACTTCTCGAGAAATCGAGCCTTGAATGCTTCCCAAGGCATTCTCCTTGCAGCGTCAATCCCAATCGTGGCTCTCTCGGCCTCCCACCAGTCCGCGGCGGAGTAAGTCAGTTGAAATGCGGCTAGACGTCTCTTGTCAAGCTCACTGCACTCCAGGGCTTCAAAGATTAGCTCCAACTCTCGTATCCATTGCTCTGCTTTCCAGGACTCTGCCATGCCGTCGAACTTCTCGGGTCGCAGGCCACGAAATCGTTCCAATAGCTTATCGCCTGTCTGCCTTGGAGGGACAAAGTGGTTGTTGCCATTGTCGTTGGTGGCATGATTGTAGGTATCGCCGATGTGCTCCATCCGTTGCATGAAAGCTTCGAAGACTCCAGTTGGGTCCATACCCTCGGGAATGGGTGCTCCCAGTCGTGCTTGGTTCCTTGTGGGTCCCACCATAGTGATCCGTGTGAGGTGTACCTATGAAGGATCTAACGATTAGCTGACAATCTCCTCGGGGAAATAATCATACTTAAATAACAGGAAGCATAACATGAATCAACATCACAACCATAACATAATAATGAGATGATAACAGAAATAATCAAGAGAAACGATCTGCCATATATATATATCCAAAAGATGTACAGCGGAGTACACAATAGATCATCTGTGTACCGCGTAGTACATGATCCTATACAAGATCTAAACAAAAGAAAGATATACACAAAACTACTACTGGGGGCTACCTATACAAAAAGGCTACGGTCAATAGCTGTCTATGTAAGCGTCAAAAGTAAGTGGACAACATGTCCTAAAGTCAAGCGTAAAAGTCTAAGCCCTAAAGGTACTGGACTCAAAAGTTGTCCACATCGGATCCATAGATGGAAGCCTCGTCCTCTGGGGCAACCTCAGACAAAACATCATCCTCATCCATGTCATCGTCATCCATCATGTCCTCATCCTCTATCACTACATCCTCGATCAGCTCGGGTCCATCATGCTCCACAACAGCTCCCAAATCTCCTGCATCAGCGGCCATGTCAGCCTGGGCTGCATCAAATGCGGCTGCAAGTGCCTCAGCCTGTACCATAGCCTGTGCCAACTCCGGTGCTCCGATCTCAAATCCATGGGGATGTGCAGCCATCTCTGCGGCCCACTCAGCTGCTAGCTGTACTATAACTCCTCCTGGTAAGACTGGTACTACTGCATCATCGTCTGCGGCTACCTCCTCTTCCTCTATCGGATAACCCTCTGCAACCACAATATCTACGCCAACTGGCACGTCCATACCGGCTGGGTCCACGGGGTCCTCCTCCTCTGGATCATACTCCGGCTCCTCGTCATCGGTGTCCTCGTCCTCCTCATCCTCCATCTCCTCATCTGCATCCTCTGGCTCATCGTCGTCGGTCTCATCATCATCCTCCGGATCCTCATCTGCTGGGGGTGCATCAGCCATGTCTTCCTCCGGTGGGGGTGGAGGTGCTGCTCTAACCTGTGCAAGTAGAACCTGGTACGAAGAACGGTCTCATAACATCAGTAGAGAATCCTCCTCGATGCGTTTGAAGGTCTCCTTGCGGTAGATCATCTCCTGACGTATCACCTCTGGGTCCTGGGTCCCAAATCTCTGCTGTTCGATCTGCATGTCTCGCTCTGTCTCTGCAATAGCTCTCTGTCTAACCTTCCAGGCATAGTACTCTGGATCTGCTGGCGCAATACTACTCTCATACACATAGTGTCCTCCGAACTCGTCTGGAACGAACAGCGGCGGTGCCATGCTACCTGAAAAGGGACTACCTTAAGTCAGAACTAATCTTAATACTCATCTATAGAATCTCAAGGTTCTAGGACCAGATGGTGTGGGACAATCTGTGAGCGAAAAAGGTATACAACCTAGGCTCTGATACCAAGAATCCTGTCACGCCCCGGAGCAGCATAAATAGAGAAAAATAAATTTCCTTTATGGGTCCATAGGGAATGACGGGTGAAGTCACATGATTGTCCACACCACGCAGTACTAAGCAACAAGAAGTAATAGTGTAACAACAATGAAGTCTAGGTTCTAATCACAAAGCAACATAGAGTCAACAGCAGTTACTAACTATTACATATCAGAGTCTCGAATCAAATATAAGCAGCGGAAGTACAAATGTCAAGGCAACATATGCCTGACTACAAAAAGAGTTCTAAAGCGGTAAAGACAATTAGCTACAATCCTAGTCTAGTCTTCAGTTGGCATAAGGGTAGTCCTCGGCGTAGTAGTCTTCTTCGGTCTGACCTCCGTCGGGGAAATTCTCCACAGGAACTCCGTCACCGGCATAGTAGTCTCCTCCTGCAGGCCCTTCACCTGTATAGTCATAACCAGGGTGCGCTGGAACGTAGAAATGTCCAGCGGCATAAACGCCGTCAGCTTAATGAAAGCCGAGTGAGTTAGATACTAACAGGGTATCAACTATTGAAGTTATTACAAGTTATAAACTGTAACCAAATTAGAACTCTGTAGGGGTAACTCCTTTAATCAAACCAATGATCCGATCACTAACGTTTTACTTATTATAAGACCGATAACATGTCTAGATAGGGGAACAGACTCGACAGTAGTTCAACTCTATAACACACCATTGCTCATCCACCGCTTTTAAGAACATATGCACAGTTCACCGCATGTCATGGATACCACGTTAGTCCATCCCCCGCTTTTAAGAACATATGCACAGTTCACCGCATGTCAGGGATATAACGCTTTAAACAACAGTACATCATTCTATGCCACGACTTAGCGACGTCTACCAGTGATCACGGTCCACCGCATGTCATAGACACCTTCGTCTGTCTACCGCTTTTAAGAACATATGATCGACCAAAGCCCGCCCACGCAAGATTCCCGAATCTTAGCAAACCTACTTAAGTTCAACTCTATTACCGATACATGACAATCCCAATGTGGCCCGACTACTCTGAATGAAATGAACGTCAACTCCAAAGGATTCACAACTATTCCGTTATCTAACATTATAAACGTTATCCGTTAATCTTGTTATTACTACGATCCTATGCTGCATTAACTCGTTATCAAATCTGTATTACAATAATAAAGCATGCTGGGAAGTACTGAACAGTAAATAAACAACTAAACAATTATTACATTAACTAAACAAATAAAACAGTAAACTGTAACTGCCAATCGATTGATATCTATGTCAATCGATTGGTATAAAAGTAGTGTCAATCGATTAGAATAAAGTTCAATCGATTGGATCACAGTCCATGTCAATCGATTGCATAAAATGTCAATCGATTGAGACATGAAAGATGTCAATCGATTGGTATAGTGTCAATCGATTGGAACACGAAAGATGTCAATCGATTGATATAGTGTCAATCGATTGGAACACGAAAGATGTCAATCGATTGATATAGTGTCAATCGATTGACACTTCGTCTTCTTCACAGAGAAGACTGCCCAGCAACATATAAACGGGAAACATGGTTTCTTCTCCATTTCTTCATTCAAAACATGTCATAATATCAATGTAAGGCTACCAAGTGAGTTTAGAACTCACCTAGGCGTTAAGGGCGTGTTTGGTTGTGTGTGTTTGAGCTTTGGAAGCTCCAATGGTGGTCTTCTCTCTCCCTCCTCTGCTCTGTCTTCTCTCTTCTCTTTCTCCTTCTTTTCTTCTTCTTTCTGACCTTCCTCTTCTTCTTCTTCTCGTCTCAGTCCATCTCTGTGTGTGTGTGAGTAAATATATGTAAATATGTGTGTATATCTATATATATATGAGTGTATATATATATAAACACACACAAACACTCCCTCTCACTCTCTCTGATTTCAGCAACCAGAATCACGCCCAAAATGGGCTGGTATATATAGAGGAAAGGTGTTCACGTGGCCTCTCCCCAGCCAGAGCAAAAGAATCTGCCCAGCTGCCTCCAATCGATTGACATAAGTGTCAATCGATTGATACAATCAATCGATTGGTATAAAGTTCAATCGATTGGAACAATCAATCGATTGAGATAAAGTTCAATCGATTGGTATATAAAATATACCAAGGGTAAGGCCAAGCTCATACAAGTATTAAAAGAAACATACAATGTCTTAGTTATATAATACATTACAAGAATACAGGGTATTACACCCTGGACCACAACAGTCAATAATTCTTTTAGTTGCTTTAATAGGTGCAGTTGTTGCAACTCAGTCAATCATATATCTTTAAAACTTAAAACTAGGAATCAAAATCAAACTGGACACTCGGCATGCCGGAAGATAAGCCCAACCAAACTTATATATGGGAACTAAAGCTTTATAAACTACACAGACAACTACACATCTAAGCGATGTGCGACGACAATCCAACATGGTATCTGAGCAGGTTATTGTTGGGCCAATTTGTCCACATGTGCTCCACGCCACCCTATCTCAGTAATCCACGTGTTTGGCTCTCAGTCATGCCACACGTGCGGGGGCGTGTTGAGATTGTTTGTCCCACATCGAGGACTTATTGTAATAACCTGCATTTTCATTTAAAATCTAATATGACATTTTTCATAATTTTAGCATTGTCATATTTAATTCAATAGGTGTGGTATGCTGATATTTTAATTTCTTGTTTAATTCACATTTAGAACTTCTTTTGGGGTCAAACTTCAATTTTGTAAAAATTTTGTAAAACCTTTGTTAAATTTCAAATCTGTATTTCAAAACGGTGAAAATATTTTCTGTTGACTCAAACTGTATTTTTATTAAACCAAAAAAATCAATCTTTACACTAAAATGAATTTTCTGTATTTTCGTGGTGACCACCGCGCCCCGAAAATACCAGTTTATATCCAAAACTGTCCGCACTGTGCTAAACTTACACAGATTTTGGAAGTGACCGATTTGGACATTTGCTTTATTTGCCATTTATGGCAAGTAATCATTGGATATGCCTTGTTTGGTTTTGGTCCAATTGGTGTGTGTGATTTGTGTCTTAAAATAGCTTTTCCCAAACAACATCAAGTTGCCCCCTACTACACCTACTTGACCTTTAGCTCATCAAAGAGTTCCTTGCAATCTATAGAATGTGTGTACGTAAATACATATCTGCTGATCATTGATGTTTATATTGATAATTAAAAATCTAAGTGCATTTTGTTGAGTGAATTGGAATATCCTTGGGCTCCAAGTTCCCCAAGTTTAAGCTCTATATAACTCACATTCCTTGTTTCATTTATACATTCTGCATTCTAAATCAGAGAGGTAATAGAGAGTGTGAGAGCTCTTTGTGCTAAGAATTTCAGAAAGAGAAAACTTTTATCTCTATAGTTTGAAAGCTTAAAGTTTGGAGTTCTTGTATTGGATTCTTTCTCAACAAACTTTCTACTCCTTATCAAATCAGTGAGTATTTTTAACTCACTCCCAATGTAATCTCATACTTATTTGCTGTGTATTATTTCAATTTGGACAACCTCCATTGATGAATTTTGGTATGAACTTCAAAGCTTGAAAACATGGATTTCCAAAACTTAAACCAAAATCAGTTTTGTGAATGAAATATGATAGATTGTAGTGAGTAGAGTATATGGTTGTAAAATTAGAGCTCAATTCGTTCATATAAGAAAGTATATTAGAAATCAAATTTTGGCATGTTTTAGTTTTTCATAAAATTGGAGAGTTATAGATTGATTCATGTTAAATCAACCATAGATTCTTAATCCTTGTTGAAAAACAAAGAGATCCATATATAATAGGACATATATACTGACAGAATCGAAATGGGTCAAAAAGGACCCCTGTTTGCTGAACCAGAGCAGTTTCTGCGAAGAAGTTGAAGCCTCAGCTTCATCTCGCGCCACGATCGCGCGCGCGAGGAATCGCGCGAGCGGCCCGCGCGAGCGACCCCTCGCGCGAGCGATCCGCGCGCGCGAGCCTTGCTCTCCCAGGCAGAAAGGAAAGTTTATATATATAAGAAAAATTAGGCTGGTCGCGCGAGCGAGGGTCGCGCGAGAATCACTTCGCGCGAGCGATCCGCGCGCGCGAGCCTTGTTTCCCCAGGCAGACGGAAGAGTTTTTATATATAATTGGAAATTAGGCTGGTCGCGCGAGCGAGGGTCGCGCGAGAACCCCTTCGCGCGAGCGATCCGCGCGCGCGACCCTGGCTGTTTCAGGCGGTCAGAAAAGTTTATTATAAAAGGAAAAATGGGCATATCGCGCGAGCGGCCCGCGCGAGCGACCTTTCGCGCGAGCGGCCCGCGCGCGTGATTTCCTGCAGTTTATGGTTTTTGTTGTTTTGTGCTAAGGGACTGTTTGGATGAAATTCATATACTGTTAAGGTTCTGTTTGGGTAGTTTATTTAAAACAGAACCCCAATTATTCATGTTTGAGCGAGTTGGACGTTGTGTTTTGACTTATCAATTCCCGTACTTGCGTTGTGCCTTTAATTCAGTAAAGTGCTTTATGTTTTAGAGTTTCATGACATTCATGTGGGTCAGTGGTACATGCATGTGAGTGACAGTCAGTGTGGAAAGAGTAATGGTTAGTGTGGAAAAGAGTATGAGATGTGGTTGTGGTTGTGGTTGTGATTGTGGTTGTGATTGTGATTGCGATTGAGATTGCGGTGGTGATTGTAGTTGAAAAAGAGGCGTGGGTATCTTTGAAAATGCGACGGTGGCAAATATGGACACTCACTGGCACCCATGGTAGTGCTAAAGTGTGGCCTACGGACACTCCCTGATAACTCAAGTCTGGATACTGCGAGAGGGGTTGCCCCGGTATTTGCATGGCGGTTAGGGTATTCAAAGTGTGAGGCATTGGACACTCCCTGGCGCCCCGTCGCTAAAGTGTGGCTATCTTAGTGTTTCAAAGATACAGGAGTAAGATAGAGGGTTGTTGTGGGGCCTGTCGAGAGAAAAGAGTCGGTAAGATGAGTGGGGTGCATTATTTCATACACGAGCATGTGTTTTAATGAATGAACAACTTTTAATATATTCCTCGTGGTGCTCTAAAATGAATTCTTTTTATGATCAAACTATTGATTTTGTAAATTGAAAATGGAAAAAGGTAAATGGGTATGATTTACATTCAAAGTCATGTTTTTAATACTCACCAGCTTCTCGAAGCTGACGACGTTGATGCGTCCTGGACATTCGTGTTCAGGCTTTTCAGGTTACAATCAGGAGGAATCGTACGACTATGCAAATTGAGAATGGCCGCTTTGGAATAAGAGAAACTGTTTATTTTATGCATTAAGTTTATTTGTTGGAGATTTAAACTGTTTTGTTTTAAGGATGACTGTAACAGACACTAAGCTATTATTTTATTTTCAAGGCGGTTTGTGCCTTAGTGACCCCGGTTTATAAGATGTAATAAGATAGAAAATTTTTGTAAGCCTTGATTGCTTTACTCTGATTATTATGTTTTATTGTTTAACGTTTGGGACGGAATTGATCCTTCAAACTGTCGCGACCTACGGGTCCATAAAGGAAATTAAACGCTTTCCTTATTTATGCTACGTCGGGGCGTGACACTTATAGCCTAGCTACTCAATATATAAGTTTAAGGGGCTACTCCACCCATTGCCAATTGGTTTTTGGTTGGATGCTCCAATTCAACATGGAGACGTATTTAGCTCTCAGTCATGCCACACATGCAGGGGCGATTGTTAAATTGGAGCATCCAATCCAAAACCAATTGGCAATGGATGTAGTAGCCCCTTCAACTTATATATTGAGAAGTTAGGTTATAAGTCCCCAATGTGGGACAATCTCAATGTTGAATTGGAGCATCCAACCCAAAATCAATTGGCAATGGGTGGAGTAGCCCCTTGAACTTATATATTGAGTAGCTAGGTAATAAGTCCCCGATGTAGGATAAACAATCTCAATACGCCCCCGCACGTGTGGCATGACTGAGAGCCAAACACGTGGATTAATGAGATAGGGTGACGTGGAGCACACATGGACAAATTGGCCCAACAACAACCTGCTCTGATACCACTTGTAAGGCTCAGCCCATTCAACTTCTTAAAACCCAGGTGGCAAGGAGAAGGGAACTAAAGCCTTATAAACTACACAGAGGGCCCATAAATGGGCGATGTGGGACATTCCAACATACTTCATAGTGACGTAATCTAGAATATCAAGTATCAAAAAAGAACCAAAAAAAAAAAACGACTACACTCAAAATTGTGAAAGCGGGTAGACCTTTGCATTTGCACTGTATAGTTCGAATTTTTTAACCCAAACTTCCACACTAATGAAGCACCAAAATCCATTCACATATACACTGTCATCGGCTTAGACACCCGATATCATTTATCAATTGAAAATAGAAAAAAGGCAAAGAGAGCATTTTTGCGCACCCAAAAAATGCTTCACCAATGCTCACCCAAGCATATCATTGGCCGATGCAGTGAGACCCAGGATTAAATAAAATTGGCCAATGCAGTGGGACCCAGGATTAAACAATGTTGTTTAATCCTGGGTCCCACTGCATTGGCCAATGGGATGCTTGGGTGAGCATTGGTAAACCCTTTTTTGGGAATCCTGGGTCCCACTGCATTGGCCAATGGGATGCTTGAGTGAGCATTGGTGAACCATTTTTTGGGTGAGCAAAAATGCTCTCTTTGCCTTTTTTCTATTTTCAATTGATGAATGAAATTGGGTGTCTGAGCCGATGACTGTGTATATGTGAATGGATTTTGGTGCTTCATTAGTGTGGAGGTTTGGGTTAAAAAATTTGAACTATACAGTCTATATATAGAGAGAGCAATATATATATACAGTCTGGCTCCAGTGCGCACTGGTAAGCGCACTGCATTTTTAAGCCTAAATAAACCGTGGGTCAGTGGGGCGGCAGGATGGAGCACGGGTCAGTGGAGCGCTCTGCGATTTTTTAGGCTTACAAACCCAGTGCGTACACGAGTGCGCTTACCCAGTGCACACTGGAGCCTTACTATATGTATATATATACACTAGTAGTAATAAAACCGTGCCCGCGGGCACGAAAAAAAATAAAGAAAAAAAAACCAAAAAAAAAAAATGTAATACTTTAAAAATTCAAATCTTTTGCGTAAAATTGTGTCGGTTAGTCAAACCCACATGCTATTAATGTGAAGACATAGATTTCATGGGCACATCAACATACTATCACTTCATTGATTTTGATTTTGAAATTAAACTGAGATGTGGTTGGGTTTTTTTACAACAGATTCATTATATTCAAACAACCACAAAGCATAGACAAAAATGATAGAAAACTATAACCCAAAAAAAGAGGTCTTTTTTTTAACATGTTCTTTTCTTTCTTCTTTTTTTCTTTTTTTTTTTTCTTTTTTTTTTCCCCTTTAATGGTTTATTCTTTTAGCTTCTGTTTAAATATACATATATATATATATATATATATGAAAGCTTGCCATGTTGCATTGTCTAAGGTACTTAAATCCTACATTAGGTTCCTCGTAATGTATAAGAAAAAAAAGTCAGACATAAATTAAAATAAACTATAAAAGATGTGGTATGACTTTCAAACCGTTTAGAAACTGAATTGAGAACCCTAACATTAATCTAAACCTAGACTAATTTTCCTCAATTCATATAGTACCTTAAATGTAAACATGCAAATCGAAATCCAAGCAAAAAAATACAGCTTCTCAATTCAATTAGCTTGGAATAGAGGCATTTGGAAAGGAAGCAAACCATGAACTATATGGAGAAAGATATGATCTCAATATTTGATATAGAGAGATGTGATATATATGGATAGACAATGTGTACAGAGGGAGGGAATGGATTGAAGAGAATAACTAGGTGAGAGAAAGAAAGAATTGATAGGATACAATACAAATTAGTTGTGCATGTTACCATTTTTGGTGGAGCAACGATTGGACGGTTTAAAATATCCAACTCTCTCTCAATGGTTGGGATTGCAAGTTTCTAAAATAGGAGAGCCCCACACCAGCCTCCCTTGTTATATAAATATATAATATCGAGAGAGACCTGGGGAATTGGAAAAGAAGTGCATTGAGTGAGGTTTATATAGTAGATAGGTGAGAATTATTGGTAGGGTTGCAAGTCGGGCGGGTCAACCCGCGAGAAGCGTGAGCCTGACCCAAAAATTCCCAGGCTTGGGCCCACAATACTTTCATAGTGCACGAGCCTGGGCAGAAATTAGGAAGCCCAAATTGAATTTGGGTTGGGCTTGGGCAAAAAATTACCAACCCGTGGAACCCAGGCCCGAGCCCGAATTGCCTATGTTATGTATATTTTATTATATATATATATATGTGTATGTATAGTGTTGTATATATACTGTGTGTATGTATATATATAGTGTGTGTGTGTATGTATATATATAGTGTATGTACTATGTATGAGAAGGTGCAAACATGAAAAGCAACCTGTCAAATGCCCAATTCGGGCAACCTATGGAACCTGATTTAACCACGAGTTGGGTCGTGGGCAAGGATACCATGGATTTACCTCGGGCCTGGGCGGGATTGGGCTGCCCATATTAGAATTCGGGCCGGACCTGGGCAGTGCCTGAGACCCTCGGGTCCCGCCCGACTTGCATCCCTAGTTATTGGGAAAGAAAAAGGGTAGAGGAAAAGGCTGAAGAGAGGGAGAAGAAAAACCTGGGGATTGGTGAAGTTGAAAAGAAGTGCATTTTGAGTGAGGTTATATTGTAGACAGGTGACATGACTTCCATACAATTCTTTGGGTGTGGTTTGTTATATAGGTTCTCTCTCATAATAGTGGGATCCAATTAACCACGATTAAGGTGTATAGAAGTTAGTTCTATAGATAGGTGGGAGTTATTAGGAGAGAGAAAGGGTAGGGGAAAAGACTGAAGAGAGAATTTTTTTTTGGCTTTTGGTTTACTGCCGGAGAGAAAAAGAAAAGTATTGTACGTAGGTTTATATATAGGAAAAACTGGGCAGACTCTCTGTAGATCGAAATTGTCAATATGAAACTGTTTTTCTTGCCATAAATGGCAATTTCTATCCACAGGGAGTTGCCCTAGAATTGCCCTTATACACACACACACACACACACACACACACACACACAAGGTTATCGGCACGTGTTTCGCACGTACTTATCCCCACGTATTAGTTTTTTTTAGCAAATTCTAATACTGTTATGAATTGTGTAATAATTAATAAATTAATGAAAGACATTATCTTGTCTCGAATTATCTTCATTGACTTTTACAATGTGACTATTTCTATATTATGGGTATTTTTCCCCCTTTAGGTTGTGTTATGGCATTCAAGTATTGCAACTAATAATACATGGTAAGAAATGAAATATGAGTTAGCCATGTTTCCCAAATATGATTCCAAAATGCTTTTTGTGGTCCCTTTTATGTGTTTATCTTTGCGTTTTCAACCATTTTTTTCCTTTCAAGAATGCACTAATAATTGCATTTACAAACATCTAGGTAACGATTTTTTACGACTTCACCATATATTCAAAGTTCCTTTATGGACATTAGTTTTGAAACGGTAAATGACACATACAACAGATTGGTAACTATTTGTTGTTTTCCTTCCCCATCATTCGAACACATAAAATGCGAAGAGGAAGTAATTATTTCTAAGTTGTTTTCTTCATCCAAAATTCTAACACATACTAAGGAATAATATTAGACATGTGTGTGTAATAAAATTATATTTATAACCATGTGTGTAAATTAATTTTTAGGCATATGTTAAAATAAGTAAAGCCTTCATTGAGTATGGACCTCTCAATTGTCATACTGATATGTTATCAATTGTATAATAATTTAATAAATTAATGAAATACATTATCATCTCTCTAATTCGCTTCATTGACTTTACAATGTGAGTACTTCTATATTATTTTTCCCCTTTAGATTGTGTTATGGTATTCAAATGCTGCAACTAATAATACATGGTCAGAAATGAAATTTGAGTAAGCCATTGTTTGTACCATAAAATATAATTTCACCATATTACTATATTCCTATAGTAATGCAATTTTAATATATCACCATATTACTATGTAATAATAAAAATATTACTATTATTATAAGCTATTTTGGCTTGCCATGGAAGCAATTTGAAAATTACTAGCAGGACACTTGGCATCGTAGGATTAATGCAAATGTGGTTACTTGAAGATCAATGGTGGCTAGAGTGGAAGTCAATTTGGAGAGAGCTTCTCTTGAAAGAAACACATGTGTAAATGAATTTGAATTGGTAGTTAATGTAATAGGAGGGGAATATTCAAATTCAAATGGGTAGTTATAGACTTTCTCTATAAATAGATGTAATATACTCCTTTGTAATGGTCCTTGACCAAACAATGCATTAATAGACATACTTTGTTCTTCTCTTTTTCCCTTAGCCGGCCACCATGGCCTTTTAATTTAATGTAACTTAGTTTTAGTTATAGTTATACTTTAATGATTTCGGCGTTCTTAGTTTAATTAATTGACTTAGTTCTTATACTTTCAGTTTTGTTTGACTTTCAATTTCTTCCACTTCGAAGGCTTTGGTTCGAGATCGCATTCCTTTTACTTTGTAATCACATGTTTATCAAATCACTCTATTTCATCTCACACGTTTGAAGTCCTTGTTAAGGCATCGAATGGTCACAATTGGCCTGGTGAGGCGCATTTGGTTTACGCAGTTACACAATCACATTGGCAACTTACTTGCCTGGCACGCTCGCACTTATATAATTCCACTTATATCCTTAGAGAAATTTTCCAACCAAACAGCCATGCTTCCCAAATATGATTCCAAAATGCTTTTTGTGACCCCATTTTATGTTTCCATCTTTGTGTTTTCAACTCCTTTAAATAAAGCACTGATGATTGCATTTAAGTAATAATATTTTAACGTGTTATTTCTATCTCCATTGATATGGTTTCGCAAATTTAATTTTGACGGCCTTTTTTTTTTTTTTTTTTTTTTTCCATTCTTGAAAATATATAATTTTGTTGATGATTTGGCATGAAATTTCAGTAAAAGTCAATTTGGTATGATTTTACAGATTTAATTCGGACATTTATTTTTTGTTTTATTTTTTCATTCTTGGTAGTATTTGTTGTTGCATTTTGAAGTGGTAATAGATAATTTTGTTCATGATTTTAATACAAAAGTTTAGAGCATACCAAATAGCTGAAATATAGTAGATTGACTTTTAAATTTCAAGTTCACGTAAATATAATTATTTGTCTGAAATGACACCAACAACAAAATAGTTGTCATAAAGTTCACTGAAATGTAATTTTGACTGCAAAGGTTGGCTAAATTCATAACAAAGTTGACGAAAATGTAAAAAGTTGGCCTAAATATAACTATTCATGTAAAATGATACCGAAAACTAAATAGCCGTAAAAGTTGAATGAATTCAAAATACAAAGTTGACCAAGATGCAATTAATTGTCATATTGTCTACGTAAATGTAATAAGGAGTAATATAGTTGATTCATTTGTGATTTTATATTAATTTTATTTCTTTTGATGACCTAAACGTAATTATTTCATCTGAAATGACAGAATTACCCCACACAAATCAATATATCCTTGTGTAACTGTAGAGATCTATAAGTAGTATGATATAGTAAATGAATATTATGATATTTGACTAACGATGGGATAGGTGTACAACATTTTTCACAATCCTCTCATTTCTATAGTCTTGTGTGTGTGTGTGTGTATATATATATATATATATATATATGATTTTTGAGCACTTCCGTCATTGCTTTCGTCACTCGAAGGTAGTGTTTGGCAATTTTTTCCTTTTGCGCCTTGATTTTCTTCCTCCCTCTCTGACACTTTGACAAACGCAGCTAAGAGAGAGACAGAGAGAGCAGAAAGTGTGAAATAAAAAAAGAATAACAAATATAATTATTATGTACTATCTACCATCAATATCCAAGATGTTGAATTCGTTTGAGGTTTTTTTTTTTTTTTTTTGGTCTTATTCAAACAGTAATTTTTACTGTTTATTACTATTCACTTTTGACTAATAATATGGGAGATACTACAGTGTAGTTGCTACTTCTTTCCTTCCCTTTATTTTACTTTCATTTTTACCTAAACATAAAAAATGTATAAAAACAAATAATTACTTGCATTTGAGTGACACACCATTAATTTATATTAATTCAAATATGCATATAAAACTAAGAATTTGGGGGATTAAATGAGCACTATGTCTATTATATTGGTACATAAATGTGCAATATTCAATGTTTGTCAGTGGTGCGCAGAAAAGTGTGAAAGTTTCACATAGCACAAAATACATGTATTTAAAGCATAGAATGTCAAATTTAATGTGAATTTCAAAATGTGCCTAACATTACTATGCCACATATATATATATATATATGCTTATAAAAGACCTTTGGTATCAACTTTCGTATATGTTAATATATATATATATATATATATATGAATAGATAGAAGATAGAGCATGCTATAGTTTAAATTTGGTAAAATTACTCATGAAAAACCTCCTCTTGACTCAAATCTATATTAACCATTAAATTTTGTTTGGGTAATTATTTGGTAACAACTTTCATACAACCTCCTAAAAAATGTGTCTATCTCTCTCCTGTGTCGCTGTGGAGTCTAGTGACATCACAGGAAAGACATAAACACGTCTTTTTAGGAGGTTGTATGAAAGTTGTCACCAAAAAATTACTCATTTTGTTTTACTCAGATTTTAATCACATTGAACCAACAGAATTCACATACTTAGATTTTGACAGAGGTTGATTATGGACTGCCAAATCTTTTAAAAGTTTTTATTCAAAATTTTGATTTGATATGAATTTGAGTAAGAGTTGTGGATATTAACAAAATTTTGTATTTAAATGATAAATAATAATAATAATAATAACAACAATAGTATTAAAAAAAAAAGAATTACTATTGGAGAGTCTTGTGTATAATATAAGGGTGAGTTTGATAACTCAATTAAATAGTAAAAATGAAAAATTTTAGCATTTATTTTATTTCAGTCCATTTGGTAAATATAACACTTGATTGAAAAAAACAGCTAAAAATATTTATATTGAAACTAATTATTAAATGCAGTCTATTTCAAACTTTCTGTATTGCAAGCACTATTTCTGAAAATTTTAAATATCTTACCCACTCTCCTCCCCCCCCCCCCCCCTACACACACACATAACTCAACCCAATCTCAAAATCTCATAATGACTCACAGTAAAGCTCAACAGAGGCCACTCATTCAAACTGAAAAACAAATAGGAGAACAAGCAAAGACTCTTCCTATGGAAGTTGAACTCTCAATCTCTCCACTGGGGAGTAAAAATATCACACAATTTGAGCAAAGTCCGCTTGACCTTCTTCACATGCAAACCACCTGGATCAATCAAATTGGTCGATTCAATTCAATCGATTGATCAATTTTCAAAATTTTCATATAGTATAAAATTTGAACCAAACTGTCATTTTACGCTAAATCGAATCAAACCGAACTAAAATCAAGTAGCTCGACTGAAAATTTCACCCCTTATAGTTGCAGTGTTTGGGCAGCCCACGTGCGACCAATGTGCTATGCGTCCTTGTAACGCTACAAAGAGAATACCCCCTATTAAAATCTGACGGCTCAGATAAAATCCACACTCCGAAGCCTGTGGGTTCCACAAAAACCCTAAAATATCTGAAATTGTACCCATTTAAGTACCACCGTTCTATCTGTAGGCGCACTCCCAATTTTAATTTCTTCTACTCCTCACTCTGCTCTGCGTCATAAATCTCTCTCTCTCTCTCTCAGCCACTTTCTCTCTCTCTAAAAAAGTCATGTCGGACGAAGAGCATCACTTCGAGTCTAAGGCCGACGCCGGAGCTTCCAAGACCTATCCTCAGCAGGCCGGTACCATCCGCAAGAACGGTTACATCGTCATCAAAGGCAGGCCCTGCAAGGTTCGCTTCCTCGATCTAATCTAGCTTTTCTCTCTCTATAGATATATATATATATATATATATCTCATCTTTCAGATCTGATGTTTTAGGGCTTGTTATGATGTTCAAATTGGTTATAAAGACTTTATTTTTATGAATTGATGATTTATATATATATATATAGGTACATAGATTAGGGCTTTTGCGATGCTAGACCCTGTTATTGAACTGAATAATAGACAGTATGTATGGTTGATTGTAATTTTTGATTTTGTAAACCCTAGAGGTTGATTTATGGTGCTTGTTTCTTTGTCCTGTCCCCACTTTTTTTTTTTTTTTTTTTTCTTTTTTTTTCTGTTTTGTCAAGTTTGATATTTTTGGTGTATGTGATGTGGTGATCTCCTTGTTTCATTTGTCCTGGATACATTTTTAATTGATTTCTCTTTGATACGTACGTTTATAGATTGGGTTTAATTGGATTTTCCTTTTCGTATTTGGACTCCTTTTGGTTTTCTAGGTTGGTATTTGCCCTCCATAAGAATTACATGGGGTGGTAATTTCTCCTATGTTTTGTGTTTGTTTTAATACGTCAGTGATGTTGATTTGTTATCTCAATGGAACAATTGTGGCTAGATAAAAATATTTGATTATTGGAATATCTTGAACACTTTTATCTGCTAGTATACAAAGAGAGAAAAAAAAACAGGTTAAAGACATTTCCAGTTTCTCTCTTTTGCCATGATTTTGAAAAAGTAAAGCTTTGCTCTTTGCCAAACACCACCCCCCCCTCCTTCCTTTTCCAATGGAACGTTGAATCTTTGGAAAGTCTATTGTTTCCTTCATTAAGTTAGTTTCTTGTCCTATAAGAGCAACTTTTTATAAATAATACTAGGGGGAATTACTCAAAAGAACAATTAGGGAACAAGTGTTAAGCTTAAAAGACAACTTAAAAGTACTCTTAACAAAAATGACAAAAAGTTGATAGCGGTGCTTGCATGGTATAAGTGCGCGCGCCATAACATCTCCCATGAACAATTGCACACCTCCTCAAGCGCCTCACTCCCGCGCACTGCCCCAAGCCACTCACATCGCGTGAATGGTTGTGTCATATGAAACTCCATTTTGAAAATGTATTTTGAATTTTAAACCTCCATAACTTTTGATCCACAACTTTGTTTTCTCAAATTTTATGCCGTTGGAATCATGTCGACGAGAGCTACAAAACCAGTACAATATTGATATGTTTTGTGCAAACAAAAACAAAAAAGCGGCAATTTACGTGCCTTGTTCAGTTGTTTTTGAAAAACTTGAATTTTCACTTAATATTTGTGTACGTGTTCAGTGATATTTAACTTACTTATCATGTATGCCAGGTGAAATTTCACTAGAAGTAACTGTTTGGAGTTTAAAGTCCAATTTGATTATTAATTTGTTAAAAAGTCTCTCAAATGCAAAGTTAAGTGAAATTTCACTTAATGTCCATGTATGAGTTAAGTGAAATTTCACTAAATATTCATGTATGCATGGTGAAATTTCAACCTCACTTTTTTTTTTTGGTTGTTTGTGTGTGTGTGCGCGCGCGCGCGCGCGCATATTAAACAATGCATATTTTTGTTAAAAGAATTCACAATCAATTATACAACACAAATTTTCAATCACAACAAATGCAGGAATTCTTGTTAAAATTCGCCTTCCCCCCCCCCCCCCCCCCCCCTCAAAACATATAAGTTTGGCATACATGAATATTAAGTGATAATTCACTGAACCCGTACATACCTTGTTCCTGAATAACTTGAAGTTAAACTTAACATTCGTCATTCGTGTATTCGTTCAATGAGATACCACTTAGTTTACTTGTATGCCTAGTGAAAATTCACCGACTATCCCAAAAGTCACTCGAAGCAACTCTCTAGAGTTTAAGGTCCAATTTGATACTTAGTTTGTTAAAAAGTCCCTCAAATGTCGATTTAAGTGAAATTTCACTAAATGTTCATGTACAAGTTCAGTGAAATTTCACTTAATATTCATGTATGCCAAGTGAAATTTCACCTCTCTTTTTTTCCTTCATATTAAACAATGCATATTTCGTTTTAAAAAAATCAAATTTCACAAATCAATTATAAAACATAGTTTTACAACCCAAACAAATGCAAAATTCTTGTGAAATTTCACTAAAACTCTCCTTAAGAACAAAATGAACATTCGTTTTTTTTCTTTCTCAAAACATATCAACTTGGCATACATGAATATTAAGTAAAAATTTAGTAACCCATACACGAATATTATGTGAAAAATTCTATTTGGTTCGTTGGAACATGGCATGTAAAAATAGGAGTTTTTTCTTTTGCTAAAAACATATCAACAATGGAACTAGTTTTGTAGCTCTCGTCGACACGGTTCCAACGGTATAAAATTTGTAAAAAACAGAGTTGTAGATCAAAAGTTATGGAGGTTTAAAATTAAAAAAAAAACATTTACGAAATGGATCTCATATGGTAAAGCCACTCACATAGTGTGAGTGGCTGAAGGCAGCAGCACGCTCTTGAGGCGCGCGGTAGTGACGTGGGATCTCCTATGGTGCTCGCACTTATACCGTGCGACGACATGCTACGATTCTTTCTGTCCTTTTCAAAAAATGGTCAAACCAATTTGGATTTTGAACTTTTGAATATTACTTTAGGGATTTATGGCTAATTATCTATTAATACTATGGGCAATTAGTGAAAACGACATTACGACAAGAATTTTTAGAGTTCAGGATAATTAAGATTCTTGATTAGGGAAAAGTCCTCCATACAAGAAATTCACTTGGCATTCATGAATATTAAGTGAAATTTCACTGAACCCATACGTGAATATTAACTGAAATTTCACTTAACCCGACCTTAGAGGGACTTTGTAACAAACTAAGAATCAAATTTGTCTTTAAACTTTGGTTACTTACTTCTAGGGACTTTCGCCTAAATTTTTGATAATAACTATGTTTTCCAAAGTTGTATCCCAAATTAGATTTCCCGCATATGTTGCATTGGTATCACATCAACTACAGTGGGACCACCTGAATTTTTGTTAGAAGTTGTGGTTCCAGTGGCGCATTTGTGGGGAACCTAAATTTTGGATAAAAATTTGGGAACCATAGTATTTCTCTTAATTCTTTACGTCTTACACTTGAGAGCTAGTTTTGATGCTACGTCGTGTATTATGAGTGGCACCCCTTTAAGTGACAGGGCTTCCTTTTTCATTCCTGCATATTTTTCGTCTTGTACTGAGGTCTATCCCTGGTGCAGGTTGTGGAGGTCTCAACTTCCAAGACTGGCAAGCATGGTCATGCTAAATGTCACTTTGTTGCAATTGACATCTTCAATGGAAAGAAGCTTGAAGATATTGTTCCCTCTTCCCACAATTGTGACGTACGACTGTTTTTTAATCATGTTTTTGTTTTTCAGTGTTCTACATTTGATTATTTTCAAATCTTGAGGTGCGTACCTATGAATTACAGGTTCCCCATGTCAACCGTACTGACTACCAGCTGATTGATATCTCTGAGGATGGATTTGTATATACTTACTCTACCTTGTGCATTTGCATTATTGTTTTTTTGTGAATATTGGCTTTATATGTTTTTCCGAATGATTTAGGTGAGCCTGCTGACCGAGAATGGTAATACTAAGGATGACCTGAGACTTCCAACCGATGATAATCTGCTTACCCAGGTTAGTGCACATAGTTTGTTTCGTCTTGGGGATTCCATTTTTGTACTTGTAATGCTTTTATTTTCCTTTTTCTTTATTGGTTTGCTCTTATGGATCCAAATATTTGAGTTGAAAATATACCAACTTCTCTTTTTTGAAATCTGTTGTGAACCTTTTTAAGTTATTAATGAGTAAACTGATTTTTTGTTAATCAAAATTGTTTAGTTGGGGTGGGTTAATTATGGGCATTTTTTTTTTTTTTTTTTTTTTGGGGGGGGGGGGGGGGGGGGGGGTGTTTGAGCGGTATGGTATTGTTTCTAACTGTGTAAAAACATATTCCATTGGAAATTTATTAGTCATTTTCTAAGATTTCATTGTCTACATTCTAGAGTGGAGGCTTTTGATAATCTTTTGATTCCTAATCTTGGAATTCTGGAGTGGAGGCCACAACCATTCTTTTGAGATCCCAGTAGTTCCACATTGTTTCCACCAACTTAATCCAATCATTTTTCTGCTGATGTTACGACTCAGCTAGATTCTGATTTAGTTACACCGAGTGGCTTGGGCGTGGGTAAAAGTTTGAGCTAAGTTGACAGTTTTCTTTGGGCAAAAAACAAAAAATTGATAATTTATCATGTGAAACCTTGTGTGTGACGTGCATAAACATTAGTTTAAGTTTGCCACAGGTTGTTCCATTTAACACTTTGTGGTCTAGTTGTTTGTTGGGTTTTGTCTTTTCTTCCTGGTTGGAAACATAGCTTACCTAAGAGGGAAAGCTATCATCTTATTGTTCTTGGATATTTAAACTGATTTTCTGGAGTTCCTGAGAGTTGGTTGTGGCCTTCTGTGATTGATTATATCTCGAGGATTTTGAATGCTCTTTGTTGGTTACCCCAGAATTGCTGTAATTTTCAATACCACAGACGCATTCAAATTTCCAAAAAGTGCAATAATTTTCAGTAACCATACGCAGTCAAATTTCTAAATCTGCTTTTCCTGGGTAACCAGACATAAATTAACATTCATCGAGTAATTTGATTAATGGTACCATTTTGGGATGGGGAAAATGGGCTATGCAAGGCCCTGAAAGTTCATCATTCCCCTTGACCCGTCCCTTTCTTATCCTACCAAGCAAACAGTCTGTTACATTCGCCTGTAGACCCGTGTGGTATTGTTCCCTTTTGCAATGGAGAGATGTCAAATGTTGGTTGCCCTTGGCTGGAAAGTTATAGTTTAATGCATCCTTGGATTGTAGAGATACAGGATTTATGGGTGGCGTGCATAATTTGTAGTTTGTTGTAGTAGTAGTATGCATCATCTTTCTTTTAGTTTGGTTGTGCTGTTCAAAAGGTTTGATTCCGACTCGCTCTTCGAGTTTGTTAGGAGTATTATATTACCAATTTCGATATCAAACTGACACTGTTGTTACACTATTTGTAATATATGCAGATCAAGGATGGATTTGGTGAGGGAAAGGACTTGGTTGTGTCTGTCATGTCTGCTATGGGAGAGGAGCAGATTAATGCCCTTAAGGATATTGGCCCCAAGTAACTTCATTAAGTTATATGGAGAATGCTCGGGGCCTTTCTATTTCTGGTGGTTTCTGTGCTTTAAGGACCTACTAGGCCACCATTTTGAGGAACCTTTTCTTGTAATGGTTTCTTAGCTGTGATGTGGCCTTCACTCTTTTAAGAGGGTTTTTTTTTTCATTATTTTTATTAGCGATGTGATGACCGACCGATAGTTTTGGTGTACTGCCTGAACTTTTTAATGTTTTCATGGTGTGAGACAATTGATTTGCCATAAACTCTGTATACTCCTTTTGCGCCTTAAGCTGTTGTGAAGTCGCATATAGATTTCCGTTATCTACTGTTGGTTTCATTACTGGTTATTTGCTTACTTGCTTGGTGTGAAATTGTGAATAATTCACCTTCTTGATAGTGGACATAAAGATGGTATGCCATCAGTTGGTTGACTAACCATTGATGATTGTAATCACATTTATCATGGCTCCTCGTGAATGTTGAAAATATTTTTGTATTTCAGGCAATTTTTATCCAATTTTGTTTCATTGGGTATTGGCCATGCTCTATTTTAATCATGTTGGGTTTAGGTGTTGAAAATGTCATTCTGTACTTTTTCAACTTCATAATCTTACTTGGTCTTTGTAAAATGCTCATTTTTTTTGGTTTTAAGACCAACATAAGTCAGACCAAATGTCTAAACAGTAAACATATAGCCATGTTTGGCGAGCCGGATAAGTGGGTCGGATTGGATAAAAATTATCTAATCAGTGTATTTTTTTCATTTTTTTTTTTTCGAATTTTTTTGTAGAATTTTTTTTTCAGAATTTTCTTCAAAGTTTTATTTTTTTTTTCCAAAATTTTCCCCTTTTTTGTAATTTTTTTCCCTAGAATTGCTTCCTTTTTTAATTTTTTTTCCCATGCCTTTTTTTTTCCCCGTATCTTTTTCCATATTTGCTTCTTTTTTAAAAAAAAATTCCCATCTTTGCATTTTGTTTTTACCTTTGAGCTCCCTTTTTTCCCATATTTACTTTTTTTTTTTTTAGATTTGTTTTTTTTAATATAAAAAAAAAATCAACTCTTTTTTTCCTTTTTTCCACATTTAAAAAAAATGTATATATTAAAAAACATAATTTAGTTATTATCCAAAACTTATATCCCAACACGACAAAACACAGAATTATGATAAAACAGCTTATCCGATAGTTTTATCCAGCATGTTCCAAACACAGTACAACATAAATGCTTATACGACAAAATTACTAATCCAATCCGATCCTGCCTTATTCTGTCAAATCCAACAGTTTTATCCGGCCAGCCAAACAAGGCCGTAGAGGGTCAGGTCATACAAGCCATGTGATTAATGCAATCGCAACATATACTCATAACCTTACTGATGAATCGACGCAAACTCCTGGCAAAAAATTGACTCATAATTGAGCCCACAAGAGAGTTAAAATGGCACAAAATGGAATTCCCAAATCAGTAGATGTCTGAGCAAAAAAATGACTCAAAATTAACCCAATCATTTAAAAAAAAAAAGCCTTGAAAATGGACTTTCTGAGTCAACAGCTGTTCATCAGCAAATTACTTCAGGCCCATCTCCTAAAATTTAACAATCCAATTAACAATCATTGTATTGTCAACTGAATCTCCCAAATCCAAAGTTTTCAAATAAATGTGAGCAACATTGATCATCCAGTAGACATTTTATACCACAAGGGTTCAACGTACACCTCTTTATGTTCACCATCCTTTCTGGGGGATCACGAAGGTTCTAGCAGTTTTT
Source organism: Hydrangea macrophylla (assembly GCA_033977485.1). Taxonomy (NCBI): domain Eukaryota; kingdom Viridiplantae; phylum Streptophyta; class Magnoliopsida; order Cornales; family Hydrangeaceae; genus Hydrangea; species Hydrangea macrophylla. The sequence goes on from CM066983.1 coordinate 83,385,674, forward strand.
CTTCTTATCCCAGGAATCGAATGGCCGTTCCTAGCCAATCTTCAGGAATTTTGCCTTTCAATTCCCCGTTTAGGGCCCTTAACGAGTGGTCTGAAGCTGCCTGTACAAGTAAAAAAGAAATTAGACTCTGTTTCGTTTGTGGATTTAGAGAAGGAGAAGAAAGAAAAATAATTAGGAAAACTAGTTCGCTTGTGTTTTCCCTACATCCTTCACCAATATTAAGAATAAAAAAAATTCCAACATATAATTGTAAAGTAAGTAAAAAGGAAGGGCAAAAATCAAAATAGTTTGCTCATCGTTTCCTTACTAACCAAACAGAGGAGAAGGGTTTCCTCTTATGTGTACTCTTCTATTCCCTCACTAAATCCATGAGCCAAACAAAGCCTTAGTGTCTATGAGTTCTTAAAATGTACAAGATTATGGTAGAAGATGATCGAAAGTCATACCTTCACGATGTAGACATCAATTCCAAGTTTTGCAATCGCTGCAGCTTCTGATATCTTTGTTACCATCCCACCTGTTGTATCATGGGCTGCTACAGTGAACCCAACTGTTGAAGACAACATGGTAAAAGAATTAAACTTACATGTCATATTCTGTACAAAGTGGTGGAAATACTGAATTCAAACTAATGAGCTGAAAAACCACTGGTATGTCATCTCCACAGGCAACAGGTCAACTTTGTAAGCTTGAGAACCTGTCTGGGTTTTGGCAAGCAAACAATAAGTTGCAGTAAATATGATACTTTTAGCTGTATATCACTGCACATGCACCGTTTGATTTTACGTGTACTCTACTGAAGTAAAATTCTTTTTTACCAATAATTTGAAACATGATGGTGGTTTTTAGATCTTCAATGGAGATTTCACTCATCTATATTTTTGTTTTCATTAGAGTTGAAATCACAATTTCAACGCAAGTGTTGGAGTAAGGAAATAATATCGCAGTCTTTCTATATTGAATATTCTATTTATGGGTCATGTTGACCAACTTTATTTTTGGTTTAATTGCTTTTCCTTTTATAATTTGGTGTATATATTGATTGAGATGTAAATAACAAATTAAGTTTTCCCAAATCCTTTTTGGTATCAGAGCCAAAATAACCCTAACCCTAACATCACCCACCACCACTTGCCGCGACACCCACCACCCACCTACACCCTCGGCGCAACCAGACGCAGTCCCCATCCCAGTCGCCGACCACTCTCGCCACCCCCCAGGCCAGTCGGCTTGGGCCTGCAGCTTCTCCGACTGCTCCTTCTCCCCTTCACGGGCATCCTTGTGATGATTTAAGAGCCTTTTGTGCTCATTCGTCGTCTTGTCGGGTAACCACGTCTCCGATTACCCCTGTCTAAGTCTGCCGCTGTCAACCGGCTGTCCACCCCTCACGTCTCACCTTGTTTTTTGAAGTTATCCTCCCAACGCTACCATGGGTGATCCTGTTAAGTCCGGTCCTACAACCACTGTTCCTCCTACTGCTCGTCTGGATCTCTCTCATCCAACTCCCGCTCAACGAGTTACTACTGTCCTCTTGAACGGGAAAAATTTTCATGGATGGTCCAATTCCCCTCGTCTGTACCTTGGCAGCAAATGGAAGATTGGCTGGTTACTTGGCAAGGTTCCTCTACCGGAGGAAACTGATGCTAAGTATGATGAATGGTTCTCCGATAATTGTATTATTTTGGGGTGGATGTTTAATTCGATGGAGGAGACGATATATCACATGTTTATGTATCACACCACTATTCATGGGCTTTGGACAACATTGACGAAGATGTATGCTCATGCTCACTCCGATTCACGAGTCTTTGAACTTTACTAGGACATCTCTCATGCCTCTCAGGCTTCTCTGGGACATTCTGTATCCGAGTTCTTTAGCTATCTGCAGACCCGGTGTGAGGAATTAGCTCAACATGAGCCCATCAGTGATTTTCCTAATGATGGTCACGTTGAAGTCAAACGTCTCGATTGTCGGCATGCCTATAAATTTTTGATGGGCCTAAAACCAGAGTTTGAGGCCCTACGTACCCAGATTCTAAACATTGTTCCAATGCCCTCTTTATTTAAGGCTTTTGCTACTGTTGAGGGAGATGAGCGTCGTCGTCGTCTTTTGTCATCGTCATCTGTGACTGTCCCTTCAGCTTCCGATCAGATGGCTTTCGCTGTACACTCAGGTCAGTGACCTCCTTCAGGCTCCCGTCACACTATTGGTGCTTCCTCGGGTCCTCGTCCTACCGGCAACCATCCATATTGCCAGTACTATCGTGTGCCCGGTCACACTATTGATCGGTGTTTTGATCTCTAATATAATAAGGCTCGGGCTTCTGAGCGTGAGAGGGGTGCCCCTCGTACCGATGCCATCGTTGAAATGACTCCACCTCCATCAAATTATGCAGAGTTTCAGTCTCAAATAGCCCAGTTTCAGTCACATTTTATCTCCTCCTTTGCCTTCGGATCTACAGCTGTAATTGCTACAGGCCCTCCTACAGGTACTCCTACTGCTCTCCATAGTAAGTCAGCTAATCCCACATGGATTCTGGATTCTGGTGCTACTGATCACATGACTGGTGAGTCTTCTATGTTTGTCTCCTTTTACACCTATTGATGAGTCGGTCCGTATTGCCGATGGTTCCTTTGTTTCTGTTCATAGTCAGGGTAATGTTTATTTGTCCTCTGATATTACTCTCTCATCGGTCTATTATATCCCTAACTTCGCCTACAATCTTTTGTCTATTAATCGTCTTGCCAAAGACCATAATTGTGCTGTTGTGTTCTTACCCAGTTGTTGCTACTTACAGGACCTGACTTCGAAGAAGATTTTTGGCATGAGGTATGAGCGTGATGGCCTCTACTACTTTGACACTCCTATGTTTTCCAATCTGCAAGCTACCGTTTTACCTAGTTCTAATAAGTCTGTTTTACCGGATTCTCATAAATATGTGTTTAGTCTTAAAACTCTAGATTTGTGGCATGCTCGCCTCGGACATGCAAATTTCCAGTATTTATGTTGGTTGTTCCCCAATTTGAATAAAGCTTGCAAGGATTTTAATTTTAAATGTGTGGTTTGTGAATTGTCTAAACATACTCGTACCTCGTATATTCCTCGCATGCATAGAGCACCTAGTGCATTTGATCTTATTCATTCTGATATATGGGGCCCTTCACCTGTTACAGCCTTATCTCAGCGTCGCTATTATGTCACTTTCATTGATGATCACACTCATTGCACTTTGGTTTATCTTGTGAAGACAAAATCTGAGGTTTTTTCTCACTTTAAAAATTTTCTTCAAATGGTTAAAACTAAATATAATACTGTTGTGCGTAATATACGATCTGATAATGGTCGCGAGTACATCACTGATGATTTTAGGGCAACCCTTAACAAAGATGGGATACTTCAACAACTTACATGTCTCTATACCCCTGAACAGAATGGTGTGGCGGAGCGTAAGAATCGCCACATCATGGCAGTTGCTCATTGTCACTTGTGTGGTACGAATGTCCCTAAATATTTTTGGCACATGGTTGTCCTTACTACCAGGGCCGGTCTCGAGTATTTGGAGGCCCGGGACGAACTACTAAAAGGGAGGCCCTTATACGGGAGTTCGGGGGCAGTGCCTCTGAGGCGATTTTTTTGGGGGTCAATTTATACATAATTGGCAATTTTTTTTAGGGTTTACTTATACACAATTGATAATTTTTTTGGGGGGCCTACTAATAATATAAGTCTATTTGTGAAACTTAAACATTGTATAGTGTCTTTCAAAATTCTAGAGGGGCCTATTTCTAAAACTCAAAAAATTCTTACATTAAAAGTCTAATTTTTAAAATTCTAGGGGCCTTTGCTTTTGAGTTTTATATACATCTATATCAATATATATGTAGTTGATGACACTAAATTGTACCTTGGGAAAGGCCTAAATGTAAAACACTTAAAAATCTCAAGGTAAAAATATAATTATAAAAATTTCATGGAGGCCCTCAAAATTTTGTGAACTTTGGTGGCCCGGGGCGATTGCCCCTTTTGCCCCCCCTTTGGGCCGGCCATGCTTACTACCACATATCTTATTAATTGCACTCCCAGCCTTGTTCTGGCTGGGAAGGCTCCCCTTCAGGTCCTCAAGCCTTCCAACACTCTTTTATCTATTTTACCTCGTTTTTTGGTGCACTTGCTTTGTTCAAAATAGGAGTTCTACCCGAAAAAACTTGATAATAAATCAGTTCGCTGTGTGTTTTTGGGGTACTCATCTATGTCTAAGGGATATCAGTGCTATGATCTGGTTACTCGTCATTTATATCATTCTTTGGATGTTACACTTCTGGAAACTGTTCCATTCTTTCCAAGTTTTTCTCCTTCAGAAACTACACCGATGTAGCCTGTTGTGGTAGATGACTATATTCTGCTTCGCTCTGTTCATATTCTTGACTCCACCGATGATTCCTTACCTCCTGTTATCACAAGTGATCCTTCGCAAGTTTACTCTCGCCGTCCACGCCCTTCTGCCCTCTTGCCATCGTCTTCTCCGGATTCAGGTAACTCTCCTTCTCCTTTATCTCCTGTTGTTCCTACTCCTGCTGATCATCCCCGTTATCCTACTCGTGTTCGTTGCCTGCCTGCCCGCTCGTTTTCTTCTAACAATACTAATCATCTAATTTCTAAGTATATTTCTTATCAGGGCTTATCTGCTTCCTACCACTCTTTTCTCAATCAGGTTGATTTGGTCTCCATTCCTTGTTCCATTCATGAAGCCCTCCAAAATCCTAAGTGGGTCGCTGCCATGGAAGCAGAAATACATGCCCTTCAGGGTAATCAGACATGGGAGCTTGTTGATCTTCCCGCCAGTGAGCGTACTGTTGGTTGTAAATGGGTCTTTAGTCTAAAGTATTTGGCAAATGGGTCCCTTGATCGGTATAAGGCTCGGTTGGTAGCTAAAGGGTTTACACAGGTGCCTGGTAAGGATTTTGGTGCCACTTTTGCTCCAGTGGCCAAGTTAATTACGGTCCGTCTCCTGGTATCGTTAGTTGCCTCTTATTCTTGGCCTCTACACCAGCTGGATGTTAAGAACGCTTTTCTTAACGGTGATTTGTCTGAGACAATTTATATGGATCCTCCACCTGGTTTTCAGCCTCAGGGGGAGTGTTCCGGGAAAGTCTGTCGCCTCCGCAAATCTCTTTACGGGCTTAAGCAATCTCCCTGTGCATGGTTTAGTCGTTTTAGTGGTGTGGTCCTTGGTATGGGATTTACTCGATGTCAGTCTAATCACACGTTTTTTACTCGTCGCCAGACTCAAGGGAAATGTATTATTATCTCAGTTTATGTTGGCGATATCATTATTACTGGCGATGATGTTCTTGGTATCGCTTAAGTAAAGCATGATCTGGGTGTGTCATTTGATGTTAAGGATTTGGGCCTCCTCCGTTATTTTCTTGGTATTGAGGTTGCTAGGTCTCGACAAGGTATTTCGTTATCTCAGAGAAAGTATTCTCTTGATCTTCTTCAGGATACAGGTATGCTTAGGTGTAGGCCTGCCTTTTCTCCGACAGACCCAAACCTTAAGGCTTAAACTGACTGCAGAAATGGGAGACTTGTTACCAGATCCTTCAGTGTACCAACGTCTTGTGGGTCGTCTCATCTATCTGACGAACACAAGACCGGACCTTACTTTTGTTGTTAGTATTGTGGGCCAATTTATGCATTCACCGCGCACGTATCATTTAGATGTTGTCTACCATATCCTTCGATACCTCAAGACTTATCCTGGTCTTGGACTGTTCTTTACAGCAGGAGCACAGTTTAGTCTCTCCTGCTTCACAGATGCGGATTATGCAGGCTCTAGGATTGACCGGCATTCTACCTCTGGCTTCTGTACTTTTCGTGGCAATCACCTTATCTCCTGGAAGAGTAAGAAGCAAACTGTTGTTTCACGCTCATCTGTTGAAGCTGAGTACAGTGCTATGGCTCAGGGCACGTGTGACATTCTGTGGCTTCAGTCTCTACTGAGTGAGTTGGGTTTTCCAGTAGCAGAATCATCTACCTTGTTCTGTGACAATAAATCTTCCATCCTGTTATCTTGAGACTCTGTTCTTCATGAGAGAACTAAGCATGTGGAGGTTGACATCCACTTCATTCGAGAGAAAGTTTGGTCAGGTGTTATTACTCCAAGCTTTGTTTCCTCATCCAATCAAACCGCCGATATATTTACCAAGTCTGTTGGTCCAACACTTCTTCAGTCTTATATTGGCAAGCTGGGTCTCATTAATGTCTTCGCTCCAGCTTGAGGAGGAGTGTACGTTGGAATAAGGAGATAATATCGCAGTCTTGCTACATTGAATATTCTATTTATGGTTCATGTTGACCAACTTTATTTTTGGTTTAACTTTTCCTTTTATACTTTCACAACTTGGTGTGTATATTGATTGAGATGTAAATAACAAATTAAGTTTTCCCAAATCCTTTTGTAAGAAGGGCGTAATTTAAATTCAAAGAGTCTCCAGGGATTATTATAAAAGATAAAAAGAAGTCTTACCTTGAATGTTTTGTCAATGTCCATGTTTTTATGTGTAGAAATTTATTAATAATCGCCACAGATTTGACAAGATATATCATCTCTCTTATGGATACGATAATATATGCATACTTCTATGATAAATCTTATCTCCAGCATTATGCAAGTGTCAAGAAAACTTAATATACTCTAAAGCTTCCAAAGAACAAGTGGGCACTGGACATGCATAAAAATGCAGTGCAAAAATGATTGTACTAATAAGTAAAACCATGGGTTGAATTCTGAGAAACCAGAATGCCTGAGAGCTACATTATGATGATGAATAAAGCATTGTCTAACCTTGCTTATTCATGTTTTGTAATGTTGGATTCACCACAGACCAGCTCCCATCCTCACGCACAGCTGGCATGTAAAACATCATCATCCCAGCCCAATATTAGAAATAGTACCTACTGAATAATCTAGGTTTTAAACTATGTGCTCACCAATCTCTTTGAGGAGCACTGCGTCAGGTTCTGTTGGTGGCCGGTCGTATACACCCCAAACATCTGTCTTAAATAAAAATAATATAGGATAACACGCATACAAAGCTGCTTCCATGTGTCAAAATAGAAGCTAGTTTAAGATTGAAATGGTGAAGTGCAACTACGTTATTTTTCTTACTCCATACAACAGAACATATGGACGATATATAGTTTTCAAAGATATTGACATAACCTCCTGTTCACAACCTTCCGTATAGGTGTGGCAATTTATTGAAGCAGGGAATTAGAATTTCTACATCTATTGAAGCAGACACCGCTTTTGAATTGAATGCACCCAGACATCCATCACTGTATAACATCTTACATACAAGCAGGAACTATTTAAATTTCATTTACTGATGTAAATAATAAAGGGTTATATTAGAAAGCAACATTACTTCCACATTCATGTCTGATAGCAACTCACAACTTCATGTCAAAAGAACATAAGCATGAATAAAAATGGTTGATAGGTTAAAAATAATCAATCAATCAAGAGTGGATACAAGAAAAACCACGAATTCTGGATTTAATTGTGCAGCAAGATGACGAATGATCACATCTCCGCTCAATATAGTACAACCCTGGTAGAATAAAGTTTAATCATGCATCTGTCAATGCTAAACTCCAATGACTGAAACGTTGACAATCTTTACTCAGAGAGATCAAACCTGTGAACCATCAAACACTGCATCTCCATGCAGAACCTAGAATAACCATGTGAATGAAAAAGGAAATAAGAAACTAAAGATAAAATAATAATAACAGCCAACATATTGACAATGAAACTATGAGTCTTTCTTTGTATCTGAAAACCCTAAAACTTTATAGCATGTGTAACCGATATATCCTAGCAAAATCAACAAGAATATATAGTTGCCTATACGTTAGTATTCCCACCAAAACAGAGACAAATTTTAATTTGAAACTAAAATTTCCATCATGTTTCCCTCCAAGTTTGTCTTTTCCACTAGAGTAATACTGACACAAGATGAGCTCCGACTTGACAAGAAAATATACTGGAGAAAAGAAAAAAGGCAGGCTAAAGAAAATGAGTATCAAGAGAGGATAGTACTCCTAATCCATCATTCTTTTAGTTCTATTTTAATAAAATTATATGAGGACCATGGCACTATCCAAGTTGGAATAGTTCCACTCCCTGACACACCCACACACACACACACACAAAAAAAAAAAACTTTAACTATTATTTTAAGTCCATTAAACAGAAAGTTGACAAGCTCAAGAAAATTTCAAACAAGTTTAAAAAATGAACAAATTGATCAGAACTTCTCTCTGCTTTATAATTTCACATAAAACGTGATGATTTAGATTGCACTCAAGAAGCAAATATATAGAGGAAAAAGACATAGGCTATAGCTAAGTCAAGCTTCAACATCTCAACCGTAATCTAAAAGATAAAACTTACAGGCACAAAACCAGAGTGAATAGCCTTAGCCACCATAGAAACATCAGCTGTGGGTAGCTGCAATATATGAGCTAGGACTTTAAATTTCTGGGAGTTGAAAAGAAATAACCATAACCAAATAAAGAGATACATTAAACAAAATCATGCAATCAATTGAAATAGTTCTAACAAATACAGTGCTTGTAACGCCTTCTAACATTTCTTTCACAAGTTGACCATCCGCATGAAAATGGAGACATTCCAACAGAAGGAATATCCTCTGCAAAGAAAAGTCAAAACTTTAGTTAAGAGTCCAACAAGTAGAGCTGGTAAAGCAGATAACAGCAGGCAATACAATTGAAAGGTCATTAAACATATTGCATGTGACTACTAAATTTAATTCCTAGAAGTAAAAAATAAAATAAAAGGGCAGCCCGGTGCACAAAGCTCCCGCAGTGCGGCGTCCGGGGAAGGGTCGGACCACACTGGGTCAATTGTACGTGTAAGTAACATGTTCCTAAGATGTTGATGCTAGATGCATGGTTCAAAAACTTGAGAATTTTCACTCAAGTTGAAAACTGGTAAAATTTTATTGAGCAAAAGATGTTGAAACAGAAGGCTATCAGCTTGAGGCAATTGAAAAGACAAACTATTTAATAATAACTGCAGATCTTTAACGAACAATTTTGTGATGAATACGTACCTCTTGCTAGTGCTCTAACAATTTCAAGATTGAGAGATGTAACCTGAAATTATGGAAATGAGAAAAAAAAAAAAATTACACAAAGTATGGATCAAAACTCTCTTACCACCAAATATCTGATAAAGATGAATGAACATAAGACAGACCAGATAAACCAATGACAGAAATAAATAGTTGTTGAAATAAAGAGCACTTTTTTAATTTCCCAATTAAAATTAGGGTTAACATCATCTACCAACCCATGTCTATTGAATAATGTTTGGCTTATTAAAATATACCTAAACTACCCTTACCCAGTTTGCAGAAGATTGAAACGACCTTGGGGCTGACACAAAGACCCATCTCTGCATCTTCCAGTTGAAAATTACATAAATTTGAAAACTATATATACCAAAAGACATGAGAAAAAAAAAAAGTAATTTTGGGGCAAACGTGGGTATGTTTCAACGAATCTTCGGTTGAAATCTGATTTTATATTCCTGAAAATTTTGAAGAACTATGAAAATTGTTCTAATAGATTTCAGAAAAATAACTTCTATAGAATCGTGAAAATTGTGAAATTTGTAAATACTTAACAGATGGGCTCTTTAGACATTCTTTAAATACTTTCAATTAATTTCTTCATTAATTTTGACCGCTAGATTGTAATTTTACCAAAGCAGGGGGAAGTGTTGTTCTTCAAACGTAAAAACCTCAGGGGTGGTAGGTGATATTAACCCACCAGAAATATGAAGCCATAATTGCCAAAGATAGATTTGAGGTATCCAAAATAGATTAGAGGACAACGTGATTAGCTCAGTCAGTCCCTTGGCTAATAAAGAGCTCCAAAAGAAAATCCCAGACTCGGTACAAACAAACAAGGACATGAAACCAATCCGCTTTATATTTGTGTAAATTTACAGGTATCCAAAATCTGTCGCAGTGTCGTATAAAGATACCCAAGAAGCATAAATAGATAAGAATGAAAGAAGGTTAATAGTTGCAACATGGTTAAACTAAACTATAATCTAAATGGAGGCAAACCACAATAACAAGAAAGTGAAGTTTTTTATACAAAGTTACACATTTACACTCTTAGAAGAAATAATTATAATTTTACCCCAAAATCGAAGGAATAAGCAAGCAAGGATACAGGGGAATTTGGGCATTGAACAAGGATTTTACTCATTTTTGAAGCCATTTTAGAGACAGTCACACTCATTCACTAAAATAAAGAAAATTATCAAGAATAATATTCAAAATCTCTAAATAAGCATGGTGACATGGTTGTAACTTGTAAGCTGTACATTGGAATATACATTTTTTATAATCTTTTCAATAGCAAACGGTAAACATTTGGAATATTCTGCAACATCCATTTTTCACATATTTTAACAAGCTATGAGTGACATCACAGCTTTGCACGTGAAAGGGTGGGCGAACAGCGAACTATATCTTCTTTTAGTTTTTCTCCTTGATGGAGGAGGGAACTAACCTCCTACGAACTACAAGAAAGAATAAGCTGATATACAAGGACTCAAACAACTGCAAGGACTCAAACAACTGCAAATCCAAGGACATACTTAAAGTTATAATTCCAGAGAAATAGTTAAATTGAGAAGAGTGTGTGTACAATAAAGCAAGTTTGATAAATTCATCTATTCTACTTCATCGATTTTATCCAATGCTATATTATGGCTACTTGATAATCCAAGAAAATCAAATTGGCTTTACATTTGCATAGCATTTGAAGGCACATATCCAGCATCTTATATCCAAACATAGGAAAGAAAGTGGAACAATTGCCACAAATGATCATACATATTTATTGAAAAAAAACAGGTCAATGGCTTGAGATTCAGTGAAATGCCCTTTGACACCCAGGCACTTGCTTACCCAATCAGGAACCCTTCTAACTTGATTACATTTAAAAAAAAAAAAAAAAAAAAACAAACACACAAACAAACAAACAATTGCATTCAGTTCGCAACGTCCAAACATTTATGGGTCAGAATTTCTAGAAATCAAAATTAATCACAATAACAATGTAAAAAGGTACTAAATCTTACAGAAATTCGTGTGGCAACAAAACCAGCCTTAACAAGAGGTTGGTGTAATCCTCCTTTATGAACTCCAGATCTGCTAGCCTGAAAGTGCCCAAAAGAACCTGAACCCGACACAACAGAATATAAGCTAAACCATCATATATTTAGGAGCACTTTAAATGAATGGCCATGTTACCATCCAAAAATGAAATGTTACATTCATTGTTGATTCATTCACATTGTTTACACCTATTACGTGAAATGAAATGAATTGTTGACCTGTGAATCAAAATTGAATTCTTCTCTTATGATTTCATGAGAATTTCCAACTACACACAACAAAATAAACCACATAAAAAGAACCTGCTCCATGGACGACAATAAAACTGCTCAAGTCCAAACTGGGTTGATCACTAAAATCATCAGCAACAAATGAAGTTTCCGAGAATCCAGGCCACTTGCTCCAATCCATCCCGAGAACCTTCCCAGGAGAAGAACCCGATACCATTGCTCGCCTTAGCTGTGATGACACAATTTCGAGAATTTCCTCATTTATCTTCTCAAATTCATTTTTGCAAGTAATTGCAGAACCTCCTGCATCAGATATATATAATTTTTTTTTTTTTTTTACTTCAAAAATAAGCACATCAACAATATGCATTTATGTGTAGCCTCTCTCTCTCTCTCTCTCTCTCTCTCTCTCTCTCTCTCTCTCTCTCTCTCTCTCAACACACACGCACACACACACGCTGGAAGCATCGACATTTCTAAGAAGGCAAAATGTGTCTCGTGTCATGCTGTGCCCGACGCATGGACACAACACTTCATGACACTTTTCCTTCATAGCACATGCTGTGCCCGACGTGCAATTTTTAGGATTTTGTCAGCGGGTGTCTGTGTCGTGTGGTAATCCATACTTCATTGCACATATGCATATAAAATACTAATGTAATCATAAATTTTCACTTATTAGTTGTTATACTTATTCCAAAACCTTCAAACCAGCAATAACTAAGCACGTGGAACAATTCATTATAACCCCAACAATAATTAAATGAGTCCTAATTGAACATAGAAAATAAAATTAAAAAAACTCGAAATTTTAATCCAACTGTAAATTTACAAGCATTTGAAGAGATAAACATAGAGAGTAGAATAACAAATTAATATAAGAAGCTCGATCATTTCGATGAATAGATCGCATTTCTTGATGAATCTCGTGTAATCAATCACTTGCTCTAATCCTTCATTTAAAAACCCATTAAAAATCCCCCTTTTTAAATTTTTTTTTTTTTTTTTTTTTTAAATTTTATTTATTTATTTCTGTTTCTTCTTTTGGAGTTTATCCGAGTCAACAAGTGTGTGTGGGATCATCCATTTGCATTTCATTTACAAGAAGCGCAAATCAATATAGATACACCTGACCTGAATATGTATTATGTATATAACTATCTATATGTGTTGTAGTGCAGAAGGTTGCTGACCGAGTTTGACGATGCACCGGACTGGTTTTGCCAGATTGATAGCAGCTGTAGGATTGTTGGAGTTGGAGTTGGAGGTGCTTTGTTGCTTCGTTCGATTTTGATCCTCCATTTGGCTTTCCTTCACTTCACTTCACTTCACTTCCAGTTCCAAAAATAAAAAATAAAAAGGGTCTGTGTGTGAGCTGTTCAACTTTATTCAAGCTTATGCCATAGGACTATAGGAGTGCTGCTTCATAAGGACGTGTTTGGGACTGTCTACAATAGCTTCTAACACAATTTGATTTTGAAAAAGAATCAATATTTTTTTTTTTTTTTTTTTTTTGAGTCACGCACACTCTGCCAGCTTAATAGCACACCAACCAAATCTCTTCTATTTTAGTGGTAGGCGGATCATGACAGGAGGGTGTTCTACCCCTTAGTTTTTTGTTCGAGATTTTATATAGATATATATAAGGATTTATTCAGGGGCTTTGGCCTCTCTAAGGGAGGTTAGGGGTTTCGAAGCCTCTGAGGGTTATGTAAGTTAGTTGGAGGGATGAATCTCAAGATGGACAATGTCCAACTTGATGTGGGTTCAGATCTTACCGCTAGCTTGCATTTTTGATTTACCTGGTGTGTGTGTGTATGTTGTGGGGTCAGTGCACATACCCGGGGTGTGCCCCCTGTACTCCGGATGATAATATGTACTGATCCCGAAGTCATGGAGAACAGAATAGAAGATTTGTCCTCATGTTCGAAAAAAATATATATATAACACACCAAGGACTGGCATTTTGATCTTAACCCAACAATTACATAAACATGGAACTATCTAGAATTAGTGGAATTTTTTTTTATTTTTTTTAAGTGTGGAAGACTTTATAGTCTGTAACTTCTCATGTGAGAAAGTACGTAACTTCTACTCTTTGGATTCTTAATAGTTGTAGATGTCCGCTTGAGATCAACTATAATTATACCTCATGCTACCACCAATGGTTAAAATCAGCTTTCTCAAATGAAAAAGTGATCAATATAGCATTACCATTTTTTTCTTTTTCTTTTTTCTTTTTTCTTCTTTTTTTTCTTCCTGAGTAATGCTATCTTTTTAAATTTTGAAGCTTAATTCAACGTCAGTTATACCATGGCATGAGACACAATACTGAAAGAGCATTTGAAAGGCATAACAATATTCCATTTTTCGTTTTAAACTATAGAAGCAGCTCTCATGTCACCACAACCTATAACTTTGAGTAAAGCTCTTCAACAAACCTCTTCCATTCTTTGACTTAAACACATATCAAAATTGAGTTTAAATCAAATTTAAAATAGAAATAACACTATTCTCAAATTTAAAATAAAAATAACAATATTTTATGGACTTCAATTTTGATATATGTTTGAGTAATAGTTAAAGGCTTCTTTTTCTTTTCTTTTTTAAATAATAATAATTTACTCAAACTTGATTTGTTACTCAAAACTTTAATCACCAAAAAAAAATTTAATAATGTAAAAATAAATAAATAAATAAATAACTGAGTAACACTATTAAATAGCCCCTACTTTTTTCTTTTTCTTTTTCTTTTTTCTTTTTTTTTTTTTTTTTTTTGCTTCAAAATAGCCCTACATTTTTTTTCTCGAATTTTAATTCACACTTGAATAAATTTTTGAGCAAAAGCTGGTCATGGCCTAATAACAAATTACTACTTGTACATAATTTGTGGAGTATTACATATGCAAGATACAACACAACTTCATAATAACAACTAGGGTTAATTACACAAACCTACTCTGAGGTTTGTCTGACCTCTTTTGCATATTGAGAAATTATACTAACCTCCCTTGAGGTTTAATTTGAGTTACACTCACCTTCCCTCTATTAGTGGACTATCCACCCTCCTGACAGAAATCGATGATGTAAGCAATTTTTAATTATCAAATGCCCAAAATACCATTGCTTATCCTAATAAAAAAAATAGGAGAAATTGGTGTAAAGGGCATTAAGACAAGCTAAATTAGAATGAAGAATACTTAATAAAACAACTTGGTTTTTACTCATAATTTTTTGTGGACCAAAATATCCGCATCTTCATCACCTAACCTTACTATAAAGACCTTAGCTACCATTACCACTACCCATGCCTAGCATTTGGCCACCACCACTTCCACCTCTGACGACTACCATTACCATCTCCGGCGACCTCCGGCGACCGCCATTAGCACCTCCGGCGACCATCACCTATCATCCCACCTACAATTTGCGGCTCCTATTAGAAAAATGATTGAAATCATCAAACAAAATTATAATATCCACCCACGAAATTGCTAAAAACTCACTATCAACAACAAATTTTGAAGAAATCAGATGAAGAAACTAAGTGAAATTTCATTCAACAGTTCTAACCATCTTAAGAGAAATTTCTCTTAAGATCAGTTGGCCGTGGAGATTTGTGTTGTTAGTGGTGGTGGTGGCTGGCTGTGGTGGTGGCAATGGAGGGGGAGGAGAGAGAGATGGTGGTGGTGGTGGCTATGGAGGGAGAGGAGAGAGAAAGTTAGAGAGAGAAGAGAGTTGGCGGTAGTGACTCCAGCAACGGCTCAGGCGACGGCGACGGCGACGATGAGATGACTCCGGTGGTGGCTCTGGTGGTGGTGGTTGTGATGGTGGTGGCTATGGACGGAGGAGGAAAAAAAGTTAGAGAGAGAAAGAGAGATGGTGGTGGTGGTGGCTATGGAGGGGAAGGAGAGAAAAAGTTAGAGAGAGAAGAGAGTTGGTGGTAGTGGCTCCGGCGACGACGGCTCGGATGGTGGTTCTGGTGGTGGTGGTTGTGATGGTGGTGGTTATGGAGGGAGGAGGAGAGAAAAAGTTAGAGAGAGAAAAGAGATGGTGGTAGTGGTATCTTAGGGTTTCATGGGCAATTTTGTCATTTAGAGTGAAATTTAAAATTTTATAGAACTAAGAGTGAAAGTTAAAATTTTAGAAGACTTTGGGAGGGAAAGTTTTTTTAGAGTGTGTCCATGTGTGGGTTTTTGATTATGGCTTATTCTTTAGTCCAACTTAGCCCAACTTTAGGGGCATTACACCAAGTCTCCCTAAAAAATAAGGATAATTACACAAAACCTCCCTTGAGATATGGCATAACCTCCCTCATTACAAAAGTGTTTTTTTTGTGTGTTTTTTTCCCTCTCTTCTTCCTTGTTCCGTTTCTCAACAAAAATTATTTTTTTTCCCCAAAATTTAGAATCATCTCTCTTATTTTTCAAAATAACAATATTACCCTTAATATTTTTTACAGTCCCTTCAATTTTCCCTGAAGCATGAAAAGTTCTATCCAACAAACTAAATTCAAGATTGTCTAGATTCTTTTAACTTATCTATCATATTTATTCCATAGATAGGAAATTTAAATTATGAAATTGAATTTGATGATATGCTTGAAGACATTGCAGATCTTGGAATAGGAAGGAACTTGAAAAAATTGAAAGATACTCTTCTTAGTGGTATGGCAAGGTTAGCCCAAGCCCTTTTCTCATTGCAAAAAGCAAAATTTATTTGAGGGTAAAATATATATTTGCACAAACTGTAAATCTAGATAGATTTTTGTGGGTGATAAGGGAGTTCTGTTTAATTTTTCAAAACATAAGGCATATCCGTAAAATTTAATGTAGGGACAATTTAGTACTTTTATACCTTCCGTAATAGACGTTATACTACCGTTACTTTTAAGGGAGATCCGTGTAATTAAGTCAAACCTCAAGGGAGGTTTGTGTAATTAACCCTAATAGTTATTGAATGTTGTCTATAGGAGCATCTCCAACCATATCACCTAAAATTTCTCTAATTTTTAGCCAAAATCATTGTTTTAAAAACTGGATTGAACGGTCTGGTGGAATCGGTTGAGCGGTCGATCGGTTCACGAAACAGTCCAGTTTGAACCAGAAAATTGAAAAAATACCAAACTAGTCTATTTTGTAAAAATCGAAAAACCCAGCGGTTAAATCGGTGGTTCAATCGTCCGAAAAACTGAAAATTTTTTATTTTTTTTTAATTTAACGTTTTATATATTTACATATTTTATATTATTAATATTTATTACATAATTATGACATCACAGTTCAATTCCGGTTGATCCAACGGTTGAACCAGTGACCCGTGACCCAGTCTTTTTTCCAGTTCGATGACCAGTCCAGTTTTCAAAACACTGGCCAAAATAGCTACAAAGTTATTCTGGCTAATAACTTTTAAGCCCCCAACTCCAACCATATTCCCCATTGTAGGGAGGATTGCATTATTATATTAATTAGTTTTTTACCTGTGCATAAACTATTTTATAACATAAAGTGTAAAAAATAATAAAAGTTTTTCAATCCGGTAGATAACATAAAATCTCAATTTTTAAACATTTCAAATTCAACACCTATAATAAAATAATAGTTATTATTAGGGATTCAATGCTAAATAAAAAAGGGTGTTTGGAGTAACTTAATGTGCAAAATTGTAAAATTTTGCTAGCATTGCCTCTCCTTGTGCCATATGGCACTTAAGGCTTCCATATTATTATAATATAATAAGATTTTTAAACAAAAGTTGGAAATTTTAAATACACTCTCTCTCATTAAATGAATATGGTTTATTTTATTTTTCATTATTTTATTTATAGAATTATAAGATTTAATCCCTCATAATGGGTCAAAAAAAGATCTAGTGTATTTGACTTTTTAAAATCTAAAATTCATCCTTAATTGTTAAGAAATATAAAAATTAGTCCCTTCCCCCCAATCTGTGTATTTTTTATGGACAATATTATCCTCATCATTAGATACACACACATATATATATACAGATCGCTTCTCGTGCGGGAGTCTGCAACTTATTAGAGTCCGCAACTTAATAAGTTGCAGACTTCTGGTTTCAGCCACTGGATCCTGTGAAATTACTACAATACCCTTAATGAAAGCTGGATCCAAGCTGAAACAGAAGAAGTTGCGGACTCCCGCACAAGAAGCGTTCCGTATATACATATATATATATATCATCAACTTAAATTAGGATTTTCAAATTGATTAGGACAATATATAATTAAATGCAATTATCTCTCTCTCTCCTCCCCTTTACTACCCAATAAATGCATCATTTCTCTCTATATTTATCTCTATCTTTAAAATGGTTAGTGAGATTCAGAGATGAGTTTCTCTCTCTCTCTCTCTCTCTCTCTCTCTCTCTCTCTCTCTCTCTCTCTCTCTCTCTCTCTCTCTCCATCCTTTACGAATAAATATTGATACAACGGGGGTACCACGTCAATATTTATCCCCTCTCACATCATTTGAAAAGTGTGCTTACGTGGAGGGTGACTCCCATGGAAATAGGGGGTCAGATATATAAATGAAAGAATTTGATTGGTTTGTGATACCACGTCATAAATACAATCCTTGCATTCAATATCTAGTCCTCCTTCACAGTATCTGTCTATATGTATCTCTCTCTCTATATATATATAATATATATCTCCTCTCCTTTTCAAATCTGTTCACATGGGTTTCCTCCATGTAAAAGAAGACGTCTAGAAAAGAGATTAGGAGATGTAGGTGATCACCTCTCTCTCACCCCCACCTTCAACAGTCTTAGAGATAGAGAAAAACCAACCACTTACCCTAGGTCCCTAACTCACACAGTTTATACGCATTTGTAGTGTTATGTATATATCTCTCTTTAGTTATTATACATACATACATACATATATATATATATATGCAGCAACGAGTTCACAAAACCATAACTCAAACAGAGACTCCTCGATAGAAGCAGTTCTAACGCCGTTAGAAACTGACGGCGTTTCCATTGCTCTAATTACTCTTTCAGTGGTGGTCAGTGAGATTTTTTTTTGGTGAGAAATTTTCTCATCAAATCTGTTAGCCTTAAGGTATATTAAGGCATATTTAATTATGTTTTGATGATGTCAAATATGCTATAATAATTACATGATTCATATTAATTCATTCTTTGTTATTATCATAGTCATTTTCATGCTTATATATAATCTCATGTATTAATTTTGTATCAATGTTTTAACATCTTGTGTGCATGAGATTTAATTGATGTAGATCAAGATTACAAGGAGCTCAACAAGGATCAAGCTTGAATACTTGAAGATATTTCATCCTTGGTTGAAGTCTAGGACCATCATTGTAAGGCATCTTGATCTCACACTCTTAGGGGCTCAAACAAATGCTAAAAGTTAAAGTTTTGGAAACAAATTTTAAATGGGTCATCTTTAAAGCAATGCCCCAACAAATTGGAAAATAATTAGATGTTGAGTTTTATATGGTTGGAAAGGTATTTGAATCTAGTTTCCAAAACATCAAACGGATCGCAAATTCAATTTTTGTAGAGGGAGTTATGGCCATTTTAGTGGAGATGTGTCAGTCTGCCAAACAGGGAGGGGCAGTCGACTGAAGGCCCGATGCAGTCGAACGAACTGTGCAGAATGCAAATAAAACCCTCTGTAAACACGTCTCAGTCGACTGCTTTAAGGGTAGTCGACTGCTTTAAGGGGCAGTCGACTGCTTCATGTTCCAGTCGACTGAATCGACCTGGAAAGGCATAACGACTAGTTTTTTAAGGGGCTTTTAATTACCAAATGTGCCACCAACGGCTATAATCTTTCTTGGCCTATAAATATATGTTTTCCCACACCATTTTATGTTGATCAATCAATTGGAAAACATCCATTTCAATCACACAACTTGTTAATTCTTAATCATTCATAATTGAGCCCTAGTTGTGTGAGTTTATCAATTTGCTCTAGCTTTCAATTGTAATCTTTGAGAGAGTGAATTGTAGTGAGCTTCAATTGTATTATCCACTCTATAAAGAGAGTTCAATTTGTATCAAATCAATTGTAAAGGTTGAGGGTTAGTAACCCTTGTGTGCAAAGAAGAGGAGTTCTTCTTTGGGAGAGATCATAGGCTCTTGTAACGGTTTGGTGCACACCCGTAAGTGCTCCGGGAACGGTTTGGTCTACACCCGTGAAGTAGATCGGATTAAGGAATCCTCAAGAGGTGTTCTTGAGGGGTGGACGTAGGCCGCGGGGTGCGATTGCCGAACCACTTGAAAATTCGGTTTGCAAGTTTCTCTTCCCTTATCTCTTTACATTATTGTTTGTGTTTTGTGTTTAATTTGCAATTAAGTTTTTAAAAGGTTAATTTCCGCTAAAACCTTATTCACCCCCCCTCTAAGGTTTCCACTTTTGGGCCAACAAAATCCATATTTTTCTCTCCTTTATTTGGTGAGAATTTCTCACCATAACATATACTATAATTTCTCATTTATGATTAGTGAGAAATGGTTTTTTTTTTGGTGAAAAATTTTCCCTTCAAACCCATGGAGGGGGAGGAGAGAGAAAGTTAGAGAGAGAAGAGAGTTAGTGGTAGTGGCTCTGGCGACAACGGCTCCGGTGGTGGTGGTTGTGATGGGGGTGGCTATGGAGGGAGGAGGAGAGAAAAAGTTAGAGAGAGAAAAGAGATGGTGGTAGTGGTCTCTTAGGGTTTCATGGGCAATTTTGCCATTTAGAGATAAATTCAAAATTTTATAGGACTAAGAGGGAAAGTTAAAATTTTAGAAGACTTTGAGAGGGAAAGTTTTTTTTAGAGTGTGTCCTTGTGTGAGTTTTTGATTATGGCTTGTCCTTTAGTCCAACTTAGCCCAATCTTAGGGGCCTTACACCAAGTCTCCCTAAAAAATAAGGGTAATTACACAAAACCTCCCTTGAGATATGGCATAACCTCCCTCATTACAAAAAGTGTTTTTTTGTTAAAAAATTTTTTTCTCTCTTCTTCCTTGTTCCGTTCCTCAACAAAAATGATTTTTTTCCCCCAAAATTTAGAATCATCTCTCTTATTTTTCAAAATAACAATATTACCCTTAATATTTTTTATAGTCCCTTCAATTTTCCATGAAGCATGAAAAGTTCTATCCAACAAACTAAATTCAAAATTGTCTAGATTCTTTTAACCAATCATGTCCATCATATTTATTCCATAGACAGGAAATTTAAATTATGAAATTGAATTTGATGATATGCTTGAAGACATTGCAGATCTTGGAACAGGAAGGAACTTGAAAAAAATTGAAAGATGCACTTCTTAGAGGTATGGCAAGGTTAGCCCAATCCCTTTTCTCATTGCAAAAAGCAAATTTTATTTGAGGGTAAAATAATATATTTGCAGAAACGGTAAATCTAGTTAGATTTTTGTGGGTTTCAAAATATAAGGGAGGTCCGTGAAATTTAATGTAGGGGCAATTTAGTACTTTTATACCTTCCGTAATAGACGTTATGCTATCGTCACTTTTAAGGAAGATCTGTGTAATTAACCCTAATAGGTATTGAATGTTATCTATAGGAGCATCTCCAACCAAATCATCTAAAATTTCTCTAATTTTTAGCCAAAATCATTGTTTTAAAAACTGGATTGAACGGTCCGGTTGAATCGGTTGAGCGGTCGACCGGTTCACGAAACAGTCCAGTTTGAACCAGAAAATCGGAAAAATACCAAAACTAGTCTATTTTGTAAAAACTGAAAAACCCATCGGTTAAACCGGTGGTTCAATCGTCCGAAAACCCGAAATTTTTTGATTTTTTGATTTAATGTTTAATATATTTGCATATTTTATATTATCATTAATATTTATTACATAATTATGACATCACAGTTCAACTCCGATTGATCCAACGGTTGAACCAATGACCCGTGACCCAGTCTTTTTTCCGGTTCGATGACCAGTCCAGTTTTCAAAACATTGGCCAAAATAGCTACAAAGTTATTTTGGCTAATCACTTTTAAGCCCCCAACTCCAACCATATTCCCCATTATCCCCATTATAGGGAGGGTTGCATTATTATATTAATTTTTATACAAAAGTTAGAAATTTTAAATACACTCTCTCTCATTAAATGAATATGGTTTATTTTATTTTTCATTATTTTATTTATAAAATTATAAGATTTAATCCCTCATAATGGGTCAAAAAAAGATCTAGTGTATTTGACTTTTTAAACTCTAAAATTCATCCTTAATTGTTAAGAAATATAAAAATTAGTCCCTTCCCCCCAATCTGTGTATTTTTTTATGGACAATATTATCCTCATCATTAGATACACACAGAAACACACATATATACATATATATCATCAGCTTAAAATTAGGATTTTCAAATTGATTAGGGCAATATATAATTAAATGCAATTATCTCTCTCTCTCTCTCTCTCTCGGCCCTTTACTACCCATTAAATGAATCATCTCTATCTATATTTATCTCTATCTCCAAAATGGTCAGTGAGATTCGGAGATGGGTTTCTCTCTCTCTCTCTCTCTCTCTCTCTCTCTCTCTCTCTCCTCTCCTTTACAAATAAATATTGGATACAACGGGGGTACCATATCAGTATTTATCCATCTCACATCATTTGAAAAGTGTGATTACGTGGAGCGTGACTCCCATGGAAATAGGGGGTCAGATATATAAATGAAAGAATTCGATTGGTTTGTAATACCACATCATAAATACAACCATTGCATTCAATATTTAGTCCTCCTTTACAGTATCTGTCTATATGTATCTCTCTCTCTCTCTCTCTATATATATATATATATCTCCTTTCCTTTTCAAATCTGTTCACATGGGTTTCCTCTATGTAAAAGAAGACGTCTAGAAAAGAGATTAGGAGATGTAGGTGTTCACCTCTCTCTCACCCCACCTTCAATAGTCTTAGAGATAGAGAAAAACCAACCCCTTTCCCTAGGTCCCTAACTCACACAGTTTATATGCATTTGTAGTGTTATGTATATCTCTCTCTTCAGTTATTATACATCTATATATGCAGCAACGAGTTCCAAAAATCATAACTCAAACAGAGACTCATCGATAGAAGCAGTTCTAACGCTGTTAGAAACTGACGGCGTTTCCATTGCTCTTTCAGTGATGGTCAGTGAGATTTTTTTTTGGTGAAAAATTTTCTCATGAAATCCATATTTCTCTCTCCTTTATTTGGTGAGAATTTCTCACCATAATATATACTATAATTTCTCATTTATGATTAGTGAGAAATTGTTTTTTTTTTTTTTGTGCGAAAATTTCCCTTCAAACCCATATTTCTCTCTTCTTGATTTGGTGAGAATTTCTCACCGTAATATATATAATTTATCATTTGTGGTTAGTGAGAAATTTAATTATTTAATTATCTCTCTAACTGGTTTGGTCAATTTTTAGATTTTTATAAGATATATATATATATATATATATGTATTTTATGGGTTTTGAATTTCAAAATCCTGATTTTATATAGTTATATGAATTTTGAATTTAAAAATACTGATTTGTGGGAGTGGGGGTATTTTAGTCATAAAATAGGTGATGAACTAATTTCTAAGTTGACTTATAGAATGGATCAGAAAATGCTACAATAAATGACTGAAATCTAAAGAGCCCTTTTATTTTTGGATAATTACCCATACTCACACACTCTCTCTCCTCATCAAATTTGGAGAACCCAAAAGGGATTCCCCAAAATGGAGAACCATTTGGGGAATCGTTGAAGCTCAAAAAATGCATTTTTTTTTTGTTGTGTTTTTGTTTTTGTTTTTTTTTTAATTTTTTTTATCACACTTAGAAAATGCATTTTGATTCCCCAAAATAGCTAGAAAGTTATTATAGATAATGTGGTTAGAGATGCTCCAAGAAAATAGAAGTCGGTAATAATAGATTATGACTGCAATAGTTATAAAAAAAATAATAATTTAGGACTGCAATAAATTATTAAGCTTTCCGAAATTAAAATTTTAGTTATCCTTCTAAAATTAGCATTGAGTCCCTCAATGATGTATTTTCATGGTTAAAGGACAGCTGATGTTCCTTTATATTAAAAACCCATCATATATATGAACACTTGTGCAACATATTTAAGATCTTTGACCCTTTGACAAACATTTTTTTATGATAATTTAACTAAACCATAAATATACTATAATCCTAGATTTTATTTTACTTTTGGTAAGAACAACCCCAGATGAGTAATAATGCTATACTTATCCAATATTGTATGAGACTATGAGTTACTATAAATTTATACTAACACATCTAGTGCGCGCCTACTGGTACCATGATGCAACTATTAAAATACAGTATTAATTTAAAATTTAAATTTCAAACTCATAAAACTAGTATTCAACTTAAATATCATCTTCTGCATCGTACCGCCATTGTCCTCGCCACCAAATGATCACCCTCATCTCCATATATAGATATAACAATATGTACAAAACTCAGAAGACATGTTACCAAAAGGTAAAACAGTAGAACAATCAATATTGTGAGCCCCTCTCTCTCTCTCTCTCTTTTCTGTGCATGGACAATTGATTCTGTCGTGTGTCGTGCCATACACGACTTTAATGCCGTTTTGTCATCAAAATGGAAGTGTACGAAACAAGCTTAAAATAATATAAACGGAAGTGGCCCTCCACCTATGCAATTCCAAGACATTACCTTCCACCTTCTAATCATATTTGGATTCAAAAAATAATACTAAAAAAAATAATAATAATAATAAAATACAGAGAATTTGACATTGCAACTTTCATTTTCAATTTCGTAACTAACTCATCCATTTAATGTCCTAGTCTAGGTGTTGGGGAGACAAAGAAACAACTTTTTTTTAGTCATCAATTTTTCATCTATGTTTTCACCAAGAAATTATTCAAAAGACACTGTGATTATTTTATTATTGGGTACAAGTCGTACGACCTCACCGATTACTCAAATCAATGAGAAATGCTATTACTACAGGTGTAGCCACCGGATCTATGTGGCAATAAAATGATGTGATAGACGTGGCAAATTTCTTTCAAAATACTGGAGAATTTCCTTGTTTCTTTTCCTTTATGTATATGTAATTGCAACTAATTACCTAAATTCAAGCACTCTTTTGCGTTCATTAATTGACTTTTGGATTTGAAGTAATCTCATTCTATAATTGAATCTGAATAATAAATTAAACTCTTCCTTACTTTTTTTTTTTCTGTCATTTTTCAGGATTTTTTTTAAAAACATTTATTTTTAACAAATTGATTGTCTAACTATGTATACGCACGTCATTTAAGTTTCCTTAAAATTACAATTGTATTAATCATTAATCCAATCTCAACAAATTTTTTAATCATTTGGTGTAGCGGTCTCGTACGAGGACATAAGTCCAAGGGCTTGGGAGAGGGTGGCGAGGTTTTGAAACCTGCTACGAGAGTGACATGGAGAGCCTTTTACCAACTAGGCTAAGCCGTTGCTCATTCAAATTCATTTTATGGATAAACAGATCCCTCCGTCTTGAGTTTCGAGTATAAGAGTATATACATATGTATAATTTTTTTTGAACAAATATACACATGTATATGAGTAATGCTACACTTCCCAAATTTAATTGAATCTCAAAATTGGATCTCAAATATTTTGTCAGTTGTACCATATGCAGTAATATGTGATATCATTGATTGATCACTACCACAACACGTAGGAGAAGGAAAAAATTCCGTATGACAGATTTCTTATTCATATGTACTTTTTTTTAGTTCATTCTATTTTAACCACAATTTATTTTCTTGTTAGAGGTATAAGGCCCATGTGGACATGCCACATCATATGCACTGTCACCCAGTGGAAAAAAATAGGTGAAAGAGTCCAATAGATGTAGCATTACTCAATCTCAATAGTAGTCACATGCTGTCACACCCCAACCCACCCCCCGCGGATTAGGACACGTGTAACAAAAGTAACCGCACCCAAAACACACACTAATTAGAAAGAAAATGTGGATAAACCACTTTTTAAAACTCCCTTGTGACAAAATAGCCCCCAAGGGCAAAATGGTCATTAAGAAAGTATGTAAATTTTTTATACCAAAAGTTAGATTTTTGAGTCCCGGTTCCAAAGCAACAAACGTCGCGCGAATCTGAATTTTCTAAAAGAGTTATGCACGTTTCCGTAAAAGTGGACGTGTTGTGAAAATTTCAAGCGGATCGATCCCTTTACAAAACCCGGATCGATCCATTTACTTGATTGGAAAGCAGAATGCCCTCGAAAAAGGCCGGATCTATCCCTTCACAAACCAGGATCAATCCGCGACCTACAGAACAGGTTCTGCTGCTAAATTTTGCTGTCAAACAAGTTCCCAACTTACCAATTCATAACCAAAACTCATGGAAACCTTATGAAACTTTGAGAAATCATATCCAACACATTTTCAAACACTTTTAAACTTAAATCAAACTTGGATTACACAAACACATTCACCATTTGATCAAATCCACTAAGAAATCATTTCATTTGAACTATAACAAACTTTTAAACTTTAAAACTCAATTCTCATCCAAAATACATGGAACTCATTAGATATGAACTCAAATTACCACCCACATTACACATACAAATTTAACTTCTCAACAACACCTACGACTCATCCGGACTTGCCAAGATGGTCCTAACTACCAACTTACATCACTTGAGCAAAACAAGAGATATAACACATAAGTTCCCAAATTCACTACCAACTCTCCAAAATACAACTTTAGGATCTAAATTCATCTCCAACAACCCAAGTATGAATATTAACATGAAAGTAACCATAATTTACATAATTTTACAAGTTCCAAAGAAATTCATATGTATGAAGCTCAAATCTCCCCCATCTCTCCCATTTCTCCCAACGCGCGTCATTTCCTCTCCGGATACGGCTCCGAACCTGCGGTGGTTGTTATATACCACAACAGAAATAGGAAAACGATTTTCTTAAGCATTACGCTTAGTGAGCATTCTAAGCATGATTGTATGTTTAACACGTGCAATGCTATAATTAACACATAAAACACAAACCGTAGTCGCCTAGTCACCGGTTATATGGTTCATTCAGACCCGAAGACCTCCCTTGGTCCCGTGCCCACTTCTATTCCTTGGACTTCCGTATTTATCGGATTCTTCCTCTACACCACCCTTATTACTCCCCACAATGAATCATTTCTCCGGTGCTCGTTGACTACCACATAGATATAAAAGCACATATAAACACATATACATGTATCAACATATAATCTTCATAGGATTGACATGGAATTCACATGATTAACATCTTTATAATTCCTAATCATGAATTATCATATCTAACGTCAGATATAGCTTTGAACCCATTAAACACAATCAATTTTGGGTGTAGAAAACTCACCTTATACACAGATTTTACCCAAGATTAAGCTAGAGAAGTGCTGAATTTCACCAATTAGAGCTCAATTTCTACTCCAACAAGATTCCTACATGAATTTGGTAGACGACGTCTCACCGTTAAGTATGAGCTACCAAAATCCAACGATTTAAACGTAAATAAAGGTATAGAAACGATCGTCTCACCCCCACGAGTCCGAAAATGGCTTCAATTCGTGAATCTGATGAACGACGGTGACGGAACGGCGAGATTTCGACGTCGGTGACGGTTTCTCCGTTTCTCTCTCCGAGCTCTCTTCTCTTTCTTTTGATTTCTACTGATTTTGAGAGTCTCTCTCTCTCTCTCCAACACCTATACATGCATAAGCATGAGGTGTCTTAACCTTAACTTTGTTCATTTTTCATTTACACCCCCGGAATTTCTTAAGTTCCTATTATGAAATCCCTCAAACATTCCATTAACTACCCAATTATCTAATGAGTGTTTGTCTAAGTTCCGTATGGGTCCCAACGTGGGTCCCACATATTTAGTGAATTTGCTTTCGTACCTACTAATTTTAAATCCTTTTCATTTATACACTTATTTGGGTATCCAAACTAATACAAGTTGCTAAAACATGTATTATCATATAATATAAAAGCATTTAAACAAGTATTCATGTAATCACATAAATGCATTTAATCACGTAAAATGTAAATATTTTCATTTAGGCCCTTCACTGGGTCCCACTTCCAAACCTGTCCCACCTCATTGGGGACTTTTCCAACTAGTGTCCCTCTTTGAACACTTTTTACATGGGCGAGTCCAAGCCTTCCCTTAATCCGTTTATACACTAATTATACTAATTAATGCATATTAACATAATAATTAACCCGTTCCCCGGGTACGGGTGTTACACATGCCATAATTTCTCATTTTTACCACAAAACATAAGGAATTATCATATTGAGGTTTGCATGCCAGGGGAAAGATTGTGGAGATGGGCTTATAAATTACAATAATGTTAGGAACACAATATATTCTATAACATGGTTTTAAATGTACGTGTTATACGCTGTGTTGTTTGAATTTTTCACATTTTTTATGCGTCACTTACATAGCACATGATACATACATTTAAAGACCTGTTATGAAATGTGTTATATGCCTAGTATTTTTGGCTTAATTAATAAAGATTGAATTGATTTAAATTAAACATCTGCTCTGTCTTGCTCGACTTTTTCTAAAAATTCAACACCATTACAATTATTATTTAAGTCAGTGCTTAACAATTTTTAATTAGACAATGCTTAGATACATTAGTTTTTTACTTGTGTCATGTTATACTGTTACTTGATGCTATTACTCCAAGTTTACTTGTGTCATGTATGTGCCATGTAAGTACGTACACGTTGAATCTCATGTCCTCAAATCTTTTCCATCACAAAATTTATTAGACATTTGGACTTCATATTTTTTTTTTCGAAAGATATTAAAGGCAATTCAATTGTTATTATTATTTTTCCTTTTGGCAATGAAGCCATTCAATTTAGTTTACCCTTTTTTTTTTTACAATAATATTAGGGTGTCAAACACTTTTTATAAATACTTATAAACACATTCTATTTTTCTCTCGAGTGATACTATAGGGTCCATTAAAATTATTCAGACTCTACAATACTACTTAGAAGAGAGATAAAATATGTTTATAAGAAGTATTTATTGCCCAAATATTACTCTTTTATTTTATTTTTCAGCTTGTTAAGGTGATGTAAGTGATCAGATAAGGCCAACTAGCCAATATTATACGATGGTCGAGTAATTTTTTTATATTGAGAACTGTTGCAACCTGGATAAAACAATAATGTGTAAATTAGGCTTTTTGGTCTTTACTTTTCGAAAGTACATCCCTGTACTCTTTCTAAGAGTCAATGGGCTATAATCTTCACTGCATTTGTACCTTTTTTTCTTTTTTCTTTTTTTCTTTTTTTATAATCTTCACTGCCATTGTAACTTTTTGACTTGGGGGAAACAATCAACCTTTACTTCTTAAAGATAATGCTTGAGATGTGGCATGCATAACTTTGTAAGAAAAAATTAGGAGTAATTCTAGAGCTATAATTTTATGTTTATAATTTTTATTTTTATTTTTATCTTTCTATTTTATTTTTGGGTGTTTATGGGTTTCACTGGTACTGTAGGGTCCATTGACACTGTGGGACTCATAAGGAGAGACATAAACACATAAAAAAAAAAATTGTGAGTAAAAAATTGTGCCCAAAATATTAAATAAAAGCGCTGTTATTAATCATGAATTTATAAAGTGTATAGGAAACAAGTATACAAAAGTTTGACACTAAATAAAATTTAGACTATCAATATCACAAAGATAACTACATAGTATTAACCTCCACCGAAAATATTTTGGAGTGGATCGAAGTCACTTGACATAATGGCATGGACAGTCAGTCTACTTCCTCATTATATGCACAACCACTTAAAATTAAAATACAGTAAACCGTTTGGATCAAGAGTGTCCACATGCAACTGTAATATTGATAGTGGCATTGGTTAGCATAACTTAAATGACAAATAATTTAGCATATAAGATTCCTCCAAATTTCCATTATGTAAGTTCGAGGTTCGAACTTCATCACTATCCCCATATAAAAAAAAAAAACCTGTAATAATAGTGAATCAATCACATCAATTATGTTTTCCATTAGTACTACAAAATCTAGCCATGCTATATGGCATATGCAGAGAGTAACATTTTGTACAAAGGCTTCTTTGAAATCACTCCTCTGAAAATGCCCACTAATTAGGTCCCAAAAATTAATTTTTGCTAAAACGGGCCGAGAGGTGCTTACTCACATGCAAGAAGCAGAGTCATGATTCATGATTTATTGAAAATTTCGTAATTCGCATAGTTTCATTGAGATTACAACTTCTACTTCCACTTTTATTTCTGTATAAATACAAAAGTATGGTCAATCGAAACGATCTGAACTCAAGTAATTAACTAATAGGATACTTCATACTTGTGTCCCGCGTAAGGAGAAATTATCTCGCATGACCGTAAAACATAAAAAATTAGCATGTAAAGAAAAAGAGAAATGGTAGTCTTATACACACGCGTGTAATTTTTTTTTTACAATAATTTAAGTATTTTATAAGTTTAATGTGGATCTTATAGTAACGAAAATATCATAATTATAGTGAGGTCCGTGACCCTGTAATAATTTCTCCCGAGTAAGGCCATATCCAAGGGGAGAGCTATCACACTAGCCAAAACCCCTAACTGCCAAAATGCCTAGTCAAGAACTAAAATTTTATTTCCAATGGCAAGAGCCATCACATAAGCCAAAATGGCTCATTCCCAATTTGCTAGCCAAATTGCCGAGTGGTTCAAGGTGAGCCATAAAATGGCGCCATATCAATGGTAGTTGGTTCTTCTCTCTCTCTCCCACCGACCCTGAAGAAGAAGAATAAATAAGTAGTGGGGTCACCCCACTATTCATGGTATTTGGGTTGGGTTTTGATTATTTGAGTTGCAATATTAATTAATTGAGTGCAATTTTGTTCACCCCAAAATTGCTCATTATTTGTACATTTTTCTCTCCCATTGGTTAATATAGTGGGGTCAAGTAGTTTTGAATTTTTATGTCACTTAAAAATGCATTTTTATTATTTCATTTTCCATTTTAAAAAGTATTAAGCATTTTTATGTCAATTTACTGGTTAATTAAAGAATTTAAGTTATTGATGATTGAATGAAAATATGGTAAAACAAAATAAAAGGCTAGTTATTTGGCTAGTATGGTTGGAGTGACTTTGGTATATTCACTAGGCATTTTCCTATTCAACTAGCCAAATTGGAATTTTGCCTAGCCCATTTGCCTAGTGCCCTTGGAGGTGCTCTAAGGGCTTAATCGTCAAACAACATTGAAACACCGTCCTCATAGTCTACTTCATAGATGGCAATGTCAACTTGCTGCCGAACTACAGACTGTAGATTCGAACAAGAGACGACAATGTTGCCTGTCGGGGATATTATGGTAAATTACAAACTATAATTTATAACCATTTTCATTACAGTTCTAAATATTTTGAGCCAACAAGGTATATATAATACTCCATTATACAGGGATACTTAACTTTCAGTTTTTTTTTTTTTTTTTTAATTTTTTTTTTATAGAATTTTAAAAACAATTTATAATCTTTTCTAAATTAAAAAAATTTTAACCTTTTTTTGGTAAAGTAGAAAAAGTGCATTTTTGCTCACTCAATATTGCTCACTCATTGTCTCATTAGCTAATGCAGTGGGACTCATGATTAATAATCCTGAGTCCCACTGCATTGACCAATAAAAGCATTGGGTGAGCAAAAATGCATTCAATAAAAAAATCATCAAATTTTACATAAAAATTGTGGAGCGCGCAACTCTTTCAAACGCTGAGAGCAACTCTTCACAATGTCGGGTGCAACTCTTCACAACGTGGATATCAATCATCACAACGTTTAGCGGTTTAGGTGGTAGTAAAATAGACTAAAATACAAAATAATCACTCAAAAGTTGATTTTTTTTATTGATGACTTTTAAATTTTTTAAATTATTATTGATTTTTTTTAAATTTTAAAAAAATAGTAGACTGCCTTCTAAATTTCATACAAAAAATTGACTGAAATGTAATCATCCCTATTATTATATATATCTATATATATAATAATAAAAAAAATAAGTGTAAATTACACGAACCTCCCCTAAGATTAGGTCAAATTACAGGGACCTCCCTCGTGGTATGCAAAATTACACTGACCTCCCTTAAGGTTTGTAGTTGGATAACACTGACCCCCTTCTGTTACACTGGTCTCCCTTGTGGTATGCAAAATTACACTGACCTCCCCTGAGGTTTGACAAAATTACACGGACCTCCCCTCTAGTTTGAATAATTGAACTCCGAATTGAGTTTTGGGTTTTCATTGTTTGTTGTATTTAGTGGGCTATTTGATTCTTGCAGTTTGAAGATTTTATAGAATAAATATTTGGAGTGCATTTTTGCTCACCCCAAAATTGCTTATCCAACTCTCCCATTGGTTAATAAAAAGTCATAGGCCCACTGCATTAACCAAAGGAAGAATTGGATGAGCAATATGTGAACAATTTTGGGGTGAGCAAAAATATTTTGATCAACCAAATTCATTAATTAACAAAAATAATTTTGTAGTTGGGTGGTTTTTGCACAATTTTGAAAATTGTGCCCTTGGTTTTTTTGTAGTTGGGTGGATTTTGCACAATTTTCAAACTATAGAGTGTAAATTGGCAAAATTGAGATCACAAGGATCAAATTGTCCCAACCCTCAAACTATATGGGTATAATTTGCAATTTATCCTTTTTTTAAAGATGTTTTCTCGATGTCCATATTGGTTTATTTCTTGAAGATTTGTTTTTTTTTCTCAATAGTTGTTTTTGTTAATTAATGAATTTGGTTGATCAAAACATTTTTGCCCACTCCAAAATTGTTCACCTATTGCTCATCCAATTATTCCTTTGGTTAGGACCTATGACTTTTTATTAACCAATGGGAGAGTTGGATAAGCAATTTTGGGATGAGCAAAACTGCACTCTAAATGTTTATTCAATAAAATCTTCAAACTGCAAGAATTAAATAGCCCACTAATTACAACAGGCAATGAAAACCCAAAACTCAATTCGGAGTTCAATTATTCAAACTAGAGCGGAGGTCCATGTAATTTTGTC
The DNA here is from genome assembly GCA_033977485.1 of Hydrangea macrophylla. NCBI lineage: Eukaryota > Viridiplantae > Streptophyta > Magnoliopsida > Cornales > Hydrangeaceae > Hydrangea > Hydrangea macrophylla. Next base: position 83,418,292 of record CM066983.1, read on the forward strand.
AAACCTCATAGGAGGTCAGTGTAATTTTGCATACCACAAGGGAGGTCAGTGTAACGGAAGGGGGTCAGTGTTACCCAACTATAAACCTCAAGCGAGGTTAGTGTAATTTTACATACTACAAGGGAAGTCTCTGTAATTTGATCTAATCTCAGGGGAGGTCCGTGTAATTTACCCTAAAAATAAAAACTCACGAAACTCCTTTTTCGTATCTGCAGCGTGGACTTTTTACTGAATTCAGATCCTCAAAACCAAAAAGTAGAGAGAGAAAGAGAAGAAAGGCTCAGCCGACCTTAGAGAGAGAGAGAGAGAGAGAGAGAGAGAGAGAGAGAGTCTGCAATTCTTTGAGGAGGGGCAAATCCATAATGATGAACAGCTACAGGTAAAGCACCAAACGTAGATCAGACTAATTAAGCTCAATAGTCATCAACGTCAATGGCTGAGAACGAAGGTTCGTCGTCGTCGTCAAGACCTTTATCGGCTCATCTCCGACGCCCTACTATCACTCTCCCTCCACGTTCCTCCATGGAGACTCTGTTCACCGGTGGGACCGGTGTGAGCCCTGGCCCCATGACTTTAGTCTCCAACTTCTTCTCCGAGAGCGATCCCGATTCCGAGTGCGGCTCTTTCTCTCAGCTCCTCGCCGGAGCCATGTCGTCGCCAGCGCCGGTTCCAGCTCACCTCCCTACCTTTCAGGCGGGGGCGGCGGCGGATTCGAATTCGAGAGATAAGGAGTCCAGTGCCGGCGATGTCGATTTTCAGTTCAAGCAGAGCCGGCCGTCGGGTTTGATGATCGCTCAATCGCCGATGTTCACAATACCTCCCGGTTTGAGTCCGACGAGCTTGCTTGCTTCGCCGGGTTTCTTTTCCACTGGTCAGGTATTTGATTGCTTCGAGCTTTGATAGCTCTTTTTCATTTGTTTCAAGTAATTCGTAGATGATTTATGTTTTTGTGATAAGTTTGTATCGAAGTATATTATGTATGTATGGACTTGTAATTGATTTGATTTGGAAATCGGAATCAAGCAAAGCACATTTAAATTTCTCAAATTTTCATTAATTATAATACTCCTATCAGGAATTCATGATCTGGATGTCTAAATTGGAATTAAACCATCAATTGAATATATGAGTTATTGATATTGCAATGTTGTGAAATTGCAGATCATGAGATTAGTCTTGATTTAACAGTTAAAGCCAGTTGACCTATTTCCTTATTGCATTTTGAGTCACTGATCAAAATTTTACTTAATCACCTCGACATAAGACAGTTGATACATGTTATATAAATTTCTGGTCTAATGCCATAGTTTACGCAGCACGATATATATACTTCTCAGACCTAGATAACTTGCTGGCAGTTCTTGTTATTTTTGGAGCATGTAGGAGAGTTTGAGATCACAGTATTGTGTTCATGGTCAAATTTCTTTTCCAAAATCCTGTCTACGTTGATGAGATAATTGATACGGACTATAAACACCTATGTACCGACTTACCAAGAAATGAAAAGTTATGTACGCCTATGCACCGTACCCCAACTCTTTGTCTGTCTCATTTCGAAATTCCTGCATTTTTTTTTTACTGCATCCTGGTTTGGAATTATGTAATGCTTGCTATGTCAAAATTCGACACTTGTATACGTCACTTTGTTTTGTGGGGCCAGTAGGTAGTGAAATCTTAAGCTAATTATCTAGGGTTTTTATTTCACAGAGAAGCAAATACTAGCATGCAATATTGGATTTTTAGGAATCACTTCTAGAAGTGGGAAAATATTGTACAAATTAGGGAAAGAGAGTTCTCAAAAGTCAAATAAATCTGTTGGGACTACTCATAAAGGAAAGACATACTTTCTTGGATAGGCATATCCTTAATTTTACTATTGTGTGAAGTGCCACACAGTAGTGCAAACACTAGCAAAATACTTTTGCCTGAATATCACAAGACTCTGGACGGTTGTGGCAATAACTTTTTGTTTCAGTGAATGGAGATAGTAGGGGGCTGGGTTTGTAGGAGAAGAATTGAATTAAAGAAATGTAATTCAACTATCAAGAAAACCACAAGTAAGCAAATTAATATCAAACGTCAACAAAGTCTTGGACAAAAGCACTAAGGCACACTAAAGCACTTAAGCACTCCTTACGTACTAATTGCGCGTGTGGCTCCATTTTTGAAGCACTCGTGCTTCATAGCTTTACATTAAGTCATGTAATTCATGAAACAGTTTACATTAGCTTTGGCAACTTCCTTCCGTTTTATTTGTGTTGACTTTGAGGCAAATTTCTATAATTACCATTAGGATTTGTAATCCTCTTTTATTAGGATTTCTATAATTACCATTCAGTAGTTAATTTTTTTAAAACCCATTAGGATTTGTAATCCTCTTTTATTTTACATTGTCAAACTAATTGAGAAACAACAGAGTGGAGCCTAATTGCAACTTATGACATATTCTCTGCAGTGTGTGGAAATTTTAATTTATTGGCTTAAACAGTTCTAATCCTCACAGGAGTTGCTGAAAGCTGAGTGAAGAATTGGAAATAAAGTGGAAGGTTTTATTTTCTATGGTTTTTACATTTTAAAAAAACTTATAAATCCACTCAAGCTAGGCAAATAGCCAATTAAGTATAAAGTATAAACTTTTGGTATGTAGGATCCCACCTTATTAAAATCTTAGATAAGAATTTTGAATATCTTTTCTTTGCTTATATTACCCATTTTTAATCCTTTTCCTATATTATTAGCACATAAACAAAAATGCTTACCTTAGGTCCCCTCAAGCACCAATTTTGTTAAATGACTAAACCTACCAGGGACTCAACACCATCGTAGGTATCATCTTTACAATGTCGAAAGAGTTCTGCTTTCTTTCTGGTAATTGGGTGACCAAAGGTTTATTGCAATATCCATCTTTGGAGATTTCAGGCAGAAGTCAGAACATTCGTCATATCATGGATGTGTCAGTTGAGATTATCTTATTCTGGTCATTTATTCACATAGAGGTATAACGACTTCTTATGAATCTTATCCAGCCACCTTTTTTCAAGTTGGTATGTCCTTTCTACGACATAGCCCAAAATCATTCTAGTTTTGTTTATTCACAAACTGTCATTCTTGATCTTAAGTTGCTGCTTTTGTCTTTGGCCCAAGAATCATCATTCCTAGGATCTATATAGTCTGGGGCGGAGCTATAGGAATTCTGCCCCCACTCAACTTTTCATAATTTCCTTGTTACCTCATTTATTTTATAGTTTATGCATTTGTGTCCCCACTAAAATTTTAATATGCCCCTTCTAAACTCAGAATTCTGACTTTGATCCTTAAAATTTTCTAACTTCCACCTAAGTAAATATCCTACTTACTCAATTAGCCTCAACTATTTAATCCCTTACAGAAATCCCTTTGAACATTTAAGGATTCTTTGTTTTTTTAAGTGAAACTAATGAAAATAACTAAAGAAATCAAACATACAAACACAAATTTGTTTGAAAGAGGTACGGATAGATTAGTTTACCTTTGAACAATTATGAATTATGTTTTACTTATATGTGAAACCCATACAATTTTTTAAAACCCTAAAGTAAAAAATTACAGTGTTTCTACTAAAAAAATAATAATAATAATTCGGGCCGGGGAACTGCTCCAAACTCCCATGCAAGTTTGTGCCCCCACTAAGACGGAATCCTTGCTCCGCCCGAGGACATCCCTGTTGATCTATTAATTTCTGGATTGTCAGGAACATTGATATACTTGATCATTAACTATGCTCCATCCAAGCAAGACAGAAACCATAAGGGCCTGTTTGGGCATCAATAAATGCAATAAATTGCATTCATACTTTTATATAGCAATTTAACTAAAATGATGATGACCTGTGTGATTTCATTTAGGAAAATTGTATCCAGTTTTGAAATTGATGCTTACAGTCATGAACCTTGTCCTTGACATTCCAAGAAAATATACAAATGACAACACAAGAAATATAATAAGATCTCCTATTTATCGGAATGAATTTATTTATGACGATAGATTTTACTCGAAGGTACTATATAAATTGTGAATGAGGCTCTCCAAATCCAAATGACAACCAAACATATTATCAATGAGATGGCAGTTCTGTGTTGATCAATGAAACACGGACACTCCAAAAAGGTCACCCACACTTAGTGTGCACCCAGTGCGGGTGCGGCACTGGGTGCTTCGTGAGTTCTTATGGAGTTTTGGGTGCGACAGGGGTGCGGCGTGGGTGTGGGAGGGACTCCTTTGGGGTGCGGCTGGGGTGTCATTTATTTATTTATTACTCCTTCCGTCCCATAATAAGTGTCCACTTACATTTTGCACAGTGTTTAAGAAAGTTGTATTATATTAATTTTTTGGTTCATTAAAGAGTCACTTTCCAATTTTACCCTTAGATGTGATGAGTGTTTGACTTTTTGCTTGTTTTGGGATCACAAATAAATGCTACTTTGTCTTTATTATAAGGGTAGTTTTGGAAAGCAAGTAAAAGCTATATACCAATTTAGGAAAGTGGACACTTATTGTGGGACATGCAAAAAAAGAAATGTGGACACTTATTATGGGACGAGTAATACTTGGGGGCACAACCAAAGTCACAATCTTTTGCTCACAACCTCCATTTTGTGTCTATCTCTCTCCTAGTGGGCACTGTGGGACCCATCAAGAGAGAGATAGACACAAAATGGAGGTTGTGAGCAAAATGTTGTGGCTTTGGTTGTGCCCCAAGTATTACCCTTATGGGACGGAGGGAGTATTATTTATTTATTTTTCCATTTATTTTTAATTTTTAAAATATTTTTTTAGATTTATTATTATTATTATTATTATTATTATTATTATTATTATTATTATTTAAAATGGGTGGCTTTGTGACATTACTTACGTGCCTATGTAGCCTTGTATGTTTTATGATGATTTTTTAACTTGTTAAGTGTTATTTGTGGCTTTATTTAGAAAAAAAGGTGAACTAGAGGATGAAGTGGTAGAATAATTCATATATAGTAATATATAAAATATATTTTTAACATTTTGTAACAGTACCCGCCGCACCCGCACCCTTACTTTTGGGAAAATTGCCGAACTCTCTGCTCCCATATCCCCGCACCGGTGCTTCCTAGGAGTTGATGCATAGGCTGGAAAGACTATGGTAGTGATGATGATAAAATGTAAAACAATAATGCTGGAAACCATATTCTATCTTATTAACTTACTGCTTAGAGTGGTGTTTGTTAAGGTGGTTTCTGCATGTGTAGGGTCCCTACGGAATGTCCCACCAGCAGGCCCTGGCACAGGTTACAGCTCAGGCTGCACAAGCTCATTCCCAAATTCACTTCCAAGCTGAATTCCCATCTTCTTCATCAGCACATCAGCAGATGCCACTTTCTATGCCAGACCGTAATTTCACGAAGGAATCATCAGAAGTTTCTCGTTCTGACCAGAAATCCCAACCTGCTTCCTTTGTTGTCGATAAGCCAGCTGATGATGGCTACAACTGGCGGAAATACGGGCAGAAGCAAGTGAAGGGTAGTGAATATCCTCGAAGTTATTACAAATGCACACATCCGAAATGTATTGTCAAGAAAAAGGTTGAGCGTTCTCTTGATGGTCAAGTAACTGAGATTATATACAAGGGCCAGCACAACCATCAACCACCTCAAACCAATAAGCGTGCCAAAGATACTGGAAATTCGAACGGAAACTTAAATCTCCAGGGGAATTCTGAATCGGCTTTGGAAGGTCAGACGGGAAATTATTCATTGGCAGTTAAGGATCAGGAATTTAGCCAAGCTACACATGAACAGTTGTCAGGATCAAGTGACAGTGAGGAAGTGGGTAATACTGAAACTGGAGTTGATGAAAGGGATGAAGATGAACCTGAAGCAAAGAGAAGGTGAATTATTTTGGCTTAACATGAAGGTCTCGTACTGGAATGCTTTTTGGGGGCTTCGGCCATAGCCCATTAGCCCCCTTAAATAAAACCCTTCAAACCTAAAACCCATGCTACTTTTCTTTAACTCATTAGGTCATTTTTATGCCTAAACAACTTCAAATTGCTATAACTTTTGTTCTACAAATCCATTTTTGGTAAAATTTGATGTTTTGAAATCAGTGAAATGAGATCTATCAACCGAGATCAACATTGACCATGAAATACTGGAAAAAAAAAAAAAACACACACACACACACATACACACACACTAAAAACTAAGCAAGTATGAAAAACTGTGCTTTTTTTTTTTTGCATAAATATAATAAAAACATATTCCTTTCATAAAATTGGCACCATAGGTGCATAGATCTCGAAAAATATAGGGAATCAAAAAAGAAAATCACACAAAAAGCCCATAAATTGAGAAAGTTATCGCTGTTAATATAAACAGATAATCTGTCTGTAGACAGATAAGACTTATAATATTATCTGGTAGACATATGAAATCTCTAAATTAAGTTGCGATGTATCTTTTTTTGTAAAATTTCCACTCCCATTGCGTAGATCTCGAAGAAATACATGAAATAAAAAATAAATAAAAAAATTATCCCAAAATGCTACAATATAAAAAATTATGATTGTTTTACTTAAAATTATCTGTATGTCAACGGACATCTGTTTTGATATTTAGAATCAAAAAATGAGGTTCCAAATTACTTTATTTTGTACAATTTTCAACTCCATTGCGTAGATCTCGAAGAAATACATGAAATCAAAAAACAAATCACTCAAAATGGCTAAAAAACGAGTGAATTATGGTGATTTAAAGTTCACAGATAATATTTATATTAATTGTCAAAATAGATAATATCATCTGTTTTGACAGATAAAATCAAAAAATGAGGTTCCAAATTACTTTATTTTGTACAATTTTCAACTCCATTGTGTAAATCTCGAACAAATGCATGAAATCAATTTAAAAAAAAAAAAAAAAAAACACACTCAAAAAAGGCTAAAAAAACGAGTGAGTTTTGGTGGTTTAAGGCTAAAAACGAAGGGTTTTATAAAAAAAAAAAAATGCCAAATTGTGAGGGTTTTTTGACCCAATATCCCTGGTTTTTTTAATCTGAGTTAATCATGATTGCTGCACATGCAGGAACACAGAGTTCAGGGTTTCAGAACCAGCTTCATCACAACGAACTGTTACGGAGCCTAAGATCATTGTACAGACAACCAGCGAAGTTGATCTTTTAGATGATGGCTACAGGTGGCGCAAGTATGGCCAGAAAGTTGTTAAAGGAAATCCTTATCCGAGGTAATACTGTTTGCTCTGTGTCCCAGCTTTATTATGATGAAATTTTGGGTACTTCATTTTTTGTACTAGCATCATTCAAAGGGACTCTGGATGCCATTTCTTTGTGTTATGCCAAATGATAGAATTTCTTCCCATTGAGTTATTGTCACGACCCATCCCACTACGCGTGGAAATAGGACACGTGGCACGCCACCAAGGCTCATCCAATCATTAAATTACTATACGCAGCGGAAAAGAACTTTAAAACAACCTTGAGTATTTAAAACTTTAGGAAACGATACCTTCCGAGTTGTAAAATTCATATAAAATTGAAAACGTAATCATATTTCAAAACAAGTGAATTTATGTTGAAAGGGTTCCCAAAAGTACCTTAAAAACCAATCAAAACCTTTTGAAAATTTCTGAAAGTAGTAGAAAAAGATTTCATGCAGGGGGTATTTCGACCGGTCGAACGACCCCCTTTGACCGGTCGAATGACCCTGTAGTAGAATTCCTTCTAGCAGCAGAATTTTGCTAAAGCATCACCCAACCTTCACCCATTGCAACACTTTAAACATATTCCAATCTTTTCAATCTTTACCAAAGTTATAAGGACAAGTATAACAACTTGCCTAAGTTTGGAAAACGTTAACTAATGAAGTTAAGGGTCCGATTGGATCAAATCTCATAAGTGCTACAACAATTCATAAAACATGTTAAACATCAAGACGCGAACTCAATAGTTCCGAGTCGCTACCAACCAACTTAAAAGGTTTTCAAAAGAATATTACAACAACCCAATAATAATCCAGAGCTTTCTATGATTCGATTACAAGAATCTATACCCCAATTCCTCCGAATGATCCCAACGGCCTCATCCCTCGCGTTCCATCTTTCCTTTCTTCATACACTCCATTGCTCAGCTATATGCTGAGTGCACAATTTCTAACATATGCATATATGGCAAATCATGCTTTAATCTCATAATCACATCAAATAGTCTTTAGGGAGAGAGACACACATTCATCCGGTATATCGGCAAGCCCAAAGTCTATCAACCGCGATGCCAATGGCAAACCCAGAGTCTATCAACCATTGCACCCAACTGCTCTGCCAGGGCCGGTTCCCAAACCAAGCAAGTAGCCGTTGCTACAATAACTCTCAAATATCGAGAGGCGTACCCTGGCATGAACTTGTATCAAACTCCCTTTTGACCCACATAGACACATAGCATGCTCATATAATCACATATACGTGCTCGCGTAAAATTAGACATGCTTTTCACATTTAAGCGCGTGCATAATTAACGGGCCTGAGTTTAGAAATTCATACCTCGAGCTATCGTCGTATAACTTTGAGGGAACGACTAGAAGCCCGATTAAACGTCAAATCTCCGATCCTACGCAAAACCTACAAGTTTACACGTGTTTTTCCCAAATTTCCAACATTAGGACTTTTATAAAAACTATGCCAAACAAGGCCTAAGTGGTATCAAAATGAAGTTCTTACCTTGGGGGGTTCAAATATGAAATTTGGTGAAAAACAAACGGGCAGAAGTCCGTCATTTTGCGTCTGCAAGCTCTAAGCTGCCAAACCCCCAAATCTCCTCTTGATTTTCAATTTAGAAAAGTTGTAAAGAATGAAAATATCTTGCCACCTCTATATAAAGGCATATCTTTCGAAAATTGTGTTTACCTCCCCAAGAGTTCCTCAAACTTCTAATTAACTCCTGAAACGATGTACACGTCCATTTTATGCCTTTACGAGTGAAAACTACAAATTACAAAAGTTTTCGATTAAGTTCCGTTTGTCGCCGTAATTTCGTTCTGAAAACTATTTTCGTGGAATTTCTAGATAACCTATCTTTTATGTAACGTATCACATTGGTTATCTCTAATTCGTTCCAATTGATCTCTAACAAGATCAAACTATCAGAAAAGTACACAAAACTGGTATATTCACTATTCACATATACCAGCTAATTCAAATAACATTTAATCCACATAAATGCCATTTAATCATGTCAAGTTCCTCATGAATTACCAACTTTCCGAGTCCTCGATTGACACTCACCGTTGACCCTCAGTCAACTCCATTCCAATTATTATAATTCTCAGAAATCTCAGATATGCATTTTAAACCAATGATTTTCTGGGACGGGCGTGGCAGTTATAGCATCAATGAGCTTCCTATTCTGAAAATTCTAGCTTTATCCTACGTTAAGCTACATCCTACAACCAGTTGATCCCATTTGTTAACCTAATCATCTATGTATAGAAATAATGAATAAATTAATATCTCCTTGGTTTTTCTAGTAAGAAACCATCAATAGCTTAAGAACATGGAGTAGGGGAACAAATCTGTAAATGGTTTAACAAGAGGAAGCTCAATTAGGTAAATACCATGCTGACGATAGCAGGCAGAAAGTATTTTGAGGTGGTCGTTGCTGGAGAAGAATACCTAGGATTAGTATAGCAGCTGGTGGAAAGAGGAAATAGTTGGCGCATAGGGTGGAAATTAACAGAGGAAAAACTCTTGGTTGGCTGTGATACTCTAGAGTATGCTTCCCCGGAGAGAATATACGGGCTTTGTTCGATCATTTCCTCAGTGGTCGGAGAACAAGATTGATGTGAAAGCAGAATGCTGAGGGTCATTTCTTTTGTATAGAGGCATGGGTAAACGTTCTGTCGGTTGGGGAGAACGAGATACATGCCTAACAATTCTTCCTCCTACATATAATGTGAACTTGGCCTGCGGTAGCCGATAGCTGAACATACAGTTGAGTTTTTTTTTCTTGAATCTTGTTTTAGTTTTGGAGGTTTTATGCATATGCATATTCCTGAAATTATTTTCAGATCAGCCATTCTGGTACTCCATCCTGTTTTTCATCTTTTTCCGCCACGACGTGCATATCGTGTCATTGCTCTGCTTCTGTTTGTCTAGATGTGATTGCAAGATGAATTTCTCTCTCTCTCTCTCTCTCTCTCTCTCTCTCTCTCTCTCTCTCCACTCTTGCTTTAGAACTTGTATTAATCCTTTATCACAGCTCGATCCTGGGGCTTTTGCTGCACTCTTCATGATGAATGTGAACTTCTTGGGCCTTTTCCACACTGCTTGTGAAGTGCCGTACTCTCAAATGCTAACTGCATATTATGCTAGTGCCAAAGAAAACGTCTCATCCATTTGGTGTTGCTTTAATTCCTTTTTCCTGGTTGAAAAATAAAGAGAAAAGTAAAATATGACTGAAAGCAAGAGAAACAATTTGTTAATCTCTACATTTCATTTCCCTTTTCTTTTTCCTTGTCACCAATATCTATTTAAATATTTAGTTTATCATCTCAAAGACTATTGGTGACTAGGAAAAAGAATATTACGAGGGAGATCTTATACTTCTTCTTTCCTCTTCCTATTCATTTTTATTTTTTTGGAACATTCAGGATCATTCTTGAAACATATTATTGCTATTTTCAGGAGCTATTATAAGTGCACGAGCCCAGGATGTAATGTCCGTAAGCATGTTGAGAGGGCGGCAAGCGACCCTAAAGCTGTCATAACAACATATGAGGGCAAACATAATCATGATGTACCGGCGGCTAAAAACAGCAGCCACCACACAGCGAACAACAATGCATCACAGCTAAAGCCACACAACTGTGTAACCGATAGGCATGCTTCGATTAGAAGAACAGACTTTGGGAACAATGATCAACAGCCTGTAGCACTTCTACGGTTTAAAGAAGAACACATAACATAGCTTGTTTTAGCTTGGACCCGGCAAAACCTGGAAGTTGTGTTTGATTAGATCGATCTTTGGAGGCCTGTGGTTTTAGTTCAGGCTCATCTACACTGATTGCAACGAAAAAAAAGGGAGGCACATGACACGTAAAAAAAAGAAGAAAATAAGATGAGTAAAGCTATAAACCAATAAAGACTGCCAGAACAGAGTAGCAAAGATTGAGTTGAACAGAAATTGTTGTATGTAAAAATTAAAATCTAGTTTGATAGGGACACACTGTTTGGAAATGTTATTAATTATCCTGTGCATTATTTGTAAAGTAATGCTATTTCATTACTTTATTTACGCGTATATCTGGAAATGAGAATGGATGTTTGGGTTTTCAATCTTCCCTCTATTCTTGGACTAGTCACCTTGAAACTGCTTGTTTTCATTTACTTGTTAGTTGTTGTAAGACTTAAATGTCGTTTGATAGAAGGATAGTCAACTACTTTGTTTTAATTATTGGCCAGTCTCTATTAGTGCAGCATGGTTGCATTATGTTTCTGTTGCTAATTCTCTCTCTCTCTCTCTCTCTCTCTCTCTCTCTCTCTCTCTCTCTCTCATCAAGGCAAGCTATTTGCATGTTCAGAGTGTGCAAATATTTAACAAGATTTTAGTTGCATTTGAAGTTTCTGCGTAAGGAGGACATTCGAGGAAGCCAAATGAGACAATATACTACATTAAGTCAACTACGTAAAGCTCTTTCTATGTATGCGACCAGCATTGCTATTCGCACGTTGGATTGGAAGCCCAATTGCACGAATGAGCTACCAATATCAGTTTGGGAACGGCATTTTTGCGATTCAACTGCAATTTTGTGCAATTGTTCCTACCTCTGAAGCACCAGCTAGCGTTACCGAATGGGTCCCTAGTCAACCTAAGATGAATCTATTCACTATCTCGTCCAATAAAAGAAAATGTAGTAGAACGCATTTTCCGGTATCATCACTTTTCAGAAAGGTCCGCCGACAAAAAATTGCACAAAAAACATAATCCATGTCCTTTGGCTCTGGAAAAAGAATTCACACACGAAGAGACACTGAATCATACTGTCACTGTGCCATATCACGTTTTGGGACTTGGGAGTGGCTCATATTTCTACTGAGCTAGTTACATTAGGCCCCTGGGTCAACTATACCATACGGTAAGATACGGTATTGATATATTGTAGAATTTATTTGGTCCATGTAATATTTTTATTAAAGAAACGAGAAGAGTTGTTTACAGAAATTTCAACACATTTTAAATGGAGTCTAATGCAATTAATCACACTTGTGGATTACTTTTACAAGATTTGAACATGAACCTTAACCTGCTACTAGACATGGCAAATGGGCGGGTTGGGTAATAAGGCGGGTTGGGTAATAAATGGGTTCAAACCCGCATCCAACCCATTTAACTCGGGCTGAAAATGGGCGGAGTTCACCGACTTTTACCTATTTACGTGGTTAAGCTATCAACTCGGGTCACACTTGTAACTGCAGAAGTTCACTTCTTCAACCTTCTGTGCAAACATAAGAAGCCAAACAATACACATAGGGTGTGAGTGTGTAAAAAAAAAGTTAAAACTTTGTAAATGGGCACACCTATCAGGCCAACCCATTTTGATCTAGTAAATATCTTGCTAGGCCAACCTACCAAATAACCTAGAGTTTGATGTAATGGCAATTTAGCCTATTTAGGCCTAAATTTTGGGCATATTATGGTAAAATAATGCTAATGTTTTCTAAATTTGAATCTCAAAATTTTTGTTTCAATGGCTTAATAATTGTATCACATGTTGTGACAGTGATTAGTGGTACCATATACCATTACATGTGATACAACTTATAAAGCATTTGAGAAGCAAATTTAAAATTTAAATTTAGAACGCATACCATTCATTACTCATTAAGGTCTCATCAAAACATGGACTTTGAGAACTATTTGGGACCCGGTCCATGTATACTATGGCAAGAAAATTTCTTTGCCAAACTCTATCTAGAATTTAATGCCAAGTAAGTCCCTATAACCTACATGCACCACAAATGTAGAAGATGTGACGCATTTAATTATACCTAAACCAAACAGAGGCAAAGAAAATTTTGTACAAATAGGACATGGTCACAAAGAAAAGCACCTATATCCAATAGGTGGGGTTGTAGCACTTTGGGTTTAGGTATAATTAAATGCGTCACATGTTTGTATAAAGTCACATTATTACAGATACCAACCACTATGTTCTTTATTTTGTCATCAAGTATATTTGAACTACCCAGCACTTTTGATTTGGTGCAATGGCCCCCAAGGGTCATGACTTATGAGAGAGAGCAAAATTTTTCTTTTGTGGTGCATATGTTTGCTTTGTGGGAAAACAGAAGAGAAAGTAACTAGCTCTTTAACCACCGTTCCCTCCACTTCTCCCTCAAAAGAAAAAGAAAGAGAAAAAAAAAAAAACAAAGATATAAAAGTACAGAAATAACACTCAATATATGCTTTAGTCAACTGAGCTATGCTTAAAATACAAGAGAATGCTAACTTATTTATTGGATCAGGTGCTCATTCTCAAAAGAGTAATTGTTTACTTTCCAAATTTGAATTCCTGTTAGTTGTAATTTAGGTAGTATTGGTGCGGGTGCGGGAATTTGGGTACTGGGATGTGGCTGCGAGAGATTCGTCAATTTTTCAAAAAGTAAGGGTGCGGGGTGCTATGGGAGTACTTGGATAAAATATTAAAAAATATGCTTTTACATAACAATATATAAAAATTATTTTATAACTATTAGTACATAATTGCTATTATTATTTCTCTTTTAAACCCTCAATTTTCAAAATTGTATACAGAACTCTTTTTTTTTCTTTTCAAAAGAATGCTACAAAAAAGTCCCAACCACACTCTAAAAGAATTCAAAGAATCCACGGTGCACCCAGTACGGGTGCGCACTAAGTGCGGGTGCTGCCGCCTTTTCGAAGAGTCCGTGTTTCATAGGTTGTACCACATGCAGGGGCATGTGGTACCACGATCACTGCAACAAAATTAAGTCATACTAGAAATAAATTTGGAATTCAAATTTAAAAAAGTATAAGATTATTCTTCTCAAAATAGTTAATCACTGCAGCTTTATTAAAATGAAAATACTAAAGAAATTTCATAAAGAATTTAATTAAAATTCTTCAACGACCTAATGGAGAGTTTTCATTGTGAATTAAGATTTGGCACAATCTTCAGATTACGCAAGACTTTGTTCACTAGTATAGTTGGGGGTTGTAAACGAGCTGAGCCGCTTAATAATGACTTGAAGTTCGCCTCAATAAAGACTAGACTTGACTTGCTTATTTGAACTTGTGAACAAGATCGATTAAAGCTCGCGAAAAAGCTTATTAATAAATTTGATAAAGAGGATTTATATATATATATATATATATAAATTATAAAATTATTTAATTTTAGAGAAATATGATATGTCTATTAAATATGCTTAATGAATGACTATTTTATTATTAAACTATATATTTTAAAAGAGCGTACGAAAAAACTCGCGAACACTTGAAAGCTCAGTTCTTTTGAGCTCGTGAGTAAGCTCACAAACTCGTAAGAAAACTTGTGAACATGTTACACTCGACTCGTATACACCTCTAATTGTGCGCATTGGACCTGATTTAGATAAATCTTGAGACGGTTAATTAATCTGAAAGAAAATTATGGTCATCCTAGTCTTGGATTATCGTCAACACTAGGTGTATGTTTGATAAGTTGATAAACTAATTAAGTGTTGAAAATGAAAAGATTCAGCACTTATTCTTTTTCAGTGCGTTTGATAACATATCACTTAATTGAAAAAACAGCCAAAAAATCACTGAAAACTTTAAGTGAAAAATTTCTACTGAAAATAATCACTGAATGGATTCTATTTCAGTAGTTGAAGTACTGTTTTCAGTATTATAAATTTAATCACTTAAAATTTTCAGTACTTAAAATTCAACACTTAATTTTCAGCACTTAATTTTCCGTTTTATCAAACGCACCCTAGGACTCTAGGAGATATAATAGCTGTATAGTGGCACATCGGTTTATAAGTCACGGGTTTTGATCACGTGAGCCCTAAGACTAAGAGCTAGACAAAACGACAAAGGTGGAGGAGAAAATAATAAAGAGTAATATTTGGGGCACTAATAACTTCCACTAACACTTACTAACACACTCTATCTCTCTCCTAGTGGCACTGTGGACCCCCACAGTGCCACTAGGAGAGAGATAGAGTGTGTTAGTAAGTGTTAGTGGAAGTTGTTAGTGCTCCTAGCAAGACCCAATAATAAAATAGGTAATGCTATTGCCACAGCACTAATAACTAATTTAAGAACAAAAAGTGTCGATAAAAATTTTAATAACGAAAAAAAAAGTGTTGCTAAAATTTTTAATGAGATTTTTTACTCTGACATTAACCATTTCTGTTCTGACAATAGAGCTAACCCTAATAAAAATAGTGGTTCAATTGTTTAAATTCCTTTTCCAAATACATTACATTTGGCACATTCCCTAACAAAAACAAATATGTTTCAACCAACCATCACACCAACTGCTCTAGTGCTCTTTATATTAGAGATCTTAAATGTGGTTATGAAATGCAATGTTT
Organism: Hydrangea macrophylla; assembly: GCA_033977485.1. Lineage (NCBI taxonomy): Eukaryota > Viridiplantae > Streptophyta > Magnoliopsida > Cornales > Hydrangeaceae > Hydrangea > Hydrangea macrophylla. The sequence continues at coordinate 83,433,918 of CM066983.1, forward strand.
TTTTTTTTTTTTGGAATACGAGGACAAATCCTCATGTTTGTCCTTCGCGATTTCGGAATCGATACCTATTGTCGTTTTTATCGGAGTAGAACAAGGGGCAAACCCCGGGCACGTGCATCGACCCCACAACACACACACACCAGGTAAATCAGGGAGGCAAGCTAGCGGTAGAATCTGAACCCACACCAAGCTGGACATTTTTAAAGTCCATCTTGAGATTCATCCCTCCAACTAGCTAGCTTACACGACTCCTGGGGGATTTCGAACCCCTAACCTCCCTTTGGGAGGCCAAAGGCCCTGGCCAAATCCTCGATATTTATCCATGAGGAGTTTCGAACACAAGACCAAGAGGGTAGAACACCCCCTGTCTTAATCCGCCTCCCCAATTCGGCTACCAAGGATTTGGTTTAATTGCAATGTTAATTTGGCACAACTGGAATCTCTCGGAATTTCAACTCAATCAGTATATATAGTGTTTTTAGACAAACAGTCTAAAACAGATCCTTTAATTCATTAGTCACTGTTATTCAAGTTGTCTTCTATAACATAAGAGGAAGGTTTTTCACGATAATTAGGACATTTTGAAACCTTAGATATGTGTTATTATCTAAGAGCATGCATCCACAATTGTGAGGATGTGTACGACAACTTGGTTTAAACTTAAGATTTTGTGCACAATGGTATAGCTTATGCTATAAACTTAAAGTTGGTAGAATAGTTTAACTTAAAACTGTAATACCACTAAGTTTCGTTCTGGTGGTAAAGAGAAACACTGACTTTCAATCATTGATGAGGAAATAGAAGACACTTAACCATTCGAAACCTGGTCACTGCAATTCCAAACGGTGGCCGTGTGAACTTATTTGCAATTCCAAATGGCCATATGATGACCGTGCCAATTTATTTTATCTTTTCTGTCCAACTTATGATATATATATATATATATATATTAGTCAGGCTCTAAAGAGGGCGTCCTTTTTTTATTAAATAACGGATTTTTTTTTTGCCGTAAAAAAAGTGAGAATTTCTCACAAAAAAGTGAGAATTTCTCATATCATAAATTATGTGAGAATTTCTCACATTTTTTGTGAGAAATTCTCACTTTTTACACGGCCAAAAAAAGGTCCTCTCTTTAATAAAAAAAAGGGCGCCCTCTTTAGAAAATCTCTAATATCAGTCAGGCTCTAAAGAGGGCGTCCTTTTTTTTATTAAAGAGCGGACTTTTTTTTTTGCCGTAAAAAAAGTGAGAATTTCTCACAAAAAAGTGAGAATTTCTCATATCATAAATTATGTGAGAATTTCTCACATTTTTTGTGAGAAATTCTCACTTTTTACACGGCCAAAAAAAGGTCATCTCTTTAATTAAAAAAAGGGCGCCCTCTTTAGAGAATCTCTAATATATATATATATATATATACAAAGATTCTCTAAAGAGGACCACCTCTCTTTATTAAAGAGATGACATTTGTTTTGACCATCGGATTGTGTTTAAAAACTGTGAAATGACAAAACTGCCATTAATAAAAACACAATCCGACGGCTAAAACAGAAGTCCTCTCTTTATTAAAGAGAGGACGCCCTCTTTAGAGCCTGACTGTATATATATATGCTTGATGTCAAATGGTCATCTCTTGTCCGTATAATTATTAGACGATCATAAGTTGTCCATTTCTTTGCTATACCGCTGCGAATACCACTTGTCTTCTAACACAACGTTAGCTTAAGTTTACGCTAAATTTACATACACTATTGTGATTGCTCTAAAGGTATACAATTGTTTTCACTCTTTACCACTTTATTAAATTTAAATTCTAAAAAAAAAAAAAAAAATGAAACTTCCTTGAGTTTATATACAATTTGCATTTGCCTTCCATGCTCTATGTTTCTCTACATCATTCTTATCACTCGACACTCTTTCTTTCTAAATTAAATATGCATATGAATATTAGTAAAATTATAAAAATGATTTTCAAATAATTCTAATTAATTTAGGTTTAAATAAAAAAAAAATTAGATAGTGCCCATAGTCACGCACAATTTCTAGTCTTTTACAAAATGGAGGGACTTCACAATCAATAACAGGGAACTGTTATTCGTATTCTATGGATTACGAAATGCACATTATGCACTCTATAGAGTGCACATATTGTGCATGATATCACATATTTTGAAATTGGTACCACAGAATGTATTTAATAATATTTTGGAACGCGAATACCAACAATTCCTGTAGAAAAAATCTACCCAATTTACACAAACAGGCGGTACCATCATACAAGTAATGGGACGAAACTTCATTGTCAACGAGATATATATATATATATATATATGTATATATACATACGTACATATATACAGAGAGAGACAGATGAGGGGAGGGGGGGCGCATGGAATGCGTGTGTGGCATAGCCATAGGCTGAAGTCTTTTGAGGAGAGACAGAGAGCGATCCAAGGAATATTAATGCAATTTTGATACGGATCGAAGACCCGCCAGACACGATGTGTAAAACACTGTTGATGAACATAAAAACATGTAGTAATAATAATAATAATAAAGTAACAAAAAAAAAAAAAAGGCTTAATGACACTTTGGTATCATGTAGTTTGGTGAAAGTTTCACTTTGGGTCCTCCACTTTCAATTGTAACACTTTAAGATTGATAGTTTCAATTTTGTTGTTATGTGGATCCGAGCCTTAACTCCGCAAAAAAAAAAAAAAAAAAAAAAAATTTTGATTGAGAACAACCAAGCATGTGATACTTTTATGTTTTGTTCTAAAAACACACTCGCCCACCTTTCTAAATTCTCATTTTTACCCAAAACCCATATCTAATCTTGCAAAAAATGGGTTTTTATGAGACCTTCGTGTGTAAACAATGGCCAAATACTCACCATCTATGGCTACCTACCACAACACCAAATTCAAGCTATACAATAATTATTCACTTGCCTATATATATATATATATATATACGGGTTGCTATCCTACAACATGAAAGTGGTATTGTACATCAATTTTTAGCGACCAATAAAAATATTTTTAGCAACCAATAAAAATTTTTAGCGACAAATCTTATTAAAATATCTCGTCGCTAAAGGTGAAAAAATTAAATTGTTGCTAAAGATGAAAACGTCCTTAATGAGTTTTTTTTTCGTCGTTAAAATAACTCTATATGATACCTAATCTCTATCAGATTAGAGTCAACAAATGTCGTTCCTTATAAATTCAATTTTCAGTGTCATAAACCGGAGAAGGAAGAAGAAAGTGGGTAGCTGGAGTTCAAAGGGCTGAGCTAAATTTTGTTCAACGCTTTTATTGGTTTTGAATGCTTAGCTAATTTTTTTATTTTTTTTTTTTTTTTCTAAAAGGCAAATATATTGATAAAAACAGAGTACATACCCCTATTCCTTCTGAAGATCTTTCTCCAAAACAAGTGGACGAAGATCGTCAATTGGAACGGGGCCAAAAAACATACAAGACGATGCCCAACTAGCTAAATTATGTGCAACAAAGTTTGCAAGTCTAGGAACAAAAGAGATATACCAGAAATCAAAACCAGAAACCAAAAGCTCCCTTCCTTCAAGAATCAGATGTTCAATTGCCCACTCCGACTCCGTAGGGTCCAAAGCAAGGGCTGTGCAAACAATGCTAGAATCACCTTCAAAAATAACATGACTAATGCCCAAAGACTGCGCAGTCTTGATTGCAAAAAGAGCTGCTTTAGCCTCAGCAAGAAGAGGAGCTATGATCCCTTCCTTGCAAGTGGCAGCATGAAGGAAGGTTGAGTCAGAGCGGAGCACGACTGCCAATGTCGTGAAATCCTTCCTAATTGCAGCATCAAAGTTGGCTTTGACCCATCCAGAGGGAGCTGCCTTCCAAGAGGGTGCTTCAAGCGAACTTAATCGATCCAACCCAACTTGTGCTTGGAGATGATCCTTTGCCATCACTTGAATCTGCTGGATACTTCCATTGATATTAACCATATAGTTATCATGATATATTTTATTCCTGATGGTCCAAGTATGAACCATAGTAGCCACAGCAAATGAAGTGAACTCTCCACATTCATCTAAAGGGATTCAAAGCTTGTTAGAAGGGCTAAGTATTTCAAGAATCCAACATTCAATGCTTCTGGAGGAAAAGAACGACAGATCCAACGACCACTTAGATGTTCTCCAAACAATGTTAGAAAAGTCACACTCAAGAAACAAGTGGGAAGCACTCTCATTCGGATGACCACAAAGGAGACAATCACGGTTATGAATGGGAAACAGAGAAGCCAAAATGTCCTTTGTTGGGAGCACCTTCGCTACCACTTTCCAAAGAAACAATTTATGTCGTTCATGAATCTTAGCTCTCCAAATAGCTTTAAAAGTCATGAGACTTTGATTCTCTAAATTTGAAAATCGTGCTTGTTGATCAACTAGATATGCCGATTTAACTGAAAAATTACCTTTTTTATCCGGCAACCAAGCAAATTTATCGTGCACTCTGCGAGTGGGAAAGTTGATGCATAGGATGGCTTCCGCTGACTCATGTGTGAATTTATCCCGCAGCAGAGGGATGTTCCAGCAATCCCATGTAACCTCCATAAGCTCTTGAACATGGCTGAAATGTGGTCTAGAGTTCAGCTTACATTGGGGAGTAAACCCCGTTAAGGACGAAATCCATGGATCATCCCAAACTGAAATAGATTCACCACTTCCAATGAGGATACAAGCACCTTTCTACAGAATCTTTTGAGTGTTGAAAATGCCTTGCCAAATCCATGAAGAGCCAAGTTTTCTACCAGCATTAAGGAAACCCACCTTGTTCAAATACTTCGCCTTAAAGATCTGCACCCAAGGTTTGTTTTCATTTGTAATGATGTGCCATCCAAGTTTGGAAAGGAGGGCATGGTTGAAATCTCTCATTCGACGGAATCCAAGACCTCCCATGCCTTTCGGTTTACAAAGAGAGTCCCATGCTATGATGCATAGCTTATTTTTTCCCTCCTCGTGTCCCCACCAAAATCTACGGAACATGGAATCCAGCTTATCACACAGATTAACCGGGAGGGCAAAAGAAGACACGGAGTACATTGGGATTGCTTGAGCCACTGACTTGATGAGGGTTCCTCTACCTGCTTGGGAAAGAGTTTTCACTTTCCAATTTTGGATTCTATCCTTTACCTTCTTGCTGATTTCCTCAAAGGCCCTTTTCTTGTTTCCCATAGCAAAGAGAGGCAGCCCAAGATACTTGGAATTCCAAGGGACATTTTTAAGGCTACTTTCCCTTTTTATGCATTTAGCAACGTCTGGACAGAGATTTTTGCTGAACAGAATTTTGGATTTAGCACGATTAATCTTTTGCCCTGACTAATACCCATACTTCTCAATGCATTCCAGAATAGACAACGCCTCATCAGGCTTTGCTTGGCCAAACACTATGAGATCATCGGCAAATAGAAGGTGGTTGATTGAAGGGCACCCTCTACCTGCTTTGATTCCACTGATATTGCCCAGATTTGTTTCCCTGTTAAGTAGCTTGGACAACACTTCCGAACAGAGGATGAAGAGGAAAGGAGAAAAAGGGTCTCCTTGTCGAAGTCCTCTCTCGGGTTTAAAGAACCCATTGGGATGACCATTGACCATAACTGAGAAAGAAACTATGGTGGATCCAGTTGCACCAAACATTATTAAACCCCAAGCACTTAAGGATTGTAAGGAGAAATGGCCATTCAATGCGATCATTAACTTTTTCCATATCAATCTTAATGGCCATTGTTCATTTTTTCCCTCTCTTATGTTTCATGGAATGGATGATTTCATGGGTAACAATACTATTATCTTGAATTAAACAACCTGGGACAAAAGTGGATTGAAGGGGACAAATGATTTTGGACAACAGAGGCTTCAGACAATTAGCTAGGATTTTCGAGATAGATTTGTAAATAACATTGCACAAACTAATCGGTCTAAAATGATTTGTCGTGGTGGGGTTGGAGATTTTTGGGATGACAGCTATATTGGTGTGATTGAGATTTTTTAGTATACATCCCCCCCCCTAAAGAAACTTTTGACAGTAGCCACCACATCACCCTTAACAATGTTCCAAAAAGTTTTGTAAAAAATAGATGACAAACCATCTGGACTCGGAGCTTTCGTGGATCCAATCTGGAAAATTGCCTCTCGAATTTCTTCTTCCAACAGAATTTTGCACAACATCAAGTTTTCATTCTCCGAGATGGTCCTTGGCATTAACCCCTCCAAATCAGTTGGGAACATGGGGTTGGAAGAGGTAAAAGTCTCTTAAAATTTGGAGATGAAGGCATTAGCAATTTCCACTTGGTCCTCCATCGATTTGTTGCCATTAAGTAACAGAGTTTCAATCACATTCCTTCAAAATGGTTGAAATATGGAAAAAGCGTGTGTTTCTATCCCCTTCTCTCAGCCATTGCACACGGGACTTTCGTTTCCACATAATTTCCTCCCTTTTCTGATTTTCCTCAATTTTTTTCTTAAAACTAGCAATTCTATCCATGTTATCTGTCGTGGGATCCCTAGCTTATAGCTCTTCGATGCTTTTCATAGCCTCATGGATTCTGACTTGAACTCTGCCAAAATATTTTTTATTCCACTCTTTCAAGGATCTCTTAACTGCAGTCAACTTCTGACATAACCGAAATGCGGGGGATCCATGAGTTGGCGTAGTACGCCAAACATTCTCAATTACCAAACCACATCCTTTGTCTCTAGTCCACATAGCCTCAAACTTGAAAGATCTCGGCTTGGCTAGCTGTTCCCTATAAGTGTTCAGAATGATTGGAGCATGATCTGAGGTTATAATGGGTCGGTGTCTCACCGTTGCTCTAGGAAAGAGCTCTCGCCAATCCAGATTTGCTATACCTCTATCAAGGTATTGTCGGATATTAAACTGACATTTTCTACCATTGTCCCACGTGAATCTATTTCCTGAGAAACCAAGATCAATCAAACCATTTGCATCCATAAAACCAGATAGGCCTCCCCTGGAAGAAGAAGAGAAGGGTTTACCTCCTTTTTTTTCAGACTGGTTGGAGATGCAATTTAGATCACCAATAACTACCCACGGTCCACTAGCATTACGGGCTAATTCATCCATATTGTTCCAAAATTATTCTTTTTTAGCCCAATACGGAGGACCATAGGCCGCCGTGAGAACCCAAGGGTTAGAGGGGGGATCTGCAAAAAAAGTAGCACTTATCATATTATCTTCCAAAATAGTAGCAACTAAATCCACTCCATTTTGCCAAGCAAAACAGAGTCCTCCAGCCTTCTTTGACGGTGGAATGAGAGAGAAGTTTGGGAATCCGAGGTGATTCAAACACAAAGCCATTTTCTCAGAGCTGATTTTAGTTTTGGATAAGAAGAGGCACTCAGAACGGTGCTCTCTTATCATATCCTGATGAGTTGTGACTGCCGCAGCCCGGGCTAAGCCACGGCAGTTCCAAGATAGAACAATCATTGGCTGAGAGGGGGCCTTCCACCTTCCTCTTCGGCAAAAACATGAGCTGTTGTTTTAGACACTGAAGATTCCACTTCACCTTGGACATCAATGTCTCTAAAGGGGTGCTCACCCTCTCATGGTAACTTTGAAATTCATTAATTGGGACACTGGGAGAGATAAGGGATAGGGTCTCAACGAGCTTGGGATTGGGGGGATTCACCAGAAAAAATTGATTAATAGGATGGTTTATTAAATTTGGCCAGGAGCTGGGGAGGGTTTAGGGATGTGAATCTTTAGGTTTCTTGGAATACTGCATTGGTTTAGTAAGGGTGAGACTACGTTTTCGGCTTTCTATAGGCTGGTCTGGGGTTGGGAGAGGTTTCATTAATTGGGTTAAAATGATTTTTGGTTTTGGGCTCATTTTGAGTAGGTCCGATTGGACCTTGAGAAGGGTATTCTGAATCCAAAATGAAGTAAGATCCAATCTCAGCTCCTCTAGAACCAAACCCGGGGTCCAGGTTTTTAAAACCATATGGTGGCCCATAATGGACCAGGGCGCTAGATTGATGATTCTCTGAAAATCTCTTTTGGACCCAAGAACAAAAAGAAATGTGTTTGTTGCTAGCTCGTTGATGGAGAGAGTACCAGAGGGCTTCCATGCTTTTTGAAAAATGGCGTTGAATATGTGGACCTTAATGTGCCGCTCCGAAACTACTTTCCCCACCAGCGGTGGGACTTTATGGTTAGAAATCTCAGAGTTTTCTTCCAGATCTAGTGCATTTCCAAAGCAGGACAAATTTGAAGTCTTGGTAATAATTTGGGACAAAACACTTGTTAAGTCTTCCATTATTAGGGAAACGGACCACCAGAAAGCAACAACCTACAGAAAAGACAAAGGGTCTACAAGGACTAAGGAGACATAAGTGAGAAAAGAAGAAATAAAAAAGATGGGGAGAGGAAAAGGTCACGGTTAGGTAAGAATTAAAGGCAGTGGATTTTGGTGTAGAGGGAAGACAATAAAAAGGGGAACAGGGCAAAAAAAAAAAAACACCAAAAAGGGGGGTGAGGAGAAGCAAAAGGGAAGATAGGGAAGTTGGAGAAGAGGAAGGGTCCTCAGGTGAACACTACCAAGAGCGTGGATTCCAGATAGTGCTTGCTTAGCTAATTGGTTGAGTTATAGTTTGTATAAGTCATGGAGTTGAGCTCTGTGTTGGGTACCAAAGAACATAAATAAATTCCATTTTTTTCTCTCTAGTTTCTTCTTCCTAATCTCTATCTCTCTCCGTAATTCTTTTTTCTCTCTAAAACTCCCTCCATTTCTATCACTCTCTCTAAAATTCAATCAATTTTTTCCCTAATCCAATTACTCTGTTATCACGAAATTGGTTCGTGAGGATCGAATATCTTTTTTCTTGTTTTGTTTGTTGGGTGTCTCTGCTAAGGGGGGGTTATGGTTTTTTGTGATTGAGATGGTTCCTTTCTGTTTGGATGCTTTGATATGCATAAGATGCGGAAGAGAAAAATGCTCAACAATTAGAACCACCATATACTGACGGAAGGCAAACACTTGTAGAACACCTTTTCTTTCCCATCTTCTTCATATCAAGATTTGGTATAGCAAAGAATTTGGGTTTGCTAGTAAAATTTGACAGTGAATTTGTTGTGCACAACACAAGAAGTGGTTATGGCTAGTAATTCATGAAGAGATGCCACTTTTGAAAGATTGGATATGGGTTTGGGGTAAAGATGAGATTTTGGAAAGGTGGGTGGGCTTTATAAAAAAAGAAAGAAAATGGGTGGGTGTTTTTGAGGGCAAACATAGAAACACATGTTGGGAGCCAAAAAACATGTTTTCCGTCATCTTCCATTAACGACGTTAGGGTCAGAGTCCACATTGCAACAAAATTGAAATTACATAGTCGAAAGTGTCGCAATTGAAAGTCGAGGGCCCATAATGAAACTTTTGCCGAACTACAGGGTACCAAAGTGTCTTTAAGCAAAAAAAAAAAGGGTACTTTTCATTGGTGGTGGTAAAAAAAAGTCAGTTTGTCAACTTTCCGTCCGTGTAATGAATTTTATAATTTCTTTACTTAAACCTGATCTCCTTTCCAACGCTGTGCATATATCTTAAAAATTTAAAATGAAGATTAATGTTATACTTTTCAAATTTTTATCTCAAAAGCATTTTCAAATGATGTGGCAGTGAGATCAATTTAATACAGTGAGACCGATTGAATTTTGATTAGAAGTTATTATCTGGCCCCATCGCTACATCATTTGGGAAGTACTTTTTTGGGATGCATAGCATTACTCTAAAATGAAAATGTTTGACAATTAGATTTTAGGATTCATTGTTTTAATCGCAGAAAATGCAATTCATCGGAGAAACTTATGATTCTAAAAAACAAACTTAGAACAACTTTTAGTCTTTTTTTTTTGCCCACCTCATAAACAAAAGCTTACCAAATAGCCATAGTATGCCATTGAAGTTAGGGGTGGGCAAATAGCTCAGTTAACGGAACAAATCGAATCGAATTTTCAATTTTAATTCGGTTATTTTAGTTTAAAATTTCAGTTCAGTTAAAAACCGAACTGAATAACAAATTTTAGTTCGTTTTTCGGTTACTTATAGGTAAACCGAACCGAACTAAAAAATCAAAAAAATTTATTAATATATTATTAATATACTTATATATAACTAAATATAATAAATATTTTTACAATTGAAAACTAAAAAAAACATCTTTTCTTTGCAATATGAAAGAGAGAGGAAAACAAAAAAAAACAAAAAAACAAAAAAAAAGTTGTGAAAAATGAAAAAAAAATTGGATTTTTTACAATTCGGTTAATTGAATAATTGAACCAAAAATCCGAATTATATTTCAGTTCGATTTTCGGTTGTCACTTCCTCAAACTGAGCCTAACCAAACTAAAACCGAATCGAAATTCAAAAAATCGAACCGAATACCCACCCCTAATTGGAATATTGCATAGTTTCCTCTTACTTTGCCTACTCATTATTTTGACTAATGCTATGGATATCTCAAAATTGTACAGCTCAAAGGGCTTTTCCAATTCATAGATACGGTACTGTTTATTTATTTAGTTACTTTTAAGCCTTATTTTCAATTTCAATTTTAGGACAAAGCTTTGCACGAATAATAAGTGGGTACGGGGTAGAAAGGGTTGTTCAACTGTTTTGTTTGCTTGTATGACTAATGAGCGAACTCTCTGACTTGGCCAAAAAAAAGGGAAAATTACACTGACACCTCTTGAGGTTTGGCATTTTGTCACAAACCTCCTTTGAGGTTTCTGACATGACACTGACACCCCTTGTCAGAGTTATCTATTTAACGCCGTTAGAAACTATTGTAAAAAGACTATATTACCCTCTCTAATTGTTCATCTTCTTCTACTCTTTCTTCACTCTCGCCCCTAACTTTCATCTATAATGGCGGCTTCTTGTAGTGATGTTGCTATGATCCGACCACCTGGATCAACTCCACCACCAAGAAGTTTCATCGTTTCATCTCTTAGCTGAAAAAATCATTGCAAAGAAACCCACTTCTATGAAGATTGATGAGAATCTTGTTCTGAATTATAATTTTCTCAAAATTAGAACCTTGATTGATATTGTGATTTTTCAAAGCCCTAATCTTCGATTGTCATGGGGTTTTTCTAATTTGGGTTCTAATTTGGGGTCTGGAGAGATGGGTTGGATCACTCTGATTTTGCTCTCTCTCTCTCTCTCTCTCTCTCTCTCTCTCTCTGCTTATCTCTTTAGTAAGTTCCCCCAAAAATACCCATATGGATATAGGTCATCTCACTGATACCTTACACACAAATACATATATATACACACACACACACACACACACACACACACACACACACACACACACACACACACATAACCCCTTTTAATTTGTGGATTTTGATGAACAGGTGCAGAGATCTCAGGATGAGGCTAATACCAGAGAGATGGGATGTTTGGTTGCCTCTCTCTGTAAAACTCGAGATCCGATCATCGGAATCGATGAATTCATCTCATAATCAACAGCCCTTTTCTCTCTCTCTCTCTCTCTCCCTCTCTTTCTCTCTCGATCTCGATCTGAACAGGAGAAAATTTTCAGTCCGATAGATTGATATATATATATATACATATTTGTGTGTGTGTGTGTGTGTGTGTGTGTGTGTGTGTGCGCGCACATGCGTTTGGCTGTGGTGGTGGTGGTGATGTTGTATCGCCCACAAAAAAAAAAAATTGAGGCCGTGATGATGGATTCTGAGTAGATCAGTCGCTGACAATGGAGTTCGTGTCTTGGCGGGGCAACTCAGAGCGCGTTTGGGAGATTCATCTTCTCTCTTAGGCAAACTGTTTTTGTAGCCATGGCGGAGTCTATATTTGTCTGATGTAAGACAGATCTGAGCCTTCTTTTATTCACACATCTACACATATATGTATATATATACATATATATATATATATATATACTAGTGTTTGCTATGATTATTTATTCGGGCGTGCCAGAGCCTTGTTAGGTAGGCCCAAACTAAAAACACAAAATTTCCTAAAGCACTTGTGTGAGTGGTACACAAGGTTTGAAAATCTGACATCTAACGGGCGATTGTGAAAGGTGAGTAGGAAAGTACCCTCACCTAAGGTCCCTAGACAGTGTTGAAGCACACAAGTCTAGCAAGTGATAAAAAAAAATAAATTAAATAAAAACATGATTTTTATTTAATTAAAAAAAAAAAGAGAAATTACAAGAAGTAATTAAAAAAGCTAAGGAAATAAAGAGAACGCTTTTATTTGCCTAAAACTAAGAATGCATTGTAGAATGCTTTTTGGATGCGATTGTCGAAGTGACGCGGAGTGATTTGACTGCTTGGCCTGCCTGCTGTATTTATAGCGGCCTGTACGGTAGAGATAAGGCAAGTAGAAATCATCTTCAAAAATAATCTGGTAAAATATACCAGATTTATCTTCCATACTGATAAAGCCTTCCATAATTATCTGATATAATATATATGCATATATACATACATATATTTGTATCTTGAATCTGGTCCCCATGTTGACTTGATTCGGCTTGCTTCCCCTCCAAATAAAAGATATACATATATATATATATATATATGTATGCTGATATTATAATATTTTCCTTTCCCTTATCAGTTAGTTTCCTAACTTTGATAGACTTGGATAGGAATTAATTACCTTATCAGATATGGTAACAATATTTAGAGAGTTTGTAGGGATTAGTACTCTTTATCTTTTCCAAAGGAGCCAACTATTGCTTGCCATGTATTGCCCGATGGAAAGAAACCATGCCCAAACACGGCTTAAGTCCGCCTGACATTGAATGACCATACTAACCGGCCACGTGGCCTGATTGCTGAAGATGATGGTCCATCAATTGACTTGATATATGGCAGAATGAATAAAACAATTGCCAAGTAAATGGCAATTAAATGGTGGCCCACCACACTACTTCTCAGGAGTGATAAAGCAAAACCCAAACATAGCCTAGTCCGATTGAATCATACACACTCGGGCTTGTATGACTTTTTTACTATGTTACAAGCCCGAACCATTAAAGCCACAAAATAAAGATGGACATATTTACGGAATGGTCACCTAAAGTGATAGAATTTAGGGAAGTCCAAATGGATGAATCAAGCGTCCAAATGGCCAAATTGTTCTGTAGCATTCCAATTGGCCAACTTGTTGTGTAATGCTTTGTCTAGTCAAACTGTACAATCTTTGGGACCCACCACATACTCAAAATTATGGCTTTGGCAGCACAAAATTAAACCGCACCTTAATCTGTCTGCATCAAATTGGTGCGAGCCCGATGGAATATGTATGACAGCCCGATTAAAATGTATTAGTAAGTCTGAACAAATATAAATAGTTAGATGATTATAAAACTCATTCGGCCTTACTAACTTTGAATCAGTGACTTAGCCATTAATTTACGCAATCGGTCTCATGAGTCCGATTAAAAATTCCAATCGGCCTCTACTAATTTTTACTTTAAAAAATGTAATTTTTAGGTGCAAACAATTGCCCCCCTGGCCGTTTAAAATAAAAGCAAGTGAAATTTTGAATGGCCATATTTTTGCAAGACCGATTACCTTTAGACGGACAAGAAGGCGATGTGTCTTTGCTTCCATCGGGCTCACCATAATGAATAACTGAATAAACTAAGTCATGTTACTTTAGCAGCTAACCAATTACTTTTGGCCAATCATGACATGGATCCCCCCAACTGACTTTTCCTTAACTACCACTTACCAGGCGTAAACTCCACAGCCTCGGGCCCACCTTTGCTTTCATGTGACCAATCTCCTGCCAAAGGACCATGCATGGCTTAGCACAAACACATACTCATCAGCCTGGTTCTCGGCCTAAACTGATTGACCGAGTTGTGACCCAATCTGTTTCATCGTGTCTCGTCACACCGGTCTCAACTTACAGTCCGATTAAGACAGTAACCAAATTAATGTTTCAAGTTGGCCAATAACCCCTTTTTGATACTTTTATGAATTAACCACACAGCACCCAAAACATCACAATAAGTTTTTTTTTTTTTTTCTTCCGGCCTGGTTTCTCAGTCCGACTTTTATTTTGTTCCATCTCGGCATTTAGTACTTCTCAGTCCTTCTCGATAGTACCATTGCTGCAGAAATAACCACCAAATAATATTCAATTTTTGGTGACATCCACAAAGCCAATGTGGATGTAAATTAACAGTAGCCAAATAATTAATTGGCTTAAAATAAAAAATGTAATCGGTCGCTATTACAAGACCGAAAAAATTGAACAATTCCTTGAGGGTGAGTTTCCTCAAGGAAATATGTTCAAAAGCTTCATGGACCGATTTAGAATCAATCGGTCTCGGCGAAGCTTGCCCCCCGAGCCCTTCATCGCCGATTTCTTCATCCACAAGGGAGTCTTCGTCATCGTCCTCCTCACTAACGGGAGGCCCTATGGCCGATACAGGGTCACTCGGCCTTAAAAATTTTATCCCTTTGGCCTTCAATTGTTCACAAACGGCCTTTGGAAAATCCTCCCATGCATGTTTGATTCGGTGAGCTACCTCGATTATAGCCTCAAAAGGGTCTTCAACCGAAATATGATCACTCGGCCTATCAAACTCTTCCTTTTCGGCCTCAACATAATTGTGAGGCTCGTTTAAAGCTTGCCCCCCGAGTGGTAAATCTGAAAAACTGCTTGGTTTTTTCCTCCAACCACCTTCTAAAAATTCCTTCATTGACATGAAAATATTTCCATTGGGCGGTGGCTCTTCCGCTTCACTCACGGCAAGAAGGAGACCGATTTCATTGTTGAAGAACTGTATATCGGCCTTAAAACGGTCAATATCTTTGCAAAGATGACCGATCTCATCATCATATCGGTCCTTAAACCGATTAATTAAACCATGAAAATGGCTTATTTTTTCGTTCCGCCAACGAATCTGATCGTGGTAGAACTGTAGCCATGCTTCGCGGTGTGCATGGCTCATCACCTGGTTGTCCCACTGGGCGTGCCAAATTGTTTGCTATGATTATTTATTCGGGCGTGCCAGAGCCTTGTTAGGTAGGCCCAAACTAAAAACACAAAATTTCCTAAAGCACTTGTGTGAGTGGTACACAAGGTTTGAAAATCTGACATCTAACGGGCGATTGTGAAAGGTGAGTAGGAAAGTACCCTCACCTAAGGTCCCTAGACAGTGTTGAAGCACACAAGTCTAGCAAGTGATAAAAAAAAATAAATTAAATAAAAACATGATTTTTATTTAATTAAAAAAAAAAGAGAAATTACAAGAAGTAATTAAAAAAGCTAAGGAAATAAAGAGAACGCTTTTATTTGCCTAAAACTAAGAATGCATTGTAGAATGCTTTTTGGATGCGATTGTCGAAGTGACGCGGAGTGATTTGACTGCTTGGCCTGCCTGCTGTATTTATAGCGGCCTGTACGGTAGAGATAAGGCAAGTAGAAATCATCTTCAAAAATAATCTGGTAAAATATACCAGATTTATCTTCCATACTGATAAAGCCTTCCATAATTATCTGATATAATATATATGCATATATACATACATATATTTGTATCTTGAATCTGGTCCCCATGTTGACTTGATTCGGCTTGCTTCCCCTCCAAATAAAAGATATACATATATATATATATATATATGTATGCTGATATTATAATATTTTCCTTTCCCTTATCAGTTAGTTTCCTAACTTTGATAGACTTGGATAGGAATTAATTACCTTATCAGATATGGTAACAATATTTAGAGAGTTTGTAGGGATTAGTACTCTTTATCTTTTCCAAAGGAGCCAACTATTGCTTGCCATGTATTGCCCGATGGAAAGAAACCATGCCCAAACACGGCTTAAGTCCGCCTGACATTGAATGACCATACTAACCGGCCACGTGGCCTGATTGCTGAAGATGATGGTCCATCAATTGACTTGATATATGGCAGAATGAATAAAACAATTGCCAAGTAAATGGCAATTAAATGGTGGCCCACCACACTACTTCTCAGGAGTGATAAAGCAAAACCCAAACATAGCCTAGTCCGATTGAATCATACACACTCGGGCTTGTATGACTTTTTTACTATGTTACAAGCCCGAACCATTAAAGCCACAAAATAAAGATGGACATATTTACGGAATGGTCACCTAAAGTGATAGAATTTAGGGAAGTCCAAATGGATGAATCAAGCGTCCAAATGGCCAAATTGTTCTGTAGCATTCCAATTGGCCAACTTGTTGTGTAATGCTTTGTCTAGTCAAACTGTACAATCTTTGGGACCCACCACATACTCAAAATTATGGCTTTGGCAGCACAAAATTAAACCGCACCTTAATCTGTCTGCATCAAATTGGTGCGAGCCCGATGGAATATGTATGACAGCCCGATTAAAATGTATTAGTAAGTCTGAACAAATATAAATAGTTAGATGATTATAAAACTCATTCGGCCTTACTAACTTTGAATCAGTGACTTAGCCATTAATTTACGCAATCGGTCTCATGAGTCCGATTAAAAATTCCAATCGACCTCTACTAATTTTTACTTTAAAAAATGTAATTTTTAGGTGCAAACAACTAGTTGGAGTCCTGCGTGTTGCGCAGGGAATTTAATTGTGTCGTTTCATGTGGTTAAGTGGTTGTTAAAAGTGTATAATAAGATGTTAAAATAGTTAAATAGGAAACTGTAAATGTAACTATTTAATCTAAAACTTTTCTCACGGAAGAAGTTGATAATTCTGGCTATCTTATAAATGAGTAGTAAAGGTACCTAATAAAGTGCTACTAAAAATATATGATACAAGTAGGGTATTTCCTCTAAAAAAAAAAGGCCATGAATGTGATATTCGAATATAATCTATAAATCCTGAATTTGAGGGAAGAAGTTGATCAAGATGTAAATATTAGTGACCAATTCATTATAGCTACTAAATTAGCCACTTTATTTGACATTTTAAATATTCCAGAACATAAATATTAGAGAAGAAGTTGACCAAAATGTGAAATTAGTGACCAATTCCTAAATAGCTACTAAAATAGTCACTTTTTAAAACTTTTTTAAAGTGAATAATAAATATCCCAAAACTTGCTGACCTAAATGTAATTACACATATTACAATATATAAATCCTAAATTTGAGAGAAGAAGTTGAGCAAATTGTAAATATTAGTGACCAATTCCTAAATAACCACTAAAATAGCCACTTTTTAAAAAAAATTTATGAAGTGAATAATAAATATCCCAAAAAATATTGATCTAAATGTAATTATTGAGGAGTTCGACGTCAATTTTTTGTTTTTTTTTATAATTATTATGACATGGAAAGCTTCTAAGGACGGGCCAAAAAAAAAACAAAAAAAAAAAAACCAATTATGTAGGCTAAATTTCAGTATACTAACGATACCAAGTTACATATATCAATTATGACGGTGCAAATCAAAAAGTGTCGTAACTCGAGAAATTATTTCATGTGAGTCATATAGTGTGACGGCTATTGTGATGTCTTCACCACTAGTATAAGATTTCAAGTAAAATCCATTAAATATTTAGTTCCAGTGAAAATAAGTGTGAAGATCACACAATGTAATTTTTTGAAATTTACAATTGGTCCCAATAAGTCCTATTGAATCAAACCGTAGACATGTAGGAAGACACATGGATAGGCCCACCACATCCAAAATACAAAATCTTATTATAGTCATCAACTACCCCCTTCAAATAAGAGCAAGAATGAAACTCATTTTTTTTAATATTTGGTTGGTTTCTGTCTAATACTTCCAAATATAAATTCAGCTGAGAGGCATGCCATATTGTCATGATAGATACATGAGCTTAAAAGGAAAAGAGAGCCCCATGAGGATAAGTGGGGCTTGAGGGTCTCATTCCTCCAAGTTGTTCCTCAATATGTTGGCCCTTTCTTCAAACGAAGTGTACTGAAATGGATAACTGACTTGGGTATTTACTATTTATATCAAATATTTATTAATTCCAACTATTGCGGTGAAATTTAAACTTTTCATTTTATTACCCTTATTTTGAGTTTAGATTTTTAGTGTCACATTAAATGAAAAATTAAAGAGTTTAAATAATAAAGGGTATGCTTAGAAAATATCTAGTCAAAGTAGATGGAATCTTTTTGAAGACTCTTAGAGCCTATTTGGGAAAGTAAAAAAGGACCTGGTTCAGTCTAATTTTATTTTTTATCTAGTCTTTTGAGAACCAAATTTGATGAGTATATGTTTCTTACATAAGAGTTCCCCTTGTCTAATAAGTTTCTTAAAAATATGTTATCAGTCAAGTCAACCTACATTTGGTTCTTGCAAGAACAAGATAAAAAGTAAATTTGGATTGAACTTGATCCTATTTTAAATATTTCCAAACAGACCCTTAAAATATGACATCTAAAAATGGATACAAACCTCTTAATTTGGGGAGTAACCTATATTTCTCAAATTTGAATTGTAAAGTTGTACTACTATAAAAAAGAGAGCTCAAATTCCTCTTGGATTTGGCAAGGTATCGCTAAATCCAATAGCATTATTGGCAAAGGAGCTTGCAAGCTTTTGGGAAAGGGTGAGCAAACTAGTGTATGGGGCGATCCTTGGGTTCCTACACTGGAAAATTTTAAACCTGTTTGCAAATTGGCCTACTAGCCAAGACTCCCCAACGTGAAGGCGCTTACAATCAATAATGGCAATGGATGGAACAGAGAGCTGCTTTGTAACACTTTCACCATTGATTCGGTCAATGCCATTCTTAACATTGATATGCCATCTGGTAGAAATTCTGATAAGCTCATTTGGACCCCTGATCCAAAAGGTTCCTTTTCGGTTAAATCGGCTTACCTCACGGATCAGCAAAGGAGATGGAGCAATGTCTTTGGACAACCTCAACCGTTTTGGAACAATCTTTGGAACGCGAAGATTCATGAACGATATAAAGTCTTTCTTTGGAAAATTGTTTCCTCAGCCAGCCCAATTAGAGCAGTCTTGGCTACTCGGTTCCTGATTGAGGATGCTTCTTGTGTGTTGTGCAAACACACAAAAACACACAAGATTATTTCTCTTGTGTGACGTTGTGAGAATTCTTTGGCGTTCGTCCAGTTGGCCGTTGGATTCCACAGTTTTTGCCCATGATGATATTAAAAGTTGGGTTCACAAAATTATTAACCCAATCTCCTCTTTAGGCATTCACAAAGAGGATGGTCAGATGTTTACTATTTTTGTTGCCATTGTGATGGAGCAGATTTAGGCTCTAAGAAACAAGGTATTGCACCAACAAATTCCAATTGAAATCACTCTATGGAAATCACGCATTGATGCCATGGTCGTCGAGCATTGGCAATCCCATATCAAGAGTCCCAAAGACCCTTCTAATAATTTTGATGATTGGATAAAAGTTAATTTCAATGTGGCAGTTAGATCAAACTTCTCTTTATTGGCGATTGTTTTTAGAAATGACCTGGGCACTGTTTGTCCACACCTTGGTTGAAAAGAGGATAGATTTGACTGACCCTCTCATGGCAGAAGCTAGAGCAGTGGGTCGGGGTATTTTTGAGGCAGCTCGGCTGGGCTACAAGAAGCTGATTTTGGAAGGTGGTTCCCTCCTTGTGTGTATGCCTCTAAAAGATTGGTCCCAAACCCCGAATTGGTCAATTGATTCTATCATTACTGAAGGTAGAAAAGACTCTCGAGAGTGATTTTAACTTCTGGATTGTCCAAAAAATTTCTCGAGCCGCAAATAGTGTTGACCATAATGTAGCCCAATGGGCTGCAAATTTTAAGCTTGCT
Source organism: Hydrangea macrophylla (assembly GCA_033977485.1). NCBI lineage: Eukaryota > Viridiplantae > Streptophyta > Magnoliopsida > Cornales > Hydrangeaceae > Hydrangea > Hydrangea macrophylla. The sequence continues at coordinate 83,453,730 of CM066983.1, forward strand.
GGGATCATTCCTCTTAAAGACATTCCCCTTGTTGTTTTTGAGGAATAGAATCAAGAGCCCTCCTTTGTTTTTGTTTGTTGTATTTGTGTTTCTTTGTTTTAATGAAATTTCTTTTAAAAAAAAAAAAAAAAGTTGTACTGCTATAAAGTCTGTCTTTTAGGGGGGAAAAAAAAATTGTACTGTTTAAAAAGTAAAAGTATGTATCAGAGGGAGAGGGAGAGAGAGAGATGGAGTAGAGGAGGTATTAAAGGGCTTTAAAGGGGGGTAGTTAGAAACTGCAAAGGTTGCACTGACCTGTGCCGTGCCACATGATTTGCCCATGTAAAAAGGTAACACTAGAAACAATAGAAAAAGTAATAGTTTTGGTTGTAAGGTAATTATAGACTTGAAAAGAAAACAGTACCAGTCCACCAGTAACCAGCCCTCTTCTCTCTCTCTCTCTCTCTCTCTCTCTCTCTCTCTCTCTCTCTCTCTCCTGGTTTACAGTTCTACATATCCTATGTCCTCTGTGAAAAGGTTTGCAAGAAACAAGAACCCAAAACCCATTTCAACCCAAATCCTCTCTCTCTCTCTCCTCACCTTCCATGACTATGGATTGAGTGAACCAGACAAAGCTTGCCAAGCATTGTCCATCCCTACTCTCCCACTGTCCAAAATCAGTCATATCTTCTCTCACCTTCTTTAATTCTAATTTACCTCTCTCTCTCTCTCTCTCTCTCTCTCTCTTCTTCATTTTTCCTCGGTGATAAGACTCATGGAAAATGGAGAAGCAACATCTGTTTGACTTGATTTTACAGTGCATCTAATTTCTCAACCCTTCCCTTGAAAATGAGGGATAGTGAGGGAAAATAAATCAAATCAAGAAGAACAATAGAAGTACACCAACCCATTCTTGTTTGTCTGTTTTCTGCTGCAACATTCAACCAGAAAATGAGGAAGCATGGATGGCTGCTTCCCTATCATCCTCTCCAGGTCTGTCCACACACACACACACACACACACATATATATATATATACATATACACATTGATATTAGCTTTTATTTTGTTCTAATCCTTGATTTGGGTGTTTTAATCCATCTGTGCAGGTGGTAGCTGTTGCTGTGTTTATAGCATTGGGGTTTGCTTTCTATGTTTTCTTTGCCCCTTTTGTTGGGAAAAAAGTGTTTCAGTATATTGTGATGGGAATCTACACTCCTCTGGTGAGCTATTTTCTCATTATTTTTTCTAATCTTATCCTCCCACATATTTTTGTACTACTTTGTAGTTGGGGTGAATAGCTGAGATCTGTGTTTTTCTCTGCTTGTTCTTGGTTTATGACATTGATTCTATAAATTTTTTTTTTCTACCCAATGTCTTCCTTTTCCTTTATTTTTCTCTCTTCATATTTTTTTAGCTATTAATCCTTTAGATAGATCAAGAAACCTGCCACATTAGCTGTCAAGTGCAAATTAAAGATAGGTTTTAGTGGAAAACAGAAGCAGACAGTCCAATGGTACATTAAGTTGATAACTGGGTTGAACTTAATATGGATGCAGAAATGGGCTATCTTTTAAAGCTCTTTGCTAGTTTAGCATTTAATCTACACTTATTCAACACCCAAACTATTAAAGTGTTAGTTTTTTTGTGTTACTGTTTGATTAGAGTACCGCTATAAATAGAAAAATAAAAGTAAACCCATCTTTAAGGCTTTCTAAGATTCTAATAGATTTAGTGGCCAAGAGAATATGATTTGTGAAATTTTATTTCTCATATGCAAGCACTAGTGGTGAATACTGCAAAGTATCTCCTTATTTCAAATGGATATTCACTTCCCCTTACTACAAATGATGGATATTATGTATACGTACGAAATGCAGTGCCTAAATAATCACTTGTTCCGGACACATAGTCTACGTTATACGTACACTAATCGTTGATTCCTATAGGGAACCTCGAATTGCCTATATGTTATTGTCACTTTGGTTTCCCTGTTGCAAAACCTAGCTATTCTCACATGGATAAAATTTAATTTTGGACTTACTGCGATGAGAAGAGAAAATTTATACATGTAAAATATAACTGCGAACTGCATGTGCATTTTACCTCATCCACATTTGTAAGCTGGCATACATTCAAGGTGGATGTTAATTCATCTTTGTTGCAGGAATTTGCTACCAATTAATCATTGTTTTCCAGTTTATATAGTCATTTGACCACTACCTTTATGAATTTTGTGCATGCCTCTCATTCTACCTTTTTTGCTCTTGTGCTATTTTTATGTATTTCTCAACCAACTTAGATACAATTTTTGGCAGATTATATGCGCCTTTGGCTTATACATTTGGTGTGCGGCAGCTGATCCGGCAGACTTGGGAGTTTTCAAGTCCAATAAGTATCTTAAAGTTCCAGACAACAAAAAGCATACCCGATCGAAGGATTCTAAACTGGGTGGAGAATCAACTTCATCAATACACGATGCACACACTGGAACGACTGGAAAGAAAACTCCGCAGAAAAACACAAAGGACATGGAAACTAGAACAGAAGATTGTACTACTGAGATTGAAAAGAAGAACACATCATCTTGTGTTATGGCTCTATTGGCTTTATTGCCTTGTGCTTATATATGCAACTGCTCAAGTCCACTTGAAGAATCTTCTGAGCTACAAATGAGTGAAGATGGGATGTTCTATTGTAGTTTGTGTGAAGTAGAGGTATGTAGATGCAATAGTCAATTTAAAATGGTTTCTTCATTTTCCTATAAGAAACTAGGAAGACACTCCTAGAAGGGTCAAGTGTCTGTGTTCAAATTTCAAAATTATCTAGGACACCAGTACACGATACACACTAGACAATACTTGACACATGTCTAATACACCAAAATTCGAGTCCTATGTTCTTCAGGCACATAAGACACATGAAGCACACCCCTAGACACTTTGACACGAAGTGTAATTTTTTGGAATTTTGAAAAACAAAGCAAAAAAATTGAAAGCAAAAAAACTCATTATTTGGGAATTTTGAATTAGGAGTAAAAGGGTATGTGGAAGCATAAATGGCTTTTACAAGTTGAGACTTGAGAGCACGTGGGAGTTCAGGAATCAAAATAGCTCTTACGCGATTAGTAATGATTAGGACATTTTGAAACTAAAGATAATTAGTCATCTTAGTTTTACTACATAGCGTATAATTTTCTTATTTCGTGCGATCACAAAATTTGAACCATATGTTAATCATTTCTTTTGTGTCCTCGTTTGTCCGTGCCTGGTTTTTTAGAATTCATTGTGACGTCATATTGTGGCAGTGTTTCCATACCCGTATCTATGCTTCTTAGATAAGGAAGATTATGCATATCATCAGCCAGGTAGATTTTAAGTAATTTCTCAACATGTCACAGTACAAGGAGATGATTGTACCATTTTATTGAGTTCAACAGTGATTTTCCTTCTGAAGTATCATCTGTTTGAATGAACAATCCAATCCTCGCTGTGAATGTTCTCAAGCTCACTGGATTATGGACTTGCTAATGAAATAATTATTATTAGCTTTTAAGTATTATGCTTTATGAAATGATTCGTTTGCAGGTTTACAAGTACAGTAAGCATTGTAGAGTTTGCGACAAATGTGTCGACCGTTTTGATCATCACTGCAGGGTATTTCTGGATCTTTCATTCAAGTGAACTTCTTGTTGATGTCTTGGTGGTACTTCTAATGCAGTTTCCATCTTTTGGTTTTGTAGTGGCTCAACAACTGTATAGGCAAAAGGAACTACAGGCAGTTTTTCACCCTCATGGTTTCCGCCCTTCTCTTGGTAAGAATTGCCCTCCATCCTTGCCTTGGAATCTTCATAGCGGACTAAGAGCCTTATACGTGAATATATATACATATGAATATCGTCCAATGTTCTAAAAATCGCTAGGCGCTAGTCGGGCGGCGAAGGGGGGCCTAGCGCCTAGGGGCCTAGGCGGACGCCTAGGCGGATTTGTTTTATAAATAAAATTAATTATATAATAGATATATATACCAGTTATGTGGTGTTAATTAAAATAAATTATAGATTTGTGGTTCAAATAATAGATACATATATATATAAAGGTTATGTGGTGTTTTTTTTAAAATAAGTAAAGATTATTAGAAGGTTTTAGTATTTAAAAAACTATTAGGGATCTCTCCATAATTAACTTAAACCTTAAGTGTATATATATACTAATGTTAGGGTTTTTTTTTCAAAGAGTTGGAACCAAATAAGACTCTCTAGCATTCTCACCCTAGCCCGCCTAGCACCGCCTAGCCCGCCTAGGCGCCGCCTAGCACCGCCTAGAGGCCGACTAATCCACTGGCCGATTTTCTCAAATGCCTAGCGAAAATCTCGGCGGCCGGGCACCGCCTAGCGCCTAGGCGCCGCCTAGGCCGATTTTTAGAACACTGATATCGTCATTACCCCAACTGTCTTTCCGTAGTGAACCAGCGTTGTTTTCTATTCTTCCAAAGGAAACTTTCTTCCTCCCGTCCTCCGTGACTCAATTTCATACTATTGCCCATATTCGTCTTCATGATAAGTTCTTGATTAGCTCCCAAATTCTTCAACTGTACTCTGTGTATCATGTTTCTTAAATCTTGAATTTGGTACTGACATTGCAGAAAGTGAAGATCACCTCAAAGATCAAGCTTGTTATTTTCAAAACATTTTCCATTGTAATTAGATATTGACACTTATATACATGGTTTGTGCATTTTGGACTTGAGATTGCAGCTAATACTTCAGTGGTCAACTGGAATCCTAGTACTCATCTCCTGTTTTCTTGAGCGCAAGAGATACTCTGTGGACATCACCACCAAGCTAGGAAGCAGTTTCTCTGTCGTGCCCTTTGTTATTGTGGTGGTGAGTGATTATTTCCTCTTTTGCTTATCCTTCAAATTGAGTTGACTATTGGTAACCTTCAACTGATTGCCCTTGCTAGAATTGGCAATTTTTTTTAAAAACCTTTTTGTTGGATTTAATTTAGCAGATATAGCATTGGTAAAACTAAGGCTGTTTGGTTCACACTCTAGAGAAGGAAAAGGAAAAGAATAGGAAAACGAGAAGGAAAATTGAATCCAATGTTTTCCTCATACTTTAATAACTGTAGAAGAGTGGTTTCTTCTCCTTTTACTCACAATCCATGAATCAAACTAAGCCTAATCTCCATAAATCACAGAATCCTGTGCTAATCTCTCTCTCTCTGTAGCTAATATAATGTGACTATTGCCAATATGACAGTCAGTGTGCACCATCTTGGCCATGATTGCAACCCTGCCAATTGCTCAGCTTTTCTTCTTTCACATTCTTCTTATAAAAAAGGTTAGCCTTAATAATTTCTATTATTACAAACTATATGATATGCTTTTTATACCAATTGTTCTATTATATATATATGCATTAGTATTTAAACAAGTATTTTGTACAATATGCTAGTCAGCCAATAATGGGAATCATTGGTGACAGGGAATAAGCACATATGATTACATAATAGCATTGAGGGAGCAAGAACAACAAGGAGTTGGGCAGCAAAGTCAGCAGATGTCGCCTGCAAGCTCACTTACTGGTTTGAGCAGTGCAAGTTCGTTCAACACTTTCCACCGGGGTTCTTGGTGTACTCCTCCACGCCTCTTTCTTGAAGATCAGGTATTGACTCACCTACGCATTTTCTCTTTTCGAGTTCTTGACTAACTTGTTGAATCATGGATACACTTTTGGTGCTCACAGTCAATGTTGGTTGTCTTTTTTTATTGAGCAATCCAAATTCCCCCCCCCCCCTTTTCTTTCCCGGCATTGATAATTCCGGACTGTACTAAAATAATTTAGTTTGTGCTGGTCGCAAACTAGGATGATTCTGACGATGAGATCTTTCAGGGAGGGTGTAGTTCTGTGATGGCTATTGTCTAGATAGCACCGGTGCGGGGATTGGGGTGCGAGGGAATCGCCAATTTTTCAAACAGTAAGGGTGCGGGTGCGGCGGGAGTGCTTAGATAAAATATTAAAAATATATTTTCAGATAGTAAATACAAATTGTTTTATTACTATTAGTGCATTAGTGTATACCCTAGATAGTTTCTCTTATTATTTTCTATTTTTTACCCCCAAAAGTTTTCAAAATTGTATGAAGATCTTGTGTTCTTTTTCAAAAGAACGCTACAAAAAAGCCCCAACCACTCTCCAAGAGAACTCAAAGAATGCTGGTACGGTGGCCTTTTCAATGAGTTCATCTTTCATTGGCTGTTGTTGAGGTGTAAAAAAGGAAACATAAGTGGAAATAGGGAAAGATTCAACTTATCTTTTTGACAAGTAGAATATATCAGTTTCTTAGGCCAATCAAACGAAACATTAGAGTGGCAAATATCATTTAGTGGATTTGTAAATATTTTTTTGCCCAAATAAGAATCCGGAGAATTTTTTATAAATTTATTCCGAATGCTTTGAGCTCAAGTCATATAATAGAGCTGCTACTCCATGAAAAGGTTAAAATGGTTTCCTCCGTGTAGGTCCCTAATGCTTGTTTGGTTCCCGGATTTAGAGAAGAAAAAAAGAAATGGGAAGGGAAATAGGAGAATTCATTTCCCTTCTATTTTCTATCATGCTTAAAAATGGTGAAATGAAAAAAAGAAAGATCAACTATAGTAGGAAATGAAGAGAAGAGAACACACAGATTCATAAAATTCAAACTTCTAAATTATTTTTAATCCTATTTTCTTTTCGATGCATTCTAACTGCTTTCCTTAGTTTTATTTCCCTTGCTAAATTCATGGACCAACTAGCCTAAAGCTTCCGCAACCTTCAAGAAAAGTTCGTGAGTAATGCACGTAATTTAATTTAGGGATATTTACATTTCAGTTAACTTTTTGTACGAAATTTAAAAGTCAGTCTACTATCAACAATAATTAAAATAATTAAAAAGTCATCAACAAAATTGAAAAAACATCAACTTTTAAATAATTATTTCATGTTTTAGTCTACTTTATGTTTTCAATATTGTAAATTTGCATCAAAACGTTGTGATGATTGCTCCAAAGATTGTGAAGACTTGCTCCCAACCTTGTGAAGAATTGCACCCGACTTTGAAACGAGCTGCTCCCTGTATTACTCCCAACGTTTCAAAGAGTTACTCCAAAACGTCATGTAAATTTGATGACTTTATTTTTACAAAAAAAATTTGATCATTTTTTTAATTTTTAAAAAGCAACAGAGAGACTTTTAAATTCTATACAAAAAGTACACTGAAACTTAATTATCCCTTTTAATTTACCAGAAGTAGTGGTGGAATCAAATGATGTTGATGCTTTACAAATATCACATGAATTCCACGGGCATTTCATCTCAAAACTGAAAAAGATGAGTTGGACATTTTACTGTTTTGATGGAATTACTGCACTAAGGCTGTGAGGCAATTTGCTGTGGAAAACATTCAAAATCTTCAAGAACTTCCATCTTTTGTTACGTTCAAAGCTATTGATTTTGCGTTGATATTGCTGAAATTTCTGCTTTTCTTCCAGTTTGATGTAGTTCCGCCAGAAACAGGATCTGTCAGTTCATTGGGCAAAAAGACGGTCCAAGACGAGCCAATCAAGAAAAAGAACCCAGCAGCAGTTAAGATCAGTCCATGGACATTAGCACGTTTGAACGCGGAAGAGGTCTCCAAAGTTGCTGCCGAGGCAAGAAAAAAATCCAAAATTCTAAAGCCTGTGGTGAGACACGAAGCTCCTCATTTTGGAGCAGAAACAGACAGCAGCTTTGGAAGCAGTGGCCGCCAAACAGTCCCTAGGCTTGATAGTAACAATAATCGAAGACGAGCTAGTAAGCGGATTCGCCTCCCGGCAGATCTACCACTTGAAAATGTTACCCCTGAGACATCGACCAGTTTGGCTCCTCTTCAGCTGGAGGCTCGTAGCGCTTTCCGAGCAACCCTAGCTATGTCCAGCTCACCAGAGAGTAGTTTGGAGTCCCCTGATCTCCACCCGTTTCGGGTCTCCTCATCGGCTGGTGAAGAAGCGAGGCATCTCACAGGTCTACCGGCTGCTGGTGCTGCAGCAGCTGCGCTGAAGGGAATCCCGTTGTCGAGGTCAACGAGTGATGGGTACGACGCATCCGGCGGGGAAGACAGTGATCAAGTTCCTTCAAGGACCGGGCAGAGGTCGACGAACTGGAGTAGCCTTCTTTTCAGCTCTGATCGCGATGAGAGGGTGGTTAGATTGATGGCATCATCTTCTTCGGGTAGCCAGGCTAACAACAGAAAGCTTTGAACATGTAGTTCATTGGATTTGGGGTTTTGATTTCATTGAGGAGAAAAGTTTTAAGATTTTTTGTTGTCGGCCAAGAATGTACAAGAACTATTAACCATATCCCGAGCTTGGCTTGATAGCACTGATTTTATCGGTTTTGATCAGACAATGGAACAGAAGTTGTATGGAGAAGACAATATGGTAAGCGCTGTAGAGTGCCACCGAGGACACAGCTGGGTTTTTGGTTTTTGGGATCCGTTGGAGGCTTCGATGCATGATATTCCATGGGAGCAGGGCAGAAAGTGAAGTTACTTTTTTGTATGAACTGAAAAAAAAAAAAAAAAAACCACCTCAAAATCGTTCTTCCTGTGTTTTAGTTAGATTTTTGTATTTTTTAGCTTTCTAGACAGAATCACAGAAAAATCTCCTTTTCGATGTATTATTTCTCTTCATGATCTGTGATCGTTTTCTGATGTGTAATTTTGTAACATCCAACATTTGACTTGCAGGTATGCCCTTGCACCTCTGTTCCTCCTCTGTTTCTTCTTCTTCTTCTCTCTCTCTCTAACTTTCTATGTTACTTTGAATGTATTGCGCAGATTATTTTTAATGCATTAAAATGGGTGGTGTTCTAATGGCCTGTTAACACACCGTGTCCAAAATTTGCAGAGAATCAGTTTGATAATCTGAACCATACTACAGGTGTATATTTCTGCATACCAATATTGATTAGCATTGGAGTATTATAAGCCATTGCGAAAGGGAGCTATTTGAAAAGTCGCAGTTTTCTCTAGTAGTTGAGAGTTTTGAGACTAGTCAGCGAAAATGTATATATAAGAGAAGGGTAATACTTGGGGCACAACCAAAGTCACAATCTTTTGCTCACAACCTTTATTTTGTATCTATCTCTCTCCTAATGGGCACTGTAGGGTCACTGACACTGTGGGATCCATGAAGAGAGAGATAGACACAAAATAAAGGTTGTGAGCAAAAGGTTGTGACTTTGCTTGTGTCCCAAGTATTACTCGAGAAGAAAAACACGTAAATAGCATTTACTGAGAAGGGTAATGCTATTGCCAAAGCAGTAATTGATAATGTCAGAATAAAACAAACAAAAATTGTCGTTAAAACTTTTAACGGCATTTTTTATTCTGCATTAACCATTGCTGCTCTGTCAATAGAGCTAGCCTACGGTGAATGTGAGCTAATAGCTATAGTGGTAAACCTAGTAAGAGTACAAAACCGCTAATTCAACCTCTTTGGTGGTTGGTATTTGATTGTGTTTGCTATATTTGTTGTTCGGGCGTGCCAGAGCTTTGTGAGGTAGACCCAAACTTAAAACACAAAATTTCCTAAACGCTTGTGTGAGTGATACACAAGGCTTTATGGAAATCTGACATCTAACGGGCGATCGTGAAAAGTGAGTAGAAAAGTACCCTCACTTAAGGTCCTATGGCAGTATTGAAGCATACAAGCCATACAAGTGATAAGCAAAAGAAATTAAATAAAATGACGATTTTTATTTAATTAAAAAAAAAAAGAAATTACAATGGATGTAATGTAAAAAACTAAGAAAGCCTACAAAATAAAAAAGAATGCTTGGAGTGCTAAGAATGCTTTTTTGGATGCATTTTGTCAAAGTGACGCGGAGTGGAGTGATAGCTAGGCCAGCCTGCTGATTTATAGCGGCCATGGAGGTCTCCTAGATAAGGTAGGAAATCTCTGATCAATAATAATTTGGTAAAAAATACCAGTTTATTTCCATAAACTGATATAAGTTGCCATATCTTCAAAAAAATATATATATATATATATACACATGTGTATATATATTTGCAGCTTGAATGTGGTCCCAATATTGGCTTGGTTCGGCTTACTTCCCAAGAAAGCAAAAGATATATTATATATATGCTGATATTATCCTATGACTTGTTGATAATATCCCAAAATATAATAGTATCTTGAAATATTATCTCTCTATCACAATATGGTATATATCACTAATATTATAACTGATAATTATCAATCATAGAGATTTTAGAAGTGATACACTTGTCATAAGTGTTTGAATCAGCATGGTATGTTTTACCAATTGGGTACCAACAGAATCTCTTTCTCCTCATAACACGCCCAATAATCCTTGCCAAACATGAGTCTGAATGAATGCTTTGCCAAATGCATTAAACTTGCTTTATTGGATAGTTGAAGTCATTGGTGGCCATAATGACGGTGGCCCACCAAAGTATTTGCTAAAGAGGAGTTAAAAGAAATAAAAACCAAGCCCGATCATACACATTGGAAGCCCGATAAAGTAAACACAGTAGAAGTCCGATTACATCAAACTGCCAAACAAGGCCTAGGCCGGACTGAATTTGGTAAGTTCGATTCCAGTGATGCCCGATATAATAATGATCAGCCTGATTAAGTAATGGTGCTAGCCCGATCAACTAATGGTTAGTCCGACCTCGGTACGGTGACATAAAGAGATGGCCCGATGACATATGCAAGGCATCATATGATGCTTAGGCCGATCAAATATGCTTAGCCAGCCCGAGCACATGGTGGCCAGCCCGATCAAAATGATAATCAGTCTGATTGAGTCAGTCCGATAAACCTTGAGCCAGTTATTTGGCCATTAATTTTGTCATCGGTCTTATGAGTCCGATTAAAAATCTTAATCGGCCTTATACCAACTTTGATTTTTTAAAAAATGTATTTTTTAAGTGCAAACAGATTGTGATTTCTTCTTCAGCAACTAGATTCATATAAGGGGCGGGCGGACATAGGGACAAGGGGTGGCTCAAACCCCCCTTTATTTTTTTTGAAAAATTGTAGTAAGTAGTTAAGCCCCCCTCCCACCTGCATTTTTTTTTTCTTCAGAAACTACCCCCCAAATTTTAGAAAACTTCCAAATCATCCCTATTTTATTAGTATTTGAGTTTTGAAAAAGGCACAATACAACCAAGTAATGTTGGTTGTATGATATATTTAATTTCTTCATATCAATTCGTGATAACTAGGTGGTGTTGTACATTTGGTGTCCGTCAGTAGTAACTCTTTTCTAATGTTCCATTTGTTAATAACAATGTGTAGAGGTGTCAAACGGGGCGGCCCGCCCCGCCACCTTAACGAGTTGGGCGAATTTTGGCGAGTCACGGGGCGGGGCGGCGAAATAGACGGGGCGGGGCGAATTGACTCGGTAAGGGATATAGGGTGATTCGCCCCAGCCCACTAATTCGTGGGTAAACGGGGCGAGGCGAGGCGGGGCGGCTAACTCGCGGGTTGGTTGGCGAATTAGCCCGCGAGTTGCTTGCAAAAATTTATTTTTAATTTTAATAAAAAAAATTTCTAACAAATAGTTTAATAAAATACTTTATTTAAAAATAGTTTGTTGAAAAAAGTATTTGGAAATTATTTAAAAAAAAAAAAATTTATTTTCTACTTAAAAGTTTAATAAAATTGTTTATTAATAAATAGTTTATTTGAAAATAATTAAATCAAAATATTTTATTCACGGGTTGGTGAGGCGGGGCGGGATGGGTCTGCGAGGCGAGGCGGGTTACGAGGCGAGGCGAGTTGGTGGCGAGTCGGTGGGTTAGACGAGCTGGGTCACGGGGCGAGTTGTGGGTTGCAGAAATGGAAGTCGACCCGGACCCATACCCAATGAATTGAGTCACGAACTGGGTTCGACTACGGGACGAGACGAGTTGCGACTCGCCAAATGGCGAATTGGGGTGGGGTGGGGCGGGTCAATTCGCCCCGTTTGACACCCCTAACAATGTGTCATTGGGAGATAACTTTTTAGGTGCCGTTTGTAACCAGGGTCCCAAAGTGTCGTAACTTGATGTATGTATCATATGACTAGGTTATTTGGTTGAATAGGAGAAGATTCCTTGTGTTAATCTTTATAGCATTTGTTTATATCATCTACACGAACATAGGTATAATAAATAGACCAAAAAAAAAAAAAATTCGCTTTAGGGTGACGCTCTCGAATCCCCCACAACCTTGCCACTCTAAGATGCAACTTCATGGTACCTGCATCTGCCCCGGTTCATATACAAATTAGTTTTTACTGGGTTTAGTTATACCATTAACTGATATTCACCATCTCCGTCCTCAGCTTCAAACACCAACTGAAATTGTGATTGAATGTGGTTTTTTTTTTTTTTTTGGCATACATAAATGCTTGCAATTTCTTCAGAAAGAGGTTAGATAAAAATGTCAGATAAAACTCACTCACTCTCAAGCCTCCGATAGAACGTCAGATATAAATAACTCACTCAGAGTCTGATTAAGAGGTTAGACCCTTTCCTTCGAACATATTTTGATGCAAAATAATCTCATATTTGTATAGTAATAAGTAATTAGATGTTTAATTATAGAACATGACAGAAATTGCACCATTAAAAAACTCCAATTACTTTCCCTTGCATAGTCAGAACATTTTCCTCCCCTTCACAGCTGAAGAAGGGTAGTATCCTAATCTTTTAAAATTCTGACTAAGTATAATGTTACTTAATTATGGTCCGCTGACATGTTGGATTCAAATTCATAATCACAAATAGGGAAAGCCTTTTGATTTCTCTATTTCACCCTATCCTCACAACCAACACATTCTCTTCCTCTGAGTCCAACAATTGTTGGAACTACAACCTTGATAACACACTCTCTCTCTCACTGATTTGACCAAAATCATGAATTGTGCAAAGTTGCTTTTAGAATATTTGCTCCCTGAAGCACAGGACACCAGAATCTTGCACACACAACACAGCAAAGTCAAGTTAAAACCAATTTCTACAACAAAGTCAATGTTTTAACAACGCAATATCTACAAAGTCACAAATTCTTCACTTACTCTCATATCTTTTGAGATTATACAGAAAATCTAGAAGAAGAAAAAAAAAAAAAAAATAGAGTACACAAATTAAACAAACAACAAACAAGGGTCTGTAACTGTAAGTGCAAAGCATATAAAGATCCACCCACTAAATTCAAAACAATCAAGCTTGGGGCAACAACAATGTCAACCAGATGAGGGACGGGGACCCTTGTCATCCTCAAAAGGCAAGCTAACATATTCTCTAGCGGACACCTCAGCAACCTTCCAAGCCGCTAATTCGCCGTGTGTAACTTTACAAAAAACATACAACACCGCCAAAGCGACCATATAAAAAAGTATTAAGAAAGCTACAACATACGAAGACAGCAAAGCCTGCACTACTAACAGATACCTCATCCACCAAAAGCTAGAACTAGAATCCTGTAAATTCACCTTCCCAAATCCTGTATTGACCCACACATATAATACAATAACAGACCCATATACAAAGATTAGTAAAAACGAAACCCATCTCATCCCTCTCACCAAATACTTGCTCCGACGCAGTGCCTCCAGCCCCCATTTCGATTCCACCACCACAATCACACTAGCCAATGACCAATTCACTTGTAAGTATAGCACCACCACCACAAAAATTACCAAAACCAGAGCGCCAAAAAAATATTCCGAATGATAGTAGATCTCATACCCTAGAAACAATTCAACACATCCCACGAAAAGCGCGAAAGCTGCAGCGATCAGAATCAAGATTACTTCTGAGACGATGGTTGTGGCAGCGAGGGGGATGAATGTGTGGAGGAGTGATTTGATGGAGGAGACGAGGTTGAGGGGTCTATTGTAGAAGCCGTGGTAGGTGCTGTAGGTGATTGTGCCCACAGCGAATAGAGAGAGGATATTGAAGACGAACGGAGAAAAGATGAGAGGGAGAGCTAGGGTTTTGATCTGGATGTTGGGTACAGAGAGGAGAGTAAGGTAGATTAAGACACAAAATAAAGAGAGAGGGAAGAGGAAGATGGCCAAAAGGGCGCGGAAGTGGGGAAGATTGGCTTTGACGATACGCCTCACTTCCGAGCGGACTCCGCCGATATTAAGGTTCGGGGCTGCGCCGGTCGCCATGGTGGAGAGTTCTTAGAGAGAGAATGTGTTTGTGTGTGTGTTGCACAGAGTGAGAGAGAGAGTTTGGGGAAGAAAGAGGAGGGTGGGTGTGAATGGTACTATTTTTAAGGACAAAGCCCGGAAAATATTTGGAAGGACAATCATAGGGGCACTAATAAACAAATAAAATTCACTTACACTTACTAACATATTTTATCTATTTTTTAGTGTTATTGTGAGGTTCACTGTGCCACAATACCACTAGAAGAGAGATAGAGTGTGTTATTGGATATTGTTAGTGTTCCAAATATAACTCTATTTGGAAAACCAAAATTGAAAAGAGTAATATTTGGAGCACTAACAAATTCCACTAACACTCACTAACATACTCTATCTCTCTTCTAGTGGCATTGTGGAGTCTGCAGTAGACCCCGCAGTATAACTAGGAGAGAGATAAAGTGTGTTAGTAAGTGTTAGTGGAATTTGTTAATGCCCCTAGTATTGCCCAATTGAAAAATATAGCATTACTCGAAAAAAAAAATGGTATGGAAGAAGAAAGGAAAAAGTAAGAAAGAAGAGTAATGCCATATTTCTCAAATTTTATATCCCAAATGATTTTTGAACCACATGTGGTAGTGGACTCACTTGATCTTAATTGAAGGATATTGAAGTAGTCTCACTAATATTGAAAGTGTTCTACTAGCACATATATTTGGAAAGGATAGCATTATTCGGAGAAGAGGAAGATTACATATTAATAATGGTTTTCTTAAGAAATGAGTAGTGTTTTGAACTCCCAAACATGAGAGAGGGAAAATAATCCCATAATTCCATTGTCCTTCCTTTAGCTACTATCATTTTTTTTTTATTATAAACATGAGTCTTGGTCTCTTGGTGTTCCATATGCGCCAATGAATAGGTGATATTATGAGCTTGATTTTATTAATTTTTTTTGGAATATCTGATTATTCAAAGTAGGGAAATTTGGTGAAAGATGCATCATATTTGAAGTGTGGAAGCTGAAATTCCACCCTTTTTCATATCCCAAAAAACATTCACATTTGAATGTCTTTGGCCAAGGGCGGATATATTGAGGGAAAGCCTGAAAGGTGACTTTAGCCTTCGTTGATTTTGGGAAAATCTCATATAGATCTTAAATAAATTCAACCCCCCCCCCCGAAAATCTCATATAGATCTTAAATAAATTTATAATTTTACACTGAAAGCAATTCACCAATAAATTATGGTGAATTCAGCAATTCCCCAATAAATTATGGTGAATTCAGCAATTCCCCCCCTCCCTTTCTTTTCTTTTCTTTTTTTTTTTTTTGAAATTTTTTTACTACTATTAAATCCTATTAGGTGTACCTTTGTTATAATAGACCCAACCCAATAAACTATTTAACGATAAGTCCACAAATTTTTTTTGGACTAGACTACCCCTAATACCTGTCCGCGTCCACACCCCCCAAACACTCCGACAATCATGCATTTCAAAATTCAAATCACCAATTTTTTTTATTTATAAACCGTTCTTTCCAAGAACTTCTAGAGAGAGAGAGAAATAGAGACATAAACTTAGATAGGCAGTGATACATATATATATATATATACACACACAGAGAGAGAGAGAGAGAGAGAGAGAGAGAGAGAGAGAGAGAGAGAGAGAGAGCTCCGGCAGCGTCGACTCTGGAAGTGGAAACCTCCAAAAATCCAGATCCAACTCATTCATCGACAAATCAAGAACGTTGGTGCCTCTAATCGCGATCTTCGTGACTCCAGGATAGATCTCGACTGTGTGAGCCCTAATGTCGTCGCAGATTTCGTCGGTGGGGACGACGAATCGGAAGTGATCGGAGGTTTCGTTGATCGAAGCGTCTACGTCAGAGTGGAAAGGAAGCTCGAGGACTCCGGCGAATATGTGAGGGAGTCGCCGGAGCTTCTTTTGCCGGCAGACGAGTGCGGCGGAGAGGATCGAAGCGACGTCGTATCGCAGCTTGATGTTCCTCTTCTTCGGCACTGGATGAACCTTCATGGTCTCAGAAAACCCTAGGAAAGAAAAACTGACAAATTGAAATAGACCCCATAAAATATCAAAATTTGATTGTTCAAGAACTGGTTTTTGCAAAAGGATTTGGGTCTTTGATGAAAAACCTAGCTCCTAATTGCAAGAAAGGATATATATATATATATATATACATAGAGAGCATCCCTGGTTCCAGATTTGTCTCCCTGAGAAATTGAGTTCAGCCCAAGCAATCTCTCTCTCTCTCACACACACACACACATTAAAAGGTATATAGATGACTTCCTTTTTTTTTTTTTTTGCTGAACTGGTAGATGATTTTTAGTGTAAAGTTGTTCATTGATTTCTAGTGTAAAATTGTTCACTGATTACTTGTAAAATTTTACAGTGTAAAAATTCTACTCCTATAGTCATTTTTAATGCAGTGTAAATTTAACTATTGTCGTCATTTATAATGTTATGATTGTGAGCATGGTTTTAAACTGACAGTGCGTATTCTCGGTAAAATACATCCAGTGTAAAATGGTACACTGGATGTGTAATGTAAAATTTACATTGCTTATCAGAGTAAAAAATATTGATGTTTAAAATCTGCTTTTGTCATTATATTTGCAGTGTTGAATCCATTTGAATCCACCATTTTTTAAACAATGATGCTATGATTGTAAGCATGGGTTTAACTGGCAGTGCATATTCTCAGTAAAACATTTTCAGTGCAAAATTGTACACTGGATGTGTAATGTAAAAATTTACACTGCTTAACACAGTATAAAATGAGGTTTGAAATTTGAACATGTTAGTACATATGAAAATGTTCTGGTTTTTAGGTGCTTATGGTATAAATGTTTTGATTGGTGATTAAATCCCATGATAATAGGAAACATATTTTATGGAGTGTGAATCCCTTAATTATAGCGATATCTTTGACTGTACCACATATCATTATGCTGGATTATATAGATATATATCATTATATATATATATATATATATTTATGTAAAGGTTAAAAATGTCATAAAAATAACCAAATTTGGGGGAATTTAAAAGGAATTGGGGATTTTGCATTGATTTGGACCTATTAGTAACATGATAATAAGAGTGGACCTAATAAAAAAAAGTTTAGTAAATAGGGATTTTCGGGGAGATTTCTAATTTTACAATAAATTCAAATATGATGCATTTAATTTTTTTGGTCTCAATTTGAAGTAATAATGTCATTTTGTTGTACCTTTGGTGCCAATCACTATTAAATTTTCTTATGTGCTATTTGATAATAAAAATGTGGCATATGGTGGTAATTTTTAGGTCATTTGTTAATTATAACTTTACATTGGAAAGTAACTAATCCCAAAGTGTTGTAACTTAGATGCATGTATCATACAATGAGAGAACATTTCTTGAGTTTTTATATTATTAGCATTTTTTACATCATATTATATCCTTTGCACGAAAAATATGCATAAGTAAACCCAAAAATGAAAAATTACCTCGGAGTGCTGCTAGCCTGCCATCAAATCCCAATACACTCAACTTACCCCAAGGCCCCCTCCCAACATGAAATTTGTACATCCGCCCCCTTTACTAATGTGAGCAATAGTGATAATCTTAGGAACTAGCTAGGAAGAGAGTATGAAACCGAGTATGAAACCTCTAGTTCCTCCTTTTTGGTGGTTGGCATTTGATTGTGACTTTCAGCAGCTACATTCATATACAAATTAGTTTTTAGGGTAAATTACACAAACCTCCCATGTGGTTTGCCTTAATTACACGGACCACCCCTCTTGTTTCAAAAATTACACAGACCTCCCTCGAAGTTTGTAATTAGGTAACAAAACGCCCCCTCCCCTAACGGTCCGTTAGTTTTTTTACATTAGCCTCCCCTGAAAATTACAATTAGCCCCCCTAATATTATAAAATTGTCATACTAAGCCCCATTTCTCTTATATTTTGTGCTAATTATAAAATCCCTCCTCCCTCCTATGTTTTTGGGTTATTTTTTTTTTTTTTGCATTAAATTATATCATCCACACAAAATATATATATATATATATATAAATAGGTCCAAAATTTTTTTCCCCCCGAACAAACCTCTATCAAGCCCCCCCCCCCCCCCCCCCCCCCCCATGTATTAATTTTCTAGATCCGCCCATGTCCCTATCCTTCAAAAGTAGACACTTAACCCCTGTGATTGTGGACTAAAATAAAACTGTTATGATTTCACTCAAAGAGCGTTAACCCCAAACTTAACATCACAAAATGGGTTAAGTGTTTATATTTTTAACCAATTTTAGAATTTTTGTCAGTTTTGATTGAAATCATAACAATTCTATTTTAGTCCACAATCACAGGGGGTTAAGTGTCCACTTTTGAAGCATATGAACAGGGGCAGATCTAGAAAATTAATACAGGGGAGGCTTGATAGAGGTTTGTTCGGGGAAAAATTTTTTTTGGACCTATTTATATGTATTTTGTGTAGATGATATAAATTAATGCTAAAAAAATTAACCCAAAAACATAAGAGGGAGGAGAGATTTTATAATTAGAACAAAAATATAAGAGAAAGGGGGCTTAATGACAATTTTATAATATTAGGGGGGCTAATTGTAATTTTTAGGGGAGGCTAATATAAAAAAAACTAACGGACCGTTAGGGGAGGGGGCGTTTTGTTACCTAATTACAAACCTCGAGGGAGGTCTGTGTAATTTTTGAAACAAGAGGGGAGGTCCGTGTAATTAAGGCAAACCTCAGGGGAGGTTTGTGTAATTTACCCTAGTTTTTATTATGTTTAGTTATACCATACCTGATATTTTCGGTTATTAATTTATACAATCTCCATCTTCAACTTCAAATATCAACTGAAATTGTGATAATTGTTATATTTTTCTTTTAGCTTACATACATGCTGGTAGTTTCTTCCAGAAGAGGTTAGATAAAGATGTCAGATGAAATCCATTAAAAAAAAATTTAAAAAAAAAATGTCAGATAAAAATCACTAACTCTAAAGCCACAGAGAGAATGTCAGATAAAAATCACTCACTTAGAGTCTGATTAAGAGGTTAGACCTTTTTCCTTCGATAGATTTTGATGCTAAATAATCTCAAGGTTGTACAGTAGTTAGTAAGATGTTTTCTTACAATTCAACATGATAGAAATTGCACCATCAAAAACTCTAAACACTCTCCCTTCCATAGTTGCATAGCCATAACCAGGGGTGGGTATTTGGTCGGTTCGGTTCGGTTTGACACTATTAGGTTCGGTTTGGATTCGGTTCGGTTTAGAGGATTATCAACTGTTAACTGACTGAAATTTAATTTGACTGATTCGATTAACTGAATTACAAATTCAGTTCGGTTTGATTATTCGTTTAGCCGAATTGTAAAAAATTTAATTTTTATTTATTTATTTAATTTTTCATTTTTCACAACTTTTTTTTTTATGTTTTTTTTTCCTTTCTCTTTCATATTGCAAAGAAAACATACTTTTTTTTTGTTTTCAATTGTAAAAATACTTATATTTTATTATCTATAATTATGTATAAGTATATTAATAATATAGAAAATAAAAATAAAAATAAAAAATAAAATTTCGGTTTTTCGGTTTAGTTCGGTTTGCCTATAGGCAACTGATAATCTGAACTGAAAAGATTAATTCGGTTCGATTTTTAATTGAACTGAAATTTTTAACTGAAATAACCGAACTGAAATTAAAAATTCGATTCAGTTGGTTCGGTTTATTCGGTTAACCGAACTGTTTGCCCACCCCTAGAGTCCATAACATTTCCTCCTCTACTTCAAGCCCAACAAGGTAGAAACTTGAAACTCTAATTAAGTAATGCTAACTAATAACGTTGCACTGACATATTAGATTCAGATTCATAATCACAAATAGGGAAAATCCTATTGATTTCTCTATATCACCCTATCCACACAACCAACACATTCTCTCTCTCTCTCTCTCTCTGTCCAACAATTGTTGTGTGACGACCAAAAGCCAATACTCCTGAGGCAGGATGGTCAAGATGAATGAGGTGAGGTCGGGTGTGGGGGCTTGTCCTACATCGCTTGGGGTGAAGTTCCTGGACTAGTTTATAAGGATTAATCGCCCCTCTATATGCAACAAGACCTTTTAAAACCGTGAGGGAGCTAAACACAAAAGAACTCCACAGTTATGCGTGCTGCTGCCAGAGCGATACCAGGGATGGGTGACCCCCTGGGAAGTTCTTTGTGTTTAGGCCCAAAGCGGACAATATTGTTGCTAGACGGGAAGGTAGGTCGTTACAAATGGTATCAGAGCAGAAACCCAGCCGGAAGTGTGGGGACAGGTCCCACACGAGGACGTGTGGCCCTTGAGGAGGGTGGATTGTGACGACCAAAAGCCAATACTCCTGAGGCAGGATGACCAAGATGGATGAGGTGAGGTCGGTGTGGGGGCTTATCCTACATCGCCTGGGGTGAAGTTCCTAGACTAGTTGTCACGCCCCGACGTAGCATAATACAGGAAAGCATTTAATTTCCTTTATGGACTCGTAGGTCGTGACAAGTGAGTATGACCAATTGTCCCTGCAATAAATAACTTAACAACATTTCTAGAGCAAAGGATACTAACAAAACATAAGCTCCAAAATTAAAACTTACTAACTATTACAGCAGTCATAAACTTAGGCACAAAACGCCTTATTCAAAAGTCTAAAACTAGTTTATTACAAACCCAAATTAAAAAGACTTAGGAAATATAAAGCAGTCTCCTGGAAAGTCCCCTGCCTCTAACTAGCATAGTCGAAATATCCTGGCTGCTCTTGACCCTGAAAATCTGGACATACAGTTCAGGACGCATCAACGCCGTCAGCTTATGAAAGCTAGTGAGCAAAATAAACAAGTGCTCGTAATGTATATATAAGCATATAAGCAACGGTGCAATTTAACTTTAAAAAGCAATAGATTCAAGGTTCTAATTCCAACATAAGTCACGGGGGAATAATGTAAGCAATAAATATGCGACCATGCATGAACAATGTAACATCTCATCTTTCTGACTCTTTTCTCTCAACAAGACTCGACTCAACCAAACCATTACCTCAGATACCAGGAATAATATCCGATCGATATCCAAAATAGCACACCATACCATTGCTTCAGATACCAGGAATAATATCCGATTGATATCTAAGCCGCACTCAATACCATCGTTTCGGATACCAGGAATAATATCCGATCGATATCCGAAACAAGCGCCCTAGATACCAGGAATAATATACGATCGATATCTAAGCCGTAACTCAATACCATCATTTCGGATACCAGGAATAATATCCGATCGATATCCGAAACAAGCGCCCTAGAAACCAGGAATAATATCCGATCGATATCTAAGTCGTAACTCAATACCATCATTTCGGATACCAGAAATAATATCCGATCGATATCCGAAACAAGCGCCCTAGATACCAGGAATAATATCCGATCGATATCTAAGCCGTACACAACACTGTCGCCTCCAATACCAGAAATAATATCCGATCGATATTGAGGTCGCACACCAGACCGCCACTCTTTACTCTTTTCACGTTTTCCTCACACATATGCATGTTGACACAGCCTCGACCCTAATATGTATGCCAATGTTCACAATTTGTAATACCAAAAACAAACGTACGAGAAATCAATTCCTTTTTATTTTTCTTTTATTAACAAGGTACAGTGTACTTAGAATCATTGAGTTAGAACCCACGATCTAAATTATCAAGTCATATATGAAACAAGAGGTAAATTCATCAAAAACTACATTAATACACTTTTATAGCTACTAGTACACAAGCAGGTCTACTTTGAAACAATGCCCTTAAAAATGAGTTATAATTTTTATGGGTGAATTATACATCAAAAGAAAGGTCTTTGAGTCTATTTTTCAACGCTTCGAACGGTGCGCGTTTTCGAGTTTTCTAGAGGAAGTTATGATCGTTTTAGTAAAAGTCGTCAGTGCTGAAAAATGTCAATCGATTGACAAAAGTGTCAATCGATTGAATGACATGTCAATCGATTGGATGACATGTCAATCGATTGAATATGTTTCCAATCAATTGGTATCAGCAGTTTCTCCCCTGTTACGAGTTTGAAGCCTGTTTTTAACCCATTTTGCAAACTGAACTCAAACAAGTCATGTAATATACCATTTTCTTCATTTTTCCTCAAGGATTACAAATACGTGATCGGTTTAAGCTAATTTGAACCGAAGCTCCCGGGATTTATGAAAAACCGAGAGGTGACAAAATTTTAAATCAATGATACGTCGCGACACAGATGAATTACTGCGTAGGATTCGAACCACAGCTTATTGGGACTAAGATCTTTCATTCCCAATTCACGGAATTGATTTTGGTTAACTTTTATAAAACTCCAATTTTCAAGCTTCAATGGCGTATCTATATATATACACATATACACACATATATACACTGAAATATACATATATATACGTTGGGAGTGAGTTTATATTACTCACCGAGGTGATAAAGGACTACAATTTGAGACCGAGAATTTCCGCCGAGAATTCCGTTATTAGAAATTTCTTCCCGTCTTCCTCTCTTGATTGTGATATATAAATATGACTATGTATGTGTTTGTGTATGTATGTGTCATATATAACCAGTGTGTGTGTTTTTGTTGAGGGAGTAATAGAGAAATTGAGAGGGATAAAGAGTGAATTGAGAGACTGTGAGAGTTATCGAGAGAATGAGAGATATACACACATATATACTGTTAAAATTATTTGGAGCCCAAGCAATGACCGGATTTCATCCGGTGAGGTTGAGCTCACGTGCTCCCTCACCCAATTGCGATGTAGACGCAGATTAAAATAAAAACTGGTACTTTACGGTTAAAATAAAAATACAGAAAATTATTTTATCGTAGGAATTAAATCCCGGGTTGTATAAAAATATAGATATCGATTTGAAACCATAGAAAATATTTTGGAAATTACAGTTTGACCCCCAAATAAATATTACAAAGAGAAATTAAATCAAATACTCATGGAAATGAAATGCAGTATTTATTAATGAAAAAATAAAATACAGGGTGTTTCACTAGTTTATAAGGATTAATCGCCCCTCTATATGCAACAAGGTCTTTTAAAACCGTGAGGGAGCTAAAGACAAAAGAACTCCACAGTTAAGCGTGCTGCTGCCAGAGCAGTACCAGGGATGTGTGACCCCCTGGAAAGTTCTTTGTGTTTAAGCCCAAAGCGGACAATATTGTTGCTAGACGGGGAGGTGGGTCGTTACATGTTGGAAGTTGGAACTACAACCTAGCTCGACCTAGCTAAACAAAATGGAGGCATTTCATTTCTCGTAGCAAGCACACATACACAAACACAACAATTTCCCATCAAAGCAAATATTGTCAAAGTTTAACATGTGATATCTACAAGTATCAAATTCTTCACTTACTCTCACATATCTTTTGATTTTTGTATACCAAATCTAGAAAGAAAAAAAAAACTTTAATTAAACAAAGAACAAACATGCGTGTATTAAGTACAATCAAGTTTGAGCTGCATCAACCACATGATCAGGGCCAGACCTTGTCATCATCATCAAAAAGCAAGCTAACATGCTCGATCTGTAGCAGACTCCTATGCAATCTCCCAAGCCAATTCGCCACGCATAACCTTACAATACACATACAACACCCCAAAAACTGCCGTATAAAAACACCTGAACGTAGCTACGAAAATCAAACCCACCATAGTCCACCCCATAAACACCCAACTCTTCCTATTGGGGATATACCTCCAAAACACAAATATTCATTAAATAAAATAATAATTAAATAAAAACAAAAAATAAATTTACTTACCAAATCGCGAATCGCATAATGTTACCTTGAAATATGACATCACTTGGAATATCGTAACACAAAAAGCTACATAGTTGGGTTGAGTGAGGACTAGGTAGGACTAGGTCGCTCTCTTTAAGACAATTAGCGCCTCTCACGGTAGTCATCGGTATAGGAGAATAACACGTCGCCTCCAAGATACTACAACCTAGCTCTAGGCTGTGATCATCCCCAATCTACACAATTTGGGGAAGACCGAAGCTTCTCCCAACACCTTCTTTGCCCAAATATAAAATACAATATATATATATACATATAATAAAAGAAGTAGTATATTATGCTAGCACTATTCTATCTCATGGACTTATAGTCATATTGCATGTGTTATATAAATAATATGCCCCAAGCCTTATATTTATAGGCTCAAGAATATAACAATTGGAAAACCCACACTAACTGAGGTTTAAGCCCAATTAACTAGCTCCAATAATCACATGTGTAATATGTGGGCTAATAAATCAATTCAATAACTTTTTGTGAATAATGGTGTATAACACCCACTAATAAGCCTCATTAGTTCATCATATAATGACTAAACTAATGTTACAAAATAATGTAATATAACACTCAATGATGAGTATAAAACTCCCAAAAGAATTTAGATAAAAAAAATATATTTTTATTAAAATATTTGAATGTGGATATGCACTCTTAAAGTCTCAATGACATATTGTCCATCCCTATGGTGTAAGTGCATATGATTCTGTAACGTTTATGGGAGGTTGAGATTTATCTCTTAATGAGTTCTATATCCCTTATGGGTAGAATGTCTCAGTTACAGGAGCATTCTTGATAGACTCACGTATATGAGTGTAGAAGTGGGGCCGCTTCCTATGAGATGGGGCTAATCTCTAGAGCACTAAAGGAAATAGTGGGGGTTCAACGTATGTATAAAGAATAAATTATGTGATTTTTTTATTTTGATATGACAAATTGTGCTTGAAAAGATTTACTAGATTGTCCAAAAATAAAAAATAAATAAATAAGAGAATTCTTAAAAATTAGTGGGCTTTAAAATATTGATTACGATGTTTTTCAAGCTCAAGAGTTTGTATGAAATGACAAGTACTTTCTAGAGTTTTTCTTATAGCACATAGCATTATAATTAAGTTAGTACATACTTAGTCTTGCCATATTGTACATGCATTTGTCTATATAAGATAAATGACATACAATAATAACAATGAGTAAATAGAATTAGTGGGAACATGTGTTTCACTAGAGTTTGTGAACATTTATATGCTTTTACCTTATGTTAGATTGTTTTAATAAAACAATAATATTACTTGTTATTTGATTTGTAGTACATGTAGTATGATTGCTTTTACCTACGGTTTATAGCCATTCAAAGTTGACTTTGACATTTATATTACAAACGGATATACAAGTAATTATGGGGGAACTGTTTCAGCCGTTGGTGTTCAATAGTCACATGTTTTGTGCTTTGTGGAGTCTTTAAGCATGTTATATATGAGGCTCTTAAGTTGCAAAGAGGTAAGGATATATATATATATATATATCTGTGTATTTAATGTTATGGGTAGAAACTGGGAGTTCGCTTCTTTGTATTTCTTGAGGTTACTTTATACCCATATAATTTTCATCCAGTGAGATATATGTATATATATCAATAATATTTAGTTGCTAAGACTAGAATTAAATACCTTATTATATTGTCATTTGAACAAATTGATTTACCAATCAATAGTTCTATTTTGAGAAAATTTGAGACTATGAGATTTTGTGAGAAGTAAAGAGTCCATGATTTTTGGAAAACTAGTTCGCAAGTTTGATTTCTTTTTATCAGATGAACATTAACCTCAGTTACCACAATACAAAATTATACTGGAGAAGTAATTATTTTGGTGTGCAATGTTTTTGAGAATCTCAAATAATTTTTGAGATTGTGAATGTATGTGTTTTTGGATCTTCTAAAAAAGAAGGGTATATTCATTTTGAGAAGAAGCTCATGTTTTTATAAAACATTTTGAAAAAAAATGTGTAATTTGAAATGTGTATTTATTTTGCTGAAAAAAACGAGTTAGTATTTTAAATGATTGAAGAAATTTTGAGCAATTGGTGAGGTTTGATTATCATTTTTTACCTCCAAATGATTTTGGTAATGAACCACATATATTTATTTAATGGGTCCAAAATTGTGAGTTACTTCAATTTTTTTATGGTGGTGATGTGGAGAAAAAAAAATGTTGCCTCAGCCTCAATTTGAAGAGAGGAATCTATTTACTTATTGGTTTTAAAACCATATGTTATCTACCTTTATCATAGTGATTCATGTGGTGATATGCAATTGATGCAATGATACTTTATTCTGAGGAATAAAAAGATATTTACTTGGAGGTCTAAAAAATTACAAGTGCACTTACCTTGAGGATAAAGTGGCATGAGTTGAACTTTTGGTGTTCACAATTAAAAAACTGGCTATTATCTTGTTTAATGGTAGAGTCTTGAGAAAGTATACAATGATCGATTATTAAACCCACCATATGACATGTACGTGAAACATGTTGGTGATTAAATGTACCTACGGGTGTAAAGAATTATCTATATGGTAGCACCTCCTTTGAGACATCGTGCTGAAATCCAAACCTTTGTTACATGTTATATACACGTATGAAATTAATTGAGTAAAAAGCTCTAGCTAGAGGCAAAGGTTTGATAAACATCGAGGGGGATGAGACTTAAGCCCAAAATTTGTAATAAATCACTTATGAGGATACTCTACCTAGGGACTAGCGATCCCAAGAACTAGGTTTAAAGGGTCAAACGAATCATAGAGTGGTTTGAATGTGGATATGCACTCTTAAAGTCTCAATGACATATTGTCCATCCCTATGGTGTAAGTGCATATGATCCTGTAACGTTTATGGGAGGTTGAGATTTATCTCTTAATGAGTTCTATATCCCTTCTGGGTGGGATGTCTTAGTTGCAGGAGCATTCTTGATAGACTCACCTATATGAGTGTGGAAGTGGGGCTGCTTCCTATGAGATTGGGCTAATCTCTAGAGCACTCATGAAAACTGGGATAAAGCACAAGGCCGTATAATGTGCTGGCTTATGAAGCCTAGAGAACACATGGATTGTCACGTGTGTGACGTACTTCTACGTATCCTAAAGTAATCATTGTTTAAAGGCTAAGTCACTCTGACTCTAATACGGGAACACTGAAACTCTAGGTGAAGGTTTAAAGGCAGTGCCACTTTCATGATGCATGACATTCTATCTATGCCCTAATATATTGTTTCTTATTTTTATTAAAATAAGTGGGGGATTGTTGGAATATTTTAATAAAAATATAATTTTTATCTAAATTCTTTTGGGAGTTTTATACTCATCATTGAGTGTTTTATTACATTGTTTTGTAACATTAGTTTAGTCATTATATGATGAACTAATGAGGCTTATTAGTGGGTGTTATACACCATTATGCATAAAAAGTTATTGGATTGGTTTATTAGCCCACATATTACACATGTGATGATTGGGGCTAGTTAATTGGACTTAAACCTCAATTAGTATGGGTTTTCCAACGGTCATATTCTTGAGCCTATAAATATAAGGCTTGGGGCATATTATTTATATACAGTCAGGCTATAGAGAGGGCATCCTCTCTTTAATAAAGAGAGAGTCTCTGCTTTGACCGTCATATCGTGTTTTCATTAAGGGCAGTTTTGTCACTTCACAGTTTTTAAACACGATCCGACGGTCAAAACAGAGCCCCTTTTCTTTATTAAAGAGAGGACACCTTCTCCATAGAATTTTCGTATTTATATAACACATGCAATATGACTATAAGTCCATGAGATAGAATAGTGCAAGTATAATATACTTCTTTTATTATGTGTATATATATTGTATTTTATATTTGGGCAAAGAAGGTGTTGGGAGAAGCTTCGATATTTCCCAAATTGTGTAGATTGGGAATGATCACAGCCTAGAGCTGGGTTGTAGTATCTTGGAGGCGACGTGTTATTCTCCTACACCGGTGACTACCGTGAGAGGCGCGAATCGCCTTAAAGAGAGCGACCTAGTCCGTACTCAACCCAACTATGTGACTTTTTGTGGTACGATATTCTAAGCGATGTCATACCATTTAGAGGTAACATTATGCGATTCGCGATTTGGTAAGTAAATTTATTTTTCTGTTGTTATTTAATTATTATTTTATTTAATGAATATTTGTGTTTTGGAGGTATATCCCCAACACTTCCACCCATACCTAAAACCACTCATCAACATCCCATATGCTATAACAAAAGAAATCCCAACCACAGACCCACAAACATATTTTATTAACCATATTACCCACCCCTCTCATCTCTCTCAGCAAATCCTTGCTTCGCCGCACTGGATCGAGCGGCCCCCATTTTGATTCCACCACCACAAAAATCACACTACCCAATGACCAATGCGCTTGTATGTATAGTACCACCGCCATAAAAATCATCAGAAATAGGCCGCCACAGTAAAGTAATCTATATTGTGATGATAGACTAGCATAATTAATTCAATACCTCTGCTAACCAATTCCACGAAAAGAACGGAGGCCAAAGCAATCATGTCACGACCCATCCCACTACGCGTGGAAATAGGACACGTGGCACGCCACCAAGGCTCATCCAAACATCATATAACTATACGCAGCGGAAAGAAACTTTAAAACAACCCTGGGTATTTAAAACTTAGGGAACATTACCCTCTGAGTTCGTAAAATCCATTGAAATCAGAGTTATAAAAAGTTTTGTTCAATCAAAAATGTTCACAAGAATCCATTTCAAAATATTGAGGTTCAGTCGATTGCCCAGTCGACTGTACTAGGGTCCAGTTGACTGTGCCTGGCAGAAACTAAAACCCTAAATCCTCAACAGAGGTCCAGTCGACGGCCCAGTCGACTGCTTTGAGAAACCAGTCGACTGCTTTTCTATTCTAAGAAGCAGTAGCCAAAATTAACAGTGTTCAGTCGACTGTCCAAGGGGTCAGTCGACTGCTTCTCTTATAATATACTTTCAGTGTCTCAATCCCAAGAGGTCCAGTCGACTGACCCTGGGTCCAGTCGACTGCTCCCCTGCTGGGCAGCCTGTGTTGGAAATTAGCAAGTCCTGTTACTCAATACCAACAACAAACACAACCACAACTGATTTTAACGTATTAAAACATAACTACAGACGTTCAATTACAAGATTACAACAATATAGAACTAATCTATGGTTCTATTACAACATATTAACAATCCTTACACAAGTTTTTGGATTTAAAACAAAAACATATACAAAAGTGATATCCCCGGCGTTCTTTAACGGCCTCACTCATCGCGCTTCTTCTTGTCTTTCTTCTTACCTGCAATGGAGTACATCTCCACTGCTCAGCTATATGCTGAGCGTACAATTCTAAATGTATGCTTATATGACAATTCATGGTTTAAGTATCTAAAACACATAGAAATAGTCTCTCGGGTGAGTGGTACGCATTCATCCGGTCGATGCCGTAGGAGGCCCACCTCTCCCACGCATCTCGTACACTGGTTGGGCCTTCCTCCATACCAGGTACCGTGTACTGGTTGGGCCCACCTCCAATCCAGACACAACCACAATTCCAATTCCAACAAGATCACAATCCTCAAGGTTCGAGGAGCTTACTCCGGATGAATTTGCACCAAACTCCCCTTTGACCCAAGTAGACACATAACATGCTCACATAAACAGTTATACGTGCTTTTATCATAATTTCACGTGCATAATTAACGGGTCTAATTAATACATGAATTTCGCCAGGATCCAAGAATATCAAAAATGATGTTCAAAACATGAAAATCCATATATTTCATAGATCTAGAATTCATACCTCGTGCGATTCTCTTCAAACTTTGAAGGATCGTCTAGGGAGCTAAATAAACGTCGGATTTCAAATTTAAGACGATTCCTACAAGTTTTAATGGGTTTTCCCCAAAAGTCTAGAATTAAGATTTTTACAAAAGTTGGCCAAACACGGCCTAAGTAGTATCAAAACGTAGATCTTACCTCCACGAGTTCAAATCTTGAATTTGGTGAAAATCTGACGGACGAACGGTCGCTGTTTGTCGTCGCAAAGCCCGGAGGAGCCAAATCTCCCCTCTCTCTAGATATTTTTAGGAAGTTTGGAAAAATGAGTTCTTATCCTTTACTATTTATAGAAAAACTTTCAAGGAATTGCGTTTACCACCCCTCGAGTTCTCAAAACTTCTAATCAAGTCTCAAAACGTCGCACACACCCATTTTGTAACTTTACGAGTGAAAATTATAAATTTCAGAAGTTGCCGACTAAGTCTCGTTTGGGTCCAAAATCACGTCCGAAAACTAAATTAAGTGGAATCTCTATACCACCTACCTTTTTATTTAACGTGTCACTCACGTTCTCAAAATGATATACTAAAGTATTCAAATTCCAGAATTATACTACACAGGTATAATTACTATTCACAGGAATACCAGATAAAGTCAAATAACATTTAAATCATATAAATGCCATTTAATCATGCCAATGTAATATGAACTGCCATGTTCCCGTGTCCTCACTGACACCTTACCGTTGACTCACAGTCAACCTCAACTCAAATTATTAATAACATTAATAATTTCAAAATCTCAAATTATGCATTTTCAAAAATCATAAATTTCTGGAACGGGTGTGACAACTCTCCCCTCCAAAAAGGAAGTTTGTCCCCAAACTTAAACCATCCTCTCACGTCATCACGACTTCACACAAGTACTCCGAACACTTGCCTCATACACCACTCCAACACTTTTCCGAGAAATCCAAGTTTCATGAGGAAAATAAATCCTCAGGCTCTTAAGGAAAATAAATCCTCAGAGCCTCCGTCTTAATCTGATAGGAGATTCAAACAGAATCCTAGCAATACTCCGAAGCATCTCGATAGATAAGAATATCAATACCTGAGTGAAACTTACCCAATAGTCATACCTGACATTAACTCACCTCATGACATTACAACGTCGACTCATATATCATTTCATCGTACGTCTCACATTTCATTTCCGGAATTCAAAGTTTCATCACAATGCTCAACCCAAGGAAATAATTCATCTCTCATTCACCTATCTTGTTTTTCGACTAAAAGTCGTTGACAACACATCTTAGCTGGTGAACGATCATATACAGTTCTTTATCTCAAAGTGAACCAAAACTGAGTACTATCATACACAAATACTATGTCGATAAGTCAATGCCTCAACCAACTGTTTCACATACTATAGATTCAGTCTCTTACTTTACTAATCATCATACCCCTTGCAGTGCCATATCACATTTCAAATGATTCCCAAGTTCTTATCAAATTCCGACTTGCCTTCCTAATAACTCCATATCATGGCAACATCAGTTGCAATAACTATCGCATAGTCGGTAGTTCGTCACCCAGTACTCCTCTCTGTCCATACAATTTCGTATCATTCCCTTCAGATTTTACCAATCTCGTACTATACTCCCATCACTCGTACCTCATAAGGCATCAATCAAGTTCTCTACTGAAAATTTCACACCATTCTATTCGTTCGAGTCTGTACGCGTCTCAAATCACCCACGGTGAAGTCAAATACAATTGCCGTTCATCTCTCCCAAGTTTGCACTCGAACTACCACTGATTGAAATAAAAGATTCATACCTCACACTTGTTTTAAAACTTTTCAACAAGGCCAATTAAAATTATCATTTATGATTTAAAACAAACTGATTCAAAATCTCCCATAATAGTTTCATCTCTTCTCACCACATAATTGCCTCAATATCCGTAGTGACAAATGACATTGTCAACCGAAATCAACTTAGTCAATCATCCGTATATCACAGCGTTCATTACAACGTATCCCTACGTTCAACACATACTTCATCACTGGCTCTATCGTTTGACTATTCACAGTCCATCCGATTCTCATAGTGTACATATACCCTGAGTCAATTACCTTTCTGTCGGAGATCATAACCCCACTGTAGTCCATTCCTATCTCATATACTACCCGTTTACCATTTTTTTTTACATTCATCGGTCCACGTAGATCCCTTACCATTGCCGTAGTTATACAACTCCATAATCCTCGATTGTTTTACTTTTACCTTTACACAAGTCCAGACCAATCACACTTCCGTGTACCTCAACTCATACCGAGCTCTTAATAAACCTTCACCCTAAGTATATGCTCCTCGTATAACATCTCACGACTCTATATTTTATCTCAACATTTAATGTTTCATAACTGTAGTTGATTTTGACTCAATTCCAATTCAAACTCTAATCCTTTGTTTGTTCTATCCGGATCTCCACTCCATTGTCCCCGAATAATCCTGTTGCTCAACGTTCATTTTATTCTCGTAACCCATCTAAAGATAGTCCGGTAATCAAATATTTCCATAAGGTACATCTCACTGTGTTCAATACATTTCTTATTAATTCCCAATGCTCATACCTGTCGCGACAATACACAAGGTCACCCTATTCTCACTACGGTTATTAAAGTCAACCGTTTGATCATAGCTATCATCTTTCAGGTGCTTCATACGTTATGAATCTCATCAAGTTCTTGATCGTTCAAAATTTCAATCATTCACAAATCCCGAATTGTTCCAATACCTAACCCAGATCAAGCTCCCTTTGGCACGATACTCACGACAACTCCCTTAATGTCATATGCTCAAACTTATCAAATTCAAGTGCGCGAAACCCCACCATCTCCTTACTTTGGGATTTTGAAGTTCACCACATGTTCACGTGGAACTCAATCGTTCAACCACCATTGTTGTTCCCCAGCACTAAGCATACTGTATCCTTCTACAATACTTAGTTTTCAAAACCTACTCGATACACTATCGCCAGCATTTAATACCACATCCCTCGTTTAAACAAAAGTTAGGTTTTGAATTATTTTAAACATTTTAAAATTTTCTCAGGGACGGAATCCGACATTCTCAAAATCCTCCAACCCTGTTGGAATTCAAGACAACTGTGATAGCTTCCCATTGCATCCACCACTGTACTCTATCAGCCTCACATTCCCGCTATCATATCTAATAACATACTCAACGTACTACCAAGTCTTCATTCCACTCAACTGTCCCCGTTCATTTACTCATTAAAGTTTCATTTTTCTCGATTTATATTGTCACTTCTCTATATTGACTTACCCAAAGTCTCTCTGCTCGTCTATCGTTCCTACAACTGCTCTTGTTCATTATCGTAATACTCGTTGTACTCTAGCGTCCTGCTGATAGTATCTTGTGTTAAATATTCAACGATATTTTAAAAGCATTCAAAGGAAAGATTTTTTTTTTTTCGTTTTATTTTGAAAATACGTTAAAAATCCAGGTTTGAAATTGCCTGTACTTCACTCCTTTGTGATAACCACCTTCACGACAAACTTCTTATCAAAGTACTCTCATCCCTATGATATCCAAATATCCACTCGATTTCTCTGAGTTTCTTATCACGTTCCAGAATTCATGCTTATCTTTTATTCCCAGTCTCCTAATCTTACTCCCTTTATTCCATCTCTTTTGGTGAACCATCTCGAAACACTAACAAAATTTCATTACTATGCATGTCCATTCATTTGTTTCTCACCAAGATCTCTACGATTTCTCCTCCGACCTATGTCGTCCTTCAACATCAGTCATCATCCTTATCGTAGCATTTCTACGGCATAACCATCGAGTCTAGGCAACCACTCTAGAAGTCTCATCATCTCATCAGTTAACCTTCGACTATCTATAGGCTCAAACTGTTCACTCATACTCTATCATTCCCATTCATAATTCTCATCTTAGGTCAACCTTCAAATCCCAACAATTTCCTTTATACTATTAACTCAATAACATTTGTTACAATCCCTACTCTGCATCTGCATCTGCATCTGTTATAGTGCTACGACTATTTGAAACCAGGTTCAGTTGAGAGATTCCTCAACAACCACAATACTGATAACCCAACGAGATATTGCCCAGTCCCCAATACATTCCACAAGATAGGTTGAGAGATTCCTCAACCGTCCAATACATACCGTAAGATAGGTTGAGAGATTCCTCAACCATCCAATACATACCATATACCGCACAATAAGTTGAAAGATTCTTCAACTACCCAATACACACCGTATATACCGTAAGATACATCATAAGGTAACCTCGTACAATTGTACCGTAGGTTAACATCGTAAGATAAGGTGAGAGATTCCTCACCGACCCCATACGATAGCAATACATATTGCTGAACTTTCTATCACATACCCCAACTGTTCGTCCTTATTCTCTTACGTCACGATGTCACGATGTTTAACCAATGTATAAACATGACTCTTATCAATCAATCTCAATCCCAAAATTCCACTACGAACAATTACCTTCATTTTCTATGTGGACAATGCAGAAATCTCCTCTGACGTACTATTCAAACTCCATTCTCGGTTAGATCCCTCAAAGGACACTCGTCACTATCGTTGAAAACATCCACCGATTCGATCAAAACCATTTTCTTTTCGCTTAGAAATTTCACTGTTCATCAATACCAAAATATCATCTTTCCCTCTTGCCACAGCACGCAGTCTATGATAACTCATGATACATTCACCTCATCACATAGCTCTACATCCGTATGATTCCACCAATTCACGAATGCATAAATGCTATGCATGTATGACAATAACATAATCATGTATGTATAACAACATACCATATGCATCAAACATCTCTACAATATGTGGATGCAATCTAGGACATGTGACAATTCACTCAACAATCCACTCGTCGTCGAACGTTCCCAAAGTTTTGTTACCTCTAGCTCTGATACCACTAAATGTCACGACCCATCCCACTACGCGTGGAAATAGGACACGTGGCACGCCACCAAGGCTCATCCAAACATCATATAACTATACGCAGCGGAAAGAAACTTTAAAACAACCCTGGGTATTTAAAACTTAGGGAACATTACCCTCTGAGTTTGTAAAATCCATTGAAATCAAAGTTATAAAAAGTTTTGTTCAATCAAAAATGTTCACAAGAATCCATTTCAAAATATTGAGGTTCAGTCGACTGCCCAGTCGACTGTACTAGGGTCCAGTCGACTGTGCCTGGCAGAAACTAAAACCCTAAATCCTCAACAGAGGTCCAGTCGACGGCCCAGTCGACTGCTTTGAGAAACCAGTCGACTGCTTTTCTATTCTAAGAAGCAGTAGCCAAAATTAACAGTGTTCAGTCGACTGTCCAAGGGGTCAGTCGACTGCTTCTCTTATAATATACTTTCAGTGTCTCAATCCCAAGAGGTCCAGTCGACTGACCCTGGGTCCAGTCGACTGCTCCCCTGCTGGGCAGCCTGTGTTGGAAATTAGCAAGTCCTGTTACTCAATACCAACAACAAACACAACCACAACTGATTTTAACGTATTAAAACATAACTACAGACGTTCAATTACAAGATTACAACAATATAGAACTAATCTATGGTTCTATTACAACATATTAACAATCCTTACACAAGTTTTTGGATTTAAAACAAAAACATATACAAAAGTGATATCCCCGGCGTTCTTTAACGGCCTCACTCATCGCGCTTCTTCTTGTCTTTCTTCTTACCTGCAATGGAGTACATCTCCACTGCTCAGCTATATGCTGAGCGTACAATTCTAAATGTATGCTTATATGACAATTCATGGTTTAAGTATCTAAAACACATAGAAATAGTCTCTCGGGTGAGTGGTACGCATTCATCCGGTCGATGCCGTAGGAGGCCCACCTCTCCCACGCATCTCGTACACTGGTTGGGCCTTCCTCCATACCAGGTACCGTGTACTGGTTGGGCCCACCTCCAATCCAGACACAACCACAATTCCAATTCCAACAAGATCACAATCCTCAAGGTTCGAGGAGCTTACTCCGGATGAATTTGCACCAAACTCCCCTTTGACCCAAGTAGACACATAACATGCTCACATAAACAGTTATACGTGCTTTTATCATAATTTCACGTGCATAATTAACGGGTCTAATTAATACATGAATTTCGCCAGGATCCAAGAATATCAAAAATGATGTTCAAAACATGAAAATCTATATATTTCATAGATCTAGAATTCATACCTCGTGCGATTCTCTTCAAACTTTGAAGGATCGTCTAGGGAGCTAAATAAACGTCGGATTTCAAATTTAAGACGATTCCTACAAGTTTTAATGGGTTTTCCCCAAAAGTCTAGAATTAAGATTTTTACAAAAGTTGGCCAAACACGGCCTAAGTAGTATCAAAACGTAGATCTTACCTCCACGAGTTCAAATCTTGAATTTGGTGAAAATCTGACGGACGAACGGTCGCTGTTTGTCGTCGCAAAGCCCGGAGGAGCCAAATCTCCCCTCTCTCTAGATATTTTTAGGAAGTTTGGAAAAATGAGTTCTTATCCTTTACTATTTATAGAAAAACTTTCAAGGAATTGCGTTTACCACCCCTCGAGTTCTCAAAACTTCTAATCAAGTCTCAAAACGTCGCACACGCCCATTTTGTAACTTTACGAGTGAAAATTATAAATTTCAGAAGTTGCCGACTAAGTCTCGTTTGGGTCCAAAATCACGTCCGAAAACTAAATTAAGTGGAATCTCTATACCACCTACCTTTTTATTTAACGTGTCACTCACGTTCTCAAAATGATATACTAAAGTATTCAAATTCCAGAATTATACTACACAGGTATAATTACTATTCACAGGAATACCAGATAAAGTCAAATAACATTTAAATCATATAAATGCCATTTAATCATGCCAATGTAATATGAACTGCCATGTTCCCGTGTCCTCACTGACACCTTACCGTTGACTCACAGTCAACCTCAACTCAAATTATTAATAACATTAATAATTTCAAAATCTCAAATTATGCATTTTCAAAAATCATAAATTTCTGGATCGGGTGTGACAAATCATAATCACGATTATTTCATAAACGAGTGAGGTGGCAGCGAGGGGTGTGAATATTGTGTAGAAGAGAAATTTGATGAGCTTGAGGGGTCTACGGTGGTGGGTGGTAGTGTGTAGGACAGAGTAAGCCGTGGAAGTGGGATTTGATGGTTGGGTCCGACTTCGATTCCGATTCAGATAGCTGGACTGGAGTACTCCTGAGGTATTGTGTTTCGGGGCGGCGGTCGACATGGAGAGAGAGAGAGAGAGAGGCAAGAAAAGGGGCGCGCAAATGAGTTTTATAGGATAACATCAAGAG
Organism: Hydrangea macrophylla; assembly: GCA_033977485.1. Lineage (NCBI taxonomy): Eukaryota > Viridiplantae > Streptophyta > Magnoliopsida > Cornales > Hydrangeaceae > Hydrangea > Hydrangea macrophylla. The sequence goes on from CM066983.1 coordinate 83,491,086, forward strand.
GTTTGACAGACATTTTCTTCTTGGAAAATTCTGTGGTGACTGGTGAGTCACAAATTCACTCTCGCAGGTTTATTTATTTATTTATTTATTATTAATTTTTTTTTAATAGTAATTTAAAATATTAAGTTTGATTTTTCAAAAGGTTTTATTTTACTACCTTTAGATTTTGTTTAATTCATGAATTTATTGAGGGAAAAGAAAAAGACAGAAAAAAAAAAGAAAATTGGTTTTGTTTGTTTGTTTTTTTTTAGCAAGATAATTAATTTATTTCATAAATAGCAGATTCCAAAAGCAATCAGTACAAACATCAGAAGAAAGAACGAAACATGAAAAATAAGCACAACAAGCTTCTGAGTCATGCTGTAATCTCCAAAATTCTCAATTTAATTGACTGCGGTGTAGCTCGAGACTGAGTCGGCTAAGGAAGAAAGCTGCCAACAACACTCGCATCATAGATCATACTTAAAAACACCATGACTACGAATAGATTAAAACTTTAATATTTTTAAGGGTAAATTACACTTTTCACTTTGGAGTTTGAAGGCCGTGACACTTTTAGTCCATGCACTTTCAATCCAGACATTTTAGACCCTAGAGTTTCATAAGTGTGACAATTAAGTCCGATCATGCCTTTTATAATTAAAACTAGAACCCTAGTAATTTAAAGAATTGCACTAAACTCCCTAGAAGTTTTCTTAAATTTTGCTTTTCTTTGAATACCTAATTATTTTTTACCACCACCTTCCATCAATCAGATTTTCAAGATTTTTAATAAGTTATTTTAATATTTTTATTAATGCATTTGTTTTATTCCATTATGATTTGTAATGACTTGCCTTAAAACTTGGATTTTACTAATGAGAAAGATAATTAGTAATGGTTCAAATTTTGTGATCGCGTGAAATAAGAAAATTAGAATGTTTGTCCGTGCCTGGTTTTTAAGAATTCATTGTGGCGTCATATTGTGTCAGTGTTTCCATACTTGTATCTATGCTTCTTAGATGAGGAAGATTATGGATATCATCAGCCAGGTAGATTTTAAGTGATTTCTCAACATGTCACAGTACAAGGAAATGATTGTTCTATTTTATTGAGTTCACCAGTGATTTTCCTTCTGAAGTATCGTCTGTTTGAATGAACAATCCAATCCATGCTGTGAATGTTCTCAGGCTCACTGGATTATGGACTCGCTAATGAAATAATTATTATTAGCTTTTAAGTATTATATGCCTAATGAAATGATTATTCTCTTGCAGGTTTACAAGTATAGTTTGCGACAAATGCATCGACCGTATTGATCATCAGTATTTCTGGATCTTTCATTCAAGTGCATTTGATCTTGATGTCTTGGTGATACTTCTAATGCAGTTTTCATCTTTTGGTTTTGTATATGCAAAAGGAAGTACTGGCAGTTTTTCACCCTCATGGTTTCCGCCCTGATCTCTTGGTAAGAATAGCCCTCCATCCTTTGCCTTGGAATCTTCATAGCGGACTAAGAGACTTATACATGAATATATATATATATATATATATACATATGAATATCTGTCTTTCTGCCCAAAAAAAAAAAAAAAAAAAAAAAACTGTCCAGTAACATCTCAACTTACCCTCATCCAGAATCCTCATTACCCCAACTGTCTTTCCTTAGTGAACCAGCGTTGTTTTCTATTCTTTCCTCCCATCCTCAATGACTCAATTTCATACTATTGCCCATATTTGTCTTTATGATTGGTTCTTGATTAGCTCCCAAATTCTTCAACTGGACACTGTGTATCATGTTTCTTAAATCTTGAATTTAGTATTGACATTGCAGAAAGTGAAGCTCGCCTCAAAGATCAAGCTTGTTATTTTCAAAACATTTTCCATTGTAATAAGATATTTGTTGGCCCAAAATGGAAACCTTAGAGGGGGTGAATAAGGTTTTAGCGGAAAATAAACCTTTTTAAAAACTTAATTAGAAATTAAACACAATCACAAACAATAATGTAAAGAGAGAAGGGAAGAGACACTTGTAAACTGAGTTTGCAAGTGGTTTGACAATCCGCACACCGCGGCCTACGTCCACCCCTCAAGAATATCTCTTGAGGATTCCTTTACTCAATCTACTTCACGGGTGTAGACTAAACCATTACAAGAGGCTTCAATCTCTTCCAAAGAAGAACACCTCTTCTTTGCACATAAGGATTACTAACCCTCACTCGTTACAAATAAATTGGGTACAAATGATAACTCTCTCTCTAGAGTGGATAATACAATGATTGCTCACACAACAACTCTTTAGTGAGTAGATAATACAAATGAAAGCTCACTACAATTTGCTCTCTCAAGACTTACAATTGAAATGAAGAACAAATTGATTTTTCACTCAAACTAGGGCTCAATTGTGAATGATGATTAAATAAGTTGTTTGAATGATTTCCTTCATCACCTAACCCTTAAAATCATCCCTATATATATAGCTTTTCAACATATATTACCGTTGGGGGTGTTTGGGGGGGGTGTAAAAGCAATTTTTAAAAAGTTTAGAAAACTAGGCGTTAGGTGTTTCAGCGCGATCCAGTCGACTGAAAAAATGCCCAATCGACTGAAAAGTTTGTAACAGTAGCAACCCTTCAAAAATGGAAAACAACCAACTTTTTTACAATCCAGTCGACTAGAACTGTACCTCCGGTCGACTTGACATTACCTTCGGTAGACTGGACCTTTTAAAAATCAGTTGACTGGTTTTCTGCTGCTTTTTTGCAGACTGACACCTCTTCACTAAAACGGCCATAACTCCTCTACAAAACTCGTTTCTGTGATCCGTTTGAAGATTCAGAAACTAGATTTAAATACCTTTCCAACCATATAAAACTCAACATTTAGTTCCTTACCAATTAGATCAGGTTTGGCTTTAAAGTTGACCTATCTGCGCAAAGGTCTATGTTTTGACTTAGCCACTTGAAGCTTTCGTGAAATGAATTTAATTGACTGGTCTAAGTATGTTTAGGTCCTTGAAAGTATTTTAAAGTGTAAGATCAAGGATCCTAAAGTCCAATTAAAGTTACTTGAGCCCCTATGAGTGATTGATCAATAATGCTTAGAAGTAAATCCTAGTCTTCAACCAAGAATAGAAAAATCTTCAAGTCTTCAAGCTTGATCCTTGTTGAGCTCCATCAATCATAGACTTCACTATACGCTATCTCATAATCTTAAATAAGTTGGAACATATAAGTTCGTAAATCAAGAGATTAGCACAATGAAAATGACATGATAATTGATTGGAATAGAATCATTAAGAACATGCAATTATCACTAGATTTATTATCATCAAAACAAACATAAATATTGCCTTAAATAAATTCAAGGCTAACAATTTCCCCCTTTTTGATGATGTCAAAACATGCAATAGAAATATAGCAATTAAAGCACAATAAGAGTCATTTGCATATTATCATGTAAAGTAACAAGATATGCAAAGTATGAATCCAAGAAGATAATTTTTGATAACTTTCTAAAAATCTCAATTAGCATCATATCATCTCTAACACTAATATTCTCTATCTCTATCATTTTCCCTCTTTTTGACAACAACAAAAAGACGGGGGTTTGAACTAAGCAAACAAGTTATGGAGGCAACGAGATACCAAAACAACTAAATTGAACATAGTAATATGTTCCCCCTCAAAATAAGCAAACATGTTATGAAAGATACCAAATTACCGAATACCAAATATGATACTAAAGTAAACATGATGATATGTTCCCCCTTAACATATGCATATATGAATAAAAACCAATTATATGATCAAATTATGCATTATCTCCTTAGGAGAATGAATAACTATGAACATCAAAACAAAATTAATGTGATAAAAAAAACATGATTAGCATGCTATCAAAATCAAGAGAAATATCAAAACAAGTTAATCTAGCCTACTCCTACTAGGCTTAAGGTGAGAGATTTAATCATTGTCCAAGCGTCTCTTAGATGCAACATTTGCTGAGGAGGTAGGAGAGGATCCTTTCACAACCCAAACCATGTTAATTTTCTTTTGAAATGAACATTGATAATTAACATGCCCCCTTTTCATGCAATATTGACAAGTTACATGGGAAAGGGTCTCATTTGAGATTGATGCTTTAACAAAGAAATTCTTGTGAGAATTTTGAGAGTTTGAAGTAGAAGGTGTGAACTTTACAAAGAAGCTTTTATACTTCTTTTCCTTGTATGTGGGATTAAATCCCAAACTGGCTTTGTCAAAAACACATTTTTGCTTTTCCAAAAGCATATTCAAATTTTGTTCACCTTGTGTGAATTTGGCCAAAGTTTTTATCAAATCTTCAATCTCCTTTCTCAATTCAACTTTTTCTTTTTCAATAAATTCACTCGAAGGTTGATTGGTCGAAACAAGCTTTTCTTTTCTCAAAATTTCATTTTGAGATTTTAAACCATCTAATTGCTTTTTCAACTCCACATTTTCTTTTTCAAGCTCATTTGAAGATTGTGCACTTGAAACATGTTTTTCATTTTCAATCTTCAAAAATTCATTTTGGGATTTCAAAATATTTAACTCATTTCAAAGTTTGGAAAAATTCTTTTTAAGAGTTATATATTTAGACCCCAAATTCTCTAACTCTTCAAAAGCATATTGAAGCTCATTATAGTTAGGAGATTCAACAATAGATGTAGGGTTAGAGTTCACCAAATTCTCTTGTGCACCTTCTTGGTCACATGAGTCATCATCGGATGAATCATCATCATCCCAAGTGTCCCCTTTTGCCATTTTCTTATTCTCATCCTCTTCTTCATTGGCAAATAGGCACACTCTTTCCTCTTCACAAATTTGGTTAGTACTAATATGAAAATTTTCTAAACATAACCAAATTTCATTTGCATTAGAGCATGAACGAATTCTATTACATGAAATATCATCTAAAGAATTATATAGAATTTTCATGGCTCTAAGATTTAGTAGCAAGTTATTTTGATCACTTTCATTCCATTCAATCTTTGGTTTGGGAGAAAAACCATTTTTGACAATGTTCCAAAGATTTACGTCAAGTGATATAAAATAAATTTCTATTCTCCTCTTCTAATGATCATACTTATGATCTTTTAACAATGGAGGAGTACTAATGCAATAACCTTTTTGAACTTTTATTTCCATAGAACTTGACTCAACATTTTGAAATTCAATAAAATCATTAGAGTCATTGAAAGAGCAAGAAGTAGGGGTTACCCCATTGTCAATTACCATGAGGCAAAGATTGACAATCTCATCTTCATTTGAGTTGTCATCCGATGATTCACTCTCGGAGCACCTTTGAGTGGCCTTCATTGCCTTCTTCTTACGTTGTTCATCTTTAAGAGGCTTCTTTCCCAATTTTTCTTTCTTTAGAAACTTTGTGAATTTTTGGGTGATCAAAGCCATTTCCTCATCCTCATCCTCATCACTCTCATGATCTTTTCCCTTTTTCTTTGAGCTTGAGGACTTCAAGGCGATGTCTCCTCTTTTGATCTCATTTTTCTTGTCTTCTTCGACAAGCACGGCTAACTCCATTTTATGGGTAATGAGAGATCCCATGAGTTGTTCAATTGACAAGTTTGTCAAATCTTTCGCTTCCCGGATAGCCGTGACCTTTGGTTGCCATTGCTTTGGTAAAGCCCTAAGAATTTTCTCAATAATTTCTTCATTAGCATAAACTTTACCAAGATTTTCAAGCTATTGATGATAGTTGTAAAACGGGTAGACATATCAGCAATAGACTCAAAAGGCAACATTTTGAACATTTCATAAGATTGAACAAGTAAATTAATTTTTGGCTTTTTGACTTGGCTTGTTCCCTCATGAGTCACTTCAAGTTTATCCTAAATTTCTTTTGCGGATTCGTAAGATGAAATTCTATTATATTCATTTGGGTCTAAACCGCAATATATTAAATTCATTGCCATAACATTCAATTTTATGAGTTTCTTATCGGCATCATTATACTCATCTTCCATTTTTGGAATAGAAATACCATTTTCAATTTTTGTTGGAAGTTGAGGCCCTTTGACCACTATTTGCCATAAATCAAAATCTTGAGAAATCAAATAGATTCTCATTCTATTCTTCCAATAAACATAGTTTGAGCCATTAAAACATGGTGGTCTAGAATCCGATTGACCCTCATAATAAGAAATGCGAGAAGTGTTGGTTTCCATTTGGATCTTAACTCAAAATTTTCAAAAACTTTTGAAAATAGAAGAGCCGAAGCTCTGATACCAATTGTTGGCCCGAAATGGAAATCCTGAGGGGGGGGGGGGTGAATAAGGTTTTAGTGCAAAATAAACCTATTTAAAAACTTAATTACAAATTAAACACAATCACAAACAATAATGAAAAGAGAGAAGGGAAGAGACACTTGCAAACCGAGTTTTCAAGTGGATCGGCAATCTGCACACCGCGGTCTATGTTCACCCCTCAAGAACACCTCTTGAGAATTCCTTTACTCGATCTACTTCACGAGTGTAGACCAAACCGTTACAAGAGCCTTCAATCTATTCCAAAGAAGAACACCTATTCTTTACATACAAGGGTTGCTAACCATCACTCTTTACAAATAAATTGGGTACAAATGATAACTCTCTCTCTAGAGTGGATAATACAATGATTGCTCACACAACAACTCCTTAGTGAGTAGATAATACAAATGAAAGCTCACTACAATTTGCTCTCTCAAGAATTACAATTGAAATGAAGAACAAATTGATTTTTCACTCAAACTAATGCTCAATTGTGAATGATGATTAAACAAGTTGTTTGAATGATTTTCCTTCATCACCCAACCCTTAAAATCACCCCTATATATAAATTTTCAACATATATGACCGTTGGGGGTGTTTGGGGGGGTGTAAAAGCAATTTTTGAAAAGTTTAGAAAACTAGCCGTTAGGTGTTTCAGCGCGATCCAGTCGACTAAAAAAATGCCCCAGTCGACTAAAAAGTTTGTAGCAGTAGCTACCCTTTAAAAACGGAAACAGTCGACTTATTTACAATCCAGTCGACTGGAACAATACCTCCGGCTGACTGGACATTACCTCCGGTCGACTGGACCCTTCAAAAATCACTCGACTGGTTTTCTGCTGCTGTTTGACAGACTGACATCTCTTCACTAAAACGGCCATAACTCCTCTACAAAACTCATTTCTGCGATCCGTTTGAAGATTCGAAAACTAGATTCAAATACCTTTCCAACCATATAAAACTCAACATCTAGTTCCTTACCAATTAGATCAGGCTTGGGTTTAAAGTTGACCTATCTGTGCAAAGGTCTATGTTTTGACTTAGCCACTTGAAAGCTTTTGTGAAATGAATTTAATTGAGTGGTCTAAGTATGTTCAGGTCCTTGAAAGTATTTTAAAGTGTAAGATCAAGGATCCTAAAGTCCAACTAAAGTTACTTGAGCCCCTATGAGTGATTGATCAATAATGCTTACAAGTAAATCCTAGTCTTCAACCAAGGATAGAAAAATCTTTAAGTCTTCAAGCTTGATCCTTGTTGAGCTCCATCAATCTTAGACTTCACTATATGTTATCTCATAATCTTAAACAAAGTTAGAACATATACGTTCATGAATCAAGAGATTAGCACAATAAAAATGACATGATAATTGATTGGAATAGAATCATTAAGAACATGCAATTATCACTAGATTTGTCATCATCAAAACAAACATAAATATTGCCTTAAATAAATTCAAGGCTAACAATATTGACACTTATATACATGGTTTGTGCATTTTGGACTTGAGATTGCAGCTTATACTTCAGTGGTCAACTGGAATCCTAGTGCTCATCTCCTGTTTTCTTGAGTGCAAGAGATACTCCGTGGACATCACCACCAAGCTAGGAAGCAGCTTCTCTGTCGTGCCCTTTGTTATTGTGGTGGTGAGTGATTATTTCCTCTTTTTGCTTATCCTTCAAATTGAGCTGACTATTGGCTAATTTTCAACTGAAAGGTTTGCCCTTGCATTGGCAACTTTTTTCTTTTCTTTTTTTTTTTATTTAAAACTTTTTGCTGGACTTAATTTAGTAGATATAGCATTGGTAAAACTAAGGTTGTTTGGTTTGCGCTCTAGAGAAAGGAAAGGAAAAGGAAAAGAATAGGAAAACGAGAAGGAAAATTGAATCCAGTGTTTTCCTCATACTTTAATAACTATAGAAGAGTGGTTTCTTCTCCTTTTACTCACAATCCATGAATCAAACTAAGCCTAATCTGCCATATATCACAGAATCTTGTGCTAATCTCTCTCTCTCTCTCTGTAGCTAATAGAATGTGACTATTGCCATTTTGACAGTCAGTGTGCACAATCTTGGCCATGATTGCAACCCTGCCAATTGCTCAACATTTCTTCTTTCACATTCTACTTATAAAAAAGGTAAGCCTTAATAATTTCTATTATTACAAACTAGTATATGATATGCTTTTTATACCAATTGTTCTATTATATATATGCTTCCGTATATAAACAAGTATTTTTTTAGGGAAAATTACATTTTGCACTCTCAAACTATACCATGTTTTGCACTTTTATCCCTAAACTATCATTTTTTGCATTTTAGTCCATCAACTATCATTTTGTGGCAGTTTGCCCCCTTCGTCACTTTTAGCGTCACTTTTGGTGTCACTAAAAAGTGACTTTTTTCGTCACTAAAAGTGAGAGAGGGGGCAAACTGCCACAAATGATAGTTGAGGGACCAAAATGGGAAAAATGATAGTTTAGGGACCAAAGTACAAAATATGGTATAATTTGAGGGTGCAAAATACAATTTACCCTATTTTTTACAATATGCTAGTCAGCCAATAATGGGAATGATTGGTGACAGGAAATAAGCACATCTATATAATAACCTACAACAAATTTTAGGACAAAAAAAACTGATCCAATGGACCTAACTAAAGCTCCATCTGACATTTTTGATCTTAACCGTCCACTAAAATTGGACAGTTTTAACCGTCTGATTTAATCCTACGGCTACCACTCTTCTTCCTCTCTCTGTCAGCCCCAATATCTCTCTCTCTCTCTCTTTCTTCTTCTGACTCACCAGTCTTCTCTCACGAATTCCAACTCTCCCTCCACCTGCACCTTTTCATTTTTGAATTTCAAAAAATCTTTTCTAATCCTTTACTCTCTACTCTCTCTATGGCTACCCCAATTTCTCATCCCCCCCCCCCCCCTCTCTCTCTCTCATCCGCCACCACACCTATACCAGTATACCACCATTCTCCCTCACTCATCTAGCCCCATACGAAACTGTCGGTTCCGTCGAAGAAATTTCGATGAGTACCTTTTTTTTTCATACAATTATTTTTTGTTTAGTTTCCATACATTTTGTGGTTTCTCTATTTCTCCCAGTGCAGGCCACTACAAGCCTCTGTGCCCAGATCTCTCTCAAATGTCCATTCATGTGTATTTCTAAGGTTAGGGTTTCTCTTTTTCTTTATGCGTTGATCAATTGATTTTCTATCTTCCTTTTTGGCATGTGATTTTGTTAATCTGTGTTTTGATTTTTGTGCAGCTGCTAAGGAAATATTGTTGACTCTCGGGTCCATTTTTGGCAATGGGTGCGATTCTCCCCCCCTCTCTCTCTCTCTCTCTCTCTCTCTCTCTCTCTCTCTCTCTGTGGATGCATGTTTTGTGTAAAAGCAACGGTTTAATGTTTGTTTTCAATTTTACATTAAACTTAGGAAATTCGCAATTAAGGACTCTGCTTCCTCTGCGAAACAGTACCAAGAGAGATCAACCCACACAGTGTTGAACACCAGTCTTAATTACCACTCCTAGAATGGGACTTACCCATTTACAAAACTCATGGATTACTGTGAATCATTTATGAATTGGCTATTCAGTAGGACCTTAACATAGGCTGATTGGTTGTAATTGAGGGGCACAATAAGTTGATGACCTTATTTAGAAGGAAAATAAAAAAAAGGACTTGGGTAGATTAATAGCGTTGCAATTCTACATGTATATTGTATGCATGTTTTCATGTGGGTTTAAGAGAAAATTGGGAAGACATTTATTTTCAATTGATTAATCTATATCTTGGCTTGGCAAACATAAAGCACCCAAATTTGCCATTCGCTTCAAAACACGAAATATATTAAAAACCCCTGTCATTCAAGATTTCTGTTCATTCATTATTATTTGCATTACTATGCCTTTCAAAATTGGAGGGCTTATCGTTTGGGATAATTTAAACCTACCATTTCTTGGCTTTTCTTTTCTTAGAGGGCTTATCGAATTCTCTTAGCGGCAATGCATACTTTTCGGTTTCCCTTCATACGTGACTTGCATTATAAGACTGTAATTCTTTGATGATGGGTCCTAACATGGGTGATTCAAAATTTTTAGTTTACGAAGAAGCAACTACATCTGTTTTTGTTGGGTTTCTGACATATTGTTAGTGCTCATCAACTGTGTTTTTTTAATCACTCCCTATTATTGAGTTTGTAGCTCAAATTTTGTGTAAAGAGAATTATTGGTAACTCCATCTTAAAAGAGAATCACTCCCTATTATTGAATTTGTAGCTCAAATTTTGTGCAAAGAGAATTTTTGCTAACTCCATATATGTTTTTGAATTGTCAGGTAGTGGCTTTAGTTGTATAGTTTTTCTGCAATAGTTGTATAAATTTTCTAATTATTTATTTACGCTTTTAGGTAACGATGAAATGCAAGGGATGGTGAATACAAATTTAAGGCTACTCATGATTCGCTATTTTCGGTAACTTATCCATCTCTCTCGGCTAATTTTTTCAACGATTTTGTGTTCTGGTTTGTTTGGTTTTTGATAGCTGAATTTTTATCTAATGCCTTGGTTGGAAGTGGGTACAAAGTTGTTTATTTTCCGTGGAGCACAATTTCTTAGTGTGTCATATACGTGCACATATTTATGTTCAAAAAACTAGAAATTATCAGTTTTATAGACTACACTGTTTTTTCTTTTTGAATCCGTTCGTAATTTCATATGGAGTTTTGGAATCATGACCTTTTATGGTAGGAGTGTGTTGTGGAAAACTTCATTTTAGATTGACTTTCACAGTCTCAAAGTTTGAAAATTTTATTGTAGAAAAAGAATTTAAAGAAGTATTGAAATTGAACTTACTAGATACTCCCTCCATCTAATGTAAGATATGGAGTTTTGGAATCATGACCTTTTATAGAAGTATTTTTTTGTTTTTGTTGGATTTTTGGATGATAGTCACAGTGTTTTTGAAAGTCCTTATTTTTAACGCGAGCAATCGTGTTTGGATTTCACAACCAATCTAATATTGAGTTTCATAAATAGAACTAATCAGCAACTGGATATGTAGCCATTGTTTGTAAGTGTTATCTTGATTGGATCAATGTTATCTTTATTGGATCAGTCATCCCGAATCAATATTTTCTTAGGATACATTTTTGCTTACCCCTAAATTACTCACCTTCCTCTCCCATTGGCTAATGCAGTAGGGCCCAGTACTAAATGAGAATTAATTAATGGTGTAAACTACTGATCCCAACTGCAATTGCCAATGGGAGAGGAGAGTGAGCAAATGATGAGCAATTTTGGGGCGAGCAAAACTCCACTCATTTTCTTAATAGAATTGTGTAATTTTTTTATGCTTTCTCATAGTCGGATCATCTAATTTCTTCAACTTTTATGCTAGATATTGTAGTCATCTCTGAATTTATAAAACGTATGTACTAAGTTACTGAAATATTACCTTTGGATTTGTGCCTTAACCTCTTTGCCTTTTCAAATTTTCTTTTAACTGAGAATTTTGGGCAACTCAAATCCACCAAGAAATAGCAGATCTTAGCACTTTGGAGTGACATGGGAGCACATTGGAGATGGGTGAATGAAGAAGAAAGAAGAAAATGGAGCCTAAATAGGCCAAGTAGCGGATGGCGGCAACGAATCCTGTGTTTCTAACTTCTGTCAGTTGTTATTCTCCTAGAAAATAATTTGAATTTCTCTTTCATTTGGGTATGCTTGATCATGTGGGAATTAGGAGCAAGCTTACTTTTTCTCTGTTTTAGGATAATGATGTCTTTGCTCATTCGATACAAGGATTTTGGGTTAGCTTTTAAACTTATCATTCTTAGGAATAAGATGTCTTTTTCTTTTTAGCACAGGAAAAAGTGGTCCTTTTTTTTTGTGGATAAGAAAAAAAATAAAAAGAGGTATTTTAAAAATGTTACAAATTAGAGTTTTTTTTTTTTATTTTTTTTAACATAAGTTGTCTTCGTGACTTAACTAAAAAAAGCTAATTCTAAATGGCCATAACTTAAACAAATTGGAGATTCATTTACTGTTTTTGCGCCGTGCTCACGGGCACGGGCAATTACTAGTATGATTACATAATAGCATTGGGGGAGCAAGACCAACAAGGAGTTGGGCAGCAAAGTCAAATGTCACCTGCAAGCTCACTTTTACTGGGTTGAGCAGTGCAAGTTCATTCAACACTCTCCACCGGGGTTCTTGGTGTACTCCTTTACGCCTCTTTCTTGAAGATCAGGAATTGACTCACATACGCATTTTTCTCTATTCGAGTTCTTGACTAACTTCTTGTTGAATCATGGATCCAGTACTGTTGGTGCTCACAGTCAATGTTGGGTTGCCTTTTTTTATTTTTTATTCAGCAATCCAATTTTTTTTCGATCTTTCCTTTCCCGGCATTGATAACTCCCAACTGTACTAAAATAATTTAGTTTGTGCTGGTCGCAACCATGTACCAGAGGATGATTCTGACGATGAGATCTTTCGAGGGAGAGTGTGGTGTAGTTCTGTGATGGCTATTGTTGAGGTGTAAAAAAAGAAAACATAAGTGGATATAGGGAAAGATTCAAATTTATTTGTCTTCTTGAAAAGTAGAATATATCAGTTTCTTAGGCCAATCAAATGAATCATTAGAGTGGCAAATACAATTTAGTGGATTTTTAATTATTTGTTTCCCAATTGTTTGCAAGACAAACGGAAGAACTTGTAATGCAATTATACAAATAAGAATCCGGAGAAAATTTTATAAATATAAGGTTGCTCTAATGTGATCTGGAGGTTACGGGTTCGAATCTGAAAACAGCATCTCTGCTTGTAGGGGTAAGGCTGCGTACATCTCACCCTCCCCAGACCTCGCAATAGTGGGAGCCTCATGCATTGGACTGCCCTTTTTATTGCAAATGCTTTGGGCTCAAGTCATATAAAAGAACTGCTACTCCATGAAAAGGGTAAAATGGTTTCCTCCGTGTACTTCCCTAATGCTTTGTTTGGTTCACAGATTCAGACAAGGAAAAGAAATGAGAAGTAAAATAGGAGAGTTCATTTCCCTTCTATTTTCAATCATGCTTAAAAATATGAAAACGACAAAAAAAGAAAGATCAACTATAGTAGGAAATCAAGAGAAGAGAACACACGGGTTCATAAAGTTCAAACTTCTAAATTATTTTTTATCCTATTTTCTTTTCTATGCGTTCTAACTGCTTTCTGGCCTTAGTTTTATGTTTCCTTGCTAAATTCATGGACAAACGAGCCTAAAGCTTCCTCAACCTTCAAGAAAAGTTCGTGAGTGATGCACCTAATTTAGTTTAGGGATATTTACATTCCAGTCAACTTTTGTATAAAATTTAAAAGTCAGTCTATTACCTATTTAAAAGTAAAAAATTATCAATTATAATTAAAGTCATTTAAAAGTCATTAACAAAAAATTGATAAAACATCAACTTTTAAATAATTATTTTATGTTTTAGTCTACTTTATGTTTTTAACATTGTAAACTGACACCAAAACGTTGTGATGATTGCTCTCAAGTGTTCTAAAAATCTCTAGGCGGTAGGCGGGCCACGAGGGGGGGGTGGGGGGGCTAGGCTGAGACCTAGTATTTTTAAGTAAAATTAATAATACAGAAACAATTCTAGTAGACCAATATAAAAAAAAAAGTCACATTATCAAATATCAACAATGTAATTTACATTGAAGCTTAGCAACAAACTAAGCTTCCAACTCTTCTTCTCCATATTGCTCCAACACTCATTCTCCATCAGACTCAAAGTCACGCTCTTCATCACCCTCTTCTTTTGTATCCTCATCAGATACAAAATCGACTTTATAAAGTTGTCGTGAGTCATGAGTCGTCTTTAGTCTCTCTCTCTCTCTCTCTCTCTCTCTCTCTCTCTCTCTCTTAATCTTGGTAGTCAATTGAATGAACGACTGCGGTGTGGTGGCTTAGGAGATTATTAGGGGTTTGCCCTTGTTATTATTTCAAGAAAATGACAATTCCACCCCTAGGCCTCCTGGGCAGCCTAGGAGACCTAGGCCGGGTAGACCAGGCCTAAATCCATGTGGGATTTTTACAAGGGTTAGGTGAAAATACAGGTAGTTGGGTAAGGCTTCGGGCCTAGCTAGGCTAGGCGGAGGTCTAGGAGGATTTTTAGAACACTAGTCCCAACCTTATAAAGGGTTGGTCTACTTTGAAACGAGTTGCTCCCTGTATTCTGAAGAGTTGCTCCCAATCGTATAAAGAATTGCTAAAAAAAGTCATGTAAATTTGATGACTTTTTATTTTTATAAAAAAAAGTTGATATTTTTTAAATTTTAAAAAAGCACTAGACACACTTAAATTCTATACAAAAAGTAGACTGAAACTCAATTATCCCTTTAATTTACTATAAGTAGTGGTGGAATCAAATGATGTTGATGCTTTACAAATATCACATGAATTCCACGGGCATTTCATCTCAAAACTGAAAGAAAAAAAAAAATGAATTACACATTTACTGTTTTGATGGAATTGCTGCACTAAGAGGCTGTGAGGCAATTTGCTGTGGAAAACATTCAAAATCTGAAGATAGTACAAGAACTATTAACGAGCATGGAACATAAGTTATATGGAGAGTGCCATCTGAAGATAACATGGTAAGGGCTGTAGAGTGCCATCAAGGACACAGCTAGGTTTTTGGCTTTTGGGATCCGTTGGAGGCTTCGATGCATGATATTCCACATGGGAACAGGGCAGAAAGCGAAGTTACTTTTGTATGAACTGAAAAAAGAAGAAGAAAACACTCAAAATTTTCCTTGTGTTTCAGTTAAATTTGTATCTTTTAGCTTTCTAGACAGAATCACAAAAAAATCTCATTTTCGATCGATGTAGTATTTCTCTTCATGACCTGTGATCGTTTTCTGACATGTAATTTTGTAACATCAAACATTTGACTTGCAGGTACGTCCTTGCACCTCTGTTCCTCCTCTATTGCTTCTTCTTCTTCTCTCTCTCTTGAACTTTCATTGTTACTTTGAATGTAGAAATCACTTCACGATGGGAGTCTACTTGTGTAAATTTTACACTTGTTGTGCAAATTATTTTTAATGCATTAAAATGGGTGGTAGTTCTAATGCCCTAAGAACACACAGAGTCCAAAATTTTCAGAGAATCAGTTTGAGAATCTGAACCATACTACAAGTGTATATTTCTGCATGCCAATATTGATTAGCATTGGAGTACTATAAGCCATGGCGAAAGGGGGCTAATTGAAGAAGACAACATGCAGGTAAGGGCGGCTGTAGAGTGCCATTGAGGACACAATTGGGTTTTTGGCTTTTGGAATCCGTTGGAGGCTTCGGTGCATGATATTCCATGGGAACAGGGCAAAAAGTGAAGTTACTTTTGTATGAAAAAAAAAAAAAAAAACTCAAAATTGTTCTTGTGTTCTAGTTAGATTTGTAACTTTTTTTCAGCTTTCTCGACAGAATCACAGAAAAATCTCCTTTTTGATGTACTCCGTAATATTTATCTTCATGATCTGTGATCATTTTTTGACGTGTAATTTTGTAACATCCAACATTTGACTTGCAGGTACGTCCTTGCACCTCTATTCCTCCTCTTCTGCTTCTTCTTCTTCTTCTTCTTCTTCTTTTTTTCTCTCTCTCTCTCTCCCTCTCTCGAACTTTCTAGATTGTAGTTTACTTGTAGTGTTAAATTTCCACTTGTTGCACAAATTATTTTTAAAGCATTAAAATGGGGTGGTGTTCTAATGCCCTGTTAACACATGGTGTCCAAATTTTGCAGAGAATCACTTTGAGAATCTGAACCATACTATAGGTGTATATTTCTGCATGCCAATATTGATTAGCATTGGAGTATTATAAGCCATGGCGAAAGGGAGCTAATTGAAAAGTTGCAGTTTTCTGCAGTACCCGAGACTAGTTGCGAAAATGTATATACAAGAGAAACGCGAAAATAGCATTTTTGGTGAATGTGAGCTAATATCTATAGTGGTAAACCTAGTAAGAGTATAAAACCTCTAATTCATCCTCTTTGGTGGTTGGCATTTGATTGTGATTTCTTTTTCCGCATCTAGATTCATATAAGGGCGGACGGACAGAGGGACAAGGGTGGCTCAAATCCCATTTTTTTTTTTGAAAAATAGTAGACTTCCCTAAAAAAAAAAAATAGGGAAAAAACTTTTTACAGTTAAGCCCTCCGACCCCCCACCACCACAAAAAAAAAATTTAATAATGAAATAAAAATAAAAATAATTTCAAAACTACCCCCCAAATTTCATAAAACTTCCAAATCATCCCTATTTCATTAGTATTTGAGTTTTGATAAAGGCTACAATACAACCAAGTAATGTTGAACATTTGGTGCCCGTCAGTAGTAACCCTTCTAATGTTCCATTTGGTAATAACAATGTGTCATTGGGTGGTAACTTTTTAGGTGCCGTTTGTTAGTAATTTGGGTCCTAAAGTGTCGTAACTTTGATGTATGTATCATATAACCAAATTATTTGGTTGAATAGGAGACGATTCCTTGTGTTAATCTTTATAGCATTAGCTTATATTATCTACACGAACATCGGTATAAATAGACCAAAAAAACAAAAAATTTTGGCTCCAGGGGGACACCCCCCACCCCCCGACAAACTCGCCACCTAAGATGCAACTTCCTAGTTTTTGCCCCCGCCGCATCCCCCCCCCTCCCAGAGTACCTGCATCCGCCCCCCGTTCATATACAACTTAGTTTTTACTGGGATTAGTTATACCATTAACTGATATTTACCATCTCCGTCCTCAACTTCAAACACCAACTGAAATTGTGATTGATTCTGTTTTTTTTTTTTTTTGGCTTAACATAAATGCTTGCAATTTCTTCAGAAAGAGGTTAGATAAAAATGTCGGATAAAACTCACTCACTCTCAAGCCTCCGATAGAATGTCAGATATAAATCACTCACTCAGAGTCTGATTAAGAGGTTAGACCCTTTCCTTCCAACATATTTTGATGCAAAATAATCTCAAATTTGTATAGTAATAAGTAATTAGATGTTTAATTATAGAACATGACAGAAATTGCACCATTAAAAAACTCCAAATATTTTCCCTTGCATATCCTAATCTTTTAAAAATCCGACTAAGGCTTTGGTAACAAATTTCATAAACTCTTTTTAAAAAGCCACGTTCTAGCCAAACTAAGCCGAAGTATTGCTCCCTGAATCACAGGACACCTGAATCCTAGCTAAACAACAACGCAATATCTACAAAGTCTCAATAAATTCATTTTTCTTGCACACACACATTACAATTTACATAACAAGTGGAGCTAAAACAAATTGTACTCGATGTTTGACAATGCAAAAACACTCGATGTGTGTCTCTCTAGTGTTATTGTATACACAAAAATATCTAGAAACACACAATACAGAAACTAAACAAACAACAAGAAGCAAGGGTCTATTAGTAGAAAACATAAAGATCCCACTAATTAACCTCATCAAATTCAAAACAATAATCAAACTTGGGCAACAACATCAACCAGAAGAGGGACCTTTTTGCCATCCTCAAAAGGCAAGCTAACATACTCTCTAGCGGACTCCTCTGCAACCTCCCAAGCCGCCAATTCCCCGTGTGTAACCTTACAATACACATACAACACTGCCAATGCGGACATATAAAAAAGTATTAAGAGAGCTACAACAAACGAAGCCAGCACTGCCTGCACTATTAACAGATACCTCATCCACCAATAGCTATAACTAGAATAATACTGCTTAACCGACCCAAATCCTGTATTGACCCACACATATAATACAATAACAGACCCATACATAAACATTAGTAAAAACGAAACCCATCTCATCCCTCTCACCAAATACTTGCTCCGACGCAGTGCCTCCAGCCCCCATTTCGATTCCACCACCACAATCACACTAGCCAATGACCAATTCACTTGTATGTATAGTACCAAAACCAGAGTGCAAAACCCAGTAAAATAATTGTGATAATAGTAGATCTCATACCCTAGAAGCAATTCAATACCTCTGCTCACCAATCCCACGATAACCGCGAAAGCTGCAGCGATCAGAATCAAGATTACTTCTGAGACGATGGTTGTGGCAGCGAGGGGAATGAATGTATGGAGGAGTGATTTGATGGAGGAGACGAGGCTGAGGGGTCTATTGTAGAAGCCTTGGTAGGTGCTATAGGTGATTGTGCCCACAGCGAATAGAGAGAGGATATTGAAGACGAACGGAGAAAATATGAGAGGGAGGGCTAGGGTTTTGATCTGGATGTTGGGTACAGAGAGGAGGGTAAGGTAGATGCAGACACAGAATAAAGAGAGAGGGAAGAGGAAGATGGCGGAAAGGGCGTGGAAGTGGCGACTATTGGCTTTCACGATTCGCCTCACTTCCGAGCGGACTCCACCGAAATCAAGGTTCGGGGCGGCGCCGGTCGCCATGGTGGAGTGTTCTTAGAGAGAGAATGTGTGTGTGTGTGTTTTGCACAGAGAGAGAGAGAGAGAGAGAGAGAGAGAGAGAGAGAGAGTTGGGGAAGAAAAGGGGGACGTGAATGGTATTTTTAAGGACAAAGCCAAGAAGGTGAAATGACTGGGTCATCGTCCATGAACAACACACTGAGTCCGTAACGCGTTTGCGATTGTTTGTGCCGCCAAGAAAAGTCAGCATGAGAACTTTCCCAGTTGCAACATGTCTTGATCAATGATCCGTCGTAGGGATAGCAACGGATCGGAGTTGGTATGAGTCCCCTTATACTAATTCCTATTCCATTTATTTTCCTCCTACTCCGACTCCGTTCCGTCCCGTTTAAATAAAATACCAACTCCTACTCTACTCTTACTCCGTTTACTATCGGGTACTCCTATTATACTCCTACTCCGCTTGCTAATCACCATTCCAAAATTAAATGGTCTTTAATAATTCAAAACCCACTTATATTTTGGCTTGATTTCCTAAAAATCACTCACGCAAATGATTCTAAATTTGTTAATCACAATTTACAAATTAAATATTAATACTGAAGACAAAGAGATGCATATATATGCCCTGATTTTTTTGTAAATAATTGTAACCATGGGGGGTAGTTTAGTAACTTAATGATTTAATCGGGGCGGGGTGGGTTTTAAATGGTAGTATTTCATGGATACCAACTCCGCCCCGACTCCTATAGGGTTTTTGTTTTTCCATACCAAATCCACTCCTACTCCTATTATAACTCCTCCAAACCCGTTCCATTAGGAGCGGAGCGGGGCGGAGGTCCAGCGGGGCGGGGAAAATTGCCATCCGTAATCCGTCAGACCGTCACAATCAAAGTTGCATTCTTTTGATCATTCAAACTTTTAAAAATGTAGCGGTAAATTACATACATACCCCCCTTATGTATTGCAATTTTTCACTAACACCCTTAAACTAAAAAAATTCAACAAATTGACCCGCTCAACTATTTGTGAGGGGTATTTGAGAAAGAAAATGATAGTTGAAGGGGTCAATTTTTTATTTTTATTTTTTTACTTTAGAGGGTGTTAGTGAAAGAAGTCAATTCTTAAGAAGTGAATTCATGAGAGGGTGTTTATATAATTTACCCAAAATGTAGAGAAACTGGAAACACAGTTTCATACGATCAGAAGTTAGACATAGAAGTGATTTACCAGAAATGAGTTAACACTTACAAGAAGTTATTTAATTTTTTATTTCTTTCACTAGAGAAAAGAAATTTAACGCCCAAGGGAATGTTAGATAATCCAAAAAAGTGCCTAAAATTTTTATTTTCAGTATTTATTCTATTTCAGTGTGTTTGATAATATACCACTTAATCAAAAAAATAGTCAAAAAAATCACTAAAAACTGTAAGTCAAAATTTTCTACTGACAACAATCACTGAATGCAGTCTATTCCAGCACTTGAAACACTATTTTCAGTATTCCAAGCTCAATCGCTTAAGAATTTCAGTTTTATCAAATGGACTCTAATGCTATTCTTCCCAAATTCTACATCCCAAATGCTTCCTTAATACACATGGTAATGGGACAATCCTTAATAATGGTAAAACCACTTCAACATCCTTTAATTAGAGAGCATATTTGCTCACCCACACTTCCAGTGAGTGTGCCCTTGTTTACACCCTAAATTAGGGATTCCCAAGGCACGTGACGGTCATGTAGACTGAGGACGTCATCACATGACCGTATAGGCAAATGAACAGGTGATGAGGCCGATGATGTAGTAAAGACCGATGTCTAATCCAACTGCTGGGAAGGATGATACATTCAATATGAGGATATTGCTGTCAAGACCGAGGACAGATTGATACACGGTTCTCAAAGAAATACACGTTTTATGAAGTATGGCTAGTGGCATAGTTGCCTCAACAGTCGCCCTAACATCGGTCATACTTGACCGACGCCCAACATATTTATAACAATTGAGCCCTAATATCGGCAATAGCAACACGGCCTAATAAAAATATCGGTCTAAAAAAAAGGGCCGATATTAGAAAAAATCAGGGACACACCTCGGCATCAACAGATAAGGCCGATGACCTTCTCTGCAGATCCTGCAATAGCAAGTCCATAGGATGATAAAGAACAGTGGCCATGCGAGAATATGTAATATCAGGCTAGGAAATGGTGAAAGCAGGCCATGGAATCAATGAAGGTCAAAGGCAACATCGGTGTGAAGAAACCAAGAAATGCGAATAGGCTTCCTACTGAGTAGAAGGCTAATTTCTATCACCAGCAGAAATTAAGCTACTCAGGGAGAAATGCAATCGGTCTTGGATTTACTCAGGTGGCAGACAGTTAAGTATGAATGAGAACGTGGTCTTCAGAATATGTTGAAGGGAAAACAGTTACGTGAAGAGAGGAACATGGCGGAAGTGGGATCATCACACAAGCCATGGAAGTTGATCATGGGACATAGTGGGAGCAGAAACTGCTACATGCCTAGAAACCAGGGCCACGTACCCCACTACCCCATTATCCCCACTAACATGAACAGTTATGCAAACAAGTCTATAAATAGGGCAGGTGGTGCAACATTTGAAAGGGGGCTAACACACACGCCACCTCTGCTCTCAGCAGACTTTAGTGTCTCCTCATAACAATTCTGTTCTTGTTCTTGAGTGATTTTGAGTGATCTGTGAGTTCTTGTTCCTGCGTGCTCGTTTTTGTTTGTTACTTTGAACTTTGTAATCACTACTCCTCAATCAATCAATGAAGATGACGATGTCTATGGAGGTATTATGAAATATTGTATTTAGTTCATTCTTTTTCAAATTCCATTTGTAATTTTTTGCTTGCATCAGAGTAGAGAAAGCCCACATTTTTGTTGTTTTTTTTTTGTTAATAACTAATCGCTTACTTAGAAGTCAGATTAAGTGACCACCACCACTTTGAGTCCACGCAGACTCTGGCACGCCCGACGCACACCACACGAGAAATTATTGCAAACAGCCCTATATTATCAACATAATTACTGGAATGAAACACGTATCACTCACGGGGAGGCCTGGGTGAGCAAAAATGCTCTCCTCCAATCATAACTAGTGGGCTTGTTGCCATATCTATAATATATATAAATGTACCAATGTGCATAAATGTTTTACACTTTTATCAATCGGTGCACTTTTACTTAACTATTTTTCTTAGAATTTAGAGTTTTAAAAGTTTAGTATACCACTTTTTTATTTGTAGTGTGTTTATGCCATAAGAGTCCTACAACTTAATAACAACATTTATGTGTTTGGTTGATTTTTTCTTTTTGGACTCTAGAATAAACTAAATCTATTGGTTTTTTTTTTTTTCGTTTTGTTGAACTCTTTTTTTTTTTTTTTTTTTTTAAACCTCTTTTTGTATATATATATATACGTATGCATATTTGTATGTTATGTGTACGTTTATATGCCTCATAGATCAACTTTCTTTTTATTGGACTCTAGAATAAACTAAATCCATTGGTTTTTTTTTTTCTTTTTCTTAGACTTTTTTTTATAACCTCTTTTTGTATATATTATATGCGTATGTATATTTGTTTGTTATGTGTATATTTATGTGCAGAGATAGATCAACAAATATTACAAATCTAGATCGTAGTGGTTATTTTGGTAAATTCATTTGTGGGATGGTTTTAGTATTTTAGATATAAAGCAACTGATAATTACCGATGCCCATAAGTGGTTTACACTTTTATCAATCGGTGCACTTTCACTTAAGTAATTTTCTTAGAGTTTTAACAATTTTAGTATACCATTTTTTTATTTTTGGGTCCGTCCATGATAATCCTAACTTTTTTATTTTTTTGCTTTGGATATATCATGTTATATACAATCCCTACAATTTTACAACTCCTTAATATTAATGGTATTCGACATTAATCCTATTGTGTATTACAACTCCTTCCCAACAACTCAAGTTTCCATCGGAATTTACAAATAAAAAAAAAAAAAAAAAAGAAAAGAAAAAAGTCAATCACACTTTAGTTCAAATATGACTCTTTTTAAAATACGCTCCTAAACTATAAAACTTGACAAACTAACTCCCCTTAACATTGCATTTTTCTCTAAAACCCCTTCCATTAGGATTCTGTCCCAAAAAAGAACGCTTTTTTTTTTTTTTTTTTTTTTTTTTTTTTTTTTTTAATTTAAAATTTATTTTTTTTACTATCATGTGAGCACCATATGATACAAACTATTAGCAACATGATATCTATTTGTCCCTCCTTGGAGCAATTGAAAATTTTATGACAAAAATATCCTTTGTTGCATAATAATTGCTCTTTGTTGTACACCAAATTTTAGACAATTTTGTTCTTAAAATTTCAACGACTCAAAGAAAAGACAAAAATGTTATGTTGTTAACACTTTTATATTGGTAACATGATATAAAAGTAATCAATTTTTTAACTACAACTTGACAGAAGGGCTGTTAGTGAAACGTAAAAATAGTTGATAGGGTCAATTTGTTGAGTTTTATAGTTGAGGGCAATTGAAAATGGTCATAGTTGAAGGGGTGTTAGTGTAATAACCCCTCTTTTCTTTTCTTTTTTTGGACTCCACGGTGGGTTACGTGAATGATGGATTAGTAACATATATATCTCTTAAAGAGTTATAATAAATGTTTATGAAGAATTTTAGGACTCTTAACTAAATTCCTATTACCAATTTCTTAGTAGTATATGATTCATTTTACACTCGCGAAGTTTAAAAATTTTACCTTCCAATTATAAATCTTGCATTCAGCCTCCAATTAATACAAATATTTTAGAGCTAATCCATCTAAAAGCTCACATTTAATCAATAGCTAATTAATAGAAGAATTTTAGTAATTGAACACATTTGGGCAAAGTTCCTTAGCTGTACATGGTTTGTTAGATTCCTCTCACAATTGTGAGACCCTAATTAACTAGAAAATAAATAAATATATAAATAAAATAATTTTAAACATTATTTTTTTTAATCCCTAGACCCACTGTTGTGAGAGGGAACCTAACAAACCACACCTAAAGAACTTTACCTAAGTATGTTCCTTGAGTAATTGTGTAACAATTTTTTGCTTCTTTGATTAAAGTGGACCAGAATGGATTAATTGAGTATTGGATGATTGGATGAAACAAAGTCCAATATAAATTAAGATAAATTAGGAAATCAAGTATTAGGAATAAATAAAGGAATTATGTACTAGAAATTAATCGTGTAGAAGAATAACATGAATTCACAAGCCTCTCAGTCCCAGGTATACTTTTGGCCCTATTTGTTAAGACATTATTTTAGTTCTCTCTCTCTCTCTCTCTCTCTCTCCTCTTTTTTTTTTTTGGACTAGAAGACTAATGATAGTATTAAAGAACCTATTGGTATTATCTAATTTCTATTACACGTCTCTACTTCCCAAGTTCTCCATAGCTTTGGACATTTTTTTTTACACTTTAATTAAGATTCACAAAACAGTCTACTCTTCGTGTTCTCTTAATAATGTGCTATGATGAACTAAACACGATTGATTTTTACACAAGTGTGCACTTTCAAGCTTTGCATTGAAGGTAATTATTATTCCTTACTCTTCTATTCATTCATTCAACTTACTTATAAATTTCATTCTCATTACTATTAATGTAATATTTTCAATAACTTAATGGTCAAAATGAAAACAAAAAAACTATTAGTTATAGTAACATCAGTCCCCTTCTCATGACGGGACTTCTATTTACAGTTATTGGATTCAGTTTTCATTAAGGGTACTGAAGTAATTTCACAGACATAAAACTATACCCATCAACTCCTGATATCAATTCTTAGTATTACATAACTCTTTTTAAAGAATCTTGATTTGTTTTATTCTTCTTCTTCTTTTCTTTTTTCTTTTTTGGAGCTCTATGATGAGTCACTTACGATTTTTTTTATTCTAAACCAACAATAATATAGGTAACTTCTATCGAACCTATTCTAGGTAAGATATGCATTCAACAAATTTTAGGATTCAATTTCAACCACTTTAATATTTGGTTACCCATTTAACATAGAGTGCATTTTTCTCACTCTGGCTTATCCACCACTACCATGCTGACATGTGTCATATTCCATTCCCATTTTACCCATGCGTTTAGCAACACAATTATTGAATGTAAAACTTAATTGAGTATTTTTCTTTATGAAAAGTTACTATTGTTATCTTTATTAGCAATAATTCGTAGAATTGTTATCATTGTTTAAGTTCCACAAGAAAGATAGGAAGTTAGCTAGACAAATTTAGCTTGTGATTATAACCAATTAGGTGGTAAAATAAAATTTTATGCACATTTTTTGTACAATAAATTTGATAATGTACCACTTAACTGAAAGAGTCACCACACTTAATTCTGTCATATGGCATACCATATCTTTTTGTAAGCATCTCTTTGTGACTCTAGCATTACTCTAATTGAAAATGCAACCAAAAATCCATTGAATATCTTAATTGAAAAAATTCGACTAGAAATAATCACTAATTGCAGTCTATTTCAATACTTGAAATACTCATGTGTTATGTACAGCAAATTCAACTGCTTAAAATTTCCAGTATTAAAATTCAACACTTAATTTTCAATTTTATCAAATTAATGGACACCCTTAGGCCCTTTTTAGCTCATGAACAAAGGAAAATATTTTCCTTAATGTTTTCGTTTCTTTCCTATATCCTTCAATATGTGCACCAAATAGAGCCTAAAAGTCTCTTTCGATATAGATGATCAATACATTTTCATAATTTTAGGACTTTAAATTAAATTAAAACTACCATCCTATTGGTTTTTTCTATTTTGGTCTTAGTGGATTCCATTTTTTTTCCCTTCTTCTGTCATGTGTCAATATCTTTTCTCTTTCTTTAGGTGAACTCCATGGATAAGCAATTACTTTCTAATATCAATTCCTGTTATATAATTTTTTCTTATGTGATTCTTTCAATTATATTGGCAATTTGGCAATAGAGACTTTATGAAAAATTTTGGTTGAAGATTTTAAGAATTTTCAAGCCACACAGCACAAAAAGTTTGACCATCTTGAACGTAGAGGGCTCCCTAAATTCTTTTTTGTAGGAATCAACTTTTAATGTATATAAAAAAATATTTAAGAAAGCTAGATCATGATTGATTTGTAACTTATTCTAATTAGAACATATGAAATAATTTTATAGTTTAATAAATTACTATACAAACAAGGTAAATTAATGAAATACTAACATATGTGGTTATACAATAAATAAATATATAGTCATTATTAAGTAATGACCAAAGAAAATAGTAAATTCAAAATATTAAAGATGTAAGAAAGAATTCTAGCTAGGACATGTGGTAACAATTAAATAGCAACATAAAAAAATTATTATTGAACAAATAAACAAATGGTCTAAGAAGAATAATTCAACAGTTTTTATTATTTTTACCCTATGAATTGATTGTTGTATGTGCTTTGTGTATCTTTTTTATTGTGGAAGTTGCATAAATTCTTCTTCTTCTTCTTCTTCTTCTTTTTTATTTTTTTTTATACCTAATTTAAGTGGTTTTTTTTTTAATCTTTTTTTTTAATTTTTTAATTTTTTAATTTTTTTTATTTTGGCTTACTATTCCTAATTAGTTTTTAGATAGACACCGTCCACGTGCAACGCACGTGCGTTTAAACTAGTATATATATATATATATTCTTATATACTGGTGAGTAGTCACATATCAAATGTCATTAACTTGTGATCTGAAAAAAACTATCATTATTGATATCTCTATAAATGCGAACACACAAAAGTCAACTTCAAAACTGGACAACATGTCCAATTTTCTACATCTAATTACTATCATCACTTATACTCTCCTTGATAACCTATCCAAAGCTTATCTTAAGGTCATTACAAAAATCCAATACTATGTCCAGGTTCTAGTCCATGCACATCAGACAGTCAAACCAAAGCTCTGATACCATTTTCTCTGTCACGCCCCGAATAGCAAAAATAATAGAGTAATTTTTCTTTTTAAACATAGGCAATGACAGGTTACGGAGCTGTCTGATGTGTCATGAATATTATTGATACAATAATTCTAATAGATTTGCTCACATTAGTGGAAGTCTTTATGTCAAACTGACACTTCAATACAAAATTGCTCTACATGATAATTTCATCATTAAGTACATCAATATCCTTCTACAAATATGAACTTTACAACTATATTAGTCAAAGACCCCTGTAACTTAAATTGACCTGCGTACAGCCTGGATTTAGGTTCCCCTAGCTCTTTGTCCATTGAACGCTAACCCTTCTGTTAGTTACTTGATCCTGATTCCTGAAATATACAGAACATTGAATGTTTAGCGAATATGAAACATTCGTCAGCTTGAGACAGCTGATGAGTGATTTACATATAACATTTAGATACCTTTTAGGCTTTTAGCATAATAGGTAACTAATTAACTTCACTTTAATAGCCATCCCATTTCAACGAGTCGTCATTATTTTGTGACATCTTTTAATCACATCATTATTCCTATTTAATAATTTTATATCTAAAGAATTCACCATATTTCATCTCAAACAGATATGCTATAATAATTATTGCACATCCTAACGCATATAACAACGCAAGTTATACCTTAGCCTCTCTCCGGCTATCTGCAAAATAGCTAGATCATTTATTTCATGTCAATCACACACAATTAGCTTGTTAATAATTGTGTGAAAATCATTTATTTTAAGATAACAAAACCATGGCCGGCCCAAAGGGGGGGCCAGTGGGGCAACCGTCCCGGGCCACCAAAGTTCATCAAATTTTGAGGGCCCCCATAAAATTTTTATAATTACATTTTTACTTTGAGATTTTTTTAGCATTTTACATTAGGTCTCCCTTAATCATGTTTAAGCCTCTCCTCAACTTATGTTTAGGCCCCAAAGGGGCCGAATGCCCAATTTAGTGTTATCAACTACATATACATTGATATACATATATATATATATAACTCAAAAGCAAAGGCCCCTAGAATTTTGAAAATTACACTTTTAGTTTAAGAATTTTTTGAGTTTTAGAAATAGGCCTCCCTAGAAATTTGAAAGACACCATGCAATATTCAAGTTTCACAAATAAACTCATATTATAAGTAGACCCCAAAAAAATTGTCAATTGTGTATAAGTAAACCCTAAAAAAATAGCCAATTATGTATAAGTAGACCCCAAAAAAATTGTCTCGGGGGCGCTGCCCCCGAACCCCCGAATAAGGGCCTCCCTTTTAGTAATTTGTCATGGGCCTCCAAATACTCAGGACCCGCCCTGAACAAAACGACCACAGCACCCCCAGCCTACTCACTCGAAAAGGTGTATACCATCCACCAGCCTGCTTGCTTAAAACGAATGGTATATGAGTACTCACTGCAAGACACTATCCATCTTGGTCATCTTATGGACTATCTCAGTCCTTATGGGTTCAAGTCTCTTGATCAAAAGACCTCAACTATCTACCTCATCATAACAATAGCTACATAATACTCATATGTATGCTCATGTAACAACAATAAATAGAAGTCCAGATATAAAATAATTTACAGTCAAATAACCATTTTGAACACCACAATATAACTTAGTTCCATTAACACCATAATGTATCTCATTTTTTAAACATTAACAGTGCGTATAAAAATCATAAATTTCACTTGCTTAAGAATCATCATAAATCCAAGCTTTATAAGGCAAAACAAAGAGTAAAATAATATCATGGATTAAATGCGTAAATTTATCATTTAATTTTTTATCAGAATAGTCCCAAACAAATGGAATAAACTTCTCCAATCAAGTATATGAACTTGTTAAATGGGTGATGAATAAAATAAAATAGGATTAGAGTTTAACTGTTTGTTAAATTTTTATTTTTATTTTTATTTCTTAGTTCAAGCAGATCATTATGCTAACCAAACAGCCCCCAATTTTATTAAATAATTTATTCATTTTCTAAGTATTAATGATCCTATAGTTGGCCTAATTATTAGTTGGCCCAGCCTACACCAAATCCAAGGGCCTAATCCATGGTTGTATAATGTAGAAAAAAAATATAGTTTTGTAACCCATATGGTTTGATCCCTCAAAACTTTAGATCAAACATCACTTTTCTCAACCACTCTGACAAAAATTTTCCACACTTGATTATTCTCCAGAATTAATGCATAATACCTTCAATCTGACACCCAGTAAGTAAGCAAAAGTTCCGGCGACATCTCCGGAAAATTCATGTTTACAACAGATCTTTAAAGTTATAAATTCTAACTCATTTCTTCTCCAATTTAAGTGAGTCTTAAACCAAATTTGCATTTTTTTTCCGAGAGAAATCCAAAAATTTCAGTAACAGTCTCAAGGACTCCTAGTCTTTCCAAACGAAAATTTTGACAGATCCTAATATAAGAGTTGAAAAGACAAAAAATAATAATTATACATATACTAGGTATTGCCCGTGCCCGATGGCACTACCCGAAATAAAAAAGAAAAGGGTTTAAAAGTTGGTTTGACACTAAAACTATGTAACGTGTACAAAAACTATTTATAAAAAAAACAAAAGACCATCTCCTTTCTTATTTCCATATTTGACCCTGCTAACATGCAATTTTTTTAACCTGTTAGAACACAATAATATAATTTTACATCAACTACAACCCAACTCATCTAAGCAGAGAGAAGTGAAGCCATGAAGGAAAAGACCAAATAAAAACATCAATAACCCTAGCAAACTTATGGTCATATAGTATACACAATCCACAGTTCAATCCCCGACCCAAGTCACAAATACGCAAATGGAGAGCCGATATGAATGGGGTGCAGTTGTATGTAGTTCTTCGCTTTTTTTTTTTTCACAGCTAGTACTGTATGTGCTTCTTCCCTGACTCTCCACCTTCTTCGAAACTAAAAAAAAATAATAAAATTGAGCTACTGTCCAAATAAATAGTCTATAAAATTTGCATATACTTAAAACCGTTTTGGTGTGCATGACTTGATAACACCAACAACCTAATCTTCCACCAATGTATAACCAAATAGAATTTCTTCCAACCAAAATGCATAACCAAACTTTGAAAATGATTAAATATGTACATAACAATCGAACAGTAGTCCTTCAACCAAACTACCAAAGATAAAAGGAACTTATGGGTTGACATGTGGAATAGATCAAACCATGGAATATGATTTAATTCATTCCACTAAACATGAGATGCTTTAATAGTAGTTTTAAGCGTCTCTTCCTAGGCTATTTTTTTTTTTTAATTTATTGTTTTCTTCTTATTATTTTCTCAATACCATAATAAGGGATTATTTGGGTTTAGGGTATTAAAATCCTTAATAAGGGCTGCTTCTAAAAAAAATAAAGAATAAAGAATAAAAAGTCTGTCTTTTGTTTTTGTTTTCTTCCTTTTTCTGAAGTGAACAAAAAAAAATTTCTATGAGTAAATGCTATGCTTTCCAAATCCAAATCTCAAATCCACTTTTGCGCTAAATTCAGTTACATTAAAACTAAATGAAGCCACATTTGCTTTTTTGCACACCAATACATATGGAGACCAAAAGCAAAGAACCCTACTCTTTTTTTATTTTCTATTTTATTTTCTATGGCTAAACGCTATATAATGACTAAAAAACATGTTATATGTAAGATTGTCAAAGTAAATTGTAATACCCGCTATTTTTAAATATTTATTTCCCAAGATGAATAAGTGTTTTTATGTTTTTATTATAATATTCAGTATTTATAGAACTCGATTATAAATTTTCAGAATTTTTAGAAACAGAAATTTAGCAGATTTGTGAATATCTGGTATATTTGGACCAGTTATGATTTTATTGCTCATCCAACCAAACATGGCCCTAAGGAAATAATTATCCTTTGATCCTTTAACTCTTGGTAATTGCAAGGTGAGGTCCCTCCTTGGTTCCTATATATATGGGACCATTCCATTACATTTATCCTTAGACTTATGAGGTTGAGAAGTTATCCTAATGCACATACAAACACCAAGAACACCAAGAACACACACACAAACACCAAGAACACCAAGAACACACACCAAGAACACACACACAAACACCAAGAACACTAAGAACACACACACAAACACCAAGAACACCAAGAACACACATACAAACACCAAGAACACCAAGAACACACCTAGTACACCAAGAACACCAAGAACACACATAGTACACCAAGAACACCAAGAACGCTATTTGAAGCCGGAATTTTATATTCGAAGATTCTTCGGGTTTTCTCGGCATTATTATTCTGCGAATTTAGGTGAGTCTCCAACTCACTCAGCTATTTATATCACACTTTGTTATGAACACATGATTATGATTATGATTATGATTATGATTATGATTATGATTATGATTATGATTATGATTTATATTAATTATGTGATGCTTATACGTATTATATTACGTATTTAGATAAATACGGCATAAATACGATAAACTGGTATTTTCAAATACGACTGGAATCGAGATGGATTCTTAATGAGGATCGAAAATTCTTAACTTCCAACATGAATACTTATTTATTTAATCTCACGGAACTTTTATAAATTCGGTTGTGGACGTACAAAACTGGAAAATGACCAAAATACCCTTGTGATCTATTTTCACTTAAATCGACTGAAATCAAGATATTTTCTTAACGGGGATCGAAAACTCTTAACTTACAACATGAATACTTATTTATTTGATCTCACGTAACTTTTACATTTTCGGATCCTAACTTATAAACTGGAAAATGACCAAAATACCCCTGTGCCCTATTTTTACTAGAATCATACACGATGTCTAATATTTCATTCTAGTTCTAGTTTGAATGTTGCTATGTGTAAAACCCTGTATTTTCCTTGTTTTTTTTATATATATCCTTTTGATATATGTTGAGATAATAATGAGATTTAAAAGCCGACGTGCATAGTAGTGGGTCTGTCGACCACAATGGTCGATACTATTTATGATTGGTACGTATAAATGCGGTCACGAAGACCGTAACATATGGGGCGAGTTGGCCAGAGTAACATATGGGGCGAGTTGGCCAGAGTAACATATGGGGCGAGTGGGCCAGTGTAACATATGGGGCGAGTGGGCCAGAGTAACATATTGGGCGAGTTGGCCAGAGTAACATATGGGGCGAGTTGGCCAGAGTAACATATTGGGCGAGTTGGTCAGAGTAACATATGGGGCGAGTTGGCCAGAGTAACATATGGGGCGAGTTGGCCAGAGTAACATATTGGGCGAGTTGGCCAGAGTAAAGTATTGGGCGTGTTGGCCAGGATGTATTAGGGGCGTGTTGGCCAAAGTATATCGGGGCGTTTGGCTAGATTATATGGGACTGCGTGTCAAAAGTGAACAGACTGTAGGTATGGGACTACGTGTCTGATTAATGTGGACCCAAGAGTCTATGTTATGTATTGGGAGATTTGGGACGATGTCCGTTGTTAGATATTGGGTTGGTGCATACATGCATACGAACGATGAGATGATCCTTTTTATTGATGTTGTTATATGCTACATATCTGTAGATACTCTGTTAGTATTTGCATTCACTCAGCTTTCGTAGCTGACGGCGTTTTATGCCGCTGGATATTCGACGTCCAGCTGGCCAGGGTTATGAGTATGTAGGTGATGCATACATGGACAAGGGCCACGAGGATAGAGCCTACGATGATGGAGACTATGTCGGTGCTGAATACTACGCAAGCTGAAGGCTGGAAGTTGTGCCGTAGTTAGCTCGTGTTTATGTTTAGAGACTTCTGAAATAGTTACGTTTATTATCGGCGTATGTTGCCGTAATACTTTATTTATACTTCTGCAATACTTATGGGTTGTAATAGTTAGTATTTAACTTTGGTTTTATATATCGAACTTAGAACTTCCAAATGCGTGGTTTGAATCATTTCTTTGATGGTTCGACTTTGGTCGTGGACAATGTGGTGACTTTCAACTGTCATGGCCTACGGGTCCAAAAAGGAATTTATTTTCTCTATTTTTGCTACTGCGGGGCGTGACAGGATTTTTGGTATCAGAGCCCAGGTTTAGTAGTCGCGTTCACCAATTGTCCAACATTTCTTGAGTTGAACCTAAGATTCCTTGAGATAAGGGTTGACTCTAAGTTTGTGTTTTAGAGATCGTCCCTATGGAATTCTCCTTGCTATAATGTGATAATAGTTATAACTATTATGTTTAGTGCGGATTACTTTCTGTGGTTATTTTTGGGTTGACGACTAACCGAGAGATGTCTGTTTAGGTACCCAACCTTACTGCATCGATGGCAGGAATGCCTACTCGGAATTGTCCCGCTCAGATTGAGGACGTCCCCCAAGCACCCCAAGCTGCTGATCCGACTGGACTGTTCGAAGCCTTTGTGCGTAGGATGGAACGGATCAACAATCCTAACATGCACAACGGAAATAATCAAGGACCACCCCCGCGGCCAGTTGAGGATAGAATAGTGGAGCATTTTCGTCACTTTCATCCGGAGAAGTTTGACGGGAATACTGAGCCATGGCAGGCAGAACAGTGGCTCCGAGAGATGGAAGCAATCTTCGACACCCTGGGATGTAATGAGATCGAGAAGCGTCGACTGGCGACATTCCAATTGACTTATGCGGCTGCCGATTAGTGGGAATCGGAGAAGGCGACCGTAGGAGAGGAAGCGGCCAGAAGGATGCCCTGGATCACATTTAAAGGGCTCTTTCTTGAGAACTACTTTTCTCAAACCGAGAGGAACAAGAAGGAGAGAGAATTCATCGAACTAAGGCAAGGGAACCTTACCGTGAGGAAATATACGGTGCAGTTTGAACGATTATCCCGTTTTGCCCTTCATATGATCGATACTCCAGAGAAGAAGAATAGGCAGTATCACCAGGGCCTCTCACTGCCACTATAACGGATGACTCTGAATCATCAGGGTCAAACCTTCAAGGCCATGGTAGGAATGGCAGTCGGTCATGAGGATATTAATGGACGGGAGCAAGGACGTTTTGGGAATCGGCTACCACCCAGAGGTAACCAAGGACCTAGGCCTTCGATGCGATTCCAAGTGAACAAGCGTAGCTGGAATAGAGAGAGAAGGCCACAACCGGCGTTTCCCCAGAAACGTTATGTTGTGAACCCAGCTCCTCATCCACAAGGACTTCCTGTCGTTACTGGAGGCAATACTGGTGGATGCCTTAATTGCGGAAAGCCAGGTCATTTGGCTAAGGACTGCCGAGCTTCCAAGAACTACAACAGGGCGAGCGTTCTCTGTTACAACTGCAACAAGCATGGCCACATCAGCAAGGATTGCAGAGCACCCCATAGGGCATACAACAGACCAGTTGCTCAGGGCCAAGTTGGACAGGCTCGCATGAATGCTATTCTTCCAGAGAATGCGGGATTTGATGAGACTGAACAGCACAACATGGAAGGTACTCTTACGTTATTCAGCACTCGAGTTAAAGTTCTATTTGATACTGGTGCTTCGAATTCGTTTGTTACTATCGGAATTGTTAAACTTTTGGGTTTAGTACCCCAGGCGCTTGATGTAGCCCTGAATGCGGTATCACCTTTGGGAGTAACCGTAAAATTAGGGAAAGTGTGCAAGGACTGTACTTTAACCCTCGAGGATAGAATTCTTCCCGCAGATCTAATCGTTTTGTCAATGAGGGAATTTGACATCATCTTAGGATTTGATTGGCTAACGAAGTATTGTGCCAAGTTGGACTGTGCCAATAGGATGATTACCTTTTTGGTACCAGGAAGTCAGTCTTTTGATTTTCAATGCAACCCCTCTAGCGATGCTTTTCTCACTAGCCGTCTAGCAGCTATCGAGAGCTCGAGTTTGGAACTCACTGTTGCACAGATTCCTGTAGTCCGAGACTTTGAGGATGTGTTTCAGAGTATTATTGGACTGCCACCTAAGCGGGAGATTGATTTCTGTATCGAGTTAGTGCCTGGCACTTCACCGAAATTGAAGGCTCCTTATCGGATGGCACCAACGGAGATGCAAGAACTGAAGAAGCAAGTGCAAGAGCTAGAAGATTTCAAGTTCGTTCGACCCAGCACGTCACCTTGGGGAGCGCCGGTGTTATTTGTTAAGAAGAAGGACGGAACTCAGCGACTTTGTATCGACTATAGGGAGCTCAACAAGGTCATGATTAAGAATAAGTACCCACTCCCTAGAATCGATGATCTGTTTGATCAGTTGCAAGAAGCGACGACTTTCTCGAAGATTGTCCTACGATCCGGATATCACTAATTGTTGGTTCGACCTGAGGATATTTCAAAGACTTCTTTCAGGACGAGGTATGGGCATTATGAATTCTTGGTTATGTCTTTTGGATTAACCAACGCCCCAGCGGTATTCATGGACCTGATGAATAGAGTATTTAGGCCCTACTTGGACCAGTTCATTATCGTGTTCATAGACGATATTCTGATCTACTCCAAGACCAAGGAGGAACATGAGGGACATGTAAGGATCGCACTGCAGACCCTTCGAGATAACCAACTGTATGCGAAGTTCAGTAAGTGCGAGTTTTGGCTGAAGAAAGTCAAGTTCCTAGGATATGTTGTCTCACGAGATGGAATAGCAGTAGACTCGTCAAAGACAGACGCAGTTCTGGATTGGAATATACCAACCACTGCAACGGAAGTCAGAAGTTATCTTGGTCTAGTTGGATACTACCGGAGATTTGTGGAAGGATTCTCCAAGTTCGCAGCTCCTCTTACCGGACTAACGAAGAAGGATTTGAAGTTTGAATGGGGTAACAAGCATGAACGAGCATTCCAAGAATTGAAGGAGAGATTGACTACAGCGTCAGTGCTTGCGATACCTAAGAGCGGTGAGCAGTTCACCATTTATAGCGACGCATCACACCAAGGACTCGGATGTGTTCTGATACAAGACGGAAAGTTTATTGCATACGGATCACGACAGTTGAAGCCTCACGAGTTGAATTATCCAACGCATGACCTTGAACTAGCTGCGATTGTTTTTGCTCTCAAGATTTGGAGGCATTATCTCTACAGCGAGAAATTCGATCTGTTCTCAGATCACAAAAGCCTGAGATACTTGTTCTCTCAAAAGGAGTTGAACATGAGGCAACGGCGTTGGATGGAATTATTGAAAGACTATGATTTCACATTACAGTATCACCCTGGGAAAGCAAACGTAGTAGCCGATGCTTTAAGTCGGAAACCCAGGAGGATAATAGTAGCTTCTCTTATGATCAAAGAATGGCAAGCATTGGGAACTTTGGCTGAATTCGGTATTCAAGCCTCAGATTCAGGTGAAGGACGACACTTTGGATGTTTGGTAGTACAACCGACACTCATCAGTCGTATCCTTGAAGCACAGAGGAAGAACGAAGGACTTCAAGAGTGGTTCTCGAGCAATGCAGTGAAGGAACCAGAGAATTGGAGTATTGGTTCAGATGGAGCACTCAGATGTAGAGGCAGACTTTGTGTGCCAGATGAAGATAATCTTAGAAAAGACATAATGGACGAAGCGCACAAGTCGCGAATGACTATCCACCCAGGAGGCACAAAGATGTACAAATATTTGAAGAGAAACTTCTGGTGGGAAGGAATGAAACGAGAAGTTGTGGAACACGTGTCTCAATGTCTCACGTGCAAGCAAGTGAAGGCAGAACATCAAAAGCCTCCAGGACTTCTACAACCATTACCAGTTCCCGGATAGAAGTGGGAACATATAACTATGGATTTCGTGGTAGGTTTTCCAAGGTCTCAGCAAAACCACGATGCTATTTGGGTAGTTGTGGATCGACTTACCAAATCGGCGCATTTCATAGCTTATAGTATGTCGTATCCAGTCGAACGTTTGAGTCAGATGTACATACAACAAGTTGTGCGACTGCACGGTGTACCTGTATCAATCGTATCAGACCGTGATTCAAGATTCACTGCAGAGTTTTGGAAAAGTCTACAGACAGCATTGGGGACTTCGTTAAACTTGAGCACTGCCTTTCATCCACAGACTGATGGGCAGACTGAATGAGTTAACCAAGTGATGGAGGATATGCTTCGAGCGTGTGCTATTGATTTTGAGAGCTCATGGGAGACTCATCTACCGCTGATAGAATTTGCGTACAATAACAGTCACCACTCGAGCATAGGAATGGCACCCTTTGAGGCATTATACGGAAGACTGTGCCAATCACCTTTGTGTTGGGCAGAGGTTGGAGACAATCAACTGCTTGGACCTGAATTAGTTCGAGAAACTAACGAGAAGATCCAGATCGTGAAAGAAAGGATGCGAACGGCGCAGAGTAGACACAAGAGTTATGCAGATAAACGTCGCAGGAGTTTGGAATTCAGTGTTGGAGATCATGTGCTACTCAAGGTATCTCCGGTGCGAGGAATTGTCAGATTTGGGCAGAAGAGAGGAAAGCTAGCACCGCGTTTCATTGGACCATTTGAGATCCTTGAACGTGTAGGAAAAGTTGCCTACCGACTCGCGTTACCGCCTAAGATGTCAGGAGTACACAACGTGTTTTATGTTAGCATGTTAAGAAAGTGTGCTCACAATCCGAGTCATGAGATCAACTTTGAGGACATTGAGGTTAATGATAATGTGTCATTTCATGAAGGACCAGTGCGAATTCTGGATTGGGGAATTAAGAAGCTGAGAAGTAAGGAAATTCTGTTGGTAAAGATCCAGTGGAAGTTTCACGACGAAGGAGAAGCATCATGGGAGCTAGAGTCAGAGATGCGTGAGAAGTACCCGGAGTTGTTCAACGATGCTTAGTTCGGATTTCGGGGACGAAATCTTCAGTTAGTGGGGGATGATGTAATACCCGCTATTTTTAAATATTTATTTTCCAAGATGAATAAGTGTTTTTATGTTGTTATTATAATATTAAGTATTTATAGAACTCGTTTATAAATTTTCAGAATTTTTAGAAACAGAAATTTAGCAGATTTGTGAATATCTGGTATATTTGGACCAATTATGATTTTATTGCTCATCCAACCAAACATGGCCCTAAGGAAATAATTATCCTTTGATCCTTTAACTCTTGGTAATTGCAAGGTGAGGTCCCTCCTTGGTTCCTATATATATGGGACCATTCCATTACATTTATCCTTAGACTTATGAGGTTGAGAAGTTATCCTAATGCACACACAAACACCAAGAACACCAAGAACACACACACAAACACCAAGAACACCAAGAACACACCTAGTACACCAAGAACACCAAGAACACACCTAGTACACCAAGAACACCAAGAACACACATAGTACACCAAGAACACCAAGAACGCTATTTGAAGCCGGAATTTTATATTCGAAGATTCTTCGGGTTTTCTCGGCATTATTATTCTGCGAATTTAGGTGAGTCTCCAACTCACTCAGCTATTTATATCACACTTTGTTATGAACACATGATTATGATTATGATTATGATTATGATTATGATTATGATTTATATTAATTATGTGATGCTTATACGTATTATATTACGTATTTAGATAAATACGGCATAAATACGATAAACTGGTATTTTCAAATACGACTGGAATCGAGATGGATTCTTAATGAGGATCGAAAATTCTTAACTTCCAACATGAATACTTATTTATTTAATCTCACGGAACTTTTATAAATTCGGTTGTGGACGTACAAAACTGGAAAATGACCAATATACCCTTGTGATCTATTTTCACTTAAATCGACTGAAATCAAGATATTTTCTTAACGGGGATCGAAAACTCTTAACTTACAACATGAATACTTATTTATTTGATCTCACGTAACTTTTACATTTTCGGATCCTGACTTATAGACTGGAAAATGACCAAAATACCCCTGTGCCCTATTTTTACTAGAATCATACACGATGTCTAATATTTCATTCTAATTCTGGTTTGAATGTTGCTATGTGTAAAACCCTGTATTTTCCTTGTTTTTTTTATATATGTCCTTTTGATATATGTTGAGATAATAATGAGATTTAAAAGCCGACGTGCGTAGTAGTGGGTCTGTCGACCACAATGGTCGATACTATTTATGATTGGTACGTATAAATGCGGTCACGAAGACCGTAACATATGGGGCGAGTTGGCCAGAGTAACATATTGGGCGAGTTGGCCAGAGCAATATATGGGGCGAGTGTGCCAGAGTAACATATGGGGCGAGTGGGCCAGAGTAACATATTGGGCGAGTTGGCCAGAGTAACATATTGGGCAAGTTGGCCAGAGTAACATATGGGGCGAGTGGGCCAGAGTAACATATTGGGCGAGTTGGCCAGAATAACATATGGGGCGAGTTGGCCAGAGTAACATATTGGGCGAGTTGGCCAGAGTAAAGTATTGGGCGTGTTGGCCAGGATGTATCAGGGGCGTGTTGGCCAAAGTATATCGGGGCGTTTGGCTAGATTATATGGAACTGCGTGTCAAGAGTGAACAGACCGTAGGTATAGGACTACGTGTCTGATTAATGTGGATCCAAGAGTCTATGTTATGTATTGGGAGATTTGGGACAATGTCCGTTGTTAGATATTGGGTTGGTGCATACATGCATACGAATGATGAGATGATCCTTTTTATTGATGTTGTTATATGCTACATATCTGTAGATACTCTGTTAGTATTTGCATTCACTCGGCTTTCGTAGCTGACGGCGTTTTATGCCGCTGGATATTCGACGTCCAGCTAGCCGGGGTTATGAGTATGTAGGTGATGCATACATGGACAAGGGCCACGAGGATGGAGCCTACGATGATGGAGACTATGCCGGTGCTGAATACTACGCAAGCTGAAGGCTGGAAGTTGTGCCGTAGTTAGCTCGTGTTTATGTTTAGAGACTTCTGAAATAGTTACGTTTATTATCGGCGTATGTTGCCGTAATACTTTATTTATACTTCTGCAATACTTATGGGTTGTAATAGTTAGTATTTAACTTTGGTTATATATATCAACCTTAGAACTTTCCAATGCGTGGTTTAAATTATTACTCTGATGGTTTGACTTTGGTTATGGACAATATGGTGTCTTTCAACTGTCATGGCCTACGGGTCCAAAAAGGAATTTATTTTCTCTATTTTTGCTACTGCGGGGCGTGACATAAATCCAGTAAAGAAAAAAGATCTGGAAATGGAAAATAGAAAGTGTCAATAGTATGGATTTTCCTGGAAAATCAATCAGAAATACTACTCAAATATTGGGACCCAACAACTCAAAGGAAAATCAATCGAAATACTACACAAATGAGACCCAACAACTCAAGTCTTCCTCTCTTTGATAATGTAATCCCATATGAAAATCAGAACCCAAATGAAAATCTCTCTATCTTTTTTTTTTTTTTTTTTTTTGTAGAAAAAACATCTAACCTTTTTTTTAGTTAGATCTTGTCTAGAAACAGAAAGGTACATAAAAACTGAAATTGCAAAATACTATTAAAGTAAATAGTATTTGGTTGAATTGCCTTGTTGAACTAAACAAATTCATACCTGTAAAGGTTGTAATCATCTACGATTCTGCTGCCAAAAACAAAAACATGAAGAAATCATTGAGAGTTGTCATATGAAATATACATAGATGCTTTAATAAATAAATAAATAAAACCTGCAACTTTGGGGGAAAACTTCAATAGCGACCTCAAAATCTCGTAGTACAGTCTTCTTAATCTGCATGAAAAAAAAAATCAGCAAAAGCGAAAAGTTAAGGGTTGAGGTCCATGAGGAAGACATGTATGTAGACTAAGAAGACCAAAGTTACAACCTTTGCTACCGTATATTTTCCAAAGCTTAACAACAATTGGATTATGTAAGTGAATGGCAAATGGGGAGATTGAAGTGTATATGTATAAGAAACTAGTAATAACCCGTGCCCGTGGGCACAAAGTAAAAAATAAATAAATAAATAAAGAAGAAGAAGAAGAAGAAGAAGAAGAAGAAAAAAGGGAAAAAAAATGCAATACTTTAAAATTTTCAAATCTTTTGCGTAAAATTGTACATGTCATTCAAACTCACATGCTATTTAGTACTACCCCGTGCCCGTGGGCACAAAGCGGGAAAAAAAATTCAATACTTTAAAAGATCTGAGATATGGTTGGAATTTTAAGTGAAGAAGACATTGGTTCCAATATTAAATATATCATTAACTCAATTTAGTTAAATATATTTAGTCCAACATTGGATGAATATTTTAAGTATAATTAATGTTTATTCGTAGAGACTTTCCCCGTGCCCGAGGGCACGAAGTGAAAACCAAAAAAAAAAAAAAAAAAAAAAACAAAGGCTTTTTCTAAGCTTTTGTAAAGAAATAGAAAAGGAAAGCAAAACTTTTGTGATTATTTATAATTAGCCCATATTTGGGAAGCAGTATTACTCATTTCACTAATTAGCCCTATAGACTATATCAAACTGATAGACCTAATCAAATGACCTATAAAAAGGGTGGAACTAATCAAACTAGTAGCAAAATTTACAACCATAGTGCTGGAAAAACCCATTTTCTAGATAGAAAATAGAATATAACAAATACGCTTCCTAGATTTTAAAAAAAGTGCAAGTGAGAATACATTTCTTGATACTTGAATTATGAAATCCATTGTTAAAACTCACTTCCTAATCTTCAACTTTATGTGATTTTTCACTCATATTATATCAGTTTGATTAGTTTTATGAAAATCAATTGATCAGAGTCACGGAAAGGAAAAAAGAAAAACCTATAAGAAAATAAAGTCTATGAATATATGTATGATATGGGAAGTTTGTATTCCAATATTTCTATTTTGAAAAAATCAGTCCACTGATTTAGTTTATCTCCCAAGATTTGTGTTTTGTATTTACTATTAGTGTCACACCCCAACCTGCCCCAGGTGGGTTAGGACATGTGTAACAAAGCCCACACACCAAACCATACACTAATCATGAAGAAAAACATGTTTTAGACTCCATAAAAGAGTTTTCTTGGCACAAATCAGACCCAAGGGCAAAATGGTCACTAATAAGGTATATTAAATTTTATACCAAAAGATAGATCTTTGAGTCCCGGTTCCAACGCAAAAAATAGCGCGCGAATCCGAGTTTTGTAGAGAGAGTTATGCTTGTTTCCGTAAAAGTCAGCAGCTGCCAAAAACAGGGGCGGATTGATCCGCGAAAAGGGCGGATCGATCCATTTCTGGAAATTTCTAGCAGAACGTCCCCGAAAATGGGTGGATCGATCCGCGGGAAGGCCGGATCGACCCGGCTTCTGCAGAACAGCTCTCTACTGCTTAAAAACATCATTTTTTTAAGTCCAAACTTGTTCCAAACTTGCCAAAACTTTGTGACACCATTAAAACTCATTCTCAAAGCATTTCCAAATGTTCCTAAACATTAACACAACATCTTCCAAACATGGATTGACAATCAAATACACAAATTCTGCTCATGGATCAAGATTTAGCATTAAAACTCCACCCCTTTTTCCCAACATTTGCAAGTCAATACAACAAAGAGTATCCAAGCTTAAGTTTACAACCAAAAACTTCCTAGTATATATATATATATAGAAAGCATTTGGCATACTAAAATTGAAAAATATAGCATTACTTCAAAAGAAATGGATGAGAAGAAGAGAGAAAAAGAAAGAAAGATTTTTTGTAAGAAAGATTTTTTGTTTTGTAGGTCAAGAATGTAGAAGAACTATTAACCATCCCGAGCTTGGCCTGATTACACTGATTTTATAGAGTTTTGATCGGACAATGGAACAGAAGTTGTATGGAGAAGACAACATGGTAACGGCTATAGAGTGCCACCGAGGACACAACAGGGTTTTTGGCTTTTGGGATCCGTTGGAGGCTTTGGTGCATGGTATTCCATGGGAACAGGGCAGAAAGTGAAGTTACTTTTGTTTGAACTATAAAAAAATAATAATAAAAATAA
This sequence comes from Hydrangea macrophylla, assembly GCA_033977485.1. Taxonomy (NCBI): domain Eukaryota; kingdom Viridiplantae; phylum Streptophyta; class Magnoliopsida; order Cornales; family Hydrangeaceae; genus Hydrangea; species Hydrangea macrophylla. The sequence continues at coordinate 83,533,776 of CM066983.1, forward strand.
AAAAACCCTCAAAATTGTTATTCCTGTGTTTCAGTATGATTTGTATCTTTTAGCTTTCTAGACAAAATCACAAAAAAAATGTCCTTTTCAATGTGATATTTATCTTCATTTGTATAGGAGGCCGTATAGTGATGCCATTGAAAGAATGCCTCTTCCACGAGGATATAAGGTGCCCAATTTCACGATGTTCTCTGGTGAAGGAGATCAATCGACCATGGAGCATATCGGTCGTTTCCTGCTTCAAAGCGGAGAAATGAGTCACCAAGGGGATATGCTACTAAAGCTGTTCCCCAACTCCTTGACCGGGGTGGCTTTCAGTTGGTATATCAACTTACCTCCAAATTCATTCCATACTTGGAACCAAATGGAGGAAGCTTTCCACTCCCAGTTTTATCGAACAGAGCCCGAAGTCTCTATGGCTGATTTGACAAGGTTATATCAGCTACCGAGTGAATCAGCTGAAGTGTACATTGCTAGGTTTAAACGAGCTAAGCATCGCTGCAAGGTCATATTACCCGAAGAGGAATTTGTCAATATTGTCCTTGAGGGATTCTCCTTCGAACTCAGGAAAAAGTTTGAGGGCATGGGTTTTCGCGATCTCTTCGAGCTAGCAACTCGAGCAGCCCGATATGAGCGCATGCTCGAAGAAGAGCAAGAAAGGAAGAATTCATCTAAGGGAACCTATTACAGGGATCCCAACTATAATATTCATGCTACTGAATATGAAATCAACACCGAAGTAGATGTGGCCGAGATCGTTTCAAAACGGCCATATCTATGCCAGCCATTGCCTAAACCGACCGACGCGTAGTTGTCCTCGGTCAAAAAATAACCTTTTGAGGCAGGCAAGCAATACTCATTTAACATTGCAATGGCTGACCAGATTTTCGACTTTATGATGGCCGATAGACAAATTCGGCTTCCTCACGACGTCAAATTACCTTTGGCCAACGAGCTAAAAGGAAAAGAGTACTGCAAATGGCACAACTCTTGGCGTCATACCACTAACAACTGCTTGGTATTCCAAAATGTTTTGCAGGATATGATTGATAAGGGAAACCTGAAGTTTGTCGAGAAGGAGAAAGAAGTAATGGGAGTTGATAGCAACCCGTTTCCAGAGATAGTGGGGGCAAACATGGTGACACCTGATTTCACCATCCTGCGGAGACCAAGGGTAAGGATCGATCTCAGAGGAGTTGACGTCGCCGAGTCAAGCACGAAACTGAAGGAAGGAAAATTAGGAACGAGATTGGCTTCTAGTGTGGTGGCAGACAAGGTTACTCCCGAGGCAAATAATGGCCCAACTTTACAATGGATGGTTGATCTGATCAATTAAGGGTTGTGTCCAAAGTGCAAGGCTGAGGTAACTAAAAAACCTGAACAAAACAGGGAAAAAGAAGATCGGCCACTAAGCCCAAGGAGGCCGATCCAAAGCCGCCTCACTTATCCAAACCAGGAGTACCACAGGAGGCCCGACTTTTGGAAGCAAGAGCAATATCTGAAGGAATCAAGGCGAGTGGCTAGGGATGTGAGACAGAAAACTTACCAATGCCAAGACCGATCTCCGAGGATGGTGGTTCCACCACGAACCAAAGTTAACCAATGGACAAGAGTGGAATACCCCAAATTCCCAGACCATGCGTACTTCAGTAAGACCCAGAAGAGAAAAATGCAGCGGCTGAGGCAAGAAGCTCGAGATTGGGAAGCCAAATACCGTTTGAAAAAGAAGCGAGCAGATCAGCAAAAAGACAGGGTGTCTAGGGTGATCTTAAGCCATAAAGGAAAGGAAAAGATTGAAGCTGAAGACTGAGATGTAAAGCCTCAGAAGCTTGAAACATCTATTCCAGAGATCAATGAATCGGACTTAGAAATGGCCGATATCAGTTCAAACAACGAAGAATCTTTGGAGAAGATTATCCAGTTCGGGAGCGTTCCAAAAGACTTCTCGGTGAACATGGTGTATACTTTGCCAATGTCTTTCAGAGCAAAACCGGACCAGGAAAGGAAAATGGAAGATGATATGCATGAAGACAAGTTTCCATCAACGCCCGTGTTTATCAACCAAGAAGTGAAACGGAGAAGCCAAGGGTCTCGGTAATCAGGCCGAAGATCGAAGATGAAGAAGGAAAGAAACCCGTAAAGGTAGTCTTTGAAAAACCAGCGATAGGAATGTCACAGCACCTAAAGCCGTTATACATTAACGCGGCTATTGATGGAGTGACGTATTCAAGGGTGCTAATCGATAATGGAGCAGCGGTGAACATCCTACCATCAATCATGTTGTTGAAGTTACAACGCGATGAGAAAGAATTGATCCCAACTGAGCTTACAGTTTGTGGGTTCACAGGGACACCTGCAAAGACCAAAGGAATCCTCCCAGTAGAGCTCACTGTAGGAAAGAAAACCACCATGATAGCCTACTTCGTGGTGGACTCTGGAGCTTCATACAATGCCTTGCTTGGTAGGGATTTGATTCACACCAGTTGGTGTATTCCATCGACTTTGCACTAATTCCTGATTTTCTGGAACGGTGATGAGGTGGAAGTAGTTTGGGATGATCACAAGCACAAGCCTTTCGTTGCCAGAGTTCATTGTTCGGAAGTCGTTTTATATGAGGACGACATTGGCCCGGTTAAATTCATCGGAACGGATAAGAACGGTAGGCCGAGATCGGCTACCATGGTAAAAGATCAGAAGAATCAATTGATTCAGGTGTACAAGCAACTCGATCGGCCATCAATCGTGATTACGCCGATTGACGATGATAAAGAACTTGACATTAGGGGTGCAACTCGGGCAGGACCCAGAGAGTTTTGGCTCTGCCCAAGCCCGAGCCCGAATTCAAGAAGTCTGCTCAAGCCCGAGCCCGAGCCCGACATAAACCCGTACATGTCAACCCGAGCCCGGTTTGTGAATTAGTACTACAACCCGAGCCCGAGCCCGAGCCCGAGCCCGAGCCCGAATTGCATTTTTTTTTTGGTGCAAACCGATTTTTAGTATGTAAACAACAATATGTAGAGTTTCAAATCAATTTTTTTTGTTAATAGTTGAGAAAAAACATTTATTTATTAATTTAGTGCTAAAATAATATCTAATAATGTATTATTATCACTAAAAAACACTATAATATATAAATATAATATAAAAAAATTATACATAAATAGAATTCGGGCTCGGACTCGGGTTCCACGGGTTAGCAAAATTTTGCCTAAGCCCGGCCCGAATTGAATTTGGGCTTGAATTTTTCGGCCCAAGCCCGCCCATGGTGAAAGTACCGCGGGTCCAAGCCCGATAATTTTCAGGCCGGGCTCGGGTTGACCGCGGGTTAGCCCGTCCGAGTTGCACCCCTACTTGACATACCCGATGGACCAGAGCCCATCATCAGCGAAGTATAGAAAAGCACTGGCCGTGCAGGCCAGTGTAGCTGTGGATACCGGGCTTCCACCGCTTCGTTATGTTTTCGAAACTTGTTTGAAATTTGATTTGGATCAAAGCAAGAAAATTGGTCTGTTGAAAACAGATACAAAGTCGCCACTTGGTCTTTAAGGAACCAAGAAACCTAATTTTGACTCACCCAAACGGATAAAGGGCACCGGCCCTTCATAACCAAAGAACTTGGCTCGGGGTTTTGGTACGAGAGAGAAAGGAGCCTTTGTCGCGACTAAAACACCCTCAACTCGCCCCGTCTTTCGACGGGCCTCAATTAGCATCCAAATAATCATCTTATACTATGTATGGTTCGACAATTAATACTATGATAATATATTACGTCACATAAGAAACTTGAAATTGGAAGATCAAAAGATAAGATATCATTCATAAGATCTAAGCCAAGTATCACACAATGCAAAGTGAAAGATCACACAAAACAAACCTAGGAAAAATCCTCTACTCATGTATCAAGTAATTAAGTTTTCCTAATTTAAAGGGGACATGAATTGTTCTTGAAACAAAGAAATCAAAGAAAACAAAGATGCTTAGCAAGCTAAAACGATGCATGTTATTCTTTGAGAAGAGAAGATCTCTCAATCCCCGGGACGGATGAGAAAGGATGATTAGATCGGGGGAAGCATGAACGTGTGATCAACTTCATTCCTTATAATCTTCTTAGATTAAGAGTCATAAAAGCTCTAAATCTTTGCATAGATGCAATGTATGTATCTAGAATGAGCCAAGATTGTAGTGTGCTTTGTGTTCATGGATTCCTAGAATGACTTAGAAGTCTAAAATGTGTGTGAATGAATGGATGAAATCAACATGGGATATGTACAATTGTAGTATAAACTACTCCCTAAGATATGAACTAATTTGGGATGCATATAAGAATCAAATCAAAGAATAGAAGTTAAAATGTGCTTGCTGTAAATAGTGGACAGAACAGTAACATGATCTTGTAAAAATGGAAAAGAGGGGTTAGGAATGCTTTCAATGCATGATTTTTTATGGAGATGTTCCTTATTGTGTCTAGAATACAAACCAAAAAGCCAATCTTTAATAACTATCACAGATTGAGAGACCTCATATGAAAAACAGAGGTCACTCAGAAACAGAGTCCGTACTGTCGACTGAAATGTTGAAAAATATTAGAAAATGAAAACGAATGATCTAGGGGCCCATTTTATACGTAAAGTTCCCTAAGACATTGAAGTTTAAGGGGAAAATAAGTTGGAACCACCCCGTTTGGAAAAGGTTTCTGAAAAAGAGGTTGGAAGTGGACCTAGCTGCTGTGACAGCAAAAACAGAATGTCTGGAAGGAATGTTTGGGTCCAAATGGACCATTTCTATGTACTTCCAAGTCAAACCAAAAATCATGGGTGTTCTTCAATGGGTTAGGAAGACTTTCTAAGTGGCCTTGCATCCATATGCTGAGTATTGAGTTCTAGAGAAATCTTTGAACTCAACTCACTCACTATTTTGACTCATTATTTTAAAGATTTTTGGGAAAACAAGGTTTTGTTTCTTGAAACCTAAATGAGGAGGATTGAGAGGGGTTTTGAAATAGATGTTTTGAAAACATATTTTTGATACTCAATGAGGATTATAGCCACTTAAAATGCCAACATCAAACTCATCATCAAGAACCTCCAAGATTGTTGGAGAGATTTATTTTTATTTTTGAACATAACTTCAATACATTTCAATAATACCTTGGAAGTATTGAGGTTATGGTCATCATCTATCAAACATGTTTTTGAGGTCAAGAGCTAATATCCATAAGGATTCACTCACCCCAAACTTCATGTCATCACTTAGATGATGATGAACTAGTAAGTAAATAAAAAAAATAAAAAAGAAATGAGATAAGAAGAGATAAACAATAAATAAACAAGCAAGTAGATGATGATCAATAGATGATATTCATGAAGCATGAGACTTGTAGATTGGTGTTTCACTCATATGTAATGACACTAGACATGGAAGAAGCTTCCACTCTCTTGAATGCTCACTAAAATGGTGGTTGGGAGTATTGAATGTTGAAATAAATGGGAGTAATGAAGTAAAAACAAAGTTTAAAACTCACTTTTGTTTTGAAAATCCAAGAAGAAAGCTTCTTTTCTCTCTATTCTAACCTTATCTCTACAACTTTCTCTCTCAAACTTTCTCTAAACTTGTATTTGACCCCCCCCCCCAAATGAAGAGTAATGGGGTGTTTATATAGGCCAACTTGGGATGGTTTTGGGATTTAGAAAGTATTCTCATTGGCTCCAAATATCTGAAATCATAAAACTATGTCGTTTTGGCTTTTAATTAATCAAAATGGGACCACAAAACTATTTACAAAAATACACTGCTCTGGAGGGGAGTGTCGCGGCGGCACTAGGCCAGTGCCGCGGCGGCAGTGGGCCAGTGCCGCGGCGGCAGTGCTCCTCCTTCGTCCAGATAATGCTGTTTAGGCCCCCTGAAGTTTCGGTATTCGCGAAAAGGCCCTATTTCGTCCGAAATTCACTGAAAATGCATACGAACTCCAAATTGAGGTTGTGATATACCGTTGGAAAGGTAATGGAGTCTACTTTACATAAAAAATAGTTCGGGGATAGGTCACTTTGAAAAGTTTTGCGGTATTCGTGATAAAAGCCGATTTGATCGCCTTTTTCGCCTTTGGAAATTCATAATAAATTCGTTTTAAATCCAGAAATTATGTGCGATATACCGTTGGAAAGCTATTGACCTCCAGTATCCATGAAAAATATTTGAAAATTGTTTCGGCGCCCCGGTTCTAAAGTCAAATTTTGGTCAAACTGGTCAAACCTGGGATTCCCGGGAAGTTCTGGAAACCTCCGGGTGTTCCCGGGAGCTGATGTTTTCGCTCGATTTTCTTTTAGAACTTGTTTTAACACTTTTTTCATGATTTAAAATGATTCTGGTGAATTCGGACAATTTTGGTCAAACTTGGTCAACCTTGGTCAAACCTAGTCAAACCTTGGTCAAACCTAGTCAAACCTTGGTCAAACCGGTCAACGGGGACTTTCCGAGAGCTTCCGGGACTTCCGGGGGTCTCTGGGAGCTGACGATTTCACCTGATTTCTCTTAAAAACTCATTTTCTCATTTTTCTTATGACATAGCATGTTTTCAGAACTTTGGGACCAAATCTGGGAGTTTTTGGGCTTTTAGGGGCATTTTGGTCATTTTGAGCATTTTGAGAGATAGAACTGACTTCCGAGAATCCTTTTGAGTCTTTTTTACGATCATTGTGAACCACCAAGCTATGGGTCTCCTGAATCTGATAGCCGATAAAATAGGGTGTCTACAGTTTGCCCCTCTTTGGCATGAACTTGCGAGGCAACGCATGTCGTAAGCGAGTGCCAAAGCTCTGAAGAGACAATACTTTTTGGAGGCTATAGATTTAGGATAAAAGCGTTGCAAAAGATACAAGGATGATGAGGTTAGTGCTGGTCGTGCTCTGCGTGAGTTGCCTACGTATCCCAAGGGGAATCAGACCAGGATGTAGTTCGGGGCACAAAGAAATAAATCACATATGCTTAACAAGACATGCGGATGCCATGCTATAAGAGTGATATGCAATGCATGGATGTGATGTGAATTGTGTCATGAGTCCTATCATGTCTAGTGTTATGACCCTAGTATGAACAAGTGCTGTGGGGTGTACCACTCCGAGTGGGCTGGTGTTGTGCTAGTGTTTGCGACTGTGATGTGGTGGATGACTCGGATAAGGACATTGAGGTTTAAAAGACTCCGAGTCTAGGGGCAAACTTCTGGAATTTTGGGAAGTGTGCTTCGTAAACAAACGTAATTGGGTATAGGGTCTCAGAGGACTATAATCGAAGACGCCTTTTGGCAAATAACCGACGAACACGGGAGCCCTGGAAATTAAGAGACGGACACAGAAGTCACGGGATGATCATGAAATCCTGAGATGTCACATGATGAACATGGAAGCCCCATGGCATATTTTGAATGAGAGCGATGATGATTAATGAACAGACGATGTTTGCATCGAGATGATGAGTCGACAATGGACTATTGTGATTGAACTGATGGTGTATAAATCCGCTGAGGATTAATCTGAATCTACTGGGGATGAAGCGACACTTTCTAGGATCTCTCTTCAACTGCTTCTTTTGATCAAATCTTACGGGCCGGTCGGGGCCTCCGAGAGCCGGTATCTTTCTGCTTCTGTCCTCGGAGAATCTCTTTTCCTTGATCGGGAACCAGGACTCATCTCTGAATCTCTCACGGTTGATCAAATCTTGCGGTGCTCAATCCAAGAGAGCCTGTCGGGGCCTCCGGAAGCTGGTATCTTTCTGCTTCTGTCCTCGGGGGATAATGCAGGGTTCTCGGGGAATCTCATTCGGTGCTCAATCCAAGAGGGCCGGTCAGGGCCTCCGGGAGCTGGTATCTTTCTGCTTCTGTCCTCGGGGGATGATGCGGGGTTCTCGGGGAATCTCTTTCGGTGCTCAATCCAAGAGGGCCGGTCAGGGCTTCCGGGAGCTGGTATCTGTCTACTTTGGTCCACGGGGGATGATGTAGGTGTTCTCAGAGAATCTCTTTTCTTGATCGGGAACCAGGACTCATCTCTGAATCTCTCACGGTTGATCAAATCTTACGGTGCTCAATCCAAGAGAGCCTGTCGGGGCCTCCGGGAGTTGGTATCTTTCTGCTTCTGTCCTCGGGGGATAATGCAGGGTTCTCGGGGAATCTCTTTTCTTGATTATTCGGTGCATTAACTAAAAACTAGGATCCGTTACCAGAATTCTCGTGTTTGATCGAAATTTGCGTCGGTTGTCCTGAAACGGCCGATTCGGGTCTTCGGGAGCCGATTTTTCCCAGTTTTTGCCTGCTGGAGGTAGTTCTGACAACTTTTAGTCTACTTGGGATAAAACCTCATAAATCTTGACTGGAATGGGCCATCGGGGCTGATCGGGGCCAAAAATGGGCCGAAAAAAGCCAAAACGGGTCAAAACGGGGTGAAACAGAGCGAAGCGGGGCCCGCAGAGAGCAGTGCTGCGACGGCACTGGGCCACTGCCGCGGCAGCAATTGGCCAGTGCCGCGGCGGCACTGGGTGGCCAGACTTCAACTTTGTATATCTCGGGTTTTTGAGCTTTTGAAGCTCATTCTTGGCCATTTTGGGGTGTTCTCGGAGCCAAAATTCATCAAAACGCAGCTTGTGCGCGCTCAGGTGAGTAATCTTTCCCCGTAGTTGGATTTTTGATTGGTGTTTTAGTTAGCCCAAATTTTCAAGAAGAAAGTTTAACTGTGACTTCCATTTTTCTTGTAGATCCATGGCTTCGAGCTCAAGGAGACCGTCTAAGAAGGCCAATGGATGGATGAAGGCCGAGATGCAAACCCCGGACCTGATTTTATGGGACCCCCAACACCATCTTTCGGCCGCGGCTCTAGCGAGCTTGGGAGGTATGTATTGCATCTTCTTTTATTTTCCATCTTTTTGATTTCTATACTCGTTCTGATTTTCTCCTTTGTCTGTGCAGCTTTGGAGCTTTGAATACCTGAAGATGTTGGCTCCCTCCCCAACAGACGAGTCAGGCGAAGACGAGGATGGCATGGCTCCTGTGCCTCTGTTCCCACGAGGCTTGAGATGGAGGAGGGATGTTGTTGGGGTGAAGAGCGGGGCCCACCGGATTATTTTACTTAGAAACTTCTTAACTGAGCTGACAGCCTCTAGTGTTGATTGGACGCCTTGGGAGGGCGTCGCCTATGCCGCCCCAGAGGAGATACAAGCGGTCAAATCTCTTACCTCTTGCCGCCTTCTAATGGAGAGTACCGAGTGCAGGCAGTGGTTCCTTGGTGAGGGGGTGTCTCGGCAAGTTGTTGGTGGTTCCAGGTATCGCGTTCCTCATAATCCCCCTGTGATGGATGCTAGTGACCTCTCTGGTGATGCTCTGCTGGCGGCCTTAGCCGGCACCGATGTTTGGGATCATTTTCTCTCTAAGACCGGCTATGAGGCTTACCGTGGCCGCTTCTTGATGCCTAACTTCCCACTCCTGGAGGTGAGTTTTATGTTTTTGTTTTTATCCACTGCCTATGTTTTTTATTTTTCTTTTCTTAACTTGTTTTGTGCCTACAGCTCCGCGAGATGTATAGGAGACAGGCTCCTCCGGCTATTGATCCTATCCCTCCCTGGGATTGGACCGTCAACGTCCTAGGCGCTGATGGCAGTCCCCAAGTGATGGAGGTGCCGCGAGTCACGTGTGGGTACCCTACTCAGCCAGCGGGCGTCCTCAACGTTCCTTGGAGTTACGCTGAGGAGGGTCACGCCTTGGCGGCTAGCTTACGGTCCTTGGTCCTCACATGTAACCACCGGGTATGTCTTTAATTCTTGCACTCCTTAAGGTTATGAGGTTCTAACCCTGGATTTTACCCTTGACAGATGGATGGCATGCGGCACTTTGCTGCCAATCAGATGGCGTCTTTGGTAAGTCCCTGACTCGACTCTATTTTTTTTGTACTTTTTGTTGTTCCCTTACTGATCGCCTTTATTTTATTTGTGTGTGTAGTACCGGGGAGGTGGAGCTGGTTCATCGAGGACTGGTCCAAGGTGCAGGGGCGGTAGGAGAAGGCTGTCGCCGACATACACTCCGGGCGGTCCGACGGAGGACGAAGAAGAGGAGGACTGAGGCTGCCCCTTAAGCGGGGACTTTGCTTTATTATTATTTTTTATGTTTTCGATCGGGTTGTACTGGTGATGCGACTTATTTGGACAGTGTAGGATAATGTGTGGAACAGTTTGTGACCTTTGACAAATTATTATGATGTTTTTGCCTTTTAGGCCGGATAGCTTCCGGTTTGGAGGCGCTGTTGTGTGCTTGTTTTAGTTGATATAGGTACACTGTGATTATTTGGATGTTACTGCGATGGGCAGTTTTGTGATAGTGAGTGATTTTGCCTTGCAGGTGGGATAGTCCGTGAAACGGGGAGGTGCTGCCGAAATTTTGAATTTTCCTAGAGCCGCGACCGAAAGCATGGCTTTGTATGATCCTGCTCAGCTCACGGCTTGGCTGAACATCACGGATGGTGTGGAGCGGATCAACCTCTTTAGCTATGGCTTGACCGAGCTATTCTCTCTTTGCCAGATGACCCTGAACACTGAGTTTTTGCGAGCTGCTATTGCTCACTGGGACCCGGTGAACCATGTCTTCAATTTCAATGGCTTGGGGATATGCCCCTTGTTTAAAGAGTTCTGTGCCATCCTTGGCTATGATTCTGATTTGGACCTGATTCTCCCTTCTGTTGATACCCTCAGTCCTACGCGAGGCCTGGCTGAGTATCTGAATTGCTCCATCACTATTTTCCGTCGGCTGCTTCAAGGTGAGGTTCTCGATATTGCTTCCATAATTGCCCGATATGCCAGTCCTGGGAATCCCAGCGTATATGATGCTACTCGTGGGGCTGCTTTGATTCTATGTATGACTTCACACTTCTTGTTTTCGAGCACTTCTGGCGACTTAGTGCATGTATGTTTCGGGCTGAAGGCTGGTAAGAACCCTATGGCCATGGTTTTGGCCGAGACCCTGAATGGTTTGGATCGCGCTTCAAGCTAGGGAATGCTTCTACTTTCTGGGGCGCCTCTGGTGTTACAGGCTTGGCTCTACGAGCGTCTTCAGTTATGGACCGGTAATGTGCCACCAGTTTATTTTCGCAGGGCTGTGCTTCATACTCATTTTACTTCTGCTGATTGGGTGGGTATGATGGGCGCCTTATCTGAGGCTGACATTTGCTGGATCGTGAGGCGTTGGGGCCTTTATGATGTGACCACTAGTCTTGGGGATTTTCAGAGGGTGTGGCTGATGGGACTGAGAGAGACTTCCTTCTATCATCCTCGTCAATTGGCCAGATAGTATGGGCAAGTTCAAGAGGTCCCCCGGGGGTTTACTGAGAGGGTCTTTGCTTCCAGAGTCACAGCCACTACCATTGCTGCTTTCATCAGGGGCTGGGCCAGCCGTGCAAGGGCCTATTTCTAAAGACCTTTGAAGAAATAAAAGACACAAAGATAAAACTAGACTTGACTGATTCTGCTCATTCCTCCCAGTGTCTTTGAATCATGTGTGATTGCTTTTCAAAAGACTTTTTATTTTGATCTTTCCTGCTTATGTAATATTCAAAGTTTGTTTATCGGTGAACCTTGGTTACTTTGGGAATCTCATTCTATGCATTTTAGCTTTGAAAACATTTTGTAATCGAGATTTCAATTAGATGTTGTCTTTGGTACTTGTTTGGACATGTTAGGAGCAAACGAGGCCGGTAGCCGAAGTTTGCCCCTAGTTTGAGACATATATGGTTGTGGGGCAAACGAGGTAGATGACCGATGTTTGCCCCTAGTTTAGAAGAGGTTCAGACAAACGAGGCGAGTGGCCGAAGTTTGCCCCTAGTGTGAAGGGTGATTTCGGGGTTATGGTAAGGACCGCGACTTTATTCTCTCAAATGCTCATAATTTTTGCCTAGGCACCAGTGAGGTGATCTAGCGAGATCTTTTCTCTCTTTTGTTATTGCTCACTTTGGATTTAGCTCTAATTTTTGCCTAGGCATCCTTTCGGATTTTCAACCTAGCGAGCCATCCTTCTTTTCTTTTTGAAAGTCTGCCTACGTACTCCCGAGCGGGGATCAGGTCCAACGTAGTTCGGGCCATGGTTGGAAAGAAGCGGGTTGATTTTTAGGTAGGTGGGGTGACCGAACCGTTGTGGTTGCCTACGTATCCCCGAGCGGGAATCAGGTCGAGCGTAGTTCAAGGCAAGGCTTGAAAGAAATGGTTATTTTTGTTGGTAGAGCGACCGAACCGATGTGGTTGCCTACGTATCCCCGAGCGGGAATCAGGTCGAGCGTAGTTCAGGGCAAGGCTTGAAAGAAATGGTTGTTGAATAGTCAAGCATAGTACTTTTTGAGACGATCCATGTTGATTGGTTCTTTGAATTCGACACCATCGAGGTCCATGAGATAAGTTGCTCCTCCGGAAAGAACAGTCTTGACGATGTAAGGGCCAACCCATTTAGGTTTAAACTTCCCACGGGGATCAAAGATCGGAGCTCGCAACTCCTTAAGGACAAGGTCACCCTTGACGATCTTCCTCGGACGAACCTTTTTGTTGAAAGCACAGGCTATCCTCTTTTGATAGATTCGAACATGGTCGACTGCCACTAGGCGCTTTTCATCTATGAGGGCCAATTCTTCATACCTTTCCCTTAACCAATCTGATTCCGAAATTTCACACTCTGCCATCACGCGTAGGGACGGTAATTCTATCTCGACCGGAAGTACCGCTTCCATCCCATACACTAGTGAGTAAGGAGTTGCTCCTGTGGACGTCCTTATCGAGGTTCTGTATCCCTAAAGTGCGAATGGTAGCTTTTCATGCCAGTCTTTGTAAGTATCGGCTGATTTCTGCAGTATGGCCTTAACGTTCTTGTTTGCAGCTTCGACTGCCCCATTAGTTTGTGGTCTGTACGGTGATGACTTATGATAAGTGATTTTGTATTCCTCGAACAGATCCCTGACTTCTTCCTTGAAATGACTTCTGTTATCCGAAATAATCTCATGGGGAACTCCATAACGACAGATGAGATTTCTCTTGATGAATTTGGCCACTTCCTTGGCCCCTAACTTGGTGTAGGATGCAGCTTCTACCCATTTTGTGAAGTAGTCTATGGCCACCAGAATGTACCGATTTCCATTTGAAGCTTTCGGAACAATTTCACCAATAATATCGATTCCCCAGGTGGAGAATGGCCAAGGTGAGGTCATGCTATATAGAAGGGATGGTGGTACATGCATCATGTTTGCATAGATCTGGCACTTGTGACACTTTCTCACGTATTCGCAACTGTCTTTCTCTAATGTTGTCCAGTAGTACCCTTGCCTTACGATTTTCTTGGCCAACATGTGACCGTTCATGTGCGGGCCGCATACCCCCTCGTGTACTTACTCCATCATTCTTCTGGAGCTTTTCCCAAACAAGCAAATCAGGTTGTGACCGTTGTATCCTTTCTTCAGCAGTTTCCCACCGCAAATGATGAATTGCGCTGCGAATCTTTGAATGGCCCTTTTGTCTTTTTCGGTAGATTCTTGGGGGTATGTTCCATTTTCTATGAAGTTCCAGACATCCTGATACCACGGTGTTTCATTCTCTTCTGCTTCGATTGTGGCGATCATGTTGAACGAAGGTTCGTACCTTTGCTCATTTACCAAAGGCATCATCCTGACTCCCACAGGAATTTTGATCATGGAGGCTAAGGTAGCCAACGAATCTGCTAGCTGATTCTCCTCCCTGGGCAAGTAGAGGAATGTGATGTTCTTGAACTGCTTCTTGAGTCCATCGAGGTGGTCATGGTAGGGCTTCAACCTCTCTTCCTTCACCTTCCATTCCCCTCTGGCTTGTGACACGATGAGATTCGAATCTCCGAAGACATCTAGCTTTTGAATTTTCAATTCTATGAACGCTTCCATCCCCAGAATGCACGCTTCATATTCAGCAGTGTTGTTGGTGGAGTTATAATTGAGCTTGACTGCCAGTGGGGTGTGGTCCCCGTTTGGTGATACTAGGATTATTCCTACCCCGTAGCCTTTCATGTTGGCTGCTCCATCAAAGTACAACTTCCATTGTTCTTCCTTGATTTCCATGATATTTTCGTCCGGAAATGGGAAGTCTCCACTTTATTCGGAGTCAATGGCGTGTTCTGCAAGATGCTCAGCCACGATTCTCCCTTTTACCGATTTGCTTGTAACATACTTGATATCGAATTCAGATAGTAGAAGTAACCAACGGGATATACGACCGGTCAGGGCGGGTTTTTCGAGGAGGTATTTTAGAGGATCCATGCGGGATATGAGCACAACCGGGAAGGCTAGCATGTAGTGCCTCAGTCGGCGGGTGCACCAAACCAAGGCCCAACACATTTTTTCGAGGGCAGAGTAGTTGAGCTCATACCCAGTCATCCTCTTGCTGAGGTAGTATATGGCTTTTTCGGAGTGGCTTTCTTCTCCCTCTTGGGCCAGCATACAACCCATGGAATTTTCGGAGACAGATAGGTAAAGGAATAAGAGCTTATGAGGCGTTGGTGGTGAAAGGACAGGTGGATTTTGAAGGTAAGCTTTTATTTTGTCGAAAGCGGCTTGGCATTGGTCATCCCATTGGAACTTCTCCCCTTTTCTCAACAATCGGAACAGAGGATCGCATGTAGTTATGAGCTTGGAAATGAAGCGGCTGATGAATTGGATTCTTCCGAGGAACCCCCTTACCTCTTTTTCATTCTGTGGTGGTGCCATTTCTAGGATTGCCTTGATCTTGGAGGGATCCACCTCTATCCCCCTTTGTGTGATGAGGAAACCCAAGAGTTTACCGGAGGTCACACCGAAAGTGCATTTCTTTGGATTCAACCTCATCTTGTACTTACGCAACCTTTCAAAAAATTCTCCAGTGCCACTAGGTGTCCTTCTCTATCCTTGGACTTCACGATTATGTCGTCTACGTATATTTCTACTTCCTTGTGAATCATGTCATGCAGCAGAGTGGTGGCAGCTCTTTGGTAGGTTTCCCCAGCATTCTTGAGCCCGAAAGGCATCACTCTATAACAGTAGGTCCCCCAGGGGGTGGTGAACATCGTCTTTTCCCGATCTTCTGGCGTCATAAGAATCTGATTATACCCTGAGAAACCATCCATGAATGATAGTAGCTCATGTCCTGCGGTGTTATCTACCAAAACGTCAATGTGGGGAAGCGGGAAGTCATCCTTGGGACTGGCCTTGTTTAGATCACGGAAGTCGACGCACACACGAACTTTTCCATCCTTCTTCGGGACTGGCACGATATTGGCAACCCATTCGGGATATTCGGTGACAATGATGAATCCTGCCTTGAATTGCTTCTCCACTTCTTCCTTAACCTTGAGTGCCCACTCCGGCCTCATGCGCCTCAGTTTCTGCTTGACAGGTTTAGAATTAGGGAGGAGGGGAATATGATGTTGGACAATGTCGGGATCGACCCCAGGCATGTCTTCGTAAGACTAAGCGAAAACATCTTTGAATTCTTTTAGCAAGAGGGCTAATTTTTCTTTTTCTTCTTTATTAAGAGTTGAGCCAATTTGCGCAATTTGGGGATTATCTGTTTCACCTAGGTTAACTGATAAAGTATCTTCGATTATTTCACAAGCAGGTGGTTTTTCAATTAGTTGCTTAAGTTCAATCGGGAGATCCTCGGAGGGATCTGTGCATTCACAAGTATTAGACACAGAGGAGTAAGCAGAATCGATCGTCTTTCATTTCATTCATGATAGGTGAAGTGACTACATTGGACAGTGGTGGGCTTACAACAGCCGACTCTGGTACAGACTCGATAATCGGCAGTACAGACTCCGGGGGAACAGGGGATAGGGAGACACAGATAGATGACTCTACAGCCTGGTTGCTCAGACCCTCCTCAGTTGGCTTGATCTGATCATCTTGGCTCTTGACCCTCTTTTCTTCCTTCTTCTCAACGGATTCCTCCCACATTTTCTCGATGGCTTCAGTGTCCATGTATTTCAACCAGTCTTCCTCTGGGGTTTTCTCAATTTCTTTGGGATAGAACGGATCTTGATATGGAGGCCTCTCGCAGTCAGCGAAGATTTCAAGTCCAGGGTGCCTTTTCCCGGTGGTTTGATGGATCCAGGGTTCGGGGAACCCAAAGTAAGGGAAGTCATCCCCCTCCTTGATGAATTGTCCATTCAAGGTCTTGCAGTATGGTGGGAGACCCCTTACCCTTTTCTTCCATGGCCTTTGTAGCTCGATGTCTTCTTCAGTGGGCTCGTATCCTAGCCCGAAAGTACCTTACTGTCCTTTGATCTGAGGGAACTCTCGAATCCCTTGCTGGCGTCGGCCCAATCCCATTCCAGGGAAGTAGTTCATTTTGCGGACGATGTTGACAATCGCAGAGTGGATCTCAGGGAACCTGTCTTCGTCATTGATCATGTGGACTTCTTCCATGAAGAATCCTCCAATTTCTCCTTCTTCTAACTCAGGTATTTGGATTTCAAAGACGGGAGCGTAGTTCGGGAAAGCTTCATTACCCCAACTATTACCGAGGATGATTTTCACTTCCTTCTCATGGATGTACTTGATCATTCGATGCACAGTGGACGATACGGCTTTGTTGACATGCAACCAGGGCCTTCCGATCAGCAAGTTGAAAGAGGCAGGTATGTCCATGACCTGAAAGACTTCGGTGCTCACCAAAGATCTTACCCGGATTTGGAGAAAAATAGTTCCCATCACATTTCTCCTGGTGTTGTCATAGGCCCTCACGGATTGCACAGATGGTGTGATGTCAAGGACATTGACCCCCAAGGCTGTGACAGTCCTTAGGGCACAGACATTTAAGGCTGAGCCCGTGTCGACTAGACAAAACGGCACCTGTTGTCCCTTACATCCCACGGTGATATATAATGCCTTGTTATGTGCGGATCCCTCTGGTGGCAGGTCCTCATCGGAAAATGTAATGATTGGGTCGGGGGTAAGCGCACCCAAGAAAGCTACCATGTCCTCCGGCGCGGCGTCAATGGGGACTTCAATCCCAGCCAAGGCATTCAACACGGCTTGCCTGTGCTTATAGGATGTTACCATGATGTCCCACATCGAGAGATGTGGTTGGGTTTTCTTTAGCTGCTTGATCAGCTCATTATCTTCTTCGATGACCTCATCCATCTTACCCTTCCCCTTGTCTTTTACCGGGCCTTTCTCGACAGTTTCAGTAGTAGGCTGCAGAGGCTGGTAGTGATGGCCTGACCTGGTCAAGTGATCAATTTCAGCAGGAGTAGGCCCTTCTACAGTCCCATCCTTTTTGAACCAATCACAATCCGTTCCCACATATGGTTTCTCCGGCTCGTCCCAGATAGAAGCGTCACTTTCATAATTGGGATCATACCATTTGAGGTCTACCACCCCCAAATCGTGCTCTTCCAGAAAGAACAAGTCTTGCTCATCGTCTAGCTGTTGCTGCCACTCGTCATTCTCCCCTTCAATCAGATGAATTCCCACAGAATCTGGGATGTCAATGCAAGGCAAGGGTTGTCCTAGGGGGGTGATATAAGTAGCAGGGATAAAGGGTACGGGGTTGGACTCAATGAGGTTGACATTTTGGTGGTTTGGTAGAGGATTTTGGGTGATATGGGGCTGCTTTGGTGGCGGCTTGATGATGTTCTGGTCAATAAGGTCTTGAATGTCATGGCGAAGGCGCACGCAATCATCAGTGTTGTGGCCTGGGGCTTGGTGGTAGGTACACCGCTTGGACATATCGCAGTTTGGCGGGACGGGGGTGTTTCGGGGTTGGAGTAGTTGGAGATGGCCTTTTTTGAAGAGGCGGTCTAAAGCTGAGGAGAGAGAGATTTCTAACTTGGCGAAATTGCGAGGGGGCTTTTTCTGGAAGGGGCGATTGGAGGGGTTTGCCTGGCTGGAGGGTTGGTATGGCCTAAGAGGGTACGCCATGGGTTGGCTGCTAAGGGCATTGACATCCGGGGGATTCCGGGAGTAGTTAGGTCTTCTGGACTGACTCGGGGGCTCTTCCCTTTTTATCTTTCCTTCTCTGATAGCGTCTTCAATCCGGGTTTCGACTTCAAACAACTCCTCAAAGGTAGAGATGGACTGGTAGAATAATTTCTCATGGTAGAGGGGCTGCAGATTCCGGATGAGCATCCTTACCTGTTCTTTTTCGATTGGCCGGTGGGTCATTTGGGCTACCTTGTTCCTCCATCTGCTCAGAATTGCAGTGAAGGATTCATTGTTGCTTTGCCGGGTTGTTTCCAAATCCCTAATGGTGACATCCAGCTCTTGGTTGTAGGAGTAATGATCGACGAAGACTCGAACGATGTCTTCCCAGGCCCGGGTTTTGGAGGCTTCCAAGGTTAGGAACCACGATAGTGCAGACTTTGCAAGAGTTTGCGGGAACAACATCACAATGTGTTCGTGGGTACAACCCATGGACTGGAAGATACTCATGCATAGCTTCACATGAATTTTCGGATTCCCAGTTCCGTCAAAACGGTCGATGGCAGGCATCTTGAAATTCTCTGGCAGTTTCAGCTTAACAGGCTCAAAGAGGCCTTCCAGGTCTAGCATGTAATCATCGATACCCTTGCTTTTCCTCAGTACGCTTTCCAGTTTGTCAACCTTGTCCATCTTTTCTTAGAGCTTTTTCTCGCATGCGAACGGTGGGACCTCCTGAAACCAGTCTTCTTCCCCATTATTCTCAGGTGGGGGTAGTTCAAATTCCGGTGGTGGAAACCCGGGCGGAGGTTGCGGCCGCCGCTGCTTCAGTTCTTCCATGAACTTCAGAACTTGGGCTAGGCTGTCGGACTGCTGGCTTATGGTCGCTCCCAATTCAGTAACCTTGTTTTCCAACTCTTCCCTATTCATGCTGAAGTAAGCTGTCGGACTGATTCTGATTAATCGATTATCCAAACTCCTGACCCACGAAGAGGACCCTGACTGCTGACTTTGGGAATCTATACTGACCTGACAGATTTTGAGAGGACTAGATTAGATCTTGACAGTGGTGACTCTAGACAGACAAAGATAGTGACGTGGACCAACTCGAAACAGTACGTGCAGATTGATGGGGAATGGTGCATGCAAATGGGACAAGCATGCGGATGTAAGCCCTAATCTATATGATGCTTCTATTTCTAACAGATAGCAGCTAAACAAATAAGGTCCTAGCCATATAGAGTATGCTAACCTTACTTTCCAGTGAGATCACCAAGGGATAACAGGGATGACAGGGATACTTCGGGTAATTTTGGACAGGGTTTCTAAGAGAAACTGGTTAACATGGTTATATCTGGGATATCTGGGCAGAGTTTCTGGGAGAAACTGGTTAACATGGTTATATCTGGGATATTTGGACAGAGTTTCTGGGAGAAACTGGTTAATATGGTTATATCTGGGATATCTTAGCAGAGTTTCTGGGAGAAACTGGTTAATATGGTTATATCTGGGATATCTGGGCAGAGTTTTTGGGAGAAACTTGGTTAATATGTGGTGATAGTGATCAAACTGTCTAGCGGGTTTTCATACTCCTATGTCTTAGGACCGATAAACAAGGTTTGCGGTGTATATCTTTGTGAGCATGGAGCAGACATCCTTGTCATGGTGCCTAGGCAGGTCAACTCAATGTAATCGCATGTGAGTGATTGCCTTGGGAATCATAAGAAAGAGGTTCTGTTCTATGTCACATAAGCGTCTACACCGCTCAGGTAATCCCATTAGGGCATACAACAGTTATATCACATTGTCCTATCTGAAAAGATAAATCAACAGTCCTATGAAAGGTTCTACAGGAATCTATATGCAAAGGCTGGGTTTAGTCAAAGAGGGTCCGTTGACGAGAGTTCCAATATACCGTCAGGGAGACAGTACGGAGGTTTTTACTCTTTTTGATATACCTTGGAAGGTACAGTATCAATGGTGACTTGTGCCCTGGCATAGCAAGACCTGAACAATGTCAGCGCCGCGTTTCAGACACAGTCGGAGGGGGAAAATGCAAGAGTGCAATGCGGTGAACCAAACACAGTAAAAAGATGATTTTAAGGATGCTTCTTATGAGTCAAACCTTTGTATTATTTTGTTTTAAAATAAAAATCCCCAGCAGAGTCGCCATATTGTGGATACCGGGCTTCCACCGCTTCGTTATGTTTTCGAAACTTGTTTGAAATTTGATTTGGATCAAAGCAAGAAAATTGGTCTGTTGAAAACAGATACAGAGTCGCCACTTGGTCTTTAAGGAACCAAGAAACCTAATTTTGACTCACCCAAATGGATAAAGGGCACCGGCCCTTCATAACCAAAGAACTTGGCTCGGGGTTTTGGTACGAGAGAGGAAGGAGCCTTTGTCGCGACTAAAACACCCACAACTCGCCCCGTCTTTCGACGGGCCTCAATTAGCATCCAAATAATCATCTTATACTATGTATGATTCGACAATTAATACTATGATAATATATTACGTCACATAAAAAACTTGAAATTGGAAGATCAAAAAGATAAGATATCATTCATAAGATCTAAGCCAAGTATCACACAATGCAAAGTGAAAGATCACACAAAACAAACCTAGGAAAAATCCTCTACTCATGTATCAAGTAATTAAGTTTTCCTAATTTAAAGGGGACATGAATTGTTCTTGAAACAAAGAAATCAAAGAAAACAAAGATGCTTAGCAAGCTAAAATGATGCATGTTATTCTTTGAGAAGAGAAGATCTCTCAATCCCCGGGACGGATGAGAAAGGATGATTAGATCGGGGGAAGCATGAACGTGTGATCAACTTCATTCCTTATAATCTTCTTAGATTAAGAGTCATAAAAGCTCCAAATCTTTGCATAGATGCAATGTATGTATCTAGAATGTGCCAAGATTGTAGTGTGCTTTGTGTTCATGGATTCCTAGAATGACTTAGAAGTCTAAAATGTGTGTGAATGTATGGATGAAATCAACATGGGATATGTACAATTGTAGTATAAACTACTCCCTAAGATATGAACTAATTTGGAATGCATATAGGCATCAAATCAAAGAATAGAAGTTAAAATGTGCTTGCTGTGAATAGTGGACAGAACAGTAACATGATCTTGCAAAAATGGAAAAGAGGGGCTAGGAATGCTTTCAATGCATGATTTTTTATGGAGATGTTCCTTATTGTGTCTAGAATACAACCCAAAAAGCCAATCTTTAATAACTATCACAGATTGAGAGAAATCATATGAAAAACAGAGGTCACTCAGAAACAGAGTCCGTACTGTTGACTGAAATGTTGAAAAATCTTAGAAAATGAAAACGAATGATATAGGGGCCCATTTTGTACAGAAAGTTCCCTAAGACATTGAAGTTTTAGGGAAAAATAAGTTGGGACCACCCCTTTTGGAAAAGGTTTCTGAAAAAGAGGTTGGAAGTGGACCTAGCTGCTGTGACAGCAAAAACAGAATGTCTGGAAGGAATGTTTGGGTCCAAATGGACCATTTCTATGTACTTCCAAGTCAAACCAAAAATCATGGGTGTTCTCCAATGGGTTAGGAAGACTTTCCAAGTGGCCTTGCATCCATATGTTGGGTATTGAGTTCTAGAGAAATCTTTGAACTCAACTCACTCACTGTTTTGACTCATTATTTTGAAGATTTTTGGGAAAACAAGGTTTTGTTTCTTGAAACCTAAATGAGGAGGATTGAGAGGGGTTTTGAAATAGATGTTTTGAAAACATATTTTTTATACTCAATGAGGATTATAGCCACTTAAAATGCCAACATCAAACTCATCATCAAGAACCTCCAAGATTGTTGGAGAGATTTATTTTTATTTTTGAACATAACTTCAATACATTTCAAGAATACCTTGGAAGTATTGAGGTTATGGTCATCATCTATCAAACATGTTTTTGAGGTCAAGAGCTAATATCCATAAGGATTCACTCACCCTAAACTTTATGTCATCACTTAGATGATGATGAACTAGTAAGTAAATTAAAAAAATAAAAAAGAAATGAGATAAGAAGAGATAAACAATAAATAAACAAGCAAGTAGATGATGATCAATAGATGATATTCATGAAGCATGAGACTTGTAGATTGGTGTTTCACTCATATGTAGTGACACTAGACATGGAAGAAGCTTCCACTCTCTTGAATGCTCACTAAAATGGTGGTTGGGAGTATTGAATGTTGAAGTAAATGGGAGTAATGAAGTAAAAACAAAGTTTAAAACTCACTTTTATTTTGAAAATCCAAGAAGAAAGCTTCTTTTCTCTCTATTCTAACCTTATCTCTACAACTTTCTCTCCCAAACTTTCTCTAAACTTGTATTTGACCCCCCCCCCCCCCCAAAATGAAGAGTAATGGGGTATTTATATAGGCCAACTTGGGGTGGTTTTGGGATTTAGAAAGTATTCTCATTGGCTCCAAATATCTGAAATCATAAAACTATGTCGTTTTGACTTTTAATTAATCAAAATGGGACCACAAAACTATTTACAAAAATACACTGCTCTAGAGGGGAGGGGAGTGCCGCGGCGGCACTGGGCCAGTGCCGCGGCGGCAGTGCTCCTCCTTCGTCCAGATAATGCTGTTTAGGCCCCCTGAAGTTCCGGTATTCGCGAAAAGGCCCTATTTCGTCCGAAATTCACAAAAAATGCATACGAACTCCAAATTGAGGTTGTGATATACCGTTGGAAAGGTAATGGAGTCTACTTTATATAAAAAATAGTTCGGGGATAGGTCACTTTGAAAAGTTTTGCGGTATTCGCGATAAAAGCCGATTTGATCGCCTTTGGAAATTCATAATAAATTCGTTTTAAATCCAGAAATTATGTGCGATATACCGTTGGAAAGCTATTGACCTCCAATATCCATGAAAAATATTTGAAAATTATTTTAGCGCCCCGGTTCCAAAGTCAAATTTTTGTCAAACTGGTCAAACCTGGGATTCCCGGGAAGTTCTGGAAACCTCCGGGAGTTCCCGGGAGCTGATGTTTTCGCTCGATTTTCTTTTGGAACTTGTTTTAACATTTTTTTCATGATTTAAAATGATTCTGGTGAATTCGGAAAATTTTGGTCAAATTTGGTCAAACTTGGTGAAACCTTGGTCAAACTTGGTGAAACCTTGGTCAAACCTAGTCAAACCTTGGTCAAACCGGTCAACGGGGACTTTCCGGAAGCTTCCGGGACTTCCGGGGGTCTCTGGGAGCTGACGATTTCACCCAATTTCTCTTAAAAACTCATTTTATCACTTTTCTTACGACATAGCATGTTTTCAGAACTTTGAGACCAAATCTGGGAGTTTTCGGGCTTTCAGGGGCATTTTGGTCATTCTGAGCATTCTGAGAGATAGAACTGACTTTCGAGAATCTTTTTGAGTCTTTTTTACGATCATTGTGAACCACCAAGCTATGGGTCTCCTGAATCTGATAGCCGACAAAATGGGGTGTCTACAGTAGCCAGAGTACAAGCTTTTCTGGCTGACAAACAAGCACAGATATCGGCGGCAGACATGGCCGATATACTAGAAAACCAAGAGATTTTGGAAGATTGCATCAACCTCGAAGAATTGGCATCGGCCCCTGGAAAACTCAACGATTTGAAGGCCGAGGTACAAGATCCTCTCCTTGAGGTTAATTTGGGGTTAAGCGGAGAATACCAGCCCACTTTTGTAAACCAATTACTAGAGCCCGATTTCCAAGCATCATTGATTTCCTTGCTAAAAGAATTCAAAGATTGTTTCACTTGGGATTACCATCAGATGCCGGGCCTGACAAGGGGACTGTCTCCACCGGTGCAGTTGGGGAGGATGTTGAAGTTGGAGGTTTCAAAGGAGACTTTGGAGGTGGGGGCATCTTTGCCCAAGAAGTTGGAGGCTTCATCGTCGCCTGGCCAGTTTTCTTGGCAGCAGCATCGCTTGCTCCCTAATATCAAAAGTATAGGTCAGCTTCAAATTTTTACATATTTAGAAGCAAAGCAAAGCAAACGCAAGGAAAATTTGATACCTTGTCCGATTTTACGGTGGTCGTGGCAACGTTACGACGTTGACGAATTGAGAGAGGGATATCCTCATCCGATTCGAAATCGGTCGCGCCGGATGGATTCTCTCTAGGAAGAGCCTCTGAACAAGAATAGAGATAAAATTAGTTAGAGAAAGGGAAGGCTTAATAAAACAAAAGGAAAAGAATACCTAAAATTGGTGCCCCAGTTTCTACAACTCGTATGGCCGATGAATGATCGACCGCGCCAAGATCATGCCGCCCGGTATAGGTAACTCTCTCCCAAGGTTCCATCATTGACGATGCTTGCTTATTCACCATCGGAATGGCAATTGCAAAATTGGCGTCGGGCAAGGGAGGTGGCCGACATTCAAAGGGCTTGAGGAACTGCTCGAAGGACATGACGGATGAGTAGTCAACCGTCTGAAGGTACTTTCGGTATGCCCTTGTTGTTTTCTCCTTGTGTTCCCGCTCAAGAGCCCTCAAATGCCACTTCATATCGGACCGCATGATCTCGGGATGTCTGGGGTCATATTTGAATTTAAAGAATTTTTTGAAAGCAAAAACGGCTTGATATGGAGTTTTACCTTTAGAGGTAGCACCTTTCCTCTTCTGACCTGCAACCTGAACCATAGAGGGGTTAGTGGAACGAGATGGTTTCTCGGTGACAGGTGGAGAAATACGTGCAAGTATAGAGAAAAAGGGCTCAGAACGTAAACCCGATAGAACTTTGGACCACCAAGTTTCAAACTCAGTGCATGTTGAAGGAAGCTCTTCAAAAGGGAAAAACTCCAATCCTGCTCGGGCCGATCTACTGAAGGAACGGCATTTCTCGACCTTGTCCAGGTCAGAAAAAAGAGACCGCCTTGCCATTGAACGGTTGAATGTTCGGAATGGAGGAATGGGGATTAGTTGAGTTAGCCCGCATTGCCGGGCTAAAGCGGGAGCATTGTAGTACTCCACCCCACATTTGTTGTTGTGCTGGGGTAAGACAGGACTGTACAAGAGATCTCGGCCAACTAAAAAGCTGGCCCAGATTTCCTCATGATTTTCTTGCTCGGCCTTAGGAGCTTGACCTGGACTATAAAGAAGCCAACTCGAGCACCGAAGACGAGGGTGGAAGGGAAGAAATTGTTGGGGCGATTGGGTCCCCATGAGTTCGTAAAAGAAAGAAAAGAGATGATCAAAAGAAAGGCCCTTCGGGCCAAATCCAGCAAAATAAAAGGCGAATGCGGAAGAGCCCTCGGGAAGAGTAGCGGGATCGAAGTTATCAACTAAACATTTCTCGGGGAAGTAGGATTGCAGCCAACATTGGAGAAGCCAAAGGGCTCCTCCCGAATTTTTGAAATCGGAAAAAATGAATTCAAGAATACCACGGTATAGGTGGGAAAGAATAAGAGGAGCAAGTGCAAGTTTTGTGCCCGAGACAAGAGCAAGGGCGATGTGGGTGTACTCTTTGGTTATGCCATACGAGGCTGAGCAAAAAATAAATTGGTTCAGCCAATAGATCAAGAAGGCAACATTTTCTCGATCAGTTGCCTTCCCTTAATCCATACAGGCCGAGATGAAAGGACCGAAGCCAGTAATGACACGAGAACCCTTGCCCGATGTGATCCTAGGGTATTCAAACTCAAATACGGAA
This sequence comes from Hydrangea macrophylla, assembly GCA_033977485.1. Lineage (NCBI taxonomy): Eukaryota > Viridiplantae > Streptophyta > Magnoliopsida > Cornales > Hydrangeaceae > Hydrangea > Hydrangea macrophylla. Next base: position 83,559,378 of record CM066983.1, read on the forward strand.
GAAAGGTTTAGAGTAACTTCCTCACCATGGGCAGGAAGACCAGTGAGGAAACAAACATCTTGGATTGTTGGGCTCATAAGGCCGCAACGGAAAAAGAAAGCGTTGGCCGAGGTCGACCAGAAGAAAAGAAGAGAGGCTTATCAAGGTAAAATCTCTCTCGGCTAAGCATAATGGCATCATAGATGTCAAGGGCCTTCCATAGGTCCTTTTTCACCTTCGCCAATCGGTCTACCCAGGAGATCCAGTCAGGAGAAGGAATAGCCCAATTTCTCAAGGGGTTAGAAGGGGCATACTGGGAGCCCCAATCAAAGTTGGGGGATTGATAGAGTAGTTCCTTGTCTTCTACAACCAGAGGGAAGTAGGGATCTAAAGAAGATGGGGGAAAAGAATCAAAAGAAGGACCAAGGCCTATTGAAGAACTTGGAAGAAGAGGAGTCAATACCTGAGGGTTGATTAGCCCAGGAATAGTCTCGAGGGCTTGCTTAATGGCGGTGACATTTGTTTTTACTGCCGGCGCAGTATCGGTAGCAGCAGGGGAAGAAGAAGTGGCGCCGGCGGCTTGGGAAGCACTGGTTGCAGAGGAAGAAGCCATGGAGATTTGAGAAGAGGAAAGGAAATTTTCCCGAGAAAATAAGGCAAGAAAATAAAGAGTGAAAAATGGCAAGGGTTAGAATGATTTATATAGAAGGAGAAGGGGCTCATCATGATATGGGAACGGGTTCCCAAGAGGTACGCTTCGATTCTGGAAACGAGGCAGGAAGGACTATTGGGGGGATGCCACGTGGAGCCGTACGCTGCCAATTTACAGTTGGTATTTAAATTTGAAATTAAAACATTTCATCAAACTGATGGCGCCACGTTTGACAAGACGTTTTGGGGGCATTGTTTACACCTTAAATTAGGGATTCCCAAGGCACGTGACGGTCACGTAGACTGACGACGTCATCACATGACCGTATAGGCAAATGAACAGGTGATGAGGCCGATGATGTAGTAAAGACCGATGTCTAATCCAGCTGCTGGGAAGGATGATACATTCAATATGAGGATATTGGTGTCAAGACCGAGGACAGATTGATACACGGTTCTCAAAGAAATACACGTTTTATGAAGTATGGTTAGTGGCATAGTAGCCTCAACAGTTGCCCTAACATCGATCATACTTGACCGACGCCCAACATATTTATAAAAATTGAGCCCTAATATCGGCAATAGCAACACGGCCTAATAAAAATACCGGTCTCAAAAAAAGGACCGATATTGGAAAAAATCAGGGACACACCTCGGCATCAACAGATAAGGCCGATGACCTTCTCTGCAGATCCTGCAGTAGTAAGTCCATAGGATGATAAAGAACAGCGGCCATGCGAGAATATGTAATATCAGGCTAGGAAATGGTGAAAGCAGGCCATGGAATCAATGAAGGTCAAAGGCAACATCGGTGTGAAGAAACCAAGAAATGTGAATAGGCTTCCTACTGAGTAGAAGGCTAATTTCTATCACTAGCAGAAATTAAGCTACTCAGGGAGAAATGCAATCGGTCTTGGATTTACTCAGGTGGCAGGCAGTTAAGTATGAATGAGAACGTGGTCTTCAGAATATGCTGAAGGGAAAGCAGTTATGTGAAGAGAGGAACATGGTAGAAGTGGAATCATCACACAAGCCATGGAAGTTGATCATGGGACATAGTGGGAGCAGAAACTGATACATGCCTAGAAACCAGGGCCATGTACCACTAACATGAACAGTTATGCAAACAAGTCTATAAATAGGGCAGGTGGTGCAACATTTGAAAGGGGGCTAACACACACGCCACTTCTGCTCTCAGCAGACTTTAGTGTCTCCTCATAACAATTATGTTCTTGTTCTTGAGTGATTTTGAGTGATCAGTGAGTTCTTGTTCCTGAGTGCTCATTTTTGTTTGTTACTTTGAACGTTGTAATCACTACTCCTCAATCAATCAATGAAGATGACGATGTCTATGGAGGTATTATGAAATATTGTATTTAGTTCGTTCTTTTTCAAATTCCATTTGTAATTTTTTGCTTGCATTAGAGTAGAGAAAGCCCACATTTTTGTTGTTTTTTTTGTTCATAACAAATCGCTTACTTAGAAGTCAGATTAAGTGACCACCACCACTTTGAGTCCACGTAGACTCTGGCACTCCCGACGCACACCACACGAGAAATTATTGCAAACAGCCCTATATTATCAACATAATTACTGGAATGAAACACGTATCACTCACTGGGAGGCCTGGGTGAGCAAAAATGCTCTCCTCCAATCATAACTAGTGGGCCTGTTGCCATATATATATATATTTAGAAAGCATTTGGCATACTAAAATTGAAAAATATAGCATTACTCCAAAAGAAATGGATGAGAAGAAGAAAGAAAAAGAAAGAAAGATTTTTTGTAAGAAAGATTTTTTGTTTTGTAGGTCAAGAATGTAGAAGATCTATTAACCATCCCGAGCTTGGCCTGATTACACTGATTTTATCGAGTTTTGATCGGACAATGGAACAGAAGTTGTATGGAGAAGACAACATGGTAAGGGCTATAGAGTGCCACCGAGGACACAACAGGGTTTTTGGCTTTTGGGATCCGTTGGAGGCTTTGGTGCATGGTATTCCATGGGAACAGGGCAGAAAGTGAAGTTACTTTTGTTTGAACTATAAAAAAATAATAATAATAAAAAAAAACCCTCAAAATTGTTATTCCCGTGTTTCAGTATGATTTGTATCTTTTAGCTTTGTAGACAAAATCACAAAAAAAATGTCCTTTTCAATGTGATATTTATCTTCATGATCTGTGATCGTTTTTTGACGTGTAATTTTGTAACATCTAACATTGACTTGCAGGTACATCCTTGCACTTCTGTTCCTCTATTGCTTCTTCTTCGTCTCTCTCTCTTGAACTTTCATTGTTACTTTGAATGTAGAAATCACTTCAAGATTGGAGTCTACTTGTAGTGCTAAATTTACACTTATTGTGCAGATTGTTTTTAAAGCATTAAAAATTTAAAATGGGTGGTGTTCTAATGCCCTGAGAACACACCGTGTCCAAAATTTGCAGAGATCAGTTTGAGAATCTGAACCAATCTACAAGTGTAAATTTCTGCATACCAATATTGATTAGCATTGGAGTATTATTAGCGATGTCAAACGACAGCTAATTGAAAAGTTGCAGTTTTTGCCAGTAGCTGACACTAGTCTGCAAAAATGTATACATAAGAGAAACGAGTAAACACCATTTATTTACGATGAATGTGAGCTAATAGCTATAGTAGTAAACCTATTAAGAGTATAAAATCTCTAATTCATCCTCTTTGTGGTTGGCATTTGATTGTGATTTCTTTTTCAGCAGCCAGATTCATACAAGGGCGGACGGACACAGAGACATGGGGTGGCTCAAACCCCCCTTTGTGGTTTTTTTTTATTTAAATAGTAGACTTCCCGGGGGGAGGTTTTTTTACAGTTAAGTTCCCCCCAGCACCCCCCCAACAAAAAAAAAAAAATCAGAAACCATCCCCTAAATTTCAGGAAACTTCCAAATCATACCTATTTCATTAGTATTTGAGTTTCGAAAAATGCTACAATACAACAAAGCAATGTTGGTTGTATTACATTTAATTTCTTCGTCACAATTCGTGGTAACTAGGTGTTATTTTGTTGCACATGTGGTGTCCGTTAGTAGTAACTCTTCTAATGTTCCCTTTGGTGATAATAATGTGTCATTGGGTAGTAACTTTTTAGGTGCCGTTTGTTAGTAACCAGAGTTCCAAACTATCGTAACTTTGATTTATGTATCATATAACCAAATTATTTGGTTGAATAGGAGAAGATTTCTTGTGTTTTTGTATTAATCTTTATAGCATTCACTTATATCATCTACACGAAACATAGGTATAAATAGACCCTCCCAAAAAAAAAAGGCTTCAGGGGGCGCCCCTAAGATGCAACTTCCTAGTTTCGCCCCTACAAAGCCCCCCAATCTCAAATACCTGCATCCACTCCTGTTCATATACAAATTTGCTTTGACTGCGTTTAGTTACCATTAATTGATATTTATCATCTCTGTCCTCAACTTCAAACGCCAATTGAAATTGAGATTAATTTTTTCATTTCTTTTCTTTTGGCTTACATAAATGCTATAGATAAAAATGTCGCATAAAATTCACTCTCTCTCAAGCCTCTGATAGAATGCCAGATAAAAATCACTCACTCTGAGTTTGATTAAGAGATTAGACCCTTTCCTTGAACAGATTTTGGTGATAAATAATCTCAAAGTCGGAAATAAGTAATCTTAAGATGTTCAATTATAGAATATGACAGAAATTGCACCATCAAAAAACTGTAAATACTTTCCCTTGCATTAGCCATAACATTTCCTCCCCTTCACAGTTGAAGAAGGGTAGTATCCTAATATTTTAAAAAACCAACCAAGTACAATGTTAACTAATTATGCTCTGCTGACATGTTAGATTCAAATTCATAATCACAAATAGGGAAAGCCTTTTGATTTCTCTATTTCACCCTATCCTCACAACCAACACATTCTCTTCCTCCGAGTCCAACAATTTGTGGGAACTACAACCTCGATAACACACTCTCTCACTGACTTAATCAAATCATGAATTGCGCAAAATTGCTTAGAATTGCTCCCTAGTCATAATCACAAATAGGGAAAGCCTTTTGATTTCTCTATTTCACCCTATCCTCACAACCAACACATTCTCTTCCTATGAGTCCAACAATTTGTGGGAACTACAACCTCGATAATACACTCTCTCACTAACTTAATCAAATCATGAATTGTGCAAAGTTGCTTAGAATTGCTCCCTGAATCACAGGACACTTGAATCCTAGGCCCTAGATAAACAAAATGGAGGCATTTCATGTCTCTTGCATACACGCACAGCACAAGTAGTCGAGCTAAAACAATTTCCCATTAAAGCAATGTCAATGTTTGACAACATAATATCTAGAAGTCTCAAATTTTTCAATTACACTCATATCTTTGATTTTATACACAAAATCTAGAAAGGAAAAAAAAATACTGTACACAAATTAAACAAGCAACAAACAAGGTCTTATAAGTAGAAAACAAAAAGATCCCACTAACCTCAAAACAATCAAACTTGGGTAACAACAGAAACCAGATGAGGGACCTTGTCATCCTCAAAAGGCAAGCTAACGTACTCTCCAGTCTCCTCAGCAACCTCCCAAGCCGCCAATTCGCTGTGTGTAACCTTACAATACACATACAACACCCCAAAGCGGCCATATAACCAACCCAAGTATGAACAAAGCTACAAGATACGAAACCAGCAGAGTTTGCACTATAAACAGACAACTCAGCCACCAATTGCTAGAACTAGGATCCAAATCCAGTATATTCAGCGACCCAAATCCTGTATTGACCCACACATAAAATACAATAAGAGACCCATACATAAAAATTATTAAAAATGAAACCCATCTCATCCCTCTCACCAAATACTTGCTCCGACGCAGTGCCTCCAGCCCCCATTTCGATTCCACCACCACAATTACACTAGCCAATGACCAATTCACTTGTTTGTATAGCATCACCACCACAAAAATTAGCAAAACCAGAGCGCAAAACCCAGTAAAATTTCCCAAATTGTGATGATCGATCTCATACCCTAGAAACTCTGCTCACCAATACCACGAAAAGTGCGAAAGCTGCAGCGATCAGAATCAAGATTACTTCTGAGACGATGGCTATGGCAGCGAGGGGCATGAATGTGTGGAAGAGTGATTTGATGGAAGAGACGAGCTTGAGGGGTCTATTCTAGAATGCATGGTAGGTGCTGTAGGTGATTGTGCCCACGGGGCATAGAGAGAGGATATTGATGACGAAGAGAGAGAAGATGAGAGGGAGGGCTAGGGTTTTGATCTGGATGTTAGTTACAGAGAGGGTAAGGTAGATTAAGATAGAGAATAATGAGAGAGGGAGGAGGAAGAGGGCAGACATGGCTTGGAAGTGGCGAGAATCGGCTTTGACGATACACCTCGTTTCGAGAGGACTCCATTCACACCCCCCCCCCCTCCCCCCTCCCTTTTCTTCTGCAACTCTCTCTCTCTCTCTCTCTCTCTCTCTCTCTCTCTCTCTCTCTCTCTCCATGGCGACCGCCACCGCCCTAAGCCTTGGTATCTGCGGGTCCTCTCAAAACGAGGTGTATCGTCAAAGTCGATTCTCGCCACTTCCAAGCCCTGTCTAATCCACCTCGTTTCGAGAGGACTCCATTCACACCCCCCTCCCCCCCTCCTTTTTCTTCTGCAACTCTCTCTCTCTCTCTCTCTCTCTCTCTCTCTCTCCATGGCGACCGCCACCCGCCCCCAAGCCTTGGTATCTGCGGAGTCCTCTCGAAACGATGTGTATCGTCAAAGCCGATTCTCGCCACTTCCAAGCCGCAGATACCAAGGCATGGGGCGGGTGGCGGTCGCCATGGAGAGAGAGAGAGAGAGTTGCAGAAGAAAAGGGAGGGGGGAGGGGGGTGTGAATGGAGTATTTTTTACTCTTCTAAGCTCGACTGCGTCATGGTCCATATCGTGTTCGCGATTGTATGAAAAGTCAGCATGAAATGAGAAAGTCTTGACATCACAATCAAAGTTGCAGTCTTGCAGATCATTCAAACTTTTAAAAAGGTAGGGGTAAATTACATAGACCCCGTTATGTATTGCTTTTTTTTTTTTTCACTAGTAATGCTAGTATCTACATAAAATTTAATACAAAATAATTTTGATCTTGAATTTTGGTGTATTCTGTGTGAAACCCATGTGTTCTCTACGTGGGGCACGTGGGGTTCCTGAAATCAAATGTCATGATTGTTTTATGTGAAAATTTTGTATGAGTCTAGCATTATTATTTTTTCATTAACACCCTCTAAACTAAAAAAAACTCAACAAATTGACTCCTCAACTTTTTTTTTTGTGAAGGGGGAATTTGAGAACGAAATTGATAGTTGAGGGGTACAGTTTTTTGAGTTTTTAGTTTAGGGGGTTTTAGTGAAAAAGATCAATTCATGAGAGGGTGTTTATATAATTTACCCCAAACGTAGATAAAATGGAAAGCCGTTTCACATAATGAGAAGTTAGATGCAGAAGTGATTTACAAGAAATGAGTTAACACCTACAAGAATTTATTTAACTTTTAATTTCTCCATTGATCAGGGGGTGTTTACATAATTTATCCAAAATGTAGAGATACTAGAAACGCGATTTCACATGACAAGAAGTTAGTTGCTGAAGTGATTTACTAGAAATAAGATAACACCTAGAAGAAGTTATTTAACTTTTTCTTTCTTTCACGAGCTATGCTTCTCAAATTTTAATCCCAAATGATGTGAAAATGGGCCCCTTGATTTTAATTCGATGATGTTGAAGTACTGGTGGTACCATCATTATTTCTAGTATCCAATCAAAATCCAGGAATCCAGTGCCACATTATTTGGAATTGGTTTTGGGGATTAGGATTTGGAAAACATATCATTACTTTCTTTCACTATAGAAAAGAAAGACTAAATAGCGGAACCGAAGTCCGTGGCACGCCACCAAGGCTAAACCAATTCACTAATGTTCCCAAAAGATTTGTTTGAAGAACACACGCAGCGAAAAAAAAAAAAACAAAACACATTTTAAAACCAGAGGTTCAGTCGACTGGGTCGGGACCTCAGTCGACTGAAGCAAGCAGAAACAAAATGAACACATTAACCTTCAGAGGTCCAGTCGACTGCTTTTGCCATAATAAGAAGCAGTAGCTACACTGCACTGCCCCATCGACTGCCCAGTCGACTGCTTTTACCATATTAAGAAGCAGTAGCTACACTGCACTGCCGCGTCGATTGCCCCGTCGACTGCTTCCCTGGCAGCAGCCCAATCTGCAGGATTTCAAGTTTTAAAAGCTTCCTAACTTTCACCAAGGATCAACCACTCAAACCAAACTCAATCCAAAATAATCCTAGCTGTATTAAAACATTTCTAAAGCAGGATTACAACATGTCACTAACTATTACAACGGTTTAAAATCCATTCTATCATACGAAGTTAAACATAAGTTAAAACGATAAAAATTCTTATTACAACATCCTATTGTCCCAAAACTACAAAGTTAACATTCAAGTTGCCTTCTCAAAGAACTCCCAACCCACGTACTCACTTCTCCGATTCCTCGCCAGCATTAACACCTGAAATGGTTATTTGAATAACCACAGATATTCGATTTGTTTAAGCTAAAGCTTAGTGAATAAATCAACATATGCACATGAATGATAAACATGTCCGCATTCACATCTCTACAATTCATACTAGTCGCCGGAGACTCACGTGCCCGTCCATACTCCCAATCTGCGACTCCTCGCCAATAAGTCCACGCGAAAGGGTAAGACCCACGATTCTTCTCTTCAATCGTGCGACCTTAATGCCTATATCGGCTCCACAAAATGGCATGGTGACCACGTGCTCCTTCTGACCCAAATAAGCAACTTAACATGCTCAAATACATATCACCATACTCGCGGTAATCAAAACATATCACCGTGCTATTGAGCCTACTTATCAATATAAATGCCCAATATGAACTACACAATATATCTCTAAGAATTAATATATGCTATTCACACAAAACATGAATACATGTCAAGAAATCATTCCAAAAACATAGTTGAATCACTCACCTCCGATTAACACTCTTATAATACGATCCAAAGAAAACCCGTGCACAAAGAACGTGCAGAAGTCCGTCTAGTACAATTCCTATGGATCAAAGTTCCATTTATCAACTTTTATGAAAAATTCTAGAAAATGACTTTTCGGAAAACTTGGCCAAACAAGCCGTAACGTATTTCAAAACGAAGCTCTTACCTCGAGGAGCTCGAATATGAAATCTGGGAGAAAACAGACTGACGGAAGGTCGTCGTTTGGCGTCGCAAAACTCTAAGCTCCAAAATCTCCCTCTAGCCCCCTTTTTGGAATTTTAGGTTAAGAACTTATGAAAATATCTCAACCATCTCTATCTATATATAGGCAAAACTCTCGGGAATTATGTTTACCTCCCCACGAGTTTTCAAAACTCCTAATCAGTCTCTGAAACTTTCTATACAGCTTATTCATAGCTTTACGAGTGAAAACTCAAAATTATAAAAGTTTTCGACTAAGTTTCGTTTGGTCGCTAAAACGCCAATTTCTACATGACGTTTTCGAAGTTGCTAATTAGCCTACCAAATTAATAGCGTGTTAATTCGTTCTCACCAGGATGCTAAAACTAACAACAGAAATATATTCTAAGCCAGAAAATAATACAGATATTGAAATACACAGGTAAACATTTATTTTCAGATAAACATTTAAAGTATTCCACAATGACCGTCTCATACTCAGAACAACAACAAACGCTCAATCAACACAGTCTTAGAGGGTTCTCTAACACAACTCACTCCAACATGTGCCAAGATGCACAACACATCACATTATCATGAATGACAATATGCTACAAATGCAATAACACGAGTGCGAGTGTTATAATACTCTCCCCCTTAAAAGAAGTTTGTCCCCAAAGATACGCCATCTACCAGCATGACTTCTCCCACATGCTTCCCAACACTTGCCGCTCTGTTCACAATTACCATCTCTCCACTACGATGTCACGACTCACAAGGAAAATAAATCTTCAAGTTCGTAAGGAAAATAACTCTTCCGAACTCTGTCTGTATCCACTTAAAGTGTCAATTTGAACACATACAACCAATCAACATTTCTTCCGAGTAAGAATATAAGGATTCAAATAGAACACGTTCATTCCTTTCGGATAACCGATTATACCCAAAATGTCTCATACGCATTCAATCATACCCTTTTCTGAAACCACAAACTTCCATATGCAACCCAAGAAAATGAGTCATCTCTCTTCACTTCTCCCTCTCTAACCTACACAGTCACTTACAAATCGTCTCGAACCGCCTAGCAATTTCTTCTGATTCCATATCTCGAACAAAACCAAAATCGAGCACGAACATCCGTACATATGCCATTAATGCGTTGATTCTTCAACCAATTGTTGATACCTTCAAAATGCAATCTCTTATCTTTTCCAACCATAAAACCCTTTGGGTAATACTTACACACCCAATCTTTCTTCTATTTCTCATCATATGTCAACGCTTTTCTTCTAAGCCATTCCACAACGATAATCCTCGATATCTATACCCATCATTGTGTCGTCTCTTTCCCTTTCGACTTCATCAACCAACTCATCAATATATCCCCATTCATTTAATACCTCTGAATTCCAACTGCAAATCTTTGCTATAATCAAACTTCCACAACTAACACCCTATTTACTCGAGCAAAGTCAAAAGATCGAAATATCTTATCCTCCAATTATCCTTCCACTTGAACAAGCCGTCGATTTACAAACCAAGGAAACGATAAGAATGTTAATCTAAACCTTTCACTAAACTAAGTACGTTTTCTTATTTTTGTTTTAAAGCAAATTCTCAAATTTCTCGTAAGCTTTTCTTCGATATCTCCTCACTACCATTCCAACGTCAATCGTAACAACCACTACCGTTAATAGAACTTGATCCACCTGTTACGCAACACTCCCCGCAACTCCTTCAACCCATGTTCTTCCTTGTAACATATTCAAGATTAAAATACGATTTCTGATATTCTATCTCTCTTATCGGTGACAATTCGAATTCGTCCTAGTCGTGTCCGAGCTGTATATCTTTCTATCAAAGACCGTCACATCAATCTCAACACATCTGTTCACTTTCATCCCATAACTCATGGAAATCATCCTCACTAATCTTAACACATCTTTCAACTTCATCAATCTAAATTAAATACCGATTTATCTATAATAGTCTCACAATCTCCAGTCTTTCCCTCTACTGAAATCAACATCAAACACTATTCTTGTTCTTCTAATTTCTTTGTAAGTATCTCATAACCCATTCGTTTGCATTTTAAAAAAAACAAAACCTTTATTTCAAATCCACTTCCAGTAGCGATTTTGATCATTACAAAAAATATATATATTTTTTGAAAGTCCGAAACCTGTGTCCTTTAGATAACAGATCTGTATTCTAGCTAACCATTTCATTCGTCATTTCCTCCTGCACTATCTCCTCACATAAGCCAACATCCATCCTTGAGATTCCAATAGTCACTTCCCAGTCTCCTTTTTTTTTTCATCATTCTCAATACCACTTCGATCATTTGCTAATAGTAACCCCAATATTCCATCGGTAACTTCCTAACAAGACATTACCCTCGCTCAAGCCCATTGCAGTCTTCCTTCTGATTTGACAACTTTCCTTCACATCCATTCTTGTTCTGCATCTTTCTTCCAATTATTGCCTTCACGACATCGTCCAAAATAAAGTTTTCATACACACTTTTTTTTTTTTTTTGAAAAACAAATTCATTTAACCATAGTCGAGATCGTAATTAAGTTCACATACCACTACTGTCCATCATACTCATACCGTTCACTTACTCATCAAGTACCATCTTCCCAATCTATATCTTCACGTCCTTATAACCCGACTTCTTCGTCCCCCTCCCTACAGAACTCGTTAAACACGTCATCGCTCAACATCGTCTACTTAATACTCTGCCCTCCACTTTCTGAAATGTATTCTCAATTCAATATCCACTTACCACCTCAACGCCTCCAGTGACAACGCGATAATTTTCCTGCTATGCACCAGTCGTCTCACCGCTTAACCAATCTCGTAAATTGTTAAACTCCTGATCTCACATATTGCTTCCTTTGCTCTCTTCGTAGTTGTAAAGGTCAAAACCCCCAATAATGTTTACATACACTTCTCTCAATCTCATTCATTGCTACCCACCAATATTCAATCAACGTTTCATGTAAACCTCAGATCTACTTGGGAACATCACAAGAGTCAAGTCCGTACCGCACCCATCACAAGTCACACTTGGATTGAGCTGTTGGTTCTTGGTATGAGCTCAATGTCCATGCACCCAATAGTTCTATCAATTCCACGTTCAATCTAAATCTTGAAAGTCACACCAAAATTTCCGTACTCAAACCTCAACCCTCTTTTTTTCCCAATCACTCTGACATCATCTTTCTTCCAAACCAATTAACGTCACATAACTCATCAAATCTTCGATCGTATTCTCATTGCGGCTATTCTCAAACCCGTATTGACCATTGATTGAAAAAAAAATCATCTCGCAAACCAGAGATAATAGATTCAGTTGAGAGATTCCTCAACATCCCACAATACTGACCATAAGATAGGTTGAGAGATTCCTCAACCGTCCACTATCCCAATACTGTATTCAATTCTCAATAATTACCGTAATATAGGTTGAGAGATTCCTCAACCATCTGATATCCACCGTAAGATAGGTTGAGAGATTCCTCAACCATCCCCTATTTCAATACCGTAAGGTAAGTTGAGAAATTCCTCAACTATACACCATACACAAAAATATCTATATATATATATATATATATATTTCTTGATGCTTGCTATCCCATCAATTCTGCCATCGTCCCAGATATACTCATGTCACACAATCTCATATACTTACATCACAATCGTTAAACAAGTCCCGAAACGATAACTTTCAACAACCACTCGCACTACCTGTATGCGAAAAGTACTTCTCTCAACATGTGAACCACCATCGAACTTCTTCTATTGTTGACCATCCGAATTCCATCTCCACCTCGTGCCCAAAGAAAACTCGTTCCCATTAATTTTGAAAACTTTTACGATTTAAGATTTTGAAAATCCAATGGTTACCAAGATGATATCATCTATCACCTTCGGCAACTCTACAGTGTCTACAGTATACACAGAAGTCTTACCATCATCCAATCCCACTTCATCCCATCACATCTCATATCATTTATGGACTGTGCTATAATCGTTTGGTACCGATAGTGTATTGATATTTCGAACTTCGACCGGTGGAGCCTGAACATTCATCTAATCTCGTTCACTTACGACTTGAACGAAATTTCCCCACCTTATCCACTATCTGATCCATTCTCGAATGTGGTGATAACTCTCTTATCGGGTCGACCATAACTTTTCAAATTTTCGTCGTGATAAGTACTAATGCATAATAACTATGCATGCTATGCCACAAGATATATATATATATATATATGTGCACAGATCATCAACACAATCAACAAATGCAACACATGAAGCATTTTAACAATGATAACAATTTATCTTCACGACTACACACTTCCCTCAACGTCACTCAACATATTAACGTCACTCGCTCCCAAGGCTCTAAACTTATGCTCTGATACCACTAAATGTCACAGCCCGGTCCCACAATAGCAGAATCGAAGCCCGTGGCACGCCACCGAGGCTAAACCAATTCATTAACGTTCTCAAAAGATTTGTTTGAAGAACACACGCAGCGGAAAAAAAACAAAACACATTTTAAAACCAGAGGTTCAGTCGACTGGGTCGGGACCTCAGTCGACTGAAGCAAGCAAAAACAAAATGAACACATTAACCTTCAGAGGTCCAGTCGACTGAGGCATGGCCCAGTCGACTGTTTTTACCATAATAAGAAGCAGTAGCTACACTGCACTGCCCCGTCGACTGCTTTTAACATATTAAAAAGCAGTAGCTACACTGCACTGCCTCGTCGACTGCCCCGTTGACTGCTTCCCTGGCAGCAGCCCAATCTGCAGAATTTCAAGTTTTAAAAGCTTCCTAACTTTCACCAAGGATCAACCACTCAAACCAAACTCAATCCAAAGTAATCCTAGCTGTTTTAAAACATTTCTAAAGCAGGATTACAACATGTCACTAACTATTACAACGGTTTAAAATCCATTCTATCATACGAAGTTAAACATAAGTTAAAACGATAAAAATTCTTATTACAACATCCTATTGTCCCAAAACTACAAAGTTAACATTCAAGTTGCCTTCTCAAAGAACTCCTAACCCACGTACTCACTTCTCCGATTCCTCGCCAGCATTAACACCTGAAATGGTTATTTGAATAACCACAGATATTCGATTTGTTTAAGCTAAAGCTTAGTGAATAAATCAACATATGCACATGAATGATAAACATGTCCGCATTCACATCTCTACAATTCATACTAGTCGCCAGAGACTCACGTGCCCGTCCATACTCCCAATCTGCGACTCCTCGCCAATAAGTCCACGCGAAAGGGTAAGACCCACGATTCTTCTCTTCAATCGTGCGACCTTAATGCCTATATCGGCTCCACAAAATGGCACGGTGACCACGTGCTCCTTCTGACCCAAATAAGCAACTTAACATGCTCAAATACATATCACCATACTCGCGGTAATCAAAACATATCACCGTGCTATTGAGCCTACTTATCAATATAAATGCCCAATATGAACTACACAATATATCTCTAAGAATTAATACATGCTATTCATACAAAAATATTAATACATGTCAAGAAATCATTCCAAAAACATAGTTGAATCACTCACCTCCGATTAACACTCCTATAATACGATCCAAAGAAAACCCGTGCACAAAGAACGTGCAGAAGTCCGTCTAGTACAATTCCTATGGATCAAAGTTCCATTTATCAACTTTTATGAAAAATTCTAGAAAATGACTTTTCGGAAAACTTGGCCAAACAAGCCGTAACGTATATCAAAACAAAGCTCTTACCTCGAGGAGCTCGAATATGAAATCTGGGAGAAAACAGACTGACGGAAGGTCGTCGTTTGGCGTCGCAAAGCTCTAAGCTCCAAAATCTCCCTCTAGCCCCCTTTTTGGAATTTTAGGTTAAGAACTTATGAAAATATCTCAACCATCTCTATCTACATATAGGCAAAACTCTCGGGAATTACGTTTACCTCCCCACGAGTTTTCAAAACTCCTAATCAGTCTCTGAAACTTTCTATACAGCTTATTCATAGCTTTACGAGTGAAACTCAAAATTATAAAAGTTTTCGACTAAGTTTCGTTTGGTCGCTATAATGCGAATTTCTACATGACGTTTCCGAAATTGCTAATTAGCCTACCAAATTAATAGCGTGTTAATTCGTTCTCACCAGGATACTAAAACTAACAACAGAAATATATTCTAAGCCAGAAAATAATACAGATATTGAAATACACAGGTAAACATTTATTTTCAGATAAACATTTAAAGTATTCCACAATGACCGTCTCATACTCAGAGAGACGTCACAACAACAAACGCTCAATCAACACAGTCTCAGAGGGTTCTCTAACACAACTCACTCCAACATGTGCCAAGATGCACAACACATCACATTATCATGAATGACAATATGCTACAAATGCAATAACACGAGCGCGAGTGTTATAATACTCTCCCCCTTAAAAGAAGTTTGTCCCCAAACTACCAGCATGACTTCTCCCACATGCTTCCCAACACTTGCCGCTTTGTTCACAATTACCATCTCTCCACTATGATGTCACGACTCACAAGGAAAATAAATCTTCAAGTTCGTAAGGAAAATAACTCTTCCGAACTCTGTCTGTATCCACTTAAAGTGTCAATTTGAACACATACAACCAATCAACATTTCTTCCGAGTAAGAATATAAGGATTCAAATAGAACACGTTCATTCCTTTCGGATAACCGATTATACCCAAAATGTCTCATACGCATTCAATCATACCTTTTTCTGAAACCACAAACTTCCATATGCAACCCAAGAAAATGAGTCATCTCTCTTCACTTCTCCCTCTCTGACCTACACAGTCACTTACAAATCGTCTCGAACCGCCTAGCAATTTCTTCCGATTCCATATCTCGAACAAAACCAAAATCGAGCACGAACATCCGTACATATGCCATTAATGCATTGATTCTTCAACCAATTGTTGATACCTTCAAAATGCAATCTCTTATCTTTTCCAACCATGAAACCCTTTGGGTAATATTTACACACTCAATCTTTCTTCTATTTCTCATCATATGTCAACACTTTTCTTCTAAGCCATTCCACAACGATAATCCTCGATATCTATACCCATCATTGTGTCGTCTCTTTCCCTTCCGACTTCATCAACCAACTCATCAATATATCCCCATTCATTTAATACCTCTGAATTCCAACTGCAAATCTTTGCTATAATCAAACTTCCACAACTAACACCCATTCTTGTTCTGCATCTTTCTTCCAATTATTGCCTTCACGACATCGTCCAAAATAAAGTTTTCATACACATTTTTTTTTTTTTTTGTAAAACAAATTCATTTAACCATAGTCGAGATCGTAATTAAGTTCACATACCACTACTGTCCATCATACCATACCGTTCACTTACTCATCAAGTACCATCTTCCCAATCTATATCTTCACATCCTTATAACCCGACTTCTTCGTCCCCCTCCCCACAGAACTCGTTAAACACGTCATCGCTCAACATCGTCTACATAATACTCCGCCCTCCACTTTCTGAAATGTATTCTCAATTCAATATCCACTTACCACCTCAACGCCTCCAGTGACAACGTGACAATTTTCCTGCTACGCAAGTCGTCTCACCTCTTAACCAATCTCGTAAATTGTTAAACTCCTGATCTCACATATTGCTTCCTTTGCTCTCTTCGTAGTTGTAAAGGTCAAAACCCCCAATAATGTTTACATACACTTCTCTCAATCTCATTCATTGCTACCTACCAATATTCAATCAACGTTTCATGTGAACCTCAGATCTACTTGGGAACATCACAAGAGTCAAGTCCGTACCGCACCCATCACAAGTCACACTTGGATTGAGCTGTTGGTTCTTAGTATGAGCTCAATGTCCATGCACCCAATAGTTCTATCAATTCCACGTTCAATCTAAATCTTGAAAGTCATACCAAAATTTCCGTACTCAAACCTCAACCCTCTTTTTTTCCCGATCACTCTGACATCATCTTTCTTCCAAACCAATTAACGTCGCATAACTCATCAAATCTTCGATCGTATTCTCATTGCGGCTATTCTCAAACCCGTATTGACCATTGATAGAAAAAAAATCATCTCTCAAACCAGAGATAATAGATTCAGTTGAAAGATTCCTTAACATCCCACAATACTGACCATAAGATAGGTTGAGAGATTCCTCAACCGTCCACTATCCCAATACTGTATTCAATTCTCAATAATTACCGTAATATAGGTTGAGAGATTCCTCAACCATCTGATATCCACCGTAAGATAGGTTGAGAGATTCCTCAACCATCCCCTATTTCAATACCGTAAGGTAAGTTGAGAGATTCCTCAACTATACACCATACACAAAAATATCTATATATATATATATATATATATTTCTTGATGCTTGCTATCCCATCAATTCTGCCGTCGTCCCAGATATACTCATGTCACACAATCTCATATACTTACATCACAATCGTTAAATAAGTCCCAAAATGATAACTTTCAACAACCACTCGCACTACCTGTATGCGGAAAGTACTTCTCTCAACATGTGAACCACCATCGAACTTCTTCTATTGTTGACCATCCGAATTCCATCTCCACCTCGTGCCCAAAGAAAACTCGTACCCATTAATTTTGAAAACTTTTACGATTTAAGATTTTGAAAATCCAATGGTTACCAAGATGATATCATCTATCACCTTCGGCAACTCTACAGTGTCTACGGTATACACAGAAGTCTTACCATCATCCAATCCCATTTCATCCCATCATATCTCATATCATTTATGGACTGTGCTATAATCGTTTGGTACCGATAGTGTATTGATATTTCGAACTTCGACCGGTGGAGCCTGAACATTCATCTAATCTCGTTCACTTACGACTTGAACGAAATTTCCCCACCTTATCCACTATCTGATCCATTCTTGACTGTGGTGATAACTCTCTTATCGGGTCAACCATAACTTTTGAAATTTTTGTCCTGATAAGTACTAATGCATAATAACTATGCATGCTATGCCACAAGATATATATATGTGCACAAATCATCAACACAATCAACAAATGCAACACATAAAGCATTTTAACAATGATAACAATTTATCTTCACGACTACACACTTCCCTCGACGTCACTCAACATATATAACGTCACTCGCTCCCAAGGCTCTAAACTTATGCTCTGATACCACTAAATGTCACAGCCCGGTCCCACAATAGCGGAACCGAAGCCCGTGGCACGCCACCGAGGCTAAACTAATTCATTAACGTTCCCAAAAGATTTGTTTGAAGAACACACGCAGCGGAAAAAAAAAACAAAACACATTTTAAAACCAGAGGTTCAGTCGACTGGGTCAGGACCTCAGTCGACTGAAGCAAGCAGAAACAAAATGAACACATTAACCTTCAGAGGTCCAGTCGACTGAGGCATGGCCCAGTCGACTGTTTTTGCCATAATAAGAAGCAGTAGCTACACTGCACTGCCCCGTCGACTGCTCCGTCGATTGCCCCGTCGACTGCTTTTAACATATTAAAAAGCAGTAGCTACACTGCACTGCCTCGTCGACTGCCCCGTCGACTGCTTCCCTGGCACCAGCGAAATCTGCAGAATTTCAAGTTTTAAAAGTTTCCTAACTTTCGCCAAGGATCAACCACTTTCACCATACTCGCGGTAATCAAAACATATCACCGTGCTATTGAGCCTACTTATCAATATAAATGCCCAATATGAACTACACAATATATCTCTAAGAATTAATACATGCTATTCACACAAAACATGAATACATGTCAAGAAATCATTCCAAAAACATAGTTGAATCACTCACCTCCGATTAACACTCCTATAATACGATCCAAAGAAAACCCGTGCACAAAAAACGTGCAAAAGTCCGTCTAGTACAATTCCTATAGATCAAAGTTCCATTTATCAACTTTTATGAAAAATTCTAGAAAATAACTTTTCAGAAAACTTGGCCAAACAAGCCCTAACGTATATCAAAACGAAGCTCTTACCTCGAGGAGCTCGAATATGAAATCTGGGAGAAAACAGACTGACGGAAGGTCGTCGTTTGGCGTCGCAAAGCTCTAAGCTCCAAAATCTCCCTCTAGCCCCCTATTTGGAATTTTAGGTTAAGAACTTATGAAAATATCTCAACCATCTCTATCTACATATAGGCAAAACTCTCGGGAATTACGTTTACCTCCCCATGAGTTTTCAAAACTCCTAATCAGTCTCTGAAACTTTCTATACAGCTTATTCATAGCTTTACGAGTGAAAACTCAAAATTATAAAAGTTTTCGACTAAGTTTTGTTTGGTCGCTAAAACGTGAATTTCTACATGACGTTTCCAAAGTTGCTAATTAGCCTACCAAATTAATAGCGTGTTAATTCGTTCTCACCAGGATACTAAAACTAACAACAGAAATATATTCTAAGCCACAAAATAATACAGATATTGAAATATACAGGTAAACATTTACAGATAAACATTTAAAGTATTCCACAATGACCGTCTCATACTCAGAGAGACGTCACAACAATAAACGCTCAATCAACACAGTCTCAGAGGGTTCTCTAACACAACTCACTCCAACATGTGCCAAGATGCACAACACATCACATTTTCATGAATGATAATATGCTACAAATGCAATAACACGAGTGCGAGTGTTATAATACTCTCCCCCTTAAAAGAAGTTTGTCCCCAAACTTACGCCGTCTACCAGCATGACTTCTCCCACATGCTTCCCAATACTTGCCGCTTTGTTCACAATTACCATCTCTCCACTACGATGTCACGACTCACAAAGAAAATAAATCTTCAAGTTCGTAAGGAAAATAACTCTTCCGAACTTTGTCTGTATCCACTTAAAGTGTCAATTTGAACACATACAACCAATCAACATTTCTTCCGAGTAAGAATATAAGGATTCAAATAGAACACGTTCATTCCTATCGGATAACAAATTCAAGTATTAACAACTTTAATTGGTTATATCTTAAGCAATTTATATTGCATACTCAACACAATATATATGCTCTAAAATATGTCCCAAAGAGCGAGAAAATCCACTAAAATTTTCTCAAGCTACCACTAGTGTTCTAAACACATTTTGTTAATTCAATGAACTAATAATCAATAAAAATATTTTAAGCAATTTAATATGTGTACAAAAACACATGATTATATGCTCTAAAATATTGATATGATTCAGATAATTTAACAAAAATTATCCATAGGTCCCACAAAATTTTGATATGGTCTCAAAACAGTGTCCCTTATGTTCCATATTAATTACAAAAATTAATAGTGCATTTTGGCTATTTTAAGCAATTAAACAAATCCCCAAAAGCATAAATTATAAGCTCTAAAATACCAAAAATACATGATAAATTATCTCAGAGTCCCGAAACAGTGTACAATACATTGAAAAAATGAGAATTTTATTTTCAACTATTTTCAGAATTTTAACAAATTAAAACTCATTTTAAAACCAATAAAAAACTTAGTTTAAATAAAACAAAAACGTTTGTAGAATTTGCCAAACAATGCCTTAATACTGTCAACTGCACAAACCACAATGTGCTGTTGCACGTGGCCTTTCCCCCATCAACGTTGATGGCATTGGCATGTCACAAAAGTAAAAAAAACTTGTTTGGTAGTGCAAAATAACACTTCCAATAAACAAACCAAAATGTTTATTTTTTTTTCAAACCCCTATTCACTGCTTGTTATGACTCATATGGGATTGTGGCCCACATGCCACTTATGTATGGTGACATGCGAGTGTGGGTCCATGCGCCAGCAGGCGCACCAGGGTTGTGAGACATCTCTAGATCTTCTTCTTCCTTTGGAAAAAGAATTACAGCAGCCCTTGGCTGCGTACAATCATCTACGCGATGTCATAGTGGCTCTGTTTTTTTTTTTTTTTTTCCAAATCTTGCATGTAATATACCGATTTAAAGCTTGTACAACATACTTTTACTATATATTCACAATCAGATTCGAAAAAAATAGCACACATATGGGACACTACCATACAAAAAATTTGGACTTTTATTGGAGTTTTATATTAGACTGACTTGAAAATCGATATTATCGAGGTTTTTGATAAAAGCTTGCTTAAGCTTTAATGGCAGATTCAATTTGGGTGATCTGCGGGCAAATCAACAACCTATGTGACTCTGATATCAGTGTAGATAATATGCACGCAAGCATACGAGTCGGGTATAGGTTCGTTACCTAGCAGAATAGCCCGACGGATCACCGAACGGTGTTGTTATGAGCCCGACGTCTTCACCCACGAACTGCTACTCCATGTTGCCTCTGTGTACTCTCCTATGCATCGCCTAGGTCGTAGAGGATGCTTCTTGAGCCATCCCCATGACAGTCACGCACTAAATCCCAAGATCCTTGGTGATTAGCTAGAGAGAAAAACCATGAATGTGAGAAAAACAGAGAGAGAGAGAGAGAGAGACTAATGTGAGGGAGAGAGGGGCTACTGAGATTAAAATATCTTCTTAGGTTTTTAATGTGATACATATTCATATATATATATATATATATAAGGACATGATAAACCTACTAGGCTTGGGACTTCAAAAGCCCATTATTTGGTGTCCAAGCCAGGCCTCTTTGGACCCAGTCCAATTTCATGTGGGTGCCCGTATGGCCTGACCACAATATTTGTTACACATTCCAAATTCAGTATCCCAGATACTTCCCAAATACACTTGGTAATGGGAGAACTTTAATGACGGTGGGGCCACTTCAACATCCTTCAATCAGAGAGCATCTATTCTCACCTAGGCCTCCAGTGGGAGTGCCCCTATATTATCAACATAACTAAAATGGGATACATCATATATATCACCCACGGGAGGCCTGAGTGAGCAAAAATTCTCTCCTCTAATCATAATCTAGTGGGTCAATTGTCTTATGTATTTAGAATGCATTTAGGATACTAAAATTGAAAAATATAGCACTACTCTAAAAGAAATGGTTTGGAAGAAGAAAAGAAAAAAGGAAAAGAAAAAGAAAGATACAAGAGTAGTATTGATATGCTTCTCAAATTTTGTCTTCCAAATGATTTTTCAAACACATGTGGCAGTGAATTCACTTAATTTTGTTTAAAAGATATTGAAGTAGTCCACCAATGCTGAAGGTGTTCTAGTATCTCATTTAATTGAGAAATAAAATTTGAAAAGGATAGCAGCATTCAGAAAAAAAAATAGGGATACTAGTTTTCTTTAAGGATTAGTATTTGAACTCCCATACAAAAGAGAGAGAGAGAGAGAGAGAGAGAGAGAGAGAGAGAGAGAGAGAGAGAGAGAGAGAGGCTAATTATACAAAGTATGGAAATTTGATTAAATATGCCTCAAATTTGAGGTAGGGAAGCTCAAATCCCAGCCTTTCTTGTTCACATTTGAATCTCTTTCCCGCGTTTGGATTGAGGGAAAAGGGCTTTAGCACACTTAATTTTGGAAAAAAATTATATGTGTGTCTGAAATAAACTTATATTAATACACTCAAACCCCCCTAAAATTTGGAAATTCCACATTTTCTTAATTTTTGAGTTTTGAAAAATTCTAAAATACAACCACATGATGAGGGACCTTCTCATCATCCTCAAAAGGCAAGCTAACATGCTCTGTAGCAGACTCCTCTGCAATCTCCCAAGCCAACGCATAGCCTTACAATACACATACAACACCCCAAAAGTTTTCGTATAAAAAAAATGAACCTAGTTACGAAAATCGAACCCACCATAGTATAAACACCCAACTCTTCCAACAATAGCTAAAATTTAAACCACCCATAGTACTACTTCTCATCAACCCATATCCTTCATAGGCAAGGAAAATCCCAAACATAGACCCATAAAGAAATGTTATTAACAACACACCCTTCTCACATCTCTCACCAAATCCTTGCTCTGCCGCACTGGCTCGAACTACCCCCATTTCAATTCTGCCACCACAAAAATCACACTACCAAATGACTAATTCACTTGTACGTATAGTACCACCGCCATAAAAATCATTAGAAACAGGCCGCCACAGACCAACTCAGTAAAGTAATCTATAATATGATGATATGCTAACCTAATTAAGTCAATTCATTTGCTCACCAATCCCACGAAAAGAACAGAGGCCAAAGAGATCAAAATCACAATTATTTCAGAAACGAGTGAGGTGGCAGCGAGGGGTATGAATGTTGTGTAGAACAGACATTTGAAAAGCTTGAGGGGTCTACAGTAGAAGCCGTGGTGGGTGGTGTAGGCGATTGTGGCCACAACGGATATAAAGAGGTTGATGAAGAAGATGGAGGAATTGATTGGATGTGATTGGCAAGGAGGAGTGATTGGATGTGATTGGAGGAATTGATTTCAGAGAGGAATGATTAGATGGTGGGATGAATGAAATTGAAGAGAGAGGAAGAGAGAGGGAAGAGGAAGAGGAAGAGGAAGATGAAGAGGAGGGAGGGATAGAGGAAGTAGCAAAAATAGTGGGATTTGATGGTTCGGTCTGATTCTAATTCAGAGAGTTGGAGTTCTCTTGAGGTATTGCGTTTCAGGGCGGCGGTTGACATGGTGGAGATTCTTAGAGAGAGAGAGAGAGAGAGAGAGAGAGAGAGAGAGAGAGAAGAAAAGGGGTGCACGAATTAATTTTAGAGGAAAACAATCACCATCAAGAAGGTGACTCGGCTAATGCTTTGACGTATATAACAAGAGAATTATTTCATTTCATAAACTGCATATTTCAAAAGTAACCAGTACAAGTATTAGAAGAAAGATCGAAACATGAAAAATAAACACAACAAAACTTACGAGTCGCACTGCAAATCTCCTAAATCCTCGATCTAACTAAATATGGCGTAGCTTGAGATTGAGCCAGCTGAGGAAGAAAGCTGCCAACAAGACCCGCATCATAGATCATCCTTGAAAACACTATGACTACGAATATATTAAAACTTAAATATTTTTAAGGGTAAATTGTACTTTTCACTTTGGAGTTTGAGTGTCGTGATAGTTTAGTCCCTCCACTTTCAATTCAGACATTTTAGACCCTAGAGTTAATTTCATAAGTATGACACTAGAGTTGATTTCATAAGTATGACAATTAAGTCCAATTAGGTCTTTTATAATTAAAACTACAACCCTGGTAGTTTAAAGAATTGTATTAAACTCCCTAGAAGTTTTCTTAAATTTAGCTTTTCTTTGAATACCTAATTATTTTTTACCACCACATTCCTTCAATCAGAGTTTCAAGATTTTTAATAAGTTATTTTAAAAAATTTATTAATGCATTTGTTTTATTCTATCATGATTTGTAATGAGTTCCTCTAAAACTTGAATTTTATCAATTTAAAAAGTTGTTATTTCTTCATACTATTTTTTTTGTAGTCGTAATTAATCTCTCGGTGTTTCTTCCATTAGTTCTATTCTTAATAAGTTCTTTTAATGCTTTATTAATGTATTTTTCTGTTCTTTTATGGTTTGTAATGACATTTAAATTATTAGATTCTACTTCTTATGTAAACCTAATTGATTCTTGTTCAATAGTGAATTTTACTGCACGATTCGACCCTACTTGGACACGAATTATCACTTACATCGAGAGATTAATGGATAAATTGTACTTTTATTGTTCTTGTTGTTGCTTATTTTTAGTTAATAAAAATCTCTTTCTTGTAGGATTTGAGAGCTTGTTCAAAGAGGGAACCAATTACATTTGGTGCTTATCATGGAAAAAGGGAAAGGAACCAATTCAGCAAAGGGCAGATCGATCCGGCCTTACAACGTGGATCGATCCGCTTTTTTGGAAGAAAGCTACTGCCCAAAAATTCCCAAATCGGATCGATCCGGCTCAAAGGGTAGATCGATCCGCGATCCTGGACAAGCATTCTGCGAGCATATAAGAATATCGGATCGATCTGCCAATAAGTCGCAGATCTATCCACGCTGCCAGAAGATGCTTCCCTATTTTATTTACAAGTTTGCCATTTTGTAAGAGGAGTATAAATAGTTAGAGATAGTTTTAGTTAGGGTTAGCTTTTATTTTGTCAGTTTTTGGATATTGTAAACTCTCTCTCTCTCTCTCTCTCTCTCTCTCTCTCTCTCTCTCTCTCTCTCTCTTAGGTCCCCTTCTCCATCCCATTTACTTCCTCATCTACCCCATTTTAGTTGTTTTAAAGATCTAGAGAGAGAGGAATCTACTTGTATTGGGTACTTTGGAGCTTCTATTGGAATCTCTATTGGAATTTTCTTGCATTTATGATGAAGTTTTCTTCTTGGTATTATTTCTCTTCGCCTCTCTTTAATGTTAATGTTTTTATAGTTATGAGTAGCTAGATAATGTAGGTTGGAGATCACAAACCCACCATTGGATCCATGTGTGTTTGAATGTAGGATTTTAATGATTTGTAGCATTTCTAGTTTCATGTGTACAAGGTTTGATTTTCTAGGACTCCACTTACAATGTCAAGCATTATAAGTTGTTAAATCCTTGGATTTCAAACCTAGTCTCATATATTTTATTGAAACCTCTATCTAGCATGTTGGTTGTCCACCACATATTTGATAGTTGGTCTCAATAGAATTTTCTACTCTAGACTGTGCTACAAGCATGAAATCCATAAGTTGTTCGGTTCAAGGTGGGGGAATGCTCCCCAACCTCGGTTTCTCCACTTGAAAAACCTCCAATCTTTAATTAAAACTTGTCTTTGCTTAAAGCTCACCTCTTCTTTCATAATTAGTCATTGTAGTTTAAATAGTTTTTGATTTGAGTACCGCCCATAGTTGAAAAGACTTAGTTTTATTTTTTAGTTTGTTAAGTTTCTCATCGCATTAAATTGGTTATTAAGCGTCCATCCATCGTTGTTGTAATCCAATCCCTGTGGCTTCGACACCCTACTTCCAACATACTATGTTTATAATAGGGTTAACAAAGAACTTGATTTTAATGTAATCACTAATACTCATTTAATAAATCTAATATGTGACCACGCTGAGGAACTAGGCATTAATACCAGATGATGGAAGGTGGTGATAAAGTAATTAGGTACTCAAAGAAAAGAGAAAATACTAAATTTAAGAAATTTCTTGGGAGTTTAGTATAATTCTTTAAACTACTACGATTCTAACTTTAATTATAAAAGATCTTAATGGATTTAATATTCACACTTATGAAGCCCTAGGGTCTAAAATGTCCAAATTAAAAGTGTAGGGACTGTAGTGTCATGACCCTCGAAGTACAAGGGCGAAAAGTGCAATTTACCATATTTTTAATACTATAACTATACTACATGAAAAAAGGATGAAAATTGAGTCACAACATTCAAAATGTTTAATTTATGAAAAATGGTTAGATTTACCAATTCTAGTGCACCGATTTGACTTACCACTTACCGGTACATGTGGAGTCTGGCTTGTAAAATTCTATTATTACTTAGGATTGATATGACTTCTCTCTCCCCCAGTAGAGAGATTGTGGGTTCGAATCCCCTTAGGGGGATTCCTTTGCTTGCCTCCTGTTGTTCGTCAGTCGGAATGAGTGGCCCTTTTTGGGTGCTTTGTTGTGGGTCGTTGTGGGGCTTTTGTGGTTGGGTTGGGTTGGGGTAGGATGGGATGGGTGTATATGTGTGGAGTATGTGTGTGTGTGTGTGTATGTGTGTGTGTGTGTCCTGCCATGATCCAAGTAAGTATAAAAATAAAAATAAAAACTTAGGATTTAGGAATGGACCACTAAATTCAAATTCTACTCAATTACCAAAATAAAACCTCTATATATTTTAGGCAATTCTTCCATTTCTCATTCACTTTTTTTTTTAATTGAGGAATAAATATTTTTTTTGAGGTAATTATTGAGGAATAAACTAACCCCCTCACTTTCATTTGTATCTAAATTAATATAAATCTGCTCAAAAATTCCTTCTTACCAATCTTTTTTGGATTAGGTTCATTTTAGATTCTACTATATTAATAGATTCCAACTATCATGAAATTTATTGTAATCAATCCATAATACTCAATTTTTTGCTATTTGGTGAACTTTTTACCCGTATATATTTATAGAACTCAGTATATATATATATATATATATGAAAGTATAGTCATTGAATGAGCTATTTAATGATTTCCATATCTTGAGCATAACCAATTTTGGTTATATTATCCCATAATTATAGTTCCAATATCACCTTATCTTAATTACATGATGATAATATTTAGGCATTCACATAATATCGACTATCAATTAATTGATCATATCACAAACAAACGAGCTAGGATTGCATCATTGAAGAAAACAGACAAACAGTGGTGATCGCAGTGTTTGAAGAAGATAACTGGTGCGTAGGAATGTTCATTTTTCATGATTTTTAGAGTGTTGGTGACGATGGCAGAGCAATAAACTTCATTTTCATTGTAAATCAGTTTTTGCAAGATTTGTTCTTTATTACTCAGTTTTTTGTGTGCACAATTTATCACTCAAAACAAAGTTTTTTTTGAATTCCGTGTATTCTATAGTTACTTACCACGTCAATTGTCAATTCTTGGTTATTGAGATTCATGGCAATTCAGATTAATATTTAGTAATAAAGCATCAATACTAATTTATAGATAATTGATCAGAATTTATCACTTGACAGTTTTTCTTAGTACAAAATTTATCAATCCAAACAGTTATATTGATCAATGTTTGTCTCAAAATAGTTTTATTTAGTGCAGAATTTATCACTACAAACAATACTACTTTTGTATGTGTTTGCATGAGTTTATCTCAAGAAGATATTTTTACTGCAAAATTTATCACTAAAAAATGGTATTGGTGACAGTGGCAGATCAATAAACTTCATTTTAATTGTAAATCAGTTTTTGCAAGATTTGTTCTTTATTGCTCAGTTTTTTTGTGTGGAATTTATCACTCAAAATAGTGTTCCATTGAACATAATTTATCACTTAAAATTTTTTCTTAGTGCAAAATTTATCTCTCAAAAAATTTACATTGACCTGGGGGTGCAGGATCGTGCACCACTGTTGTGGCACTATCATCATTGAAATTAAGATATGTATATATGATATGCTTAATCTTCCTCGGCAGTCCTACCCCACTCTTGTGTACGTTGTGTAGGTGTGTAGAATAGTGTACGGTTCCACAGAATATCAATGTCTATGTTGAACAGTGCATTCTTAGCACTAGTAACAACCCCATGGTCTGTCTTTTTTCCACATCCAGTAGTGTGTTCATCCTGATTGGGTGCTGCCAAAGTGCTGGGATCTTCTATGATCTGCTCTCTCGGCAAACTGTCTTTGCCTACCACTCTTTTGCTGTTTTGTTTGTTAACATCATCAAAATTAGCCTCATCCTCACCATCACCTAGTGGAACGTACTCAACTCCAACATTCTCTTTAGTCTTGTCATCAACGCCGGGGAACCTTCACATAAGGAACAATGAATTATCTCGTGGGGGTGGACTCTTCTGATGTGTAGTAGCTTATATAGACACCTTATCTTTTTTTTTTACCAACTTGACTCGTTTTTCAATGAACACTTCGAATAATTGCCAGAAAGTGTATTTTTTGCAATATCCGTATTTGTCTGTCTCATAGATTGATTTCGCTGAATGGTGAATGGAATGTGACGAGCATACTCCTGAATCTCTTTCCAGTTTGAGGTTGTTGTCTTATATGTTTTCGTTGTGATGAGGACTTTGATGCATGGACTGCATTGATAGCTTCACAAGTTAGTGTACTTGGTAGAATGAAAAACTTCTAATATCTGAGTGATAAATTTATCACTAAAATTATTCACCAGTGTGCATTTACCAAGCAATATATTGCAAGACTTGTAATATATGTGGTGAGAAATTTGTTAGTAATATATGAGACATAAATTATTCACTAATGTGCAACTTTATCACACAAATTTACTAATCAACTGGGGTTTCACCAATTATAGTGCATTTGCCAAGCTAGAGATTGTAATACCTGTAATTTATGTGGGATGATGTAGACACGCGGGATTGGCCTTCCACTTTGTGTTTGTTTGAAATTGTTTTGAATGAAAAAGAGAGGTCTGTTGAAAATAGATACAGAGTCGCCACTTGGTCTTTAAGGAACCAAGAAACCTAATTTTGACTCACCCAAACGGATTAAGGGCACCGGTCCTTCATAACCAATGAACTTGGCTCGGGGTTGTGGTACGAGAGAGGAATGAGCCTGTGTCCGAATAAAAAACCCTTAACTCGCCCCGTCTTTCGACGAGCCTCAATTAGCATCCAAATAATCATCTTATACTATGTTTGGTTTGACAATTAATACTATGATAATATATTACATGACACAAGAATAAATGGAAGATCAAAAGATAAGATATCATTCATAAGATCTAAGCCAAATATCACACAATACAAAGGTGAAAGATCACATAAACAAACCTAGGAAAAATCGTCTAATCACATATCAAGTAATCAAGTTTTCCTAGTCTAGAAAGGGGACATGAATTGTTCTTGAAACAAATAATCAAAGAAAACGAAATATGCTTAGCAAGCTAGTATGATGTATGTTAATCTTTAAGAAAAGAAGATCTCTCAATCCCTGGGACATATGAGAAAGGAAGATCAGATCTAGGGGGAGCATGAACGTGTGATCAAGTTCATTCCTTATAATCTTCTTAGATTAGGAGTCACAGAAATCCGAAATCTTGCATGGATGCAATGTATGTTCCTAGAATGTGCAAAGGTTGTAGTGTGTTTGTGTTCATGGATTTGCTAAAGTGATTTGAAACCATATGATATGTATGAATGAATGAAGAATTTCATTGTAGGATATATACCAATGTAGTATGAACTACTTCCTAAGAGATGCGTTAATTTGGATTGCATGTGTGCATCAAATCAAATAATGAAAGTTAAAATATGCTTGCTGTGAATAGTGGACAGAACAGTGGACTAATTTTGTAAAAATGGAAAAGTGGGGTTAGAAATGTTTTTAAGTCATGATTTTTTTTGGAGATCATCCTTATTGTGTCTAAAACACACATCAAAAATCCAAACTTCAATAACTATTACAGATTGAGAAAAATCATATAAACAATAGAGGTTACTCAGAAACAGAATCCGTACTGTTGACTGAAATGTTGAAAAATCTTAGAAAATGAAAACAAAACATCTAGAGGCCCATATTATACAGAAAGTTCCTAAGACACTAAATTTCAAGGGAAAAATGAGTTGGGATCACTCCTTTTGGAAAAGTTTTCTGAAAAATATGTTGAAAGTCAACTAAGCTGCTGTGACAGCAAAAACAGAATGTCTGGAAGGAATGTTTGGGTCAAAATGGAACCCTTCCAAGTGTTTTCAAGCCAAGCCAAAAATCATGGGTGTTCTATAATAAGTTAGGAAGACTTTCCAAGTGGTCTTGTAATTACCCTTTGAGTATTGAGTTCTAGAGAAATCTTTGAACTCAGATCATTCACTGTTTTGAAGATCTTTGGTAAAACAAGGCTTGTTTCTTGGAATCCAAATGTTGGGGTTTTAAAGGGGTTTTGAAATAGAGTTTTGAAAGCATATTTTTAACATCAAATGGAGATTATAACCTCTTGGAATATCAACATCAATCCCAAGTTAAGAACTTCCAAGATTATTGGAGAGATTTGTTTTCATTTGAGCATAACTTCAAGAATACTTTGGAAGTATTGAAGTTGGAATCATCATCTATCAAACATGTTTTTGAGGTCAAGAGCTACTATCCATAAGGATTCACTCACCTCAAACACCATGTCATCATTTAGATGATGACGAACTAGTAAGTAATCAAAGAAAAATAAAAAGAAATGAGGTAAGGAGAGATGAACATTTATATAAACAAGAAAATAATAATCATCAATAGATGATAATCAATGTGATTTTGGACTTGTAGCTTGGTGTTTCACTCATAGGTATTGACATTTGGACATGGAAGTACTTTCTAACTCAAGATTGCTCAAGAATGGTGGTTGGGGAGAATTTGAATGTAAAGTATAAGAGAGGTAATGGAAGGAAACAAGATTAGAGCTCACTTTCTTATAGAAAATCAGTGGGAGAAGCTCCATTTCTCTCTTCTAAACCTATCTCTATCTCTCTTCCTCTCTACAACTTTTTTAAGCTTTGCACTTGCCCCCCCCCCCCCCCCCCAAAAAAAAAAAAATGAAGAGCAAAGGGAGGTTTATATAGGCCAATTTGGGGTGGTTATGGGATTTAGAAAGTGCTCCCATTGGTCTCAAACATCTGTAAACAAGAAACTACGTCGTTTTAGCCTTCAATTATTCTATTTGGACCCCCAAAATAAATTACAAAAATGGCTTTAGCAGGGGTTGAATGCCACCGCGGCACTGGCCACGTGCCGCTGTAGAAGTGGCCCAATACCGCCGCGGCACTGCTCCTCAGATGTCCATAAAATTACGTTTAGGCCCCCAGAGGTCCCGGTATTCGTAAAAAGGCCTTATTTCGTGTGAAATTCACAGAAAATGCGTACAAATTCCAAATTGAGCTTGTGGTATACCGTTGGAAAGGTAATAGAGTCTAATTTTCATAAAAAAATAAAATAAAATAAAAATAGTTCAGAGTTTGGTCACTTTGAAAAGTTTTGCAGTATTAGCGATAAAAGCCGATTTGATCGTCTTTTTCACTTTCAGAAATTCATAATAAATTCGTTTTGAATCCAAAATTTATGTGCGATATACCGTTGGAAAGCTATTGACCTCTAGTATCCATAAATAAATGTTTAAAAAATGACACAACGTTCTGATTTCAAAGTCAACTTTTAGGTCAAATCGGTCAAACTTAGGACCTCGAGGAAGTTCTAGGAACTTGTGGGAGCTCCCAAGAGCTGATGTTTTCATCCGATTTTCTTTTAAAACTCGTTTTAGTACTTTTCACATGATCTAGAATAATCTCAGAACTTTTTGACGAATTTGGATAATTTCGGTCAAATCCTGGTCAAACTGGTCAACAGAGACTTTTCGGGAGCTTCCGAGACTTTCGGGGGTCTCTAAGAGTTGACGATTTCATCTGATTTTGCTTCAAAACTCTTTTTTAGTACTTTTTATGATATAGCATGTTTCCATAACTTTCGGTCCAAATCTGGGAGTTTTTTTGGCTGTTAGGGGTATTTTGATCATTTTGAGCATTTTGATAGATAAAACTAACTTCCAAGAGTCCTTTTTGACTCTTTTTCGATCATCGTGAACCATCAAGTGTCACACCCCAACCCGCCTCATGCGGATTAGGACACATGTAACAATACTACAAGTGCTCAACTATACGAACTAGCAAAGAAACACACGAATTATTAAGAAACACGTGTGTTAAACGACATAAAAATAACTCTATTGTTACAAAATAGCCCCCAAGGGTAAAATGGTAATTAATAAGATATAATTAATTTTATACAAAAAGATAGGTCTTTGAGTCTAGGTTCCAACGCAAAAAATGGCGCGCAAATCCGAGTTTTCTACAGAGAGTTATGTCCGTTTCCGTAAAAGCCGTCAGTGCTGAAACTGGACCAGCGGATCGATTCGCCCAAAACCGAATCGATCCGATTTTGACAGAATGACCACTCTAGCTCCTTCAGATGCTCCAGATCGATCCGCTCAAGGCCCGGATCGATCCGGTTCCTGCAGAAGTCATTTTTTTGACAGATTCCCCTGTTTTAAAAGTTCTAAACACTACCAAGACACAATCAAACCTCATGAAACTTTAAGGAACCAATCACAAACATATTGAAACATTCCCAAACATAAATTTAAGCTCCTCCAATATTTTAAAAGAACATGATCATAACCTTAATGGGATCAACAAGCTCCTTTCTAACCGAACTCTTTTACATGAACTTGCTAGGAAATTTATTCAAAACCAAATCAATACTTCTCCAAACTTTGTAAAACTTTGAGGAACATAACAATAATCTATGAAAGTTCTCTCCCTCATCTAAAAGCCAAAGTACACAACTTCAAATGAGTTAACAAGTAATCAAAGCCAAGTTAACTCCAAAAACCACCATTTACACAACTTTCCCTGAAAATGACTATAACCATTCAAAACATATGGTTACAAAAAAGAATTTGACTAAGTCTACAATATACATGTCCGGACTTGCCGGAATAATCCAAACATACAACTCACACGATATTAATATTAACATAGAAAATTACATAAGTTTCTTCAAGTTTACATTAAACACATGAGTCATGGGATTCCAAAACCAACTCTAAATCTCTCCCACTATACAACCACATGTCAAGACTTCAATCCACAAATCAAGGATACTAACCAACAATTTAAACTATATTACAAGTTATAAACATAATTACAAGCCTCAAATCTCTCCCTCATTCCCGAGCACGCTATTTCCTCTCCAGATATTGCTCCTACCTGCAGTGGTTGTTATTTACCACAACAGAAAAGAAAAACGATTTTCTTAAGCATTACGCTTAGTGAGTAATCTAAACATGATTGAATGTTTAACATGTGCAATGCTACAATTAACGCATAATTCATATCCGTAAACGCCGAGTCACCGGTTCAATGATTCATTCAGACCCGAAGACCTCCCTTGGTCCCGTGGCCACTTCTATTCCTTGGACTTCTGTGTTTCTCGGATTCTTCCTCTTCACAACCCTTATTACTCCCAATGATGAATCATTTTCCCAGTGCTCATTGGTTACCACATAAACATATAAGCATGTAGGCACATAACCATAGTAACTTTTCATTCAATTGACATGTAAATCACAATTTAACAATTCCATAGCTTCTAAGCATGATTTCTATAACTCAAACATAAATAGAATCATTGAACACCTTAAACTACAATCACTTGTTGGTTAGAAAACTCACCTTAGCAAGATTATACCCAATTATGCTCCTAAAATCCAGATTTAAGCTAGAACCAAATCCAATTCTTGTTCTAGTGTAATCCTATATAGTTTTGGTACAACAAATATTGTATATCAAGAACGGTTACCGGAAAAACATTGCTGAAAATAAAATCAAGTTACGTGCATGTGATCCTCTTACCTCCATGAGTCCAAAAGTGGTCTCGGATCGTAAACCCGACGTCGATCGGCGAAGGAACGGCAAGAAAACGGTGTTGACGACGGTTCCGTCTTTCTCTCGGTGAGCTCTTTCTTTTATTTTGGTTTAATTTTTTGTAAATGTTTTGAGACATAGCTCACCTCTTGACACATACACATGTTATATGTGTTGAGGTGTCAAAGCCTCAATTTATCCTCTTTTCATTTACATTCCCGGATTTTCCTAAGTTCCTATTATGAAATCCCCAAACATTCCATTAACTACTAAATTATCTAATGAGTGTTTGTCTAAGTCCCATATGGGTCCCAACGTGGGTCTCACATATTTTATGAAGTTGCTATCACACCTACTAATTATAAGTCTTTTATCAGTTATACCCTTATTCGGGTGTCCAAACTAATGTTAACACATTACGATATAATATGAAAGCAATTTAGCAAATATCCATGTAATCATATAAAATGCGTTTAACAGATAAAATGCACATTTATTTTATCCAGGCACTTCACTAGGTCCCTCTTCATTACCTGTCCTACCTCATTGGGGACTTTTCCAAATAGTGATCTTCTCTGAATACTTTTCATACGGGCGAGTCCAAGCTTCCCCTTAATCATTTTATACACTAATTATATTAATTAATGCATATAAAATAATAATTAACCCTTTTTCCCGGGTACGGGTGTTACACCAAGCTATGGGTCTTCTAAATCTGATAGCCGACAAAATGGGGTGTCTACAAATGGTGACAAATTTATTACTCAAACATGATTGATAAATTTGAGTAACAAATTTGTCACCTACAAATTTGATCATACAAGCAAGAGATTGCAAGACTTCTAATATCAATGTGGATAGTGACAACTTTATTCCTAAAATATATGAGTACAAAATTATTCACTATTGTGCAACTTTATCATATTAGTGAGAAATTTCTCACATATTTACCAAACAATTTGGGTTTCACCAACCAGACCAACACCATTCGAAGGTGGCTGGCCCGCCCCGCCTAGAACAGTCATGTTTGACTGGGCTTACACACATTCTTTCCCAAGCAAGAGATTGCAAGACATGTAATATATGTGGGTTGGTGACAAATTTATAACAAAAACATGAGTGATGTTGTGCATGTAAATATAGCATGTAAGAATATCTGCTATACTTTTTCTCACAAATTACCAATCACTTTTGGATGTCACTAAATATAGAAGATTTACAAAGCATGAATAATTATATTGTGTAAATTAGCACAGGTAAATCGTGTTGATGTTGTGCAAACCCAGAAATTGCACCAACATGAATAATTATATTGTGTAAATTAGTACAGGTAAATCGTGTTGATGTTGTACAAACCCAGAAATTGCACCAACTAGTGCTCTGATACCAAAAATCCTGTCACGCCCCGGAGTAGCCAAAAATAGGGAAAATTTAAAATTTCCTTTCTGGACCCGTAGGGAATGACGAGTTACATAAAACTGACATGTCCGTGCGACATACTAATAAAATATATATATATATATATATATCAGAGTAAGGAATTTACAAAAGCGTCTAATGGTATTCATGGGAAAACTTAAAGTGTTTTGCTACTTAAGCTATTACAGAAGTTCCAAATGAAAAACGCAAAAGATAAGTTTGGGCGATTTATGCCACTTAAATTATTACATCAACCAAAAGATAGTTAAAACATAAAAGAAGTCTTAATGCGGAAGTAGGTCAGGGTCCTTATTCTAATTGGCAAACCCGTAACCTTCGTTATCAAACTCTTCCTAATAGTCTGCCTCAGGATCACCTTCCTGATAGTTCACATCCTGAGGATAGTGATATGCATCTTCATTGTTACCTTGATAGTCCTCCTCATTATAACCTAGACGTAAAATGTCCAGGGCAGGGAAGGAGCTGTTAGCTTTTGAAGCTAAATGAAATCGTCTTAACCGATCACTCCTAATACATTTAAGGATATACAAGTATAACAATATCTTGAACCAACATTAAATAAGAATATGACATGGTAGCATGACGACATAATGCATTATCGATATATTCGACTTTAACTCGACCATGGACACTACAACCGACTCATGTGACTTGTTACATTACCAGTGTAACGCTGTTAGCTCAGAGTAGAATGATTACGTTGCTATCGTCGCCTAGCAGGGCCCTATAGCAGTTTTGGTTTTAAAAAGAGTGTAATCATTGGACTCTTAGGTCCTCGTGACCTTGTCTGGAGAATAGAATAGTTATAGCGCTATCGTCGCCTAGCAGGGCCTTATAGCAGTTGAAAGGTAACTATTGTATTCTGATGGATACATTGCTATCGTCGCCTAGCAGGGCCCTATAGCGTATCAACCATCAATTCATGCATAACTTTAATGATTTCAATGGAAACTCTAGCTATCATCGCCTAGCATGGCCCTATAGCAGTTTCATTTGTAATACCCTGTGTTTTTGTAATATATTATGTGAATAAGACCCTGTATGTTTTTTTTAATACTTGTATAAGCTTGGCCTTACCTTGGTATATTTTGGATACCAATCGATTGACAAGTTTTTCAATCGATTGCCTTATTTTGGATCCAATCGATTGAACATTATACCAATCGATTGCTTTTATCAATCGATTGACACTTATGCCAATCGATTGGAGGCAGCTGGGCAGATTCTTTTGCTCTGGCTGGGGAGAAGCCACGTGAACACTTCCTCTCTATATATACCAGCCCATTTTGGGCGGATTTCTGTTTACAGAAATCAGAGAGAGTGAGAGGGAGAGTCTTGTGTGTGTTTATATATATAAACACTCATATATATATATACACACATATATACATATATTCATACACACACACACACACACACACACACACACAGATTGAAGAGGAAGAAGAAGACCAGGAAGAAGAAGAAAAGAAGGAGAAGGAGAAGAGAGAAGACAGAGAACTAGAGAGAGAGGGAGGAAGACCACCATTAAAGCTCCAAGCTTCATTACACACAACCAAACACGCCCTTAACGCCTAAGGTGAGTTTTAAACTCACTTAGTAGTCTTACATTGATGTTAGGACTTGTTTTAATAAAGAAGAGATGCAGAAACCATGTATTTTCCGTTTATATGTTACTGGACAGTCTTCTCTGTGAAGAAGACGAAGTATCAATCGATTGGTACTCTTACCAATCGATTGACATCTTTCAGGTCCCAATCGATTGACATTTTGTGCAATCGATTGACATGGATTGTGATCCAA
This sequence comes from Hydrangea macrophylla, assembly GCA_033977485.1. NCBI lineage: Eukaryota > Viridiplantae > Streptophyta > Magnoliopsida > Cornales > Hydrangeaceae > Hydrangea > Hydrangea macrophylla. The sequence goes on from CM066983.1 coordinate 83,596,641, forward strand.
TCGATTGAACTTTTTATCAATCGATTGACACTACTTCTATGCCAATCGATTGAATCTTCTTCCAATCGATTGATGCTACTTTTATACCAATCGATTGAACCTTTATACCAATCGATTGGAAGCTTCAGAATACTGTTTTCTTATAATAACTGTTTAGTTGTTTATTTACTGTTCAGTATTTCCCAGCATGCTTTATTATTGTAATACAGACATGATAACGAGTTAATGCAGCGTAGGGTCGTAGTAACAACAAGACTAACGGATAATGTTTATAATGTTAGATAACGGAATAGTCGTGAATCCTTTGGAGTTAATGTTCATTTCATTTAGAGTAGTCGGGCCACATTGGGATTGTCATGTATCGGTGATAGAGTTGAACTTAAGTAGGTTTGCTAAGATTCGGGAAATTTGCGTGGGCGGGCTTTGGTCGATCATATGTTCTTAAAAGCAGTAGACAGACGAAGGTGTCTATGACTTGCGGTGAATCGGACCATTTGCCCTAAGATAGCCAGATGATCTAATCATATGTTCTTAAAAGCGGTAGACAGACGAAGGTGTCTATGACATGCGGTGGACCGTGATCACTGGTAGACGTCGCTAAGTCGTGGCATAGAATGATGTACTGTTGCTTAAAGCGTTGTATCCCTGACATGCGGTGAACTGTGCATATGTTCTTAAAAGCGGGGGATGGACTAACGTGGTATCCATGACATGCGGTGAACTATGCATATGTTCTTAAAAGCGGTGGATGAGCAATGGTGTGTTATAGAGTTGAACTACTGTCGAGTATGTTCCCCTATCAAGACGCGTTGTCGATCTTAAAATGAATAGGATGATAGTAATCGGATCATTGGTTTGATTAACGGAGTTACCCTTACTGAATTCTAATTTGGTTACTATTTATAACTTGTGATAATATCAATAGTCGATACCCTGTTAGTATTTAACTCACTCGGCTTTCATTAAGCTGACGGCGTTTATGCCGCTGGACATTTCTACGTTCCAGCGCACCCTGGTTATGACTATACAGGTGAAGGGCCTGCAGGAGAAGACTACTATGCCGGTGACAGAGTCCCTATGGAGGATTTCCCCGACAGAGGTCAGGCCGAAGAAGACTACTACACCGAGGACTACCTCTACGCCAACTGAAGACTAGACTAGAATTGTAGCTAACTGTCTTTACCGTTTTAGAACCCTTTTTGTAGTCAGGCATATGTTGCCTTGGCATTTGTACTTCCGCTGTCTTTTATTTGATTCAAGACTCTGATGTGTAATAGTTAGTAACTTCTTGACTTTATGTTACATTGTGATTAGAACCTAGACTTCATTCGTGTTACACTATTACTTCTTGTTGCTTAGTAATGCGTGGTGTGGAAAATCATGTGACTTCACCCGTCGCTGCCTTTGGACCCAAAAAGGAAATTTATTTTTCTCTATTTTTGCCGTTCCGGGGCATGACAGGATTTTTGGTATCAGAGCCTAGGTTTTGTACCTTTTTCGCTCACATATTATCCCACACCATCTGGTCCTAGAACCTTGAGATTCTATAGATGAGTATTAAGAATAGTTCTGACTTAAGGTAGTCCCTTTTCAGGTAGCATGGCACCGCCGCTGTTCGTTCCAGACGAGTTTGGAGGACACTATGTGTATGAGAGAAGTATTGCGCCAGCAGATCCACAGTACTATGCCTGAAAGGTTAGGCAGAGGGCTATTGCAGAGACAGAGCGAGACATGCGGATTGAGCAGCAGAGATTTGGGACCCAGGACCCAGAAGTGATACGTCGGGAGATGATCTACCGCAAGGAGACCTTCAAACGCATCGAGGAGGATTCTTTACTGATGTTACGAGACCGTTCTTCGTACCAGGTTCTACTTACAGAGGTTAGAACAGTGCCTCCACCATCCCCGACAGAGCCACCACCCCAGACACCTCCACCCCTACCGGAGGAGGACATGGCTGATGCACCCCTAGCAGGTGAGGATCCGGAGGATGATGATGAGAGCGATGGCGATGATGAGCCAGAGGATGCAGATGAGGAGATAGAGGATGAAGAGGACGAGGACACCGATGATGAGGAGCCGGAGTATGATTCGGAGGAGGACCCCGAGGACCCAGCTGGTATGGACGTGCCAATTGGCGTAGATATTGTAGTTACAGAGGGTTATCCGATAGGGGAGGATGAGGTAGCCGCAGATGATGATGCAGTAGTACCAGTCTTACCAGGAGGAGTTATAGCACAGCTGGCAGTTGAGTGGGCTGCAGAGATGGCTGCACATCCCCATGGATTTGAGATTGGAGCACCAGAGTTGGCACAGGCTATGGTACAGGCTGAGGCACTTGCAGCCGCATTTGATGCATCCCAGGCTGACATGGCCGCTGACGCAGGGGATTTGGGAGCTGTTGTGGAGCATGATGGACCCGAGCTGATTGAGGATGTTGTGATAGAGGATAAGGACATGATGGATGACGATGATATGGATGAGGATGATGTTTTATCTGAGGTTGCCCCAGAGGACGAGGCTTCCATCTATGGATCCGATGTGGACAACTTTTGAGTCCAGTACCTTTAGGACTTAGACTTTTACGTTTGACTTTAGGACATGTTGTCCACTTACTTTTGACGCTTACATAGACAGCTATTAACCATAGCCTTTTTTGTATAGGTAGCCACCAGTAGTGGTCTTGTGTATATATTTCCTTTTGTTTAGATCTTGTATAGGACCATGTACTACGCGGTACACAGATGATCTGTTGTGTACTCCGATGTACATCTTTTGGGTATATATATATATATGGCAAATCGTTTCTCTTGGTTATTTCTGTTATCGTCTCATTGTTATGTTATGGTTATAATTTTGATTCATGTTATGCTGTCTGTTAATTAATTATGGTCATTTCCCCGTGAAGATTGTCCGCTAATCGTTAGGTCCTTCATAGGTACACCTCACACGGATCACTATGGTGGGACCCACAAGGAACCAAGCACGACTGGGAGCACTCATTCCCGAGGGTATGGACCCAACTGGAGTCTTCGAAGCCTTCATGCAACGGATGGAGCACATCGGCGATACCTACAACCATGCCACCAATAACAACGGCAACAACCACGTTGCCCCTCCAAGACAGGTAGGCGATAAGTTGTTGGAACGATTTCGTGGCCTACGACCCGAGAAGTTCGACGGCATGGCAGAGTCCTTGAAAGCAGAGCAATGGATACGAGAGTTGGAGCTAATCTTTGAAGCCCTGGAGTGCAGTGAGCTTGACAAGATACGTCTAGCCGCATTTCAACTGACTTACTCCACTGCGGACTAGTGGGAGGTCGAGAGAGCCACAATTGGGATCGACACTGCAAGGAGAATGCCTTGGGAAGCATTCAAGACTCGATTTCTCGAGAAGTATTTCCCTGAGGACGAAAGAGACCAACAAGAAAGGAATTTCCTGAGTCTAACCCAAGGAAACTGGACAGTCAGGGAGTATACTACACAATTCGAGCGACTTTCCCGTTTCGCTCCGCATATGATAGACACCTCCGCCAAGAAGGTCAAGTGATTCCACCAAGGACTCAACCCACACCTCCGGCATATAATGATAGGCCATCTGGGCTAGTCGTTTGAAGGGATTGTCCGTCTTGCTTCAAGTTTGGAAAAGGATGCTTACCCTGTGCAAGGACCACAAGCGAATCGACCTCCACCCAGGACCTTCCAACCAAGGAACTTTCCCGCGCAATCATCAAGGAACAATCAAGGATGGAAACCCCAGACCAACAACTATCAGGGAACCAAGCGCACATGGGATGGAACAAGGAAGCCCCAAGCTAATTTTCCTCGACAGCAGAATCAACAGCGAGGACCACCTTAGGCACAGCCCGCAGCCCAGCGACAGAACACTGATGGATGTTTCAACTGTGGAGCGCCCGGACATATTGCAAGGTATTACACAGCCCCCAAGACCAACCGCCATAATGACCTCGTCTGTCGCAACTGTAACAAGCCTGGTCACATAAGCAAGGATTGTCGAGCACCACGTGGAGGCTACTATGGGGCGCCTGCTCAAGGATAGCAAGGACAGGTTAGGGTGAATGCCATCATTCCTGACAATGCAGGGTATAATGCTGAGGAACAGCAGAACTTGGAAGGTACACTCATTTTATTTCACTGTCAAGTTAGAGCTTTGTTTGATACCGATGCCGCCCGTTCTTTCATAGTTATTAAGATGGTACGTGATTTGGGATTGCTACCCCTAGCACTTGAGCTGACCCTTAATGCCATTTCGCCCTTGGGAGTATCCGTTAGGTTAGGTAAGGTGTGCAAGGATTGTCCCTTGACACTAGAGGATAGAAATCTTCTGGCAGACTTGATAGTCTTGTCAATGTCTGAGTTTGACATGATCCTAGGAATGGATTGGCTTACTAAGTATGGCGCTAACCTGGATTGTGTTAGTCGGACCATTGTCTTTTCGACGTCTGGTTGCCCGCAGATCAGATTTCAGTGTCAACCGTTGAGCGACATGTTTATCACGAGCTGCCTAGCCACGATTAAGACTTCAAGCACGGAGCTTACTATTAACCAGATCCCCGTTATTCAAGACTTTGAGGATGTGTTCCGAAGTATCTCAGGACTTCCGCCGAAGAGAGAGATAGACTTCTGCATTGAGTTAGCACCCGGAACGTTGCCGATTTCCAAGACCCCATATCGGATGGCGCCAACAGAAATGTTAGAATTGAAGAACCAAGTTCAGGAACTTGAAGACTTAGGTTTTGTTCGCCCGAGTACATCACCTTGGGGAGCACCAGTTCTATTTGTGAAAAAGAAAGACAGAGAGCTACGACTCTGTATCGACTATAGGGAGCTGAATAAAGTCACGATCAAGAATAAATTACCCACTTCCCCGGATAGACGACCTGTTCGATCAACTGCAAGGATCAAGGATATTCTCAAAAATTGATTTGCGTTCAGGATACCATCAATTGCTAGTTCGACCGAAAGACATACCAAAAACTGCCTTCAGGACGAGATATGGACACTACGAGTTTTTAGTGATGTCTTTTGGATTGACTAATGCTCCGGCAGTATTCATGGACCTAATTAATAGAGTATTTAGACCCTATCTGGATCAATTCATTATAGTATTCATCGACGACATTATTTCAAGGACGGAAGAGGAACATAAGGAGCATCTACAAATTGCTCTACAGACTCTCAGAGACAATAGTCTGTATGCGAAATTCAGCAAATGTGAATTCTGGCTTCAGGAAGTTAAATTCCTGGGATATGTGATATCACGGGATGGGATTTCCGTAGACTCATCTAAGATCGATGCAGTCTTGAGCTGGAACAGACCAACCAACGCGACCGAAGTTAGGAGTTTCCTTGGATTGGCGGGGTATTACCGGAGATTTGTGGAAGGATTCTCTAGAATCGCAGGACCATTGACAAGCCTGACTAGGAAGGAGACAAAGTACGAATGGACTGATAAACATGAGGATGCATTTCGGGAATTGAAGGAGAGACTAACCTCAGCACCCGTGCTTGCGATACCTAAGAGTGGTGAACAATTCATAATCTATAGTGATGCATCACACCAAGGACTTGGTTGTGTGCTAATGCAAGAGGGGAATGTCATCGCATACGGATCAAGACAATTGAAGCCGCATGAGAAGAACTATCCGACGCACGACTTGGAACTAGCTGCAATCGTGTTCGCCCTGAAGATTTGGAGACACTATTTGTATGGAGAAAAGTTCGACTTGTTCTCAGATCACAAGAGTTTAAGGTACCTGTTCTCTCAGAAGGAGTTGAACATGTGACAACGGAGATGGATGGAACTACTCAAGGACTACGACTTCTCTTTGCAATACCACCCGGGTAAAGCAAATGTTGTAGCCGACGCTCTAAGCCAGAGGCCACGCCTTTTGGTTACTTCGATTTTGATTAGAGAATGACGAGCAATGGAGACGTTAGCCGAATTCGACCTTCGACCAGTGGTATCAGGAGAAGGACAACACCTTGGATGTCTTATCGTGCAACCGACTCTCATCAGCCGCATCTTGGAAGCTCAACAGTCGAACGAGGATTTCAAGTTATGGTTTGCCAAGTTGTCCGCAAAGGAACCAGAGATATGGAGTATTAGTACAGACGGAGCACTGAGATGCAAAGGTAGACTCTGTGTGCCAAATGACGATGGTCTCAGGAAGAACATTCTGGACGAAGCACACAAGTCAAGAATGACTATCCACCCGGGAGGAAACAAGATGTATAAGGACTTGAAGAGAAACTTATGGTGGGAAGGAATGAAGCGAGAAGTGGCCGAGTATGTATCGCAATGTCTTATTTGCAAACAAGTGAAGGCAGAGCATTAGAAACCACCTGAACTCCTACAACCACTACCGATTCCCCAATGGAAATGGGAGCACATCACCATAGATTTTGTGATTGGATTGCCAAAGTCTCAGCAAAACCACGACGCTATTTGGGTAATAGTGGATCGACTCACCAAGTCAGCACATTTTATCGCCTACAGCATGACGTACCGTGTTGAAAGATTGAGCCGAATGTATCTAGAGCAAGTAGTGCGACTGCACGGTGTACCTGTCTCAATAGTTTCAGATCGAGATTCACGCTTCACCGCAGAATTCTGGAAAAGCCTTCAGACAGCAATGGGAACTTCATTGAATTTGAGTTCAGCCTTTCATCCACAGACAGACGGTCAGACCGAACGAGTCAATCAAGTGATGAAGGATATGTTGCGAGCCTGTGTCGTTGAATTCGAGAATTCATGGGAGACGCATCTACCTTTGATCGAGTTTGCCTACAACAACAGCTACCACACGAGCATAGGGATGGCGCCATTTGAAGCTTTGTATGGAAGACCTTGCCGATCGCCGCTATGTTGGGCCGAAGTCGGAGATACTCAACTACTTGGGCCTGAGATGATTCGAGAAACCAGCGAGAAGATCCAGATTGTACGAGAAAAGATGAAGACAATGCAATCCAGACACAAGAGCTATGCCGACAAACGACAGAAAGATCTAGAGTTTGCAGTTGGAGATCATGTGCTACTCAAAGTCTCGCCAGTTCGAGGTATCGTCAGATTCAGACAGAAAAGAGGTAAGTTGTCGCCGCGATTCATTGGCCCGTTCGAGATCCTAGGACGTGTTGGGAAGGTTGCTTATCGACTTCCATTGCCGCCAAAGATGTCAGGAGTGCACAACGTTTTCCACATCAGCATTTGAGGAAATGTGCCCACAACCCAACGCACGAGATCAGTTTTGAAGATATCGAGGTGAACGAGAACGTGACATACAACCAAGGACCAGTGCGTATTCTAGACTGAGGAGTGAAGAAGCTCAGAAACAAGGAGATCCCGCTAGTGAAGGTTCAGTGGAAGCACCACGACGAAGGAGAAGCTTCATGGGAGCTGGAGTCAGAAATGTGAGAGAAGTTTCCATTTTTGTTTTAACCCTGTTTGTTTCGGATTTCGAGGACGAAATCTTTAATGAGTGGTGGATGATGTAATACCCTGTGTTTTTGTAATATATTATGTGAATAAGACCCTGTGTTTCTTTTAATACTTGTATGAGCTTGGCCTTACCTTGGTATATTTTGGATACCAATCGATTAACAAGTTTTTCAATCGATTACCTTATTTTGGATCCAATCGATTGAACATTATACCAATCGATTGTTTTTATCAATCGATTGACACTTATGCCAATTGATTGGAGGCAGCTGGGCAGATTCTTTTGCTCTGGCTGGGGGGAAGCCACGTGAACACTTCCTCTCTATATATACCAGCCCATTTTGGGCGGATTTCTGTTTACAGAAATCAGAGAGAGTGAGAGGGAGAGTCTTGTGTGTGTTTATATATATAAACACTCATATATATATATACACACATATATATATATATATTCATACACACACACACACAGAGAGATTGAAGAGGAAGAAGAAGACCAGAAAGAAGAAGAAAAGAAGGAGAAGGAGAAGAGAGAAGACAGAGAACTAGAGAGAGAGGGAGGAAGACCACCATTAAAGCTCCAAGCTTCATTACACACAACCAAACACGCCCTTAACGCCTAAAGTGAGTTTTAAACTCACTTGGTAGCCTTACATTGATGTTAGGACTTGTTTTAATAAAGAAGAGATGCAGAAACCATGTATTTTCCGTTTATATGTTGCTGGACAGTCTTCTCTGTGAAGAAGATGAAGTATCAATCGATTGGTACTCTTACCAATCGATTGACATCTTTCAGGTCCCAATCGATTGACATTTTGTGCAATCGATTGACATGGATTGTGATCCAATCGATTGAACTTTTTATCAATCGATTCAATCTTTTTCCAATCGATTGATGCTACTTTTATACCAATCGATTGAACCTTTATACCAATCGATTGGAAGCTTCAGAATACTGTTTTCTTATAATAACTGTTTAGTTGTTTATTTACTGTTCAGTATTTTCCAGCATGCTTTATTATTGTAATACAGACATGATAACGAGTTAATGTAGCGTAGGGTCATAGTAACAACAAGACTAACGGATAATGTTTATAATGTTAGATAACTGAATAGTCGTGAATCCTTTGGAGTTAACGTTCATTTCATTTAGAGTAGTCGGGCCACATTGGGATTGTCATGTATCGGTGATAGAGTTGAACTTAAGTAGGTTTGCTAAGATTCGGGAAATTTGCGTGGGCGGGCTTTGGTCGATCATATGTTCTTAAAAGCGGTAGACAGACGAAGGTGTCTATGACTTGCGGTGAACCGGACCATTTGCCCTAAGATAGCCAGATGATCTAATCATATGTTCTTAAAAGCGGTAGACAGACGAAGGTGTCTATGACATGCGGTGGACCGTGATCACTGGTAGACGTCGCTAAGTCGTGGCATAGAATGATATACTGTTGCTTAAAGCGTTATATCCCTGACATGCGGTGAACTGTGCATATGTTCTTAAAAGCGGGGGATGGACTAACGCGGTATCCATGACATGCGGTGAACTGTGCATATGTTCTTAAAAGCGGTGGATGAGCAATAGTGTGTTATAGAGTTGAACTATTGTCGAGTATGTTCCCCTATCAGGACGCGTTGTCGATCTTAAAATGAATAGGATGATAGTAATCGGATCATTGGTTTGATTAACGGAGTTACCCTTACTGAATTCTAATTTGGTTACTATTTATAACTTGTGATAATATCAATAGTCGATACCCTGTTAGTATTTAGCTCACTCGGCTTTCATTAAGCTGACGGCGTTTATGCCGCTGGATATTTCTACGTTCCAGCGCACCCTGGTTATGACTATACAGGTGAAGGGCCTGCAGGAGAAGACTACTATGCCGATGACGGAGTCCCTGTGGAGGATTTCCCCGACGGAGGTCAGGCCGAAGAAGATTACTACGCCGAGGACTACCTCTACGCCAACTGAAGACTAGACTAGAATTGTAGTTAACTGTCTTTACTGTTTTAGAACCCTTTTTGTAGTTAGGCATATGTTGCCTTGGCATTTGTACTTCCGCTGTCTTTTATTTGATTCAAGACTCTGATGTGTAATAGTTAGTAACTTCTTGACTTTATGTTACATTGTGATTAGAACCTAGACTTCATTCGTGTTACACTATTACTTCTTGTTATTAGTACTGCGTGGTGTGGACAATCATGTGACTTCACCTGTCGCTGCCTTTGGACCCAAAAAGGAAATTTATTTTTCTCTATTTTTGCCGTTCCGGGGCGTGACATCATTGTTGTTCCCATTTACTTGACTGTACCACTCGGACTACCGCGGTCCATTCAATGTATATATTGATATGACTGGGTTAGTCCCCGTGACTAACCATGTAGACGTCAATGTTGACATCAAGACTCGACCATGTTCATATGAATGTTCATGTGACTATAGAAACAGAAATCATGATAAACAAGAATATCAGCGATTATTAACTAAGCATGGAGTACAGTTAACTAACATGCGTTCATTATATAAGAAACAATATCAACATTTACATAAATCGTACTTATCAGCTTCGTCCACACAGGACGTACTGGGTATACATATAATTCACAAGAATAATTCTATAATATACCAAGTTAGGACGACTCACCTCGATGCGGGTGCGCAATAATAAGCGTAGCGGTTTCTACAAAGTATAAAATTACATAGAATGTTGATTAATAAGTTTATTAAAATCAGGGGCATAATGGTAATTGTGCCGAGTTCCTAAACCTCAACATGATGATCTAGACATTATTCTGAGTCCAACGCCATTGACTAGACTCAAATCGGAGTCCGTCGCATAAAAGGCTGGGTTTTCTATACCAGTTTGGGCCCTAAAGATAAGCTGTATTTTTTACTGTGTCAAAAGGTCACCAAACTTTAAGGGGATGTTCTAGACATTATTCTAAGACTCTAGGAACTGACCGCGTATTTTTCTGAACTACAGTTTATTTATTATGAATTTTCGAAGTTCTAATCGTCTAATAATAGACTGCGGGGTTTCATAATTATAAGATATGGTTTAGGAAAACATATGACCCTTATAAATATTTTTATTAAATACTAGACCTTAAAATAGGCTAGTAGTATTTTTCTCATAATTTTCGGAGTTTGTTTGATATTTTAAATAATTAAAATATAAACAAACGGACACTTTATAAGTAATTAATAATTATTAAAAATACTAAAGTTAAGTTTTATACATAATAATTTTTTAATGTAAAGGTACTAGGCCCTTTATAAAATTTTCCTATATTTAAAAGTGGTCGTTAGGTATTTATTACCTAATTATTTTAATTTAAACTACTTACTCATTATTTATTGAAACTAAATAAATAATAAGTATATTATATAAGAATTTCATTATAATTTTAGAATATAAGATTATTATAAAGAATAATATTTCATATTGTTAGAATATTATTCTTGGGCATTTAAAACTATTTTTCAAAATAATTTAACCATTCAAAATCATATAAATATATTATTTATAACTATTTATAATTATTATTTATATACCATATATAAATAATAATATATTTATTTACTAATCTTCATTAACAGAATAAAATAATTACTGATTATTATCAAAATAGATTATTAAAACACTAATTAAGATTAACAGAATAATTAATAATATAAAAACAATTAATTATAATTATCAGTAAAACCCGCGGGTCAACCCAGGTCCAACCCGAACCCACGGGTCATCCATATACACTCTAGGCGTGATCAAACTTAAAAGATCCGACCCGCTACCCATTTTATTATTATAACCCGAACCCACTACCAAATATACACTCATCCCAAACCGACCCTACCCGAAACCCAACCCGACCCATGGGTAAACGATATAACCCGTTGACCCACGGGTCATTTCTTCTCCGGTGAGCCAAGCTCGCCACCGGCGAGCCCGTTTTTGCCAGAAAACTTGAAATGTCCATATCTTCGCCGTTCTTTCACGTGAATTGTTCTAATTAACGCCGTTAGGATCGGTTTGGGACCCTCGTCAACATACTAGGAGCCTAGAACCCAGTTCATTCGTTTCCTACACCTACGGTGGAATTATTCTTTTCAGGTTTAAAAAGAATAATGTCGTGCATGGGCTACCAAACGCGTCCCTAATCAAATGTTGCTCTAAGGGGGGCCTCCTGAGATCATAAGGGTCTGTTTGATCTAATTTTTAATGGCCATAGTTGGGTTTGGAGATTTGAGCTCCGGTGATGGCTTTAATGGTGATTTCGGGTTCAGCAGAGAGTTTAGGCTCTGTTTGGTTCGTATGATGGGGGGTCTGGGAGGGTGTGTGAGTGTATGTGTGTGTACAAGAGTAACTAGGGGGGGTGGGGTTTACCTGAGGAAGCCTAGGGTTCCCTCTCTCTCTCTCTGCGCCTTCTTCCCCTTCTCTTTAAGTGTGTGTGTGTGTGTATGTAGAGTGTGGTGAGGCAGAGGGAAAGGGAGGGTGTGTGTGTGGTTAAATCCCTTGCTCTCTCTCTAACTCTCGGGCTCTCTATATACACAAGAAATGTGTACTCACATATCTATATACACAGATATACACAGAGCTTTGTATATCTCTGGACGGGATAGAAAGGATGGAGGGGAAATGATGTGATTAGGATCCTAGGGGTGGGAGTGGGCGGCGGTGGTGTGTGTGGGGAAGAATCCGGCGGGTTATGGGGTGTTATTTGGGTAAAGACATTAACCATAGTTTTAAATGGGTTAGGGTAGTACAATGCCATATTAGGCAAGATTCTCTATGTGCCAACATTCCATTAATGTAGGGTATAGTCGTCGCTTAGGTTTACGTGCAATGCAGTCTAATACGGATGCAGATTCTACGGTTTAACGTGCAAGTCCGTCCGAGTTCGTATTTTACAGTCCAAGGAATTAATAATTAAATATGAACACGTATATGTTCGGGTTCCTGAAATTTCGAATTCAAATGCTGGAAGTGCGAACCAAGATACGGGGACTAATTTTATTATCAATAGAAATTTTTACTGGTATTACACAAGTATTGAAATAGACTCTATTCACTGATTATTTTCAACAAAAAAATTTCACTTAAAGTTTTCAGTGGTTTTTAATTGCTTTTTCAATTGCTTTTTCAATTAAGTGGTAAGTTATCAGACTTGCTGGAAAATTTCATTTTCATCAGTTAATTGGGTTATCAAATCACACCCGACCGACCGCCCAATCCGGCCAGGAGGTCGAGAGGTAGTGCTGGGGCGGGGGGTCCTTCCAGGAAAAGAGTCTTAATGCAACTCGGCTAGTTCAGTAACGAGACCTTTGCGGCATGAACTCAGTGACCTCTTGATCGGTCAACAATTAGCGACGACCTAATCTAGGTTTGTTAGGGTAATGATGCAATCATCTAATCACTCTCCTAAATTGGATGGGTTATCATACTTGTATTAGAAAACCCTTTGTGCTATAAGAATGGTTTTCTTCCCCTTTTACAAGGAGCCGATTTTTACACAAAAAAAACCCTAGCTTCCACAACTGGCTTCTTCCTCCCTCCTTGAGGCTTAGAAACCCTAATCAGTCAAAAATCTTCCCTTAGACCACTATAAACAGCCGTGTAAGGCGGCACTTCGATAGTTCCAGCTCCATTGTTGGATAATCAAGGTCTCCTACACCCAACTCTATAAATAGTTTTCTATCTAGTGGAGGCACTTACACACGAGCACATATAGATGTAGACTGCTTCATTAACAACACCAAACAACATACAAACCCTGACTCACTCTCTTCTATATTTATTGCATTTCAAATACTTAACCCGATCCGAGCACCAAAATCGGACACAATCATCAGTTTGTATTATGGAGTTGTGGAAGAGAATAATGCTAATGGTTTTTTAAATTTGCATTATGAATTTGATTGTGATACAAATTTAACTCTCAAACATTGTTGTGACAAACATGAACACATTCTATTTTATTAGAGCAACACGAATTTATTTTCATACCAAAATTATAGTTTATGGTCCTAATAAATTCCTAATACCAATAATAGCATTGGTCATAACAATTAATGTAAAAAATTGGAGTACAATTTTTCAAAAACTTAGGCCCAACAATACGAAAAGTCAAAGTCTCCACACACTCTCTCTTTGCTCGGAAAAGAAGGAAGAGAAGACACGCCTCCCATCAAATGCTTTTCTTCTTCTTCTTCTTCTTCTTCTTCACAGACCTCTCCTCCATCACATCTGCAAATCCAAATACACCATGAGAGCCTCTCACGTGACTCTCCCTCTCTCTCCAAGTGCTTATCGTTCCCCCTTCACCTTTTTTGCCAGGTACCCATGTACTGTATCCATCTCGTGATTACCTCATTCTCTTCACATTTTCAGATCTGTATCCACTATTTCTATCTATACATATATATATAATATACTGTACGTATTTCCGTTAAAGTTTGAATGTATATCTCGATTTCGATATAGCATTATATTAAGCTCAGATTTGATTAGTATTGACTACCCACTTTTGGGTTTTGAGTGGTATATTGTGATTTGAGGCCAATTGTGCAATTCATTGTTTATTATTTTCAATTTGAATTTGTTGGGATTCTGTGGAAAATGGAAGCTTCAATTGGGATTAGTCCTAGACACAACTCGGTTAGTGCAAACAAGGATAGAAATGAGGAGGACCCAGATATTCAGAATTTTGAATCGGAGTCATCGGATCATAATTCACGGTCTGATCATCAGTTTCGTTCTATGAGTGCATTGGAGATTCTAAGAGAAACTGTTCGAATTCTTCGGTACAATTCAATGGGATTCATGGCAATAGCGGCTGTGCTAATATGCCCCGTATCAGCTGTTCTTTTATCTAATGTGTTAGTTGATCAGTCAATTGTAAAGAGACTGACTATAAAGCTTTTATTAGTTGCCAAGTCCAGTGGACTTCCTCTTAAGCCTTTTATCAAACAGTCGTGCCAGAAATTTTCGGAGATGGCCATTTCGGCTGCAATGTGCTTCCCTTTGTACCTCACATTGTCTCTTTTATCGAAAGGGGCAATTGTTTACTCGGTTGATTGTACTTATTCTAGAAAGAAGTTCGATGCATCGAAGTTTTATGTGATCGTTACCAAGATTTGGAGGCGTATAGTCTTAACTTACTTGTGGGTGTGCACGGTGATTTCCGGGTGCCTCACTTTGTTTCTTGTACTCCTTGTCGCTGTGAGCAGCCTGTTTTCCGTAATTGGTTTTCCTTCCGATTTAATTGTTTACCCCGCAATGTTGGTGGGGCTCGTATTTTCAATCACTTTTGCGAATTGTATCATCATATGCAACATTGCTGTTGTTATATCTGTATTGGAGGATGTTTCGGGTCCACAGGCATTGCTGAGGTCCGGTATGCTAATTAGGGGCCAGACTCAGGTGGGTCTTTTGATATTTCTTGGATCCACAATCGGAATGGCATTTGTGGAGGGGTTGTTTGAGCACAGAGTGAAGACTATAAGCTATGGAGATGGGTCTTCGAGGACATGGGAAGGTCCTCTTTTGGTTCTAATGTATTCGTTTGTTGTGCTTATTGATTCGATGATGAGTGCAGTTTTCTACTTCAGTTGTAGATCTTATAGTATGGAGGCTTCAAATGGTGACTGTCAATCAGTTTTAGAAGCCATGACTATTACGCCTAGATCGATGGAAACTCAATGACACTATATTGTAGATTGAGAACCGATATGAAAATTTGTACGAGGAAATAGTAGAAGAATGGGAGCTGGTATGTGGAAGCCAGGAAACTCTAGCCAATCAGGTTAGCCCTCCATATAAGGATTTATGGCTAGCAGATTGACCTTATTTCACTATCAAGTCTTAGGTAGATTACATGATCATAAAGTGCAGTGCTTCTTCAGTGGTCAACAAACATAACACGGGATCTGAAGGAAAGCATCAAGTTTGGTGATTGCAACATTGATATAGTATTTGTATTCTTTGTGGGAAATTTTTTGGATTTTACCATCCAATTACCCAATATGTCGTCATGTTCATCTTATTCACAATCTATACGAAAATTTCTTTTGCTTTGTTTCACTTCTTGTTCATCCTTCAAATATTTGCTTACGAAATCATTGCCCTAGGAATAACTTACAATTAAGATAGCAGTTGTGAATTGTTCAAAAAATTGAACTGTGAGTTTGAGATTTGCAAAATAGTTCTTATAGAATGAAGAAGATGGCATGTCTAGTTATTACAGAGGTATATCATTTGTCCAATTCTCAAAAATGTTAAATAAAGAAAAAAAAAAAAAAAAAAGATAGCAGACTATTTATGTTACAATGCCTGAATAAAGTCTTTCTTCGGGCCTACTTTTATTCTAACTTCGTTTTCTGCTACTTGGTTTAACGGGCTCTCAGTTGATTATCTCCTTTATAAACTCATCAACCGTTTTGCAAGAGCACCTTTGTGTTTCAAGCTGATGAACTTAATCGCTTGGAAAGAGAAGACAGCTAGACCTGGTTGTGTTTGAATTCACCAGCAGAAGATAGACTTGTTTGAATTCACCAGCAGAAGATAGACTTTGGAGCAGAACATGGGCTGCATGATCGAACCATGGTTTTATGATGCTCAACGAAAGATCAAATATGTCAGGTTAATATATTTTTGCCAGTTTGACAAAGAAACAGATTGGATCATCTTCTCTATCTATTGGTTGTTTACCATTAGTAAGTGTAAGTTCTCTGTGGCATTCCTGTGTTGAGAGATCTCTCACCCTTGATACACAATATATGTCTTAGTATTTTGTGGACTTGATTGGAGATGTGTAAATCTTCCATATGCGCATGTTCGATAATCCAAGTAAGTGTTGAAGTTGAAAACCTACTGAAAACTTCAAGGCTTGGTTTGGTTCATGGATTTCGTGAGGAAAAAGAAAAGAAAAGAAATCTTAAAGGAAAACCTTTTCCTGTTTTTGGTTAATAAGGAAAGGGTCCAGGAAATTAAAATAGAAAAGAAAAGAGAATAAGTTGAGAAAAAAAAGGGACATATTTTGAATGTTGTGAGTCATTCCCTTCCTTTCTTCTTATATTTCAGTTATGTTTTACAAATTTCAAAATTTTAATGTTATTTAAAAGGCTGGCGATAAAGGCACCTTCATTTTTTAATTAAGGCACTTAAATTTAAGGTAAAAATCAGTTTTTTACCTTTTACTTTAATTAGTAAGGGCACCTCACTTATTTTATTATATGTCATCTCTTTGTGTCTCTCTTCTTATTTATTTCCAATACTTGGCTACTTCTGATTTCTTTCACTATTAACTCTTAATCTGTATTCAGCGTTTTCTTCGATATGACTTCTTCTCTTGTAAGTTTTTTTTATTTTCATTAATTGGGTATGTAGTGTTTGTTTCAAGGCTATACCAACTTTAGAAGGGGAATATATGATGATGTTAAAGGTTGCTTTTGGGGGGCTTGGGCTGTTCTTCAAAGTGCATTTCTACAGTGACGCTTCTCCTAAAACAAGAATGCTGTTGCTGTAAGGATCACCTGGAAAAAGGCATATGAAAATGGTTGTATATTCAAGTTATAGTGGAATGATCATGCAAATTGGCAGATTGAGGATGTCAACTGGGCGTGAGTTGCTATTCATTTTGTGTCTATATTATGGGTATGAAGTTTGTACCAAGAGGATAAACTTGAGTTTGTATTGTGGGTGCTGCTGCTGCTTAAACTTGAGTTTATGGGTTTTTTGTTTGGGGAGTTTGGTCTGTCTAAGGGGTGCTCATTGTGTAACCCTTGAGTTAGTTCTTAATAAATTGAATTTATGCTGTTAAAAATAATAATAATAAAAATTAATTAATTAATTGTGATTCTTTTCTCTTTTCGATAGGTGTTACATGATCCTGCTGAGCATGATTTATATAAAAATATGAATTTGCCCATATTAGGTTTCAAGATTATTTTTTTGCATCATAAATTTATTTCACTTTATGGTGAAATTACATTTGCATGTGTGTGTGTATGTGTGTGTGTCCTGGCATGGGTCGTATTTATTCCAGATTTATACTTTTAGCAATGTAGCAGCCACATCGTTTTTCCTTTTATATAATCTAATGGTCTTATGATATCTAGATATCAAGTGACGAAGCCATAGAAATTGCTAAGCGTCTTGCACTGAAAGAAGGATTACTAGTAAGTTCAGCCGTTATAAAACTCTATAATTGCAAGTAACACTGATGCAAGTACTAAATTTATTATTATTATTATTTGAATTTATTTTAATTTACTAATATTTATGATAAAAATATAATACCTAATTATGTGTGTTGTGCTTGTCCCTGTAATTTAGAAAGTGTCACTTTAGTCCCTGTAAGTTCATAAGTGAGTCAAATAAGTCCAATAAGTCCCTTAGTGATGAATAATTTTGTCACTGAAAGTAAAAAATTTGTCACAAAAAGTGTTTGAGGGACTAAAATGACACACTTATGAAACTACAGGGACTAAAACGACACTTTCTAAACTACAGGGACCAAATTGACATGAAGGGCAAACTAAGAGGGGGTAAAATATAGTTAAGCCTAGAATATATATGGGGAAAATACCTTTTACCCCCTGTGATTACACCAATTTTCTCATAACCCCCCTGTGGTTCATTTTGTAACACTTAACCCCCATGTACTACGGACTAAAGTGAGACTGTTAACTTTTCTAACGGAAAAAAAGGAAATGACATTAATACCCCCAAGCCCCTATACATATTCTTTAGGGAAAAATACCTTTTACCCGCCTATGGTTACACCCATGTTCTCATAACCCCCATGTGGTTCATTTTTGTAACACTTAACCCCCCTGTACTAATGACTGAAGTGGGACTACTGTTAGAAAAGTTAACAGTCTCACTTCAGTCCGTAGTACAGGGGGGTTAAGTGTTACAAAATGAACCACAGGGGGGTTATGAGAAAATGAGTGTAACCACAGGGGGGTAAAAGGTATTTTCCCCAATATATATATAGTAAAATAAGTGAGGTACCCTTATTAATTAAAGTAAAAGGTAAAAAACTGATTTTTAACTTAAATTTAGGTGCCCTAATTAAAAAATGAAGGTGCCTTTATCGCCACCCTATTTAAAAGCATAAAGGAAAACCCAAAAGAAAATACGAGGGAATTAGTTTTCCTTTCTCTTTTCTAACCAAATAGAGTCCAAGTAAAATTTTATTTGACAGTACTGCAAATTGCTTAAAATTTTCTGCACTAAAAAATAGGTACCAACAGTGGCGGATGGGGGGGGGGGGGGGGGGGGGGTGTAAAATTTTTATTTGACAGTACTGCAAATTGCTTAAAATTTTCTGCACTAAAAAGTAGGTACCAACAGTGGCGGATGTAGGGGGGGGGGGGCTATGGGGGGCAGTGGCCACCCCTAGGTTTTGGAAAATTGCACTTTTATACAAGTATTTTAGGTAAAATTTCAAATTTTATTAAGCTTTGCCCCCCCCCAAAAATAATTAAACTTATTATATAGCCCCCCAAAAAATATCAGTTAGGCTTAAATAAATAATTTTATATGTATTATGTTGGCCCAATTATACTTCATTCTCCCAAAAATTGATTAAAAAAAAAAACCTTATTATATGTTATATTTTGGCCTAATTACAAATAGATCTAAAAAAATTTACCTCGGGGGCTTTGCCCCCGAACCCCCGTGTGACTCTAAGTTTTTACACAGCCCCCTAATTGAGATTCCTGGATCCGCCGCTGGGTACCAAAACTTGCAGTTTCATCAAACTGGCATTTACCATATGATCCAGTAAGTCAAAAGACTCATAACCATGGTTTGATTCCGATGAGCACTTTTTTTTTTTTTTTTTTTTTTTTTTTTTGTGTTCAACTTCATACAGTATCTAATAAGATTCAGGGAAGAAGTGTGTAATTTTCAATTAGTGTGTCATTTAACTTGTTTGTTGGGATCTCCCAATTGATTGTATAAGTGGGCATTGGAACATAGAATTAGAACTGGAACAGGTGGTCAATATACTTTGCCAGTACCACATACCACAGTTGCACCTATTACAGAGCTGTTTATACCAATCTCTTTTGGTGAGAGAGGCTGAGAGGGAGACCATGCTCATCATGCCAATGGAATGTGCAAGGATCATGAATGGTGGTCGTCGTCTTGCGTGGTGGTCGTCGGAGCTCGCAAGTTCCGGTGATGGTGATGACATATAAATCTAGATCTTGATCGGTGATCTAGATCTTGTTCGATGATGACAATGATGGCTATGCACGTGGTGGTTACAACGATGGTGATGATGATTGTGGTGGTTCCAACGACATCCATGGCAGTTGTGGTGGTGGTAGTAGGTGGCAATGGTGGTGGTGGTGGTGGTGGTTGTGGTGGTTGGTGATGGCTCGCAATGGTGGTGTTCGCTCGTGGTGGTAGGGCAGTGACTCCGATCAGAGCAATAGCGATGGCAGTGAAGGTGATAGCTCCAGCAATAGCTTTGGCTCCGGCTCCGGTGGTGGTACTTTTGACAATGAGAATGAGAGAGAAAGTCAGAGAGAGAAGAGAGATAATAGTGGGAAGGTTAAAGAGGGGCAATTGTAAAATATGAAATGCACTTGTGGAGTGATTTTTTAGTGATGATGATTGGAGTGAAAAGATGGCATCGGCTTGTGTCCTTATGGAGGGAGGTTATTGTTAATGGATTCTTATAAACCAAGAAAAATCAATCTTAGGACCTTATATCAAGCCTCCCTTATTTCATTTGATAATATGATGGTGGGGCTAAACGTGGGTTGAACTTTACCCCAATTGTAACATGGGCTCAGTTGGGAGTTGGATCTGACTATCCCTTTTGGTATATTGAGTTGGGCCGAACTATGGTCATGAATGGATGCCCATTTACGTGAGTTCTAATTTGGCCTGAGAGGACTTGGAGCGTCTCCAACGCACATTTTATCCATTTTCTCAACAAAGAAAAAATAACAATGCTAGAAGCAAATATTTTTTTTTTTTTTTTTTTTCGTTCATACTACAATTTGACTGTGTCACTACTCACTAGTGTATTGACAAGAATAGTCATTTATGTTAGAAAATTACTGTTGAATTATTTTAATAAAATATTTTAATATTTTAATTATGGCATGGAGTTAATGTTTTTAACCATCATTTTATGTGACCATTAAAACTTCACATGCATGCAAATGGCCTAAAGCTTTTATTGACTTATATTACTATCCAATGAATTACAGGTTAAGAGTTGTGAGTTATTTCCTCCGTCCCATTTTGTGAGTCTACTTTTCGGAACTCAACTTATTAAGGGGATAAGAAGAATCTTTACATATTTTTTATAATTATCCCTCATCATTATAACAACTTTTTTAATTTTATCTTAATATAAATTTTAATTAAGGATAATTTTGAAAAGCAAGCAAATATTATATACCAAATTAAAAAAGTGAACACTAATCATAAAATATCCCAAAAATAAAATACAAAACTTATAAAATGGGGCAGAAAAAGTATTATCTAGCAGTTAGTATCACTTACTCTTGTGGCTCCCATCCAACGGATAGAATGTATGTAAAAGTTAAGGGCGTTTTTAATTTCCTACAGTTACATTGCATGCTATTTGGTGAAAAATCCAATGTCGTGAAAGCCATCAAATGTTCTTAGCAAAACATATATATATATATATATATATGAATGTTTATTTCACTGTTTTTCCTTCTTAATTACTGTAAAAACTAAATATTTCTTTTGTCTCCACTAACTTCGTACACATACAATATGATACGCCCAAAATATGACTGAGCGGTTCAAAATCAACAACCCGTCCGGGCCCACAGGCATGATCCCGATCATTACGGGCAGTTTTCTACTCAAGCTAGAAGACTAATGGAAAGTGCATCTATTTCCTAATCCAATTGGGAACTCCTACAATTAATGTCAATCAATCCTAATACAATTAGGAAACTTACTTGATTGGTGTCAATCACACCCTAATAGGATTATATTTCCTTATCCATGTATGAGTAGGTCTCTTGCATCTATAAAAGAGACCACTCACCCCCCATTAAGGGCGCGGCCAATTCTGTAGTCTACACAGCACCTCTATAAAAATTCACCATTATATGCGTACACCCGGCCGGTATTACTGGGAGTGCCGCCCCTCTTTGTTGGCTCACCAGGCCCGCCGGTGATCTGCTAGTGAACGTGCTCAGACACACCCGTGGACGTAGGTACCTTCATTAACAGGGCCGAACCACATACAAAAAATAGTCTCTCTCTCTCTCCTAAACTGCTTTACTTTACTCTTACCAATTTTTGGCATCATCAGTTTGGCGCCGTCTGTGGGAAACGACAATTCTTCTCATCAACAAATTCTTGACTGATCGATATGCCACCAAAGAAGGCTGCGCAGCAGTCCGACCGGGATGTTCCTTCGGCCCCGGCGTCGACTGCAGCAGTCCCGACATATGAGCAAATCACTGCAACCCTCACACAACTCTTGGAGGGCCAGCGTCAAATCCAGCAGCAGATCGAAGCACTGCTAGCCCAGCAAAGCAATCCTCCAGTGGCCGGGAAACGACCCGGGAACATTGCGTACGGTCGAGAACCGATCTTGACCAGACAACGGACCCGAGCCAACCTGTCCCATGTTGAGGATGACAGAGATATCAACAGTGGGCGTGCTGCCCGAGAGGAAAGGCAGGAGCGTATGGCCCGGGAATCAGTCCAGGGTCACTCGGTCAAGAGCCAAGTCGTCCCTAGGCGAACGGTTACCCGGAGTCATAGCCGAGCCCGATCCCAGAGGACAGCACCCCGCCATGAAGAAGCATCTTCCACCAACCCGACTAGTTCCTCAGATACCGGTCGGGAAGGAGTGGAAGCCCGAATCAAGGACTTGAAGAAACAGATCGACGGAGTGGCCAAAAAGCTTGGTCAAAACTGTGTTCCGAATCAAGCCAATACCGAGACAGAGTCACCATTCTCCAGCCAGATCACGAGGTTCTCTATCCCGCGCAAATTCAAGCAGCCTCGGCTAGATTCATACAACGGCTCGGGAAGCCCGATTGACCACGTCCGAACCTATAAGGCTCCGATGGCCCTAGCCACCAACTCCGATGAGCTACACTGCCTAGCTTTCATCAGCACTTTGAAAGGCCCGGCCATGCAGTGGTTTTACTCCTTGGAGCCCCGATCGGTCTGCAGTTTCATACAACTCAGCAAGCAGTTCATCAACCAGTTCGCCAGTATGCACGAGCGGCCAAAGCCAGACATGCAGCTACTGACAGTCAGACAACGGAATAATGAGTCCCTCAAGGAGTTCACCGACCGGTTCAACCAACAGAAGCTTCAAATTCGCGATCTGAACGAAACAATCGCCATCATAGCCTTCTGCTCGGGAGTTCAACACACCAAGTGCGCTGCGTCGTTCCACATAAACCGACCGGAAACTTTGGTCGAGCTCTCTGAGAGGGTTGGAAAATACATTGACACTGAAGAGTTTCTGAAGACCAAAGACACCGGGCAAGAAAGCAACGAGTCCTCCAGAAATAAGCGGAAGCGAGATCAGCCCGAGAATTCTGACAGTTCCTTCGGCTCACAGCAGGCAGAGCCCGACAGCCCCGACCCGACCTCCAGTTCGCAGCGGTCTGAGCCCGGCAGCCCCGACCCGACCTCCAGTTCGCAGCGGTCTGAGTCCGGCAGCCCCGGCCCGATCTCCAGTTCACATCGGTCAGGATCAAGCAGTTCCGACTTTGCCTCCAGCACAGAGAAATCTGGATCCCGACGATCCTGATCCGACCTCCTGTCTCCATCGGTCTAGAAGAGCCCGACTACATTGGTACATGCTTGATCACCACATGAGGCTCCGCCGATTGTCAGAGAACTCATACAAAGATCTCGGGCCTAACCCCGAGGCATACAAAGACCTCGGGCCTAACCCCGAGGCATCCAAAGACCTCGGGCCTAACCCCGAGGCACGAAGAAGACCTCGAGCTCTGAACTCAGGCACTAAAAAGACCTCGAGCTCCGAACTCAGGCACTAAAAAGACCTCGAGCTCCGAACTCAGGCATTAAAAAGACCTCGGGCTCCGAACCCAAGCACCAAAGACCTCGGGGTCACGTCCGGGGCACCGGCATCGCTTAGGTCCAACCGACGATGGGGCCAAACCCCCTAGGTGGCCGACGATGGCAAGCTTCAAAAGACCCTGCAACCACCATGTTCCAGGTCGGTTACCTACAGATCATAGCCTCTGTAAGACCCTCGTCTTAGCGAAAGCTTGGGGGGCAAGACGGCGTAGTGAACTAAACAGGTAATCACACCGGGTATCTACAGGCCTCGCGAATAACCAAGTCAAAATCTTGGACGACCCGAGCACCTACAGTACTCAGAGACATTAACTCCACTTAGGCCCAGACCGACGATAGAGGTGACTAAAATCTCTTAGGTTGGCCGACGATAGAGGAGTAAAAGGACCCTAAAGCAACGTGATTTAGGTCGGCTCTACCAACATGGTCAAGCTCTCCTCCCAACAGTCTTGACGAAGGCTGGCCGGGCAGAAGACAACCATCCTGGGGAGCTAACATAAAAAAGGACCCTAGAGTAATACGCTTTAGGTCGGCTTGTCCAACATGGTAAAATCCTTCTACCCACAGCCTTGACGAAGGTTTACGGGCAGAAGATAACCATCCTGGGAGCTAACTCAAGAAAAAAATACTCCGAAGTAGGCCGAGTCTCAACTCTCGGTCACTTCCCGAGCATTCAAAGACTCCGAATTAGGCCGGGACTCAACTCCCGGTCAGTTCCCGAGCACCCAAAGGTCCCGAGCTAGGCTGGGTTTCAATTCTCAGTCAGTTCCCGAGGACTCACCAGGCTCAGAAGCCCCGAGGCAGCTTCCACGAGCACTCAGACATCGGCAAGCAACATCAAACTGATTTCCAAACTTGCCCCGATATAGCATCTGGCCAATCTTGGAAATGGGGGGCAGCTGATACGCCCAAGATATGACTGAGCGGTTCAAAATCAACAACCCGTCCGGGCCCACAGGCATGATCCCGATCATTACGGGCAGTTTCCTACTCAAGCTAGAAGACTAATGGAAAGTGCATCTATTTCCTAATCCAATTGGGAACTCCTACAATTAATGTCAATCAATCCTAATACAATTAGGAAACTTACTTGATTGGTGTCAATCACACCCTAATAGGATTATATTTCCTTATCCATGTATAAGTAGGTCTCTTGCATCTATAAAAGAGACCACTCACCCCCCATTGAGGGCGCGACCAATTCTGTAGTCTACACAGCACCTCTATAAAAATTCACCATTATATGCGTACACCCGGCCGGTATTACTGGGAGTGCCGCCCCTCTTTGTTGGCTCACCAGGCCCGCCAGTGATCTGCTAGGGAACGTGCTCAGACACACCCGTGGACGTAGGTACCTTCATTAACAGGGCCGAACCACATACAAAAAATAGTCTCTCTCTCTCTCCTAAACTGCTTTACTTTACTCTTACCAATTTTTGGCATCATCACAATATATTTAGTCATTTCATGTAAAAATTATTGGGGTAAAGAAGGCACTAGTAGACAAATTTCTTATCATATCAAGTTGTGCAGATTTGATGGGTATACGATAAGGGTGGCCGGGTTGTTGTATCCTAGAGACGGCGTGTTATTTCCTATTGCACCGGATATTACCCGTAGAGGGCGCGTTCGTCTCAAGAGAACATTTCGCTCATTATTTCAGTCACCTTCTTATTGGTTTTTTGCAAAGATGGAATTGACGGTGTTTCTATTACTGTGGATTCTTTGAAGACTATTTTTTTGTATTATTCTCCAACAATTATAAATAAAAATTGGTTGGAAAAATGTATCATTGACGTAGAAATTTCAAAATATAGTATTTTAACACTAGTAATGCCAAATTATAATTGTGGCATGGAGAAGACGACATTTTGCATTAGAGATGCTTTTATGTGCAATTCTTTGCAAAATTTTGGAGTAAATATGTTGTTATTTCCAAATTTCGTTCTCAAAATATTACGGTTGAACAAAAAATAATAGTAAAGCAGAATCCGACCGACCAAAAAATCGATTGGTCGATTTATTAAATGAATGTACAAAGCTAGACCGACCAAATCCATCAAAACCGACCGACCGACCGAACCTATTGTTAGGTTTTTAAAACACACACACACACACACACACAAAATAAAAGGGTTAAATAATTTTACCCCCATGTGGTTAGACCCATTTTCACTTTACCCTTCTGTGGTTTAAAAGTGGACACTTAACCCTCCCTATGGTTTTGGACTAAAGTGAAACTGCCTCAATACTAATTAGAAAAATTCTAAAATTGGCCAAAAATATTGCACAGTTAACCATGTTTTGTGAGGATAATTTTAGAGTCAACCATCTACTTGGGGATAATACTGTCATTTAACCTACCTATTTAGGGATAACTTTTTACTCAACCCCTTCTGGGTGCTAATTTTGAGATTAACTGTCTATGTAGGGTTAATTTTAATACTAAATCTCTCCTATATGGGGCTAATTTTAATAATCAATCCCCGTGGGAAGCTATTTTGAGAGAAATTTTAATAGTCTCACTTTAGTCCAAAACTACCAGAGGGTTAAGTGTTCACTTTTGAACCACAAGGAGTAAAGTGAAAATGAGCTTAACCACAAGAAAGTAAAATGTATTTGACCAAAACAAAAAAAGAAATCGCAAAAAAAAAAAACCGACCTCTTACACCCCTATGCCTTTTAAATGCTTTGACATTTGTATCACATGTTGGGATTCAAAAATTGAGATGGGCAACGCCACTCGTATTCCCATAGTATAGAGTAGGGTGTGCATTAGTCGGTTTGGTCGATTTTTTTATTTTTTATTTTATTTTATTTTCAATTTTTTCATGTTTTGAAAACTGATGAAGTGTCGCTTCGTTCGATACGGTTCGATTCGATTTTTAGCTGCAAGTAATTTTAAGAAAATTGACCGAGTTGTTTAGTTCGGCCTATCGATTCGACCCATCTATTTTTTTGTTCACCCATGGTAAGAGCATCTCCAAGGCACATGCTATTTATAATAAGGCATGTTAAATGGCAAAGTTTGACATCTTGTTATTCTATGACCAAAATGTCAAAAGTCCATATGACAAATGACATATTTGTTCATATGTCAAAAATGACATACCAAAAGTTGGCATGTTATTTTCACTTTTTCATTAAAAAATGATTACATTTATTTGTTAAATCAATCACTTAATTTGTTAAATAATTAATATATATATATATATATATAATTACTACTCCAAAATAATAAATTTGACATATTGGATATCATTTACTCAAACCAAAATGCCAAATTACTGCATAGGCCCTCAAATTTATTTGACATACCAAAATTTAACATATCCTTTGAAGATGCTCTAAGAGAGCATTTTTACTCATTCATTTTTGGTCTATCATTGCTCACTCAGGCTTCAACGACAAGTGCCACATTTCATTCCTATTTTGTTCATGTACTAGTAACATAATTACTGAAATTGAACACATATCACTCAATAATAACCAGAATAAGTAATAATAGACCAAAAATAAGTTAGCAAAAACAAGCTCTCTATTTTGTAAACAGAAGAACTGGAGCTCAAATCAGGTGATTGATTGTTAGGAGGGTGGGCCGACAGAAAGGGTGGACCCACAAGTGGACAAAATCAAGATCAGA
Source organism: Hydrangea macrophylla (assembly GCA_033977485.1). Taxonomy (NCBI): domain Eukaryota; kingdom Viridiplantae; phylum Streptophyta; class Magnoliopsida; order Cornales; family Hydrangeaceae; genus Hydrangea; species Hydrangea macrophylla. The sequence goes on from CM066983.1 coordinate 83,623,825, forward strand.
GATGGATCAGGTGGGGGGGAATTGACGCTTCACATCAAACAGCCAAACCTTGTGTCCAACGATGCCCCTGATCAGATCAGCACAATTTGTACGGTCACAGATGGGACACAAGCACGAGTCTGATCATGATGCTTTTTGATTTATTTATTTCTCTATCATTTCCCATCACCCAGCCTTCTCATCTCCCACCGTTAATTTATTTTTTAGTAGTTTTTTTTTTAAATTTTAAGTGGTCCCACTGTTACGATCACCCACGATTGATGAAGCCAAAATTATCTTATATTCTCTTTCAGACTTTGTTTGGACTTGTCAAAAAAGGGTTGGGATGGGGGGGCACCCCCCAAAAAATACATATAGCAAAACAAACATCCCCCCAGTTTGATGGGCCGTTAGCTGGTTGATTACGATTTAACGGGCCGTAGTCTGTAACCCCCACCATCACCACCACCCCCCCCCCCCCCCCCCCCCCCCCCCCCCCCCTTTGTTTATTTATTATTTTGTCATTTTTATAAGTTCACTTTTGGGGAGTGTTTGGATAATAGTAAGGGGTGAACAGAAAAAATTGATCAACCAAATCAACAGACCAAATCTACCAATTGATCGGTTTTTTAAAAATCACTCGCAATTTAAAGCTGAATTGAATCGACCATTTTAGTCGATTTTTAAAACATGAAAAAACCGTTCTATGTACACTCTTTCCAATTATGTGATTTTTGAAAAGAATCAACTCAAAAAAGTTGGATATTTGTGTAACTACTTTTTTGGTTATATAGGATGTTTCCAATATGAAAATACTAGTTCTTTATCAAAATAATATCACATTACTAGATTTTACGAAAACTATGGTGAGCTAAATAATATATCACTAGTTATATAGGAGTTTGTTTTTTGCATGCTATCTAAATAAAATGGTGTGCACCAGAGACTAAATTATAATCTTTTGAGATTTTCGTATTTTCAAAGGGTGATGCTATTTCCACTCTATCATTGAACTAAGGCACTCCATGGTACCATTCTTAGAGCATGTGGTACCATGTATGTCATGCATTGCATACATAGTACCACATGCTCTAAGAGTGGTACCATGGAGTGCCTTAGTTCAATGATGGAGTGGGAATAACAATTCCCTTTTCAAATTAGTATTATCAAACAATCTAATTACATTCAGCACTTAGGCACTTAGTTTGGCCCCCATTTGGTGCTTCTCCTTTTTTAAAGCACAATTTCATGTTAATTCATTTGGTAACTAGTTTATGAATTTTGCAAAAATTGAACTTAGGACTTTTTGGGGAGAGCTTTTAAAAGCTCTAGTTAAAAGCTCAATGTTACTTTTTGGTTTCATAATGTTTTTTTTAAGAGTAATGTGTCACTTGTACAAAATTATCAAACAACTTAATAATAAATTTCATAAGCTACTTTTAAAAAACCACGTGAAGGCTAAACTCAGCCTTAAAACATTATTTGCAACACTGCAAATTCTCAGTAGTTTAAAGTTTTCAGCACTTAATTTTCAATTTTATCAAACACATTCTATATTGAAAATGAGATTTGGTCTAAACCCGATCCTATCTTAAGCACTCCCAAACAAGTGGTCGTGGGAAAAAAAAACTAGTTTAAGTAGTTTGGTATTTGAGTACCTATTTTTGGAGTATATGAGTCTTAAAAATATTCAAAAATTGATTGTTTATCAAATCAAAAAAGTACAATTGATTTTTATGAACACTAGATAAAAATGAGATTAGGTATGAACATGATCATGTTATAAACATTCGCAAACAGATCTTTTGTTCAGTGAAAAGAATCAAGTCCCTCGTTGTGAAGTGTTCCTTAGTGTGCATGCTAAGAGCATCTAGAGTGGGTAGTATAAATTTAATGGAAAAATTAGTTTAAGTTTAATGTACAGAGATTGAACACTTGCTGTGGTATAGTGACCAAATGACACTCATAAAGTCGTTTGACACAAAACGATGTAGTTTAGAAACTATGCACTCAAACAAACAAAAAAAAAAGGATCAATTACATAGACACCACCTGAGGTTTAGCACTCTGCACAAATCTTCTCTGAGGTTTCTGACATGACACTGACCTCCCCATGTCAGACTTGTCGACTTAACACTGTTAACGAATTGGATTAAATGACTTTTTTACCCTCAATTAACATGTCAATGACCCCTCCTTAAATTTTAGCATTTTTTTTTTTCACAAATCACTCATCTTTAGAATTTATAAAAGGCCAAATTACACTTTAGTCCATTAAATTATACACCTGTTTTCAATTGGATCCATACCTTTTTTTTTGTTTTGCAATTGGGTCTATGAACTTCAAAAATTCATTCAATCAAACCCAAATTCTGACACTGTTAGCTTAAATTATTAGAAATTGTCATGTACGTTGTGCGTAATGCTTACTTGTTACATGTTAGGTTAAGACAAACACGGGAGATAGTGAATGGCTAAAAAATTATGTGATTCTGGGTATAATTGAATGCAATTTTGGATCTTGTCGAATGTGTTTTCAAATATGATTGAACTCGATTTCGAATATGATTTAATGCAATTTTTTGCACTGTTCACAATCTCCCGTGTTTATCTTAACCTAACATGTGATAAGTAAACACTACGCGCAACGTACGTGTCAATTTTTAATAGTTTAAGCTAACAGTGTCAGAATTTGGGTCTGATTGAATGAAATTTTGAAGTTCAAGGACCCAATTGCAAAAAAAAAAGTTTATGGACCCAATTGAAAACATGTTATAGTTTAATGGACTAAAGTGTAATTTGCCCTTTATAAAATATTCCATTTTAAAACAGAGTTTCATCATTTTTAAATTAATGACTTGATTATTTTAAGGGTAAAAAGCATTTTGACTCCTCAAACTATACACGCTTTTGCAATTCACATCTCGAACTTTAAAAAGTTGCAATGCCCCCCTGAATTATCTTTACGATTGCAATGTCCCCCCTGAACTTCAAAAAGTTAAAATGTCCCCCCTGAACTATCATCTGTGTTGCAATGTCAACCCTGCCATCACATTTTACATTCCATCAAGAAATGTGATGGAATTTACTCATGTGGAATGCACATGCCAAATTTCAAGGGCATTTATGATATTTCACCTTTCACTTCTAAATGAACAATCATAAAAAATCATAAAACCTCAGTTAATTTCACTGGCTGTCCTTTTTTTTTTTTTTTTTTTTTTTTTAATCTTTTAATTTGTTGTGGAGCAAGAAAAAGTTGAAGTTTTATGATTTTCATGATTGTTAATTTAGAAGGGGATGGTGAAATGTCATAAATGCCTTTGAAATTTAGTGTGTGCATCCCACAGGAGCAAATTCCATCACATTTTTTTAATGGAATATGATGACAGGATTGACATTGCAACACGAAAGATAGTTCAGGGGAAACATTGCAATACAAACGATAGTTCAAGGGGGACATTTCAACTTTTGAAAGTTCAGGGGAACATTGCAACTCTAAAGTTACTTCAAGGGGGACAGTGAAACTTTTTAAAGTTCGGGATATGAATTGCAAAAACATGTATAGTTTGAGGGGGCAGAATGTGTTTTACCCTTATTTTAAACTTTGGGCCTCAGTCTTTCGTTTCCTTTCTTTTTTCTTTTTGACTTTTACCCAAATAAATATCTTATCTACATAATTAATTTCGCATATGAATATACTCTTTTTTCACCTCAATTATCTTCTAGTATATGTATTAAAAGAAATTATTTTACATGTAAAAATAGAAATAAAAAAGAAAAACCACCCCTCTTGGAATTTACTAAATATTCCCTTTTTAAACTGAGTTTCTTCATTTTATAAATTAATAAATTATGAGTTGATTATTTTAAACTTTAAATCATATATATATATATATATATTTTAAAACTCTTACCCAAATAAACCTTGGTACACTCTCTCGCTTAAACCCCTGAAAGCCAATAGCATGGTCTCAAGATCTTCCCTCCCATAACCTTCTGCGCCAATGGCATACCGTCCCCTCAACCTCGATACCTTCACCATCTTAACTTTCTGCGCCAATGAAAAACCATTACCCATTTGACCGACTTGCTACATCAATCTGCCACCGATTGACAATACCTCCTTCACATATAACCCATCCGCTGCCTTGTTAAAACCCCATTAATTTAACATCCCCTGCTACCTTAAATATGCGCATTTAAGTCTCCCACCTACCTTAAACAAATAATCCATTCAGAGGTAGCCAACTCAACATTTTCCAGTTGTATCAAGAGCCCTCGCAACCACTTAAAATCTCCCTTTATAAATATCAGTCTCAGTCAATACATCCAACAACCCAATCTAAACTCGGAGCAACTTACCTAAGAGTCACTTACTATCGCCCATACTTTGAACCTCCTAAGTCACTTACCATCACTCTCATTGTTCTCTGAGATCCTTAATTACCATCCGCCATCCTCTGATACACTTTTCATATATAACCCACTTTAACTACCCGAGACAGTACTTTTAACACTCATATCCAGAAAAATGAATTAATTATCATATTAGTGTGCATTTATTATTATAATTAGTGCATATTATGGATTAAGGGGAGGTTTTGGACTTACCTGTGAAAAAAATTATTCAGTAAAAAACACAGTTGAAAAGTCCCCAGTGAAGAAGGACAGGTAATGAAGTGGGACCTAGTGAAGGGCCCGTATAAAATAATTTTCATTTAAATGATTAGATGTATTTTATGTGATTAAATGAGTACATGTCTAAAGTTGCTTTATATTATATTGCTACATGTGTTAGCTTTTGGTACCGGTTTGGGTACCCATATAAGGGCATAAATGAAAAAAGGATCCATAATTAGTAGGGCGATAGCAATTTCATAAAATATTTAGGTCCACGTGTGGGACCCATACGGGACTTAGACAAACACCCATTTAGATAATTGGGTAGTTAATGAAATGTTTGGGATTTTCATAATAAGATCTTAGAAACAATTAGGGGTGCAAATGAAAGGAACCAAAAACTTGGTTGCCACCTTAATGCATGAGGTTGCTAGGTGTCATGGGTAGGAGCTTTGTCTCAAAATTTATAGAAATTAGAGAGGAAAGAGAGAAGAAGGAGGGAGCCGACGAGATTACGAGACGTCGACATTGTCTTTTTGTCGTTCCGTTGCTGTTTGTCATCCAATTCGCGAACCGAAGCCATATTCGGACTCGTGGAGGTGAGACAATCATTTCTACACCTTTCTTTTATGTTTTAATCATCGGATTTTAGTAGCTCATTCTAATCGGTGACACACGGTTGTCAAAAACATGTAGGATTTACTCCGGAGTAGGATTTGAGCAAGAATTGATAAGTAATTCAGCTTTTTTAGCTTAATTTGGGTAGAATTCTGCTAACGTGAGTTTTCTAACTAAAGGTGATTGTGGTTTAACTTGTTAAATGCTTCAAATATGAATTGAATTGGTAATGTTAGCATTTTTTGTGGGTTATGGGCCACCCACATAATCTATGGACCGGGTCCAAGGGCTTAGCTTAGGGTCCAAGAAATCCTATGTGGATTATAACTTGGAGTCCTAGGGCATGTATATGTGTGTGTGAATATATATATATATATATATGTGTATAACACACATAAACACAACTCTGCACACAATAAGGCAGCCACCATCTCCATCTCTCTCTCTTAGTTACTTTCTCTCTCTAGCCAAGTCACACTAGGGCTTGGGATTTAGCGCGTGGATACAAAGGGGGTGTTTCTAGTAGGCATTCTCATGACCCGTTCGAAGCACAAGAGTGTACACGGAAGCACTAAAGAGCAGCAGTTCGTGGGTATTATCGCCGGGCTTGTAACAACGCCGCCAAGACGATCTGTGATCGGGTATATTCCGCAAGGTATGTCCTTTACCCGACCCATATGCTTGTTTGATGCATATTTACATTATTATCAGAGCCTATAGGTTGTTGATTCGCCCGTATTTTTCCCAAAACAAATCTACCATTAAAGCTTGGTGAAGCTTTTAACATAAACTTGATGAAATCGAATTTAAAGTGGGTCTACGTGAAAACTCCAATATAAGTCCGTATTTTTTATATGGTTGTGTCCCATATGGTCTCTAGAGTCCCCCCACAAAGTCCCATGCCTTGATTATCTCAAACGAGTGAGATATAGCAAACCCTAGATTCATTTTTGGGTTAAAAACTAAATTTTTCCATAACTTTGCTCTCTGTTTTCAGAAGATTTACTTGTTTAATCGATTTGTTTTTTGGTATGATCTTGTAGTAATCCGTGAGAGCTTTCCAACGGTATAAAATTTGTAAGTTTTCGCCGAAAAACGAGTGAGATATGAGCTTGTAAAGTAGGAGAGTTGAGCAGCCCCCAAAACCCAGATTGGTTTGGATTTTGAGAAGATGAACCAGAGTTTGGTCACGCCCACTCTCGCTGAGGAGAGTGGGGCCCACTCGCTGGCCGGCGTTGGTCTGACGACCATAGGTCCGGAGAGTGGAGGTCTGTTTCTCGACCCCGGTCCTTAATATATATTTTTCATATTTTTATTGGAAAAATATTTAATTATTTAGTAATTAAAACAATTTTTGTTAATTAAAAAAAATAAGTTTTTAATGTTTAAATTCTCTTTTAATTGCTTTAAAATTATGAAAATATATGGAAAATTTAAATTTTATTTTTACTATATTAAGGACACTGTGTGGGACTAGAAATAATTTTGTGATAAGTTATTTCATAGTTTTTGATATTTTAGAGCATTGAAGATGTGTTTTGTACGTATTTTTAATTACTTAAAATATCCTAAACAAAATATTATTTTTTTGTGATTAATATATAGTGTTTAGTACACTGTAAGGGACTCTAGGATAGCTTTTGTGTAAATTATCATATATTTTTGTTATTTTAGAGCATATAATTTATGTTTTTTAGATATTTATTTAATTGCTTAAAATAGCAAAATGCATTATTAATTTTTGTAATTAATAAGGGACATTAAGGGCACTGTTTTGAGATCATATAAAATTTAGTAGGACCCATGGATAATTTTTGGTCAATTATCCAAATCATATTAATATTTTAAAGCATATAATTATGTGTTTTTGTACACATATTAAATTGCTTAAAATATATTTTTTGATTGTTAATTTATGGAATTAACACAATGTATTTTATTACACTATTTGCAATATGAGAAAATTATTTAGTAAACTTTCTCAGTTTTTGGGACATTTTAGAGCTTATATTGTGTTATGTACACAATATTAATTGTTTAAAATATAGCAAATAAAGTTGTTAATTCTTGAAATTAATAAATAGTATTTTGTACACTACTTGGGACCTTGAGAAAATTTTTAGTAAATTCTCTAATATTTTTTGTATTTTAGAGCATAAAATTTATGCTTATGGGCATCATTTTAATTGCTTAAAATATCCAAAATTGATTATTAATTTTTTAAATTAATATAGGGTGTTTAGAATACCATATTAGACCACTGAAAATCATTAGAGAACAAATTCCTCAATTTTTTTTTATTTTTTAGGAATTTAGTTGCTCATAGTTAATTTGTTTAACTAGATCAATTTATTTGTTAAATTGATTCAAAATGTTTTTTTGGGCTCCAGTAATATTCTGGAAACTTTTATTTATAATGAAAATTTTATTTTCATTTATTTAAATTTTCCATGAGGTTTTAAAATTATTGTGTTTAATTTAAAAGTCATATTTAATTAGTTTTTAAATATTTGAGAGGTTTGGAAGGGCAAATTTAATGATTAGTTTATTATTTTTGCATTAGAGGCTCGAATCATTGCACGTTTACTTAATGTTGTTTGTGATTGGATTACCATAAGACCTCTTGTCCTCTTCCTTAAATGGAGAGATGGATGAATCCATTCATTCTTGTAATAAAAAACCGCATAAGTGCTTGCCATGTGTGATTAATTAATTAATCTGGATTGAATGAATGGACGACTTAAATTGACAATCTATTTTGAGCTTATGTTGTCACGATGTATGTTCTAAGGTTGTTTTTGTATATATGTGAAAAACAAAGCATCCCTATTTTTTATGGCTATAAATGTAAAGTGAGGATGAGAGTTTCTATTTTATGTTTTGGGAAAAGCCTATTTGTAAAGGGATGAATTTCTTTATTTTCACAATATATGCATTAATTACTTTAGCGTGAGCTCTAGATTGTCAATTCGGGCCCACGCAGGGCCTATGCGCATTCATGTGTGTATGGCGCAATTACATTATTATTGTGGATGATGGTAGATAAGTTTAGTACTATCCATGTATGTATGTTTAGAAAAATCAGTTATAAAATTTTTTTCTTGAGTTACAAGAGTAAAGTGATGACTACGAGCTTAGCGAATTTTCGATCTTGAAATTGTGATAAGGGAAAATATTTTGATAACTGGATTTTAAAACAAACATTTGTAGAAAGATGTGCATCATAATAATGTCAACCTCTTGCGCATATTATTGAATGTAGAAATTGGCACTAAAAGTAACATATACGTTTGAATGAGCTAAAATCTCTTGGAGAACTTATCTCAATCAATTATCCAACCAATTGATCCCACATTGGACCTAGGGTCCAATATTGCCAAAGGCCTATAGAATTTAATTCTAGTAAGACAATCACACGCGCTCTATTTTGATAAAGTAGCATGTATGATGATGTAATTGGGGAGTATAAGAACAACCCAATGACCTATGAATATGGAACCAGCTCTAATTTGTTTTTGGAGCATAACCACTACTAGATTGAAGAATCTGGTAATGAAGTTCGAAGTGAGGAAAAATCCCAAACACTTCATGACCGAGAATCTAAGGTTGAAATTCGGTATGATTCAAGATCTATTAGGGATTATAACCTGCACTGGTGAACATCAAGTTCAGGCTGTGATATGTTTTCAGTCTGACTCATGGATACACATGAAATAGGTCATAACATAGAACGAGATAATTAAGATTTGTTCTAATTATTCTCGGCATGTTTACCTGGCAGCTGACCGCCATAAGGGAGGTTGTATGCATGACCAGTATTTCCATAAGTGGAAGAATGCGCGAGGCCGATGGGCCCATGTGCACTAAACAGGCTAAGAGGCAGGGTGGGACTACAATAGGATGGATATTATGTTACATAGTTTGTTTTTATTGGACATAGTTATTTACGTAATAATTTCTTAAGAGTTAAAATGTTAACTCTACTTTATCTATTTCTTAAGTTACTGAGTCATTTGTGATTCTATGACTTGGCATGCTAAACTCAGATACGTAGGACAAGAAAATGATGACTCGATTAGCTGGTAATGGCTTGTGAGCTCACTTACTGAAGTTGACCTGCCCACGTGTGAGTCTTGCCTAGGTGGCAAAGCACGCCAAAAGCTTTTTCAAGTAAAGCTATAAGAGATAATCAACCTTTTAGAGCTAGTTCACTCAACCTTTGACTTATGTTTGTAAAGGCATGTTATGGTAACTCTATTTTTCTCACCTGGTCATCTCACCGCTATAAAACACTAGATTACATCAAATGTTTTACAGCTGAGGTTGAGAATTAGATTCGAGAAGACTTTTGAGTCATCTCGTATGCTAGTATTTCTCTGATTAGTTCAGAGGAACTGAGTTAGTTTCTCTGATTAGTTCAGAAGAATTGTGTGAGGACAAAGGAGCATATACAACTTTCTGTTCCAGAAAATTCTGCAATAAAATGTTATTGTAGAAGGGAGGAATAGAATACTTCTAGATAAGTCTGGATCATTGACGGCGCAAGCTAGCCTTCCAATCTTGGAAGGATGCACTCTTAGCTGCTGCCCTCATACGCATAATTGTGCCTTTACAACGTGTTTTCCAAGCTTTACAGTCTGTTTGAAAATGTTTTCGCAGTATTGCCATTGCTATAAGAATCTTGACCTCTATGAGTTAGATGAAATTGTAGACAACATACCATCTTTAAGCGAGGGTGGGGAGATATTGTGATTCCACATCTAGAAGTAGTCGCTGAAAATGGTACTAATCTGCAATCGAGTGGGAGTACACTACTAGACGCTTGTGGAAGTGTGCTAAATAGTGGGAGTACACCACTAGTTACTCAAGATTCTTAGGTAGCACAGTGTAGTTGATGAGGATGAGTTCCCCGTTGGCGTTTTGAAATCTGCGAGATGTTTTTTCCTGTGCGCATTAGTAGATGATGCTACGACAACTTCTTATGTAGAAGCGCTTTGTTCATCTGCTAAAGCTGAGTGAATATTTGCTATGAAGGATGATATGATCTCTATAGACAAAGAATAAGGTCTGTCTGGGAGTCAGTTGATATTCCGTCCGAGTGTAAGACTATTGGAAACAAGTGGGTTTTTCGAAGATTAGACTTAAGGAGGATGGTTCAGTTGACAAAGATAAAGGCGCACCTCATGGTGAGAGGTCAAACCCAAGAGTGAGTGTAGACCTTGAAGACAGAATCTCCTTAGTGGTGATATTTTGTTTTCATTCGCCTTTTCTCAGTGATTGTTGCACATTTAGTTTTAGAACTCTTTTGAAATGGATGTTGATACTGGTTTTCTCAATAGAGAGCCAAACGAAGAGATCTACATGGATCAACCTATTGGTTTTATGACCGATGGGAATGAGCCAAAGTGTGGCATCTAAATTGATCTATTTACGATCTCTAGCAATCGTTTAGGCAATGACACTTGAGGTTTCATGATTTGATCGATCTCTTTCGTTGAGATGATTAAAGAAGACCAGTGTGTGTACATTGAGCAGTCCATAAAAGGTGTTCTAATTCTTATATTGTATGACAATAATATCCTTTTTATTTAGATAAAAAGGTATGGGTCAAACCAACTGTGTGTTGGGAGTTAGGATTGTGGGAACCGTTCATAGACCTATTTTGTTCGTCTCTAGAGACTTACATAATAGAAGATTCTTGAATACTCTCGCATACAGTACTCAAAACCCATAGATACCCCAGTTGAGAAAGGAATACCCTTGACCTTAATTCAATGTCTAGAGAACGATGAGGAAGTAAGTGTCCAAAGTGCCATAAGCAACCGCAATGGGAAGCCTGACGAATACTATGTTGTATTCTTGTTCAGACATTTGCCATGCGGTTAGTTTAGTTAATCATTACAAGAATAACCTTGGTCCAGTTCACTAGAGAGCAGTGAAGATCTTTCTGCGATATGTTCACATGATTATGGATCTCACCTTATGGATGGTAGAGTTTTAGAAGTGATGAAGACAATGCGACGCTCATTCAGCGATTGAGACGAGCGCATGTCCATGTCTGTCTACGCATTCACATTAGTTGATGAAGCATTCGCTTGTTGTAGCAAGAAGCAGACATGCATCACCTTATCCATAATGGTAGTTGAGTATGTGGCTTGTTCTGCAGCCGTTCAGGAGGCTGTATGGTTAAAGGGTTCTTACATAGTGTAGGCTGCTTGCCTCAGAGCGATGAAGCAGTGTTGGTCTATTGAGACAGCACGTCAGCTCTAGTTCATGCAAAGGACCATAAGTACCACACTACATTCAAGATATGGTTGCACAAGGGGAGGTTGTTTTAGAGTACATCACTTCTGGTGGTATAATGGCTAATCTTTTGGATCAAGCCAATTTCTAGAGATTCGTTCTTGTCCCACATTAGTTGTATGGGACTCTGTAGGTTCTTATGTACTTTAACAACATTATTCTTGACATTATTATTACCAGATATTTATTAGTATAATAAAATCAATGGTTTTCCAAATTCATTATTTGTTAGTTGGATGAATGCACATTTTTGCTTTAAAGTGTCACTAGGCTTGAATCGACCTGCTCACACGGGTGATTCACCTTGGCGCCTAGATAGCGAAGTTGGACATGTGTGTCCATAGCGCTTAGATGGCGAGCAAGATGAGATCCTCATGGGGTCCATCTCCCTTATATAATTGCACACATGGGACATGTGTTTCCCCTCCATCCGGTTGCTCGGGACGTCCTTATATACTTGGGGATCGCCCCGGGGTAGCTGGCCCCGAACGTTTGGAGATTCCTTATGGGGTCCATCTCCCTTTGGCCCCAAGTTTTTGGGTATGAGCTTACCGTCCAGGAGTTTTTCTGGACGCATCGACTGTTTTTCGTACATAGGGAGACCGGGTTCTTTTCTCTCGGGGCTCGGTAGGGGAGAAAGATCATAATGAATTGCCCGAGCAACAACAAGGGTTGGAAGGATAGATTTTTCCAAGTATCCACCCTTGGACTCTGTGAACGGGCCTCGGGAATCCAGATGAGGACTTCTTGGGCGGGAGAACTGTCATGCCCCGGAACGGCATAAATAGAGAAAAATAAATTTCCTTTATGGGTCCATAAGGAATGACAGGTGAAAGTCACTAATAATCCACACCACGCAGTACTAGTCCAAAAGAACAGCAACTGTAATCAACTGAAAATAGCACACAGTGCTAACTATTACAAAATATCAGAGTATGGTCCACAGGATCACAACAGGTCTGAAGACAACAAATGCCCAAGTACCCGCTAACAAAAGGTTTAACAGAACAACCAAAAAAGAAATCTAACTATAACATCTTCAGTCTTCAACTGGCATAAGGATAGTCCTCCCTGGCGTAACCATCATCGGTGGAGCCTTCCTCTGGATAATAGTCATCAGTGTACTGGTCATTACCTGCAGAATAAGGGGCAGGATAATCTGGACGGGGAAAGTCCAGGCAATAAAAGGCCGTCAGCTTACTGAGAGCTGAGTGAGAATAAACTAACGAAGTACCAGTTATCTGAAATAAACACAAGCTTATGAAAACACGAGTTAACATCTTATTATAACCACATCTTGTTCCTTTATTCATCCTTATAAACCGACCCTTAACGTCTTATTAACCGAATACCGAACTCAACATACTCAGATGTCATGAACAGACTCAATCGTTTAACTCTACGGATACATCCTTATTCTGTCCATCGCTTTTAAGAACAATGGTCCTGTTCACCACATGTCATGGACTCCACGTCAGTCTGTCCCCAGCTTTTAAGAACAATGGTCCTGTTCACCGCATTTCAGGGATATAACGTTTCGAACAAGGCATATCAATCTATTGCCACGACTTAACGTCATCTACTAGTGATCCCAGCTTACCGCTTTTAAGAACAATGGTCCTGTTCACCGCTTTTAAGAGCATATCATAGATCATCTAGTCTATCTTAAGACTTCTTGGTCCAGCTCACCGCTTTTAAGAACCATGGTCTGGTTCACCGCTTTTAAGAGCATATCATGACCAATCGTCCATCCACGTACCATTCCCAGAACTTACCAAACCTACTTACGTTCCATTCTACATTGACACATGACAAACTCCCAATATGGCCTGACTACTCGGATTAACAGAAAGCGGACATCAAATTAATATCAGAAACAACACGTCACCCACGTCTTCATATTACTTTTTATTCATTATCCATAAATCTTTGGTGTCACATTACTCCTGTCTACCCCATAGTCGCATAATGGAATTCCAAATCAGAAATCGAACAACTAAACCTCTTATATAATAAATAGGCAAAGGAAACCATGTTCTGAACATGTCAATCGATTGGGACTAAGTTCAATCGATTGGTATCAAAGTCATGTCAATCGATTGAGAACATGTCAATCGATTGGTATCTAAAAAGTGTCAATCGATTGAAATCCTATTCAATCGATTGGGATACAACTGATGTCAATCGATTGAGATTATGTCAATCGATTGGCACTACGTCTTCTCCAGCAGATTGTAAAAACAGCATATATAAACGTACACAACATGCATGTAACCCATCTAAGCTTCATAATAACTTGCATAAACCTCACATAAAGGGACCAAGTGAGTTAGAAACTCACCTAGGGTGCGTTTGGGTGTGTTTAAGTTTGAAACCTCCAAGCTTTCTCTCTTTCTCCTCTTCTCTGTCCAGCCTTCTCTCTCTCTGTCTCCTCCTTTCTTTTCTTTCTCCTTCTGTCTGCTTCTCCTTTCTTTTCTTTCCCAGCTGCTAAGGCAGTGAGTGTGTGTGTATAGAGTGTGTATATATGTAGATATATAGATATATGTATGTATATATCTCAAGAGTATGTCTCTCCCTCTCTCAATGGTCTGAAAAACAGCCCCAAGGCCATGAATGAACAAGTATATATAGGGATATGGGATTGCCACGCGTTTAAAGCTGAAGGAAAGAAGAAAACATTTCTCAGGTTATGTCAATCGATTGAGACACCAGTCAATCGATTGGTAACAGATATTTGTAGTCAATCGATTGGAAACAATGTCAATCGATTGGGGTCATGTCAATCGATTGGAAATGTTGACACGTAATCACTTTTAGTCGGTTGAATGTAAATCGATTGGGATAACTTATCAATCGATTGGTATCAGAAAAGTGTCAATCGATTGAGAATATGTCAATCGATTGGTACTAAAATTCACCAAAAGGAAGAGAAAGTTTATATGAGTATAGAAATGAAATACCAGGTCTTATTAATATACCGAAATACAGGGTATTACATCATCCACCACTCAACAAAAGATTTCGTCCTCGAAATCAAAAGCAACAAGGTCTAAAACAAAAATGAAAACTTCTCGCGCATCTCTGACTCTAGTTCCCACGAAGCTTCTCTTTCATCATGATGCTTCCACTGAATCTTTACTAACGGAATCTCCTTGTTCCTGAGTCTCTTGATTCCTCGATCTAGAATGCGAACAGGTCCTTCGTTGAATGTAACGTCGCTGTTGACTTCGATATCCTCAAAGTTGATCTCGTGCGCTGGGTTGTGAATATACTTCCTTAGCATACTGATGTGAAAAATGTTGTGCACTCCTGACATCTTTGGTGGCAACGCAAGGCGGTAAGAAACTTTTCCAACACGCTCCAGAATCTCGAATGGTCCGATGAAACGTGGCGATAATTTGCCCCTTTTCTGACCAAATCTGACGATTCCTCGAACAGGTGAAACCTTGAGTAATACGTGATCTCCAATGGCAAACTCCAAGTCTTTGCGTCGCTTGTCAGCATAACTCTTGTATCTGGTCTGGGCTGTCTTCATCTTCTCACGTACGACTTGAATCTTCTCACTGGTTTCTCGTACCATTTCTGGCCCAAGAAGTTGACTATCTCCGACTTCGGTCCAACATAGCGGCGATCGGCAAGGTCTTCCGTACAAAGCTTCAAATGGCGCCATATCTATACTCGAATGATAACTATTATTATAGGCGAACTCGATTAAAGGTAAGTGTATCTCCCAAGTACTCTCGAAATCAATGACACAAGCTCGTAACATATCTTCCATCACTTGATTAACTCGTTCCGTCTGTCCATCTATCTGCGGATGAAAAGTTGAACTCAAGTTCAATGTCGTTCCCATCGCTGTCTGGAGACTCTTCCAGAATTCTGCAGTAAAGCGCGAATCTCGGTCTGACACAATAGAAACAGGTATTCTGTGTAACCGTACAACGTGTTGTAGATACATCCGGCTCAAACGTTCTACTGAATATGTCATGCTATAGGCAATAAAATGTGCCGTCTTAGTAAGTCGATCCACAATTACCCATATAGCATCGTGATTCTGCTGTGACTTCGGCAATCCTACCACGAAATCCATGGTTATGTGTTCCCATTTCCATTGAGGAATAGGTAACGGCTGTAGCAGTCCAGGTGGTCTCTGATGTTCTGCCTTTACTTGTTTACAAGTAAGACACTGAGAAACATACTCAGCCACTTCTCGCTTCATTCCTTCCCACCAAAAATTTCTCTTCAAGTCCTTGTACATCTTCGTACTTCCGGGATGAATCGTCATCCGTGACTTATGAGCTTCATCCAATATGTCTTTTCGGAGACTTTCTTCATTAGGTACACAGAGTCTACCCTTACATCGTAAAGCTCCGTCTGTACTAATACTCCAGACTTCTGGTTCTTTGGCTGTCATCTTGGCGAACCATAACTTTAAATCCTCTGCTGTCTGTTGAGCCTCTATGATACGACTGATCAAAGTTGGTTGTACCATAAGACATCCAAAATGTTGTCCTTTATTTGGCTCCACTGGCTGAAGATCAAATTCAGCAATTTCTTCTAATGCTCTCCATTCTCTAATTAGTAATGCAGCGATCACTAATCGAGGTTTACGGCTCAAAGCATCTGCTACTACGTTTGCTTTGCCGGGATGGTATTGCAAAGAAAAGTCATAGTCCTTGAGTAACTCCATCCATCTCCGCTGTCGCATGTTCAACTCCTTTTGAGAGAACAAATACTTCAAGCTCTTATGATCGGAGAATAGATCAAACTTTTCTCCATAGAGATAGTGTCTCCAAATTTTCAATGCAAACACTATTGCTGCTAATTCCAGATCATGCGTAGGATAATTTTTCTCATGTACCTTCAATTGTCTTGATCCATATGCGATAACATTTCCATCTTGCATAAGCACACATCCAAGTCCTTGGTACGATGCATCACTGTAGATCACATACTTTTCTCCACTCTTAGGTAATGCGAGTACTGGTGCAGAAGTCAATCTTTCTTTTAACTCCTGAAATGCACCCTCATGCTTGTCTGTCCATTCATACTTCGTCTCTTTCCTGGTTAAGTTTATCAAAGGTCCTGCTACCTTGGAAAATCCTTCTACGAATCTTCTGTAATATCCTGCTAAACCCAGAAAACTTCTGACTTCGGTCGCATTCGTCGGTCTGTTCCAGCTTAAGACTGCATCAATCTTAGATGAGTCTACCGAAATACCTTCCTGAGATATAACGTGTCCCAAGAATTTGACTTCCTATAGCCAAAACTCACACTTGCTGAACTTTGCATACAACTTGCTATCTCGAAGTGTCTGCAAGGCAACCTGTAAATGTTCCTTGTGATCCTCTTCTGTCTTTGAGTAGATCAGTATATCATCAATGAACACTATAATGAATTTATCCAGATATAGTCTGAATACTCTATTCATCAAGTCCATAAATACTGCTAGCGCATTCGTCAATCCAAAAGGCATAACTAAAAACTCGTAATGCCCGTATCTTGTCCTGAATGCAGTCTTCGATACATCCTCTGGTCGAACTAACAATTGGTGGTATCCTGAACGTAAATCGATCTTGGAAAAGATCCTAGATCCTTGTAACTGGTCGAATAGATCATCTATCCGAGGAAGTGGATATCTATTCTTAATCGTAACCTTGTTCAACTCCCTGTAGTCTATACAGAGTCGAAGTGTTCCATCCTTCTTCTTTACAACAGAACTGGTGCTCCCCAAGGTGACGTACTCGGACGAACAAATCCTAGATCTTCGAGTTCTTGAACTTGCTTCTTCAGTTCTAACATCTCAGTTGGTGCCATCCTGTATGGAGTCTTAGAAATAGGCAATGTACCAGGTACTAATTCCACACAGAAGTCTATTTCTCTTTTCGGTGGAAGTCCTTTAATATCCTGAAATACATCCAGAAAGTCTCGTGCAATAGGTATTTGATCCATCTTAAGCTCCGTACTTGTACTAATGATCGTAGCCAAACCATTCGTAAGGAACATGTCGCTTGTCAGTTGACACTGAAATCTGATCGTCGACTTTCCTCGTATTGGAAATACAATCGTTCTAGTAGGGCAATCCAGATTGGCACTGTACTTAGTTAACCAATCCATCCCTAGGATAACATCGAATTCTGACATCGACAAAACTACCAAGTCTGCGGAAAGATTCCTATCTCCCAAAGTCAAAGGGCAATCTTTACACACTTTACTCAACTTAACTGTCACTCCCAATGGTGACACATCATTCAGTGTTGACTCAAGTGTTTGGGGTTCTAAACCCAACTGACGCACAATCTTAACAGCAATAAAAGAACGTGCGGCTCCAGTATCAAATAAAGCTTTAACTGGACTATGAAAGAGTACAAGTGTGCCTTCCAAATGTTGCTGCTCATCAGCATTAAAGCCTGCTTCTCCTGGAATAATAGCATTCATTCTCGTCTGATCAGGAGGTCCTTGGATTCCTTGCACTGGTGCCCCGTAGTGTCCTCCTTGTGGTGCACGACAATCCTTGCTCACATGCCCTGGCTTATTGCAGTTGCGACAGACGATATCTGGCCTGCGATTTGATCTATGGGCAGTGCAGTTCCTTGCAATATGTCCGGGTTTTCCACAGTTAAAACAACCTCCAGTGTTGCTTGGCGGGGCTGTCAGTAATGCCTGTGGCTGTGACCCCTGTCGGCGATATTGTTGAGGTCGATTATAACTCTGCTGCGGTTTCCTGGTTCCTTCCCAGGTTCTCTTGTTTCCTTGAAAATTTTCCTGAGGTCTCCATCCTTGGGTATTTCTCGGTGGTCGATTATGGAAATTCCTCTGTTGAAACCCTCGTGACGACTGAGGTCGATTCGTCTGTGATTGTTGTACTGGATTAGCATCCTTTTCTAATCCTGTAGCAAATCTAACAATTTCCTCATACGACTGGTTCAGATGACCAACCATCATATGTCTGAGGTGGGGGTTCAGTCCTTGGTGAAATCTCTTCACCTTCTTCTGCGGAGTGTCTATCATATGCTGAGCAAATCTGGATAGACGCTCGAACTGTGTTGTATATTCCCGTATATTCCATCCTCCTTGAATTAAATTGAGAAAGTTCCTTTCCTGTTGATCTCTCTCATCTTCTGGAAAATACTTCTCCAAAAATCTGCCTTTGAATGTCTTCCATGACATAGCTCTAGCGGCATCGATCCCAATAGTGGCTTGTTCAGCTTCCCACCAATCTGCGGCGGCGTAAGTAAGCTGAAACGTAGCAAGGCGACGTTTCTCTTGTTCGCTGCATTCCAATGCTTCAAATATTAACTCCATCTCTCTTATCCATTGTTCTGCTTTCCATGGTTCTGTTAGTCCATCGAACTTTTCGGGACGCAACCCACGAAAATTTGCTAATAGCTTATCTCCAGTCTGTCTTGGTGGCGGGGTGCAAAAGGTCTCTGGTGGGTGGAGTGATTATATGTATCCCCCACATGCTCCATTCTCTGCATAAATGCTTCGAAAATTCCGGTTGGGTCCATTCCCTCTGGAATAGGTGCTCCATTACGCGCTTGGTGATTTCTCAAGGGTCCTACCATGATGATAACGAGTATCGCCTACAAGAGACATATGGATCAGCTGAAAGTCTTCACGTAGAAACAAACTCAAGATAGAATAAGAAACAGCTAGACTAACAATTTTACTAAACAACACTGCACAACGCAACAACCAAACAATAATAAAAGTACTGCTCGTATATATATATATATATATTATCAAAAGATGTACCGTATAGTACACACTAGTAAAATCGTGTACCATATGGGACAAGAGTTACAACAACTAAAGTTAGCTAATACTATACAAAGCTATGGTCAATAGCTATCTCTCAAGCTCCCAAAAATCTGGTGGACAACATGTCCTAATATAAACTAACAAAATCTACACCCTGCCGATCCTGACTCAAAAGTCGTCAGCATCTGATCCTGCTGGTGGTGCCTCGTCCTCTGGGTCAATATCCATCTCCTCGAGTGGATCATCCTCAACTGGTGCGACAAGATCTCCGACTACTACCCCTATATCCCAATCCTCTATCATCTCTGCATCATCGTCCTCCATCACGTCTGCTATCGCCTGGTTAACGACATCAACAGCTACTGCGGCAAAACCGTCAGCTATGTCAAGAGCTCCTGCTATCGCGGCCTCTCCTATATCAAAACCTGCTGGCTGAGCGATCATCTGAGCTATCCATCCTACTGCCATATCGGCCATGGCTGCCATATGCATAATCGGTCCGGCTGGTATCTGAAGCACAACAGGTACCTCTGGCACAACTACCTCCTCGTCGGGCGCATCCTCATCTACTACAATGTCTGCCTCAATAGCCTCTGGGTCTGGTACTGGATCCTCTGGCTCAAACTCTGGCTCCTCGGGGTCATCCTCAGGTTCATCATCATCTGCATCGTCTGCATGCTCATCCTCTACTGGGTCCTCATCATCCATCGGCTCCTCCTCTCCATCTCCATCCATGTCCTCATCGGGATGCTCATCCTTGGGCTCTAGATCCTCCTCATCCTCAATCGGCTCAGGCTCTGGCTCTGGGACGGGTACTGGTGATGGTGGGGCTGCTGGAGCTGGTACAATTACAGTCTCTGGTGGACCGGCTACAATAGCTCTCAACTCAATCTCGTCCATCTCTGGCTTACTCAAAACTAGTCGTAACATCTCCTGGCAAATGTCTCTACCGACCCTGGCAGTATGGTAAGAATCCATGCGCATCTGTGTCGGGTGAGTACTCCTGGTCACATAAAGCGCTCTCCACATGTCCTCCTCTAAATGTCGACTAGCTATCTGGCACACACGCTCACGATAAAACTCTGGGTCAGCTGGCTCCACGGTATCTCCATGGATAATATGTCCTCCATAAGTATCGGTCACAAACTGGTGAAACTCCGGATCCATGCTATCCTGCAAAGGAAACTATCTATCGTCAGGAAGACGAACTTATCTTATACTCATATCTCATCTCAAAGAATCTTAACAACACTAGGACCAGATGGTGTGGAATGATCGGTGAACGACAGTATCACCCCCTAGAGTACCAAACTCAGGCTCTAATACCAAAAACCCTGTCACGCCCCGGAGCAGCATAAATAGAGAAAAATAAATTTCCTTTATGGGTCCATAAGGAATGACAGGTGAAAGTCACTAATAATCCACACCACGCAGTACTAGTCCAAAAGAACAGCAACTGTAATCAACTGAAAATAGCACACAGTGCTAACTATTACAAAATATCAGAGTATGGTCCACAGGATCACAACAGGTCTGAAGACAACAAATGCCCAAGTACCCGCTAACAAAAGGTTTAACAGAACAACCAAAAAAGAAATCTAACTATAACATCTTCAGTCTTCAACTGGCATAAGGATAGTCCTCCCTGGCGTAACCATCATCGGTGGGGCCTTCCTCTGGATAATAGTCATCAGTGTACTGGTCATTACCTGCAGAATAAGGGGCAGGATATTCTGGACGGGGAAAGTCCAGGCAATAAAAGGCCGTCAGCTTACTGAGAGCTGAGTGAGAATAAACTAACGAAGTACCAGTTATCTGAAATAAACACAAGCTTATGAAAACACGAGTTAACATCTTATTATAACCACATCTTGTTCCTTTATTCATCCTTATAAACCGACCCTTAACGTCTTATTAACCGAATACCGAACTCAACATACTCAGATGTCATGAATAGACTCAATCGTTTAACTCTACGGATACATCCTTATTCTGTCCATCGCTTTTAAGAACAATGGTCCTGTTCACCGCATGTCATGGACTCCACGTCAGTCTGTCCCCAGCTTTTAAGAACAATGGTCCTGTTCACCGCATTTCAGGGATATAACGTTTCGAACAAGGCATATCAATCTATTGCCACAACTTAACGTCATCTACTAGTGATCCCAGCTTACCGCTTTTAAGAACAATGGTCCTGTTCACCGCTTTTAAGAGCATATCATAGATCATCTAGTCTATCTTAAGACTTCTTGGTCCAGCTCACCGCTTTTAAGAACCATGGTCCGGTTCACCGCTTTTAAGAGCATATCATGACCAATCGTCCATCCACGTACCATTCCCAGAACTTACCAAACCTACTTACGTTCCATTCTACATTGACACATGACAAACTCCCAATGTGGCCTGACTACTCGGATTAACAGAAAGCGGACATCAAATTAATATCAGAAACAACACGTCACCCACGTCTTCATATTACTTTTTATTCATTATCCATAAATCTTTGGTGTCACATTACTCCTGTCTACCCCATAGTCGCATAATGGAATTCCAAATCAGAAATCGAACAACTAAACCTCTTATATAATAAATAGGCAAAGGAAACCATGTTCTGATCATGTCAATCGATTGGGACTAAGTTCAATCGATTGGTATCAAAGTCATGTCAATCGATTGAGAACATGTCAATCGATTGGTATCTAAAAAGTGTCAATCGATTGAAATCCTATTCAATCGATTGGGATACAACTGATGTCAATCGATTGAGATTATGTCAATCGATTGGCACTACGTCTTCTCCAGCAGATTGTAAAAATAGCATATATAAACGTACACAACATGCATGTAACCCATCTAAGCTTCATAATAACTTGCATAAACCTCACATAAAGGGACCAAGTGAGTTAGAAACTCACCTAGGGTGCGTTTGGGTGTGTTTAAGTTTGAAACCTCCAAGCTTTCTCTCTTTCTCCTCTTCTCTGTCCAGCCTTCTCTCTCTCTGTCTCCTCCTTTCTTTTCTTTCTCCTTCTGTCTGCTTCTCCTTTCTTTTCTTTCCCAGCTGCTAAGGCAGTGAGTGTGTGTGTATAGAGTGTGTATATATGTAGATATATAGATATATGTATGTATATATCTCAAGAGTATGTCTCTCCCTCTCTCAATGGTCTGAAAAATAGCCCCAAGGCCATGAATGAACAAGTATATATAGGGATATGGGATTGCCACGCGTTTAAAGCTGAAGGAAAGAAGAAAACATTTCTCAGGTTATGTCAATCGATTGAGACACCAGTCAATCGATTGGTAACAGATATTTGTAGTCAATCGATTGGAAACAATGTCAATCGATTGGGGTCATGTCAATCGATTGGAAATGTTGACACGTAATCACTTTTAGTCGGTTGAATGTAAATCGATTGGGATAACTTATCAATCGATTGGTATCAGAAAAGTGTCAATCGATTGAGAATATGTCAATCGATTGGTACTAAAATTCACCAAAAGGAAGAGAAAGTTTATATGAGTATAGAAATGAAATACCAGGTCTTATTAATATACCGAAATACAGGGTATTCCAAGAACTAAGGGGTAAGTTAGTGCCGTAACTTCCTTTCACTTCCTTTTCTTTGATTTGAGACTAACTGCGTTACATTTTGCATTGCAGCGGGGTCAGCCAGCCAACCTAGTATTCCTGGAGAGTGCCAAGAGAGAATCAAAAGCTTGGCGGACCGTCCTATCAATATTTGGGACGTTCTAAACCGCTCGGGAGATCAGAGAGGCGATCACCGACCAGAACACCCTGCTGAGGCCCCTGTCTTTCCCTCAATCATCTCGGGTAAGAGTTTGATCGGCAACTTAATTTTGGTTATCCTTCATTGTCTCGTTGCTCTGATTACTGACTTCGTGGCTGCTTTTTTTTTATAGAAATGGCCCCAAAGAGGAATTTGGAGTAGTTGAGGGAGAGGCAGGCCGCTGCTAGTGTTACTACCGCCTAGTTAGCGGTGGCACAAGGAAAAAGGCATGCCGTTGAAACCTTGGACAGCGAACGCCCGTTGAGGAGAATCCGGCACGGGATTGCGAATCGTCCGGAACCCGTCGGGACTTCAGCTCCCCACGTGGTGGTGGCCGAGACTTCCCCTCGAGCAGGAATACCGTCCGGGGTGCCGGTTGAGGAATCGGCAGTGATCAAGGAGAGGGTCAAGTCCGCCCTTCTCCCCAGCCAGGTGGAGGCGTGTGCAAACATATCTCCCGAGGCATTTCAGGGATGGTTATACAGTCTTCCTATATGGTAAACACTTGGCGCTTCTGCTCCTCTTTATCACAACTTCTCATGTGTTTAACTTGTTAACCAACCATCTTGGATTTTTTGTAGGTCGGCTGCATGGCCGCAGGGGCTGAGTCCTTCCTGCTCTCTTTGGCGGGGAGGGCCGCTGCTGCTGAAGCCGCTCTGTCTGAAGAGCGAGCGACCTCGGAGGCCAGGAAAAATGCCCTAGCATTGGAGAAGGATAAGGTGAAGGGCTTGGTCCTGAGCCTTGGTGCAGCCCAGGCGGAGTTGGCAACTGCCCTGGCAGATATGGAGGTGACACGACTAGAAATGTGTTCTCTAAAGAGTACGTCTAAGTGTAGACGGTCGCGTCGCGTTAAAACCGGTAAGACCGGGTCGAATCCCAAAGGACGGAAGATAAAGGCAGAAAGATCAAGATTGAATCCTAAAATGAAATAAAAGATGATTTCTTTAAAGTGGAGGATCTAACAATCCTATTGAATTTGGGATAAAATATTGAAGAAATAAAAGTTGAGCAAAAACCAAATTAAGCACGAACAAACAATATAGTTTAAATTATATATGAACAAGGTGTAGGGAAGAATGTGAATCCACAGAGTCCTAACCATTACCATGATTTAACAATGATGAACAACCGGGGCTTCATCCTTATAGTATTCCATATTTCAAAAAATGATTAAGTTAAGTATCCTAGACACTAGGTATATGAATCTCTCATACTTTGTGGTTTGTTTACCTAACTTATTTATGAAGGACTGAAATATTAGTTAATTAAAACCATGAACAATAACCAACAGATTGGATAAGAAATATTCGATGTGTTTGTCATAAGCGTTCATTGAATTAATTAATCAAAAGAGCTTATATTTCAAAATCATATTGCAATTTGAACTTATAAAGATCAATTTGGACTTAATTTCTGAAATAAAAGTTACTGGAATACAGAAAGGAGTCAACCCAAGTCATTTACACATCAATCGATTGATATTAATGTCAATCGATTGACATGAAATGACTTCCAATCGGTTGACATATAATCAATCGATTGACTTGGAATCTAATGTCAATCGATTGGGTTCTGCTTCCAATCGATTGACACTGATTCTTAAACAGAATCATGGCAGTGGGCTGGGAACAATGTTTCTTCACATTATTCCCAACCAAAACTCTAAGCTAGCATATTTTGCACCTCGTGAATGGAAACAAATTGAGAAATTACATTAATTAGAGACATGGATTAAATTTGAAATATTAGACTTATCAAAAACCAACTAAAACTGTAATGAAATTCGTAATCAAATAATTTCTCAAGCAGCAAACAACAAAAGAATAACCTGAGCTTTAGGCTGAAATCAAATTATAGGATCCTCTGACTTGAACTTGCTTAAAACTAACAACAATGGTAAAATCCTACAAAACAAATACAAAATGAGCCAACCCCCGACCCTTTTTACTCTCCTTTCTATATATAGTGTTAAATCCACGAGCTGAAGGTGTCCAGGTTCATTCCATAACGGATGGTCGTCGTCCTGATTGCTGAAATCTTGCACCATTAACACAGATTGGTTCCAGTTTTAATCAATTGATTGACAAAAGTATCAATCGATTGGTAAAAATTCAATCGATTGGTCAAAATGTAAATCGATTGATCATGAAAAGAAGTCAATCGATTGATATAATGTCAATCGATTGGTACCAAGACTTCATCTACATATTTCTTGATTTATTCCTTTCAACCTGTTACTCATTCCAACTTCAGAACCTGCATTCTAGAAGGCTAAGCACAACAATATGCCACAGAAATAGATTATTGTGTAAAGAAACGAATTAAAACACAAGTGCAAGTAACACTAGAGAAATGGGGTCAAATCTAGTCAATTTTCACTCTTTATCGAGCTAATATTAGGCAAATATCAGCTCTCATCACGACCCCCGACTAGCGCTTTGCTAGTCTCTAGCAATGAAGCGGAATTAACGCAAACTAAGACGAACAACAATTGACGTTACAGTTTTATTTGAGCTAAAACAAAAGAGAAATCCTAACTCACTTTCGCAGGAATCGCGGTTGCATTTAGCGTTTGCAACAAGCCTTTGAACCCTTAGGTTTATCCTAATGGACGAGTTGTGTCTCGTGAGGGTTTTCAGAGAATTTACCCACAAAATTCAACTGTCGAGCTTTCTAAACTCATCAAAGAACTTCATTCTCTCCTTTATGCTAAAAATTCTGCTTCACAAAGACATAAATCCCTTTATCATGCTATGGAAATAAACAACATGTTACGAAGTAACTATTCAAGTCAAAACTACATCCACAGCCTTTATATATCCTTGTGTGTGTGTGGAGTTCACAACCACGATTGAAATCTTTATCTCAGAATTATATAGATTGACATGTTCAAGATTTCATAGTTTCAACTCAATTCTCACACGGTTTATGCTCAAGAAAAAATCACTCTGAAACTGGCGTAAAAATTATGCATTCATAGTATGAAGCCTAAATGAGTAAATATAAAGGCGATCAAGCATGCTTACATACCAGACACTGAAGAACGCTTATTTTGAGGTGCATGAGTCTCATGAATGGAATACCAATTACTACAGGAGCGATCTACTGTGGAAAACTCATTTCATACTCGAGATTTATTAAAATTATCTAGAATCCTTAGGACTTGTGACAGAAATATGAAGAAAGGTTAAAGATAGTGAAATGTGGAAATGGGTTCAAGCATGTGACATAGTAATATAAACTTCACTTCACACCCTTTTTTTTTTTTTTTTTTTAAAAAAAAAAAAATCAAATCTCCAATTTCTTTTATTTCTTCACTTTCACCGATTTTAAAAAAAAAAAAAAAATCAAATCTCCAATTTCTTTTATTTCTTCACTTTCACCGATTCCTCTTTTTTTTTTTTTTTTTACTTCTTCTCTTCCTCCTTTAACTATTCTCACAAAACCGTCACATGCTCGACTATAGATATGTATTTGTAGGTAGAGGCATTGATTTGTAATAGGTAAGTGGGAGTTTTAGACTTTCTCGGGTGATGAGGCGAGAAATCGATGGCCTAAATCATCTTCTAAACATAATAACTTATCTCGAGTATTTCCTGAATTTTTAAATTAGTAGATCTTGAACGTTCTCCTGACGCATCAGCCAAATGAAACAAGAATGAGACTCTCAACAAGATAAAAGTGCATTTCAAGAATTGACACGAGGTTTTTTTTTTTTTTTTTTTTTTTTGCGATTAACCCTCAGAATAAAAGAATGGCTCGAAACTCACTAGGGTTTAAAGTTTTACTATTAATCTATTCACATGACAATCGTATTTCACTCTAATTCAAAGATTCTTTCATGATTGTCAACTCGTGCAAATGCTTTCAGGATATATTTATGCTATGGACGTAAAACCAGATTAGCGACTAAGTAACATGTAATTGAAATCCATAATATGACAAGAAAGAAATGAATGTATCATTGCACAATGAAATTAGCTAGGAGAAACGAGGTTTTGAAAGTTAGAAACTCAACATCAGCATTTTTTTTATTTTATTTTATTTTTTTTAAGAACAACATGGAAGTTCTAATATTAAACAGGTGTGTATTTTAAATTCAAGAAAAACACAGGTGGATATCTACTTCCTACCCCCAACTGAAATCGACATTGTCCACAATGGAAGCATTTCAAGTAAAAGAAGATGTCACATGATTCAAGCATTTCAGTACACATCAGAGAATCCACCTGTTTCAATATACCAACCTCCACAAACAACCAAGATCAAACAGCAATAGCATGGATAATAATCGAGGGCATACATACAATAAAAACATAATCCATAAGCAACAGAACTATCGATATAGCCATATCCAAAGAGTCCAATAAAGTTCATGTACAGATAGAAAACCCAAAAATCATCATTCAGCTCTAAACAACCAACCAAACCATAAAATATCTACAAAAACAAAATAAAACTGACACAAGAGAGATCACAAGATATAAAATAACAGAACACTCTCCTCCTCTCAAAAACTCCCTCCTAAGGCTCAACAGTTTGGTCACCAGATAGCACGGGCGCACCATCATGACCTGGATCAACAACTACCTCACCGTCACCCTCAGCAGTTGTCCCAGTCTGGGCGACAGCCGCCGGGTCACTCATAGCCGGCGGGGGATCAACAGCTGGAGGTGGTGGCGGTGGAGGTGTCTCTAAGATATCTCCCTCTGGTGGAGCTGACGTAGAAGCTGGAGCCATCGAAGGAGGTGGCATAGATGAGTGCAAGGACTGCTCAATCCCTAGCAGCATCAAAATCTGCTCTATCTAACCACCTAGCAGCTCGAGTCTCCCCTGCACAGCATCACGATCCAACAACATCTGAGCAGCCATCAATAACTGCTGTGCAGTGAGCTCTCTAACCATCCCCTGAAGCTGTACTCTCGCATCTCTCTCCTCAATAAGAAGATCATAAACAGTCTGGAGAGATACCGGAGCGGACGTGGATGCTGCAGGAGGCTCTCTTTTCCTCAACTCATACTGACCCTCAGCCGCTGGCGTCCCTGGGTCGTCATCTTCCTCCTCAACAACAACTGTATCCTGACCCTCCGCCTCTGGCGTCCCTGGGTCATCGTCCTCTTCCTCAGACGAAGTTTCTTCCCTCTTTCTCTTCTTTTTCTTACTACTCTCTCCTACTTTCCCTTTTCCTTTTGATAATTTTTTGAATTGTGCTATTGATCGTCTAGCAGCAGACTCACCAAAAACTCCAATCTTCGACTTTTGGAATGCCTCACCTGCAGGAATTGCCAACCCAGCCTCCTCACAAACTCTATGGATTACCCAAGCACCCTTGAGGTGCTGGGCCTTACTCGGATGGGGAGGATGCAGCAAAGTCTAATTTATATGTCGTGGGGAGGATGCAGCTACAGAGGACCAAATGAAGCAGGTGATAATCCATCGTCAGATTATGATCGTCGAAAACTGTAATCCCCGTGTACTTTTTGATTTTGCCGCCTGATATCTCTGTAGATACAACATCAAACGACGGGAAGGGACGATCGGCATGGATAGGGTATAGATGATCTGGCACCTCCGCAATACCCAAAGCTCTGGCCACCGTGGGAGGACTAAACTCAATCTGGCGACCTTGAACGCAAGAGAAATATGTGTACGGAACATTTGGAGCCTTTACCATGCTCGCACATGCTGATCGAATCCAGGAAGCATAAACTCTCTTTTGAACAGTGAGGACAGGAAGCCAGCTCGGAAAAGCGCGTAAACGCGTGAGATAAAATGGTGGATGCTCGTCACTCCACAAGTTCTCGAATTGTCGCTTAACCATAACATCTCTCGTTCGGAAATACTTGGTAAACCACGTATTTTCTTTGTCGTTCCTAAACCCGTGGGCTAGCGGTGGGTCAGGAATATCGAGCAATGTGGATTTTTCCGGGTGGGGTCCACGGTCTTTTGGCTTTGGAGCCATGGGAGCTGAAAATGGAAGCAAAACAGAGAGTTAGGATGAAAGAAAGAAGATTCTGCTTCTCTATTTATGTCAATCGATTGACATAAATTATCAATCGATTGAAGTTGAATTACAATCGATTGAGCCCTAATGTCAATCGATTGACATCAGCGATTTAAGGGGGCTGCCCACAACAAGGTCTCACGCCCCCCCTATCATCAATTTAGTGGTCTTATGACCATGAGGGGCTCCCTCTATCGTTTTGAATCAAGAATGATGAGGAAAAGAAAGGTTGTGAGTTTTGGGTTACCTCGATCAAAATCGCTGCAAAAACTGTGCCCACAAGTGATTGAGAATGAGATTGTTGATGATGAATGATGATGATGCTGAGATTTGCGGCCCAAATCACTCTCATTCTTCTCTCCCTCTGCTCACACGAGGACAGTGGCGGTAGGGATGGTGTGGGCGAGGCGACGGTGGAGATGGAGAGATGAGATTGATGATGATGAGGATGGGGGAAAAGGGGATGTAGAAATGATGATAGAAATCAGGGGGGGGTCTCCTACTCACTCCCTTGGAATCGCCTCCTCTCCCTCTCTCTGAAAGTTTTGAAATGAAATGAGGGAGAGGGAGATAAACAGACTTTACGTCTGGAAGGATTGTCAATCGATTGACAAGAAATGACAATCGATTGATAAAAGAGTTCAATCGATTGACATAGAAGTTCAATCGATTGATATAGAAGTTTATGGGAACCCAAATGTTCTTCATGTAATCACCCCCAACAGTTTAAGAATGCATTTTCGAGATAGAAACAAGACTTTGAGCATTCAAATAAAGATCAAACCCATCAGTCACACAAGTAGGAAGAATTTATTCAGAAATCATCAATCTTATTTCTCAAAGTGGATTCTCAACATCCAAAATTACAAGATCTTGGTTGGAAACGAATAAATGAAAATAAAACCAAAAATAGAATTCTGTCTTATTCATTTGCTACCGGAGTTATCAATTCTGCTCAGGTTCTGGGGAAGAGAAGTCTTCTCCTTCAACATAATCCACGAAATACTCCACGACTTCTCCATCCAAGTTCAACTGAAGATCATCCAGAATCTCTCGAACTGCGCACAGCAAATCCCAGGTATTCATGTTGGCGATTGCCGCATTAGGGGAATCTAGGCATGAGCCGGAGAGTGGAGTAAAAATTGGCCTTTCTTGTTCCCTCTATTCTGGAGTTCCTGGAGAACGGACCCCATGGTAGAGCAAATGTGGTAGGTAATGCAATGGATTCATCTGCCATGGATTCATCCTATAGCCAATCAAAAAGACAGAATAAGAACAAAAGGAACCAGAAATAGAGAAGCACACAAAGAAAAGAAAACTATTATACAACAACATCAGATTCTCAAATTCTCAAGAAGAGTAATCAGGATCATCCAGTTGGATGGTCTCTGATTCTGGTTCGAATCTCTCCAAAAATGGCTTTAAACGCTGCCCATTGACTTTAAATGCGTTTCCATTTTTGGGATTAACAATTTCTACTGCTCAGTGTGGAAATGCTTCTTTGACAATAAAGGGTCCTATCCATCTCGACCTTAGCTTTCCGGGAAAAAGATGAAGCTTTGAATCGTAAAGTAACACTTTCTGTCCTGGTTCAAGCTTCTTTCTCAGGATCGATCGATCATGCTTAGCTTTTAATTTTGATTTATACGTTCGAGCACGATCATATGCATCATTCCTGATCTCCTCTAATTCATTGAGTTGTAACTTCCTCAATGTACCACTCTCATGAATGTCAAAATTAAGCAGTCTAGTGGCCCAGTATGCCTTATGTTCCAGTTCCACAGGTAAATGGCAAGCTTTTCCATAAATCAACCTATAGGGAGACATTCCAAGGTTCGTCTTGTACGCCGTCCTGTATGCCCATAGAGCATCAGTTAGACGTGACGACCAGTCCTTTTTGTTGGTGTTAATAGTTTTCTCCAGGATATGTTTGATTTCCCTATTAGCTAGCTCTGCTTGACCATTTGACTATGGGTGATATGATAAAGCAATCTTATGGTTAACCCCATATTTTTTCATCAGTGCCTCAAAAGGCTTATTGCAGAAATGGGTTCCACGATCGCTAATCATGGCCTTTGGTGTTCCAAACCTCGAAAGAATATTTTCTTTTAAGAATGAAATCACTGTTCTGTGATCACTTTTTCTTGTCGGAATGGCCTCAACCCATTTGGACACGTATTCAACCGCCAAAAGCATATATTCATAATGAGAGGATGGCGGGAATGGTCCCATGAAATCAATACCCCAGCAATCGAAGATTTCAATTGTAATGATCGGGGTCATCAGCATTTCATTTCTCTTAGACAAGCTCCCTAACATTTGGCATCTAGCACAAGCTCTACAGAATGCATAACAGTCTTTGAAAACTGTCGGCCAGTAGAAACCGCTACTAAACACCTTTTGAGCAGTTTTCTGAGCTGAAAAATGGCCACCACAGGCCTCTGAGTGGCAGGAAGCTAGAATTTGAGAGATATCCTCCTCAGGGACACATCACCTAATTACTTGATCCGCACAGTACTTAAACAAGTACAGATCATCAAAGTAAAACCATCGGGCGATGGATAGAAACCTCTATCTGTCGGGGGTGGACTAATGAGATGGGGTCTCCCCTGTTGCCAAGTAATTGACAATGTCAGCATACCAGGGTAAGCTAGTTGCAGCAAAAAGATGTTCATCTGGGAAAGATTCGCTGATCGGAATGGATTGTGAAGAATTGTCTTCAAACGTCAATCGTGAGAGGTGATCAGCTACAACATTCTCCACCCCCTTTTTATCTTTGATAATCAAATCAAATTCTTGGAGTAGGAGAATCCAGCGTATTAATCGATGTTTGGTATCCTTTTTGGACATCAGATACTTCAACGTAGCATGATCAGTGAAGCAAATGATCTGCGAACCAATAAGATATTGCCTGAATTTTTCTAATGCAAATACAATTACCAGCAACTCTTTTTCGGTAGTAGAGTAATTACGTTGAGCTCCATCAAGAGTTCTGCTAGCATAGTAGATCACAGTAGGCCTCTTGTCCTTCCTTTGTCCTAAAACAGCTCCAATCGCTGTGTCACTTGCATCACACATCAGCTCAAAAGGAAGACTCCAATCCGGAGATTGCATTATCGGAGCTGTTGTGAGGTGATGTTTGAGTTTATCAAAGGATTCCTGACACCTGCTGTTCCACTCAAATGGTTGGTCCTTAACAAGGAGTTGGCACAGTGGCCTAGATACAGCACTGAAATCCTTAATAAACCTCCGGTAGAAACCGGCGTGACCTAAAAACGATCGTATTTCTTTCACTGCGGTGGGGACAGGAAGATTAGAAATTATATCAATCTTTGCCTTGTCTACCTGTATTCCCTCAGCAGACACGATATGTCCCAAGACAATCCCTTTTGTCACCATAAAGTGACATTTTTCCCAGTTGAGGACCAAATTCTTATCCTCGCATCTTTTCAGGACTTTCTGGAGGTTCTCTAAGCAATCATCAAAGCTACTACCAAATACGGAGAAGTCGTCCATAAGAACCTCCATGATCTTTTCCACCATATCGCTGAAGATGCTCAGCATACACCTCTGGAAAGTGGCAGGTGCGTTGCACAATCCAAATAGCATCCGGCGATATGCAAATGTTCCAAACGTACAGGTAAAAGTGGTTTTCTCTTGATCAGCAGGATCAATTTCAATTTGGTTATAACCACTATAACCGTCCAGGAAGCAATAGAATTGGTGACCTGCTACTCTTTCGAGCATTTGATCCATGAAAGGTAATGGGAAATGATCCTTTTGAGTCACCACATTCAATCTTCTATAATCAATACACATGCGCCAGCTTGTGGTCACACGTGTTGGTACCAATTTTCCTTCTTTATTTTCTACCACTATAATGCCAGCTTTCTTTGGCACTACTTGAGTCGGACTCACCCAAGGACTATCTGAGATTGGATAAATAACCTCAACATCCAACAATTTCAGAACTTCCTTCTTCACTACCTCTTGCATGTTTGGGTTTAGTCGCCTTTGCATTTGACGACAAGGTTTGGCATCTTCCTCAATGTAAATCCTGTGGGTGCATATAGATGGACTAATTCCTCTTAAATCAGCAACGGTCCATCCTAACGCATTTCTGTGTTGCTTAAGCAACTATATCAGTTTACTTTCCTGTTCGTGATTTAAAACGGATGAAATTATCACAGGAAAGGTCTTCTTTTCTCCCAGAAACACATATTTCAATTCTTTTGGGAGCTTTTTCAATTCTAACTCTGGAAATTGCAGGTTCGACGGCACAGCCAACTTGGTCTTTGGCGGTAGTTGCTCATATTGAGCCGTCCACATTGTTCTTGCAACTTCCTCTTCAATAACCTCCAATATTGCACATATCTGGCTCATCATCTCATCTTGTGGAGTGTATCTATCCAATTCATAACATGAGTTAGTCATAATGGACTCCACGGGATCAGTGTGAGCAGTTGAATCAAAGCAATCTTGAATTACTGATTCTACCCAATTCACTTCCTCTTCCTCATCATCAAAATCTTCAATTTTAGGATTTAAAAAGATCTTGATATTCAATGTCATGTTCCCGAACACAACGGTCATTACTCCACTCCTAACTTTAATAGTTGCATCAATTGTTGCTAGAAAAGGACGTCCGAAGATCACCGGAATCTGAGCTTTAGCATTGTAAACAGGTTCGGTGTCTAGAACAACGAAGTCAACAGGAAAGACAAAAGTGTCAATCTGGACTAAGACATCCTCCAACACTCCTCACGGATATTTAATTGATCGGTCCACAAGTTGGAGTGTAATGCGAGTAGGTTTAAGTTCTCCCAACCCTAACTGTTGGTAAACAGTGTAAGGTAAGAGATTAACACTCGAACCTAAGTCGAGCAGAGCGTTGTTTACTTTCTTTTGACCGATTATGCAAGAAACCGTTGGTGTGCCTGGATCCTTGTACTTAGGAGGCAGGTCGTGTTTTAAAATTGCACTCGTCTGGCATGCCAAGTAAGCACTCTTCTTAACACTTTGCCTCCTTTTAACAGTGCACAAGTCTTTTAGGAACTTGGCATAGGAAGGTACTTGTTTAATTGCGTCTAGGAGTGGGAGATTGATTTTTACTTGTTTGAATAACTCCAGAAACTCCTGACTTCTAGTTTCTTGTTGAGGTTTCTTCAACCTCTGAGGATATGGTGCTGGAAAAGGGCATTTGGGTGCCTCCTCAAGGAGAGGTTCTTTTCCGGGCCTTTTCTGTATTTTGGTATCCTCGGGAACTGTTATTTCGGGCTCAGCTGTTTCGCCCTCTCTTCCTTCTTCCACTAGTTCTTCTTCTTTCTCTACCTCTTCTTCATCATCAACTACAGGGTGTGAGGAAAGAGAGACTTTCTCAATCTCCTTTCCACTTCTCAACACAGTTACAGCCTTGGCCTCCTCATGTGGTCCAGTTCCCGAGGGTCCTGTACCCGAGTGTTGGCCTTTAGGATTTTGGCTCTGGCTGTGCAGGGAACATAGTTCGTTCTCGATCCCCTTATTGAGAAGCTAACCTCTCTACACTTGTGTTGAGTTTACTCATTAGCTGCATCATCTGCTGCATCATGAGTGTATTCGGATCCTCCTGTGCCTTCTTATAAGGTCGCACGTAAGTGTTAGGTGAGGTTTGGTTGTTGCCCCTGTGATTGTAGTTGGATTGAGGCGAATGATTTTGTTGATATTGACTCTGGTGATACCCTTGATTTTGTTGATAGGTAGGAAGAGGTTGGTAACTCTGGTGGTACCCTTGGTTCTGAGGTCGGTATTGGTTTCCTTTATTCGGCTGCCACTGTTGAGATGGGTTTGCTGCAGCAGCACTGTTTCTTTGATCAAAACCAGGATGACTCCACCTATCATTGGGGTTGAAACGACCAGGGGCATTTACAGCGTGTACCTCTATTGGACTTTGTTCTTGATAAACAGGATATATTTGACAATGTTGAGAGGTATGCCCCATTTGTAAACAACTAGAACATGATTCTTCAGAAGCAAATTGTATCACTGGATCCTTCTTTGCTTCCAAAAGTTCCAACTTACGAGCCAGTTGCTCGTATTTTTCCATTAAGCCATCTTCCGCTTTCAACTGATAAATACACTTTTTACTTGAACTTGAACTGGTTTGAGTTCTCATCACTTGAGTTTCCCATTCTGGTACGTGTTCGGCTAACCATTCGAAATGAACTTCTGCTTGGTCAGCATTTTTGCTCATAAACTCACCATCACTCGTAGTTTCTACGAGTTTCTTTGATTTTGGACTAATAGAAGAAGCTTATTGTCCGCCACTTCTCAAAACCATGATGTGGGCAAAGCAGTAACAAATCCTTGAAACGCTCCCATGCCTCAGCGAAAGTTTCTTCCTCTTTTTGATTGTACATCTTGATCTGTCTTAAGATGTCATTCGTTAATTGATTAGGGAAATGAGAAAGGCTTCATGAATTGCTGCCCAAGTTGAAATAGAATTTGGTTTGAGCGATAATAACCATGACTTGCTTTGTCCTTCAAGGTAAAGGGAAAAAGCTTTAATCGAATTATATCACTCGGGCAGGTCTGATCTGTGAAAGTGCCACAAACGTCTTCGAAATCTCGAATGTGTAAGTACGCCTTCTCTTTCTCCATTCCGTGAAATGTGGGTAAAAGTTGAATCATTCCATTACGAAAATGGAATGTACCCGTGTGCGGAGGGATGCGGATGCAAGAAGGTGTGGCTGTTCGATCAGGAGCTAAAAGTTCTCGTAAAGGTCGTTGACCGTCATCAATGAGGTCATGCCTATTCTCTCCTTGTTGGCTCTCTGTATCAGACATTAGGTCAGAAATAGATGGGGTAAATATGGGATTATCAGCACTATTGATGGAATCTTTAAATAAATCTGTGATGAAAGCTTCAGCGGAGTCAAAGGACATAGAAGGACACAACAATATGGCTTGTGTTCTGAAGAACAAAAAGAAAAATAAAGATAGAAATAGGATACAGAAAGATTGGATCAATCCAAAATTCCTGGCCTTCGTTACCATCCCCGGCAACGGCGCCAAAAACTTGACACGACTAGAAATGTGTTCTCTGAAGAGTACGTCCAAATGTAGACGGTCGCGTCGCGTTAAAACCGGTAAGACCGGGTCGAATCCCAAAGGACGGAAGATAAAGGCAGAAAGATCAAGATTGAATCCTAAAATGAAATAAAAGATGATTTCTTTAAAGTGGAGGATCTAACAATCCTATTGAATTTGGGATAAAATATTGAAGAAATAAAAGTTGAGCAAAAACCAAATTAAGCACGAACAAACAATATAGTTTAAATTATATATGAACAAGGTGTTGGGAAGAATGTGAATCCACAGAGTCCTAACCATTACCATGATTTAACAATGATGAACAACCGGGGCTTCATCCTTATAGTATTCCATATTTCAAAAAATGATTAAGTTAAGTATCCTAGACACTAGGTATGAATCTCGCATACTTAGTGGTTTGTTTACCTAACTTATTTATGAAGGACTAAAATATTAGTTAATTAAAACCATGAACAATAACCAACATATTGGATAAGAAATATTCGATGTGTTTGTCATAAGCGTTCATTGAATTAATTAATCAAAAGAGCTTATATTTCAAAATCAGATTGCAATTTGAACTTATAAAGATCAATTTGGACTTAATTTCTGAAATAAAAGTTACTGGAATACAGAAATGAGTCAACCCAATTCATTTACATATCAATCGATTGACATGAAATGACTTCCAATCGGTTGACATATAATCAATCGCTTGACTTGGAATCTAATGTCAATCGATTGGGTTCTACTTCCAATCGATTGACACTGATTCTTAAACAGAATCATGGCAGTGGGCTGGGAACAATGTTTCTTCACATTATTCCCAACCAGAACTCTAAGCTAGCATATTTTGCATCTCGTGAATGGAAACAAATTGAGAAATTACATTAATTAGAGACATGGATTAAATTTGAAATATTAGACTTATCAAAAACAGATTGGTTCCAGTTTTAATCAATCGATTGACAAAAGTATCAATCGATTGGTCAAAATGTCAATCGATTGATCATCAAAAGAAGTCAATCGATTGATATAATGTCAATCGATTGGTACCAAGACTTCATCTACATATTTCTTGATTTATTCTTTTCAACCTGTTACTCATTTCAACTTCAGAACCTGCATTCTAGAAGGCTAAGCACAACAATATGCCACGGAAATAGATTATTGTGTAAAGAAACGAATTAAAACACAAGTGCAGGTAACACTAGAGAAATGGGGTCAAATCCAGTCAATTTTCACTCTTTATCGAGCTAATATTAGGCAAATGTCAGCTCTCATCAGGAGGCTTACCGGGCCATTGCGGCTGCTGTAGAGGCTAAGGCGAAGGCTGCAATTGAGGCAACGACGGCGGGAGCCATGGAGGGGGCTTTTGATGACGGCTTCTTCCAAGGCTACGAGGACCTCAAGCGAAGGCTAGCCCGGGATCACCCCGAATGGGACATCTCGTCCTATGAGGGGATTGATTCGGACTACTGAGACCTCAGTCCTGCTGCCGCCCCAACTGAAGAAGCTAACAACCCCACCGCCTTGGCCGGAGTTGCTAATGGTTTTGCCGCCCCGGGCGGAAGCTCATTTTCGGGCAGAGGAGACGCCCCGTTGGGAGAGACCGGAGAGACTGAGGACGTGGTCGAGATTGACGATGCTTAGTCCCTGAATTGTATTTTTTATTTCCTTATTTGTTTTTTTTTTTTTGGGGGGGGGGGGGGAGGCTACTACAACTGCCCCCTAAGTTGTACAAACTGTTTTTTTTTTTTTAATTAATGAAAAGGTCTTTGAGACCAATTGTAGACACCCCATTTTGTCGGTTATCAGATTTAGGAGACCCATATCTTGGTGATTCACAATGATCGAAAAAGACTCAAAAGGACTCCTGGAAGTTAGTTCTATTTCTCAAAATGCTCAGAATGACCAAAATGCCTTTGAAATCCCGAAAACTCCCAGATTTGGACCAAAAGTTCTGGAAATATGCTATGTCATAAGAAAAGTAAGAAAATGAGTTTTTAAGTAAAATCAGATGAAATCGTCAGCTCTCAGAGACCCCCGGAAGTTCCCGGAAAGTCTCTGTTGACCGATTTGACCTAGGTTTGACCGGTTTGACCAGGGTTTGACCAAAATTATCCGAATTCGCCAAAAAATTCCTAGATCATTTTGGATCATGTAAAAAGTACTAAAACGAGTTTTAAAAGAAAATCGGACGAAATACGTCAGCTCCCGGGAGCTCCAAGAGGTTCCCAGAACTTCCTGGAGGTCCCTGGTTTGACTAGTTTGACCAAAAGTTGACTTTAAAATCGGAGCACCGTATCATTTTTCAAATATTTTTCATGGATACTAGAGGTCAATAGCTTTCCAATGGTATATCGCACATAATTCCTGGATTTAAAACGAATTTATTATAAATTTTTTAAGGTGAGAAAGGCGATCAAATTGGCTTTTATTGCGAATACCGTAAAACTTTTCAAAGGGACCTGAATCCAAAACATTTATATAAAAAGTAGACTCCGATACCTTTCCAACGGTATATCACAAGCTCAGTTTGGAGTTCGTACGCATTTTTTTGTGAATTTCGGACAAAATAGGGCCTTGTCACGAATACCGGAACCTCTGGGGGCCTAAATACAATTTTTTGGGCATCTGAGGAGCAGTGCCGCAGCGGCACTGGGCCACTACCGTGGCGGCACATGGCCAGTGCCACGGCGGCACTCAACCCTCGCAGAGTCCATTTTTGTAATTTATTTGGGGGTCCAATTTGATTAATTAAAAACCAAAACAATATAGTTTATGTTCACAGATGTTTGGGACCAATGGGAATACTTCTAAAACCCCAAAACCATCCCAAATTAGCCTATATAAGCCCCCCAGTGCTCTTCATTTTGGGGGAGGAGGGCAAGTGCAAAGTTTAAAAAAGTTGTAGAGAGAAAGAGAGATAGAGATAGGTTTAGAAAAGAGAAAGGGAGCTTCTACCATTGATTTTCTATAAGAAAGCGAGTTTTAATCTTGTTTTATTCCATTACCTCTCTTATACTTCAGATTCCAGATACCCCCAATCACCATTCTTGAGCATTCTTGAGTTAGGAAGCTACTTCCATGTCCAAATGTCAATATCTATGAGTGAAGCACCAAGCTACAAGTCCAATATCACATTGATTATCATCTATTGATTGCTATTTACTTGCGTGTAATATATACGTTCGTCTCTGCTTACCTCATTTCTTTTTATTTTTCTTTATTTATTTACTTGTTCTTCATCATCTAAATGATGACATGAAGTTTGATGTGAGTGAATCCTTATGGATAATAGCTCTTAACCTCAAAAACATGTTTAATAGATGATGATTATAACTTCAATGCCTCCAAGGTATCCTTGAAGTTATGTTCAAAATAAAAATGAAGCTCTCCAATAATATTGGGGGTTCTTGATGATGAGTTTGATGTTGATGTTTCAAGAGGACATAATCTCTATTTGATGTTGAAAATATACTTTCAAAACCTCTATTTCAAAACCCCTCTCAAATCCTCGCATTTTGATCTCAAGAAAGAAAACTCAAGTTTTTCCCAAAATCTTTAAAACAGTGAGTCAAAATAGTGAATGATCTGAGCTCAAAGATTTCTCTATAACTCAATACTCAATGTATGGATGCAAGACCACTTGTAAAGTCTTCCTAACTCATTGTAGAACACCCATGATTTTTGGTTTGACTTGGAAATACTTGGAAGGATTCCATTTTGGTCCAAACATTCTCTCCAGATATTCTGCCTTTACTGACACAGCAGCTTGGTCGACTTTCAACTTGTTTTACAGAAAACTTTTCCAAAAGGAGTGGTCCCAAAATTTTTTCTCTTAAACTTCAGTGTCTTAGGGAACTTTCGGTATAAAATGGGCACCTAGATAATTTGTTTTCATTTTCTAAGATGTTTTGACATTTCAATCGACAGTACGAACTCTGTTTCTCTAAGTAACCTCTATTGTTCATATGATTTCTCTCAATCTGTAATAGTTATTAAAGATTGGCTTTTTGGGTTGTGTTCTAGACACAATAAGGAAGATCTCCATAAAACATCATGCATTTAAAACATTCCTATCCCCTCTTTTCAATTTCCAAAAGATCATGTTACTATTCTGTTCACTATTCACAGCAAGCACACTTTTACTTCCATCCTTTGATTTGATGCTTACATGCACTCCAAATTAGCTTATGTCTTAGGAAGTAGTTCATACTACATTTGTACACATCCCATGATGATTTCCTTCATTCATACATACACATTCTAGACTTCTAAGTCATTCTAGGAATCCATGAACACAAAACACATTACAACCTTGGCACATTTTAGATACATACGTTGCATCCATGCAAAGATTTGGGGCTTTTGTGACTCCTAATCTAGGAAGATTATATGGAATGAGTTGGATCATACGTCCATGCTTCCCCCTCAATCTAATCTTCTTTCCTCATCCGTCCCGGGGATTGAGAGATCTTCTTTTCTCAAAGATTAACATGCATCATACTAGCTTGCTAAGCATATTTTGATTTATTTATTTATTTGTTTCAAGAACAATTCATATCCCCTCTAGATTAGGGAAACTTAATTACTTGATATGTGATTAGACGATTTTTCCTAGGTTTGTTCGTGTGATCTTTCACTTTGCATTATGTGATACTTGGCTTAGATCTTATGAATGATATTTTATCTTTAGATCTTCCATTTTAAGTTTCTTATGTGATGTAATATACATATCATAAATATTAACTGTCAAACCAAACATAGTATAAGATGATTATTTGGATGCTAATTGAGGCCCGTCGAAAGACGGGGCGAGTTGAGGGTGTTTTAGTCATGACAAAGGCTCCTTCCTCTCTCGTACCAAAACCACGAGCCAAGTTCTTTGATTATGAAAGGCCAGTG
The DNA here is from genome assembly GCA_033977485.1 of Hydrangea macrophylla. Classification (NCBI taxonomy): domain Eukaryota; kingdom Viridiplantae; phylum Streptophyta; class Magnoliopsida; order Cornales; family Hydrangeaceae; genus Hydrangea; species Hydrangea macrophylla. The sequence continues at coordinate 83,664,880 of CM066983.1, forward strand.
CCCTTTATCCATTTGGGTGAGTCAAATTAGGTTTCTTGGTTCCTTAAAGACCAAGTGGCGACTCTGTATCTATTTTCAACAGACCTTCCCTTTTCTTTCTTTGATCCAAATTAATTTCAAACAAACAAGAAGTGGAATTCCGCGTGTCCACACCAGTCTTTCCATCAATTGTTTTTGCACTTGAATGCCTGTTTGTGATTGTATGTGACCGATCGATTGTAAATCCCATAGGAACCTTGCCTTAACAAAAGTTAGGACTATAACTGGTAGAGAAGACTTGGTCTTTCAGGGACCTAATAGGGGGGTCCCGCTCGGGTATAGTACAAGTTTATGACTATTTACTACCCGAGCTATTTCTCTGGGTACTATAGGTACTTAGGAATGGTAGAAGTGTTCTAGGATTCCAAGTCTTGTTAGTATCCTGTGTGATTTCCTGTTTAGACTGCCCTGTCCCCCAAGCTTTTGCTAAGGCTGGCATATAAAGGGAGTGACCGTAGGAAACCAACTTGGAACGTGGGTGGTTGCAGGGTCTTTTGGGACTTGCCATCATCAGCCACCTAGGGGGCATTGCCCCCCCTCCCTCCGTCGGTTGGACCTAAGCGAAGCCTGTGCCCTGGGTTATGGTCTAGAGGTATTTTTAGTGCCTGGGGTCGGACCCCGAGGTCTTTTTAGTGCCTGGGGTCGAACCCGAGGTCTTTTAAGTGAACAAGTACAGAGAAGAGTTATTTGGTGAAAAAAGAAACTTTTATTACTATATGAATAGATATGCTCGGGTCGAGCTACATGGTTCCTAGCCAACATTATTATCATGCTTTACTGGAAGTACTTGCGAAGGTGTTGCACGTTCCATGGATGAGAGAAGTCGTGCCCGTCTAGAGTTTGTAACCAATAGGTGCCCGAGCAGTTGAATCGGGTAACTAGGTATAGACCTTCCCAGTTTGGTCCCAACTTTCCATGCCTCGGGACTTTTGTGGACTGGTTGACTGTCTTCAGGACCAGATCTCCTATCTGGAAGCTGCGATGCTTCACCTTGCTGTTATAGTATTGGGAGACTCTCTACTTGTAGGCTGCCACTTTCAGATACACCCAGTCTCTTTTCTCTTCTACCAAGTCGAGTTCCGCCCTTAGGGCATCTTCATTATCTAGCTCGCTAAAATTTGCCACCCGGTAAGTAGGTAACCCAAGCTCCGTGGGGACCACCATCTCAAAGCCATAGGTTAGAGAGAACAGCGTTTCGCCTATTGCTGCTCGGGGTGTAGTACGGTAGGCCCATAAAAGGGTCGGTAGTTCCTCTGCCCATAGTCCTTTGGTGCTTTCAAGCCTCGTTTTGATTAACTGAAGAATAGTCCGGTTGGTCACCTCGGCTTGGCCATTGGCCTGGGGGTTCTCGGGGGATGAGTAGTAATTGGATATCCCATAGCCCGAGCAGAACTGCCTGAATACCGGGGTGTCAAATTGTCTACCGTTGTCACTAACCAGAACCCGGGGGACGCCGAACCTACTGAGGATGTTCCTCTCCATGAAGCGTTCCATTTTCTTCTCGGTGATTGTTGCCAAGGGCTCAGCCTCCGCCCACTTGGTGAAGTAGTCCACGGTTATGACGGCGAACTTGACTTGTCCTTTTCCCTTTGGGAGACGACCGACGATGTCAATACCCCAGGGACAGGCTGTGAAAGGGGATTCAAGTCTATGTGAGTGTTATTGCAAAATAAAAGGAAAATTTTAAAAGGAAATGAAAATAATGAAATATATGTTACTCGGGTAACATCCATAAGAGGGAAGTTGTGCATGAGGGAATTCAATCTAAAAATTGGGTAACCGTCTGGATCGTCCAAATAATTTGCAATGTTCTCCCCACCTAGAGCAGCGATAAAATCCTCATGATCCAGGGTCTCAGTGCTCCTCATAGTAGCAGGAGGAACCCTAGGGACATAAAAAGCCGGGGCAGCAGGTGACTGCCTAGTTACCGTCTCACCGAGGTACCACTCCCGACATGCCTCCCCCACCATCAGGATCCTCATCCTAGAAAAACCCACAGCAACTTGGATTTCTTTGCTAGCCTCTGGAAGGGCCGCCTTCCAAGGATTCCATACCACATGAACCTCACGTAAGTTGATAAGAAGGTTTCTGTAGCCTACAAAGTCGTGGGCCTTGACTTTTCGGCATGTCGCTCCTTTCTTCTATTTCAAACCCTGAGGCATGATAGCAGCCTCGCTTTCCTAGGTACTAGGAGCCCTCATTCGAAGGTATTCATGAGACCATATTTGCAAAAGAAAAAGAAAAATAGTGAATTCAGTTTTCAAAATAAAATCGGAAGAGATGAATAAAATAAAAATGTGATTGAAATATAATAACAAAGTTTTACCTCCCAAGCTCTCCACTACCCACCAGTGGAAGGTGAGTTTCCCCTAGAGACCTCACTCATGTGGTTGTAGAGAGTAGCCAGCCCCGCCCCTCCCCAGTTATACCGAGAGATGTGGTCGATGTTTGCAAGAGAGGCCAGGTACCCGAGGCTGATCCTATCCCCCTTCGTGCTCATCAGCGAGCAAGGGAGGAACCATGAATTTGCTTTTGGGGGTGCTGAGTTACTACGTAGGTTATCTAACAATGACACACGGGAGTTTGGGGGCAGCGCCCCCGAGACGATTTTTTTGGTTCTATTTATACACGAGTATACATTTTTTTTCTTATCAATAAAACTACAAATTTACTATGTGATGTTATTTTGTACTATTTGAGAGTTGTTGGGGAGAGGGGTTGTTTGAGTTTATCATAATGAGTGGTCTAATTGTACAGAAAATGCTATTCTACCCAAATCTTGTATTCCAAATGATTCTCAAACACATGTGATTGGAGTTTAGAGTTGGAAGAAAGCAATGAAAATGATTTAAGCTGACTAAGGGAGTAGCTTTTTTTTTTTTTTTGGGAGTGCTAGAAACAACAAAATATGAGGAGTATTAGATTTTTTTGTTTGGGGATGCCAACAGACAACAAAATATGAGGCATAGTACACATACATGTATATTAGTATAAACAATTTATAACATGTGAGAGGTGCAATGGCACCCCCACCTAACACACAGTTCCGCCCCTGTCAGCGAGCAACCTAGCACATACATGATATAGGCCCTAGCCATCTGGTTATCGGTAAATATCTATCCTTTGAAAGTGTCCAAGAACCATTTTGTGGGCACTATGAACTCTCCTGGGTGAGCCCGAGTAAGTTAATAATCTCTTCATGACAATTTTGGAGATCGTCATAGCGGGCAACGGGAAGGCCGCCGAATGGAATGCCAGTAATCATAGCGAAATCTAGAGGAGTCATCGTCATCTCCCCGAAAGGCATGTGGAATGTGTTTGTTGTGATCCACCATCGTTCCGCCAAGGCCTAAATATGGGTCATATCGTTCGAACTCTTCTCTAAAAGTAGCATAAAAAGCCCAAATCCAGTGTTGTTGACCAGGGTTCTAACCTCATCAGAAAGCTCCTCGTACCATCTCCGGCAGTGAGCCAGGCTCCCATGGCCTTTGAAGACAAATTCCGGAGTCTGCAAGAAAAGGACAGAAGAAAAAAAAATAAGAGGAAGAAAGAAAATAAATGATTTTGTTTTAGAATCTAAACAACTCGATTTCTTTTGTAAAAGGAAAAATAAGTGGTGATCTCCGAGTCTAAGCGACTCAAATAAAGTTTTGATTTTCGGGTCCAAGCGACTCATTGTTTTGAAAATAAGAAAATTCTTTCGAGTCTAAGCGACTCGTTTGTTTTCAAGAAAAATAAGAAAAAGTTTTTTGAGTCTAAGCGACTCGTTAATTTGAAAATAAGAAAAATTCTTTCGAGTCTAAGCGACTCGTTGTTTTGAAAATAAGAAAAATCTTGAGTCTAAGCAACTCGTTAATTTGAAAATAAGAAAAATTCTTTCGAGTCTAAGCGACTCATTGTTTTGAAAATAAGAAAATTCTTGAGTCTAAGCGACTCGTTGTTTTCAAGAAAAATAAAATGTTCTTTCGAGTCTAAGCCACTCGTTGATTTGAAAATAAGAAAATTCTTTTGAGTCTAAGCGACTCGTTGTTTGAAAATAAGAAAATTCTTGAGTCTAAGCGACTCGTTGTTTTCAAGAAAAATAAGAAGAAGTTCTTTCGAGTCTAGGTGACTCGTTTTCAAGAAAAAAAAATAATAAGAAAATTCTTGAGTCTAAGCGACTCGTTGTTTTCAAGAAAAATAAGAAAAAGTTCTTTCGAGTCTAGGCGACTCGTTGTTTTCAAGAAAATAAGAAAAAGTTCTTTCAAGTCTAGGTGACTCGTTGTTTTCAAGAAAAATAAGAAAAAGTTTTTTCGAGTCTAAGCTACTCGTTAATAAGAAAAAATTCTTTCGAGTCTAAGCAACTCGTTATTTTCAAGAAAAATAAGAAAAAGTTTTTTTTGAGTCTAAGCGACTCGTTAATAAGAAAAAAATTCTTTCGAGTCTAAGCGACTCATTGTTTTGAAAATAAGAAAATTCTTTCAAGTCTAAGGGACTCGTTTGTTTTCAAGAAAAATAAGAAAAAGTTCTTTCGAGTCTAAGCGACTCGTTGATAATAGGTTTTAAGTTCAATAAAAGCATGATCTACTTAAAATTCGAGTGCTTCACGGGGTCGGTGCAACACTCATTATCAATGGGCAAACAAGATAGAGGAATCCATGAGCATCAGAAATCAATGAATCCAAATAAGGGCGATAAACAAAAAGCACAATGTTGCATTGAACCCCAAATCATGGCAACAAAAAAAATCAATTAAAAAAAAGGGGGGTATCACAAATAAGTTTAAATACATTTGAATGCACAAAGTCATGGGGCATCCATACATGCATTATCCATCATACATTGTATAGCATTACATTATTTCATCATAAGCACAAAAGGGTTTGGGAGTATAGCGATCTGTTGAAGGCTTGTGCCGAGATATGCGCCCCGGGGTTAGCAAGTAAAACTGGTGAGTTATGGCCAGGGTGGGGCTTATACTTCTTCTTGGGGGGACCATGGGACCCTGAACCACTAGCCATTGTGGAATCTACAAGTAAAAGGGGAAGAAAGTTAAAGTTTCATATGGAATTTGTGGGAGAAACATGAAGATGATCATAACCTTGAGTTTAAATCAAACAAAGATGCAATCTTGATGGTTGAAAAGTGAACATACCTTGGTTTTGATTGATTCTTGAGTGGAGAATCATGAGGGAGTGAGATCCTAGAGAGAAAACCCGAAATAGGAAGAAGAAGAGAATGAAAAGAAAGAAAGAAAATCAAGTTTTAAACACACTGCTGGTCAGGCCGGCACTTGACGAAAAGGCGCCGGCACTCAGTGAGTGTCGCGCGGCAGTTGATGGAATGCCGGCTGGCACTCAGTGAGTGTCGCTCCTCCTCACCGAGTGCTGCCGCGTGTGTCAGGTGGCCCTCTTTCTCCTAATTTTCATATTTATAATGAGTACCACCAAATTTTGCTCCCATGTCCTCAAAGTTTTTCCTTCGTTTCTAAAGGACCCCCGAATTTTGAAAAATGAGTTCTTAAGCTCTTTTGCAAATCAAAATGAACCCTGATTGTGAGGAATTTTTGTCAAAAACCTCCAGTTTCGGCAAATAAACTGAATTGGAATATAATCAGGCTTCGAATTTTTTGAAAACAAATTTGATTAGGAGTCTAATTGACTTCGGATTTTGGGACATTGAATAAATTGGAATCTAATCAGGCTCCGGATTTTTTTTGAAAACAAATTTGATTAGGGGTCTAATCGACCCCAGTTTTGGGAAGTTGAACAGATTGGAGTCTAACCAGGATCCGGATTTTTGGCAATCTAATTTAGTTGGAGACTGATTGACTCCAAATTTTGAAAGATTTGATTTAATTAGAGTCTGATTGACTCCAGATTTTTAGAAAAATTGATTTGATTGGAGTCCGAATAACTCCGGGTTCTGTAAATTGAATAATTTGGGGCTTAACTGACTCCAGATTTTAAGAATTTTGATTTAAGTCTGCAGGACTCCGAATTTTTTTTTTTTTTTAATTTTGATTAATTGGAATCTGACTGATTCCCGATTTTTTGAAAATCGATTTGATTGGAGTCAGATTGACTCCGAAATTTTTGAAAATTGATTTGATTTGAGCCTGATTAGCTCCAATCATTTGAAAATTGATTTGAGCTCAGTTGTCTCCTGATTCCGTAAAATTGAAAAATTGGAACCTGACCGATTCCGGATATTGAAAATTTGATGTAAATGGAATCTGATTGACTCCAGAATTTTGACATTTTGATTTTATTTGGAGTCTAATTGACTCCGAATTTTGGGAAATGAATAAATTGGAGTTTGATTGGCTCCGGAATTTTTGAAAATTTGATTTAATTAGAGTCTGATTGACTCCAGAATTTTGAAAATTGAGTTGATTTGGATTTTGAAAGATGATTTTTTGTTGGAGTCTGATTAGCTCTGAATTTGGAAATTTGATTTGATAAGAGCCTGATTGACTCCGAATCTTGGAAAAATTGAAAAAAAAATTGAACCTAAATGGTTCTGGATTTCAAAAATTTGATGTGATTTGGGTCTGAATGACTCCGGATTTTAAAAATTTGATGTGATTAGAGTCTGAATGACTCCGAATTTTGGAAATTTGAATAAAGTTGAGTCTAATCGACTCCGATTTTTTAAATAATTTGGATTTGATCAAAGTCTAATTGACTCCCGATTTTGGAATTTAATTTGTTAAACTCTAGATTTTGGGAGGATTGAGCCGATTTAGATCCTCAATTTCAGAAGTTGAAAGCAGATACGAATCCAAGTGCTTCCAGATTTAGGAAAAGCAATTCGAAATTGAATCTCGAAAAAGGTAACCCCTAAAAAGAAACTAAAACTAGGAATTGGCATGAAACGGTCCAGTTAATCAGATGATTTTTGGAGGATTATGGAGTGTAAGGCGTGAAGCGACTCAATCTTTCAGCGTGCTACCTGATTCAACTATGGAGTGTAAGGCATGAAGTGGTTCAGTCAATCAGATGATTTTTGGAAGATTATAGAGTGTAAGGTGTGAAGTGACTCAATCTTTCAGCGTGCTACCTGATTCGACTATGGAGTATAAGGCGTGAAGCGGCTCAGTCGATCAGATGATTTTTGGAGGATTATGGAGTGTAAGGTGTGAAGCGACTCAATCTTTCAGCGTGCTACCTGATTCGACTATGGAATATAAGGCGTGAAGCGGCTCAGTCGATCAGATGATTTTTGGAAGATTATGGAGTGTAAGGCGTGAAGCGACTCAATCTTTCAGCGTGCTACCTGATTCGACTATGGAGTGCAAGGCATGAAGCGGCTCAATCGATCAGATGATTTTTGGAGGATTATGGAGTGTAAGGCGTGAAACGACTCAATCTTTCAGCGTGCTACCTTATTCGACAATGGAGTATAAGGCGTGAAGCGGCTCAGTCAATCAGATGATTTTTGGAAGATTATGGAGTGTAAGGCGTAAAGCGACTCAATCCTTCAGCGTGCTACCTAATTCGACTATGGAGTGTAAGGCGTGAAGCGGCTTAGTCGATCAGATGATTCCTCGAAACACATGTTCCCAAGAATAAAACTATAACATAACCGGAGAATTTGAAGCATAAGGCGCATTTCTGATAATAGGAAGAACAACATGACTCCGAATCATCACATTTGGGAGCATGAGACATGAAATTTGAGCATATGCATCACGATAAGATAGGAGTACATCTGTGTGGTTATTTGCGTTTATATGTTGTCCTTTGCCCGAACTAAGTCCTGATCTGATTCCCGATGGAATACGTAGACAGCTCACCATTGAGCACGACCAGCTTTTGGCTCCCTGCGCACCCGACTTTTGCAACGCACTTTTGTTTTTACCTGGATTCGACCGCTTGGTCAAAGGCTTGTCTTTTATACAAGCTTCGACATTCACTTGTGATACGCGTTGCTCTACAAGCTCTGCCAAAGAGGGGCAAACTGTAGACACCCCGATTTTGACCAAACGTCAAATCCAGGGATTGGTTACCTCTTAAGACCGATGATGACGATGACCGGTGAAATTCGGAGATTTTTCAGAAAATTCAAATCCTTCAAAGATTCTTCAGTTAAAATTTTGAAATTCAAAATAAAACAAGGAGAAATTGGGTATTCGGGAGAAACCTGAATGTTGAAAAACATATGAGAAAATCAATATGGGAATTTATCCTAAAAAAAACAAAAAAAGAGAGAGAGAGAGAGAGAGAGAGAGAGAGAGAGAGAGAGAAAAAATGAAAAGAAGTTTGAAAAGAAAAGAGAAAAGGATAAAAGAAAAAGAAAAAAAGAAGAAAGAAATAAAATGATGGAAAAGAGAGAAACACAAATCAAAAAAAATAAAAACTTAAAATTTAAGCCAGATCCGAAAGAAAGGAAGAAAAAAAAACTAAATAAAATCAAAATCAAGTTTTTCTCTAGATTATAGATCTTACCTTTAGTGATCGATAGAGTGGATCTTGATTTTGGATCGAAGAAATCAAAGAAAATGGGAGATTGAGAGAGATTGGAGAGACGGAGCAAGAGAGTTGCATAGAGTGTCCGCGGTGAAGAGAGAAAAGAGAGGAAAGAGAGGGATAAGAAAAAGAAAGAAAAAGAGAGATGGGGAAAGTTTTTAGGTTTAAAGCCCTATTTATAGTTATTTTCTATTTTTCAGTGTATTTCTCCATAAAAAAACTTATCATATTTTTTAAATTTTTAATTTTTTTAGCTAAATAATTTAAAATAAAAACAAAAGAAACAAGCAGTTGTTAATCGTGAAACCATACCCCCTAGCTAAGTCTGACATTGTCCTCAATGAGTGAGATGAGAAAAAGAAGTCAAGGATAACACATGTAATAAAAAGAAATACACAAAGAAAAAATAAAATAATAATGACAAAATTAACTCATATGTATATATATATATATATATAAAGTGATCAAAATAAGGGTATAGGACTATAAATACTCTGATACATTATGCCCTATACTAATTATGAATTTTAGGGATTTATTAACAAATTTCCCTTAACTTTAAATGTATTATCATCTTTAGGGTCTTGAATCTCGACAATTCCATAAGGATAAACATTTTTTACTATATACGGACAAGTCCATCGAGATTTCATCGTTCCTTTAAAAAGTTGTAGTCTTGAGTCATATAATAGAACTTTTTGCGCGAGGGTAAATCTTTTGCGCAAAAGATTCTTCTTATGATACATTTTAGTTCTTGCTTGATAAATTCGAGCGTTATCATATGCAACTTTACGAATTTCTTCAAACTCACTTAATTGTAATTTTCTCAAAATTCCTCCCTCTTCAATATTACAATTTAAAGTTCTAGTAGCCCAATATGTCTTTTGTTCTAATTCTATTGGTAGGTGACAAGCATTTCCATAGACAAGTCTATGTGGAGACATCCCCAAATGGGTTTTGTAAGCAGTTCTATATGCCTATAAAGCATATGTAAGTTTTGAAGATCAGTCTTTACAATTAGAATTCACAGCTTTTTCGAGAATATGCTTAATTTGCCTATTAGCTAATTCAGCTTGTCCATTTGTTTGTGGATGGCATGCAGTTGATACCTTATGGGTTACTCCATATCTTTTTATTAACTTTTCAAAAGGCTTGTTACAAAAATGAGTTCCTTGATCACTTATTATCACTTTTGGAGTTCCAAATCGAGAAAGTATATTATCTTTTAAAAATGCAATAATGGAGGTGATCATTCTTTCTTGTAGGAATAGATTTACCCATTTTGTAACATATTTGACTGCTAATAAAATATATTCATATCGGCAAGATGAAGGAAAAAGGCCCCATAAGGTCAATGCCCCAACAATCAAATAATTCAATTGCAATCGATAAGCATTGTTTTGGATTCAATCGATTGCCAAGTTTCCCAACTGATTGGCAATTGCAGAATATGGATTGTTTCTTTTGTTTATTATATAAGGGTTTTGATCGTTCGATTATTAATTCGGACTTCTGTAATGCGACTATGGGGTAATAAGTGATAATGTGATACTGTATTGGAATAATAGACACGTTGAATAATGGATTAATGCATTAAACAGTGGAACCGTTTGTATAATGATGATATAATGTGGCAAACGGAAATGAGAAGCCGATGTGCATAATAGTGGGCCTATCGATCGTAGAGTTCGATACTATTTACATCAGTACGCGTGAATGCGATCGCAAAGATCGTACAATGTTGGGCGTTGGATCTAAATGAGTTGAGACAGTCGGGCTTGGCGGTGAACAGATGTGGTTTGTATGGAGTACCCATATCGTTTTGGTTCACGAGAGAGACTAAGGGATATACGGTTAGCATTGCCTTGGTCCACGAGAGAGACTAAGGGATATACGGTCAGCATTGCCTTAGTCCATGAGAGAGACTAAGGGATACATATTCCGGGAACGGTAATGTGGCTAGCATCCTGGTCCGATAGAGGCTAACAGAATGTCGCCTTGTCCAAGACCGAAACATGAGAGATCCGACAAAGACAAGGGCATGGTCACGTTAGTCCAAGACCAAGACTGAGGGTTATGCCAATGCTATCATCTTAGTCCAATAGAGACTAAAGGAATATTACCTTAGTTCATGACCGGGATGGGAGATCCAAATAGAGACTACATGAATATGTCACTTTGGTCCATGACCTAGACTAAGAAGGATACATCATGAACCTAGTCTGATAGAGGCTAAAGGTACATCACCTCGGTCTGAGATGGGATCTCCGGCAGAGGCTAAGGGATGTCAATTTGGTCCATGATCAAGACTAGGAGGGATACAATCATGGAGGAGAATGAATCAGGGCGTGTTGGCCAGAATATATGGTCTGCGCGTCAAGTTTGATGAGTCGTAATGTATTAGGCTACAGGCCAAGATACAAAAGTGGGGAAGTAAAGCTACGTGCAAGATGTGGATCCAAGAGTCCATGTTATGATGGGGATTGGTTGGGACGAAGTTGTTATAATGAGTTGGTGCATACATGAGTATGAGCAACGAGATGATTATTTAATGATGTTGTTTTATATACTGCATATCTGTGGATACTTTGCTAGTATTTGCATTCAGTCAACTTATGTGGCTAATGGCGTTTTATGCCGCTAGATATTCGACGTCCAGTTGGCCAGGGTTATGAGATTATAGGTGAGCAGCACGTGGCTAGGGGCTATGAGAATGAAGTCTATTATGATGGAGGCTACGCTGGAGATGACTACTACACGAGCTGAAGACATGGAGCTTCGCGATAAATAGTTTATGTTCATGTTTAGAGACTACTGTAATAGTAAAGTTTGTAATCGGCATATGTTGCTGTAATTCTTATTTATGCTTTCGCAAATACTCATGGTTTGTAATAAGTTAGTAATGCACTTTGATTTTGTTTGTTGAACTTTGAATTTCCAAAGCGTGGTTTGAATCATTACTCTGATGGTTAGACTTTTATTCATGAACAATATAGTGACTTTCAACTATCATGGCCTACGGGTCCAAAAAAGAATTTATTTTCTCTATTTTTATTACGGCGGGGTGTGACAGAGTCGTGGGATCTCTCTATGTTCGACCAAATATAAGGGTCTCAACTTAGCTCCATCTAAGGCGACATATAGAGATAATAAGGGTTTATATCTAGCTCGTTGTTCTTATACTGTGCAGATATAAGTGTTCTAGCTCGCTTTCTAAGTGCTATGGACACACATGTCCTAACTAGTTATCTAAGCGCCATGAACACAAATGTCTCATCTTGCTCGTCATCTAAGCACCATGGACACACATGTCCTAGTTCGCTATCTCAGTGGCAAAGTGAATCACCCGTGTGAGCATGTCGATTCAAGCCCGGTAACATATTAGAAATGTGCATTCAGTCCATTCATATAACAAATATATATATATATATATATGTGTGTGTGTATGGAAACCAACTACTTTATTATTAAATAATAATAAATAACTTGAAATAATAATGTCAATACCACAATAATGTAGCACATCAATTCTCCCAGTAGAGATGTACCTCAAGACAACATCCCTTCGAGCAAGTTACATCTCAAATGTGACCAAAAAAGAATGTATACGTGCTAGAATGGCTTTTAAGATCTTTTGCATATGCTATCACCATAGATAAGCACAACTCTTCAACCAAAATAGCTTCTCGAATAGCTGGTATGCACACCACATGTTATGCTTCCATCGTGGATAGCATAAGGTAAGGTCCACAGTCCTCCGAACATATCTCAAGTTTCTCTTCACTACTCTCTACCAACAAGACCAGGGTTGCTATGGTCAACGACTAATTAGACTAACCAGTAATAGACATCTGACCGAGTACATAACATAGCATACTTCAGATTCTCTATTGCAGACGCATATGGCAGACTGGACATTTGCTTCCTCTTCTCATTATTCTTAAGACATTAATCTAAGGTCAAGGCAAGTCCCTTTAAAAAATAGGATGTAAATGGGTTTTTCATATGAAAACGTTCAAGAACCTTCATCTTGTAAGTCCCTCGAGACAAACAGAGGAGCTTTTGAGAACAATATCTCACAATCTAAACTCCTAATATATAGTTGGCATCACCCATGTCCTCAATCTCAAACTAAGAGGACAACTACTCACAAGTGACGACAATGAAACTCATCTCATTCCTAGCTAGAAGGATGTCATCAACATACAAAGAATTAGAATACTCTTCTTGGACCATTTAATGTACACACATTGTACCACTACCTAGACGATTGCTAGCTTGAGACAATAAATGGAACGTTTGAGATGACATACTTTTGTGTTCATTCCTTTTGGTCACAAAACCAATGGACTGGTCCATATTGATCTCTTCATCTAGTTCTCCATTGAGAAAAACAGTTTAAACATTCAACTGAAAAAGTTCTAAAACTAAACGTGTGACAATCACTAGGATAAGGCGAATGGAGTCAGATCTCACCCTTTGGGAGAACATGTTTCCACTGTCTATACCCTCCCTAGGTACAAACTATCGCCACAAGGCACTGTCAATCGAACCATCTGCCTTGTGTTAGATGTTGAAAGCATACTTTTTTGCAATAGCCTTACGCACAGGCGGAATATCAATTAACTCCCAGATCTTATTCGCGCGCATAGAGCTCATATCATCTGGCATAGCAACTATCCACTCAACTTCAACAGACGAGGAAAAATGCTTCATCAAAAGAAGCAGGCTCATCCTCATCCACTTGTGCACACATTTGCACACATGAAAATGTCTTCCTCAATTTAAAAATGGTGACATGGAACTTTTTCCTCATCACTTACGGTATATTACCTAAGAATCTTGAGTGCATAGTGGTGCACTCCCACTAGCATTTAGAGATGTACTCCCACTCGGTTGGAGACTAGTACCATTTTCAACAATTACTGGATGTGGAATATCAATCTCCCCACCCTCGCTTAAATATGGTATGTTGTCTTCAACATCCTCCAACTCATAGAGATCAAGATATCTCTTAGTATTACCAATCCTGGGGAAGTCATTCTCAATATCGTGTGACACCATTTCTGTCATTCCTATTCCCGTTTGTTCATTATACATAATATAGCCTATCGTGCTATTAGAATACCTTTTAAAGATATGCTTCTAGCTCTCGGCTGTAGTTACTCACACTCATGCGAGATATAGTGAACATAACCTCCTGAGCCCCATGGGTGCAAATGCTCCTAAATGAGCTTTTTGCCTTTCCATAGCTCATAAGGGGTGTTGAAGGAACTGATTGAGAAAAGCACTCTTGTATGTAGGCAGCAATCAAGAGTACATCCCCTCAAAATAACATTGGGGGTTTGACTTGCTCAATCATAGTCCAAGTCATATCAAGGAGTATCGTATTCCTTCTCTTTACAACACCAAAATTGTTGCAAAGTTTCAGGAATAGGAAGTTATCTGCGTATACTCTTTTCCTCACACAATTCCCTAAACTAATCTGATAAGTACTCACGATCCTCATATCGCAAGAAATCATCTATAAAAGTGAGAAAATAAGAGGCGCCATGACGTGCCTTTACAATCATAGGTCCATAGACATCTGATTAAACTAGCTCTAATGCTTGGGTAGCTCTAACAGCCTCCCTAAAAAGCTTTCGGCATGCCCTGCCAATTAAGCAAGACTCACACATAGATAGGTCAACCTTAGCGAGTGGACCCAAAAGGCCTTCTCGAGATAATCAAGTCATCCTATCACATCCTATGTATTCAAGTCCAGCATGCCATATCTCATAATAAACGAATAACAGAGGAAACTAGAATTTATTAAAAACAACTCTTAAGTAGTTATCCCTAGGTAACCATGTCCAAGTAACACTGCCAACAAAAAATATCTATCTTATTAACACCAAAAAATATCCACCTTGTTAGCCTTAGGCGAAAACTTGCTAGCCCCACCCTGCCTCCTGGCGAGTTTACTCTTACCATTGCATTTAGGCCCACTAGTCTTACGCTCACTTGCACTTATGGAAATTGTGGTCAAGAGAGTAGCTATACAATTCACTTTACCTTTTAGCGGGTCATATTTAGCTCAACATGATGGAAAATGTCAAAAACCAAAATTTAATATTTCCATTGTGGATCATGATTTGTTTTCTGTGAACCCGCGAATCAGGCAAAGAACTACTCATAGCCTAAAATTGCAATTTCGGCAGTAAAGATGTTCCCAGTAATCTGAAATCACGAATCATACCTGACATCAACCTTAGATGTTCAATCATCGTGTACTTGGAACGTTTCCTTTACTTTTCTGAACTTCATAACTAGATACTCAATCTAGTAGTGAATGTGCCACTGAAAAACAAATTCGAGTTGATCCCACAATTCTTTGGCTATTGGGTAGTACTTATACTTCCAACAAGATCATGATGCATGTTGTTTATCACAAAGCGTGTGCTATGATCCTTCTCGAGCCAAGTGTTATAGGCTTTCAAGGTTATAATGATGTTGGGTCGGAGGCCCATTATTCGGTTGAATAAGTTAGACGATAGAATAAGTCTAAAGCCCATAAGCTCTTACTCATTCTGTAGGTGTATTACTTTGTAGTGTCATATTAAAGAAATTAGTACCTTTTAAACTTGTCATCTTTGTAACGATCAATGAAGTATGGTTTGAAAAAATATTTGAGAACATGCACAAGGGATTGACATTATTATTTGCACATTTCATAAAGTTTGTTTTAAAATTCAATTACAAATTATTTTCCCTTTTTACAATTTAAGACCCAAAAAATTGCTATTGCTCATTATTCAAATCTTAATTCTGTAAATCAAGAAAAACCTTTTATAATTGATTTTTCTAAACAAACATCAATTAGATGATACAAAAACCTATTTAAGATCATCCACAAGATATAAAATATACATGTGCCAACACACATAAATGCACATGGACCCCCACGTGGATCCGAATTGACAACTTAGAGCTCGTGTTAAGGTAATTCAAGTGTATGATGTTTGAATAAAGAAAACCATCCTTTGCAAATAGACTTTTCCAATGCAAGAAATATAAACGCTCATCCTCACATTACATTTATAGCCATAAAAAAATAGGGATGCTTTGTTCATATACATACACAGAAACAACATTAAACATACATCGTGAGGAGACAAGCTCCACAAGTTGTCAATTAATCGTCCATTCATTTTATCCAGATTAATGCATAATCATATACACCAAACACTCATGTGGTCTATTTAAAAATGAATAGACTAATCCATAAAGGAGGAGGATTAGAGGTTTCGGGTCATACAATCACAAACAACAATAATTTAAAAAATGACCAACAATGCATTAAGTCTCTAAAAATAATAAAATACAATGAACTAATTCATTGTTAAGCCCGGATAGCTCCCACAAGCTAAGGGAAAAATGCAATGAAAAATCCTTGATTTTTCACTAATTTAGAAACAAGTTTAAGTTTTAAAATTTATTTTAAAACCAAATAATCAAAGGCTTTTAAATTAACAAATTAATTTAAAACCTCATGAAAAAATATAAGTATCTGAAAAAATAAATTTTTTTTATTATAATTAAAAATTTTCCAAAATTTTATCAAGGTCCAAAAATATTTTGAATCAATTTAACAAAATAAATTAATCTAGTTAAACAAAATTAACTATGAGCAATAAAATTCAAAAAAAAAAAATACAAAAATTTTGAGAAATTTGTTCTCCAATGATTTTTAGTAGTCTAATATGGTGTTCTAAACACCCCATATTAATTTTAAAAAATTAATAGTCTATTTTGACTATTTTAAGCAATCTAAAAAAAATGCCCATAAGCAGAAATTTTATGCTCTAAAATACCAAAACAAAAATGAGATAATTCATAAAAAATTTCTCAAGTCTCCAACCAATGTTCTAAAACGTTATTCATGAAATTTAATAATTAACAACTTTATTTGTTATGTTTTAATCAATTAATATTGCGTACTTAACACAATATATGCTCTAAAATATGTCCCAAAGAGCAAGAAAATTCACTACTAAATTTTCTCAAGCTACTACTAGTGTGCTAAACACATTGTGTTAATTCCATAAACTAATAATCGATAAAAATATTTTAAGAAATTTAATACTTGTACTAAAAACACATAATGATAGGTTCTAAAATATTAATATGATTTAGATAACTTATCAAAATTTATCTATGGATCCCATAAAATTTTATATGGTCTCGAAGCAGTGTCCTTTATGTCAACTATTAATTACAAAAATTAATGACGTATTTTGGATATTTTAAGCAATTAAATGAATACCCAAAAGCACTAATTATATGCTCTAAAATACCATAAATACATGATAATTTACTAAATAAAATTATCCTAGAGTCCCTTTATAGTGTGTACTAAACATTATATATTAATTTTAAAATTTAATATTTAGTTTTGGATATTTTAAGCAATTTAAAACATGCACATAACATATCTTTTTATACTCTAAAATATCAAAACAATTAAAATAATTTTTTAGAATTCGCCGAAGGGTCGCACACAGTATACACAATACTAAAAAAAACATAATATTTAAAATAAAAATTTTGTATTTTTAAACAAAATAAAAAACATGAGTTTTTTTATGATACAAGGGCTATTTTGATAACTATTCAAGGGGTAAATGTTTAAAAACAGAAAACATTGAGCAAAACAATTCATTTTCTATAACGAGAAGCTGTGCAGCCCACAGGTCTTGCGCGATATGAACTTTGCAGGCCAATATTCCTTCGTTTTTGATCCAAATCTTATGTATGATATATGGTTTGAAAGATCTCATGATATAGATTAGGATTAAGCCAAAAAAAAAATTGAGTCTTTGGATGTGTGATTAATCCAGAAAAGTAGTGTAAATTTCCACAAAAAAAAAAAAAGATGTTTTCAGTTCTGAAAAATGCAAACTTTATTTTGCAATATCTCCCTCACCGAAGTTATTATCCCATGAAACTTTATGGGGGGACTCTAGGAACCATATGGGACACAGTCATATAAAACAATTAGGTCGTCTATTGGAGTTTTGAATTAGAGCCACTTAGAAAAATGAAATTCCATGTTTATGTTGGCTTTGATTAAACAACGAATCTCACAGTCTTGTAAAATAGCCAAACAAAGCCTGAATCTGTCAACATCATTAGTTCACTACATGGAACTGCTTTAGGTCTTTAAAAAAAATAGGAGACTTGGTGTAAGACCCTTAAAGTTGGGCTAAGTTGGACTAAAGGACAAGCTACAATCAAAAACCCACACAAGGATATAGTCTAAAAAAATTTTCCCTCCCAAAGTCTTCTAAAATTTTAACTCTCCCTCTTAATCCTATAAAATTTTAAATTTTACTCTAAATGGCAAAATTGTCCATGGACCACCACCACCATCTCTCTTCTCTCTCTAGCTTTTTCTCTTCTCCTCCCTCCATAGCCACCACCATCACAACCACCACCACCGGAGTCATTAGGGCTGCTCAAAATCCACCTGCCCACCCGACTCACTCGTAGCCTTTTTTTTTTTTTTTTCTGTTTTTAAACAATGTAGGTGGAGTCACGGGTCTAGGGGGGTGAAAACCGATTCACCCGACCCGACTCGAAACACACTTAATTTTTTTAAAAAAATTATATGTAATATGCTCATATCAATATATGCATTATGTATTATATAGTCTTTAATATATGCTTATGTCAGTATATGTATTATGTATTATATCGTCTTTAAAATATATATATATGTATATATATATATATTATATTCTTATATCAATATATATGTCACTAGCGGAGATATAAAAATATTAAAACCATCAAACTAGCACATGACTATGTTTATATTTTTTGTTTGGTCAGAGCTTTGGTTAGCCTATGACTACGTAGACAAAGACATTAAAAAAAAATGTAGACAAAGTCATGTGTACAGCAAATGCTTGATTGAGACAAATGAAACAGTCAGGTTTCACCCGACCACCCGATGAGTCGGGTGCACCCAACAAAACGAGTGGATGATGGGTGGAAGGAGGGCAAACCCGAATATGTTCGGATGGATGAGCGGATGAGGGCCAAACCCGACTCACCCGACTCGTGAGCACCCCTAGGAGCCATCATCGTCGCCGCCGGAGCTGTCGCCACTACCACCAACTCTCTTCTCTCTCTAACTTTCTCTCTCCTTCCCCTCTATAGCCACCACCACCACCATGTCTCTTCTCTCTGTAACTTTCTCTCTCCTCTTCCCTCCATGACCACCAGTATTGTGATCACCATCACTAGAGCCGGCGCCACTGCCAATATCATCGCCACCACCACCTTCGGCCACCACCACTACGGCCACCAACACCACCACAGATCTAGATCGCCATAGCCACCAACACCATTGCCACCACCAGTGCCGGCCACCACCACCAGCACAAATCTCCACGGCCAAGTGATCTTAAGAGAAATTTCTCTTAAGATGGTCAAAACTGTTGAGTGAAATTTCACTTAGTTTTCTTCATCTGATTTCTTCAAAATTTGTTGTTGATAGTGAGCTTCAGCAATTTCGTGGTGGATATTATGATTTTGTTTGATAATTTCAATCGTTTTCTAAGAGGAGTTACGAATTATAGGTGGGATGATAGGTGATGGTCACCGGAGGTGCTAGTGGCAGTCGCCGGAGGTCGTCGGAGGTTGCCGGATATGGTAGTAGTGGTCGCGGGAGGTGAAAATGGTGAGGTCGGAGGCTAGACATGGGTAGTGGCAATGGTAGCTAGGATTTAATAGTAAGGTTAGATAATGAAGCCGAGGATGTTTTAGTCCAAAAAAAAATTAGGAGTAAAAACTAAGTTGTTTTATTAAGTGTTCTTCATTCCAATTTAAATTGTCTTAATGTCATTTTCACCAATTTTTCCAAAAAAAAAATACCACTGCTCATCATCTATAATAAACAGCTTGACTACTATGCGCGGCACACACAAAAATTTATCATACTCGATTTTAAAAGCTTGCACGTACCTTTAATGGCAGATTCGTTTTGGACTTACAAATGGGCGAATCAACAACGTAGTGGCTCTGATACCAATGTGTATATATGTGTGTGTATACAAGCATACGAATTGAGTATAGGTTCGTTACCTAGCGGAATAACACAACGAATAAGTGAATCGGCGTTGTTAGGAGCCCGACAATGAATGTCATGAACAACTGCTCCTTCTTGCTTCCGTGTACTCTGTGGTGCTTCTTATCGGTCGTAGAAGTCACTAATAGATGATCTCCGTTGCATTTATGCACTAAATCCCAAAGCTCCAATGGTGACGGCCTAGAGAGATAAAACGTGAGAGAGATGAGAGAGAGAGGGGGAGAGACAGAGGTAGCCGACCTTTTGGGTGTGTTGTGTAACCCCTATATGTGTGTGCAATATACATATATATAGGCACACACATGTAGTTGCCCTAGGACTCCCAAGCGTAATCCACTTGGGATTACTTGGTGCCTAAGCAAGGCCCATTGGACTCAATCCAATGTTATGTGGGTGTACCATTACCCCGCAATATTTCTTATAGTACATATATACTGCGACAATGATTGATGGTATTATATGCTCAGGATCGGCCCTAAGCACAAACGAGCAAAGCAATCACTTTGGAACTCTAAATTTTCTGTGAATTGAAATCCCCTTTTTTAAGTCCAACCTTTATATCTTTATGCGCATATGTTTATAGACCCAATTTTTTTTTTTTTTTTTTTTTTAACTCTGAGAGCCCATCCGAGTTCAAAGGGTCGAAATCTTACCTAAAAATAAAAAATTGCAAAAGATTAGTTAGACCAATAACCCAACAATATTTGAAGAAAGAAAATAATCCCTCCGTCCCTTTTTTTGAGTCCATCTGTGGGAACTCAACTTATTAAGGGGACAAAAAGAATGCACACATACTTTTCAGAATTTGTCCCTAATCATTACAATAACTTTTTAAATTTTATCTTGGTGTACATTTCAAGGAAGGATAATTTTGGAAAGTAAGTAAAAATTGTATGCCAATTTAAAAAAATAGACACTAATTTTGAAACATTCCAAAATAAAATATAAGACTAAAAAAAAAGACGAAAAGAATATAATAATATTCGAACTTAAATTCTAGAGATAGACCATCTCCATCTCTTTCGATTACCACTAAGCATCATGCCATAAACACCACATCACCAGATACGTGAAAGTTGAAATATATCGTGGCGCAAGTGCCACACATTAGTGGTACCACGTCTCCATTATAAATGATATTCCCTCTGTCCCTTTTTTTATTTTTATATTTTATTTTGGGATATTTTAAAATTAGTATCTATTTTCTTAAATTGGCATACAATTTTTATTTAATTTTTAGAACTACACTTCCTTAAAATCTACACCAAGACAAAACTAAAAAAGTTATTGCAATGATTAGGGGCAATTGTGAAAAGTAGTTGTAGATTCTTTTTGTCTCCTTAATAAGTTGAGTTCCCAAAGGTGGACTCAAAAAAAGGAACGGAGGGAGTACTCCGTACAACTAACAAAATATTGGGGGGGAGAAAACATACTCCCTCCGTCCCATAATAAGTGTCAACTTCCTTTTTGTACAATGTTTAAGAAAGTTGTATTATATTAATTTATTTGGTTCATTAAAGAGTTACTTTTGATGGGTGTTTGACATTTTGCTTATTTTGGGACCACAAATAAATATTTTTTTGTCTTTATTATAAGGGTAGTTTTGAAAAGTAAATAAAAATTATATGTCAATTTAGTAAAATGGACACTTATTATAGAACATCCAAAAAAGAAAATATGGACACTTATTATGGATAGACATTTTACTCATGTTGCACTCTTAACTCTAACGTGGATCCAATTTCACCATGGCGTAACACGTGTCAAAGTATAAATCCTTTTACAAATTCCTTCTGTCATTTTAAGATCCATCTATGGTAGATTGACACGTATGAAAGAGTAGGAGATAGAAAGTCACCCCACGAGACTTTCATCCTGAGATGGATGGGTCCCAATTGTCTGGTCCCTACTTTCTGTCCCTTCCCTTGGCCGTTCAGTTCAGTACTTAAAGGCCTGTGCTCAGAGAAAAGCAGGAGAGAGGAATAGTGTCAAGAAAAAGCCTGTGGGATGTGAGAGAAAGAGAGAGCGAGACAGAGAGCTGTGAGAGGGATAGTTACCAATAAATAAAAAAGAGAGCTAGAGAGAGAAAGTTGAAGAGACAAAAGGGGAAGTGGAAAGTCAGACCTCACTGCCCTTTTACTACTTCAAAATCCCATCTTTTTTTTGGCTTTATTTTGCCTCTCTCTCATGTGTGTCTCAAATCCCATTGTTCATTTATTTGGTGCTGCGGCACTTCTACAGAAACTGAGTAGGTGTCCCATCCCTTTGTGGTTCCCCACAAACACCACCTTTTTCTCTTCTGGAAACCCCGCATTTTTCTTTGCTGGTGTGTTGTTGCATGCATGGATATATATATATATATATATATACTACTACGGAGAAATAGATTGTATAATACACTGACACTATAATAGATATATGTGTGTTTGTACATAAATATACCTGTATTTATTACTGAATTCTATGATAAATTAAGGGGTGATGGTATTTCCACTCCATCATTGAATTAAGGCACTCCATGGTACCACTCTTAGAGCATGTGGTACCATGTATGTCATGCATGACATACATGGTACCACATGCTCTAAGAGTGGTACCATGGAGTGCCTTAGTTCAACGATGGAGTGGCAATAACAATTCCCTAAATTAAGTGGCGGTTTAAACTTTTGACGCAAATTCTGAGATAGAGAGTTTTTTTGCTCATTTAAAAAATAGTTCATCAATGCTCACTCAAGCATTCCATTGGTCAATACAATAGATCCATGATTAAACAGATGTTTAATCTTGGGTCTACTGCATTGATATTTAATCCTGGATCTACTGCAATGGCCAAACAGATGTTTAATCCTGGGTCTACTGCATTGATGTTTAATCCTGGATTTATTGCATTGGCCAATGAAATGCTTGAATAAGTATTGACAAATCATATTTTGAGTGAACAAATGTATTTTCTTTGAGATATCTAAACAAAACTTATGGGTACCGACGTTCCAAGTGGTTTGGACACAATATTTTTTGTTTTTTTGAAGGACTGGACACAATATTTTTGAGATCTCAAACTTTTGCATATATTTTTGAGTAATTTTTTTGGGCATAAAAGAATCCCACAAAAATAATTAATATAAATTTTATGTGTTTATCTCTCACTTGATTGTGATTTATATACTACTATCTTATTTTTGTGAGATTCTTTTATGTCCAAAAAAATCAAAAAATTAGTCAAATTTTTTTTTTTTTTTTTGTCAGATCTAACCAAAACTACCTTGTGACCTGTGTACAATATTTGTGATATAGCCCACTTAAGTGCAATATTTTGAGATCTAAAATACTAATTTTGTGACGTGACTTTCTCTCGGTCCGTGTACTTTCATGAATTCTCCATATTTTAATACCTAAAATAGTCACACCGCTCCCCTCTCTACTCATTTCTATTCCCAAATTGCCCCTAGATTCTCTCTATCATACTTGTTCATGGCCATTCATGTACTGTCAAAAAGACTGATGCCCAATTGCATTCAATTACTACCTTCGTCCCATTTTATGTGTCCATTTTGGGGAATTCAATTATTTAAAGGGACAAAAAGAATCTATACCTACTTTCCACAATTGCCCATAATTATTGCACTTTCTTTTTTTCTTTTGTTTTGGTGTTAATTGCAAGGAAGGGTAGTTTGAAAAACTAAGCAAATTTTGCATACTAATTTAAGAAAGTGGATAATAATTTTGGAACATCCCAAAAAAGAAAGATGAATACATAAAAATGGGACGGAGGGAGTAAATATTTTGGTATATTCTGCCAATTAAAATTACATTGGCTCTCAGCTTGCTTTTTTAAGTACTCCGTAGTTGTATTGCGAAGTAATATAAACAACTGTGTGGCTGGGGTACCTTTAATATTGTAAATTGACTAAATAGTATAGGTTATATGTCATAATGTGGTTGAGCCTATGTGATAAAAGGGTATCAGCCTAGCATGCATAGTCTCCCCTTCTTAATTTGGTCAACCGTACAAGGTTCGATTCCTCACTCCCTTTTCCAACTCCTATTAACACACTAACCACTCTATTGTACAAAAGTTTTTTTTTATTATTATTTATTTTTATTTTTTTTAATTTTATGGTATGGGGGAGGGCCCGAGGAGTGGTTCAAACTTCCAACTAATATTTTGAAAGAGATTTAAATGTTAAGCTAGTTGTCACTTTGTTATACCTCACTTGGTAAAAATGTTTAAGTTTTAATTACTCTATCTTACTTTTGAGCCTAATTCCCTATTGATTGGTCCTTTGGGAGATAACCACCCCAAATTTAGGGAAAATTTAGACTACTATATATAGTGTTTAGCATATGGATGTTGGCTCCCAATGGAGTGGAAGTTAAGATGGAACTTAAGTTTGAATATTGACTTAATCACTAGTTTGTCAATAACTTCTTCGACCTAATCGCTAATTCGATATTGGTTCCCAAAAAGAATGAATTGCTTTTAAGTTGGAAAGTTGCCAAATGTAGCTTCAAGCTAATCGCTAATTTGATTTTCTCTTCTTCTATTTTCTTTATACCGATTGTATTACAGAAGCTGGTTTGTCTATAGCTTCATTATTAGTTTTTGGAGTTCTATAATTACTTATGAACTTCAAAAGTTTGTTGCTAAAAGGGTCTTATAGATATTTTTTTGACATTTTTTAAAGGGTTAATTACATTTTACTCCCAATGTTTAAGTTCATTTTCACTTTGTCCTATGTGCTTCAATAGTGGGCACTTAACCCCCTTGTCATCTTGTCATTTTGAACTAAAGTAAAACTATTAAGATTTCTCTCAAAATAGCCCCTGCCCCATATGGGGATTAAGTGTTGGAATTAGCCTCCCAAAAGAGTCTAAGGGTGCGTCTGATAAAACTGAAAATTAAGTGCTGAATTTTAAGTACTGAAAATTTTAAGCGATTGAATTTGTAGTATTGAAAACATATTTTTAACTACTGAAATGGACTACATTCAATGAATATTTTCAGTAGAAATTTTTCACTTAAAGTTTTCAGTGATTTTTTGACTGCATTTTCAATTAAGTGATACGTTATCAAACGCACTGAAAACAAATAAGTGCTGAAAGTTTTCATTTTCACCACTTAATTGGGTTATCAAACACACCCTAAGTGTCAAAATTAGGTTAAAAATCAGCCCCACAAAATTAGCATCACAAGGGGTTGGTGTTAAAAACCAGCCCCACCCAAGTATAGGGGTGTACGCGGTCGGTTTCGGTCGGTTTTTTGTGTATTTTAAAACCGACCAATTGGTTCGGTTTCGGTCGGTTTTGCGGTTTCGGTCGATTTTTCGGTCGGTTTTAGCTTGTATATGTATTTTATAAACCGACCAATCGGTTTTTTGGTCGGTCGGTTTCGGTCGGTTTTCGGTTTTTCGGTTTTTTTGTTCACCCCTACCCAAGTAGGTTAAATGGTGACATTATCCCCACATGGGGGTTAACCCAAAAGGGGATCAAGTGTTAATATTTTTGGCCAATGTTATAATTTTGGGTAATATCACCTATATCCCTTAAAATTTTGCCTTAATATACATACCTCCCCTCACGTTTCAGGAATCTCACTTACCTCCCTTATTTTTGAATTTTAGTGTTAAATTTCTCTAAATTTTCTAACGATTTGTTATAGGGAAGGGGAAAACTGATACTAAAATTCAAAAATAAGGGTGGTAGATGAAAATCTTGAAATGTGAGGGGAGGTATGTGTTTTAAGATCAAACCTCAGGAGATGCAGGTGATATATATCCTAGAATTTTCATCGGTTTTGAGGGAAATTCAAATAGTTTCACTTTAGTCAGAAACTACAGGGGTAAGTGTCCACTTTTGAAACTGAGGGACTAAAGTGAAAGTAAGCATAACCACTGAGGAGGAATGTAATTAAACTTTTCTTAAAAGGGTACACAGTGTTGAATTTCATTTGAAAATGACAATCTTTTAAGTATGCCTTTGGTTTTCTGAATTGGATAATTATTTTTTCAGGATTGGATTCTCCCACTTGCTGGACCAACTACCATTTTAGTTTGTTGAACAATAGAAACATACATATAAATAAGCCAAACAAAAGACCTCTATATTAGCAATATGAGCAAGTCTTTTTACATTTCAACGCAAGTATAAATCAAGAGAATCCAGAATTGTCATTTTTTTTTTCTCACATCCAAAGACAATTCCAATGATTTGCATGACCTACACTAGCAAATGGCAATTAGCAATTCATCAATCTTAAAATACACTACCTAGTACCTACCCTTTGATAAATTAGATTCTACAATAGTCTTCCCCTAAATCTGTGTTGGATTGAAGAGAATTCAGCAGTAAAACATGAGATTCTTAACATTCTCACTAAGCTTTGGCAGAGGTGTCGCCTTTGGAGGTGCAGCGCGAGAAAGTGTTGAAGCACTTCTTGCGAAACCCGTGGAATTGGACCTCTCAAGGTACAATCTACCTCTATATGCAGCAAGATGGGCATAGTAAGCTGGTGGAACCAAAGAAACAGGCTTAGTACACCTCACAAATGTGTAACAAAGGTTATAAACCAGCTTTTGAAGTTCATCGGAAGTGAATTCACTTTCATCCCACAAAACATGATAGTGTGTAGGCCGGCTCGTTCCTTTTACCCCCCAATGGCTGCAAAGGAAAAAGTCAAATTCCCTCGGATGGGTGATCACTGTGTCCACAACCGTCCCCGGAGGAATGTTCTCATCCGAAAATTGGTTTTGATCCGTTTCGTTTGGAAACAATCTTGTGTGGTGTCTCTTTTGGACTACAAGAAAAGTAATGGGAGGCTTGTAGTTTGGAAATCTTGAACAAGCTTGCTTAATAGCTTGAAGCTCCTCTTGAAGGACTTTGTAGAATTGAGTTTCGCTTACCCCATCTCGGAAAAAGATTATTCTTTTTGGGAGTTTGGATTGTTCTTGGTAAAAATCATCTAATATTTCTTCCACCATTGTACTGAGGTCTTGAATGATCTCTTGTCGATGCGTTTGAGATCTCATTCTTGAAACGTACTTGTTTGCCGCTGGCCAATTTACACTACCCACCACAGCAGCAACAGAGGGGCTACAATCGTCCAATGGGTGAGGATGCGTCACATCGGCCCCCATGAAGATCACCGGATCATCATGCCCGAGGAGTCTTGGGATTTGTGAAGGTAGCGAGTTGTACAAAGCGACCGTGCACCCACCGACTTTGGCATTGATCTTCAAGGCCAAATTGGCAAGAAATTGTGAGCTCAACTTTCCAAGATTTGGGTACAAGCAACACTGGCTTAAAACCCCAACACTTGTCTCAGCAATTCGCTTCAAATCTCCGTACCCTTTGTGTTTCCTCTCCATTATGCATATAAGAAGTTGAAGATTGTTTGATGCAGCCTTCTGTATTCTTTTCAGTTTTGACTCCAAAAGAGAAACATTGTTGAGGACTTGAATTGGTTCGAATTGGGGGCTAACAATCGTGTTTTTGTTGAGAAAAATGCCCAATTGCTCACACCTTTGAGAGAGCTGGTTTATGAACTTTGTAATATTTGATTTCTGATCTGCAGTGCCACCAAAACTCATCAGGGCCCACCTCTCAATTCGCTTGCCTTCGAAGACGTGGCTGTCCATAAGGTTCCACTGGCGGTCATGGCGGGAAGGAGTTAGATCTCTTATGTGCCCGCCATTGCCGAGCTTAAGCTTGGGAGGCTGAAGAATTCTCCCAGTCAATCGCGTCATTTCTCTTGAAACGTCAAGTTTGAATTCCCGTCCCTGATTTCCACTGTCACAGAAGGAGAAAATTTTAACAACTCAAGAGTAAAATGTAATAAATAAATTAAAAAAAAAATACAAAGCAGGGTGTGTTTGGAATGAAATCTTCAGAATGTAGTCTCAATTATAGTAATTAAGTTCTGCACATCATTTTGAAATTTTAAAGGTGCATTCGAATACGAATTTTACTTTACCAAAATAAAAAAGTCTTACTAGCTCCGCTTTTAAGATGGAGGTAGTATTTTGCATATGAGGTCATGTGTTAGGGTTAGCAAAACCCTAAGCTCCTCGACTTCTAAACAAATAACTCTCACTCTTTCGTGGTTGCATCTCCATCTCTACCTCTCTTTTGTGTTTTTCTCTCTATTATCTACTTTGTCGATATTGATACATTTACTTCGAAAAAGTGCAGTATATTGTAAAATTCGAAATTACCTTGTTGGCCCAAAAGGCCCTGCCATGACCCCATCAATAATTGCCTTCCGCTCTCTCGGTTTCTGACAGCCCATCTTCAATATCCTCGCAGTCTGATCATCCGAGAGCTTCCCTAGAAACTTCTGGCCTTCACAAATCACACAAAGCTCCATAGGAAGATAGCAAGCTTTGCTCCTACTAACCTGCAAGCAAGGCAAGTTCTTGTATTGTATATCATAGTTATAGTGATCCTCAAAGTAGCTCAGCACTCTCAATTTCTTCCCATCCCTGTCTGGAAACCATAGATTCTCCGTAACTTCCTCAGTTAGACTGTAAACTCGAAATCTCTGAACCGTTTCTCTATGGCAAACAAAGACCCTTATGTTCTTCAATGCCTTTTCCACTTCCCTCTTCTCTTCTCCCGTGAAACTTCTCGCTTTCCTCTGAGAAAGATCACGAAGAAACTCCAAACGCTTCTGTAAATAAGGGATCACACCGATACTCTCATGGAAAGCGGTTACTGAGAAATCAACATTGAGAGCAAGTCCTTGTTTGGTTGGTCTGAGACTCTGAAAGAACCCTCTCAATCCAACCGCTCCTCCCCCAATCTCCTTCCTCCCTCCCATTAAGCTCGAGTAAAGTGATCGACCCACGGGTATGCACTTCTCTATTGGGCTCTCACGCAAAACGACATCCAAAGCGTGGAGATAGTCCTGAGGGAGGGGAATCCAATCCTCTCCCTCCCTAGTCAGATAGCTGTTCAATTCCTTTCCATCGAATTTCGATACAAGTTTGATATTCACCCGAAAAAGCTTAACTTGTTGCTGTTTTTCGCAGATGGTTTCTCCCGAGGGAAATGGTGATTTTCCAAAGGGAATTGGCAGGCTAATGAAGAACTCAAGCCTATCATTTTGGAATTCAACAGGGCTGTAGATATTTTTCCGACCATCATAGGCCGGAATGGCTCCTGAGAGGAGAACCGAATTTTCCTCTACGAGTTTTTGCTTAATTAATCTAGCAATTTCCTTCGAGGGGTTTGGAGAGATTTCAACATCATAATGGAAAATTCGCTGCGAAGGGTCGAATCGGACTAGGAAATGATTGGCTAGGAGAGAGATAACTAAGCCTTCTTTGCCGCCAGAGTCCGGTCTTCTTGGCACCACTAGTGCTTGTGGTGAGGCATTCATGACTTTCCTTCCATCTTTTCCTTTGAAGGGTAGGCTTGTTTGCCTTTGAAGCCCCTCTTGAGCTGTTCATATATTGGAATAAAACAAACTTTAATGTTTGGTTCATTGATTTTATGAGGGAAAAGAATATAGTTCCCTCCTATTCTCCCTTGTGTTTTCTTTTATTCATTTATGTTGAAATAGCATCAAAATTTTAAAAATATAATTGTAAGGAAATGAGTCACAATGTTCAAAATATTTAATTTATTTCTTAGTTAATCATCTTTTCTTTCCTATTTTTCTCATCAATTTCCTTAGTAACCAAACAAAGGAAAATGTTTTCCTCTATGATTTCATTCTTTTACCCCACCAGGAACCAAACAAAGCCTAAGCCTCAGTGATTCATATTAAGCACCGACTTAAAACTATAAACTCTCTATTCTAATCAGATGAATGAGAAAATGCCTAATTAGACTTCTACAGAAGCAAAGATTCTCAAGGATTTGATATCAGATTGTCTTATTGGAAATCTAATAGGATAATAGTTATCATATCCCATTGTTGAAAAATAGCAAACAAAACTACAAAACTACAGGAAATAATAAATATTCAACTGTAGTTGTGTTTTCGACCTATTCTTTTGCTGGGTACCCTATAATATTCTCTCTTTTTTTCTTTTTTCTTTTTTCTTTTTTCTTTTCTTTTCTTTTTCTTTTTTTTTTTTTCTTTCACTTTTTGGCTTCAAAAAATTGAATTTGATAGTTTTTTTCATTGGAATTAAATTACAAACCCTCTCTGGAAGCTCTGTAAACCTTCACACACTCACTAAGATGGAATAAGGGGGAAAAAGAAAAGGGAAAAAAAATCAAATAAATATACGAAAGACCAAAAAAAAAAAAGTGGGTTATGATTGAAAAGACTGTATTACCTGGTAAAACTGTTGATTTTGGAAGATGAACATCTGAAGAAGTGGCAAGAGGAGGGCTGCTCTGCTTCAATGGAGGTTTCTGAAAATGGGTTTTGAGTCTAAAGCTCTGGTTTGGAGGACGAGGTGGAGTTAGAGTTAATTGAAGAGGTAAGATGGGAGGCAGAGGAAGGAGAGCTGGGTAAGTTTGGTATTGGTTTTGATTACAAAACCCAATCCTATTTGAGTTCTGAAATAGCTGTTGCTGATATTGATGGCTATGAGGGTTGGTTCTTCCTCTGAAACCTCTTGTTTTTGGATTGCATTTCCTGTTAGTATTGGACTCCTCTGTTTCCTCCATTCCTTAATTTGTGTGTGTGTGTGTGTGTGTGTGAGAGTGAGAGAGAGATCAAAAGGGTATGTGTGCATGAGAGAGAGAGAGAGAAAGAGAGCAAGAGGGTTCCTGTTTGAATAAGCAGAAGCTGTAGTTATTGCACAGAGAGAGAGAGAGAGAGAGAGAGAGAGAGTGAGGGGTGTTTGGGTTTTTATTAGTTCATGTAGTTCTTTCTGTGTTTTCAGTCTTTAGAAGGTATTAATGGTGGTAGATTTATGAAAGAGCAAGAGGGGGTGGGAAGGGGGGTGGGAAGGCGGGGGGATGCACTCAACCAAGGGGTATGTTCTATTTGGAGTTATGCAATCTGTATTTGTATACAGAACTCCCCCTCTCATTTGAGAGTTTTCGCGTTGTTAAATTGAGGACTCTGTTTATATTTATAATTGATGGATTCAATTTTTTATGTTTGATAATTTAATTAAGTGTTGAAAATGAAAAGATTTAGCACTTATTCTTTTTTAGTGTGTTTGATAACGTACCACTTAATTGAAAAAGCAGCCAAAAATCATTGAAAATTTTAAGTAAAAATTTATTATTGAAAATAATCACTGAATGGATTCTATTTCAGTAGCTGAAACACTATTTTCAGTATTACAAATTCAATCACTTAAAATTTTCAACACTTAAAATCTAACACTTAATTTTCAGTACTTAATTTTCAATTTTATCAAACGCACCCTTAATGTGTTAAATAATTTTACAAAGTACAGAGTAAAAATTAAATTCAATAATTATAAACAGAGTACTCATTTTTTTTTTTTTTTTTTACTTTAACAAAGTGAGGATCATGAGAAGGGGATTGTATACATCTATCATCTATATATTTGACAGTGTTGAGTACTCTTTTTGTTCCTTTTGACTCTATTTTTCTGTCAAACGTATAGAAGGCTATATCTAATATTATTAGCCTTTTCTCTTTTTTCCCCTTTTCATTGAATATACTTCAAAGTCAAAATAAAGGAGGGGAGATTCACATTTTGAAATTTTATGATAAAAATATGATTATGTTGATAGTGATTGGACTTTTATGACTCATTAGCCCAAATCTATTAACAATTTGTTTCTTCATTTAGTATTAAATACGGAGTAAGCTAAAACATCATTATCATTCTCATTATTTTACATTTGATTATAAGTATATATAGATAAGTTTTGTTTATATATGTAATATAACTACACATTAATGAACTGTAGAAAATGGAAAAACCAACTTGACCTATTATTAGTAGTTACAGCAACAAATTACAATTTACAGAGTAAATCATAACTTAGCCATGAAAAAACACTCATGAGGTTATTTAGCTATTTTCTTTTTAAAATTTCAATAGTAATCACTAATCAGTTACTAAGTTTGGTCCTATCTATAGCAAAAGTACTAAGGGACTGAAACCAGGTAATAATTTTTCTTTTTATTATTACAATGGAGGAGGGGGATTTGAATATGCGCTTACAACGTAGAGAAGATATTGTCCCCTAACTCAGATTGGACTTCAGTCTTAAATCCAATATTAGTGTCAGTTATGAGTTTGAATTTTGGTTTACCTTAATGCTAGAGTTGGAATTAAATTGAATATTCCTAGATATATACTCACTTAATTTCTCTCTACAGTCTACACCACATTGTGCATTGTGGTGAAGTACATAAAGCATATTATGTTATACATGTGTGGATATAGAGAATAATTTATCCCTTAGCAACTCCCTTTATATTTCGTTCTTTACAAACTCCACACGAGAACAAAAAATAGGGCTAACTACAACTGCCCTATGGTTTTCCTCCCCTTTGACACGAGGAAGGGGTATGAAGAATTGAGAAGATAATACTTGGCTCACAATCTTTGCTCACAACTTGTCTTTTGTGTCTATTTCTCTCCTGATGGGTTTTACAATACCACTAGACCATACAGTGCTCAGTAGGAGAGAGATAGACACAAGTTTGCAGGAAAGTTATGAGCCAAGTATTTCCCAATTGAGAACAAAAATGAGAACATTTTGACCCCTTATAATAGGCTAGCACTATTACTAGAGCAGCAATGGCTAATCCTAAAGTAAAAAGTGTTATTAAAAGTTTAGCGACACATTTTTATTATCGTTAAATCTTTTAGCGACATTTTTACTCTAACATTAGCTATTACTGCTCTGACAATAACATTACCCCTTATAATAACATATCTCTAATCTCTCTAAATTACATATAGCACTATTAGAGAATGACATGGTGTAGCTTTATGAGTCCACATAGGTGATTAAATGAACTCCAACTCTCAATGCCACTTTAAGCCCAATCCCCAATACCAGAAACAGGAGCTGATATTAAAATCTCATCAAAGTTCTTTTTCACACATATACACGCACATAGATATATACTAACAAGTAACAACCATCCTCCCAAAAACACAAAGGGTAATGCTAGACTCACATCCATTCATTCACACCCTCATGTGAACTAAATGGGGAGAGGAGAGAGACTGTGAAATACATTGTGATCTACACCACTTTATAATCTCTCTCCTCTCCTCATTGATCACATCAGGATGTAGATAAATAGGTGTGGGTCTAACATTAACCAAACACAAAACACTGACCTATCCTTTATTGTCCCTCATTTATCCTTTATCTTCACACACCCATGTATTCCACTTCCTACTTTTAGCCTACTTTTTGCCTCATCTTTTCTCAACATGTTCTCAATTGGTATTGGGAGATAAGAATGGGGTCATTCATGCACTTGGGAAGGTGGGTCTCTTCTTTTATTTTCTAAGGATAAATATTGTTTGAATTTGGTGATGGGACAATATGATTAGTATTGAAGCCTAGGGTTTTAAAACTCCATTTGAGAGTTGGACCACATCATAAACCCATATTGGTCTTCTCTTTGTTTATGAATTTCTCATCATATGGACAATTAATTAGGATAGGTTAAAGTTAAATCATGACATTTTTCTCCAATAAATTGAGATTGGTCAAACCCAGCAATTCTTCAATAGATTCACGCGTTTCGACACGTGGCTCAATCAGATTGAGCCATGGGTGCCTCAGACTTAAGCTTACTCTTCTTACCTTCCAAGAGGAAAAGGAAGTTTCACTTTAACTGCCTTCAAATTAGGCAACTGTTGGCTAATAATCCTCGTTGAATTGTGAGTAAAAGTCATAGACTTAACCATAAAAGTTGTGATGATGGTTAGTTAATTTCTTTGCTTTGCTTTTCTTTCTTGCTTTTACTCTCTTTTTAATGTTGAATGAAAAGAAAACCACATGTTTTCATTGCATTTAGCCGAAATTTACTTTTTAATCAAACAATTTTCAGCTAACTACATGAATCATGTTTCTTCACTATGCTCCAACTAAAAAGTTAAAGCATAGCCTTGTTAAAACTAAAGTCACAAATTCTTTTCTTTTTTTTCCTCACTACCAACCCATGGCAATCCGGTGCTTTTGCATTTTGGCATCTTCTATGGTTATGCCATACATCTCAATTTAGTACCAAAATATTGCAACTTAGTCCAAATTGTTATAAATAGGTCCCAATATGACATAACTTTGAAAATCACTTTGGTTTTAATGGTTAGAGTTCCAACCTAGTTACAACATTGTGGAACAAAAACTACTACTCCCTCCGTCCCATAATAAGTGTCAACATTTCCTTTTTTGCATGTCCCACAATAAGTGTCTACTTTCCTAAAATGGTATATAGCTTTTTTTTACTTTCCAAAACTACCCTTATAATAAAGACAAAGTAGCATTTATTTGTGGTCCCAAAACAAGCAAAAAGTCAAACACCCATCACACGTAAGGGTAAAATTGGAAAGTGACTCTTTAATGAAGCAAAAAATTAATATAATACAACTTTTTTAAACATTTTGCAAAATGAAAGTGAACACTTATTATGGAACGGAGGGAATAGAATGTATGACACACCCAATACCACAATATAGCAGCTTTAGACCATCACTACTGAACATGCTAAAACGTCATGGTAAAGTCAATTATAGCAGACTTCTCAAAAATACCACTTCAATGGCATATTATATCGGTGCCAAATGGCATTGATATATAACACGTCATTGGAGCGGTGATCTTGGGTGCTATGCTATAATTTGGCACGTCGATATAGTTTTTCATTACAAAAAAAAGGAAATAATATGCCTTATTGAAGCGAATGGGGGGAAATATGCCATTAGGGAGAGATTGAATAGCTTTGTAGCAACCAATAAAAGAATATTAAAGTTCCTATAGAGCTTAGGCAGCACTCTCTCTCTCTCTCTCTCTCTCTCTCTCTCTCTCTCTCTCTCAGAGTTTGGCAGAAAGTTGTAAAGAGGCTCATTGGTAATCATAATTCGAGTAAATGGGAATCAATGGAGCTTTGACAAGCTGCACTTGGACGAGGAATTAAGAAAATATGTTAAGTCATTTCGGAATTGACTGATTATGTGTTTGGGCAATAGGTCATACATACCATGAGTGTGCTTTCGGTCTAGATTCGGAGACAAAATCCTAGGCTATTATATATGTGGATGTAGAGACCATATGAACACTAAACACATTTTTAAATTCTGAAAGATATACTGTAGTATGATATATATATATATATATACATATATGTATATGTATGTTGTACATTGAAGGTAGACATCAATAATGACAAACAGGGTTGCAAGTGGTTTAAACACTAGCTCAAGGATATTTGATGAACTCATATTTGTTGATAGATAATGCTATTTTAAAACAAAGATTTTAGTGGGTCATATCCACAAATTAAAGTCAGTTAACATTTCAAGCTGTTCTTCAGACACTGATTTGGTGACTAGTGGATTTGAGAGTTCAATGTTAAGAGTACTAAAGGACAGAACTTTGTTGATGAAATAGTTAGTTGATTGTATGCCACCTTTGTTGTACTGTGTATTTGTAAATCAAAGAATTTGGTTAATATGGTTTTAGTTGAATCATGTCCAGTGTTCTTCTTTCTTTTTTTTTTTTTTTGGTACCACCAAAGAGTGAACGGAATAGGAGCATGTCGATATTCAGAAATATAGAAACTAGAGAATAATTTTCTAAGAATAATATTATGCTTCGCAAATGGTTTGTTAGTTGTACCATATGTAATGGTATGCGGTACAACTGTTAAAGCATTTGAGATTCAAATTTGAGAAGTATAGCCCACTCACTTTCTAAACTGAAATTCGGTCTCGATAATGGACAACGCCTTGGAATAGAGATTAATTGCAGTCTTATTTATAATGAAATGAGTCATAGTTATAAGAATAAAGATTGGGGCACAAACAAAATCCAAAAACACATAAATGTGCCTATCTCTCTCCTGATGGAGTCCACTAACTCTGTAGAGTCCACAGAGGAGTGAGATAGACACATTTTGGTGTTTGTGAATTATGTTTATGGATTTCGTTTGCGCCCAAAACATTGTTGTAGTTATAATTCCGTTAGGATATCGGAAAATTACCAAAACAAACAAATTTGAGTTAGAAGTAGAACTCAATTTTGTAAACTAGATATTCTCCTAAAAATTCAGAAACAAAAACTCAAACTCAAACTCCTAAGAACAATTATTACAAATACAAACTTTACTAAAATGGCACACACATTTTTCGAGACCTAGATGATGAAAATAGATTGAAAAACCATGGCACGGTCTTTCAACTGAATTTAGGCGACGTTCGCATGATCCAAAATGACGCATATAAAATTAAGAAACAGCTCAAGGAAGAAATTATTTTTCTGTAGCATCATGAATAATCAGTTTAAGAAAGAAATTCACTTCAAGGACATTATATAGCATTGCTAGGTTCAATTTATTACATAGTCATCATGAATTAGAAATAGCTTTCTTAAGCAAAACTACAATTTCATCTCTCATTTGTCCCTTATGATGCAAATGAGTAAGTCCCTAAATGAATTAACATAAATTAGAGTATTCTAGCTAGAACACAATCTAATTTAAGAGTACCCTTCTCATCCACTAAATAACACTGCAATAGGAGGGAGATCAAGAGAGCTCCAAAGTCCAAATTCGCCTCCTTCCTTGCTCATCGAAGAAGAAGAACCAGAAGAAGAACATGATGATGATGATGATGATGATGATGAAGAAGAAGAAGAAGAAGAAGAAGAAGAAGAAGAAGAAGAGGAAAAGGACCTTATTTCTGTCAAACTCAGTTGGCTCTCCATCACTTCCTTTGCCACTACTTGAACATCATTTTTTTTCTCTTTATATTCCTCTTGGTTCTCAATGCAACTACCACTACTACTAAAGTTGGTTAAATTTTCACACTTCCCTTTTCCACTACCATTTCCTGAATTGAGTCTTACCCTCAAACACTCAGATATCCCATTGAACGCGTAAAGAGAAGCCGAGAATTTCCTCTCAAACTTCATCCTCTTCATGGCCTCTGTGAGCATTGATGGATCACCATTATAATTCTCCTCTTCCATTGACTCTGCCATCTCTTCTGCAACCTCAAATGGTGAATAGTAACAATTAGCTGATTCAAAAGCATCCACAAATTGAAAATCCATAATTCCCAAATCATTATCCTCTTCTTCTTCAACTTTGTAATCTTCCTCATCCCCAATTTGACCCTTATCGTTCAATAATTGCTCAACACTAGTCCAATTATCGCCTAATTCAAATCCTGGCATCCCGCCACTATCTTGCTCTGTACAACTAGATTCAACACTTGCACTAGTAATGTAATCACTATTACATATAGTGCTAGCGATATTCGTAGTGTTATAATTATTTTCGTTAATGCTAAAATTTTTGGGTATGTCAAAAAAGTTGTCAAATTGATCATTTTGTACTTCTAACGTTTCTTTACCATGATTCAACGAAGAACCCAATGAGGCACAAGCATTTTGTCTAGCTTTAAGCCTATGGAGAAGAAGATTGGTGATTTTCGAGGGAAGGGCTGAAGAAGATTTAGAAGACGGAGAATTAGGCCAAAAATTCGTGCGAGTATTGGCACCACGAAGCAAGCAAGCTGCCTCATCATAGGCTCTAGCTGCTTCCTCAGCAGTGTCAAATGTACCCAGCCACACCCTAATCTTTTGTATGGTGTCTTTAATCTCGGCCACCCATCGCCCCGATGGCCGTTGACGAACCCCCACGTAGCGTTTGCGCGCTCGTCGAAGTCCGCCGAGCGCCGTTTGATCCCACCCCAAACTTCCATCTGTAGTACTGCTTTCTTTCTCTTCTAAATCTTCTCCCTCCTCCCCTGCCTTTCTCTTCCTCACCATTGTGAACTTAATATTTTGTACAACACCTTTTTGTTATTATTATTACTATAACAATCTAAACTCTTTTTGCTTGATTGTGTTTGTGTCAATATACTTAGATATATATATATATATATATGTATGATTTGATGAGAGTAAGTACTAGGAAATGATGCCAAGTGAGAGAGGAGTACAAAAAAAGAGATTTTAATATTTGTTGCAACCTCTTTGTTTTTTCTATAGTTCGGCTATCCCACTAAGCTCATATGGAGATTTGTTTTTCTTTCTTGGGGATGTGGAGAATCCAAGAAAGAAAGAAAAAAAATGTGCCTTGGTGAAATTATCTCTCTGACCCAGTCAGATTTGGGCTTAACTAGTATGCAAATTGTTGTGCACACCATTGCTGAGACTAAGTTGTCGTTAAGCAAGTTGCTGACAGCATAAATGAAGGGACCTGTGTGTGCCTCCTAATTTGCTGTGAGAGTAAAATGATATATAAACATGTGTATACATACATTCATATAAATTATATAATATCTTTTGTACCCTTTTTCTGACGTGTTTCGTTGAAGGGCAATCTATTTCCTTATTAAGGTAAGTCCATAAAGAAACTCAAAAGCCAGTTGCTAGATGTTGCAGGGTAAAACAGTCATTATGACACATTGGGGAAAACGTTACTAAATACACCCACTCAATTTCTCTACTACACTCAAATATGTATAGAGTAATATTTTGGGCACTAACAACTTCCACTAACACTTACTAACACACTCTATCTGGGCACTAGGAAAGAGATAGAGTGTGTTAGTAAGTGTTAGTGGAAGTTGTTAGTGTCCCTAGCATTGCCCATATATATAACAGAAGATGCTACATATACTTCTCACTGTATATCATGGGTGTACAAAGAAATTAAGTTGGTCTATTGAACAGAAGTGCCTTTAACAATAATATGATCGGAGTAATACTAGGCACACTTTGAAATCCACACTGAATTTGACGTCTTATGCTTTAAATACATGTACCTTCTGCTGTGTGAATTTTTCACACTTTTCTGTGCACCACTTACATAGCACATGGTACATGCTTTTAAAGTTGGGTGTCAAATTCAGTGTAGATTTCAAAGTGTGCCTAACATTACTCATATGATTTCCATACTATATTTTCTAAGTTACAAATATCTATATCTATATCTATAATATATATATATATATATATATGTACCAATGGGTATAAGTGTTTTACACTTTTATTAATCGGTGCACTTTTACTTAACTATTTTTCTTATAGTTTTAAAAGTTTAATATACCACGTTTTTGTTTGTTGTGTGTCCAGTCGTAACCTTTTTTTGATTAGATATAATGTGTATTATGATTTTACCAGGACTCCAAAAGTAATAAGAACCTTGCATGTCTGACATTTGTTGCATAATTTTTTGGGGGAGGAATCTTCCATTTCCATTGGCAAGCCTCACATTTCTGTTGCCTATTTTTTTTTTTTTTTTTCCTTTTTTGTTTTTTTGGGAGGAACTCATCCATTGGCAGTCTTCATGAGTCCTAATTTTGATGAAATAACAATTCCTAAAAGATATAGACATTAATTGGATTTAAAAAGAGATATTAGATGATCCCTCAATATTAGCTGTATTAGCCAAAAATTTACACAATTTGGCCATTTTTTATAAGTTCGTCCCTTGCTACTTTTTCAATTTAGCGAAAGGCCTCTCCCTACTTTTGTAATTTAGCGAAAAGCCCTTTGTTTCTAAGCAAAAAATGCCTAACACAATATTATCTGTCAACTTAAAACCACCATATCTTACTCTCTTTTTTTTTTTTTTTTTTTTTTTTTTTTGCCTTTTTGGGTTTTTTTTTTTTTTGTGGATTTCATGTATTTGGTCTAGATCTACGCAATGGACTTGAAAATTGTACAAAATTTATAATTTGGAAACTTAATTTTTTATTTTATTTGTCAAAATAGACAATATAATCTGTTGACTGACAAATAATATTGACGAAAATAACCATAATCTCCTCATTTTTTGGGTATTTTTGGATGAATTTTTCTTTTTTTTTTCTTCGTATTTCATGTATTTTCCTCGAGATCTTGAAAATTTTACAAAAAAAGATAAGTTGCAGTCTGATCTCCTGCAACGTACGTATCTTTTTTTGTACATATTCTACCATATTCTCCTACCATGCAGTCTGATCTCCTGCAACGTACGTATCTTTTTTTGTACATATTCTACCATATTCTCCTACCATGTATCTTTTTTTGTAAAATTTTCAAACCCATTACATAGATCTCGAAGAAATACATGAAATACAAAAAAAAAACCCATCACCCAAAGAGGCCAAAAAAAATTATTAAATTATGGTTGTTTAACTTAATATTATTTGTCTATGCACATATAGTATTATCTATTTTGACAGATAAAATTGAAAAACAAGGTTCCAAATTACTTCTTTTTTTTTTTTTGGTACAATTTTGAACTCCAATACGTAGATCTCAAACAAATACATCAAATTCATAAATAAATAAATAAAATATCACTCAAAAAGGCTAAAAAAAAAACGAGTGAATTACGGTGGTTTTAAATTGATAGATAATATTATTTGTGGAATAATCAAAAATTGAGAGATACTATCAATTGGGATCAGAATTCCAAAACAATGCTTAAAGAATATTTCAGCATGTGTTTCAAGAGTGAAAAGGCCAGAGCACTTGTGTATAGTGATTTTCCAGAGTACTATATGTGAGATACTAAAAATAAACGTTGGTATGAATGAAAGAAAGGGGAAGTGATTGGTCGAATAAACGGAGCAAATCCAGTGAAAGGTGAGAGATATTATTTGAGAGTACTATTACTTCATGTCAGAGGTCCAACTTCATATGAGTGGATTTGTTAACGGTACCAGTAGTCAAATTTTTGAAGAATCTGCACAGAAAAGAGGCTTACTTAAATTTGATCAAAGTATTTTAGAGTGCTTAAATTAGGCAACCATCTTTCAAATGCCTCATGCCCTTTGCAGTTTATTTTAACAATATTGGTTTATTGTGAACCAGTTGATTTAAGGAAATTATGAGATAAACATTTTGAGGCAATGTCTGAAGATTTTAAATGTGATGATAATTCAATGAAGTTGCAATTTTCAAAGACCCTTACAAGTTTGAACTTTTACTTGAGAATTATGACCTACCAAGTATATAGCATGATGCCTCTCACCCTGAACAAACTTATCCAAGAGAAATCAGAGATGAAATGTCAATTGATATTCATCCAGAAGATTGTTACTCAAAGTCAAGTATAAATATAGAGCAACAAATAGCATTCACATAGATGCTAGACCGAGTTAATGCTAGAGAAGTGGTTTAATTTTTTATTCATGGCCCTAGAGGAACTGGTAAAACATATCATTGTCGTGCCTTACTTGCAATCATAAGATCACAGAAAATGATAGTTGTTGCTACAACAACATTAGGAGTAGTAGCTGCGATAATGCCTGCTGTACGAACTGCACATTCATGCTTTAAAATACCCATCAGTGCTAATGAGATCAATGTGTGCAACATACCAAAACAAAGTGGAACAACAAAGTTATTACGTGAATCAAAGTTAGTTACGGAGTATTTAGGATGAAGCACCAATGGCAAGATGTTGGGCTATTGAGATAATTGATAAAACATTGAAAGACATCTTAAACAACCAAGAAGCTTTTGGAAGAAAACTTATTGTGTTTGGAGGGGATTTTCGCATAAGTATTTCCAAAAGTGGCTCGAGCTACAAGAAAACAAACCCTTAATGCAAGTCTGGTAAAGTCATATCTTTGGCCAAGAATGAAGATGTTAACCTTTACTAAAAATATGAGAGCAGGAACTGGTCCACACTTTAGCCAGCTACTTCTACTAATTGGAATTGGCGATGACCAAACAAATGATGATGATATGATTGTAATTCCAAATTAAATGGTGACTGAATACGTCAATGAAGTGTTATCAGAGCAGCAAATTATAGATTGCATCTTCCCATCTCTGCATCAAAACTTTGAATCACCAGACTACATGACAAATCGAGCAATACTAGCGACCAAAAAATGATATATGGACAAATTGAATGAGAAAGATTAGATTTTTTCTGGGCAATGCCAAAACATTCATAAACTTTGATGAAGCAGTTGATGACACTTGCAATTATTATCGAGAAGAGTTTTTGAATTCTTTGACTCTGAATGGACTACCTCCACATAGGTTGATTTTGAAGGTGAACTGTTCGATTATGCTACTAAGAAATTTAAATCCATCAAATGGTTTATGCAATGGGACCTGCATGGTGCGTACTAATTTTGTGGATAATGTTATCTATGTAGAAATCATAATTGGAGAACATGCAGAGAAACAAGTTCTACTACCACAAATTCCTCTATCCTCGACAGATAAAGGCTATCATTTTCAATTCAAATGGAAGCAATATGTAATTCGTTTTTGCTTTGCGATGACCATAAATGAAGAACAAGGACAAAGTATGGGAATCTATTTGCCTCAACCGATGTTCTGTCATGGACAATTTTATGTTGTGTTGTCAAGGGGAATCTCAATGTCAACAACTAAAGTCTTAATCAAGTCAGAAGCTGCAAACAAAGAAAATGAGGCTTATACAAAAATGTCGTTTATAAAGAAGTTCTAAATTCAAATAGGTCGAATTAGGTAAATGTATAGTTAATGTATTTTGATTGATATACAGTTGCCCTTTTTTCCCTTTAATATTTTAGTAACCTCACTAGCTTTTAGTTGAAAAGAAGTCTCACTTTACCTGGTTTTTCTTGTTGTTCCATATTGAACTGATAGAAAGATGTTGTCATTATACATTCTCACAAATTCGGAATTTTCGAAATTTTTGAAATTTTCGGAATATTTCAGAAAACAAAATTTTCAGTTTTTCAATGCAAAGCTACTAGCTTGGGACTAATTTATAAACTCACCTCCTCATCTTACTTCTTTGCTAACCAATGTGGGACCTATGTAAGGTAAGTTCAGATATTTTTGGAATATTTCATAAATGTTTCGGAATAATTCGAAATATTTTTAAAAAATATTTTTCAGAATATTTTCGGCATATTTTCAAAATTTTTGAAATTCTCAAAATAATTCTGATTCCAATCCAAATTTTTCAAAATTTTCGGACTTTGGAATGCATTTTTTGTTTCCAAAATTGGAATTTTTCAGAACGGAATCGGTCGGAATCAGAATTTTTGTTCCAAGTTGCACCCGTAAGTTTAATCAAACGGGACCTTATGTTTGGCGTTTTAATTACTTAAAAAGTGCCTTATGTTTGTCTTTAAAATCTTTCCTTGATCACATTTCTTCTTTAATGCAATGTTATGCATTATTTGTTTGTTCTATATTCTTCTATTATTTCTCTAGTTTATATTGTATCGGAGACTCGGAGTGACTCCTTTGTTTTTTCTGGGACTGAGTTTGTATTTCTCAAGGGTCTATTTTTTGTTCTTTTCAAGAACACATGTAGGGTGCTTATAGAAATGTTCTGATAAAATACTTGAATTGGTACAAGTAAGGATCTTTTTCTTATCAAGGGCTATTTCTACTAAGTTTTCATTAACTGCAATGACTGAAAGATCGAAAACATCCTCCAACAACATTCAGTCTAAGTAAAAGTTTATATTACTGTCTTTAGTATTTTTAACATTCATTATTCTTTGTGGAGCAACAATTAAAGTACTTCTCTATGATTTTTTTATTAATTATAGACTAAAAAGTTCTGACCAAATTTAATTGCTTTAATAATGCTACAAATTAACTAAGTACTTAAAAGTATTGAGTTTTAAGTGCTAAAATTTTAATTACTAAATTTAACCCCCTTTTTTTTGTATTTTCTTTGACATTTAATCGCTTTAATATGTATATCCTCAAATTAAGAATAGTATCACCCTTAAATTTAGTTTAACCATTAGTTTGATAATATTCCACTTAGTGTTAAGTGGCACACTGAAAATAACAAGGGCAGAAAATTTCTTTTACAACACTAAATTGGGTTATCAACATATCCTTAACATGAACCACGCCTTTAGCCCTGTTGGAAAAGGATCTACATGTATGGCTCATTACCAGGGTTCAAACCCTGCCACC
Organism: Hydrangea macrophylla; assembly: GCA_033977485.1. NCBI lineage: Eukaryota > Viridiplantae > Streptophyta > Magnoliopsida > Cornales > Hydrangeaceae > Hydrangea > Hydrangea macrophylla. Next base: position 83,708,521 of record CM066983.1, read on the forward strand.
ACCACCCGACTGATCCCCGACACTTAAGTCCTCACGTAAGACCACTACACCAAAAGTGTCAAACTAACATTGTAAATTTGTCAGGTCGTGAAAGTTCTCATCACAAATTTTTCTCAAGGTTAAAGATATTTATAAATGTGTACCAACCACGTGCAACGCACGTGTTGTATGACTAGTATATATAAAAGGACCATTTTGTCCATACCATCAAAGTGTCATTACAACTCATATTTATTACAAAACACAGTAATGATCATTCACTAAAATAACTTTAACCATTGGACAACTAACCGTAGATTAGCACAGCCCACAGACTCCAAAAGGAGTTTTAAAAAAATTAAAGTTAAAACAAACTACATTGGATGACTAACCTTAGATTAGAAACCTCTAATCATTTTGCTTTTGTCATGCTAATGAACATTAAGATATCCGATCTCGCCGAAGCCCCACCATGATAAACAAATATATTAGACTAAAGTTGACACTAATTGGAATCTAATGATGAAAAAAAAATTACTAATATTTTCGCTAAATTATCGCGTTTTAATTGATCCAAAACAGGAGTTTCTTGTTTTTGTTTTTGGGTCTAAACCTATCAACTTGTCACACTTAACAAGCTTACAATCGGTTAGCGAATTATTATAATTCACACCATATTGTTTTTTATTTGCCAAATGACTCATACTTAATTAAAGATTTGTAATATAATAATACCTAGAAGTGTAGTGTGTGAGGCGCAGCTAAACTAGCAATTTTAATTGGTCCAAAAAGCTAAAAGAAAGAGACAAAGTGGCCCCAGAAGCCCAAAACCTTCCTTAGCTAATGTTTTTAGTGTTGTTTTTTAAGTCTTTGAAATTAACACCCATTTCTAGCATATTCGAGCCTTAATCTGTGATTTTAATATTGTATTTAAGCTTAAGCTATTAAACTATTTGTTCACTTTGTTTTCGGTAATATTGTAAATGTAGTTTGGGACCACTTTTGATTTTGACATATGGGCGAGAGGCGGAGAAGGATATGATTGACCAATGGCGCAAGTTCAAGTAGAGATTGAAATAAACTAAATTAAATGTGGGGCTCACATCATATAAGTGAAAAATATGATTCTGAGTAGTATAAAAGTAAGAAAGGTGTAATAAATAATGGAGGGGGGCGGTGAAAAGGAAAGGCAATGGCGAATAAGGTAGCGGTGGTGGCAACTGCGAATTTGGTCAGTTTGATGATAAATTTTTTGAGGTGATTATGGAAGAGCAATCTTTCATGCATATGCAAAGAACACTTTTAAAAAATAAAAAAAAAATAAATAAATCAATAATTTTGTTAGTTTATAGAGAGTATTTTTTGTCACTCAATTTTTGGTGCACCAATGCTCACCCAAATCTCCCATTGGTCAATACAGTAGACCCAAGATTAAACACCATTAATTAAATCATGAGTCCCACTGTATTGACCAATGGGAGGCTTGGGTGAGTATTGGTGCACCAAAAATTAGATGAGCAAAAGTATTTTCTAATTTATATAAATTGGATATAATATATTGAAGTTTGTAAACCTAGCACTTGTAGAGAGAATGTTTTCAAGTTCTAAACTTTTGACGTGATCGAGTAATAGCAAAAAAGATTACGATATTATAGAATTGTAAAAAAAGGAGAAATCTTACCATTGTGCCAAGACACACCCTCATTCACCTTAAAATATAACTAATAATTAGAAGATAGGACTATCCAATTTCAGAAGAAGAAATTAAGATATATTTATATATATATATATATATTATTTTTCTTTTCCATCTATGAAGAGGTGAGGTCAATGAAAACAGGCCATAGTTACATGCCAATATATCCACAATCACTACTTTTAGGAACAAGTTTTTTGTTTCTGTACAGCCATGAAAAAAAAAAAAGAAAAAAAAAACAAGCATATACTGCAAATGGTATAAGATTATGAGTGGCCTTGATATGGAAGATGAATGTGAAATCATCTCTCAGCCTCATGAATCTTCAGCAGAAGATAGAAGAGGAGAGGTCCGACTATCACCATTCGTGGAGAACTGGAACGGTAACAGAGCTGGATCCTGATATGCAGTTGCCAGTTTATCATAAAATTCAGCCATTGTAACATCGTTGCAATCTTCTCTGTCCTTCTTTATCAAGGTCTGTAAAACACAAAAACCCGGGGGGGGGGGAATAAATAAAAACATTGGTGGAGAATTTAGAGGAATTAATAATTCCAAATTAGTGAGCTGGAAAAAAAAAATTGGGATTCGTCGAGGCTGTCAATCTGTCATTAACATAAACTTTCTACTACAAAGTTACATTTTTAATGCTCGAATTACCAAGAAGAAGTAGAAGAGAAAGAACGAGACAGAACCCATCTACTGGCCTTATTCCCTGCATTATCCCTTATTTGAAGCATAGTTTATAACCAGCAGCAAAGTAAAAGAAAATATACAACCTATCATGATCACCTACAACCAAATATGCACTCGATGTAGATGCTTTTGTGTGTATGTATCGTCACCCTACTAATGATTAATACTTGACCATGATGTTTTGAGGTTGGTTGATATTTTAACATGCTATTGTCCTTACTAAAATTGACATTCAGTAACCAAGCACATCAATTGGTCGTTCCAGTCATACAAAAGTAAATAACTAGACGTAACATAAATATTCATGGCCAAAATGATAACTTTACAATTCAAATTCAAGGGAAGCACAAACCGTCCTTGCGTTACTTTCTTGGAAAGGTTGAAATGAATTATTATTTAACTAGTTAGCAAGACTCAGGGCCGGACCCACTATGGGGGCGAGCGGGGGTGGCCGACCCCACTCAATTTTTTTTGGGGGGGGGGGAAAAAAAAAAGAGGGAACATATGATAGTTTTAAAAAATATTTGGGCTTCAGTGAACTATTTATTAACTAGGGAGCTTTTAAATAAAATTGTAAAACTTTTACAAAACTAATAAAAGGTGCTCTCATTTACACGGTTAACTTTCCAACTAACACTTGGTTTTAAATATATATATATATTAGACCTGGCAAATGGGCGGGCCTGAGCGGGTTCGGGTGGGGCTGGAGTCGGGAAGAGCCAGAAACGGGCCAGACTCAACTGAGACCCGTGTACTGTCGGGCCGGGTCAGTCCATTAAATCCGTTTTTCTTTTTCCTCCAGGTCTGTGTGTGTTTGTGTATATTATATATATATATATTATACTACATTCAATTTTCCAAATTCACTCTAAGTTTCCAAACTTACAAAAAGAATAAAACAACACAGCTACATAAATGAGCAAAAAATGAACAATTAATTGAAAGATATCCCAGATTTGTAGATGTACATACATGTTTGATATGTGTATATATATACGCAAAAAATAAGAGATTACATTAGCATCAGCATCATCAATGTCTTCTTCATTTTCTTGTGATCTGCCATAGTTAAAGGTAGAGAGAGAATTTTGTTTGTGGGTAGAGAGAGAGAGAGGGGTTTGTTTGCCAAGACAGCTAGAGAGAGAGAGCTGCTGCTCCTCTACAGTGAGGTGTGAGAAGAAAAAAGTGGTAGGGTTTTGATTTTGATGTTTTCTTTAGCACGTGGGCTTCGGACCATTAATGGGTTCACTTCGGGCCTACCAAAGCCCGATTCCTTTCATAACTGTTAAAGCAAACCCGAAAAAGCCCGATCTGAAAATATACTAAGCCCAAATTCCTTAACTTTCGGGCTGTTTTGGGCGGGCTCCATGGTGGCGGGCTGAATTTGCCAGCCCTAATATACATATATACACATCTAGATATAATTAAGCTCCCAACACTTATCGAAGAGGAGTATTGTAACAAGTTATCAAGCTACTTTGACATTTTGTTCTTAAAAATACTAGATATTTATTTATTTTATATTTTATCATCTTTTAATACTTGGAGGAAAAAAATATCTTTCTTAGTCGCCAGCTTCGCCCCAGTAGATGAAATTCCTGAGCCCGCCACCGGCAAGACTGGTAACATTTTACCTTTTCAAAACTTAATTTCAAAATATGGACCATGACAATGTACTAACAAATCTATAACCAAGTTAATAATTTGGAACAGTAATAGGTGCACGGGTAATGTTGTAGATAAACATACCTCGGCAGAGTATGCAACAAAAATGGGTAGAAAGCGTTTCCGGCAATACTCATTGAAGAGAAGTGTGAGGACTGGAAGAGGAAAAACTAATGTGGATGCTAGAGAGAGCTCCTTCAGAGTAAAGATTCCCACCGCAATAGCATGCATCAGTATGAGAGAAAATATCATCGAATCATGTACAGTGGGCCAAAACTTCCCACCCGTTTCATACTTGGGTGCATATACATTTATGAACTGCACAAGAAGTTAAGAGTACATTAGTGAAATCTATTTCTAGTTTTAACTACGTATTGTTCAAAAAAAATACTCTATTAACATGGACCAATGTTGGCTGGCCTTTTCATCAAGTCACAGTTACAATATACATGCATCATTTAACAGAAGGAAGAGTGGTCTTCCTCATAAACATTAGCAAGCTACAATAGGTTAACATCATTTTGAAGCAAAGAATTCCTCCTAATAAAAAAATATACAAAAGTTTTGTGGTGTAAGGATTTCCTATCACATTTCAGCGAGGCCAAGAAAGCTATAACATCTTGACAAACCTGAGGTGAAATGCCGAGGGTGGCATATAGTAAAGTCAAAAACCTTAAGACTATGTGAATGGAACTTTCCTAGGTGAAATTTTTTGTTCTATTTATACATATTTTTGGTGCGAGACAGAGAGTCAAAAGAGTATTTATGTCGAATAGATTTAGGACTTGTTTGTCTCACGAGGTGGGTAATCGGGTATTACTCTACTCCTTCACTATTATGAGGGACTATTAATTCCACACCCCTGGAATAATAGTGAAGGAGTAGAGTAATACCCCATGAACCAACTCGTCAGACAAACAAGGTCTAAATCTATTCGATACAACTGTCCTTTCGACTGTAATAGTCCGTCATATGGGGACTATTAAGATGATATTGACAATTAATGATGCACTATTTGGCATTCCCAAACAACGGACAATTGAGTTAAAATGGACTATTAGTCCGGTTTCTTGTGTCCCTTGATTAGTCCTGCAAAATAAACGCGGTCTTAGGGCTTTAATTTTTTCAACTGACTTTTATATGGATGGTATATGTTGAAAATGTTAAAAACTTGGGAGGGCCAATTACTAAATTAACTTCAAAACGTTAAAAATTTGGGAGGGCGAATTACTAAAATAACTTCAAAATGTTAAAATTACATATATATCCCACAAATTTCCAAAAAATTTGGGGGGTTCTTGGTCTATCTATGGGTCCGCCCCCCTGTGGAACCACAAATCTTCAGAAATTTACAACGGTTTCCACTTCTCCACTAACAGAGAGATAAGTGGGTAAAACTCCTTTCCACAATATAAAACTTTGTGGGCTTCCAACGTACAAAACATCTGGGCTTCACTTAACTTTGTCGCTACGTGATTAATATTACTGTGTTCCAGTAGAAGGGACAATGTCTAGAAGCTTAATTTACACAACATCCAATTAAAAGTAGCCAAAACATAATAATAATCCATATAGAGTTTAAATGAATTTGTTTAAGCAGAAAGCTAACCATGACAGTTTGACCATGTATCATCCTACTTATATTATTAGGACCTATCATCAAACTAGGAAGCACCGACACTTCTAAGAAGGTAACGAGTCGCCTGTCATATCGTACCCGACACACGGACACGACACTTTTCATGCAATGTCGACGTGCAATTTTTTAAGGTTTTGTCGTGTCGACGTGCCGGTGTCGCGACGTATCTGCGTCCGTGCTTCATAGGACCTATGTTACCCACTCTGGTACGGTGTCAGGTTCGTCAAATGTTCAAAGATTTTACACTATTTTGAAGGGTCGGAGAGAGAAGTACCCTTATCCGAGTGTCGTGTCAGGCACGGGTACTCCATGCATTATGAAGGGTCTGGGTAACATCGATTAGGACTTGTTGGGAAATCTCACAATTATGTGGTTCATAAGTGAACCGATTCTACACATTCTAGTGTTTGGTAATTGTCCTTATTATTGCGTGGGAATCAATGTCAAATGTAAAATCACCTTTAAAACAGGTTCATCGTCAAACTAACGTGATGCTAGTTTTCACAAGAACCGGATACGAAATGAGTGACTGAACCTGATCCTTTTTCAGACTCCCCAGACAGACCTTTAATTACCAAACAGAAGTAGTCACTAACAAAATCAAATAAGAAATGAAAGGCATTCCACTAACCTGGTTCCGGTAAATAATGTACGCAAGACAAAAGTAGATCAAGAGAAAGGGCAAAATCAGAGGAGCTAAGAAGAAATATGTTATCCCGAGAAGTCCGAAGAAAAGAAGCCTTGGAATGTCCCTGTGGTAAGGAAGCGATGGAACTTCATATTCGTCATGTGATGACGTACATCCGAAGGGTTTTCTTATTAGACTACATATAAGAGGGAACACGCGAAAGAGATCCGAAGAAGCACTCGTCCACCCTGAAGTGACCACATATGCTATGAAGAAGGCTGCCTACTCCGAAAAAAAAACGATGTCATACTAAAGGAAATTATAATGCTCTGTTTGGTCCATGGATCTAGTGCTGGAAAGGAAAGGAAAGGAAAATATTAAGGCACTGTTTGGTTTCTGGATTTAGAGAAGGAAAAGAAAAAGGAAAGGGAAACAACTTCCCTATGTTTTCCCTAGTGTTTTCCTCCATGTTTAAATTACAGACATTAGAACGAAAAGTTTTCGAAATATGATAGTAACTTAGTTAAGTGGAAGGGATGTGAGTCACAAAATTCAACATTAATAATTTGCTTTCCACCCTTTTTTCTTTTTCTTGCTATTTCCTCACTAATTTCCTTAGTAACCATACAAAGAAAAGTGTTTTCCTCAGAGTTTTCCTTTCTTTTCCCTCACTGAATCCATGAGCCCAACAAATTCTAACCAAGAAACTTTTTGTTGTTTGGTAAATAGGGAAAATCGTGGGGGAAATAGGAAGGAAAAGAAAAATATACTGAGAAGTAAATTTCAAATATTTGAATTTTGTGAGCCACTTCCCTCACTTTTTTCTTAAGTTACAGTTGTATTTTGCCAAATATTAATTTTCATTCTTATTTACATGGAGGAGAGCACAAGGGAACTATTTTGTGTTATTTTTTCATTCCTTCTCTAAATCCGACCAAACAGAGCCTAAAAGTCCAAATACTGATTAAAAAAAGGAAAAAAATAAATACAAACAAACATTATTTCTACAGAAGTGAAAAATTCCACCTGCCCCGGAACAGCAACAGCTAGCTCTGCAGGAAGTTTCTTGGGCTCAAGCAAGATGTATAGCTGATTGAGAACAGATCCAGAGAGTACATTTGCAAAAAATATGTTCCATATTGTGAACCAAAGAACTTTGTTACATGTGCTTTTTTCAATCTCACTAGTAGAGATGTATCCTTGAATGGAGGAGAAGAACACCATAATTGGAGGCACCATTTGCAGAAACAACACAAGGATGAGGTTGGGAAGATATCCTGTAACAACTTGGGTTACATATTTTCTGCGAGACCATTAACAAATTTCAGTAATTCCCATCATACGAGCAATTCGTGAAAACAAGATCTGTATCATACATTTTAACCAACTACCAAATTGTTTGCTGGAAAATCAAATATTCAAGAATTTTATATAATAAAGGATCAAATCAACCCAATGACATTTTATAAGAAAATCAAGCATCCTTCTTTACCAATGAATATGAGATTCAAATAGGTGATACACTATTCCAGTTTTTATCATATAACCTTTTGTAAATGGATCAGCATCTTATACACTACATATATGAATACTACTTTACACGTCGTAAAATGTATTTGGTGTGGATTAAACATTAGGTTTGGTAATTGCTTTAATTTGAACATGTAATAGAAAGTTAGCACTAACTTCGAGCGGAAGGATAATACTTATTCCATCAGTCAACAATTAAAGTTAACAAAACAACGTTAAGCCCCTAAGACTTGTAACTTTGAACTAAATTTTGTTTGATCAAGTTGAATCAAGGTTTGAATAATTTTCCCTTCAAAAGGTTCTGTGTGTCTGCATAATTTCCCTTCAAAATAATTAGTGGACTTTAGAGGAAACTAAGGGCCCTACTGGATTGGTTGTGGTTTCGCGTTAGGTAGAACCAGAAACCGCAATCGTAAGGGCACTATGAAAATTGGGAAAATTTCATCAAAACCCAATCTGCTTTCTGCACCACATTTTCCCTGAAGCACCTCTGGGCCTGCTTATGCTAAAACGTGTTTTAGGGGTTCTAAAGTGCTACTTAAAATTAGTCCAAACAAGCTAATATATGTGTTTGTGTTCCACAAGTACGTTTGGGCCTAAACATGCATTTGGGTACTGATTCCAAACATACCCTAAACATAGTTTCTTTCAAGTGGCAGTGTTAAACTACAATCCGTAGTTCATGTGACTCGTGGTAATGGTGCTTCACTTCCATAAAATGTATACTAGCAATGAATGCATACGGATGCCCTCAAATAGCATCCTCAACAGGTTAGATGCTTTAGATCCCTTCCAAGATATATAATTTAGTGGAAACAATATGTTTTTGTTCACCTCATTATAGTAAGAAAAAGAAGAGAAAGAAGAATTAGAATAACTGCTTACATGGTGAGGATGCTTTTCAGGAATGGAAACCAAACTTCCAACTGAGACAAGTTAGTAAGACCTTGCACGATTACCACAGGAATAAGAAATATAGCAGTAAGAAGAATACAAGCAACCACAACCACCAATTGTGAAAACCATCTGCGAAGGAATGATGAAGAAAAGAAAGGCCAGTACACATCACGAGGATCCGGAGCTTGCTCTGTGAGAAAATGTGTTGGATTGTTTGATTGTTGTATGTGGGAAGCAATTGAAGCACCATGCCGAGTTTTGAATGACACAAAAGCGGCTCGCACTTCCTTTTAAATTTGTAAAATATGAAAAAAGATAAGTAACTGCATTAGATATTATAATGACATTTTCAAACCACTACATCCTAAAAATGACCAAGAGACAAGAATCAATCTCAAATTTCATAAACTGTTGATTAGAAAGTGAATAACACTATGATAGGGGCGCACAAAGCTTGAACATTCTGAAGCATGTCTAGTTAACAATACACCCAAATTACAAACCATTAAATTCATTTAGGTTCTGTTAGGGCGTCTTGGAATGCAACAAATTGCATTCATGCTTTTATATAGCATTTTAATCTAAAACCATAGAGATCTTGGATGATTCCATTTAGAAAAATTGTGCTCATCTCAAAAGTGATGCTTAAATGATTTGTTATATCAGTCCAAGGGAAAATGGGATGGCTACGTACTCCTATTAATCTGGTGTAAAATATAAATGACACTACCTAAATTCAAGTGACAACCAAACATGCCATTAGAAAAAGGCTGCCTAGGTTTATAGGCTGGAAATGTCTCTGTGTATTAGATCAGGCCACTTTCAAGCAACTATGAATCGAATACCAATATAGCATGTGACTAGATCAAATCAACAGTCAACAAATTATTTTAGGCAGTCTTAAAACTCTAGAATGAAACTTTAAGGAACTCAACTGTAACGTGATTAATATAATGCAAAGTGAAATTCCAACCACCATCAGAATGATTTATATGGAAAAATTAAGTGAAAAGTGAGAAAGAAATATCTAGTATACAAGTTTACGGTATGAAGACTAAGGTTGAAAGTGATCAAGTAAAAATCATAACATTTCGCGTTCACCAGTAACATTTAATAGATGACAGTGACATACTCTTTGAACACCAATGATACATTTCACAAGATGCATAATGATGCTTTTGTTTTTTCACTCGCTTTTCCTCCACATGATGATGTAGATCATTACATCTATTGCAAACAATGCACAAATACACAATCATGGACACGAATACCCTCGTAGGCATACATGCTGGACAAAAGACGAGAAAATCAAATAGCGTACTTCCCCAGCCAATGAAACCTCTGATTGCTCCGATCTCACAGTCTCCTCTAAATCTTCCAACTTCTTTCCATACTGATCTAAGAGATCAACCTTGCGCCTGAACAGACCACAACAGCCATTGCGCTTATGATTTGGTTGGGTTGATTCTGCTTGTAAGTGGACAAGTCTTCTGTACAAATTCTTTGTATCATTCTAGACAAGAACATAGCGTCAATAGTCAGAAATTCAAGGCATAGTAGAGGTAATCCATGAGCATAAATCCACATATGCAAGATGCAACTAAGAAACAAGGTCCAACCTTCCTTTCTTAAGCATGAATATTTTTTTCTTTTTTGATATATATTTCTTAAACATCTAGAATGAGTGCACAACAATAATATCTTTACATTGCACAACAATTTAGAAGCTCAAGGACATAGAAGCTCAATGTTGACTACTATTGGTTTTAAAGAAAATAGGAATCATTGTTTTAGTGCAGCGGTAAAAGCTCGGGCTGACAAGTGATAGATAACAGGTTCAAGCCTGAGAGTAGCTACTTCGTGCAAAAGTGCCCAATACAACCATATACGTCATGGAAAAGGGTAGTGATACATATAAATCAAAAGGAGTGCTGAACTTCTCAAGTTATAGAATTAAAGCATACATGGTCAAGTATGAAGTGGTGAGTAGTTCTCATCTAATCCTTTTAACAAAAATAACTCCACTAAGAGATCAAAGCTTCACAAAAGTTAACATACTATTAAATTTAGCCTAAAGTATAATAAAGCATTCTTTTTAAGACCTGTTATAGGCTATTCTACACCCCGTCTTATTGCACAAAATAGCAGACAGAGAAGAGAGAAAAAGAAAACAGAAAGCTGTCTAATACTCCCTCTGCCCATATTAAGAATCTCTTTTGGGAATTCCAACTTTTCAAGGAACTTTTTTATTGTGGTGAAATTTTACAACTTTCCATTATTGTCCTTTTTGAATTTCATAATTCCAGTGTCACATCAAAACAAAAGTGGGAGAGTTTTATATAATAAGGGTAAACTTGGAAAGTGTGTATTTAAAATGCATTGACTTTTCAAAGGGACTCTTAAAATGGGACATCCACAAATGGAATAAAGGACTCTTAACTTAGGACGGAGGGAGTATATCCATAAGAGCCGTCTCTAGGTTTTGCACTGCCATAACCCTGTCTTTAATGCATTTGAATGCGTTTTCCACATGCATCCTAAACGGGTAGTGCCAAAATATTTCTAGAATTACCAAATTTACATTGGCCATGCCATTATTTTCTAGAAAATTAATGCAAATATATTCATGGTCAAACCCATGGGAGACATGATTCACAAGCAACGTAATCATATTCACAATCATTTTCAGGTCAAGACCTGAATGTATTTATTAATATCAACTGTTTATAGAAGGTTTTAAAGTGAGCAATTCCACATTCAGTTCTCTTGCAACATCCGGAATCCTGATTTTGATTTCCAATTTATCATATATGATCATGACATATAACCATAGTAAATTCCGCATAACTTCAAAATTCTGACTACATTTATAGTTATTTTCCCCAAGCACAATCAAGTACTAGTTGCCTAGTTACAAGTTGCATCAAATCTAATACAAAGACTGAAGACATGTAAAAAAGAGTGAATGTAAAGGGTGTAATAGTTGAATGTATCACAAAAACATCTCTGTGTCTAGAGAAAAACCAAGTACATGTAAAAACAAGCATAGAGGATCTTCATTTCTGCGTAAAAATTAAACAATTTGTTTCCTTCAAAAATACCGATAAGACGAACTTCTCAAAGAGAACAACTTTAAAGTACAAAATACAACATACATTATCATATTCTTAAAAGAAATAGAACTAGAAAAAATAAAAGAAAAGAAAAGAAAAATATTGATTATAAAACTTACTATGAGATATCTAAGTTCGTTTGTTCGGCGAACCACCACATGGGATAGATAGGTATAAGGATGATTTTCTGAGAAAAAACTCTCCACACTCTCACTGACACTGCTCCCAGTAGAAACCGGGATATTACGAACTAAAATGGTGAATTGATGCGGCTGAGGTTTAGAAGAACAGAAATAAGCAATCCTCTTTGAAGATATGTATTTATATTCCTGCAGAACTACACATTAGTCAGCATCAAAATTTAGATTCTGTACAGAAAATATCCGTATAAATGCCTTCATCCAAATAGCCAAGCAAATAGCGAAAGCTCCAAGAATAGAAAAGTCACAAATTCACCTCTTAGATTTGGATTTAAAAAATCATCAAACTCATGAAACATGCCCCTCAAATTCATATTTTAATATAATAGCATAAAAGCATGGAAATCATCAAATAAGTACAAATGTACATCTGCTAGGAGACAATTCAATTAGGTTTTGAAAAAAAAAAGGGACAAAACAAGTATAAGTACAAAGCTACAACTTACACAATAAAGAAGATAGCAGACAAATATGGTGACAACATACACAGCGGAGAAGTGTATCCATAACCTGCCACAAAGACCAAACTCTGGGTAAGGTTTTCTTCATACTTACCTTGGCTACAAGAGTACAAGGAAAGCTACAACTACACATTTAATCTGGATGTCCATTGATTTCTTAAATTTCCTACAATCATAAAGCATAGACTTTTAGTATCTTTTCCTCTTACAGTTTTGGTTTTAACAAGTATAAAGTTTTAGTACCACCCAATCCCTACCCCTCCCCCCCCCCAAAAAAAAAAAAAAAAATCTCTCTCTCTCTCTCTCTCTCTCTCTCTCTCTCTCTCTCTCTCTCTCTCTCTCTCTCTCTCTCTCTTTTTACCCTGGTGAATGAGGAATAGTCACCTTTTTGAGCCATTATTTACATTTGATATGCTAAACACGTCCAAAGAATCATTTGTTAAATTATAAATGTCAACATTCTGAAGCTGATTGCCCGAGCAGTTCACTGGAAGAAGGACAAAGACCCCAATAATCCCAGCAACAGTGAATACTCTCAAACTGCAAAAATTAGGGGGGGAAATGCATCAGGATGAGAAATAGGAAATGAATTGTAGACCTGAAGAGACCAAACTAACATACCAAATATAGAACAGTAGAAACTAGGGGCAAGGTTCTTACATCTTTTTGTTTTGTCATAGTATTTGTTCTGCTAGAGCTTTCTCTGTTAAAACTAGGACAATAAGGTTCTGTTTCCTGGATTTATTGAGGGAAAAGAAAAAGAAACCACTGACTAAGACACTTTCCGTTACTTGTTTAATCTGGAAAACAGTGAGGAAAATAAAAAGAAAAAAGAAAATTAGGTGAAAATAAAATTAAAATTTTTATATATGGTGAATCAATTCCTTTCATTTTTTTTAAATACAGAATTTGTTTTCCTTCGCAGTTTCCTTTCCTTTTCCCTTTCTCTAACCCCCATACCAAAAGCGCCTTAGGCTAAGGCTCTGTTTGGTGAAAAAGAAAAGAAAACAGTTCCCTTTGTTTGGTTAATAAGGAAAATAGGAAGGAAGAGAAAATATGGTGAAGAATTAATTAGAATGTTAGTCACTTCCTTCCCCTTTTCTTGAATTCCTATTGTATTTCAAAAAAAAATGTCTAATGTTATTTATACGTGAAGGAAACACAAGGAAAAACACTAGATAAACGGTTTTCCTTATCATTTTCCTTCTCTAGGGCTTTGTTTGGTTTGTAGATTCATTGAGGGGAAAGAAAAGAGCAAGGAAAACTAGTTCCCTTATGTTACCCTAGTCTTTTCCTCCATGCTTAAATAACAATAAAAGTAAAAAAAAAATCAAAATATCATTGTAAAAAAGGGAGTAAAGTGGTTCACTAAATACAAAATTTGAAATTTATTCCCATGATATTCTCTTTTCCTTCCTATTTTCCTCAGTAACCAAACAAAGCAAAACAGTTTCCTTTGTATTTTCCTTTCCTTTCCCTCACTAAATCCGTAAAGCAAACAGAGCCTAAATCCGCAAACCAAACATAGCCTAGAAGTCTTTGTGGTGACGATTCTGATTACCTGAAGATGATAAGTCGCATAAATACTACAGCATCCAAGCCTGAATATGAAAGCAGCTCCTCCTCAGAAGGCCGCCATGCCCTTCCCACCCAACCAGGGGTAGGCAATAGTGTTTCTAAGCGAAACTCTCTTCTTTGCCGAGTCTTTCCATCAGCCACCAAACGGGGCACATAAACATCAAAATTACTTGGTTGTTTCCTCAAGATAGAATAAAATGTGAAAAATAATATACAAAGGCCAAAATTTATTCCAACAGACGTTACAAGAGCTGATACAATCATTTCTCTAAAGGAATCCCAAAACCTTGGTAAAGATAAACTTATGAAATCTTCACAACCAGCTCAACTGCACCAAGTATTAAGTATATCCCGTAAGAATAAAGTAAAGCACAAATATATATATATATATATATATGAAGCATAAGAGTGTGCAAAAGAGGGCAATATGCACATTAGTTCCAACTTTCAATTAAGTAGATTTATACTTGTTGGAACTTGATTGTTGGGCCCATTCTCTAATAACTTAAACTTTTGGAGTAACTGGTAACTTAACATGGTACCAGAGCCTTGTTTGTGGGAGGTTTCGAGTTCGACTCTCCATCCTCAATTATTATGCATGTTTTCACTTTGTTGTTTCACTCCATTATAATGAAGCTTGGTTTCTTTAGTTTGTTGCCTATCCCTGTACAAGTGCAAGTTGGGTTGCACGTGGGAGAGGGTGTTGGAGCTTGATACGCTCATAGAAAGAGCACTATTTTTCTTTATAATTGGGCCCATTCTCTAATAACTTAAGCTTTTGGAGTAACTGGTAACTTAACAATAATACAACAAATATGTAGATTTATTCATGTATAAATGAAAATTTATGGTGTTTACATCTTGATCTATACTTTAATCTCAATCAAGCAATCACAAGAAGCCCGATCTAAGGCCATCCATCAGGCCATTGGAGAAATTCAGACTACCAAAGTGAACGGATGTGTTTTCACAGGTGAATCTAACATGTATTCCATCACCCATTCAACTCCAAACATACAAACAGACTCGATTAGGTGATACCACAATGAAACTTACTTGAACCCAGGCACCCAATTTCCAAGAATTGAGATCAAAAGATTATTATTTGCTGCCAGACAGCTATCTCTCTATGAGAATTTTTTTATTTTATTTTTTTGTGGTTGGGCTCCAAACAAGATATTATCATCAACAAATCATTTGAACAGAAACGAATTAAACGAATTCAGGAAATCAAGAGAACGATCACATAAAGAATGTAATTAATTAGCATCAATGGTGTATTGTTGATTTCAGTCAAAATTGCAGATTTCAATATTAGTGACATTATAATCAGTTGAAAAATATGCATCAGTCCAAAGTTTCCATTAACAATTTCCTTTCTCCCAATTTGAGCATAAAACAATTTCGGTATTAATTAAGTCTTCCATGAGTTCAGCAAAACAATAAGATTCAAAGACAATGAAAGAAACCCACAACAAAAAAAAAAAAAAAAAACCAACAACAACCTACAATGGAGATTGAGCTGAGGCTAGGTTAGAGTAAAGATCAGCAATTAAATTTCAAACCTGGCTATAGGTTTCAGCTGGTGATGACGAAACGAAAGTGTATACTGTAGGGTTGAAGATTGAGCTCCAACAAAAATTGACTAATACAATACAATTATACACATGCCGACATCCGAATACAGACACACACATATTTGTGTGTGTGTGTATGTCTATAATAAATATATATATATAGAGATTCTCTAAATCTTTATTAAAGATTGGACCTCTGTTTTGACCGTCAGGTTGTGTTTAAAAACCGTGAAATGACAAAACTGCCATTAATCAAAACACAATCCAACGGTTAAATCAGAAGTACTCTCTTTAATAAAGAGAGGTACCTCTTTAGAGCCTCGCTATATATATATATATATATCATTCAGCTCATTAATAATGAGAGTGACTCTAGTTTAACACACACATATTTGTGCGTGTGTATGTCTATAATAAATAAATAAATATATCTATATATATATCATTCAGGCTCATTAATAATGAGAGTGACTCTAGTTTGGCCGTCAGTTTTCATTGAAGTCTGTTTGTCACTTTACAATTTTTAAAAATGATCCGAGGGCCAAAATTGACGCTAAACCGCCCTCTAGAGAATTTTTGTATGTATATCTTCTCACATAAAGGAGGCTATCCCTCTTATGGATCCGTGCTTAATTCTTTAATTGATTTTACCAAGTTTGGTATTTCTCGTCCTTTACAGTAATTATATACTCCCTCTGTCCTATAATAAGCGTCCACTTCTTTTTTGCACAATGTTTAAGAAAGTTGTATTATATTAATTTATTTGGTTTATTAAAGAGTCACTTTCCAATTTTGCCCTTAGATGTGATGGGCGTTTGACTTTTTGCTTATTTTGGGACCACAAATAAATGTTTATGTCTTTATTATAAGGGTAATTTTGGAAAGTAAGTAAAAGATATATGCCAATTTAGGAAAGTGGACACTTATTGTGGGACATCCATAAAAGGAAATGTGGACACTTATTATGGACTGAGGGAGTAGTTACTTAAATACAATAATATCCCTTTAGTATACCATAATTACTCATAAATGTATACAGCTACATAAGGATGTATTAATTTGGGTGAGGCTGATTCTGTCATTTCAAATAATAATTACATTCAAGTCAACTAATAATTACATTCAACTCAACTTTTAAAATTTTATTTAATATAATAATAAGGATTCAATCAACTTTGGCTTAAATATTTCATGTTCAATCAACTTTTCCAACCACACCCTCTTATGGATCCGTGCCCAATTCTCAAATTGATTTATCCAATTTCGGTATTTCTCTATTTGTTATGTCCTTTACAGCAATTGCATAGTTACACAAATACTATAATATCCTTTTAGTATATCATAATCTCACACATGTGTACAGCTACATAAGGATTTGTTAATTTGGGTGAGGCTGATTCTGTCATTTTAGATAATAATTACATTCAAGTCAACTAATAATTACATTCAGCTCAACTTTCAAAATTTTATTTAATATAATAATGAGGATTCAATCAACTTTGCCTTAAATATTTCAATTTCAATCAACTTTTCCAACCACACCCTCCTATGGATCCGTGCCAATTATAAAATTAATTTCTCCAATTTCGGTATTTCTCTGTTTGTTATGTCATTTACAGTAATTGCATAGTTACTCAAATACTATAGTATCCCTTTAGTGTACCATAATTACTCATACATGTGTACTGCTACGTAAGGATATATTAATTTGGGTGATGTTAAATATGTCATTTCAGACAATAATTACATTCAAGTCAACTAATAACTACACCAGCTCAACTTTCAAAATTTATTTAATATAATAATGATGATTCAATCAACTTTGACTTAAATATTCCAGGTTCAATCAACTTTTCCAACCACACCCTACTATGGATCTATGCCCAATTCTCAAACTGATTTCTCCAATTTCGGTATTTCTCTGTTTGTTTTGTCCTTTACGTTAATTGCATAGTTTCTCAAATACTATAATATCCCTTTACCATAATTACTCATACATGTGTACAGCTATATAATGATATATTAATTTGGGTGAGGCTAATTCTGTTATTTCAGACAATAATTATATTCAAGTCAACTAATAATTACATTCAGCTCAACTTTCAAAATTTTATTTAATATAATAACGAGGATTCAATCAACTTGGGCTTAAATATTTTAGGTTTAATCAACTTTTTCAACTACAATTACAATTAGCTTCAAACAAAAGTCAACAAAGGCAGCACGCACATTATTTTTCCAAATACCAAATTGTCCCTTTATTATATCGTAATTACTCGTACATGTGTACAGCTACATAAGTATATATTTATTTGTTAGAGGTTAACTCTGTCTTTCAGACAATAATTACATTTAAGTCAACTAATAAGTACATTCAGCTCAACTTTTGAAATTTTATTTAATATAATAACGAGGATTCAATCAACTTTGGCTTAGATATTTCAAATTCAGTCAATTTTTTCAACGATAATTACAAATCGCTTAAAAAAAAGCCAATAATCGTTGCCTACATTATATTTACATATAGGTCAATTTTGTAAGACAAATTACAGAATGGTCATCTTTTTTAAGACAAATTACATAATGATCATCTTTTCGCACAATATTTACATACAGGTGGCTGCTTATATCATATTTACATATGGGCCAATTTTTTTAAAGAACAATTACAGAGTGGTCATCTTTTGGCTAATACAAAAAAAAAATTTACAGAGTGGACTGGACCTAATACCAAAAAAATTACATTTTAGATAACTTTTTGACTAAAATTCCCATGTTTTAAAATGACCGGACGGCCTTTAGACGGTATAACACCCGCATATGTGTTATTGCATTGCATTACATTGTCATGCATGATAATATGATGTGTTATACTTTTTGGCACATGTTTGAGTGAGTTTTGACTCACGAGTCGATTTGGGTATCTGTGTTAGAGAACCCATTAAGACGGTGTTGATTGAGTGTTAAGATGTTGTGACGTCTCTCCAAGTACGAGACGGTCATTGTGGAATACTTTAAATGTTTATCTGAAAATAAATGTTTACCTGTGTATTTCAATATCTGTATTATTTCTAGTTTAGAATATAATTATGTTGCTAGATTTAGTATTCAGGTGAGGACGAATTAACACGCTATTAATTTGGTAGGCTATTAGCAACTTCGAAAAAGTCATGTTGAAATTTGCGTTTTAGCAACCAAACGGAACTTAGTCAGAAACTTTTATAATTTTGAGGTTTCACTTGTAAAGCTATGAATTAGTTGTGTAGAAAGTTTCAGAGACTAATTAGGAGTTTTGAAAACTCGTGGGGAGGTAAACACAATTTCCGAAAGTATTGCCTATATATATAGATAGAGATGACTTTAGATTTTTTAAACTCTTAACCTAAAATTCAAGAAGGAGGCCAAAAGAGGAGATTTAGTTGCTTAGAGCTTCTCGACGCCAAACGACACCCGTTCGTCCGCTGGTTTTTCACCAAATTTCATATTCGAACTCCTCAAGGTAAGGCCGTCGTTCTGATACCTATTAGGCCTTGTTTGGCCAAGTCTTCTAAAAAGTCTTTTTCTAGAATTTTTCATAAAAGTTGATAATCGGACTTTTGATCCATAGGAACTGTACTAGAAGGTTTTCTGCACGTTCTTTGTGCACATTTCCTTGGATCGTAGTTTAAGAGCATTATTCGGAGGTGAGTGATTCAACTATGTTCTTGGAATGATTTCTTGACTAGAGCCTCTTTTTCAGTAACTCACTGCATCTTTTTATAGGATCAGTCGAGTGGGTCCCCGACATAGTCAACTGGATCATGTGTTCAATTCAGATATTTCGCCCAAGTTGGACTTCAGTAGACCGTACTGTACCAGTCGACTGGATTATGTTCTAAATTCAAAATTTTTGCTGGACCAATATCAATCGACTGGGCACGAGGTGCAGTCGATTGGACTGCTGGTTTTCAAAATGATTTGTTTTGTTCCGCTGCGTGTGTTCTTAAAACTAATTTTTTGGGAACGTTAATGAATTGGTTTAGTATCGGCTGCGTGCCACGGGCTCCAGTTCTGCTATTGTGGGAAAAGGGCTGTGACATTATGTCAATGTGTCATTTGGAACGGAAATTCCGATTCCGTTCCGAAAATTTCCGATTTTGGAAACCAAAAATGCTTTCCGAATTCCAAAAATTCCGAAAAAAATTCGGATCGGAATCGGAATTATTTTAAGAATTCTGAAAATTCCGAAACTATCTTTTTCAAAAAATATTCCGAAAGTATTCCGAAAAAAATCCGAAACTATATTTTCCGAAAGTTTTCCGAAATATTCCGAAATTTAACTTCGTCCTACATCGGTAAAGAATGAAGAGAGGGAATGACAAGTGGTTCTATAAATTGAAAGACAAGTATGACATTCATCACAAATGGAAAATTCTGAAAAATTCCTATTTCGAAAAAATCCAAAATTTCCGAAATTTCGGAATCGGAATAGAAAAAATAAATTCTAAAATTTCGAAATCGGAATTGGAATTTTTTTTTAGTGTTTCAAAAAATTCGGATTTTTTTTCCAAAATGGTGGTTTCCGATCCGTTCCAGCCGAAACACACCCGTAGTTTTAGGATATAATGATTTTATTATTGTGTTCTTGTGTGAGTTTTTGTTTATGGCTTGTCCTTTAATCCAAATTGACTGTCTTAGAATATAGCAAGCCTCCCTAAAAAATATAGTGTAAATATAGTAACACCACCTGAACTATGATCATTTTTCACTTACACCCCCCTAAACTTTAAAACTGAACACATTCTCCCCCTAAATTATCCTTTGTTAACACTACACCCCCTTCTTTAGGGTTGAGTTTGTTCATTTTTGATAGTTTAGGAGTGAGTCTGGTCAGTTTTAAAATTAATGGGGTGTTAGTAAAAAATGGTCATAATTTAGAGGGTGTTACTGTAATTTACCCAAATATTATATATATATATATATATATTATAGGGAAAATTACATTGACCTCCCCTGAGGTATATGAGAATTACAGGGACATCCCTTGTGTTTTAAAAAATTACACTAACCTCCCTTCTATTTTGAAAATGACTATTACACCTTTGGACAAATTATCAAAAAAAATTATTTACTACCTTTTAAAAATGAAAAAAAAAATAACAATTATGAAAAATAAAATAAAAAATCATCGACAAAATTTCAGTATATACCAAATCAAACTTTTACTAAATTTTATTTTTTTAAAAAAAATATCAACAGTAACTTTAAAAAACCTAAAAATCATCAACAAAATTATCTACTACCAGTTTAAAATGAAAAAAATAATGACAAGAATAAAAAATAAATAATAAAAAATAAAACATCAACAATTAAAAAAAAAAAAATGTCACGACCCATCGCGCTACGCGCGAAAATAGGACACGTGGCACGCCATCAAGGCTTATCCAGTTCCATTAAAGTCAAAAAGCAGCGGAAAACATTATTAAAATAGCACTAAATGTCATTGAAATCAGAGTTATAAAAAAACTTGGCCATTTGAATCCTTTCAAAAGAAAACAGTTTTGAAAACAGAGGTTCAGTCGACTGTGCCTAGGGTCCAGTCAATTGTGCCTAGCAGAAACTAAAACCCAAAATTCTCAACAGAGGTCTAGTCAACTGATCAGGGACCCCAGTCGACTGCACTGGTTACTATTTGGATCAGTAGCTAAAATCTACAGTGATTCAGTCGACTGAAGGATGGTCCAGTCGATTGCTCCTATTACTATTCACTTTCAGTGTCCCAACCCCACGGGATCCAGTCGACTGATCCATGGTCCAGTCGACTGCTCCCCTGCTAGGCAACCTGTATGAAAAATTACAACTCATGCTTCTCCACCTCAATAATAATCACAACCACCATGACTACGTTTTAAAACACAACTACAGTAGTTCAATTACAAGATTTCCATACTACGGAACTAATCCATGATTCTATTACAACATTTTACAATTTACCAATCCTTACACAAGTTTATGATTTAAAACAAAAACATATACAATGGTGATTCCCCGGCGTTCCTCGGCCTCACTCAACACGCTTCTTCTTGTCTTTCTTCTTACCTGCAATGGAGTACATCTCCACTGCTCAACTATATGCTGAGCGTACAAGTTCTAACATATGCAATATATGATAAACATGCTTTAATCTCATAAATCATATCAATAGTCTCTAGGGAGAAAATACGCCTTCATCCGGTAGCGGCAAGTCCAAGCCTTAAACCGCGATGTCAATGGCTAGTCCAAGCCTACAACCAATACATCCCCACAAGTGCCATGGCAAGTCCAATTCTTAAACCATGCACAGTAGCCGTCGCTACTAAAATTCTCAAACAACGAGAAGCTTACTCCGGCATGAATTTGTATAAGACCCCCCTTTGACCCACATAGACAACTCAACGTGCTCGCATAAATTTAGACATGCTTTTCACAATTTAGCGTGTGCATAATTAGCGGGCCTACAACTAACACATGGATTTCGCCCGGATCTCAATTTCGTCGTCCAAATATAAAACATGGGTTTCTCTATATTTCACAAGTTAGGACTTCATTCCTCGTGCGATTTCCCCCAAACTTTGAAGGATCGACTAGGAGGTCAAATAATCGTCGGATTTCAAATTTGAGAAAATTCCTACAAGTTTATACCTGTTTTTTCCAAAAGTCTAAAATTAAAATTTTTACAAAAATTGGCCAAACACGGCCTAAGTAGTATCAAAACGTAGATCTCACCTCCACGAGTTCAAATACGAAATCTGGAGAAAAACTGACGGACGAAAGGTCGTCGTATGTCGCCAGCAAAGCTCGTGGCAACCAAATCTCCCTTCTCTCTCCTCTCTCTAGATATTTTGTGAGTTTTGGATGAGAATGAATCTCATCCACTACTATATATAGGCAAACTCTTCGGAAATTGCGTTTACCTCCCAACGAGTTCCTCAAACTTCTAATTAACTCCCAAAACTTCGCACACGTCCATTTTATAACTTTACGAGTGAAAACTATAAGTTTCAAAAGTTTTCGACTAAGTTTCGTTTGAGTCCAAAAGTAACGTCCGAAAACTATATTCTGTGGAATCTCAACACAACCTATCTTTTTAATTAACGTATCACTCACGTTCTCACCACAGTTCTCAAAATGATATACTAAAGTATCCAAATACCAGAATTATACTACACATGTATAATTCACTATTCACAAAATGCCAGATAGTCAAATAACATTTAAATCATATAAATGTCATTTACTCGTGCCAAAGAAAATCTCAATTACCAATTTCCTCGTGTCCTTACTGGCACCTCACCGTTGACCCACAGTCAACCTCATCTCAATCTAATTATCAAATAACATTGATAACTCACAAAAGTCAATATGCATGATAAAACAATGATTTTCTGGAACGGGTGTGACATAAAAACATCAACAGTAATATTGTATTTTTGTCTGCTTTATATTTTTAAAATTGTGAATTTGCTCCCAACATTGTGAATGAGCTGCTCCAATGAAACTTAATTAGTGCATGCCTTGCATGGGCATTGCCCTAGTGTGTGTGTGTGTGTGTGTGTGTGTGTGTGTGTGTGTGTGTGTGTGTGTGTGTCTACTACTATATGAAAAGAGAAGAGGAGGTGAAACACTGTTCACCTGTCACATCAACCCCTTCGTCAATTACCGCAATACCCCTTCACTATACCATAATTACTCGTAATCTCTATAGCTATATAGGCATATATTGATTTATGTGAGAGTTTTTCTGTCATTTTAAACTAATAATTACATTCAGGTTAGCTTTTGAAACTTTATTTAATATAATAATGAGGATTCAGTCAATAATATTATGTCTAATTACATTTAGGTCAATATTTTTTAGAATATTTATAATTCGCTTCAAATAGAAGTCAACAATAACGGCTTCTTTTGAATTATTTACTACTATTTATATTTTGGTCAACTCTTTCATTGAAATTTAGGATTTACATATTGTATTATGTTTAATTACATTTATATGAAGAATTGGGTCAATAATAATGGCTAATTACTGATTTGTCTCTAATATTTACATTTCGATCAACTTTTCCCCTGCAATGTAGGTTTTACATATTGTGTGTTTTTGCCTTTTCCCCTTTCCCTTTTTCATTTTATTTCTAAATTGATTTTTATATTACACACGCACATGGCAACAAATTTTATTCACACACATGTACATGACAATAAATTTAATTTACACATGCTTATAAAAATACGTATTTTGATACTCTAAATTCTAAACCCTGAATTTAGAAGTCATTCTATGCCTTTTTAACATCACAAGGTTATTTTTGACTGCTCGGTTCCCAGACCGCAAATTAGCTCCAGTTTAAACTAAGTTTTAACAACAAATTAGTATCGTGTTTTAATTCAAAATTCAATTTCATAGAATTGCATATGTTAATATTACACACACAAATACTTATAAATTAAATTCATACAAACAACACATAAGAATTGCATATGTTAATATTACTCACACAAATACCTATAAATTGAATTCATACACACAAGTCACAAAATATGGTAATGTTTAGATCTTTAACACAATTCTAATCTTATACTCCAAAGAAGAAAAATAATGATCTTATATTTTTGTAAAAACAAATAATCATCTTATAAAAAAAATTTCAGTATGACAATTGAAAAGGTCCATCCCAAATGAATGTTTTACTTATTTTAACACATGCTAATACAAAATACTTTACATGCACATGCTTATAAATTTACTTTTATCACACATATTTAATGATTTTAGATTTTTGTAAAAACAAATAATCATCTTATAAATAAATTTAAGTATGACAATTGGAAAGGTCTATCCAAATGAATGTTTTACTTATTTTAACACATGCTCATAAAAATATTTTACATACACATGCTTATAAATTTAATTTTATTACACACATAAGTCTAATATTATTACTTAGTATGTCTTATAATTTTGGACCAAAAAAGCAACTTACAAATAATTACAAGAATATCTAATATAATCTAACATAATCTAATCAATTAATATTTTAAAATCAGAATACTTACATTACCATTTAGTTTTCAGTAATTAATTTTTAGTTTTATCAAAAGGGTCCTTAGATTTCAACTCTTTTGTAGGGTTATATCTATTAAATGTTTGAATTACAACATCCCCCTCGTGCATCGGCACGGGTTATAAATCTAGTATATATATAAGACTCCACTGGGCATGTTTTTTTAAAAAAAAATAAAAAATAAATTAAATCAGACAAAAATGCAATATAACTTTTCATTTTTTAAAAAAAATTTGTTGATTTTTTTTTTGATTGTTGTCATTATTCATTTCATTTAAAGTGTAATTTTGTTGATGATTTTTTTTTTTTTTTTTTTTTTAATGTTTTTAAATTATTATTGATATTTATAAATAAAAGAGTAATGCTATACTTCCCAAATTTCTTTCCCAAAAGTGTTTCCCAACATATATGGTAGTGGACTCAATTAATTTTGATTGGCTGTGATGTTAAAGTGGCTCAACTATGGTCCCACTTCAACATCATTTGTGATGAAAATTCAGGAAGCATAGTATTACTCTAAATAAATGTTATAATATCTTTCACCTAATACTTGGACAAAAAGTTAAATGACTTAAATTAAAGAACTAAATATGTAAACTATTGTAAGTTAGGCAAGATTATAAAACCTAAATTTAAAATCTTTATAAATTTTTTTTTCGAACTGCAAAATTTTATAAAGTTAGGACTAAATATTATAAATATAAATCTATAAAATTTGATAATGTATATATAATTTTATTTAATGCGCGCGTACACACTGTCATACAAATACACACATGTACATATATATATATATATAATGAGAAGGCATAAATTAGTAATCTTACACTCAAAAGTACGGTAAAGGAGAGGTGAGTGTTATTTTCTAAATTTGAGAAGAGGTCCTTGTAATTGTCATATATTTCAAGGGAGGTCAGTGTAATTTATGCCAAATTATAAAACAATAAATTTGACATATTAGAATTATTTACTCCAACAGAAATGCCAAATTATTTACTCCAAAGATTCTAAATTCTAATATGTCTAATTATCACATAAACCCTCAATCTATTTGACATAGAAGAATTAGCAAATTCGAATGTCTAATTATCACAATAACCAATAAACCAGTAACTTATTTGACATCCAAAAAGTTATGCACAAAACTTTGGCTAAGGGATTGAGAAGGGGCCGCGCGAACGCAGGCCCCCACTAGCACAAATTATGACGTAGGCTCCGCCACTTGGGCAGACCTTAGGCGGGCGCCCCTCCCAAGTGCTATGGAGGTCACCAACCTAGGCTATGGGCCTTCTTGATCGTCCATTAACCCCGTCCAGGTAAGTATATTGCAATTGTGCCACCCCTTCTATATTTATACTCCACCCTCGCTTCCCTCTTTTTGTCATTCTCCGATGTGGGTCACATAAAACCACTACACTTCGGTTAAATGACTTGACTCCACTTCAGTGCCACGTTTCTTGTTACTTTGTGTGGTTAAAAGACTTTTTTTTTTTTTTGGAATTTGTGGTTAAGATTTACGTTATGATTGGGAGTTTAGGAGAGAAAGAAAAGAGGATAAAGTCATAATTAAGGAGAGAAAAGATGGTGTTTTTTATTGGGAGTTGAGGAGAGAAGAGAAAGTAACTTTCTTTTCCTTGATTGCAAGTTGAGAAGAAAATAAATGAAAAGAAAATAAAGTTATCATTCTACCCCCACTTAGATGGAATTACAATTAGATAAGACTAAACTAGAAGGGTATACTGGGTATTAAGAAATATTATTTAATCCCTACTTTCTTTTCTCTCATATTCTTCCCAATTTGGAGAGAAATAAATTGAAAGAAAGTGGGGCTAGTTTTCTCTACTTTTCTCTCATTTTCTCTCCTCATTAAAACTCGCAATCGGCAGAAAACGAGAGAATCTCTTCTTTTCTCTCATTTTTTAAACTCTCAATCATAGCCTTAGGGTGCGTTTGATAAAACTGAAAATTAAGTGCTGGATTTTAAGTATTGAAAATTTTAAGTGATTGAATTTGTAATACTGAAAACAGTGTTTCAACTACTGAAATAGAATGCGAATCAGTGATTATTTTCAGTAGAAATTTTTCACTTAAAGTTTTCAGTGATTTTTTGACTACTTTTTCAATTAAGTGGTACGTTATCAAACGCACTAAAAAAGAATAAGTGCTGAATCTTTTCATTTTCAGCACTTAATTGAGTTATCAAACATATCCATAAAAAGAGTTAATACGCGGAAATTTGGATATTAACTCCATAGCACTATTACACCCATACACTTTTCTACATACTTTTTGACACATAACTTTAAATGCATGTATCATGTGTTGTGTGAGTGATGCACAGAAAAGCATAAAAAATTTAAATAGCACAAAATACATGCATTTAAAGCATAGTATGTCAAAAAGTGTGTAAAAAAATTGATATACCTAACATTATTGTTAACTCAAGCCTATGGATGGTGATGAAAATGTTGGAGCTTTGAAATTTTCTAGCAGGCTAATCTGATGGAGCTAAGTTGCAGTGAATGTACCATTGGGGTTTTGATTTCCTTAGTATTGTGGCACCATTGTGATCATCTCTAATCAATGTGTCTAATTTTGAGATGTCAATTTTTTTTAAAAGGACTATTAGGCAAATTGACATCTTTCCAATTTGACATCTCTACAAATAAAAAATTCCACCCAATACTTCAATTTCATTGTGTTATTTTATTTGAAGTTATGTTTTTTTGTCCTTATTTGTTACATTATGTTCATGAGAGCATTTTTGCTCACCTAGGCCTCCACTAGGTGACATGTCTCCCATTCCAGTAATTATGTTGATAAAACAGGATATCCGATTCCAGTAATTATGTTGATAATACATGGGTAAAATGTGAATGAAATGGGAGACATGTCACCCAATAGAGGCCTAGGTGAGCAAAAATGTATTCTACGTTCATTGGTGGCCAAACTGTGGAACCATAACAATTTAGTAGTGTAAAAAAGAAAGAAAAAAAGGCATATCGCTTTTTGGGATGTCAAATTTGTTACAGAGCTCACATGTCAAATGTCACATAGTGAGCCCAATTAACATAGCTTCTCTCTTTTCAGTGGGAAGAGAGAAGGTTCGAATCCCCATAGGAGATTCTAGTTGCTTGCCCCCCTCCCCCCACTTATTCTTCAGCCGAAATGAGTGACTCTTGTTGGGTTTTGCTGTGGGCCAGTATGGGATTTGGGCTTGGATTAGGGTTGGGTCTCTGTGTGTGTGTGTGTGTGTGCGCAGTCTAGATCCAAGTAAGTATAAAAAAAAATGCCACATAGGATTTATACATTTTGGTTGGAGTGGCGTTTGACTTCAAATATAAGTATTTGGCATACCAACTAGGATTTGACATACCGAATGGAGATGCTCTTGGTAAGCTTTCAATCCAACTACTTTCATCGCAAGGGCGAGACTATTAGTGGGCTTCGCCAGGCTGTAGTCCTCCCTTAGTTTCTGAGATTTTTTTTCCTACATGTAATATTTTAGCCTAATTGTAGTTTAGCCCACCCCAATATTTGATAAAGCGCCTTATCCTTCCCTCTTTTTATTTTTTACCCAACCCAATATTGTTCAATTCAAACAAAATACATTATATTTGTTCAATGGTAAGCTAGCCCACCCCAAATATAACACATTATATTAGTTCAATGGTAATCTAGCACACACCACAAATATTTGGCCAAACTCCGTTACTTAGTTCAACCCCTCTAAATTTTATTTAAAAAAAAAAAAAACATGTGTAGTATATTGGCCCTATTGTAAATCAACCCACCTAAAATATTAATCCTATCAATATTCCTTAATATTTCTCAATTTAGCTAATCAAAATTATTTTACCATCACTCAAACATTATAAATTACAAGAAACGGTCAACTCTTATTATGGAAAAAAAAGGGGGACAAAAAAAACGAAGAAGATGATATTAAGAAAATTCAACTTAAAAATAGGGATAAACAGACTAAAAAAACGTTCGTCTCGAGGTTGCTGCCCCCAAACTCCCGTATATGTTCATTATTATATACAAGTTCATCCAATCCCAGCTCGCTTAATAAAAATCATAGTTCCGCCCCCTTGATTCGTCGAGGTAGCACTTTTGTTATTCTTATTTCCCGTATGTTGGAGTGAATTTTTGTTTTGGGAGAATGTTTTTCAGCTTCTCATTTGTCTCCTTTGTGGGATGGTCTAAGAGTATGTAATATAAAAAAAATGGTAAATATCACTTGTCGGCCCGCCCCGAAGGTGGGAGCCGGTTCCTTCGAGGGTCGCAACTATTTACGTCAAGAAATGTGTGAAGAGTGGGTGAAAAAAGTGCCGAAAGTAAGGGTCGGTGCCCAATGAGTTGGTTTGAAAGTAGCTGTAATGGATTAGTTCATAGACTTTATTTATAGTAAGTATGTACAACAGTAAGAAAGAAAGCTGTAAAGATGTAAAATAAATCTAACAATTCTAGTCCGGCTCATCGGAAAACCAAGTTATCTCAGACTGAGCCAGTTCACGATGGTGACAAGTTCATAGACTCGTTATTTATATTAAGTATGTACGACAGTAAGTAAAGAAAGCAGTAAAGGCGGAATATTCGACCAGTGAATTTATATGGAGGTGATCTCGTCAAAATCAAGATAAAAGTACACTCTACTTTAAAAGATTTGATGTGTGGAAGTAGATGTCGAACCCACAGAGATTGAAATACTAAAGCACTTTAATTTTAAAACACAAACCTAGTTAATTAAGAAAATGTAATTTTGATTTTGATTTTAATTAAACTAAGAAACTAAGGAAATAAATCTAATTATGAAAGCGATTAAAAGTTGTTTTTGACAAATATGTGTATTGAACCTAGGATTGCAAATCCACCACTAGCTTCATAATAAGGGTATCTATGCATTCAATTAGCTTATTACATTGGATGATAATGGGAAATCATAGCTACAAGCCCGATTCCTCCATCAAGAAGATAACTACGATTCAATCAATGTAATTCATCTTTGGTTGGCACTGAGTGTCTCACACTAAACTAGGGTTGTGGCACACTCCGCTTTACTAGGCATGAACTATTCGACTACTTGATATCACAATTCAAATAAGCACTATGTAAATAATCTATACAAGCACAACAAATATAGATTATTGAGAACATCACATTCAAAATAGATCTAAGACAAGAATAAACTTTGAAAGCAATGATTTAATCAATGAATACGATTTTATTAATTAAAATTCTCTAAACATGTAATCATCATCCACTATATAATAAAACTAAAAGAAAAACATAAAATACACCCTATTACTTGGCTAGGGTTTCATTGAAACCCTAGATCTCGGTCTAGTCGGCCATGGATTCGAAGATTGGCAAGAGGTTGATAAAGGAGGCCATGGAAATCCTTGGTCTTCTTCTTCTTCTCCTTACTTCTCCCTCTTCAATGGCTGAAGTGTTAGTTGTTGAAGGATGTGTATATTATTGTGTAACCCCCAATTTTACTTAAAAGTGGGTATATATAGATTTGGAATAAGTTTTGGAGGCTTTTTTAAACCTAATCACACTAAAACTGCTGTATTTACATCTCTGGACGTATTCAGCCAATTCGGATCGCACAGGGCTCTCCAGTACATCGAAATATGCATTTTTGGTTTTTCAAGGGGTCACGCACGGGGGCCACTCGCGTGCTATGCTGCAAAATCGTGCGAGCGGGCCGCTCCAGCGAAATGCCCATTTTCTAACTTTTCTCCGATTTTCTCAGATTTGCGCGACGATCGTAGAATTGTGATAACTTTTGACTCGAACCTCGTATTGACTCACCGTTTATGGCCACACGTCCGTAACTTGAAGATCTACATTTTTTATTTCAAGAGTAATTTCTCACATCCAAAGTATTCATTGTCAAAATTATAATTTATCGAAGATGCCACTGTCTCTAACTATCACCGGAATCACCTTTTGGGCACAAAATGTCTTCCAAAGCCACTAATTATTGGATTTTAGTGCATTTTCACGTTAAAGTTCCAAAACCTACAAAACATATAATACTTATTGAAAATAATTAATAAATAAATGAAGTAGGTTAACAAAGCGTATCTTCAGGACTATAAACAGGAACTATTCATTCATGATCAGGAGGCCACACCACTAAAAGAAAATAGGGCAAATTACACGTTAGTCTATTAAACTATACACTTGTTTTCAATTGGGTCTATAAACTATTTTTTTTCAATTGGGTCCTTGAACTTCAAAAATTCATTTAATCAGACCCAAATTATGATACTATTAGCTTAAATTATTAAAAATTGTTACGTAAGTTGCACGTAATGCTTACTTGTCACATATTAGGTTAAGACAAACACAGGAGGTTGTGAATAGTGCGAAAATCGCATTCAATCAGACCCGAAATCGTGTTCAATCAAATTCGTCACATTCAATCATACCCAAAATTGCATAATTTTCTAGCTATTCATAATCTCCCATGCATGTCTTAACCTAACATGTGACGGATAAGCATTACGTGCAATGTACGTGACAATTTCTAATAATTTAAGCTAACAGTGTCAAAATTTGGGTCTGATTGAATGAATTTTTGAAGTTCAAGGATCCAATTGAAAAAAAATAGTTTATGGACCCAATTGAAAATAGGTGTATAATTTGATGGACTAAAGTGCAATTTGCCCAAGAAAACAAAAGAGAAAGAAAAAGGTAGAATATCCGACCATAAGAGAAAATAAAAGAGAAAGAAAAAGGCGAAATGTCCGGCTATAAGAGAACATAAAAGAGATGGGAAAAAGGGCAGAATATTTGACCATAAGATAAAATAAAAGAGAAGCGGAATATTCGACCATAAGAGAAAATAAAAGACAAAGAAAAAAAAGTACAATATCCGACTAGTGGATTTAAAGGGAGGCCACACCACTAAGAAAAGAGTTGAGGGACTCACCTGTGCAGAGGCGGCTATTGAAGCCCAGTAAATGTTTGCTAAGAAAGAATGAAAGAATTCTAAGAAAATGCCGCATAAATAAACCGAGAAGGCCCAAGTCATATTTCAACATGAAATCGACTTGAACGGGCGTAATGGTTAGGTCCGGAAGGGCCGAAACAGTCAAAATACCCATAAATCGGGCTGAAATAGGACTCGACTGCTAAGTGGGACCCACGGGGGCCAGAATTTGACTAAGATAACCTGAAAAAGGCTTAGAATAAGCCAAACGGGCCTTAAAAGTTTGAATCGACCAAATCCGAGGTCACCAATGCGTCCGGAACGACCAATTAGCTATGAACAAGTGTCCGTTCGTAAAAAATGGGACCCGGAATGTCAAAAAAATGGTAAAAAGCAAAAGTGGGGCCCACTGCGATGTCAGCAGCATGTGGCAGGTCAATGTTACATGGCAGGCGCTAATTAGTCGGTCAAACTAGTAGCAGAACATGCGGCGCACCCTGATTGGTTGGTGCAGCCGCTTGTCAGTCCTGACACAACACTTGTCAGGCTGTGAATGAAGGGTCAACTTTTGACCTAGACTCATGGCATCCTCTGATTGGGCCACGTGGTTAGGGCGTCAGACTGCCACAATATGTGACAGTTTTGAGTGGTGGTTAATGCTAACGTGGCAGTACACATGGCATGCTGATGTGGCAGTCAATGCCACGTGTCAATTGATTGGTATGATGACCCATCGCTAACACGGCATATGACGTGGAAACACACATGGTAGTATATTCTATGTGTCACTCTGTGATTCATTGGTTACCTCTAAGCTGGTGCTGATGTGTCTGACACAAAAGAAATGAACATGGAATGATTAGGAAATTATGCGGATGAATTTGAATGTTAGAATGTTGAATCTACCACTAGCCAAACTTGCGAAAGAGAAATAGGAATTGATACAAGAACACTGTTGGGAAGTTTAGAGACTAATTATAATTATAATTAAAATAAAGAAATAAGAAAAGATGATAAAAGGGAATAAAATGACTTTGCGTCTTTTGGAGTGTTTGTTTGGTTTTTGGAGGATAAAAGGTAAATGAAAGCTACTCTAAAAAGTAATAGGTTGGGATCATTCCCCCCATCTTGCCCCATCTTGGGTCATAACAAGATGAAATGGACTAATGTTTTAAGTACACTCAAAGGTACTCATTGTGGCATATTATCAAACACAAGGAGTGCATCTATGTGATAGATGAAAGGAGCTTTGAGATTTCCATAGAAATGGATTTGAAGCTAACGTTTGACTATCAAGGATGCATGACATATATGATGAAGCTTCCATGGTTTCTAATCCGAATGATTTTTCCACCCAACACTAACTAATCTATTTTATGAACGAAATCACCTATGAATCCTTCAAAATGTAGTATTTACAACCTAAGAGTTTGAACAATCAAAGATGCTTGACATCAAAGATGAAGACTCCAAGTTTTAAATCTCACACACAACAATTATCAAACATATGGAGTGCAAAGCACAAGGTTACATAATACTCCATATAAAATACATAAGGTAGGATTCAAAGTCTAAGTTTTGACAATCAAACATGCAAGGCAAATAAGATGAAGCCCCTAGTTTTGAATCTTACACAAATGAACCCTAGAAATACTACACCATTAAATCCAAGAGTTCATGATCCACAACCTAAGTAAATCTAACTAATAATAGAAAACATAGCAATATCATCAAAGGAAAAGAGAGAGA
Source organism: Hydrangea macrophylla (assembly GCA_033977485.1). Classification (NCBI taxonomy): domain Eukaryota; kingdom Viridiplantae; phylum Streptophyta; class Magnoliopsida; order Cornales; family Hydrangeaceae; genus Hydrangea; species Hydrangea macrophylla. Next base: position 83,741,955 of record CM066983.1, read on the forward strand.
AAATATACCAAGCCATTAAAACTTCAATTAAATCTTAAAGTTCACAACAATGGAGAGAAAATGGAAGGGAACCTAAAGGGGCTTCCCAAAAATGAGAGAAGAAGAAGAAGAAAAAGGTTGAAAAAAAAAAACAAGAGATCCCAAAAAAAAAGACTCCATTAAATCTCCCTGTTTAGGTGATAAATTGTGTCCAATAGGAGTAAAATCATGAAGTCAAGAGTGCAATAGTGAACACGAATAAAAAGAGTTGAGGGACTTATCTGTGCAGAGGTGGCAATCGAAGCCCAGTATGTTTGTTGAGAAAGAGTGAAAGAATTCTGAGAAAATGTCACAAAAATAAGTCGAGAAGGCCCAAGTCGTATTTCAACACGAAATCAACTTGAACGGGCATCATAGTTTGGTCCAGAAGGGCCAAAATAGTCAAAATAGCCATAAGTCGGGCTAAAATAGGCCCGGACTATTGAGTGGGACCTGTGGGGGCCAGAATCTGGCCAAGATAACCTAAAAAGGCTTATAAAAAGTCAAATGAGCCTTAGAAGTTGGAATCGGCCAAATCAGAGGTCACCAATGCATCTGGAACGACTCAATTATCTAGGAACAAGTGTCCGTTTGTCAACAATGGGACCCAGAATGTTAAAAAAATGGGAAAAAACCAAAAGTGGGGCCCATGCAATATCAGCAGCACATGGCAGGTCAACGCCACATGGCAGTGAGTGGTTGATGGTGGTGATGACTTTGGTGTGTTTGGTTAGTGACTAAACAAAGCCTAAAGGTTTGGGGGAAAATTTGGTTGAGCCAAACAAAACTTTGGGGAAATGGGGGAGCTTTTTCAGATTTTTGGTTCTTGGCTGCATCCAAAAAAATGAGGGAAAGACCCCTCTGTTAATATAATTTTTGGTGAAACTCTACACGGGCCATGATCCCATGTAGGTAAGATGCAAAGAGTTAGGTTCCAACTTTTAATCGTAGCCGTCGATCTATCTGAACTTCGTTCTTTGATATTTTTAAATCCGAGTGTTTGATTTGGATGAGAATCTCTGACTTTAGAGATGACCGTTTTGCCTATGCATCCAGACAGCTGAAGCTGAATGAATTGAACTATCCCATTCATGATTTGGAGTTGGCAGCAGTAGTTTTCGCACTCAAGATTTGGAGACACTATCTCTACGGTGAGAAGTTTGATTTGTTCTCTGATCACAAGAGCCTAAAATACTTGTTCACACAGAAAGAGTTGAACATGAGGCAGCGCAGATGGATGGAGTTGATCAAAGATTTCGACTTCACATTGGAATACCACCCGGGTAAAGCTAATGTGGTTGCTGATGCCTTGAGTCGACAGACTCGTGAGACAATCGCCTCATTAATGGTTAGAGAGTGGCGAGCTTTGGAGACATGGGCGGAGTTCGATGTACAGAGTGCTGGAGAAGGAGAGGGACAACTTTTCGGATGTCTTATCCTACAGCCTGTTCTTATCGACCGCATTATTGGAGCTCAGAAAGAAAATGAGAAGTTTCAAGCATGGTTCATGAAGGTGTCAGAAAAAGACCCGGTAGAATGGAAGGTGGGAGTCGATGGAGTATATCGGTGCAGGAATAGATTATGTGTGCCAGGTAATGGAGAGCTAAGGAAGGATATCCTGGAAGAAGCACATAAATCAAGGTATACAGTTCACCCGGGAGGAACAAAGATGTACAAAGATTTGAAGAGAAATTTCTGGTGGGAAGGTATGAAGAAAGACGTGGCCGAATTCGTATCCAAGTGTTTGACGTGTCAGCAAGTCAAAACTGAACATCAGAGACCGTCAGGATTGTTGCAACCGCTGCCTATTCCTGGTTGGAAGTGGGAGCACATTATGATGGATTTTGTAGTAGGATTGCCTCGATCGCAGCAGAATCATGACGCCATTTGGGTAATCGTGGATCGATTGACGAAGTCAGCTCATTTTATCGCTTATAGTATGACATACCCGGTAGAGAAAATGAGCCGAATGTACATACAACAAGTTGTGCGGCTTCACGGTGCACCTGTGTCAATTGTGTCAGACCGTGACGCGCGTTTTACTTCTGGATTTTGGGAAAGTCTGCAAGAAGCTATGGGAACCTCGCTCAAGATGAGTACTGCTTTTCACCCTCAGACAGATGGGCAAACCGAGCGTGTTAACCAGATCATGGAAGATATGCTCAGGGCTTGTGTGATCGATTTTGAAGAATCTTGGGAGACACACTTGCCGTTGGTTGAATTTGCCTATAACAACAGTTATCACACGAGTATCGGTATGGCTCCGTTCGAAGCATTGTACAGACGACCATGTCGTTCTCCATTATGTTGGGCAGAAGTTGGGGACTCAGAATTGTTGGGACCAGACTTGGTTAGAGAAACCAACGAGAAGATTTCTTTGGTCAAGGAGAGGATGAGAACCGCTCAAAGCCGGTATAAGAGTTATGCTGATCGACGCCGGAAAGATTTGGAATTCAGTGTTGGAGATCACGTGCTCCTTAAGGTTTCACCAACCCGAGGAGTAGTACGCTTTGGTCTCAAGAGAGGGAAGTTAGCTCCGCGTTTCATTGGACCGTTTGAGATTTTGGATCGTGTTGGAAAAGTAGCTTATCGACTGGCGCTACCACCGAAGATGTCTGGGGTTCACAACGTGTTTCATGTGAGTATGTTGAGGAAGTACATACGAGACCCATCGCACGTGGTTAGTTATGACGATATCGAGACGAGTCATAACGTTTCTTACAAGGAGAGACCTGTGAAGATTCTGGATCAGAGTATCAAGAAGTTGAGGAATAAGGATATTCCGTTGGTGAAGGTTCAGTGGAATCACCATGACGAGAACGAAGCCTCGTGGGAAGTTGAAGCTGATATGAGGAAGAAGTACCCGGAGTTATTTCAGGACTAGTTAGTCTTGATTTCGGGGACGAAATCCTATTTAAGGGAGGAAGGGTGTAATAACCTGCATTTTTATTTAATTTAATTGTATTTGCATTGGCATATTTAAATTCAATTAGCATTGTCTGCTTTTATTTTAATTTCAGTCACATGTTTGGAATATTAATTTCTTATCTAATTCACATTTAAATTTTATTGGGGGCCAAACTGCAATTTTACAAAATTAGTAATACCTGTGTAGATTTCAAAGTCTGTATTTCAAAACGGTGAAAATAACTTCTATCGACTCAATCAGTATTTTTATAAAACCAGAAAATCAATTCTTAAGTTAAAATGAAATTTCCGTATTTTTGTGGTGACACCGCGCCCCGAAAATACCAGTTTATGTCCAAAACTGTCCACGCTGTGTGAACTCCCACAGATTTTGGAAGTGACTGATTGGACAATTACTTTATTTCCAATTATGGAAAGTAATCATTTGATAGGCCTTGTTTGGGTGTGCTCCTATGTTGTGTATTAGTTTGTGCCATAAGCCATATTACCCAAACACCCCTTGGCCCCTACACACCTATCCTTGACCCTTTAATCATCTGCAGAGCCAATACTCTTTGTATATATACGTATATGTATATCAGCTCTCAGGAATACTTGGTATGGATTGATTTTGAAAGAAAAGCAAAATTTATTTTGTTGAGTAACCAACAAATTACTTGGCCCCCAAGTCCATCTCAATTCACTCTCTATATATATATGCATTACTCACACCCTTACACTCTCACCTACATTCTGCTCTTCACAAACAGTTAACACAGAGAGTTAACACAGAGTGTTTTAGAGAGAGAAGAAGAAAATTCCAAATCCACCATAGCTAGCTCAAGTGGATTTCTTATTTGGTCTTTCTTTCTCAACATCTATTTGAATCTACATTCCTAGTGAGTATTATTAACTCACTCCCAATGTAATTCTATGCTTAATTACTGATTTTGTGTATGTATAGTTGGAACACCATTGCTAAATTCGTCCATGGAAGCTTGAGCTTCAAAAATCACAATTTTTCAAACTTAACCAAAATCTGTTTTTAGAGATGATTATGAACGATTATACATCACATATGCTATGTTTGAAGTTTTAGAGCTTAATTTATTCATATGGCAAAGTATATTAGAAATTAAGTTTTGACACATTTTAGTTTCTCATGAAATTGGAGAGTTATAGTTAGAATCATGTTAAATTAATCATAGATTCTTAATCCTTGTGAGAAAAGGAAGAAATTCATATATTGTAAGACATATATAGTCGCAGAATCGAAATGGGTCAACAAGACCCCTGTTTTGCTGAAACAGAGCAGTTCCTGCGGAGAAGATGAAGCCTCTGCTTCATCTCGCGCCACGATCGCGCGCGCGAGAATCGAGCGAGCGGCCCGCGCGAGCGATCTTTCGCGCGAGCGATCCGCGCGCGCGATCCTCGTTTCCACAGGCAGACAGAAGAGTTTTATTATATAAAGTGAAATTTAGGCAGGTCGCGCGAGCGAGGGTCGCGCGAGAATTCCTTCGCGCGAGCGATCCGCGCGCGCGACCCTGGCTTTTTCAGGCAGACAGAAAAGTTTATATATAAATGAAAATTTGGGCGGGCCGCGCGAGCGACTTTTCGCGCGAGCGGCCCGCGCGCGCGAAGTCAGGCAGTTTCTGTTTTTGTCTGTTTTCTGTTAAGGGACTGTTTGGTTCAACTTTTTAGTACTGTTAAGACTCTGTTTGGGAAATTTAGTTAATCAGAACTCTATTTGGTTATGTTTGAATGATTAAAACATTGTAGTATGACTTATCAATCCCCGTACGCGTGTTGTTCCTTTAATTCAGCATTTTTGCTTTCGTTTAAGTACATATCATTCATATGGGGTCAGAGGTACATGCATGTGGGTGTCAGTCTGTGTAGAAAAGAGTAATGGTAGTATGGAAAGAGTATGAGTTTGTGGTTGTGGTTATGGTTGAGTTTGAGTTTGTGGTTGTGGTTGTGGTTGTGGAGAGGGTATCTTTGAAATGCGACGGTGGCAAATATGGACACTCCCTGACGCCCATGGAAGCGTTAAAGTGTGTGAAGTCGAACTCGGACATTCCCTGGCACCCATGGTAGTGCTAAAGTGTGGTCTACGGACACTCCCTGATACTCGAGTCTGGATACTGCGTGAGGGGTTGCCCCGGTATTTGCATGGCGGTTAGGGTATTCAAAGTGTGAGGCATTGGACACTCCCTGGTACCCCAGACCAAAGTGTGAGGCAAACTGGACACACCCTGGCGCCCCGTTGCTAAAGTGTGGCTATCTTAGTGTTTCAAAGATACCAGGAGTAGGATAGTGGGTTGTTGTGGCTGTCGAGAGAAAAGAGTCGGCAAGATGAGTGTGGTGCATTGTCTCATTACACGAGTATCTGTTTTTATGAATGAACGACCTTTAATATATTCCTTGTTGTTTTATTAATGAATTCTCCCTGCGGTTTAACTATTGATTTATACAAATTGAAAAATGGAAAAAAGTAAATGGGTATGTTTTACATTCAAAGTCATGTTTTTAATACTCACCAGCTTCTTGAAGCTGACGACGTTGATGCGTCCTGGACATTCGTGTTCAGGCTTTTCAGGTTATAACCAGGAGGAGTCGTACGACTACGCTAATTGAGAATGGCTGCTTTCGGAATGAGAGAAACTGTTCATTAATTATATGCTTTAAGTTTGCATGTCTAAGTTTTAAACTGTTTTGTTTTATAAGGATGACTGTAACAGACACTAAGTTATTGTTTTATTTTAAGGCGGTCTGTGCCTTAGTTGACCCCGTATCATAAGATGTAATAAGTTAGAAAATTTTTATAAGCCTTGATTGCTTTACTCTGATTATTATGTTTTGTTGTTCGACGTTTGGGACGGACTCGATCCTTCAAACTGTCGCGACCTACGGGTCCATAAAGGAAATTAAACGCTTTCCTTATTTATGCTACGTCGGGGCGTGACAGGATTGACCATGATATCATCAATTTTTTTACCCTAAATATCTTAACTACCCTTCACATGCACACTTTGTTTTGTGGGAGTTAAATGTGTCTTTTTTGTAAAGGAACTATTATACCAATATTTTGGATAACTTGGTCTTTCTGTAATTGCACGTACACTATGGAAAAATGGTGTATTGCTTACCCTATTTTGCTCATCCATTGATCACTCAGATCTCCATTGGGTGACATGTGTCCCAATCCAATAATTATGATGATAATACATAGGCAAAATGAGAATGAAATAGGACACATGTCACTCAGTAGAGGCCTAGGTGAGCAATGGGTGAGCAAAAAATGCTCACATTTTTTTGCTATGAAATGTAAACAAGGGTAGTTAAGGCATCAGGTGTAAAAAAACTGATGACATCAGGGTATTTTTATTTTTTTATTTTTTTGCTGTGAAATGTAAACAAGGATAGTTATGGCATTAGATGTAAAAAAAAAATTTGATAACATCATGGTTAATCCGTCACTATTGTAATAGTTGTTTAATGGAAGGAGGCATTGGATACGTGCTTCAAACTTCAGGGGTATAGGTGATATTACTAAAACGTGAGGGATGATGAGTGTGATTAGAGCAAACCTCAGGTAATCTAGGTGATATTTACCCTATAAAAAATGAAGGATTATTTTACCTAAAATAATTTAGCATTTTTAACAAATATATTCATGAATTAGATGGAAATTAGCACTCCATTGTAAAAGTTTATCACTTTCTAACCAACAATGAGAAGAGACTAACAATGGACCCAACAGTCTCTATCTTTTTTCTCATTGGTCTACCTCAAGGTGTGGATGCCTTTTGGGTGTTTAAGGGTGTGCCCCAAACATTACTCATTTTTTTGGGGCTTGGAATTTGGAAGATTGGCTTTCTTCACTTGCTAGAACTGAATCTGGGAAAAACGGACGAGTCACAAGTTTAGATCCTCGACAGCAAGGCCAGGGGTAGCACTTTGGTAGCATTTACATGACGCTGGCAGGATCAAATGATATATATATATATATTTAATTTTTAAGGATGAAAAAAAATTATCGTATGGTCCTGCCAGCCACTAGTGGCAGAGGTAGCAAGAGACCAGGGTTAGCCCAAGCCCCCCCTGAGATTTTGAGAATTAAAATTTTATCCTAAATTTTTGTAAGTATTTTTATGTTTTGGCCCCTCTTAACTTATGTTTAGCCACCCCCCCCCCCCTCAACTTATGTTTAGGTCCCCCAAAGAGGTCCAAGGCCCAATTTAGTATCATCAACTACATATATATTGATATACATGTATATTCAATTCAAAAGAAAAGGCACCAAGAATTTTGTTATACCCTGTATTTTTGTAATGTATAAATAAGACCTTGTATGCTTCTTGTAATACTTGTATGAGTTTCCCTTACCTTTGGTATAATTTGGATACCAATTGATTAGAAAGTTTACCAATCGATTGCCACTTTTTTCAATCGATTGGAGCATTTATACCTAATACTAATCGATTTCCATTTATGCCAATTGATTGGCAGCAGTTAGGCAGATTCTCTTGCCATGGCTGGGGAAAGGCCACGTGAACACTAATCCCTCTATCTATACCAGCCCATTTTGGGCGTATTTCTGTTTCCAAAAATCAGAGAGGGAGAGAGGGAGGGTTATGTGTGTGTTTATATATATATATACACTTATATATATACACACATATATACATTCATACACTCACACACACTTAGATGGACATAAGAAAAGAAGAAGAATAGAGAGAGGAGCAAGAGAAAGAAGAAAAGAGAAGAAGAAGAGAGAGATAGGCAGAGAAGACAGTGGAGAGAGAGAGAGAGAGGAGCCACTATTGAAGCTCCAAGCTTCAATACACACACCCAAACACACCCTCTAATCCTAAGGTGAGTTTTAAACTCATGTGGTAACTTAACATTGATGTTAGGACTTGTTTAGATGGATGGAAGAAGTTGAAATCATGTTTGTCCCGTTTTATATATGTTGTACTGTCTTCGCTGTGAAGAAGACGAAGTCCCAATCGATTGGGACTTTTCCCAATTGATTGCCATCATTTAGATCTCAATCGATTGCCATTTAATCCAATTGATTGCTATAACACCCGTAATCGTGTTATTGCATTTCATTGCATTGTCTTGCATGATAATGTGATGTGTTGTGCATTTTGGCACATGTGTGAGTGAGTTTTGACTCATGAGTCGATTTGGGTGTCTGTGTTAGAGAACCCTTTGAGACGGTGTGAATAAGTGTTTTGTTGTTGTGACGTCTCTCCGAGATTGAGACGGTCACTGTGGAATACCTTAAATGTTTATCTGGAAATAAATGTTTACCTGTGTATTTCAATATCTGTATTATTTCTGATTTAGAATATATTTCTGTTGTTAGTTTTAGTATCCTGGTGAGGACGAATTAACACGCTATTAATTTGGTAGGCTAATTAGTAACTTCGGAAAAGCCATGTAGAAATTCGTGTTTTAGCAACCAAACGGAACTTAGTCAGAAACTTGTATAATTTGGAGGTTTCACTCGTGAAGCTATGAATTAGCTGTGTAGAAAGTTTCGGAGACTGTTTATGAGTTTTGAAAACTCGTGGGGAGGTAAACACAATTTTAGAAAATGTTGCCTATAAATAGAAAGCTATGACTTTCATGATTTTCAAAACTTATAACCTAAATTCCAAAAGGGGGCTATAGGGAGATTTTGGAGCTTAGAGCTTTGCGGCGCCAAAGGACGACCTTCCGTCCGTTTGTTTTCTCCTAGATTTCATATTCGAACTCCCCGAGGTAAGAGCTTCGTTTTGATACCTCTTGGGCCTTGTTTGGCCAAGTTTTTCGGAAAGTTATTTTCTAGAATTTTTCATAAAAGTTGATAATTGAATTTCTGATCGATAGGAATTTTACTAGACGGACTTTTACACGTTCTTTGTAAGCGGGTTTTCTTTGGAACGAATTATAGGAGCGTTATTCGGAGGTGAGTGATTCAACTATGTTTTGGAATGATTTCTTGGCATGTATTCATGTTATGTTTGAATAGCATGTATTAATTCTTAGAGTTATCTTGTGTAGTTCATATTGGGCATTTATATTGATAAGTAGGCCCAATAGCACGATGAAATGTTTTGGTTACCGCGAGCATGGTGATATGTATTTGAGCATGTTAAGTTGCTTATTTGGGTCAGAAGGAGCACGTGGTCACCGTGCCATTTTTGTGGAGCCGATATAGGCATTAAGGTCGCACGATTGAAGAAAAGAATCGTGGGTCTTACCCTTTCGCGTGGACTTATTGGCGAGGAGTCGCGGATTGGGAGTATGGACGGGCACGTGAGTCTCCGGCGACTAGTATGAAATGTAGAGATGTGAATGCGGACATGTTTATCATTCATGTACATATGTTGTTTTATTCACTAAGCGTTAGCTTAAACAAATCGAATATCTATGGTTATTCAAATAACCATTTCAGGTGTTAATGCTGGCGAGGAATCGCAGAAGTGAGCACGTGGGTTTTGAGAGTTCGCTTAGAAGGCGACTCAATGCTTTAATCTCGTGATTTTGTAATCGGATAGTCTATTTCATTTGAGTGTTAAGGGACTTGTAATAGAATGGATGATAGTCTTGCAAACGTTTTATTTTAGTTCCAAATCCTGTAAGGAATTACTACGTTTTGTTTTGACTTTGAAAACATGGTTTGGTTGTTTAAGTTATCATGTACATGAACCTAGAGTTCACGGTTTGAAATGTTTTACTTGTCGACTTTATGTCTTGAATTAATGTTAGAGAGTTTGCGGTCGCAAGGGTCGTTTGACCTTAGGCAATTTCCTAGTGCAAGAGGATTTCTGTCAGAGGGTCATTCGACCGGTCGAAAGGGACAGCTCGACCGGTCGAAGTACCCTCTGTTGTGAAGGATTATTGCCGAGGGTCATCCGACCAATTGAAAGGGGCATCTCGACCGGTCGAAATGACCCCTGCATGAAAACTTTTTATACCCCTTCCGCAACTTATTTAAATGTTTTGATTGGTTGTTAGGGCACCTTTGGGATCCCTTTGAATATAAATTCATTCGTTTCAAAATATAATTACGTTTTCAAATTTATATGGATTTTACCAACTTCGGGTATATTGTTTCAAAAGAACGACTACTATTTGTTATATTTAAAGTTTATTTTTCCGCTGCTACAACTTTGAAATGAGTAGGAAGAGCCTCGGTGGCGTGCCACGGGCTCCAGTTCCGCTATGGTGGGACCGGGCTGTGACAATTGCCATCTTTGATATCCCAATCGATTGCCAATTTTAGTAATTGATTGGCATGTGATCCAATCAATTGAACTTTTTATCAATCGATTGTTACTATTTTTATACCAATCGATTGGACCCCTATCCCAATCGATTGGCAGTTGCAGAATGTTGATATTCTTGTTTAGTTTATATTAAAACTGCTTAGTTGTTTATTTACTATTCAGTACTCCCAGCATGCTATATTGTTGTAATACATGCGTGATAATGAGATAATACGACGTAGGATCATAGTAACAACGAGATTAATGGATAATGGTTGTGACGTTAGGTAATGTAATGATTGTGAATCCCGTAGAGTTATCGTTCGTTTCATTCAAAGTAGTCAGGTCACATTGGGATTGTCATGTATCGATGATAGAAGTGAACTTAAGTAGGTTTGCTAGGACCCGAGAATCTTACGTGGGCGGGCCTTGGTCGATCATATGCTCTTAAAAGTGGCAGACAGACGAAGGTGTCTATGACATGCGGTGAACCGGACCAATAGCGCTAAGATGGCCAGATGATATAATCATATATTCTTAGAAGTGGCAGACAGATGAAGGTGCCTACGACTGCGGTGGACCGTGATCACTGGTAGACGTCACTAAGTCGTGGTATAGAATGATGTATTGTTGCTTAAAGCATTATAATCCCTGTAGTGCGGTGAACTGAGCATGTGTTCTTAAAAGCTGGGGATGGACTGACGTGGCATCCATGATATGCAGTGGACTGTGCATATGTTCTTAAAAGTGGTGGGTGGAGTAATGGTGTATCTTTAAGAGTGAACTACTGTCGAGTTTGTCCTTCTACCATAATGTATTGTCAGTCTTAAAATGAGTAAGACGTTAATAATCGGATCATCAGAATGGTTAAAGGAGTTACCCTCACTGAATTAAATAGTGCTTAACTGGTAATGTAGTGACCTGGAAATTTAAAACGTATTTTAAATTTAAAACATATATTTATTTTCATTAGAAAATATACCAGTTTTGAGATTTTTTTGCAGTATTATTTTTAACTGTGTGTGTATCATCGCGTGAGCTCAACACACACAATGATTTTTCATGTTAACTTGGAGCCCAAATTATTTTTGTGCACTGTAGTGTGCAGTGTATGATTTATGTGTGTGTGTGTGAATTTATGTGTGTGTGCTTGAAGTCACTTGGTGGTCAAGCAATGTTATTGCTATATATGAGCATCATCCCCCATCTCAACTCACATTTCTCTTATAACTCTCAACTCTCTGTCTTACCAACTTTCTGCCATCTCTCTCTCTCTCTCTCGGCAACTCACACACACACATATATATTGACACACACACACACACACACATATAGTTATGTATATTCACACATATACATATATATTTAGAGAGTGGAGAAGTTGATCAATATTGTTTTTTAGGTACGGGGTTGTGTACAATATGCTCTAAAATCTCCGGAGTAATTTCCTTGTCATCCCTATTTGTACTCTCTTTGATTTATGTTGTCTTTTTATTGGAATCTATGTCTTTTTGGTTAAATAATATTAATATATTATTTTGGTTAAGTGCTATGGGACTAAAGGGTACATGAGCAATGAGCACCTACCAAGATCCAATAGGCCTCAGGGACCGAGGAATGGTGACGGGTGAGGTAAGGTTGGTGTCTCTTATTGCTATGTTACCAAGAGGAACCTAGTATGATGCTCTTGTGGGTGAGTGGGTGAATTGTGTGAACGGGTGGGTTGAGTGATTGGTCTATTTTATTTGATCCTAGTAATTCTTATTTCGATGTGGTTGTTCATTGTACTTTTGAGCCTTTATTATTCCTGTCATATTGTATACTTTCCCGTGTGTTATTTTTAGATGCAAGTACCATTGGTAGCAGTCAAATTCGAGCACATTAGAGTACCATGTGGATTTGAGTTATTTGGGTCCTAGCCGTGTAAACGAATTTATTTGTAATTTTGGGCACTCAAGTGTTGTCACGCCCCGACGTAGCATAAGTCAGGAAAGCATTTAATTTCCTTTATGGACTCGTAGGTCGTGACAAGTGAGTATGACCAATTGTCCCTGTAACAAATAACTTAACAGCATTTCTAAAGGAAAGGATACTAATAAACATAAGCTCCAAAATTTAAAACTTACTAAACTATTACATAAGTCCAGGTTTTAGGCACAAACTCCCTTATTCAAAACTAACATAAAGTCTATTACAACTCCAAAATAAAAGACATAAGAAATGTAAAGCAGCCTCCTGGAAAGTCCCCTGCCTCTAACTAGCATAGTCAAAATACCCTGGCTGCTCCTGACCCTGAAAATCTGGACATAGAGTCCAGGACGCATCAACGCCGTCAGCTTATGAAAGTTAGTGAGCAAAATAAACAAGTGCTCGCAATGTATATATAAGCATATATAACCACAGTGTAATATAAAATGGTAGAACAATAGATTCAAGGTTCCAACTTCAACATAAGTCACGGGGGATAAAAATGAGCAATAAATATGCAACCGTGCATGCACAATGTAACATATCATCTTTCTGACTCTTTTCTCTCAACAAAACTCGACTTAATCAAACCACTATCTCAGATACCAGGAATAATTTTCGATCGATATCCAAACCGCACACCATACCATCGCTTTGGATACCAGGAATAATATCCGATCGATATCCGAAATGCGCGCCTTAGATACTAGGAATAATATCCGATCGATATCTAAGTCGTACTCAATACCATCGCTTCGGATACCAGGAATAATATCCGATCGATATCCAAAACGAGCGCCTTAGATACCAAGAATAATATCCGATCGATATAAAAGTCGTACTCAACACTGTCGCCTCCAATACCAGGAATAATATCCGATCGATATTGAGGTCGCACACCAGACCACCACTCTTTACTCTTTTCACACTTTCTCACACACATGCATGTCGACACAACCTCGACCCTAATATGTATGTCAATTTTCACAATTTGTAGTAACAGTCATTAATCTCAAAGCTGGATATTCTTTTCAACATAGATCTCGGCCTTAATCGTTCTTATAAGTCCAATTCCTAACAGTGAGCATTTTAAAACAGTATATATGTCAAAAAGTTCTTTAAAAACATTCAAAACCTTTTTCCAAATAGTCCCTTATATAAAAATACAAAAACTGCTCAAAATGCCCAGGTCGCGCGAGCGGATCGCGCGCGCGATTTGGCCATTTTCCGAAAGATCTATTAAAATTCCCTTTTCTGCCCAGAAATACACACCTCACGCGAGCGGACCGCACGAGCGAGCCTCGCGCGCGAGTTGTCACAGAATGTTTTCTTCTTCGTTTTTCCCCTGTTTCTGATTTCAAACTGTATTTTTACCCATTTCTGTTTTCTGTTTCAATTATGTCATGCCATATATGGATTTCTTCGTCTTTCCGCGTGGATTAAGAATATGTGATCAATTTAAACAAATACGGATTATATCTCTAGATATTCGCAATTAAAGTAAGGGTGTCAAAACTTTAAATCAACGGTACGTCGCGATACGGATGAATTACTCCGTAGGATTCGAACCGTAGCTTATTGAGACTAAAATCTTTCATTCTCAATTCATGGATTTCATTTTGGTTAAGTTTCATAAAACTACAACTTTCAAGCTTTAATGGTGTATCTATATATACACACATATATAAACTGAAATACACTTATAAAAACATGGTGAGTGAGTTTAAATTACTCACTGAGGGCAAAAATATAGAGAATTTGAGACCGATAATTTTCGCCGTCGATTCCATCGTTAGAAATTTCTCCTCCGATTTCTCTTTGATCTTGAGATGTATATATATATATAACTATGTATCTGTATGTGTATGTATATATTTATATATAATATATTTTGTGTGTGTGTTCTTGAGAGGAAGAGAGAATTGAGAGAGAATTAGAGTCATAGAGAATGAGAGATGAGACACTGTGAGAGTTGCAAGCATATATATATATATATAAACTGTTAGTTTTGGGCTCCAAGAAATCAATAGATTTCGCCCGGTGTGGTTGAGCTCACGTGCTCCCACACCCAAAATGCGGTAGGGAAGCAGATTAAAACATAAACTGGTATTTTTCGGGTAAAATAAAATACAGGAAAATAATATTAGCGTAGGAATAAATTCTGGGTTATACAAAAATATAGATATCAATTTCAAATTCTAATAAACTAATTTTCTATATTTATGAAAATTATAATTTGACCCCCAAATAAATATTTCAAATAGAAATTAAACAAATACTCATGGAAATGAAATGCAATATTTATTTATTAGCAAAAAAAATAAATACAGGGTGTTACAAGTGTAATTATTTTAAAATACACTTGACTATTTGCAATTTTAATGTAAATATTTCTTTTATTTTTGATAGTGAAAATTGGGGCATGACAATTTGGTATCAGAGCATGTACCCAGCCGGAAATGTAGGACTTAGTTCCACATCGCCTGGGGGAATCAATGAGGGTAGTACCATTTATTTGTACTACTTGGATTTTTGTCTCTACAAAAAAAAATATTAAAATTTTTGAAATTTTCAAGTTGTTTGTCAAAATATTTATACTTTAATTTCGCGGACGAAATTCTTTTAAGGGGGGAGAGTGTAGTGACCCGGAAATTTAAAACGTATTTTAAATTTAAAACATATATTTATTTTCATTAGAAAATATACCAGTTTTGAGATTTTTTTTTGCAGTATTATTTTTAACTGTGTGTATAATCGCGTGAGCTCAACACACACAATGATTTCTCATGTTAACTTGGAGCCCAAATTATTTTTGTGCACTGTAGTGTGGAGTGTGTGATTTATGTGTGTGTGCATGTGAATTTATGTGTGTGTGCTTGAAGCCACTTGGTGGCATAGCAATGTTATTGCTATATATGAGCATCCCCTATCTCAAATCACATTTCTCTTATAACTCTCAACTCTCTGTCTCACCAACTTTCTGCCATCTCTCTCTCTCTCTCTCGGCAACTCACACACACACACATATATTGATACACACAAACATATAGTTATGTATATTCACACACGATACACCCAAAATCAGCCTATGCCCGAGCGATTCTATTCTGCAACTACTGACAAGTATCATCCCGAGCGGTTTGGTCCACCTGATCTCCCGAGCAGTTCATCCACGACCCGGCCAATAGGTCGGGAAGACCGCACAGGCACCTCCCACCGCGGGAACAGTTCATCCGGGCCCATATGCATGATCCCGAGCATTTCGGGCAGTTTCTTACTCAAGCTAGAAGACTAATGGAAAGTGCAAACTATTTCCTAATCCAATTAGGAAACCCCCACAATTAATGCCAATCAATCCTAACACAATTAGGAAACTTACTTGATTGGTGTCAATCACATACTAATTGAATTATATTTCCTTATCCATGTACGAGTAGGTCTCTTACATCTATAAAAGAAACATCTCACCCCCCATTGAAGGGGCCGACTTTTCAGTCTATACAGCACCTCTATATCATTCATCAACATGCCCGGCCGGCCTACGGTAGCTCCAGACTTGTTGGTTCACCACAGGCCCCCGGCTCTTTTACAGTATAGAGAACGTGCTCAGACACAGCCGTGGACGTAGGTTCCTTCATTAACAGGGCCGAACCACATACAAAAAACCAGTCTCTCATTCTCTCTCCCCTTAATCTGCTCTACTTTACTCTTACCAATTTTTGGCATCATCAGCTTAGCGCCGTCTGTGGGAAACGACAAGTCTTCTCATCAACAAATCTCTTGACTGATCGACTTGCCACCGAAGAAGGGTAAGAAGGCTGATCAGCAGTCCAACCGGGATGTTCCTCCGGCCCCGGCACCGGCTGTGGCAGTCATGACATCTGAGCAGATCACCGCAACCCTCACACAACTCTTGGAGGGCCAGTGTCAAATCCAACAACAGATCGAAGCCCTGCTGGCCCAGCAAAGCCGTCCTCCAGTGGCTGGGAAACGACCCGGGAATGTTGCGCACGATTGGGAACCGATCTTGACCAGACAACGCGCCCGAGCCAACCCATCCCCCATTGAGGATGCCAGAGACATCAGCAGTAGGCGTACTGCCCGAGAGGAAAGGCAAGAGCATATGGCCCGGGAATCAGTCCAGGGTCACTCAGTCAAGAGCCAAGTTGTCCCTGGGCACACGATGAATCGGGGTCATAGCCAAGCCCGATCCAAGAGGACAGTATACCGCCATGAAGAAGAAGCCTCTTCCACCGACCCGACCAACCCCTCAGATACCGGTCGGGAAGGAGTGGAAGCCCGAATCAAGGACTTGCAGAAGCAGATTGACGGAGTAGCAAAAAAGCTTGGTCAAAACCGCGCTCAGAATCAGGCCAATACCGAGACAGAGTCACCGTTCTCCAGCCAGATCACGAGGTTTGCCATCCTGCTCAAATTTAAGTAGCCTCGCCTAGATCCCTATAACGGCTCGGGAAGCCCGGTCTACTACGTTCGGACCTACAAGGCTCAGATGGCCCTAGCCACCAACTCTGATGAACTACACTGCCTAGCCTTCCCCAGCACTTTGAAAGGCCTGACCCGACCTCCAGTTCACATTGGTCAGGATCAAGCAGTTCCAACTTTGTCTCCAGCACAGAGAAATTAGGGGCCCGACGATCCTGATTCGACCCCCTGAGGCTCCACAGATTGTCAAAGAGCCCATACAAAGACCTTGGGCCTAACCCCGAGGCATCCAAAGACCTCGGGCCTAACCCCGAGGCATCCAAAGACCTCGGGCCTAACCCCGAGGCACAAGCTTCGCTTATGTTCAACCGACGATGGGGGCAAACCCCCTAGGTGGCTGATAATGGCAAGCTTCAAAAGATCCTGCAACCACCATGTTCCAGGTCGGTTACGTACAGTGATAGCCTCTGTCAGACCCTCATTTTAGCGAAAGCTTGGGGGACAAGACGGCGCAATGAACTAAACAGGCAATCACACCGGGTAACTACAGGCCTCGTGGATAACCAAGTCAAAATCTTGGACAACCCAAGCATCTACAGTACTCAGAGGCATTAACTCTACTTAGGTCCAAACCGACGATAGAGGTGACTAAAATCTCTTAGGTTGACACACGATAGAGGAGCAAAAAGGACCCTACAGTGACACGCTCTAGGTCGGCTCCACCAACATGGTCAAGCTCTTCTCCCAATAGTCTTGACGAAGGCTGGCTGGGCGAAAGACAACCATCCTGGGGAGTTAACATAAAAGGACCATAAAACAATACGCTTTAGGTCGGCTTTTCCAACATGGTCAAATTCTTCTACCCACAACCTTAACAAAGGTTTACGGGTAGAAGATAACCATCCTGGGAGCTAACTCAAGCAAAAGACTCTGAATTAGGCCAAGTCTCAACTCCCGGTCAGTTCCCGAGCACTTAAAGACTCCGAGCTAGGCTAAGTCTCAACTCTCAGTCAGTTCCCGAGCATTCACAAGACTCAAAAGCTCCAAGGCAGCTTCCCCGAGAACTCAGACAGTGGCAGGTGGCATCAAGCAGATTTCTAAACTTGTCCCGATATAGCATCCAGCCAACCTTGGAAATAGGGGGCAACTGATACACCCAAAATCAGCCCATGCCCAAGCGATTCTATTTTGCAACTACTGACAAGTATCATCCCGAGCGGTTTGGTCCACCTGATCTCCCGAGCGGTTCATCCACGACCCGGCCAACAGGTCGGGAAGAACGCACAGGCACCTTCCACCGCGGGAACAGTTCATCCGGGCCCACATGCATGATCCCGAGCATTCCGGGCAGTTTCCTACTCAAGCTAGAAGACTAATGGAAAGTGTAAACTATTTCCTAATCTAATTAGGAAACCCCCACAATTAATGCCAATCAATCCTAATACAATTAGGAAACTTACTTGATTGGTGTCAATCACATCCTAATTGGATTATATTTCCTTATCCATGTACGAGTAGGTCTCTTACATCTATATAAGAAACCTTTCACCCCCCATTGAAGGGGCCGACTTTTCAGTCAACACAGCACATCTATAGCATTCATCAACATGCCCGGCTGGCCTACGGTAGCTCCAGACTTGTTGGTTCACCACAGGCCCCCGGCTCTTTTACAGTATAGTGAACGTGCTCAGACACAACCGTGGACGTAGGTTCTTTCATTAACAGGGCCGAACCACATAAATAACCAGTCTTTCACTCTCTCTCCCCTTAATCTGCTCTACTTTACTCTTACCAATTTTTGGCATCATCAACACATATACATATATATTCAGAGAGTGAAGAAATTGATCAACATTATTTTTTGAGGTACGGGGTTGTGCACAATATGCTCTAAAATCTCTGGAGTTATTTCCTTGTCATCCCTATTTGTACTCTCTTTGATTTATGTTGTCTTTTTATTGGAATCCATGTCTTTTTGGTTAAATAATATTAATATATTATCTTGGTTAAGTGCTATGGGACTAAAGGGTACATGAGCAATGAGCACCTACCAAGATCCAATAGGCCTCAGGGACCGAGAAATGGTGACTGGTGACAGGTGAGGTGAGGTTGGTGTCTCTTATTGCTATGTTACCAAGAGGAACCTAGTATGATGCTCTTGTGGATGAATGGGTGAATTGTGTGAATGGGTGGGTTGAGTGATTGGTCTATTTTATTTGATCCTAGCAATTCTTATGTCGACGTGGTTGTTCATTGTACTTTTGAGCCTTTATTATTCCTGTAATATTGTATACTTTCCCGTGAGTTATTTTTAGATGCAGGTACCATTGATAGCAGTCAAATTGGAGCACATTAGAGTACCATGTGGATTTGAGTTATTTGGGTCCTAGCCGTGTAAATGAATTTATTTGTAATTTTGGGCACTCAAGTGTAATTATTTTTGTTGTTTTAAAATACACTTGACTATTTGCAATTTTAATGTAAATATTTCTTTTATTTTTGCTAGTGAAAATTGGGGCGTGACAATTTGGTATCAGAGCCTGTACCCAGCCCGAAATGTAGGACTTAGTTCCACATCGCCTGGGGGAATCAATGAGGGTAGTACCATTTATTTGTACTACTTGAATTTTTGTCTCTACAAATATATATATATATATATATATTAAATTTTTTAAAATTTTCAATTTGTTTGTCAAAATATTTATACTTTAATTTCGCGGACGAAATTCTTTTAAGGGGGGAGAGTGTAATGATCCGAAAATTTAAAACGTATTTTAAATTTAAAACATATATTTATTTTCATTAGAAAATATACCAGTTTTGAGATTTTTTTTGCAGTATTATTTTTAATTGTGTGTATATCATCGCGTGAGCTCAACACACACAATGATTTCTCATGTTAACTTGGAGCCCAAATTATTTTTGTGCACTGTAGTGTGCAGTGTGTGATTTGTGTGTGTGTGTGCATGTGAATTTATGTGTGTGTGCTTGAAGCCACTTGGTGGCCAAGCAATGTTATTGCTATATATGAGCATCATCCCTCATCTCAACTCACAGTTCTCTTATAACTCTCAACTCTCTGTCTCACCAACTTTCTGCCATCTCTCTCTCTCTCGGCAACTCACACACACACACATATATTGATACACACACATATAGTTATGTATATTCACACATATACATATATATTCAGAGAGTGGAGAAATTGATCAACATTATTTTTTGAGGTACGGGGTTGTGTACAATATGCTCTAAAATCTCCGGAGTAATTTCCTTGTCATCCCTATTTGTACTCTCTTTGATTTATGTTGTCTTTTTATTGGAATCCATTTCTTTTTGGTTAAATAATATTAATATATTATTTTGGTTAAATGCTATGGGACTAAAGGGTACATGAGCAATGAGCACCTACCAAGATTCAATAGGCCTCAGGGACCGAGGAATGATGACAGGTGAGGTGAGGTTGGTGTCTCTTATTGCTATGTTACCAAGAGGAACCTAGTATGATGTCATGCCCCGACGTAGCATAAATAAGGAAAGCGTTTAATTTCCTTTATGGACCCGTAGGTCGCGACAGTTTGAAGGATCGATTCTGTCGCAAACGTCGAACAACAAAACATAATAATCAGAGTAGAGCAAACAAGGCTTACAAATATTATTCTAACTTAAAGAATATTACAGCACGAGTTATCTAAAGGCACAGACCGCCTTGAAATAAAACAATAGCTTAATGTCTGTTACAGTCATCCTTACAACACAAACAGTTTAAAACTTAAAAACATATAATAAATAAACAGTTTCTCATCCGAGGGCAGCCATTCTCAATTAGCATAGTCGTAAGGTCCTTCCTGATCATAACCTGAAAAGCCTGAACACGAATGTCCAGGACGCATCAACGTCGTCAGCTTCAAGAAGCTGATGAGTATTAAAAACATGACTTTGAATGTAAAACATACCCATTTACCTTTTTCCATTTTTCAATTTGTATAAATCAATAGTTAAACCGCAAAAAAAATTCATTTATAAAACAACAAAGAATATATTAAAGGTCGTTCATTCATAAAAACAGATACTCGTGTAATGAGACAATGCACCACACTCATCTTGCCGACTCTTTTCTCTCGACAGCCACAACAACCCACTATCTTACTCCTGGTATCTTTGAAACGCTAGGATAGCCACACTTTAGCAACGGGGCGCCAGGGAGTGTCCAGTTTGCCTCACACTTTGGTCCGGGGTACCAGGGAGTGTCCAATGCCTCACACTTTGAATACCCTAACCGCCATGCAAATACCGGGGCAACCACCCACGCAGTATCCAGACTCGAGTATCAGGGAGTGTCCGTAGGCCACACTTTAGCACTACCATGGGTGCCAGTGAGTGTCCAAGTTTGGCGTCACACACTTTAACGCTTCCATGGGCGTCAGGGAGTGTCCATATTTGCCACCGTCGCATTTCAAAGATACCCTCACCACAATCTCAACCACAACCACAACCACAAAACATAATCTCAATCTCAACCTCGTACTCTTTCCACACTGACCATAACTCTTTTCCACACTGACTGACACCCCCATCCGTGTACTACTGACCCCACATGAATGATATGCACTTGAACCTAAGCAAAGTGCTGAATTAGAGGAACAACACGCGTACGGGGATTGATAAGTCATAATACAATGTTTTAATCATTCAAACATAACCAAATAGAGTTCTGATTAACTAAATTTCCCAAACAGAGCCTTAACAGTACTTAAAAGTTGAACCAAACAGACCCTAAACACAAAACAGACAAAAACCACAAACTGCCAGAAGTCGCGCGCGCGAAAGATCGCTCGCGCGATATGCCCACTTTTCATTTTCTTTATAAACTTTTCTGTCTGCCTGAAAAAGCCAAGGTCGCGCGCGCGAATCGCTCGCGCGATGTGTCTCTCGCGCGACCCTCGCTCACGCGACCAGTCTAAATTTCATTTTATATATAAAAACTTTTCTGTCTGCCTGGGGAAGGAAGGATCGCGCGCGCGGGCCGCTCGCGCGAAAGATCGCTCGCGCGATTCTCGCGCGCGTGATCGTGGCACGAGCTGATGCTGAGGCTTCATCTTCTTCCCCCAGAATTCCCCTGTTTCAGTTTTAAGGGTCCAATTTGACCCATTTTCAATTCTGTGAGTTACTAGGCCTTATAGTATATGTTTCTCTTCGGTTTTTCACAAGGATTAAGAATCCATTATCAATTTAACATGATTCTAACTATAACTCTTCAATTTTATAAAAGATTAAAAGGGGACAAAATTTAATTTCTAATATAATTTTTCATATGAATGAATTGTGTTCTAAAACTTCAGACATATCATCAATGAGGTATAATCTTTCATAATCAACTCTAAAAACAAGTTTTGGTTAAGGTTTGAAAAATTATGATTTTGAAGCTCAAGCTTCCATGGACGAAATTAGCAATAGTAGTTACAAATGCACACATATAAACAGTAAATAGATATGACTTTTACATTAAGAGTGAGTTTGAAATACTCACAGATGATTGAGATATAAGACAATAAGTTGAGAAAGAAACCCAATAAGAATTCCAAACTTCAAGTTTGGCTATGGTGGAGAGCTTTCTCTCTCTCTATATAAAAAAATTCTGTATAAGCCTTTGTGATTCTCTCTAACTCTCTGTATCAGTTTTGCAGAATGTGGGTGATGGATAGAGATGTGAGTTGTGCATATATAGAGGTAAATAGGTGAACTTGGGCTCCAAGTCCCTTCACTAGGCTCAACAAAATGGGATTTTGTTTAGTTAAATGCACATATAAATTATACACAGCCCACATACATATACACATTCTCAGATGATGAAGGGGCAAATTAGAGTAGTAGGGGTCAAGGGGTGTTTGGCAAATCCAGCTTTTGGCACAAGCACAATACACAATAAAAGACATGGACAAACAAAGCATATGCAAGTAGTCATGAAATCACTTATAGTGTTTGGGTAATACCACTTATGGCACAACATAATACATGTACCAAAAAGCATCCCCAAACAAGGCATGATCAATCATTACTTGCCATAATTGGTAAGTAAGCATAGTCACTTCAACCTTTACATCCAAATCACAAACTGTGCAAGTTTAATGCGGCACGGACAGTTTTGAACATAAACTGGTATTTTCGGAGTGCGGTGTTCACCACAAAAATACAAAAATTTCATTTTAGTGTAAGAATCGATTGTCCGATTTTATAAAAATACTGATTGAATCCAAAGAAATTATTTTCACCGTCTTTGAAATACAGATTTTGAAATCCCCACGGGTATTATTGATTTTATGACAATTACAGATTGACCCCAACAAATCCTTAGCTTGCAATCATTCAAGGAATAAAATTTAGAACATGAGAAATGTAATTAAATGAAACAGTCAATACCAAATGAAATTAAATATGACAATGCATTTACAAATTAAATATGAAAATGTAATTTAGAATTAATGGGAATGCAGGTTGTTACATATGATGCTCTTGTGGGTGAGTGGGTGAATTGTGTGAACGGGTGGGTTGAGTGATTGGTCTATTTTATTTGATCCTAGCAATTCTTATGTCGACGTGGTTGTTCATTGTACTTTTGAGCCTTTATTATTCCTCTCATATTGTACACTTCCCCGTGTGTTATTTTTAGAAGCAGGTACCATTGGTAGCAGTCAAATTGGAGCACATTAGAGTACCATGTGGATTTGAGTTATTTGGGTCCTAGCCGTGTAAATGAATTTATTTGTAATTTTGGGCACTCAAGTGTAATTATTTTTGTTGTTTTAAAATACACTTGACTATTTGCAATTTTAATATAAATATTTCTTTTATTTTTTTTAGTGAAAATTGGGGCATGACAATTCATTCTGTGACGCCCCGCCCCGCCACGGGTCCCGGCGACGGGGTGTTAACGGGCGGAAGTACAACAATAACGATAACAGTAGGCTTTAACATCATGCTGTAAATCCTCGAGTCCTAGACTCCGAGGGTTACCTGAAATATATGTTTATCATATGGAAAGCATTTATAAAATAGAAAAATGGTTTTCATTTAAAATATTCTTTTCTTGAAACAAAGTGTTTTCAATATAAGCAGCGGAAAATCAGAGTTAAGCTATATCTTTATTTAAAAGCGGGTGGACTAACATTTGTCCAATTTAAACATAATAGGTTCTTTGAAACCAAATTGTATTACATTAATTAAATGATAATTCCCACATACGGGGTCTTCAAACTATAACAGAAGCATTGTCAAGTCTCGGGGCCTTTCCCTTATCTATATCACCTGAAAGAAAGGTTTAATAGTCCATAAGCCAAAAGGCTCGTATAGTCATATTACCGTACAATAACATCTGTTATATAACATGCGTGAGTGCAATGAATGCCAATGTCAATGCATGAAAACCATTTTCATGTCTTTTCAAACACTCACCCTCAATCGTCAATATCATTACCCGGACCATGGGCTTCCCGTCCACGTAGGCCTAGCCTCAAACGTGCGGGACTTTGGGCCTTATGAATTACACGGAGGCCTAGCCTTCAACGTTACGGGGGTTTCTTGCAGCACATCATGCAATTCGTGTTCCTAGTGGTACCCATCTCACACGCCTCCCACAAATCCGGGATTTCTAACTTTTCAAAAACAAAATCCCTCTTAGAGGGTTTTATGCACGGAAGCCTCTAAGGTCTTCTCTTTTAAAAACCTGGAAGCCTCTAAGGTCTTCCCTTTTCAAAAATTGAAAGCCTCTAAGGTCTTTCATCCCAAAATCATTTTCGTGATTTTCATGTTCATGCTCATGCTTATGAATTGTTATGACATATGCGAGCTCTAAGCATCCAGACATATTCAATATTTCATAAGATAAATTATCAAGGCATGCTATCCATTTACATTACACAATAGACATGTTGAAATCATCTGAGTAAACACATAAATCATAACAATTCAAGTAATCACTTAAGACATAACAGCTCAAGTAATCATGTAAGTACACTATTAACATATTATACAACTTTATTGAGGGTTATACGGAACTACCATTCACCGAGGATAGTGAATAATTAATCAGAACAGAAACCGAAATTGCTCAATCTATTACAAATCTCGATATACAATAATGCGCATATATTAGTGAGGTACAACACCTCTAAGCACAAGTACAACTACTATTAAAGTGAGGTACAAATCTTAAAGCTTAGGGTACAAGGTCCCTTAGCCTATTTCTGATTCAAGTATAAGAAAATAGGAGATTTTATTAAACTGCCTGAAGTCGCGCGCGCGAGCCGCTCGTGTGGGCCGCTCGCAGGGAATGTGTTAAGTAAGGCCACGTGGTCATTTAAAAACGATTTTAAAAAATTGCCTGGTTGCTCGCGCGACCCCACGCTCGAGCAGGTTGCGCGCGTGAGATGTCACAAAGTCGTCTTCTTCCTTCTTTTTCCCCTGTTTTTGAAATAAAAGGCTGGTTTTTACCCATTTTGAAAACTTAATCAAAATAGGACTTCCAATATATGGATCTCTTCCTTTTTCCGCATAGATTTCAAATGATGAACATATTTTTCAAGTCCGGAGTAGAGTTTACTTGTAAAGACCCCGGTTGGGGAAGAAATTGTGAGATCGCGATACTTTGTATTCTTAAAAACCTTGGATTTTTATTATAGGAGTTTTCTAAAGTTTGAGGAAAAGGGAGTAAATCATTGTATTACTTGCGATATGTGAATCCAAGTTTGAGTTTCTATTTAGAAGTTGTTTTATAAAGCTGGTGAAGAAGTCTAATAAATGTTTATCAGATCTGTATATTTTCTGCTGCACTATTGTTCATTTGATGAACCGATAAAGCGTTTTTGTTAATGTCTTTTAAATTGACAAACAAAGCTTTTCAAAAGACTAATTGAATGCTTCCGCTATCGTTTTACTCAGATCCGTGAGTCTTTAAGGATTTTGTTTTTCCACCAAAGATTTCGAAAGGCTATTCTATGCTTCTGCAGTAACTCTCGAAGTCTAGGACTCGAGGCGTTGTAAAATGGTATCAAAGTTTTTAAGGCTTTAAAGTTCAAATATTTTTAGAGCTTCAGAGTTTAAATTATTTCAAAGTTTAAACGTTTGTTTTCTAAAGAGAGAGTTTCTCGGGTAAGCTTCGGGTCTAGGACTTGAAGCATTACAAGTACGTTTGTCCTTCTGCCTTAGTTTATTATTATTTTATATTAGTTAGCAACCTGTCGCGCGCGATTTTCAGCAGTGTCTTCATCTTCTTCGTGGAGAATGCCCTGTTTTCATAATTTAAGGGTCTTTTTGACCCATTTTGAAATTTGACAATAACCAAGCCTTATTATATATGGATCTCTCCGGTTTTTCACAAGGATTAAGAATTCATAACTAATTTAACATGATTTCAAACGTAGCTCAAGAATTTTATGAAAAACTAAAAGATGACAAAACTAATTTTCTTATATACTTTCTCATGTGAACAAATTAAGCTCTAATACTTTAAACATATCATCTATGATGTATAATCTTTCATAATCATCTCTAAAAATGGATTTTGGTCAAGTTTGAAAAATCTTGATTTCAAAGCTATGGAGGTCCAAACGTAAAATCAACAATGGTGATCCATGATTCAAGCATATAAACAATAATTGAGCACAAATTACATTTAGAGTGAGTTTAAAATACTCACTGAGATAGAGATGGAAGAAGTTGTTGAGAAAGAATCAAGATTTAAGCAATCCAATAACAAGCTATGGCTATAGAGTTAAGCTTTCCAAAATTTTCTGTAACTTATCTCTAACCTCTATCTCTTATATTTATTTGTATACCCAGAGTGTGTGAAATGGAGAATGAGATGAAGGTTATATAGAGTTTAATCTCTACAACTTGGGGACCAAGCATAATGCGACTTCACGATGCACCTGTGTCGATTGTGTTAGACCATGACGCACGCTTTACTTCTGAATTTTGGGAAAGTCTGCAAGAAACTATGGGAACCTCGCTCAAGATGAGTACTGCTTTTCACCCTCAGACAGATGGGCAGACTGAGCGTGTCAATCAGATCATGGAGGATATGCTTAGGGCTTGTGTTATTTATTTCGAAGAATCTTGGGAGACACACTTGCCTTTGGTGGAATTTACCTATAATAATAGTTATCACACGAGTATCGGGATGGCTCCGTTTGAAGCATTGTACGGACGACCATGTCGTTCTCCGTTATGTTGGACAGAAGTCGGAGACACAGAATTGTTGGGACCTGATTTGGTTAGAGAAACCAACGAAAAGATTTCCTTGGTCAAGGAAAGGATGAAAACCGCTCAAAGCCGGTATAAGAGTTATGCCGATCGATGCCGGAAAGATTTGGAGTTCAGTGTTGGAGATCACGTACTTCGTAAGGTATCACCGACCCGAGGAGTAGTACGCTTCGGTCTCAAGAGAGGGAAGTTAGTCTCGTGTTTCATTGGACCGTTCGAGATTCTAGAACGTGTCGGGAAAGTAGCTTATCGACTGGCGCTACCACCAAAGATGTCTGGGGTTCACAATGTATTTCATGTGAGTATGCTGAGAAAATACATACGAGATCCCTCGTACATGGTTAGTTATGACGATATTGAGACGAGTCATATCGTTTCTTACAAGGAGAGAGCCGTGAAGATCATGGATCAGAGTATCAAGAAGCTGAGGAATAAGGACATTCCGTTGGTGAAGGTTTAGTGGAATCACCATGACGAGGATGAAGCCTCATGAGAAGTCGAAGCCGATATGAGGAAGAAGTACCCGGAGTTATTTTAGGACTAGTTAGTCTTGATTTCGGGGATGAAATCCTGTTTAAGGGAGGAAGGATGTAACAACTTTCATTTCATTTAATTATTAATTTTAGCATGGCCATATTTAATTTGTTTTTCCATTGACATAATTAAATTCATTTAGTATTGTCTGCTTTTAAGATTAATTACAAGTCTCATGTATCTAAATCTTACTATTTGTTTTATTTCATGTTAAAATTCTTATTGGGGTCAAACTGTTATTTTATAAACTTTAGTGATACCTGTGTGAAATTTCAAAACTGTATTTCAAAACGGTGAAATTAATTTCTCTTAACTCAAACTGTATTTTTATAAAACCACAAAACCATGTCTTACGTTAAAATGAATTTATTTGTAATTTTGGGCACTCGAGTGTAATTATTTTTGTTGTTTTAAAATATACTTGACTATTTGCAATTTTAATGTAAATATTTCTTTTATTTTTGATAGTAAAAATTGGGGCGCGACAATATGGTATAAGAGTTATGCCGATCGACGCTGGAAAGATTTGGAGTTCAGTGTTGGAGATCACGTACTTCTTAAGGTATCACCGACCCGAGGAGTAGTACGCTTCGGTCTCAAGAGAGGGAAGTTAGCCCCGCGTTTCATTGGACGGTTCAAGATTCTAGAACGTGTCGGGAAAGTAGCTTATCGACTGGCGCTACCACCGAAGATGTATGGGGTTCACAATGTATTTCATGTGAGTATACTGAGAAAATACATACGAGATCCCTCGCACGTGGTTAGTTATGACAATATTGAGATGAGTCATAACGTTTCTTACAAGGAGAGACCCGTGAAGATCCTGCATCAGAGTATCAAGAAGCTGAGGAATAAGGTCATTCCATTGGTGAAGGTTCAGTGGAATCACCATGACGAGAATGAAGCCTCGTGAGAAGTTGAAGCTGATATGAGGAAGAAGTATCCGGAGTTGTTTCATGACTAGTGACTTTTGATTTCGGGGACGAAATCCTGCTTAAGGGAAGAATGATGTAACAACCTGCATTTAATTTAATTTTAAATTTGCATTTCATATTTAATTAGTGTTCCTGATGTTATCTCAAATTTGTAATCTTCATGTTTTAGAACTTTGTTACTTGTATTAATTCATATTGAAATTCTTTTGGGATCAAACTACGATTTTATAAAATTTAGCAATATGTGTATTGAATTTCAAATCTGTATTTCAACATGGTGGAAATGTTTGCTTTTGACTCAATCAGTATTTTTATAAAACCAGAAAATCATTTTCTATGTTAAAATGAATTTTTTGTATTTTTGTGGTGAACACCGTACCGGAAAAATACCAGTTCATGTCCAAAACTGTCAATGCCACGATGGGATCACACAGATTTTGGAATGGACATAAAGCTAGAAGTGACTTATGCTTTACTTTTGATTTATGGCAAGTAATGATTTGCTTCTACCTTGTTTGGTTAACGTATTTGTGTGTGAAATTTGAGAGCCATAAGCTTGATTTCCCAAACACCTCTATCATTTGTCCCCTATAAGTCTAACTTGCCTCTTCAAATTGTGAGAGTGTATATACGTATGTATATATGTGCTATGCATAATTGTATGTTGGTTTTAGCTAATTGGAAAACAAATTTATTTTGTTGAGTATTGCTCATGGTTCTTGGTCCCCAAGTTTTGTTCTCTATTTTACATA
This sequence comes from Hydrangea macrophylla, assembly GCA_033977485.1. NCBI lineage: Eukaryota > Viridiplantae > Streptophyta > Magnoliopsida > Cornales > Hydrangeaceae > Hydrangea > Hydrangea macrophylla. Next base: position 83,771,040 of record CM066983.1, read on the forward strand.
CATCACACTCTCACACATAGCACACATTCTGCACATTACAATTCAGAGAGTTTAGAGAGAGAAGAGAATTTAAAAAATTTCTAGAGTGAGAAAGGTTGATCACCATGGCCAAGCTTGGTTGGGATTGTCTATTTCTTATCTTTCTCAAACATATTCTTCAATCCTATATCATCAGTGAGTATTTTAAACTCACTCCAAATGTAATTTGTGCTCAATTACTATTTATATGCTTGAATCATGGATCACCATTGTTGATTTTACGTTTGGACCTCCATAGCTTTGAAGTCAAGATTTTTCAAACTTGACCAAAATCCGTTTTTAGAGATGATTATGAAAGATTATACATCATAGATGATATGTTTAAAGTATTAGAGCTTAATTTGTTCTCATGAGAAAGTATATAAGAAAATTAGTTTTGTCATCTTTTAGTTTTTCATAAAATTCTTGAGCTACGTTTGAAATCATGTTAAATTAGTTATGGATTCTTAATCCTTGTGAAAAATCGGAGAGATCCATATATAATAAGGCTTGGTTATTGTCAAATTTCAAAATGGGTCAAAAAGACCCTTAAATTATGAAACAGGGCATTCTCCACGAAGAAGATGAAGACACTGCTGAAAATCGCGCGCGCGATCGCGCGAGCGTCCCACTCACGCGAGCTGTGTGTTTCTAGGCAGTAAGGAAAGGTTTTTATAAGAAAAACGAAAATTGGGTGGCCCGCGCGAGCGAGGTGGCTGTTTTCAGGCAGTAAGGAAATGTTTTAAAAAGAAAACAAAAAATAAGCATATCGCGCGAGCGGCCCGTGCGAGCGACTTCTGACAGTTTCTGGTTTTTGCTTGTTTTATGTTAAGGAACTGTTTGGGTGATGTTTTATAAATTTTAAGACTTTGTTTGGAAGTTATGTTAAAACAAATTATGTTTTGGTTATTAAAAGATGATTATGATTTCGATTCTTTTCATATATACATGGTTATCGATCCTGACATTTCATATGTTCTGTTGCACGACATTCATATGGTGTCAGTTGTACATGCATGGTGAGTGTAGATGTTGGTCAGTGTGGAAAAGAGTAATGGTCAGTGTGGTAAAGAGTGTGTGGTTGAGATTGTGTTGTGGACACTCCCTGGTAAGTGAGTACCAAAGTGTGTTGTGATTGAGATTGCGGCTAGAGTGTCTTTGAAATGTGACGGTGGCAAAACTTGACACTCCCTGACGCCCATGGAAGCGTTAAAGTGTGTGAAGCTGAACTTGGACATTCCCTGGCACCCATGGTAGTGCTAAAGTGTGGCCTACGGACACTCCCTGGTACCTGAGTCTGGATATTGTGTAATGTATTTGCGAGGCAGATTAGGTACTAAAGTGTGAGGCATTGGACATTCCCTGGCACCCCGTGCTAAAGTGTGAGGCAAACTGGACATTCCCTGGCACCCCTGTGCTAAAGTGTGGCTACCGGGGTATTTCAAAGATACTGGTGTGAGAGAGTTGGTTGTTGTGTTTATCGAGAGAAAAGAGTCGGTAAGATGAGATGGTGCATTATTTTCATACACGGTCACATATATTGATACACACACATATAGTTATGTATATTCACACATATACATATATATATATATATATTCAGAGAGTGGAGAAATTGATCAACATTATTTTTTGAGGTACGGGGTTGTGTACAATATGCTCTAAAATCTCCGGAGTAATTTCCTTGTCATCCTTATTTGTACTCTCTTTGATTTATGTTGTCTTTTTATTGGTATCCATTTCTTTTTGGTTAAATAATATTAATATATTATTTTGGTTAAGTGCTATGGGACTAAAGGGTACATGAGCAATGAGCACCTATCAAGATCCAATAGGCCTCAGGGACCGAGGAATGGTGACGGGTGAGGTGAGGTTGGTGTCTCTTATTGCTATATTACCAAGAGGAACCTAGTATGATGCTCTTGTGAGTGAGTGGGTGAATTGTGTGAACGGGTGGGTTGAGTGATTGGTCTATTTTATTTGATCCTAGCAATTCTTATGTCGACGTGGTTGTTCATTGTACTTTTGAGCCTTTATTATTCCTGTCATATTGTATACTTCCCCGTGTGTTATTTTAGATGCAGGTACCATTGGTAGCAGCCAAATTGGAGCACATTAGAGTACCATGTGGATTTGAGTTATTTGGGTCCTAGCCGTGTGAATGAATTTATTTGTAATTTTGGGCACTCAAGTGTAATTATTTTTGTTGTTTTAAAATACACTTGACTATTTGCAATTTTAATGTAAATATTTCTTTTATTTTTGGTAGTGAAAATCGGGGCATGATAGGTAATAACTTCAATAGTTGATACCCTATTAGTATCTAGTTCACTCAGCTTTCATTAAGCTGGCGACATTTATGCCGCTGGACATTTCTATGTTCCAGCGCACCCTGGTTACGACTATACAGGTGAAGGACCTGCAGGCGAGGACTACTATGCCGGAGACGATGTCCCTGCGGATGACTACCCCGAAGGAGGTCGGGCAGAGGAGGATTACTACGCCGAGGACTACCTCTACGCCAACTGAAGATTAGGCTAGACTGTAGTTTAATTATCTTTACCGCTTTCTAGACCTTTTGTAATCAGGCATATGTTGCCTTGACAATTGTACTTCTGCTGTAATAGTTAGTAACCTCTTTTTGACAATATGTTATGTTTTAACAAGAACCTAGATTTCATTCTTGTTATCTCTTTTATTTATTGTTGCTCAGTATCGCGTGGTGTGGACAATCATGTGACTTCACCAGTCGCTGCCTTTGGACCCAAAAAGGAAATTTTTTTTTCTCTATTTTTGTCGTTCCGGGGCGTGACATGATTTTTGGTATCCGGGCCTAGGTTTTATACCTTTTCACTCATAGATTGTCCCACACCATCTGGTCCTAGAACCTTGAGATTCTATAGATGAGTATTAAGATTAGTTCTGACTTAAGATAGTCCCTTTTCAAGTAGTATGGCACCACCGCTGTTCGTTCCAGACGAGTTTGGAGGACACTATGTGTATGAGGGCAGTATTACGCCGACAGATCCACAGTACTATGCCTGGAAGGTTAGGCAGAGAGCCCTCACCGAGATAGTGCGAGACATGCATATTGAGCAGCAGAGATTTGGGACCCAGGACCCGGAGGTGATACATCACGAGATGATCTACCGTAAGGAAACCTTCAAACTCATCGAGGAGGATTCACTGCAGATGTTACGAGACCGTTTCTCTTATCAAGTTCTACTTTCATAGGTTACATCAACGCCTCCACCTCCCCTGACAGAGCCACCACCCCAGACACCTCTACCCCCACCAGAGAAGGACATGGTTGATGCACCCCCAGCAGACGAGGACCCAGAGGACGAGGATGAGGGCGACGACGATGATGAGCCAGGAGATGACGATGAGGATATGGAGGATGAGGAGGACGAGGAGGACGAGGACACTAATGACGAGGAGCCAGAGTATGATCTAGAGGAGGACCCAGCTGGTATGGATGTGCCAGTTGGCGTAGATATTATAGTAGCAGAGGGTTATCCGATAGATGATGAGACTATAGTAGATGATGACGCGGGTGACGACGTTGTGGTACCAGTCTTACCAGGCGGAGTTATAGCATAACTGGCAGCAGAGTTGCCTGTAGAGATGGCTGCACACCCCCATGGATTTGAGATAGGTGCACCAGAGTTGGCACAGACTATGGTACAGGCTAAGGCACTCGCAGCTGCATTCGATGCAGCCTAGGCTGACATGGCCGCTGATGTGGGAGACTTAGGAGTTGTTATGGAACATGATGGACCCGAGCTGGTTGACGATGTTGTGATAGAGGATGAGGACATAATGGATGATGATGACATGGATGAGGACGATGTTCTGTCCGAGGTTGCCCCAGAGGACGAGGCTTCCATCTATGGATCCGATGTGGACAACTTTTGAGTCCAGTACCTTTAGGACTTAGACTTTTGCTTTTGACTTCAGGACATGTTGTCCACTTACTTTTGACGCTTACATAGACAACTATTGACCATAGCCTTTTTGTATAGGTAGCCACCAGTGGTGGTTTGTTTATATTTCTTTTGCTAGATCTTATATAGGATCATGTACTACGCGGTACACAGATGATCTGTTGTGTACTCCACTGTACATCTTTTGGGTATATATATGTGTATGACAGATCATTTCTTTTGATGACTTCTGTTGTCATCTCATTATTTATGACGTGTGTGAATTAGAGTTGTGCTATGTTTCTCGTTGTTTTAATTGTGGTTGTTTCCCTGAGAAGGTTGTTAGCTAATTGTTAAATCTTTCATAGGTATACCGCACACGGAACACTATGGCTAGAAACACAAGATATAAAGCGCGATTAGGAGCACCCATTTCTAAGGGTATGGACCCAACCGAAGTCTTTGAAGCGTTCATGCAACAGATGGAACACGTTGGCGACATGTACAACAATGCCACCCATCGAGCTAACAATGGCCATAACCACATTGCTCTACCGAGGCAGACAGACAATAAGCTATTGGAATGATTTCGTGGTCTGCGACCCGATAAGTTCGACGGCATGGCAGAATCATGGAAAGTCGAGCAATTGATACGAGAGTTAGAGTTAATCTTTGAAGCCCTGGAGTGCAGCGAGCTTGACAAGAGACGTCTAGCCGCGTTTCAACTGACTTACTCTGCCGCAGACTAGTGGGAGGTCGAGATAGCCATAATTGGGATCGATGCTGCAAGGAGAATGCCTTGGGAAGCATTCAAGACTCAATTTCTCGAGAAGTATTTCCCTGAGGATGAAAGAGACCAACAAGAGAGAAATTTCCTGAGTCTAACTCAAGGGAACTGGACAGTCAGGGAGTATACCACGCAATTCGAGCGACTTTCCCGTTTTGTTCTACACATGATAGATACCCCCGCCAAGAAGGTCAAGCGATTCCACCCAGGACTCAACCCACACCTCCGACACATGATGATAGGCCATTTGGGCCAGTCGTTTGAAGGGATTTTCCATCTCGCTTCAAGTTTGGAGAAGGATGCTTATCCTGTGCAAGGACCACAAGTGAATCGACCTCCACCCAGGACCTTCCAACCGAGGAACTTTCCAGCACAGTCATCAAGGAGCAATCAGGGATGGAAACCCCAGGTTAATAACTATCAGGGAACCAAGCGAACTTGGGTTGGTACAAGGAAGCCCCAAGCTACCTTTCCTCGATAGCAGAATTGACAGCAAGGACCACCTCAGATACAGCCCGCTGCCCAGTAATAGAGCACTGATGGATGTTTCAACTGTGGAGTGCCCGGACATATTGTAAGGTATTGCACAGCCCCCAAGACCAACTACCGTAATGACCTCGTCTGTCGCAACTATAACAAGCCTGGTCATATGAGTAAGGATTGTCGAGCACCTCGTGGAGGCTATTATGGAGTGCCAGCTCAAGGATAACAAGGACAGGTAAGGGTGAATGCCATCATTCCTGATAATACAGGATACGATGCTGAAGAACAGCAGAACTTGGAAGGTACACTCATTTTATTTCACAATCAAGTTAGAGCTTTGTTTGATACCGGTGCTGCCGGTTCTTTTATAGCTATTAAGATTGTGCGTGACTTGGGTTTGGTACCCCTAGCACTTGAACCGACCCTTAATTCCATTTTACCCTTGGGAGTAACTATTAAGTTGGGTAAGATATGCAAGAATTGTCCCTTAACCCTAGAAGATACAAATCTCCCAGCAGACTTGATAGTTTTGTCAATGTCTGAGTTCGACGAGATCCTAGGAATGGATTAGCTTACCAAGTATGGAGTCATTCTAGATTGTGTTAGTCGGACCATTGTCTTTTTGACACTTGGTTGACTGCAGATCAGATTTCAATGCCAACCGTTGAGCGATATGTTCATTACGAGCTGCCTAGCTATGATCGAGAGTTCAAGCACGGAGCTTACTATCAACCAGATCCCCGTTATTCAAGATTGCAAAGATGTATTCCAAAGTATCTCTGGACTTCTGCCAAAGAGAGAGATAGACTTCTACATTGAGCTAGCACCCAGAACATTACCGATCTCCAAAACCCCGTACCGGATGGGACAGATGGAAATGTTAGAATTGAAGAAGTAAGTTCAGGAACTTAAAGACTTAGTTTTTGTTCGCCCGAGTACGTCACCTTGGGGAGCACCAGTCCTATTCGTGAAGAAGAAGGACGGAGAGCTACAACTCTGTATCGACTATAGAGAGCTGAATAAGGTCACGATCAAGAATAGATATCCACTTCCCCGGATAGACGACATGTTCGATCAATTACAAGGATCAAGGATATTCTCAAAGATTGATTTGCGTTCAGGTTATCATCAGTTACTAGTTCAATCGGAAGATATATCGAAGACAGCCTTCAGGACGAGGTATAAACACTATGAGATCTTAGTGATGTCCTTTGGACTGACCAATGCCCCAGTAGTATTTATGGACCTAATGAATAGAGTATTCAGACCTTTTCTGGATTAATTCATTATAGTATTCATCGACGACATTCTGATTTACTCAAAGATAGGAGAAGAGCACAAGAAGCATCTATAGATTGCTCTACAGACTCTCAGAGATAATAGCCTATATGCGAAATTCAGCAAGTGTGAATTCTGGCTTTAGAAAGTCAAATTCTTGGGACATGTGACATCACAGGATGGAATATTTGTAGACTCATCCAAGATCGATGCAGTCTTGAGCTAAATAGACCGACTAACGCAACCGAAGTTAGGAGTTTTCTTGGATTGGCTGGATATTATCAGAGATTCGTGGAGGAATTCTCCAAGATTGCAGGACCGTTGACAAGTTTGACAAGGAAGGAGACAAAGTATGAATGGACTGATAAGTATGAGGATGCATTTTGTGAATTAAAAGAGAGACTAACCTCAACACATGTACTTGCGATACCCAAGAGTGGTGAAAACTTCATAATCTATAGTGACGCATCGCACCAAGGGCTTGGTTGTGTGCTAATGCAAGATGGAAACGTTATTGCGTAGAATCAAGATAATTGAAGCCACATGAAAAGAATTATCCAACGCATGACTTAGAACTAGCTGCAATTGTGTTTGCCCTGAAGATTTGGAGACACTACTTATATGGAGAAAAGTTTGACTTATTCTTAGATCACAAGAGTTTACGGTACCTATTCTCTCAGAAGGAGTTGAACATGCAACAACGAAGATGGATGGAACTACTCAAGGACTATGACTTCTCTTTACAATACCATCCGGGTAAAGCGAACGTTATAGTTGACACTTTGAGCCAAAGGCCCCGCCTTTTGATCGCTTTGATTTTGATTAGAGAATGGCGAGCATTAGAGACGTTAGCCGAATTGGATCTCCAACCAGTGGAATCAGGAGAAGGACAACACTTTGGATGTCTTGTCATGCAACCGACTCTCATCAGCCGTATCTTGGACGCTCAAAAGTTAAATGAAGATTTGAAGCTATGGTTTGCTAAGATGTCCGCGAAGGAACTCGAGATATAGAGTATCAGTACGGACAAAGCATTGAGATACAAGGGTAGAATTTGTGTGCCAAATGACGGTAGTCTCAAAAAGGATATTTTGGCCAAAGCACACAAATCGAGGATGACTATCCACCCTAGAGGAAACAAGGTGTATAAGGACCTGGAGAGGAACTTCTGGTGGGGAGGAATGAAGGAGAAGTGGCTGAGTATGTATCGCAATGTCATGTTTGCAAACAAGTGAAGGCAGAACATCAGAGACTACCTGGACTTCTACAGCCGCTACCGATTCCCCAGAAGAAATGGGAACACATCACCATGGATTTTGTGGTTGAATTGCCAAAGTCTCAACAAAACCACGACGCTATTTGGGTAATAGTAGATCGACTCACTAAGTCAGCGCATTTCATCGCCTATAGCATGACGTACCCAGTTGAAAGATTGAGCCGGATGTATCTACGGTAAGTTATACAACTACATGGTGTACCTATCTCAATAGTTTCGGATCGAGATTCACACTTTATCGCAAAATTCTAGAAGAGCCTTCAGACAATAATGGGAACTTCATTGGACTTAAGTTCAGCCTTTCACCCACAGATAGACGGTCAGACGGAGCGAGTCAATCAAGTGATGGAGGATATGTTGCAAGCCTACGTCATTGAATTCAAGAGTTCATGGGAGACGCATCTACCTTTGACCAAGTTTGCCTACAATAACAGCTTTTACACGAGCATAGAGATGGCACCGTTTGAAGATTTATATGGAAGACCTTGTCGATCGCCGCTATGTTGGGCTAAAGTAGGAGATAGTCAACTACTTAGACCTGAGATGATTCGAGAAACCAACAAGAAGATTCAAATCATACGAGAGAAGATGAAAACAGCGCAATCCAGACACAAGAACTATGTCGACAAGCGATGCAAAGATCTAGAATTCGCAGTTAGAGATCATATACTACTCAAAGTTTTGCCAGTTCGAGGCATTGTCAGATTCGAACAGAAGAGAGGCAAGCTATTGCCGCGATTCATCGGACCATTCGAGATCCTAGAACGTGTTGAAAAGGTAGCCTATAGACTTGCATTACCACCGAAGATGTCGAGAGTGAACAACGTTTTCCACATCAGCACGTTGAGGAAGTGTGCCTACAACCCAGCGCATGAGATCAGTTTTGAAGATATATCGAGGTGAACGAGAATGTGACATACAATGAAGGACCAGTGTGTATTCTAGACCGAGGAGTGAAGAAGCTCAGAAACAATTGAGATCTCGCTAGTGAAGATTCAGTGGAAGCACCACGACGAAGGAGAAGCTTTATGGGAGCTGGAGTCAGAGATGCGAGAGAAGTTTTTGTTTTTGTTTTAACCCTGTTTATTTCGGATTTCAGGGACGAAATCTTTAATAAGTGGTGGATGATGTAATACCCTGTATTTTTGTAATGTCTAAATAAGACCTTTTATGTTTCTTGTAATCTTTTATGAGTTTTCCCTTACCTTTGGTATATTTTGGATACCAATCGATTGGCAAGTTTACCAATCGATTTCCAATACCAATCGATTTCCACTTTTATCAATCAATTGGAGCATTTATACCTAATACCAATCGATTACCATTTATGCCAATCGATTGGCAGCAGCTGGGTAGATTCTCTTGCCTTGGCTGGGGAAAGGCCACGTGAACACTAATCCCTCTATATATACTAGTCCATTTTGGGCGTATTTCTGTTTCCAAAAATCAGAGAGGGAGAAAGGGAGGGTTGTGTGTTATATATATACACTTATATATGTATATACACACTTATATACATTCATACACTCACACACACTGAGATGGATAGAAGAAAAGAAGAAGAATAGAGAGGACCAAGAGAAAGAAGAAAAGAGAAGAAGAAGAGAGAGTTAGGCAAAGAAGACAGAGGAGAGAGAGAGAGAGAGGAGCCACCAAGCTTCAATACATACAGTCAAACACACCCTGTAATCCTAAGGCGAGTTTTAAACTCACTTAGTAACTAAACATTGATGTCAGTACTTGTTATATGGATAGAAGAAGCTGAAATCATGTTTGTCCCGTTTTATATATGTTGGACTATCTTCACTGTGAAGAAGACGAAGTCCCAATCGATTGGGACTTTTCCCAATCGATTGCCATCATTTAGATCCCAATCGATTGACAGTTTATCCAATCGATTGCCACCTTTGATATCCCAATCGATTGCCAATTTTAGCAATCGATTGACATGTGATCCAATTGATTGGACTTTTTATCAATCGATTGTTACTATTTTTATACCAATCGATTGGACCCCTGTCCCAATCGATTGGTAGTTGTAGAATGTTGATATTCTTGTTTAGTTTATATTATAACTGCTTAGTTGTTTATTTACTGTTCAGTACTCCCAGCATGCTATATTGTTGTAATACATATGTGATAACGAGATAATATGACGTAGGATCATAGTAACAACGAGATTAATGGATAATGGTTGTGACGTTAGGTAATGTAATGATTGTGAATCCCTTAGAGTTATCGTTCGTTTCATTCAAAGTAGTCAGGTCACATTGGGATTGTCATGTATCGATGATAGAAGTGAACTTAAGTAGGTTTGCTAGGACCCGAGAATCTTACGTGGGCGGGCCTTGGTCGATTATATGTTCTTAAAAGTGGTAGACAGACAAAGGTGTCTATGACATGCGGTGAACCGGACCAATAACCCTAAGATAGCCAGATGATCTAATCATATGTTTTTAAAAGCGGTAGACAGATGAAGGTGTCTAGGACTGTGGTGGACCATGATCACTGGTAGACGTTGCTAAGTCGTGGTATAGAATGATGTATTATTGCTTAAAGCATTATATCCCCGTAGTACGGTGAACTGGGAATATGTTTTTAAAAGCTGGGGATGGACTGACGTGGCATCCATGACATGCAGTGGACTGTGCATATGTTAGCGGTGGACGGAGCAATGGTGTATCTTTAAGAGTGAACTACTGTCGAGTCTGTCCTTCTATCATAATGTATTGTCAGTCTTAAAATGAGTAAGACGTTAATAATCGGAAAATCAGAATGGTTAAAGGAGTTACCCTCATTGAATTAAATAGTGTTTAACTGGTAATAACTTCAATAGTTGATACCCTGTTAGTATTTGATTCACTCAGCTTTCATTAAGCTGACGACGTTTATGCCGCTGGACATTTCTATGTTCCAGCGCACCGTGGTTACGATTATACAGGTGAAGGACCTGCAGGCGAGGACTACTATGCCGGTGACGATGTCCCTGCGGATGACTACCCCGAAGGAGGTCGGGCAGAGGAGGACTACTACGCCGAGGACTACCTCTACGCAAACTGAAGATTAGGCTAGACTGTAGTTTAATTATCTTTACCACTTTCCAGACCTTTTGTAATCAGGCATATGTTGCCTTGACAATTGTACTTCCGCTGTGTTTTATTTTGATTCGAGACTCTGATGTGTAATAGTTAGTAACCTCTTGTTGACAATAAGTTATGTTTTAACCAGAACCTAGATTTCATTCTTGTATCTCTTTTATTTATTGTTGCTCAATATCGCGTGGTGTGGATAATCATGTGACTTCACCAGTTGCTGCTTTTGGACCCAAAAAGGAAATTTATTTTTCTCTATTTTTGCCGTTCCGGGGCGTGACAAATTTGAAATTACACCTTTAGTGTGAGAATTTTATGCATTTTAGAAATAGACCCCTCCCCCCTAAAATTTCGAAAGTCACTATACAATAATTACGTGTCACCAAATAGACTCATATTATAAGCATATTCTAAAATAATTGCAATTATGTACATGTAGACCCTAAACAAATTGTCAATTATGTATAAATAGATCCCAAAAAAATTGCCTCGAACCCCTGTATAGCCTAGGCCCCCTGACAATATTCATGGCTCTGCCCCTGAGCACCACACAAGCGCTACTCGTGCCCGACACTGTCAAGGATCTTCACACGAGGGAGAGACAGGATTTTGGATTGTAGGTAGTGGTTGTTTAGTCTCCGGCATCACTGTGGTGCTTGTAGTACCACATAATTTATTTGTTTTATTTTTGTACAAAAAACAAAAAACAAAACAATGCAAATGTGAGGTGCTGCCGGGGCAACCGCTGCCTCGCTTCCAAGGATCCAAAGGCGAGTGAGAGACTATTTCCTATTCTCCTCTCACTAAAGGCTTTTTTGCTAATATTTAGAATAGTATTTGAATATGGTTAATTGCAATTTCATTTTCTATGAATTAAATAAATGGTATGTTAGTTTGACAAAGAATCATTTTTGTAAAGTTATTATTTTTGTATAATAAATTAATACTCGCCACAAACATTTAAATTTATAGAACTACCGAGTCTTTAACTTTCCAAACATGCCATTAAAGTATCTAAATGTCTATATATATATATAAAAGATATGGTAAGGTAATCTGCATCTTATAGTTTGGGTGTGATTTCACTTTAGTCCATGTAATTTCAATTTTGTCACTTTAGTCCTTAGAATTCAGTTTAGGTTCAATTTTGTCAATTCCAATTGTGCTCACCTAGGCCATTCATCAAATTTTCTTACATTTTTTGACTGATTTATGTTCATTTTAGGTGTGTAAAGTGTAATTTCTCTAAGTAAATTTACTACTATGCCCCTAATGATACCTTACGTGTGCATCATATGACTGATTTTCGTCAAAAATTGTAGAAAATTTTCATGAATGGTCTATAATGAACCTAAACTGAAACTATAAGGATCAATGTGACAAATTGAAACTACATGGACTAAAGTGATATCACACGAAACTGTAGGAATGTAAAATATAATTTACCCTATAAGATACTAGGAATTACCCACGATCATGGGCACGTACAATCTAAAAAGAAAAGAGTATGCATATGCCTCAATTGTGCAGTAAAACTATTTTTAACTCCAATCATAATAAAATGACATTTAACTCTAAACATGCTGGGCCCGACCCTGCCTTATAAACATAAGCACTATTTTATTAGTTGTGTTAGTTTTTAAACCCAAAGGCTCCCAAACATACTCTTATTGTTTTATCATTCGTCCGAATTTTACAAATTACAATTAACGATCAACCATTACCAGATTTTGTTTGGTTCACTGATTTAGTGAGGGAAGTAAGAGAATGATTAAACAAAAAGAAAAATTAAGTCTCCCGTGTTTTTTCATGTGTTTTCCTCCATGCTAAGATATAATTTCTTGTGTTTTCAAATTTATTTATCACTATATTTTAGAATGCATTTATGCACACCCAAAAAACATAAGAGACTTAATTTGTCTCCTTTGTGAGATGGTCTAAGATTATATAATATAAAAAATGATAAATATAACTTAGACCCCCCGAGGTTTTCTCTAATCACACTCACCACCCCTCATATTTCAGTAATATCACTTAGATCCCCTGAGGTTTGAAGCGTGTATCAAATGCCCCCTTCCGTTAAACAACCTTTAAAAAAGTGACGGATTGACCATGATATCATCAATTTTTACACTTAATGCCTTAACTGCCCTTCAGATGCACACTTTTGTTGTGTGGGAGTTAAATATGTCTTTTTGTAAAGAAACTATTATACCAATATTTTGGATAACTTGGTATTTTTGTATTTGCACATGTTCTATGGCAACGTGGTGTATTGCTCACCCCATTTTGCTCATCCATTGCTCACTCAGGCCTCCATTGGGTGACATATGTCCCAATCCAGTAATTATGTTGATAATACATGGACAAAATGGAAATGGAATAGGATACATGTCACCCAGTAGAGGCCTAGGTGAGCAATGGGTGAGCAAAAATGCTCTCATTTTTTTTGCTGTGAAATGTAAACTAGGGTAGTTAAGGCATTAGGTGTAAAAAATTGTTGACCTCATGGCATTTTTATTTTTATTTTTATTTTTTTGCTGTGAAATGTAAACAAGGATAGTTACGGCATTAGAATTTAGATGTAAAAAAAAATTGATAACATCATAGTTAATCTATCACTTTTTTAATAGTTGATTAACGGAAGGGGACATTTGATACGCGCTTCAAACCTCAGGGGGTGTAGGTAGGGGTGATCAAAATCACCAAGAAACTGAACCGGCATGCCGAAGCCGACTGCTTTTCTCGGTGTTGGTTGATAGTCGCATGAGGCAGTCGGTGCTCAGTTGTTTACTCCTTCAAAATCGATGATTCGGTTCGGTGACTAAAGTTATGGACATTGCCGACCACACCGACCGCATATACATATGATTCCTACATACTGATGTATACACATTTACTTTTCTCTATATATCTTTTGTTTTTTGGTCAAACTCTTCTCTCTCTATCACACTGACCCATTTCTTTCCTCTCTCACTTTCTCTCTCTAAATCAAAAAGCAGTCTCCCAGTCTACCCAAACTCTTGTTCAAAGCAAACTTTCTAGAGAGCCCTAAACCCTAGATGGTGAAGTGCATAATCCTATAATACTGCTAAAGCCAACAACACAAAGTTACACAATAGATCCAAAGGCATCCCACCCCAAGGTATTGTCTCTTTTTCTCAAGATTTCTCTCAATTTTGGCCTCTTTTCTTCTTCTCGGATCTCCTTCCTCCCTCAATCTCGCCTCTCACTCTGTATCTCCATCTCTCATTCTGTCTATTAGGGTTTGATTCATAGATCTCATACCTTGCATTTGTTCCCAATGTGTTTTTTGCTTGGAAAAGGATGTGGTGAACATGTGAATTCGATTCAGCTTTATGGAATGTTGATTGTTGATTTTAATTGGGATATTAGGTCATAGACCCTTTAAAATTATGTGTTTTAATAAATAAAAAAAACCCACGTTTTTTTGCAGTTTTATGAAAAGCCTCTCGCTACTTTTCGTATTTGGTGAAAAGCCCCTCCGCTCACAGATTATGTTATATTATCTGTGAACTTTAAATCATCATAACTCACTTGTTTTTTGGCCTTTTTGGGTGATTTTTTATTATATCATGTATTTTTTCGAAATCTACGCATTAGACTTGAAAGTTGTACAAAAAAAGTAATTTGGAACTTCATTTTTCATTTTTATTTTTCAGATATATAATATTATCTGTTTACACTAACAGATAATATTATTTGTCAACTTTAAACCACCATAACTTTATCAATTCTTGGGCTTTTTGGGTGATTTTTTTTATTTCATGCATTTCTTTGAGATCTACACATTGGACTTGAAAGTTGTACAAAAAAAAATAATTTGGAACTTCATTTTTTCATTTTTATCTTTCAGAACACAAAGAGATAATATTATCTGTTTACACAAACAATTAATATTATTTGTCAACTTTAAACCACCATAACTTTATCAATTCTTGGGCTTTTTGGATGATTTTATTTTTTATTTCATGTATTTCTTTGAGATCTACGTATCGGACTTGAAAGTTGTACAAAAAAAAGTAATTTGGAACTTCGTTTTTTCATTTTTATCTTTTAGAACACAAACAGATAATAGTATCTGTTTACACAAACAGTTAATATTATTTGTCAACTTTAAACTACCATAACTTTATCAATTCTTGGGCTTTTTGGGTGATTTTTTTTTTTTTTTGATTTCATGTATTTCTTTGAGATCTACGCATCGGACTTGAAAGTTGTACAAAAAAAAAAGTAATTTGGAACTTTGTTTTTCATTTTTATCTTTCAGACATATAATATTATCTGTTTGCGCTAACAGATAATATTATTTATCAACTTTAAACCACCATAACTCTATCAATTCTTGGGCTTTTTGGTAATATTTTGTCACACCCCAACCCGCCCCCACACGGATTAGGACGTGTAACAAGGAAGAATAACAATGATTTAAGTGTCTAAACAAGTTAAAACTCATTATGAAACCCTTTTTAAAACAAAATGCTTGAAATAAACCCCAAGGGTAGAAAGGTCATTTAACATTTTATAGCCAAATTTTATATCAAAGGATAGCCCTCTGAGTCTCGGTTCCAACGCAAAAAACGGCGCTCGAATCCGAATTTTCTAGAAAGAGTTATGTCTGTTTTCGTAAAATTCGACAGGCTAAAAATAAACCTGCGGATTTTGCACAACAATTTTCCACACCAATTTCCCTTTTTAAGAGTTAAAACATAACCAAAACTAAATTACTCATGCAACCCATTATCATTCATTCCCAACTGATCCACTAAAATGTCCATGACACTTAGAAGCTAAGAAGAAATTAAACTAGATTATTACAAAATCTTTACACTAATTGGTCTCAATTCTAAAGCATACAATATGAGTTTCTAATTACAAATTTTACAACCAACTCCCAACTCAACTGAGTACGCCCACAAACAACGTATTAACATATACAACAAAAGAAACATACTCCCAAGTTGTCCAGATTCCCGTGGTTCAACGCTTCTCACTGTGATGTTCATCTGAACCTGCGTGGTCATTAGCCACAAAATCTAATAAGCTTTCGCTTAGTGAGTACGTGGTGCTAATCATGCAACTGGAATATTTAATGATCATAACTCCAATTAAACATCACAACAATAAATGGTCGCCGGCGTGTCAAGCAATCAATCGCCATCGTCTGGACCCCTGATTCCGGGCCAATCTCACTTTTTCCGTCGCATATAGCGAAATCACTCTCATTCACTCCTGACCGTAGTCAATTCGCTGTGGTCGTCACCACTATCCCCTTTTCTCTGAGGATTTCATCATCATCCCCCTTTTCTCTGAGGAATGGGCGTCCCTTATATACGGGCTAAATAATGGTGATTATTAATTGACACCCTTTGACCCAAATAAGCACATAAGCAACTCAACATGTCAACATGGCAATTTCAGCATTTTTGGAAATATTAAATAAAAATTAATCACATGCTTTTCTACTTAATTACAATTAAGCAATTTAAGCATTTAATAACAATTAAATAAACATTAAACATCCAATTTTTGGGATTAGGACACTCACCTCACAAATAGGTCCAAATAAAGCCTAAAAATTCCAAATTCCTTCTCAAACTAGCTCTAGTTACTCCCAATGATATCCCTACACATATAGATCACATATATGTATCACCCCTTAAAATGGGTCGCGGAAAAACATTACCAAAATTGAAAAAGAAAGACATAGAAATAATCATCTCACATCCACAAGTCCGAATATGGCTTCGATTCGCGAAATAGAGGTCGAACGGCGAAGAAACGGCGACGAACGGTGCGAAACCCATTTTTTTTTTCTCTCTCTCTCTCTCTCTCGCAGACTCTCTGGAACTCTTTTTTTTTTATGTCTTGATTTTTTTTTTTTATTCTAATGAGTCAAATGAGTCAACCGACTCAAAAGTTAGGATATATATATATATAACTAAATCCAATTTCGACTTACACCCCCAAAACTTCTAAACCTTATTATAAAATCCCCTAATAGTTATATTAGCTACCCAATTATCTAAATGGGTATGTGTCTATATCACGTATGGGTCCCAAACGTGGTCCCAAATATTTTATGAAATTGCTAATTAGCCTATTAGTTATGAATCCAATTCCTATTCGCTCTCACATGGGTACTCAAACTGGTACCATAAAGGATCACAACTAATAATAAAATATTAAAAACACTTTAACAAATATTCATTTAATCATATAAATGCAACTAAATACAATTTATTTAATCTGGACCTCCCGTGGGTCCCACTTCATATCTATCAAACTGTGCTCTTTATCAAGCACTAATCACACCTGGGTGACTGACACTCACCCAAATCATCACATGCAATTAATCACACTAATTAATGCATGAGAAATAAATATTACTACCTTTTTTCGGGTACGGGTATTACATATTTTTTTGATTTCATGTATTTCTTTGAGATCTACGCAATAGGCATAGAAATTTTACGAAAAAAAAAAAGTTAAGTTGCAGCCTAATTTTGAGGTTTTACCTATCTTACAGATAATATTATCTGTTATTTGTGAGGCTAATAGATAATATTATCCGTCAACTTTAAACTACCATAACTTTATCAATTCTTGGGTTTTTTGGGTAATTTTTTTGATTTCGTGTATTTCTTTAAGATCTATGCATCTATGGTACCAATTGTAGGAAAGAAATATGTTTTTATTATATGTATGCGAAAAAAAATGCAATTTTTCATATTTGTTTGTTGTTTAGTTTTTTTTTGTCCCAGTATTTCATGGTCAACATTGAACTCGTTTGATAGATCTCATTTTTCTGATTTCAAAACATAAAATTTTACGAAAAACGGACTTGTATAACAAAAGTTATAGCAATTTGAGTGTAAAAATGGCCTAATGCGATAGAGAAAAGTAACATGTGTTTTAGTTTTGAAGAGTTTTATTTAAGGGGGCTATGGCCGAAGGTCCCATTTCAATTTTGTCTTATTTTTTGTTATCAACACCGATACCGACACCGACACCGACACCGACCGCAATTGAACAGTCGATGTATGCTTGTCACTTTGGTTACTCGGTCGATATCGGTGCCAACCTTCTCAAAACCGAGCTTTTCGGTTCGGTGAAAATAGTCAGTAAAAAATCGTCCGTAACTGACCGAGAACACCCCTAGGTATAGGTGATATTACTGAAATGTGAGGGGTGATGAGTGTAATTAGAACAAACCTTAGAGAGTCTAGGTGATATTTACCCTATAAAAAATGAAGGATTATTTTGCCTAAAATAATTTAGCATTCTTAATGAATATATTCATGAATTAGATGGAAATTAGCACTCCATTGTAAAAGTTTATCACTTTCTCTAACCAACAATGAGCATTTTGATAAATTCATTTTGACAAAGTGTCTGTTTGGGCTGTCACACCCGTCCTGGAAAAAAACAATAAATCATTTTAAATGCATAATTGGAATGTTGAGGATTATTAATGTTGATTAATAATTGTGATGGAGTTGACGTGAGTCAACGATGGGTGTCAATCAAGGACACAGAAAGTTGGTAATTCATGAGGAACATAACATGATTAAATGGCATTAATGCTTATTAAATATTATTTGAAATTTCTTGTTTATGTGAATAGTAAATATACATGTGTAGTATAATTTATGTTAGTTTTGATCTTGATAAAGATCAATTAGAATGAATTAGAGATAACCAATGTAATACGTTGTATAAAAGGTAGGTTATCTAGAAATTCCACGAAATTAGTTTCGGAATGTAATTACGACGACAAACGGAACTTAGACGAAAACTTTCATAATTTATAGTTTCTACTCGTGAAGTAACGAATTAGACGTGTAAGACGTTTCGAGGAATAATTAGAAGTTTTGAGAATGTCGGGGATCATCCTCTTGTACATGTTTTTGTTTTCAATGTCAACGTTGTAATAATGAGAAGTTCAAGTAGTTAGGACTACGTTGTTTAACTTGGAACTTCAGAATGGATTTAAAAGTGTTGTAATATGTCACCTAACTTCTTTTGGTTATGTTGTAATGAATCCAAACTCATGGATTCGCGTTTTGTATACTTAACTTGTTGAATTTAGATTTTGACGGAACGTTGTTAATGTTTTTATGAATCGAGCCAAACGGACCTTACTTATTTCAATTCCGTTTTCTTTTCAATGTTGAGCAAGAGTTATGTTGGTCCTTATATCTATGTTATGGTTACGAAGTTTGGATTAAAGTGTGCGTGTTTAAGAGGTTTACAAATGTGTGAGGTTGTTTAATCCTTAGCAAAATTCTGCTACAACAAGGAATTATGCTAAAGTGTCATTTGATCGGTCGAACGGGGCATCTCGACCAGTCTAAATGACCCTGTATGAAATCTTTTTCTATCCCTTCCGAAAACCATTGAAATGTTTTGTTTGATTTTTAGGGTACCTTTAGGACCCCTTTCAACATAAATTCATTCATTTCAAAATGTAATTACGTTTTCAATTTTATACGAATTTTATAACTCGAAGGGTATTGTTTCCAAAAGTTTTGAATACTCAATGTTGTTTTTAAGTTTCTTTTCCGCTACTATAATCTTTTATTATTTTGGATGAGCCCTGGTGGCGTGCCACTTGTCCTATTTCTGCTCGTAGCGGGATGGGTCGTGATATTTATTGGTATCAGAGCTAGAGGTAACAAAACTTTGGGAATGTTTGACGACAAGTGGAGTGCTGAGGAGGATAGAGCGAGAAAATTTGAGGAAGGACTAAGTGAAAATATCCGCTTGAGGATGGAAACATATGAACATTCGACTATTAGGGAGGTACAACAAACGACACTTGTGGCCGAAAGTGGAATGGAAAGGTCGAGACAAAATCAATGAGGAAAGCGAAACCTCAAGAGTAGTGACCGGAACTATGGTGGATCCTTCATGAGGCTGTTTGCACGAGGCTCTGGATCTAGTTTTAGTGAACCCCAGAAAGGTCCAAGTAATATACCATTGTGTATACTTTGCAATCGACCACATACAAGCCGATGTTTCATGACTAACACGCAGAACATGAATCAAGGGGTGAGCAGTACAAGTTTTACACCAGATTCACAAATCAAATGCTTTGATTATGGTATCGTGGGACATCGAGTGAAAGATTGTCCAAGGATGTAGCAACCTGTATTTTCGTTTCCCTAATATTAAATAAAGTGTTAGTTTTTATTTCTATTACTTAATATTAAATCTAGTTGTGGTATTATGTGTATGAATAAATAATAACTATGTTGTTATATGTAAATACAATGCCATTTTATTTACTACAATGTATTATTTTTATAGTGATTTTATTTCTATAAAAGAAAATTTCTTATGTTGATTTATTATAATTATGTGGCATTTATTTTGTGATCCCTTTAGTAATTTAATTGTAGACATTATGCTTAAGACTGCGCCCCTAAGTTACCCCATAATTTGGTATTAAATCTATTAATAAAAATATTTATCACATTATTTACATTTTTGGTCCCTAATACTTATTTGGGGTATTTTCCTAGACTACCCGGACCAACCTAACTGAACTAACTGATCAAACTGATTTAACCAGACCAACTGAATTATTGTTACGAGCTAATTGACCGCATCAATCAAACTCATATAGCCGTGTTATCTATATTCACTCAATTGTTTCGCAACTTGCACAGCTCATTGACTAAAGTTTATATAAACACAACCCACATACATATTATGCACACTCAAGCAATTGCAATAATCTTACAGTAGCACTCAAAGCACTCATCTTCTCCCTCCATTGATATCAATCACGGATCATACATACACATTTACTAAACTTCATTAATCCTTCTCCCCCTCCCTCTCAATCACATACACCTACAATCTGTTGGGGTCTCTATATATCACAGCAAAGATGTATAAGTATCACAGTAGCTTTCAAAAGCCATAGCCATTCCAAGCTTGAAGCTTTTATATTTTTGGAATTTTCGTCTTTCTTCGACAAGCCGCGCCGCCTAATCTAAAGACCGGTGAGTCTCTCGAACCCACTCGTACTGTAGTATTTGTCATTACGCACAAGTCGGGGTATCGAAAGTAAGTGTATATGCCTATATATGTATATATACCCATGGAGGTCTGAAATTAGCAGTATCGTAAAACTCAACAAAAATCAATTTTTTAAATTGAAAATGATAGATTACAGTCCCCATAGATTCAGTTTCAAATATTAGGTGCTAATTCATAACAGTTGTGACATACGATCAAAATGAAATTTTGACGACTCTCGGAATTTCACCTATAAGTAGAGATACGGAAATAATCGAGATCTAAAACTTATATATTCAGAATCTACATGAAAAATGGAAGAGAACGGTATATTACACGACCTGGTTGGTTCCAGATTGAAAAATGGAAGAAAAACTCAATTTTTCAGCGTTAGCATGAAGAAGATACAGTGCCAATCGATTGCATCAGATCCAAATCGATTGCCACCTTTGGCAATCGATTTCCACTCTTCTTAATCGATTGGGACCCTTGCCAATCGATTGCCATTTTTCAACACTGACGACTTTTAGTAAAACAACCATAACTCCCTCTAGGAAACTTGAAAACGCGCACCGTTTGAAGCGTTGGAAACTAAACTCAGAGAACTTTCTTTTGATATGTAATTCACCCATAAAAATTATAACTCATTTTTGAGGGCATTGCTTCAAAGCGGACCCACTTGTGTACTGGTAGCTGAAAAAGCGTATTAAAGCATTCTTTGATGAAATTTCCTATCGTCTCATATGTGACTTGATAATTTAGATCGTGGATGTTAACTCAATGATTCTAAGTACATTGCACCTTGTTAATAAAGACAAGGAAAATACATTTTGAAAGGGAGAATTAGATAAGTTGATTTAAGCGATAAATAATCACAGGAAGAAACCGCTCTAATACCTTCTATAAAGCAAATATGAAAAGAAGGATTTAAGTCGTATAGCTCTGATACCTTTATAAGAAAATATGTAAAGAAAGAACAAGTCGTATGCCCGCTCTGATACCTCTATATAAACAAGAAAGAAAATAAATTACTTATTTGCATAGTCAAGATGGCATGTATGGAAAGGGGTCGTTGGTCAGCATATATGTTGTGAGAATGTCTCAGGACGAGTAATCTTAATTATCCCAGGCCGCTTGAGATACGGTAGGTTAATTAAGAAGGATTAAGCCCAGGCCGTCTTTGATACAGTAGGTCAATCAGAGTCTTGTGATAGCCTTAATTAATCCAGGCCGCTGCAGATACGGTAGATTAATTAAGAGGGCTGAGCCCAGGCCATTTTTGATACGGTAGGTCAGTCTGGTGGTAGCTTTAAATTATTCCAGGCCGCTTCAGTTACGGTAGATTAATTAAAGTATTCCATAGGTTATTATAACCTTGAATGTCTAGGTATGTCCAGGCCAACTTAAACACACCAGACATGTTGATAGACCTTCTAAACTAACAGCATTGCGTCAGATGGTTCTAGGTTGAGCGAATGAGTTACGAGCTTGTGATCGAGATAAAAGAGTCAGTGAGATGAGATGATTTCATTGTTCATGCACGTTCTTAATTATTCATTACTCAAATTGTTATTAATTATCATGCGATGATTGGAATAATAGATTAATCATACTCTAAGGTACCGAGCATTTATAATAACTGTTAATGTACTTTTATATACATTGCTTGTGTGTTCGTTATACTTACTTGGCTTTCATTAGCTGATGACTTTATTTTGTCCTGGACATCCAAAATGTTCAGAAAATGGTTATGCAGGACAATATGATTATGCCAGCTAGAGGAGTCCGCAGTGTTACTTTTATAATTAAATAAAGTTGTAATAAGGATATGGATAATGTTTTTATTTGATTAAGGCGGTTTGTGCCTTAAGGATATTTGAATTTAAGCCTATATAATATTTGAAGTTG
Organism: Hydrangea macrophylla; assembly: GCA_033977485.1. Lineage (NCBI taxonomy): Eukaryota > Viridiplantae > Streptophyta > Magnoliopsida > Cornales > Hydrangeaceae > Hydrangea > Hydrangea macrophylla. The sequence goes on from CM066983.1 coordinate 83,793,858, forward strand.
TACTAATTTATTCTTTCTTCCCTGCTGCTTTGTATGCTCTATTTTCTGGTACATGTTAAGCTAAGTACAGGACAAGCGATCCATCACCTGTCATGACCTACGGGTCCAAAACGGAAATGAAAAATTTTCCTTATTTTGCTACGCTGGGGCGTGATAGCATTTTTGGTATCAGAGCCTTGGTTGTATAATTAGGCTTAAGCCTAGACACAGGTTATGATAGCAAAAAGGATAGGAGTAGTTGAGTGTCCTCAGTACTTACGATCCGATATCCAGATGTATTAAGATTAGCCCTAATATAAGATAGTTTGCTTTTGTCAGGTTATCAGCATAAACCCATATCTCGTACCCGATGATTTTGGAGAACATGTGATTGGCCCTAATGGGATAGCACTACAAGAATTAGAGATCTATCTTAATATGATACAATTCCAGGCTACGTTCAGCGTAGAGGATAGTATCTAGAGGGCCGTCCACACCGAAGGGATGGTAGGCTTGCACCGAGTTCAGCTAGAGGCCTTCTATCAGGCCCAGATCGATAGATTGATAGCAGAGGAGAGGATCAGGAGGATTCTTACCCCTAACCTCTATCTACCTGTAGAGATGGAGATGGTACAGTTGCACCTAGCACTTTAGGCTGCTCCACTACCAGTTGTAGCTCCAGTGGCAGTTGTACCCGAGACTGCTATGACTGCCCCTATGGAGCTGGGAGGAGTCGAGGTAGTCCTAGACGGATTTGAGCTCGAACTTCATGACGTTGAGGCACCTGAGCCACCCGTAGCGCTACCCGTAGACCTCATGGACATAGATGGTGCTCCACCTCTAGTGTTTGATGCTGAGAGTAGTACTGACCACCTGATGCACTGTTTCGGAGTTTGGTGCCGTATGCCCCGTGGCCCCCAATAGGCGTGTGTTAGCTTTATGTTTTCAAGCATGTTGTAAATATTGGGCTAAGTAGTCCCACTTTTTGTCTTATCGGATATTAGAAGTTAGCATTAGAATGCATTTAGGGGCAATGACTCCCACATTTTGTACATTGGACTATTAGTCCCAAAAATCTCATCTTCTGGATAGATAAAAGCATTTAACTTGACATGATATATGTAACTACTTACAAGATATATATAGAATATTTTTTAAACCTCGTATTGATACTTGTATTCCTTCTTATAAATTGATTAATTGCTAACCTTATCATACTATCAGGATTTAAGTTGTAACTATGGCAAGAAGGAGTCACAGAAACCACGACGCGATTGAAGGAGCACCCCCAGCAGTCGATCCGACTAGTATGTTTGAGGCATTTTTTCGGAGGGTCGAATGGATTGGAGACCTAAATGCCGCCAATAATAAGAATGGAAACAATCAGAGGAATGAAGTCCCAGTCTGTCAAACGGGGGATAAACGATTGGAGAGGTTCCGTGCCTTGCGACCAGAGCAATTTGCTGGCACTACTGAACCGTGGAAGGCCAAACAATGGCTAAGGCAGATGGATCATATCTTTGAAACTATGGATTGTAGTGATCAGGAGAAGAAGAGACTATCAACATTTTAGTTGACATATGTTACTGCAGATTGGTGGGAAGGTGTCAAAGCCACCATGGGAGAAGATGATGTCAAAGCTATGACATGGATTACTTTCCAGAAGAAATTCTTGGAGAAGTATTTACCGGCAACCAAAAGGCACAAGTGCGAAAGGGAATTCATGAACCTAGTCCAAGGGAACAAGTCTGTGCAAGAGTATACCACTCAGTTCGAGAGGCTATCCCGATTTGCTCCACATATGGTGGACTCAGAGGAAAAGAAAAACCAAAAATACAATCAAGGGTTAGCACCGCCTATTCATCGTATGACTATTGGGCACTTGGACAAGACATTCGAATCTCTTGTAGAATTGGCTACTGAGCTAGAAGAAGATATGCGATCAAACCGCAAGCAGTTTAACTTCCGCAAGAGTAATTTTGGGAACAGATAGCCATATCGCAATCAAGGTCAGAAGAGGACTTTTGATGGAAACTGGAAACCGAGTCCAGCTCCCTATCAGACTTAGCCACAATTAGGTGTAGGAGGGAGTACTAATAATTATTTTAATTGTGGTATACATGGTCACATATCTCGAGACTATAAGGCACCAAGGTGCAATGGTCATCAAGAGGTGGTGTGCTATACCTATGGCATGACTGGTCACATTAGCCAACGTTGTTGTGCCCCCAAAGGAGGAAGCTATGGTCAACAGGGACAGGCCCAACTGAATGCAATCATTCTCGATGCCTCAAGATATGAAGAAGGTGGTTATGATGAAGCTGGGTATGAAGGAACCCAATATGAAAAATAACTAGAGCAGTAAGTCATGGAAGGTAATTTAACACGTTATAATCATCGTGTAAAAGTCTTATTTGACACGGGTGCCACAAACTCTTTTATTGCTGCCAAATTCTTCCAAATATACGTATATTACCTCAGAGGTTAGACGTAGCGTTGAATCCTGTCTCACCGCTAGGAGCTATTGTCGTACTGAAACATGTATGTAAGAATTGCCCTATATACCTAGAGAATCGGAATCTTCCAGCTAATTTGATTGTCCTAACAATGAAGGAATTTGATGTGATGTTAGGAATTGACTGGCTCACGTAGTATCACGCTAAGTTGGACTGTGTTAGGAAGAGTATTACATTTTCAGTACCTGGAGGTCAACCTTTTGAATTCCAGTATAACCCTATAAGTGATACGTTCCTCACCAACTGTTTAGCTAACATCAAGACTGTCAGTACGGAAGTGGTTATCTCGTTCATACCCATAGTCAGAGAGTTTGAGAATGTTTTTCAGAATATCTTTGTTGCCACCTAAGAGAGAGATTGATTTCTGCATTGATCTATTGCCTAACACTATCCCGATATCCAAAGCACCTTATAGAATGACTCTTACAGAAATACTGGAACTAAAGAAACAAGTTCAAGAACTTGAAGATCTGGGATTTATACGTCCAAGTACATCACCCTAGAAAGCACCAATGTTATTCGTAAATAAGAAGGACGAGTCACTTCGAATGTGCATTGACTACAGGGAATTGAACAAAGTCACCATCAAGAACAAGTATCCTCTACCCCGAATAGATGATCTGTTTGATCAATTGCAAGGTGCTACGATCTATTCCAAGATAGATCTACGATCAGGATACCATCAGTTACTTGTACGACCCGAGGATGTACCAAAGACAACTTTCAAAACAAGGTACAATCACTATGAGTTTTTGGTAATGTCGTTTGGATTAACTAATGCCCTGGCAGTGTTCATGGATCTGATGAACAGAGTGTTCAGACCTTACTTGGATCAATTCATCATAGTCTTCATTGATGACATCTTGATCTATTCAAAGACCAAGGAGGAACATGAACAACACTTGCGAATCGCAATGCAGACACTTCAGAGTCATCACTTATATGCGAAGTTTAGTAAGTGTGAGTTTTGGCTACAAGAGGTAAAATTTCTAGGGCATGTGGTCTCACAATAAGGAATTGCCGTGGATTCATCAAAGACTGATGCTGTTTCAAATTGGACTCGACCAACCAATCCTACAGAAGTCAGAAGTTTTCTTGGACTCACGTGTTACTATCGGAGATTCGTAGAAGGATTTTTGAAGATAACAGCTCCTCTGACTGGCTTGACTAAGAAGGATGTGAAGTTCGAATGGAATGATAAGCGTGATCAGGCTTTTCAAGAATTAAAATAAAGACTCAACACAACACCAGTATTAGCAATACCAAGAGATGGCGAGAAGTTCTTTATTTTCAGTGACGCATCGTATCAAGGGTTAGGATGTGTACTTATGCAAGGCGGCAAGGTTATTGCATATGGTTCGAGGCAGTTGAAGCCAAATGAATTGAACTACCCGACCCATGATCTAGAATTGGCAGCAGTAGTGTTTGCTCTCAAAATCTGGTGGGAAGGAATGAAAATGGATGTAGCTTAGTTCATGTCTAAGTGTTTGACTTGTCAACAAGTGAAAGCCGAACATCAAAGACCCTAGGGACTTTTGAAGCCCCTACCTATTCCAGGTTGGAAGTGGGAACACATCACAATGGATTTTGTAGTTGGATTGCCTAGAACACAACACCACTACGATGTTATTTGGGTAATTGTGGATCATTTGACGATGTCTGCCCATTTTATCGCTTACAACATGACTTATCCAGTGGAGAAGATGAGTAGGATGTACATACAACAAGTTGTAATAATGATATGGATAATGTTTTTATTTGATTATGGCGGTTTGTGCCTTAAGGATATTTGAATTTAAGCCTATGCAATAGTTGAAGTTGTACTAAGGGTTAATTGCAAAAACACCCCCACAGCTGTGACCCGTTTTCAACTCACTCCCCTAAACTTTTTTTCCTAACAAATTGACCCCCTCCGTTTGTCTTACTTGACAAGTTGGCCCCCTCTGTTTGTTTGTAATAGAAAATGGGCATGTGCCCATCACGTGAGAGTAAAAATGGACACATTTACCCTTTGTGCCCAAAATGGGTATGATCTCTCTCTCTCTACCCTAATTTTACCCTTTTTAAAATTATTTTTTTACCCTACATATTTCATACTTTATTCATTTTCACCCCTTAATTGCCCCCCTCAACTTTTCAAAATAATCCTTTTACCTTATGTATTTCATACTTTATTCATTTTTGCCTCTTAATTGCCCCCCAACTTTTCAAAATAATTCTTTTACCTTATATATTTAATATTTTGTTCATTTTGCCCCATCTCAACTTTTAAAAAATAATTCTTTTACCTTATATAATACATATTTTAATTCAATTTTGCCCCTTAATTGCACCATCAACTTTTTAAATAATTATTTTACTTTAATTGTTCCATACTGTATTCATTTTTGTCCCTTAAATTTCTAATTTATCTCTTTTGAAGCTAATAAAATTTGATTCAGGGGCACTGCCCCCGAACCCTCGTATAATTTTCCCCCCCTGAGCTAAACTCCTGGATCCGCCCCTGACCGCACCATCCAATCACCACCACCCATACCCAAAATCACCAACACCGAACACCGAATTTTGCAATTTTCTATCTCTTCTCCGAATTTTCTCTCAAATGATGTAATAAATCCCACTTCTAGAGCACTTCCTTTTATGAAACTCATTCTCATAAACATCCCCAGAGAGAAGGGGTTTGGGAATTGAGTTGTTGATGTGTAGTTGTTGGTGGTGTTGATTTGGTTTCGATTAAGTAGTGGGGTTGGGTTGAAATTGGAAGAGAGGCCATTGGTGGTCATGGTGGCAGGGGGGTGGGGTGGTGGGTGGAAGTGGTGGTGGGCCGTGATGGTGTGTGTATGAGAGAGAGAGAGAGAGAGAGAGAGAGAGAGAGAGATGAAATGGGGTGAAGTTGTTACACTTCTTTAGATCAGGGGGTGTACTCGAAAACGGGTAATAATTAAGGGGGGTGCTTTTTCAATTCAGGCCAAGGGCATATGCGACATTTTATATCATCCATTAACGGCATTTGAGACTAAATAAATTTTGATAGTTAAGGGGGTAAAAGTTGTTCACTTTTTTAAATCAGGGGGTGTACTAAAAAACGGGTCATAGTTGAAGGGGTGTTTTTACAATTAACCCTTATACTAATTTATACTTTCTTCCCTGCTGCTTTATATACTCTGTTTTCTGGTACATGTTAAGCTAAGTACAGGATAAGCGATCCATCACCTGTCATGACCTACGGGTCCAAAACGGAAAAGAAAATTTTTCCTTATTTTGCTACACTGGGGCGTGACAAAGGAAGCGTCCACAACAAGGAGCGAGCTCTATGGCTTCCAGCGATTCAAAGCCTAAATAGTCTAACGAGAGGATACAAGGGATGATGTAGTGTCAAAGAAGATCATATCAGATGAATCCCAAAAATGTGGCTGCTACGGAGACAGTGGTGTCAGGTTTGGTGCTTATATGTTCGCATCTAGCACGCATTCTTGTTGATTCGGGATAGTTGCCTCGCATGATTTTGTTGAACATTTGAATGTTAGATCAGTACCTTTAGGATATGAATTATCCATTGTCGTATCTCTCAGTAAGCCGATAGTAATATCTATGATATACAAGGATTGCAAGATCAAATTAGGCGACAAGTTGATGACTATAGACCTTATACCGCTTATCGTGAACTACTCTGATGTGATACTAGGAATGGATTTGTTATCCCTTAACCAAGCCACGATAGATTGTGAACTGACGGAAGTTAATTTTCGATCACTGGTGTACGAGAACTTTTGTTTCCAAGGGAGTGAGGTTACACCGCCACCATATTTGATTTCAGCTATCTGAGCGGGTAAATTGTTGAGAAATGAATGTCAGGGATTTCAATGTTCAGTAATTGATACTATGGATACCGAATTGAAATTAGAAGACATTCTAATAGTACACGAGTATCCGGATGTATTCTTAGATGACTTACCATATGTTCTAATTGAGAGAGAGATTGAGTTTACCAGTGAGATAATGCCAGACTGAAGGTCTATATCGAAAGTACTGTATAGAATGCCACACGTAGAATTGAAAGAATTGAAAATCCAATTACAAGAACTACTCAATAAGGGTTTTATTCAAACTAGTATATCATCGTAGGGAGCTCTAATGTTATTCGTAAAGAAGGACGGTTCAATGTGAATGTGTGTCGATTATCGAGAATTAAACAAATTGACAATCAAGAACAAATATCCATTGCCTAGTCAACGATCTATTCAATCAACTTCATGGGGCATACACATTTTAAAAGATAGACTTGAGATCGGGTTATCATCAGTCGAAAGTAAAGGTGGAAGATGTAGATAAGACAACTTTCAAAACACGCTACAGACACTATGAGTTCTTGGTCATGCCATTTGGGGTTACCAATGCACCGACAACGTTCATGGATCTTATGAACCGAGTCTTCAATGACTACTTAGATGATTTTGTGATTGTGTTCATAAATGAAATTCTTATCTATTCACCGAGTGAGGTAGAACATGAGGAACACTTTAGACTGATACTTCAGAGACTACGAGAGAAGCAATTGTTTGGGAAATTGAAGAAGTATGAATTCTGGCTACCTAGAATTGCTTTTCTTGGCCATGTGATTGACAAGAACGGTGTTTTAGTTGATTCACACAACGTAAAGCTGCATCTAATTGGCAAAGACTGACATTTGTATATGAAATTTAAAGTCTCCTTACTACCGCCATTTCATTGAAAATTTCTCCAAGATTTCATTGCCTATGACAAAGTTGATGAGGAAGGGTATTATATTTGAATAGAGTTCAAAATGTGAAGACAGTTTTTAAGAGTTAAAGTAGCAGTTGACAAGAGCACACATCTTAACAATACCATCCAAAATCAAAGGATTTGTGATCTATAGTGATGCTTTACATCAAGGTTTGTGGTGTATGCTTATGCAAGGTGGCAAAGTGATCGCCTATGCATTAAGACAGTTGAAGACACATAAGGTTAATTATCCGACTCACAACCTTGAATTGGCCGCAGTAATCTATGCTTTGAAGATTTGGAGGCACTACTTGTATGGCAAGAAATATGAGACCTTTACAGACAATAAGAGTTTGTAATACATATTCATACAATGAGACTTGAATATGAGGCAGAGAAGATGATTAAAGTTGATGAAATATTACGATCTTTCAATTGAGTATCATCTGGAAAAGGCTAATGTAGTAGCCGACACTTTAAGCCAGAAGACGACGAGGAATTTAGCCAACGAGCTAACCCAGCAAAAAGAATTGGTCAGAGAGATAGAGCATTTGGAGTTAAATGTAATTCCAGAAACCAATGGTGGCTTATTGATGGAAATCAGAGCTTACCTAGACATCCTTAATGAGATAAAGATAGAACAGTTCAACGACTTTTACTTGTGCAAAATAAGGGACGAAATAACTTTGGGAAAGCAACTTTACTTTAGATCAAGATGTATTGATGCTTAGAAGTCGATTGTGTGCACCGAATGTAAAAGACCTGAAAGAGCAAATTCTAGAGGAGGCACACAATACTAAATACTTAGCTCATCCAGAAGTAACAAGATGTACCAAAACTTATGAAAAACTTTTGGTGGAGAGGTATGAAACAAGAAGTTGCAAAGTTTGCTTTTGAATGTTCAGCATGTCAACAAGTAAAGGCAGAGAGACAAGTACCTGCGGGAATACTACAACCATTAATACCTGTGTCAGAGTGGAAATGGGAGGAGATCACGATGGATTTTGTTTTCGGATTTCCACGATCGCCTAATAAGAACGATAAGATTTGGGTTATAGTTGACAGATTGACAAAATCAGTTCATTTCCTACCGATCAAGACGATTAAGCCTTCGAGGTTAGCAGAGTTGTATGTGAAAGAGATTGTAAGACTACACGGGGTTCCAACAGTCATCGTATCGGATCGTGATAGAAGTTTTATGTCGAGGTTTTGGGGAAGTTTGCAAAAGGCTATGGGTACAAAGTTGAGTTTCAATACTGCATTTCATCCTTAGATTGACGGACAGTTAGAACGAATGATTTAGACGCTAGAAAATATGCTTCGACTATGTGTTCTAGACTTTGGAAGTGATTGTCATACCCCAACGTAGCATAAATAGGGAAAGCATTTAATTTCTTTTATGGACCAATAGTTCGCGACAGTTTCCGTCCCAAACGTCGAACAATATAATTATTTAAATCAGAGTAAGAGCAATCAAGGCTTACAAAATTTTTCAAGTTTATAATTATTACATTACGTGATCATCTAAAGGCACAACCTGCCTCGTAACAAAATAATATCTATTACAGTAATCCTTATTACAAATTTAGTTTATAATATAAAGCAGCAATAACAAATTTCTTCTTCTAAAGTAGTTGTTTTCAATTTGCATAATGGTACTATCCTGCCTGGTCATAACCGGAAAAGCCTAGACACGAATGTCCAGGGAAGATCAACGCCATCAGCTTCATGAAGCTGGTAAGTATTAAAAACACGTACTCATAATGTAAAACATACTCTCTTACCATTTTCCTTTCACATGTTCATTATTCCACATGATAGAAATTTAGTAATGAATTCAAATTATGAAACAGTAAAGACAATGTCATAATCTTCAATCAGTAAAACATATGACCGTGAATGGAACAATGCAACCAATCTCATCTTACTGACTCTTTTCTCTCGACAACACATCATACAACTCTCTTACTCCAGTATCTTGAAATACTAAGGTGACCACACTATAGTACGGGGGTACCAGGGAATGTCTAGTTTGCCTCACACTTTAGTACATGGGTACTAGGGAGTGTCCAGTTTGCCTCATACTTTAGCCATACCACAGATGCCAGGGAGTGTCCAGTAGGCCATACACTTTAGCACTACCACGGGTGCCAGGGAGTGTCTAAGTCGGCGTCACACACTTTAGCACTACCACGGGCACCAGGGAGTTTCCAATTTGTCATCGTCGCATTTCACAGATACTCTAAACCATAACCACAACACATAACACTATAGTACACATGTCATACCCCAACCCACCCCTGGCGAATTAGGACACGTATAACAAGAGTAACCGCACCCAAAACACACACTAATTAGAAAGAAAATGTGGATAAACCACTTTAAAGAACTCCATTGTGACAAAACAGCCCCCAAGGGTAAAATGGCAATTAATAAAGTATGTAAAATTTTTATACCAAAAGTTAGATTTTTGAGTCTCGGTTCCAACGCAACAAACGGCGCGCGAATCCAAATTTTCTAAAAAGAGTTATGCATATTTCCATAAAAGTGGACGTGCTGTGAAAAATACAAGCGGAACGATCCCTTGATAAAACCCGGATCGATCCATTTCTTGTATCCACTAACAGAATGCTCCTTGGAAACGCCAGATCGATCCCTTCATAAACTCGGATCGATCCACGACCTACAGAACATGTTCTGCTGCTAAATTTTGCTGTCAAACAATTTCCAAACTTACCAAAACACAATCAAATCACATGGAAACATTATGAAACTTTGGGAAACTATATCCAACACATTCCAAACACTTTTAAACTTAAGTCAAGCTTGGATCACACAAACACATCCACAATCTGATCTAATCAGTCATGAACTCATTTCATTTGATCTAAAACAAACTTTTCAACTTTAAACTCAATTCTTGTCCAGCATCCATGAAACTTGCTAGGGATAAACTCAATGTTATAACTAGCATTATGAGCACTAAAGAAACATGTCCAAGACACTAGCAACACATCCGGACTTGCCGAGATGGTCATACCCATTACTTGCACCACACTAGAGCAAAACAAGAGAGATTATACATTGGTTCTCAAATTCACTTCCAACCACCAAAATACACATTTAGGATTCAAACTCTTTTCCTAAACCCAAATATGAACATTAACATAAAAGAAACCATAATTTACATCATTTTTACAAATTCAAAGAAGTTTATGCTCAAGATCCCAAATCTCCCCCATCTCTCCCATCTCTCCCATCGCGCGCATCATTTCTCCTCCGAATATGGCTCTGAACCTGCGGTGGTTGTTATGTACCACAACAGAAATAGGAAAATGGTTTTCTTAAGCATTACGCTTAGTGAGCACTCTAACATGATTGTATGTTTAACACGTGCAATGCTATAATTCATACATAAGACGTAACCGTAATCGCCGAGTTACCGGTTATATGGTTCATTCAGACCCGAAGACCTCCCTTGGTCCCGTGGCCACTTCTATTCCTTGGACTTCCGTATTTATCGGATTCTTCCTCTATATCACCCTTATTACTCCCAACAATGAACCATTTCTCCGGTGCTCATTGACTACCACATAGACATATAAGCACATAAACACACATTCATGTATCAACATATAATTTTCATAGAATTCACATAGAATTCACATGATTAACATCTTTATACTCCTAATCATGAATTATAATCTCTAACATCACATATAGCTTTGAACCCATTAAGCACAATCATTTGGTTTGTATAGAAAACTCACCATAAGCAAGATTATACCCAAATTCAAGCTATAGAAGTGATGAATTTCACCGATTAGAGCTCAATTTCAACACTGAAATGAATCCTATAAGAATTCGGTTGACGACGTCTCACCGTTAAGTATGAGCTACTAAAATCCAGCAATTTAAATGTAAATTAAAGGTATAGAAACGTTGGTCTCACCTCCACGAGTCCGAAAATGGCTTCGATTCGTGAATCCGACAAATGGCGGCGACGGAACGACGATATTTTGACGTCGGCGTCTCGAGCTCGTCTTCTCTCTTGGTGATCTCTTTTCTTTTGTTTAATTTCTGCAAAAATGAGAGACTCTCTCATTCCTTGACACACATGCTACATGCAATGTGTTGTCATTGCCACAATTTTCCTCCTCTTTCATTTACACCCCCAGAATTCTTAAGTTCTTATTATGAAATCCCCCAAACATTCCAATAACTACCCAATTATTTAATGAGTGTTTGTCTAAGTTCCGTATGGGTCCCAACATGGGTCCCAAATATTTTGTGAAATTGCTATCGCACCTACTGATTATGAACCTTTTTCAGTTATACCCTTATTTAGGTGTCCAAACTAATTCCAAATGCTACACATATATCAACATATAATATGAAGGCATTTAAGCAAATATTCATGTAATCACATAAATGCATTTAATCACATAAAATGCATATTTTTTTATTTAGGCCCTTCACTGGGTCCCACTTCTAAACCTGTCCTTCCTCACTGGGGGCTTTTCCAACTAGTGTCCTTTATTGAACATTTTTCACGGGCGAGTCCAAACCTCCCCTTAATCCATTTTATACACTAATTATATTAATTAATGCATATAAAAATAATAATTTACCCGTTCTCCGGGTACGGGTGTTACATTTCTCCCTACCTAAAAGCAAGTTTGGTCCCCAAACTTATTCTTACCTCAAGAATCAAAGAGATGCGGGTATTTGGCTCGGATTTCATCCTCCCGCTCCCAGGTAGCCTCTTCCACTGAATGACTTCGCCATTGAACCATTACCAAGGGAATTACCTTAGTTCGCAAGACTTGATCCTTCCTATCAAGGATTTGCACTGGATGTTCCACGTAAGTTAAATCTTCCCGAATCTCTAACGATTCCGGAACGATAACATGTTTCGAATCTGGCACATAATGTCGAAGCATCGACACATGGAACACGTTATGAACATGCTCCAACTCTTGTGGCAGCTCTAACCGATAAGCTAACGGCCCAACTCGGTTAAACACAATATAGCTTTGAACCCATTAAACACAATCATTTGGTTTGTATAGAAAACTAACCTTAAGCAAGATTGTACCCAAATTCAAGCTCTATAAGTGCTAAATTTCACCAATTAGAGCTCAATTTCAACACCAAAATGAATCCTACAAGAATTCGGTAGACGACGTCTCACTGTTAAGTATGAGCTACCAAAATCCAGCAATTTAAACGTAAATTAAGGTTATAGAAATGTTCGTCTCACCTCCACGAGTCCAAAAATGGCTTCGATTCATGAATCCGACGAAGGCGAGATTTCGACGTTGGCGTCTCGTGCTCGTCTTCTCTCTCCGTGATCTCTTTTCTTTTGTTTAATTTCTGCAGAAATGAGAGACTCTCTCATTCCTTGACACACATGCTACATGCAATGTGTTGTCATTGCCCAAAATTCTTAAGTTCTTATTATGAAATTCCCCAAACATTCCATTAACTACCTAATTATTTAATGAGTGTTTGTCTAAGTTCCGTATGGGTCCCAACATGGGTCCCAAATATTTTGTGCAATTGCTATTGCACCTACTAATTAAGAACCTTTTCAGTTATACCCTTATTTAGGTGTCCAAACTAATTCCAAATGCTACACATATATCAACATATAATATGAAGGCATTTAAACAAATATTTATGTAATCACATAAATGCATTTAATCACATAAAATGCATTTTTTTATTTAGGCCCTTCACTGGGTCCCACTTCCAAACATGTCCCTCCTCACTGGGGACTTTTCCAACTAGTGTCCTTTACTGAACACTTTTCACGGGCGAGTCCAAGCCTCCCCTTAATCCATTTTATACACTAATTATATTAATTAATGCATATAAAAATAATAATTTACCCGTTCTCCGGGTACGAGTGTTACAACACAAGTACCAGGGAGTGTCCAAAACACAACTTCATCCACTTACTCTTTTCACACTGACCATCACTCACCATGCATGTAAACTTGACTCACATGTATGTTATGTAACTCTATACAGAAAATGTAAATTACTGAAAAACAAGAACGACGTATGTGCAAAAATAATCAAACTTTAATCATCCCTTTTTAACAAAACATTACAAAACAGGATTCTGTTTTAGTATAATTACCAAATAGTACTTTAAAAACTCTCAAAACTTCTTCCAAACAGTCCCTTATAAGAAAACAGATAAAAATACAAAACATGCTAAGTCACTCGCGTGGGCCACTCGCGTGATGGGTCGCTCGCGCGATATGTCAGTTTTACGGGTCATTTTTGACCTATTTTGAAATCTGAATATAACTAAGCCTTATAATATATGGTTCTCTTCGTTTTTCCTTAAGGATTACGAGTATGAAAATGATTTAATACGAATCGAAACGTAGCTCTCAAATTTTTTGAAAAACCGAGATGTGTGAAAACTTCGTTTTTAATATACGTCGCGATACAAATGAATTAAGCTCTATAACTTTAACTGTAGTATCTATGCATTGTAATCTTTCATAATCATCTATAAAATCGAATTTTGGTCAAGGTTGAAAAATCAACAATTTCAAGCTTTGAACTTTAAGCATGAACTCATCAATGGTGATTCTTAATCCTAACTATATAAACAGTAATCAAGACATGTATTACATTCAAACTAAGTTTAAAATACTCACTGAGATTAGAGATGGTGTATATGTTGAGAAAAATAATCACAATAGGAATCCCAATTCAAGCTTCTAGCTATTGAGGTTGGAGCTCTCTCCCTCTCTAAAGAAAATTTCTGTAAATTATGTATAATTCTCTGCACTCTCTCTCTTTTCTCTCTGGTTTTGTATTTGTAATGAGCAGAATGTGATTTTGTGAGAGGGAGTGAGTATATATAAAATCTCTTGAACTTAGCCTCCAAGTTCTTTCAATCATACTCTACAAATTCTAATAAACACATAAATACATGAAATACAGCAAGTATAGATACATATATGTGTATATAATCAGATTGTAGAGGTCATTTAGGTTCATGGGGGCAAGATTAGTTGTTTAGGAATTCTAGCTTTAGGGACAACATTAACACACACACACACACACACACACTAAAAACATTGGCAAATAAGGCATATACAAGTTGTCTAGGAATCACTTTAGGTGTTTGGGAAAAACAACTTATGGCACTAAGTTAAAACTCATCAAGTTAGCATTCCCAAACAAGCCTAGGCAATCATTGCTAGTATTAAATGTATGTAAAACAAGTGTCAAATATGATTGGACGTAGATTCCCAATTTGTGGGAGTCCAACGCGGCGCGGATAGTTTTCGAACATAAACTGGTATTTTCGTGGCGCGGTGATCACCACAAAAATACAGAAAATTTAGATTAACGTAAGAAATAATTTCCCGGTTATATAAAAATACAACTTGAAACAGAAGTATATATTTTCACCGCCTTGAGATACAGTTTTGAAATCCAACATAAGTATTCCTGAATTTATAAAAATTGCAGTTTGACCCTAATTAAATAATTTCTATCAAGTAATACAAATAATGTAAATTTAAAATATGGGAATTACAATTGGAAAATTAAATGAAATTACAGGTTGTTACATCCTTTCTCCCTTAAACAGAATTTTGCCCCCGAAATCTAGATTAACTAGTCATGAAACAACTCTGAGTACTTCTTCCTCATATCATCTTTGACTTTCCATAAGGCTTCATTCTCGTCATAGTGATTTCACTGAACCTTCACCAACAGGATATCCTTATTCCTTAACTTCTTGATACTCTAATCCAGAATTTTCACATGCCTCTCCTTATAGGAAACGTTATGACTTGTTTCAATATCATCAAAACTAACCACATGCGAGGAATCTCGTATGTATTTTCTAAGGATACTAACATGAAATACATTGTGGACCCCAGACATCTTGGGTGGCAGTGCGAGTCGATAAGCCACTTTTCCGACATGATCCAAAACCTCAAACGGTCCGATGAAACGCGGGGCTAACTTCCCTCTCTTGAGACCAAAACGCATCACTTCTCGGGTCGGTGAAACCTTAAGAAGCACGTGATCTCCGTCACTGAATTCCAAATCCTTTCAGCATTGATCGGCATAACTTTTATACCTGCTCTGTGCGGTTCTCATCCTTTTCTTGACTAGAGAAATCTTTTGGTTGGTTTATCTAACCAAATCTGGTCCCAACAACTCTGTGTCTCCAGCCTCTGTCCAACACAAACAACGAAGAACGACATGGTCATATGTACAATGCTTCTAACGAAGACATTCCAATACTCGCGTGGTAGCTATTGTTATAGGCAAATTCAGCCAAAGGTAAATGCGTCTCCCAAGATTCCTCAAAATTGATAACACAAGCCCTAATCATATCCTCCATGATTTGATTAACACGCTCAATTTGCCCGTCAATCTGAGGATAAAAAGCATACTAATCTTGAGCGAGGTTCCCAAAGCTTCTTGCAGGCTTTCCCAAAATCCAGAAGTAAAACGTGCATTGCGGTCTGACACAATCGACACAGGTGCACCGTGAAGTTGCACTACTTATTATATGTACATTCGGCTCATCTTTTCTTCCGGGTATGTCATACTATATGCAATGAAATGAGCAGACTTCGTCAATCGATCCACAATTACCTAAATGGCGTCACGATTCTATTGTGATCGGGGCAATCCAACTACAAAGTCCATGGTTATGTGCTCCTATTTCCAACCTGGGATAGGTAATGGTTGTAATAATCCCAAGGGCCTTTGATTTTTGGCCTTGACTTGTTGACTTGTCAAACATTCCTTCTTCATACCTTCCTACCAGAAATTTCTCTTCAAATCCTTGTACATTTCCCGGGTGAACTGTAAATCTGAACTTATGTGCTTCTTCCAGAATGTCTTTTCTCAAATTTCCACAATCGGGTACACATAATCTGTCTCAGCATCGATATCCTCCATCAATCCCCATTTTCCATTCTGTCAGATCTTTTTCTGACATCTTAACAAACCATGTCCGAAACTTCTCATCTACTTTCTGTGCTTTGATGATGCTATCAATAAGAATAGGCTATAGGATAAGACTTCCAAAAAGTTGCCCTTTTCCTTCCTCGGTACTCTGCACCTCGAACTCAGCCAATGTCTCTAATGCTCGCCATTTTCTAACCATCAAAGAGGCAATTGTTCCACGAGTTTGCCAACTTAAAGCATCAGTGACCACATTAGCTTTACCAGGGTAGTATTCTAACGTGAAGTTGTAATCTTTAATCAGCTCCACCCATTTGCAATGCCTCATGTCAACTCTTTCTTCGTGAACAAATATTTCAGACTCTTGTGACTGGAGAACAAATCAAACTTTTCACCATAGAGATAATGTCTCCAAATCTTAAGTACAAATACCACTGTAGCCAATTCCAAATCGTGAGTAGGGTAGTTCAACTCATTCGATTTTAGTTGTCTAGATCCATAAGCAATAACTCTACCATCTTGCATATGTGCACACCCCAATCCTTGATATGACGCGTCACTGAAGATAGTGAACTTCTCATCAGGCTTAGGTATAGCTAGTATTGGTGCTATGGTGAGTCTCTCTTTCAACTCTAGAAAGGCGTACTGATGCTTCTCTGTCCACTCAAAATTTTGAGCTTTCTTAGTTAATCCGGTAAATGGTGCGGCTATCTTAGAAAATCCCTCAACAAATCTCTGGTAATAACCGACAAGTCTAAGAAAACTCCTAACCTCTGTAGGGTTGTTCGGCCTAACCCAATTTGATACAGAATTTGTCTTAGATGAATCCATAGAAATTCCTCGAGATGATACCTTGTGTCCCAAAAATTTTACTTCTTGCAACCAGAACTCACACTTACTGAATTTAGCATAAAAGCGATGATCCTTGAGCATCTGCACTATAATTCGTAGATGTCATTCGTGCTCTTCTTCTGACTTAGAATAGATAAAAATATAATCAATGAAGATGATGACAAATTGATCCAAATAAGGCTTGAACACTCTATTCATCAGACCCATAAACAATGTCAGGGCATTCGTCATTCTAAACGGCATTACCAAAAACTCATAGTGACCATATCGGGTTCTAAAGGTAGTTTTAGGTATGTCTTCTTTCTGTACCCTCAACTGATGATATCCCGATCGCAGATCTATCTTGGAGAATGTTTTAGCTCCCTGTTGTTGATCAAACAAATCGTCAATCCGAGGTAAGGGATACTTATTCTTGATAGTCACTCAGTTCAACTCTTAGTAGTCGATACACAGCCGAAGTGTTTTGCCTTTTTTCTTCACGAATAACGTTGGTGCTCCCCAAGGTGATGTACTTGGATGTACAAAACCCAGATTCTCAAGCTCTTGAACTTGTTCCTTCAATTCGGCGGGGGCCATTCTGTAGAGAACCTTAGTGATCGGTGTGGTGCCTGGTATAAGTTCGATACAGAACTCTATACTTCTCTCAATGGTAAACTAGAAGTATCTTGAAATACTTCCTCGAAGTCCTTGACGACAGGTATAGACGACACTGTCATTTATGTATTGACAACTTTGATGTTTGCTAGGCATCTTGTGAGGAACATATCTCCCAAAGGGTTACACTGGAAATCAAAAGATTGATTCCCATTATCGGAGAATATAATTCTCTTCCTCGCACAATCTAACTTCTCTTGATTCTGAGTGAGCCAATCCATCCCTAGGATTATGTCAAACTCCTTCATCTATAGGACAATTAGCCTTATAGGGTGACACGAGATTTTTTCTGTGTGCGCTTGTGTGCTATACCCAAGTGTAGGTAATCGTGCAAGTAGTAGTCTGTTTAAGTCCAGGTCGATCCCACAGGGAAGGTGTTAAACTAATTACTTAGATTAATCTCAAACAAGAAAATAAAAAAAAAAAATTTAAAAAGATTGCAGAACACAAAGTTCCACAGTTTATCAACTACTAAAGATAAGATAATTAAACTAAATTAAACTAACTACCAACTAATTAATTAAAGCGATGACTTAAAACGTGTTTTTCTTACTAAAAGGAAATGTTGGGATTACATAAATCCACCGTAACCTAGCCATCTACCATGCAGTTACGTTGAAGCTCAATGGAGCACACTCTCTACAGTATTCCGTATTTCTCTTAGGATAAAGAATCTATAGTCCTTTCATGACCGGGACTATATCATCACAATGGAGTTTGAAATACACAAAAGCGGTTTAAAATAATAGTTTAGACTCTCACCTACAATGGTGTTAGCATTGAGGGTGGTTTGCAAAATATATTGAAGAAAAATGCCTCAAGGCTTAAAGTTTACAGACTGTTTTGACAAACTGAGTGTTTGGGGACAATTTGATAACAAATCAGTAAAGCAGAAAGTCTAGGAATACTGCATAGAATATCCTCAAGAATCAAAAAGTTTGATCGATCGACGCGCTTTCAATCGATCGAATATCTTCATCCCTCGATCGATCGAACTGACTTCGATCGCTCGACTGTATCGCTGTTTCGATCGATCAAACACAGGAATTATTCTGCTGCATGATAGAGGATTGAGATCACGGTTTCATCGTGATCTCCCAACCTGGGGACTACTCAGACATCGTCTAAAGTGTCTCAGATTTGTTTTTAACGTAAAGTTCCATTAAAGGTGTGTTTGTTTGTGATTTTTGCAATGAATCTATGAAAATTAAATATTTAACTATAACTAACATGCAAGACTACTAGATAGCAGATTAAACTTCTATAAACTAAGTGCAGAACATAAATAAAGTAATCTGGAAACGAAAACTTGTATTAAACCAAGAAGAATACAACAAATAATGTATATTCTTGATGAAAACCTACAAAAATCACAAAGTAAAGCTCTCTACTCTCTATAAACTGTTGAAAATGAAAGTGGGCGTTCTTATGGACGTACATAATACGAGTATATATACTTAAGACCTAATGCTAGGGTTAAAAACTCGCTTCTGTTGCGTGCGCGTAAAATCTGATAAAAGCCATGTTCGATCGATCGAACATCCTTCGATCGATTGAACTTCTGGAGTCTTCGAGCGCTTTGACTCTCTCGATCGATCAAACCTTCGATCGATCGAATGGTCTTCAATCGATCGAGGTTCACTTTTCATCCTTTACTTGTCTTCATTAAAAATCAGCACTCCCTTTTATCTTTTTCATCTAATTCTTTACACAGCAACAGTAATCTGCACAAACTACAGCTAAAACAAACAACTTATCATAGTTTAATCAAATTGTGTAAAAACTCGCATTGTAATTCAAATTGCAGATAAATGAAGGAATTGTGAAGTAATTTAACACATTTTCTTCTTTTAGCGCGGTTGTATTTTACAAATACCCCCACTTGTCACAACCCCCAACTAGCGAGTTGCTAGTCCCTAGCAATAGAGCGAAAATAAAAACAAGCTAAACTACAACTATAACAGAAAAACTAAAATGAACTAAACCCAAATTAACTAAACTAACATAACAAGAAAGAAACTACCTAACTCACTTTCGCAGGAATCGCGGTTGCATTTAGCAAATGCAACAAGCCGTTAAACCCCTAGGTTTCCCTTAGTGGACGAGTGTTGTCTCGTGAGGGTTTACAGTGAATGTACCCACAAAATTCTCTGATTTTAAAGCTAAAAAAAAATATAATATATAATAACTTTTAACATTCCCCTTTTTTTTTTCAACTATTGATTTAGCTCTACAAAATATATCATCCTCATTCAAACCATAAAAGAAATGCACATGTTCCTCATGACACCAAGATAAAAATAACATATGCGTCACATCCATGTATCCGTGTGTGTGTGAAATCAACAGCTATACATCAACTTTGTTTAGAGTTGTTTAAACTATCATACTCTCAGAATTCGTAGTTCCAACTCAATCCTCACATAGTTATTACACTCACAAATGAACATCCCACAGAAACTTGGCTAATAATGATCGCACATGGTATGAAAGCTTAAATAAGAGTGATTTTTCGGATACTAATGCTTTCATACTCGACTCTATAAAAGACGAACATTTAGAGTGAGTAGTCTCATGAAATGAATACTACTTATTAGAGGAGCGAAATACCATGGATAACTCAAATTACACGTTCATGTTTAAACTAAGTTGTTGAGAATCATAAAGGCTTTGACTTTTCGGGTTTTTATTTAGTAGGGTAGAAATTAAAGGGGTAAGACATTGCACATTTCCAGCATATGGCTATGTTCAGTAATTTCTTCACTTTATTCCAACCATTCTCTCCATACGTATAAATATATTCATATCATCATCATTCATATTTTTTTTTCATTCATCTTATTCCCTTTTTTTTTAACCTGACAGCCCTTCCCACTACTTTTCCCTCCTCATACTTCAACAATTTAATCTATTGGGTGTGCAATAGGGTATATTGAGGTCAAGGTATGAAAGTAGGGATTTAGAATTTCACAATGGATTCGACATTATTTACTAGGTGTGGGGTTATGGACAATGCATACTCAGAGATGTCGATATAGGTAAATGGATAAGGTAAGGAGCAAATACTATGACTTAAATCATTTTCCCAACTTCTTAATTTTTACACGTCAATGTTCATTGAGTTTAGTTGGTAAATCCTGAACGTTCTTCTCTAATAAGTAGCCAAAATGAAAGAATTTGAGACTATTTAACGAATTTAATCGGCATATTCAAGAAAAAAAACAATTCGAATTTTAATGTGATAATTCCCTCAGAATTGAAGATTGGATTTAAAAGCTCACTAAGGGTAACTAGTTTTCACTACTTCATTCTTTAAAAAGTACAAAAGTCGTATTAACTCTTGTTTTAAGTTTTCTGCATAGCTATTAACACGTGCAAATGATTTGGATACAAGAATGATCAACATATGCATTCATCCTAGAGAAACTAGAAAAACGTGTGAACTTAATTCATAAAAGGATGAGAATAAAATGGTTGTGTCATTGCTTGACAACAGGTAAATAAAAGTGAATATTCAAAATTAGTCTACCAATTTAATTCAAAAACTTACTTAATTGTTTGAAAATTTTTACTTATTTGAAAATTTTGCAAGGTTGTTGAATGTGTAATTTTTGTAATTTACTTTAGTTTGGAAATTGTATGACATACGCAATAGATAGAATGGTCCAGATTGCTACGAGCTAGTGTGCATAGGTGATTATCTATCTACATCCCACCCCCAACTGAAAATTGCAATGTCCCCAACAGGTGATTTTCAAAAATAGATAGAGAGATATCACCTGAAATATATCATCATAAGAATGGCAAGTGTAACAACCTGTACAGAAAGCATACAAACTCCAAGCAGCAAAGATCAAAAGAATAAGAAATATAAAGCATTGGATCCATGCATAAAATGGAACTAATCACTGGAAATATATAAAAATGAAAGAACAGAACAGTGATAATATGCACCATGCAACTAAAATACAAAATATACAACGTATCCAACAATACAAAATATCCCAACAGTATCCAAAAATATATCCAACAACCATCCAATAGAACCAAATCCAACCACAATAACCAAAAATAATCAACAACACCGATCCCCCATAAACTAGACATCATTGGCTACGTCCGATAATATCTCAATAAAAACATCCGGAGCATCCCCACCGTCACCCTCAGCAACAGTCGGTGCCGCTGGGTCACTCGTGATCGTGGCAGCTGGAATAGATAAGGGTGTGTCGGCCACGACAAGAGGAGGTGGAAGTGGTATCTCCGAAGCAGGCGGTGACGCCGATGATGTAGAAGCTGCAGGATCAATCTGGGAAGAAGGGTCGGCAGATGATAGAACGGTGATGGATGGTGGAATAGCAGATGTAGGTGGGTCGCTGGGTACGGCAAGAGCAGCTGTAGGTAGATCGCTGGGTACATCAGGAGGAGCTGTATGAACTGCCTGGTCGACTTCGATCTGTATCAAAATCGCCTCCAATAGAGTAGTCATGTGATCCACCTTACCCTCAAGTCTAATCCTGGCCTCTCTCTCCTCCAATAGCAACTCATGAATAGTCGGGAGAGGCGCAGAAGAAGACTCTCCCTGGGTACGAGCCTGAGACCTCTGTCTCAACTCAAATCTCCCTACCTCCTCAACAGGATCCATCTCTTCCTCAGAATCATGCTCCTCAGCCTCTGTGGGCGTCCCAGAAGCAGCACCCTCCGTATCGGTGCCTCCTCCTCTCCTCCTCTTCTCTCCAACCTTCGCCTTGCCTTTACCCCATCTCTTTCTCTTTTGCGCCTCAGACCGGCGAGAAGCAGTCTCGCCAAAACGGCTACGAGACTGGGCAGTCACATCACCCACCAATGGAAGTAGACCCGCCTGCTTAATAACCTTGTGAATGGCCCAAGCACCCTTCAGGTGATTCTTGGCCTGAATGTATCGAGTAGGGTGCCTCATGAAATCAATTTAGAGGCGAGGCAAACAGACATGCTGCCGAGTCCCGATCGCATATAACACCCGGCGTACCACGCTGCAATCTTCTCCCGATACGATGTCACTAAAAGGCACTTGCTGAGGGCGAGGTACAGCATATGATAATTATCTGTGAGGTAGAAATCAGGAATAAGAGCCTCGCCATCCCAGCCCGGAAGAGCAGCCCCAGTGATCTCTCTGATAATAATAGTCGGGGAGAGCAGCGGTGAGTCGGGGCGATACGGACAAACACAATCAGGTATCTCGGGTACCCCAATAGCAGCAGAGATAGTGGCCGGACTAAAAATGATCTCCCGGCCACGGAAGAATGAGCAGAGTGTGAACGGAGAACCTGGATCCCTGATCATCGTCGCACATGCCTCCCTGATCCAGGACAGATTAACATGCTTAGGCTGGGAGAGGAGCGTGTACCACTGTGGCATGGCGCGTATCCGTGCAAGATACCAAGGAGTAGCCAGCCATGCTGTCTCGAGGGGCCGCTCAAGCATGACCTTGCGCGACTGGAAATATCGAGTGAACCATACCCGGTCTTCATCGTTTCTGAACCCGTGATCGGGTATAGGGTCAGGTATGGTTAGGTCAAATGGCTTGGCTTTGTGATACCCAGTGATAGGGTTCATTGTTGAGCCCTGAAACATAAGAAAGAGACAAAGAAACATTAAAACAGAGAAAACTATAAAGGAAAATGAAACTGCCACACTTCGATCGATCGAAGCATGTTCGATCGATCGAGAATATTGCAGGTTCGATCGCTCGAGGCTTGTTCGATCGATTGAAAGGATGCTGGGTTCGATCGCTCGAAACCAATTCGATCGATCGAACACAGCGAAGTGGCAGTCTCGAGCGATGATAACGGAAAAGGTCCGAAAACAACAAATACAACAAGACAAAGAAGAAAAAGAGTAAAATAACCAATGGGGGGCACCCCATATGAATTTGAAATAGAAAGAACACGAGGGGGTCCTCGGGGCCTCACCTCGAGAGACGCGCTGAGAAGAAGATGAGGGTGATGATGATGATGATCAGCGTGACCAGTTGCTCCACAATTAATGTGGTTGAAAGTGGGGGGTCTGAAAATGCGTGCGTTGCCCTCTGTCTTCAATCGCTCGAGGAAGTGAGGGAGAGAGAATAAAGTTGCTGAAGTGTATAGATGACGCTTCGTTTAAATATAAGTCTCGATCGCTCGAGATGGTTCGATCGATCTAACCTTCGATCGATTAATCCCTGCTGAAGCGCTCGAGGTCATGATATTCTCGATCGATCGAGAATCATTCGATCGATCAAACTCTAAAATTCTATAAGATCATAAAATGGATAAATTAAACACCCCCAACTAACCAACATTAATATGGACATACAGAATAGTATTGAAACAACTCATTGGTAAGATATGTAAGCCAAAAACATCATCCTCATAGTAGAAAATTGCAAATTTATATAAATAAATCTTCATAATAGCATCCATTTGCAATATTATTGCCCCCAACATGGTCTTGAAAACTTTATTGAAAAAGAAAACTAAAATAAAGCTGAAATTAATAAAACTTTGTCTAAGAATACACTCCAATTGATGAAAGAAATATGAAATGACATAAAACAATTGAAGTGAAACACTATTCTTCAAGCAGGAAGATTTCGTCTTCCACAACCTCCTTCTCTGCCGGAACTTCAAATGTAAAGTCTAAACTTGATGATTCCCTTTCCCAGAACAAGCGAAAAATAGCGAGGACATCATCGAGCAAGTCTGAACTCTCTAGGAAATTGATTCCGACAACAGGGGATCCGGATGGAGACAAGGATAACGGAGTGTAATTGCGCATCAGACGTTCCTCTTGCGTCGGAGTTCCCGGGGACCTTATGTATGGTCCAAATCTATGAAAGAGTTAATGTGGAAGGTACAACGGTGGAAATGGTGGATTCATAGTGATATTCCTGACAAAGGGAAACAAAAACGAAATGAAGAAAATAAATTAACTAGAGCAAAAGAAAGATCGAACGGGAAGAATTAAATAAAGCAACAAGAAAAAGAAAGATAAAGGAATGTGACTCAGAGTTAACCTCACTATTGGCTGGATATTCCCAAGTGCACTAGCAGGTAGAGGGCATTGAAGCCTAACAACAAGCAACTCAAATACTCATAAATGTATGGAACCACATGGATGACCAGGAAGTCGTCAACATATGTGAATACAGCATTATGGCGTTCGGGCACCACATCCTGTAAGTCCTCTTCTTCCCATGGCTCCCACATTGAGTCATTTTCCCACTGTTCCATCAAAGCGTCATCAACCTCCCACACAGCATATCCTTCAGGCTCTCCCTCCTCTTCAGGGAGTTCCATGTGCTCAAATGGGTTGATCTGGAGGAGAGCAGGATCATATGGGATATATCCGTGGGTTAAGTCAACGACGTCTTTGGCTCCTGGCCCTTGGTATGGAGATAAGCAAAATGCTAGTTCATCAGCAGTCCACGATGGGTTCTGATATTCTGAATCAGCCCATGACCCTATCGAGTGAACATCGTCATCTCTCATGTTGGACAGCCTGCAGGAGATAGAAATGGAATAGCAGATTACACTCAAAGTCACACTCAGAAAAGATAAAAATAAACAAAAGGATAGAACAAAACGAGAATAGTAAAAGAAAAAGTACAACAACATTGTTAAAACGCACTTGAGCGTTCTAGGTTGAGGCATAGTCAGGCTCATCCAGTTGGATGTGCTCGACCTCGGGTTGGAAATCTTCTAAGAATGATTTTACCCTTTGGCCGTTGACCTTGAAACTTCCATCGTTCTTAGGATTAAATAACTCAACGGCCCCATGTGGGAAGACAGATTTGACTGTGAAGGGTCCTGTCCACCGAGATCGGAGTTTTCTTGGGAAGAGATGAAGGCGTGAATCATATAATAAAACTTTCTGTACAGGCTCAAAAGATTTTCGAAATATTGTTCTATTATGCCGAGCCTTCAACCGTTCCTTGTGGAGTTTGGCATTATCATATGCATCTCGTCGGATTTCTTCCAGTTCCGCCAACTGGAGTTTCTGGAGATGTCCTCCCTCTTTAATATCAAAATTTAATGTGCTGTCGCCCAATATGCTTTGTGCTCAATTTCAATGGGGAGGTGACATGCCTTACCATACACTAGCCTATATGGGGACATTCCCATATTTGTCTTGTATGCAGTGTGGTACGCCCAAAGAGCATTAGTCAGTTTATAGGCCCAGTCTTTTTTGTTGAAGCTAACCGTCTTTTCTAAAATGTGCTTGATTTCACGGTTAGCCAACGCTGCCTGCCCATTCGTTTGTGGATGGTAGGCTAGAGCGATCTTATGATTCACCCCATATTTCTTAAGTAGTGATTCCAAAGGCCTATTGCAAAAGTGTTTGCCTTGGTCACTTATTAAAGCTTTTGGGGTCCCAAAACGCGATAAGATATTTTCCTTAAGAAAAAGACATTACCGTTTTGTGGTCATTGCATCTCGTCGGTATCGCTTCTACCCATTTTGATATATATTCCACAACAAGGAGTATATATTCACAGTTATTAGTGTTAGGGATATATACTAAAAGCCATGCTTTATGTAGTTGATTTATTATTCATTTAATAAAATCAGTTGATCCATTTTTATGAGAATCTGTGTGGGCAATGTTTGTATTATATTATTTATTTAATATTATGCATGTGTGTCTCTCATTCTATATAGTAGGTGGTTTGGTGTGTAGAGTTCGGCTTACACACGGAAGATCAGGCCATCAGATATTATAGAATGTAAGATTTTGGTTTACAGTCTTAGATGGGATTGGACACACCATCGGTAGGACTGCAGCATGGTGTTGTAGTAGGTTTGTCTTGACTACGGGAAACGGTATAGTTTCAACTCACTATGCTGGTACACTTTGTGTATTAAACGGGACTGACTTGGGGTAATTATCTTTATACTGACTTATAAGATAATTAATATCTCATGGCTATTATGAGTGCTTATGCTCTAAATCCTAAGTTGATTTGTAGACACGTACATTTGATATTTACACTTTGATCCATAAAAGGGTGAGATCCTTAAATGGGTCAATATCTCATTGGATTGGGTGATAATATTAATTGTGTGGTGTTTATTAATTAATGATGGAATCCATGTCTCAATTTTGGGATTGATAATATCCCCTTGAGAAAGCTTATAAGTTTTGATTATGTCAAACCCTGCAGGTGAATTTTGTATCCGACATATCAGATAAGTTAAGCAGAGGATCTCAAGGAATTTTAAGAAGTTAATTAAATATGATTGTCAGTATTTATATTTAATTAATGGATATCTGTAATCTTAACATGGGGAGATAATAAGCATTTAATAACATGGAGCTCGAAATATATTTTTGAGATAAGGGTAGGAGTGCAATTATAATTCTTTAGTGGTATGAATTATAATTTATGGAAATAGGAATCTGATTCAGTTCGAATTAGGGTTTCCTAATTCCATAAGGAAGCCTATTCCTTATTGACTTCTTATGGTCCCTATCGTAGCCTATATATATGCTGCTTTGGCTCTCTTCTTAGCGAGCGTTTTTCTAAAAAAGAGAATTATAACTCGGAATAGAAAAGAAAGCGCAAAAGAGGGAGAGCAGAAAACAGAAAGGATTTCGAAAGAGCCCACGCTTAGTTCGATATTCTGGCAGCAAAGGAATACGGTAGAAGATTGTGAGCTGTTATCGAGCCCGTGTTCTCGATTTGTCTACTACAGCAGTCCGTTTTCGCAGATTAAGGTAACCCTAGTTCCGCCCTTGTAGGGTTATTGTAGTTTTCACGTAATTTTTTTTGCAGTACCAACTTATACGCACTGTCAACGAATTCTGGGAATGCAGTTTCCTAACAATTAGATTTAGGAAATGGGCCCATGAAGTCGATGCCCCAACAATCGAATATCTCAATTGTGACGATGGGAGTTAAGGGCATCGAATTCTTTTTTGAAAGTGTACCAAGCTTTTGACATCGTTGGCACGATTTACAAAAAGCATAGGCATCTTTGAACACGGTGGGCCAATAAAAGCCAATGTGCAATACTTTGTGTGCGGTCTTTTGGGAGGCAAAATGGCCACCGCAGGCTTCAGAATGACAGGAGGCCAAAATTACAGTTATGTCCTCATTCAGAACGCAACGCCTGATGACCTGATCAGCACAATACTTAAATAAGTAAGGGTCATCAAAAAGAAATGGCGTGCGAATGAAAGGAACCTTTTCTTGTCCTGATTTGACCAATGGCTCGGGGTCTCTCCTGTAACAAGGTAATTTATTATATCTGCGTACCAAGGCAAATTGGAGACAGCCATCAGTTGCTCATCTGGGAATTCATCTTTTATAGGTATCGGCTCAGTGTTGTCAGTGAACGTCAACCGAGATAAATGGTCGGCGACCACATTTTCTACTCCCTTTATATCCTTGATAGTGATATCAAATTCCTGGAGTAGGAGTATCTAGCGGATAAGCCTCTGTTTCGCGTCTTTCTTAGATAGCAGGTACTTGAGGGCCGAGTGGTCTGTAAAATAGACTATTGGGGACCCTATTAGATAAGACCTGAATTTGTCTAGAGCGAATACTATTGCCAGTAACTCTTTCTCAGTAGTCGTATAATTAATTTGAGTTTCGGTAAGTGTTCAGCTGGCATAGTAGATTACATAAGGCTTGTTGTCCTTCCTCTGTCCTAGAACTGCGCCAATGGCGTAGTTACTAGCATCACACATTAACTCGAATGGCAAACTCCAATCGGGTGCCTGTATTATCGGTGCAGAGGTAAGGTGATCTTTTAGTGCATCAAAAGATATTTGATAGTTTTCCGACCATTCGAAAGGTACATCTTTGACTAGGAGTTGGCACAGTGGTTGGGAGATTGCACTAAAATTTTGGATAAAGCGTCGATAAAATCCAGCATGTCCAAGAAAAGATCGGATGTCTCGGACTGTATGAGGGACAGGCAGATTTAAAATTATATCGATATTTGCTTTATCGACTTGGATACCCTTATCGGAGATAATGTGGCCGAGGACAATTCCCTTGGTCATGATGAAGTGACACATTTCCCAGTTTAATACTAAGTGTTTGTCCTCGCATCTCGCTAACACATTCTCTAGGTTTTCTAGGCAGTTATCAAAATTATGGCCAAACACTGAGAAGTCGTCCATAAAGACCTCGAGTGTTTGTTCAACCATATCACTGAAAATGCTTAACATGCACAGCTGAAAAGTGGCAGGTGCATTGCATAAGCCAAAAGGCATACGACGGTAGGCGAATGTACCGAACGGACAAGTGAAAGTCGTTTTCTCCTGATCTTTAGGAGCTATTTCGATTTGGTTATAGCCACTATATCCGTCCAAGAAGCAATAAAATTTATGACCCGCCACTCTTTCGAGCATTTGATCCATGAATGGCAATGTAAAGTGGTCTTTCCGGGTCACAGTATTCAACTTTCGGTAATCAATACACATCCTCCAACCAGTGGGGATGCGTGTTAGTACTAACTCGTCGTCTTTGTTTGGGATAACTGTTATACTAGCCTTTTTGGGCACCACCTGGGTTGGACTAACCCAAGAGCTGTCAGAGATAGGGTATATTATCCCAATGTCTAGAAGTTTTAAGACTTCCTTTTTTACTACTTCTTGCATATTAGGATTAAGACGCCTCTGCATTTGTCGCGAAGATTTAGCGTCTTCCTCCAGATATATCTTATGGGTACAAATAGATGGGCTTATACCTTTTAGGTCGGCAATAGTCCACCCCAATGCTCCCTTGTGCAGTTTGAGCACTTGAATCAACTTATCCTCTTGTTCTGAATTCAACGTGGATGAGATTATCACAGGATAAGTCTTTTTAGTCCCTAGAAAGGCGTATTTGAGCTCTTTTGGAAGCTCCTTTAATTCTAGATCGGGAAACTGAAAGTTTGAAGGCATGGTTAACTTCGTTTTCGGAGGCAAAGGTTCATATGGTGAAACCCACATGCATTCATCTCTATCTTCCTCTTTAGTTTCCATCATGAGGCAGGCATGATTTAGAGCAGCTTCTAATGGGGTAGAATCATTAGGTTAATAGGTGGCGTCGAATTGTGACACAACTATCTCCAAAGGATCTTTGTATTGTACAAGATCAGCCTCTTCTTCGATGACCGTTTCGATGAAGTTAACTTTTTCTTCATCCTCGTATTCTTCAGGTTGGGGATTTGAAAATATCTTGACATTTAAAGTCATGTTCCCGAATACGATGGTCATGATACCACTCCTTATTTTGATTGTGCATCAATGGTGTTGAGGAATGGACGTCCAAAAATCACCAGGATTTGTGAACATAGATTAGGCACAGGTTCAGTGTCCAGAATCACAAAGTCGACCGAAAAGACAAATGTATCTATCTGTACCAGAACGTCTTCCAATATTCCTCTAGGATATTTAACTGACCTATCTGCCAATTGCAATGCAACTCGGGTGGGTTTGAGTTCACCCAACCCTAGTTGTTTATATACTGAGTATGGCAGCAAGTTTACGCTAACTCCTAAATCAAGGAGTGCGTTGTCTATCCTTTGATTCCCAATTCTACACGAGACAGTTGGGGTGCCAGGGTCTTTAAGCTTTGGAGGCAACTCATTTTGAATGATTGCGCTTGCTTGGCAAGCGACATAGGCATGTTTCTTTACACTTTGCCTCCTCTTGACCGTGCATAAGTCCTTTAGATACTTAGCGTAGGCTGGCACTTGTTTTATTGCATCAAGGAGCGGGAGATTAATTTTAACTTGCTTGAATAACTCCAAGAACTCCTGATTCTTTGCCTCGTGTTGGGGCTTCTTGAGCCTTTGAGGGTAAGGAGCGGGAAAAGGGCATTTAGGTAATTCGTCCTTGATGGGCTCCTTTCCAGGCCTTCTCTCAACTTCTACTTCTTTAGGAGCATCCTCGTTTGATTCTAATGGATTGTCATCAGTGGACGACTCATCTTCTTGAGTAGATGAGTTGTTTTTAGTTACCACTTCTTCCTCTTCATACTCCACGGGAGTAGAATGAGGCATGTTTTTTTCCTATGACTTTGCCGCTTCTTAGAGTCGTTACGGCTTTTGCCTGTTCATGATTAGGGGGACCATTGTTGTATCCCTTAGGGTTTTGAAGTGGTTGAGCAGAAAATGTTCCACTCGAACCCTCTTGACGTGCATCCATTCTCTCTAATGTTGCGGACATTTTACTCATCATTTAAATTAATTGTTGTTTTAAATTTGCGTTAGAGAGTGGTTCTTCCTCTTGCACCTTTTTGTGAGGTGGCACGTAAACATTGAGTTGTTGATTATTAGGGGGTTGAGCGTTATTGAAGTTATTTGCTCTATTTTGATGGAATGACTGGGACTGCCTGTTGTATTGCCCTTGATATTGATTATTGTTATTATAGGGCTATTGTTGTTGATATTGGTTTTGAGTCCCAGCATTGTTTTTCCAATCAAACCCGGGGTGATTCCATCTATTGTTATTTTGTGAATTGTAATTATTGTAGGAATTCCCCGCCCCCTATACCGTTGCATGGCATTCATTTCCATGGGGGGTTGTTATTGAAAATACGGCACATTTGGACAGTATTGAGTAGTGTGTCCCAGTATGTTGCATGTGTCGCATGGTTCTTCAGGCAAAAACTGCCTAGAACTCTCTCCTTTCATTCCCAATTCTTCCACTTTCTTAGCCAATTCTTCATACTTATTCATCAGATGATCCTCACTTTTTAGTTGATATAAACTTTTCTCTTCCACACAAGATATCTGTGAGCGTGGGACATCGTCTGAATTTGACCACTCATGGGCGTGTTCAGCTAACCACTCAAAATGAGCTTCAGCTTCCTCCGTGTTTTTTGTGAAGAAATGGCCCTGAACTCATGGTCTCGACCAATTTCTTAGTTTCACCATTTAATCCTTCATAAAAGTAGCAAATGGTTCGCCATTTCTCGTACCCGTGATGTGGGCATGAGAGTAGCAAATCCTTGAAACATTCCCAAGTATGGGTGAATGTTTCATTGCTCTTTTGTTTGTAAGAATTTATTTGTCGTTTAAGCTCGGTGGTCATGCGAGGTGGAAATAATTTTTTCAGGAAAGCAGTGTTCATCGCATGCCAAGTGTAGATGGAGTTTGGCTTCAGGGTGAGTAACCACGCTTTTGCTTTATCCTTCAGAGTAAAAGGAAATAGCATTAGACGTGTCATGTCTACAGGATAATTCTGTGAGAAAGTTTTACAAACATCCTCAAAGTCCTTGATATGTAGATATGCCTTCCCGCTCTCCATTCCATGAAAGGTAGGAAGGAGTTGAATCATTCCATTGCGAAATTGGAATTCGCCTGCATGAGGTGGAATGAAAATACAAGATGGCGTAGGCGCGTGTTCGGGTGTCATGAGGTCACTCAAAGGACGCAGTGAATCGTCGATTGGTACAACCACATTATCACCATTTTTACTTTGATTATCAGCCATCGAATCGATCGGTGTAACTATGGGGTTGATAGAACTAGATGAATTGGATGAATAAAATGGGTTTTCGTAAATTCCTTCGATGGAATTGTCAGACATAAAGGGAAAGACCCTAAGTAATTTTTAATCTAAAGAACGAAAGAAAAAGAAAAACAGAAAGAGATAAGGATAAATTGAGGTAATCGAAGCGTTAGCTTGTCGCCCTCCTCGGCAACGGCGCCAAAAACTTGACACGAGATTTTTTTCTGTGTGCGCTTATGTGCTATACCCAAGTATAGGTAATCGTGCAAGTAGTAGTCTGGTTAAGTCCAGGTCGATCCCACAGGGAAGGTGTTAAACTAATTACTTGGATTAATCTCAAACAAGAAAATAAAAAAAACAATATTTTAAAAAGATTGCAGAACACAAAGTTCCACAGTTTATCAACTACTAAAGATAAGACAATTAAACTAAATTAAACTAATTACCAACTAATTAATTAAAGCGATGACTTAAAATGTGTTTTTCTTACTAAAAGGAAATGTTGGGATTACACAAATCCAACGCAACCTAGCCATCTACCATGCAGTTACGTTGAAGCTCAATGGAGCACACTCTCTACAGTATTCCGTATTTCTCTTAGGATAAAGAATCTATAGTCCTTTCATGACCGGGACTATATCATCACAATGGAGTTTGAAATACACAAAAGCGGTTTAAAACAATAGTTTAGACTCTCACCTATAATGGTGTTAGCATTGAGGGTGGTTTGCAAAATATATTGAAGAAAAATGCCTCAAGGCTTAAAGTTTACAGACTGTTTTGACAAACTGAGCGTTTAGGGACAATTTGATAACAAATCAGTAAAGCAGAAAGTCTAGGAATACTGCATAGAATATCCTTAAGAATCAGAAAGTTCGATCGATCGACGCGCTTTCGATCGATCGAATATCTTCATCCCTCGATCGATCGAACTGACTTCGATCGCTCGACTGTATCGCTGTTTCGATCGATCGAACTTTCTCGATCGATCGAATACAGGAATTATTCTGCTGCATGACAGAGGCTTGAGATCACGGTTTCATCGTGATCTCCCAACCTGGGGACTACTCAGACATCGTCTGAAGTGTCTCAGATTCGTTTTTAACGTAAAGTTCCATTAAAGGTGTGTTTGTTTGTGATTTTTGCAATGAATCTATGAAAATTAAATATTTAACTATAACTAACATGCAAGACTACTAGATAGCAAATTAAACTTCTATAAACTAAGTGCAGAACGTAAATAAAGTAACCTGAAAATGAAAACTTGTATTAAACCAAGAAGAATCCAACAAATAATGTATATTCTTGATGAAAACCTACAAAAATCACAAAGTAAAGCTCTCTACTCTCTATAAACTGTTGAAAATGAAAGTGGGCGTCCTTATGGACGTACATAATACGAGTATATATACTTAAGACCTAATGCTAGGGTTAAAAACCCGCTTCTGTTGCGTGCGCGTAAAATCTGATAAAAGCCATGTTCGATCGATCGAACATCCTTCGATCGATTGAACTTCTGGAGTCTTCGAGCGCTTTGACTCTCTCGATCGATCGAACCTTCGATCGATCGAATGGTCTTCAATCGATCGAGGTTCACTTTTCATCCTTTATTTGTCTTCATTAAAAATCAGCACTCCCTTTTATCTTTTTCATCTAATTCTTTACACAGCAACAGTAATCTGCACAAACTACAGCTAAAACAAACAACTTATCATAGTTTAATCAAATTGTGTAAAAACTCGCATTGTAATTCAAATTGCAGATAAATGAAGGAATTGTGAAGTAATTTAACACATTTTCTTCTTTTAGCGCGGTTGTATTTTATAAATACCCCCGCTTGTTATAAGGATTTCACGATCTCCTAGCCGTAGGGGACAATTCTTGTACACATGTCTTAACTTGATTGTGACTCCTAATGGTGAGGTAGCCTTCAAAGCTTTCTCTAAACGGTGAGGTAGAATACCCAATCTCTGAATAGTCTTAGTAGATATGAATGATAGTGCAGCACCTGTATCAAATAAAACTTTAACATAGGAGTTAAACAAAGTTAAAGTACCTTCCACCGCTTCCTGATCGGGCTGTGCTTCTTTATAGTTCCCCTCTTCATAGACAGTCTCATCATACCCTGCGGTATCAGGAATAATATCATTCAAGCAAATCTGACCCCGTTGACCACAAGTCACCTGTTTAAGAGCAGTGTAATACTTGATCTGACCAGGCTCACCACAGTTATAACAGACTATATTCTGATGAGTGTTGCACTTAGGTGCCTTACAATCTCAAGCTAAATGACTGGGATTGCCACAGTTAAAACATTTCCCAAAACTACTCCCCTTTCTTACTCGGGGCTGAGTCGGATAGGTGACAGTTTATGGTTTCTTGCTTCCATCAAAATTTCTCTTCTGCCCTTGTCGGTACATAGGTGGCTTATTCTCCAAATTACCTCTTTGAGGTGGCCGAAAGTCAAATTGTTTACGATTTATACAAGCGCCCTCTTCCAGATCAGTGGCCAAGCCAACTAGTCCCTCAAATGACTTATCAATGTGGCCGAGAGTTAGGCGATGAATCTGCGATGTTAGCCCTGGTTATACTTGTGTATTTTCTTCTCTTCTGTATCAACTATATGAGGAGGGAGCCAAGACAGTCTTTCAAATTACGTAGTGTACTCCTTCACCGATTTAGTCCCCTAAGTCAAATCTATGAATTCTTTCTCCCTTCTGTACCTCTCTGTAGACAGGAAGTACTTCTCCAAAAATCTTCCTTTGAACGCAGTCCACATCATCCCATAGCAACTTTATTTTCGATGGTGGCTATTACTGAGTCTCACCAGTCTGCCGCGACATCGATTAGTTAAAATGTAGCCAACCTCCTCGTTTCCAACTCATTACACTGAACTGCTTCGAACATGCGGTCCATCTGTCTCAACCACTGTTTAGCCTTCCAGGGTCCTGTGGATCCTACAAATTGCTCGGGGCTTAGTGCACGAAATCTTTCCAGCAGTTTGTCTCATGTTTCGCGATCATGTAGATTTTCATTCGGATTTCCAATCCTCTCAAAGCGTCTAACAAATGCCTCAAACATGCCCGTGGGATCAGCAACCAAAGGTGCCTCCTCGATCAGGTTCCTATTCCTTTTTGGTCTCCCAGCCAACGAATCATAACAATAATAAAAATTAGTTTAAGCAATGACAACATCAAAAAGGGTATTTCCATATATATATATATATAAATATAACTTCTCGTCAAGTAGATACAAAAAGATATGATCAGTCCAATGCCTACCCTATCAGTATAGGTTAGGACATACGTCGTCCATGTAAGAGTTAATGCCAAAAAATGGGGTCATTACCCTATACTCAAATACATGTAATTACAGTTGCAAAAAGAGATAGGGTTATGAGTCAATATAGTTAATATGTACAAAGTTATGTCTCGATCATCAATCATCCCCATAAATGGCCATCAGCAAATTCAGGGAGTCAACAGGACGAAACCACTGCACATGGAATGGCCCTATCACATCAAAATCACTACTCTGAGAGGCTGGTGATAAAGCATGCCCCTGAGCATCCACCTCAACCAACATCTCCTCGGGTAGATCTAGCATAAGTGCCAGGTCTTCCTCAAGGTCAGTAGCAAAGTCATCTAAACCCATACCATCCTCCTCATCATCATCATCATCATCATCATCATCATCATCATCACCATCCATAACAAAAGGAGACAATTGAACAACTCCACCATCAATATCCTTAGCGATAGGAGCTATTGGCTCCTCTACGGGCATAACCGGTGGGGGCATGTCTAGCTGTGCAAGGTGAGCATACACGATCAGAATCTCTAGAGGATTGTAAAAGGCATCGCTATTAACCAATCGAACCATCTCTAGCAACACCAAGCGCTGAGCCTCTATGAAGTATAAAAGCTTTAGGCGAATGTGAGGCAAATCAACCAACCCTACTAGATGAACCTGGTGCCACAACTCTAGCTCCACTGCTGCCACCGACCGTTGCCCAATCGCAGCGTGGTATAGTCCAGTAGAAGCCGAAACTACTACACCCTGAGTAACTCAATGTTCTCAGAACAAGTCTGGTATAAATAGCGGTGGAACTGGATCCATACCTGACAAAAGTCACTAACTTATGTCAGGACTTATCTTATCAGAAATAATATTAGGCGTTTGGGTTCCAGATTTGTTCTCTTATCATATCATCGGGTGTACAAAGCTTAAGCTAGCAGAATGTAGAATCGGGTCTATACTAGTAAACCCTAACCTGGCTAAACTGTTATGGTAATAACCTGGCTCTGATACCACTAAATCCTGTCACGCCCCGATGTAGCATAAATAGGAAAAGCATTTAATTTTCTTTATGGACTTGTAGGTCGTGATAATTTGAAGGATCGATTCAGTCCCAAACATCGAACAATTGTAATATTTAAATAAGAGTATGAGCAATCAAGGCTTACAAAATTTTCCAAGTTAATAATTATTACAGTACGTGCTAAAGGCACAACCCCCTTGTAACAAAATAATATCTATTACAGTAATCCTTATTACAAATTTAGTTCATAACATAAAACAACAATAACAAATTTCCTCTTTTCAGGTAGTATTCGGGGAAAGCTTAACCCGAGATTCGTACGACTGTTTGAGATCCTAGATAGGGTAGGACCAGTGGCATACCAACTAGCTTTTTCGTCCGAGCTAGAACATGTGCACAATGTATTCTATGTGTCTATGTTGAGACGGTGTATGATAGAGATGAGTAAGATCATTGTACTGGAGCCATTATAGATTCAGGAAGACTTGACTTATGTGGAGCATCTAGTAGAGATTTTAGATCGAAAGGAACAAGTGTTGATAACGAAGATGATTCCAATGGTGAAAGAGTTATGGCATAGTCACACGGTTGATGAAGCAATGTGGGAGAACGAGGAAGAATGAGGAATGAGTACCCTTATTTGTTCGACGTATGAGGTATAAGTTTGGGGACAAACTTCCTTTTTGGAGGGGAGAGTTGTCACACCCGTCTCGGAAAAAAATAATCATTTTAAATGTATAATTGGAATGTTGATTAATAATTGTGATAGAGTTGACTATGGGTCAACGATGGGTGTCAATCAAGGACACAGAAAGTTGGTAATTCATGAGGAACATAGCATGATTAAATGGCATTTATATGGATTAAATGTTATTTGAAATATCTGGTAATGTAATTTCTATTAATTTTGATCTTGAGAAAGATCAATTAGAATGAATTAGAGATAACCAATGTAATATGTTGCATAAAAGGTAGGTTATCTATAAATTCCACGAAATTAGTTTTCGGAATGTAACTACGACGACAAATGGAACTTAGACGAAAATTTTCATAATTTATAGTTTTCACTCGTGAAGTAACGAATTACACATGTAAGACGTTTCGAGGAATAATTAGAAGTTTTGAGAACTCGTGGGGAGGTAAACACAATTTTCGAGAGTGTTACCTATATAAAGAAAACTCAAGATATTTTCATTACAACTTTTCTTCAAAACCTAAATCAAGAGGTGATTTATTGCTTACAGCTTCTTGACGCTAATGGACGAACTTCTGCCCTTTTGTTTTCTTCCAAATTTCATATTCGAACTCCTCAAGGTAAGGGCTTCGTTTTAATACCTCTTAGGCATTGTTTGGCTTAGTTTTATAAAAATCATAATTCTAGGAATTTGGGGAAAAATTATGTAATACTTGTAGGAATTGCTTATAATCGAAGATTTAACTTTTAATCGGACTCCTAGTACTTCCCCTGAAGTTAGAGAGATATAGCACGAGGTATGAATTCTAGATTTATGGATTATAAGGAATTTCATGTATTTAAATATCCGACTTGATTTTTTGGATTCGAATGAAATCCATGCTTAATTAGGTCCGTTAATTATGCACGCAAAAATATATGAAAATCATGTATATGTGATTATATGAGCATGCTATATGTCTATTTGGGTCGAATGGGAGTTTGGTACAATTTCATTCGGGGGTAAGCTCCTCGATGTTTGAGGATTTTGTGGCGACGGCTACAGTGCATGGTTTAGGAGAAGGCCTTACCAGGGCGCAGTGTATGATTTGGGAGAAGGCCCTGCTAGGACACTTGGATGAGTGGTTGGGAGAAGGCCCTTCACGACATCAATTTCACTGTTTCATTATTGGATGAATGCGTGTCTCTCATCCCGGAGATTATTTTGATGTGTTTTGATGTTTAGAGCATGAATTATCATATAAGCATATGTTTAGAATTATGCACTCAAGATATAGCTGAGCAGTGGAGCTTTACTCCATTGCAGGTGACAGAAAGAAAGGAAAGAAGAAGCATGAGAAGTGAGGCCATGGGAATGACGGGGATCATCCTCGTGTACATGTTTTTGTTTTCAATGTCAACGTTGTAATAACGAGAATTTCGAGTAGTTAGGACTACGCTATTTAACTTGGAACTTCAGAATAAATTTAGAAGTGTTGTAATATGTCACCTAACATCTTTTGGTTATGTTGTAATGAATCCGAACTCATCGATTCGTGTTTTGTACACTTAACTTGTTGAATTTGGATTTTGAAGGAAGGTTGTTAATGTTTCTATGAATCGAGCCAAACGAACCTTACTTATTTCAATTCCGTTTTCTTTTCAATGTTGAGCAAGAGTTATGTTGATCCTTATAGATGTGTTATGGTTACGAAGTTTGGATTAAAGTGTGAGTGTTTGAGAGGTTTACAAATGTGTGAGGTTGTTTGATCCTTAGCAAAATTCTGCCGCAACAAAGAATTATGCTAGAGGGTCATTCGACCGATCTAACGGGGCATCTCGACCGGTCGAAATGACCCCTGCATGAAATCTTTTTCTACCCCTTCCGAAAATTATTTAAATGTTTTGTTTGATTTATAGGGTAACTTTAGGACCCCTTCTAAGATAAATTCATTCGTTTCAAAATGTAATTACGTTTTCAATTTTATACGAATTTTATAACTCGGAGAGTATTATTTCCAAAAGTTTTGAATACTCAATGTTGTATTTAAGTTTCTTTTTCGCTGCTATAGTCTTTTTGTTTTGGATGAACCTTGGTGGTATGCTACGTGTCCTATTTCCGCCCGTAGCGGAATGGGTCGTGACATGGGCATCACGTTTAGGGGCTGAAATCTCAATTGGCTTGGCAAACTCAAAAGTTGAGGTGTTTGGGGATCAAAAGCAAAGGCCAATCGCTGAAGCTAATCGCTACAAAAGGCAATTTGCCCTCGATTTGAGAAAGTTGGAGGGGAGCAGCTTTTGTATTGAATGTGATTCCCAATTTGTGACTCACATATGATTCTCATGCCAAAGTTCCTGTTTTTCCTTACCCTTTTTTCTCAAATGACACATGCATCCTTCTCTATGGGACAAAAGTCCACTGCCCTACCAATTTTCCAATATTTATTTTATTTTAATACGTAAATATGCCACAGATTCACAGTTATCACTCTTATGTAATATATATATATATACTAGTGAGGGTGCACGTGCAAGGCACGTGCCCGTCAGATAGTTGTATTCCTAGATATATTGTGTATTAATCTTGACATTAGAGGTAATAAGATGCTAAAACAGTTAAATATGAAATTGTAAATGTAACTATTTAATCTAAAACTCTTCTGACGGAAGAAGTTGATAATTATGACTATCTTATACATGAGTAGTAAAGGTAACTAATAAAACGCCACTAAAAATATATGACATAAGGAGGGTATTTCCTCTAAAAAATGGCATGAATGTGTTTGTAGGCCTTAATTGATATTCGAATACAATCTATAAATCCTGAATTTGAGAGGACAAGTTGACCAAAATGTAAATATTAGTGATCAATTCATAATAGCTACTAAAATAACCACTTTATTTGACATTTTAGATATACCAAATTTAATTTTTAGAGAAGAAGTTGACCAAAATGTGAGATTAGTGACCAATTCCTAAATAGCCACTAAAATAGCCACTTTTTAAATATTTTTTAAAGTGAATAATAAATATCCCAAAACTTGCTGACCTAAATGCAATTACACATATTACAATATATGAATCCTAAATTTGAGAGAAGAAGTTGAGCAAATTGGAAATATTAGTGACCAATTCCTAAATAACCACTAAAATTGCCACTTTTTTTGACTTTTTATGAATTGAATAATAAATATCCCAAAAATTATTGATCCAAATGTAATTAGACACAAATTGTTGATTGAAACCTCATTTGAGAGAAGAAGTTGACCAAATTGTAAATATTAGTAACCAATTTCTAAATAGCCACCAAAATAGCCACTTTTGTTGACTTTTTTTGAAGTCAATAATAAATCTCCCAAAAATTGTTGACCCAAATGTAATTAGACATAAGATTGTTGATTAAAACCTCATTATTAT
The DNA here is from genome assembly GCA_033977485.1 of Hydrangea macrophylla. NCBI lineage: Eukaryota > Viridiplantae > Streptophyta > Magnoliopsida > Cornales > Hydrangeaceae > Hydrangea > Hydrangea macrophylla. Next base: position 83,834,443 of record CM066983.1, read on the forward strand.
ATTAAATAAAATTTTAAAAGCTGACTTGAATGTAATTATTTGTCCAAAATGACAGATATACCCTCACACAAATCAATATATCCTTACGATGTATAGATAGATATATGAGTAATTATGATATAGTGAAGGGCAAAAGAGGAAGTTCATATTTTTTGACGTGCTTGCTAAATATGGCTATCTTCTTATTATATAGAGTAGATATATGTATATATATAACTTAATGAACTAATTGCCAAATCTCTGCCGCTTAGATGATTAAATTGCAAAAAAAAAAAAAACACACACACACACACTAAATTTCTAAAAGTTTAATTGGTGCACCAAAACTAGTAATTAGAGATTTGTATCCCTAATGTGGTTTCCAACACATGTGACAATATTTCCACTTAATTTTATTCCTTTTAATTTTTTTTATGGTTCTACTTGATTTTCCTCGGAGGATGTTGAAATGTTATCACAATGGTGGTTCCACTGCTACATATAGTGGGAACCACAATTGACATTCAAAATTTGGAAAGCACAACTTTACTCAATAATAATTAGTAGATAGTTAATACAAATAAAAGAAACAACCAACGTTATTAATAAAATGAAATATTAGAACAAATTTTTAGGTATAATGCATTGTACTTTGCTATGAATACTATTAATAGAAAATTATTGAAAAATCCCTACAAGTAACTCTTAAGAGTTTAAAATCCAAAAGATATGTTACTTTGTTGAAAAGTCTAAAACTTTTAATTACTGTGCAGTGCATTCCAAAGTTGATAAGCCATCACCCGCGAACTACTACCACCATCACGCACCATCGTGAGCCACCACCACTACCTTCATCACCATTTGCAAGCAACACCAGAACCACGTGAGCCACCACCAAACCAGCTTCGCTCGCCACCACAAGCCACCACTAACACAACCTTCACCTTCGCACGCCACCACGTGCCGCTGCCGCCACCACCATCGTGAGTCACCTCGATCCACCACCAACACCACCACATCCATCACCAATTTTCGACGTGTTTCCACGAGCCACCAGCATCGTGAGTTTCTAGCGAGTTCTCCTAGTGCTTGGTAGACAGAACAAAAGTTAAGAGAAATTTCTCTTCATATTGATGAAAGTTAAGAGATTAACTTTCATCAATCTCTTAACTTTCATCAATATGAAGAGAAATTTCTCTTAATATTTTCACTGCACAGGCTATGTATTGGGGGAAGTTGCTAGATTTCTGGCGAGGAGTGGTGGCCGTCTATCCATAAGTGAGGCATGAGTGGTGGTCATTGGAGGTGTCATGGGTGATGGTCGTCAGAGGTAGCATGTGTGGTGGTCGCCGAGGTTTCATGGGTGGTGGTTGTTGGATGTGATTAAGGTGGTGGTTGCTACAGTTCGCAAGAGTGGAGGTTATCGGAGATCAGGTGAGGCAGTGGTAGTAGTCGCCGGAGGTAGTGGTGGTCACCGGAGGTGGAGGTGGTGGTGGTGGCGATGGCGGTGGTCGCCAGAGTGGTGAGGCAGTGGTGGAAGAGAACACAAATTTATCTTGTCCTTTCTAATAAGTCACTTTAAAAATTGGATTTAATAGTAATTATGAATATTCTATCGTCCTTAATAGTAAATCCCCCTATTATTAATTTAACATATTTGCTCAATTACTATTTAACTAATTAATTTATATTAACAATTAATAGTATGTATTAACAAAATAACCAAACCATGCATTTTATACTAAAGCAATAGCAAATACAATATCAAAACGGAATAGTTGTCTTTTGGACATACAAAATCACTTTTCTATTTATGTAATCAAACACTTATATAATCTATTATTCTATCATAACAACTTTTATACTAATAAACTATCCAAAACACCACAGTTATCAAAATCTATTATAACCATAATCTATTATTCCGTATGACTTATCAAAATCGCAAAGCTTAAGCTACCCCTAACAGGCCCAAATGGGTTTTTAATTTATTTAAATTCCAAATGTAATTTACACACAGAGTAAAAAAAAAAAAAACAATAATGTCAGGTGTACACACTTTTTGACACACTGTGCTTTAAATGCATGTCCCTTATGCTGTTTGAATTTTTCACACTTTTCTGTGCACTATTTACACAACACAGGGTACACACACATTTAAAACAGTGTATAAAAAAATGTGTACAAAATGTGTACACCTAGCATTATTTGAAAAAAAAAAACAAAGTTTTAGGGTGTGTTTGATAAAACTGAAATTAAGTACTGAAAATTAAGTGCTGAATTTAAGTATTGAAAATTTTAAGTGATTTGTATTTGCAATACTGAAAACAATGTTTCAAGAACTAAAACAAATTACATTCTGTGATTATTTTTAGTAGAAAATTTTCGCTTAACGTTTTCAGTGAATTTTTGGCTACTTTTTCAATTAAGTGATACATTATCAAACGCACTGAAAACACGCCATTACTCTACTTTCGTTCCCTTAACATTGACTCACCCCCATTCAACTCCTAGTAAACAATTTTCTTCACATTGTCCGAAACAAAAACAATTCATCATATCAGATTGTTCTAATTCTAACACAAACTCATCACCGATCTCAACTCAATTCGTTTCTGGTACGTTTCTTTTACCTTTAATTCATTTCGATATATATATATATATATATATGTATCATGAATCGAATCGTGCATCTAACGAATTTATATATCCATTTTTTTATTCAAGTTTGGGATTTTAGTTAGGGTTGATGAAGAACTAGGGCTACAAGATTTGATTTTCGTCCACTTTTGTGACAAAAAGAAAGGGGGTTTTAGTAAAAATTGGGTTTTTAAGCAACACAATTTTAGTTGAACATTCAAAAGTTTGGGATTTTTTTTGCTTAGGGTTGATCTAGAATTGACGATCGGCAAGGTTGTGTAGAGCTTTGAAGGAGAGATGAGTCAGGTCTTCGAAGGATACGAGCGTCAGTACTGTGAACTTTCGGCCAATTTATCCAGAAAATGTAACTCAGCTGGGCTTCTTCCTGATGGAGGTATAGACTGTGTGGGGGGATTACCCTCCATTAATTACTTTCTGAAAGTTTTTTTGTTTCAACATTCAAATCTAGCTTTACATTTTGCATGCTCCTTGTTATAGTTCAGTTTGTTTTAGTCCATTTTTTGTATGGTTAGATGGTAATTAGGTTATCTTTTTAGGCATATCACTGTCTTGGCAATTTATTTACTTCAGAACCATAAGAGAACCACTTATTTCACTTTTATTATGGTAGGATCTGTTTACACACACACACACACACACAGAGTCATATATGTACATGTATATGTATATGTCTGGGTGTGTGTCAAAAATAGATGCAATTTGCAAAACACATCAAGGTTTATTTGTGGTGGTGGGAGTTGCAAATTTGATTGGGTATAAATGTTATAAAATTCGCTGTCACTTCAGAAGTTAATACTTTTTTGGAATTGAAGTAATTGTGGCAGGCTTATGTTGGATGCAAGTATGTTGTCCATCTAATCACTAATCCCCAACATATTCGTGTTTTTGGTGATATTCGGACCAAAATACTGCAAATGGCCCTTCTATTGAGAGCAGCTTGTGCTAATTACAATTTTTTTTTTCGTTGGAAAAAAAATGAAAGCCTAATTAAATGAACTACATGACAACCATGTATGCAAGCTTGGTCTGCTGTATTTATTCATTAAACATGCCCGGACGATCACAACATTTTGATTACGGGAAAAATGACCTTTACTAGGTGGGAGATTTGGATCTTTATCGATGTTAATAAAGGGTGTATTATCCTTTTATCATTGTGATTGATCTTCTGGACAGTGGTTTATATGGTGTCTTTATAATTTGCAGAGGAGAAGAAACAAAAGGTTTCCGAAATAATAGCTGGAACAGATGAAGCTGATGTTTTGGTAATATGTTGGATGTCTTTTTGTTATTATTATTATTACTTTTTTTTGTCTTGCTGAAAAGGTTGTTTCGATGTTTGGGTTTGTGATAAATTTTTGCCCTTGTTTTTGACAGCTACGGAAAATGGATCTTGAGGCAAGGAGTTTACAGCCAAGTTTAAAGGCCATACTGCTTTCGAAGTTAAGGGAATACAAGTCTGATCTGAATAAGTTGAAAAGGGAAGTAAAAAAAATTACATCAACTAATGTTTATCAGGCTGCCCACGAAGAGCTGTTGGAGTCTGGAATGGCAGGTTCACATAAGGTACTTCTGGATTTTAAAATTTGGACCTTTTTGGGCTTAGTTTGGCCCCCACGTGGTGCTTCTCCTTTTTTAAAGCCCAATTTCATGTTAATTTATTTGGTAACTAGTTTATGAGCTTTGCAAAAATTAAACTTAGGGCTTTTTTGGAGGGAGCTTTTAAAAGCTCTAGAATGGAGCTTTTAAAAGCTCAAGGTTGCTTTTTGGTTTCATGATGTCTTTTTGAAGAGTAGTGTGTCACTTGTATAAAATTATCAAAGAACTTAGTAATAAATTTCATAAGCTCCTTTTAAAAAGCCACATGGGGGCCAAACTAAGCCTTGGTTGTGAATGTCCATGGCTTATGATGTTACTGCACGAGTTTGTGGTGGAATTTGTGTGTCATAGAGTTGTAGAACTAGCCATAGGAATTGAGGTGATATGGTTGGTAGTGACTTTATATTACGTTTGGACTGCATATTTTCTAGTTGTCATATACTGGTGTATGACAAGTTTGTTAGTTTAATTATGATAATTGTTCGTTTATTAAAGAATTAAATGTATTTGGTTTCATAAATTTTGAAGTGACATCTTAATCTGGTGAATAGTATTCATTGAGGTATGTTGAGATTTGTGGAATTGTTTTTGTGATTGTTCCAGCCACCGACTTTTTTTTTGTTTATTTCAACTGTGGCTCCAACGAGTTGAGCTTTATTCATGTTTTTTAGGATAAAATTGGTTGGAATCATTCTAGGTGTTTAGGAAAGTCCAAACTCCTCTGAGCAAACGTTTGGTCCCTGAGCACTGGTCTGAAGAACATTTGCTTAAATGGTGGTTCAGTTTGGTGGTGTTGATTTTTCAATGAGTCTTTTGTGTTATGTGTTATTTATCATAGAATCATACATGCATCTAGTGTTGAATTAAGAATGTAGTTGGCTTGATTTTCTCGGTAAGCAACTCAAAATATTTTCTATATGTAATTTTTTTTATTTTTTTATTATGATTAATTGTTGAGATTTATTCCCTATGCATTTACCACTTGATCGTTGAGAGTTATCACTGTGACTGCGATTTATGAGCCTTGTGGAAGTGAAAATAATAACTGCCCTCGGTGATAGTGCTACTACTCTGCCATCCATCTCCAATCCATACTCCAATTTGTACTCAAATTTTCACTAAATTTGAGTAAAAACTTCATTTGATACGAAGATCTCCAATGGTTTTACTCAAATCTTCTTATAGTAGTAACTTCCCATCAACAAGGTATAAAATTGGAGTAAGAGCATCTCCAACCTACTACATCATGCCCAAACTAGATCAAATTTGAGTAAAAGTCGAAAAAAAAAATCGCCACCCTCCAACTCTTTACTCAAACTCATACCCAATTTGAATATGTCCATAGTATTTGCGTATATGGGTTTAAGTCTGAGTAAAACTCAATTAGTCAATTTAATTTGGGTTTGAGTCATGGATTGGAAGAGATTTTTGCCCAATTTTAGATTTGGTATGGGTTCTGAGCAATGTAGCATGGACACGGACATACCGACACGGATACGACACAACATGGGCATGTCGACACGGACAAAATCCTAAAGCATTGCATGTTGACATCGGAGGAAAAGTGTCTGTGAAGTGTCATGTCCATGCGTTGGACATGGCGCGACACTCAGCACGTTACCTTCTTAGAAGTGTCGGTGCTTTCTAGGTTCTGAGTCTTCTAGCTAAGGGTTGGAGATGCCCTTACAAGTTGTACGTCAAACTCTAGGATGCTGTTTTTTTGTCTCCCTATCTTCCCACGACTGCAAGTTTCAACGTTTGGATGGTGTTTTTCTTCTCTCTTTTTGCCCCAAAATAGAAGTCTCTTCGTTTTTGATAGTCCCATTCATTGAAAAAATATAGTGTGGTTATTGCTCATTTTGGAATTTTTGGTTTATGGCACAGGCTTCTTCAGATCAAAGAGAAAGGTTGGCAATGTCAACCGAGAGATTAGATCAGTCAAGTGACAGAATCAGGGAGAGCAGAAGAACCGTGCTGGAGACAGAAGAGCTTGGTGTCTCAATCCTTGAAGATTTGCATCAGCAACGCGAGACTCTCTTACATTCCCATAAAAAGGTATATAACATTGGCTGGATATTATCTCTCTTAATTCTCATTATTTATCAGCTTAATTTTTCTCCCCATTGTGCTAATCTTTACTAAGCTGTTTCGAGAACAAATCATAGACTCCAATATGAGTTCTTTTGTAATCCTTCCATTTCAGGTGTACACCCAATTTGTGGAGAAAATATTCAATATCACGGGTGTACCACATCATATGGCGGATGTGGTATCACCAGTAAATGAGAAGCTGCCATGTGCTTGAGAGAAGTTATTCAGTGTATCCGTCGCACAACGTCCACATACTGATGTGGCATGATATTTTAATCTAAACCATACACCTGCCCCCTATTTCCAGTGGGGTCATGACAAGCAAAGTGCTTGTCATGACCCCACTGGAAATAGGGGGCAGGTGTATAGTCTAGATGCTGATGTGGTGCGACGGTTACACTGAATAATTTCTCTTGGTATTTAGTTGTTCAATTAAGAGAAGATAATTGGTTGGTGACACCACGTAGGCTTGATGTCGTGGTATCACTGTTATATTGAATATTTTCTCCAGTTTGTGCATGCTGCAGAAGCTAAGCATGTAAACGTGGCCTGTTTGCCCCGCCCCGCCCGGGTTTGGGCAGACTCGGGATGACAGGCTTGGGGAATTTGGTTGGGTCAGGGCCGTCAGGCTTGATGTGCCGAAGACCCAAACCCCACCTGCTGGTCTAGTCCTAGCTTTGGCTGTTTTTTGGCCGTTGCAAAGATTTTTACTTGATGTGCTGAAGACCCAAACCCCACCTCCTGGTCTAGACCTAGCTTTGGGTGTTTTTTGGCCGTTGCAAAGATTTTTACTTTTTTCCAAAGATAAACATGAGTGCATAGTAAATTGAATAAATGTAGATGTGGATAGGAGATATAACAAATGTAGATGTTATTAGATAAACACAAATAAAATATAAAAACTCGTTTTGGACTGAAAAATGAAAATTTGGGTGGGCTTCAGCCTGCTCTCGGTCTGGGCTTTGTTTTACATGCCTAGCCGTAGCCACGGTGGGGACGTTGATTCACCTTTTTCTTTCTTTTGCAGCTTCATGGGGTAGATGACGCTATTGACAAGAGTAAGAAAATCTTAACTGCTATGTCTCGAAGGATTAGCAGGAACAAATGGATCATTGGCTCCGTAATCGCAGCTCTTGTCCTCGCAATAATCTTGATCCTATATTTTAAGCTTTCTCATAATTAACTGGCACACCTTCCTCTATGCTATATTTGAAGCTTTCTCAGCCTTTTCCCCCCTCGTTTGAAAAAGGTGTGCATGTTATGAACCACCTTTATGGTGACTTGATTTGTATCATATGTATGTGTACTGCAATTTAAGGTAAATATTGATACATTTACACCCTTTCCGATTGCATTACATCAATCTGGTAGCTCCTAGCCGACATGCAGCAGTTTTAACTGAATTTAGTCATAGTTTTATCCCTAAAGTTGTTCCAAGAATCTTAATTATAAAAATATAGTGCTGATGAGAATAAAAAACAGTTGATTCGTGTTCTCTCAGCTTATATGATTCACATAGGAGAGGGATAGATACATTGTGGTTTATGGTGAGAGGATCTAAAGTGAATTGGATTGCGTGAACTTACCCAGTGAACTGACTTTTAATTCTAAAAGAACCTTTTTTGCTCCACTAACCCGTGCGCCCTGCTGACCTGCGGATTCATTTAGGCTTAAAAGTCAATTCACTGGGTAAGTTCACTCAACTCAGTTCACTTTAGATCCTCACTGGTAGTTTATGTATCTTGGATTCTTGTTTTTGTGAGATTGTTATGTGCCCCAAGAGTTATTCATAAAATATAAAGAGCATTTTTGTTTAGCCAAATGTTGCTCACCTAACTCTTTCATTGGCCAATGCAGTGGGACTTAGGATTTTACACTATTAACTAATTCTTATTTAATCTTGTGTCTCATTGCATTGGCCAATGAGAGAGTTAGGTGAGCAATTTTTGGGTGAGCATAAATGCATTCTAAAATATAGTGATAAATAAATTTGAAAACATAAGAAATAATAACTAAGCATGGAGGGAAACACTGGAAAAAATATGAGAAACTTAATTTTTCTTTTTGTCTAATGATTCTCTTACTTCCCTCACTAAATCAGTAAACCAAACAAAATTTAGTAATGATTGATAACTGTAATTTGTAAAACTCGGACCAATGGCAAAACAATAAATGTGTGTTTGGGAGCCTTTGGGTTTAAAAATCAACACTACTAATAATATAGTGCTTAGAATTTGAGGGTGTTAGACAGTGGCCTACTTTTTCTATGTTTACAATTAAATGTCATTTTATTATGATTGGTGTTAAAAATAGTTTTACTGCACAATTGAGGCATATGTGCACTCTTTTCTTTTTGGATTGTGGCATTGTGCCCATGATCGTGGGCAATTCCAAGTATCTTATAGGATAAATTAGATTTTACATTTTGATAGTTTTGGTGTGAAAATTTTCTACAATTTTTGACGAAAATCGGTCATGTGATGCACATGTAAGGTATTATTAGGGGCATAATAGAAAATTTATTTAGAGAAATTACATTTTACACACCTAAAATGAACATAAATCAGTCAAAAAATGTAAGAAAATTTGATAAATGGGTTGTATTAAACCTAAACTGAAACTCTAAGAATTAAAGTGACAAAATTGGAATTATATGGACCAAAGTGAAATTATACCCAAACTATAAGGGTGCAAATGTACCTTACCTTGTCTTATATATATATATATATATATATGAACATTTAGATACTTTAATGCATGTTTGGAAAGTTAAAGACCCGGTAGTTCTATAAATTCAAATGTTTGTGGCGAGTATTAATTATTATACAAAAATAATAACTTTATAAAAATGATTCGTTATCAAACTAACATACCATTTAATTCATAGAAAATGAAATTGGAATTGAACCATATTCAAATACTACTCCAAATAGTAGCAAAAAAGCCTTCAGTAAGAGAAGAATAGGAAATAGTCTCTCTCTTGCCTCTGGATCCTCGGTAGGGAGGTAGCGGCTGCTCCTCGACAGCACCTCACATTTTATTTGTTTTGTTTTGTTTTTTTACATAAATAAAATAAAATAATTTATGTCGTACTGCAAGCACCACGGTGATGCCGGTGACTGAGCAATCGCTACCAACGATCCAAAATCCTCTCTCTTCCTCATGTGAGGATTCTCGCCAATGCGGAGCCACAGAACTACACGATAAGTTTTTTTCATCTTTAGGATGTAGTTCTGCCAAAGCCACGTAAGCACTACCAAGATACTATGCCCTTGGCCTTGCAGCGGAGGATCCTGACTCGTGACTCGTCCGTTTCGCCCATATTCAGTTATGGCAAGTGAAGAAAGTCAAATCTGCCAACTTCCAAGCTCTCAACCCCCCCCCCCCCCCCCCCCCCCCGCCAGACCTATTCTGTTGATTTAAAAAGTTCCCAATTTTTTGGAGAAAAACAATCAAATAATGGCGATTGAAGAGGAGTTCATTTGATTTGGGTGAATCAAACACCCAATGCACAGATCATCCACTCAAGAGCAGCTCTCTAGGTGGGATCTGTGTGTTTTGTCTCCAAGAAAAGCTCAGGAAATTAGTCTCATCCTCTTTCCCCAAATCCATTGTCCCAAACTCATCTTCATCGCCTTCTTTCAAATCTGAATTTACAATTCCAGTCAGACCCACCTCGATTTCATCGTCAATCACACGACAACGATTTTCAGAATCGTAAGTAATATTGCTCGAGGAGGACTCGGATTTCAGTTTTATTGAACCAAAAGACAAAGAAAAAACAGAAAGAGTCGAAAATGGTGGATCAGGGTTAGAATGCCATTAGTTTTGCAGTCGACTGCGATTTCTCACTGGTGGGGACATTTTTTTTTAGAGGAAGGTGATAGATATAGTGATATATATAGTCCTCGGAAAAAAGGGTTCGGTCATTTTTGCATCTCTCGAACCAATCATCAAATGGTAGAAAATTTGATAAGAGTTTTAGAGATCTTAGCTATGGTGGGTCAAGCTCGGTGGTGGACGAGAACGACGACGAATCTTCGACGAGCTTTGATCTTCTTCTGCGTCTTCTAGGATTTTATGAGGTGTTTTTCTGAACTGGGGAGGGAGGGATTTAGAATTAATTAGAAAAATGGGGACTAGGGAGGGTTTTATGAGGTGTTTTTCTAAACTGGGAGGGAAGGGTTTTATGAGCTTTGATCTTCTCCTGCTTCTTTTGTTACACTTTGTTTGACAAATTAGTGAAAGAGAGAGAAAGGGGAGGGAGAAGAGGGGTAAGAAAGTCAGAACAATAAATTGGGCAGGCATCTCGTTAAGCTATTGACGGCAAATATAACGGAGGGGGTGTAAGTGAAAAATAGGAAAACTTAAGAGGGTCAGTTTGTTAAAAAAAAAAAAGATGAGAGGGTATTAGTGAAAATTGGTCATAGAGGGGTGTTTACATAATTTACCCCCCAAAAAAGTGAAGAAAGTTCGTTGCAGCACAAATTTTTTTTTTGATCACTTACCTGGGGGAACGCGCGCACACACACATCCACACACACAACCCAAGCAAGATATACCCCAACAGATCTCTACAGACTAGGGAATAGGGCCAGTTCTATAATGCAAGAGGAGGAGAAAATCTCCTCCCCACTCCCCCTGGGGAGATTCGAACCACTTGAGAGAGGTGGAGTGATGCCACTAGACCAAAGTGCTCTTGGCGTTGCAGCACAATTTTTGAAGCTGCGAGTTAGACTCGTGACTCGTCCGTTTCGGCCAGATTCAGTTCTGGGGGACCCACGTCGGAAGGAAGGGAAAAATATCAGCGGGAACTGAATATTCACACGAAACACACTTTCCCTTCTCCTTCCGTCCTTCCTTCCCCACAAACCTCTGTTTGTTTTGTTTCCCCAGTGTCTCTTTTCTTCACGCACCTTAACATCTGATCTCCCTCAAAAACTCTCTCTCTCTCTCTCTCTCTCTCTCACACACACACACACACACACACGAACAAATCGAAATTGGAATCATTTGTTTGCGCAGAACCTTCACACCATCAGATCAGGAAAACGCGCGCACACACACACACACACAAAAAAAAAATTACAAACAACATCATCACATCGCCATGGATTCTCTCTCATCCGTCATCCTCCCTCCGACTACCAATCCCCTCCGCCACCACCGCCGACGGCGAATCTCCGTCCTCTCTCACCCGAGACACCGCCACCGCCTCTCTGCTCTCTCCTCCTTTTTAACCCTCCCCTGCCCCCCTCCTCAACCTCAACCTCAACCTTCTAGTAGTAAAAAATTCGGAGGGATTGTATGCAAATCAGGCGCCGGAGGAGTAGACGAAGAAGACGGCGACGGTTATCGGAGAGACGAGATGGAGAGGGCACTCCACTTGGACGGAACTATTCCGGGCACTCCCGATGAGTTCGTCAAGCGAGTCTCGTCTCGTGCTTACGATATGCGTAGAAACCTCCATCAAACATTTGATAGCAGCAGCTACGATGGTATTATTTATATGTTTAATTCATCCATCGATTAGTTCCATTTGATTACTGTTTTGCCTAAGATCATATTGTATCTATATTATTGTTATTAGGCGCCCTAGTTAAGTATTGAGATAACCTTGGCAATCCATGCGTTGGTGTTTGTCTCCTAGGGTTTATTTATTTTTTTTTGTTGCAAATATTCATCTTCATATGGTGCTTATCATCACGCATTGCTTTCGTGCCCTTTAGCATGCAAAAAGCAGTGAAATTGCCCTGTTTTGTTAATACTCTTGCACTGAGTGTTGCTGATATTTTCGGTGGCATTTGTTCTTCAGCATCAAGTAGAAGATATTTTGAAATTCTTACATTATTAGAACTATTTAGAAGCTTATTGCATAATGGTAATGTACTGTCTAATTATCTACGTACTAAACAAACATATCCAGTTAGCAAACTAGATCTTTTTCACTTTTTTTGAACTATTCCTACTAATGGTTCGCTATAGAAAATGATTCAAACTTTGCAATGAACATCAAACATAAATCATCCCATATCTGCAAAGATAAATGGGTTTTAACTTGTATGTGGATAATGGATATGCTAGAGAAGAAGGTTGAATCTCGTGAGGAGTAGAGTGTAGACACGGAACATTTGAATAATAATAAAATTGGGTATCAGTATGACAGTACCCACATGTAAGCACATGTGTCATGTTTGTTTATATGTATGTATGTGTCCAAATATATCTATATTAGATAGAACTGGTTACCCATAAAAACAAGTGGATTACCTTTTTTCTATGCTCCTCCTGATACTGAGGTTTTGCCTCAACTTTCTCTTGTAGCTTAGGTACCCAATGGAAGGGGCTGCAAAAATAATATTGGGGTTTGATGACTATTCTTTCACATGGTTTGGGTGAATTACGAATATGGAATTCGCAATGTTAAGTGCGACTTGAATGTTACGAATGTAGATTTAAGATTTCATGGTAATGTATGTGTATCTGATGGGGCAATTGTGTAAATGACATGTCTTTGTCTGTATGTACTAGGTTTCACTTATCTGGTATTTCATCAGAGATACTGTTCTATTTTTTCCATCTATTGGTGGACCTTGCTATTTGAAAAACTCTTTGCTCTTAGCAACATCTTCATGTTCTTGCATGATGTGATTGTCCATGTCTCTTGTGGTGAAACCCACAAATTTCACATGACTTAGCGACATTCCCATGATGCCTGTTGCCCTGTTTCTTCTCTCAGTGAAGCCTCACGAGTTCTTGTTCTTGTTCTTGTTCTTGTTCTTCTTCTTCTTCTTCTTCTTCTTTTTCAGTACTGGAAGCCAACCCATGGAGAGAAACGTCAAAGCCTGTGTATGTACTAACCCACACAGAAAATCAATTATGCACAATGAAAACAAGAAGAAACCGCAGGTATGGTGGTTTTTTTGTTGTATTTTATGGAGATATTGTTAGCATAGCCCAGCTCATAATATGTAATGTGACAGCGAAGTTGAAAGAGAGCTTGGATTATTATTTTCCAAAGGGGGAAAGTGGAGATCTGGAATCGGGAATCAGGCCAAGCAGTCAGGACTGTCAGGTGCTGGCACAAAGTTTCAGATGCTTGTTGAGGATATCAGCGATGGAGTACTTGTAAGTTCCTACATCTATTCTTGGTCTAAAATTCACTGGTTAATTCCAAGGCTGCTTGTGTACAATGATATCTCGGAAGTGCGAAGGCAGGGTCCTAAGATCCTGAGGTCTACTGCCGTGTAAGAACTATAAGTCTTAGTAAGGTTATCAGGGAATCCACTAGATATTAGTAAAGAATGATTAGTGAAAGGAGGAAATCATGGTGGTGGTGTTTGTACGTGTTGCATGTGTTAAGGTCTTTTGACTTTTAGAAATGAGTGGCTCTGTAAAAAGCAAATTTGGGAGGAAGGATTTTAGTAGTGAAAGGCTTCAAAAGGTTGAATTAAGGCTCTACATGTTTGATTCTTCTTTGAGTGTGTTTCATGCTATTAGGGAAGTGGATGATTCCCTTTTAAATAGTATAGCATTTAGAAGTATTGGAATAATAAACCGGATCGATTGTAAGAGATTGGTGAGATAAGCCAATTTCAAAACTTCATTGTCAGCTATGTGTGATGTCTGCTACTTGGCCTCATTATAATGGTGGTTTATAATCTAAACCCAGTGGGTAAGTTGATAATTTCTCAAGGTACTTTCAAATAAAAGCAAGGCCAGTGGAAAAGGGCCTGAAGGCTAAGCAGGCGTGGATATTTTTCCTGCCTAATGGTTAAAGCTAAAACCAACTCAAATTATGATAACAGTACAAAACGTGTGAAGTGTATCATTGCTTTGACAGGCTAGCTGTTAGAATAATCACTTTTTGGATTAAGAGATTATTATTTTTTAATTATAAAAAAGCTACAAATTGGGTCTTTTAATTATTTAAAAAACTGTTTTTGTATCTTTAAAAAGGAATCAGTTTTTCAAAAAGATGTTCAAAAGCTAAGCTTTTAAAACAATTTATAAGTCTTCGTTTGCCCTGAAGAATCTATTCGAAAAGGGCTCTTATATATTCTCTTAGATTGTTAGAATACAACTTTTTTTAGAATAGGAGCTTATTTTGTTTGATTTCTTCTTCAATTTATAAATTTAGTGGTTAAATTGTTGTTATAGGTGTTTGAGGATGAGAATGAAGCTGCCAAATATTGTGACTTACTACAGGGAGGAAGTCAGGGTTGTGAAGGAATTGCTGAGATCGACGCCTCCTCAGTAAGAAACACAGCAATCTTCAAACACGTATATAATTAAGTTCACCATTTCTAAGCTTTTTTCCCCCTACTTTCTCTGCAGGTATTTGATCTTTGCCGTAAGATGAAGGCTCTTGCGGTTCTATTTCGCAGAGGAAGAACACATCCTCTACCTGAAAGCCTCAAGCTTAACTTGAGAGCCCGTAAGCGCTCCCTTGAAGACCAAGAAGGCTTAATGTGAAGTTTCTCTTGTTTGTGTTCAAGGGATTGTATATCTTATATTTGTATATCTTATAATTTATACATATGCCACTGTAATATAATTCTTTTTACTCAATATATATTAAACTACAGGCATAACTGCATGCAACTCTTACAGCAGGAGAGTACTACAGTGCTCTCAGTGCAGTTCAAACAAAGTGAACTGTACTAAACTGCATGCATTCGTTTTCTCTTATTTGACTGCATTGAGAGCACTGTACTGAACTTGCTCTCCCTTAAAACATCAGATTTGGAGAAATAATTTCGTGACCATCGTACAATGTGATGGTTACCAATTTATCAGGTGGGACTCACATGAGAAAATTTCTCCATTGTCTGAGGTTTTACCATTTAAACGGACTGAACGCACACTGTATATTGTATCGTCTTTGGAACAAAGGTATGTGATTATAGCAACAAAAGTTTTTACAGGCATCTTTAGTACTCATTGTGTGGGACCAATTAATTTCATCACCCTTGGTTCACTAATCTGACAATAATAATGAGTTAGTTTTGCTTTTAGTTTCTTCTTCTTCTCTCTTTTTCTTCTTTTTTATTTTTTATTTTTATTTTTTTATTTGTGGGCTAAGGATCAGGAAATTTATGCATATGTATAGGTGGTGTTATGCTTCTCGAATTTTGTATCCCAGATATGGTTTTCAACATTTTTGGGATACCACTTTTAATAATGGTGGATTACTTCAATATCGTCTAATAAAACTCGAGTGATCTTTTATCACACGGGCTCAGAGCGATTTTGGGAAGGATTCGTATGTTCTTTTCATTTTCCACCCATCAAATGTGAAGCAAATTAGCTTTAGAAAACAACAAAAGAAGAAGAAGACAACGTTGAAATTTCTAATTACTACAAGAATGAATTTTAATTTTGCAACCGGCAAGCTTGGGTAGTCGAGTTACACATGAAGGCTAGGGATTCAAAACTCCCTAAAAATTGAAGTAAGATAGTTGAAGGGACTTAAGTGGTACTTGTGCGGTACACATTTTGTGTTCTGATCAAATAATAATAAGTAAATCACCAGAAATATTAATGGGATCTCGAAGTCACGGAACACAGTCTTGAAGATTTGTCCTCACGAAGAAAACAAAAGAAGAAGACACTTCAATGTTGGATGCCACGTGATATATAAGGCTGGAAAATTGCCTCCAATTCTACAAAAGAAAAGTAGGCAATGTAAGACAAAATTGTTCTATGGGTAATTATACTTACACCCCCTTGTGTTTTTGGCAATTTTTTCTCACCTCTTGTGTTTTAAATTTTGTCACTAATACTCCATGTGATTCAAATCAGAGTGTTAACGGTGAGTTTTTTTACCCAATTTAACAGTGTAGAACTTGGGAGCCCTAATTTGAAGGACTAAATGTCTTTTTTGCCCTGAAAATAACATTAAAAAGGAGATAAGTTTTAAGCCATTTGTTTGGGATAAAGCACATGACCTATACCAAGATGACCATAGAGAATGTCAAAGCTTCTTCCTCATCCTAGGTTTCTCCTCAAATGGATTGAATTAAACAATTTCCATTCTTAACACTGTTGTGAATAATTTGAGGATAATTTGGTCATTCTAACTTACTCTATTAGCAATTTTAACGGTTATACTTTAGTCTGAACCACTTAGACTTTCTGATAAGACGGTTAGGATCATTCCAAACTTGCGAATATTGGTTTGCCGCCAATGCAAAGGCTGGCCCAACATTTGGACGGTCCAGATTGATGACCATGTCTAAGGATGGTTGGGTTAGGTTATATAGGTACCATCAATTCTTAACCTTGCCAAAACTGTCATGGCTCAATCATGTATAGGACGTACCAATGCCTCATACAAGGGTGAATGTTTGTGATAAATTTATCCAACTAATAAGAGGTGTCATGAAGGATTTGACACGGCAAGACACTTAAATAAGAGGGAGGTGATGCAGGGACAGTTATTAGCAGTTTGCCATTTACTCAATTTAAAATGTAAACCATTAAGGGACACGTGTTGATTATTTAAAGAATAACTGAAAACATGTGTCAACCCAAAACAGCACCACGTGAATGAGCATTTATCAGTTAGAAGAAGGATCATTCTGCAGAAGTTAATAGGAGGTCTCGACAATTATAAATAGAGAAAGTCTATGATCAGAAAGAGATCTCTCGATCAACGTCAACCAATACATTTCTATACATTTACAAATATTGTACTTTTATCAATACTTTTAGAGTTCGAATTAGAACACCTTCGAAGTTATCTTCAAGGTTAGATTGTAGTTTATTTTACTTAATAAAATAGTCTGTTTCTTTACTATTTTCATTTGCTGTTCTTTGATAGGAGTAGTTATATATTACTTAGTTCGAAATTCTTTAATAGTCATATTTTTACACGTTTAAAGTCCTTGTTAAGGCATCGAGCGTTACCACAATCTCTCTGGTGAGGTGCAGTTTGGATACTAATTACATCACACACATTGGCAATTTGCTTGCCTGGCACGCTCGCACTTATATTTTATATCCTTAGAGGAATTTTCAACCAAACATTTTTGGCACGCCCGGTGGAACTCTAGTGTCAAAAGATGACAAACAGAAACCTTCGAAGCAATAGGTCTGTGGATAATGCCAATACTGGTGTTAATAATGCTGAAATTGGTGGTTCTTCACACCAAGATCCACAAAGCAGTAACACTAGGATTCATGTGAATAATGAAGACCCAGAAATAGAAGTTGAAAATTTGAATCCAATTCCAAACAATGGAAATATTGGTTCAGAAGTTCAGCATTATTTGGTGAATCAGTTGACACCAGTGTTTGATCATTTGGGAAACATGATTTAGAATGTTAATACTCTGATCACTTCCCTTAACAATAACATACCACACTTTACACTAGTAGTGGTGCCAAGTAGAAATCCTTTTGTGATTTGACAAAATGGAAGAGATTATACTCATGGCTTATTTCAGCCAAATCCTTCGATTCATGCAAATTGGGCTCCTTTTAGGCCTAATTCACAAGAAAACTTCTATATGGATGTCTCTAATCCTATTACCCCAATGTTCGAAGGGATGCATGGATATCATTGTTAGGGATATATACTAATAGCCATGTGTAGTTGATTTATTCATTTAATAAAATAAGTTATTCCATTTTTATGAGAATCTGTGTGGGCAATATTTGTATTATATTATTTATTTAATATTATGCATGTGTGTCTCTCATTCTACATAGTAGGTGATTTGGTGTGTAGAGTTCGGCTTACACACGGAAAATTAGACCATTAGATATTGTAGAATGTAAGATTTTGATTTATAGTCTTAGATGAGATTGGACACACCATCGGTAGGACTGCAGCATGGTGTTATAGTATGTAGGTTTGTCTTGACTATGAAAAACGGTATAGTTTCAACTCACTATGCTGGTACACTTTGTATATTAAACGGGATCGACTTGGGATAATTATCTTTATACTGACTTATAAGATAATTAATACCTCATAGCTCTTATGAGTGCTTATGCTTTAAATCATAAGTTAATTTGTAGACACGTGCATTTGATATTTACACTTTGATCTGTAAAATGGTGAGATCCTTAAATGAGTCAATATCTCATTGGATTGGGTGACAATATTGATTGTGTGGTGGATATAAATTAATGATGGAATCCATGTCTCAATTTTGGGATTGATGATATCCCCTTGAGAAAGCATATAAGTTTTGATTATGTCAACAAATGGATTTTGTATCCAACATATCAAATAAGTTAAGCAGAGGATCTCAAGAAATTTTAATAGATTAATTAAATATGGTTGTCAGTAATTATATTTAATTAATAGATATCTGTAATCTTAACATGGGGAGATAATAAGCATTTAATAACATGGAGTTCGAAATATATTTTTTAGATAAGGGTAGGAGTGCAATTATAATTCTTTAGTAGTATGAATTATAATTTATGAAAATAGGAATCTGATTTAGTTCGAATTGAGGTGTCCTAATTCCATAAGGAAGCATATTCCTTATTGACTTCTTATGATCCCTATCATAGCCTATATATATGCTGCTTGGGCTCTCCTCTAAGTTTGCGTTTTTCTATCAAGAGTATTATAACTCAGAATAGAAAAGAGAGCGTAAAAGAGGGAGAGTAGAAAACAGAAAGTATTTCGATAGAGCTGACCCTCAGTTCGATATTCTGGCAGCAAAGGAATATGGTAGAAGATCGTGAGCTGTTATCGAGCCCGTGCTCTTGATTCGTCTACTACAGCAATCCGTTTGCAGTTCAAGGTAACTCTAGTTCCGCCTTTGTAGGGTTATTGTAGCTTTCACGTAAATTTTTGCAGTACCAACTTATACGCGCTGTCAACGTATTCTGGGAATGCAGTTTTCCTAACAATCATATAGGACATTGTCAAGATCATATGTATAAACCAATGAATGTCGAAGAACCTAGGCCAAGGGAAACATAACAGGCCAAAATAGGAGAACAAAAAACAATCCTATATTTAAACCAGATCCTACTGGAATAGGTGTTGGTAGAAAAAACGAAAATTCTAGGAGGATGGATAATGTTCCTCAACCACCTCCAATACCAGTAATGAACCCTCCTATGGGCCAACTAAGTTATCAACAACCACCCAACATGGTTGAGAGAAATGACATAATTAATTTAATCCATGAAGTTTGTGAACCCATGGCTCGGGGGGGTACAAATTGTTGGAATATTTTAATAAAAAAATAATTTTTATCTAAATTTTTTTGGGAGTTTTATACTCATTATTGAGTGTTTTATTATCTGATGAACTAATGAGGCTTATTAGTGGGTGTTATACACCATTATGCATAAAAAGTTATTGGATTGGTTTATTAGCCCACATATTACACATGTGATTATTGGGGCTAGTTAATTGGGCTTAAACCTCAATTAGTATGAGTTTTCCAACGGACATATTCTTAAGCCTATAAATATAAGGCTTGGGGCATATTATTTAAATAACACATGCAATATGATGATTATAAGTCCATGAGATGGAATAGTGCTAATATAATATACTACTTGTTTTACTATGTGTATATATATTGTATTTTATATTTGGGCAAATAAGGTACTGGGAGAAGCTTCGGTCTCCCCAAATTGTGTAGATTGGGGATGATCACAATCTAGAGCTGGTTGTAGTATCCTGGAGACTACGTGTTATTCTCCTACACCGGTGACTACCGTGAGAGGCGCGAATCGTCTTAAAGAGAGCGACCTAGTCCGCACTCAACCCAACTATGTGACTTTTTGTGGTACAATATTCCAAGCGATGTCATACCATTTCGAGGTAACATTATGCGATTCGCGATTTGATAAGAAAATTTATTTTTTTGTTGTTATTTAATTATTATTTTCTTAATGAATATTTGTGTTTTGGAGGTAAGTCCCCAACAATTTTAAGACGATTTAGCCTATGAAATTTATTTGTATCAAATTGAATGTGTGAAGTGAAAATGTGTTAAGTGACAAATTTTGAAAAGTGACAAATTCAAGAATCAATACATGGACATGGTAATGATGATCTCCTGGATATGGTGAGTATATGGCAAGTGTAACTATTTCTATGCTAAAGGTACTTTAAGTGTGTCTTTCTACACTTTGTTTGTGAGGTATGTTTTTTTTTTTAAATAGTTCTATGCTAAAGGTACTTTGAGTGTGTCTTTCTACACTTTGTTTGTGAGGTATGTTTTTTAACAAAAAAAAAAAAATAGCTTCAAAAAATGATAGACTAAATAGATGAGGGAAATAGTGGGTGTTCAACGTACGTATGTATAAAGGATAACTATGTGATTTTTTATTTTGATATGAAAAATTATGCTTGAAAGAATTTCTAGATTGTCCAAAAATAAAAAATAAATAAGAGAATTCTTAAAAATTAGTGGGTTTTAAAGTACTTTCTAGAGTTTTTCTTATAGCATATAGCATTATAATTAAGTTAGTACATACTTAGTCTTGCCGTATTGTACATTCATTTGTCTATATAAGATAAATGACATACAATAATAACAATGAGTATATAGAATTAGTGGGAGCATGTGTATCACTAGAGTTTGTGAACATTTATATGCTTTTACCTTATGTTAGATTGTTTTAATAAAAAAAAATAGTATTACTTGTTATTTGATTTGGAGTAGATGTAGTATGATTGCTTTTACCTACGGTTTATAGCCATTCAAAGTTGGCTTTGACATTTACATTACAAACGGATATACAAGTATTTATGGGGGAACTGTTTCAGCCGTTGGTGTTCAACAGTCACATGTTTTATGCTTTATGGAGTCTTTAAGCATGTTATATATGAAGCTCTTAAGTTGCAAAAAGGTAAGGATATATATATATATATATTCGTGTATTTAATGTTATGGGTATGAGATTGGGAGTTCGCTTCTTTGTCTTTCTTGAGGTTACTTTATACCCATATGATTTTCATCCAGTGAGAAATATGTATATATATATATATATCAATAATATTTCAATTGCTAAGACTAAAGTTAAATACCTTATTATACTGCCATTTGAACAAATTGATTTACCAATCAATAGTTGTTCTATTTTGAGAAAATTTGAGACTATGAGATTTTGTGAGAAGAAAAGAGTCCATGATCTTTGGGAAATTAGTTCGCAAGTTTGATTTCTCTTTATCAGATGAACATCAACCTCAGTTACCATAATACAAAATTATACTGGTGAAGTAATTATTTTGGTGTGCAATATTTTTTAGAATTTCAAATAATTTTTGAGATTGTGAATGTATGGTTTTTGGATCTGCTAAAAAAGAAGGGTATATTCATTTTGAGAGGAAGTTCATGTTTTTATAAAACATTTTGAAAAAAAAATGTGTAATTTGATATGTGTATTTATTTTGCTGAAAAAAGTGAGTTAGTATTTTAAATGATTGAAGAAATTTTGAGCAATTGGTGAGGTATGATCATTATTTTTTTACCTCCAAATGGTTTTGGTAATGAACCATATATATTTATTTATTGGGTCCAAAATTGTGAGTTACTTCAATTTTTTTTGGTGGTGATGTGGAGAAAAAAAAAATGTTGCCTCAATTTGAAGAGAAGAATCTATTTACTTATTGGTTTTAAAACCATATGTTACCTACCTTTATCATAGTGATTTATGTGGTGATATGCAATTGCAATGATACTTTATTCCGAGGAATAAAAAGATATGTACTTGAAGGTCTAAAAAAATTACAAGTGCACTTACCTTGAGGGTAAAGTGGCATGAGTTGAACTTTTGGTGTTTACAATTAAAAAATTGGCTATTATCTTGTTTAATGGTGGAGTTGAAAAAGTATACAATGATTATTAAACCCACCATATGGCATGTACGTGAAACATATTGGTGGTTAAATATACCTACGGGTGTAAAGAATTATCTATATGGTAGCACCTCCATTGAGGTATCGTGCTGAAATCCAAACCTTTGTTACGTGTTATACACATGTATGAAATTGATTGAGTAAAAAACTCTAGCTAGAGGCAAAAGTTTTGATGTTCATCGAGGGGGATGAGATTTAAGCCCAAAATTGTAATAAATCACCTATGAGGATACACTACACCATTCAGTCAATTTTCTAACACAGAGGTCTTTGGGTTCCTTACGGTAATTCACTGTTACAAATTTGTAACGGTAAATTACCGTTAGAAATATATAAATTCCGTTAGTAATTTTCAACTCTAGCTATTTTAGAATTTTCTAACAATAGCAAAATAAATACTAACGGTAAATTACCATTACAAAATGTTACCTAAATTAATTATTTAAAAGAAAAGATTAAAAGAAAAGGAAAAAAGGAAATTCCACCACTCCACCGTGGTCCTCCCATCGCCACCACTCAACCATCGTCTTCGCACCGCCACCACTCCACCGTGGTCCTCCCGTTGCCTCCACTCCACCATCATTTTCCCGCCGCCTCCACTCCACCATCTTTTCCCGCCGGTCTATCCTCGTCATCTTCCCGCGGATCTGGTTAGTCATCTCTCTCTCTCTCTCACACACACACACATACACACATATACACCAGATCTATCTCTCTCACTCTCTCTCTCTCTCTCTTACACATACACATACACATACACCCCCAGATCTATCACTGTGTATGGTTCATTTTCTTTTTCTCTACTTTTTTTTTCATATGATTTTTTGTTCACTAGTTCCTAGGAACATCTTCAATTGGATTTAATTTTCATATGATTTTTTGGTTAATTCTCCAAAGGTTGAAACCCACGTCCCCAATTGAGCAACATTTTAATTTGGGGTTTTTAGTCTTAGAACACGAATGAAATTCCAACACTATTAGAGTCATTTTTCAATTAGTTCATGACTCAATTCCTGTTATGCTATGATGTTATCCAGAAACATGACCATCAAAATCTTATGTTATTATTGTGAAAGTATATTAACCTTCTGGTAGATCTTAAGAAAAATACACAATTGCTCCAGGAAAAAAACCAGCAGAGTAGAAGTCCTGTGACATGTCTTTTACTGTGTCTGAAACAAAAAAAAAATGCCAAGCTTTACTTCTTCATGTTCACTATTTGATTATTAATGTGGTATGAGTCTCAGAAAATTTAACTCTAAATCTCAAAAAGGAATAGTTTTTTATTATTATTATTATTTTATCTTATATGCACCCAGTAGTGTGGTTAAGAGATATGGTTTGCATATTATTACATATTTTACATGCAACTCGGTTTGATTCCATATATATAGCTATTATTAATTATCAAAAGCCATAGTTGTAAGTTCTTATAATACAGTATGGTAGTACTTCTAAATCCTTACTAGTCTTTCTTTGAAACTAGAGTAGAATAATTAATCATGGCAGGTTGTTTAATAATTAAAATTTGATGCCTACGTAAAATACTAAGTAAACAACAATGACTATGTACTCTTTTTTTTTTCTCCTTTTTTTTGCTAATGACAAGAAGTTCATGTATGTAATAAAACTTTAAAAGGGAAGCAAAATTATCATATTATTTCAATATGGGCTGGGGACTCGAACTCGGGTATGGTGGGATAAGGATTGGTGGATTTGGGGCGATTTGTATTGCCTTTGACTTTTTTGTGCTTAGTCAAAAGTAAAAGTCTTAAGCACAAGGGTATTTGAGAAATTATTAAAATCCAAAATTATTAGTGCGTCACATTTCAACTGAAGCATTTCTGCATCCACTGCAACCCAAACCTGCCTTGGAGCATTAACGTACTTCTAACAAAACTTCTGAATAGACTAATCTATGCATTTTATTTGATCCCAAAATCATGTTTGGACCCAAAATGTGCATTTAAGAAGGGAGTCCAAACAGAGCCTTAACATAATCAGGGACTGTTTTCCTTTTTGTAAATGCGCTTGTCTTTAAAAGAAAATAACAGTTAAAGCCCTGTTTTTATGTTTTGTTTATTCTTCTTCTTCTTATGTAAATGATGAAACATTGAGAAGAAAATGACAACTCTCTTTCTGTTTAAAAGGGGGGTGTGTGTGTGTATGGAACCTACAGATTGATAAATAAACCACAAGAAAATGAAAATTTTGGTGGGTGGAATTAAATATTAACTCCTGAAGTTGCAAGATTGAGTCAGTGATTTGAATTCCTGAATATTTTCCTCGAAGGTTTCTTTTCTTTTCTCTCACTATCTATGGATCAGACAAAGCCTTAGTTTTCTTTGAATTCTCTGAACATTATCATCGATCCATTGCTCTAATGATTTCCTAATTGTCTCTCAAACTTGGTGCATCATGAGGTAAAGCTTTGATTTTATCAGCCATTTTTCAAATATTTTGCTTATTGAGTTACTTTTAATTGGTTTATGTCTCGTCAAGTGTGCTGCATTGCCTTTGCTTGGTGTGCTACACTAGGCAGTGTGCTGCCTTACTTGTACTGCGTGTGCAGCTGGGCAATGTGCTGTAGCTATGTACTACAATCTGCAGCTATATGTTGCACTCTGTGCTGCTGGGCAGTGTGCGTGCAGCCTGTGTGCTGATTGGGGAGGCATGATGAGAGAGAGAGAGAGAGAGAGAGAGAGAGAGAGAGAGAGATGGAGTAGTGTGTGAAGAATTATTGAGAGAAAAGTAAAATTGATTCTCATTAACTAAAATGAAAGCATTTACAGTTTATATGCTATATAGAGAGAGATACAAGAGTAATTTGAAATAACAAACTCTCTCTCATAGAAACAGAATTCTAACAGAATGTTGTAACAGAATTGTAATTGGGAAATCACTGACTCAATATCAGCACATGTCTATATTATACTTAACATCCCCCTTCAAGCTGATAAGGGGAAGCACTATCAGCTTGGCATCAATTTGTCCTTCAAGTACTTGAACCTAGGAGCAGACAAAGCCTTGGTGAATAAGTCTGCCAGTTGATCAACTGAAGAGATGTGAGCAACTTGTAATTGCTTGGTTCCAATCTTCTCTCGGATAAAATGGTAATCAACCTCCACATGCTTAGTTCTAGCATGGAATACAGGGTTTGCAGCAAGTGATAAGGCACTAATATTATCACACCACAGTGTTGGAGTATGAGCCAGAGAGACATGTAAATCAGAGAGAACTTGCTGAATCCATACAACTTCAGCTGCAGTATGAGATAATGCTTTGTACTCAGCTTCAGTGTTGGATTTAGCAATAGTGGGCTGTTTTTTTTGCTGTCCATGAAATCAAATTTGAGCCCAAAAATACACAATAGCCAGTGGTAGACCTTCTATCTATAGAGTCACCAGCCCAGTCTGAGTCTGAATATGCAATCAGTTCAAGAGGACCAGATTGCATATAAATCCCATGATGAATAGTACCTTTAATAAACTTGAGAAGTCTCTTAAGAGCTTGAAAATGGGAAGTAAGAGGATTATGCATATGCTGACAGACTTTGTTAATAGCAAATGAAATATCTGGTCTGGTAATGGTGAGGTATTGTAGAGATCCAACAAGACTTCTGTAGAGTTGTGGATCAGAAAAGGGAGTGTCCTCTGGGGGCAATGAAGGTTTGGTAGCAATAGGAGAAGCTGTAGGTTTACACTCAGCCATTGCGGCTTTGAGTAACAAATCTGAAGCATATTTTGCTTGAGACAAAAACATCCCTTTAGGGTTGTGAGAGACTTCAATCCCTAAGAAGTAGTGAAGGTAACCAAGATCTTTCATAGCAAAGACTGAGCTCATAGATGAAATAAAAGAAGAGATAACTGAGGGATTACTTCCAGTGATTAAAATATCATCAACATAAACTAAAACAATAAGGACCTGATTGGAGGTATGTTGGATAAAGAGAGAGGTATCAGCCGGACTATTCACAAAGTGATGTTGAAGCAAGAACCGGGAGAGAGTAGAGAACCAAGCTCTAGGAGCTTGCTTTAAGCCATACAGAGCTTTATTGAGTTTACAGACATGATTAGGAGCAGATTGATCAATGAATCCTTGTGGTTGAATCATATAAACTTCTTCCTCAAGAGTACCATGGAGAAATGCATTGGATACATCTAGTTGCTTAACTGGCCAATTAAAGTGAAGAGCCAATGTCAACACAAGTCTAATTGTTGGTTGTTTGACTACAGGGCTGAAGGTTTCAAAATAATCCAATCCTTCTGTCTGATGAAACCCTTTGGCAACCAATCTAGCTTTATATCTTCCAAGACTCCCATCAGCATTTTGCTTAACCTTGAAAACCCATTTACAACCTATTACTGGTTTGTCAGCAGGAAGATGAACTAAAGTCCAAGTTCTTTGAGCTATTAAAGCATTGTATTCCTCTGACATAGCTGTTCTCCAAACAGCAGATTTGTAAGCAGTAAGAAAATTAGGGGGTTCAGTGGATAATTCAGTAGATGCAGTGGCTATATTAGCTGAGGGTATGAAAGACAATTTGGGTTTGAAGATCCCAACTTTGGATCTAGTGGTCATTGGGTGATTATTAAGTGTGGAAGAAGAAGTAGAAGGAAGATCACAAGTAGTGGAAGGAAGATCACAAGTAGTAGACATATGAGATGGGTCAGAAGGGACCTGAGTAAATGATCCAGAAGAGACAGTAGATGAGGTTGAGTTAAGAACAAGATTATCATAAAATAGTTGAAAAGTAGAAGAAGAAGATTAGGATGGAAGAGTAGAGAAAGAAGGAGGAGAACTGAAAGGAAATTCAGTCTCAATGAATTGAACATGTCTTGAAGTAAAAACCTGCCCAGTAGCAATGTCAAGGCACCTATATCCCTTAGAATCATAAGAGTATCCCAGAAAAGCACAACACCTAGACTTAGGAGCCAATTTGGAAGACCTATAAGGTAACAACCAAGGAAAGCAGGAACAACCAAAGGCTTTGAACATGGTGAAATCATGAGGAATATGAAACAAAATTTCATAAGGAGTTTTTGAATTCAGATTAAGAGATGGTAATCTATTGATGAGAAAGGTAGAAGTTAAGATTGCATCAACCCAATATTTCAAAGGCATAGAAGAGTGAGAAAGAAGTGCCAATGTAGTCTCAATTAAGTGTCTATGCTTTCTTTCACTCACTCCATTTTGTTGAGGAGTGTGTGGACATGTTTTTTGATGAACAATTCCATGTTTAAGAAGAAAGGAAGTCATAAGAGAATTCACATACTCTCCTCCATTATCTGATCTTAACACTTTGATCTTGGAGTTGAATTGATTTTCAACCAAAGCTTTGAAATTAACAAAAGTGTTAAAGACCTCTGACTTATGGTGAAGAGGGTATAACCAAGTGAACTTGGAGTAGTCATCAATGAAAATGACATAAAACCTAAAGCCAGAAACTGATGGAGTGGAGGAAGGGCCCCAAACATCTGTGTGAACAAGTTGAAGGGGAAACTGAGAAGATGTGGTGGACTTAGGAAATGGGAGTTTATGACTTTTTGATTTTAAGCAAGGATGACAAGGAGTAAGAAAAGAGACAGACAATGGAACTTGATAATGGGAAGCCAAGAGACTCATTGTTTTGGATGAAGGATGACCTAATCGAAGATGCCATTGATGAGTGGTAGACTGTACTGAAACAAGAGCAGTTTGAGATGTAGGAGTAACAGATTGGGAAAATGAGTGATGAGAAAAAGGGTATAAGCCTTGATGGGAAGGACCCTGAAAGAGAATTTGATTTGTGAGTTTATCTTGAACCACAAAACCATCACTATCAAAGATAAACCTACAATTGTTGTCCTTGGCAAGCTGATAAACAGACAGGAGATTATGGCTAACATTAGGGACATGAAGAATTTGGGAGAGAGTTAAGGACCTGGTTGGTGTGGGTAGGATCCCAGCACCAGTATTCTTGATTTTAATGACATCACCATTTCCAACAGCAACAGAATGAGGACCTGTGTAAGTTTTAAAAGACTTAAGATGACCTAGATTTTTGGTTAAATGACTTGTTGCTCCAGTATCCAAGAACCATTCAGATTCAGAAGAAGTGGGTTGAAAGGTTTCTTTAACAAGAAAGGCTTGAGGAGTAGAATTTTGGGTCTTCTCTGGAGAGAAAGAATTTGCCATAGTTGAGTGATCTAAGTACCAATTTTCCTGAGGAAAAGGTGGAGGAGAAGCAAGAGGGAAAGAAGAGGATTGAGGTTGATGAAACAATGGTGTGGGTGGAGTAGGTAACAGAGGAACAGAAGTGATATCCTCTTTCTGAACAACAAGATTTGCCTGAGGTTGAGTGTTATGAGGTTGAAAGGAATGATTGAATCTGTGGTAACATTCAGAGGCAGTATGATTACCTTTACCACAGATTTGACAAAAAACTTTAGGAAGATGAGAATTATATGAGTTTTGTCTGCCATAGCCACTGTATCTACCTCCTCCACCTCTAAAACTACCCCTATTTCTTCCTCCTCTGTTAAAATTGAACCCCCCTCTGTGACTAAAATTCTGATTATGTGATGATTTAGATGAATTGCTATTGATTGAAATAGCAGACAAGGCAGTACTCAACTGATTTGGGTTTTTCATCTCTCTATTCATATGGGTTTCTTCAGATCTTAACATTGCATGAAGATCACTGAGAGATAACATCTGAGTGTTTGTTCTAAGAGAAGTTTTTAAGGAGGAATACTCACTAGAGAGGCCATTAATGGTATATAGTATCAAATCCTCATCATTAACAGGAGATCCAGCAGCTGCTAACCTATCAACACAACTCTTGATTGTATCGAGATAAGAATCCATTGATCCTTCTTTTGTTGCATTTAAAAGCTTGAGTTTAATCTCATGAATGTGAGATCTAGAACAAGAAATGTATCTCTTAGACAGATACAACCAGATTTGATGTGCATGTTCAAAACCAATGACTTGTGGTAGTATAGAAGGAGAATTTGTAGCATTAAGACAACTAACAAGCTGTCTATCAATGTTTATCCATTCATTGAAAGCTGGATTAGGAATTACCTAACCTGATTCATCTAAGATTTCTGTAGAAGGTTTTGGAATCGAGCCTTCAACGAAACCAAGAAGCTGATTAGCTCTTAGGGCACTGCATAGTTGTAATTGCTAAATCATGAAGTTATCGTGATCCAATTTGATTGTAACAAGAGAATTGAGGTTTGAGACAAAGAAAATTAGATTGGTAGGAAGATTT
Organism: Hydrangea macrophylla; assembly: GCA_033977485.1. NCBI lineage: Eukaryota > Viridiplantae > Streptophyta > Magnoliopsida > Cornales > Hydrangeaceae > Hydrangea > Hydrangea macrophylla. The sequence goes on from CM066983.1 coordinate 83,863,878, forward strand.
AGAGATGATAGAATCGCCATAGCAGATCAGAAATGAACCAGTAACAGAGATGAAAAAAAAAATGAAGAAGGCGATGAAGAAGATGAAGCAGATTGGAATTTACAGATGTAGAACCGAGAGCTCTGATACCATGAAGAATTATTGAGAGAAAAGTAAAATTGATTCTCATTAACTAAAATGAAAGCATTTACAGTTTATATGCTATATAGAGAGAGATACAAGAGTAATTTGAAATAACAAACTCTCTCTCATAGAAACAGAATTCTAACAGAATGTTGTAACAGAATTGTAATTGGGAAATCACTGACTCAATATCAGCACATGTCTATATTATACTTAACAGTGTGCGTGCAGCTTGATGCTGCTGGTGTGCTGCACTAGGCAGTGTGCAGCCTTGCATGTGCTGCGTGTGCAGCTGGGTAGTGTACTGCAGTTGTGTACTACAATCTTACACTATATGCTGCAATCTGTGCTACTGGGCAGTGTGCATGCTGGGCAGTGTGCGTGCTGCATGTGTGCTGATTGGGGAGGCATGATGAGAGAGAGAGAGAGAGAGAGAGAGAGAAAGACATGGAGTAGTGTGCGTGCAGCCTGTGTACTGCTGGTGTGTTGCACCAGGCAATGTGCTGCCTTACCTGTTAGAGAATGAGGCTGCTCTTACAAGAATTTTTTCAACAATTTCATTGAATGGATGAAGTAGCTAAGCAGTAGCCAAGTATATCATACTCCTACAAATTTAAGCTTAATTATTGTATGGGACTTTATCTTGTACGTACATGCTGGTTATTTCACCCATATTAGAGTATAAATACAACCTTGATACAATATTATATAGTCATAGCTAGAAGTGCAACCTTGAAAACTGTGGATAAGTGGCTTCACAATACAGATTCTGGAGGAAAAACACTTATTTTCATATTTTCTATTATCAAAATTAATAGCACAAAGAAATGGCTGGTGACCAGTTGAAATCTGCAACTATGCTCCTTTTGGTCCTTAATTTTTGTATGTATGTCATAGTTTTGGGGATTGGTGGATGGGCTATGAACAGAGCTATTGATCATGGCTTCGTCATTGTCTCTCTCTCTCTCTCTCTCTCTCTCTCTCTCTCTCTCTCTCTCTCTCCGTTTAAATGTTTCAATGACAAATACATTCCCATTCGGTCTAATGTTGGAGACCTGTGTTAAACCAAATCTCCACATAAATCGGGTAAAATCTAGGAATGGTGGCCCCTAAGGCTCTGTTTTGGTCCAAGAATTTAGAGAAAGAAAAGAAAAATAAGAAGAAAAAAATTTATTTTCCCTTGTGTCAGTGTTTATTTCATGCTTAAATTATGTGTGTGTGTGTGTGTGTGTGTGTGTGTATAGAGATATCTAAACTTTGTTCTTAAATATAGTAGGAATTCAAGAAAATAGGAAAATAATTAGCTCACTAAATTCAAAAGAATTGATTTGTAGTTCATCATATTCTTTTTTAGTTCTTATTTTATTCACAGTTTTGTTCTTAAATTCATGAACCAAATAGTGCCCAAGGGTTTACAAGCTACCCACGCCATACGTGGTATTCAAACAAATAATTCTGCTTCATGAAGTGCTTATCATTGGCCTTGCTACCACCCAGGCTAACCCCATGAGGATTCAAACTCTCTCTCTCTCTCTCTCTCTCTCTCTCTCTCTCTCACACACACACACACACACACATACATACACATACACATGCACACGCTTAGTTAGGTCCCATTTGATAACACTGATAATTAAGTACCGAATAATTTAAGCTACTGAATTTGTAGTTTTGAAAACAGTGATTCTAACGTACAGTAGAATTTTTCTACTAAAAGTTTTCAATAGATTTTTTATTACTATTTCAGTGAAGTGGTACATTAACAAACGGACTGAGTTTGTCAAACCTTCTTTCTTGAATCTTGGAGGAAAAACATTAAGGTGATTAATAGGAGTGAGTTTGTCATACCTTCTTTCTTGAATCTTAATTAGTATTTTATTCAAGGTATGGAGCATTTGGGCAGAAAAGAACCCTTTGTATCAGTCCCATGCATGCAAAGCTTTGTTTATAAGTTACATTCCTCACCCCCCCCCCCCCCCCCCAAAAAAAAAAAATTTATGTATGTCTGCAAGTGAACTCCACCAAAATTTACCTGCACATTCTTATCCTCCAATTGACCTAGGGGCTTTCACAAGTTTTGCATCTCATATATTTCTCTTTGCTCCTTTTTTCGGGGTGATTTTCCTTCCTACTACTGAATCATGTAGCTCTTTTTCAATATTTTTAATTCCTGGGAATGGTTAGTATATGTGGGATAAAGAGACTGATTCAAAATTTTGGTTCTCTGTATGTGATCTGTCTATGACTATTTTTTGGAGTTGGTTTAGTTTTTGTCGTCCTTGAAACAACTGCATTGACCCATTTCCTGTTTGTATGTGTATATTCTATTGCTCAGAAAACAAAGAGGGCTCCCAAGCTGGAAGTTGGAACTGGGACTACTGATAACTCCATGGATGAATGGCTACAGGTAGCTAGATACTCCTTTTGTTATTTCGCTCAAAATTTCTCACAAGTGTTTTAAAATATTGGGTCTCTAATATTCGAAAGTTAATAGTTGGATAGATCTTCTACCTTTTCTTTTGGGTTAGATAGATCTTGCCCTTGATGTTAGTTATTACAGAGAATTTTGGATGAATTGTTGCTGATTGACATCAATTCCCCTCCCCTCTCTCTCTCTCTCTCTCTCTCTCTCTCTCTCAGGGAACTGCTTATTCTCAGTCACTGTCTAGCAAATCAAAGAAGAAGAAGTAGATCGGTGTTCTAACTCAGTGTAGCTGCACGAAGTACTTCAATAAGGGTAGGTTCTTGTAACTCAAATTAGGCATTTCAGGATTTCAAGAAAGCCCAAAAGTGTAGTTTTTGAAAAAGAACTAGACCACACAAGACTTGCCTCACTGTTGTGGCAGGAGGTAGAAACTTTTAAATTCCATTTTCTTGGGACTTCTTTTTACAAGAGAACAATTAACGAAGATTTGATGTAGTGAAGATGCAGTTTTGTTAAACGTCAAGATTTTTTCGTAGATGATTTTAATTTTTCCTTTTCAATTTAATCCTTCTTGGCTTGTTTTTGGATGACAAGTTTACGATTTCTTGGTTCATGTACATCTTTTGCAGTAGACGAGGCTGACGTATGTTTTTTGAAGTTTACTTATTAGCAGAAATTAATGAGAGCTAAGCAAGGGAGGAGATCCACCCAAATATGAAAATACATTGACTTGAATAATTACTATTTTTTAGTCCTATTGATGTTTGTGTTATGTGGTGTTCAGTTACTGGGGAATGAGATTTGATTAATGACATGTTTCCCAACTTTGAATTCTAAATTTGGTTCCAAATGCTTTAATAATTGCACCACCTGTTGTGGCAATGTTGGTACCATATATACTACTACATGTGGTTTGATATAGCATTTGGGAATCATAACTTAGGCTTAGTTTGGCCCCCATTGTGGTGCTTCTCCTTTTTTAAAGCTCAATTTCATGTTAATTCATTTGGTAACTAGTTTATGAGCTATGCAAAAATTGAACTTAGGGCTTTTTTTGGGGAACTTTTAAAAGCTCTAAAATGGAGCTTTTAGAAGCTCAAGGTTGCTTTTTGGTTTCATGATGTCTTTTTGAAGAGCAGTGTGTCACTTGTATATAATTATCAAACAACTTAGTAATAAATTTCATAAGCTCCTTTTAAAAAGCCACGTGGGAGCCAAACTAAGCCTTAGTCTTCTCAGAGTCATTGGGTACCTGGTTTTTTGGGCTTCAGTTTTGAACCTTGATCCGGTTAAAATGATTGTAAACACTGTCCGGACTCTAACTTGGTGATGGTAAATTTTGCTAAGTTAAAGAGTAATGCCAATGATCTCGACGAGCCTGTCATTCTTGCTTCCGAAGCGAGTCAAGTCTTCTATTCAAAAGACCTTAGAAATCCGAATTGGTGGGTGGTTATACATTCACCGAAGAGATTGACCAGTCGAGTAGACGAGTTAGAGATACCAAGTGTCTTCCAATCTACTCTTGAAGACCAACCTCATTTGGAAGATCTGTTGAAGCAGCATGGCTCTGCCTAGCGTTATTTATCTTGCATTAATTGCCTCTATGTTGAGTTTTAACCATATTTTTGTTTGGATTGTACGACTTTTTGTACTGTTACTTGATTGAATGCAAAACTTTACTTTTCTTTAGATAATTGTTATGCGTTAATTATTATTCTTTGTTATCATTGTTGTTCGCATGCTACCACCTTGTTTTCAAATGACAGGCATTGGATTTATGACATTAAGTGGAGGTAATTTTAACCCGAGTTCATCCCAACCATCTTCTTCAGTCCCGCCCGCATCTGAGTCATCGGGAGGCAAAACCCCAAAAGAAAAAATGAAAGTCACAATTGAAAATGACGGGTCTGTGGTGGGTGAATACTCGAAGATATGGAGTAGTCGTACGGGAGATTTTATGAGAAATCACATTCCAATTAGCTACAATGATTGGCGAAAAGTGCCAAAGAATTTCAAAGACGATGTTTGGAATGCTTTAATGGTAAACTTTTGTGTGTAGGCTCTTTATTTAATTAGTTGGTTTAGTTAATATTTTCTTTTTAACATAACTATTCTATTCTACTAATAGGTTGAATTTGAACTTGATGTTCCACAATCCGTGGCTCGCCCATTTGCGGAGAAGTCGTGGCCCCAAAAATTTAGGACATACAAAAACAACTTGCGGAACCTTGTAAGGAAAGGTCATCATGACGTGCCAAAATGTGTTGATCCACATTTCTGGGCAAACTTTTTAGAAAATGAGAGAGATCAAACAAAGGTGGAGCAAATTGCTAGAAATTTGAACAACAGAAAAAAAAAACTTAAGATTCCCCATTGTCTTGGGCGTCGTTCCTATGCTCAGAAACTATACTTAATGGTGCGTATAATTCCTTACACTTTTTCTGTTTAATGTAAGTTTTCCACAGCTAACTTGTTAAATTTCAATGTCTAGCGAAAAGAAAATCCTGGCAAACACTACAGTCGTGTTGACAAATGGTTGGCGGCACATGAACATAGTGATGGGAGTGTCTTAGAGAGTGCTAAGAGTAAATATGTGAGTAACATATTGTTTGTAGTTTTTAATTCATAGCTTAATTTTTTTAGTGTATTATCACAATATTTACTTTAAATGACTACATGATGAAATAAAGGCAATTGATAATTTAAGAAAAAACAGTGACTTGACTGACGAGGGATATAGTAATAATTGTGAAGACTTTGACAATGACGAGTTAACTCAAGTATTTGGAAAGGACAAAAGGGAAGGGGTTCGTGCTATGGGTTCACGCATCTCTAAGAGGCAACTACTTCATATCGGGTTGCCAATGTCCAAAAGTGAGGGAAAAAAAAAAGATAACTGAAGAAGTTGCCGCATTGGAGGATAAGATCATTTCTCACGTTGACTCAAAATTTCACGATATGCAAGGTATAATTATGTCTTTAGTTTCGAAACTCTCAAATGTGAGTACCCCACCTATGGTTACTACTCCCTCAAGTGATTATGGATCAAATTCAGTTAATTTGGCTACTCATTTAGCTCAAAACTTGAATAATGTTTTTACCACGGGTGTTTCACCTTCTACTCATCATATGCCTCCTACCATGCCTCCTCCCACCGACAAGCCCCCATGTGTATTATTTGATAAGTTTGGTAAACAATTGGCAAAAGGGTATGTCGTGACGGATGCTACAACTAATGTCTGCCACTCCAAACAAGTTGGTATTGGCGAAAAGAAAGTTTATATCGAGGAAGTGTTTGAGCCCGATGCTCGTTTATGGGATCGTCAAGATGGACAAGATACATTGACAGACTTTGTTCAAGGGGGATTTGTGATTTGGCTTGAGTATTGGTTAAAGATTGGTTGACTATGTTTGTCTTATTTTCTCTGACTTTAAATTTCAGACATGGTTTATTTGTCAGTTGGTTTAGTTTAGTTTTGGATGGATTTACTCTTTCAATTTCAGACATGGTTTGTTAGTTTTGGTTTAGACTTAGAAATAGTTTGTATTTAAGAATAATTATGCCTATTTTGGATTATATTTTTTGTATTTAATATAGATTGAGCTTGTATTTATTATGGTTTGGATTTGAGCTTATTATATATGTTTATAGTAAATGTGATGTGGCTGTGATGGAAATTAGGTGCAAATAAAATTTGGGAGCATATTTTAGTATTTATGTTTTTCATATTTAAAATAATTACTAACGGATAATTTCCGTTAGTATTCTTACACATGTGTTAGAAAACAAACCGTTAGTAATAAAATTAGTAACGGTTTATATCCGTTAGTAATTGTCTTGAAAGTGTTAGAAACTGTCATGTTACATACCGTTAGTAATATGTTTACTAACGGTAGTTTACCGTTAGTCTTTTTGTATATAAAAGGTTAGAAAATAAACCGTTAGAATAAATATTACTAACGGAATTTTTCCCTTAGGAATAATAAATTACTAACGGTAAACTACCGTTAGGTATGTTTACTAACGGTAGTTTACCGTTAGTAAAAATAATTTTTCTAACGGCAAATTACCGTTAGAAATTCCGTTAGAATTATTAGCCACACTCTATTTCTAACGGTAAATTACCGTTAGAAATTATTTTCCTAACGGTAAAATACCGTTAGTAATGTGCCCTTTTGGTGTAGTGATACCCTATCTAGGGACTGGTGATCCCAAGAACTAGGTTTAAAGGGTCAAACGAATCATAGAGTGGTTTGAATGTGGATATGCACTCTTAAAATCTCAATGACATATTGTCCATCCCTATGGTGTAAGTGCATATGATCCTGTAACGTTTATGGGAGGTTGAGATTTATCTCTTAATGAGTTCTATATCCCTTACGGGTGGGATGTCTCAGTTACAGGAGTATTTTTGATAGACTCGCCCATATGAGTGTGGAAGTGGGGCTGCTTTCTATGAGATTGGGCTAATCTCTAGAGCACTCATGAAAACTGGGATAAAGCACAAGGCCGTATAATGTGCTGGCCTATGAAGCGTAGAGAACACCTAGAGTGTCATGTGTGTGACATGCTTCTACGTATCCTTAAGTAGTCATTGTTTAAAGGATAGTCACTCTGACTCTAATACGGGAATACTGAAACACTAAGTGAAGGTTTAAAGGCAGTGCCACTTTCATTATGCATGACATTCTATCTTTGCCCCAATATATTGTTTCTTATTTTTATTAAAATAAGTGGGGGATTGTCGGAATATTTTAATAAAAATATATTTTTTATCTAAATTCTTTTGGGAGTTTTATACTCATTATTGAGTGTTTTATTACATTGTTTTGTAACATTAGTTTAGTCATTATATGATGAACTAATGAGGCTTATTAGTGGGTGTTATACACCATTATGCACAAAAAGTTATTGAATTGGTTTATTAGCCCGCATATTACACATGTGATTATTGGGGCTAGTTAATTGGGCTTAAACCTCAATTAGTATGATTTTTCCAACGGTCATATTCTTGAGCTTAAAAATATAAGGCTTGGGGCATATTATTTAAATAACACATGCAATATGATGACTATAAGTCCATGAGATGGAATAGTGCTAGTACTATATACTACTTGTTTTACTATGTGTGTATATATATATAATGTATTTTATATTTGGGCAAAGAAGGTGTTGGGAGAAGCTTCGGTCTCCCCAAATTGTGTAGATTGGTGATGATCACAGCCTAGAGCTGGGTTGTAGTATCTTGAAGGCAACGTGTTATTCTCCTACACCGGTGACTACCGTGAGAGGTGCGAATCGTCTTAAAGAGAGCGACCTAGTCCGCACTCAACCCAACTATGTGACTTTTTATGATACGATATTCCAAGCGATGTCATACCATTTCGAGGTAACATTATGCAATTCGCGATTTGGTAAGAAATTTTATTTTTTTGTTGTTATTTAATTATTATTTTACTTAATGAAAGTTTGTGTTTTGAAGGTAAATCCCCAACACAAACTCTACTATATAGGAAGCTTTATCCTGACTGGATTGATAGGATTGAATTCCCTAGGGAATTCAAGTGCCCTACCTTTACTATGTTTACTGGAGATGGGAGTCAATCTACAGATTAACATATAGCAAAATTCATCAGTCAGTGTGCTGATGCAGGAAATAATGAATATCTTAGTCTTCGTCTATTTTCTAATTCATTAACAGATACAACATTCACATGTTTTATCAATTTGACTCCTAATTCAATCCATAATTGAGCACAAATGGAAGAATCTTTCTATACTCAATTTTTTCAAACAGAACCAGAAGTTTCCAAGACTGATTTAGCTAGGCTTTATCAAAAACCTGATGAAAAGGCTACTCAGTTCATAAATAAGTTCAAGAGGGCTAGAACAAGTGTAAAATCATTTTGCCAGAGCCTGAATTTGTTAAGTTGGCTCAAAATGGCCTCGAATTTAGACTTCGAAAGAAGTTTGATGTATTAGAATTTAGAGATCTCGTCAAATTAACTGCTCGAGTATCTAGATACGAAGCCTTGTTAGAAGAAGAAAATGAATGGAATGCTTCATCATTAAAAATGTATTATAAGGATCCTAATTATGAAATAGATGCTGCAGAAATAATAGGAAAAGAACCTTTCACATGCAAAAGTCTTGTGAAGAAAAATATCTCTGCTGAATCATTTAAATCTAAAGGATCATTCAAGAAATATTCATTCGATATTTATAAACTTGATGAAATTTTTTATCATTTATTAGAAAAAAAAAATAATCACGTTGTTTGATGAGACAAAATTACTTTGTAATGATGAATTAAAAGGTAAAAAATATTGTAAGTGGTATAATTCTTGGACTCACTCAACTAATAATTGTACTATTTTTCGAGACAGGATCCAAGATTTGATCAGAAAAGGGAAGTTGAAGTTCCCTGAGAAACAAATGGGGGTCGACGAAGATCCATTCCCAGCAGTGCAAGAAGTGTCCATCAATGTTCATAACATTTCCCTCGAAACTCTTGTCAAAGAGAAGGAGAAGGCAAAGGAAGAGGACCAAAAGAAAAGGCTTGAAGTGATTGCAAAAAAAGCCTTGAAGTTCCCACTTTCAACCAGGAGTATGCAAAAAACTTATGCATTGGTTGCGGGAAAAGGTAGCTAAAATTTACGATGAAAGGGTTGAGGTTAAAACACGTAGAAAGAGCAAACAAATTTCATTCGAACAAAAGAGAATGAATACTTCATATGAACCTGATCCACTTCAGCCAATCATGAAGTTGGGAGAGGATAATCCAAAGGTCCAATTTATCAAGCCTCGGTGTATGCTGAACCAACGATGGCAAGGTATTCTCCAAGACCAATGGCTTATTTTAAAGCCAATTATTCGAGGACTTTTTATGCTGGTAATTTTGTTCGTTCGTTAAGGAACATGCAGTATGTAAGGCCACATATATTTCATGTACCAAAGAAATATCATATGGTACAAAGAGAAAGACAAGCCCAATTTATACCATCAAAATTAGTGCCAGTCAATGTGGTACAAGCTGAGATGAATATGGCAACATCGAACTTATCACCAAAGGTTGGTGAAACGTCACAATCAGAGATGCCTGCATTGGTGCCAGGTGTACCAAATTGGTTTATCATGCAAGATAATAGGATAAAAAATATGATGGATCAACAAGGATCTCAGAACATAAATAGGATGATCAAACCTCCACAGGTTGAGATGAATACATGGCGTGTGCTTCAGCATCCTAAAGAAAAGAACCAAAAGGATATTCTTATAATAAATAGGACTCAACAAAGAAGGCTTCAAAAGAAATATACCATGTGGAAAGAATTTTCCAACATGAAAACTCAAAGCTAAGAATTGGAGAGTAGGATTGAGAAAGATTCTGGTAGTATTTCGAAGCCTAATCCTAGATTTGATAGTAATATTAAGGCAGACAATGATAATATGTCTGAGAAAAGTATCATTAAAGCCAAAGTTATAGAATTGAAAAAAGCCATGAGTATTGATGGAGGAGATGAAGAAATGACAGCAGTGGAATCCCAAGTTATGAGAAATATTGAGATTAAACACAATAGTGAAATTGTCAAGAATGAAGATATACACATCCAGTTTGGCACATTTCTAGAACAGATGGAAGTTAACACTGCCACTTTTACGTTACCAAAGGTCTTCGAAGCAAAAGAAGATCAGCCAATGGATGAAGAAATGGAAATGGAAATATCTACTGAAGATGTTTTTGAGATAAATCTTCCTAAATTCATTTTTAGTGATTGCAATATTGTATATGCATTCGAAGAACCATCATCAGAAATGACTAAACACTTTAAACCAGTATACATAAGAGCTTGTTTAAATCGAGTTCTTTTAAATAACATATTGGTTGATAATGGTGCTGCTGTCAAAATTATTTCTCAGAGTACCTTGAGGAAAATTAACATACAAGACTCAAAATTAATACAGACTCACATTATGATATCAGGCTTTACAGGCGATAAGAAAAATACCAAGAGAGTAATACCCATTGAAACTATAGTAGGTTCGAATAAATCCAAAACTGCTTTCTTTATGGTGGATGTTAATCCTAGTTATCACGCCTTATTAGGAAAATATTGGATTCATGCTAATCGATGTGTTCCTTCTTCAATGCATCAGAAATTGTTGCTTATAAAGGAAGACCATGAGATTGAAACAGAGAAGGCTAATACTCGGCCTTTCCATGCTAGCTCTAACTGTGTCGAAGCTCAATTGTATCAAGAGAATGTTAAACCAATTGACATTAAAGATTCAGAAGATGAGTTTCCAGAGGAGAATTTGGACATTTTGGCTGATATGCCATTTGGTTCTTTATAACCATTAAATGATGACAAGCTAGTTTAATGACACACACATCTATAGAAATAGAAGATGTGGAATAGACCATTCGACCGGTCTTATAAAAATTAATGATTGAAAATTTAGAATCAAGAATTGAAAAAGATTCGACCATAAATTGGTTAGAATATGTCTTAGAAAAAGATCCTCAAGATTTAAAGGATATTGGCATGGAAGAATTATCTATGATGCTAGAAAGTTATATACAAGAAAAGTCACAAGATCCTTTATTAGAGATCAATTTAGGATCATAACAACAAAAAAGAATTACTTATTTAAGTTCTAAACTTGGAAAATGTGACCAAAATAAACTGGTAGAATTATTAAAGGAATTTCGAGATTGTTTTGCTTGAGATGATGACGAATTACCAGGAGTCGAAAGATGCTTAGTGGAGCATAAATTGCCTATCAAAGCTGGATATAAACCAGTGAAACAGCAACCTCGAAGGATGACACCAGAAGTCACCATGAAGATTAAAGAAGAAATCGATAGGTTGCTCAAGGCATTGTCTATCATTAGAACTGCCAGGTATGTTGAATGGCTTTCAAATGTTGTTCCAGTTATGAAGAACAATGAAAAATTAAGAATCTGTATTGATTACAGAAATCTTAATTTGGACACACCTAAGGATGAATATGTTATGCCAATAGTTGATTTATTAATTGATAAATCTGCTGGAAATACTATTATGTCTATGATGGATGGTTACTCAGGATATAATCAAATATATATTACTGAGGAAGATATTCATAAAATCGCATTTAGGTGTCCAGGGAATATAGGTACGTACCTTCGAATGGGTACAAATGTCTTTTGGTCTGAAAAATGCAGGAGCTACTTATCAGAGGACTATGAATGCTATTTTTCATGATATGATTGGAACATTTTTAGAATGTTATATAGATGACATAATTGTTAAATCGAGATCATTTGATGATCATCTAATGCACATGAGATTAGCATTCGAAAGAATGAGGTTTTTCAAACTTAAATTGAATCCATTGAAATGTGCTTTTGGAGTTAGTACTGGAAATTTTCTGGAGTATTTGGTGCATGAAAAAAGAATTTAGGTGGATGAGAATAAAGTTCAAGCAATTATTCAAAGTAAACCTCCTTCGACCAAAAAGGAATTGCAAATACTTCTAGGATAGGTTAATTTTATTCGAAGGTTCATTTCCAATACTGCTGGAAAAACTCTAATATTTTCTCCTCTATTGAAATTGAAGGATCATGAAGAATTAAAGTAGGAAGATAAACATCAAGCTGCATTTCAAGCCTTGAAGGATTATTTGGTGAAGCCACCAGTGTTAATGCCTCCAAGAAAAGATAGACCTTTGAAGTTAAGCATCAATTGGGGTCTTATTAGTCCAAGATAATGATGATAAAAAGAGTAGGCTGTTTATTATCTTAGTAGGTTCTTAAATCCTGTCGAATGTAAATATTCCTTTATGGAAAAACTATGTTTATCCTTATATTTTGCAGTAATGAAACTGAGATAGTATCTTCTTCATACTGAAGTCTATGTTATTGCTAAATTTGATTTAATTAAGTATATGTTAAATCGACCTATTTTAAGGAATCGAATTGGTAAATGGATTTTGACTTTATCAGAATTCTGTTTATTTTATGTACCACAAAAGGCAGTAAAAAGACAGGCTTTAGCAGATTTTTTGGCTGATCACCCAAATTGCCTCGAAACAGAGGGCACTTATGAATAGGATGAAAGGGGGTGTTTATTTCACAGGGCTCCTTCCCTTTTCATTCCATAATCCCCGGACCTAGTTTATCTTTGATTTCGCAAAGATCAGTTTGCTTTTAAAATAGTTTCTTAATTTTCCTTTTTAAAAAATTAAGTGTCGACTCTTGTTTTGTATTTTAAAATTGCAAAAAGTTTTTAAAAAGCTGTGGGTAAGAAGAAATGCGAATATCCACACATGGCAAGACAGTTAAATAAGAAGGAGGTGTCGCAGGGGCAGTTATTAACAGTTTGCCATTTACTTAGTTTAAAATGTAAACCGCCAAGGGACACGTGTTGATCATTTAAAGAATAACTGAAGACAAGTGTCAACCCAAGGCAGTGCCACATGAATGAGCAGTTATCAGTAAGAAGAAGGATCATTCTGTAGAGGTTACTGGGAGCCCTCGACAATTATAAATAGAGACAGTTTGTGATCAGAAAGAGATCTCTCGATCAACATCAACCAATACACTTTTATACCTTTACAAATATTGTACTTTTATCAATATTTTTAGAGTTCGAATTAGAACACCTTCGAAGTTATCTTCAAGGTTAGATTGTACGGAGTAGTTTATTTTACTTAATAAAATAGTCTGTTTCTTTACTATTTTCATTTACTGTTCTTTGATATGAATAGTTATATATTACTTAGTTTGAAATTCTTTAATTAGTCATATCTTTACACGTTTAAAGTCCTTGTTAAGGCATCGAACGTCACCACAATCTCCCTGATGAGGCGCAATTTGGATACTTATTATATCACACACATTGACAATTTACTTGCCTGACACACTTGTACTTATATAATTCCATTTATATCCTTAGAAGAATTTTCTAACCAAACAGTGAGCCAATAGCGAATAACATTTTCTTCCTTCCTTCCCTCACTCCCTCGGACTTCATTCTCATCCTGTCAAGCTGAGGCTGCCAGCACATTCTGCATTCCAACTTACTCATTAATAATTTTAACGATTACTCTTTAATCTAGATTACATGGATAATAGTGCGAAATTTAAAGCAGAGGGTGTAAGTGTATTTAACCTTTGTGCTACACACACAAGGAGCCGACATAATTAATTGAGTCAGCTCAAACCAACTTGTGATAGCAACTGCTCTGTTTAGGCAAAAAAAAAACGATAGCAACTACTCTTTTTCCGGATAAGCCATCATTAGTATATGTAAGTATGATAACCCAGTTAATTAAATTTTGTCAAGTTATATATATTTAGTCCATTCTACAAAGTCAACAGCGTAATTCTCATACTCTTACTAAAATGGTTGAATTTAAGATAAACATCATTAAGTTGAAAATGTCATCCACTGTATTTGCCAATAATTTGCTTCAAGACTATTGCATGACATTATTATGTAAATTCTTCCTAAGAAGCATAATATGTGTATGTGTAATGTTTGGGCCACACTCCTACACATTCAAAAAATATTCACATCCTGAGGTAGACCAATGAGAAGAGAGATAGATATTCACATCCTGAGGTAGACCAATGAGTACCTCAGGATGTGAATATTTTTTGGGTGTCTAAGGGTGTACTCCTAATACTATTGTGTATGTATATTTTTTTTCGGAAAAAAACTATTGTGTACGTGTATATATATATATAATCGTATTCACACTAATTGAGAAAACTAATGTGCTTTTATTAGTTTACTGAAGTAAGCCACAATCTAATATGTAGACATGTTTATTTTTCTATGCTGAGAATTTAAGGACTTTCTAGTCTAGTACTAATATCATAGTAACAAAAATAATCTAGGGTCATAGTTTGATGAGGTAATATTATTTTTAATAATCCTTAGATACAATTTACTAATTAAGAGGTTATTTGGAAAAGTAAAAGAACTAGTTCTATAATTTGAAAGTGAATCAGTTCTACAAATTTAAGTGTTTAATAAATATCAATTTATTATATAAAAATCTATATCCAAACTAATAACTCTTTTAAAATTGAATGTCAGTGAAATCAGCTTACCATTGCCTTTTAAAAAAATCATATATATATATATATATATAAAGGCAAGACTATTGGGAGAAGTTTCTTAAATAAGAATGCAGGTTTTAACCCTTGGATGAGAATCTAGTCATGAAATTTCTAAGAATTTAGAGATATATTTATTACTTCATTCTTATCTAACAATTAAAATCCGTCTGCTCATATAAGGTAGCTGGTAAGGGCAGGTGCATTTTTTAGTTTGGGCACCTCTTTTTAAGTTAAAAAATCAAATTTTTATCTTTTACTGTAATTAGTAAGGGCACCTCACTTATTGTACTATATATATATATATGGGTAAATTGCAAATTACACTCCAATAGTTTAAGGGTTGTGACAGTTTGGTCCCTATAGTTTCAATTTTGGCAATTTACTCCCTTTCCAGTCCTCAAATTGTGCAAAATCCACCCAATTACAAAATAAGCAAGGGTACAATGGGAATATCACATTATTTCTGGCTCAAAATGACCCCATAATCTATCCCATAATTTTTTCACGGAAGTTTTGTATTATAAGCTTAATTTTTTTATTTATTTTTATCAATTTCACTTTGATATTAGTGTACAAGTGCGTGTCCAGCTTTAAGTGTATGCGATTATTTAAAAGATTACAAGATATTATCATGTGGTTTAAAAGATTATATGATATTATCAGATTATTATAAATTTTAAGTATATCAGATTGTTTAAAAGATTATAAGTTATTTATGGGATAGTGATGGTAATAGTGGTGGCGATCCACGGTTGTGGTGGAGACGCGATGGCAATAGTGGTGGTGGTGGTGGCAACGACGGCGATGGTGATGGTAATCGACGAGGATGGTGGTGCTGGCCGGCGATCATCGCCGATGGTGATGGCAATGGCGATCTCTGTCTCTCTCTCTTTCTTTCTCTCTATACACGTGTTCCTTAAAAAAAAAAAAAAAAACCTAACTATACACGTGGCATGTGCATGTCCATATGCATTCCTTTTGAATGCAGAATGTCGGATAGTGCATGTGCGCGTGCTAACAATACACAAAAGACTATTTTGGTCAACTAAATTTCGTTGGGCATTTCATTAAACTAGTTCACGGGTTAGCCCAATCACGTAAAAAGTATCTAATGTGGCACCTAATCCTAATTAACCCAAAAAAAAAAAAGAAAAAAAAAAGAGGACGACTAAAACTTATAATAAGCTGAAGAAGGAAGAAATTAAGAAATGAACAAAATAGGAATAAATAAATAAATATAAAACTACACTGATTTACGAAACTAGTGGAGTATAATTTGCAATTTACCCATATATATAGTACAATAAGTGAGGTGCCCTTACTAATTACAATAAAAGATAAACATTTAATTTTTTAACTTAAAAAAAGGTGCCCAAACTAAAAAATGCACCTGCCCTTACCAGCTACCCTCATATAAAGTTGTCCTAAAAAAAAAAAAACAGAGATCAGGAGACTTTCCCAAACTTCTCCAAACTGATAGGGAAAATAGTGAAAAGATAGTTTTACCCATATTTTCACTGTTTCTCTGTCTCAGGAACATGATGCACAGCTCCTAGGGAAGTGTGCTGAATTATTTTCCCACTCACAAATAGGAGTATAAAAGATTGGGTTAATTACACTTACACCCCTTATGCTTTGGGTTAGTTTTACTTTAATCGCTTGTAGTTCAAAAAGTGACACTAATACCCCCTATATTTTAATGTAAAGTGTCACCGTCAAGAATTCTGTTAAAGTTAACAGAAAAGTGACACTTACACCCCCTATACTTTGGGTCAGACCAAAATGCCCTAAAATTTCTCTTTCTTCAGCACAGAAATTCTCCAACAAGGCCCCAAGCAATGAAATCAAAACCAAAAACAAAAATCAAAATCCTAAATCAAAACCCAATCAGGCCACCACTAGAAAAGAAGAAGAAAAAGAGGTCGTTGACTTCGGCCGTCACCACTAGCAACCATTTCTGACCACCTTCAAATCCGTGAACATGCGAGAGGTAGATAAGAGGGTTTGAGAGATTGAGATAGAGAGAGAAGCTAAATTCTGAGACTGGTTTTTGTGTAGTATGTATAAAGGGTGTTCTTGATTTTGGTATGTATGTTGGGCTAATCAATTTTTTTTAGGTTGATCAAAATTTTCAATTTGTTTGATGTTTTGGGTTGTATTTAAAAATTCGATCAACCCAAAAAAAATTGATCAACCCAACATACATACCAAAGTCAAGAACACCCTCTATACATCCTGCATAAAAACCAGTCCCAGAATTTAGCTTCTCTCTCTATCTCAATCTCTCAAACCCTCTTCTCTACCCCTCGCATGTTCACAAATTTGAAGGTGGTTAGAAATAGTTGCTGGTGGTGATGGTTGATGTCAACGACCTCTCGTTCTTCTTCTTTTCTGGTAGTGGCCTAATTGGGTTTTAATTTTTGTTTTTGATTTTGATTTCATTGCTTGAGGCCTTGCCGGAGAATTTTAGGACATTTCGGTCTGACCCAAAGTACAAGGAGTGTAAGTGTCACTTTTCTGTTAACTTTAACGGAATTCCTGACGGTGACACTTTACATTAAAATATAGGAGGTGTTAGTGTCACTTTTTGAACTACATGGGATCAAAGTGAAACTGACCCAAAATACAAGGGGTGTAAGTGTATTTAACCCTAAAAGATTTTTCATCATAAAGCAGTGGGAAATCAAAGAGGAGAGAGAGAACCAAATTCTGTTGAAAAAGTAAAAAGCTGAATAACTGGATACCCAAAACCCAAATCTTTACACCTTCCCTTTGTTTCAACGCCCCCCCTTCCAATCCAGATTCACATTCTAAATAAATAAATAAATAAAACAGCAATATGTAGATACATAGAAAATATATATATGTGTATATATATATATATATTGCACTCACACACGAGCAAACACAATCTGATTCGCAATCCAATCCAATTCCGATCTGTTTGATTCAAAAATGAGTGGCAGTGGAGGAGGAGGGAGCTCGGAGCAACCGTCGGGCGGCGGCGGCGGCGGCGGCGGCGGAGATACGTCGTCTGCGGCGGGAAAGAAGAAGGAGAAGGCGAGGGTGAGCCGGACGTCGATGATATTGTGGCACGCTCACCAGCACGACGCGGCGGCGGTGCGGAAGCTGTTGGAGGAAGATCAGTCTCTGGTCCACGCCAGGGACTACGACAATCGGACTCCGCTTCACGTGGCCTCGCTTCACGGTTGGATCGATGTCGCCCAGTGCTTGATCGAGTTCGGAGCCGATGTCAACTCCCAAGATCGCTGGAAGAATACGGTACTATATATATATATATATATATGTATATGTAATCCAAATTATGACAACCATTAATATCTCAGATTCAATTGCTCCATTGTGTGGACTTTGATTGTTGACTTGATCAATAGAGATGGGCTTCTTTTTTGTATTATCGAAATTTGTTATTACTCGTATTAATTTTTTTTTTTTTGTGCCTCTTCTTTGTTGATTATACATTACTTATCTAGCTTGGTAACCTAGATTGTGGTTAGCTAGTTTATTATCTGAACTGGGATTATGCTTATGACAGCCTCTAGCTGATGCAGAAGGAGCAAAGAAATATAGCATGATTGAGTTTTTAAAGTCATATGGTGGACTATCTTATGTAAGTTCATTGCTTCCTTTGTCGTCTCTCTTTCTTTTTTCTCTTTTCGTGCATTTCATTTTCTTCCTTCACAATTTTGTTTCAATAATTTGGGTTTATGTTTGTGACTTCTTTTTTCTTTTTTTTTTCCTGGTTTCATTGCTTGCAAAATGTTGTTTTGCATTTTCTATGCTTTTTGGCATCATAATCATTTTTGAAAAGTATTCAACAGCATTATGATATATCACTCCCATGGTTTTATTCACAATTACCCTTTTTTTTCCCTCTGATTAGAATGGGCTCATGTGATCTGTAGTGCATGGTTACCATAAAAAAATCCATAGTGACGCATGTTCTGGAATTCACGTACCAGACCGTGGAACATTTGTTCTGTGGCACTAAATCTCCCACCACAAATTTGCCTTTAATTTCTCCGTTTGTTTTCTCTTTATGAGGAAAAGCCTCACAAAGATTACGAATAGGAGTAGAATTTGTATAGACTAGTGGAATATTTGTAGGGGAGGAAGTAGTACTATTTTCACATCCATAGCATTTATGCCACTGAATTATTAACCAATTAAATCGATATGGTGGTTTACCAGCTTGCCTTAAAACATAAGTTAGCGGACAAATATACGTATTTTGAATGAGGATGTGGAAGTATTAATGTGCATTTTCTGAGTGTCAAGAGAATTTACTGTTGTGGCAGCCCCTTAAATACCCTTGGAAGGAAAACAGTAGTATCATGTAGGAGGATGACGGGGTTATCAGGAGGGTTTTAATTAAAAGTAACTGTAAGCACTAGATTTTCTATGTAAACTGGAATTGTACATAAATTTCTATTGAGTATCCAGCCGGCCATGTGACTACATCCTTATGTCAATTGATCAAACTTTCTCTAAATCTGACATCACGTTCATTTTGCTTCTGCACGAGATGTACACATTAAATTTTACTGATCTATAATGTTTCTTCTTTTCTGGTTTGTTGATCTGATGTTCTATTGACAGTACTACTGGACTACTTTTCGTACCAAGTAAAAAACACTAGATTACTTCATGAAGATGCAAATATTGCTTTGGTATTGTCTGATTTATGTGCTTCTTTGTGGGCTCTTAGTCTTCTTGTGTTGATGCTGCAGGGCCAAAATGGAAGCCATTTTGAACCAAAGCCCGTACCGCCCCCTCTACCAAATAAATGTGACTGGGAGATTGACCCTTCTGAGCTGGATTTCTCAAACTCATCTATAATTGGGAAGGTTTGGTTCAATTACTTAAAAAAATTACTGATATATTATAGAATTTTGGATTAAATCATAAGATTTTGAATGGAAACTGCGCATATGTTTTAGCTACTGTTCAACTGGAGGGGTATGTGATTCTCTCACACACGTATAAGTAGTTATGTAAGAAATAGCAGTAGTTTTTCATAGAATACATAAATTCTTTCAGGATAATAAAATGGCAACTCAGTTTCCTGTCCAAGCAATTTATACAGGTTGCTCCTTTGACTTGTTACTTCTTGCTGAACAATTTTTGGTGCAATATTATCTAGTTAGTAGATACTGTTTTCGCTTTGCAGTTATCCTTTGAGTTATTGGTATACTTCTTTTTTCCATCCTTTTCTTCTTTTTATAATTACTACTGATGAGAGTTAATGCTCATAGGGTTCTTTTGGTGAGATTTTAAAAGCAAGTTGGCGTGGAACACCTGTAGCCGTCAAGCGCATTCTTCCAAGTCTTTCAGATGATAGATTGGTGATGTAAGTGCAACAATTATTTTTCATTTCCTTAATTAGAACGTTGGCCTATTTTGATTTTACTCAATGTTTTAGCTCCAACTGCACAAATTATGGATCCTTTATTGACAAATTTTTTTCCTGTTCATTTGAATCTATGAAGCTTGATATACATTGTTCGGCCTATTCTCTAATAGCTTAAGCTTTTAGGGCAACTAGTGACTTGACATGGTATTAGGGCCTTGTTTGTAGGAGGTCTTGGGTTCGACTCTCTGTCCCCACTTTCATGTGCATATTTTCACTTTGTTATTTGTCTCCATTAGAATGCAGTTTAGTTTGCTGGCTGTCCATGTGTGGGATGGGGTCACACGCGAAGTGTTGAAGCTTGATATACATTGTTGGGCCCATTCTCTAATAGCTTAAGCTTTTAGAGCAACTGGTGACTTGACAGAATCTATTACTGTCTTTGTATATTTTATTGCCTGAATTATGCTAACTGTAAATGGGAGTAGACCCAAAACTACGAGGTGAGAGCTCATCTCTTAGCTTTTAGATTATCCAAAGAGTCCTTGTATCCTTTCAAATTTACAGATCAACCAATTTGAGGAGATGATGGGTTGTTGTTCTAGCTATTATTTATATTCATCCGTCCCAGTTCTAGTTTCTCACTACAAAATCTGTACTAATGTAATGCTTCTCTGATTCAGTCAGGACTTCAGGCATGAGGTTAATTTGCTTGTGAAGCTACGGCACCCCAATATAGTCCAATTTCTTGGAGCTGTAACTGAAAGGAAGCCCCTGATGTTAATCACGGAGTATTTACGAGGGGTAAATTAATGAACAAATGATTTATTTATGTTTCAGATTGAATCTTTTTCTTTTTCCATAGAAGCAAATTTACCCATGCTAAATAGTAATGTCCATTTACATGTCATAGGGTGATCTTCATCAGTATCTCAAGGAAAAGGGTGCACTCAATCCAACAACGGCTATCAACTTTGCGTTAGATATTGCCAGGTACCTAAACTAGGGCAGAGTTTTTCATAGACGTGAAATAGAAAAGGACATAAACCCTGACCTTCTTATTTTATTCATTTTATTGCTATATGAATGGGAAAACTCTTGCTTGAGCAGAAAAATACAGAATAGGTATTGGGAGACTCTAGAACATTTGAGGAAAGCAAGGAGAAACGGAAATGGGGAAAATATTAATATCTTTACTTTATTATTTTTTAGAGTAGAAACTTTTTGAATCTCCAGTTGCATCTTTTATAGAAAGTCATTTATGCACTTTGTTTACTTAGACATGTATTTGTGCATATGTAAATGCTAGGTGCATCAGTGTATGTCCTTGGATGCACATGAGTGTGATGTCAGGTAGCTAAGCTCCAACACCCTGTAGGAAAATGAATTATGGGAAATTTTGTAATATATATATGTGTCTATATATCTTTATATTTTTTTTAAGTGGAAAGAAACTGCAATATATTTGAGGTTTTGTAATCAGTTTTCATTTTTCTGAAGGAGTTCTCAGTTCCGTTCTTTTCAAAGAGTTCTATAGAAAACATCATACAAGCAAACCAATGGCTGACATGGAGTGTGTACTTCGGGGAAGATGTTATGTGTCTACGTAATCTGTATTATAGTACTTTTCTTTTGGGATGAGTTAAGAGTGTGATTCGTAAGCTGCTATATGCCCCTATTGCTTTCATGCTACAATATTGGTAGGCTGTAGGCCCATACTGGTCTCCTGCTACGTAGTTTTTAATCTGATTGACCAAACATACATGACAAAAATCAATTGATCTAGAACAGCATCAAGATGTTTATTCCAAAATGCCAAATGCAGCCTTCTATGAATGTCTATACTAACCTAAGTTTCGTACATCTGTTGTGGCCAGAGGCATGGCTTACCTTCACAATGAACCAAATGTCATAATTCACCGAGACCTAAAGCCAAGGTGAGTTGATTCTGCATCAGATCTGATTTATATACCAAGTTCGTGGCTTTTCATTACCTTCTTAAATTTATCTGGGTAGAGCATATTTCAATTGAGCATGCTGCAATTGCAATCTCTCTCTCTCTCTCTCTCTCTCTCTCTCTCTCTCTCTCTCTCTCTCTCTCTCTCTCTCTCTCTCTCTCAGGGAGACGGGAGAGGGGGTTATTTCTTTATTTGCGTGGCTGAATGTTTGATTGTTTCAGGAATGTTCTTCTGGTCAACTCCAGCGCAGACCACTTAAAAGTTGGAGACTTTGGACTAAGCAAGCTGATTAGGGTTCAAAATTCTCATGATGTGTACAAAATGACTGGCGAGACTGGAAGCTGTGAGTATCTCTAGAACAATCTTTTCATGTAATGGCTGCCTTTTCATATATCGGGACTTACTTTCTCTTGTCTTTCCATGGAATAAACTAAAGACCGCTATATGGCTCCCGAAGTTTTCAAGCACCGGAAATATGATAAGAAGGTTGATGTTTTCTCTTTCGCCATGATATTATATGAGGTAATCTTGGTTTCCACAAGAAATATAAGTGGTATGCAAACTAAACCAAACAAGATCTGGTTGATGATGATATTCTCAACTGATGCAGATGCTTGAAGGTGACCCACCATTGTCGCATTATGAACCTTATGAAGCAGCCAAATATGTGGCAGAAGGACATAGGCCAATTTTCAGGGCAAAAGGTTTCATTCCTGAACTGAGAGAGTAAGTCAATTGTAGATTGTGTCTTGTTCTATACTTGCACTAGATAATATACATGCCTCATAAAAGTTTACTTCTATGTGTTTACATTGGCAAATGATTTAACGTAGTAATCAATGGGGATGACTTTGTAAAACTAAAGATTGATCTGATTGCTCACACAATTTCATCCCAAGGTCCATAATCAAAGCTTTACTCTCTCTCCACTGCTATGTCTCCTTAGAAGTTAAGTGAACTTTTCAGCAACTGTTGATATTTCAGTGGTGGATTGCATTCGGCATGGTGCTACCTAACAACCTCGTAATTTGATCTGAATGAAGAAAACATTTTTTTTTTAAAATTTATTTATTATTTATTTATTTATTAATTTCGCAGCAAGAAGATATCTACTCTAACAGATGGACCTTTAAACACCTTTTTCTAGCACCGATGCTTCGTATTTGTTTGTTTGTTTTTTTTTTTTTTTACAGTGATAAGGAAAAGTGAGTTTTGGTGCTTCATACATTCCCTGCGAAATACTGTTTTAAATCAAACGATGATGTACCCCATCTATCTAGTGCTTTCAGCATAGTCCCTTTGACCATTCCTGTATATCTGGGTTCATGAGTTCCTTATCAAAAAACGTAGCTTGTCCTTTTCGTTTTCTCATAGCCTCATCTACCATTCTTTTGGCTTTCCTTGTGTCCTTGTCATACTTCTAATTCGAACACAATGTCATTGGTTTTACTGTGAATGATTGAACTAACTTATGTGACATCTCACATGTTGATCTTGAATAAATACCGACTGTTGGTGGATTCCTTTGGTAACTTGTGCCCCATTTGTGGTTGTATTACATATGAGAAAGTTATTTTGTGCAAGTATTTTGGAAAAAAAAAAAAAGAAAATACAAAAAAAAATCAATTTGGTGTTTCGATATTATGTTCCAGAAGTGGTTATATTTGGTTGTAGAACATTGTGAAATCAGTACGGATGTGAAAATTCTATATGTTTCAGAATCTTGGGTTGCTAATGTTTTGAAGTATTGTAACTTCCAGGTTAACAGAGCAGTGCTGGGCCCCAGACATGAACCAGAGACCTTCTTTCTTGGAAATTCTCAAGAAGCTTGAAAAGATTAAGGAAATTCTTCCATCAGATCATCATTGGCACATCTTTACTACGTGAAATATCAGAGCCAACACATGGCCTGATAGGTATGGCACATTTGCAATGTCTTGTACTCCTCCCGTACTCTATATAATACCTGATTTTGCATATGGGTGGTTTTGAATACAGTCAAAACTGGGTAAGGTTACTAGAATCGTCGCTGTAACCAGTTTTAAGCTTCCAATTCTTATTCTCAACTTGTTAAATATTACTCCGGTTGATAACTTGAAATTCCCTGGATTCAAATTCTATGGTCCAATTGTTTCGCTTTGATCTAGAATTCCCTTGACAAGGAATCTCAAACAATCATTAATATGTAATGTTCAGCCTCTTACTAGTCCTCTCTCTCTCTCTCTCTCTCTCTCTCTCTCTCTCTCTCTCTCTCTCTCTCTCTCTCTTATTTTCAATCTGTTGTGGTTCCAAGTGAGACTAATAGCCCAGAAAACTCTTTCAACCACCATCCTATTGTTTTTCCGCATGAACAATGGAGCTGTAGTATTATTTGTTTAAGGAGTGACAGTGATCAGAGTCTTTTTCTTTTCTTTTCTTTTCTTTTGTGTAAATGCTGGATTTTTGCTACAGATAATGTTATATCTTCAGGAATTTTGGATGCCATGTGAATTTTTATTTAGATATTTTCATTTGTTGCAAGTTGGTGATTTTATTTGTTAATTTCATGTTTTTATTTCTCTCTACTTGACAAATGAATGAGCTATATATACTTGCCATTTCCCATACCAGAAACCCCCTTAATAAACTTAATTTGGTACCTTTTGATGACTCTCTGTTAAGATTGAAGGCTTGAACAGAGACACCTTCCACACTACTACCCAGAGACAAGGGCCTGCTCAATTCAGTACTTTCCGGTAGGGGTCATGGGTCAGGTGAGTCGGGTGTGACCCCCCACCCGGCTATCCATCCGAATCCCATCGGGTGATGAGTGTAGCACCCGTCATCCATCCATTAAGTCGGGTGAAACCGATCCGTCGGTTTCGGGTGGAGTTGGGTTGGTTTCGGGTGAAACCCGACAAAGAGCATACAACATGTTGAAACACTTTTTATTATTTGTTTGTACAACATGTTTTCCACTTTTTTGTAAACTTTTACAATAATAATAACATATTAGCTATTTTATTATAATTCCACATCAAGCAACCTTACAAATTACAATGACAACATCAAGTTCATAATAAACTTGATAAAAAAAAAAAAAAACAGGATCGGGTGGAGTCGGGTCAATTAACACATAAAACCGACATCTGACTTGAAGTTGGTCGGGTCTAACAATTGGAACCCGTGACTCCACCCGCAAATACAAACCGACTCGAAAGGCTCGGGTTGGTCGTGTTGGGTCGGGTTTCACGGGTTATCGGTTTTTTTGACCAGCCCTACTTTCCGGAACAAAACAAAATACACACACACACACAAAAAAGAAAAGAAGAAAAGAAGCCTGAACTGGAACTTTTTAAAGCGGTATGAGCCAAAAAATAAAAATAAAAAAAAACGAATGGATTGAACTAATCTCCCCTGAGATGGTTTATGAAAATTATACTGACCTGCATAACTGCTGCAGTCGTATGATATATGTTCTTTTTTATAAGTATGAAACAATATGATAAATGTGATATTTTATAGTTGGAAATCAATGTGCTGTTGCAAGACAAATGCCCTTATTTATTATTTTGATAACATTTCTGTCATCTTTCTTGACACAACCCTTCTCACAACAAATCCAAGACACATTTTCTACAAATCTCTCCCCACAACAAAGTATGGAAGTCCTGATGTCCTAGAGCAGAGAAGACAGAAAGTGGTGATCATTCTCTAAAGCTTCAGTACACATTTTCTGCAAATCTCTCTCCCTAGTTCATAATATACAGTGCCTCTCTCTCTCAACTTGGTGTAACCGTGCCACCGAAATCCTCCATGGTCCCCAACTTATCACAAGGTGAATCCATCTTATCAACAACCGTACCAACAGATTGGCTGTGTGTGCGCGCGCGCACGTGTGATAAAGAGAGATTTATTGAATGTGAGATGCATCTCATTGAGCTCCAGAATCTGTTATCCGATGCATCTCAGTGAGCTCCAGAATCAGTTATCCATTATGTCAAAAGTATTGCCCAGACCCAAATTTCTACATGACAACTTATTTCCTCATTATGAATTAAGACCCGGTGAACAATCAAACAGCTACTCAGACAGCTACTTGGGTTGGAGTTTGTTTGCAGGATCAATCACCAAATATTACAAGCATGACACACACACAATGCGGTTGTTTCAGACACCACAAGATCTTTCATGGTCTTAACGTGTGTGAATTTTTACCAACTATTAACACAACTATCTCACAATGATGTGCGAGTTTCTTTTTCCAAACTGTTATTGACTAAAATTGTACATGAGCGGGCAAGTAAACTGTGCAAAAAAAAAAAAGTAAGTATAAACTTATATGATCTTCTTCTTTTCAAAAAAGGTCTTCAAGTGCCATAGTTGTAGACCTGCCACCGATAAACAAACCAACAGTGAAAGAAAACTCAACCAACCCATTTTCGAGTTTGTCGAAAGGTTAAGCTCCTGCATTTCTTCTTCCCTGCAAAACAGCATTGAGCACATGTAAGAAGGCATTGCTTGAGATAAATTAATTGAAGGCTTGGAAAATCAGTATAATAAAACGTTCAAGGAAAATTCTACTCCAGCCTACCTTTCACGGAGGTAAAACATCTCATCATGAATGGACTGAACAGTTTCGTACAGTTTCTTCAACTCTAATTCCATGACCTGGTAGCCAAAAAAAAAAAGGAGAGAGAGAGAATGTGTCACACTTTTGGATCTTTAGCTCCATCATTTTGCAAACATCAAATTAACGCACAATTCCATATCAGGTTCATTTAAAGAGACTACAATTAAACAATATGCCTTTGACTAAGGCCCCAGAACACTATATTCAGCAAAGAAATGCATTGTGAAAAGGGGAATCATCATCATAAATTAAATGTGGCACTGCAGATAAAATATAGCAGACTAAGGCTTAGTTTGGCCCCCATTTTGGTGGTGCTCCTTTTTTAAAGCACAATTTCATGTTAATTTATTTGGTAACTAGTTAATGAGCTTTGCTAAAATTGAACTTAGGGCTTTTTTGGGGGAGCTTTCAAAAGCTCAAGGTTGCTTTTTGGTTTCATGGTGTCTTTTTGAAGAGTAGTGTGTCACTTGTATAAAATTATCAAACAACTTAGTAATAAATTTCATAAGTTCCTTTTAAAAAGCCATACGAAACCAAAAAGCAACCTTGAGCTTTTAAAAGCTCCATTCTAGAGTTTTTAAAAGCTCCCCCAAAAAAGCCCTAAGTTCAATTTTTGCAAAGCTCATAAACTAGTTACCAATGAAATTGTGCTTTAAAAAAGGAGAAGCACCAAAATGGGGGCCAAACTAAGCCTAAGCCTAAGATGATTTTGATCATATGCCGCAACCTTATGGTTATGGGAACTCAAATAAGGCAGTGCTATATAACCCTTCTCCAGAGTCAGAATTTTACACATACATATGCGTGTAGTAGTAAGAAGTCCTCTAGAGGAAGATAATTCAGAACTGCACAGCACAAACTCCAATAGATTCATAAACTAATCTAGGAAATTTAAAGGAGCTGAGGATCGAAATGGAGAGAAAGTACATCTGTGTTGTACCAAAACAGTTGGATCACTAAACCCAAAGGCAACATGTCCTTATTGATTAGAATGAGGCTGGATACTTACATAGCAATTCCACAAAATTAATCGGACAGAGGCCACTAATTAGAAATACTAACCTTGTTAAAAAAAAAAAAGCACAGAGGATAAGTTTCTTTAAGAATAATTTATAAAAACATTTACAAAGAAAAAAGGTCCTAGTTAACCATCCAACCATGCACCAACAGAATCCTAGATTTCTAGTATCAAAAGTGAGATAGGATTAGATAGCACTAATAAGAGATGATGCTTCCCACCTAGGCTACTGCCAATTTTAGTTTTAATTTATTCAAGTAAAACTTGTCATTACAAAAGGTACATAAAGACAGGGCAATGCACGTACATGACAAGTATACAATACCAAACCAAAGCTCCAGTCAAACACAGTTATCAACAACAGAATTGAATGAGTATGGAAAATTCCCTTCAACCCAATAGCAAAGAGTGATTGGCAGTTTGGCACTCCAACACCAGAACTAAAAGAACACGGAAAAGCACCTTCAACCTAATAATAAAGAATAATTGACACTTCTTATCATCTCTTGGAGGATTACACTGTTTTCCAACTCTTTTGGCATCTAACTTCATAGATACAACCTACCAAATCATTTCATCGACTAGTTCGCATCTCTTGCAGGATTACACTGTTTTCCAACTCTTTTGGCATCTAACTTGACAGATTACAACCTAACAAATCATTTCATGGACTTGTAAGCTTGATTAGACAGGGGCAGACATATCTTACTTCTTTATCCACCTAAGAATGTCAATTCCCACCTTACATTACTAAGCGTCCGCGCGTTCACACACACACACACAGGGCCGGTCTTGGGGGTAAACAAAGTAAGCAACCGCTTAGGACCCCCACCCTCAAAAGGGCCCCCAAATCTAATTGTAGATGTGACAAAAAATCAATTTTACATATAATTATGTATAAGTAGACTAAAAAAAAATTCGTTTCGGAGCACTGGCCCGAACCCCTGTATAGCCTTAGGGCCCATATTTTAGAATTTGCATAGGGCCCCCCAAAACTCAGGACCGGTACCCACACACAAAAGCAACTATATGTGTTGTATATTTTTTCCCTGGAGAGCCAGAATAATTTCATTGCGCTCTCTCGATAAAGATTTTGTGTATCCTTCAAGAGTAAAATGAAAGTAACTATCGAATGATGGTATATACTTTCACCATAAAGTTCTCAATTGCTCATTCTACAGTAAAAATTGGACCCTTTACGTTTTCAACCAATTTAAAAGCGCAATCAGATTCAATTATCACCAACCCCACTTGACATAACCCAAAAAGGACGTTGAAAACCTTTTGAATTACACAGCAAAAATTCACCAAATGTAAATAAGAAATCACCCAAAGAACAACAAAACCTAGAGAATGAAAACAAAAACCAACACAGCCTTTAAGAGCGAGAGAGAGAGAGAGAGAGACTTACTTCAACTGAACCTTTCTTGACGACGTTAGACCAGTCCTTAGCAGCCACACCAGTCTTCCAATCGAAATCAACAGTGATCGTGGTCGGAGGCTTCTGATCAGCTGCCCAAAAGCAAGTCATGTAGTCCCCAGCCTCCACCGCCTGAAAACCAAACTGACCCGAATCCACACGGTCCGCGTAGTGGTGGTTATTCCCATGCGACGACGTTACCTACACTCACCACACCCACAAATCAAAATAACCCGTTTGGTTGCTGAGAAAATGCGAGCAAACCAAAACACAGCACACCCACAAATCATTTTTTTTCGGAAAATTGGTTAATTAACGAAAAAAGGGCTTACCCTAGCATATTAGGGTAAGCTCAACAAACCAGCTAAAAAACGGAAGAAGACGGAGTCAACCTCTAAACTAGCAAACAATGCCCAAAGAGCTAAACAATGCCAAAACAACAACAGAGCAAGGCAGAACAAACAGTCAACAGACGCTGAACACAATCAGTTTCTATGCCAACCCTTAGGACGGCTCCCACTGAATTTTATGTTCGCCTCCCGTTTCATTTGTCTGTTGAGCTAGATTACAAAGAAAATAAAAACCCATTTGGTTGCTGAGAAAAATGCGAGAAAACACACCATACCCACAAATCAAAAGGCGAGAAAAAAAAAATTAAATAAAAGCCCAGTTGGTTTCTGAGTAAATGCGAGAAAACAAAGCCAAATTTTTTTTTTTCCATCTCTAGTTTACCCTGACGGTGATTTTGTGGGAATCAGGCATGGGATGGCCGTCGTTGGGATTGACGATGCTGTACTTTCCGACGGTCATTGAATTGCTCTTGATGTCTTCGGCGATGCATTTTGTGTGACCCGATTGGAGATCGAATCGGATTGATTGAGCTAGATTACAAAGAAACCCTATAATTAGTACTAGCACATAAACTGGGTTTTTCCAAATCATGATTTTGAGGCGGGTTTAGTCTATTATGGCGGTGGTGATGTAGAGGGGGAGCTTGTTTTGGGAGTTCTAATCTTCGCATAGAAAATCAGATTAGAGAAAGTCAATCTGATTTCCTATTTTCAGATTCAGTCACAGTCTGTTTGGTGTGCCACATACTAGAAAAGGATTTATTTACAATTTTTGTTTATGGCAATTCTTGTGTTTGGTTTGACAAAAGAATTGATTTTTAATTTTAGCCAATTCTCACCAATTCTTGATTTAGCCCAAAAACAAATCCTATCACTTTTGGTAGGATTTGGTGAGAAATGATTTCACTTTAAGTGAAACAATGTGATATACCAAACTTACCCCTATATATTTCACACATCCTCTTTTTATATGGGCAATGCAGTAAATGTCCGTAATTCATTTCATTTCATTTCTCTTTCAAACCTAACATGAGAATTAGAATTGTAAATAAATTCTATTCATTTTTTTTCTATTCTATTCTCTCCAATTCAATTCTATTCTATTTTAGAATCAGACCAAACGAAGTGTCAATGATCTACATTCAGGGCGGATCTAGAAAATTACTCTAATAGTGGGGGTTTGACAGAGGTTTGTTATTTGAGCACTTTTTTTAGGTAAAAAAAAGGACGATGCTATTGTGAGAAGCTTTTCACATGAGAATGCGAGTTTTAACCGTTGGTGAATATCTAGCCATAAGATTCTCTCCAGATTTCTGGAAATCTTATGCTTAGATGCTCATCCAACAGTTAAAATCCGCCTTCTCATATGAGAAGTTTCTCACAATAGCATTACCCTAAAAAAAAAAATTAAACTTATTGCTTCTTTTAAGTGCACCTCCCAAAAATTATATAATCATTTAAGAATTTAAGGGTTTTTTTTTTTTTTTAGCTTTGTAAGCAAGGGTTATATATGTTATTCAACTGATAGTCAATAAGTCTAAATCTCTCTTTTTATTTCTCCCTAACTTTTGACTTCTTCTTGCCTTTTCATTTTATGTGAATCTCTAACTATGTACTATTCTAAAGTTTATTACAAACAAGAGAAAAATCTATGTTTTGAAACCCTTGCTAATCTGTAAATTTGACTCTGAAATTTTGATTTGTGATTAATTTAGTTTGTACATATAACTGAGTACGAAACATACTACACGAGAAGTAGACTAACCCAACTGCTTGAATATGTGTTTACGTGAAACTGTGAAAGAGCCATTGCAGCCACGTTTTGTTTTTATTATTTTATAGTTTTTATTTATTTATTATTATTGTCATAATTTTAATGAATTTATCAACAAGGAGTCTGCTAGCATCTGATCTCCTTTTATTTGTGTTAGAATCAGAGTTTGACTCTTCTCGTTTTGCTTATGGGCATGTAATCTTGCATATTTAGTTGAGATTGATCAAAAAAAAATATTCAATTCAGCCACGCTTTGCTTTTATTGTTTTAAAAAAAAAATTTCCCAAGTATATTACTTCGTTTTGCTAGTTAAGTGTTATTCTACCATGTTTAATTATTCTTTTTGACTCAATACAATGAATTCCTTAGTAGATAATATTCGTATATTTTTGTATTCAGCACATGCCGGGAAAAAAAAATTAAGAATAGAAGATGTTGAAAATTATTTGGTACATTTACTAAATATAATGGAAGACCAACGTACATATATCGATGTAACACCATATTTTTTTATTGATAAGGTGAATATTTTACCATTTTTAATACATTAATAATTAAATTTAAATTATTTTACAGTGTCTTTTTTGTTATTATTATAAATATGTAGGTATTTGACTCGCGTTCAGAGCTTATCTATTGGGCTCAAGATGCTAGTATTAGATTAAATATCATTGTCGTAATTAAAACTCTGATGCAGGACTTATGTTAAAGAAGCCAAAGTTGAAATGATTAATTTCATATAGAAATAGTTTCAACTGGGGTGGTCCAAATTTATTTTGTACTAATTTTTGTCAATTTAGGATGGTTTAAGTTTATTTGTAAGGGTAAATTATATTTTACACCCTCGTAGTTTGTTACCTATGTCGGTTTGATCTCTGTAATTTAGAAAGTGTTATTTTAGTTCATGTAGTTTCATAAGTGTGACAAATAAGTACAATAAGTCCTTTAATGACAAATAATTTTGTCACTGAAAGTAAAAAAAAAAAATTGTCACAAAAAAGTGTTTTGAGTGACTAAAATGACACACTTATAAAACTACAAGGACTAAATGAAAATTTCTAAACTTCAGGGACCAAATTAATACAAAAGGACAAACTAGGAGGGTGTAAAATGTAGTTAAGCATTATTTGTAAAATGTAATATGTAGTACAATAAGTGAGGTGCCCTTACTAATTAAAGTAAAAGGTAAAAAATTAATTTTTTAACTTAAAATTAGGTGTCCTAATTAAAAAATGAATGTGCCCTTACCAACACTCTTGTTTTCTATACATATTCTATGTATTTTTTTTTGTAAATGATATAAACTAATCCTAAAAAAATTATCCCAAAAACATAAGAGGGGGAAAGTTTTTATAATTAGCACAAAATATAAGAGAAATGCAGCTTAGTATGACAATTTTAAAATGTCAAGGGGCTAATTATAATTTTCAGGGGAGGCTAATTGTAAATTTGTTTAGTACAAATGTAGAAATTTTTTAGGTTAAATGCACTTTGCACCCTCAAACTATATCCTGTTTGACACTTTGGCCCCTATACAATTTTTTTTTTGCATTTTGGTCACAGTGACGGAGGAGGCAAAATGCCACAAAGTGTTAGTTGAGAGACCAAAATGCGGGAAAAAAAAATTTAGGAGCCAAAGTGTCAAACAGGATATAATTTGAGGGTGCTAAATGCATTTTACCATAATTTTTGAAAACCTAGGAGGGGCTTGAGCCCTCCAGTGTCCTTCTTTATATCCGCACCTGTCTACGTTTCGTTTGGATTGAGAGAACCGGAGAGAAGAGAAAAGAAAAGGGAACCGCTTTCTCTCCAGTTCTCTTATTTGGATAGTTAAGTTGTCAGAGATGAGAACGTTAATGGAGAGAACGTGAGGAGAAAAAGAACTTAATTTTGGTTCTCTTCAAATGGGACAGACCAAGGAGAGAAGAGAAGATAAGAGAATCATAACAAAATGACCAATATATTTTCAATGTTTAATCTTATTCTAATTTATTATCATTATTTAATAGAGGGTAAAAGAGTAAATTGATTTTAAATTCTTTCTCTTGAGTAAAGATTGGAACACATCCAAATACACCACTTTTGGGACACAGCCTAAAAAATTTGTCTATATCTCTCCTGTGATGTCACTGGACCCCACAGTGACACAGGAGAGAGATAAACACATCTCTTGGGTTGTGTCCAAAAGTTGTGTATTTGGGTGTGTCCCAAGTATTACCCATTTCTCTTCTATTCTCTTATGTAAGCTAAACAAACAAGAGAACTTTATATTTCTCTTCTCTTCGCTGCTCTTCTCCTCTCTTATGTAAGCTAAACAAATAAGAGAACCTTATGTTTCTCTTCTCTTCTCTGCTCTTCTCTTCCCTTCTCTTCTCTTATGTAAGCTAAACAAATAAGAGAACCTTATTTTTTTTTTCTTTTCTCTTCTCTTCTCTCCATCTAAACAATATATGCTTTCTCTTCTTTTACTCTTCTCTTAATGAGATTCTCTTCTCTTCTCTCTGATTCTCTCAATCCAAACACAATGCTAATATCTTGCCCAAAGTCAACGAAAAAGAAAATTGTGCCTTTACTCTAATTGTAATACATGCAAATTTTGCCATTAACTTAAATTTATTTACTTATTTATATTGCATTTTTTTCTTCTAGTATACACGATCGATGCTAAGAATTAGTTAGATAAATTCAACTCTTTGGTTGAGATACTTTTGTTTGTATTGGAATTTGTGTTGGGTCTAAAATTACTCTGAAAATTGAATAATTAATTAGTTATAAGTCCTAAGTGGGTAGACTTATGTAGCAATGGTTTCAACTGAATTTTTTTTTTTCAATGTAAGTCATCCCCCATTTTGTTGACAAAAATATCCTTATTTTTAAATGCGTGCATGATAATTATTTTAGCAGATAATTAAACATCAATCGAATCCTTTAATTATCGTCATACTTAGGGTTTTTGAATTAAAAAATAGAAACTGTCAATTTCTACTCCATTCTCACTCGGTTTCTACCAAATCTAAAGATCTTTCTTGCCATTCGATCGTCTGCGAAGCTGCTATAAATGAAAATTCTCACATAATTTTTTTCCTGTTACATGGTCATTGCGAAATCAGGAAAATGGGAGGAAAATATGTGCAATTGAATGGTTTTTAGGTGAAAATTGGTATTAAATTTCATAATATTCACGTAAATTGACTTGCTAGTTTGTTTCGCTGGATTTTGAGTCAATGCCTCGAGACAGGTAGTAAGAATAGAATATCATGATTTTGAGTGTTTTTTTTTTTTTTTTAAAGGGAATTCATATTAGCACTCCACAAATTATTAAATACACTCAATGATACCACTTCAAGCATATGTATTATGTATACATTTTATAGAGTACATTTAATATCCATAGAGTGCGAATACCAGTTCCTCTTTTAATTCTTCTTCTGTGGATTATTATCAAGAGATTGTTCCAGTTGGGCCTCTTAGAGATCATTTGAATATTGCCTGTCCTAGCTTGCATCATGATTCATGACATCTTTGCAATTAACATATTTGAAAGATACCTCTATCATTGCTCCCTTGCTTTTTGATACAAAAGTGAAAAATACAAGGCAAGCTTTTCGTGAAAGGGAAGCTTTGTAATGGCAGCTAGTTTGGAAGCAATGATAAGCTATCCTGTTACTGGATGCACTTGAACACACATAAAGCACAATCCTAATTCGCATTAAAAAAAAATTCGCCTTAAAAACAAGAATAATGTTATTTCAGATCTGAATTTTAAATTTGAATTTCAAATATTTTGTTAGGTGTACCAATGACATCGGTACATTTGTAACATTATTTAAGAATTCACATTTAGAAAACATAGCATTAATCTAAAAACACTAAATTGCATAACTGCATTTGGTATGAGTAGTGCTGGAGTAACAAGTTTATTAGGATTTTTTTTTGAAAAAAAAAAGTCAATGTACCTAGCAACAAAATCTAGCCCATGTAATTTCAACTTTCTTTTTAAAAAAATCTGAGGTGACTATAATTGATTGTGGTTTTATAATACTTTAGTAACACATTTGCTGTCTCGACTCTCGTTTTTTCTTTTTTTCTTTTTGATAAAAAAAAATATCAGATTTTATTAATCACCTACCTCTCTTGAAGTTTGGCCTAATAACACTTACTTCCCTTCACGTTTAGAACTAACACCTACCACCGTTATTTTTGAATTTCTGTAATACTTACCTCCCCTCTGTTAACAAGTCGTCAGAATAACTAACGGAATGACGATGACATCACTTAATAATGATCTAAAATACTAAAATTACCTTTCCTCTTGACTCACTTCTTTCATCAATCTAACTTACCCACTTAAAATATTTGATCGAAAATCGACTTTTCATTTTCAGGGGTCTGTTCAAGTAAGAAGTGAGTCAAGAAGAAGGGTAATTTTGGTATTTTAAATTGTTATTAAATTATGTCATCATTATTCCTTTAGTTTTTCTAATGGTTTGATAACGGAGGGGAGGTAACTATTATTGAAATTCAAAAATAAAGGAGGTAAGTGTTAGTTTTGAAACGTGAATAGAGATAAATGTTATTAGACCAAACCTCAAGAGAAGTAGATGATATTTACCCTTAATAAAAAAAACAGTAGGACCCAAGTCCCGAGATATTAAATGAGCTACTACCTCCGTCTCATTTTATGTGTCTATTTTGGGGAATCCAACTATTTAAGGGGACAAAAAGAATCTTCACCTACTTTCCACAATTGCCCATAATCATTGCACTTTCTTTTTTTTTATTTTGTTTTGGTGTTGATTGTAAGGAATGGTAGTTGGGGAAACTAAGTAAAATTTATATACTAATTTAGAAAAGTGGACAACAATTTTGGGACATCCCAAAAAAGAAAGATGGACACATAAAATGAGACGGAGGGAGTACATGAGATGGAAAATACCCGAGCCAAATGCTAAGGCAGACATTGCCCCTACGAGCGTGAACCTTAGCCTCAAAGATGACGTGACCAGTTAGTTGGTTAGCTCAATGGTGTACTTCTCTAATTTTATATCTCAAATACTTCTAAAATACATGTAGCAATAGATCTACGAGATTTTGATTGAATAATGTTAAAGTGATCCCACCATTTTTGAAATAAGATTTTAATTGGAGAATATTCAAGTAGTCCCATCATTGTTGATGATAGACCTATTATATACCACAAGTATTTAAAAATCATTTAGGATGAAAAACATAACTTTACTGTACTGTTTAATTCACCATGATGATTAGTTTGACTTTTTACAATTGAATTCGGATTAAAGTTGAACACGTTCAAAGTTAACAGTATAAAATTTATATATGAGTATGTTCGGTAAATGATAATTAAAAATATATGACCACTTTGACTTTTAGTACTATAGTTTAAGTTAATGACATTTTAATTACTTAGAATACAAAAATGTGATTATTGGGATTGTAGCCATCTATCATTCCATGTGGATGGACATACAAGTATGTGTTATTTATTTATTTGTTTATTTTTGCTTTCTAGGTTCTAAAATGTTTTATTCCCCATTTCTGTATGTTCTAAGGTTTCTCCCTCGAGAACAACGAGGCTTAGTTTTAGAGGGAGGGCCTTGTTACGTTGCCGGAAGACCTATCATTCTTAAACCTTTGAAGCCATTTATTAAGTTGGAAGTTGAGGGTGTAACGTGCCCTCCCCATCTGGGTCAATCTTTACAATACTCCGTTGAAATTTTCGACCCCAAATGGATTAAGCTACATTGCTAGTTTTCTTGGGAACCCCTTTCAGGTGGATAGGAGGACAGCGTTGTTGTCGTATCTCTTATGTTAGGGTGTGCATCGATGTAAATGCCGAGGAGGAGCTTATAAATAATTTTGATATTACAGCCGAAGGAGATGTTGGTGGAGAACCGAAAGTGACGAATATGTTGAAAATTACCAGTGGACCCCCACAAAGATGTAGTAAGTGCTTTGTGTTTGGGCCTGATTGCTCTAAAGGCACGTCTCAAAATCTTTCCACTGCTAATGTTACACAACCCAATGGCATCCAGAGCTCTTATAACTTGGCTAAGGTCATAATAAGTTGAAGTCTTAATCTTTAAAGAAGTCATCGACAAGGGGATTGGAATGTAATGTGTGGCAAGGGTAAAGGTAAAGGTATTATGGAGGTGGAGGCCTCTTTACCCAAGGGCATCATTGGAAATAAGGATTCCTCTTCAGGGTCTCATCTGAACCATTTTCAGGTTAAGGATTCGATTGTCTCGGAAATTAAGCCTTATGAAGTGCATGGAATGAGAGTAAACCCTATAGAAACTACTGGTGAAGGCAATCAATTTTGTACCCTTGCTAGTAGAAATGATGATTCTGATGCTCTTGTGGTCAAGGACCCCTATTACTTTGTTAAACAAGTTGATGACTTCGAGGGAGAGTCCTATGACAATGTTGAAGGATCATGTGACTAAGACAACCCTACAAATTATGAATTTTCTCTCATATCTAATCAAGGGAAGAAAGGAAGTAAGAAGAAACAGAAGAAGAAGTCGAAATAGTCTTGGGGAAAACTTCTTTGTTTTCCTTTTGTCCTATTAGATTTTCTTCTGCTCTTTAGTAGGGTGGTCTCCTCTCTTTGACTTAGTCATTAGATAGTGGTCCATCCCATGTGCTGCATATATTTTCTATGCTTGTTTTGTGTTGTGCTTTGATGTACATTGATATGGTTTGTTGTGGAGGAGACTTAAGGCTTAGTTTGGCCTGCACGTGGTTTTTTAAAATGAGCTTATGAAATTTATTACTAAATTGTTTGATAATTTTATACAAGTGGCACACTACTCTTAAAAAAGACATCATAAAACTTAAAAGCGACATTGAGCTTTTAGAGCTTTTAAAAGCTCACACCCCCACCCCCCTTGCCTTAGACCCTCCCTTGTTCTTGTGGTTGGTTCGGTTTCGATTTTTCATCAATGCATGTTTTTTATTAACAATTTTTTCGGGAAAAAAAAAAACGAGCCTTAGTTTTACACCGTCTTATACATCTTGATCCATGATTGGATAAGATAGTAAACGTTTTACAACTAGAATGTGTAATTTTCATCCATGAGAATTGGAAAAAAAATTAAAATATTATTTGTTTGAAAATTTAGATCTTTTCTTAATTACTATAATTAGAAGAGACAATACAATTTCCTTGGTAGTACTGTATATTTTTTTTTTTTTAGGAAAAGTCCTGAAACAGATGTATAATGTATTAGTAGATTAAAAAACTTCACAAAACTGTGTTAAATTTTTGAAACAATGCTAGGGGCACTAACAAATCCACTAACACTCACACCCACACTGTATCTCCCTCCTAGGAGAGAGATATAGTGAGTGGGAGGGAGATAGAGAGTGAGTGTAAGTGTTAGTGGAATTTGGAGAGAGATAGGAGAGAGATAGAGTGTGAGTGTGAGTGTGAGTGTGAGTGTTGGTGGAATTTGTTAGTGCCCCAAATATTACTCTTTTTGATAATAACTTAAATCAAATCTTCAAATAAAACCGAATTTAAGGAGTAGGATCACGTTTGCGTATGCAACTATTTGAAGAATAAACATTGGGATTCAAGATGCAATGTTTTACAACAATGCTAGGGGTACACTTATCCGCACTCAAAAAACATCCACACCCTGAGGTGGACAAGAGACTAACAGTTGACCCCGCAGTCTCTATCTCTTTTCTCATTGGTCCACCTCAGGGTGCGGATGCTTTTTGGGTGCGGATGGGTGTGGCTCAAATATTACTCAATGTTTTATTTTAAAATTTCACTAACAAATTGAGTGATAAAAAAAACTGACAATTTAATTTAAAGGACAATAACAAAGGGTAAATTACACTAATACCCCCTCAACTATGACATTTTCCCTAATACCCCCTTGAACACAAAACTCAACACTGATCCCCTCAACTATTACATTTTTTGACTAACACCCCTTCGGTTCAGTTGTCGTAAAAAAATACCAATACAATTGTATCATGTTACCAAAGAGTGATTTAAAAGTGTTAACAATATAACATTTGTGAACCACGACCACTTGGCCTAGAAGAAGCGAGTCTCAACAGGGGCTGTAATACCCCTTTGGTTGAGGGTTCGAAACTCCACAATAGCATAGTGGTTGTGGCTAGAATTTATTGGCCTCTCAAAGGAAGGTCAAGGATTCGAAGCTCCCAGGAGTCATATGAGTGGTTTGGAAGGACAAATCTAAAGTAGCTGGATGACCCGTATTCAGAGCTTGGTGTGAGTTTGAATCCTTCCGTTCACTCACCTTCCTGATTTACCTGGTGCGTATGTTGTGGGGTCGGTGCATGTGCCCAGGGTTTGCCCCATGCTTTACTATAATAAAAATGACAATAGGTATTAGGGATGCGTTTCGGACAAAACGGATCGGAATACCCTCTTTCGGGAAAAAAAAAAAAATTTCCAAAAATTTCAGAAATTAAATAAGTATTCCAATTTCCGTTCTGAATTTTTGGAATTTCATTTTCCTTTTTGATTTCGAAATTTCAGAATTTTCGAAAAATTTTGGAATTTTTGGAATTGCAATTGAAAATTTTCATAATTTTTGGAATTTTCGAAATACAAATACTATTGAAAGGGTAAGTCATACTTTTGTAGAGAGTCTCCTACTCTCTTCTTTCCCTTCTTATTCGATGTGGGACAAACAAGTCTACATTCTTACAAATTTTTGAAAAATATTCGGATTTTTTCGGAAAACATATTTTCGGAATATTTTCGGAATTCTCAAAACAATTCTGATTCCGTTCCAATATTTTTCAAAAATTTCGGAATTCAGAATTTAATTTTGGTGTTAAACTCAGAATTTTTCGGATCGGAATCGGTCGAAATTGGAATTTCTATTCCAAATGACACTTCTAATAGATACTGATCCTGAAGTCACGAAAGACAAGCTGGGGGATTTGTTTCTCGTCATCCGAAAAACATAACATTTGTGCCTTTCATTTGAGTTGTTGAAAATTTTATAACAAAAGTACCTAAATTTTTGTGTACAACAAAGGAAAATTATTTGTTTTGAAAAACAAATAATTTTTTCCTACAATTTCCAACTACTTAAAGGAGGGATAAATAAAAGTCATGTTCTTAATATTTTTCTATCATATGCTGCTCACATGATACCAAAATGCCAAATTTTTAGACAAATTTTATAGAATGGGTGTTGGTGAAAAATGTAATAGTTGAGGAGTCAATTAGTTGAGTTTTTGTATTTGAAAAAGAGTTATTCTTGAGGGAGTGTTACTATAATTTTCCCTTAAAAAAAATTTAAAAAAAAACCGCAAATATGTGAAAATTTATACATATACATATAACAACTACGTCCTAACTTCTTTTTTTTTTCCTTTATTTATTTATTTATTAAAATTGAGGAACTTAAAATCCTATATAAAAAAATGTGTCCAATTGGATTAAATATTGAATGAAACACGTCATTATCTATCTCTTCTCCTATATTTTGAAATTGTACTTTTGTGGACTGTGAAGGGATAATTTCTCTAAAAGAGTAAAGATTTGGGTACAAACACTCCACAAACAAATTACACTAATAACAGTGGGAGGCTGTCATGTGTCAGAGCATTTGCCAACAAAGTCCCTGAATGGGCTTTCCACACAGGGGACAAAAAAGTATCAGAGAAATGCTAGGCACACATCACAAACCACAACACCAACCACACAAGTACCACACATTAAAGCACATGGCACCACATCCACGGACAATGCACCTTAATAATGTTATGTATCATGTGCTTTAAATGTGGGCCTTACGCTTTAAATGTAATACTTTGTGGTTGATGTTGTGATTTGTGATGTATGCCTAACATTATTGAAAGTATCAATTCTGCCCCCGACAGTCTTCCACTGGTGTTAGTGTAATGAATAATGCTAGGCACACAATACCAACCACAACACATGTCCACTGAGGTCTACACCACTTTACAATCTCTCTCATATCCTCGTTAGGTCCACACTACTTTACATCTCTCTCATATCCTCGTTGGTCCACGTCAGGCAGGGGCGGATCTAGAAAATTAATATAAGGGGGGCTCGACACCCGAATTTTTTTTTTAAGACCTATTTATACGTATTTTGTGTATATTTTGTGTAGATGATATAAATTAATGCTAAAAAAATTAACCCAAAAATGTAGGAGGGAGGAGGGATTTTATAATTAGTACAAAAATATCATAGAAAGGGGGCTTTGTATTACAATTTTATAATATTAGGGGGGCTAACTGTAATTTTCAGGGGGGCTAATTGTAAAAAAAATATTTAGTGCGAAGTAGAATTTTTTTAAAACCTAGGGGGGCTTGAGCTCCTCCTTGTACCTCTTTACCTCCGCCCTGACGTCAGAATGTAGATAAATAAGTGTGAGATTTGGGTGCGAGTAAATATTAGTTAAATTATGGACTAAATGGATAAATATTGAGATGCTATTAGTTAATGATACTATGCCATTAATACATAAGTTGCATTGAATATGGAGTGAACTATAGATTAGGATAAGACCTCTATCCCAACTACATACTGTAATTTATTTATACATACACCGACATGTATCAATTACATGGATGTTTATAAATTCATTGAATTATAATGTTTGGGCAAATTACATACAAACCTCTGTATTTAGTTTCTTTTTTTATTTTGCCCCTTATATTTTAAATTATGTAACTAATATCTTATACTTTAGACTAAAATGAAATAGTTACCAATTCCGTTAAAATTAACGGTAAAGCTTGTTTAGTGGAGTATTTGCCACTTGATCCCCTATCTTTTAGTCTCAAACGTATCACTAATACCCCTTGTGGACCGATTGCTAGCTTATTTTTCTTATACAATAAAATCACAAAAAAATATGATTAGTATAAGTTGTCCAAAATAGCTTTTGGCCCATTGCTATTAC
Organism: Hydrangea macrophylla; assembly: GCA_033977485.1. Classification (NCBI taxonomy): domain Eukaryota; kingdom Viridiplantae; phylum Streptophyta; class Magnoliopsida; order Cornales; family Hydrangeaceae; genus Hydrangea; species Hydrangea macrophylla. The sequence goes on from CM066983.1 coordinate 83,905,991, forward strand.
AGAGACTATTTTGTTAAATAATTTATTTTAGCTTTTGGAATTCATACTTATGGACAAACTATAAAAGTTATTACCAACTTACCAAGCATGACTTATGTTCGCTAAATTTAACTGATTTATTAACGGTTTTGTTGTAGTCCAAAGTACATGAGAATTAGTGACGCGATTTGAAATGTTAGGGACCAAAAAAAAAAATAAAAAATGGGCCAAATATAAGGGGTATATCTGTAATTTACCCTATCATAATTGGTAGGTGATCAACAAAGAATATCCATATATTCAAAACTATACAAAAACAACCCTAAACCTTTTTAGTGAAAATCGCACACATCCCCACATATATATATTTTTTTCTGTAGTTTACTGGGCGACCCTCTCTTCTTCCCATATTCTCTCTCAGATTTTCCAACCAGCCAACCAAATCACATTCTCCAGTTTTTCATATCCCATTCAAATTCAACACAAAGAACAAGAAAATCAAGCAAGAGAAAGAAAAGAAAATACTTAAAAAAAATTTCCAGGAAAGTTCTTTTTAAGGAAGAAAATTTTCTTCATTAGCATTTACTCCGATTATTGTCGTCGGTGTGATGTGAACCTTCTTTACTTTCTTCTTCTCTTCCCCCGTGAATTCACACCGCTCTCTTTCTCTCTCTTCGAAAAAGTTGGAATTTTCCGGATCGATTTGGAGGGAGTTGTTTAGGGTTTCTTTATTTCGTAGTTGATGAATTTTATTGCTATAGTGTCTTCAATGCGGTGTGAATTTTGAAAAATTGGGCGAACTGATTGGTTTTTTGGTGTTTGGGTATGAAGCGGCGATGAGGTGTGACGAAGAGAAATGGAGGTTAGATCCGAGGGTTTACAGGTTAGGTCTGATAAGCTTCCATCGCAGGTGATTCCGAGGACTCGTTTACAGGTTTGGTTCATTTGGGTTTGTTCCAGCATTTTGCTATGGACCTGTTTGGTTCATCTCGTGGCGGTTGGTGAACTATGGCACCCACATTTGTTAACAAAATTGTCGAACCGCTTGACTGGGTTCTCTACGGTTTCGATCCATGTCGAGGAGGCTGTTCCATCGCCCCCACTTCTTCTTCCAGCAAGTGAGTCCCTATTCCAACTGTTTATCTTGAAATTGATTCCAAGCAGTTTTTTTTGTTTGTTTGTTTGTTTGGGATGCTTTATATTTTCATTGTTGTTATGTATGGATGTCATTTTGATATATTATGTGGATTAAAGAATTGGAACAATTGGCCATTTGATTGTAGGTAAGCTATGTTACTGATCAGCTCAACAATAGTTTTGTAGTTACACATTCCAATATTTGCAATTGCAAATGCAGTTTCACTCGGTTAGCTCGGAGTGTGCTCTCTTTTATCTTTCACTTTTTTTGAGTTATAAGTAGTACTCTGACCGTGATTTTGGGGTTGCATTAAAGCTATACCTTTATGAGTCTATGACTGTAGAAAATGCCAAAGAGGGATGTTGATGTCTATTTATTATATAGGATTTAATTGAGATTGAATCACTTTGCTAATGCTAGTTTAAAAAAAATGGGATCAAGAATACATTAGCAAACAAAGGATTAACATTAGATTGGCGATACATCTCGTCCTGTCGTCCATACAAGGTTATTTTATAACAATAGCCTTATTAGGGTGGATTGTCAATTCACGAACAAGCTGCTGAACTTCATTGTTTTCATGAGTAGATATTTTATTCATAGTTGTCCAAATTGGGATTCGTATTGTGGATCTAAATGCCATTTTTTCTAATCGCGATCCGAATCGAATTGTGAATACTGAATAGTAAGATTCGATAGTAAATTGAAAAACACCAAATTAAATTCAAACCTCGTGAAAAACACAAAAATACCGACTCACCTTCTTTCTTTCTTTCGAAGCCACTTCACAAGAAAGTCTTCCCTCGTTTGGTAACAAAATTAGGTAAGCATCCAGCTTTTTATCCAATGCTAAAATTCTAAAATTAAAATCCCAACTTGTGAAAATTGAAAATTAGATGAAAATTACCCAAAAAGCTCCAACCTCCAAATCTCTTTGAGATGCCTCTAATAATTTCTTCTTGCAAGTAGAAACACGTGGATAAAGAATTCTATTTGTACTCTCTGTACAAAAAAATATATCAAAATATCCTCTCCTGAAAGTAAGCCCTATAACATTTGAAAAGAAGAGAAGCGGATTAAAGAGGGTTTTCTCTTTTAGTGGTGTTCTATAAGTTTATCCTTGTTATTAGGGATGGTAAGTAACAGGGCAAGTATACGACAGGGACCCCCTTCCGACATTGCCTTGTCGTGTCTAGCAAGTAGATGTGCAAAATAGTACAATATACAACCTACATTGGCACATTTATACATACACACAAAAGCGAGTGGGTGAGAAAGGGGATCTGAGGTGAGTGAGACCATCATAACAATGACGACGATGAGAGCAAAAGAGCGAATCAAACCCAAATTTCAATTGCTTATGATATGCTAGTCATGTCGTAATGACAATAAGTTGAGAGGCAATGGCAAGCTGATGACAATGAGAAAATTTTGGGTGTAGGGTCGTGGACAGCCGTGAGAGGAGTGATAAAATATGATAAACTATATATGTACATATATGTGTTATTTGTGGTAACGTGGGAAAGTAATGGCCACTTGTATAAAATTCACAATTATAATCGGGTGGAGCGGAGCCACCTTGAGCGTACTCTGCCTCTGGACCCATGTAGGGTTTCACTCGAATTCCCAGACTCACCTACCCTCAAATCTGTCCCATTAGGGATGGGGCAGGGTTCTAGATTATCAGATTATTTTTCAATCCTTACATTCAAGTATCATATTGTATATAGAACATAAGATGTGTAATTTTCTCAAATCCATTATTAGACAATGGTTTGATAATGTGGAGTCTTGAATCGGTGCGTGCCCATGGGAATACTCAATACTTGCAGCACCCCGGATGTGGGTTAAACGATTGCAAGAAGTGGAGAAAGCATAACTTAAGATATACTATTTTTTTTCCACATACTAACGTTACATATTCACATTACGAGCTTGCATAATTCGGAGATTAATGGTAGTAGTTGTCTTGAAAGCTCTCATGATTGGTCCTAGGGTGACCATCTCAGTTGTCCTTTCATAGGTTTCGAAGAGTTATCAACTTGTGAACCCCAAGGAAACTTGGTTGCTTGGACAGGACTAACAACGAATATGGTTTTTGGAGTGTCATGATGGGAAAAGCTATTAGGTCTAAGTCATTGACTCTCATTTAGATCTTAGTGACTAGTCTCTTTCGGAGAATCAAATTGATATTATTTCCTTTTTGGGGTTTCTGAGGGGTGGGGGCTGGAATTTTTGTAACTTGTGAACCTTATGCAAACTCGTGTTGGGATTCAATGACTCTGGTTTTCAGAGTCATGATCGGAAAGCCTATTAGGTTTAAGTCATCTATTCTTCTTTACTAGCAACCGTGGGTTTATATCTCGTCTTTCAAAACTAAGTTAGTGGAGTATTGTCTCCTTTTTACATAACAAATATTAAAGGAATAGGTTCAAACCCATAACTTCCCAAGTACGCCAATTCCTTCTGATCTTCATAGGTTTTGCTTATTTATGTGTCTTTGCAATTTATTTGCATCCAAGGAAAAACTTTTTTCCATCAAAATAGACATTTTATTGACCACTAGATACTTTTCATCCAAATTGTAGATTTCACATCTCTCTGTATCTTTGTCCAAATGATAACGGCGTAATGTCTAGTTTGGTCTAATCTCTTAAGTTTCATGCTAAATTATCTATGCATCTTTTTACAGTTCACACACTGTTCTGCAAAGAATATGGGCATGTATGATTTTTATGTCTAATCCCTACCTGCAGTTTTTCTTCTTTTACATGATGACAACCACTCAAGCCCACCCAAAAAAGGGTAAGAGCAGAAAAATAAAATCCACTTAAGTGTTGTATAATGGTCTAAAGATCTTATGAACATTATCTTTTCTGGAAACTGACCTTTCTTATGCATAATACATCTTGTGATCTTGGTGCCTGTTCTTCGTTGAGAGAAATTTGTTTTTTTTTTTTTTTCTTCTGCAGAATGAGACACTAACATCTAATATTCTGCAGGAAGCTACAGAAGTAACGGTTTTCTAAGAGTTTCTTGCAACGGGGGTTTGAATCAAATGCGTGCTGCGGTTTGTATTTGTTGTTTGGCTTAATCTTGATGTATTTTCTTATCTTTACGTTTACTAATTTGTCTACCCAATTTTACTTCAGATCTGTGATATGGTAACAGTTGCTCGGCTTTTAAATCTGACTCTGGTCGTTCCAGAGCTTGATAAGGCATCTTTCTGGGCTGACCCCAGGTACTTTATTGTTCTCGAAAAGTTTCTATATCGTATATTTTTCTTCTGCTGTTCAAGAAATTTCAGGTTCTGGTATGCTACTTGCAGTAATTTTGAGGACATTTTTGACGTGAGACACTTCATTGATTCGCTAAGAGATGAAGTTCGAATCATCAGGAGGTTGCCGAAGAGGTTGAACAGGAAATATGGATACCAACCACTCGCGATGCCTCCAGTTAGCTGGTCAAACGAAAAGTACTATTTGCAACAGGTCTGTATTACTTTTGTGTCAATGAAGCACGAGCACGGGCACCGACACGGCGAATCCTAAAATTAGTGCACGTTGACACGGCAGGAAAAGTATGCTTGAAGTTTCGTATCCATGTGTCGGACAAGACACGTTACCTTCTTAGAAGTGTTTGTGCTTCCTAGCTTTATATTTGTTTGTGACTAAGAAAAATATGTATTCTGTCACTATTCATCATATGAAATTAGTGGTTTGCGCGACCGAGAGGTGACTTAGGTGATTTGGGACACTTGGGAAATGTTAGTAGGCTTTCAATTTGGAAAAGGCCAACCTCTACTTTACTTTCTACTTGGAGTTTTTTGCATGTTTAATCCAAGTATCTGTTATTATAGTTGGATTTGTATCATCGGTTTAACATCCTACACTTTTCAAAGCAGGGTTAGGTTTCTGCGAGAAAGGAATATCACGATGTCTGGTTGGATTACTTCAGTTGATTAACTATAAATTGGTTGGAATAATTTTTCTTGGGAAAAAAATTGTGGTTAACTAGATAAAACTGATTATTCTATAAATACGTAGCGAAGAGGTCTATTAAATCATAAGCAGGTCTTATCCTGGATATGTTTTGGGCCTATGCATGCTTGATAGTTATTTACTGACCTTTTTTTTTAATGATCAAATCACTTTTACTAATCTGGATCAAACATAAATTTCAGAATACCAGTTCTGTATCGAAGGAATGAGTGTATCTATCCTCTCCACTTATTATTTAATTTTTGTATCTGATATTATTGCAGATTTTGCCACTTTTCAGCAAGTATAAAGTGATACACTTCAATAGAACAGATGCACGTTTGGCAAACAATTGGATCCCTCTTGAACTTCAGAAACTCAGGTGCCGTGTCAATTTCCAGGCACTGAAATTCACTCCTCAGATTGAGGCTTTGGGGTACAAATTGGTTCGTATACTTCAAGGCAAGGGACCATTCGTAGCATTGCATCTGAGGTACGAAATGGATATGTTAGCTTTCTCGGGTTGTACCCATGGCTGCACTGAGGAAGAAGCAGAGCAGCTGAAACAGTTGAGGTAGTTATCTTTTGATTTTAAACTATTTTTCATGGATATGCTTATATCAGTTACTCTTGGATAGATCATGGTGCATTATGGTGTATAGTAAGCAGTTGTGACACAATTGTCAAGAAGACTTCGCTGTTTTTTTGGAACCTAACACCTTTAACCTAAAAAAGTAAGGGTAAAATTTATTATGTACCCTAACTATACACTAATTTGAAGTTTGGTCCCTCATCTATCATTTGCAGCAATTTAGTCCTTTAATTTTAGGCCAATTGCAGTGTCAAGTTGTCAACCTTCCGTTAGTCCTTGATTCAAAGGTTGACACTTGGCCTTTAACTAAAATGAGGGAGTTTTAATTAGTGCACCAAAAGTGATTCCTGCCCCGAGTATTTGTCTTTTTCACCCTTTTTTTTTTTTTAAAAATTATTTTTTTCATTAATGAAGTCAAAGTTGCTTGTACTGTGTTTTTCATTAAGAGACATATTAATGGAAAATAATTTTCACTGCACAACTTGGTCAGATATGCATACCCTTGGTGGAGAGAGAAAGAGATAGTGTCTGAAGAGAAGAGATCCCAAGGCTTGTGTCCTCTTACACCTGAGGAGGCATCATTAGTTCTGCAAGCTTTGGGTTTTGACAAAGAGACACAAATTTATATTGCTTCTGGCGAGATATATGGAAATGAACGGAGACTTGCAGCGCTAAGGGCTGCATTTCCACATATTGTGAGTTACTACTACCCTGCATATTATCTTATACCTGTTACTTTTGTGAATTTGCTGTCTTTGAAATTGGGGGCGCTGCTATTATCGTGGGCTCAAGAAGCATAACTTCTGATTTGGGTCATGGAGAAAACACAATTTGTATTTGGCGACATAGAAATTCCTATAGAAGTAGGTCATGAACACGGAAGTAATGAATATGTATACACACACACACACACATAATAGAATACTAGTATTTTTTTCCAAGTGCTTGCTGTTCTGCTACACCAAGGTAGTAGGATAACATTGCGTTAATTTCAAACGGACAAGAATTGTCCTTGCATCTCATTAAAATGTGGGCACTAAAGTAATTTTGCACAAGGACATTATAGTAATTTACTTTTAGCTTCTTTGCAAAAATTTCTTTGTGACCTTGTTATATTGAGGTGGCGGGAACTTTTTTGTCCAAATGGAAATGCGTAGAGTAGGTTCCATTTCCCTTATTTATAAATACTAAGATGCTTATTATTTTTAAATGCAAAGATTGAATGTTTTTGGATTTTATATCTAGTTTCTAAAACTTCTATTATTATTTTCATGGATCTAATTATTCATATTTCCAGTGCCCTCATTATGGAATTAACAAAAGTCATTTTTTAACACTCTAATTACAACTTAAAAGATCCGTAAAACTACAGATTTTGAACTCTAATGTTACCAAAAACCAGTATTTGAAGTGTTAAGAGAGTGGGCTTTCAAAAGATCGAAACTTTTTGTGCCCAAATGAAGTCTAAGAGTCGAAAGAAAATCTTAACATTTACTTTAGATTATTCAAACCATGGTCTTACATGTGTCGAGGCGAGTCCGACGGTTCAGACACAAGTATGTGACCCTTTTAGTAGTGTCTCATGGGTCCTAGTCATTGTCCCAAGATGTCTCTCCGAGCTACTTAGAAGGATGCCTCTTGAGAGATCTCCCTTGAAAGGTGACTGTCAAATGGTTCATCTAAACCATCCTAGTATTTATGTATACTTTTTGTGTTCAATTTCATTTGATATTGTTTGCGCTAACAATGTCAAAACGACAAAAATGTAAGGTGGCTTAGATCATTCTTTCAGTATATGCCTGAGAGCTTTGTCTTGTGCCTCTGTAACAAATGTTCCATTTATTTCTGGGTGAAGAATGGTGATTGAACCCGCATGTCGGGCATTTATAATCCACTTGGCAACATTTATTTTTTCTACTTGTGAAGGAGGATCAGGCTTCATCCCATAGTTTATCTGTTCTTAATATCAACTTCTTTTTTATAACAAAAATGTCTGCATTGTCCTTGTGATTTGTTCTTTAAGGTTCTAAAGTGTGCCCATTATACTTGTAGGTGAAAAAGGAAATGCTGCTAGATCCTGAGGATTTACAGCAATTCCAGAATCATTCATCTCAAATGGCAGCCCTGGATTTCATGGTTTCAACTGCCAGTAATGTTTTCATTCCCACATATGATGGAAACATGGCTAAACTTGTGGAGGGTCACCGCAGGTATATAGTATATGCATATATATATTTCCCCTACCTCACTAAAAGGATTATTTCCTATTTCTATAGAAGGATGGGGAAGCCAATTTTGTTTTTGGATCTTGAAGATAGATTTCTGATTAGAGTTTGTGCAGGTATCTTGGTTTTAAAAAAACCATCCAACTAGATCGGAAAAGGCTTGCAGAGTTGTTGGATTTGCATCAAAACAGTACACTTTCATGGGATGAGTTTTCTGTTTCTGTCCAGCAAGGACAAGATAGAAAGATGGGACAGCCGAGTCGTCGCAAAGTTATTGCAGACAAGCCTAAGGAAGAAGACTACTTTTATGCAAACCCACAAGAATGCCTCTGTGAGAAATCAAATTGTGATGACCTATTAGATTCTGCCAATTTGACTAAAGTTCGGTGAGGGTTGTGCTTAAATATAAATCTCACTTTGATGTTTAAGTTCAAGTTCTGAAATTGACCATGTATACACACAGGTGACAAGCTGTCTAGTTAACAGCAAAAAGAAGCTCAAAGATCCCATTTAGGCTTATAAAGATGTGTTTTCATCCGATAGCTTTTTAAGAACATGGCACGAAGAGAAGAAAAACAACTGTAGAAATTCCCTTTTGGGCACCGAAAGATGTATTCATTCATTTTGTTTATATGATATTTCCTTCTTTCTACTGGATATGTTTTCGTTCAATTTTTGCTCACTTCTCAAATGCATGTCTGTGCCCAAACTTGTTTCTGGAATTCAAAATGCACATACTAGTCTATTTGCCTCAATTTAAGCAGCACTTTAGACATCCAAAAGCACGTTTTGGGTGAAATAGGTCCAAAGGTACTTCAGCATAAATGCATCTACTTGTGTTTCAAAACGCAAAAGCCACAGCTCATCGAAATAGACCCTCACATTTGCCACCCTAATTGATGCTATGATGACAAATGTTTGTTCTTGGACTCCGTTGCTGTAATTTTTATATACAATTAATGATCATTCCAATGACAGTTGATGAAGTTGACTCTTAATCTTGGTTCACTAAGGCCAATTGTGAATTTGTGAGGAATACATGGGAAGAAAAAATAAAGCGTTTAATGTAATAGTAGTAGCTATTTTGATGACCTGGTGTCATAACCCAATCAGCCGGCACTAATTAATCACGTCTGTTCCAAAATTGAAGGAAACATGTTCACACATAAGCATTGTGCCTAAATATATTACTATTGTGATACAGATGACATGTGTTCACTCTTACACTAAATAATTTCTTGGAAGCCATTGCATATCCTACTTCGGCTTGCAGAAGGTCATTTCACCTAGCTCCCCAATAACGCCAAGTTTCTTCAGCTGCCTCTCTTGATAATATTCCAACTCTCCCAATATTAATTCTCTCTCCTTGAAGAAGCCATCAATCTGTTGCAGCACCTTCTTCTCCACTGCTCTTATCCTGACTGCTATCTCAAGCCTCCATTGAAGATTTCCAACTTCCTTCAACTTCTCATCCTGCAATCCGCTTTTGTATTGAGTTAATACAAGCTTGCAACTATGCAGTGCTAAAAGAAACATCCTGCTACAGTTTTTCCAAAGAAATTCATACCAAAGGTGTTTTCACAATTTTGAGCCCAACAAAGCTTTTAATGCAACAGTTTATGAGTTTCCACCAAGAAGAACTCATGCAGCCTAAGGGGATTTTTTTGGAAGGCTAAGAACCAGTTCCGCGATAAGTGAACCGGTTTGATCTACATTCAAGTGCTGGGTATGCCGAATTGTCCCACATCACCAGGTAGAGACCCTATATGTTCGGGCAATCATCCCCTCCGAAGGCGTCTTTTAGGGGTGAGTTAGAATCATAGAACTATAATGAAATATAAAATCAACCAACGTTTATCGAATTTGAAAAAGAGTCGGAAGAAATGGTTCGATTTTCTTATTTTTATTTCTCAAACGGAGAGATCCATGAATCCGGATCCTAATGCATATAGATACAAATGGTCCAATGGGAGCAAGAATTTCCAGGAACATTTGGAACATTCCGTTTCTGAGCAGAAGAGCCATTTTCAAATAGTGTTCGATCAATTATGTATTAATCAATATTCGATTGATTAGTTGAGGTTATCGGCAACAAAAAAAATTTGTTGGGGCTTTCTACATGGTATTAGAGCCAAGTTGGGCTCTACCACTATTGCCTGTTGGGCTTTCCCTGTTGATGTGGTCCAGGGAGTGCGTTGAATTGTCTAACATCGCTTGGATAGAGACCCCATATGTGTTTCTTATAAGCCTGGGTAATTCTCCCCTCATAAGGCGTCTATTGAGGGAGAGTCAGGCCCTGTAGGGCTTTCTACAAGGTAGGGGCTCTTTCATAGCGTAGCAGTTTGCGCTTAAAATCACTCTAAAAACATTATTTGTCAAATTGATGTTTGTTTTCATAAAAAATACATAGAAAATGAGAGTGGGAGTTGACCTGATTCTGCATTCACAAACAGGCCCCTAAAGAAAATTAGTTGAGTGATGAAATCTATGAGTAACTTGAATTTCCTATGGTCCATCATCAACAGCTTAGATTCCCATTATATGGGAGGTTTAGCTAACCAATCCTAATGAGAGGACGCATCTACTGATCAGGGCGGAGGTATGTGACGGCTCGGCCGAGGCTGTAGCCCCCCTCCAAATTTGGGGAAAAAAAATCAGTATATGTGATATTTTAACCCAAATGTAGTCTCGCCCACCCCAAAGTTTGAGAATTTTTTTTAGTAGATGTGATTTTTTTAGCTCAAATGTAGTCTAGCCCACCCCAATTTAAGTGTTCCAAACTCAATCAGACACTATAACTTGTTGATAAATAGACCCCAAAATGTATAAATATTACCCCAAAATATAATATTGTTTTTAAATAGACCCAATTTGACACCATATCTCATTATCAAATATGTATAAATTGAATTTAGAAGAAGAGATAATTTTATTATTTACATCCTAATGTTATATAGATTACAAGGATTGATAAGATAGGAAAGAGAATAAAAGAAAATAAACTATGGTCAACATGACCCATCAATACTAGAATAAAATCCCGTGAAAGACTCTTAATTCCAACACTCCCCCTCAAGCTGGAGCGAAGACATTGACAAGCCCAAGCTTGCTAAGAGAAGATTGAAGAAGCGTTGGACCCACAGACTTGGTAAACATATCAGCCGTTTGATCAGAAGACGGGACAAAGCTTGGTACTATAACACCAGAACGAACCTTCTCCCGAATGAAATGGATATCCACCTCTACATGTTTAGTTCTCTCATGAAGAACAGAATCAGAAGACAACATGATGGCCGATTTATTATCACAAAACAAGGTAGAGGATCCCGTAACTGGAAACCCTAACTCACTCAGAAGAGAACGAAGCCATAGAAGCTCACATGTGCCCTGAGCCATAGCTCTATACTCAGCCTCAGCAGAAGAACGTGAAACAACAGCTTGCTTCTTACTCTTCCAAGATATAAGATGACTACCATAGAAGGTACAAAAACCAGAGGTAGAGCGCCTGTCACCCCTAGAGCCTGCATAATCTGCATCTGTGAAGCAGGAAAGACCTGCCTGTGCTCCTGCTACAAAGAATAGCCCAAGACCAGGACAAGTCTTGAGATACCGAAGAATATGATAAACTGCATCCAAGTGTGAAGTACGCGGTGAGTGCATAAATTGGCTCACAACACTAACCGCAAAAGTAAGATCCGGTCTTGTGTTCGTCAGATAGATAAGACGACCCACAAGACGCTGATACACAGAAGGATCTGGCAGAAGCTCACCCATCTCTGAAGTTAACTTGAGGTTTGGGTCCATAGGAGAGGAAGCAGGCCGACATCCAAGCATACCTGTGTCCTGAAGAAGGTCAAGAGAGTACTTTCTCGGAGACAAAGAGATACCCCGGCGAGACCTAGCCACCTCAATACCGAGAAAGTAACGAAGAGGACCCAAATCCTTAACATCAAAGAACATACCAAGATCACACTTCACTTTAGCAATACCAGATGCATCATTCCCAGTAATAATAATATCATCAACATACACTGAGACAATAATACACCTCCCCTGAGACTGGCGACGAATAAAACATGTGTGATCTGAATGGCACCTACTAAACGCCATACCAAGGACCACATCACTAAAGCGACTAAACCAAGCCCGAGGAGATTGTTTGAGGCCATAGAGAGACTTTCGGAGGCTACAAACCTTCCCAGAACACTCCCCCTGAGCCCGAAAACCAGGTGGGGGGTCCATGTAAATAGTCTCAGATAAGTCTCCATTAAGAAAAGCATTTTTAACGTCGAGTTGATGAAGAGGCCAGGAATTAGAAGCTGCTAAAGAGACCAGAAGACGAACAGTAGTTAATTTAGCAACCGGGGCAAAAGTGGCACCAAAGTCCTTACCTGGAATCTGAGTAAAACCCTTAGCGACCAACCGAGCCTTATATCGATCAATAGTCTCATCAGCCAAATACTTGAGACTAAAAACCCATTTACAACCAACCGTGCGTTCACCCGCTGGAAGGGAGACAAGCTCCCATGTCTGATTACCCTGAAGAGCATCCATTTCTGTTTGCATAGCCGCCACCCACTTGGGATTCTGGAGAGCCTCATGAACAGAACCAGGAATAGAGACCGAATCCACTTGGCTAAGAAAGGACTGATAAGAAGAAGATAGACCTTGATAGGAAACATACTTGGAAATAGGATGTTTAGTACTATCAGATACAAGAAAGCGAGCATGGGGGCGACGAACACGAGTAGGATAACGGGGAGAAACAATTTCAAGAGTAACAACAGGAGATAAAGGAGATGGAATACCTGAATCCGGAGAAGATGTTGGTAGGGGTTCAGAGGAGCGTGGACGGCGAGAATAAACCTGCGAGGGTTCATTGGTGATAACAGGAGGCAGGTAGTCACCGGTGGATTCTAGAATAGGAACAGGGCGAGGTAAAATAGACTCATCGGACTCATTGGCCACAACAGGCTCCACCGGTGATTGCCTTGTAGAAGAAGAACCTGGAAAAAAAGGAACAGTTTCCAGAAAAGTAACATCCAAAGAATGATATAAATGACGAGTAGCAGGATCATAACAACGGTACCCCTTTGACAAGGACGAGTACCCCAAGAAAATACATCTAACAGCCTTATTATCGAGTTTTGTCCGAGTAGGACTCCTATTCTGAACAAAACAAGTACATCCAAACACACGTGGTACAATAGGAAAGAGAGTGACATCAGGCTTAAGACAATGAAGAGGTGTTTTCCCGTCAAGGACACGACTTGGAGTCCGATTGATAAGATAAGTGGCGGTGAGAACGGCCATATGCCAGAAATATTTCGGAACATTCATACCACACAAGAGACATCTAACCACAGACATGATGTGTCGGTTTTTACGTTCCGCCACACCATTTTGTTCAGGAGTATACGGACATGTAAGTTGTTGAAGAATCCCATCTTTGTTAAGGGCAGCCCTAAAGTCATCAGTGATATACTCTCGACCATTATCAGACCTTATATTACGGACAACAGTGTGAAATTGAGTTTTAATCATTTGCAGAAAATTTCTAAAGTGAGAAAAAACCTCAGATTTTTTCTTCATAAGGAAAACCCAAGTACAGCGTGTATAATCATCAATAAATGTGACATAATAGCGGTGTTGAGATAAGGCTGTGATAGGTGAAGGACCCCATACATCTGAGTGAATGAGATCAAAGGCACTGGGTGCCCTATGCATGCGTGGAATATAAGAAGTTCGAGTGTGCTTAGACAATTCACAAACCACACAATTAAAATGAAAATCCTTGCAAGCTTTATTCAATGGAGGAAATAACCAACACAAGTATTGAAAGTTTGCATGTCCTAGACGAGCATGCCACAAATCTAAAGTTTTAAGGCTAAAAACATAGTTATTAGAATCTGGTAAGACAGAATTATTGGAAACAGGTAAACTAGTAGCTTGCAAACTAGAGGATGACAGCTTGGGAAGAAACGGAGCCCCAAAGTAATAGATACCATCACGCTCATGTCCCCTGCCAAAAATCTTCTTCGAAGTCAGGTCCTGCAAATAGCAACAATGTGGTAAGAACACAACAGCACAATTATGATCTTTGACCAGACGATTAACCGAAAGAAGATTATAGGCAAAGTTAGGAATATAGTAGACAGAGGAAAGGGTAATATCGGGGGACAAATAAGTATCACCCTGACTATGAACAGGAACATAAGACCCATCAGCAATACAGACCGACTGATTAATAGAGGTAAATGGAGAAACAAAAACAGAGGACTCACCAGTCATGTGATTATTGGCACCAGAATCCAGAATCCATGTAGGGTGAGTGGACTTACCATGAAGAGCAGTCGGAGTACCTGTGGCAATCGCAGCAGTGGGTCCAGAAGAGGAGACCCCAAGGCCCAAGTGAGACTGCAACTGGGCAATCTGTGACTGAAGCTGGCTAAAATCTGGTGAAGGTGAAGAGACTTCAACCATAGCACCTGTACGGGGACCACCTTTCCCACGACCAACAGGGGCCTTGTTGTTGCTGTTCCGAGCAAATTGCTGTTTCAACTAAGGGTGGAGGTCAAAGCAGCGATCAATAGTATGGCCAGGCTTACGGCAGTGCTGGCAAAAGAAACGTGAACCTGTGGAACGAGGGCCCGAAGGTGCAGCAAATGCCATCTGATCCGGAATAGGAGTAAGTGTAGATGGCCCAGTAATAGGAGAAATAGAGGTAATGCGACGTCGTCGCTCATCACCCTCGACCGTCGCAAATGCCTCAAATAAGGAGGGTAGAGGAACAGTATTAAGGATCTGGGTGCGAAGAGCCTCAAACTCGGGCTTTAGACCCATCAAGAACTGGTAAGTACGACGGCGATCAAGGCGTTGAGTCTCAACCGCACCATCATTAGGAAAGTCACTAATAGGTTCATACTGGGAGAGCTCCTCCCAACGGGTCTGCAGGTACCCAAAGAAATCCGCAACAGAAAGGCCCAATTTAGACTGGGAAGCATGTGAAATATCTTGATAGAGCTCAAAGACACGAGAATCGCTATGAGCATGCGCATACATTTTATTTAGGGCAGTCCAGAGATCAAAAACATTGCGGTGATACATGAACATATTGTAGACACGCTCTTCCATAGAATTAAACATCCATCCCAAGATGAAACAATTATCGGTATACCATTCTTCATACTTAGGATCGGATTCCCCGGGTGACTTTTCCTTGCCAAGTAACCACCCAATCTTACGTTTACCCCCAAGAAAGAGGCGAAGAGAATTAGACCAAGCATGAAAATTCTTCCCAGTTAACAATACACTGGTAACACGTTGAGCCAGTGTAGTGTGGGAAAGAGAGGAATCACGGCGAGGAGCAACTGGATCCTTCCCGGTAGTGAGATCCTTACTGGTAGTTGTCATGGTGACACACAGACAAAAGAGGAAGAGCAGTCCAAAAACTCAAACACAGCCGGACACTCGGCTGAAAGACAACGGGCTGCCGGACACTCGGCACACCCAAACAAACAACGAAGAGCACTATGGAGCTCTAATACATCACAGAGAAATAACGCCCAACAAGGGCAAAAGAAACAGAGCCAAGAGGCTCTGTGGTACTGCGGCTAAGCCGCAACAGGGGCAAGGAGGGCTCGGTAGTTGAAGGGGCTCGGTGAGGTTGGGCTAGGTTAGGGTTACGGTGAGGTTTGGGCGAAGATGATAGGGTGAAGATGGTGGTGCAGTGGCGGCGTGGCAGTGGCGCAGAGGTGGTGGTGAGGCGTGAGGATGGGTTAGGTTAGGGTTAGGATAATAGGCTCTGATACCAAATTGAATTTAGAAGAAGAGATAATTTTATTATTTACATCCTAATGTTATATAGATTACAATGATTGATAAGATAGGAAAGAGAATAAAAGAAAATAAACTATGGTCAACATGACCCATCAATACTAGAATAAAATCCCGTGAAAGACTCTTAATTCCAACAGTATAAATAGACCCAAAAAAAAAAAAAAAAAACCCATATAACAACCTCAGCCCCAACACCCAAAAAAAAAAAAAAAAATCCTGGCTCTGCCCTTGCTACTGATAGACCATTGCATGTATACCTAGAGGCAAATGCATGACACATAAACCAAGGCTACAAGCAGTGTCAACAATCATAAATAGAAAGAATCCCCATGTATATATTTAAGCAGTGTACATATATTCAAGCAATGCATATCATTATCTACCTCTTCAATGGTGGTATGATAGCCAGAAAGAGCAGATTTGCAGGCATTTCGAACCACTTGGCATATAAGCTCCTCATTGGCACGGCTGACAGGTAATTCAAGGTGGCCCCACAAAGAGTGTCTGAAATTAGATTCCAAGAGGAAAGCGTCGGTCCCACCTAGCGCTACCAGACGCAGATATGGAAGCATCGCTGGCGGAAGATGACGTCCCAAAATTATGTCAAACGACGCAGTGTCACTCAGACCATTTGACTCAGCAATGTCTAGCTTGTCCCTAAAAAATGGGTCTGACTTTGATATTTCCATGGTTAGGGTATATGCATTCCGATCAGGATTTGATTCTATGAACCCATAGTCTAGAGCCAACTCAGCATTACTCTTCTTCAAGTTGTATTGAATAAAAACCTGTTAAAGATCATCTCACTGGTTACATAGAGTGAACAACTAGTTTTCTTACAAATCTCCCATTTTCAATATTTAGCGCGTGTAAATGCAGTGAAAATGATCTTGTGTTCGATGGTACAATTATAAAACAGAAAGAAACATCACCTGCTCACCAGCTTTTACCGGAACAGGAGACTGTAAAGCATATAGGAGATCCCAAGAAAAAAGGCCTGCTGGTCCTTCAATCTCTGAAGCACATTCTTCTGTTGTTATGCTGTCACTGTGGTTGATCTGATCCACGTCACCAATGCAGACTATAAACTTTCCAGCAAAAGGCAGAAAGATTCCGAGACTACACAGAAATTACAATAACATTGCAGATACAACTTTAATTGTTTATCTGATGGCAGGATTATCCAGCATACAAGAGCTAATCGTAATCAGGTTTTACCAGATGGATTGATAGTTACAAGAGGCTTCAAGCTCATAGACCAATTACCCTAACGTCTCATTTGAAAATGTGGGTGTTCTAATAATCGACTCAATAGGCATTTCCAAAGATTTACTAGTTATATATCCATATATTTCATATATATTGACAATATATTCAGTGTTTTTTATTTTGGGATTTTGATGGCGTTTCTGTATCTGCAGAACTCGAACCTTTCTTTGCAGATTTTAGATACTGGGAATACAAAGTTACAGTTACTGTTTCTGGAAATCATTATGAAGAGAGAGAAATGAAATTACCAGGTCAGCAAGAGGCATCACAACAAGATTTGGAGCACGAAGGCGAGAAAATGCCCTTGACCTGATCATCCCAAATGCCCAGAAGAAGTCATCCAATGTGATAGGAAAAGGGAACAGCTGCTTGTGAGGGAGTATGACTTCTTCTTCCACTTTTTGAAATTCGCTCCGGACATATTCTTTTACTTCCAATGTTGTTTGCAATAATTGGGTTCCTGCATAACCTTAATCTAATGAAAACCCAAATTACAGATGCTAAACAACATAGGAAATCAGCAAATATAAGTACATAAATCACCAAAATTAATGGTTCCCACAAGGCCTGTTCGATGTACTTCATCAGATTACCACAGGTACTCTGGGATTTTGACTAGAAGCAATGGTTAAACGATCAGCCCCGTTAATACAATTGTGAAAACAAATTATTCACTTGAGTCACTTTTGATTTCAACAAAATTTGAGAACCTACAACATTGGATGGATTTAATGCGTTATAAATTGGAAAATTTTAACTGGTAAAACACCCACATGTTTCTAGCAAATTAAAGACCATGCTAGAGCTAGAAAGTACTCTAACCTTGAATCTCAGAAAGCTCCTCTTCTGACCTGCACTGGAAGAGAACCAAACACCACTTATCAACGCCACAAATTTTGACACCCATGAAAAATAGAAACTACCCAGTAAAAATATAAGAAAATGTTGATAACACCCAGTTAAGAAATCACAAATGTAAAAAGAAAACTGAACAAACCCACCGATTTATAGCAGAATTAGCCAAAACAGATACTCAATCCCTTTAACAGAAATAGCCAATAGGCACCAACAAACTCTAAAGCATAGCATGAGAACTAGCTCTAAAAAAATGTGCGCAAAAAATTACCCAAGGAAAAGATTGTTGGTAAGAAAAATGAATCGAAGAAATACAAAAACCCAACAATCAATTCAACTCAAACCCACCAATATTAAGCAGAATTTCCCAAATAACATACTCAATCCTATTAACACCACACCCATAAATTCTGAAGCATAGCATGAGAAAAAGCTTCAAAATGATGTAAATAAGAACTTATCCAACAAAACAAACTGTGGGTAAGATACAGTAATCGAAGAAATACAAAAACCGAACACTCAATTCCACCCAAACCCACCAATATATTGTAGAATCTGTGTACTCCGGAAGAGTATCAATGTAATATCGCCACTTAGAGTCCCCTCTCAACTTTTCTGTAATCAGAAACAGAGCAACAGAGACCCAAGGGTTCAATCCAATACACACATCACCAATCTCTGAAGCTGAGACTGTACCTAGGTTTATCCATAACCTTCTGGGTACCTTCAAAACGACCTCGTCTTTAGCTATGTCTCTCTGAGCAACCAACCCTAGACCTTCTCGGACTACACCGGGCTTCACCGGAGACTTGGAGGAGACTATTCCTTCGTCGGAGAGCCACTTCCAGAAGGTTTTAATGGCCGGTGGTGGTGGTGGGTCAGATTCAGGTGAGAGAAGAGAGTTAACAGAGAGTGGTTTTTGAAGATGTATGGTAGTTTTGGTTCTTAAGAGAGAGAAATGTGTTGGTGGTTTTAATGGGGTGAGAAAAGCAGAGGATGAAGACGAAGGTAGAGTTAACATTCTCTCTCTCCCTCTCTCTACAGACTCTGTGTGGGCTTGAAGGAGCTAGAAGATTGAGATAAAAGCAGAGGAGTGTCACTAATTTATAGCTTTCATTTTCATGTTTAAATTAAGGGTAAATTACATTTTACACCCTTATAGATAGTTGGTTGTAATTTCGCTTTGGTTCTTTTAGTTTCAATTTTGTCAATTTGGTTCTTACAGTTTCAGTTTAGATTTAATGTAGTCCATTTATCAATTTTCTTACAATTTTTGTTAGATTTAGGTTCAATATAGGTGGATAAAGTGTAATTTCTTTATGTAAATTTATTATTATGCCCCTCATGATACCTCACACGGTCATTACATGACCCTTTTGGGCCATTTTCTGTCAAAAAATGTAAGAATTTTTCATGAATAGACTATATTGAATTAAACTGTAAGGATCAAAGTAACAAAAATGAAACTATAAGAATCAAACTGAAATCACTCCCAAACTATAAGGGTACAAAAAGTAATTCACCCTTCAAATTAAGGGTAAATTACACTTCACACCTCTATGGTTGTGCGTGTCATCTCACTTTAGTCTCTATATCCCATGAGAGATATAGGCACATCTTTTAGGTTGTGTTCCAAAAATTGTGTCTTTAAGTGTGTCTCTATCTTTACTCGTAATTTTAATTTTGACATTTTGATGCTTATAGTTTCAATTTGTGTTTGACAAAGTCCATTCGTCATTTTTCTTCCAATTTTTTTTTATTTTTATTTTATAAAAAGATGTCACATGAGGCACTCATGAGATATCATTAGGGATATACCAATAAATTTATGTGAAAAAAATTACATTTTACACCCTTACATTATACATAAATCTATCAAAAATCGGAAGTGAAATTGATGGATGGACAACATTGAACCTAAATTGAAACTATAGGGACAAAAGCATTAAAAACTTAAAGGGTTAAATACACTTACACCCCCTATAATTTGGTTGATTTACTCTTACCACCTTGTGTTTCAAATTTTGGCACTAATACCCCTGTGGTTCGGACCAAAATGCAACTATTTAAAATTTTAATTGGAAATAACTAAATTACCCCCAAGTCTTTATAACAGTGCTATGAACAAAATTTGGTTACTTCCATTCATTTAGGGAGAAACATGTGATTTTGAATTGGGTGAGAAAGAATATTTGACATTTTTTTTTGGATTTTCTTAGTATAGGTCGTATGCTTGACCCAAGGAAAATCATTTATAACTTATTTTCCTTTTAATATGACTTTTAGGAGCAAAAGAGTTATTTTGTCCTTCAAATTAGGACTCACAAGTGTAAAACCATTAATTTAGATGGAAAAAAAATCACAGTTGCACTTTAGTCTGAATCACATAGCATATTAGTGCCAAAATTTTAAAGCACAATAAGTGCAAATCGATATAACTACAGGTGGTGTAAGTTTATTTAACCCAAACTTAAAAGTGAAACCAAAGTGATATCCCACACAAAATACGTACATAGTGTATTTTATCTTAAAATTAAAGGGTAAATTACAGCAACACTTCTTGAATTATGTCTATTTTTTACTAATACCCCCTAAACTTTAAAATTGAACAAACTCACCTCTTAAACTATCATTTATTGACACTAAAACCCCTTCTTCAGGGGTGAGTTTGTTCATTTTGGATAGCTCAGGGGATGAGTCTGTTCAATTTTAAAGTTTAGAGAGTGTTAATGAAAAACGGTCACAGTTCAAGGGGTAGTGCTGTAATTTACCCTAAAATTAAAGCTAGTACGCTGGGTTGGGCTGCTCTACGCCTCTACCACCCTAAGCTAACCTGGGCCGGGCTAATTTACCTAGGTTGGGCTGGGCCAGAGCAATTCTGAGGACCTTGGTAGCAAAGTTTTGTTAGTTTTCAAAGGCTGTCAACATATGGTACATGGAAAACTATGTATCTCATACTGTCATACAAGTTAATTGAAGATTCTGATGCTTTTATGGTTTAGAAAAACTAGTCAATAATACGTGCTAGGCATGGGTTGTACACAACATGAACCTATTGTAAAATAGTATAATAATTGAACATAATTTTTGCTATTAGTAATGCTACACACACTCTGAAAAGTACACTAAAATGTACAACTTTGTTTAAAAAAGTTGGACCTTGTGCTGAAAAGTCTACACACTCAAAAGTGGGTATTTTGTTACTTTTGTATGTGTAAACTTTTCAGCACAAGGTCCAATATTGTCATTCAAGGTTGTATATTTTGGTGTACTTTTCAGAGTGTGTGTAGCATTGTTGTTTTTGCTATTTATTTTCATAAAGGCAAATTTAATAAAAGTGATAACCTTCAAAAACAAACATCTACAACTACTATTCTTTGGCCAATTAGAATACAGTAACCCATAAACTAGAGATGGTTAGAAAAATATATTAAAGTAATTTATCATTATTTTGTATCACTTCTTAACGATGTATTCGAATAATATATTAAATCAGTTTGTAGATATTTTCTATCACTTTTCAACAAGACATTTCTAGTACAAAAATGAAATCGAAAGGGAAAAAATTAAAGAGAATTCAAAGTGGCTGGACCAAGGCATATCTAGTTCAATCAGTACAGATAATCCAATGTCCTGAGATTAGCTTTTATATCACTGTTGTTCACCAGAAAGAATTACTTCTAGCTAACTATGGACACTTAATTTGCTTTAATCAAAATTTCGGCCTAAACTTTTTCCAGATTTTTTTGAGATCCACTGTTAAGAAAGTGTGAACTGTATTTACAAATCTAAGCAAATGTTATTAATCATGACTAGGGCTGGCCAAAAAAACCGATGACCCGTGAAACCCGACCCGACTCGACCAACCCGAGTCTTTCGAGTCAGTTTGTATAGGCTGCGGGTGGAGTCACGGATTCCAATTGTTAGACCCGACCAACTTTGAGTCAGATGTCGGTTTTATGTGTACCCGAACCGACTCGGTATATACATCCCCTAGTATAAATACTTTTTTTTTTTTAAGACTTATGCTAGACTTCTAGTATTACTATTGTTATTTTGCTTTTTGCTTTTTGTTTTTTGTTTTTTGTTTTTTTAATTTTTTATCATTGATGTTATTATTATAATTTGTATGGTTGCTTGATGTGGGATTATAATAAAATAGCTAATATGTTATTATTATTGTAAAAGTTTACAGAAAAGTGGAAAACAGGTTGTACAAATAGGTTATAAAAGTGTTTCATCATGTTATATGCTCTTTGTCGAGTTTCATCCGAAACCAACCCGACTCCACCCGAAATCGACGGATCGGTTTCACCCGACTTTACAAATGGATAACGAGTGCTACACTCATCACCCGATGCGATTCAGATGGATAGACGGGTGGGGGGTCACACCCAACTCACCCGACCCATGGCCACCCCTAATCATGACAAAAAGAAAGTTCTAACAAAGAGTAGTGCTATCATTCCCAAATTTTGCATCCCAAATACATTTGACAATAGGATCACCTTCAATATTGGTGGGAACATTTCAACACTCTCCAATCAAAATCCACTGTGCTACATATATTTGGGAAGCACTAGTGATGCAAAATTTAGAAAGCAGAGTATTGCTCTCTAACAAATGGACTCAACAAATCACAATTTATTTATTTATTTGTTTTTTTTTTTTTTTTACTTTTCCAAACATCAAAGAAGAATTTTATTAATGGAAAAAACATAGTCCCCAACAAATACAGGATAAAGCACAAGAACTCCAAGTTGTTTCTATAAATAATGTATGATTAATACTTAATTATTAAACTAGGGTGTTTTGAAACTTAAAGACAGAAATAGAGTAAATCGTTTTTACTAATAACGACTCTGTAGAGTCGTCATTACTAAAAACGAATTTAAAAACAAAATCGGTTTTAGTAATACCGATTTTAAGTAAATCTTTTTTTATTTTCTACGAAAATAATATTTTTTGGAAAAAAAGAAAAATGGTTATTAGTCGTTTTTTACAAATAACGACTTTAGAAAAGTCAGTTTTCGTAAAAACGACTACATAGAGTCGTTATTACCATAAACGACTTAAAGTAAAAATCGGTATTACTAATACCGACTATGTAGAGTTTTTAAGTCGTTTTTAACAATCACGGCTTTAAATTAAAGTCGGTTTTACCAAAAATGACTTTTATAAAGTCGGTATTACTAATAGCGACTTTAAAGTAGTGCCCTCGGGCACGGGCAATACCCTAGTGTATTTCATAAGTCATAAGTGACAATTAATAGATACATCAAGTACAATATACATATACATATCATATCTATATATATATATATATATATAAATATAAATGTAGGTGCCACATGGCAACCCCATGTAAATGGAATGTCACATGGCATTGCTACACCATGTATATATGTGTATATATATATGACTGTATATATATATTTGAATATTAAAAAGTTATTAAAAAAAAAAACCACCCTCCTAACCTTCTACAATTTTGCAATAACTTCTCTCACATTCATTGCAAATGCCTCTCTCCTATCATGTATTCTATTTTTTTTTTCATATTTTTTTAAAACAAATTTCATGGGTGATATATATAAATTTTAAAAAAAATATACACATATATTTGAATGATACCCGTGCATGGCACGGGCAAATGCTAGTATATATATATGATATATACATATACATATCAAAATATACATACATATATATACCTCGTCGGAGAGAGAGAGAGATATCGCCGGAGAGACAGAGAGACCTCGTCGGGACCTCGTCGGAGAGAGAGAGATATCGCCGGAGAGAGAGAGAGAGAGACCTCGTCGGAGAGAGAGAGATATCGCCGGAGAGAGAAACAATCGCCGGAGAAGAGAGAGAGGAGAGAGAGACAAATGGAGAGAGAGTGAACTGAAAACGAGAATGGAAGGATTTGAACCGACTTAAAAGTCGTGATTAGTATTACCGACTTTACCTGAAGTCGTTTTTGGTAAAACCGACTTTAATAAAAGTCATTTTTGGTAAAACCGACTTTAAATTAAAGTCGTGATTGCTAAAAACGACTTAAAAAAAGTCGTGATTACTAGTAACGACTTTAAAAAAAGTCGTTTTTGGTAAAAACGACTAATTCTAGACCATCCAATCACTGGTCAGATGTGTCCAATCAGACAGAGACGACTAAGAAAGTCGGTATTAGTAACACCGATTTTTACTTTAAGTCGTTTATGGTAATGACGACTCTATAGTAATACCGATTTTTACTTTAAGTCGTTTATGGTAATAACGACTCTATGTAGTCGTTTTTACGAAAACCGACTTTTCTAAAGTCGTTATTTGTAAAAACGACTAATAACCATTTTTCTTTTTTTTCCAGAAAATATTATTTTCGTAGAAAATAAAAAAACGATTTACTAAAAATCAGTATTACTAAAACCGATTTTGTTTTTAAAGTCGTTTTTAGTAATGACGACTCTATAGAGTCGTTATTAGTAAAAACAATTTACTCTATTTCTGTCTTTAAGTTTCAAAACACCCTAGTTTAATAATTAAGTATTAATAATACATTATTTATGGAAACAACTCCAAGAACTCTACCCAAAACAAGCAACCCTCAAAAAAACAATCCCCATGATAACCAAATCAAAGATGTGAAAAGAATCTAAGAAATACTAGAAAACACAAACACATAAATCAGCCGTTGGAGCAAAGTGCCAAAACACTTAAAAATCTCTTTCAGGCATTATGTCAAACACTTGAGACGCATTGAAGAAGATGACAAAACTCACCTCCAAGCACATCTGTAGAACTCCCAAATCTCATCTCACACCAAACCAGATATAAAGACACCAACTATAAATTTACATTCTTAACATTTCATATTCGCAAATTAACAAAATTATAAAAACTTATCAAATTTTATAAATCATACCGGACTAAAACTTGGGAAGCAAAATTGAACACAAATTTATTACGTCCATTATATTATAGTAGGTTTACATATATATATATATATATATATAAGTGTGTGTGTGTGTGTGTGTGTGTGTGGATTTGCTTCTTCAAACTAAGGAAGAAAAAGAAATTACGACCTTGGTGTCATTGAAAGCATTTTCAAAATAAGTCAAGTGAAATTCTTCTTTTTCTTATCGACCGAGGACGGCAATCAGCTATAAGCTTGCGATGACGATGAAGGAAATGAATTGGATCTATCTGTCAATTTAGATTGCCAAGATAGAGTTCTCCTTGTCGGCCAGATCTTGAACGGACGGTGTAGAATTTATCATTCACATTGCTCTTCTGACGACGAAGAAACCCTTAACTTTTGGGTTTGAAGGCTTAGCGTGCTGTTGAATTTGAGGGTCTGAGTTGGAAGAAGAAAGGGTTTAAAAAGCGAGTGAGGGAATCGAGAGGTTTGAAAGTGAATAGGCAAGGAGATGTGAAGACTTTGTTGGGTTCTCTGCATTTGGGAGGAGGAAGATGTCTGAGAAAAGGCCATGTAAGTAGTAGGAAAGAATAATGGAGGAAGCCACGTGGCATAGCTAAGAAGCAGCCTTTTAGTTATGCTTTTAGATACGTTAATAGATAGATTTCAAGTGAATTTTAAAATTTAGGAGCAACGGTTTGGCAAGGTTCAGAATCGGTTCTGCGCTTCAGAATCAATTCAATTCTATATATTCAAATGTTTAATAAGTGTCTTTGATCATAAAGAGAATTTTTCACAATTATTATCATATTAGCCCACGCAACATATTTGGAGAGTATGTTTGCTTACCCATTGCTCGCCCAAGCACCTTATTGGGTGAGTATGTGGAATCCACAACTTTTCACAAAATCTTATCCTTCTTTTATCCATGAAAAGTGGTAGGTCCAGTGTCCCACATGTTCATCCAATAATGTGCTTAAATGAGCAAAAATACTCTCATATATTTGTAAGGGCTCCTCTGCCCAATAACCACTGATAGAATCTCGAAAGGGCATGATTATGTAGAGTAAAAAATCCGAGCTTGCATGAACATTTACATGACAATGCAGATAATTACAAGGGAAAATTGTACTTTCTGATCTTTTTAACCTTATGTGTGATATATAACAAGGATTTTCCGCGAGAAAATGCAAAATACTCATTACTAGCCATTACATTGAAACGTAGCTCAATTAGGTACAACTTGCGGGAGGAAATTAACGTAGAATCCATACATAATCTAGGCACCAAAAAAAAATAAAAATAAATAAAAACCCATACATGGACCTCCTTAAAACAAGATGAAAAGGTGAATATATCAGCTGCATTGTCTCTTCAACCCAGTACTAGAACTCCAAAGTTAGGACAGTAAATTAAGTAACCACATTGATATCAAAACCATTTGAACTGCTGCATTTAAATAGTAGTCCTCCCAAGATAACAATTGCAAGAAAGACATATTGGAACATCCTACTTGGGTTCCCAGAAGATTATATCACCTTGCTCTCCAACTAAACCAAGATCTTTGAGCCGCCTTTCTTGGTAATATTCCAATTCATCTAATTCCAATTCTCTCTCCTCGAAAATCCCATCAATATGTTGCAGCACTTTCTTCTCCCCCGCTCTTATCCCTACTGCTATCTCCAGCCTCGGATCGAGATTTCCTCCTTCCTTCAGCTTCTCATTCTGCAACCAACTAGCACTTGTTATTACAAGCTTACAGCCAGTAGTTGTGGGAAGTTTCGGTTACATTTTTTTTTCCTGATAAACTATGATACCCTAAACATATTTTTGCTTTGTTTGGGTCAAGGATTTAGCGAGGGGAAAGAAAAGAAAACACTAAGGTTTTGTTTGGTTCTTAGAGTTAGTGGGGAAAACAAAAGAAAAGTATTCCGTTTGTTTTGATGTAAAATGTTTTCTGAAAAATGCTTTCATGTACTAATTATAAGATGAAAGCATTTTCCAGAAAATATTTTACATCAAAACAAACGGAGCTATAGAGGAAAATATTTTCCTTTGTTTGGTTAATAAGGAAAGCAATGAGGAAAATAGAAAAGAAAAGGGTATAAGTTGAGAAATAAATTAAACTAAACACTATGAATGTTGAGAGAGTCATTTCCCTTCCTTTATTCATATAGTACAATCACATTTAAATTTTTATTTATTTTTAAAATTTTTAATGTTATTTAAGCATGAAGAAATTATAAGGGAAAACACGAGGGAGTTAGTTTTCCTTCTTGTTTTCCTTTCCCTTAACTTTTTCCTCACAAACCATGAAGCAAACAGAGCCTAAGGAAAATGATTTTCGTTGTTTGGCCACTAAAAAAAGCAGCGAGAAAAAGAGGGAAGAAAGGAAAATGTCATGAAATACCTTCTTATCTTTTTTTCATTTCTAAATATGCAAACCGTGATTTTCCTGAAGAAAATTGCACTACTAGAAATATATATATATATATATTTTTGTGAATTGAACATGACAAAGCTGTCATCTATTGATCAATGACAGACATATATGCTACAGTTATGGGTTTACATCAAGGAAATCACATATGGGGGCTAAAGAAATAGTTTGGGTGATCATATTTAGCAGAATTGCCATATATGGAGAAAGTGCCAAGTTACCAATTACTCCAAAAACTTTAGCTATTTGAGAATGGATCCAACAATGTATATCAAGCTTCAACAAAAAGTGCGATGAAATGTATGCGAGAATTAACAAAATCAATCCTTGGGCGAAGAAAAATTGTAGATTGGGCTATCAAACACATCACAACAGAGATGATGATGATTGTTGACTCACATTAGAATGAAATTCTCACAAGCAAAATGATAGGAAGGAGAAAAGAGTACCTCTTCAATGGTGGTATGATAACCAGAAAGAGCAGATTTGCACGCACTTCGAACCACTTGGCATATGAGTTCCTCGTTAGCATGGCTAACAGGTGATTCCAGGTGGCCCCAAATAGAGTTTCTGAAACTAGATTCCAATAGGAAAGCGTCGGTCCCACCTAGCGCTACCAGCCGCAGATATGGAAGCATCTCAGGGGGAAGAGGACGGCCTAAAATGATGTCAAAGTAGGCAGTTTCGCCCATACCATTTGACTCAGCAATATCCAGCTTGTCACCGAAAAATGGATCAGACTCTGATATTCCGATGGTCAGAGGGTATATGCATTGCGGTCCGACCTTGATTCCACGAATCCGTAGTCTAGAGCCAACTCAACGAAAATCATATTGGATCAAAATCTGTAAGAAAATTCTCTCCATTGTCACAGAACCCATACCTGGAATATAATTTCCAAACTTCCCATGTCAATTGTAAGGCGTTGATCCCTCAATAGACAATTCCAGTAATTTTGATACAAGTACGAGTTAATAAAAAGTGGTAACTGGTTGGCATCCATGTCAAACAGGCTAGAGGATTAATCGATAGATTTCTGAATGCCAATGTTTCAGCAATTCTATATCACGAATAGACGCAATGGAAACGGGAAGCGGCCATTTCCATAAATCACAATCGCAAAAGCCATTACGGACCTTACGGTACCCGTCAGGGTTGTGATTCAAAAGGGGCTGTTGTTTGCCCATTTTCTCACCTTTTTTGTTGCATTCACTAATAGGGGCTTTAGGATATTTTTCACGCAGATTAATAAGATTTAAGCAATACAATTTGATCTATGATCTTTGAAATATCCAATAAGTTGTATTATTTTAAGTGCATTTGTATTGAATGCGGTTGACTAAATTGATAGTGCCTAAGTTTTAAAAAGTACATAAAAACATCTTCACATGTTCAACTAAATACATTATAAATAAAAGAAGCCCCAAATTTAAATGTTAAAAAATTCATGTAAGTTACTTCAGGTTCTGGCATGCGAAACCAAAGAAAATTTAAGCCCACGACACCCCGACAGTTACCGTTATGGCGGTCACTGCCGTTATTTAAAACCTGGTACTAGCTTTACCAAAGGTATAGATATACATTTGTTGACACTATTATGGAATGAATACAAGAATAAATATTAAACAGAACACGTCACCTGCTCACCAGCCTTCACAGCAACTGGGCTCCGTAAAGAAAATAGGAAATCCCTAGAGAAAAGACCCGCTCCTTTAATCTCATAAGCGTAATCTTCTGTCGTTATGCTGGGGCTATGGTTGATCTGATTCATTGGCCAGATTGCGAGTAAAATATCCGGATAAAGCCACTCAAACTTTGAATCACAGTAAAAACCCACAAAAGCTGCAGAAAAGGAATTGTTATTTTCTTCAAAAAAAATTTCTTTTCCATATTGATTTCGATAGGTAAAAGTTCCATTAAGAATTCCAAATGGCACAATTCATGTACTCGTGGCACATAGCAAAATTGAAGAGTGCACCCCCATATTAACGGCTAAAGCTCATAAACGTTTTATACAGAATATATAATGCCGATTTCACCCAAAAGATAGATAGTCACAACACGTTTAAAGCTCATTAGCAAATAACCTCACTTTCCTTTTAGAACCTATAGATAATATGCATGCAAGCATACGAGTCGGGTTTAGGTCACTTACCTAGCGGAATAACCCGACGGATCGCCAAACGGTGTTGTTACGAGCCCGGCGTCTTCACCCACGAACTGCTGCTCCATGTTGCCTCCGTGTACTCTCTTATGCATCGCCTAGGTCGTAGAGGATGCTTCTTGAGCCATCCCCATGACAGTCACGTTCTAAATCCCAAGCTCCTTGGTGATTAGCTAGAGAGAGAAACCGTGTGTATAGAGAGAGAGAGAGAGACTAACGTGAGAGAGAGAGAGGGGCTGCTGAAAGTATTAGTCTCATTAGGTTTTCCATGTAGTATATATGCATATATATAGGCACATAAAAACCTATAAGGCTTGGGACTCCAAAGCCCATTATTTGGCGTCCAAGCTAGCCCTCTCTGGACCCAGTCCAATTAATGTGGGTGCCCATATGGCCCAACCACAATATTTGTTACATCTCCCACTCACCCACATAGGGTTGGTACTAAAAACCAATCTCTCAACACAACGGAACTTCTCAACTCTTCATACAGGGAAATAGAACGTGCGACCTTACGAAAAGAAAGTACAGCGACAGGAGTGTAATGCCAAATCATCACCATAACCAGCAAGACACATCACTCGGAAGCTTCTCGTGTATGCCTTAGACGATTCAACCACACCGGATACAGCATTCTCAATCCCTCGGTGAAAAGAATTACTGCACCACCTCAATGTAATGTACTCATGACATATCAGTAACAAATTACGATTGTCGCAGGCCTGCTAATGAGTCACAAAAACATGGTGTGTTTTTGAATGGTCTTCCCTGAGCGCACATGTCAATCCGACTAACTTGACCGCTTGCCCAGACACACCCCATAGAACGGAATAATCTCATCGTCCTAGGATAGCATGCTAAAGTAACTGTCATCAAGCGTCCTCTTCATGACATAGTCTCAAGTCGTGAAGGCAACCAGTTTGTAGGATAACCAATGTCTTGGATATGCTACATGGCTCACACAGCAATGAAGAGGAATCCATTCACTGCTCCACAGTCGATCGCGAAAGCACATACAGTACGATATGCATGCTATGGCGTTCTTCCATCAAAATGGGCATGTCACTCTGTGTTTGAAAAAACAAGTAACGCCATACGAATCTTAGTCTAGAAGTTACACAAAACGTCTAACCTGAGTCTCCCAGCACAGTCGCTCCTCTTAGCGCCCGTCTGAAAACTCACATTCGGCTGTAAACAGGCTACATAGAGTCGTGGGATATCTCTATGTTCGACCAAGTATAAGGTCTCATCTTAGATCCATCTAAGGCGACATATAGAAATAATAGGGTTTATATCTAGCTCGCTGTTCTTATACTGCGTAGATATAAGTGTTCAAGCTCGCTTTCTAAGCGCTATGGACACACATGTCCTAGCTAGCTATCTAAGCGCCATGAACACAAATGTCTCATCTTGCTCGCCATCTAAGCGCCATGGACACGCATGTCCTAGTTCGCTATCTCGGCGCCAAGGTGAATCACCCGTGTGAGCAGGTCGATTTAAGCCCGGTGACATATAAGAAATGTGCATTCATTCCATTCATATAACAAATATATATGTATGGAAACCAATTAGTTTATAAAAACTTGAATAATAATGTCAATACCACAATAAAATGTCTAAGCACATCAAATCCCCCGATTGGAGATATGCCTCAAGACAACTTCCCTTTGCGCAAACTACATCTCAAAATGTGACAAAAACGAATGTCTACGTGCTAGAATGGCTTTGAGATCTTTTGCATATGCTCAGACTTATGTGCTATGATCGTAGATAAACACAACCTCATCACTATGAGATAAAGAGCCTAGCCACTGCAAAAACTCTTAAACCAAAACAGCTTCTCTAACAGCTGCAGAGCACACCACATATTATGCTTCCATCGCGGACAGCATAAGGCAAGGTCCACAGTTCTCCTGCGAACATATCGCAAGATACTCTTCACTACTCTCTAGTGACAGGACCATGGTTGCTACGGCAACGACTAATTAAACCAACCGCATAGTAGACATCTGACCGAGTACACACATTAGCATACTTCAGATTCCCTATTGCGGACGGATATGGCAAACTGGACATTTGTTTCCTCTTCTCATTATTCTTAAGACATTGATCTAAGGTCAAGCTGAGTCCCCCAAAAATGGGATGTCTATGGGTTTTCAGTTTTTCATGTGAAAACGTTCAAGAATCTACATCTTGTAAGTCCCTCGAGACAAACAGAGGAGCTTCTGAGAACAATATCTCACAGTCTAAACTTCCAACACATAGTTGGAATCACCCATGTCCTCAATCTCAAACTGAGAGGACAACCACTCTCAAGTGGCGACAATGGAACTCATCTCATTCCCAGCTAAAACGACGTCATCAACATATAAAGAATTAAAACACTTTCCTTGGACCATTTAATGTACACACATTATACCACTGCCTAGACGATTTGAGATAATAAATAGATCGTTTGAGACAGCACACTTTTGCGCTCATTCCCTTTGGTCACAACACCAATGGGATGATCCATATTTATCTCGTCGTCTTGTTCTCCATTGAGAAAAGAACAGTTTAAACATCCAACTAAAAAGGTTCAAAAACTAAATATGCGACAATTGCTAGGATAAGGCGAATGGAGTCAGATCTCACCCTTTGGGAGAACATGTTTCCATGGTCTATACCCTCTCTGGGTACAAACTATCACCACAAGGCGCGCCTAATACTTGTCAATTGAACCATCTGCCTTGCGTTAGATTTTGAAAACACACTTGTCTCCAATAGTCTTACGCATAGGCGAAATGTCAACTAACTCCCAGACTTTATTTTCGTCCATAGAGCCCATCTCATCTGGCATAGCAACTATCTACTCAGCTTCAGCAGACGAAGGAAAATGCTTCAACAAAAGAAGCAGGCTCATCCTCATCCACTTGTGCACACATTTGCACACATATGAAAATATCTTCCTCAATTTCAAAACAGTGATAGGGAACTTTTTCCTAATCACCATACAGTGTACTACCTGAGAATCTTGAGTGCCTAGTGGTGCACTCCCACTATCTGGTACACTCCCACTAGTGTCTAGCGGTGTACTCCCACTCGGCTGGAGACTAGTACCATTTTACAGCGATTACAGGATTTGGAATCTCAATCTCCCCACCCTCGCTTAAAGATGGTATGTTGTCTTCAACATCCTCCAACTCATAGAGGTCAAGATTTCTCTTAGTAATACAAATCTGGGGAAGTCATCCTCAATATCATGTGGCACCATTTCTGTTATTCCTATACCCGTTTGTTCATTATACATAACATAGCCTGTCGGGCTGTTAGAATACCTTATAAAGGTATACTTTCCAGCTCTAGAGCATAGTTTCTCGTACTTATACGAGGTATAGTGAACATGACCTCCTGAGCTCCACGGGCGCAAATGCTCCAAAATGAGCTTTTCACCTTTCCATAGCTCATAAGGGGGTAGAGGGAAACGACTGAGGAGAGGCACTCTCGTATGTAGGCAGCAATCAAGAGTACATCCCCCCAAAACAACATTGGGAGGTTGACTTGCGCCATCATAATCCTAGCCATATCTAGGAATGTCCTATTCCTTTTTTCTACAACACCATATTGTTGCGGAGTTTCCGGAATAGAAAGTTGTCTGCGTTTCCCCTTTTTCCTCACATAGTTCCCAGAACTGATTAGATAAATACTCGCGATCCTCACATCGCGCAAAATCATCTATAAAAGTGAGAAAATAAGAGGCGCCATGACGTACCTTTACAACTATAGGTCCACAGATATTTGAGTGAACTAGCTCTAATGCTTGAGTAGCTCTAATAGCCTTTCTAAAAGGCTTTTGGCATGCTTTGCCAACTAAGCAAGACTCACACATAGGTAGGTCAACCTTAGCGAGTGGGCCTAAAAGGGCTTCTCGAGCTAATCAAGTCATCCTATCACATCCTATGCGTTCAAGTCTAGCATGCTATGTCTCAGAATAAATGAATTAACAGAGAAAACTAAAATTTATGAAAACAATTCTTAAGCAGTTATCCTTAGATAACCATGTCCTAGTAACACTACCACCCAAAAAATGTCCATCCTATTACCACCGAACTGAAAAATGCCCTCGATTGCGCTCTTCCACCTTGTTAGCCTTGGGCGCAAAC
Source organism: Hydrangea macrophylla (assembly GCA_033977485.1). NCBI lineage: Eukaryota > Viridiplantae > Streptophyta > Magnoliopsida > Cornales > Hydrangeaceae > Hydrangea > Hydrangea macrophylla. The sequence continues at coordinate 83,939,530 of CM066983.1, forward strand.
TTGCTGGCCCCACCATGCCTCTAGGCGGGTTTACCCTTACCATTGCGTTTAGGCCCACTGGCCTTGCGCTTACTTCCACTTATGGAAGTAGTGGTCAAGAGTGTAGCTATGCGGTTCGCCTCACCTTTTTGGCGCTCCGTATTCAGCTCAACATGTCAGAAAATGTCAAAATAAAAAATTTGACATTTCCGTTGTGGATCATGATTTGTTTTCTATGGACTCGCAAATCAGGCAAAGAACTAATCATAGCCTGAAACTGCAATTCGCCAGTAAAGATGTTCCGAGTATTCTGAAATCACGAATCATACCTGTCATCGACCTTAGATGTCCAGTCATCGTGTACTTGGAACATTTCCTTTACTTTCCTGAACTTCATAACTAGATGCTTAATCTAGTAGTGAATGTGCCATCGAAAACAAATTTGAGCCGATCTCATAATACTTTGGCTATTGGGTAGTACATATACTTCCCAACAAGATCATGGTGCATGCTGCTTATCACAAAGCGCGTGCTATGATCCTTCTCGAGCCAAGTATTATAGGCTATTAAGGTTATAATGATATTGGGCCGGAGGCCCGTTATTCGGTTTAATGGGTTGGACCATAGAATAAGCCTAAAGCCCACAAGCTCTTACTCATTCTATCGGTGTGTTACTTTACAGTGCCATATTACAAAAATTAGTCCCTTTTAAACTTGTTACTTTTATAAAGATCGACAAAGTGTGATTTGGAAAACATTTGTTTTTGTGAATCCAAAAAAAAATTTGAAGAATATTTGAGAACATGCGCAAGGGATTGACATTATTATTTGCACATTTCATAAGGTTTGTTTTAAAATCCAATTACAAATGAGTTTTCCCCTTTCTACAATTTAAGACCAAAAAATTCGCTATTGCTCATTAATCAAATCTTAATTTTGTAAATCAAGAAAAACTTTTTATAATTGATTTTTCTAAACAAACATCAATTAGATGGTACAATTACCTATCTAAGATCATCCACAGTAATATTAAGTGCGCCATACAACAAAAATTCGCATGGACCCCCACGTGGGTCCGAATTGACAACTTAGAGCTTATGTTAAGGTAATTCAAGTGTATGATGTATGAACAAAGAAAACCATCCCTTTACAAGTAGGCTTTTCCAAATACAAGAAATTCAACCCTCGTCCTCACATTACATTTATAGCCCATAAAAAATAGAGATGCTTTGTTCATAAACATATACAAGAACAGCCTTAAACATACATCGTGAGGACACAAGCTCTTTAAATTGTCAATTAATTGTCCATTCATTAATCCAGATTAATGCATTAATCACATACACCAAGCACTCATGCGGTCTATTATAAAATGAATGGACTCATCCGTCATTCCACTTAAGGAGGAGGAGTTAGAGGTCATAGGGTCAACCAATCACAAACAACAGTAATTAAACGTGACCAACAATGCAATGAGCCTCTAAAGAAATAAAATGTGCATTAAAATGATTATTGCACAGCCCGAATAGCTTCCATAAACTAGGTAAAATCAATGAAAAAAACCTGAATTTTTCATTAATTTTAACCCAATTTTAGGTCTTAAAACATAATTTAAAACCAAATTATTAAGGGCCCTTTAAATTAACAATTAATTTAAAACCTTATGGAAAATTTAATTAATTGAAAAACAGATTTTTCATTATAAATAAAAAATTTCCGGAATTTCACCAAGGCCCAAAAACATTTTGAATCAATTTAACATAATAAATTGATCTAGTTAAACAAAAATTAACTATGAGAAACCAAAATTCCCAAAAATACAAAAATTTTCAAGAATTTGTTCTCCAAAGATTTTTAGTGGTCTAATATGGTGTTCTAAACACCCCATATTAATTTCAAAAATTAATAATCTATTTTGGCTATTTTCAGCAATTAAATAAATGCCCATATGCATAAATTTTATGCTCTAAAATACCAAAAAAATGAGATAATTCATAAAATTTTCTCAAGTCTCCAATTAGTGTACAAAAACACAAGATATTAAATTCAAGAATTAACAACTTTATTGGTTATATTTTAAGCAATTAATATTGCGTATTCAACACAATATATATGCTCTAAAATATGCCCCAAAGAGCGAGAAAATACACTAAAATAATTTTCTCAAGCTACCACTAGTGTTCTAAACACATTGTGTTAATTCTTTGAATTAATAATCAATAAAAATATTTTAAGCAATTTAATATGCGTATAAAAACACACAATTATATGCTCTAAAATATTAATATGATTGAGATAATTTACCAAAAATTATCTATGGGTCCCACAAAATTTTACATGGTCTTAAAACAGTGTCCCTTATGTCCCATATTAATTACAAAAATTAATAATGTATTATGGCTATTTTAAGCAATTAAATCAACGTCCATAAACATTAATTATATGCTCTAAAATACCATAAATACATGATAATTTACACAAAAATTATCTTAGAGTCCCTTACAGTGTACTAGACACTATATATAAATTTCAAAAAATAACATGCATTTTTGGATATTTTAAGCAATTAAAAACATATTTAAAACATATCTTTTATGCTCTAAAATACCAAAAACAATGAAATAATCTACCATAAAATTATTTCTGGTCCCACACAGTGTCCTTAACATAGGAAAAATAAAAAAATTAATTTTCCACATTTTTTCAGAATTTTAAACCATTTAAAACAACTTAAACTATTAAAAATACAATTTTTAATAACCAGAAACTGTTTTAATTAGAAAATAATTATTTTTTATTCTGAAATATTTTAATAAAAAATATATTAAGGACCGGGACCCCGAGGGGGACCCATACTCTCCGGAATCATGGTCGCCGGACCACGGAAGGCCGGCGAGTGGGACCCACTCTCCCCGGTGCGAGTGGGCGAGGCCCTGCTGGGTCTTCTTCTTCACCAAGAAGCCCTAAAAAACGCAGCAACTTGCTGCGCGAATCCCCAACTTTGATGGCTTATATCTCCTTCGATATAGATCCAAATCACGCGTATTATATATGGTTGGAAAGGTCTCACGGAGTAGAACATGATCAAGCCAAAAAATAGCCTGATTGGACGAGTAAATCATCCAGAAAAGTGGCTGAAAGTTGCTGAAAAAATCTCGTTCTTAAAATATCCAAAAATTAGGTTTTCAGATTTCTTCTCCGTATGAGATAATCAAGCCATGGGACTTATATGGGGGACTCTAGGGACCATATGGGACACAACCATGTCAAAAAATTGGACCCCTATTGGAGTTTTGTATTAGACCCACTTCAAAATCAAAATTTCAAAGTTTTGATAAAAGCTTGGTTAAGCTTTAATGGCAGATTCAATTCGGGTGATCTACGGGCGAATCAAACACCTATAGGCTCTGATACCAATGTAGATAATATGCACGCAAGCATACGAGTCGGGTTTAGGTCACTTACCTAGCGGAATAACCCGACGGATCGCCAAACGGTGTTGTTACGAGCCCGGCGTCTTCACCCACGAACTGCTGCTCCATGTTGCCTCCGTGTACTCTCTTATGCATCGCCTAGGTCGTAGAGGATGCTTCTTGAGCCATCCCCATGACAGTCACGTTCTAAATCCCAAGCTCCTTGGTGATTAGCTAGAGAGAGAAACCGTGTGTATAGAGAGAGAGAGAGAGAGAGAGAGAGAGAGAGAGAGAGAGAGAGAGACTAACGTGAGAGAGAGAGAGGGGCTGCTGAAAGTATTAGTCTCATTAGGTTTTCCATGTAGTATATATGCATATATATAGGCATATAAAAACCTATAAGGCTTGGGACTCCAAAGCCCATTATTTGGCGTCCAAGCTAGCCCTCTCTGGACCCAGTCCAATTAATGTGGGTGCCCGTATGGCCCAACCACAATATTTGTTACAGAACCAATTAAGTGCGGAAGACGGAAGACCTATGGAGTGCTTCGTAGGAAAATAATAAAAGTAAAGTATAATATCTAACACAATAGAAATCTGATTTTATTATATATAAACACTACTTTAACAGACCATAGACTCTTTCTTTGGCAGTTTGATAATGTAATGTAACTAGAGAGAAAATCAATTAAAGGAGAGCAAAATGATTTTACCAAGTCCGCAACAGGTATCAAAACCAGATTTTGACCACGAAGGCAAGAAAATGCCCTCGATCTTAGTATTCCAAATGCCCATAAGAAGTCTGCTAATGCTATAGGGAATGGGAAAAGCTGCTTATGAGGGAGTATGATCTCATCTTCCACCACCTGAAATTCACTCTGTACATATTCTTTCACACTCGAGGTTGTGCTCAATAGTTGGGTTCCTGCATTCAATAAGTATTCCAGTTACAGATGGCGCACAACTCAGACAATCTGCAAAAAAAATATAAGACCACAAAACAATCCTCCCTTTGACCCCAAAAGAAAATTTCAGTGCTCCCATGGTTACATTACAATGTTCTTTTTCGGTAGAATAGCTTAGATTTAATTATGACATTGTGCCCAAATGAAGTCTAAGAGTAGAAATAAAATCTTAACATTTACTTTAGATTATTCAACCCAGAGTACTTACTGATGTCTTATCCCAAACATCTTGTCGCGTGTGGCGTGTCCATGGTCTTACATGTGTCGAGGCGAGTCCGACGGTTCAGACACAAGTATGTGACCCTTTAGTAGTGTCTCGTGGGTCCTAGTCATTGTCCCAAGATGCCTCTCCGAGCTACTTAGAAGGATGCCTCTTGAGAGATCTCCCTTTAAAGGTGACTGTCAAATGGTTCATCTAAACCATCCTACTATTTATGTTTACTTTTTGTGTTCAATTTTCATTTGATATTGTTTGCGCTAATAATGTCAAAACGACAAAAATGTAAGGTGGCTTAGATCATTCTTCCAGCATATGCTGGAGAGCTTTGTCTTGTGCCTCTGTAACAAATGTTCCATTTATTTCTGAGTGAAGAATGGTGATTGAACCCGCGTGTGGGGCATTTATAATCCACTTGGTGACATTTATTTTTTCTACTTGCGAAGGAGGATCATGCTTCATCCCATAGTTTAGCTGTTCTTAATATCAACTTCTTTTTTATAACAAAAATGTCTGCATTGTCCTTGTGATTTGTTCTTTAAGGTTCTAAAGTGTGTGCCCATTATACTTGTAGGTGAAAAAGGAAATGCTGCTAGATCCCGAGGATTTATAGCAATTCCAGAATCATTCATCTCAAATTGCAGCCCTGGATTTCATGGTTTCAACTGCCAGTAATGTTTTCATTCCCACTTACGATGGAAACATGGCTAAACTTGTGGAGGGTCACCACAGGTATATAGTATATATGCATATATATATATATATATATTTCCCCAACCTCACTAAAAGGATTATCTCCAATTTCTATAGAAGGATGGGGAAAGCCAATTTTGTTTATGGATCTTGAAGACAGATTTCTGATTAGAGTTTGTGCAGGTATCTTGGTTTTAAAAAAACCATCCAGCTAGATCGGAAAAGGCTTGCAGAGTTGTTGGATTTGCATCAAAACAGTACAGTTTCATGGGATGAGTTTTCTGTTTCTGTCCAGCAAGGACAAGACAGAAAGATGGGACAGCCGAGTCGTCGCAAAGTTATTGCAGACAAGCCCAAGGAAGAAGACTACTTTTATGCAAACCCACAAGAATGCCTCTGTGAGAAAACAAATTGTGATGACCTATTAGATTCTGCCAATTTGACTAAAGTTCGGTGAGGGTTGTGCTTAAATATAAATCTCACTTTGATGTTGTGTGAGTTCTTTATCCGATGTGGATAGTGTATGAAGGATGGTATAACACGTAAGCTGGTTAGTGCCAAGTGAAGCAACAAGTGATACTATGTGGTAGGTGAAGGAAAAAGTGGTTTAAAGTTAGAGTTTAAACGCGCAGCGGAAATAGGTTAAGTTATAAAACTTTTGGTATTCCAGGATCTACTACTTGTCAATTCCATAGATGCGTACAAGGGTGCAAGAATTATACCTTAGTGTCTTGAACCCAATTCTGAAACTTTAACTTCCAGCAGCCTGCACTAGATGATCTTCACCCTTATGACTCCTGCGGATGCCTGCCGGAAAGACTAGGGTTGGTGGGAACCCTAATAGAGAGGATAGGAAGGTTTTGGGAAGACTATGATAGTTTCTGCAGCTTCTGCGTATAAAAACGACGATCACTTTCTTCCAGAACGCAGCTGCCCTATTTATAGATTTCCAGAACCGACCTAGACTTCGATCGATCGAACCATTCTCGATCGATCGAACCTGTTGACTTCAATCGATCGAACATACTTCGATCGATCGAACTTGTCTTAACAGCGACCTCAAGTGTCTTTCCAAGCATCCTAGCGGAGCTAAGAGTGGGACCTCCTAGGCTCTTTATTGTTGGCTCAGACCAGTTTGTTAATTACCATGACCAAACTCTTTGATCAGCAAACTAACTAACTGGTCAGTTAACGTTTATTCCACTATAAAACGATAACTGAACTCCAACGCAAAAGAACATATCCGAAGCGATAACTAGACTTGTATGGTGTACTAATGTCCCTCTACCGTCAGCATTCGTAATCATATTCAGGTAGTCGGACAACTGTTACTGTCAACCTAAATCATGATTACTTCTTGTATTCCTTGAGTCCCATTCACCACTCATGATTACCAAACATGTTGATAACTCTTATCAACAAGACTGCAGTACTCAGTAATCAACTTGGTGACATTCTCAAGGGAATGCTTACTCTGAATCAGAGGGTAGATTCTATCTTGACAATATATGTTCACAACCCTATGGACATGACATACCCAAGATACCCAGGTGTTGATCTTCTATAGACCTCACTGATTGGTAAGTCAAAGCAGCCATATCCATAGTCTGTGTTCATAATCATCTCAAGATTGAGAACACGTACCTTATACAAGTTATGAGTTCCTATTGACTGTTGACAGCCTTAAGCATCAATAGGAAAGCTCAGGTCCGTCAATGCACTATAAGCACTAGCATATCAACTAAGAGCTACACTCTAGTGATTGAGATTAATCACTCCATCCAATGGTAGTTAATTATGCTACAGTGTAGACCTGATGAGGTATCCAGTCTCATCATCCACTGTGACATATTCTAAGTATCAAAGAATAGTAATTCATATCTCACTTGTGTGTATCTCATACACACACGAATTGCTTACTATGATACTTAAGGACAAAACAATCATCTCATGAAAGAAACATACATAATGAAATGTAAAGCTGATATCCATATATTATAATGCTAATGTCTCATACATAAAGTAATGGTTTGAGGGCACAAACCCAACAAACTCCCACTTGCACTCACAACCATTCAGAACTACATTTAAGACCTAGACTATCTAGATGACGATCAAAGACCTTCTGTGGTAAGGCCTTTGTAAACGGATCAGCAAGATTGTCAGCGGTGGCAATCTTGGTGACAGTCACATCTCCACGTTGAACTATATCTCGGATTAGGTGATATTTCCGCTCTACGTGCTTTCCCTTCCCGTGGTTCCTTGGCTCCTTGGACTGAGCCACTGCCCCACTATTATCGCAGTATAACGTAATAGGTGACAGCGACGCTGGTACCACCTCGAGTTCCATAAGGAACTTCTTGAGCCAAACAGCTTCCTTTGCGGCTTCACAAGCAGCCACATACTCAGCTTCTGTAGTTGAGTCTGCAATGCATTTCTGCTTAATGCTCCTCCAACTAACAGCACTACCTCCCAAGGTAAAGAGATGTCCGGATGTCGACTTTCTCGAATCTTTATCTGACATAAAGTCCGAGTCAGTGTTTCCTACTGGAATTAACTCACTACCGCCGTACATAAGCATGTAATCTTTAGTTCTTCTCAAGTACTTAAGAATGTGCTTAACGGCTGTCCAGTGCTCTGGACCAGGATTCGATTGATACCTGCTAACCATGCCAACGGCAAAGCAGATATCTGGTCTAGTGCATAACATCGCATACATGAGACTTCCCACTGCCGAGGCATAGGGAATTCCTGCCATGCGATTCCTCTCCTCTTGTGTCTTTGGACACTGGTCCTTGGAGAACGCTAAACCATGCCTGAAAGGTAACAAACCTTTCTTCGAATTATCCATTGAAAACCTAGTTAGCACTTTCTCGATATAACCAGCTTGAGATAATCCCATTATCTTTCGCTTGCGATCCCGAAAGAGCTTTATCCCAAGAATATAGCTCGCCTCTCCTAGATCCTTCATATCGAAAGTACTAGCTAGCCAAACCTTGACCGTTGACAGCGCCGCTACATCATTCCCAATGAGTAGAATGTCGTCAACGTAAAGCACAAGAAAAGCCACTACTTTCCCTTCACATTTCTTGTATACACAAGGCTCATCCAGATTCTGTATGAAACCAAATGACTTGACCGCTTGGTCAAATCGGATGTTCCAACTTCTGGATGCCTGCTTAAGCCCATAAATGGACTTTTGCAACTTGCATACCAAGTTACCTTTCCGACCAGCTATGAACCCTTCTGGTTGTTGCATATAGATGTCCTCCTCAAGATTGCCATTCAAGAATGCAGTCTTGACGTCCATCTGCCAGATTTCATAATCTAGGCATGCAGCAATGGATAAGAGTATTCTGATGGACTTGAGCATGGCTACCGGCGAGAAGGTTTCCTCATAGTCAATGCCCTCCCTCTGAGTATAGCCTTTCGCCACAAGTCTTGCCTTAAAGGTCTCAACCTTTCCATCAGATCCTCTTTTCCTCTTATAGACCCACTTACAGCCAATGGGTTTAATATTGGCTGGAAGTTCTACAAGATCCCAGACCTGATTGGAATCCATAGATTCCAATTCAGCCTTCATAGCTTTAATCCAATGAGCTGAATCAACATCAGCCATTGCCTCTTCGTAAGTGGTAGGATCAGATTCAGATTCTATGGAGACAGCTTAAAAAACTTCTCCTAAGAACATGTATCTATCAGGCTGGCTGATAATCCTCCCACTACGACGAGGTACCGGTGCGGAAATGGGTGAAGAAGTGGTATTTTCTTGATTTTCATCGTTATCAACTGCGGGTTGGACTGAGGGCTCTCCTTCTATCTCTCTAAGATCTATCCTTCCCTTAGGTTTATGGTTCATGATATAATCATCCTCCAAGAAAACAGCATTTGTACTAACAAACACTTTCTGTTCTCTTGGATCATAAAAATACCATTCATAAGTACCCTTTGGATACCCTACAAAGTAACATACTTCCGATCTAGAATCCAACTTGCTCATCTTTCCTTTAAGCACATGTGCCGGACACCCCCATATCCGGAGATGTTGCAAAGAAGGCTTGCGCCCAATCCACATCTCTCGTGGTGTCCTGGGAACAGATTTGCTTGGTACTAGATTTAGTATGTATGCAGCGGTTTCCAAAGCATAACCCCAAAGGAATAATGGCAACTCTGAATAACTCATCATCGACCTAGTCATGTCTAAAAGAGTCCGATTCCTTCTCTCCGCTACACCGTTCTGCTGAGGCGTACCAGGTGCAGTCAACTGTGACAGAATCCCATTCTGTACGAGGTGATCAATAAACTCATTAGAGAGGTACTCGCCACCTCGATCAGATCGAATGGCCTTGATATGTGTGCCCAATTGCTTCTCCACTTCAGCCCTAAACTCTTTGAACTTTTCAAAGGCTTCAGACTTGTGCTGCATTAGGTATACATATCCATACCTAGAGTGGTCATCGGTAAATGTTATGAAATACTCATAACCACCCCTTGCTCTAATATTTATTGGTCCACACACATCAGTATGAACTAATTCCAACAATGCATTGGTCCTATTGCCCTTTGCAGGAAAGGGCCTTTTGGTCATCTTACCCTCCAAACAAGATTCGCAGACTTCCATTGGTTCGAGAACCAAATCGCCTAAGACCCCTTCTTTGACTAGTCTGCCAATCCTATTCAGATTGATATGGCCAAGCCTCATATGCCAAAGCCTTGTTGGATTAGTGGAAGGTTCCTTTCTTTTAGATGGTAAAGTTACCACTGAGTTATTAAGTTCCAAACAAGAATCTTTTGAAAAATTGGGAGTAATCACATACAAACCATTTGATTTAACACCAGAACATATAAAAGAACTGCTTCTTTTAATGACAACTTCAGTTCCAAAATGAAAGGAATAACCATTATTCGTTAAATTAGAAACTGAAATTAAATTACGTCTCATTAAAGGGACGTAAAGTACATCTGATAAAATCAAAACTTTATTGTCTGAAAATTCTAAAACTACGACTCCTATAGCAACCGCAGATACGGTTGCGCTAGAACCTAGAGTAAGCACGATCTCCCCATCACTGCATTTCCTGGTTGATCTGAACCCCTGCAATGAATTACAGATATGGTTAGTCGCACCAGAATCAATGCACCAAGTGTTTGAAGTATCCGTAATAAAACTTACTTCAATCACATGTGATTCAATCATACCTTGAACTCTTGTAGCTAAGAATTCTGGACAGTTCCTCTTCCAGTGGCCCTTCTCACCGCATTGGAAACACTTTCCTTTGCCTTGGCCACCCACCTTCCCTTTGCCCTTACCTTTTCCCTTAGATTTTGCAATCTTAGGGACCGGTCCAACACTTGAACCACCAGTGCCAGCCTTCTTCTTTCCTTTCTTACCTTTCGGTGTAGATCGGGAAGAAGAAGCGCTTTTCTCAACGTTTAAAACGCTGCCCCCAGGTTTGATCACCCCTTTTGCTGCCAGTAAAGAACTCATTAATTCGCTCATTGAAAAATCCATTTGATTCATATTATAGTTTAGTTTGAATTGAGCGAATGATGGCGACAGCGAGTTGAGGATCATATCAACTTGGGTCTGTGCATCGATGTTGGCTCCCAAGGTCTCCAGTTCGTTTAAATAACCAATCATTTTTAAAACATGTTCTTTGACTGGAGTACCTTCCGACATCTTTGCACTCATTATCTTCTGCATGGCTACCTGTCTGGCAGGCCTGCCATGCTCCCCAAACATCTTTTTCAGGGATGTGATAATGTCACTGGCAGAATCGTTCGATTGGAATTGGTGTTGTAACACACCAGCCATTGAGGCCAGAATGTAACAACGGGCCATTCCATTCGACTTCTTCCATTTGTCGAACTCGCGTCTGGCAGCTGCCGAAGCATTTGCCGCGGGTTCTTCAGGGCTTGGGGTGGTGAGGACATATATGTGATCCTCCGCAGTTAAAACGATGTCAAGGTTACGTTTCCATTCAATGTAGTTATTTCCAGTTAACTTGTTTTGAGTGAGTATGGTGGCAAGTGGACTAAATGCAGATCCAGACATTATGATTACTGAAAATCAAACAAACAAAATAAATATGGATATCAGAATTGACAGTTTGAAATAAAAGAATCCTTAAAACTCTTATTTAAAAACAAAGTCGCCGGAATATCGAAACGAAAGAATAAAGCCTCCGTGTGGTGGTCAATGTTCGATCTTTCGATTTATCATGACTTATCCGCTATGCAACTCTTGCAAAATAGCCATGACTCCCGAACCTATTTGATCTCTAAGTTTCTGAATAATGCCCCGTGTGGGATCCCTTATCCATAGCTTAGCTAGTGTGTACCATTAACTAGGATCCAATCACAACCGTCTCAAGTAGCGCCTCCGTGTGGTGGTCACCCTCTAACACGTCTGATTGATCCTATCCATAGGAAGTTCACATCTAGTAACCAATGAGCAGTGTACCCTCCGTATGGAATGATCACCCCTGGCGAGGTGACACAGAATACACTACTCATCTTACAATGAACCGTTAATGGAAGATCGTGGGTGTTATTTGATAAGACCCTCTCCCACTAGATTTAGTAAATTAAGGATTTTGCTTTTGAAAAAATGTTTCCACACACTACCCATAAACATCCAATGTTTACTAATGTGTTGAAAAACGGTTTTTGAATTTTATTTTAGAAAACTTGTTTTAAGTGCATGCAACAATGTATTATACGCCAATCACAAAACAAGCACATAAAACAAAAAACTAAAATGAAATATAGGCATTCAAACAATGCCTCTATCTCCCATGGCTCTATTTCCATAGAACCACCTTCTTGGTTTGGTCGCCTCCGGCTTCATCTTTATGGACAACGACTCCTTGCTCCATCTTCATGGAATTTCTAATTCTATTACATTGGACCTATGCTTCTTTTGAAGCTTACAATTTATCTAGAAAAAAGAAATAGCAAAAAGGAAATAAAAGGCTAGGGAAACCGGTGCGACTTTCCTTTTCGTAGGATTGAAGCCGCAGCGCCCTTTACATACGCCTTAAAACCAAACCATTAATAAATTACAACATGCACCAATCTCAAACAATTTAAATATAAATATTTAAACGACTTGGTGCCATGGGAGATAGCGACTAATTTTGCTGCAAAAGGGTTAGTCGTACACGCATCCACACATACATAACAAATATATGTAACTATTGGAACACTTAATTGATTCACACAGTATATAAACACTTTACATACTGAATTAGAACTTAAAACAGCATCTTACTTCTCTGTCACAGTTCGATCGATCGAAGACCGTTCAATCGCTCGAACCTTCGATCGATTGAACACTGTTCAATCGCTTGAACATTCTGTTTCACAGAATGATTTAAAAATTTTACAGAAATAATTTAAGATTAAAGTATAATTTAAAAAACCCTTACAACTGTGAACAGAACACCTGGACAGAGAATCTGTCTCGATCGATCGAACAATATTCGATCGATCGAACACCAGAAGGCTTCGATCGATCGAAACGAGTTCGATCGATTGAGAACAGAATGTTCGATCGATCGAAACAAGTTCGATCGATCGAACCCACCTTGCATCCTATGCAATCACAGTTTTGTATTCTGCTACGATAACACTGCAGAAACAGATCTGTGACGATGCAGTTTCGAAAACAGTTCTAAAATAAACATGCAAATCAAAACTAGGGTTCCAAAAACGCATCTATAGATCCAAACGAGCGTGGCTCTGATACCAATTGAAGGAAAAAGTGGTTTAAAGTTAGAGTTTAAACGCGCAGCGGAAATAGGTTAAGTTATAAAACTTTTGGTATTCCAGGATCTACTACTTGTCAATTCCATAGATGCGTACAAGGGTGCAAGAATTATACCTTAGTGTCTTGAACCCAATTCTGAAACTTTAACTTCCAGCAGCCTGCACTAGATGATCTTCACCCTTATGACTCCTGCGGATGCCTGCCGGAAAGACTAGGGTTGGTGGGAACCCTAATAGAGAGGATAGGAAGGTTTTGGGAAGACTATGATAGTTTCTGCAGCTTCTGCGTATAAAAACGACGATCACTTTCTTCCAGAACGCAGCTGCCCTATTTATAGATTTCCAGAACCGACCTAGACTTCGATCGATCGAAGTGACTTCGATCGATCGAACCATTCTCGATCGATCGAACCTGTTGACTTCAATCGATCGAACATACTTCGATCGATCGAACTTGTCTTAACAGCGACCTCAAGTGTCTTTCCAAGCATCCTAGCGGAGCTAAGAGTGGGACCTCCTAGGCTCTTTATTGTTGGCTCAGACCAGTTTGTTAATTACCATGACCAAACTCTTTGATCAGCAAACTAACTAACTGGTCAGTTAACATTTATTCCACTATAAAACGATAACTGAACTCCAACGCAAAAGAACATATCCGAAGCGATAACTAGACTTGTATGGTGTACTAATGTCCCTCTACCGTCAGCATTCGTAATCATATTCAGGTAGTCGGACAACTGTTACTGTCAACCTAAATCATGATTACTTCTTGTATTCCTTGAGTCCCATTCACCACTCATGATTACCAAACATGTTGATAACTCTTATCAACAAGACTGCAGTACTCAGTAATCAACTTGGTGACATTCTCAAGGGAATGCTTACTCTGAATCAGAGGGTAGATTCTATCTTGACAATATATGTTCACAACCCTATGGACATGACATACCCAAGATACCCAGGTGTTGATCTTCTATAGACCTCACTGATTGGTAAGTCAAAGCAGCCATATCCATAGTCTGTGTTCATAATCATCTCAAGATTGAGAACACGTACCTTATACAAGTTATGAGTTCCTATTGACTGTTGACAGCCTTAAGCGTCAATAGGAAAGCTCAGGTCCGTCAATGCACTATAAGCACTAGCATATCAACTAAGAGCTACACTCTAGTGATTGAGATTAATCACTCCATCCAATGGTAGTTAATTATGCTACAGTGTAGACCTGATGAGGTATCCAGTCTCATCATCCACTGTGACATATTCTAAGTATCAAAGAATAGTAATTCGTATCTCACTTGTGTGTATCTCATACACACACGAATTGCTTACTATGATACTTAAGGACAAAACAATCATCTCATGAAAGAAACATACACAATGAAATGTAAAGATGATATCCATATATTATAATGCTAATGTCTCATACATAAAGTAATGGTTTGAGGGCACAAACCCAACAGTAGGTAGATGAGAGTGAGAGTTTGGTATGATAACAATGATAATAATAATAAATAATAATATAAATATATGTAAATAACTAAAGAGGGTGGGACTTGGAGAGTGTATGGCTCGAGTGAGAACCAGAGTAGTGCCAAATAAGAGAGAGAGAAAGCAGTGAAGGGTTGGTTACCGTTGAGGACTGCTGTTTCGAAGGGAGTTATTCTATAAGGCTAAAGGAGAGGTAGTGGAAGGTTGAGTAATGGCTGAGAGTTTGGTGAGTGTCTTAAGTGCTTGGGTTCGTAGTTTAAGACTGGGTTGAAGCTTAACTCTAGGTTGAGCTCTGGTTGTTGGATGTATTGAATGGGACCGGTATTTATACAGGATTCGTGAAGTTTTTGGTATAGCTAGAGGTGGCTGAGTCGGCATCTTCGGAGTGGTTTGTATGTTTGAGGTAGTTGAGGTCATTAAATGAAGGATGTGGACAAGGCAGTGCTTTGAGAAGGCGAGAGACGAGGTATCGTCGTTTGATGGTGAACCAGAACCAACGCCATTGGTTGGTCAAAGGGAGACAAAGGGAGATGAATGTTATTGGTGCAGGGTTTAAACGAGGGGAAATATCAAGACTTTTCTATTGGTTTGGCAAGATGAATTGTCACCTTGAGGGATGGTTCGCATTATACAGCGCCGGTTTCCTATTGGTGCAGAGGGTTAAGCATTGGAGTTATTCGAGGTGCAGAATGCTCAGCGAGGTTAAGCATTGGGTTATTCGAGGCCATGCTATTGGCTTGCAGAGTGAGGTTGAAGTGACTTAGGCGAGGTGGGAGAGTCAAAGGTTACAGCTGGTCTGATTGGCTGTGAGGCCGGAGGGGCAGGGCACGTGATTGATGGTCACGTGTCTCTCTTTCTCTTTGGGACCAACCCTAGCTTTGCCTGTGAGGCGTGAGAGGGAGGTACCCCTGGTTCTAGCCTCCGAGCCATGAGCTCTCGAGTTCCCAGTGGACATGGCCACCCTTAGTACTGCTTCAGGACCAAGGGTGAACAATCCACGTGTAAGTGTGTGCATATGTGTAGTGTAGTGTAGTGTTTATGGGGAGTATCGAGGAGAGGCGCGTGGGGTACGTACGCTACGCTTGAGAGCAAGTGGTGACTGCAAGCGGTGGTCGATTCTGTAGCGATGGTAAATTTTATGGTGAGTGGTCATTTGATGGCCAATCGATGACATGAATGCTCATCCCGAGTAGTAACAAGCTTTGACCAGTGATCGATGGATTAAACAATGTCCACGTGCCGAGTGAGCGGTGGTGGAGCGAGTGGAGAGGGCAATAGGCGGAATGGGCCTACTTTGCTTTCCTTTGTTTTGTTTGAGGTGGGCTCAATCGCAGTGGGCTTCGGAGTGAGCTGCTTGAGGTTGGCCTTTTCAGTTGTGAAGTTTCATAGTGGGCTCTGCTGGGGTGGGCCCTATTTTGTGGGCATTCTGAAGTGGGTCTTCGAAATAGGTACTCTGAAGTGGGCTTCAGAGTGAGTTCATCGACGGGGTAGACATGCGGATTGGGTGCTTTTGGTTATAGCGGGGACCGTTACTTGGTGACGTCATTAATACACGCGGAGTCGTCGGTAACATGTGTTGGTCAAACTATGTGAATTATTAACCATTACCTACATTAGCCCCCCTGTCCGTATGCTAGGTGTGAAGCGGCTAGGATGCGGGCATGATCTTATATATGTATATATATTTTTTGTGAATGGACATCTCGTTTTTACTGCCGGCGCTTGATGGACCTTTCAACTTTTGCAGTAGTATTACCTGGTAACACTTTGCTAGTCGCGAATCTGGTCGACGGCTTGGTCCGGTGGATATTTTGTGTTAACTTGGTATCCGTTGTGCATCGTCCTTCGGTAGTTGCTATAAAAAAGGGGCTTTGGAGAAGTGGTGGAACCAATCTTTTTATATACATTCTTTCTTACTCTGAAGGTGTGAAACATGCTGCAGGTTTCACTTTGTGTTGCAGAGAGTTCTTTATCTAGATTATTATCATATGAGGCCAGAGTGTTTTGGCAATGGCGTGGAGTCAAAACTTCTTGGGACCTCTGTCATGCCTTGTACCAAGTTTCTACGTGGAGTGGGGCTTCAAGTTTTGCCTAGGGATGAGTTGGTGATAACTGATATTTCTGTATTTTGCATCGTGAGTCCTCCTCTGGCGAAAGTATTGGGCTGCTATGATCTAGAATTTTGGTTTTAGGAGGCCTTGGCCAGTTGTAAAATGATTATACAAGTTCTCGTTGTAAGGTCCTGATTTAAACAATCATAGACAGTAATGTGGTGATCCCGACTTCGTTCCTCGTTCCGAATCTGATCCCAGTAAAATCATTTGTGTTCCCTTTTAATGTATGTATTGGGTCTTGTACGAAACACACATGTGTATCCTTGTTATGTATTGGTGTATGTATCGGGGTCTGTATCGTAATGAAAAATCAGATTTTTCTTTCTTCTTCTTCTTGCGCTTGTGATTGGTAATTTTGTATTTGATCTCACGTGTTCTTTTTTATCATTTTCCTTCATTTCCCTTCTTGTGGAGAGGTGTCGGGTATGGTGGTCGGAGTTTGTACTCGTACAGCTTTGGCGAGGCGAAGCGGTGGGAGCATGATGCTCAGGCCACTTTTGGGGAGAGAGTGCAATGCTCAAGCTACCCATATTGGGGAGTGTGCCCCTCCGAGAGCTAGGGAGTGTGCCCCTTGGAGAGATGTATCGTATTTAGGAGGAAACAAGGATACAATATTCAAACTGCAAATATTGGGGAGTGTGCCCCTAGGAGAGGCGTGTGTTGTTGACTTATGTGTCTATTATATTTGTATTGAGTGAAATATATATATATTTTGAACTGGGTGTCTATAAAAATGTGAAGAATAAACTGTTTACTCGTCATCCTTACTTATGAAGAAAATAAAGTATGGAGATTCATTGGGAGAATTCCCTTCTGCCCTCCGGAATAAAATTTGGAGAATCTGTTTAGTGTCCTCCTCCCTCTCGGAAAAGAGGGGAGTAAAGTTTGGAGACTTATTTGGGCATTTTCCGTTTTCCTTCGGAAAAGGTAAAGTCAAATCTGGAGCCGTGGAGTAATCTTTGACGTTGTACTATGGTTGTTTTGGGGTTTTGTTTAATATACGATGGGGGAAGAGAGGAAAGGAAAAAAGACAAATAATAATAATAATAATAATAAAGAAAGATTTGCGGTGTATTGGCTAAAAATAAGAAATGAGGAATTTTAGCTCATTGCTTCTTTTTTTTTTTTTTTTTGAGGAAATGGAAGCAGATTGTGTACAGTTGAGGGGTGAAGTGTCTGTTATGGGTGTGGAGATTGCTGATATGGGGAGATAAAGTGACGCAGATCCAGAGATTTTTCAGAGACGCTGTGTTTGACCGGATTTGGACGTTGTATGTATACATGTATATATATGTATATAAAAATTCGTCATAAATTTTTTTTTTTAGGGTAATAGTCTAAAAGTAAATTTGTTGAACTGTGTGAGAGTGAGTAGTCTGAAAAGAGAAAGGAAAAAAAAATGCTCGAGTTGTACTTTGAAATCTCAAATGGAAGCAATTTTTGGATGGAGAAAAAAAAAATAAATATACATATATGTATATATATATATATTTACCAGCATGGAGCTGGGGTCTTATTGCAGTTTGAGAAACTGGCATGGGCATATAACTTATATGTATGTATCTCCCTTTTGTTGTTTTGTTTTATTTTTAAAAGTTAGGGGAAGAACACAAGGGGAATAAGGTTAGGGCTAAGGAGAAGACACCAATCTCAAGGAAGAAGGAGGAAGTGGATGTAGCCATTGAAATCGGTGTGGTGCTCACGTTGTGCTTCGAGATTAGGTAAGCTCTTGCTATTCTCTTTGTTTTTTTTTTTTACCTATCGTGTCAATGTGTGTGTATATATATATATGTATATATGTATGTGTGTGGATGTAAGGGGGGGTTTTAGGGGATCCAAAATTGGGAAGAAAATGGGGGCGGCGGTGAGGTGGTGTGAAGTGAGGTGGATGGTGGTGGATGGAATGAGGTGGAGGGAATGAAAAAGGGGATGAGAGAGAGAGGGAATGCCGAGAGGGAGGGGGGGGGGGGGGGGGTGGAGGGGTATTTTTTTTATTTTGAGTGTGTGTGTGTGGCGATGCCGCCTTCGGGACCGGTAGCGAAATTTTTCTTATTTTTTTTTTTGTACTATGGAGATAGCTTTTTTTCTTAGTGTATCCTTAGGAGCACGTGATTTTTTTTTAAAACATGCCGTGGTCTTTGGGACCGGTAGAAAAAAAAAAAAAATTGTTTTTGGTGTATCCTTAGGACCCGGTGACTTTTTTTTTTTTTTTTTTTTTTTTTAAAACATGCCGTGATCTTTGGGACCGGTAAAAAAAAAAAAAATTTGTTCGTGGCGTATCCTTAGGAGCCGGTGACTTTTTTTTTTTATAACATGCCGTGGTCTTTGGGACCGGTAGAAAAAAAAAAATTTGTTCGTGGCGTATCCTTAGGAGCCAGTGACTTTTTTTTTTTTTATAACATGCCGTGGTCTTTGGGACCGGTAGAGAAAAAAAAAATTTGTTTTTTGGCGTATCCTTGGGAGCCGGTGACTTTTTTTTTTTTTTTTTTTTATAACATGCCGTGGTCTTTGGGACCGGTAGAGGAAAAAAAAAAATTTTGTTTTTTGGCGTATCCTTAGGAGCCGGTGACTTTTTTTTTTTATATAACATGCCGTGGTCTTTGGGACCGGTAGAGAAAAAAAAAAATTTGTTTTTTGGCGTATCCTTAGGAGCCGGTGACTTTTTTTTTTTTAAAACATGCCGTGGTCTTTGGGACCGGTAAAAAAAAAATAATAATAATTTGTTTTTGGCGTATCCTTAGGACCCGGTGACTTTTTTTTTTTTTTTTTTTTTTAAAACATGCCGTGGTCTTTGGGACCGGTAAAAAAAAAAAATTTGTTCGTGGCGTATCCTTAGGAGCCGGTGACTTTTTTTTATAACATGCCGTGGTCTTTGGGACCGGTAGAAAAAAAAAAAATTTTATTTTTGGCGTATCCTTAGGAGCCGGTGACTTTTTTTTTTTATAACATGCCGTGGTCTTTGGGACCGGTAGAGAAAAAAAAAAAAAATTTGTTTTTTGGCGTATCCTTAGGAGCCGGTGACTTTTTTTTTTTTAAAACATGCCGTGGTCTTTGGGACCGGTAAAAAAAAAATAATAATTTGTTTTTGGCGTATCCTTAGGACCCGGTGACTTTTTTTTTTTTTTTTAAAACATGCCGTGGTCTTTGGGACCGGTAAAAAAAAAATTGATGCTTTGGAGTAGCTCTTTTTCTTGTCGTATGGTTAGGAGACGGTAACTTCCTCTTTTGTTTTTTATGGCTGCGTGGAGGAGTAAAAAAAAAAAAAAAAAAGCCGAGTGTGTATGCGTGTTTTTGGGGTTCTCGGGTGACATGGTGTGTATGTATGTGTATGACGTATATCTATAAAAGAAGGTGATGTGAGCTGTGCATGGGGAATTAGCGGTTAGTACAACTTAACACTGTATGGTCTGGTACTATCTACGGTCTTGTCGTATGTTTGATATGATGTATGGAGCTTTGAGTATTGGGATTTACCTGGGTTTTTTGAAATGGCGCTTCCAAATTTTTTTGGCTTTTGTTGTTGCATGAGAGCTGCTTTAGGGAGCATTGTTGGTGGCTAGAGTCTGCGTTTCCGTTTTTATATCTTTTTGGAGTTTTGTTTGGAGCTTTGGTCGGAGTTCTCGCTGGTGAGACTTGGTGGGTGGGTCGAGTTGCTCAAGCTGTTATAGTGGAGTAAGTTTAGACTTTTTGTCGGGTAAATGGGTTGTATCCATGGGATGAGTGGACCACTGCTACACTTGATGAGTTTGCAACGATATTGAAAGAGGCTCAAATTTATGATGCCATTTGCTGCTTCCGAGATCTTGAGGTATCATGCATGGAGGGAGATATGACTGCTCTTATTTCTCGTTGGTGCGTTGAGACGCATACTTTTGTTGCTGCCTGGGGGGAATTTACCCCGACGTTAGAGGATGTTGCTGCCTTATTCTCTCTGAACATCATCGGTGGCTTGGATTTTAGCTCATACCTGCTTAGTACGGAGGAGCAAGAGATAGTAAACCAGTTGGAGTTGGGTTCGACAGCGTGTCAGGTGACGTCTCGTTTCTTTTTTGCTGATGGCTCTGAGCGGCCGAAATGGCCTACGTCGAACGGGGGCAAGGCTGACTATAAAGCTTTTATACGCTATTTTTGGGAGGACAGACAGTATGGTACAGCGTCACGTCGGCGTCGTAAATGTATTCCTGGTGGTGGTAATCGGTATCGGTTAGCTGCATATCTCGCATGCTGGCTATCTAAATTCATATTTGGGGGTGCTCCTAAAGATGGTCCATGCTCTCATCTATATGGGTTGGCTGCCATTCTATCTCGAGGTAAGGTGCTTCCTTTGGGGCAGATGTTTCTAGGGTCATTGTATATGCGTTTAGACATGGTGGCAGCCGATATGCGGCGATCTTTTGGGCGATATGATATCGAAGCGCATGTGTCTTTCCTATTTTTACAGATGTTTTTGTATGAGCGATTTAGGGGCTATGCGGTGCCCGGGGGATCGTCTGATACATCTAAGTATTGGGGGCAGCGTTGGGGCTTCCGCGTACGTCCTTGTTTTCCATTGGCCCAGGTGCTGGATATGCAGTCTGCATTTGTGCGTCGTCCCTATATGGTTGTGGATAATGCGTCGAGCTTACCCAGCCCGTTGTTTCGGTGTATTATCGCTCAGCAAGTTTCTAGGGGTGGTCTTGGTGCTATGACAGCCGATGTGGTGGCTGCTGTCATGACAGTGACCCAGATGTACTTACCTGGCTTTATTGAGAGGGGGGCACGTAGTATGATTTATCGCCCTGACCGGGTTTGCCAACAATTTGGACTTAAACAGGGTGCTGTATTCCGGGGTCCTCAGTTGATATGTGGTGATTTACACGGTTGCTATGAGGGGAGGAGTTGTGGTGGCCCCGATACGGTGGTTTTGGTTGGTCCTGATGTGTCTGGTGTATTCTTAGATGGTTATGTTCCGTTCTGGCTTCAGGCATTGCTGTGTTTTTCCCAGTATTGTGAGTCTATGCCGAGATCTCTGAGTGTCTTTGAGATAAAAAATGGGGATCCTTCTTTACGTTGTTCGGACAATGTGATGTATTCATCTTGGGACAAGTCTAGATTTTATTCACCGGTGGTTAGATGTCCTGTCCTAAAAATGGAGAAGTCATGGGCAGAGGAATTTGCTTTGACCAAGTTTGACAAAAAAATGGCTAGTCCTATGAAGAAAAAGAATCCTCTAGCTGCAGACAAAGTGCCTTTGGATGGGGTAAAGTAGATAAATAAATAAATGAATATATATATATATATATTCACATTATGTCCTTATTGATTGCTCTTTTTGTTGTTTTTTGTTTTTAGGCTAGGGGGACAGCTAGTAAGAGGAAGAGAGCTCCTAAGGGTAATAGACTGGCCAGTGTTACTACGATTGGTCCCTTGGATGAGGTGGGCAGAGGTGGTGGGTTGTGCTGCCCTCGTGATGATTTAGCTGGTATCCCGTTATTGGGCATTTCTGCTTCAGAGTCTTTGCTGGTGGAGGCGGGACTTGTGGAAGCTGGACTGATTCCTTCGTTCGGCGAGAGGGCGGAGGTTTTTACTTGTGATCATCGGACTAGCTACAGAGATTCCGTTCGTAGTTCGGATACAGACGAAGGTATGTCCGAGTTCAATCAGGAGGAGAGTATGGAAGAGAAGGAAAAAGCATCATCGTGTGATGACGATCCATCATCACGTGGTTCAGAGAGGGCGATTTTTCAAAGTGGCCCAGAGGGAGATATTCGTTTTTTGGCGCCTTTGGTGCCGGTGGTCACTTCAGAGGGGGATGCACTTGTTTCGACGCCTTTGGTGTTGGTGATTACTTCAGAGGGGGATGCGGGTTCGGCGGGTTCGGCCCTTGGTGGTGTTGGCTCGAGTAGGTCTGGATCCGTGGATAGTTTTCGTTCTATGGATCGTGGCCTGGCTTTTGGGAATTCCTTCAACTCCTTGCGTGGTGGTTCCGCGAGTGATGGTGGTGTGTTTCCTGTATCTCCACAAGTGAGTACCGTATACTGTTTGGAGATGAGCTCTTCCACTGTTCAGAGTGGGCAGTCGTCAGGTCTTGCTACCGTTTCACCGCCTGGGTTATTGCGAGCTGGAGTTTTACCAGTCGATTCGGTGATACGTCCTTCTGTGGGGGTTTTCCCAGTTGATTCGGTGATGCGTCTTTCTGTGGAGGCCTCCCCAGTGATGGTCGATAGTACCTCAGTAGTTGTTATTTCATCCTCATCTAGTGCTGCGGGTATTAGCAGCTCTGTACCTGCTGCATTGCCTATAATTGCCGTTGAGTCATCCTGCTCTGCAGCCTCCAGTTTATCTAATATTCTGGACGGAGTTCGTTGCGACGTTTCACTTCCTACCCTTGTTCCTGCACTTCAGGAGGCCGTGTTAGGGATGGTGCATAGGCGTTACCCACAGACGTTCTCGGGTGGGCTACTATCTGCATCTCCTAGACTCCGCTCCTTTTGGCTTAATACATTAGCGTCCATAGTGTGGGCGTTATCCACTACTACCTTGGAGGGTCTTAGTGATGGTATTCTTGTTGTTATGGCTAGCGATCTTCAGTCTCTCAGGACGACTATGGGCTCCGAAGTGTGTTGGTTGGAATCTCGGGTGGCCTTTGCAAGAGCTTATATGAGTTTGAGGCGTGCTGCTCAGGAGGAGGCGTCTATGGATGGCAGGAGGGCGGAGATAGAAATGGAGAGGGCGGAGATAGAGAGGGAAAAATTGGTACTACAACAGCGTTTGACTGTGTTGGAGGAGGAGATGTCCGGGTTGCAAGCTTGTGAGGTTGAGCTTCGTGAGATACGGGCGCGTGCCTACTCTTTGGGTACTTTTAGTGATGGTGCTTTGGAGGTGGCTGCGGATGATCCTGGTATTGGTGATCTGTTTTCGGTTGAGGAGAGGGCGGTGCTTTGTCTTCCTCCTCAGTAGTTGTTTATTATTGCATGTGTTTTGTTTTTGCATCCCGAGTGGTGGCGGGTATGTCTATCACAACATGCCTATGCTGATCTTTTTATGTTTACAAGGACATGTGTTATATATTTTCGTTTCTTTTCTCTTTGTTTTTTTTTTAATTTCGCTTATATGAACCAAAGAGAAGAAAGCAAAAAAGAAGATAAATAATAGTAATAATAATAATAATAATAAAAAGATAAGGGTGGTACAAAGATAAGGGTGGTGTAAAGTGGAAATTTGTCAGACAAACCCCTGTGAAAGTTATGACAAGCTATGGTGCAGACATACATGCAGATAAAACAAGGGGTGAGGGGGTAGATTTTGTCGAAAGACTCGTGTGGAAAGACTCGTGTGGTTACGACACGTTAGTGTACGTTGAACTTTTTTAAGTAGTATATAAAAAGGCTTGTACACCTTATTTGCTCATATCGTTAAAGAGAGTTATATAGGATGGCGGGCTCATCGGGGGCGTCCAATTCGGGGCCGACTCTCCCACGGTTACCGGAGAGATTCGGAGATGCGCAAAATGGTTGGCGAGGTATTCCCGTATGGGAAATACTTGTGCCTTTTTTGGAGAAGGTATATATAAATTTTCCGCAAACTTTTACCGGTTTAATGTATATGGATCAACAAGAAAGATTACTATCCTGTAAGATGTTGGGTAATGTAATTTTAGAGATGTCTAGGACAAACCTGGGAGGCGCCACTTACGATTACATGCAGCGAGTGAGGGGTGATATCCATGATATAAACACACAGGGGCTGCGATTGTTGTGGATGACGGAGCATCTGGATATGGTGGTCTTACTGCGACAATTTGTGGAGGCACGGCGGAGGCGGCGATTTGAAGAAAGACAACTTGCTGCCGTTAGTGAGAACTATCGGAGAGCTCGAGTGGAGTTGGTAACAACGGCAGGACAATTGAGGAGAACAGGTGTTCCTCGTACACTGCAACAAGAAGCCCGAGCGTTGCGACTTCAAGCGGCTGTAGATAGCGGCGGGGAGGAGTGCAGGATATATGAGGAAAGATTGGCAAGAGCAAGAATCGTAGAGCAGCGTTCGAGGGCTGGAATTGCTATCGATGAGGTGGATGAGGTGGATAATGAGACATTGGTGACTGCTGGTTTGTTTGTGGAGTGAAAGAATGTTTGGGTAGTGGATTTTTATCTGGACTTTTATGGTGGTGGTCACAGCTTGTAAATTTTTTTATTTATTTATTTATTTTTTAACAAGCTTGGTGTAATAATAATGTGACGAATATTTTTTGCGAGTATTTGCAAAAAAAAAAGGAAAAGTTGTTTATAAATGATGTGGTTACATGTGTGTAGGAAACAACTCTTCTTAGGGAAAGTAAATAACTGCTATCTTGACTAAGCATGATATAGCTTCAACCATTGGGTGTTGATAGGTCCAGATAGGGAGGTCTCATCAACCTTCTGGATCTTATAATAGCCGCTGGGGTTGGCCTCTTTGACTTCGTACGGCCCTTCCCACTTGGGGGTGAATTTGGGCGCTGAGATTCCTCTCATGATGTGTGTAGCCGCCTTTAGGACCAAGTCTCCTTCCTTAAAGACCCTAGGGCGAACCATAGTGTCGTAGGCACGTGCAATTTGCTTCTGATATTTGTGGAGGTTTGATCGTGCTTTGTCTCTATGTTCGTCTAACTGCTCCAACATCATTGGGCGTGGGTCATGCAGAACCTCACTTTTCATAGCTATCCGGGCGGAGGCCACCACCAACTCTGTGGGTAAGACAGATTCAGCTCCATAGACCAATGAAAACGGGGTTGCTTGAGTTGGTCGCCTTTTCGAGGTCCTGTAGGCCCAAAGGGCTAGGGGGAGTTGATCAGCCCATATCTTGGGACAGTCCTTCATTGTTCTGCTCAGGATCTTCAGTAGTGTCTTATTAGTGGCTTCTGCTTGACCGTTGCATTTTGGATAATAGGGTGTGGATTTGTGGTGGGTGATGTCGTAGGACAGGAGAAGTTGTCCTACGTGCTTGTTGACGAACGGGGTCCCGTTATCGGATAAGATCACCTTGGGGATTCCAAAGCGGCATACGATGTTTTCTCGGATGAAGGCTGCCACTGCGGGTCCCACTGCTCTCCTCATCGGAATGGCCTCTACCCATTTGGTGTAAAGTTCTGTTGCTGCAAGAATCCAGATATTGCCTTTTGACGCAGGGGATATCGGTCCTATGAGGTCAAGGGCCCAAGTATGGAAAGGCCATGGTGTCGACAGTGCTCGTAGATCGACGGCAGGAGCGTGGATTCGATTTCCATGGATTTGGCAAGGGTAACATCGCTTGACATGGGCCCTCGAATCTTTCTCCATTGTTGGCCAGTAGTATCCGAGATCCAAGAGGTGTCGATATAACTTTGTACCTCCTTGGTGTTCGAATTCATGTGCCTCGCTTAGGACTTGGTGAATTTCTCCTCCGGCTAAGCACCGTAATGGTTCTCCATTGAAGCTGCGTCGCAAAAGCGTATCTTCGCGGATGAAGAATTTGGGAGCCTGCTTTCTTATGATTGATGCATTGGCTTTATCGATTGGGAGTGAACCCTCTTTCAAGTAGTCGATGTATGGGCATCGCCAATCGGTGATTTGGGTAGTAAAGTTGCATTCTTCCTTATTTGGGGCTTCTTGGCATCTCATACATGCTTGTTGGAGTATCGAAGCTTCTCTGGACATTTCTGGCCAGTAGTATCCTTTTCTTTGCACTATTCGGTACAAACTGATGTCCTTTTCTCCGCAAAAATGACGGTGGATCTGGTGGAGGCGGAGTCTGCTCTCTTCTTCCCCTACGCATCGAGCTAAGACCCCTGTTGGTGCACGAAAGTAGAGGTTGTTCCTGAGGAGGGTGAAATTCCTTAGGTCGGATATTGCCAACTTTCCTTTGCGGCTCCGTAGCTGGGTGACGATGGGGGCTCTCCAATCGCTAATTTCTTCGAGGGGTAGCAACTCCAGCACTGTGCATGGGAAAGTTCTTTTGATAATTTCGATGTGTGTGGAACCTTCGGGCACATCTACTTTGGAGGCCAGAGTTGCCAAGGCATCCGGGAAGCGATTGTCCGATCGCGGCGCATGTTCCACTCGGACCGTTTCGAATTTATCCAACAGTCTCTGCACGATGGTCCTGTACTCTGCTAGAGCCGGTTCTCGAATTGCGAACTCTCCCGAGGTTTGTTTGATAACCAAATTGGAGTCTCCCCTTATACATAGCTGGTTGATACCCATCCTAGTAGCTGCAAGCAACCCCAGGACCAGTGCCTCATACTCCGACTCATTGTTGGAGCATTTGAAGTCAAGCTTATAAGACAAATGGAGTTTAGAACCGTCGATTCGGGACGCCAAGTTGATTCCAGCTCTTCCTCCAAGTGATGTGGAGGACCCGTCGAAGCTGAGAGTCCATTCACCGAGATCTTCAATGGTCATGGCACTCTCCAACTCCTCTCCCGGGAGTGCTTCCGAAGGTGGTTCGAAGTTGCCACTTGGGAATTGAGCCAAAAGGCCAGCAAGTGCTTGGCTCTTTATCGCCCTCGGAGTTATACAGGTGATGTCAAATTCTGCCAGGAGAAGGAGCCATCTCACCATTCGTCCAGAGAGAGCTGGCTTAGATAAGAGGTATCGAAGCGGATCACACCTCGTCACCAAGTGTATCACATGGCTGAGGAAGTAGTGCCTAAATTTTTGAGCTGCGAAGGTGAGAGCAAGGTAATGGCGCTCGATGGGTGTGTATCTCACCTCAGCGTCTCGGATCACTCGACTGATGTAGTAAACTGGTTTTTCTTGTCCCTCCACCTCTTGAGCAAGCAATGCCCCTGTTAGAGGATAATATTGTAAATAGTGTAATGTTATAGTGTCCCACATCGGTTAGATTGTAAAAGTGTAGCTTCTAGCTAAGCCTATATATATTAGGCTCCTCTTGTAATCATTTTTTAATTGAATTCAATATATCATTTTCCTTTCTTTTACATGGTATCAGAGCAACCCGATCTTAGGGTCCGCTCCTTTTGTTATTGCCGATCATAGTTGATCGAGAGTGTTTCTCGTGTTCTATCAATTGCCGGATCTCTGTCCAAGATCCGAGAAGACTAGCAGCCCCTCAAACCCTAGCCGTTACCCCCTCAAGTATTGTTCATCGGAATCATTGTTCATCCGAAAGTTACTGTTCATTCGAAAGTACTGTTCATCGCAGTTACTATTCATCGCGGGCACTGTTCATCAGAAAGTTACTGTTCATCCGAAGCTACTGTTCATCCAAAATTTACTGTTCATCACAGTTACTATTCATCGCGGGTACTGTTCATCAGAAAGTTACTGTTCATCGCAGTTACTATTCATCATAGTTACTATTCATCGCAGTTACTGTTCATCAGAATCACTATTCATCGCCCAAAAAAAAAAATTTATTTTATTTTTTTTTGAATCCAAAGTTATCTTTAGCCCTTATCTATGGAATCCAAAGTCCTTCCCCAACTAACTACACGAAAGTTGAGCGGCTCAAATTTCCTTCAATGGTCCCGGGCTGTCAATATTGCCCTCACTGGCTTGGGTTTTGATGATCACCTTACCGAGTCTGCTCCTACCACCGATGAGAAGGCGATTAAGCATTGGAGACAAATGGATGCTCAAATTGTTGCACTTATTTGGAATTCTATGGAACCGCAGGTTGCGGACATGTGGGCACATGTAAGGAGATTTGGGAGTATGCTCATCTCTTGTACTCCAGTGATTTGACTCGGATGTACGATCTCTCTTTTCAATATTTTCAGTTGCAACAGAGTGATCTATCTGTAACTGATTACTTTGCTTTGTTTAAACGGTTGGTTGAAGAGTTGAATAGCGTCCTTCCTATCACTACTGATGCGAAGGAACAGCAGAAACAGCGTGAACAAATGGCCGTGATGAAATTTCTCGCAGGTCTCAAGAGTGATTTTGAGCCAGTTCGGTCTCAAATTCTTGGTGGTGCCACTCTTCCTTCTCTTGCTGAGACATATCAGCGTGTTTTGAGGAGTACTTCTCGGGATCCGATTATTCCTGTCCTCCCGTTACCGATCATTCAGCCCTTGTTACTCAGGCTTCGCAACATCCTATCGGTCGGGGTGGTGGTGGTGCTCCTCGTCGTGGAGGGGGTTATCGTGGTGGACGAGGAGGTCGTGGTCGCGGTCCCATGCGTCATTGTGATAATTGCAACAAGGATGGTCATACTCGGGAGACTTGCTGGGAACTTATTGGCCGTCCTGCTCGGTTTGCCCATGCTGCTACTACTACTCCTGGTGATACTCATTCTTCCTCTCCAGTTGTGGCTGATCAGTTTTCAGTTTCTCGGGACGAGTATACTCAGTTCTTACAGTTCCAGGCATCTCAGCAGGCATCTTATCCTAATACCTCTCTTGTTCAGAAAGGTACCTCCACTGCTTGTCTCACCTCTCGTTCTGCTCCTTGGATAATTGATTCTGGAGCCACTGATCACCTCACAGGTATATCGACCCAATTTTCGTCTCTTGAAAAATCATCCTCATTGCCCCCGGTTACATTAGCCGATGGCTCCTCTATTCCTGTTGAAGGAATAGGGACTGTCTCATTGTCTTCATCCTTGTCTTTATCTTCTGTTCTTTACATACCTCGGTCTCATTTTAATTTAATTTCTGTTAGCAAATTGACAAAGAATCTTAATGCTTGTGTCTCCTTTTCTCCTGATTCTGTTCTTATTCAGGATTTGACGACTCGGAAGACGATTGGCGTAGGGCATGAATCCGATGGTCTCTACTATTTTGATGGTTCATCTCCACCGCCCACTTCTCCCACTGCTTGTTCTGCTACAGTATCTCCTCACCAGATTCATTGCCGCCTTGGACATCCTTCTTTGGCCAACTTGAAGCTGCTAGTACCTAGTTTGAGTCATTTGTCTATTTTAGAGTGTGAGTCGTGTCAGTTGGGGAAGCATCACCGTGTCCAATTTGCTCCTCGAGTTAATAAAAGAGTGTCTTGTCCATTTCAATTAGTACATTCAGATGTTTGGGGTCCACATCGTATAACCTCTATTAAGGGGTATCGGTACTTTGTTAGCTTTGTTGATGATTTCTCCAGAATAACGTGGATTTATTTAATGAAAAATCGTTTCGAGTTATTTTCAATATTTTGTGCATTTTGTAATGAAGTTAAAACTCAATTTAATGTTCCTATTCAAATTCTTCATAGTGATAATGCACAGGAATATTTCTCTCATCCATTCACCACCTACATGAGCAAATGTGGGATGCTCCACCAATCATCATGTGTGCACACACCTCAGCAAAATGGTGTTGCAGAAAGGAAAAATCGTCACTTGTTAGAAGTCACCCGCACCTTGTTGTTTGAAATGAGGGTTCCAAAATGTTACTGGGGGGATGCAGTTCTTACTGCTTGTCATTTAATTAATCGTATGCCTTCCTCTGTTCTAGATGGATGCACTCCTCATGCTACATTATTTCCTACTGAGTCTCTGTTTCCAGTTAGTTCACGTGTTTTCGGATGTGTTTGTTTTGTCCATCAGCTTACCACGGGCACTGACAAGTTAGACCCACGTGCTATTAAGTGTGTTTTCTTAGGGTACTCGCGTGTTCAGAAAGGCTATCGTTGTTATAGCCCTACCCTGCGTCGTTTCTTTGTGTCAGCAGATGTTACCTTTTTTGAGTCCACTCCATACTATTCAGAGTCCCACTCTATGAGCGATCCTGATTTTATGCTTCCCTTACCTCTTGCAATACCTCCCACATCCCCTGTCCTTCCCACCCCAGAGGTTTCCTCCCGCCTGGATCGCCCACACTTGCAGACATACACTCGCCGCCCTCGGACCGTTCCGGATTCTGCTACTCCGTCAACCGCCTCTGCGTCTTCAGATCCACCTCCATCAGAATCTGACCTTCCCATTGCTCTCCGTAAGGGTAAGCGCTCTTGTACTTCTCATCCTATTTCCAACTTTGTCTCTTACAATCGTCTGTCTCCTAGTTTTTCTTCGTTTGTTACCTCTTTGTCTTCTGTGTTTGTTCCTAACACTGTTGCAGAGGCTCTTACCCACTCCGGATGGAGACAGGCAATGGAGGATGAGATGTCTGCCTTACGAGATACTGGTACTTGGGACTTAGTTCCTCTTCCTTCGGGCAAGACAGTAGTGGGATGCTGTTGGGTTTATACTGTTAAAGTGCACCCTGATGGCACAATAGATCGCCTGAAAGCCCGCCTTGTTGCCAAGGGCTATACGCATGTTTATGGCATTGACTATTTCGAGACGTTCTCTCCTGTGGCTAAGATCACCTCTGTTCGTCTCCTCATTTCTCTTGCAGCCATATATCACTGGCCCTTACATCAGCTTGATGTCAAGAATGCCTTCCTTAATGGCACTTTGTTGGAAGAGGTATATATGGAGCAACCACCTGGGTTTGTTGCTCAGGGGGAGTCGAATATGGTATGTAGATTAAGAAGATCTTTGTATGGCCTGAAACAGTCTCCTCGTGCCTGGTTTGGTAGGTTCAGTGATGTAGTTGCTGAATTTGGACTCCAGAGATGTGGTGTTGATCATTCAGTCTTTTATCGACATACTAAAGCAGGTAAAATCTTCTTGCTTGTATATGTTGATGACATTGTTATAACCGGAGATGACTGCAAGGGTATTTTGGAGTTGAAGTTATTTCTGCAAAACAAATTTCAAACCAAGGACCTCGGGCAGCTTAGATATTTTTTGGGTATTGAGGTTGCCAGGTCAAGTGAAGGAATTTGCTTATCTCAAAGGAAGTATGTTCTTGATCTCCTATCAGAATCAGGGATGTTAGGATCCAAACCTGTGGAGTCTCCTATGGATCCTAACACCAAGTTACTATCAGATCAAGGGGAGTTATTGGAGGATCCTGAGCAGTATAGACGTCTGGTTGGTAAGCTTAATTATCTTACTGTTACTAGACCTGACATTGCCTTTTTATTGAGTGTCATCAGTCAGTTCATGAGTTCTCCTCGTACCACACATTGGGAGGCAGTGATGCGTATTTTGAGGTATCTCAAAGGAGCTCCAGGCCGTGGTTTATTATACCAGGATCGCGGTCATATACGTATTGAGAGCTACAGTGATGCTGATTGGGCTGGATCTCCTGGTGATAGGAGATCCACTACAGGATACTGTGTTTTGGTTGGTGGTAATCTTGTGTCCTGGAAGAGCAAGAAGCAAACAGTAGTTTCTAGGTCGAGTGCTGAGTCTGAATACAGGGCTATGGCACATACTACGTGTGAATTAGTGTGGATGAAGCATCTACTAGAAGAGCTTGGGTTTACTCAGTCTTGTCCTATGAATTTACTTTGTGACAATCAAGCCGCCATTCATATAGCTTCCAATCCAGTATTCCACGAGAGGACAAAACACATTGAGGTTGATTGTCATTTTGTTCGGGAAAAACTTCTAGAGAAAGTAATCAATACCGTTCACGTGAAATCCGCGGATCAGTTAGCCGATTTGTTCACAAAAGCATTAGTTGGGACTCGGGTTAAATATATATGTGACAAGCTTGGTGCATATGATATGTATGCTCCAGCTTGAGGGGGAGTGTTAGAGGATAATATTGTAAATAGTGTAATGTTATAGTGTCCCACATCGGTTAGATTGTAAAAGTGTAGCTTCTAGCTAAGCCTATATATATTAGGCTCCTCTTGTAATCATTTTTTAATTGAATTCAATATATCATTTTCCTTTCTTTTACAGCCCCTATTGATTTGTGTGTTGATGTAAGGTAGAGGAGGAGTGGTTTCTCTTGTACTGGTGCCACCATTGTGGTCGGCGCTGCGAGTGCCTTCTTGATAGTGTCGAAAGACTCCTGGTGAACTTGTTCCCATCTGAACTTGGCATTTCCTTTCAGTAGATCTCCCAAGGTATAAGAGATTTCTGCTAATGCTGGGATAAATCTGCGGAGGTAGGACGCCCTTCCCATGAATTGCTTCAGTTGCTTTTGGGTGGTTGGTGCGGGCATGTCCATGATTGATTTGGCCTTCGTGGGGTCCAAGTCGATGCCATGGCGGTGGAATATGAACCCCAGGAATTTACCTGCTGTGACCCCAAAGGCGCATTTGAGTGGGTTCATTCAGAGCTTGAATTTTCTACATCGTTCAAAGACGACACGGAGGTCGTTTTCATGGCCTTTTTCTTGCTTGGATTTCACCACGATGTCGTCCACATAATCCTCCAAATTATGGTGGAGCATGTCGTGGAAGATGGTTGTCATAGCCCTTTGGTAGGTGGTGCCTGCATTTTTCAATCCGAAGGGCATGACAGTGTAGTAAAAGTTGCCGAAGGGGGTACGGAAGGCTGTCTTTTCCGCGTCTCCTGGGTCCATCTTGATCTGATTGTAGCCGCTGAATCCATCCATGAAGGAAAAGTCTTGATGTCCAGACGTGGCGTCGATCAGAGTATCGATATTAGGAAGGGGGAACTCATCTTTTGGACATGCTTTGTTGAGATCTCTAAAGTCGACGCACACCCTGATTTGACCATTCTTTTTTTTCACAGGTACCACGTTTGCCAACCACGTGGGATGCTTGATGGGCTTAATGAACCCGGCTTGAAGGAGTTTCTCTACTTCGACCTTGATCTGGAGCTCGAGCTCGTGGCGGAACACTCAGGGAGCTTGTTTCACTGGTCGGTGTCCTGGATCAATATTGAGCTTGTGGGTCACGAGAGTCACGTCCAACCCGGGCATCTGGTCGTAGGTCCAAGCAAACACGTCAATGTACTCTCGAAGAAGAGAAACCAGTGTTTCTCGTTCCTCTGGAGTCGCCATTTTGGAGATGAAGGTGGTACGAGGTGCCTCTCCTTTTGGTGCAAGGTTGACTTCCTCTACTTCTGGTCCCGCGGTACGTGGTCCATCTTGGAGTGTTTTTGGGGCTGGCTTGAGCTCGGTGGACTCTTGAGATTCAATGACATTGCACGCAGGGGGCTCAGGGTCATGTGGAGGAGTTTCTGACCCCGACCCCTCACACCGTCATAAACAGCGATACGCAAAGCGTCCATTGGGGAGTCTGATTCGAATACATTCGGGAGAGGTATCACGACGACTTCTGGTGTTTTTCTTTGGGAAAAAATCCTCTTTTTGAGCGTCTTCCCACCTTGGAATGGTAAGACCGCGTGGTGATGCAAACGGCATGGTTTCCTCTTCGGAGTCAAGGCTATCGAAGAAATCTGCTTCTGCCATGTGGGCCTCATGAACGCCAAATGGTCGCAAGGTGCCCGTGACGGTGAACACCTTCCTCCCTTCGCTCGTGTTAACCTTTCCTTTCATGCACTGATGGTAGGTGGAGGGTACGATGCCGAACTTGTGCATCCATTTACGTCCCATGAGTAGGTGGTATGAGGTGTCGGCATCGATCACATGGAATCTAGCCGGTGCTTAGAACTTTCCTAGGCGGAGTGATGTGGTGACGAACCCAACGGTCTGTCGGACGTCATTACCGAAGCCCGCAATATCGATGGCCTGCGGGACAAGCTTTTCTTTGGGGATACCCGTGGCTTTGAAGGTAGCTAGTGGCATTATGTTGAGCGAGGCCCCTCCATCGAGCAGGGCCCTTTTGAATTCCACCTCATGGACAGTCGCCGCCACATACAACGGTGATTATGTGGATGTGGGACTTGTATGTCTGCATCTGTGAAGGTGATCATCGATTCTGCTTCTCGGGCGGCACGTCGTACAAACCCCCCAGAGGCCACGCATGCTTCCTGGTAGGTTTCTGCGACCCGTAATATAGCTTTGGTGGCTTCGAGTCGTGCCTCCTCGCAGAATCCAACTTGGTCGAAGAAACATCTGAATTTGGTGAGGTCCTTAACCTTTGATGCGGTGAATTCCTCAGTGCTGGCGCATGGATTGGTTATGGACGGGCCTTTGACAGTCGGGTGTATTTCTTCTCCTTCCTCTTCTTCCTCAATGAACTCAATGAGAGGGGCAGTTACTTCCACTGGTGCAGGCGTCTTTTCCTTGATGAACTAGATAAAGGGGGTCGAGGCATGGGGAACCATGTGGAAAGAAACTATGTTAACGACCCCTTCATTGTTCCCTCGAGGCTGGCGGGGTGCCTCTTCGGTGGCATCCGGTTGAGTGGTCGTCACTAATTCTCCATTTGCAATTTTCCTATGGAAGATGCCACGGAGAGCCCAACAGTCTTTAGTAGCATGTTTCACTATCTGATGATAGGAACAGTAGTTGTATTTGGCCTTGTCGGTCTCGGTGGGAGGTCTGGTTGGTGGACGGAGGATGATCACATCATCCCTTACCCACTTTTTGAGCACGGCCAATACTTCCCTCATGCTGCAAGGAAAAGGGGGTGGCGCATCCGTCTCGTCTCTTTTGTGCTTGTTGTCGTTGTATTCCTTATCCCGTCCGCTCCTTCGTTCTTCGGTTACGGCCGCGGTCGGATATCGTCGTGGGGCCGGAGGGCGAGAATCTCTGCTTGTTCTTGACGACGATACTCTCACATCCTTAGCTAAATTGCGGGCTGCAACCATTAATTCCGAAAATGTTGGGAAGGAGTGGTTGATGAGGTGGATTCTGTAATCTCGGAGCATACCATGAACGCAAAGTTGGACTAAGCTTTCTTCCGTGGTGTTGTCATGGCATTCCATGGCCCGATCGCGGAATCTGTCCACGTATTTGACCAGGTTCTCGTTGTCGCCTTGGGTTTCTCTAGACAAGGAGACGGTAGTCACCCTCTCGGTTACGCTAAAGAACTTAGCATGAAACATGGAGGCTAATTGGACCCAAGACGTAACATAACCTGGCTCTAAGTTGGCGTACCAGGTGTATGCTCGGTCAGTCAAAGACTTAGAGAATTCTCGGAGACGGAGATTTTCATTCTCACGGAAAGTTCCAAGGCTGTCGAGAAACCTGGCCACATGTTCCTTTGAGTTTCCTCGTCTTCCATCATATCGTGCAAAGTGCACGTTACCATACCCTTCTGGGTAAGGGAGGCTAGCCAGCTTGAGTGGATAAGGAGGACGAGTATCGAGCGGGAGGAGAGGTGACGGAGCCGTCAGCGCCTTTTCTCTTAGGAGTGATTCGACTTCTGCCAAGGTGACGAAAGTCGTGGATGTTGGCTTTTCTGTTTGTGCGGTAGGTGTTGGTTCTTTTACTGGTGTGTGGTGCTGATCGTTGACATAGGATGTCCTGACGACGTTATCTAACCCAGAGGTTCCGTTTGGGGTTGGCGTTGATCCTTTCTGAGCGATGGTTGCCAAAGTCTCAATGATGAGACGGTTCTGTTCCTCAAGCTTTTGGAGATGCTTTTGTTGTCCCTCCATCTGTTCAAGCCGTCGCAGAATATCGAGTTCGACATCTGCAGCGACGGATCCGTGCGAATCATGAGTTTGAGACTGAGCAGGCTCCTCCCTACTGGGGTTAATGCTTAGTGGGTTAGCATTTGACCCTGTAGGTTGGGCCTTGGATTTTTTGGGGCGTCCAGCTCTACTCTTAGGGAGTTGTTGCTCTCGCTCGCTAACCATGTTTTCGAGTATACCTCCCACTGTGGTCGCCAAAATGTGTGAGTTCTTTATCCGATGTGGATAGTGTATGAAGGATGGTATAACACGTAAGCTGGTTAGTGCCAAGTGAAGCAACAAGTGATACTATGTGGTAGGTAGATGAGAGTGAGAGTTTGGTACGATAACAATGATAATAATAATAAATAATAATATAAATATATGTAAATAACTAAAGATGGTGGGACTTGGAGAGTGTATGGCTCGAGTGAGAACCAGAGTAGTGCCAAATAAGAGAGAGAGAAAGCAGTGAAGGGTTGGTTACCGTTGAGGTCTGCTGTTTGGAAGGGAGTTATTCTATAGGCTAAAGGAGAGGTAGTGGAAGGTTGAGTAATGGCTGAGAGTTTGGTGAGTGTCTTAAGTGCTTGGGTTCGTAGTTTAAGACTGGGTTGAAGCTTAACTCTAGGTTGAGCTCTGGTTGTTGGATGTATTGAATGGGACCGGTATTTATACAGGATTCGTGAAGTTTTTGGTATAGCTAGAGGTGGCTGAGTCGGCATCTTCGGAGTGGTTTGTATGTTTGAGGTAGTTGAGGTCATTAAATGAAGGATGTGGACAAGGCAGTGCTTTGAGAAGGCGAAAGACGAGGTATCGTCGTTTGATGGTGAACCAGAACCAACGCCATTGGTTGGTCAAAGGGAGACAAAGGGAGATGAATGTTATTGGTGCATGGTTTGAACGAGGGGAAATATCAAGACTTTTCTATTGGTTTGGCAAGATGAATTGTCACCTTGAGGGATGGTTCGCATTATACAGCGCCGGTTTCCTATTGGTGCAGAGGGTTAAGCATTGGAGTTATTCGAGGTGCAGAATGCTCAGCGAGGTTAAGCATTGGGTTATTCGAGGCCATGCTATTGGCTTGCAGAGTGAGGTTGAAGTGACTTAGGCGAGGTGGGAGAGTCAAAGGTTACAGCTGGTCTGATTGGCTGTGAGGCCGGAGGGGCAGGGCACGTGATTGATGGTCACGTGTCTCTCTTTCTCTTTGGGACCAACCCTAGCTTTGCCTGTGAGGCGTGAGAGGGAGGTACCCCTGGTTCTAGCCGCCGAGCCATGAGCTCTCGAGTTCCCAGTGGACACGGCCACCCTTAGTACTGCTTCACGACCAAGGGTGAACAATCCACGTGTAAGTGTGTGCATATGTGTAGTGTAGTGTTTGTGGGGAGTATCGAGGAGAGGCGCGTGGGGTTCGTACGCTACGCTTGAGAGCAAGTGGTGACTGCAAGCGGTGGTCGATTCTGTAGCGATGGTAAATTTTATGGTGAGTGGTCATTTGATGGCCAATCGATGACATGAATGCTCATCCCGAGTAGTAACAAGCTTTGACCAGTGATCGATGGATTAAACAATGTCCACGTGCCGAGTGAGCGGTGGTGGAGCGAGTGGAGAGGGCAATAGGCGGAATGGGCTTACTTTGCTTTCCTTTGTTTTGTTTGAGGTGGGCTCAATCGCAGTGGGCTTCGGAGTGAGCTGCTTGAGGTTGGCCTTTTCAGTTGTGAAGTTTCATAGTGGGCTCTGCGGGGGTGGGCCCTATTTTGTGGGCATTCTGAAGTGGGTCTTCGAAATAGGTACTCTGAAGTGGGCTTCAGAGTGAGTTCATCGATGGGGTAGACATGCGGATTGGGTGCTTTTGGTTATAGCGGGGCCCGTTACTTGGTGACGTCATTAATACACGCGGAGTCGTCGGTAACATGTGTTGGTCAAACTATGTGAATTGTTAACCATTACCTACAGATGTTAAGTTCAAGTTCTGAAATGACAATGTATACACACAGGTGACAAGCTTTCTAGTTAACAGCAAAAAGAAACTCGAAGTTCCCATTTAGGCTTATAAAGATGTGTTTTCATCCAATAGCTTTTTAAGAACAAGGCACGAAGAGAAGAAAAAAAACTGTAGAAATTCCCTTTTGGGCACCGAAAGATGCATTCATTCATTCATTTTGTTTATATGACATTTCCTTCTTTCTACTGGATATGTTTTTCGTCAATTTTTGCTCACTTCTCAAATGCATGTCTGTGCCCAAACTTGTTTCTGGAATTCAAAATGCATATATTAGTCTATTTGCATCAATTTAAGCATCACTTTAGACATCCAAAAGCTCGTTTTGGGTGAAATAGGTCCAAAGGTACTTCAGCATAAATGTAATGCATCTACTTGTGTTTCAAAACGCAAAAGCCACAGCTCATCCAAAAAGACCCTCTCATTTGCCATCCTAATTGATGCTCTGATGACAAATTGGACTCCCTTGCAGTAATTTTCATATACAATTAACGATCATTCCAATGACAGTTGATGAAGTTGACTCTTAATCTTGGTTCACTAGGGCCAATTGTGAATTCGTGAGGAATACTTGGGAAGAAAAAATAAAGTGTTTAATATAATAGCTATTTTGATGACCTGGTGTCATAATAGCCCAATCAGACGACACTATTTAATCACGTCAGTTCCAAAATTGAAGGAAACATGTTCGCACATAAGCATTGTGCCTAAATATATTACTATTGTGATACAGATGACATGGGTTCACTCTTACACTAAATAATTTCTCGGAAGCCATTGCATATCCTACTTCGGCTTGCAGAAGGTCATTTCACCTAGCTCCCCAATAACGCCAAGTTCTTCAGCTGCCTCTCTTGAT
This sequence comes from Hydrangea macrophylla, assembly GCA_033977485.1. NCBI lineage: Eukaryota > Viridiplantae > Streptophyta > Magnoliopsida > Cornales > Hydrangeaceae > Hydrangea > Hydrangea macrophylla. The sequence goes on from CM066983.1 coordinate 83,978,317, forward strand.
AATATTCCAACTCTCCCAATATTAATTCTCTCTCCTTGAAGAAGCCATCAATCTGTTGCAGCACCTTCTTCTCCACTGCTCTTATCCTGACTGCTATCTCAAGCCTCCATTGAAGATTTCCAACTTCCTTCAACTTCTCATCCTGCAATCCGCTTTTGTATTGAGTCAATACAAGCTTGCAACTATGCAGTGCTAAAAGAAACAACCTGCTACAGTTTTTCCAAAGAAATTCATACCAAAGGCGTTTTCACAACTTTAAGCCCAACAAAGCCGTTGCAAAATCATACACACTTTAATGCAACAGTTTATGAGTTTCCACCTAGAAGAACTCATGCAGCCTAAGGGGATTTTTTGGAAGGCTAAGAACCAGTTCCGCGATTCATAAGTGAACCGGTTTGATCTACATTCAAGTGCTGGGTATGTTGAATTGTCCCAGATCGCCTAGGTAGAGACCCTAAATGTGCTTCTTATACGCTTGGGCAATCCTCCCCTCCGAAGGCGTCTTTTAAGGGGGAGTCAGAATCATAAAACTATAATGAAATATATGATCAACCAACATTTATCGAATTTGAAAAAGAGTAACAAGAAATGGTTCGATCCTCTTATTTTTATTTCTCGAACCGAGAGATCCACGAATCCGGATCCTAATGCATATAGATACAAATGGTCCAATGGGAGCAAGAAATTCCTGGAACATTCCGTTTCTGAGCAGAAGAGTCATTTTCAAATAGTGATCGATCAATTACGTATTAATCAATATTCAATTGATTAGTTGAGGTTATCGGCAAAAAAAAATTGTTGGGCTTTCTACATGGTATTAGAGCCAAGTTGGGCTCTACCCCTGTTGCCTGTTGGGCTTTCCCTGTTGATGTGGTCCAGGGAATGTGTTGAATTGTCCGACATCGGCTGGATAGAGACCTCGTATGTGCTTCTTATAAGCCTGGGTAATCCTCCCCTCATAAGGCGTCTTTTGAGGGAGAGTCAAGCCCTGTAGGGCTTTCTACAAGGTAGGGGCTCTTTCATTGCGTAGCAATTTGCGCGTAAAATCACTCTAAAAGCATTATTTGTCAAATTGATGTTTGTTTTCATAAAAACTACATAGAAAATGAGAGTGGGAGTTGACATGATTCTGCATTCACAAACAGGTCCCTAAAGTAAATTAGTTGAGTGATGAAATCTATGAGTAACTTGAATTTCCTATGGTCCATCATCAACAGCTCAGATTCCCATTGTATGGAAGGTTTAGCTAACCAATCCTAATGAGAGGACGCATCTCCTGATCAAGGGCGGAGGTATGTGATGGGCTCGGCTGGGGCTGTAGCCCCCTCTTAATTTGGGGGGGGGGGGGGGAAATAGTTCCAAAGTTTGAGAATTTTTTTTAGTAGATGTGATATTTTAGCCCAAATGTAGTCTAGCCCACCCCAATTAAGTGTTCCAAACTCAATTAGACACTACAACTTGTTGATAAATAGATAGACCCCAAAATGTATAAATATTACCCCAAAATATAATATTGTTCTTAAATAGAGCCAATTTGACACCATATCTCATTATCATATATGTATAAATAGACCCAAAAAAAAAAAAAAATCCCCATATAACAACCTCAGCAGTGCCGGTCCTGAGTTTAGGGTGTCCTATGCAAACTCTAACATATGGGCCCCAAGGCTATACAGGGGTTCGGGGGCAGTGCCCTTAAAGCGAATTTTTGTGGAACTACTTATACATAATAATATATAAAATTGATTTTTTTTTAGCAAATATATATATAATTGATTTTTTGTCATATCTGCAATTGGATTTAGGGGCCCTAAGCGGTTGCTTACTTTGTTTTTACCCTCAGGGCCGGCCCTGAACCTCAGCACACACACACACCCCCCCCCCCCCCGACCAAAAAAATAAAAAAAATAAAAAAAATTCCTAGCTCCGCCCTTGCTACTGATAAACCATTGAATGTAAACCTAGAGGCAAATGCATAACACATAAACCAAGGCTACAAGTAGTGTCAACAATCATAATAGAAAGAATCCCCATGTATACATTTAAGCAGTGTACATATATTCAAGCAATGTATATCATTATCTACCTCTTCAGTGGTGGTATGATAGCCAGAAAGAGCAGATTTGCAAGCATTTCGAACCACTTGGCACATAAGCTCCTCATTGGCACGGCTGACAGGTAATTCAAGGTGGCCCCACAAAGAGTGTCTGAAATTAGATTCCAAGAGGAAAGCGTCGGTCCCACCTAGCGCTACCAGACGCAGATATGGAAGCATCGCTGGCGGAAGATGACGTCCCAAAATTATGTCAAATGATGCAGTTTCACCCAGACCATTTGACTCAGCAATGACTATCTTGTCCCTAAAAAATGGGTCTGACTTTGATATTTCCATGGTTAGGGTATATGCATTCCGATCAGGATTTGATTCTATGAACCCATAGTCTAGAGCCAACTCAGCATTACTCTTCTTCAAGTTGTATTGAATAAAAACCTGTCATAGAGTGAACAAATAGTTTTCTTACAAATCTCCCATTTTCAATATTTAGCGAGTGTAAATGCAATGAAAATGATCTTGTGTTCGATGGTACAATTATAAAACAGAAAGAAACATCACCTGCTCACCAGCTTTTACCGGAACAGGAGACCGTAAAGCAAATAGGAGATCCCAAGAAAAAAGGCCTGCTGGTCCTTCAATCTCTGAAGCACATTCTTCTGTTGTTATGCTGTCACTGTGGTTGATCTGATCCACATGTCACCACTGCAGAATATAAACTTTCCAGCAAGAGGCAGAAAGATTCTGAAAGTACGCAGAAATTACAATAACAATTGCAGATACAACATTAATTGTTTATCTGATGGCAGGATTATCCAGCATACAAGAGCTAATCTTAATCAGGTTTTACCAGATGGATTGATAGTTACAAGAGGCTTCAAGCTCATAGACCAATTACCCTATCATCTCATTTGAAAATGTGGGTGTTCTAATAATCGACTCTATAGGCATTTCCAAAGATTCACTTGTTATATATTGACAATATGTTCAGTATTTTTTATTTTGGGATTTTCAGCGTTTATGTATCTGGAGAACTTGAACCCTTTCAATGCAGATTTTAGATACTGGGAATATGAAGTTACAGTTACTGTTTCTGGAATCATTATGAAGAGAGAGAAATGAAATTACCAGGTCAGCAAGAAGTATCACAGCAAGATTTGGAGCACGAAGGCGAGAAAATGCCCTTGACCTGGTCATCCCAAATGCCCAGAAGAAGTCATCCAATGTGATAGGAAAAGGGAACAGCTTCTTGTGAGGGAGTATGACTTCTTCTTCCACTTTTTGAAATTCACTCCGGACATATTCTTTTACTTCCAATGTTGTTTGCAATAATTGGGTTCCTGCATAACCTTAATCTAATGAAAACCCAAATTACAGATGCTGAACAACATAGGCAATCAGCAAATATAAGTACATAAACCACCAAAATTAATGGTTCCCACAAGGCCTGTTCGATGTACCTCAGATTACCACAGGTACTCTGGTATTTTGACTAGAAGCAATGGTTAAACGATCAGCCTTGTTATTATAATTGTGAAAACAGATTATTCACTTGAGTCACTTTTGATTTCAACAAAATTTGAGAACCTACAACATTGGATGGATTTAATGCTTTTTAGATTTGGAAAATTTTAACAGGTAAAACACCCACATGTTTCAAGCAAATTAAAGACCAAGCTAGAGCTAGAAAGTACTCTAACCTTGAATCTCAGAAAGCTCCTCTTCTGACCTGCACTGGAAGAGAACCAAACACCACTTATCAACGCCACAATTTTGACACCCATGAAAAATAGAAACTACCCAGTAAAAATATAAGAAGATGTTGATAACACCCAGTAAAGAAATCACAAATGTAAAAAGAAAACTGACCAAACCCACCAATTTATAGCAGAATTAGCCAAAACAGATACTCAATCCCATTAATAGAAATAGCCAATAGGTACCAACAAAATCTAAAGCATAGCATGAGAACTAGCTCTAAAATAATGTGAGTAAAAATTACCCAAGAAAAAGATTGTTGGTAAGAAAAATGAATCGAAAAAATACAAAAAACCCAACAATCTCAACTCAAACCCACCAATATAAAGCAGAATTTCCCAAATAAGATACTCAATCCTATTAACACCTATAAGGCTATAAGTATAGGTTACCCATAAATTCTGAAGCATAGCATGAGAAAAAGCTTCAAAATGATGCAAGTAGGAACTTATCAAACAAAACAAACTGTGGGTAAGATAGAGTAATCGAAGAAATATCAATTCCACTCAAACCCACCAATATATTGTAGAATCTGTGTACTCCGGAAGAATATCAATGTAATATCGCCACTGAGAGTCCCCTCTCAACTTTTCTGTAATCAGAAACAGAGCAACAGAGACCCAAGGTTTCAATCCAATACACACATCACCAATCTCTGAAGCTGAGACTGCATCTGGGTTTATCCATAACCTTCTGGGTACCTTCAAAATGACCTCGTCTTTAGCTATGTCTCTCTGAGCAACCAACCCTAGACCTTCTCGGACTACACCGGGCTTCACCGGAGACTTGGAGGAGACTATTCCTTCGTCGGAGAGCCACTTCCAGAAGGTTTTAATGGCCGGTGGTGGTGGTAGTGGTGGTGGTGGGTCAGATTCAGGTGAGAGAAGAGAGTTAACAGAGAGTGGTTTTTGAAGATGCATGGTAGTTTTGGTTCTTAAGAGAGAGAAATGTGTTAGGGGTGGTTTTAATGGGGTGAGAAAAGCAGAGGATGAAGACGAAGAGAGAGTTAACATTTTCTCTCTCTCTACAGACTCTGGGGTTTGAGATAAAAGAAAGTGTTGCTAATTTATAGCTTTCATTTTCGTGTTTAAATTAAGGTTAAATTACACTTTACACCCTTATAGTTTGGGTGTAATTTCACTTTGGTCTCTTTAGTTTCAATTTTATCAATTTGGTCTTTACAGTTTCAGTTTAGGTTCAATGCATTCCATTCATCAGTTTTTCTTACAATTTTTGACAGATTTAGGTTCAATATAGGTGGATAAAGTATAATTTCTCTAAATAAATTTACCATTATGCCCCTCATAATACCTCACATGGTCATCACATGAAATATTTGGGCCATTTTCTGTCAAAAATTGTAAGAATTTTTCATGACTAAACTATATTGAACTTAAACTGAAACTGTAAGGATCAAAGTGACAAAAATGAAACGGTAAGGATCAAAGTGAAATCACTCCCAAACTCTAAGGGTACAAAAAGTAATTCACCCTTCAAATTAAGGATAAATTACACTTTACACTTCTATGGTTGTGCGTGTTATGATGCCATCTCACTTTAGTCTCTATTATTTTAATTTTGACATTTTGATGGTTTTAGTTTCAATGTGTGTTTGATATAGTTCATTGGTCAATTTTTTTTCTTCCAATTTTTTATTTTTATTTTATAAAATGATGTCACATAAGGCATGCATGAGATATCATTGGGGATATAACGGTAAATTTATGTGAAAAATTACACTTTACATCCTTCTATTATACACAAATCTATCAAAAATTGGAAGCGAAATTCATGAATGGACAACATTAAACCTAAATTGAAACCATAGAGACAAAAGCATTAAAACTTAAAGGGTTAAATACACTTACACCCCCCCATGATTTGGCCGATTTACACTTACTACCCAATGTTTTAAATTTTGGCACTAATACCCCATGTGGTTTGGACCAAAGTGCAACTATTAAAATTTGTTAACAGAGCAAGCTGAAATAACTAAATTACCCACAAGTCTTCATAATAGTGTTATAAACAAAATTTGTTTACTTCCATTCATTTAGGGAGAAATATATGATTTTGAATTGGGTGAGAAAAAATATTTGACATTTTTTAAGATTTTCTTGGTATAGGTCGTATGCTTGACTCAAGGAAAATAATTTATATTTTATTTTCCTTTTAATATGACTTTTAGGGGCAAAAGAGTTATTTTACCCTTCAAATTAGGGCTCACAAGTGTAAAAATCATTAATTTGGATGGAAAAAAAATCACAATTGCATTTTAGTCCGAACCACATGACGTATTAGTGCCAAAATTTAAAGCACAATGGGTAAGTGCAAATCGACCAAACCATAGAGGGTATAAGTGTATTTAACCCAAACTTAAAAGTGAAAGTGAAAGTGAAAGTGAAAGTGAAAGTGAAGTAAGGGTGTCATTTGGAACGGAAATTCCGATTCCGACCGATTCTGATCCGAAAAATTCTGATTTTGGCAACTAAATATACATTCCGAATTCCGAATTTCTGAATTTCGAAAATTCCGAAAAAAATCGGATCGGAATCGGAATTGTTTTTAGAATTCCGAAAATTCCGAAAAATTTCCGAAATTGTATTTTCCAAAACTTTTCCGAAAATATTCCGAAATATTCCGAAAAATTTCCGAATATATTCCAAAATTGTATTTTCCGAAACTTTTCCGAAAATATTCTGAAATATTCCAAAATTGTGTTCATCCCACATCGAAAAAACACAAAAATGGGATGTAATGTGCTTCTATAAAAGGCCTACAAGTCTCAAGTGAAATCCTATTAAGCTTGAATTCCGAATATTCCGAAAAATTTCGAAAATATTCCGAAAAATTCCGAATCTGATTAAATTCCGAAAATTCCGAAATTTCCGAATCGGAAATAATTTTGGAATTTCCGAAATTTCGGAACGAAATTCGGAATGTATTTTTGGCTTCCGAAAATTTTGGAATTTTTTCCGAAAGGGGTGTTTCCGATCCGTTCCGGGCAAAACACACCCCTAAGTGAAACCAAAGTGATATCCCAGATTCCCCCACAAACTACACTACGTACATAGTGTATTTTTATCTTAAAATTAAGGGGTAAATTACAGTAACACCCCTTGAACTATGACTGTTTTTCACTAACATCCCCTAAACTTTAAAATTGAATAAACTCACCTCCTAAACTATCCTATGTTGATACTAAAACCCCTTCTTCATGAGTGAGTTTGTTCCTTTTGGATAACTCAGGGAGTGAGTCTGTCCAGTTTTAAAATTTATGAAGTGTTAGTAAAAAAAATGTCATACTTCAAGGGTAGTGCTATAATTTACTCTAAAAATTAAAGTTTGCACGCTGGGTTGGGCTGCTCTACCACCCTAAGCTAGCCTGGGCCGGGCTAACATACCTAGGTTGGGCTGGGCCTGACCAACTCTGAGGACCTTGGTAGCAAAGTGTTTTTAGTTTTTAAAGGGTGTCAACATATGGTACATGGAAAATTATGTATCTCATGCAAGTTAATTGAAGTTTCTAACGCTCTCATAGTTTAGAAAAATTCAAGTGAATTTTAAAATTTAGGAGCTGCTGTTTGGCAAGGTCCAGAATCGGTTCTGCGCGAACCAATTCTATATACTCTTAAGTGTTTAGTAAATGTGTGTTTCACAAAATTTTGACCTTTTATCCATGAAAAGTGGTAGGTTCCACATGTTCCACCCAATGACGTGCTTGTGTGAGCAAATTTTGGATGAACAAAAATGCTCTCATATAACAACGATCTTCCATGAGAAAATGCAAAATACTAATTGCTAGCCATTACATTGTAAATGTTACAGAAGAAATGTAGCTCAATTAGGTACAACTTGCAGGAGGAAATTAACATAGCATCCATACATAATCTAGGCACCAAAAAAAAAAAAAAAAAAGAAGACCAAAGGTAGAAAACCCATACATGGACCTTAAAACAAGATGAGAAGGTGAATATATTAGCTGCATTGTGTCTTCAACCCAGTACTAGAACTCCAAAGTTAGGTCAGTAAATTAAGTAACCACATTGATATCAAAACCATTTGAACTGCCTCTTTTAAATAGTAGTCCTCCCAAGATCACAATTGCAAGAATGACATACATTGGAACATCCTACTTGGGTTCCCAGAAGATTATATCACCTTGCTCTCCAACTAAACCAAGATCTTTGAGCCGCCTTTCTTGGTAATATTCCAATTCATCTAATTCCAATTCTCTCTCCTCGAAAATCCCATCAATATGTTGCAGCACTTTCTTCTCCCCCGCTCTTATCCCTACTGCTATCTCCAGCCTCGGTTCGAGATTTCCTCCTTCCTTCAGCTTCTCATCCTGCAACCAACTAGCATTTGTTATTACAAGCTTAGAGCCAAAAGGTGTAGGAAGTTTCGGTTACATTTTTTTTTCCTGATAAACTATGATACCCTAACCATATTTTTGCTTTGTTTGGGTCGAGGATTTAGCGAGGGGAAACTAAAGAAAACACTAAGGTTTTGTTTGGTTCTTGGAATTAATGAGGGAAAAGAAAAGAAAACAGGGAGGAAAACATTTTCCTTTGTTTGGTTAATAAGGAAAACAATGAGGAAAATAGAAAAGAAAAGGGAATAAGTTAAGGAATAAATTTAAACACTGTGAATGTTGAGAGTCATCTCCCTTCCTTTATTCATATAGTACAATCATATTTAAATTTTTATTTATTTTTAAAAAATTTAACGTTATTTAAGCATGAAGGAAAATACAAGGGAAAACACGAGGGGGTTAGTTTTCCTTCTTGTTTTCCCTTCCCTTAACTTATTCCTCACAAACTATGAACCAAACAGAGCCCAAGGAAAATGCTTTTCGTTGTTTGGCCACTAAAAAAAGCAGCGAGAAAAAGAGTAAGGACAGGGAATGTCATGAAACACCTTATCTTTTTTTCATTTCTAAATATGCAAACCGCGATTTTCTTGAAGAAAATTGCACGACTAGAATTATATATTTTTTTTGTGAATTGAACATGACAAAGCTGTCATCTACTGATCAATGACAGACATATATGCTACATTTATGGGATACATCAAGGAGATCACATATGGGAGCTAAAAGAAATAGATTGGGTGATCAGATTTAGCAGCATTGCCATATATGGAGAAAGTGCTAAGTTACCAATTACTCCAAAAGCTTTAGCTATTAGAGAATGGATCTAACAAGGTATATCAAGATTCAACAAAAAGTGCGATGGAATGTATGCGAGGATTAACAAAATCAAACCTTGGGCGAAGAAAAATTGTAGATTGGGATATCAAACACATATCAACAGACATGATGATGATGACTGTTGAGTCACATTAGAATGAAACGCTCACAAGCAAAATGATAGGAAGGAGAAAAGCGTACCTCTTCAATGGTGGTATGATAACCAGAAAGAGCAGATTTGCACGCACTTCGAACCACTTGGCATATGAGCTCCTCGTTAGCATGGCTAACAGGTGATTCCAGGTGGCCCCAAATAGAGTTTCTGAAAATAGATTCCAAGAGGAAAGCATCGGTCCCACCTAGCGCTACCAGCCGCAGATATGGAAGCATCTCAGGGGGAAGAGGACGGCCCAAAATGATGTCAAAGTAGGCAGTTTCGCCCATACCATTTGACTCAGCAATATCCAGCTTGTCACCGAAAAATGGATCAGACTCTGATATTCCCAAGGTCAGGGTATATGCATTGCGGTCCGACCTTGATTCCACAAATCCGTAGTCTAGAGCCAACTCAGCGTTGCTCTTATTCAAATCATATTGGATCAAAATCTGTAAGAAAATTCTCTCCATTGTCACATAACCCATATCTGGAATATCATTTCCAAACTTCCCATGTCAATTGTAAGGTGTTGATCCCTCAAATAGATAATTCCAATCATTTTGATACAAGCACGAGTTAATAAAGAGTGGTAAATGGTTAGTGTCCATGTCAAACAGGCTAGAGGATTAATAGATAGATTTCTGAATGCCAATATTTCAGCAAATTCTATATCACAAATAGACGCAATGGAAACGGGAAGCAGCCATTTCCATAAATTACAATCGCAAAGGCCATTACGGACCTTACGGTACCCGTCAGGGTTGTGATTCAAAAGGGGCTGTTGTTTGCCCATTTTCTCACCTTTTTTTTATTTTATTATTTTTTTTATTGCATTTCACTAATAGGGGCTTTAGGATATTTTTCACGCAGATTAATAGATTTAAGCAATACAATTTGATCTATGATCATTGAAATATCCCATAAGTTGTATTATTTTAAGTGCAGTCGTATTGAATGCGGTTGACTAAATTGATAGTGCCTAAGTTTTAAAAAGTAGATAAAAACATCTTCACATGTTCCACTAAATACATTATAAATAAAAGAAGCCCCAAATATAAATGTTGTTAAAAAATTCATGTAAGGTACTTCAGGTGCTGGCATGCGAAACCAAAGAAAATTTACACCCACAACACCCCGACAGTTACCGTTACGGCGGCCACGGCCGTTATTTAAAACCTGGTAATAGCTTTACTAAATGTATAGATATGCATTTGTTGACACTATTATGGAATGAATACAAGAATAAATATTAAACAGAACACGTCACCTGCTCACCAGCCTTCACAGCAACTGGGCTCCGTAAAGAAAATAGGAGATCCCTAGAGAAAAGACCCGCTCCTTTAATCTCATAAGCGTAATCTTCTGTCGTTATGCTGGGGCTATGGTTGATCTGATTCATTGGCCAGATTGCGAGTAAAATATCCGGATAAAGCCACTCAAACTTTGAATCACAGTAAAAAAACACAAAAGCTGCGGAAAAGGAATTGTTATTTTCTTCAAAAAAAAATTTCTTTTCTATATTGATATTGATAGGTAAAAGTTCCATTAAGAATTCCAAATGGCACAATTCATGTACTCGCGGCACATAGCAAAATTGAAGAGTGCACCCCCATATTAACGCTAAAGCTCATAAACGTTTTATACGGAATGTATAATGCAGATTTCACCCAAAAGATAGATAGTCACAACACGTTTAAAGCTCATTAGTAAATAACCTCACTTTCCTTTTAAAACCAATTAAGTGCGGAAGACGGAAGACCTATGGAGTATTTCGTAGGAAAATAATAAAAGTAAAGTATAATATCTAACGCAATATAAATCTAATGTTATTAAATAAAAACACTACTTTCACAGACCATAGACTCTTTCTTTGGCAGTTTGATAATGTAATGTAACTAGAGAGAAAATCAATTAAAGGAGACCAAAATGATTTTACCAAGTCCGCAACAGGTATCAAAACCAGATTTTGACCACGAAGGCGAGAAAATGCCCTCGATCTTAGTATTCCAAATGCCCATAAGAAGTCTGCTAATGCTATAGGGAATGGGAAAAGCTGCTTATGAGGGAGTATGACCTCATCTTCCACCTTCTGAAATTCACTCTCTACATATTCTTTCACACTCGAGGTTGTGCTCAGTAGTTGGGTTCCTGCATTCAATAAGTATTCCAGTTACAGATAGCGCACAACTTAGACAATCTGCAAAATAAATATAAGACCACAAAACAATCCTCCCTTTGACCCCAAAAGAAAATTTCAGTGCTCCCATGGTTACATTACAGTGTTCTATTTCGGTAGAATAGCTTCGATTTAATTATGACCTTGAGTCAATAATTTTATCTTCAGAACGGGGTCACTAGTGGGTTTGCGAGATTAGTTTTGAATAAATACTAGGCATAATGGATAGAGTATAATCATGTAGACAACATGATATAATTGATATGAACACCAAATGCAAAGACCTATGATCCATCCCTACATACCATATAGACAAACATCCAACTGTAGAATGTCATATTGGTACCATTAAAATCATAGAACTAGCCACCAACCAAATGCATTTGTAGAAAACTACTCATGATGAGCTCCGAATTTATACAAACCAACATCTCACAAGTTGCAATGAAGCACTTAAAGTAGCTTGTGAAGTAAAAACATTAAATTGTAGTCCATTGTTAAATGCAAATTTCTACTCTTGTTTTGTTTGTACAACCTCAAATGTTCACAATTTGTTAGAGGATGCCAAACTTAATATTGAAAGAAACGAACAATTCAAACGATGATACCCAGAAGTTTCTTAAAACTTTCAATTAAGGTCCACTAGTAATAACCATGACTACGTCAGGAAGGACTCTAACCTTGAATCTGAGAGAGCTCTTCTTCTGACCTGCACTGGAATAGCATCAAACAACACTTATCAACACATACCCATACCCATGAAATACAGCAAAAACCCATAATAAAAAAATAAATAAATAAAAATACCCAAATGCCAGAACAAGTATTCTTATATAACTTGAAGGAATGACATTTGGAACCCCAAGTAGACCTACAAATATATAGAAGAATTGGCCAAAAAAAATATTCTAACCCATCAAAACAATCCCCCAAAAATATAGCATGGGAATACATACAATCCAAGCTTCGTATAAATGTAATTGTGAATACAATTATATTCAAAACACACCAATATATAGTAGAATCAAAACTTATATTCAAAACTTAAATCCAGTCAAACCCAAACCCACCAATATATAGTAGAATCAGTGTACTCCGGAAGAATATCAATGTATTTTTTCCACTGTGAGTTGTCTCTGAACTTCTCTCTGATCAGAAACAGAGCAACAGAGATCCATGGTTTCAACCCACCACAAAGATTCCCAATATCCGAAGCTGAGACAGTGTCTGGGTTTATCCAAAACCTCTTGGGTATCTCCAAAACGACCTCGTTTCGAGCTATGTCTCTCTGAGCGACCAGACCCAGACCTTCCCGTACGACACCCGGCTTCGCCGGCGACTTGGAGGAGACTACCTTTTCGTCGCAGAGCCATTTCCAGAAGGTTTGGACGGCCAGGTCAGATTCAGATGAAATCAGAGACTTGACTGAGAGTGGGGCCTTAAATAGGTGGGGGGTTTTGGTTCTGAAGGAAGAGAGATGTTTTAGGGTCTTTGTAGAAGAGAGAAAAGCAGAGGATGCAGGTGAAGAGAGAGTGAACACAGTGGCCATTCTCTCTCTCTCTCTCTCTCTCTGTCTGATGTGAAGGCGTGTGGTGTTGTAAACCAGTAGATAATTTATAGATTGTGGTGGAAGAAGATGAGATTAGGTTCCAACTTCCAAGCAAGAATTGTCCAGACTTGCATTTTGAGTTGGTCAAGCAAGCCCAAACCCACAATATGAAATGGGCTGGCCTGAATCTAGCATGGCCCCAGACAAAACTATGAAATGGGTTGGTTCCAGCCTCAAGCGTTCGACAAGTTTTCTAAAAAAAATAAATTGGGTATCACGGATCAGGTATGATTTTTTATCTCCTCTCACAAGTTTTAAATATGAGTAATGCTATATTTATTAAATTTTTTATACCAAATTATATGATAGTGAGGTCATGTCTAATACAGTAAGATTAATTGAATTTTGATTGAAAGTTATTTCTACTGTCACACAATTTGGAAAGCACTTTTAGAATAAAAATTTGAAAAGCATAGTATTACTCTTCAAATATTTGCTCACTTGGAGAAGAATTTCTCTAAAAATAAGAGATCAGATGAATTAATGCATACTACTTATTCACTTGTGTGAATTCCAAATTTGGAAAGCATAGAACATCACTTATAATTGTAACTCTATCTCATATTGGTCATGCTTTATTTTATACCTTGGAAAAAAAGAAAATAAAAATAAAAAGCATCTGCTTATACTCAGTGTTTTTTGGGCCCACCCGTTGCTTACCAACCACCACTATTTTTATTATACAATTAGTAGTAAAAATGATACAAGTAAAAATGATAATGCCCCCCACCCCAAATTTATTTATTTATTTATTTATTTATTTTTTTTTTTCTTTTGGGGATCTGATTAAGCTTTGTCCCTAAGTTAGATTCTTTGATCTATCCTTACGAGTATGTATATTTAAAACATATTGATGTATAATACTAATATACATAGAAGCTTTTTTTTTTTTTCAAGCATAGATTTGATCTAAATTATATTCGACCAACAAAAGTTCTAAATTACTGAATACTAAGATATGTATTGTCGAGCGGGTTGTAGTTCAATTAACATAGCCTCTCTCTTTCCAGTGGGAAGGGAGAGGATTCGAATTTTCATAGGGGGATTATTGCCCCCAATTATTCTTCAGTTGGAATGAATGACCTTTATTGGGCTTTACTGTGGGCTAGTGTGGGACTTTGGAATTGGGTTGAGGCTGGGGTGTGTGTGTGTGTGAGGTGTGTGTATATCCAGTCCGGATCCAGATAGGTATGAAAAAAAAAAGAGAGAGAGATATATTTTCCAATTTGTGACATCGTTACCAGGAATTAATAATGGAGCCTTCATTTCTCTTAGATATACATAACCCTTGAAGGAGTGGGACATTAAGTGTGTGTTTGATAATCAAATTAAATATTGAAAATAAAATTTTTAGCTCTTATCTTTTTTTTTTAGTGTGTTTGATAACATACCATTTAATTGATAAAGTAGTCAAAAATCTATTGAAAACTTTAACTGAAAAAATTCAACTAAAAATAATCATTAAGTACAGTCTAATTCAATACTTAAAATACTATTTTCAGTTTTAAGAATTTCAATACTTAATTTTTAATTTTATGAAACGGACGCTAAGTATGGTATCATACTACCACATGAGCTGAATCAATTTTTTTTTTTATATTAAAATAATATTAGCGGGTTCATAATTAAGGGATATAAGTAATTAAACATTTTGTTGATTGCGTCTAGAAAGATAATTTGAATTCATCTTGTAATTTTCCGTATCTTGTATTTTGTTTGGAATGACAGTTTGAACTTTCATTCAAATGGTTGTCCAACAAAAAGAGACTGAGGGGGTCAATAAAAACCCAATGCAAAACTACACGTTAATCATTTTGACTTGATGGCATCGCCTTTTTTTTGTCATAGAATTCAATCTCTCTCATAACATCCAAATATTGGTGGATGTGGTTATATCGAGTTAAGGCAAAGTTGAAAATTGTAACACTTAATTTCTGTTGCTCTTCAAGAGCAATTGATTGCATTAATTTTTCGGATACAATTTGTCTATAAATAAATGGTAATCTATGATGTACGGACACTTTAAAAATAGTGTCGCAGGGGTACTAAGTGCGCATTTAGTGCGAGTGTGACTAGTAGTTCTTCCGAGTTCTTTGTGAGTTCTTTAAGAGTTTTGGGTACGGCTTAGGTGCGACAAGGACACTTCAAAGGGGTGCGGCGGGGCAATTTTTGCAAAAAAAAAAAAAAAAGTTTAAAAACAAAATTTGATAAAATAGGGGTCCAAAAAGCAAATAGTATAAAATTTAAAAAAAAAAAAAACACATCGAGAGACAAAGACGACACAATATTCAGTGTTTCAGTCCACTAGCAAACCAAGGAAATAGGGGAGAACTGGAGAAGAAAGGATCTACTCCATAGACGATTGACAGAGACGATCGATACAGCCAAAGGTTCGTCTCTTCTTCCTATTCTTCTTCTTCTTCGATGTCTCCTCTTCTCTTCTTCCCTTTCTTCTTCTTCTTCTTCTTCTTCTTCGTCTTCGTCTTCTTCCCGTCATCTTCTCTCTCTCTCTCTCTCTCTCTCTCTTCAGTTTTTTTTTTCCTCGTCTCTTGTTCATCAGTTTTGCTTAGAATTATCCCCTTATAAAAAAACATGATGCGTTATTCAATTAGTAGGGTTTTCTATATATATATATATATATACATATCATATAATATGTATGGGTTGCTTTCTAAGCCAAGTAGTGGAATAGTCTGGGAGTGCTATAAATAAATATTAGTTAATGGGTTTCTAAGCTTGTGGTTGAGTGGATATGTGGTGTCAAAAATATCAGTTATTGTTATTCGTTGTTATTAGGTCTTAATCAGAAAAAAAAAATAAAAATAAAAATAAGTGTCCAATGCTACAATGGTTTATATATAATAATATATGAATAAATATTTTAATATTTTTATACAAGTACCCCCACCGCTCCCACACTCTTGATTTTGAAAAAATTGCCGAACTCTCCGCACCCCGCGTACCCGTACCCGCATCCCTGCTCCCGCGTCCGTGCTTCATAGATGGTAATGAATTGAGGATGGAAAAACACAGAAAAAAGAGCCAGAGAGTCAGAGAAGAGAAATAGAGAAATTGAGGGAAATATTAATGTACTGTAATACGATGATAGTTTAAGCTCTCAAACCACCTGAAATATCTGTATCCCTTTGTGTCATTGTATATTCGTGTGCTCGCTTTTACTATTAGTTTAATTACTAGTTTTATAACACATTATTAGCACGAGCCTATACCATCTAAGTTACTCATGTCAAAGGAAATGATATTAATTTTGATATACTTATACTCTTGAAGAGTTAGTCTTCCGAAGAGACAACAAATGAACTTCTTAAAGAAGTCGTGAATAAATTTATCATAGATAAATTTGAGACAACTCTTGAAGAATATTTAAAAAAGGAAAGAAAAGGAAAACCAATCAGGGACAACTAGATTTGAATCAGAGACCGCCAAATTAAAGATTTAATTAAGGTTCGCAGATTCCACCTCTTGACTACTACGTGATTGTCTAACCATTATTGAATGGAAATATGTATATATATATCTTGAAGAGATGGTAAATAAATATATGAAAAGGTAATGAAAAATATATATATATATACACAAAACAATCGTAGATAGCTAGGTTCGAACGGGACATTAAAGTTTAAAGTTTTTAGTCCCCACCACTCTACTACCACACGACTGAGTAATATTTATTAAAGTTTATATATATATGTAGGGTGAAGATTGAGACACACCCAAAAACACAACTTTTGGGACACAACCCAAAAGATATGTCTATATCTCTCCTGTGATGTAACTGGAGGCCCCACAGTGACACAGGAAAGAGATAGACATATCTCTTGGGTTGTGTCCAAAAGTTGTCTTTGGGTGTGTCCCAAGTATTATCCATATATGTATACATATATACACGCACAAATTGTCACACCTCAGTAAAGCAAAATAAGGAAAAATTTTCAATTTTATTTTGGACCCTTAGATCATGACAGATGATGGATCGCTTGTTCTGTACTTAGCTTAACATGTACCAATAAAAAGAGCATTTAAAGTAACAGTGAAGATAAATAATAATCAGCATATCTAAAAAAAAATCTGAATGATATTACATCGTCTTTAAAATATTCTTAAGGCACAAGTCGCCTTTATTCAAATTAAAATATTATCCTTGATTACAACTTTTATAAAATATAAAATATCTTCAATGGCTTCTCCTTTCTAACTAGCATAATCATAATGTCCTGCACAATCATCTCCTGAACATTTTGGATTTCCGGGACAAAATAAAGTTATCAGTTAATAAAAACTGAGTGAGCATAATGAACACACAAGCAATGTAGATAAAAGTACACTAACCATTTTAATATTGTTCAGTATTTTAGAATACAGTAAATCCATTACTCTAGTTATCGCATAATAACAATTAATGAGCAGTTTAAATCAATTACATAAGACAGTGCATGAAACATGTAACAACATCATCTTATTGACACTTTTGTCTCAACCACAACCTTTCGACTCATTCGGTTCGCCAGAATCATCCGGTGCAAGACTGTTAATTTCGATTTGTCTGCCGTATCCAAATCGGCCTGGACACGACCTGATTAGTTTGTCGTATCTGAATCGGTCTAGACTCAATCCCTCCTAATTAATCTGTCGTATCCAAATCGGCCTGGAATAATTAAGGTGGCCCAAGACCCTGACTGGCATGCCGTATCCGAATCAGCTTGGGCTCAATCATTCCTAATTAATCTGCCGTATCCGAATCGGCCTTGAATAATTAAGGTGACACAACTGATTCGTGTCCAATATTGCATTCTTAACTTCATGATTTTACTCTTACTGGACATAAATTATCACCTAAATTGGGAGATTTAATGGATAAATTGTACTTTTGATTTTCTTCTTGTTGTTCACTTTTTGTTACAAAAATCTCTTTCTTGTAGGTTTTGGGAACTTGTTTGAAGTTGGAACCAATCCGTTGGGTTCTTTGCTCATAAAAAAAGGGAAGGATACCAGGGCTGCCAAGCCGGATCAATCCGGGAGTCAAGGGCGGATCGATCCGCTGTTTCATCTGGATCTGGAGACGCATTTTCAGGAAGTTGGATTGATCCGACATTTAGCCGCGGATTGATCCGCAAGTTTCGAAGCAGATTCTGCTGGCCCAATGACCCCTTCCATTTGCTTGGTATATTTTCTATCTCTTCTCCTTTGATGATATTGCTATATTTTCTATTATTAGTTAGATTTACCTAGGTTGTAGATCATGAACTCTTGGATTTAATGTTGTAGCATTTCTAGGGTTCATTTGTGTAGGATTCAAAACTAAGGGCTTCATCTTATTTGTCTTGCATCTTTGATTGTCAAAACTTATATTTGAATCATACATATGTATTTCATATGGAATATTGCGTAACCTTGTGTTTTGCACTCTATTTGCTTGATAAATGTTGTGTGTGAGATTTAAAACTTGGAGTCTTCATCTTTGATGGTAAGCATTTTTGACTATTCAAACTCTTGGGTTTAAATACTACCTTTTGAAGGTTTCATAGGTAATTTGTCTACCAAGTAGATTAGTTAGTGTAGGGTGGACAAATCATTCGGATTAGAAGACATGGAGGCTTCATCTTGTATGTTATGCATCCTTGATAGTCAAACGTTAGCTTCAAATCCGTTTTTATGGAAATCTCAAAGCTCCTTTCATATAACACATAGTTGCAATCCTTGTGTTTGATAATATGCCACAATGAGATGTTACCTTAGAGTGTGCTTGAAACATTAGTCCATTTCATCTTGTTGTGACCTAAAGGGGGGGGGGGGGGGGGGGGATGATCCCAACCTATTGCTTTTTAGATTAGTTTTTATTTACCTTTTACCCTCCAAAAATCCCAAAAGACGTAAAGTCAATTTTTTTCCTTTTCATCATCTTTTCTCATCTCTTCCTTTTAGCATTATAATTAGTTTCTAAACTTCCCAAACGTTGTTCTTGTATCAATCCCCATGGACTCAACACCCTACTTCCAAATGCTACATTTTTTAATAGAGTTAATAAAAATACTTGATTTTGACATAATCAACAACCCAAGACATATTTTTTTAATTTACTCATTTCTCACAAAACATATATGCTGACCAAACGACACCTTTCCAACATGCCAACTCGACTATGCAAGTGTGTAGATTATTCTCTTTCTTGTTACATAAAGGTATCAGAGCGATCATACGACTGATTCTCTCTTTTACACTTTCTCATAGTGGCATCAGAGCTACTTATACTTTACCCAGTTAACTTTATCAAATTCCAACTTCATATCCCGTCTCCAATTTAAATTAGTAGTAGTGAGTTACAAGTCTTTTAAAACAGAAGGCACAACAACTTAAAGCATATACACTTTTCATATTTCGTTATAAAGGTATCAAAGCTGTTTACATATGATTATTACAAATTAAAACAACTTATCCAAATCTCACATTCAAAATCTATTTGCCTTTTCTTTATTGAAACAATATCAATGATGTATAAAAACCTAAAACAAAAGGTGTACTAGTTTGAAGCATAAAAATAGAAACGATTCTGCTCAAGCGCTTCAACTTAGTTCGAGCACTCCTGGCTCTAGCGCTCGGACCTTGAGCGCTCCACTTCGTTGTCTTCCTCAAGTTTCATAGATAGTTATAGAGCCATTGACGAGTTTTACGACTTTAAACGATATAGCAAGTGTAATATACCATTCTCTTCATTTTTCCATGTAGATTTCAAATATATAAGTATTAAGTCTCAATTACTAATGTAGTTCTACTTATTGATGAAAATCTGAGAGTCGGTGAAATTTTGTTTTAATCGTTCGTTGCAACCGTTCTGAATCAAGGTCTAGTATTTGAAACAGAGCTTACTGGGGTTAAAATCTTTCATTTCCAATTTACAGAAATCATTTTCATTGAGTATGGTGAGACCTCCATTTTTGATCTCCCATAACCATACATATATATATATATATATACTTATATACCTATATTTGATACCCTCGACTTGCGCGTAATGACTAATACTACATTATGAGTGAGATCAAGAGACTCACGGTTGTTAGATTGGGTGGCGAGACTTGCCGAAGAAAGACAAGAATTCTGAAATAACTCCGAGCTTTACAATGGCTATGGCTATTGTAACACCCGTACCCGAAAAAGAAGATTAGTGTGATATTAGTATGTGTTAATTAATGATAATTACTGCATAAAATGAATTAAATTGGGCTTATGAACCCACAGGTAAAAATGTGTTCAAATGCAGACACATATAAAAGTCCTATGATAAGTGGGACTGGTATAAATGTGGGGCCCAACGAAGGTCTAATTAAAATCACTTGCATTTTGATGTCATTATATGTTTATATGAGTATTTGTTTAAATGCTTAAAGATATTATTATGTCTTATGATAGGTTAAGGGGACTAGTTTGGGTACCCATGTGAGGGCGTATTTGAATACAATTCATAATTGGCAAGTGTAATAGCAATCTCATAATTTATGTGGGATCACGTTTGGGACCCACATGAGACTTAGATTAAATCCATTAAGAAAATGTGGGTAGTTAATGTAATTAACTTGGGGGTTTCATAATAACGCTTAAGGTAAGTTTGGAGGTGTAAAGTGATGTCACGCCCGTCCCAGAAAATCATCGTTTAAATTACATATTTGAATTTGTGAATTATCAATGTTGTTTGATAATTAAGAATGAGGTTGATTGGAGGTCAACGGTGAGGTGTCAATCAAAGACACAGTAATAAGATATCATATGGCATCAACACGATTTAAATGACATTTATGTGATTAAATGTCATTTGAGATATCTGGTATTTTCATGAATAGTAAATTTACCTATGTAGAGTAAATTCTGGTAGTTTTGATATCACTGTAGAGCTTTTTGAACACTGTGGTGAGAACGTGAGTGGCACGTTATATAAAAGGTGGGTTATGTAGAGATTTCACAGAATTTATTTTCGGACGTGATTTTTGGACCCAAACGGAACCTAGACGAAAACTTGTATAAATTTTAGTTTTAACTCGTGAAGTCATAAAATGGACGTGTGCGACGTTTCAGGAGTTAATTAGAAGTTTTGAGAACTCGTGGGGAGTTAGGTGTAATTCCCGAGAGTTGTTTCTATAAATAGTAGTGGATGAGATTTTCATTCTATCCAAACTTCTAAAATATCTAGAGAGAGGAGAAAGAAAGGATATTTGATCTTACGACCTTTTCGACGACAAACAGCGACCGTTTGTCTGTCAGTTTTCAGCCAGATTTCATATTTGGACTCCTCGAGGTAAGAGCTTCATTTTGATACCTCTTAGGCCTCGTTTGGTAAAGTTTTTCTGAAAAGTTAATTTTAAGAAACTGGAAAAAAACATGTCTATACTTGTAGGAACCGGTTAAGATCGGAGATCCGACGTTTATTTGGTCTCCTAGTACTTCTCCCGAAGTTTGAGAGCTATAGCTCGAGGTATGAATTCTGAACCTTTGTAATATAGGAAATTTTGGATGTTTTAGATATTTTGTATGAATTGTGATCGAGGCAACTTATATGTTAAATTAGGCCCGTTAATTTTAGCGAGTACGTATAGAGAAGCATGGTGACATGATTATGTGAGTATGCTAAATGTTTATGTGGGTCAAAGGGGAGTTTGATATAATTTTATGCTGGTGTACGCCTCTCGATGTTTAAGAGTTTATAGTAGTGACGACTACTTGTTTGGTTTGGGAAGTGGCCAACCAGAGCAGTTGGATGCAATGGTTGAGTGATTTTTGGCTAACCATTGGCATCGCGGTTTGAGATTTAAGACTTGCCAATATACTGGGTGAATGCGTATCTCTCTCCCCGGAGACTAAATTATGTGAATTAGATGTTTAAAACATGAATTGCCTCGTATGCATTTGTTTAGAATTGTACGCTCATCCATTGCAGGTGAAAAGAAAAAGGGCAAGAAGAAGCGTGAGGAGTGAGGTCGAGGAATGACGGGGGAAACATCACTTTGTTTATATTTTTGTTTACTTCGAACTTGGAATAAAAAAATTTGAATTCGTAATATGTTTAGTTGGAATCTTGGAAGGGATTGTAGTATTGTAATATATTTAAACTTTTGTTCTATGTTTGGATTTGTGAATCATAGTGGTGTTTATGTTGGTAATTAGTTGGTAGAACTTTGTTTTGAGTTTGCTACAGATTGGGCTTTTCTACCATAAATCAGTCGACTGATCCCTGGTTCAGTCGACTAGACCCTTGTGTTTCAGCAAGAATCCCTTCAATTTCGAAAGGCTTCAGTCGACTGAGGATGATTTCAGTCGACTGGTTTCTGCACGAAAAGAGGACATTCTGCATGCATAGTGTCCAGTCGACTGGATAAGGCCCCAGTCGATTGAAAAATTGAGGCCCCAGTCAACTGAGTCCCCGGCACAGTCGACTGGACAGGCTGGGAAATCTTTTCTTCCATTCTGTTTTGAACTTCCAGTTGACCGGACCCTCTATCAGTCGACTGGATCTCTGTATTTCAAAATGAATTCTTTTGGACGCGTTCCAATTGGCCAAACTTTATCTAACTCTGATTTTAAAGGATTTTACTTATGTTTTCTGCTGCTATTTATTTTAAAGGAACTGGAAAAGCCTTGATGGCGTGCCACGTGTCCTATTTCCACACGTAGCGGGATGGGTCGTGACATTTATTAGTATCAAAGCTAGAGGTAACAAAACTTTTGAAACGTTCGACGACGAGTGGAGTGTTAAGTGAATGGTCACATGTTCTAGAATGCATCCATACATGGTAGAGATGTTGGTGCATATGTGTGTCGTTGTACATACATGATATTTTTCTTGTCATACATGCATAGCGTTTATGCATCGTGATTAACAGGTTGAACAATCATGGGTGACCGAGAATTATCACCGCATACCCGACGTATGAATGAAATGCAGAAATGATGGGGAACATGGGAGATATGATATGGAATATAGTAGAGCGATTGCCTCCAACGCCTCCATTTGAACCAGCATCGATAACTGTGGTGCCAATACCTGAGAACCGGGGTGTGAGGTCTGTGTCAGAACAATTTACAAGGAAGAAGCCGACATTGTATCATGGAACTTCTGATACGATGTTAGCAGAGCATTAGATTATGGATATAGAGAGAATTTTTTGATCCATTCCGATGACTGATAGGGAGAAGATTGAGAATGCTAGTGATATACTTAGAGGTGAGGCTCAGAATTGGTGGGTGAATGTCCTAGATCAGGGAGCACCGATAACTTAGGAGGGATTCAAAGCAACGTTCAATCGACGATTCTTTCCAAGGGCTGCTCTTAATGCGAAGAAGTGAGTTCGATAATTTTCGACAAGGGGATATGACTGTAACGGAGTACACTTCAAGGTATAACGCTTTGTTGAGGTTTGGAAAAGGGTCTGTGTTGACAGAGGAAGACAGAGCAAGAAAGTACGAGGATGGGTTAAGAGATAATATCCGCCTGAGGGTAGAAACCTATGAACACTCTACTGTTGCCGCAGTACAACAAACTGCACTTGTAGCCGAAAGTGGTATGGAGAGATCAAGGCAAAATCAGCAAGGCCAACAAGGGAAGAGGAACCACTAGGTTAATGACCGGAACTATGGTGGATTCTTTCAAGAGACCGTTTGTTAGAGGCATTTCAGCGGGTTCAGGAAGCCGGCAAGTAATATACCGTTGTGTCCATTGTGCAATCGACCACACACTGGTCGATGTTTCATGACAAATTTCTAGAACAAAACTCAAGGTGCTAATAGTGCAAGTATTACACCTGATATGAGGGGCAAGTGCTACGATTGTGGAATGTTTGGACATCAATCCAAGGAGTGCCCGAGAGAGCGTCCTCAGCAAGGAGGTAATTCTGTGGCTTCTAGTGGTTCAAAGCCTAGACAGACCAACGATGGGGGACAAAAGACAAAGCAACGTCAAAGAAGGTCATTTTAGATGAACCCTGGAGATATGGCTGCTTCGGAGACAGTGGTCTCAGGTATGGTGCCTATATGTTCGCACTTAGCACGCATAATTGTTGACTCAGGATCTACACATTCATTTGGATCGCATGATTTTGTTACACATTTGAATGTTAGATCGGCACCGTAGGGATATGAGTTATCTGTTGCTGTACCCCTTAGTAAGCCAAAAGTGACGTCTACGATGTACAAGGACTGCGAGATCCAACTAGGTGAGAAGTTGATGACTGTAGATCTTATACCAATTGTGATGAACCACTTTGATGTAATACTAGGAATGGATTGGTTAGCCCTTAACCAAGCCACGATAGATTGTGAACGGAAAGAAGTTAATTTTTGATCACCAGTACATGGAAGCTTTTGTTTTCAAGGGAGTGGGGTTACACCGCCACCGTATCTGATTTCGGCTATCCGAGCGGGTAAGTTGTTGAGAAAAGAATGTCAGGGATTCCTGTGTTCAGTACTTGATACTCTGACGATCGAATTGACTGTAGAAGATATTCCAATAGTACGGGAGTATCCAGATGTGTTTCCCGATGACCTACCAGATGTTTTTATCGAGAGGGAGATTGAGTTCACTGTTGAGATAACGCCAGACTCAAGACCAGTATCGAAAGCACTGTATAGAATGGCACCCGTAGAATTGAAAGAGTTGAAAGTAAAACTACAAGTATTACTTGATAAAGGTTTCATCCGACTGAGTATATCGCCGTGAGGAGCTCTAGTAGTATTTGTTAAGAAGAAAGATGGCTCTATGAGAATGTGTGTGGATTATAGAGAACTTAACAAATTGACAATTAAGAATAAGTATCCATTACCGAGAATCGACGATCTATTTGATCAACTTCATGGAGTAGAAGTATTTTCAAAGATAGATTTGCGATCGGGTTATCATCAGTTGAAAGTGAAAGTGGAAGATGTAGAGAAGACAGCTTTCAAGACACGTTATGGACATTATGAATTCCTAGTTATGCCATTTGGAGTTACAAATGCACCAATCGCGTTGATGGATCTTATGAACCAAGTCTTCAAGGACTACTTGGATGATTTCGTGATAGTGTTCATAGACGATATTCTTATCTATTCACCGAGTGAGGCAGAACACGAGAATCATTTGAGATTGATACTTCAAAGATTACGAGAGAAGCAACTATTCGGTAAATTTAAGAAATGTGAATTCTGGTTGTCTAGTATTACTTTTCTTGGTTATGTGATTGACAAGAATGGGATTTCAGTCGATCCTCACAAGGTAGAAGCAATATCTAATTGGCAGAGACCGACATCAGTATCCGAAATCCGAAGTTTCTTAGGATTAGCAGGATACTACTGCCGTTTTATTGAAAATTTCTTGAAGATTTCATTGCCTATGACAAAGTTGATGAGGAAGGGTATTACTTTTGCGTGGAGTCAAGAGTGTGAAGACATCTTTCAAGAGTTGACGCCGCGATTGACAAGAGCGCCTATTTTAACGATACCATCTGGAATTGAGGGATTTGTGATCTATAGTGATGCATCACATCAAGGCTTGGAGTGTGTACTGATGCAAGGGGGTAAGGTGATTGCCTATGCTTCTAGACAGTTGAAGACACATGAGGTAAACTATCCGACTCACAATCTTGAATTGGCCGCAGTGATCTATGCTTTGAAAATTTGGAGACACTATCTATACGGGAAAAAATGTGAGATCTTCACGGACCACAAGAGTCTGAAGTGCCTATTTATACAAAGAGATTTGAATATGAGACAGAGAAGATGATTAGAGTTGATGAAGGATTATGATCTTTCGATTGAGTATCACCCGGGGAAGGCTAATGTAGTAACCGATGCATTAAGCCGGACGACGCCAAGGAACTTAGCCGACGAGCTAACTAGTCAAAAGGAATTGATTAGAGACATGGAACGTTTAGAGTTGGATGTAATTCCAGAGACTAGTGGTGGCTTAATGATGGCGATCATAACACACCCATTTATTATTGATCAAATTAAGAGGGAACAGTTTAACGATATTTATCTGGGCAAAATGAGAGAAGAGATACCATTGGGAAAGCGACCTGATTTTGTGTTAGAACAAGGAACGTTGAAGCTTGCGAAATGATTGTACGTGTCGAATGTGAAGGACTTGAAAGAAAGGATTCTAGAAGAAGCACATAGTACTAGATATTCAGTGCATCTAGGAAACAACAAAATGTATCGGCACTTACGGGAGAACTTTTGGTGGAAAGGTATGAAGCGTGAAAGTGCTAAGTATGTCTCAGAGTGTTCGACTTATCAACAGATCAAAGCAAAAAGACAAGTACGTACCTACAGGACTGCTACAACCATTACCTGTGTCAGAGTGGAAATGGGATGAGATCACGATGGATTTTGTATCTGAATTTCCACGATCGCCTAACAAGAATGATAAGATTTGAGTTATAGTTGATCGATTAACAAAGTCAGCTCATTTTCTACCAATCAAGAAGACTATGTAGCACCCCGACCCGCCGTGGTCGGAACACCTGCTAATACAACTCAACTAATCAACAACATTAAGTTTAACATGTGATTAACAGATTTATACAAGAACACCTTATTATAGAATTTAAAATATTCACACATCCAAAGTATTATACATTAAACTAATCCAACACAACCAAACATAAAAGTTAAGTGTTTACAACATCTTGCAAAAGTTACAACTAAACTGTATTTTACAAATTTTCGACAAAATAACACTCTTGTGGTCAACCCACAGCAACCCACAGTAACCCCAGACCTATGGCAGTGCAATTCTTAACTCAGCTTTATAAAAGAGGTACCTGCACAGGAAATCTGTGTGGACATGAGCAAATCCACGGCTCACAACAACTAGATAAAACAATATGCAAGTTTAAGCATATAAACAACTCAGCACAGCACAAAGACAGCTTTTATGCAATATTAAAATGCAACTCATACATGCCATGACTCACACACCCGGACCCATCAGCTTTAGCCTTTCGCGGCTTATTACCAAGTTTTCAGTTACTTGGTCTAACAGCTCAGCAATGCAAGTGCATAACATACATGTCATGCCAGCTATGTATATAAATATAAACTGCAATACAACAATATCTAGAAGACCCACCTCAAATTCGACAAGCGAATAAAATTCACCTTTCTACTTGCTCCTCGGTCAACTTCTTGGGTCCGCTACTACTAGCCTCGGCCCTTAAAATCTTAAAAATTAGATTTCATAGCAAATATAATATCAATTTAAATAATAATTCACAAATCTTATAATAACAACAACAACAACAAAATTAACAACCTAGGCTTTCTAATTGAAAAAAAAATCTATATTTCTCAAACTTCAACTCATAACTAGTAAGTAAAAATAAACAACTTCTATAATAAATTAAAATATAGAAAAAAGCAACTTCCATAATAAGTAAACATTTAAGAAGTTTAAGTTTTAATTTGAAACAACCCAAATTCCCAAAATCACACCCAAATAGTCCCTAATATCTGACTTTCTCTCTCTATCCAAATCAAGTTTGTATTTAAAAAAAAAAACATAACTCTTCCATGGAGGCTTTCAAGTTCGACCAACTCTTGGAGACATAAGTTTTCAATAGTATATAACTCAAAATAATATTCACAAAGCACTAAAAAAAAATCCACATCTAACATTGTTCACCACAACCATCAAATAAAAGTCAAGAACCCATTTCTAGCTTCTAAAGCTCAAGAACATCTTCAATGGTGTTTTACTCAAATTAAAACCCAATTCTTCCAAACCCAAAACTAACATTCTCTATATGCTTCTCAAATATGTTATTCGCATCTAGCAAATTTAAACATCAACTCATAAGCAACAATTTTTTACAAATCAAGCAAGACCCATAAGCTAGAGTTTTGAAAATGCACACTACACCAAAAACACACACTAATCTCTACTACTCTTCCCAACTCTTCTAAACTCAACTGTTTCAAAGCTTGTTGTAAAAGTAATCCAAAGCATTAAAAACATCATTATAACAACAAAAATCAACCCACATATAGATTTGAAACAACAATTTTCAAGAACCCATAAAACCCAAAAGTTGCAAATCTCATCCATGGTGGTCACCACCTCAAACCCAACTCAATCCTTTCAAGACTTGAACTAGGAGTGTTTCGATACATTGATAACATACTCTCAACACCAAAAACATCAAAATCAAAAACCAAAGAAAAACTCAATTTTCGGATTTATTGGAATTCCTTAAATTTCAACACCCCAACAATTGCAAAATCAGCAATACTCAAGCAAAACTTGTCATACATGGTATATATATCACCCAAGACATATAGAACACATATCCACTATCAAAATCAACCCCACAAATCCCCAATTTTGGATTTCTACCAAACCCTAAAAACACATTTTTCAAATTAGCTCAAAATCCAAGTTTAACATGAAAAACTTCATACCGTAGCACATATACATATCAAGGAGCATTTAAACAAGTTCTAAAACATAAATTTCAACTTAAATCTCTTAATTTTCAGATTCTAAGGAAAGAATCCAAAAACCCCAATTCACACTTTCAACCAATTTCACTTACCTATAGTGTAGAAGATGAAGTTTTCTCCCTTTTCCTCCCAATTTTTAAGTCTTCTTCTCTTTATTCTTCTTCTTTTTCTTCTTCTTCTTCCCCTCTTACTCTCTTTCTCTTCTCTTTCTTTTCACTGTAAACCCTCTCAAAACATACAGTGAAGGAGATTTGCATATCTCTCCTAAAACTGATTTTCTAACTTTTAAAAATTATGTTTAATACCCCAACTTTCTTTAAAACAGGCACTTGACTTCTCAAACTTTCCCATATCATCTTAGGACCCCCAAATAGAGTTATTTTCTAACTCAAAATCCCAAAAATGGAATTTCCCAGTTCTAACCAAACATATAATTATTTAATAATTAACAGCTCAGCATAAAAATTTAATAACAATTCAACTTAAATAATTCAATCACAGAAATTTAAATTTTAAACAACTCAGTTCAGCTTAATAGAGTAAATGATTTATTATTTTAATATTCCTTTCAGGTTCGGGTCTCACAGCTCTCCCCCCGTTAAAGAATTTCGTCCCCGAAATTTACGTACCTTGATCAAAGAAATGCGGATATAGCTTCTGCATGCTCTCTTCTGTTTCCCAAGTCATTTCTTCTATAGCTTGACTCTGCCATAGTACCTTCACCATTGGAATCGACTTATTTCTCAGCTGCTTTATCTGTCGATTAAGTATTTGTACAGGCTTTTCCTCGTAAGTTAGATTTTCACCTAGCTCAACCGGTGGTGTCGTAAGAACTTGTGAAGGATCTTTCATATACTTTCTTAGCATCGACATGTGAAAAACATTATGTAGTCGCGATAACTCCTGAGGCAATTTCAACTTACATGCAACATCTCCAATTCTTTCTAGAATTCATAAGGTCCGATATACCTTGGCGCTAACTTCCCTTTCTTACCAAATCTCATTACCCCTTTCCACGGAGAAACTTTTAAGAAAACGAAATCACCAACTGCAAACTCTAACTCTCTGCGGCGAGTGTCTATAAAACTCTTCTGACGACTTTGTGAAACCTTAAGTTTCTCTCGAATGATTTCAATCTCACTTACTGTTTCTTAAATAATCTCTAGTCCAAAAACTCTACTCTCTACTTTACTTTCTCCAAGTTCACCCCAGCATACTGGCGTTCTGTATTTTCTTCCATAAAGAGCCTCAAAAGGTGCCATCCCGATGCTATTGTGATAGCTATTGTTGTAAGCAAATTCAATTAATGGCAAATATTTTTCCCAGCCACCCGTAAATTCTATCACACAAGCTCTTAACATATCTTCTAATGTCTGAATAGTTCTCTCCGATTGCCCGTTTGTCTACAGGTAAAAAGCTGTACTAAACTTCAGTTTAGTACCTAGAGCCTCTTGCACGTGTCCTCACAAATGTGAAGTAAAGTTTGGATCTCGATCAGATACAATCGATATCGGTGCTCCATGTAATCTCATAATCTCATTTACATACAACCTTGCATACTGCTCAAGTGTAGTAGTAGCTTTAACCGATAAAAAATGTGCTGATTTCGTTAGTCGATCAACTATCACCCAAATAGAATCATTACCCCTCTGTGACTGAGGTAACCCCCACACAAAATCCATCGTTACATGTTCCCACTTCCACTCTGGAAGCGGTAAAGTTTGCAATAAGCCTCCCGGTCATTGATGTTCAGCCTTGACTTGTTGACATACCAAACAGTGGCTCACAAATTTAGCTACTTCTCTTTTCATTGCAGGCCACCAATAAAGCTCTTTAATCGTCTTATACAACTTTGTGCTTCCCGGATGCATAGCATAAGCGGAACTATGAACTTCCTCTAGAATTTTTTTTCCAAGCACTGGATCTCAGGGCACACACATCCGTGACCCGTAACATAAGACTCCATCAGATCGAATAACAAAATCCTTTGTCTTTCCATTTATCACGTCATCTCTATACTGTAACAGCCTTGTATTTGCAACCTGTAATTCTCGAATCCGATCCACCAAGATCGGTCTAACTACAAATCGTGCCACAAATACTTCTGCTTCTAACAGTGATAATTCTGCTCGAACTGTCTTCATGTCCTGAATAAAATTGATCGTTTTACACTGCATACATGACATTTTTCCTAACAATTTTTGGCTCAAAGCATCTGCTACCACATTTGCTTTCCCCGGTGATAATGAATAGAGCAATTGTAATCCTTGATTAATTCCAGCCATCGTCATTGTCTCAAAGTTAGCTCCTTCTATGTAAATAGATATTTCAGACTCTGATGATCGGTATAGATCTCACAACTTACCCCATACAAGTAATGATGCCACATCTTTAGTGCAAAAACAATTGCAGCTAACTCCAAATCATGTACTGGGTAGTTTAACTTATGTGGTTTTCAGCTGTCTTGAAGCATAAGCTACAACCTTTCCATTTTGCATTAAAACACCACCTAATCCTTGGTGTGATGCATTGGTATAAACTACAAAATTATCAACACTTGACGGAAGAATAAGCACTGGAGAGCTCTCGTCAAGCAATTCTATAATTATTGAAAATTATTTTCACACTCTAAATTCCAATCAAATCTCACTCCCTTTCTAGTCAACTTGGTTAATGGCAAGGCAATATTTGAAAAGTTCTGAATGAAGCAACGATAATAACTAGCTAACCCCCAGAAAACTTCGAATTTATGTCACATTCATAGGCCTTGGCCATAGAGATACTGCTTCAACTTTCTTTGGATCCACGGTAATTCCTTCTCCCGTAATCACATGCCCCAGAAAAGCAACTTCTGTCAGCCAAAATTCACACTTGCTTAATTTTGCATATAATTGCTCCTCCTTTAGTATTTGTAATACTAGTCTCAAGTGAATTTCATGCTTTTCCATAGTACGCGAATAAACGAGTATGTCATCGATGAAGACAATAACAAACATATCCAGAAATGGTTTGAACACTCTGTTCATCAAATCCATAAATACAGCAGGCGCATTAGTCAGCCCAAAAGGCATCACTAAAAACTCAAAAGGTCCATAACGAACACGAAAAGTTGTTTTCTCAACATCACTCTTTCGAAACTTTAACTAATGGTAACCGGACCGCAAATCAATTTTTGAAAATACTTTTGCCCCCTGTAATTGATCAAAGAGATCGTCTATCCTTGGTAATGGGTATTTGTTTCGAACTGTCATCTTATTTAACTGTCGATAGTCAATACACAGGCGTAAGGTTCCATCTTTTTTCTTAACAAATAGGACTGGTGCACCCCACGGTGACACACTCTATTGAATAAAACCCCTCTTGAGTAAATCATCTAACTGGATTTTCAACTCCATCAATTTAGCAGGTGCCATTCGATATGGTGGAATTGAAATAGGCCTAGTACCAGGTACTAAATCAATACCAACTCTATCTCCCTATCCGGTACATCTCCAGGTAATTCTTCGAGAAACACGTCAGCAAATTCTTTTACCACCACTATTGTTTCTAACTGTATCGTTTCTTTTGCATCACCAATCACATACGCAATCAAACATTCACGGCCCTTACCTAATTTCTGTCTAGCAGCTATAACTGACATTAAACTTGTTGGCATTACCTGCCGCTCACCACAAAATGTGAATTCAATTTCGTTCGAAAACCAAAAGTTAACTTCCTTATTAAAGCAATTAATTGACGCGTGAACGTCGACAACCAATCCATACCCAAAATAATATCAAAGTCTTCTATGTCGAAAGGTAATAGATTAACCCTCATTTCACGATTTTCAATTTGTACCGCACACCCCTTATAAACCCAATCAATTGTAATTTTATCTCCTAGGGGTGTGGACACGACTAACTTATCGTTCAATTTAACTAAATAATCATCAAAAAATTTCACAAAAGTTCTAGATATAAACGTGTGCGTAGATCCCAAATCAAATAAGGTGTATGCAACATAATTTGAAATCAAGATCATACCAGTCACAACTTGAGGTGCCACTTCAGCATCTTTCTTTGTTAGTGTAAAGACCCTTGCTTGACCTCCTGTTCCACTAAAGCTTGAACCACCTCGCGGTTGTCCTCTGCCCTGACCCCTACCTCGGCCCGATGATACTGTAGCCGAAGATACTATCTCAGCCCCAGTCGGACAATCTCTAGAAAGGTGACCCGGCTGGCCACACTTATAACACTCCCTCTAATCAGGCATAGTACAATCTCTAACTACGTAGCCTGAAGTCCTACACCGGTAGCAAGTCACCCCTCCAGAAAAACTCTGGCTCGGCGGTGGTCGTATTGCACTAGACCTTGAACCATTTGAACTGCTAGTTCCTCCACTATTTCTTGGTGGAAATGAACCCCGGCCTCTACTTGGAGCGTCTTGCATTCTCGATCTTGGTCCTCCCCGACTAGAAACACCCGGTTCCACTCTCCCTCGCTTTTGTTGGCTTTGGAAGGCTCGACTTTCTTGTACATCTTTGTCAACTAATTTAGCTCTTTCCACCAATTCCATATAATTATGAACATTCAATGCGGTCAGCTTCGATCGAATAGGAAATTGTAACCCATCTTGAAACTTTCTACATTTGTCATATTCATTCTCCACAAGCTTTACTGCGAAGCAGGATAAGGAAGTGAATTGCGCCTCATAATCTTCCACGGTGTTTCTTCATTGCTCTAAGTGTATGAACTCTCGTCGTTTCTCGTTTCAAAAAGCATCCGTAAAATACTTCTCATAAAACACATTTCTAAACTTCTCCCACGTAATCGTATTTAGCTCTGTGTTCCCCACAACCGGCGTCATTAGATGGGCTTTTGTGTCCCTTCACCAATCCTTATCTCGATCAGTAAATTTGAAGGCTGCCAACATTATCCGTTAATCACACCCAATTTGCATTACTTCAAATATATCTTCCATTCCTTTAAACCACTATTCGGCTTCTAATGGTGTTCCGATTCCCGAATATGCTGGTGGATGATATTTCACAAAAATTTCATAAAGTTTCCCAGGTTCATCTTTTTCCTTAGCTTTACTTGACCCAACTACAGCTGTCTCAATTTTCGTATCAAAATATCGGGCCATTGATTCAAACATCTGTTCAGGATGAGATGTTTGCCCATGCTCCACTGGCCGTACTTGTTCAACTTCTTGATTTCCCGGGGGTTGGTGTGTCCCCTCCCCTTCCTCCTGTCCGGTTCGTCTTTCCCCATCCATATAATATAATATCTGCAATATACCACATTTGCAATGCAAACACAATAATAATATATTTATTAATCCACCAATAAATGTACCCATACAACTCAGCTCCTAAAGCACTGCCACAGTCTAGACCCAACCGTACCATTTACAGAATCTATAATCTAAGTTCTGATACCAAACTGTGGCACCCCGACCCGCCATGGTCGGAACACCTACTAATACAACTCAACTAATCAACAACATTAAGTTTAACATGTGATTAACAAATTTATACAAGAACACCTTATTATAGAATTTAAAATATTCACACATCCAAAGTATTATACATTAAACTAATCCAACACAACCAAACTTAAAAGTTAAGTGTTTACAACATCTTGCAAAAGTTACAACTAAACTGTATTTTACGATTTTTCGACAAAATACCACTTTTGTGGTCAACCCACAGCAACCCCAGACCTATGGCAGTGCAATTCCTAACTCAGCTTCATAAAAGAGGTACCTGCACAGAAATCTGTGTGGGTGTGAGCAAAACCACGGCTTACGACAACTAGATAAATAAATATGCAAGTTTAAGCATATAAACAGCTCAGCACAACACAAAGATAGCTTTTATGCAATATTAAAATGCAACTCATACATGTCATGACTCGCACACCCGGGCCCATCAGCTTTAGCCTTTCGCGGCTTATTACCAAGTTTTCAGCTACTTGGTCTAACAGCTCAGCAATGCAAGTGCATAACATACATGTCATGCCAACTATGTATATAAACATAAACTGCAATACCGCAATATCTAGAAGATCCACCTCAAATTCGGTAAGCGAATAAAATTCACCTTTCTACTTGCTCCTCGGTCAACTCCTTGGGTCCGCTACTACTAGCCTCAGTCCTTGAAATTTTAAAAATTAGACTTCATAGCAAATATAATATCAATTTAAATAATAATTCACAAATCTTATAATAACAACAGCAAAAAAAATGAACAACCTAGGCTTTCTAATTGAAAAAAAAATCCATATTTCTCAAACTTCAACTCATAACTAGTAAGTAAAAATAAACAACTTCTATAATAAATTAAAATATAGAAAGAAGCAACTTCCATAATAAGTAAAAATTTAAGAAGTTCAAATTTTAATTTGAAACAACCCAAATTCCCAAAATCACACCCAAATAGTCCCTAATTTCTAACTTTCTCTCTCTACCCAAATCAAGTTTGTATAAACAAAAAAAAAAAAAAAAACCTCTTCCATGGAGGCTTTCAAGTTCTACCAACTCTTGGAGACATAAGTTTTCAATAGTATATAACTCAAAATAATATTCACAATGCATTAAAAAAAATCCACATCTTACATTGTTCACCACAACCATCAAATAAAAATCAAGAACCCATTTCTAGCTTCTAAAGCTCAAGAACTTCTTCAATGGTGTTTTACCCAAATTATAACCCAATTCTTCCAAACCCAAAACTAACATTCTCTATATGCTTATCAAATATG
Organism: Hydrangea macrophylla; assembly: GCA_033977485.1. NCBI lineage: Eukaryota > Viridiplantae > Streptophyta > Magnoliopsida > Cornales > Hydrangeaceae > Hydrangea > Hydrangea macrophylla. The sequence goes on from CM066983.1 coordinate 84,013,487, forward strand.
TTATTAGCATCTAGCAAATTTAAACATCAACTCATAAACAATAATTTTTTACAAATCAAGCAAGACCCATAAGCTAGAGTTTTAAAAATACACACTACACCAAGAACACACACTAATCTCTACTACTCTTCCCAATTCTTTCCAACTCAACTCTTTCAAAGCTGCTTGTAAGAGTAATCCAAAGCATTGAAAACATCATTATAACAACAAAAATGAACCCACATATAGATTTGAAACAACAATTTTCAAGAACCCATAAACCCCAAAAGTTGCAAATCTCATCCATGGTGGTCACCACCTCAAACCCAACTCAATCCTATCAAGACTTGAACTAGGAGTGTTTCGATACATTGATAACATACTCTCAACATCGAAAACATCAAAATCAAAAATCAAAGAAAAACTCAGTTTTCGAATTTATTGAAAACCCTTAAATTTCAACACCCCAACAATTGCAAAATTAGTTATAGTCAAGCAAAACTTGCCATACATGGTATACATATCACCCAAGGCATATAGAACACATATCTACTATCAAAATCAACCCCACAAATCCCCAATTTTTGGATTTCTACCAAACCCTAAAAACACATTTTTCAAATTTGCTCAAAATTCAAGTTTAACATGAAAAACTTCATACCACACCATATATACATATTAAGGAGCATTTAAAAAAGTTCTAAAACATAAATTTCAATTTAAATCTCTTAATTTTCATATTCTAAGGAAAGAATTCAAAAATTCCAATTCACACTTTCAACCAATTTCACTTACCTAGGGTGTAGAAAATGAAGTTTTCTCCCTTTTTCTCCCAATTTTTAATTCTTCTTTTCTTTATTCTTCTTCTTCTTCCCCTCTTACTCTCTTTCTCTTCTCTTTCTTTTCACTGTAAACCCTCTCAAAACATACAGTGAAGGAGGCTGACATATCTCTCCTAAAACTAATTTTCTAACTTTTAAAAATTATGTTTATACCCCAACTTTCTTTAAAGAAGGCACTTGAGTTCTCAAACTTTCCCATATCATCTTAAGAACCCCAAATAGAGGTATTTCCTAACTCAAAATCCCAAAAATGGAATTTCCTAGTTCTAACCCAACACATGATTATTTAATAATTAACAGCTCAACATAAAAATTTAATAACAATTCAGCTTAACTAATTAAATCATAGAAATTTAAATTTTAAACAACTCAGTTCAGCTTAATAGAGTAAATGATTTATTATTTTAATATTCTTTTCGGGTTCGGGTCCCACAGACTAAGTCGTCCAAATTAGCAGAATTGTATGTGAAAGAGATTGTAAGACTACATGGTGTTCCAGCAGTGATTGTATCAGATCGTGATAGTAGTTTTACGTTGAGGTTTTGGGGAAATTTACAAGAAGCACTGGGTACGAAGTTGAGTTTCAGTACTGCATTTCATCCTCAGACCGACGGGCAGTCAGACCGCATGATTCAGACATTAGAGGATATGCTTCGATTGTGTGTTCTATACTTTGGAAGCGATTGGGAGAAACACTTACCGTTAATCGAGTTTGCTTATAACCACGGTTTTCAGTCAAGTATTGGAATGATACCATATAAAGCTTTGTATGGACGTAAGTGTTGATCGCCGGTTTGTTGGACCGAGGTTGGGAAAAGAAAGCTACTAGGACCTGAATTAATACAGGTGACTACTGAGAAGGTAAAGTTGATTCAAGAGCGACTTAAGGTAACTCAAAGTCGTTATAAGAGCTATTCAGACTCTAAGAGACGATCAATGACATTTGAAGTCGGAAACTTTGTATACTTGCGAGTATTGCCTTCCAAAGGAATTACCCGGTTTGGGAAGTGAGGGAAGCTTAACCCGAGATTCATAGGACCATTTGAGATTCTAGAAAGAGTAGGACCAGTGGCTTACCAATTGGCTTTACTATCTGAGTTAGCGTTTGTGCATAACATGTTTCATGTGGCGATGTTGAGACGGTATATGACGGATATAAGTAAGATCATCATACCAGAACCATTATAGATCCAAGAGGACTTGACCTATATAGAGCATCTTGTAGAGATATTGGATCAGAAGGAACAAGTGTTGAGAACGAAGATAATTTCGATGGTGAAGGTCTTGTGGCATAGTCATACGGTTGAGGAAGCCACGCGGGAGAATGAAGAAGAGATGAGGAATGAGTATCCGCATCTTTTCGACGTATGAGGTATAAGTTTAGGGACAAATTTCCTTTTTGGAGGGGAGAGTTGTCACGCCCGTCCCAGACAATCATCGTTTTAAATTATATATTTGAATTTTGTGAATTATCAATGTTGTTTGATAATTTAGAATGAGGTTGAACAGAGGTTAATGGTGAGTTGTCAATTGAAGACACGGTAATAAGATATTATATGGTATCAACACGATTTAAATGACATTTATGTGATTAAATGTCATTTGAGATATCTGATATTTTCATGAATAGTAAATTTACCTGTGTAGAGTAAATTTTGGTAGTTTTGATATTACTGTAAAGCTTTTTGAACACTGTGGTGAGAACGTGAGTGGCACGTTATATAAAAGGTAAGTTGTGTAGAGATTTCATGGAATTTAGTTTTCGGACGTGATTTTTGGACCCAAACGGAACCTAGACGAAAACTTGTAAAAATTTTAGTTTTAACTCGTGAAGTCATAAAATGGATGTGTGACGTTTCAGGAGTTAATTAGAAGTTTTGAGAACTCGTGGGGAGTTAAGTGTAATTCTCGAGAGTTGTGCCTATAAATAGTAGTGGATGAGATTTTCATTCTATCCAAACTTCAAAAATATCTAGAGAGAGCAGAGAGAAAGGAGATTTGATCCTACAACCTTTCAGACGAGAAACGGCGACCGTTCGTTTGTCAGTTTTCAGTCAGATTTCATATTTGGACTCCTCGAGGTAAGAGCTTCATTTTGATACCTCTTAGGCCTCGTTTGGCAAAGTTTTTCTGAAAAGTTAATTTTAAGAAATTGGAAAAAACATGTATATACTTGTAGGAACCGGTAGATCGGAGATCCGACTTTTATTTGGTCTCCTAGTACTTCTTCTGAAGTTTGAGAGCTATAGCTCGAGGTATGAATTTTGAGCCTTTGTATTATAGGGAATTTTGAACGTTTTAGATATTTTGAATGAATTGTGATCTGGGCAACTTATATGTTAAATTAGGCCTGATAATTTTAGTGAGTATGTATAGAGAAGCATGGTGACATGATTATGTGAGTATGCTAAATGTTTATGTGGGTCAAAGGGGAGTTTGATATAATTTCATGTCGGTGCACGCCTCTCAATGTTTGAGAGTTTATAGTAGTGACGACTACTTGTTTGGTTTGGGAAGTGGCCAACTAGAGCAGTTGTATATAATGGTTGAGTGATTTTTGGCTAACCATTGGCATCGCGGTTTAAGATTTAAGACTTGCCGATATACTGGGTGAATGCGTATCTCTCTCCCCGGAGACTAAATTATGTGAATTAGATGTTTAAAACATGAATTGCCTCGTATGCATTTGTTTAGAATTGTACGCTCAACATATAACTGAGCAATGGAGACTTCCTCCATTGCAGGTGAAAAGAAAAAGGGCAAGAAGAAGCGTGAGGAGTAAGGTCGAGGAATGACGGGGGAAACAGCACTTTGCTATATTTTTGTTTACTCTGAACTTGCAATAAAAAAATTTGAATTCGTAATATGTTTAGTTGGAATCTTGGAAGGGATTGTAGTATTGTAATATGTTTAAACTCTTATTCTATGTTTGGATTTGTGAATCATAGTGGTGTTTGACAAACATTGAATATTGCATATTCATGTGCCAATACAATAGACATAATGCTCATTTAATCCCCCAAATTCCTAGTTTTACATGCATATTTGAATTAATATAATTTAATGGTGATGTCACTTAAATGCGTGTAATTATTTGTTTTTACATATTTTATATGTTTAGGTAGAAATGAAGTGAAATAAAGGGAAGGAAAGAAGTAGCAACCACACCATAGTATATTCATATGAATAGTAATGAATAGTAGTAAATAGTAATGAATAGTAACCAAACAGTGAATATCACTGTTTGGTAGGAAAAAAAAACAAAAAAACAAAAACCTTAGCTAACATCCAAGCATTTGCTTGGATGTTATATAAGTATATAATATGTATATATTTTGTCCCTTTCATTTTTTTCTTTCTCTATTACAGGTTTAGTCAAAAGCAATTGTCAAAGAGCTGTAATAAATTTCCAAACATGCGAAGAAGAAAGATGGCAGCTGACGATCTCAGTAACGAATCGTCACAAGATTTCGTCTATAAAATGGACGAAGCAAATGAGGAGAGACACAATTCACACCACGCAGCTCCACAAGCAACAATCACTGTTAAGGGAGAGAATAGTTTAGGGGAGGTTATCATGTGAGCACTTTATATTGTCCCAAGAAATAGGATACTTTAGTTTTTCTTTGCCTTTTCTAATTCTAGTAGTTGTAAAATTTTACTTTTATGTAATTGATGATTTTATGTTCAAGAATATGTAGCATAACTTTATATACTGTATTTCTTAAATTTAAAATGTTTGTTTTCTTGTATGACCTTTGTCAATTTTTAGTAGTAAAATATTCCTATTTAAATTTAGATTTAATATTTTTAGTCTAGTAGTACTTGTAGTTGTCCTCTAAAATAGTTTGAAATCCCAAATTTCCAGTTTTTATATCAATATTTTCATTCACTAAAAGACAAATTTTGCGATTAAATGCCAGATTTCTTAGCCACGTAGTTGTTGTAATCACCTACCAAAGCCCCAAGCACACCATATTCATATCTGACTCCAAAAGTATATTTGGATTTGGTTTGGCCTTATTTCTGTTCTTGGAGTTCAACCACTGTGACCTCACAAGAATCCAAAGTCAAAGGTTTAGTATTTTATTATTAATTCAGTATTTCCATTTATGTATATTTTATTAGCCTAGTTGTACTAAACTTTGCTATTTTGCAGATTCTACAAATTCAACCCCAGCTCATGTTAAGTAAAGAAAATAATATATAATATTAGTTTTCACCCTTACCTTGGTTTTACAACTTTAATTTTAATTGGACGGTGATTGCGTGCATCTATTTAATTTATCTTTTATTTTTATTTTAAAGACAGTTTCAAAATGGCAGGCTAAAACTTTAATTGGGGATATGTAATAAAAACTTAGAAACCACAGCTTCTGTGCACTAATCTTAAATGGGCAAATTTATCTAGATGGGTTATTTTTTCATTTATGGCCAAAAATATATATGTATCTATAGTTTATGAGCATTTAACATGTTTATATACTATGGCTATATTGGGCTCAAAAGAGTACATATTTGAAATAAAAAGCCTAATTATGTGGATTGTCAAACTATGCCTTTTGTCATAAAAAATACCTAGCATACTAAAACAACTCATATGACAAAGTTAATATTTCAAATATGTGTTTATATATATTTCTATCCAATAATGGATAGGCAATTGTGTAGTGGCAGAGTGGTGGGGACTCGACGCCGAATAACCCACGTCCGCGGCGGGGCACGGTTCGAACCTGGCTACTGCCCAATTGCCTTTTTATTTTTCTTTAAACCAAACGACGTCGTTTCATATCAAACCTGACACACTTGATATGACCCTGACTAGTGAAAGTTTATTTTTAAATAAAGAATGACTCTGCGGTCTTAAATGCCAAATGCTTTTCAAATGCACAAAAGTTGTGGGATCTAGTGTTGGTTTACATATTCCCAATTCCTTTAAATCATTTCTCCCTAGTTAATTAATATTTCATGTTTTAAAATAGTTTTGCTTAAATATCTGTATTATTTCCATCTTTTGCTATTATTAAATATAAAAAGTTTATCTCACAAAAATTTAGCTTTTATTTATTTTTTTCATTTTCTTACTAGTATCGTAATCAATTTATTTTATACTGTGAAAATCTTTACCGTAAACTAATTAGGAAAAAATAGCTTTAACTACTTTTATTACAAAACTATAAAAATTAGTAGTTTAGTAAAACCCCACAAAAATCCATCATCTTTTATTTTCTTTTTAGTGACAAAATAGTTATCTGCTTAACTTTATAAAATTTTACTCCGTTCCCTGTGGGTTCGACCTGGACTTCCAGAACTTTATTACTTGTACGATCACCTACACTTGGGTGTGATAAGAAAACGCGTCAATAGGACGTCGTCAGTGTTTATGTTGGTAATTGGTTGGTAGAACTTTGGTTTGAGTTTGCTACAAATTGGGCTTTTCTGCCATAAATCAATCGACTGATCCCTGGTTCACTCGACTGGATCCTTGTGTTTCAGCATTCAGTTTCAAAAGGCTTCAGTCGACTGAGAATAATTTCAGTTGACTGGTTTCTGCACGAAAAGAGGACATTCTGCATGCATAGTGTCCAGTCGACTGGACAAGGCCCCAGTCGATTGAGTCCCCGGCATAGTCGATTGGACAGGCTGGGAAAACTTTTCTTACATTCTGTTTTGAACCTCTAGTCGACCGGACCCTCTATCAGTCGACTGGATCTCTGTATTTCAAAATGAATTCTTTTGGACGCATTCCAATTGGCCAAACTTTTTCTAACTCTGATTTTAAAGGATTTTACTTATGTTTTCCGCTGCTATTTATTTTAAAGGAACTGGATAAGCCTTGATGGCGTGCCACGTGTCCTATTTCTGCGCGTAGCGAGATGGGTCATGACAAGTGAAATAAGGGAAGATCATGACAACACATATACATGGTGGCATATGTGTCTCAAGGATGTAAATCAAAACTGGGTTTTATAGGAATTAGAGACTGAGAGCCTTGACGAAGACGACGTTTCCGACGCCATTTTCTTGCCATATCTTTGCTGTCCGACGATCATTTTGTGATCCGAGGCCATCTTTGGACTTGTGGAGGTAAGAGGATCACATATATATCTTTTATTTTAAGTTTCGGTAATATTGTTTATGGCGTCTGTTCTTCATAGATCATTTTTGTTATGTAAAAACTATGTAGGATTAACACCGATACGATTTGAGTTGGGAATTTGGAAGAGGTTGGGAATTTTAGGCTTAATTCGTGTATAATCCAAAGAGGTGAGTGTCTTAATCCCTGTAACAACCTGCATTTCCATTTAATTCTAAATTTCATTTTCATATTTAATTTATTTGTATTTGTATTGGCATATTTGAATTCAATTAACATTGTCTGCTTTTATTTTAATTTCAGTCACATGTTTGGAATATTAATTTCTTATCTAATTCACATTTAAATTTTATTGGGGGCCAAACTGCAATTTTACAAAATTAGTAATACCTGTGTGGATTTCAAAGTCTGTATTTCAAAACGGTGAAAATAACTTCTATTGACTCAATCAGTATTTTTATAAAACAAGAAAACCAATTCTTAAGTTAAAATGAAATTCCCGTATTTTTTTGTGGTGACCACCGCGCCCCGAAAATACCAGTTTATGTCCAAAACTGTCCACGCTGTGTGAACTTCCACAGATTTTGGAAGTGACTGATTTGGACAATTGCTTTATTGCCATTTATGGCAAGTGATCATTGCCTTAAGCCTTGTTTGGCAATGCTTGTAGTGTGTGTGTATTCCATAGGCCATAAGCTAAATTCCCAAACACACACATATTGACCCCTACTACACCTACTTGCCTCTTCAAAATCTGTGGGGATTTTATATACGTATGTATATCACACACACACATCTGTGATATTTGTGGTCCATTTAGAATTGAAGAGAAAAAAAATTAGTAATTGAAAAACAATCATTTTGTTGAGTGAATGACAATGAACTTGGTGGCCAAGTTTGGTTCTCTATACATACACTACACCCACACACACAATTGCAGCAGAATTAAAAGAGAGAGTGCAGAGAGTTCATAGTTCAGAATTTTATTTTAGAGAGAGAAGCTCAAGACTTCCATAGCCAAGTTTGTCATATATTTCTAGATCAAGATCTTGAAACCTTAATCTAAATTCGTTTTCAGAGTTGAAACCTTGGTGGCCAAGTTTGAAATTTCATAGCTTGAAATCAAGATCTTCAAACCTTAATCTAAATTCGTTTTCAGAGTTGAATATCAAAGATTACAGTATGTATTGACTATGGTTAAAGTTTTAGAGCCTAATTTATTCACATGAGGAAGTATATTAGAAATCAAATTTTGACAACCTTTAGTTTTTCATAAAATTCAAGAGCTATGGTTTGATTTGTGTTAAATTGATTATGGAATCATAATCCTTGTTAAAAACCGAAGAGAACCATATACTATATGACCTATATACTTACAGAATGAAAATGGGTCAATTTAGACCCTGTTTTGCTGAAACAGAGTAATCTGACGAAGAAGATGAAGCCTCAGCTTCATCTCGCGCCACGATCGCGCGCGCGAGAATCGCGCGAGCGGCCCGCGCGCGCGAGGTATGCTTCCCCAGGCAGAAAGGAAAGTTTATATATATATAAAGGAAAATTTGGCTGGTCGCGCGAGCGAGGGTCGCGCGAGAATCCCTTCGCGCGAGCGATCCGCGCGCGCGACCTTGGTTTCCACAGGCAGACAAAAAAGTATATAATAAAATGAAATTTGGGCATATCGCGCGAGCGGCCCGCGCGAGCGACTTCTGGCAGATTATGGTTTTTGTCTGTTTTGTGTTTATGGTCTGTTTGGTTCAACCTTTTTGTACTGTTAAGGTTCTGTTTGGAATATTTAGTTAATCAGAACTCTATTTGGTTATATTTGAATGATTAAAACATTGTAGTATGACTCATCAATCCCCGTACGCGTGTTGTTCCTTTAATTCAGCATTTTTGGTTTCGTCTAAGTGCATGTCATTCATGTGGGGTCAGTGGTACATGCATGGGGGTGTCAGTCTGTGTGGAAAAGAGTAATGGTCAGTGTGGAAAGAGTTAGAGTTTGAGTTGTGATTGTGGTTGTGATTGAGTTTGAGTTGTGGTTGTGGTTGAGTTGTGGTTGTGGTTGTAGTTGTGGTTGTGGTTGTGGTTGTGGAGAGGGTATCTTTGAAATGCGACGGTGGCAAATATGGACACTCCCTGACGCCCATGGAAGCGTTAAAGTGTGTGACGCTGAACTTGGACACTCACTGGCACCCATGGTAGTGCTAAAGTGTGGCCTACGGACACTCCCTGATACTCGAGTCTGGATACTGCGTGAGGGGTTGCCCCGGTATTTGCATGGCGGTTAAGGTATTCAAAGTGTGAGGCATTGGACACTCCCTGGTACCCCGGACCAAAGTGTGAGGCAAACTGGACACTCCCTGGCGCCCCGTTGCTAAAGTGTGGCTATCTTAGTGTTTCAAAGATACCAGGAGTAGGATAGTGGGTTGTTGTGGCTGTCGAGAGAAAAGAGTCGGCAAGATGAGTGTGGTGCATTGTCTCATTACACGAGTATCTGTTTTTATGAATGAACGACCTTTAATATCTTCCTTGTTGTTTTATAAATGAATTCTTCCTGCGGTTTAACTATTGATTTATACAAAATTGAAAAATGGAAAAAGGTAAATGGGTATGTTTTACATTCAAAGTTATGTTTTTAATACTCACCAGCTTCTTGAAGCTGACGGCGTTGATGCGTCCTGGACATTCGTGTTCAGGCTTTTCAGGTTATAACCAGGAGGAGTTGTACGACTACACTAATTGAGAATGGCTGCTTTTGGAATGAGAAAACCGTTTATTGATTATATGTTTTAAGTTATGAACTGTTTTGTTTTATAAGGATGACTGTAACAGACTCTAAGTTATTGTTTTATTTTAAGGCGGTTTGTGCCTTAGTTGACCCCGTATCATAAGATGTAATAAGTTAGAAAATTTTTGTAAGCCTTGATTGCTTTACTCTAATTATTATGTTTTGTTGTTCGACGTTTGGGACGGAATCGATCCTTCAAACTGTCGCGACCTACGGGTCCATAAAGGAAATTAAACGCTTTCCTTATTTATGCTACGTCGGGGCGTGACAATCCCAAAATTGGGTGTTTAGATGTGTTCTGTCACGACCCATCCCGCTACGCGCAGGAATAGGACACGTGGCACGCCACTAAGGCTTATCCAGTTCCTTTAAAGTAAGGGTAGCAGTGGAAAACATAATTAAAATCCATTAAAATCAAAGTTATAAAAAGTTTTTCCCAATTGGAACACTCCCAAAAGATTCATTTTTGAAAAAAATAGAGGTTCAGTCGACTGATCCAAGACCCAGTCGACGGACCATTAAAAGCGGCAAGTTTAAAAAAATCAACAGCCTGGTCCAGTCGACTATATCGGGGACCCAGTCGACTGGTGCCAAAATTATTAGTCGATTGAAGTTATCCGGTCGACTGGGATACTATTCAAGCATAATGTGGTGTCCTGGAACATGATCCAGTCGACTGTTTTTCTCAACCCAGTCGACTGATCCCCAAACATAACAGGCAGTGTGTCATCCCAAACAGGGGTCCAGTTGACTGTATCAAAAACCAATCAACTGATCGGAATTAGCATACTAATATTCTGCAGAAATCCAAGCTAAACTCCTCCAATTCAAAACCAATGCCAACGCAGCTATGTTACAACATAACTACAAGAGTTCGAATACAAGATTATAGTACTATAAAGCTACTCCAAGGTTGTATTACAACAATCAATTTTCCAAATCCTTATAACATGTTTAGGAAAAGGAATAAAAATATAAACAAGCGTGGTTCCCGTCGTCTCGACGGCCTCACTCCTCACGCTTTTCTTGCCTTTCTTCTTTTCACCTACAATGGAGTAAATCTTCACTGCCTAGCTATATGCTGAGTGTACAAATTCTAGCATATGCATATATGACAAAATATGCTTTAATCTCATAATCACATAAATAGTCTCTAGGAAGAAAAATACGCCTTCATCCGGTAGCAGCAAGTTCAAGCCTTAAACCGTGATGTCAATAGCTAGTCCAAGCCTGCAACCATTACATCCCCAAGTGCCCTGGCAAGTCCAAGCCATAAACCATGCACAGTAGCCATCGCTACTAAAATTCTCAAACATCGAGAAGCTTACTCCGGCATGAATTTGTATAAGTCCCTCCTTTGACCCACATAGACAACTCAATGTGCTCGCGTTAATTTAGACATGCTTTTTACAATTAAGTGCGTGCATAATTAACGGGCCTAAGATTAACACATGAATTTTTCCCAGATCACAATTTTTGTCATCAAAATCTAAAACATGTATTTCACCTATATAACATTGGTTAGGATTTCATACCTCGTGCAAATTCTCTCAAACTTTGAGGGAAGTACAACGGAGGTAAAGAAACGTCGGATCTCCGTTTCCAGATGATTCCTACAAGTTTATACCTGTTTTTTTTTCACTTTTCTATAAATTAGATTTTTTTTACAAAAGTTAGCCAAACATGACCTAATGGCTATCAAAACGTAGGTCTAACCACTAGGAGTCCAAATCTCAAATCTGGAGAAAATCTGATAGACGAAAAGCCACCGATCGTCGTTCGCAAAGCCCGTAGCAACAAACCTGCTTTTTCTCTCCTCTCTCAAGATATTTTACAAAGTTTGTAACAAATGACAAAATCATCCACTCCTATTTATAGGAAAACATTCCAAAAATCGCATTTACCTCCCCGCGAGTTCTCAAAACTTCTAATCAACTCCTGAAACTTCGCACACGTCTATTTTATGACTTTACGAATGAAACTAAAATCTACAAAAGTTTTCGACTAAGACTTGTTTGGGTCCAAAATTACGTCCGAAAACTAAATTCTGTGGAATCTCTACTCAAGCTACTTTTTATATACCGTGTCACCCACATTCTCACCACAGTGTTCAAAAATGCTCTACAACGATATTAAAATTATCAGAAATTATAATACACAGGTATAATTCACTATTCACAAAATACCAGATAAGTCAAATAATATTTAAATCACATAAATGCCATTTACTCATGCCAATGCAATCTCGATTACCAAATTCCTGTGTTCTTACTGACACCTTTCTGTTGACTCACAGTCAACCCCAATCCAATTATCAAATAACATTGATAATCCACAAAACTAAATATGCATGATAAAACTATGAAATTTTAGAACGGGTGTGACATGTTCATGTGATAATTGTTGCTAATAGTTGCTTAATCCATCCTTATGTATATATATATATATATGTTGATGAATTTGGGTAAAAGCATGTCAATAATGTGAAATTGCTATGCTTATACATTAAGTTGCCTAAATGCTTATGTGGATCAAAGGGAAGTCAAGTAGTGGTCACCATTTATAGGTCCCATATATAAGGGATAGGAAGCCCTCAATGAGTGGGGTGTGGTGACGACCACAATGAAATACCGATGACGCCTTCGGGGACATAAAGGAGAGATATGCTATATACGTCCAAAAGTGATGAAGATCCGGGGTAGAAGGACCCGAGGGGTGGTGGTTGGAGTTACTTGACTTTTCGGAGATTATCATGTTGTTGTTTAAAATGATTGTTGCATTTGCATATTGTCACGCCCCGGATCCACACATATGAATCTAGGACACGTGGCACGCCATCAAGGCTTACCAAAATGATTAAAGTTCCAAAAAATGACCTTAATAAAAGTTTTGCTCCAAAACAACCAACTTCCATATAGTTTTTCAAAGGTTATATTAAACGTGTGCCCAAACACGCCTTAACGAGTTTTGTTTCCAAAAGTAACAGTTTCGTAGGTCAATGGGTCCCAAAAAGTACCTCCATGCCTAATTAGAAGTTGTTCCGAACATTGGAAGTAGGAGTTTGAAATTTCTGGCAGGGGACATTTCGACCGGTCGAATGGGGTCTGGGCAGAATCCCAACCTCCAAAAGACCGTTTACACAATTGTCGGCGTTTTTCCGCAAATGCCGTTAATTACCGGCGCTTCCTAATAAACGCCGTTAATTCCCGGCGCTTCCGCGACAAACGCCGTTAATAAAATAATACACATATTACCAAAAGTAACTAAACCAAATAAAACCATTCCAAACTAACTTCTTTCAAAACAAAACCATTTCAACTAATGCATTTCAAACTAAAACCATTTCAAAGCTTTGTTAAACATTCTAAGGGCTTGCAAAAACATATACACCGTTTGTACAATAACCATAAACATTTCCCGGATTACAAGTACTAAAGGTACAAGCTTCCCACGTCTCGGCAAGCTAGGTCCTAAAGTGAACCAAGCGCTGTACTCGCTTATATAACAAGTCTTAATACAAGTTACACGGTTAAACAACCGGCATGAGTTAAACACATATTACAAAAGTGCTACAAGTTCTATAAACATTAGGAGCTTTCGGTCCTTACTCGCCTCATTACCCACGATTCTCCCCTCCAGTCCTTGCACTAGAATGGTTATTTATATAACCACAGATATATGGATTTGTTTAAGCTAACGCTTAGTGAATAATATGAATCAAGCATACGGATGACAAATATGTTCCAATCCATCATAACACATAACTATTGGTCTCTAGGGAATAAGTGCACATTCACCGATCCAAAGTCTTAAGACTCAACCATGACCCATGGCCCTTCGACATGTCACGTTAATGCCTTTTTTGAAAAGTGACCGTCGTCACTACTAATCCTCCCCCTTCAAGAGGACATCTCACGGTGAATTAGCACAAATCCCCCTTTAACCTACATAAGCACATAAACATGCTCAACTAGCAAATCATCATGCTTTTCATTTCAACATGCCTTGGGCCTACTTTACATATGAGTTTTGCCCAATATGAACTACACATGGTATCTATATAAGGTTCCTAGCGTATCAAATGCATTAAACCATAGAATCATCCACAAAGCAAGATTAATATCACTCACCTCGAACGATTTGCTCAAGAGCGTGAAATAGAAGTTCACTTCTACACCGGGTTCGATTCCTACACAATTTCGGCCAATTTCGGTTACGGATCCCACATGGGCCCACCAAGAACCTATCGATTAAACTCAAAATAAAAGATATATATGTAGGCCTTACCTCCACGAGTCCAAAACCGGTCTCGTATCGAAGATTGAAGGTCGTTTGATACTCGGATCGGTGAGAAATGATCAAGAGCACTCAAGCTCTTCTTTTTCTCTTCTCCCTATCTCTAATAATATGTATGTAATGAGAAGACAAATAATGAGTCATCTCTTTCTGTCTCCTCTATTTAATATCTAAACCATATTATGGGTATTTCTAGTGAAACCCCCACTAGTTTTGGTTCATTTTTAATTACAACCCCACTAGTTATTAAACTAACTAGTTAACTACCCAAAAGTATTTGAGTATTCATTTAAGTCCCGTGTGGGTCCTACACGTGGCCCCACATACAAATTTTATGAAATTACTAATTAGCCTCCTAATTATGTAACGTGTTCAATTTCGTCCTCACCGGGTATCTAATGACTCCGATGAGTCGCTATCAGCAATATAATAGTCAATTATATTCACATATGCCTAAATAAACATTTAAGCACATAATCATAAGTTGTTACTCACTTTTCCAACCGTAGGGAATTCTCACACGTCCAACTTCTGGACTGCCTTCAAGGCCAAATACTGGGTTCTCAAAAGACACCCACCAACAACTAGTGAGTCATCACTCACTTCACACGTGTTAATTAACACAACAGTAAGCATACCATGCCTGCTAAAATAATATAATTAAATGCCGCGGGAGCCGGTATGACACATATTGAACATTCTAATTGCATGATTAGTTCCCTCACTAAGCGAAAGATTAAACGAAAATATGTTTTCTGTTGTGGTTATTGAATAACCATCAAAGGTACCGCACGAAATGATGAGAGGAAATGATCCGCATGACGGGTTGGGCGTGGGGATTGTAGAAATGTGAATATATTTATATTTCTAAGGGTTAAGTTCCTAATGTAACTCTTGATCTTGTTGTGTTGGAACATTTCATGTTGTAAACCACTTGTGTTTTGCGGAATTCTTGTAATATGTCAAATTCAAGTTTGGTATTGTATGAGTCTTTTAGTATGAATTGCACTTGTGAGACTTAGGTTGTACATGTTGAAAAGGGACTTGGGGATTTTGAGTACTTTTGATGTAAATTGAGCTTAGTTTCTTTGGTTTGTAAAGTTATGCACATTTTGGGAGGATTATGAACTTTGATGTAGGTTCATGATCCGTGAGAAGAAGTTTGGGTGTTTTAATTATTATATGTCATGACCCATCCCGCTAATGTGCGGAAATAGGACACGTGGCACACCACCACAGCTCATCCAACCCTTTAATAACTATACGCAGCGGAAAAGAACTTTAAAACAACCTTGAGTGTATAAAACTTTAGGAAACATTACTCTCTGAGTTGAAAAATCCGTATAAAATTGAAAACGTAATTATATTTCAAATCGAATGATTTTATGTTAAAAGGGGTCCCAAAGGTACCCAAAGAACCAATCAAAACTTTTTGAAAATTTTCAGAAGGTATAGAAAAATGATTCTGGCAGGGGGCATCTCGACCGGTCGAATGACCCTCTGGCAAAATCCTGCCTAAAGCTGCAGAATTTGCTAAGGATCAAACAACCACTGCCCTTCCAACATGATTACATTAATTTCAACTTCACCAAATATGCTAGACTTCCAAGCACATCATTATGACATGATAATCTCCGAAAAGAAATAATAACGGAATAAGCTAAGGCTTGTTTGGCTTAAAACATAAAAGTTCTATTACATTCCTCCGAAACGCTAAAGTTACAAGTTAGGCTTTTAAAACACGAATCCATGAGTTCGGATTCATTCCAACGAAACCAAAAGGAGTTTTAATATATGTTACAACATTATAAATCCATTCCAAAGCTTAAAAGTGTAGTCTCAAGTCCTAACTTCCAAAAGTTACATTTTCGACAAAGGAATGGAACCCAAAAACATATACAAAGTGATTCAACCCCGTCATCCCCGCGGTCTCACTCTTCGTGCTTCTTCTTTCCTTTCTTCTTGTCACCTGCAATGGGGTAACACTCCACTGCTCAGCTATATGCTGAGTGCACAATTCTAAACATATGATTATATGACAATTCATGTTCTAAACATTTAAAACACATCAAAATAGTCGCTAAGGTGAGTAGTACGCTTCCATCCGGTAAATGAAACTGATGCCGTGGAAGGCACACCTCTTTCGTGCATCTTGTACACTGGTTGGGCCTTCTTCCATACCAGGTACGGTGTCCTGGTTGGGCCTTCCTCCATACCAGACACCATACTATCAATTGTTAAAATCCTCAAACTTCGAGGAGTTTACCCCCCGGACGGAATTGCACTACACTCCCCTTTGACCCACATAACACATAACATACTCGTATAAACATTTGTACATGCTTTTATCGCATTTCTACGTGCATAATTAACGGGCATACGTAGTACATGAATTTCGCCCGGATCCAAAATATCAAGTTCAATGGCTAAAACAGGGAATTTCCTATAATTCATAGGCTTAGAATTCATACCTCGTGCGATTTTCCTATAACTTTGAAGGATGAATTAGGAGATCAATTAAACGTCGGGTTTCGAATTACAAACGATTCCTACAAGTTTACACACATTTACCCCAAAATCTTAACATTAGGACATTTATAAAAATCTAACCAAACATGACCTAACATATATCAAAACGTAGGTCTTACCTCCACGAGTTCAAATTTTGAATTTGGAGAAAAACAGACGATCGGAAGGTCGTCGATTTGTGTCGGAAAGCCCGAAGCAACCAAATCTCTCTTTTCTCTCTCTCCCAAGGATATTATATAAGTTTTACCACAAATGACAAAATCATCCCCTTCTATTTATAGGCAAACTTCCCATAATTTACGTATACCTCCACGTAAGTTTCTTAAACTTCTAATTAACTCCTGAAACGTCGCATACGTCCATTTTATGACTTCACGAGTGAAAATTATAACTTTCAAAAGTTTTCAACTAAGTCTCATTTGGGTCCAAAATTATGTCCGAAAACTAAATTCAATGAAATCTCTACACAACCTACCTTTTATATAACCCATCGCTCACGTTCTCACCACAGTTCTCAAAATGATATCTAACAGTATCAAAATTATCAGAATTTACTCTACACAGGTAACATTACTATTCATGAAATACCAGATAAGTGAAATAACATTTAAAACATATAAATGTCATTTAATCATACGGATGCCTCATGGTTCTCCGATTACCGTGTCCTCAATAGACACTCCACCGTTGACTACAGTCAACTACTTATCTCAATTATCAATTAACATTGATAATTTACGAAATTTAAATATGCATGTTAAAATCATGAACTTTTTGGAACGGGTGTGACATTATATCACACACTTGGATATGTTGTGTTAGTGTTAGAACCACTTGGAAATATTTTTGGGGATGTGTTATGATATTCCCATGAAGTTTGGTTAAGTGTGGAACAATTTTGAACTTGAAAATCTAGTGTTTTTATAGAGTCTGGCTCTAGTGTGCATTGGGTGAACGCATTGAGTTTTTAAGTCTAAAAAAATCGCGGGGCGCTCCACTGACCCTTGCCCAGTCCCGCCGCCCGCTGAAATGCAGTTTTTTTAGGCTTAAAAATCAAGTGCATTCACCCAGTGCGTTCACCCAGTTCGCACTAGAGGCAGACTCTATATATATATATATATATATGTATATATAAACTTAAGAGTAAGAGCAATTGAGTGTACTCAATGATATTAATATCAAAATGTTATGCTTTTCAAATTTGTATCAAATATAGCTCCCAACACATGTAGTAATGTGCGTTTTTTGACAATGTGCCTAGTTGACTTTCATTTAATGAAGTTAAAGTGCTCCCACTATTATAGAAGGTGGTCTTATTGTCACAAATGATGGTAATCACATTTGAGGTACGAAATTTGAGAGGCATAGCATTACACTTATTAATACATGACGAATGATTTTGTTGATCACTAAGATATTTTGAATCTTTGATGTGTATTATCATCAACCATCTCACTTAGATGAGATGGCCAGGGCCCCTCCTCCCAATGGGGTGGTTGTGGGTTCGAACCTCCCTAGAAAGAAACAAGGGAGACAATTTCTTTAAAGTGGGATAAGCCACCCCCCCCCCCCCTTGGTGTGTGTGTATTACTAACACTAACAACTAACCCTACTCATGTCACATAGGTGGTTCGTTTCTGAGACACTAGCCCAAAAAAAAAAAAAAGATGTGTGTTATCATCTGAGGATCTAAAATTATGAGTAATGATTGATGCACATAAAGTATGCACATATCATTACCCTAAAATTATTAAGACTCTTCACCTCTTTCTTAAATTTAAAATTCAAAATTCTAGAACTTCTCACACTTTGAACATCTTTTGTATTTCTCTTCCCTGTCTCTTTATACATCATTTCCTCCCTCATGTCAATAGTGTCTTTCTTTCTAAATTGATTATGCATCTAAGTAAAAACAAAATACAATTAGTTCTAGTAATTTTATATCTCATGTAACTACTATTATTTGTTATCGGTAAATTGTATTAGTAAACCCTATCATCTCTATGATTGTGTTGAGGACCACAGAACTAAAATAATAAGCGGTTTGACGGTTTTAATAATGGCACCTTGAAAATGACGCCCAAGGATTCTCCGCAGCACAATGGGGGCAAACACCCTAAGTGGGTGTTGCATGTAGGACCACAAGTTTTTTTTTTTTTTTTAAAGGAAAATAAAATGGTGGACCTATAACACCCACATGTGTACTACCCCCACAAAATGCTGCTGAAGATCCTTATCTGAACTGTGTCAAGCAATCTTGTTTAAGAAAAATAAAATACTACAGTACAAATCAACTTTTATTAACTAAATTTCAACTAACATCATTCCACATTTCCACCCATTAAAGTCTAGTTTGGCCCCCATTTTGGTACTTCTAATTTTTTAAAGCACAAAGTTTATGAGCTTTGCAAAAATTGTACTTAGGACTTTTTTGGAGGAAGCTTTTAACAGCTTTAGGCTTAGTTTGGCCCCCATGTGGCTTTTTAAAATGAGCTTATGAAATTTACTACTAAGTTATTTGATAATTTTGTACAAGTGACACACTACTCTTCAAAAATATATCATGAAACCAAAAAGCCACCTTGAGCTTTTAAAAGCTCCATTCTAGAGCTTTTAAAAGCTCCCCAAAAAAAACCCTAAGTTCAATTTTTACAAAGCGCATAAACTAATTACTAAATGAATTAACATGAAATTGTGCTTTAAAAAAGGAGAAGCACCAAAAGGGGGGGCCAAACTAAGCCTTAGAATGGAGCTTTTAAAAGCTCAAGATTGTTTTTTAATTTCATGATATTTTTTTAAACAGTAATATGTCACTTGTACAAAATTATTAAATAATTTAATAATAAATTTTATAAACTACTTTTAAAAATTCACATAAACTAAGCCTAAGTTTTCCAAATAATATTCTATCAGATTAACCAATTTCCGTACTTTATTTTCTATCTTTTAAAAACCCTTGCCAATTAGAAAAACAGCAAAAAGACAGAGAATTAAAAAGTCAAATTAAAGAATTTGAAGAGAGGAAACAAACAGAAAACAATTTGGAGAGAGAGAAAAACTGTAATCGAAGAATGGATTAAAATAACTCAAATTGTCAAAATCATAGTCAAAAAACAAAAAAACTAAAGTTGTCAAAAAGTGGACCTTCCATTTTCTTTCACGTGTTTGTATACACTGTACCTTTCATCGGTTCATGAATGAGAATTGTCTTCTGGTGGACTGCTTCTCACTTTCTTGAAATTGGAATCTTCTCACAACCCAATTTCAAACCCTTCGATTTGGACCCATCTTTTCTCTCTCATGAAAAAAATTTTACCCAGTCCACCTCTCTTATCAACTCCAACCACTTTCTATTTCTCAAATTTCAAGCCAATTTAGAAAAATTCTACTCAATCATACTCTATAATACCAACTCTAATGCACCTGCCAAACAACCTGCCATCCTACATTTGACAGGTGCTAAAGCATTGACGCCTTCCAACGCCATGCCAAATTAGGTGCCAAAAAGTAGCATGGCTATATATATTTCCTATCATATATAGCATTGGCAGATGCACATGCTTTATTCAAACAGTTAAATATTTTTGGGTTAATTATAGAAACACCCTATATGGTTAGGTATTTTATCAGTTATTCCTTGTACTTTAAATTATATTACTAATATTTTTTGTGGTCTAGACTAAAGTGAACAGTCAGTTTTTTCGTTAAAATTAACAAAAAATGGAAAAAAAACGTATAAAATTACTCATATTACACGCTAATGAGAGCATCCTTGTATACTTTAATATTTATTTAGGCATATGTGGTATATTATTATATTATTTTTATATTATATTTTTTGCTAGAGACTATTCTGTGGTACTTTTCTGAGAGCGAATTTGACACACACACACACACACAGAGTTTTGGGGATATGTATATACAAAGATTCTCTAAAGAGGGGCCACCTCTCTTTATTAAAAAGAGGGGCTCTGTTTTAGCCGTCAGATCGCGTTTTCATTAAGGACAGTGTTGTCATTTCACAGTTTTTAAATACGATCCGACGTTCAAAACAGAAGCCCTCTCTTTAATAAAAAGAGGGCACTCTCCCTAGAGTCTGACTGTATATAAGCATATATATATATATATATATTATATTAGTATATCACTATACTGAATTCCACTCTATGCGGCCAAGGGTAAATTAAAAAAATAAAAAAAGAAGCTAATGTATCACCAAGATTGTGTGTGTGTGTCCAAACGTAGATAAATAAAATAAAATAATGTAACACTAAGATTGTGTGTGCTGCTGTGTGTGTGTGTGTGTGTGTGCCAAAGTGACCACATAATAGTCTCTAGCAACAAATATAATATCAAAATAATACAATATTGTACCACGTATGCCTAAATAAACATTTAAGCCTATAAGGGTATTCTCATTAGCATGTAATAGGGGTAATTTCGTACTTTTATCCATTTTTCGTTAACTTTAACAGACAAATTGATTGTTTCACTTTAGTTCAGACCACAAGGGTATTAGTGATATAATTTAAAGTACATGGGGTAACTGATAAAAGGCATAACCGCATGAAGTGTTTCTATAATTAACCCAATATTTTTTTGAAAACAGTGATTTAGCATTAAAGTAGAAATGTTAAATTATAACATTTGACACTGTAGCACTGCTAAAAAATAGGATTGGCATGGAAGATATAGCATTTAGCATTAGAGATAGTCTAAGGAAGAGCATTTTTGGTCGAGAAATGCTATGCTTCCCAAATCTAAATCTCAAATCTATATCCTAAATGATGACAGTGAGACCATCGGTTATGAGTGGAGGATGTTGAAAGAATAGCTATGCTTTCCAAAGTTCTATACCAAAACTGCTTTTCAAATGATGTGACAGTGGGGCCAACCTGGCCATGTCTAATGCTGTGGGATCAGTTGAATTTTGATTAGAAGTTGTTTACCTAACCCTACTATCATATCATTTGGGAAGTATGTTTGGGATAGAAATTTAGGAAGCATAGCATTAATACTCATGTTGAAATGACCCTACAGTGGGCACACTGCCATATCATTTGGTATATGGATTTGGATTTGAATTTATGAAACATAACATATTACTCTTTTTGGACACGCATTTTTGTTCACACAAACATCTATTGTCTTTTTGGACACGCATTTTTGTTGACACAAACATCTATTGAGTGACATTTGTCATTCTTTTTTCATTTTGTCCACTAGTTTTGTACCCGTGCAAATGCACAGGATAACTTTTCCATGATTTGAATTTTTTTAAATAATCTAAATTATATTTAGTAATGTTAAAAATTAAAAATATTAGTGAGTACATGTGCTTTTAAGCTAAATTATGATTAGCTTTACAATATATAACTATATAAGCATATAAAATAGTTGCCTATCCAAGGGCGGAGACATGCAGCTGCTCGGCCGAGCTATAGCCCCCAAATTTTGGGAATTTTTTTTTTAGAACATGTGATATTCTAGTCTAATTGTAGTTTAGCCCCTCCCAACCACCCCCACCCCCTCCCCCTCCCCCTCCCCCCCCCAAAAAAAAAAAGTACATGTGGGGTTTTAACCCAAATGTAGTCTAGCCTACCCCAAAATTAATTCAATTTGACATTATACATTGTTGATAAATAGACACTAAAATGTATAAATATTACCCCCAAAAGATAATATTGCTCTTAAATAGACTCAATTTGACACCATATCTCATTATCAAATATGTATAAATAAACTCCAAAAAAAATTTCCAGGAGCGCTGCCTCGTAGTATAAGTTAGCATTTTTCAATAATTTTTCAAAAAAGTTCCACGTGTGGCAGGAACAAAGGAACATGGCGCAATATAATTTTTTTAAAAAAATTACGTTTACTATATTAACTTTGATCAATTATATTGATACTTAGTATGATACTCAATTACTCATCAAACATTAGTGAATGCATGTGATGGTCAAGCTAAAATTTTGAAATTATTAATTCCTAAATATACATATATGAGTTAGGCTCCAGTTTGCACTGGGTGAATGTACTGGGCTTTTAAGCCTAAAAAATTCGCGGGTCAGCCGGGCGGCGGGATGAGGTGTGGGTCAGTGGAGCACTCTGCGGATTTTTTAGGCTTAAAAGTCCAATGCGTTCACCCAGTGCGCTTACTCAATACGTACTGGGGCCAAACTCATATATATATATATATATATATATGTATAGGTCTGTAAAAAATGCTTTTTAAAATTTGATTAGATAATGTGTAGATAAGCTTCTACATATAAGATATCAAAAATCTACATCAAATTTACCCAATATCTTATCCAATAACATAAAAATGAGGGCAAATTACATTTCGCACTCTTATAGATTGGGCGTGATTTCACTTTGGTCCCTGCTATTTCAATTTTGTCAATTTGGTCCTTACAGTTTCAGTTCACTGTAGTCCATTCATGAAAATTTTCTACAATTTTTGGCAAAAATATATCATGTGATGCACATGTAAAGTACCATTAGGGCCATAATGGCAAATTTACTTTAAGGAATTACACTTTACACACCTATATTGAACCTAAATCTATAAAAAAGAAATGCAAGAAAATTTGATGAATTGACTACATTGAACCTAAACTGAAACTATAAGGACAAAATTGAAACTGCAGGGACCAAAGTGAAATAACACCCAAACTATAAGGGTGTAAAGTGTAATTTACCCTAAAAATTAACTTTTTTAAAGCAATTAAAAAAGCTTTTCCTAAAAACTGCCACAATTTTACCTATTTTAAACTTCATCAATATTTCGCAATATATTTATCTATTGATGAAGTTTAAAATCGATAAATATATAAAGTAAATTTTTATGATCGAAAATATATAAGTAATTAATTGCGCTTATATGTGTATATATATACACACACACAAATTAGTGCTTAACAATTCTCGTGTATACATACTGAATCTAATAACAATTTGTTTTAGAAATAAAAAATTGATTAAATCAGTAATGCAAATTTCCCGTAAAAAAAAAAAAAAAAAAAAGTAATGCAATTTAATTTTTTAAAACTTTCACCTTCTTGCCTAATACTTTCCTGCTTTCACTCTTTTACCTCCAAAAGGGAAGAAAAAGCACATGATTTTTTTTATTTATTTTTTAAATATTAACTAAAGAAGAAAATAGACCCATTAAAATTTTCGACAACCTAATTAATTCATCGGTCCTTATTTCACTCTCTCAAATGTTGAATTCATATAACATAAATGAATGGCGTATTGGAATTGATGAAAGTTATCTAACTGCTTTCCATATAAAAGAGTGAATATAATCAATATGAGCACATATTATGGGTTGTATTAGGAAATCAAATATGTTAATAAGAAATTTCTAAATTAGGAAATTTTTATAGAATGTGCCACATGGCAAAAGCAATATCCTTTGTTTTCATATATATATATATATATATATATATATTAGATTAGATTAGATGTATTATCAATATAATTACTAAAATATAACACATATCATCCATTAAAAGTCTGAGTGAACAAAAATGCTCTCCTCCATGAAATGCCAATTTGGAGTTACCATGAATAGTAGGCTCCAAAATATTTGAAGAAATATCTCCAAAACACTATTTATCTATTGTCATCCCTTAAAATTCCACTTATGTTCCAAATTACCACTATTCATCCCCTAAAATTCAAACTATGTCCCAAATCTTATATATTAAATTTTATTTTTTTCAAAATTTTAATTTACAATTAATCTTGTAAACTATTTTGTAAAATTATATCCAAAATTAAAAAAATATTATTGGATAAAATATCTAGTTTTAAAATAATAAAAATTAAACAAATTAGCTTAAATAAAAATTTGTTACAAAATTAAAAAAACATATAAAGTTATGAAGAAAATATATAGATTTTCAGATTTTTTGAATAAAAAAATAGTAATTTGAAAAAATAAATGATAAAATAGAGGAGGGATGGTTGTAGTTCAATTTTTAAAAAAATGTGAAGCCAACTCCTCCAAAAACAAAGCATATACCAAAATGAAAATCAAGACGAAGGTCATGGCTCATGGGTTGGAGATATATATATATATATTTTGCTGAAAGTCATGGGTTGGAGATGCTCCCACCTTCCTCTGAATATATATAGAACCAAAATACACACATATACGTATATGAATATTATAGTGTGTGTATATATATATAACAAACCCAATTGCTTTTAGTTCGATCCCAGAGATTTTCTCCATTTTATGTCAACGTGGCTATCAAAATCTCTCCTTAACATAAACCCAATTCAGTATTCATTCATACACTCATTGAGTTTCAATACCAAAACCAAATTAACAAGCGCCAGGATTTCTATTTAGGAAACGACTTCGGTCCTGTGAGCTCAGTGCTATGTTTATTGTGCAAGACACAGTTTGCGCAATAAAATTGCTTTTGTGCAAGACACAGTTTGCACAATAAAACTGCTATTTGTAAAAGCAATTTTTCAAAATTGAACAATTTTATTGTGCAAACTGTGTCTTGCATAGTACGCACAACACTGTGCTCACAGGACCCAAGTCTTTTCCTTCTATTTAGGGGCTACGATTTAATGGACGTACTTGAAAGATTTGAAAGATCTATACGAGAGTAGAACCTATAAATTTATAGGGGTTCTACGATAGCGCACTCGAGATGAAATTTTTGTAAATCTATTTATTCATATATTCTTTTTGTATACCACCCTTTTTTAGAATAATAGTTGATTGCTTAGTTTTTGTGTCAAACCCGGATCCACTTTAAAAAATAACTAAAATAATTAAATCAAAAGCTAGTATTTCAAAATAATAAAATAATTACACTTGAGCAAAATTGCATTTTTTACATGATTATGACCAAAATTGCATGAACCCCGACGTTATTCTTAATGCGCTTCAATTGACTTTATTCTATTTCTTCAGTTCTTTTACTACTAGTGCTACCTACATATACCAATAACACACGTGGAAGTAAACAATATGACATAAATAATAATTGTTTCAAAAGTACGATGAATAACATGTAATATACACAATTGATATCATCTCACAAATTATCCTCTCCCCCAAAGCATCATATCAGGTTTATCTTGGTAACATAATAAGAGTCACCTCCTCACCTCACCCTTTAACAACCCATATCAAACTTCTCTCAGAGCTATTGGCTATGGGTAGGTAATCATTGCCCGTGTACCCATAAGTTCCATGACATTTAGCTAAAACAATATCTTAACAACAATTTTTTATCATAAATATATGGATTACAAAAGAAAGCACAACATAACTCCAAAAGAGTACAAGTAGAAATAACAAAGGAAATACTTTGGAGATTTAGAGCATACTATACATGTTGGAAAATATGTGCACACAAAAATTGTATATGGTATTTCTACTCCTAAACAGAAGATGAGTATAATGATGCCGATAAGAAACTCATTAAATAAAATGCCATGGCAATGAATTTATTACATTGCGGTTTAGACCCAAATGAATACAATATAATTTCATCTTGCGAATCCGTAAAAGAAATTTGGGATAAACTTGAAGTGATTCATGAGAGAACTAGCCAGGTCAAAAAGTCAAAAATTAATTTGCTTGTTCAATCTTATTAAATGTTTAAAATATTTCCTTTTGAGTCTTTTGGTGACATGTCTACACGGTATACAACTATTATCAATAACTTGAAAAATCTTGGTAAAGTTTATGCTAATGAAGAACTTATAAAGAAAATTCTTAGGGCTTTACCAAAGCAATGGCAACCAAAGGTCACGGCTATCCAAAATGCAAAGGATTTGACAAAGTTGCCAATTGAACAACTCATGGGATCACTCATTACCCATGAAATGAAGTTAGCCATGATTGTCGAAGAAGACAAGAAAAATGAAGTCAAAAGAGGAGATATGGCTTTGAAGTCCTCAAGATCAAAGAAAAAGGGCAAAGATCATGAGAGTGATGACGATAAGGACATGACTTTAATCACCCAAAAATTTGCAAAGTTTCTAAAGAAAGAAAAACGCAAGAAGAAGGCAATGAAGGCCACTCAAAGTTGCTCCGAGAATAAATCGTTGGACAACAACTCAAATAAAGATGAGATTGTCAATCTTTGCCTCATGGAAATATAAAATGGGATAACCTCTACTTTTTACTCTTTAAATGATTCTAATGATTTTAATGAATTTCAAAATAAAACAAAAGTTCAAGAAGGTTATTGCATTTCCATTCCTCCATTGTTGAGTGATCATAAGTACGATCATTGGAAGAGGAGAATAGAAATTTATTTTATATCACTTGACATAAGTCTTTGGAACATTGTCAAAAATAATTTTTCTCCTAAACCAAAGATTGAATGGAATGAATATGATCAAAATAACTTTCTATTGAATCTTAGAGCTATGAAAATTCTATATAATTCCTTGGATGATATTTCATATAGTAGAATTTGTTCATGCTTTAATGCAAATAAAATTTGGTTATGCTTTGAAAATTTTCATAGTCCTATTACCCAATTTTGTGAAGAGGAAAGAGTGTGCCTATTTGCAAATAAAGATGATGAGAATGAAAAAATGACAAAAGAGGCCACTTGGGATGACGATGACTCATGTGACCAAGAAGGTGCACAAGAGAATTTGGTAAACTCTGATCCTACATCTATTGTTGAATCTCCCAACTATAATGAGCTTCAATGTGCTTTTGAGGAGTTACATGAGAAATTAGAGAATTTGGGATCCAAATATATAACTCTTAAAAAGAATTTTTCCAAACTATCAAATGAGTTAAATACTTTGAAATCCTAAAACGAATCTTTAAAGATTGAAAATGAAAAACATATTTTAAGAGCACAAACTTCAAATGAGATTAAAAAAGAAAATTTGGAGTTGAAATAGCAATTTGATGATTTAAAATCTCAAAATAAAATTTTGAGAAAAAAAAGCTTGTTTATATTAATCAATCTTCAAGTAAATCTATTGAAAAAGAAAAGGTTGTATTGAGAAAGGAGGTGGATGATTTGACAAAAACTTTGGCAAAATTCACACGAGGTGAACAAAATTTGAAGATGCTTTTGGAAAAGCAAAAATGTGTTTTTGACAAATCCGATTTGGGATTTAATCACACATACAAGGAAAAGAAATACAAAAGCTTCTTTGTAAATTCCACACCTTCTACTTCAAATTCTCAAAATTCTCACAAGAATTTCTATGTTAAGGAATCAATTTCAAATAAGACCCTCTCCCATATAACTTGTCATTATTGCATGAAAAAGGGGCATGTTAATTATAAATGTTCATTTCAAAAGAAAATGAACATGGAATGGGTTGTGAAGGGATCCTCTCCTACCTCCTTGGCAAATGTTGCATCCAAGAGGCGCTTGGACAATGGTTAATTCTTTTACCTTAAATCTAGTAGGAGTAGGATAGATTAATTTGTTTTGATACGTCTCTTAATTTTGATACGTGCTAATCATGTTTGATTTTTCACGTTATCTTGTTTTGATGTTCATAGATATCCCATCCTCCTAAGGAGATAATGCATATTTTTTTTATCTTAAAATTGATATTTATTCATATATGTATATGTTGAGGGGGAACATACTACTATGTTCACTTTATTTTATTTGGTATCATATTGGTTTTAGTTGGTTTTTTGGTATATTATTACCTCCATGACATGTTTGCTAATCTTGAGGGGGAACCTTTAGTTCAAACCTCCAATCTTTTTGTTGTTGTTAAAAATGGTGAAATTGATAGAGATATTCAATAATTGGGATAATGATATGAGAGAGAATTTTAAAAATAAAGGGAAAATAATAATAGAGATTCTCAGTAAGTTATCATTCTTGGATTCATATTTTGTATAACTTGTTACTTTGAATGATAACATGAAAATTACTCTTATTGTGCTAAAATTGTTACATCTCTATTGCATGTTTTGACATCATCAAAATGGAAGAAATTGTTAGCCTTGAATTTCTTTAAGGCATTATTTTTATTTGTTTTGATGATGACAAACATAATGATAATAGCATGGTCTTATTTGTTATATTCTAATCTATTATCAAGTCATTTCATTGTGCTAATCTCTTGAACTATGCTTTAAATGTTCTAACTTTGTTTAGTTCATGAGATAGCATAGGGTGAAGCCCAAGAGTGATGGAGCTCAACAATGATCAAGCTTGAAGACTTGAAGATCTTTTATCCTTTGTTTGAGTCTTGATTTATTTTGTAAAGCATTTTGATTATCACTCATAAAGGGCTTAAAGGTTTAAAACTTGGATAAATCTCAAAATTGTTTTCCAAAAGAAAAACAATCAACTGGACATTTTCCCAGTCGATTAAACCCTTCATTTTTCAGTCGACCGGACCCCCTTTAAGTCGACTGGTTTCTGCTAGAAAAACATAGGTTCTGCCTCGATGCCTTCAGTCGACCGGGCCTATTTTTAGTCGACTACAAAAGGCATCAGTCGACTGGGCCACGGCTTCAGTCGATTGGATTGTGCAGTTTTTGCATAATGGCTATTTTCTTTCAAGGCCAAATGTAATACCCATACCCAGAAAATGGAAGTAATATTTATTTTTTAGGCATTAATTAGTATAATTAATTGCATGTGATATTTGGGTAAGTTCCAGTTACCCCAATGTGATAAGTGCTTTGATAAGGGCACAATTGGACAGATATGAAATGGGACCCACGCGGGGTCCAGATTCGATAAATTGCATTTAGTTGCATTTATGTGATTAAATGATTAATTGCTTAATTGTTTTCAATATTTTATTACTAGTTATGACCTTTTATGGTGCTAATGTGGATAACCGTGTGAGGACGAATTGGAATATGATTCATAACTAGTAGGCTAATTAGTAACTTCATAAAATATTTGGGACCACTTTTGGGACCCATACGTGACATAGACACATACCCACTTAGATATTTGGTTAATATAAAGTTTAGAGGGTTTCATAATAAGCTTTAGAAAGTAGTGGGGGTGTAAACGTAATTAGGAAAAAAATTAGAATGATATATATCCATGACTTCTTGTCTTCTTCATTAAAAAAAAAAGTAGATAGATACAGTACAGAGAAAGTTTCAACGAGAGAAAAAAAAATGTTCTGTTGACCGTTCCGTCGCCGTAACTTCACCGTACGACCTCTATCTCACGAAACGAAGTCATATTCTGACTCGTGAAGGTAAGGGGATTATTTCTAAGTCTTTCTTTTTCAATTTTGGTAATATTTTTCCGCGACCCATTTTAAGGGGTGATACATATATGTGATATGTATATGTAGGAATATCATTGGGAGTATCTAGAGCTAGTTTTGCGAAGGAGGTTGGGATTTCTAGGCTTATCTGGGACTTGTTCGTGAGGTGAGTGTCCTAATCCCAAAATTAGATGTTTAATGTCTTTTAATTGTTATTAAATGCTTAGAATGCTTAATTTATGATTAAGTATAAAAGCATGTGATAATTTATTATTTAACATGTCTAAAATGCTAAAATTGTCATGTTGACTTGTTGAGTTGCTTATGTGCTTATTTGGGTCAAAGTGTGTTAATTGATAATTACCATTATTTAGCCCGTATATAAGGGACGCCCATTCCTCAGAGAAAATGGGGATGATGATGGTCCTCAGAGAAAAGGGGACGGTCGTGACGACCACAACGAATTGACTTTGGTCACTTGAGAGTGTGTGATATCGCTTTTATAGCGACGATAAAGTGAGAAAGGCCCATAATCAGGGGTCCAATACGATGGTGATTGATTACTTGACACGCCTGCGACCATATATTGATGTGAATATTTAATTGGTGTTATGAATCATTAAATACTCCAAGTGCATGATTAGTACCACGTACTCACTAAGCGAAAGCTTAATCAATTTTTGTGACTAATGACCACGCAGGTTCGGACGAACATCACAGTGAGAAGCGTTAAACTGTGGGGGTTTCTGGGATGGCTCGAGATTACTGTTTCTTTTTTTTTTTTTTTTTGTAATATGTTTATATATAAATGAGTTTAGATGAGTAGTTATATTCCTAGTGTTTGAATTTTGGAGATAAGTTTATGTTTTAGTTTTTATTAAATCCTTGTAATATGAGTTGTGGATTGAAATTTAAAAAGTATTTTCCAAGTGTTATGGTATTTTAATTTCTTGTTTAACAGGGGGAAATGGTGCTGTAATAGGGGAAACTCTGTCCAAGTACCATTCAATAGTTTTAAAACTTTATTTTATTTCTTTTTATTATTTTATTTGATAAAAAAAATTTATTTTACCCCTGGTATTTCACTTTAAAATGTTATTTTTGGAACGTTAAAAATGATTGTTTGGTTTGTTAGCTTTGTTACACATGTCCTAGCCCGCGGGGGCGGGTTGGGTTGTGACACCAAATATTTACCATTTTGTCACTAACGGCTATAATCTTTCTTGGCCTATAAATATATATTTTCCGAAACCTTTTAATGTTGATGAATCCATTGGAAAACATCTATTTGAATCATACAATTTATTGATTTTTAATCATTCACATTTGAACCATAGTTGTGTGAGTTTATCAATTTGCTATAGTTCTTGATTTGTATTATCTACTCACTAAGGAGTTGTTGTGTGTGTTATTATTGTATCCATCCACTCTAGAGAGAGAGAGTTCAATTTGTATTTCAATTATTTGTAGAGAGTGAGGGTTAGTAACCCTTGATTGCAAAGAAGAGGTGCTCTTCTTTGGGAGAGTTGAAGACTCGTGTAAAGGTTTGATCTACACCCGTGAAGTAGGTCATTTTAAAGGAATCCTCAAGAGGTGTTCTTGAGGGGTGGACGTAGGCCGCAGTGTGCGGATTGCCGAACCACTTGAAAACTCGGTTTGCAAGTGTCTCTTCCCTTCTCTCTTTACTTTATTGTTTGTGATTGTGTTTAATTTGCTATTAAGTTTTTAGAAGGTTAATTTTTCGCTAAAACCTTATTCACCCCCCCCCCCCCTCCCCCTCTCTAAGGTTTCCACATTTGGGCCAACCCCCTCTCTAAGGTTTCCACATTTGGGCCAACAATTGGTACCAGAGCTTCGGCTCTTCTATTTTCGAAAGTTTTTGAAAATTTTGAGTTAAGATCCAAATGGAAACCATCACTTCTCGCATTTCTTATAGTGAGGGTCAATCAGCACATAGACCATCTTGTTTTAATGGATTAAATTATGCTTATTAGAAAAATAAAATGAGAATCTATATGATTTCTCAAGATTTTGATTTATGGCAAATTGTTGTCCAAGGGCCTCATCTTCCTACAAAAATTGTAAATTGTATTTCTATTCCTAAAACGGAAAACTCATTAAATTAAATGTCATGACAATGAATTTATTATATTGTGGTTTAGACCCAGATGAATACAATAGAATTTCATTTTGCGAATCCGCAAAAGAAATTTGGGATAATCTTGAAGTAACTCATGACGGAACTAGCCAAGTCAAAAAGTCAAAAATTAATTTGCTTGTTCAATCTTATGAAATGTTTAAAATGTTGCCTTTTGAGTCTTGTGGTGACATATCTACACGGTTTACAACTATCATCAATAGCTTGAAAGATCTTGGTAAAGTTTATGCTAATAAATAAATTATTAAGAAAATTCTTAGGGTTTTACCAAAGCAATGGCAACCGAAGGTCACGGCTATCCAGGATGCAAAGGATTTGACAAAGTTATCAATTGAACAACTCGTGGGATCACTCATTACCCATGATTGGAGTTAGCCATGCTTGTCGAAGAAGACAAGAAAAATGAAGTCAAAAGAGGAGATATGGCCTTGAAGTCCTCAAGCTCAAAGAAAAATGGCAAAGATGATGAGAGTGATGACGATAAGGACATAGCTTTAATCACCCAAAAATTTGCAAAGTTTCTGTCACACCCGTTCCAGAAATTTTATGATTTTGAAAATGCATCCTTTGAGATTTTGAATTATTAATGTTATTAATAATTTGAGTTGAGGTTGATTGTGAGTCAACGGTAAGGTGTCAGTGAGGACACGGGAACATGGTAGTTCATATGGCATGAGCATGAGTAAATGGCATTTATATGATTTAAATGTTATTTGACTTATATGGTATTTTGTGAATAGTGAATTATACCTGTGTAGTATAATTTCTAGTATTTTCGATATTGGTTGTTAACATTTTGAGAACTGTGGTGAGAACGTGAGTGATACGTTAATTAAAAAGTTAGGTTGTGTAGAGATTCCACAGAATATAATTTTCGGATGTTATTTTTTTTGGACCAAACGAAACCTAGTCGAAAACTTTTGGAATTTTTAGTTTTCACTCGTAAAGGCATAAAATGGAGATGTACGAAGTTTCGGGAGTTAATTAGAAGTTTGAGGAACTCGTGGGGAGGTAAACGCAATTCCCGGAGAGTTTTTTTCTATAAATAGGTGGGGGATGAGATTTCACTCTCATCCAAAACTCACAAATATCTAGAGAGAGGAGAGAGAAAGGAGATTTGGTTGCCACGAGCTTGCCGGCGACATACGACGACCTTCCGTCCGTCAGATTTTCTCCAGATTCAAGATTTGAACTCGTGGAGGTAAGACCTACGTTTTGATACTACTTAGGCCGTGTTTGGCCAATTTTTGTAAAAATCTTAATTCTAGACTTTTGGGAAAAACAGGTATAAACTTGTAGGAATTTTCTCAAATTCGAAATCCGACGATTATTTAGCCTCCTAGTCGATCCTTCAAAGTTTGGGGGAAATCGCACGAGGTATGAAGTTCTAACTTATGAAATATAGAGGAATACATGTTTTATATTTCGACGACGAAATTGAGATCCGGGCGAAATCCATGTGTTAATTGTAGGCCCGTTAATTATGCACGCGCTAATTTGTGAAAAGCATGTCTAAATTTACGCGAGCACGTTGAGTTGTCTATGTGGGTCAAAGGGGAGTCTTATACAAATTCATGCCGGAGTAAGCTTCTCGATGTTTGAGAATTTTAGTAGCGACGGCTACTGTGTGCATGGTTGTAGGCTTGGACTTGCCATGGCACTTGTGGGATGTAATGGTTGTAGGCTTGGACTTGCCATTGACATCGCGGTTTAAGGCTTGGACTTGCCGCTACCGGATGAATGCGTATTTTCCTCCCTAGAGACTATTGATATGATTTATGAGATTAAAGCATGTTTTGTCATATATTGCATATGTTAGACTTGTACGCTCAGCATATAGCTGAGCAGTGGAGATGTACTCCATTGCAGGTAAGAGGAAAGACAAGAAGAATCGTGAGGAGTGAGGCCGAGGAACACCGGGGAACCACAATTGTATATGCTTTTGTTTTAATCCTAAAACTTGTGTAAGGATTGGGAATTCGTAAAATGTTGTAATAGATCTTTGGATTAGTTCCTTGGTATTGTAATCTTATAATTGAACGTCTGTAGTTATGTTTTGAATGTTGAAAATCAGTTATGGTTGTGATTGTGGTTGGTGTGGAGAAGTATGAGTTGTTAATATTTCATTTCAGGCTGCCCAGCAGGGGAGCAGTCGACTGGACCCAGGATCAGTCGATTGGATCTCGTGTGATTGAGACACTGAAAGTGAATAGTAAGAGAAGTAGTCGACTGGACCTTGCATCAGTCGACTGAGACACTGTTGGTTTTGGCTACTGCTTTTAATAATGGCAAAACCAGTCGACTGGACCTCCAGATCAGTCGACTGGGGACTTTGATCAGTCGACTGAGCAGTCGAATGGGTTCCCTGATCAGTCGACTGAACCTCTGTTTTCAAAACTGAGTATTTTGGATGTGTTTCTAATTGGCCAAAACTTTTTATAACTCTGATTTCAATGTATTTTACAAACTCAGAGGGTAATGTTCCCTAAGTTTTAAATACCCAGGGATGTTTTAAAGTTCTTTCCGCTGCGTATTGTTATATGATGTTTGGATGAGCCTGGATGGCGTGCCACGTGTCCTATTTTCGCGCGTAGCGGGATGGGTCGTGACAGTTTCTAAAGAAAGAAAAACGCAAGAAGAAGGCAATGAAGGCCACTCAAAGTTACTCTGAGAGTGAATCGTCGGACGACAACTCAAATGAAGATGAGATTGTCAATCTTTGCCTCATGGCAATAGAAAATGGGGTAACCTCTACTTCTTACTCTTTAAATGATTCTAATGATTTTATTGAATTTCAAAATAAAACAAAAGTTCAAGAAGGTTATTGCATTTCCATTCTTCCATTGTTGAGTGATCATAAGTATGATCATTGAAAGAGGAGAATAGAAATTTATTTTATATCACTTGACATAAATCTTTGGAACATTGTCAAAAATGATTTTTCTCCTAAACCAAAGATTGAATGGAATGAATGTGGTCAAAATAACTTTCTATTGAATCTTAGAGCTATGAAAATTCTATATAATTCTTTGGATGATATTTCATATAGTAGAATTCGTTCATGCTCTAATGCAAATAAAATTTGGTTATGCTTAGAAAATTTTCATAGTACTACTAATCAAATTTGTGAAGAGGAAAAAGTGTGCCTATTTGTAAATAAAGATGATGAGAATGAAAAAAATTACAAAAGAGGCCACTTGGGATGAGGATGAATCATGTAACCAAGAAGGTGCATAAGAGAATTTTGTAAACTCTAATCGTACATCTATTGTTGAATCTCCCAACTATAATGAGCTTCAATGTGCTTTTGAGGAGTTACATGAAAAATTAGAGAATTTGGGATCCAAATATATAACTCTTAAAAATAATTTTTCCAAACTTTCAAATGAGTTAAATATTTTGAAATCCCAAAATGAATCTTCGAATATTGACCAGCGACGAATAATTGTCATTTATAGTCCTAAAGTTACGCTTTGTTAGCCCATTTCATTTAGTTATTAGTTGTTTGTTAATAAGTATTCAAAAATTTGTAGGTTTTTTAGCTTTAACTTTAAAATGCACTAAAATTCAATGATTAGTGACTTTGGAAGTCATTCTGGGCTCAAACGGTGATTTCGGTGAAAGCTGAACATAGTAGAAGCCTCGGTAAATTGCATTTTTGGCAAGGAATACTTTGGATTTTAGAAATTTCTCCAGAGATATAAAATGTAGATTTTCGAGTTATAGACGCGTGGCCGTAAACGGCAAGTCAATCCAAGTTCCAAGCAAAACGTTATCACAATTCTACGATCGGTGCGCATTGTAGTGAAAACTACCTCGCACGAGTGGGTCGCGCGAGCGACCTATAAAAAAATCAAGAAACGCGTATTTTGTCAAATTAGAGCACCCGGCAAAGGTGGTTTGCACATATAACATCTAAAACGTAAAAATAGCAGTTTTAGTGCGATTTGGCATAGGAAAGCTTCCTAAATCCTTCCAAAATCTATATAAATCCCATTCTAAATCAAATTTAAGGTTACACACCTTTACACACAACATTATACACAAAAAAAACTTCAGCCATTGAAGAGAGGAAAGCAAGGAGAAGAAGAAAAAGACCAAGGATTTCCATGGCCTCCTCCATCAACCTCTTGCCAATCCTTGATTCCATGGCCGCTTAAACCAAGATCTAGGATTTCAATGAAACCCTAGCCAAGTAATAGAGTGTATTTTATGCTTTTCTTTTAGTTTTATTATGTATGGATGATGAATGCATGTTCAGAGGATTTTTTTTATAATAAAATCGAACTTCTATTGATTAAATCATTGCTTTCAAAGTTTATTCTTGTCTTAAATCTATTTTGAATGTGATGTACTCAATGATCTATATTTGTTGTGCTTCTATGGATTATTTACATGTAATAGTGCTTAACTGAATTGTGAGATCAAGTAGCCAAATAGTTCATACCTAGGAAAGACGGATTGTGTCACAACCCTAATTTAGTGTGAGA
Source organism: Hydrangea macrophylla (assembly GCA_033977485.1). Taxonomy (NCBI): domain Eukaryota; kingdom Viridiplantae; phylum Streptophyta; class Magnoliopsida; order Cornales; family Hydrangeaceae; genus Hydrangea; species Hydrangea macrophylla. The sequence continues at coordinate 84,049,884 of CM066983.1, forward strand.
CAATCCGTGCCAACCGAAAATGAATTATGTTGTTGCTTGAATCGTAGTTATCTTCTTGACGGAGGAATTGGGCTTGTAGCTACAATTTCCCATTATCATCCAACGTAATAAGCTAATTGAATTCATAAATACCCTTATTATGAAGCTAGTGATGGATATGCAATCCTAGGTTCACTCTAAATATCGTTTAAAATAACTTTTAATTGCTTCCATAGTTTAGATTTATTTTAATTGTTCTTAGTTTAATTAAAATCAAAATCAAGATCCGTTTTTCATAATTAACTAGGTTTTGGTTTCAAAATTAAAGTGCTTTAGTAATTCAATCTATGTGGGTTCGACCTTTACTTCTACACTACAAATCCTTAGAAAGTAAAGCATACTTTTATATCTTGATTCTGACAAGATCAATTTTCGGTGTCATTGCCGGGGTTGCAAATTACCACCTTTAGTTTTAGAATCTTAGTTTAGTTAATTAGTAAATATTAGATTAGGTTTTCTTTTTCTTATTTTTTTGTTTTTGTTTTGAGTCACTAACTTTTTCTTTTATCTTGTAGTTTCTCGAGTTATCAAATTCTAGCGTTTCAGAGTGGAAGAGCTTTGCACATCAAAGGAGCTTACGCGAATCAAAGAAAAAAGTAATATTCAAGTAAATTGCTTATTTTAAAATTCTCTTCAAACCATTGTAAGTCAGCGCGCTGAGATGCATTATTTGCATTAGTTTATAGGTGATTTACACGTGCATTAGCTACGAAACCCGGGGCACTGGGCTTTGACACGAATCACTGCATTACAGGATAACTTTCATGCATCATAGTAGTTGTGTGCTTGTTATCTTATTTGTGTAGTTGCTTTTCGTATTTGTTTGAGTCAGTCTTTCTCTTAATGTCATTTTCTTTAGTTTATATTTGGTACGCGTTCAAGTAAACCCGAATGACATTCTTTCGATCTTGAATGTGAACGTACCCTTAGAGTCCTTAAGTCTTCAACCCAAGCTTCTAGAGCTCGGTTAACTTTGAAACCATAGTCGTTATTTCTGGCCAAAATTCAAAGCACACTTAAACGTTTAAGAAAAACTCGAATTATTAACATCAAACCTATTCCAATGACAGACATTGGAAACAACGGAAATAATGAAAATAATCCTAATGTACCTCTGCTTCCTCCGCTTAAAGATTATTTCATTCCTACGGCCTATATGCCACAGGCAAGTATCGAATTACCAGAGGTGACGACATCTCACTTTGAGATAAAGTCATCTACCATCGTGCTACTCCCTTCATTCCATGGCCGTATTAAAGAAGATCCTTATTAGCATTTAGGGGATTCCAAGATATATGCTCCACATTAAAAATCCAACACCTAACTGATGATGAATTATAATTGCGACTCTTCGCATTCTCTTTAAAAGATAAAGCTAAGTATTGGCTCCAATCTCTTGACCCAAACACTATTAAAACATGGAAAGCTTTACACACCGCATTTTTACAAAAGTTTTTCTCTATCACAAGAACTAATCAGATAAGAAAATCTATAACGAACTTTGCGATGCAAGATGGGGAAACGCTCTATGACACTTGGGAATAATTTAAAGAATTATTACGCTCTTGCCCACATCATCAAGTTCCTGAGTGGCAATTGGTACAGATCTTCTACGAGGGACTTGTTCCCTCCCTTCATAGTACCGTCGATGTCGTTTGTGCGAGTACCCTCCTACACAAAAGCGCTGACGAGGCATGGAAAGTTTTTGAAACATTAAGGGAAAATTCGATGCACCAAGCCGTGTCGGTACGTCCTGAGGGGTGTCTTCCACCTAAACCTAAGCGAGAGGAGCATTTCGAGTCAAAAAATTCAATTGAATTACAAGAACTATCTAAAAAACTTGGCCGATTAATGACAATGAACCAACCGTCGGACTTACCATCTTATGAAATTTGTCAAATATGTTCTGAATCTTCACATTCCACACTTGCATGCCCATCCGCATCTCAATTTCTGGAATTCGTGGAGCAACACATGCACTTTATTCAACAATTCCCACGAAATAGTTATAATCCTATGACAACTAATGTTCCTAATACGTTTCGACCCCAATTTCAACAAAGTCAATAACAACACCCCCTATTAATCCTAACCCTCCAAGGGATAACGCTTTTGAGGCAAAGGTGTTGGCGTCCCTTAAGACTATTGAGACGCAAGTGCAAGCACAAGCACAAATAGTGCACTCTCACACACAATCCATTGCGAAGCTTGAGTCCCAAATGGGTCAAATAGCTAATGCGATGAGTTGTAGAAATGAGGGTAAGTTGCCTAGTCAACCTATTCAAAACCCTGAGGGACAATTTGAGAATGGGGGTTCGAGTGAGCAAGTAAACGCTGTTTCAACTAGGATGACTATTCGGGAAGAAGAAGTTGTTCAAATTCCAAATGAGAGTGAGAAAAATTTAAACATTAATTTAAATCATGAGAAGGGTGAGGGCACGAATCGAATTAAAAAAGACAATGAACCGGTCCCGACAGATTATGTTCTGAAACTACCCTTTCCACCAAACGTCGACGAACTGTCACATATAAAAAAAAAAGGGTCAAAAACTGAAGATATTCTCGAGGTATTTAAACAAGTGAAAATTAATATCCCATTCCTCGATGCAATTAAACAAATTCCCGCTTACACTAAATGTCTAAAAGACCTATGCACTCAAAAGCGCAAGTTGCACAGTCATACTCCGAAAAAGGTCTTCCTCACCGAAAACATAAGTTCGATCTTCCAACACGTTCCTTTGAAGTATAAGGATCCCGATACATCAACGATTTCATGTATCATAGGTGACACTGTCATTTATCGAGCTTAGGGGCGAGTATTAATCTCTTACCTTACACCATCTACAAACAACTAAGTTTGGGTAAACTTAAACCCACGGCCGCTACCATACAATTAGCGGATCGTTCTGTTAAAATCCCTAGAGGAATCGTTGAAGATGTCATAGTAAAGGTTGATAAATGTTACTACTACCATCGATTTCATGGTCCTTGACACCGAACCTGTGCTAGATGCTAGGAGACACACTCCTGTCATTCTTGGTCGTCCATTCTTAGCCACGGCTAGCGCTCGTGTCAACTGTTGAACAGGGGTAATGAAAGTGTCGTTTGGGAACATGAACCTTAAATTAAATATTTTTAATGTTTTTAATGTTATTGATCAACCACCCAATGACGATGATTATCTTTGTATCGTGGATAGTGAGGTTAGACAAACTATTGAACTTGATAAAGAAATGAATGTGAGTAAAGAAAACAATACAGTGAGTAGTGAGCGGACGAATTTGAATAACCCAGATCCTAATGATGAATTTACTCGAAAGGTGAGAAATTGATTTGAACATAATCAGGGAGAACCATCGATCGAGTTAACAAATAATGACATTATTCCTGCTTTCCATCGAAGTTTCCCTAGTGTCTTCAAGGGTACAAAGTTTGAGTTACGGCCTCCATAAGTCTTGAGCTAGAACGGTCTAGCTGAAGACGAAAAAGACAGCGCTTCTTGAGAGGCAACCCAAGCTCTATTTCGTCCATTTCTCTTATTTTTGAGCATTTTTGGGTTGTTTTGGTCAGTTTTTAAGTTTTCTGGATAGGTTTGGGGGTCAGAGTCAGTATACTTTAAACTTATACACATAAAACAAGTGAAAAAAGATAAAATAAAAAAAAAAAACCAAGTCGCGCGCGCGACCTGCTTGCGCGAGATTTTACCTTAGGAATAATTTTTCAAATTTTTTTATATAAAGCCTCAGATTCATATCGCGCCACAAATCGTGCGTGCGAGGGGTATTCGCTCGCGTGAGCCTTTGACTTAGAATTTTTTTTTCTCATGAAACATAAAAGCAGCCTCACATCTACCTCGTGGAGAGACTCGCGCTCGCGAAGGTCGCACGCCTGGCCCGCTCGCGCGAGGGGGAAGTTTTTATGTTTTTCTCTTTTTTTCTTTTCTTCTCACTCCCAACCCTTACGTATATGTTTTTTCTTTTCTGTTTACTCTCTTAGGCCCCTTTTAGATCGAGTACTTATTTGTTTGTTACTTTTGTCTATTTCGTTTCTTTTTGTTTGTTTTGTTTCTTTTTTACTATATTAAGTTTTGTTTTTGTTTTTGTTTTTATGTTTGATCTTTTGCATTACATATTTAGTCTTACATTAGCTAGTGTTATTTGCATATTTTTTGTTTTCTTGTTCTTATAAGTATTGACCAGTGAATTAGTGGCTCCATTTGGAGCAATTGAACTTTTATCGCCATATTATAATACGTTCACCTGGTTTGTGATTGTCGAGATTGAGGTAATGTCTTTCCTTCCTTACGTACTCTCCTCTCTTTTGTTTTATTGTTTCATTAGGGACAATGAAAGGTTTAGGTTTGGGGGTATGCACATTATTAAGCACCAATTTTTCAAAAAAAATCTTTCGATACTTGTGCTTAAATAAACGATATTACCGATATTTTTGTAATCTCGATTCGATACTTCTTGTTATGTAACTTGGATTGTTATAGAGTGGTCAACAAGGAAATATATGGTTAAGCACTTGCTAAAGTCATGATGCAACATTTAGGATATGAATTGTTCGAATCGTAATTTTATATCATAAATTTGCATACAAACACATCACTATACGTAGTCGCTTAGATACATGTTGGATGTGACCTATAATATGATTCGAAATTTCTAGATAATGCATAGTGTGGAGACTAAACCTGGTGAGCTTTTGAGCCTATCTTTTCTTTTTAGAGGGTTACAAATACATTTTGTATTTATCGAATTTCATTTGAAGTAGCGCATTAACTCGTTGTTATAGTCTCATTATTCTTATTTTGGTTGATAGTCAAGTTAAAATATTTGCTACCATGCTAAATAATCTTCCCACTACACCAAAACAGCGAAATTGTCACCCTTTTTTTCGCTAGCTTTTTCACTGTCCAGAGCAGTGACAAAATTGTCACTGTCCTAGACAATGACAGGGTGGAATTGTTGACAAAAGTAATATATTGTCACTGCCTATTACAGTGACAAACATGTCCTAAATGAAATATTTTCACCCCAAAAAAAATAACCCCAATATTTGGTTTCCCCCCATCCTTTCATTTCCCTCACTTCACACCAATACAGACAGAGGTTCAGCTGAAAAAATAACCCCAATATTATCTCTCCCTCTCTTCCTCATATTTGGTTTCCCACTAATTTCTTTCGCGGCCGCCTCCACCCTCCACCCGACTCCACCTTCTCCAACCCCTCTAGCTTTGCTCCTCCTCTACCACTCCCTGAACAAACCCTAATGGCTAAGAACTCCGACCAAGCCTCCACGCTATCGTCTCCACGCTGCCGCTGCCTCCATGCCGCTGTTGACGAGTTGAGGTAATGGTTTTGATTTCTTCATCTCTCTCTCTCTCTTTAAATCTATACATTCACTGTTCTTTCCTCTTCTCTATAACCCTAAAAACCCTAGATCCAAACCTCTTTCTTCTGTTATTGAAACTTTTTCCCCCAATATCAAACCCTACAGCTTCAAAAACTCACAAGTTGTGGTGGTGCTGTTGTAGGAGGAGGTGGTGGTTGGTGGCCGGTGGTGAGTGGAAGGGAGGGGCCAAGAGGTGGTCTTCTCTCTCTCTCTCTCTCTCTCTCTCTCTCTCTCTCTCTCTCTCCTGAAGACTGTAATAGATCTGAGGTAACAGATCCTTACCATTTCAACCAAAGATATTTCATGTTTGATCTTTCCTTATGTTTAGTTTCTTAATTTCTTCCTTTGATATTTGTAGATCTCTTGCACATCCAATCGATGGTAAAAAAAAGAGAGTTTTTGCAGTTTCTTTTATTTAAAGAGTAAGTGTTTTCTTTTTTGTTTTTGTTTCATTGAGTTTTTAGTTATTTGTTTTCTTTTTGTTCATGTCCAGATTGTTTCTTTTGACCAGGTTTTCCAAAAGGTGTAATATTTAGTTACAGACTTACAGTCATAGTTTTACTACATCAGGTTTGCCATAGACACTCTTTCGTTTATTTTAGCCTTTTATTACAGTCATAGTTTGGTTATTTATACTCTTTGAGAAATTTTGCTTGTGTTTGGTTACAATTGGTTTCTTCTTCCTCAATATATATATATATATATATAGTTTGTTTTTGTATCTACTTCTCCGTTGAATCTAATCATCCTTTGAATTTAATTTATTTCCACTTTTCTTTTATTTATCTCAGTATATTATTGAGTATTTGATTTTTGATGCCTTGGCCCTTTCCCTTTGCTTTATTTTCATTTTGGCTGCACTTGCTTCACAACAGAGTTTTAATTTGTGCACTTCTTTTGGGTTTGCAGTTAAGATGCTCAGTTTTTTTTATAAAGAAACGAAAATGAATTGGGTCAAAAAGTGATTGATGTTGCAATTTAGAACTTTGAATTGCTATGCTTTTGCTTGGGTGGCAATTGGTTTGACTAGGCTACTTTGTAAGGAGTTTCTTAACATCCCACAAATTTTAGGTTGTTGAATTGAGGCCAATTCCATTGGTCTTGGGGGTTTGGTCTTGATCCTATGACAGCTTGTTATAGGATCCAAATATATTTCCTGTATATCAATAAAGTACTGTTCTAAAAAAAAAAACAATTGGGTGACACTTGACAATTGGGATGCTAATTTGTAATTAGTGGATAGGATGCTAATTATAGCTTGAATTGGGTTGAATTGGAATGCTATTTTGGTTTTTTTTTTATCACCCCTCACTCTTATTCTGTTTTTAACATCAAAACCTGTAACTTAAAGCTATTGAAACAACTTCTCCTAAAAAAAAAAGCTATTGAAACAACCACCACTGAAGCAACTCTTTCATGTGTATCTTTCTTTTCTTTTTTGTATGATTTTGTTATGACTATTTCTGTCAGATTGAAGCTGAAGCAAATGTTGTTTAAGTTGTTGTTGAGATTGTCTGTCCATTGATAATTGTCTTATATAGGGTGGTTTTGACTTGAACCGACGTGCTTCTTGGATGCTGGCAGGTTACTTCTTCAAACTTGGGTTTTGTATTTACTCTCTGTTTGTTTCTCTGTGAATTTGCAGCTGAATTTGTGCACACACACACATACACACACATATATATATGTGTGTATATTTATATGTATAAAGAGGTAAATGGTGAGTAGCTTAGGTGAATTATATTGCTGCTTTTGTTTGGGAGTGAAAACTGCCAATGTAAGCAAATGCAAAAATAAGATATAAATGAAAAAGTTTGCGAATTTGTTTCATTTGAGTAGTTGGTAGTTGCACGTTGGTTACAATGCTTCCCATGTAGTAAAATTGAGTTGATCTTAAAGCTTAGACCAACTTTTTAAAGCTTCTTTGAAAATGCAAATGGCATATGTTATTCACACTGTTCCCTTTTGTAATCACTATTTTTGATGTGCCACTAGCTCTCTCATTTAAGACTGAAATTAACTGAGCCGAGTTGAGCTACTATCTAGGCTTGGCTTGCTAGGATTTGGGTATGTTTATATTTGTCTAAGACTTGTAAAAAGGTTTCTGCTTCTAGTTCATAGTTTCAAACTCGGTTTTGTTGAATGGAGCTGCTCATTATGTGTTTTGCTTGCCTTGCATAACGTCTCATCTCTTTCTGAACGTCAACTGATCAGTGGCCTTTTCATACTTCACGATGCCCTTAAATGGTGGTAATTCAGACAATCCTTATTGCCACTATATTCATGTATAAAGTGAATAGTTGAAAACAAAGATTTTATTATTTATGAATACACCCAAATTAAGTAGTTTGGCATGAAAACCAATAATCCTTTACCACTACTCTTATTTTACCTATATGATGATAGTCCTGAACTCATGGATTCAAAGAAATCTAAATGTCAAATAGAAAGCTATGTTCGATTAGTTGCTTTGTGACTCTTATAACTTATTAATGTACAGAAAAACATTGTGAAAAATGCTTCTGAATTGTGGTGTTAAGATAGTCGTAGTCGCGTAACACTTGTGAGCCATTGTATTTTACATGGTCCATATCTTTGATACATCAAGTTTTAAAATTGTGGTTTCTTCTTTACTGAAATTCCTCTAAAGGTACAATTTTTTTTAAAAATTTTCGTTGATACATCAAGTTTTAAATTTGTTTTATAGTTAAAGATTGGTAGATTCAGTAAGTACATTTCAAAGGTGTGTTGTTTTAATTGAACCGAGTTGGTGTACATTTAAATCCTAGTTGGAGTTGTAGAGAGAGACGTGGAGGTTCAAGAATTTCAATGAAGGACTAGGCAACATGTATCTTAGTAAAAAAGAGGAATGAGAAATCTTATACTTAGTGAAGTGAGATTAATAAATTAAATGAATTAAAATGAATTAATCTCTATTCCCAAAAAAAGAGATTAATAAATTTAAATGAAAAATCTGGATATGTTAGGAGATCACAGAGTGTCTTGATGCAACCTTGGTTTTCCAACCTGCAAGGACAATAGATCACAGAGTGTCGAGCAGTGGGAGGGCCACCAGTGCACAGAGGGGTTGTTCCGGAAGCGGCTTTGGGGCTGCACTTTTGGAGAAGACTACAAAAGGTATCAATTTGTTTATAAGATTTTGCTTTTAGTTTGATATATGTTGTTGTAATTGTATTGTATATTTGTTCTCTTAAGTTCTCTTAAGTGTTAGTTTTAAGAAGCTCAATTGAGGTGGTGATAAAATGTGTACTTTGACATAGATTTCTGTCAAAAAGGCGATAAAATGTGTACTTCAAATTCTCAATTGCAAATACTAAGCAATGTTTGTACACAAAACCAAACAAAATGAAAATAAAAATAAAAATAAAGATTTTGTTTTATGCTTGTTATCAATATTTTACTCTCTTGATCTTCAACTTGACTAGGATTTCATGTTGCCCCAACATTTCAACATAATTTCGGACAGAACAATCAATATTTTTCGGGTTAGTGATGGTTGTGACATGTTAGAATTATGTTGGATATCGGGATGACAGTAATAGATGCGAGAAAGATAGGCCCAGTAGCACAGCACAGCACAGCACACACATGCATAGCACATGCATACAGCATGCGTGCACAGCAGCACTGCACACGATGCGCAGCACAGCATACGTGCACAGCACAGCACGCGTACAGCAGTACAGCACAGCACAGCACGCGCACACGCACAGCACGCGCACTCAATTTCTCGTATGTGTTGTTTTATGTGTGGCCTTTGTTTTATTTGTAGTCTAGAAGTTTATTCTTTTGCATTTTTTGTTTTCAGCTCATTTGACATGGCAATATCCAATTTATTACTACCTCCGTCCCATTTTATGTGTCCCTTTTTGGGAATCCAACTATTTAAGGGGACAAAAGGAATCTACACCTACTTTCCACAATTACCCATAATCATTGCACTTTCTTTTTTGTTTTGTTTTGGTATTGGTTGTAAGAAAGGGCAATTTAGGAAACTAAGTAAAATTTATATACTAATTTAGGAAAGTGGACAACAATTTTGGGACATACCAAATAGAAAGGGGGACACATAAAATGGGACGGAGGGAGTGTTATTTTTTCTTTCAAATTAGATATGTTATTTAAACTACGACATCTTTGAGAGAATTTTGAGTAGGAATAGCAGTTGTTGAGAAAATATGAACCTAGATTGAAACTTGTAGAAAATAACAACACTAAGAATTTTGAGTAGGAATAACAATTTTCTTTCTTGGTACGTGATATTTGTTTTGCCACTTGTAGAGATAGTTTCTTGTAGCTCTTGCTTGTTGCTATGCTTAGTGTTGTTTATTGGAGAAATTTCTCTGAGTATCAAACCGATTCAAAAATGATATGCTTGTTGATATGCTTAGTGTTGGTAACCTTTCATTGCAATATGGACTAGCAAAGACACTAGCACACGTGCACAGCAGCAGCACTGCACACGACGCACAGCACAGCAGCAGCACAGCACGTGCAGCACAACGTGCACAGTAGTACAGCACAGCCCATGTGCACAGCACACGTGCACAGCAGTACAACAGAGCCCATCACGCGCACAGCAGTCCACGTGCACAGCAGCCCACGTTTGAATCACACGTACAAAGCAGCACAGTATGCGCACAACAGCCCACGTGCAGCCCATGTTCACGTCCCTAATCTCTTAACTTTTTTAATTGTTGTATGTGGGTATGGTTAGAAACTAGAAATTTCATTTTATTGCCCCCTAATCTGTGTTGTTAGTGTTTTTTGATTTCCTCAATGCTTAAACAACATTAAGATAATTAATTTTTTTTTTCAAACATAGGACTCAAGAAAAGACGAAGAGAACTGAGTCATAGTTTTGAAGAATATCCAAGTAAACTCAACATTTATGCACTGCATATGCTTCAGATTCTTAGTGATTGTTGAACTGTTTGCAAACTATTTTATTTATACAACTACGTACTCTTCCTTTCAGGTATGACTCCAGAAACTCAAACAACATGTCAGCAACGAAGTTATATTGGGTATTTGGTTTTTAATTTTTAATCTCATTGACTACTCCATTTTGCACATGAATATTTGTCAATTTTGTACTACTAAAGATTGCCATAGCCTAATTAGGAGTTAGGAGTCCATGTGATACGGAAACAACATAGCTTGACTTAAATTAAGAGTATACACCACACTATAGTCGTGCATGTAAGTTTTGATACAATTTAAAGCTCATTAACATATAAACTATATGTGCTATGAGCTTGTTAACTTAAAGCTAGCATAAAATTCAGACTAACTGTGAAAACATACCTTTCCTGTTTGATTGGTCTCTATCTCCGTCTTACATGGGAACATCCCCAATTGTTAGATAGAGAATTTTAGATCTTTGAATTGTGATATGATTGCTCTCTTTCATGTTTCTTGTGCTTAATTTATTTCGTGCACACATCACACTGTTGATTCTACTGGGTTGCATTTGACACTTTATATGTTTACATTCTTGATTAAAAATTTTCTTTTCCGATGACAGGAGCAGATAATATATTTGCATCAGAAGAAGCTGAAGAAGCAATTTTCATTTTTTTTCCTTTTTTATATGGTACAGGTTGTAAGAAAAGACGACCAATGGCTAATGGATTCTTTTATTTTTTAGTCTTAATTTTTTTTTCCAAAATAGTGGACAAACTCTTGTAAACTTTTACATTTTTCCATGTATTAACATGTTGAGATTTTGAAGATTATGAATTTTGCGTTATTTTATATGAATTTTTTACTTTTTGCTTAATGTGTATTGGGGCAATATTTTTACTTATTTTTTGATGGTGGTGTTGTAAATCGTATTGAATTTGCAATTGCATTTTTTTTCCAATTTCTTTCAGATTTGTTACTATGTTTGTCATGGTTCGTAGCGGTTACAAATTGAAGCCAATTGTCACCGTACTTGTCACGGATCAGTGCGGTGACAAAATTTGTCATGGTTTAGAGAGGTGACCAATTTGTCACGGTCCGGAGCGGTGACGAATTTCATTTTTGTCACGGTCCCGAGCGGTGACGAATTTCCTATTTTGTCACGGTCCAAACCCCTTTTAGGGGTACGAATTGTCACGGTTCAAACCATAATTGTCACTGCTCTGAGCGGTGACAAAATTTTTTGTCACCCCCGGAAATGTCACGGTCCATAGCAGTGACAAAGGCTCTTTGTCACCGCTAAGAGCAGTGACAAATCGGCCAATCTGTTGCAGTGTCCGTCATAAACATTGAAGAGCCATATGACCATAGGAAATGATGGTAGGCCCTCTTTGCTTACCACTGACTGAAAAATGATAAAATTTTCTTAGTTCGCCCCTTTGAGCTGTTAAAATACCTTTTTTCTTTAATCACCATTATCCTTTTTTTGTTTCAACTTGACCAACTTGGAGTTTACCACTGAAAGATTGATCAACTTTTAGTGGTGATAAGGGGATGTATTGATTAAGAAGAAGAAGAAAACAAGATGATGTTTGGGGTAGTTGCCTTGGTATTCAATAAATATTTATTTCAAAAGCAACGAAAAAGAAAAGGAATAAATAAAAAGAAGAAGAGAAGAAAAAAAAAAGAGGAAAGAAATAAAAAAAAATATATATGAAAAGAAGAATGAAAAGATGAGAGTTGGTAGAAAACTGAATGAAAGAAATTAAATGTGCCTTACAATGCCATTCTGACGATTACTTGATGAATCCTTTCTATCCTTTTTCATTGCCTGAGCTACGTTACAACCTTTGAAAAGTCCTATTTGATCTTAAAAAACATGGTTTGGATATGTAAGCGATGGGAGGGGGATTGAAACATGATAACGATTAATTTTTCTTGACTATTGGCGTCCTATCCATGAGACTACTATTCTTTCGTGTCATGCATCTTTTTCGAGTCATATGTGAGCATTTCTGGTTTTGAAAACATATTTCGTTGGCTCGCATAAACCTGAGAAATTACACCTGTTTCTGAGTGTTTCATTTGAGAGTGTAATTAACGACGTGAGATTTGAAGTCAAAGCATTGTTGGATGGTTATCCGAGTTATATTCCAAGTTCATGACATGTATATGTTCATTTGACTACCACATCACACACGTGCAACTTTATGAGAAACACTATTGATTTATACGATGCATGTGCTTGGGATTATTTTTCATGACGTAGGTGGACGTTTGATTCTGTTTCTTTTTGTTCGTTATTCTATTTCAAATCACTGTTTTATGATAAGGAGTATTGAATGTTATGTTTTTCGTTTTAAATAAAACTTTTAAATTTATAATGAAATAAAGATGGTTCTGGGTGTCTTGTTGACGAGAACCCTCACGAGACTTCACTCATCCAACTAGGGACACCTAGGGGTTTAAAAGGCTTGTTGCATATGCTAAATGTAATCGCATTGCCTGCGACAGTCAGTTAGGATATTTTAATTGTATTTCAATTTTATTTTTATATTTTTCTTTGCTCGAGGACTAGCAAAGTGTAGGTTTTGGGGTATGATCGGCGACGAATAGTTACCGTTTATAGTTCTAAAGTTACGCTTTGTTAGCCCATTTCATTTAGTTATTAGTTGTTTGTTAATAAGTATTCTAAATTTTGTAGGTTTTGGAGCTTTAACTTGAAAATGCACTAAAATTCAATTATTAGTGACTTTGGAAGTCATTCTGGGCTCAAACGGTGATTCCGGTGAAAGTTGAATACAGTAGCAGCCTCGGTAAATCGCATTTTAGACAAGGAATACTTTGGATTTAAGAAATTACTCCAGAGATATAAAACGTAGATCTTTGAGTTACGGACGCGTGGCTATAAACGGCAAGTCAATCCGAGTTTCGAGCAAAACGTTATCATAATTCTACGATCAGTGCGCAGTGCAGTGAAAACTACCTTAACAAAAAGTGCGTATTTTGTCAAATTAGAGCGCCCAGCGAATGTGGTTTGTGCATATGACGTCCAGAAACGTAAATATAGCAGTTTTAGTGCGATTTGGCTTAGGAAAGCTTCCTAAATCCTTCTAAAATCAATAAATATCCATTCTAAATCAAATTTAAGGTTACATACCTTTACACACAACATTATACACAAAAAAACTTCAGCCATTGAAGAGAGGAAAGCAAGGAGAAGAAGAAGAAGAAGACCAAGGATTTCCATGGCCTCCTCCATCAACCTCTTGCCAATCCTTGATTCCATGGCCGCTTAAACCAAGATCTAGGATTTCAATGAAACCCTAGCCAAGTAATAGAGTGTATTTTATGCTTTTCTTTTAGTTTTATTATGTATGGATGATGATTGCATGTTCAGAGGATTTTTTATAATAAAATCGAATTTCTATTGATTAAATCATTGCTTTCAAAGTTTATTCTTGTCTTAAATCTATTTTGAATGTGATGTACTCAATGATCTATATTTACTGTGCTTGTATGGATTATTTACATGTAATGGTGCTTAACTGAATTGTGATATCAAGTAGCCGAATAGTTCATACCTAGGAAAGATGAATTGTGCCGCAACCCTAATTTAGTGTGAGATAATTCGTGCCAACCAAAGATGAATTATGTTGGTGCTTGAATCGTTGTTATCTTCTTGATGAAGGAATTAGGCTTGTAGCTACAATTCCCCATTATCATCCAACGTAATAAGCTAATTGAATTCATAAATACCCTTATAATGAACCTAGTGGTGGATTTGCAATCCTAGGTTCACTCTAAATATCATTTAAAACATTTGTTTTGATACGTCTCTTGATTTTGATACGTGCTAATCATGTTTGATTTTTCACATTATCTTGTTTTGATGTTCATAGCTATCCCATCCTCCTAAGGAGATAATATATTTTTTTATCTTAAAATTGGTATTTATTCATATATGCATATGTTGAGGGGGAACATACTACTATGTTCACTTTATTTTATTTGGTATCATATTTGGTTTTAGTTGTTTTTTGGTATATTATTGTCTCCATTACATGTTTGCTAATCTTGAGGGGGAACCTTTAGTTCAAACCTCCAATCTTTTTGTTGTTGAAGGGGAAAATTGATAGAGATATTCAATAATTAGGATAATGATATGAGAGCGAATTTTTAAAATAAAGGGAAAACAATAATAGAGATTCTTAGTAAGTTATCATTCTTAGATTCATATTTTGTGATGACCAAGAGCCAATACTCCTGAGGCAGGATGGCCAAGACGGATGAGGTGAGGTCGGGTGTGGGGACTTGTCCCACATCGCCTGGGGTGAAGTTCCTGGACTAGTTTATAAGGATTAATCGCTCCTCTATATGCAACAAGGCCTTTTAAAACCGTAAGGGAGCTAAACACAAAAGAACTCCACAGTTAAGCGTGCTAATGCTAGAGCAGTACCAGGGATGGGTGACCCCCTGGGAAGTTCTTTGTGTTTAGGCCCAAAACGGACAATATTGTTGCTAAATGGGGAGGTGGGTCGTTACATATTTTGTATATCTTGTTACTCTGAATGATAACATGAAAATGACTTTTATTGTGCTAAAATTGCTATATCTCTATTGCATGTTTTGACATCATCAAAAAGGGGGAAGTTGTTAGCCTTCAATTTCTTTAAGGCATTATTTTTATTTGTTTTGATGATGACAAACATATTGATAATAGTGTAGACACCCCAATTTTGACCGACCGTCGAATTTAGGAGAGTGTCGCCTCCGTATCCGATGATGACAAGGACTGAAAAATCGAAGTATTCCAAGCTCTACAGAAAATCTCCAAAACGCGATAAAATTTCACAGAAAGAGGAAAAATACCAGGTATTTAGGGGAATTCAGGAAAAAGACATGATTTTTTTGGAAAGGATCTTCAAAGATAATTTGTTTCAAAAAGAGAAAAGACCTAAAAAGGGGAATCTCACCAAAACACGGCACACGGCGGATTCCGCGGCACTCCATGAGTGCCGCGCGGCAGTCAGAGAGTGCCGCTGCGGCATTCTCCGAGTGCCGCCACAGATTTCTGACTGCCGTTCACTTTTTAAGTCTGTATTTTGCAGTGCAATACGTATGCGTATGCAGATAAGAACAAAAAACTGATAAAGTAAGACTGACAAAAACGCGGCAATTAATTAAATGACACGGCAGTTGATGAGAGCCGCGCGGCACTCACGAAGTGCCGCAACGGCAATTGTTGAGTGCCGCAACGGCATTCACGGACTGTCGCGCCGGGTTTCTGACTGCCGCGCTGGGCAGCAGTCTGCTCAATTTCAGAAAGTACGCTTTGTACCACCAAATGGGAGAATTACACCTGTTTTTTGCTCCGAAATTCACCAAAAATACCTGTTAATTTTGCCTATAAATGAAGGGGTATCTTCATGAAAGGGGGAGAGGAAGAAAAAAAGGTTGGGAGAGATATACAAAGAAATACTTCCATTACACCCACATTTGAGAAAAAAAAAGAGAGAGTTTTGGAGAGCTTGAAGGAGAGTTTGGAAAATCTTCAAAGAAAAGAAAACTTTGAGGATATTTTGGAGGTGATCCTCTAAACCTAGATTATTAGCTTACTCTTTCTTCTCTTGAAATCTCTAAATCTTAGAACATTTCATTATCTTTCTTTGTTTTAAACTTAGTAGTCCTTTTGTTCCCAATACTTCTTTCTATTTTGTCTATTTTCTTCTCTTAAAGGTCTTGGAGATCTTCAATATCTCTATTGATCTCTTGAGCATGATCCTTTGAATCTCATGTAAGCTCATGCTCTACATGGAAGTCAAAACTTGATCATCACTTTATTTCACATAGAAAGGATCCAAGTCCATGCTCATGACTTGGATCCTCTAAACTTGGTGTCTCATGGAATCCTTTCCATATTCCTTTGAAAACTACCAAGTATTAGTTGCACCTCCATCTCCAATGATCATCAAATGATAGGAGACTTGTGATTTTGAGTCTAAGCCTCTTTTCATGGTTTAGAATCCTCATCTTGAGATTTCATGAAGTCCATCCATACTTCACTTGAAATCTATGAAGAATAAAAGTTAGTAGTCTCTAATGACCATCAAATGGTAGGAGAAGTAGTTTGGTTTAATCTCAACTTCATGTCTTCAATAGTTGAGATTAACCAACAAAGTTGAACTAGCAAAATAAAAACAGTGAGTCCACAAACTGTTTTTGATCAAAGATTTTTAGTTCGAAATCTAACCGTTGAAATCAAGTGAAACCAACGGGAAAGTGTCAATAACACATTGTTCTACCACTGTAATTTTTGTTTTAAGGTGGTTTCATGTTTAGGATGGTTTGATCATGAGTTTTGTGACACAAATACAATCTGTCCAGAATTTCAGAATAGTTTCAGAACAGTGACACTCTTTTGAAACAATTAAATCAGGGTCCTAATAAAGTGTTTGTGACTCCAAATAATTTTTTCTATGAAGTTTAATGTGTTAGGAAGTCACCCTAAAAAGAACAAAGCAATTCGGGTTTTTTTACTATTTTTAATAAATCGTGCAAGAATTCTGAACGGAAGGTTGTAAAGTGCTGAGTGAGGTCTAGTGTTTTCCACATTCCCGGAGATCTAACCGTTGAAACCTTGATTTTCTTTTTGATTTAGAAACTAGACTCACAGAGGTATCTTGTGTCCAAAATTCATCAGCATCAAACCATAAGAGACGTGCTTTTTATTTTCTTAAATGTCTAGTCTGCTCTCAGCAATTTTTCCTAGAGTTTTATGACACCCTTGACCAATTTTGCTAATAATGGGTCAAAAGGTTTTTCCTATAACTTAGGGCTTAAGCCATGCTTCAATAATGATTAGTTGAGCTTAAATTCAAGAGTATTTCATGGTTTGTTCTTGCCTATGCACATATTCATCCATATGGTTTGACACTTGTAATTAGGATTTATTTGCTTTGGATTAAATTACATTAGATAGATTTAAGCTAGAAGTTTAGGATGGATATTTGTAAACATCATATTTTGCATATCATATGGACTAACCCCTTGTTTTGTAGCGCTATTAAGGTACGATTTCTCAATCCCTCTCTAGTTTATTAAATTCATTGATTTTATTCGATTTTCGACCTCATGCGCGACATTTTAGAGTTAAGATTTGCCTTATGTGTATATATGGATTAGAGACTCTTTTCCTAGTTTTTATTTAATCGCGTGCATCGCACGTTTAATATTCGCAGCTGGATCCCGGGTAAGCTCTCTTGTTCCCTATTGCATATCATGTTGCTTGCTATTTGAATTACTTGGCTTATGAATGATATTTTGTCAATTGCAATTTTACACCCTTTGGACATGCTTTTGTGATGTATATGTATATATGTATTAATTGAGGGCATGCTTAGATTAATAAATTTGATTAAAAGGATGTTGAGTAGAGGCCTATCGCAAGATAGGATGAGAGAGGGTGTTTTAGTCCGACGGGCTCCTTCCTCTCTCATTCCATAATCCCCGGACCTAGTTAATCTCTGGTTTCTAAAAGATCAGTTTCCTTTTAAATGGTTTCTTAATTTTTCCTTTTAAAAATTAAGTGGCGACTCATTTGTTTTAGAAATTGATTTTGAAAAGCTGTGGGTAAGTCAACCTGCGATATCCACAATCTGGCGACTCTGCTGGGGATCGAACCCAGAATCTCTGGTTTCGCAGACCAGAATTCTGATTTTGGGTTCACTTGAGGATTAGACTTGAAAAACGTCCTGTTAATCAAATTAATTAATCTTTGTGTGTGCCTGTTGCATTTCACTTGCATGTCCAGCCAGTCGATTGCACGGAACTATGACCTTGGAGGCTCGGGGCAACCCGGTCGGTCAAGTCATCATGGGACTGTGTGATCACCCTTGATCTCGTACCATGATTTGGTATATGAAGCATCCTATCGGGTGTGTGTCAAGGGTCCCTTATTTGACCAAAACCCAGCCTTTGCATAGTAGTTTCCATAGAACCTTTCAAAATTAGGAATTCAATTCTTGATTAGGGTTATGTGCTAGGGAGTTTTGTATGCCCAAAAGGGATTATTTGAGATGATGACAATGCTTGCTTGATAAAAGATGTGTAACCCTTTAATCACCTTTTAGCAATTCCTTCTCATGTCCCACGACATTTGGGAACATGCTGGACTTTGATTATATGATTACATCTCTTACATCTTGCTGAGCTAGCCATCATCGACGTTGTATGCATCCGAATTCATGAAGAGTATGACAACGATCCGATCATGTGATCCTCCAACCCAAAGAATTTTAAATACGTTTTTGGAAGCAAATAGATTTTTTGGGTATCTTTATTCCAAGGCATTCAATCACTCTTTCAAAATTTTTGGAGTTCACCTTTAGATCCAAATTCCAAATCAATCATATTTGAAGGAAGAACCTAAAATTCTGGAAACCTAAAATTCTTGAAGTTTTACCAACTAAAGGAATGCTCTTTGAACCTAAGCACCTTTTTTTGTTAAGAAAAATAATCCAAAGAAATCACTTTCAAATAAATTTTCAACCCAATCATCTTTTGTTTAGAAATGTTTTTGTTTTCAAGGGAAAGTTTCTTAAGGAATTTTGAAAAAAGATCCCGTCATTTAAGGGAAATACTTGTCAAAATGAATTTCAAAAAAATTCTAAATTTGAAAACCTTGAAAGGGTAAAGAGGATCATAGTGAAAGGAGAAATTAGCACACTCAACATGGATGAGGGTTTTTATGTGTTTATGTGCTTATGTGTTAGGATTAGGACTTTTTCTTCTTTTTTTTTGGCATATAGAGTAGGCACACACACACACACATGCATTACATCCGCATGATGCATAAAATAAAAGTCCTTCTCGAATAAAATAAAGGTAAAAAGGTTTTTCTAAAAAGAAATTTTCAAAATTTATTGTAGGAGCAAAAATAGCAAACCAAGGGTGGTTTAGAGATCCTACGGCAAGGTTGGTGAGAAGAGGATACATTGACATGGCCAAAGAGAGAAACGAAGAGATGACCGGATTGAGGGTACTAGTTGAGCAACAAGCGGAACAGATGAGAAGACAGGCCGAGAACATGAATCGCATGATGGGAATGATAGAGGAACTGAATCGCCGACCGCCGCCGCATGTAATTCCACCCATTATAGACCCGCCTTTGGGAGGAGGAGACGGAGATTGGTTCGACGATCAAGAAGCGCATTGGAATGATGCACTAAGAGCCAACAGGGACAGAGAGAAAGATGAGAAGGAGAAGCTGCTGACTGAGAAGATAGAAAAGTTGGAGAGGGTAATGCGCAAAGCTCAAGGGGTGGATACCTATCTGATGGAACTGGAAGGGTTGTACGACGGAGTCCATGAGACGCTACCGGCCGGTTTCAAAATGCCAGTTTTCGATAAGTTTGATGGCACAGGCAACCCCCGCAGTCATGTCCGGATGTGCATAGGAGCTTTTCAGCCTAGTGGACTGAGCACTACCATGATGGCTGTCCTATTTCAACAAACCTTAACAGAAGCTGCTTTGTCGTGGTATCTTACGCTCGAACCAAGCAAAACCAGAGTATGGGAAGAAGTGATTAAGGCATTTGTGGCGCAGTACGAATACAATCAGGACTTGGATGTTACTGTCCGAGATTTGGAAACAACCAGGCAGGGGAACAAAGAATCATTTGCCGAGTACTTAAGCCGATGGAGAGGGAAAGCTGCAAAAATGGTGCAAAGGCCATCCGAAAAGGACCAAATCCGAATGCTGATGAAAAATCTACAGCCGGTTTATCAGGAGAAGATGAGATTTCAGTCAATCAATACCTTTGCCAAGGTGTTTGATGTAGGGACGAGAATCGAAGATGCAATCCAAGAAGGAACAATCAAGAAGGAAGAACCGCAAAACCGGTATCGGAGGTCCAATTATGGATCAAATGGAGGGCATTCGGGGGGTCACTCTGGTCCCACCGATGTCAATGCACTTAGTGAGCCGGAGAGAAAATTCGATATCACCAAAAGTCATTCAAGAGGAGGGGAGGATAAGCCAATGAGAAAGTTTTCAGATTTGGGAGTATCATTATCAACCGCCCTCGATAGGCTGTTAGCAAAGGGGCATCTCCGTCAGCTGGAACCTCGACCACCGCCGAGTCCACTCCCGCCGTACTTCAAAGAAGACCTCTACTGCAAATATCATCAACAAAAGGGCCACTCGACTGATCGGTGCATGAGGCTAAGGCATGACATACAAGACCTCATTGACAACAAAGTGATATCCGAACCACCTGCCAAAGCCCCCAATGTCACCAAAAATCCACTGCCAAACCATCGTGCTGTACCACCGCCACGAGGCCTGTACTTCTTAGGAGTGGGAGAAACAACATTTGATCCATCCGAGCTAATCACGAAGGTCGGGGAACCAAAGAAGTTTTATCAGTTACCAGAAAATCCGAAAATCTGTATGATTGGAAGCCAGCCAGGGATATGGGAGAATGAAGCAACGGGGCAGTCAGATTGGTGGGTTCAAGGAAGTAATGATCGTGACATAGACCAAGTGGAAGAGGATGACCTGTGGTATCAAAGCGACGAAGAGGCAAAGGAGGGCTCAAAGATCGTTTCAGAAGTCGACAACATTTGGGCAAGAGAGGAGATAGATCATTTGACCCGGTCTGGCAGACACTTCAAACCGAACGAACTGGAGGAAGATCACCCGGGGAGGGATCAGGATAAAGGAAAGGGGAAGATGAATGAAGAAGAAGAAGAGGATAGAGTCCTCAAGCAAATGAAGAAGACTCAGGCTAACATCACTGTCTGGGGGTTGCTGATTGCCTCCAAACGTCATAGGCAGGCAGTCCTAGACGCTTTGAACCAAGCCGACGTATCCATCGACACCACTCCGGAGGACCTCGTAGGCTGATCAGCAAAATTCCAACTTCGGCTATTACTTTCTCCTCAAACGACTTGCCCCCGGGAGGACCCATGCTCAATAAGCCTTTGTACGTCACTGTTGAATGTTTGGGGAACACCGTACCCGCTTGTCTCGTTGACAACAGATCTGCTCTTAATGTGTGTCCTTTCCGCACAGCCAAACGAATGGGCTTGGATGAATCCTCTTTTGTGCCGTCTCAACAAAAGGTCCGGGCATATGATAACACCCAAAGGGCAGTCATGGGCATCAACTTTCTTAACCTTGCTATCGGGCCAATGGATAAGGAAGCCGAGTTCCAAATCATCGATATCCCCGCTTCCTTCAACCTGCTGTTAGGGAGACCTTGGTTGGACAGTCTGGGTGCTATACCGTCAACAATCCATCAAAAGGTCAAGTATGTCTGGGAAAACAAGGTCTGTGATATCCTCGGGGACAGTTGGGTCCGTTTGTCCGAAGCATCGTCAAGTGCACCGGTTCTAGAATTACAGCTGCAAGAAGAAGAAGCGAAGATGGGAGGATTCGAATTCATCAGCGTAATAGAAGAAGGAAAGTCGAGAGAGTTTCTGCCGCTTCAGTCCGATCAGTATGCTAGTCCAGTGGTCGCAGGAATCATGAAGAAGATGGGTTTCTTTCCAGGATTGGGGTTGGGGAAAAACCTTCAAGGCCTGCCTGAGGCTCCAAGGATCCCTACTCAGACTCACACTCATGGCTTGGGGTACCAGCCAACGAAGAAGGAACTGAGAGCAAAGAAAAAGGCTGTCAATGCGCCACTAGACCCCTACTCAAAGACTCTCAATGGGTATTTTGTGAAGGAAGGAGAAGATTTCCCCTTCTGTGGTTTTCCAGAACCATGGATGGACCAAAAGGACAAATGCATGAAGCCGGGGTTCGAGATCTTTTTCTCCCATGAAATTTCTGAGTACAAAGACCCATTCTTGCAAACACCTGAAAAATCTGTTGCTGCCAAAGACTGGGTTGGTACGCTAGACGGTTCTGCCATGAAAGATCTGTTAGGCGAAGGGAACGCAGAGGTCATGAAGGAGGATCCCGAAAAGACCAAAGGTGAATACGTCGAGGGCATAGTGGAGGAAGCTGCCGAGAGTGAAAAAGGTGAGGAAGGGAAGGCTGAGGAAGAAGAGATGGAAGAGATCACCAAGACAGGAGGTCCGGAAGAATGCTTCATTACTGACCTGGGAGGAGAGAACAAGAAAGAGTGGGTCTTTGAGTCTAGTGATAGGTTCCCCCCGCACCCGGAGTCTGTAATGGCCCAAATGAGGCGTCTTTCAATTTCCATGTCTGTTGTAATCACTCCAAAGAAAATCAATGAAAGTATGACTGATTCTGCCTACTCGAACGCGCTTAATGAATGTGATGTGATGATCATGAAATACCCATTGAACTGCAAAAACTAATTGAAAAAGAAAAAGAATCTGCATGTAAAATCATTGAGGACACCCTAACAATTAATCTAGGAAATGAAGATAATCCTCAAAATGTCTTTATCGGCTCTACACTTAGCAATAAGGAAAGCAAAGAACTAATCAGTCTATTAAGTGAATTCAAAGATGTTTTTGCATGGTCTTATAATGATATGCCAGGTATCGATCCAAAAATTGTCCAACACCGTATCTGTAATAACCTGCATTTCCATTTAATTTTAAATTACATTTTCATATTTAATTGGAAATTGCATTGTCATATTTAATTCCATTTGGTATTGACTGCTTCATTTAATTTCATTTCCCATGTTCTAAATTTTATTCCTTGATTGATTGAGAGCTAAGAATTCTTTTGGGGTCAAATTGTAATTTTTTTTATAAAGTTAGTGATACCAGTATGGATTTCAAAATATGTATTTCAAAACGGTGGAAATATTTCCTTTTTACTCAAACAGTATTTTTATAAAACCAGGAAATCAATTCTTAAGTTAAAATGAATTTTCTGTATTTTTGTGGTGACCACCGCGCCACAAAAATACCAATTTATGTTTTAATCTGCGTCTCTACCGCGTCTTGGGTGTGGGAGCACGTGAGCTCAACCACACCGGGTGGAACTCACTTGTTTCTTGGAGGCCACAACTCTCACAGTATATGTATGTGTACGTATCTCTCTCAACTCTCACAGTTCTCTCATCTCCTTCACAAACTCTCTAAATCTCTCTCAATTCACTCTCATTCTCTTACTCTCTCAAGATACAAAACACACATACAGTATATATATGTACTTCTACAAGATACACACAAACATAGTTCTATATATAATTCAAGAGAAAGTGCAGAGAGTTAACACAGTTTATTTTAGAGAGAGAGAAGAGCTTCAATCCACCATAGCTAAGCTTAAGTGGACTTCTTAATTGGCCTTTCTTTCTCAACATCTATTTTGAATCTTCAAACTCAGTGAGTATTCTAAACTCACCAAGAATGTAATTTCATATTAATTGCTGTGTAATTGTTTAATGTTGTAAATCCCCATTGATGATTTTTACGTATGAAATTCATAGCTTGAAATCAAGATTTTCAAACCTTAATCTAAATTCGTTTTTAGAGATGAATATGGTAGATTATACATCCTACATGCCATGTTTGAAGTTTTAAAGCTTAATTCATTCATATGGAAAAGTATATTAGAAATTAAAATTTTGACATGTTTTAGTTTATCATAAAATTGGAGAGTTATAGTTAGAATCATGTTAAATTGATCATAGATTCTTAATCCTCGTTGAAAAAGGAAGAGATCCATATATAACTTGACATACATACTTACAGAACTGAAATGGGTCAAAAAGGACCCCTGTTTGCTGAACCAGAGCAGTTTCTGCGAAGAAGATGAAGCCTCAGCTTCATCTCGCGCCACGATCGCGCGCGCGAGGATCGCGCGAGCGGCCCGCGCGAGCGACCCCTCGCGCGAGCGGCCCGCGCGCGCGAGGTAGCTTTCCCCAGGCAGACGTAAGAATTCATATATATATAATTGAAAATTGGCTGGTCGCGCGAGCGAGGGTCGCGCGAGGACCCCTTCGCGCGAGCGATCCGCGCGCGCGACCTTGCTTTCCTCAGGCAGTCAGAAAAGGTTATTAATAAAATGAAAAATGGGCTTATCGCGCGAGCGGCCCGCGCGAGCGACCCTTCGCGCGAGCGGCCCGCGCGCGCGAGGTAGTGCAGTTTCTGTTTTTGTCTGTTTTTCTGTTAAGGGACTGTTTGGATGAAATTTATATACTGTTAAGGCTCTGTTTGGGAATTTAGTTGATCAGAACTCTAATTGGTTATGTTTAAGTGATCTAAACATTGTAGTATGACTCATTAATTCCCGTACGCGTGTTGTTCCTTAATTCAGCTTTATTGTTTAAGTGCATATCATTCATGTGGGTCAGTAGTACATGCATATGGGTGTCAGTCTGTGTGGAAAAGAGTAATGGTAGTGTGGAAAGGGTATGAGATTGTGTTTGTGGTCGTGGTTGTGGTTGAGTATGAGTTTGTGGTTGTGATTGTGGTTGTGGTCGTGGTTGTGGTTGTGGATGTGGTTGAGTTTGTGGAAGAGGGTATCTTTGAAATGCGACGGTGGCAAATAAGGACACTCCCTGACGGCCATGGAAGCGTTAAAGTGTGTGAAGCCGAACTCGGACATTCCCTGGCACCCATGGTAGTGCTAAAGTGTGGCCTACGGACACTCCCTGATAACTCGAGTCTGGATACTGTGTGAGGGGTCGCCCCGGTATTTGCATGGCGGTTAGGGTATTCAAAGTGTGAGGCATTGGACACTCCCTGGTACCCCGGACCAAAGTGTGAGGCAAACTGGACACTCCCTGGCGCCCCGTTGCTAAAGTGTGGCTATCTGAGCGTTTCAAAGGTACCAGGAGTAGGATAGTGGGTAGTTGTGGATGTCGAGAGAAAAGAGTCGGCAAGATGAGTGTGGTGCATTGTCTCATTACACGAGTATCTGTCCTTATGAATGAACAACTTTTATTATATTCCTTGTTGTTTTATGAAGTGAATTCTTTCTGTAATTTAATAATGGAAAAAGGTAAATGGGTATGATTTACATTCAAAGTCATGTTTTTAATACTCACCAGCTTCTTGAAGCTGACGACGTTGATGCGTCCTGGACATTCGTGTTCAGGCTTTTCAGGTTACAATCAGGAGGAATCATACGACTATGCTAATTGAGAATGGCTGCATCTGGAATAAAGAAACTGTTTATTTTATGCATTAAGTTTATTTGTTGGAGTTTTAAACTGTTTTGTTTTAAGGATAACTGTAACAGACTCTAAGTTATTATTTTATTTTCAAGGCGGTCTGTGCCTTAGTTGACCCCGGTTCATAAGATGTAATAAGTTAGAAAATTTCTGTAAGCCTTGATTGCTTTACTCTGATTATTATGTTTTGTTGTTTGACGTTTGGGACGGATTCGATCCTTCAAACTGTCGCGACCTACGGGTCCATAAAGGAAATTAAACGCTTTCCTTATTTATGCTACGTCGGGGCGTGACAGGATTTAGTGGTATCAGAGCCAGGTTACCTAGATTGACCAGGCTCGGTTATTCACGCCACAAATTAGTAACACAGTTTACCCCTTAAGTTTTACTAAGCTATACAACCAAATTCCAGTTTTAAGTTTAGTACGGATTATCCTTATTTCAGAAACTAAGCTCTAGGTTGGTCTCGCCATAGAAATGATTACACGATTGTCTTGTCACATCGACAAGAATGATAGCAGTTTCCATATATCTTCGGACGTACCCATTTAGAATTAGCCGAGATGGCCATAACTTATGATGCCCCTACAGACAGATAGTAGCCGAGCTTCTAAGGAGTTAAGACATACCATAGCCCTCATAAATAGCTTAGGCACTGACGAACTTCCTGAGTCAAATCTCGGAATAGTCAGCATGGCCCACAGCCCAGAGTATGGAGAACAAGAATAAGAATACGACCTCCTTGCTATTAGATAGCCCTAGTTCGACTGCGTGTTTGGTGTATTATGTGTACTTGATATATGTTGCTTATTTGGATTTTATTATATGCTTATGATATTATACGAGTATGTGATATAGTGATATTTACTCTTTTTGGATGTCGTCATTGTTTAAACTACTTTATGTTACTGCTTCATGCATGATCATCATTTTGTTATCATTATCATGCATTAAGAATGACTGGGAGACCAAGGAGGAACAGGAATTTGATTGAGGAGGCACCTTTGGCTGCCGGTCCCACAAAATGTTTGAAGCCTTTGTCAAACGTCTCAAGAGGGTTAGTAATGCGAATGAAAACCAACGAGACCGCCAAACTGGAGATTAGCTGCTGGAGGGATTCCGTGCCCTCAGGCCCGAGTAGTTTGCGGGTACCGCGGAGCCCTGGAAAGCGGAACAGTGGTTGAGAAGGATGGACCGCATGTTCGACGTTGTTCAGTACAATGAGATGGACAAAAGGAGGTTAGCTACCCTTGGGTATTTTACCTCATCGCTTAGAGAAAGCTTTGAAGGCTACTTCGCCACTAGGAGCTGCAGTCAGATTAGGACACGTGTGCAAGGATTGTCCCTTACGGTTAGGAGACCGAGAAATCCCTGCGAGGTTAATTGTCCTATCTATGAAGGAGTTCGACGTAATCCTAGGAATGGATTGGCTGTCTCAGAATCAAGTGAAGTTGGATTGTACGAGGAAGAGAATTACATTCCCCCGACTATGAGAATCAACCCTTTGATTTTCAATGTAACCCTTCGGGAGATATGTTCCTCACGAGATGTTTAGCCAACATCGAAGTCGTCAGTACAGAGGTGACAGCGTCATCTATACTTGTAGTCAAGGACTTCGAAGAAGTGTTTGAAGATGTTTCTGGTCTACCGCCCGAAAGAAGTATAGAGTTCTGTATTGAGCTTATACCGGGTACCGTACCGATCACCAAGGTTCCTTATAGAATGGCCCCCACAGAACTATTGGAATTGAAGGAAAAAGTTCAAGAGCTCGAGAACCTAGGTTTTGTACGTCCAAGTACATCGCCTTGGGGAGCACCGGTGTTATTCGTGAAGAAGAAGGACGGGACACTTAGACTGTGTATCGACTACAGAGAATTGAACCGAGTAACTATCAAGAACAAGTATCCTTTGCCTCGGATTGACGATTTGTTTGACCAACTACAAGGAGCTACGACATTTTCCAAAATCGACCTTAGGTCGGGATATCATCAGTTGAGGGTACGAAAGGAAGACATACCTAAGACTGCTTTCAGAACCCGATATGGTCATTATGAATTTCTGGTAATGCCGTTTGGAATGACGAACGCCCCGGCAGTGTTTATGGATTTGATGAACAGAGTGTTCAAGCCTTATTTAGATCAGTTTGTCATCGTCTTTATTGATGATATTTTGATCTATTCTAAGTCAGGAGAAGAACACGAGCAACATCTACGGATTGCGATGCAGACGCTCAAGGACCAGCAGTTGTGTGCCAAGTTCAGTAAGTGTGAGTTCTGGTTGCAGGAAGTAAAATTTTTGGGACACAAGGTGTCATCTCAAGGAATTTCAGTGGATTCGTCCAAGACCGATGTTGTATCAAATTGGGTTAGACCGAGCAACCCTACAGAAGTTCGGAGTTTTCTTGGACTCGCAGGCTATTACAGGAGATTCGTTGAGGGATTTTCAAAGATAGCAACACCTTTAACTAGGTTGACAAAGAAGAATTTGAAGTTTGAATGGACAGAGAAGCATGAACGCGCCTTTCTGGAGTTGAAAGAGAGACTCACTACCGCACCGGTACTAGCAATACCCAAGCCTGATGAGAAGTTCACTATCTTTAGTGACGCATCATATCAAGGGTTAGGGTGTGTACTTATGCAAGAAGGCAGAGTTATCGCCTATGGATCCAGACAGTTGAAGCCGAATGAGTTGAACTATCCCATTCATGATTTGGAATTGGCGGCAGTAGTTTTCGCGCTCAAGATTTGGAGACACTATCTCTACGGTGAGAAGTTTGATTTGTTCTCTGATCACAAGAGCCTAAAGTACTTGTTCACACAGAAAGAGTTGAACATGAGGCAGCGCAGATGGATGGAGCTGATAAAAGATTATGACTTCACGTTAGAATATCACCCGGGTAAAGCTAATGTGGTTGCTGATGCCCTGAGTCGACAGACTCGTGAAACGATCGCCTCCTTAATGGTTAGAGAGTGGCGAGCTTTGAAGACGTTGGCGGAATTCGATGTACAGAGTGCTGAAGAAGGAGAAGGACAATTGTTCGGATGTCTTATCCTGCAGCCTGTTCTTATCGACCGCATTATTGGAGCTCAGAAAGAAGATGAGAAGTTTCAGGCATGGTTCGTGAAGATGTCAGAAAAAGACCCGACAGAATGGAAAGTGGGAGTCGATGGAGGATATCGGTGCAGGAATAGATTATGTGTGCCAGGTAATGAAGAGTTAAGGAAGGATATCCTGGAAGAAGCACATAAGTCGAGATATACAGTTCACCCGGGAGGAACGAAGATGTACAAAGATCTGAAGAGAAATTTCTGGTGGGAAGGTATGAAGAAAGACGTGGCCGAATTTGTATCCAAGTGTTTGACATGTCAGCAAGTCAAAGCTGAACATCAGAGACCGCCAGGATTGTTGCAACCGCTACCTATTCCTGGTTGGAAGTGGGAGCACATTACGATGGATTTTGTAGTAGGATTACCTCGATCGCAGCAGAATCATGACGCTATTTGGGTAATCGTGGATCGATTGACGAAATCAGCTCATTTCATTGCTTATAGTATGACATACCCGGTAGAGAAGATGAGCCGGATGTACATACAACAAGTTGTGCGACTTCACGGTGCACCTGTGTCGATTGTGTCAGACCGTGACGCGCGTTTTACCTCTGGATTTTGGGAAAGTCTGCAAGAAGCTATGGGAACTTCGCTCAAGATGAGTACTGCTTTTCACCCTCAGACAGATGGACAAACTGAGCGTGTTAATCAGATCATGGAAGATATGCTTAGGGCTTGTGTGATCGATTTTGAAAAATCTTGGGAGACACACTTGCCGTTGGTTGAATTTGCCTATAACAACAGCTATCACACGAGTATCGGTATGGCTCCGTTCGAAGCATTGTACGGACGACCATGTCGTTCCCCATTGTGTTGGGCAGAGGTTGGGGACTCAGAATTGTTGGGACCAGACTTGGTTAGAGAAACCAACGAGGAGATTTCTTTGGTCAAGGAGAGGATGAGAACCGCTCAAAGCCGATATAAGAGCTATGCTGATCGATGCCGGAAGGATTTGGAGTTTAGTGTTGGAGATCACGTGCTTCTCAAGGTTTCACCAACCCGAGGAGTGGTACGTTTTGGTCTCAAGAGAGGGAAGTTGGCTCCGCGTTTTATCGGACCGTTTGAGATTTTGGAACGTGTCGGGAAAGTAGCTTATCGACTGGCGCTACCACCAAAGATGTCTGGGGTTCACAACGTGTTTCATATGAGTATGTTGAGGAAGTACATACGCGACCCCTCACACGTGGTTAGTTATGACGATATTGAGACAAGTCATAACGTTTCTTACAAGGAGAGACCTGTGAAGATTTTGGATCAAAGTATCAAGAAGCTGAGGAATAAAAACATTCCGTTGGTGAAGGTTCAGTGGAATCACCATGACGAGAATGAAGCCTCGTGGGAAGTTGAAGCTGATTTGAGGAAGAAGTACCCGGAGTTGTTTCAGGACTAGCTAGTCTTGATTTCGGGGGCGAAATCCTGTTTAAGGGAGGAAGGGTGTAATAACCTGCATTTCCATTTAATTTTAAATTACATTTTCATATTTAATTGGAAATTGCATTGTCATATTTAATTCCATTTGGTATTGACTGCTTCATTTAATTTCATTTCCCATGTTCTAAATTTTATTCCTTGATTGATTGAGAGCTAAGAATTCTTTTGGGGTCAAATTGTAATTTTTTTTATAAAGTTAGTGATACCAGTATGGATTTCAAAATATGTATTTCAAAACGGTGGAAATATTTCCTTTTTACTCAAACAGTATTTTTATAAAACCAGGAAATCAATTCTTAAGTTAAAATGAATTTTCTGTATTTTTGTGGTGACCACCGCGCCACGAAAATACCAATTTATGTTTTAATCTGCGTCTCTACCGCGTCTTGGGTGTGGGAGCACGTGAGCTCAACCACACCGGGTGGAACTCACTTGTTTCTTGGAGGCCACAACTCTCACAGTATATGTATGTGTACGTATCTCTCTCAACTCTCACAGTTCTCTCATCTCCTTCACAAACTCTCTAAATCTCTCTCAATTCACTCTCATTCTCTTACTCTCTCAAGATACAAAACACACATACAGTATATATATGTACTTCTACAAGATACACACAAACATAGTTCTATATATAATTCAAGAGAAAGTGCAGAGAGTTAACACAGTTTATTTTAGAGAGAGAGAAGAGCTTCAATCCACCATAGCTAAGCTTAAGTGGACTTCTTAATTGGCCTTTCTTTCTCAACATCTATTTTGAATCTTCAAACTCAGTGAGTATTCTAAACTCACCAAGAATGTAATTTCATATTAATTGCTGTGTAATTGTTTAATGTTGTAAATCCCCATTGATGATTTTTACGTATGAAATTCATAGCTTGAAATCAAGATTTTCAAACCTTAATCTAAATTCGTTTTTAGAGATGAATATGGTAGATTATACATCCTACATGCCATGTTTGAAGTTTTAAAGCTTAATTCATTCATATGGAAAAGTATATTAGAAATTAAAATTTTGACATGTTTTAGTTTATCATAAAATTGGAGAGTTATAGTTAGAATCATGTTAAATTGATCATAGATTCTTAATCCTCGTTGAAAAAGGAAGAGATCCATATATAACTTGACATACATACTTACAGAACTGAAATGGGTCAAAAAGGACCCCTGTTTGCTGAACCAGAGCAGTTTCTGCGAAGAAGATGAAGCCTCAGCTTCATCTCGCGCCACGATCGCGCGCGCGAGGATCGCGCGAGCGGCCCGCGCGAGCGACCCCTCGCGCGAGCGGCCCGCGCGCGCGAGGTAGCTTTCCCCAGGCAGACGTAAGAATTCATATATATATAATTGAAAATTGGCTGGTCGCGCGAGCGAGGGTCGCGCGAGGACCCCTTCGCGCGAGCGATCCGCGCGCGCGACCTTGCTTTCCTCAGGCAGTCAGAAAAGGTTATTAATAAAATGAAAAATGGGCTTATCGCGCGAGCGGCCCGCGCGAGCGACCCTTCGCGCGAGCGGCCCGCGCGCGCGAGGTAGTGCAGTTTCTGTTTTTGTCTGTTTTTCTGTTAAGGGACTGTTTGGATGGAATTTATATACTGTTAAGGCTCTGTTTGGGAATTTAGTTGATCAGAACTCTAATTGGTTATGTTTAAGTGATCTAAACATTGTAGTATGACTCATTAATTCCCGTACGCGTGTTGTTCCTTAATTCAGCTTTATTGTTTAAGTGCATATCATTCATGTGGGTCAGTAGTACATGCATATGGGTGTCAGTCTGTGTGGAAAAGAGTAATGGTAGTGTGGAAAGGGTATGAGATTGTGTTTGTGGTCGTGGTTGTGGTTGAGTATGAGTTTGTGGTTGTGATTGTGGTTGTGGTCGTGGTTGTGGTTGTGGATGTGGTTGAGTTTGTGGAAGAGGGTATCTTTGAAATGCGACGGTGGCAAATAAGGACACTCCCTGACGGCCATGGAAGCGTTAAAGTGTGTGAAGCCGAACTCGGACATTCCCTGGCACCCATGGTAGTGCTAAAGTGTGGCCTACGGACACTCCCTGATAACTCGAGTCTGGATACTGTGTGAGGGGTCGCCCCGGTATTTGCATGGCGGTTAGGGTATTCAAAGTGTGAGGCATTGGACACTCCCTGGTACCCCGGACCAAAGTGTGAGGCAAACTGGACACTCCCTGGCGCCCCGTTGCTAAAGTGTGGCTATCTGAGCGTTTCAAAGGTACCAGGAGTAGGATAGTGGGTAGTTGTGGATGTCGAGAGAAAAGAGTCGGCAAGATGAGTGTGGTGCATTGTCTCATTACACGAGTATCTGTCCTTATGAATGAACAACTTTTATTATATTCCTTGTTGTTTTATGAAGTGAATTCTTTCTGTAATTTAATAATGGAAAAAGGTAAATGGGTATGATTTACATTCAAAGTCATGTTTTTAATACTCACCAGCTTCTTGAAGCTGACGACGTTGATGCGTCCTGGACATTCGTGTTCAGGCTTTTCAGGTTACAATCAGGAGGAATCATACGACTATGCTAATTGAGAATGGCTGCATCTGGAATAAAGAAACTGTTTATTTTATGCATTAAGTTTATTTGTTGGAGTTTTAAACTGTTTTGTTTTAAGGATAACTGTAACAGACTCTAAGTTATTATTTTATTTTCAAGGCGGTCTGTGCCTTAGTTGACCCCGGTTCATAAGATGTAATAAGTTAGAAAATTTCTGTAAGCCTTGATTGCTTTACTCTGATTATTATGTTTTGTTGTTTGACGTTTGGGACGGATTCGATCCTTCAAACTGTCGCGACCTACGGGTCCATAAAGGAAATTAAACGCTTTCCTTATTTATGCTACGTCGGGGCGTGACAGGATTTAGTGGTATCAGAGCCAGGTTACCTAGATTGACCAGGCTCGGTTATTCACGCCACAAATTAGTAACACAGTTTACCCCTTAAGTTTTACTAAGCTATACAACCAAATTCCAGTTTTAAGTTTAGTACGGATTATCCTTATTTCAGAAACTAAGCTCTAGGTTGGTCTCGCCATAGAAATGATTACACGATTGTCTTGTCACATCGACAAGAATGATAGCAGTTTCCATATATCTTCGGACGTACCCATTTAGAATTAGCCGAGATGGCCATAACTTATGATGCCCCTACAGACAGATAGTAGCCGAGCTTCTAAGGAGTTAAGACATACCATAGCCCTCATAAATAGCTTAGGCACTGACGAACTTCCTGAGTCAAATCTCGGAATAGTCAGCATGGCCCACAGCCCAGAGTATGGAGAACAAGAATAAGAATACGACCTCCTTGCTATTAGATAGCCCTAGTTCGACTGCGTGTTTGGTGTATTATGTGTACTTGATATATGTTGCTTATTTGGATTTTATTATATGCTTATGATATTATACGAGTATGTGATATAGTGATATTTACTCTTTTTGGATGTCGTCATTGTTTAAACTACTTTATGTTACTGCTTCATGCATGATCATCATTTTGTTATCATTATCATGCATTAAGAATGACTGGGAGACCAAGGAGGAACAGGAATTTGATTGAGGAGGCACCTTTGGCTGCCGGTCCCACAAAATGTTTGAAGCCTTTGTCAAACGTCTCAAGAGGGTTAGTAATGCGAATGAAAACCAACGAGACCGCCAAACTGGAGATTAGCTGCTGGAGGGATTCCGTGCCCTCAGGCCCGAGTAGTTTGCGGGTACCGCGGAGCCCTGGAAAGCGGAACAGTGGTTGAGAAGGATGGACCGCATGTTCGACGTTGTTCAGTACAATGAGATGGACAAAAGGAGGTTAGCTACCCTTGGGTATTTTACCTCATCGCTTAGAGAAAGCTTTGAAGGCTACTTCGCCACTAGGAGCTGCAGTCAGATTAGGACACGTGTGCAAGGATTGTCCCTTACGGTTAGGAGACCGAGAAATCCCTGCGAGGTTAATTGTCCTATCTATGAAGGAGTTCGACGTAATCCTAGGAATGGATTGGCTGTCTCAGAATCAAGTGAAGTTGGATTGTACGAGGAAGAGAATTACATTCCCCCGACTATGAGAATCAACCCTTTGATTTTCAATGTAACCCTTCGGGAGATATGTTCCTCACGAGATGTTTAGCCAACATCGAAGTCGTCAGTACAGAGGTGACAGCGTCATCTATACTTGTAGTCAAGGACTTCGAAGAAGTGTTTGAAGATGTTTCTGGTCTACCGCCCGAAAGAAGTATAGAGTTCTGTATTGAGCTTATACCGGGTACCGTACCGATCACCAAGGTTCCTTATAGAATGGCCCCCACAGAACTATTGGAATTGAAGGAAAAAGTTCAAGAGCTCGAGAACCTAGGTTTTGTACGTCCAAGTACATCGCCTTGGGGAGCACCGGTGTTATTCGTGAAGAAGAAGGACGGGACACTTAGACTGTGTATCGACTACAGAGAATTGAACCGAGTAACTATCAAGAACAAGTATACTCATAGAGGGATAGAGGTAGACCCCACCAAGATAAAAGCCATAATCGAAATGCAGCCACCAAAAAATGAAAAAGAACTGAGGGGATTCCTAGGGAGAATACAGTTCATCAGCCGTTTCATTTCCAAACTCACCTTGACCTGCGACCCACTCTTCAAACTACTCAGAAAGGGAGAAAGATTCAAATGGGACACCCCGTGTCAACAAGCCTTCGACAAAATCAAAGCCTACCTCCAGAACCCGCCTGTCTTGTCACCACCTTCGCCTGGGAGACCCCTGTTGCTCTACCTCTCCGTATCCGAAGATTCGATGGGATGTATGCTGGCCCAAGAAGGAGAAGAGGGGCACGTGGAAAAGGCCATTTACTACTTAAGCAAGAGAATGGTCGGATATGAGTTAAAGTATTCGCCCTTGGAGAAGGCCTGTTGGGCCTTGGTTTGGTGTACCCGCCGCCTCCGTCACTACATGTTAGCCTTCCCCGTGATCCTAATCTCCCAGATGGACCCGTTAAAATACCTGTTCGAAAAACCCGTCTTGACCAGTAGGATTTCCCGTTGGACCATGATGCTGGCTGAGTTCGATATCAGATATGTCACCTCTAAGTCCGTAAAAGGAAGGGCCGTCGCCGAGTTTCTAGCCGACCTCGCTGTAGAGTCTGAAGACAAAGGAGATTTCAAGTTCCCGGATGAAGGAATCATGGAGGTTAGGGAGGATTTGTGGAAGATGTACTTCGATGGAGCGGCCAACCAACTAGGATATGGAGTTGGAGTCATTCTCATAGCACCCGATGGGGTCCCTACCCCATTAGCCGTCAAACTCGAATATAACTCAACCAACAACACCGCGGAGTACGAAGCATGCATAATTGGAATGGAAGCAGCCTTGGCTTTGAAGGTCGGAAAAATTGATGTCTTCGGGGATTCCAACTTGATCATATCCCAGGTCCGGGGAGATTGGAGGGTAAAACATGAGAAATTGAGACCTTATCATGACTATCTGGAAAGCCTGAAGGCACAATTCCAAAAGATTTCTTTCTACTATCTCCCCCGTGAAGAAAACCAGCTAGCCGACTCTTTGGCTACCTTGGCCTCAATGATCCAAATTCCTTCCAAAATTGCTATGGTCCCGTTATCCGTAGA
The DNA here is from genome assembly GCA_033977485.1 of Hydrangea macrophylla. Lineage (NCBI taxonomy): Eukaryota > Viridiplantae > Streptophyta > Magnoliopsida > Cornales > Hydrangeaceae > Hydrangea > Hydrangea macrophylla. The sequence continues at coordinate 84,085,501 of CM066983.1, forward strand.
AGTGAGGAATCAACCGTCATTTGAAATGATCGCAGCCATAGAGAGAGAAGATGAAGTGCCTTGGTATGCGGACGTGTGGAAGTTCATTAAAGAAGGAGAATACCCCGAAGGAGCCTCAGAAAAGGACAAGAAAGCGATACGGCGATTTGCTGCTCAATTTGTGATCTACGCGGATAAACTGTGGAAGAAGTCCTACACCGGGTATAATCTAGAGTGTTTATATGGAAGGGAAGCTGAGAGAATGATGGAGGAAATACATGAGGGAGTATGCGGACCCCACATGAACGGGCACATGTTGGCGAAAAAGATCATTCGACAAGGGTACTATTGGACGACCTTGGACAAAGACTGTTGTGAATATGTTAGAAGGTGTCACAAGTGTCAGATTCATGCGAATCTGATGCATACCCCGCCGTCACAGCTCTACAGCATGACCACCCCTTGGCCATTTTCTGTGTGGGGGATTGATATCATCGGTGAGATAGTCCCAAAGGCTTCCAATGGGCACCGATACATAATTGTGGCAATTGATTATTTTACCAAGTAGGTAGAAGCAGCCTCATATGCGACTTTGAACGCCAAAGATGTGGTGAGTTTCATTGAGAAGAACATAATCTGTAGATACGGAGTCCCGAATGAGTTTATCTCCGATCATGGCAGTCATTTCCAGGGGGAAGTAATCCCACTCTTGGAAAAGTATAAAATCACTCGTCATCAGTCGTCCCCGTATAGGCCTCAAACGAACGGGGCAGTGGAAGCAGCAAATAAGAATGTTAAAGCAATCTTGGGAAAAACGACGGATACATACAAAGATTGGCATGAGAAGTTGCCGTTCGCTTTGTGGGGATACCGGACCTCAGTGAGAACTTCATCGGGAGCTACACCATATTCGTTGGTGTACGGGATGGAAGCGGTCCTTCCAGTCGAGGTAGAGATACCCTCTCTCAGGGTTTTGGCAGAGTGCGAAGTCACCGAATTAGAATGGATACGGGGAAGATATGAAGAATTGATGTTGCTTGATGAAAAGAGGCTGACCGCGATAAACCATACTCGGGGGTACCAAAAGAGGATAGCTCGTGCTTTCAACAAAAAGGTTCGCCCAAGGAAGCTTGCTGAGGGTGACCTGGTCCTCAAAGAACTTAAGGTGCCCGTTTATGACCCTAGAGGAAAATTCAAACCCAACTGGGACGGGCCGTACATCATTAAGACCCTCCTTTCCAGAGGAGCGGCTTATCTCATGGACCTGGACGGGGTTGAATTTAAACAACCAATTAACCTCGATCGCCTCAAGAAATACTTTGCTTGAAACCGTTTCTTTCAAAGCCTCCTACCTCGATGAACTACGCACGACCTGATTCCCATTAGGGGATACGTAGGCAACCTATTTGGTTCGGTCATCATAAAAAAAAAAAAAACGCTCGGACGGCGTCTTATTTCGAACCTTGAGCTGAACTACTGCAGGCCTGACGCCCACTCGGGGATAAGTAGGCAGGCTCTCAAAAGCCTTCGGCCCAGGAAAACCTAAAAGCAAGAAAGGTATGTGCTAAACTAGGGGCAAACTAGCGTTTGCCCGGAATCACTTCAAAGCCCTAAAACCAGGGGGAAACTTCGTTTGCTAGCCGAAGAACCCAGAAATAAAACCATCCTTCAGGTCACCTGGCTGTCAGAATAAGTACTATAAAGAAACAAATAAGAATTCATGGAAAATGATGAGTAGAAAAAAAAAAAAAAAAAAAAAAAGAAGCAAAGTAGGGAGCCGAGTAAAGACATTAAAAGGAGAATTCTTCATAAAAGATTAATCGAAAGGTTGAGCGCTTTGATTAAGCATGCTAGAAATTTCCCTAAAGATAACAACATCAACCAATCACATTCGGAAAGCGTAAAAGAGTAGGCAGGGTCTGTCAGAAATATAAAGAAACAAATAAGAATTCATGGAAAAGGATGAGTAGAAAACAAAAAAAAAAAAAAAAAAGAAAAAAAAAAAGAAGAAGAAGCAAAGTAGGGAGCCGAGTAAAGACATTAAAAGGAGAATTCTTCATAAAAGATTAATCGAAAGGTTGAGCGCTTTGATTAAGCATGCTAGAAATTTCCCTAAAGATAACAACATCAACCAATCACATTCGGAAAGCGTAAAAGAGTAGGCAGGGTCTGTCAGAAAGTTTTTTGAAAGGGTCAACTTTTCTCTGTTTTCGTCTGTTTTATTGTGCACGTGTCTCGTCAAGTCTGTCTCACAACCAAGGCCTGGATCTCCAGAAGATACTGGGCAGTGGACACAATCGAAGCAGGGACCCTCGGGCACGGAGCAGCCACCCTACTCGACCAAGCCTCTATGAAAGCCTTCACAATAGGAGGACGCAAAGTGGACCCTCTGGTGAAATCAGCAGCCACAGGCTCAGTAATATCCTGCAGAAGCCCGAACTGACGGACCACCCGATCGGGAATGTAGAAAGTAGTGGCGCTCAAGCCTGGTAACCAAATACCAGGTCGCCCAGGAAGACGTACAGCAACAGAACGATGAGTCCACTGAGGGCAGATCCAGCAAATGTCACCAGAAGAGAGACCTTGGAGCCAACCGAGCCATGCATCGGCAGAATGGAATAAGCAATGGATCTCCATGCGGTCGTAAGAAAATGGCCCCCGAAGATGCGAGGGGTGAATGAAGAGGTCGAGGCGTTCCATGAGCCAAACTTGCAAGACGAAAGGTGCCCCGGCAGATAACATGGCCTCGGTAACATGGGCATGGCTCAATCCAATCAGAGTTTCACCAAGAATCAGCATAACAACACTTTTCATCTCCCTCAAACCACAGGCAATGGGTATAAGAATGTCAGAAGATGACTGGAATAGGAAGTAAGAGAGCATGGCAATTGACAAAGCACTACGTCGGATGATCTGGTACTCGCCATCATAGGGGTCCCCTATGGGAGCATAAACGGAGGCAAGGCGCTCAAAATCGATATGCCTGTCACAAATAAGGGAGCCCGCCGCATTTCGAGATATGTGGAGAAGAGTGGCTAAGTCGCGGACATACCCGGCCTGAATCAGAGGAACCGTCAATTCAGCAAAAGGATCAGTGTGGAGAATAGCGCTAAATTCCTCGAACAAAGGACAAATCTCCTGAAAGCCAAAACGAAAGACGTTGAGAGCAGGGTCCCAACGTTGAATAGCAGCTCGAAGTAAGCCCTCGTTCAAATTCATGCGTCGGAAAGAGAAGAGATCGTTCAATCTGAAGCATTCAAAATTGAGCTTTTCAATACCTGAGAGAGTATCCATCCATGGGAAGAGAATTTGGGAGCAAATGGGGGCCATTTGAAAGGAGGATGGAAAGAGAAAGGAGAAGTTTTGCGGAGTGTTAGAAGAAGAGGGGTATAAATAGGGGATAAAGCTGCCCACTAGATCGCGGCACTCGATAAAGTGCAGCGGCACTCCATGAAGTGCCACGCGGCAGTCCGTGAGTGCCGCACGGCATTTACTGACTGCCGTTGCGGCATTCTCTGAGTGCCGCGGAGGCCTAACCGAGTGCCGTTCCGAACTTTTTACCGGCCAGGGTTTGTTTGTAACACGATCTGCCCACCTGCAAACAGAAAACTAAATAGAGAGGCAATAAAACGTGCGCATCATGCAGCACGTGCAAATACATTCATTCATTCATTTTGCATATATCAAATAAGTAAAAGAAGCAGAAGCATTCAAGGATAAAAATAAAATCGGGACCAAGCCATGGTCCCACATACGGCAAGATTTGGACCAAGCTATGGTCACACATACGATGAATAAGCAGAAAGCATAATGAAATGTTTAAAGCATCTATCCTACCAAATAAAAGGAAGCAACCATCAAAATAAAGCATATGTATGTAATATACAGTCGTCCATCAAAATGTAAATCCTCCCATAAACTCTCAGAAAAATAAAAAAATATAATGATAACAACAAAAGCAGGGTCAACCCCGACCCCGACCCCGGCCGCGAGTCTGGCGGGTCGTGCGTCTAAGAGGCTCCTCCTCTGACTCTGTCCCGCTGTCTCCACCAGTCCCACCATGTCCGCCACTACCGCCGCCTCGGCCTCTGCCACCACTAGTACCCTCGCCGCCGCCTCCACCACGCCCAGCTCCGCTGCCTCCGGGGGCATCGCTAAAGGGGATGCTGAACTGCTGAAGCCGCTGCTGGAACTGCCCTACCTGCTGAGACAGGACTCTATTCTCCTCCATCTGGAAGAGAGGGGATGAGTCCATAAAAGTGTTGAAAAGACATTTGGGATACTAAGAATATGGGAAGGGTAGAAGATCATACCTGGGCCCTCAACTGAACCGCAGCAGTCGCCCGAGCTCCCTCAGCCTGAAAACAAGAACCAGCGATAAAAATTAGTAAAAAAGAGATACAATCCCAGTCAAAAGTAGGAGTGGGGATGAATTTCTTACCATCCACTCTCGCCCGAGAACCCACTGTCGCACGCTATGGGCATACGCCAGGCCCTCCTCCGCGTAAGCACGCGGGACGACGTCATAATGTAAGGGTATGGTAGGGACACCCTGTGAGAGTCGGGGGATCGTCATCACATGGGGCTCGCCGAATGAGATGGTAGACATAGTCCAGTCCCACTCAGGTAGGCCAGGGGGGCGGACCGCGGCAGGGACATGCTGCAAACAAAAGTAATAAAACATGGGTGAAGAATAAAAGGAAGAATTCACAAAAATAATAAAGGAATCATTTACTCACCCGAATCACTTCCATCAGCGGGAAGTTCGGCATCAGCTTGGCGGCCCGGAAGGCCGCATATCCCTCAGGACTGTCCAGAAAGCCGTGGATACCAAAGCCAGCTCGAGCAGCCGAGTAGTCGCCGCCCTGAAGTGTGTCTGTAGCTCTCATAGAGTCGGGAGGAGGGAACGGCACAAAGAATCTGGGAGCCGCTATAGACTGCCTGGTCACCCTCTCTCTTAAGTACCATGCCATACCCTCGGACCCACCATCAAGAAGCAGTCTCATCGGGTCATACCCGGCCGACTCCTGAATCCCCGCGCTAGCCTCGGGTAGCGCCCTGAGCCACGGCTGCCACTGTACATGCTCCTCTCGTAGGTTCGTTAGGAAATTCCTGAACGAAACAAAGTCATGAGCCCCGGTCTTCCGCCCGACCCTGTCCTTCGCCCACTTCAGCCCCTGAGGCATGATGAGGGCGTCAACAGCACGTGTCTCAGGAGACATCATGCGGAGATACTCATAGGACCAAATCTGTAATAAAAAGAGAGAAAGAAAAGAGAAATTAGTATCGCAATGTAAATAAATTTCTGGGAGTAAAATAAGCGATGGAATGTTAAAAATAAATAAAAAATATATATATACCTCCCACGCTCTCCAATACCCACTGGTAGCTGTCGACTTGCCCCGGGAGATGACACTCATATGACTGTACAGGATAGCTAAACCTGTACCAGCCCAATCAAACTTGGTGACCCGATCCAGATGCTCCAGCGACGCCACCAGAGAAGCAGAAATCCGGTCGCCCTTGGTGCTCAACAAGGAGCACCCTAGCACGTACATCAAAAAGCCGCGGGCCATCTGCTCATCCGTAAAGCCGGGTTTTCCCCGGAAAGTATCCATGAACCACCAAGCTGTAACCAGGGCCTCCTCCGGGACCACCCCTAACAATGGCTCCATCTGATCCCACTCCTGATCTGTCAAATGCCTCAGAGGCTCTCCACCGAAGGCAATCCCGGTAATCATCGAGAAGTCCAGCGGGGTCAACGTCATCTCGCCGAAGGAAAAGTGGAAGGTACTCGTGGTATCCCACCACCGCTCGGCCAATGCATGTATCTGCTGCAAGTCGTTGGAGCTCTTCGTCAAGAGTTTGACGAAGTCTCCAAACCCCGCTGCGTCCACTAGAGCCCTCACAGTCGGGCTCAGCTCAGAATACCACTCGTGGCCATGGGCGAGGCTGCCGTGCCCCTTCAGCACCTTTGGCTGCAGCTGCAAGGAAGAACAAACAGTTTGTCGTCAGAGAATAAATAAAAGAAGAAAGCAATGAAGAAGGAGATAAGTAAATAAAAGAAAAGAAAATATAGAAGTATTCACATAGGATTTCACAGGTGAGACATTCGTTCGCATTCAAGAGAAAATGAATAAAAGGAAATGCTCAAAATTTTGACAAGGTTTCGAAAAGAAAAGAAAAAAAAAAAGAAAAGAAAAAAAAAGAGAAAGAGTAGTTTTTGTCCACCTACTTTGGAAAACATGCATATACAAGTTTTAAAGGAGATTTTGGGCCCGGAAAGAGTCTGGTTGCAAAAAGGAATGCGTGATTGCAAATATTCAATAATCAATTATTTTGAATAAAAAAAATGGCATTAAGAAAACTCGCTAGGACGGTAAATACAGGAAAAGGTTCGTAATTTCATTTCTACGAGCATTGGATTTCATTATTCACAAGCAATGTTTGAGATTCCGATTAAATGGCTTTCAAAAGTCGTTGAACAAAATCAAAGGGGAAGATAAAGGATAATTCGAGCATAAAATTCATTTTCTGTTTTATTTTTTTATTTTTCAAAAGTTCACGAGAAATAAAATTTGGAATTTGGAATTTCTTCACGAGAAGCGTGAAATAAAATATTCGGGACGCCCGGGGATGCCACATACATGACGTTTGGAAAAGGGTATCTAAAAGTGGTGACAATTCTAGGTTACATTCACAAGGAGGAAGAAAATGCGAGAAGGGAATACGAGAAATAAATAAAAAGAGAAGTGTTTACCTCGCGCTTAAACGCGCGGGCCGACAGATGCTCGTCAGAATCCCTCAGTAGAAGCGTGGCGTCTGGGTGATGCGTAGCAGTATACCTGGCCCTCTTCTTGCGTCCTGAACCACTCGCCATAATCTGTCAAAGAAAAGAGAGAATTCGAGCGTTGGAGTCATGAAAATTTTAGAAAAACAAGGAAATAAACGAGATTAATCAAGTTTTGATCGAGTAGAACGAACCTGGTAAGCCCCTGGTAGATCAATCCAAGCTAGGAAAGAAAAGGAATTTTTTTTCTCCAGAGAGATTTCGAGATGAAGAGAGTGAGAGAATGAGAGAAAGAGAGGAGAACCCCGGCGGTTTAAGCCACTGCCCCTCAAACGCGGCACTCATTTTTCCGTGCACGGCAGTCAGTCAACTGCCGCGCGGCACTCGCCGAGTGCCGCAACGGCACTCCGTGAGTGCCGTGCGGCAGTCACGGACTGCCGCGAAAAACCGCGTGTGCCGCGATTATGGCGGTTCAAAGATATTTACTTTCCCCCCAAAATTCAAATCAAGTCTCAAAAATTGAACTTGAGACCCCCAGAGTGTGCCCTCATTGCACTTTTTGACCCCGGTGTTGTTTTTAGGTTTAAATCGACTACAAATTTTAAAATATAGGTATAAATTCCAGCCTGTGGGCTCCCAACCCCCAAAAATTGGAGTAAAATTCGAGCCTGTAGGCCCCCAAATTTCAAAATGAAATCCTGGCCCGCGGGCCTCGGTTCTTGAAAAAAATAAAGTAAATTTGAAGCCCGTAGGATCCCAAACTTTGAATATAACGGGCTTATATTCCCGGTTCTCGCAACAGATTTGCGTTAACCCTCGTTTTTTGAGAATATAACGGGCTTATATTCCCGGTTTTCGCAACATATTTGCGTTAACTTTCGCTTTTTGAATATAACAGATTTATATTCCCGGTTCTCGCAACGGATTTGCGTTAACCCTCGTTTTTTAATATAACGGATTTATATTCCCGGTTCTCGCAACAGATTTGCGTTAACTCTCGTTTTTGAATATAACGGATTTATATTCCCGGTTCTCGCAACAGATTTGCGTTAACTCTCGTTTTTGAATATAACGGATTTATATTCCCGGTTTTCGTAACATATTTGCGTTAACCCTCGTTTTTGAATATAACGGATTTATATTCCCGGTTCTCGCAACAGATTTGCGTTAACTCTCGTTTTTGAATATAACGGATTTATATTCTCGGTTTTCGCAACATATTTACGTTAACCCTCGTTTATGAGAATATAACGGATTTATATTCCCGATTTCCGCAACATATTTGCGTTAACCCTCGTTTATGAGAATATAACGGATTTATATTCCCGGTTCTCGCAACATATTTGCGTTAACTCTCGTTTTTGAGAATATAACGGACTTATATTCCCGGTTTTCGCAACATATTTGCGTTAACCCTCGCTTTTTGAATATAACGGATTTATATTCTCAGTTTTCGCAACATATTTGCGTTAACTTTCGCTTTTTGAATATAACAGATTTATATTCCCGGTTCTCGCAACGGATTTGCGTTAACCCTCGTTTTTGAATATAACGGATTTATATTCCCGGTTTTCGCAACATATTTGCGTTAACTTTCGCTTTTTGAATATAACAGATTTATATTTCCGGTTCTCGCAACGAATTTGCGTTAACCCTCGTTTTTGAATATAACGGATTTATATTCCCGGTTCTCACAACAGATTTGCGTTAACTCTCGTTTTTGAATATAACGGATTTATATTCCCGGTTTTCGCAACATATTTGCGTTAACCCTTAAGATCAAATCAAGAGCACCTTCGTAACCCCCGTAACAGATCTCCGCCTAGATAACTTTCCCTGACTAACATGTCACAAAATGTGCATCGTACGTGTGGAAGACATGATGAGTATGACACTTACACAACTAGGTCAATCTAGAGAACACCATTGCATGGCACTTGCATCACGACAGGATAGGTGCATCCATCCGTATGACTACTTGCGTTTGTGAATGTTTGCCCATGTTTGAACTACGCTTTGGTCTGATTCCTGATGGGATACGTAGGCAGTTCGCCATGGAGCACGACCAATTAGAATTCCGCTGCACACCCATTTTTTCGCAACGCATTTTGTTTTTGCCTAAATTCGACAGTCAGGTCAAAGGCTTGTCTTCACACAGGCTTTGACATTCACTTATGGGACGCGTTGCTCCACAAGCTCTGTCAAAGAGGGGCAAACTGTAGACACCCCAATTTTGACCGACCGTCGAATTTAGGAGAGTGTCGCCTCCGTATCCGATGATGACAAGGACCGAAAAATCGAAGTATTCCAAGCTCTTCAGAAAATCTCCAAAACGCGATAAAATTTCACAGAAAGAGGAAAAATACCAGGTATTTAGGGGAATTCAGAAAAAAGACATGATTTTTTTGGAAAGGATCTTCAAAGATAATTTGTTTCAAAAAGAGAAAAGACCTAAAAAGGGGAATCTCACCAAAACACGGCACACGGCGGATTCCTCCGCGGCACTCCATGAGTGCCGCGCGGCAGTCAGAGAGTGCCGCTGCGGCATTCTCCGAGTGCCGCCACAGATTTCTGACTGCCGTTCACTTTTTAAGTCTGTATTTTGCAGTACAATACGTATGCGTATGCAGATAAGAACAAAAAACTGATAAAGTAAGACTGACAAAAACGCGGCAATTAATTAAATGACGCGGCAGTTGATGAGAGCCGCGCGGCACTCACGAAGTGCCGCAACGGCAATTGTTGAGTGCCGCAACGGCATTCACGGACTGCCGCGCCGGGTTTCTGACTGCCTGTCACGCCCCGGAGCAGCATAAATAGAGAAAAATAAATTTCCTTTATGGGTCCATAGGGAATGACGGGTGAATAACCGCGTTGTCATCTACTCAAACCAATAAACACCACGATAGGGAGGATGCTATTCATAGAACATATCTTATTAACATAATCAGAGGCTACAGCGGAACTATAAAAGGTATGAAAGCAACAGATGCCCAAGTACCAATTATAAAAGTCTACTAAAACTATTACAACAGCTGGCTTATAGTCTCAGGCCTATAACAATAACAACAACAGATATACAAACTAACTATATAAAGCAGCACATCTTCGTCTTCCAGCCTTCAGCTCCAAGTCTGGCAGAACTATCAGTCTTCAGTCCTCAAGACCTACAAATCCCTAGACATTGGAATGTCCAGGGCATAAACGCCATCAGCTTCGAATACAAAGCTGAGTGAGTACATTAAACAACACTCCTCACCGCTATTGTTTAGCATCTTAAAATGCGGTTAATCTCTTATCAATGACGTCACTCACGGACATAGCAGAGGTCTCATTAAACTATGCATGAATTCATCGATAACAGGAATCATATTAAATGAACTCAATAATAAAGATCATGGTATACATATCTCATCACGTATTCACCAAATCCATGCATGTAACCATGCAACCACCCATGCATCTACCTTTACGTCGGGACGCTGAATCCACGACTGAACCATCATCATACTAACCATTCTCATATTCATATCCTTATTCTCATCCGTATCCATAAGTCGATACATTAATGTCAATCAGTATCCATTCGTCGATACAATAATGCCAATCGGAATCACCCGACTAGGCAATAGGTCACCCAATCCCTTGATAGGGTCACCGGTCGTCTACACGGTACCACCTATCTGTAAACGATAGAACGGCACATCGGACGTCTTCAACGATGCGTATACCCTCACTGGTCGTCTACACAGCTGAGAATACATTAGAGCACTAGCCGGACGTCTTCAACGGTACACTGGACGTCTTCAACAGTGCATACGCATCACTGGACGTCTTCAACAGCGAGAGGCGCACTAGGAACTCTAACCATCCCACGTCCACCCGGCTCGTCAACCGTTGATCCCACGGATCCCAAAGTACACATATCTCATTATTTCATATAAATCACAGTTCCCTTTTCTCATCATATCTTCTCATCTCTTCATATCAATATCCCATTCCTCATCAGATTCTCTTGTCTCTTCACATCACTATCCCATGCATGCTGACACATGTTGTGAAATGCTCATCTACTAAGTACAGGAAATACCACATGCTCTGTATTCAACATATCTACTCATTTCTGATTATTAACATGCTGTCGTATTCCATTCTACTATTCAGTTCAGCAATATTATCATGTAACAGTTAAACAGTTCATCTCATAACAGTGTTGCACTATCTCTTAAATTAACAATATCGCATAATAAAAGCATGGATCAACATTTAATCAACTAAACTGTTCATATTATAATCAACAGGAATTAATCATGTTCTGAAAGCTTCGATCGATTGAGGTCCTCTCGATCGATTGAAGTCAAACTAAGTTCGATTGATCGAAGTCATTTCGATCGCTCGAGGAAAAGTCGTTTCGATCGATCGAGAATAGTTCGATCGCTCGAACATCATCTTCTACCCAGAAATTTGGCAGCGACGAACAAAGGTTTCGGGGTCACAATATAAATGTTCTAAACAGCATATAACACCCTAGAATCATTCTTCGAGTGAGTTAATGAACTCACCTCTCTCCGGTCGTCCGGTGGCGGCGTTCCGAGCTCCGCGGTGGCGGCTATGGTGAGTTCTCTTTCCTCTCTCTTTCTTCTCTGCTCTCTCTTTCTCTGTCCGTCTCTGTCTCTATTCTCCTCTTCTTCTGCTCCTCTTCTTGTTCTCTTCTTCTTCTTCTCCTTCTGCCCAAGCACATATATATATATATATATCACACACACACATACGGTTACATATATATATATATATGGAACACACATACACACACAAGCTCTCTCTCTCTCTCTAACTCTCTAAACTGCCAAACACCACACACACACAAAACACACGTATATATATAGGGAAACAAGAAGGGCAGGTGGCAACCACGTAAACTGAAAATACAACGTTCGATCGATCGAAGTGAGTTCGATCGATTGAGAACAGGTCGGTTAAGGTTCGATCGATTGAAAGAAGTTAAATCGCTCGGGAAAGGGTACACATCACAGAATCAGGTCGGCAGAGATTCGATCGCTCGAAGTATGTTCGATCGATTGAGAAAGCACAATGTTCGATCGATCGAAGTGAGTTCGATCGCTCGAGAAAGATTCTTCCCCAAGGTTTCACACAAGCATACAGGGTCTTATTTATATAACCATGCATCCGAAAATACAGGGTATTACATTATCCACCACTCATCAAAAGATTTCGTCCTCGAAATCTGAAGCAGTAGCCCCTAAAATAAAAGAAAACCATCTCGGAAGACATACTCTAAAATGCTCAAGTTCTCGTTTTACATAAACGATCACATCAGCGGCCAAAGGTTTAAGTTCTAAACACGCGATGCAAAGTTATCAACGATCTATAAGTGCTAGGGTAACAACTATCAATCCTCGGGTTAGCTATATGAAAATTCGTATGTCGAACTTCAGGAAAAGGTTCTAGGTAGCATAATCTAATCATCTCACAAATCTAAAACAGCTAGTCTCTAAACACACAAGGTTCATTCCTCAAGTCAAACTCTACGGTGTGAGGGTTCTATCGATCAAGTGTTCTAATCTCGTCTAAGTCTTAGCAAAACGTTGTTGTTTACTCTCGTCTCTGAAGATGCTTCATACTGTGCTGACGATGTCTTCACTATATCATCAGTTGACTGTCTTCTTATCTCTGGACTTCTCGTTACGATCGTCAACGTTATTAGTCAACCTCGTGTTGCACACTACGTCCTTATAAAACTCATGTGTTATTATCATCCTTTAGTATGCTGACTTAAAAGCATCATGACTCTAACATCGTCATTTGATAACTCAAATTTCCTCATGGCTCTCCAAATTCCCACGTACTATTGATATAATCATCTCTTTGAGGTCGTTCAATCCATTGAATACTCGTTCTGTTTCCACGTACTAATCAAATAGGTTAAGCAGGACTACATACTGATATCGTGAGTCGTTCTACTACAAAACATCTCGACTAAATAAAAGTAACAGGCGATTGGTGTTGAAAAGCATTCATCTACGATACTCTTTTTGAAAGTTCTGGTGTTGTCTCTGCGTTACTCGTATCTCATCTCGTATACTCGCAATCTTCTAGTTCATCCTCTCTTGTCAAGGCTACATCTTACAAAAATTTAGATTCCACATCTCTAGTCTTTGTCCAACATACCAATGGTTGGCGTAGTCTTTCGATAGGGAGGCAATTGACGTCATATAAGGATGCAAAAGATGTCATATAGGGATGCAATTGATGTTATACAGGGATGCAATTGATGTCATATTTATTCTTGGAAAACTTATTGTCATAGACGATTATTGATCAATACCAAATGGGGTGTTTGGGTATCTACAATTTATGGTGTAGGCTAATCCTCTTACAATCAATCAAATGGATGTAAAACTTCCTTCAATATTGGGATCATATATAATACATGATGTAGGTGATGAGGGTTGTACCTTCTGTCTATCGTCCTTGTCTAAGTTGAGACCAATTACTTGTATGGTGAGTCTGCCCTCGTGGTACTTGTTGCAACGGAACATTGTGTTGCATCTCTAGTTCTGGACAAAACTTACGAACATGACCAAATTTATCGCAGTTAAAGCATCGTATCCCTCGTCCATTAGATTTCCTTACTGCTGTGCATTCTTGGGAATGGTGTCCTTGTACTGCACAATTGTAGCAGATATCTCGTTCTCTGTGCTGTGTTGGGGTCGTCATTAGTTTTGATTCTTTCTGGTCGTTCCCCATCCTCTTACGCTTCTGGTGGTTGCTTATGTAACTTCTCTCCATGTTTCCTCGTTGAACTTGGTTAGTTGCCAACATAATCTGACTGTCTTTTCCTCTCTGATCCGTTATGAAAAACTGATCGTTCTTTGGAATTGCTTGATCAAAGTGTTGTCCTTCACTAATCTGACTGTCGTCTTCCAATTTTGTTGCCATTTCTACCAAAGCTTCGAAAGATTGATCTAAATGTCCTATAGTCATATGACGAATATGCGGAACTAGTCCTTGATGATATCTTTTGATCTTTCTTCTTGGTGTATCAATCATATGCGGTGCAAATCGTGATAGCCTCTCGAATTGAGTTGTATATTCGGGCACTGTAAAACAACCTTGAACTAATTGGATGAACTCCATCTCCTTTTTGTTCTTCTCGGATTCTGGAAAGTACTTTTCTAGAAATCGAGTCTTGAATGATTCCCAAGTCATCCTTCCTACAGCTTCTTCACCTATCGTAGCTTTCACTGCGTCCCACCAATCTGCTGCTGAGAATGTCAGTTGAAATATAGCCAAATGTCTTTTCTCAGTGTCAGTACATTCAAGTGTCTCAAATATCAATTCTATCTGGCGAATCCATTGCTCAGCTTGCCATGCTCCCGTTAATCCGGTAAAGGTCTCTGGTTGAAGAGCACGAAATTCCTTTAGCAGCTTGACTCTCGTCTGACGTACTGGTGCTTCATTGTCGATGACGTGATCCGCACGATTGATAACTTGTTCCATGCGACGGATGAAAACTCCAACCATTCCTGTTGGATCTATCTCAGGAGATACTAATTCAGGTACTCCATTCAGCTGGCCCTGGTTTCCTCGAGTCGTCCTAACCATAGCGAGTACTGGTAGTGTTCGGTGTCGCTACCTACAATGAAAAACTATTCGGTCAGACACATTCTATCTTACAGCTCAAGCAAAAGCATGCGGTAACAAATAGTACCACTATATAACACGATCACATTAAGCAATACGGATACCTCACATAAATAGTAATAACCACAAGGTCAGTCTATCTACCAAGTGTACTCCAATATATCTATGCTCAAAACACGGGTTACGAAACTATAGGTTCTACACGCAACGTCAAATCTAAACATTCTATTTCTATTCTCAGGTTCCAGACTACGAGTATTGCTCAACTAACATGTGAGACCACTCAACTAACATGTGGCTTAAGGTAACAGGATAATCTTATCCTTATCCTCTTTCTATTTCTAGGACATACTGACTGTTCCGAGATTGCTCAGGAATTCGTCAGCGTCTAACATCCAACGGCTCTATATTTATAGGATCTCCACAACCACAACTAATTCTCAGTGCCTGTTCTCCGCTAACTCAGCTATCCACATCCTTATTGGTTCCAACAATTACTACCTTCCAAAGAAACATCCTCAAACGGATTTTTCCAACCTCTTATCTGCGTGACAAGATAACAGTTCTATCTCATCTCAGCTAATCTTCATGCTACCGATATTATCTTAGAATTCGGGTTCTAACACAAAAGACAAGCGGTTAACAACTGAAACCTAGGCTCTGATACCAAAAATCCTGTCACGCCCCGGAGCAGCATAAATAGAGAAAAATAAATTTCCTTTATGGGTCCATAGGGAATGACGGGTGAATAACCGCGTTGTCATCTACTCAAACCAATAAACACCACGATAGGGAGGATGCTATTCATAGAACATATCTTATTAACATAATCAGAGGCTACAGCGGAACTATAAAAGGTATGAAAGCAACAGATGCCCAAGTACCAATTATAAAAGTCTACTAAAACTATTACAACAGCTGGCTTATAGTCTCAGGCCTATAACAATAACAACAACAGATATACAAACTAACTATATAAAGCAGCACATCTTCGTCTTCCAGCCTTCAGCTCCAAGTCTGGCAGAACTATCAGTCTTCAGTCCTCAAGACCTACAAATCCCTAGACATTGGAATGTCCAGGGCATAAACGCCATCAGCTTCGAATACAAAGCTGAGTGAGTACATTAAACAACACTCCTCACCGCTATTGTTTAGCATCTTAAAATGCGGTTAATCTCTTATCAATGACGTCACTCACGGACATAGCAGAGGTCTCATTAAACTATGCATGAATTCATCGATAACAGGAATCATATTAAATGAACTCAATAATAAAGATCATGGTATACATATCTCATCACGTATTCACCAAATCCATGCATGTAACCATGCAACCACCCATGCATCTACCTTTACGTCGGGACGCTGAATCCACGACTGAACCATCATCATACTAACCATTCTCATATTCATATCCTTATTCTCATCCGTATCCATAAGTCGATACATTAATGTCAATCAGTATCCATTCGTCGATACAATAATGCCAATCGGAATCACCCGACTAGGCAATAGGTCACCCAATCCCTTGATAGGGTCACCGGTCGTCTACACGGTACCACCTATCTGTAAACGATAGAACGGCACATCGGACGTCTTCAACGATGCGTATACCCTCACTGGTCGTCTACACAGCTGAGAATACATTAGAGCACTAGCCGGACGTCTTCAACGGTACACTGGACGTCTTCAACAGTGCATACGCATCACTGGACGTCTTCAACAGCGAGAGGCGCACTAGGAACTCTAACCATCCCACGTCCACCCGGCTCGTCAACCGTTGATCCCACGGATCCCAAAGTACACATATCTCATTATTTCATATAAATCACAGTTCCCTTTTCTCATCATATCTTCTCATCTCTTCATATCAATATCCCATTCCTCATCAGATTCTCTTGTCTCTTCACATCACTATCCCATGCATGCTGACACATGTTGTGAAATGCTCATCTACTAAGTACAGGAAATACCACATGCTCTGTATTCAACATATCTACTCATTTCTGATTATTAACATGCTGTCGTATTCCATTCTACTATTCAGTTCAGCAATATTATCATGTAACAGTTAAACAGTTCATCTCATAACAGTGTTGCACTATCTCTTAAATTAACAATATCGCATAATAAAAGCATGGATCAACATTTAATCAACTAAACTGTTCATATTATAATCAACAGGAATTAATCATGTTCTGAAAGCTTCGATCGATTGAGGTCCTCTCGATCGATTGAAGTCAAACTAAGTTCGATTGATCGAAGTCATTTCGATCGCTCGAGGAAAAGTCGTTTCGATCGATCGAGAATAGTTCGATCGCTCGAACATCATCTTCTACCCAGAAATTTGGCAGCGACGAACAAAGGTTTCGGGGTCACAATATAAATGTTCTAAACAGCATATAACACCCTAGAATCATTCTTCGAGTGAGTTAATGAACTCACCTCTCTCCGGTCGTCCGGTGGCGGCGTTCCGAGCTCCGCGGTGGCGGCTATGGTGAGTTCTCTTTCCTCTCTCTTTCTTCTCTGCTCTCTCTTTCTCTGTCCGTCTCTGTCTCTATTCTCCTCTTCTTCTGCTCCTCTTCTTGTTCTCTTCTTCTTCTTCTCCTTCTGCCCAAGCACATATATATATATATATATATATCACACACACACATACGGTTACATATATATATATATATGGAACACACATACACACACAAGCTCTCTCTCTCTCTCTAACTCTCTAAACTGCCAAACACCACACACACACAAAACACACGTATATATATAGGGAAACAAGAAGGGCAGGTGGCAACCACGTAAACTGAAAATACAACGTTCGATCGATCGAAGTGAGTTCGATCGATTGAGAACAGGTCGGTTAAGGTTCGATCGATTGAAAGAAGTTAAATCGCTCGGGAAAGGGTACACATCACAGAATCAGGTCGGCAGAGATTCGATCGCTCGAAGTATGTTCGATCGATTGAGAAAGCACAATGTTCGATCGATCGAAGTGAGTTCGATCACTCGAGAAAGATTCTTCCCCAAGGTTTCACACAAGCATACAGGGTCTTATTTATATAACCATGCATCCGAAAATACAGGGTATTACACTGCCGCGCTGGGCAGCAGTCTGCTCAATTTCAGAAAGTACGCTTTGTACCACCAAATGGGAGAATTACACCTGTTTTTTGCTCCGAAATTCACCAAAAATACCTGTTAATTTTGCCTATAAATGGAGGGGTATCTTCATGAAAGGGGGAGAGGAAGAAAAAAAGGTTGGGAGAGATATACAAAGAAATACTTCCATTACACCCACATTTGAGAAAAAAAAAGAGAGAGTTTTGGAGAGCTTGAAGGAGAGTTTGGAAAATCTTCAAAGAAAAGAAAACTTTGAGGATAATTTGGAGGTGATCCTCTAAACCTAGATTATTAGCTTACTCTTTCTTCTCTTGAAATCTCTAAATCTTAGAACATTTCATTATCTTTCTTTGTTTTAAACTTAGTAGTCCTTTTGTTCCCAATACTTCTTTCTATTTTGTCTATTTTCTTCTCTTAAAGGTCTTGGAGATCTTCAATATCTCTATTGATCTCTTGAGCATGATCCTTTGAATCTCATGTAAGCTCATGCTCTACATGGAAGTCAAAACTTGATCATCACTTTATTTCACATAGAAAGGATCCAAGTCCATGCTCATGACTTGGATCCTCTAAACTTGGTGTCTCATGGAATCCTTTCCATATTCCTTTGAAAACTACCAAGTATTAGTTGCACCTCCATCTCCAATGATCATCAAATGATAGGAGACTTGTGATTTTGAATCTAAGCCTCTTTTCATGGTTTAGAATCCTCATCTTGAGATTTCATGAAGTCCATCCATACTTCACTTGAAATCTATGAAGAATAAAAGTTAGTAGTCTCTAATGACCATCAAATGGTAGGAGAAATAGTTTGGTTTAATCTCAACTTCATGTCTTCAATAGTTGAGATTAACCAACAAAGTTGAACTAGCAAAATAAAAACAGTGAGTCCACAAACTGTTTTTGATCAAAGATTTTTAGTTCGAAATCTAACCGTTGAAATCAAGTGAAACCAACGGGAAAGTGTCAATAACACATTGTTCTACCACTGTAATTTTTGTTTTAAGGTGGTTTCATGTTTAGGATGGTTTGATCATGAGTTTTGTGACACAAATACAATCTGTCCAGAATTTCAGAATAGTTTCAGAACAGTGACACTCTTTTGAAACAATTAAATCAGGGTTCTAATAAAGTGTTTGTGACTCCAAATAATTTTTTCTATGAAGTTTAATGTGTTAGGAAGTCACCCTAAAAAGAACAAAGCAATTCGGGTTTTTTTTACTATTTTTAATAAATCGTGCAAGAATTCTGGACGGAAGGTTGTAAAGTGCCGAGTAAGGTCTAGTGTTTTCCACATTCCCGGAGATCTAACCGTTGAAACCTTGATTTTCTTTTTGATTTAGAAACTAGACTCACAGAGGTATCTTGTGTCCAAAATTCATCAGCATCAAACCATAAGAGACATGCTTTTTATTTTCTTAAAGGTCTAGTCTGCTCTCTGCAATTTTTCCTAGAGTTTTATGACACCCTTGACCAATTTTGCTAATAATGGGTCAAAAGGTTTTTCCTATAACTTAGGGCTTAAGCCATGCTTCAATAATGATTAGTTGAGCTTAAATTCAAGAGTATTTCATGGTTTGTTCTTGCCTATGCACATATTCATCCATATGGTTTGACACTTGTAATTAGGATTTATTTGCTTTGGATTAAATTACATTAGATAGATTTAAGCTAGAAGTTTAGGATGGATATTTGTAAACATCATATTTTGCATATCATATGGACTAACCCCTTATTTTGTAGCGCTATTAAGGTACGATTTCTCAATCCCTCTCTAGTTTATTAAATTCATTGATTTTATTCGATTTTCGACCTCATGCGCGACACTTTAGAGTTAAGATTTGCCTTATGTGTATATATGGATTAGAGACTCTTTTTCTAGTTTTTATTTAATCGCGTGCATCGCACGTTTAATATTCGCAGCTGGATCCCGGGTAAGCTCTCTTGTTCCCTATTTCATATCATGTTGCTTGCTATTTGAATTACTTGGCTTATGAATGATATTTTGTCAATTGCAATTTTACACCCTTTGGACATGCTTTTGTGATGTATATGTATATATGTATTAATTGAGGGCATGCTTAGATTAATAAATTTGATTAAAAGGATGTTGAGTAGAGGCCTATCGCAAGATAGGATGAGAGAGGGTGTTTTAGTCCGACGGGCTCCTTCCTCTCTCATTCCATAATCCCCGGACCTAGTTAATCTCTGGTTTCTAAAAGATCAGTTTCCTTTTAAATGGTTTCTTAATTTTTCCTTTTAAAAATTAAGTGGTGACTCATTTGTTTTAGAAATTGATTTTGAAAAGCTGTGGGTAAGTCAACCTGCGATATCCACAAATAGCATGGTCTTATTTGTTATATTCTAATCTATTATCAAGTCATTTACATTGTGCTAATCTCTTGAACTATGCTTTAAATGTTCTAACTTTGTTTGAGTTCATGAGATAGCATAGGGTGAAGCCCAAGAGTGATGGAGTTCAACAAGGATCAATCTCAAAGACTTGAAGATCTTTTATCCTTTGTTTGAGTCTAGATGTATTTTGTAAAGCATTTTGATTATCACTCGTAAAGGGCTTAAAGGTTTAAAACTTGGATAAATCTCAAAACTGTTTTTCAGAAGAAAAACAGTCGACTGGACATTTTCCAAGTCGATTGGACCCTTCATTTTTCGGTCGACCAGACCCCCTTTAGGTCGACTGGTTTCTGCAAGAAAAACATAGGTTCTACCTTGATGCCTTCAGTCGACCGGGCCTATTTTAAGTCGATTGAAAAAGGCATCAGTCGACTGGGTCGGGGCTTCAGTCGACTGGATTGTACAGTTTCTGCATAACGGCTAGTTTTATTTCAAGGCCAAATATTTACCATTTTGCCACTAATGACTATAATCTTTCTTGGCCTTCCCAAACCTTTTAATGTTGATCAATCCATTGGAAAACATTTATTTGAATCACACAACTTGTTGATTTTTAATCATTCATATTTGAGCCCTAGTTGTGTGAGTTTATCATTTTTTTCTAGTTCTTGATTTGTATTATCTAATCACTACGGAGTTATTGTGTGAGCTATTATTGTATCCATCCACTCTAGAGAGAGAGAGTTCAATTTTTAATTCAATCATTTGTAGAGAGTGAGGGTTAGAAACCCTTAATTACAAAGAAGATGTGTTCTTCTTTGGGAGAGTTGAAGACTCTTGTAAAGGTTTGATCTACACCTATAAAGTAGGTTAGTTTAAAGGAATCCTCAAGAGGTGTTCTTGAGGGGTGGGCGTAGGCCGCGGTGTGCGGATTGCCGAATCACTTGAAAACTCGGTTTGCAAGTATCTCTTCCTTGTTTAATTTGCTATTAAGTTTTAAAAGGTTAATTTTTCGCTAAAACCTTATTCCCCGCCCCCCCCCCCCCCCCACCCCCTTCTCTCTCTCTCTCTCTCTCTCTCTCTCTCTCTCTCAGGTTTCCACATTTGGGCCAACAAATAATAATAGTCATATTCAAATAAAATCGAACTTAAAGTTATTGAACTGTTTATCAATATCTTAAGGCACAACCTGCCTTATTCAAATAAAAGTAACATAATTCTTTTATTACAGACGTTAAGTAAAATACAAAGAAACTTCTTCTTTTTAGCTGGCATAGTCGTACTACCCTGTGAAATCATAACCTGAGAAGTCTGGACAATCGGATGTCCAGGACATTAAAAGTCATCAGCTAATGAAAATCGAGTGAACATAATGAATAATACATACAATGTATATAAAAGTATATTTAACCATAATCAATTATTCCAGTTGCCGCTTATAAAACATTCCGAACCATTTAATTAATGAATTATGATTGTGCATGAACAATGCAACCAGCTCATCTTTATAGACTCTTTTACCTCAACCACAATCTCTCGACTCAGTCAGTTCGCCAGAACTATCTGGCACAAGGCCATTAATTTAGAACATCGTCGCCCATAAAAGCTGCTTGATAGGAAAACCGTACCGTTGTGGTATGGGTAAAACCCATCAATATGTTCAAGGTTGCAATAACCTATTTATCCTGATTGATATACCATCGTCGACCATAAGAGCAGCTTGGTCAAGCTCTGTTTGACCAAGATAGTATTGTCACACCCGTCCCGAAAAATCATTTGTTTTAAAATGCATAAATGATTTTGTGAATAATTAACGTGGGTTAATAATTGTGAAAGTGGTTGATGTGGGTCAATGTTGAGTGTCAATTGAGGACACGGGAGTTGGTAATTCACGAGGAAATTGACTTGATTAAATGGCATTCATGTGGATTAAATGTTATTTGAATTATCTGGTAATTGTGAATAATGAATTTACTTGTGTAGTGCACTTTCTGATAATTTTGATCTTGAGTTAGGTCATTTTGAATGTTATAGTGAGAATGTAAGTAATCTGTTACATAAAAGGTAGGTAATGTAGAAATTCCACAGAAATAATTTTTGGAACATAAGACCCAAACGGAACTTAGACGAATTTTTTTATAAATAATAGATTTTTACCCATGAATCGATAACTTAGATGTTTAAGATGTTTTGGTCGATAACTTAGATGTTTAAGACGTTTTGGGGTATAATTGGAAGTTTTGAGAACTCGTGGGGAGTTAAACATAATTTTCGAGACTCGTGTCTATATATAGTAAGTTCGAGATATTTTTCATTTCAACATATCTCAAAACCTTTGGGGAGCTTCACTACGCCAATTGACGACCTTCTGTTCGTTGGTTTTCAACGAAATTTCATATTCGGATTCCTTGAGGTAAGAACTTCATTTTGATACCTCTTAGGCTTTGTTTGGCTAAGTTTTACGAAAATCCTAACATTGAGTTTTCTTTAAAAACATGTAAAAACTTGTAGGTTTCACTTGTAATTGGAGACTTAGCTTGTTATCGCTATTCTCGAGATTCTCCTAAAATTATAGGATTGTAGCCCAAGGTATAAATTCTAAACCTATGTTTGTCACGACCCATCCCGCTCCCTACGAAAATAGGACACGTGGCACGCTACCAAGGCTCATCCAATTATATTAAAGTGTAAATAGCAGCTGAAAACATAAGTAAAATTCATGAAAAATTTACAAAAAGTTTTGCACCTTTGAAAACACTTGGAAGAACATCCTATTTTGAAATTAGCAATCCAGTCGACTGATCAAAGGTCCAATCAACTGGAAATGCAAGATACAGAGAGCCCAAATTCATAGCAGTCAATCCAGCCAACTGTGTCGAGGACCCAATCGACTATGGCCTCAAACTTTCAGTCGATTAGTACTCCCCGGTCGACTGTTTCTCCTACAGAATGAAAACAATAGGTCAACCCAATGATCCAGTTGGCTGTGCCGGGGACTCAGTCGACTGGTTTTCAATATATATGAGCAGAGTCTATTTGAAAATAGTCTTCCAGTCGACTGTTCCAGGGCCAGTCGACTGTTTCACCCAGCTTGTTAACATTATACAGAAAATCTAACTACGGTTCTCCGATTCCAAATCCAACACATCCACAACTACAAATCAACGATTCGAATCATAAATACAAGAGTGTATATTAGGGATTACAAGTACTAATCCAACCCATACTATGGTTCTATTAAAGCATATTACAAATTCAAATTCTTATTACAAGTTGGAAGGAAAACAAAAGTATGAATAAGTGGTGGTTCCCCGACATTCCACGGCCTCACTCCTCTCGCTTGTTCTTTCATCGATTCTTATCACCTGCAATGGAGTAAAGCTCTATTGCTCAGCTATATGCTGAGTGTACAATTCTAATTATATGCGTATATGACAATCCATGCTTAAAACATCCAAAACACATCAAATTAGTCTCTAGGATGAGTGGTACGTATTCGTCCTGGTTGGGCCTTCCTCCATACCAGACACTACCACTATCAGTATTACAATCCTCAAATTTTGAGGAGCTTACCCACGGATGAAATTGCACCAAACTCCCCTTTGACCCAAGTAGACACATAACGTGCTCATATAAACAGTTATACATGCTTTTCTAGCATTTTCGTGTGCATAATTAACGGGCCTAATTAATACATGAATTTCGTCCGGATCCAAAATATCAACTCGATATTCAAAACATTTAAATCTCATATAATTCATAGATCTAGAATTTATACCTCATGCAATCTCCTCCTAACTTCAGGGAAAGTACTAAGGGATAGATTAAACATCAGATCTCTGATTTCATATGATTCCTACAAGTTTATACCTGTTTTTTTCAAATTTCTAGAAATTAGCTTTTTAGAAAAATTTTCCAAAAGTTGCCTAAGATGTATCAAAATGAAGCTCTTACCTCGAGGAGCTCAAATCTAGATCTGGAGAAAAATTGACGACCAGAAGTCCATCGATCGGCGTCGTGAAGCTCGTGGGAACCAAAATCTCCATTTTCTCTCTCTCCAAGATATTTTAGAAAGTTTTGTAAATGAAAACTCCCTTACTATTTATAGGCAATACTTTCAGAAACTATGTTTACCTCCCCACGAGTTTCTCAAAACTTCTAATTATCTCCCGAAACGTCTTAAACGTCTACTTTATTATTTCACGAGTGAAAACTAAAAATTATAAAAGTTTTCGACTAAGTTTCGTTTGGGTTCAAAATAAGGATCCAAAAATTAGTTTCCGTGAAATCTCTATACCACCTACCTTTATGCAGCGAATCACTCACGTTCTCACCACAATATTCAAAACGATATTAAATAAAATCAAAACTATCAAAAATTAACCCAACACACGTAAAGTTACTATTCACCCAAATACCAGATAATCAAATAATATTTAAACCACATAAATGCCATTTATTCAAGCCAATGCATCACGAATTACCACGTTTCCGTGTCGTCACTGACACCTCACCGTTGACTCACAGTCAACTCTATCTCAAATTATTAATAAACATTAATAATGCTCAAAATCTCAAAAATGCAATTTAAATCAATGATTTTCCAGAATGGGTGTGACAATGTTTTATAGAAATTTTCATGTTTTAAATATTTAGTTGGATATTTTGGATCCGGGCAAAATTCATGCATTAATTAGGCCTGTTAATTATGCACGTGAATATGCAAGAAAATCATGTATATGTGATTATGTGAGTATGCTATGTGTCTATGTGGGTCAAAGGGGAGTTTGGTGTAGTTCCATCTAGGGATAAGCTCCTCGATGTTTGAGGATTTTGTAGCGACGACTACTGTGCATGGTTTGGGAGAAGTCTCAGCCAGAGCACTGTGCATAGTTGGGAGAAGGCCCAGTCGGGGCACTAGATGTGTGGTAAGGAGAAGACCTTCCACGACATTAGTTCCATTTACCAGATGAATACGTACCACTCATTCTAGAGACTATTTTGACGTGTTTTGGATGTTTTAAAGCATGAACTATCGTATATGCATTTGTTTAGAATTGTACACTCAGCATACAGCTGAGCAGTGGAGCTTTACTCCTTTCTAGGTGATAAAAAGAAATGAAAGAAGAAACTTAAAGAGTGAGGCCGTGGGAATGCTGGGGATTGTTCCATGTGTATGTTTTTGTTTTTCATTCCAAAGATGTAATAAAATTTTTTGTGAAGTTTGGACTATGTACTTAAAAACTTTAGAATGGATTTGTAGTGGTGCAATATGTAGTAAAACTTTTTTTGGTTATGTTTAAAACGTGTCCGAACTCTTAAGTTCATGTTTTGAATATTTAACATGTCGAATTCGTGTTTTGGGGTGGATGTTGTTAATGTTTTAAGAATTGAACCAAGCAGGCCTTAACTTGTTTCATTTTCATTTTCTTTTAAAGTTTAGTAAGCTTAATGTATATTCATGTAGCCTTGTTGTGGTTGGGAAGATTGGAGTCAAGTATGGATGTTTCGAAGTGTTTCAAATGTGAAAGATGTTTGATCCTTAAGCAAAATTCTGCCAAAATGGGGGAGGATTCTGTCAAAGAGAGTCATTCGACAGGTCGAATGGACAGTTCGACTGGTTGAAAATGCTGTTGCATGTGTTCTTTTTATACCCCTTCCAAAAAATATTTAAATGTTCTCATCGGTTCTTAGGGTACCTTTGGGACCCCTTTTAACACTATTATTCTCGTTTTGAAATATAACTACTTTTCAAATTTATATGGATTTTACAACTTAGAGTGTATTGTTTTCAAAGGAGTTGAATAGTACTCATCGGTACTTTTAATTTTCTTTTTCGCTGCTATAGTTATGTAATAAATTGGATGAGTCTCGGTGCATGGTGTGTCACGTGTCCTATTTCTGCCCGTAGCAGGATGGGTCGTGACAAATATCGTCACCCATAAAAATTGATCAATGCAGATAACTGTGCCCATAAAAGCCACAACAACATCTCTTACTCATTTATCATAGAACACACCTGTTGAAACAAACTCAGCCCCTTACATACATGTCATCTCAACATATGAAAGTAGTGCACAAGCCAAAATCGACCAAAAATTGACCGACATCGCCTAAAACCGACCTACCGAAACCAAATGGTCGATTTTAAATCACTTTAGTTAGTCCGTAAGTTAGTTTAGGTAATTGGTATAGACGGTTAAACTAGTTTAGTTAGCTTTATAAAATATCTCAAATATAATCATTATGGACAATAAATGTATATGATGTGACACTGTATTTTATTAATTGCTTAATCCTAAATCATAGAGTATCTTAGGGGTGCAGTCGTTATGTGATAATACAAACAAAAATACTAAAAGTTATAAAATTAAAGGCATTGAGTTTACAAATAACAACACGGGTACTAATTATTTGTTGAAATGATACAACTAACAAAAATAATACACAATAATAAAATAAAATTGACATTTTATTTAATATTAGGGAAATTAAAATTACAAGTTGCTACAGTCTAAGATTGTACTTTAGTTTCTTCCTTCTAAAATCTAAATATCCTTGGCTCTTTGCTAAGGAGAAAAACAGCAAAAACACAGAGAAAAAAAAAAAAGAAGTTAAAATTAAGAGTAATGTTTAGCTTTCTAAATTTTTATCACAAAGGTGTTTCTCAAATAATATGACAGTGGGGTCAGGTCTAATACAGTAGGACCATTTGAATTTTTATTGAAAGTTGTTCACTTGACCCCACTGCCACATCATTTGAAAAGCACTTTTGGACTAAAAATTTGGAAAGCATAACATTACTCCCCATTTGGTTAGCTTGGAAAGTAAGCGAGAGAAGAAATCTCACTCCTCGAAATTACTTTTGTGTGTTTAATGGACCTACCTGGAATCTATTTTCAACAAGAAATAGATTCTTAGAAAAACAAAGAAACGTATTCCTTATATTGAAGTGGTATTTAAATTCTTTTATTTAGAAATAACAAATGATTAAACGGTTGTTAAATTTTTGAATTATTGTCTTGCAAATCATACAATAATATATAATACAAATACAAATAAATATTTTGTAATAAAAACCTTATTATATTTTCAACCGTTTTAAAATAAACTTATAATTTAAAAAAGATGAATATTGTTTAAAATAAATCTTATCATGCAAGGTTATTTGTTAGGTTTATCCAAACACTACAATAGAACTAATATGACATCGATCAATTTCTCTAGAATTGGATACTTGAAATTAGTTTGTTTTTATAATTCCTTGCCGTTGAACCCAACGGAGCCTAAAATTAAAGAATTCGGAGAGTAACTAAAATTGTCAAAAAAGTGGACCTTCCGTTCTCTTTCACGTCTACACAACAGTACACTCCAAGTCAATGACTAGTTCATCATATGTGGACCGTTTCTTCTCAACCCAAATTCAAACCCCGCGATTTGGACCCGTGTTTTAACTGTGATGGAAAAAAATTGACCCAGCCCTCCACTCACCTTCCTCTGAATATTTATTTGAGTTAATTACATTTTCCTTTACCCTTTGTGTTACCCCCGTTTTCAATTTATGCATCCGTATTTTAAAAGTTGACACTTAAATTTTTGTGATTTTTGACTAAAATAAAATTGTTAAGATTTTTATCAAAATTGGTAAAAGAGTAATGTTATGTTTTTCAAATATTTTTCTCAAAAAGTATTTCTCAACACATGTGGATGTGAGACTCTCTTTAATAATGATTGGATCACTTCAATATTAACCAATCAAAATCAACTGAGCCCACTGACACATGTATTGGGGAAAAAAAAAATTTGAAAAGCATAGCATTACTCATTAGTAAAAATTTTAAAATCAGCCAAAAATATTACTCCCTCCGTCCCTTTTTTTTAGTCCTATATTCCATTTTGGGATGTCCCAAAATTAGTGTTCACTTTCCTCAATTGGTATACAATTTTTACTTACTTTCAAAAACTACCCTTCCTTGAAATTTACACCAAGACAAAACTAAAAAAGTTATTGCAATGATTAGAAGGAATTGTGGAAAGTAGATGTAGATTCTTTTTGTCTCCTTAATAAATTGAGTTTCCAAATGTGGACTCAAAAAAAAGGGACGGAGGGAATAACATTTAACCCACTTTGTGAGGTTAATTTTGGGGTCAAATCCCCTATGTGAGGCTAATTTTGTCATATAAGTCGCCTATGTGGTTAAATTTTAACACTTAAATCCTTTTGAGAAGCTAATTTTTAGGTTTACTACCTACATGGTGTTAATTTTGACACATAAAACCTCGTATGTGAGTCTAATTTTTACACTTAATCTCTATGTGAGGTTATTTTGAGAAAAATTTTAATAGTTTCACTTTAGTCTAAAACTATAAAGGGATGAAGTATCAACTTTTAAACTATAGGGGTAAAGTTAACATACACATAAACATAGGGTTAAAATGTACACTATTCATTATTCACCCAAAAAAACACACGCATATACATTATACATATACGTGACATATCTATATATATGTTAATATCAAACCCAGTAGCTCTCAGTTCCATCCCAGATATTTTCTCCATTTTCTACCAACTTTGCTATCAAAATCTGTCCTTTGGCTTTAACCATAAATCCATTTTCTTTATCTCCTGTTTTTTTTTTTTTTTTTCCATACATTCACTGTTTTGAAACACAAAACCCAAAAAAACCAAAAAAGAAAAAAAGAAAAGAAAAAAAAAACGATGAAGTTTGGGAAGGAATTCAAATCCCAAATGGTGCCAGAATGGCACGAGGCGTACATGGATTACGATTTCCTAAAAGCCCGTTTGAAAGAAATCCAACGTTGGAGGCAACGAAACAAGCCCTCGGCCACACCACGTGGTATGAAACGTAAGCCGACATTTTACAGAGCTTTCAGCGGCCTGACACAGAGGGGCAGCCCCAGTCCGAGAAAATTGGGCGTGTCATTATCGGACATCGAAAACCAAGACATTGTGGTGAACCCAGATAACAATGAGACTATGTTTCTCAGAAGTGGTGACGAAGGTGGAGAGTACGAGCTGGTTTACTTCAGGAGATTGGACGATGAGTTCAGGAAAGTTGTGAATTTCTATAAATCGAAGGTTGGGGAGGTTGTGACGGAGGCTCAAATGTTGAATAATCAAATGGATGCTCTGATTGCTTTTCGGATTAAGGTTGAGAAACCACAAGGCTGGTTTGATTACTCTGATCGGTCGGCGGAGATGACTCGGCTCGCGTCCGATGTTGCTGCATCGGCCGCTGCATTGTCGGCTTCTACTCCATTTGCTGTTAGATCCAACAGTAAGTTTCATATATATATATATATATATACGTGTGTGTGCATTGAACCCTTGATTTATTTCTTCCCTTGAATGCAATTAATGGCTTTAGCTAGCAGTGATTATTGCAAGTAAAAAAAAAAGGATATTAATTTCTAATGAAGATGCTATATACGTAATATATAACCAAGTGGGCCTAGTCACTCCATCTCTTCCAAGTGGAAGGTGGAGGGTTCAAATCTCTCCATAGGGAGTGGAGAGGGGGTTTTCCCTCTCTGGCATTGTAGAACTAGCCCAATTCCTTGGTCTGTTGAGATCTTTGGGCTATGCCTTGCTTGGGTTGTGTGTGTGTTCGCGCGCGCGCGTGCATCCGCCAGGTAAGTGATCAAAATATATACTCCGTATATATATATATATAAACTGCATATATATCATATGTGTGTATATATATATATACCAAAATTGAACTTTACTACTACTAATTTTGTGATGGAAACGCATTCACAATTGTGGACCACCATGCTGGGGCGGATTTAGAAAATCATTCCTGGGGCTTGATAAGGGGCCGATTTTTTTTTGAGCTATTTATACATATTTTGTATATATTTTAGAGCTAATATAATAAATTTATAATGTCAGAGGGGTTTTGGGACCTATTTATACATATTTTGTGTATATTTTGAATCTAATATGACAAATTTATAATGTCAGGGGCTTTTATAATTTTCAGGGGGTTTAACTGTAAATTTTTTTAGTACAAATGTGCAATTTTTCAAAAATTGGGGGTGGGCATAAGCCCCCCACCCATACACGTAAATCCGCCCCTGCTACCATGACTGACAACACTTGGGCTCTGTTTGGTTTGCCGTTTTATTGAAGGAAAAGAAACGAGAAGGAAACTAGTCTCATGTGTTTTCTTTCGTGCTTAAATAACATTGAAAGTTCATTTTAAAAAGGAAAAATATATACATATATATATATCGAAAATTCTCCAGAGAGGGCGCCCTCTCTTTATTAAGGAGAGGGCCTCTGTTTTGATGTTGGATCGTGTTTAAAAAAGTTTTGATTTATTTATCCCAATGTTTTATTTTCGTTCCTAAATTCCTCACCGTAAAATGAACCAAATAGAGCCTCTTCAAATTTTGGGTTTCATGTGTTTTATAGTATGCAACAAGATTTCATATGGATGTGAGAGATGAATCTACAAATGATGAATTGATGATACATGTGTGTTTTTATTAATTTTCAAAATATTTATATGTATACCAAAATAAGTTCTTGTTGAAACATTCTATTTACGTTGATTCCTAACCTGTGTTATATGCCATGCCGGTATTTTACTACAACGGCTTCAGCAAGAGCTCGTGAAATATAGACTACGGTGACTTTAAACACTTGGTAACCCCCTGAAATTTTGGGTGTCGTGTGTTTTATGATTTGCAGCAAGAGCTCGTATGGATGCCATAGATGAATCTGGGGACGATGACAGTGAAAACGGGCAAAAACCTATCAACCCAAAAGAAGAAGAACACAAGCCAAATAACATCAACAAGGCCAGTAGACCAGCTCCACTACAAATATTGAACCATGTGACGATGAACAACACTCACGAGACTCCTGTTTCCACAATCAAAGGTTTCCTCAACGTTCCTGACCACACAGAATTGGAATTCAGCAGGGCAAATCTAAGGAAAGTTGAAGAACAACTCAAGCGGGCTTTTGTCGAATTCTATAACAAGCTTCGGGTTCTGAAGAGCTTTAGGTAACGTAGATGTAGTGTTGAGTTACGAACTTTGTTGGTCTTTTTTTTTTTTTTCTATAATCTCTTATCCTAGTGCTCTATTTGATCCTTTTGCTATTACCTAAACAGTTTCTTGAATATGTTGGCATTTTCAAAGATCATGAAGAAGTATGATAAGGTATGCAAATCTCATATTTTTCTATCCGTCTCAACAAGATATATGCCAGTTTCATTTAGTTAAGGCTAGATTAGCACTGAAATGGTAGGCTTAGAATTAAGAGGAAAAAGAAAAGAACCTTCCTTTTTATCTTATGTTTGCTTAGGTAAGACATTAGTCTCTTCCACTGATATTATTTGTTTACTCAATTGTTGCAGATAACTTCAAGAAGTGCATCAAAGGCTTACTTGAAAATGGTGGATGACTCTTACCTTGGTAGCTCTGATGAGGTGAGTTTCAATATTTTTCAAGTGCAAGATGGCGACATCAAAGCAATTCAATTGAGTCTTTTCTAGCCTTTCCTAGTAAAATAACAAACATTTACGTGCAAAAATTCAATTTCCTAATGTCTTTAAAATGACTAAACTATGATGATTTCGGTCGTGTGATTGTAGGTTTCCAAGCTTTTGGAAAGAGTTGAAGCCACATTCATCAAGCATTTCTCAAACTCAAACCGCGGTAAGGGGATGGGAGTCTTAAGGCCAAAGCCAAAGAGAGAAAGGCATCGAACGTCATTTTCCTTGGGTAAGATTAATTTCCAGTGTCATATGATCCACAATGTTTATAAAATAACAGTTAAGGTGTATGTATTACTTCATAATCTCTTTCCAGTTGTTTACCTTTCTTGTATGTGTGTTGGAAAAATTTAGGTTTCGTTGCTGGCTGCACAGCAGCACTCATACTGGCCCTTGTTTTCATCATCCGTGCTCGCCATCTTCTGGAACATGAAGGCAGAAAGAAGTATATGGATAATATGTTTCCCCTTTACAGGTAATTCTGATTGAAATTGGTTCATCTTTCAATGTTGCGTCAATGTTTAGGGGCTTTTGGGAAGACAAACAAACCGTTTCTATGGTTCATAAGTGAATCCGTGCTATAAATTCTAGTGTTTGTTTATTGTCCATTTCTTGCATAGGATTCCATGACTAGTCTAATCTCTCTCTTAAGAATGGATTTTTTTTCCGAACTAACTTAACTCTAGTTCTTATAATAATCATATTGAAAGTGAGATTGGGATTGAACCAAATCCTATTTTAAGCATTTCCAAAAAGGCCCTTGGCTAACTTGGTAGAGAACCATTTAGCCAGACTGAAAACAGAGCACTAAACCAATGTTTCATCATTTTACAGCTTCTTTGGATTCGTAGTTATCCACATGGTTATGTATGCTGCGAATATATACTTTTGGAGGAGATACCGAGTCAATTACATGTTTATATTCGGTTTCAAGGAAGGCACCGAGTTGGGTTACCGTCAAGTTCTCCTCCTAGGCTTTGGTCTTTCAGTGCTAGCATTAACCAGTGTGCTTTTAAATCTCGATATGGAAATGGATCCAACAACCAAAGATTACAAAGCAATAACCGAGCTTCTTCCTCTCGGTGTTCTAGTGGTAAGTGGACAGGTTTTAAAACCCACACAACCCTTTTTGTACCCTCCCATTTTAAAGCACATTCAAACTGAATCCTTTGTTCTCTGCAGCTTGTGATCGTCATACTGATCTGCCCGTTCAACATCATATATAGATCAGGTCGCTTCTTCTTCCTCACATGTGTGTTTCACTGTATCTGTGCTCCACTTTACAAGGTAAAAGAAAAAAGAAAAACCATGAAAAAGTAAATGTCAGTAGATTTGTAAAGATAAAGAAATTTTATTAAGTATATTTTAGTAATCAGTCGAGCAGTTCATTTATCCACAAGTTTCTTTCTTTCAGGTGACGCTTCCGGATTTTTTCTTGGCTGATCAGCTAACTAGCCAGGTTGGTAAACAACAGCTTAAATCGCTCTAGATTTCAATAACAATTGGGCCTTTCTTGTATGGAAATAGTTATGAGTCAATTGTTGTGTTATTGCAGGTTCAAGCAATTAGAAGTCTACAGTTTTACATTTGCTACTATGGTTGGGGAGACTACAAGCACAGAGAAAACAGTTGCAGCAGTAGCCCTGTTTACAAAACTTTCCTTTTCATTGTTGCCCTGATTCCATATTGGTCCCGTTTGCTTCAGGTATGTCCTCTCTCTCTCTCTCTCTCTCTCTCTCTCTCTCTCTCTCTCTCTCTCTCTCACACACACACACACACACACGTATATATATGTATGGGAAATGGTAACCAACTACATAGTAAGAGTACACATTTGAAATGGACAAAATGTCCCTTGCCATCTCAGAAAATGAGTAGACTTAAAGTAAGGGGAGCTACTAAGGCTTAATTTTGCCCCCACGTGGTTTTTTAAAAGTAGCTTATGAAATTTATTATTAAGTTGTTTGACAATTTTATACAAATGAC
Source organism: Hydrangea macrophylla (assembly GCA_033977485.1). Classification (NCBI taxonomy): domain Eukaryota; kingdom Viridiplantae; phylum Streptophyta; class Magnoliopsida; order Cornales; family Hydrangeaceae; genus Hydrangea; species Hydrangea macrophylla. Next base: position 84,118,933 of record CM066983.1, read on the forward strand.
ACATTACTCTTCAAAAAAACATCATGAAACCAAAAAGTAACCTTGAGCTTTTAAAAGCTGCATTCTAGAGCTTTTAAAAGCTGCATTCTAGAGCTTTTAAAACCCTTCCCCCCCCCAAAAAAAAGCCCTAAGTTCAATTTTTGCAAAGCTCATAAACTAGTTACCAAATGAATTAACATAAAATTGTGCTTTAAAAAAGGAGAAGCACCAAAATGGGGGCCATACTAAGCCCAAGTACACCCACCCTATTACTCTTTAAACCCACCTAGATAATTTGAGATGCTGAATGCACCGGAGACCGAACCTTGATATATACCTCATAACAATACAAACTCAATGAAAGTGGGTGTAGAATGTAATATGGTGGGTGTATTTAGTAGCTCTCAAAGTAAATTTACAATGGAGCTAAAGTAACTTAATTGAGCGCCGCGCCCTCACTTGTCCTCAGTTAGTTCCTGGCAAATACTGCTGTTTAAAATTAATTGATCAAATACAATGCAATCCTGCTACCATAACATAGTAGGAAAGCAAGCTCCTATATACGTGTGTTGTGTGTGTATGTACCAGTACTATAGGTGTCTGAAACAGTTTTCTTTTACAGTGCCTTAGGCGCCTATGCGAAGAGAAAGATTTCATGCATGGAGTAAATGGGATCAAATATTTATCAACAATTGTGGCTGTTAGTTTGAGAACAGCTTACAGTCTTAATGACGGGTCCGTCAGTTGGATGCTAGCAGCCGGGATTACCTCAGCCATTGCTGCAATCTTCAGTACATATTGGGACCTTGTTATGGACTGGGGGCTTTTGCAGATGAACTCGAAGAATTTTTTGTTGAGAGACAAGCTCCTTGTCCCATATAAAAGTGTCTATTTTCTGGCTATGGTGAGTGAGAAGAATAAGGCTCCGTTTGGTTTGTGGATACACAGAAGAAAAATGAGAAGGAAAACTATTTCACTATTGTTTTGCCTAATATTTTTCCCATTTTTAAATGGAACCTATTTTTATTGTTTGAACGTTTTTTTCATTTACTCTTGCTCACAAAATCCATGAACTAAGCAGAGCCTAAGCATTTGATAAATTTAATTCAACTACTTTGTATCACCTTCAAAGACCGATAGGTTCTAACGACGTTTCGTCGAAAAATTTGCAGGTATTGAATGTACTCTTGAGATTTGCATGGCTACAAACAGTGTTGGGGTTCCGGTTGACTTTCTTACATAAACAAACCCTAATCGCAATTGTTGCTTGCCTAGAGATTATTCGTCGAGGCATTTGGAATTTCTTCAGGTAGTTTTCCTTTGTATAATTGGGAATGAAACAAAGTCTTGATAAATAATCTACTCCAATGATGTCACCAGTGGCGGATCCAGGATTTTGTGTTAGGGGGGGCCAAGTTCCATGCCCCGAACCCCCGAGAAAAAAAATTTTGGGTCACTTATACATATTTTTATTTTTAAGTGAGACAAAGAGTCGAACAAGTAGTTGTGGCAAATTTACTTTAGACATTGTTTATATCTTGAGCAGAATAAGGGGATATTACTATTCCCCTTCACTATTAATAGGGACTTTTAATGTCACACGGTCACATTAGTGAATATTGTTATTAATCCTGCAATGTTATTTTTAACACATCACCATTTTAACATAATGAAAGTCAAATGGACACTATGTGTTAAGAACCTCTACATGTAAAGTCACAAATTTGAGGGACTACTATATAAAATATTTTCAAATCTTCAAAATTTTATATAGACCCTCAAAATTTTCAAAATTTTTACAGGAGCCGTAGCCCCCGCCCCCCCTCCGGTCTCTCTTTGGTTCCGCCCTGGATGTCACTCATTTGATTCTCCTGCTCTAATTATTATTATTATTTTTTTTTATTAGGTTGGAAAATGAACATCTGAATAATGTGGGCAAGTACAGAGCATTCAAGTCCGTACCACTACCTTTCAACTATGACGAAGATGAGAACAAAGATGGGTAGAGAGTGTCCCACGTCTGTGGATAAAGAAGGATACATGTTGGTGTGTGAAAATTAATGGTAGTGTCGGTGATTATCACCAATGCTTTCATTATATATATATATATATATATATACATTTTATATAATTGTGCTAAATTTTTGTAAATGTAGACTTAGTAAAGCTGAGGAAATGAATTAGACTTGTATACAGTTTGATTACTTTAATTTTGTTATTGTTCTTCGGCCTGACAACTACTAGAGATACAGAATTTGTGTAGATTATGGATGTTTTTGGGTGGGAATGGAAAAGGCAAATCCTGATTTTTCTGGTTTTCCCGTGCAATTTCTTCGCTGAATGCAGTTGGACCAAATTGGCTTGCCTGCTATAATTCCATTTTTTGCCTTTTATTTATTTATTTATTTATTTTGGCTAATAGACCCCCATATTTGAAATTCCAAAACTGTCATTTTCCTGAAAATGTCTGTAATGCACTTTTGAAAAAAAGCTGATTTTTTCTCCAACTATTTTGTTTTCCAAAACAGAAATTAAACTAGCCAATACTATTTTGTTAAATATATAATCTAGTGAGCAAGAGAGTAATGCTTAATTTATCCCAAATTTGTATTATAAATGTGGTTCTTTACACATTTGGCATTTAGTTCATTTGTATTATCCAAGGATGTAGAAATAGTCCCACCATTATTAAAGGTGGCACTCCTGCCACGTGTATTAGGGACCATATGTTTTCTTTCTTTTTCCCCCCACAAGTTTGTGAAATCAAGGAAATCAGTACGAGTATGACTTTTCAAAATACACAAAGAAAAGACACAACTTTTCCATACACAAAGAAAAGACACAACTTTTCATGGAAAAGACATAGCCCTTCAAATATTAACAAGTAATGGTATTAAAAAAAAAAATTTAAGAAACCAAATTCAGAACTGTTGTCTTATAAATTCAGGATCTAGATATTTGGTGTATTCTTATTATTTGAAAAAAGCAATAAATTTTTCCTTTTCTTTTCCTCCTCGGAAAATCTTGGTTTCCTTTTGAATAGTTACTTGGAGTATAAAATATACCTTGTAAGTAAAAAATTGTGTAAAGTTCGTTACCCAAAAATTACTCATATATACACACAAAAACATGGGTTCAATGTGGCTAGTTAGGACTAGAAAGGACAAAACTCAATGAAGTATATATACTTCAAAATTAAATGATTAAAAGCCTAATACAGTGAACATGTACAGTGAGAAATGCTAGGTACATAACACATTTTATAATTGGACTTTAAATATATTGTACCTTGTACTGTTTGCAGTGGCGGAGGGAAGTGGGGACCAAAGTGAGCCTAGGCCCCCTTGAAATTTTAAAAATTATATTTTTACTTTGAAATTTTTTTAGTATTTTACGTTTAGGCTCCCCTCAATTTATGTTTACCCCCCCCCCCCCCCCCCCCCAAACTCATGTTTAGGTTTCTTTTGGCCCAATTTAGTGTCATCAACTACATACATATTGATATACATGTATATACAACTCAAAAGTAAAGTCCGCTAGAATTTTGAAAATTGCAATTTTAGTATAAAAAATTTATAAATTTTAGAAATAGGCCCCAAGAATTTTGGAAGATACCATACAATATTTATGTATGACCAAATAGACTCATATTATAAATAGATCACAAAAAAATACCAATTATGTGTAAGTGAACCCTAAAAAGATCGCCAATTATATATAAGTAGACCACAAAAAATTTGTCTCCAAGGCGTTGCCTCTGACCCCCGTATAGCCTAGGCCGCTCCTGACCAAAATTTTTGGCTCCGCCCCTGACTGTTTGTACTATATTTATTGACTGAACAACATGAATATACTTTAGGGGTGGCAACCGTTTTACTGAGATAACCCGAACACGACATGACACGATTAATTTAAAATAGTTTGTATTATACATGAATAGCACTCGAAATAAAAAATCAAACTCAAAGCACAATAACACCATTATAACACGAGAATCCGAATTACCACCCCTAATATACATATACTTTTTTTTTTACATCTCGATTGCCAAAGCGTCAGTCAACGTTTGGTTTGGTAACAAACAGCAAGTGTCCCAAGCGGCGCGACTGTTCTAGAAATAAATCTGATCAAGTATTAGACTATTTCCCGAATTATGATCAAAATTCTAATCACACAGTGACAATAATGTGATATATAAAAGTAATTGTTATGTATATTCGTATATTTAAATTTTTTTATTTTAATTGTTTTTCTTTTAAAATTTTTTATTTTTATTAAAAGTGAGAGTGTACATAGTAATTTCCTATATAAAATGTCATGAACTCGTTTGCAATATTGAACCATCTCCAATGTTGAACGGATTTACATCTTGTGAACAGTAATCAGAATCAACACAAGTATACATGTCAAAACGATGGAGATATCATATTCCACGTGTCAGTGTACATGTCAAAACGATGGAGATATCAGGACAGTTTTGCAGACACAGATTAGTTCAAAAATCAAACTTCCAGATTAAAAAATTAAGAAAAGCCACGATTTCTGGTATGACAGAGAGGCTGTTTGGCAATCACGATTGAGGGGTCAATCGTGCGATTTGCCACCCCCATTATGAGAAAACTTTCTTTTAACATGAGGAAAATTATTTGAATCAGAAACATTTCTGCTAAATACGAGAAGGCAAATGTATCATAATAATTGTCTTAATTAAGATTGTTATTCAAAATATGTGGGATCTCTAAACTTGAAAACTAGAAAACACAAATAAATATTATAAATAAAATAAAATAAAACCTGGTTTAGATGCGACACAGATATTAGATTGAGTCGAGTGTTGGACACTATATCATTAAGACAATTATGCCCCGCATTGGTGCTTACGGATTTACGGCTTTTGTTTCCCAGAATACAACGATCTCCCCCTTAGTACTATAGAAATACTTCAAATAATAAGGTTCCAGCGAACCATACTTAATTGTGTTTGTACTCTCTCTCTCTCTCTCTCTCTCTCTCTCTCTCTCTCTCACACACACACACACACACACACACATTGTAATACTTATAATTTTATTTTTATTTTATTTATGTAAATTCTAATTTTCGGACTGTAATTATAAACTGTAGCTTCTAATTTTAGTGTCATGACTTTATCAAGTTATAGTTTATATTATAGTTTCAGTATTAACACATTTTTATCCGGACTGTATTTAGAACCCGACTGAGATTTACACGCGAACTCGTAATTATACATGCGATTGCATAAAATTTCGTGCACACACGCTTAATGAGACCCATCGCGTCAATCACGTCGATCATTTCTCATGACTTGAGGGAGCAACCCAACTACCAATCCCCTCCCACACTCAACCTCCATACTCCCCTAACAACCCCCATCACACCCTACCAAATACACGTGTGTATAGTGCATGATGTGTGTGCGGCAAGAAAGAGTGAGTAGTATATATGAGTGAGTGATGTGTTTGTGAGGTGCAGTGTGTGCGCAGTGAGGAGTGGTGAGTTGAGTGTTGGCATTAATATATCATATATGTACGTGTGTGTGTGTATATATTATATATATATTGAGAGACCTAAACCCTCTCCTCTATAAATATCATACTTCCCCCTCCAAATTTCCTTTACACTCAAGAGAGTGTTAGCCGAGAATGAGAGGAAAGGAAAGGAGGAGAAAGAAAGCCCACCCCCGTGCTACACCGCAACCCTGATCCTACGATGAGTTCTTAACTCACTTGGTATACTAGAATATTGCCCACATTATTTTCTATTTATTATTTTTCTTGGAGAATATTGTAGTTAACATGTGGTACCCCTAATCTAAACCCGTATTATGACTTCCGTTATTATTATTATTATTGTTATTATTAATTACTCCCTCCGTCCCATTTTATGTGTCCCCCTTTCCTTTTTGGTTTGTCCCAAAATTGATGTCCACTTTCCTAAGTTAGTATGTAAATTTTACTTAGTTTTTCAAATTACCCTTCCTTACAACCAATACCAAAACAAAATAAAAAAGAAAGTGCAATGATTATGGGCAATTGTGGAAAGTAGGGTGTAGATTCTTTTTGTCCCCTTAAATAGTTGAATTCCCAATAAGGGACACATAAAATAGGACAGAGGGAGTACTATTATTATTATTATTATTATTATTATTATTACTTAGTTGTTAATCTCATGTTTCACATATTTATCCCAAAGATTAATGTCCATATAATTATTCTGTTAATAATAATATTATAATTACTAGTATTATCACTATTATTTATTTCAGACAAACTTCATGCTAATAGGTTGTACCCCGAATATTTAATGTCCGATTGATTAACGTCCATATTACTATTCCGTGAATAATGTTATTATTATTATTATCTTTATTATTATTATTAAACAAACACCATGATTTAATATATTGTACCCCGAACATATTAATATCCGTATAATTCCATTAATATTATTAATGTTATTATTTATTCTAGTTTTAGCCTTATGTTAATATGCTATCCTCGAAGCATATTATTATTATTATTATTATTATTATTATTATTATTATTATTTCGGTTTATTATTATTAGTCTGGTTAACACCATGCTTTAACATGTTGTACTACGAGCTTAGGGCTCGTATTATATTTCAAGAATAGTCAATATTTAATTAGCTTGTACTTCATGCATAACATATGAAATACCTCACGTAGGAGTCAGTATCGTAAAGTCAAGTCGACGTGTACGGGTATAGAGTCGAACATCACGGAGACCAAGCCCATATGCATTTGAAAAAACATATAGTCGACCGCGGAGGTCCGAAAGTTGGTACGTAGTGAGTCGGTACTATCAAATGGAATTATAGGATCGCATATCAGCGATGATTGCTACTATGGCCACGGAGAGGCAAACACGATAGCAAAGTAACAATGTTGATAAGAATAAATTGATAAATGAATAAGCACGGTTAGCCTGTAAGGGGAGACTACTACTGCGGTTGCGACGACCAACAATAGTAAAGTAACCGTTTCGCAAATCGACGACGATAATCATAAGACAAGGTCCCGGGGACCTAGAGTACTTGGTTAGCTTGTAAAGCGAGATTACTACTGTGGCCATGGAGAGGCAAATAATGATAGTAAAGTAACCATAGCTCGACCCACTAGGCAAGTCACTCTAAGCCAACGGCGTTACACTGATAATGTAACAAAGTCAAGTGAGTCGGGTGTTAAGTCGAGTGAAGTCGAATATATCGATGATGCATAGCTCACGCACGGTCTCATTATAATTCATTCACCTGTCATAACTATTCGTTACGTACTTTCGGATACGTATATTATATTAGGAGTGTTCGGTTAGGACGCTCACTTAGGTTTTATTAAAGCTAATGACATACTACGCCCTAGATATTCCCACCTGGAAGAAGCCTATGAAGAGGAAACCTTCGAAGGGGAAGCCTACAACGATGAAGGTTATGGCTACGCCATTTAGAGGCACGACTTTAAGGAAGAAGACTTGGTTGTCCTTTATAGATTTTTGTCCAGTTATACTAAGTTGCAAATTGGCATCACACGCCTTCTTTAACGATCTTACACTTTCTTTTGTCCTCACATATAAAGATGTAAACGGCGTCCAACGCCTTACTCTTTCATTATTTTATCTTTTGAAACCACAAACTCTGATGTAATAGTTAGTAACTTTTTGATGTATATGTTTAGTTTATACTTTCGTTGAAGTTATTCTTTTATTATCTAGTGTGTTGTGGACAATTAGTTAATGTAACTAGTTGTAGCTTACGGACCCAGAAAGGAAAAATTTTATTTCCTCCTAATTTCTGCTACTCCGAAGCATGACACACACACACACACACACACACACACACTATAATATGTATATATATAAACTTTTATAATTTTTCTAATTATAAATGAATAAACAAGATCAATATATATAGATTGTAGGAGACTGTTCGTCAACAGTAATAGCCTTTCGAAAGGTAATTGTTCGTCAACAATCACATCCATTCGATTAAGGGTCCGTTTGACATAACCCCAAAATATCCATTCAATTACAAGGCAATTTCTCATTCAATTTTCCAACAGTTATTGTAACAACCATTTGCTTATGTTGTATCCTTTATTAATTACTCATATAAATATTTAGTTTTCATTAATTAATAATAATATGTAGATATGCATTTAAATAGTAATATACTAGGAATTAATTATGTAAGGTCAAATTACACTTTGGTCCATTAAACTATACACCTGTTTTCAATTGGGTCCATAAACTTTCTTCTTCTTTTTTTCTTTCTTTTTTTTTTTTTTTTTTGCAATTGGGTCCATGAACTTCAAAAATTCATTTAATCAAACCCAAATTCTGACACTGTTAGCTTAAATTATTAGAAATTGTCACGTACGTTGCGGTTAATGCTTACCTGTCACATGTTAAGTTAAGATAAACAAGGGAGACTGTGAATGGCTAAAAAATTATGTGATTTTGTGTATAATTGAATGCAATTTTGGATCTAGTCGAATGTGTTTTCGAATTTGATTGAACGTGATTTCGGATCTGATTGAATGCAATTTTTTACACTGTTCACAATCTTTCGTGTTTGTCTTAACCATAATGTGACAAGTAAGCATTACGCACAACGTACATGTCAATTTCTAATAATTTAAGCTAACAGTGTCAGAATTTGGGTCTAATTGAATGAATTTTTGAAGTTCAAGGACCCAATTGCAAAAAAAAAAAATTATGAACCCAAATGAAAACATGTTATAGTTTAATGAACTAAAGTGTAATTTGCCCATTATGTAACTAACTACCACCATTAGTAATGTCTTTAAAATTGTTATAATTATTTTTAAATATATCTACTTAGTATATTAGTTACCTAAATAATTTTCATTACCAATTAATAAGTATTAAAAAAAAGTGACTACGTTAATACTAATATAATAATGATACAGCACAAGGGCACAATTGTCTTTTGTACATTCAAAATCATTGTTGTATTTATGAACCAAACACTTACATAATCTATTTTACCACCATAATCAGTTTTACAATATATTATCCAAACACTATAACTATCAAAATCTATTTTGATCATAATTTATTCTAACAAAAGTTGCCGCAATCGCAAAGTACAAGCTACCCCAAAGAGGCTCTTTGTCCTCTAAGAGAACCTTTTTTGTTTGTTGCATGTGTTATTATTGAGCTACTTTATATGTAATAAGAGAAAGAAATAAAAAATAAAAAAATAAAAAAATAAAGAGAGAGAGTGAGAGAGAAAGAGAGAGTAGAGATGAAAAAAAAATGTAGTATGGTGAGAACTATTTGTTATGGAAGTTGAGAATATTTGGTAGAGAGGTTATCTTGCGCCATATAAGGGAGAGAGGACCGAGAGGTACAATATAATGGAGTTTCAAATACTCAACCACTTGAAAACGTTCAAAATGAGCGTACGTTTGGAGTGTGAAAAGCTAGATGAAAGATCTTAGTAAATATGCATTCGTATGACCTCTTTTTTTCCTGAAAAAACCTCCACGGCACGAGGGAGAATGTATTAGTCTCAAAAAAAGAGTACACCTAGTCAGTAGTTCGGGGGGACTTGTGACCTTTACCCCATAAACAAAAACAACCAAAAGACAGAGAAAAGCTTGGGTTCTCAGTCTTGTAATTTGATACCCTTGATCAAAACTTCAGGGGTAATTATTTGGGCACAACATTCCCACAACTTTTTGTTCATAACCTCACTATCGCTCTCTATCTCTCTCTCCTCATGGGTCCCACGGTGTCAGTGGCCCCCACAGTGCCTATTAGGAGAGAGAGAGATGGTAAGACTGTGAACAAAAAGTTATGAAAATATTGTGTCCAAGAATTACTCAAACTTCGGAGTATCAAAAAACAAGCCCAAACTCCATCAACTCAAAAAAAAAAAAAAAAAAAAAAAAACCCTCCCAAAAAGGTCGCCACAAAGATAAATAAATTTTAAAAAGGTACACTTTGCACCCCTGAAGTTTGGGTAGTTTTGCATTTTGGTCTCTAAAGTTTTACAAATGTGGTAAATAAGTCCAAATATCCTTTTAGTGAAGAATAATTCGTCACTAAAAGTGAAAATTATGTCACAAAAAGTCTTGGAGGGACTAAAGTGCTACTCATCCCAAACTTTAGGGGACCAAAGTGCCAAATTTGAAACTTTAAGGTGCAAAGTGTAAAACCACTCAAACTTCAAGGGTGCAAAGTACACCCCCCCTCCCCCCAAAAAAAATAATAATAATAATAAAAAAATAAAAAATAATAATAACAATAATAATAATAATAATAATAATAATAGAGAAAAAAACACAAAAAGCAAAACCAAGCCCAAAACCATGGAGAGATGTATAGATTTTAGAATGAACTTGCTATGAATATTGCTAACTCTATCGGATGAATGGTTGGATATGTATTTAGTAGGGGTGTTTGCGGTCCGTTTTTTTTTTTTTTTTAGTGATTTTCAAACCGACCATATATTCATTTTTGGTAGGTTGGTTTTAGGCGGTTTTGGTTTATTTTCGGTCGGTTTTAACTTGTGCACTAGTTTGAAAAAACGACCAATCGGTGTTTGATCGATTTGGTTTCGGTCGGTTTTTTATTTTTCGATTTTCTTGAACACACCTAGTATAAAGTATTGTATTATTACTTGATAAAACTGATTTTTTTTATTTATGATTTAATAACTAATTGTTACTATTAAATTTGTATTGTGATATAATGTCAACATTTTATTACTTAATGTATATTTTAACAAATTGAATAGATCAGTAATAATTACTAGCAATGTGATGATACTTTACGTCAGTAACATTTATAATTATTTAATTGCACAAATAACCAATCTATAAATAAAACATACAACCATTAGTTAAACATATGGTGAATTAGTATTATATCTTTCTTATATGTAATTAGTTCGCAATAAGTCTATTGTTAAAACATATTTATCATTAAGCCTTTGAAAATTTTCAAGACCTAAAATACCCCTCCCTCATTAATTTTGGTAATATTCAAAATAGTCATCCCCTCGATTAATGTTTTCTCTCAAAATATCTCTCCAAACAATTAAGGGAATAAAAAATTAAGTGAATCAAAATTTGAAAGTCACCACCTTACCAGCATTAACCACAATCATCTTTATCACCTCTGCCAACCAACACCACACCACTGCAGACGCCTATAGGTCTGAAAAATTCATAGTAGTTTCTGTGAATTGCGCCAACTGAAATTCACAAATCATATTTGTGAATTTCACAACATATTCTAAAAAAAAAAATGGAAGAGAATCACAACATGGTTTGTGAGTTTCACAACATGTTTTAGAAAAACAAATCATGGAATACGTTCTATGAATATCACATGTTCTAGAAAAACAAATCACGGAACATGTTCTGTGAATTTAACATGTTGTGGAAAACCAAAAAATAACATAATTTGTGAATTTCACAACATATTCTAGACAAGAAAAAGAAGATAGAGTCACAACATAATTTGTGAATCTCACAATGTGTTAGATTTGATGAGAGTGGTGAGGGCGGGGATATGGCGATGGTTGAGGTGGTTATATGGTGATGGAAAGGTAGTGGCGATGGTTTGATGATGGTGGTAGTGGCTCACTGAATCATTTCTTGTGTTCTGCTGTAAGGAGAAAATATGTTTTCATGGGCCCACAAGATGGATGATAGGCTGGTTGAGTTGCTTTTGTCACGTGCACTTTGTATGCAATACTAAGGTTGTGGTGGTGTGTTAGTATGGTAGATCGAGTTGATGAGGTTGGGACAGATGTGGTGATGGTGTTGATTGGTGATGATGTAGATTTGGTGATGACAGTGTTGAGTTGGGAGAGATAAAATATAGTATCATTTAATGTTAATTTAAACTAATATTTATGACTACACAATTAAATGTGGTTCTTTTATATTATATTATATATTTATATCTCATTAAAATTTTTTAGGAGTATTTCAGTTAAAGAAAAACTATTTAATTATGGGTAAGGGGTCTTAGGGATCTTACATTAAATATGAATTTGGTTTGTCCTAAATTCATGAATGTTCATGTATGAAGGATTTATTGCTAATTCTCTATTAAAGATAATCATATATTAGTATTTACTTAATATATTTTACTAATTAACTATGTCATTAAATGATATATACTACTAACTACTACCATCTATAACGTAATGATCTAATATTATATATAATATATTTATAAATTAATTGAATTCTATATATATATAATAAAATTACTAATTTGATTATGTAAAATTATTTTTACTAATAATCACTAAAATGTATTAATCTCAAAATAAACTAAATGTATGAAATAGTAATTGAATACTATTAGAATAGAAGGGCACAATTGTCTTTGGACATTCAAAATCACTTCTTCATTTAGGTAACCAAACACTTACATAGTCTATTATGCCACTTTTAACAACTTTTACATTACATTACCCAAACACCACAACTTCCATATCTATTCTAATCATAATCTATTATGACAAAAGCTATCGCAATGTCAAAGCATAAGCTTTCCCAAGTAGACTTAGAGCCTGTTTGGCGCAGCTTATGTGTCACACCCGTTCCAAAATTTCATGGTCTTATGATGCAATTTTTTTTTAGATTATCAATGTTAATTGATAATGGTGAATGAGGTTGACTGTGAGTCAACGGTATGGTGTCAGTAAGAACACGAGAATTTGGTAAGCGAGATTGCATTGGCGTGAGTAAAATGGCATTATGTGATTTAAATGTTATTTGAAATATCTGATATTTTATGAATAGTGAATTATACCTGTGTAGTCTAATTTATGATAGTTTTGTTTTTCTGTAGAGTATTTTGAACACTGTGGTGAGAGCGTGAGTGACACGTTAAATAAAAGGTAGGTTGTGTTGAAATTTCACAGAATTTAGTTTTCGAACGTAATTTTGGATCCAAACGATCTAGAATTCATACATCGTGCGATTTCTCTAAAACTTTGAATGATCAGCTAGAGGCCCGAATAAACGTCGGATCTCAGTTTATGCGCGATTCTTATAAGTTTTATTGGGTTTTCCCAAAATATTTAGAAATTAGATTTTCAAAAAAAAGCTAGCCAAACGCGGCTTACGATATATCAAAACGTAGATCTTACCTCAAGGAGTCCAAATATGAAATATAGTTGAAAACTAACGGACAAACGGTCATCGATCGACGGTGCAAAGCTCGTGGCCACCAAATCTCCCTCCCTCTCTCTCTCTCTCTAGATATTTTTAGTAAGTTTTGACTAATGAAAACTCACCCTTACTATTTATAGACATAACTTTAAAAAATTGTCTACCACCTCACAAGTTTCTCAAAATTTCTAATTATCTCCTGAAACATCTTAAACGTCTACTTTATTATTTCACGAGTGAAAACTAAAAATTATAACAGTATTCGACTAAGTTCCGTTTGGATCCAAAATAAGGATCCAAAAATTAATCTCCGTGGAATCTCTATACCACCTACCTTTTATACACGTGTCACTCACGTTCTCACTACAGTATTCAAAACGATCTATAATAATATCAAACTACCTAAAATTATACAAAACATGTATAATTACTATTCACAAAAATACCAGATGTCTCAAATAACATTTAAATCACATAAATAACATTTACTCATGTCAATGCAACATGCCTCTCTGATTACCGTGTTCTCAAATGACACATCAGCGTTGACCCACGTCAACCCATCTCAATTATTAATAAACATTAATGATTCACATGATACCACAATGTCATATTAAAATGCATGTAAATTCTGAAACGGATGTGACAACTGAAAATCAAAGATAGCCGCCAGCATCATGTATTTGTAATAGTCTGTTATATTAGTATTGGGACTGATAATTTGTAATCGGTTAATTTGTTCATACTAAAGTTTAAGTTACAATTAGTTTTCTCCCATTCATTTTCATGTTGTTTATAGTGTTAGAGGACAAGACGACTTTCAATCAAGTCATTTCCTATGAGTTCAAAAAAAAAATTTAAAATTTTTTCTATTTTTACTACTCCGAGACGCGACACCGTGCAAGATTGCCTCTACCGCCGCCGCTGACTTCGTCGTGTATCTCTGAGCTCTGAGGATATGTGTCCGGTGATAATTGACATATCTCTCAAAGCTTTGTTAAGCGCGTGAGAATCAATTAGTTCAAAGTGGATAGGCAATGTGGATATTTTCGAGGATGCAAGAGCCAATGTCAAAAGAAACCAGAACTGATCAAATACCACACAAACATAACTAAGACAGGAAAAAGGCAAAAGGACAAAATAGTAAAATTGTTTCTTCATGAATTGTAGCTCGCTGGCCCTTGAATATATTTATGCTTGTGGACGAAAAACCCAGTATAAACTCTACTAAAACCATAAAGACAGAACCAACACACATTTCCACCGACAATGTTAGGGGCACAAACAAATCTCACTAATACTTATTAACACACTCTATCTCTCTTCTAGTGGCACCCATTAGTAACTGTTAGTGGAATTTGTTAGTACCCCAAATATTACTCCATTTCCACAACGGCAAAATAATAAGTTTCTTGATAGATGAACAGTAATGTAAACCTCTTTCTTTTAATATAGTTAGAAAAGTACATATACTTCACTAAAACAAATGGATTTCATGCTAAAAAAACATAGTAGTTTTTAAAAGGATCAAAATTCAGTTTAGACATCTGCTTTACTAAGAGCATCTTTAATAATGCATTCTTTTCCTTGTGTGTTAGCAGGTGTTAGTTGTACACGTGGCTAACTTTGTGGAAGAAGTGATCACATGCTAACTTTGGCTTTTGTTGGGTTATCCGATGAGGCCAAAAGTCACATGTTAGGTGACATAAGGTGACATCATCAATAACAAATGATATATCACTTTCAGTATCAAAACCAACAATTTCCTCTTAGTTGTAAACATCTCTTTTTCTTCTTCCTTACAATGAATTTCTTGAATTTTTTGATAATACTAATTTTTCAATTATATTAATTTCTTTAATTTTCTGTATAACAAAAAATTCTTAAATTTTATGATCATATCAAATTTTCAGTTACATTAATTTCTTGAATTTTTTGATCATATCAGTTTTTGGTGGGTTGAATTGAGTGTTGAAAAATAAATGTCTAGGATCCATAATGGATGTTTCAAGAATTGAAAGCATTGAGCAATAAAAAAAAGGGAAAATTACACTGACACCCCCTGAGGTTTGGCGCTTTGTCACTCACACCCCCTGAGGTTTTTTAGGTTACACTGACCTCCCTTCAGGTTTGTGGTTGATAACACTGACACCCCCTGCCGTTAACTGGCGTTAAAAAATAGCTGACATCAGCAAGTTAATTTTTCAAAATGTCAAAAATGCCCTTATCTTCTTCTTCTTCTTTCATACACACATATATGTATATATATATACACACATACATATACACAAAAAATTCCCTGATGTATCTATATATCTAAGTGAGACTTGGTTTCAACCTACCTCTATTCCAAGCATTCCCAAACATGCTCTTGGAAATGGACATTATGCATTTACAGGCATGTATTGTCTGATAAAGAGTTCTCAATAGAAGGTAACACCAGAATTTCTGTTTGCTAACAGTGATGAATCTCTTTAGAAGAAACACAAAAATGGTAATGGGAATCTAATACATATTATACCACCCCATCTACCCCTTTTCAATTTCTTTCTTATACATACATAATTAGAAATATGGGAACTTCTGTGATCAAGATTCAAGAATCAGATGAAGCACACAGTCCTGTACATTTGAAGAGAGATCACATGCAATCATAACAACGGCCACCGATGAAGATCGGTATGGATCATCTTCTTCCTCCATCTCCATCTCCATCTCCATCTCCATCTCCATCTCCATCTCCATCTCCAACTCCGGTTCGAATTCGGGCGATTCAATATCAGCAAGATGCTTCAAGTCAACCACCGAGAGCTCGTCTAGGTGCCTCACCACCAGATCAGCAGCCCCAAGCTCATACACCGGATGCTTACTAGCAACCGCAACACACTTCATCCGTGCATCGTGAGCAGCCTCTACCATCAGATTCGAGTTCCCGAACACTATACACCACTCCGGTATGAAGTTCAGATTCTGTGCAGCGTACATAAACATCTCTGGATCAGGCTTCCCTCTATGAACATCCTCAGTAGCCACAATCACACTGAACACTCCTTCAATCCCAATAGCCCCAATTTCAACTTTTCTTGATTCATCGCAAAAATACCCAATCAAACCCAATTGATGCTACCTAATTTCAAACTTTTCTTGATTTATCACAAACACACCCAATCAAACCTAATTGATGATACCCAATTTCAAACTTTTCTTGATTCATCACAAATATACCCAGTGAAATTGGGTTTGGGTTTTGTTAGAGGGAGAGAATAGATGAGAGGGAAACATGGTGGTGATGGCGACCCGTGGTGGTGGTGGTTTCCGTTTGGGAGGTAGAGAAGGAGCTAGAGAGAGAGAGTGAAGAGTTTTTGTTTGGGGTTTGGGAGAGAGAGATATAGCAGAAAATGGTAAGGGTAAAATGGTCTTTTTAGAAGAGAAGTTAATGGTGTTAGGCATATAACTCTGACAGGGGGTGTCAGTGTTAAGTTCCAAACCTCAGGGGATGTGAGTGACAAAGTGCCAAACCTCAGGGGGTGTCAGTGTAATTTTCCCTAAAAAAATGACAAGTTTAACTGGATTTTATAGTATCCAATTTGGGTTCAACATCTATATTTATTATTTATTTTTGTAATTAATATATGCAGTTGATTTTAATAGTTTATATCTATATAATATTGGAGCTCAGTGTGGGCCCATAAAAAATATGACTAGGACACAACTTATGACTAGGATAAGAATGTTGATGACTAGGATGATGAATAGATTTTGGGGTCATTTAGGATGGCTTATTCTCCCTCCAGTCTCTCCCCCTCTTTCTCTCTCTCTCTCTCTCTCTCTCTCTCTCTCTCTCTCTTCCCAATCCCACCCCTGCCTCATCTCTCTCTCTAGCTGGAGGATTCGTCGCCTCTAGCTTAGGCCACCACCACCCACCCCTTTCTTACTCTCACGTTTCTCTCTCTCTAGCTAGGAGTTAGGGTCTTTTGGGAGTTTGACTTCTGTCAACCTTTTTTATTCTTTGATTTCGTTGATATGACAAGTTAGAGAACCCAAAACAGATACCAAAGAAGCAGCCTCTATTCCAGGTTCTTTTGATTTGTGGACACCATGCACCAGAACCCTCACATTCTCTGGAGTTGATGCTTGACAAACTTCAAAAGTAGGGAATCATAATACATGCTCCTTTGTTTCCCTTTTGATAAAAAAAAATGTGTTTCTTTATTTCTTAATTTGGTTTGATAAAAAAATGTGTTTCTTTATTTCTCTCTCTCTCTCTCTCTCTCTCTCTCTCTCTCAGGAAAATGGTTCCCCTTTTCCCTGGATCTTAAATCCTTTGCAAATAATTTTTTTTCCTTCCCTCTTTTGGTTTTTTAGATATGGGTAAATAGGTTCTTTAGAGAACTTTGTAGGATGTATTTTTTTTTTTTTTTTTTTCAATTTTACAATTTCTCTTAAGTTTTAGAACACACTTTTATGATACGTGCGGTTTTGTCTTCTGAGTTTGTCCCTTATGTTGTTTGTGGAAGATTTGAGAACCAAGGTGAGTGGTTGAAGTTTGAATCTTGAAGCCTTTTCCCTTTGTCAAAAAAGTGAGAGTAGGAAGACAAAAACTCGCACAGTAAGTTGGTGATGATGTTCTTTAATAAATAAATACAGTTCACTCATTTTGCATTTTTGCTCACACAATTAAATGTAAAAGATTGTTTTCCTATTTTTTTTTCAAGTAAAAAAACATATTAATCCATCTTACATGTGTTTCTCAGTCAATACTTTGTTTTCTTTACAAACTGAGTTATTGATTCCCACACCCCCCCCCCCCCCCCCCCCCCCCCCCCCCCCACCCCCCCACCCCCCCAATTGTGTGCTTGGTTATAAGTTTAGCTTAATAGTACTTAAATGCTTACACGTGGTTGCATTATTAGTTTTTTGCCTTATGTTTGGTTCTATAGATTTACCGAGAGTTATGCCATTATGCTTATTTCAGCCTTACTTTTGCTCAAGCATTTAGGAAACTATTTGATTTAGTGTTTAGTATTTCAATTTGTTTCTAAATTTAGTGTTTAATTTTGTGTTCATTGTTTCCATTTAAATGTTTAAATGTCTTTATCCATAAAGGCTATGATTTGAGTCTAACACACTAAATATGTAATTTAATGTGTCTGAAATTTAGCATGCTTTTGGGTGTATGCATCTTCAGTGCAATGTTATATTCTCAATCTTCTCTTTTTCTTTTCTATTTTAGAATGGGTGTTTCAATTTAATCCCGTTTATTACTTTACTTTTCTTTTATTTTTATTTTTCTTCTTTTCGTTTCAATTATGGATAATATAGAGTTATTAATATTTTTGTCAATGTTTTTTATTTTAGTCAACACCTTGATTTGCTTTCCCAAAATTGTGTAGGATATAACCCTTTCGTCCCATTATAGAATCCTCAAATCCATGTCAATTGGGGATTTACTTTCCAAAATTTCATGTGTCTAAATTAGGGTAATTGTCTAAATTTATTTTTTTATTTTTTTGGTTCAAAATTTTTTTTTGGTTCAAAATTTAGGGTAATTGTCTAAATTTATGTTGAAATTCTTATCAATACAATCAATTATTGAAATTATGTCTCCTTAAAATTTCTTTATCCATAAAAGCTATAATTTGAGTCAACAAACTAAATATCTAATTTAGTATGGAAATTTTGTATATATACATGGAAAGTGAAAAACTCTTACAATATTTGACAATAAATGACATTAAATCATAAAAAAGTTTGAATTACCACTCATCCAATAGTTAAGTAATGATACATAGACACTTTTGTACACACTTTTCTACACTACACATTCGTGATCATTGATTCCAGTGGACCCTATGTAGATTCCATATGAGTCCCACAGGGGAGCAACTGGAATCAATATTAATGGCCAGGATTGTATGGTATAGAAAAGTGTGTACAAAAGTGTGTGTATCATTATTGCCAATAGTTTATTAAAGTAACACTGCTTATCTAATTGTGGTGACTTCAGTCCATAGTTTAGGAATTAATGTAATTAATATCCTATTAAATCCAAGTTCCCAACTTATTCGCACATGCAAGAATGGAAGAAAGTTAATTATGCTATCTTATATTCAATTAAGCATGGCCGAATCAATTACATAGATAGGAATCAGTTCTCCTTTGACACACACTCTCTCTCCCTCCCTCCTTGATTTCACTTTTTCTCTTCCTCCTTTCATATGATTGGGGTGTCACACTATCTAAGAATATAAAGATTATTATCATTATAGTTTCCATTTATGGAGCCGATGCATTATAAAATATAAACATGTGGACATTAAATTCAGTTTTCATGTTTTGGTATTGTGCTTTTATGTTTTTCGACTTAGCTTAGGCCTAAAACTGTTGTCCTGATAATATTAGTTGCCAAATTTTGTGTTTCCATCCTTTTTTTTTTTTTTTTTTGATATGGGGGGAGGGGGATGAGGTTCGAACCCCGAACATGTGCATTGAAGGGGACTTATATATGCCAAGCTCTTTGCCACTTGAGCTATGCCAACCTATGTCTTCTAAGAATTTTCTATACATACTGAAAATGTAATGTTGTACTTCCCAAATTTGAATATGTTATGATTCCCAAATCTAAATCTAAATTAACTTGATTCTCAAACGCTTTACAACTGAAATGGTACACTATTTAAAGCATGAAGGAATCAGAGTTTGTGATTTAAATTTGAGAATGATAGCATTATTTTATTTTAGTAAAGTTCTCCAATCATACTCGCCACCCCCTAGCTAACATTTCAATAATATAATGTGAAATCTTGGCAAAAATATTAGACCTGAGTTTTAGGATTAGTATGGAGATTTACCACTTATTCCATCTCTTATGTCCTATGAAAACTTTTTTTTTTTTTTCAACCGTTTAAAAAAAAAAAATCAATTTTTGGTGGTAAAACTTGCTTCATTAAAAAAAAAAGGAAAAGAAAAAAAAAACACAAAATTATTTCTTCGATAGTGCCCTCGGGCACGGGCAATTTCTAGTTTAACGATATCAACAATGCTATACTGACTCCTCTAACTACACCCCAAATCATATTCTATGCTTTAAATGCATATACTCTGTAATATTTAAATTTTTCACATTTTTTTATACCACTTACATAACACAAAGTACTTATATTTAAAATAATAATGCAATTAAAAGAGTGAATGTGACATTACTCTAACAATATTACTCTAACAATATTGTTACAATTAACCAAACTTTTAGCAGCTGACTCCTCCACGTAGGCTTCTAATTGATGCGTTTGGATGGTTTTCTTCTAACAATAGGTACCATCTGACACAAGCACGGGCAGCCATAAACTGTTGATTGCAGTTGCTCTACAACAAATGCAATCAATGATTTTGTACATATTGTTCCAGAGGGCATTTGTCCTGTAGTGGGATCATGTAGTCAGAACAAGTTTGTTAAAAGGAGGAAAATGTAAGGGCAAGCTGGTCATTTCGGCGAAAGCAATTTCTTGGTCTAACCAGTGTTCTGACCAAAAGCTCCTGCCTTGCAGCTTTTGTAAAATTGGGTTAAAAGCTAAAAAAAATCCAATTGCTTTTGCAATTGGCATATAATTTCAAACACCCAAACACTTGCAAAATAACGATTGCCCATCAAAAAGTTAGTTTGGGCAACCAATCGCGGTGCCCAAACAGCATGCCCTTAGAGCAACTTGAATGGTAGTCATTAAATTTAGGTATTTAAAATATTATTTGGTTACTTGAATAATGTTTTATATGCCAAATAAATCTCATGCACTCCAACCATAGTAATCAAAATTAGTAGTCATTTTATTGCTTAATATATTTAGAAATATACGATTTGGTCCCTAATTATGGCCATTAATAGAAATTGATCCTTACTTGATTTGGATTACAAAAATTAATCCTTAATTTGCCTTAGAAATCAATAATTAGTCCCTATCCCTGAATTGTTAGTTCAAATCTGGACCATTATACCCTTGTGATATATATATATATATGTATATAACTGATTATATGCATACACATATAAGCAAACATTTGAAATTCAAAAAAGTCTAAATTAGGTAGTTAATAAATGGGGAGGATTTATAGGAGAACATGGATAATGTATTGTATCCCAAAAAATATGCTGATTTGTATTTCAAAAAAGAACCTTTTAAATCTGCATGTAAACACGATTAATTGGAATGCATCACAAAAATAGGAAATAATCTTGCGTGGAAATAATACATAATTTTGTATGGAAGATTGAAGGTTGCTGATAAAAAGGTGAGAAATTCTCACAATATAGTGCGAAATTCATAACTGTAATTCATAACATAGTGCGAAATCATGCTGAAATTCATAATCTGAGAATTTGGTGATAAGCTTGTTGGAAGAAGTGACTTAGTTGTGAGAAATTTCATATTATATCCATTCAAAAAATGTGAAATTTCACATTTTGTCCATTCAAAAAGTGAGAACTTTGTATTACTAAGTGAGAAATTTGTTATTAGAGCATTCAAAATTGCCCATATGATTAGATGTACATATGTATATATGTACCACCAGCACAAATAAGGCGTGTGAATGACAGGTATAGCAAGTATAATCCATGGAGATCATAGATAAGAGAATAAATATTGCTTAAATCAAGGAGTTTCCTTATTTTACTCAACTTTCAAATTTGTTTGCTAAAATAAAGGAATTTCCTCACTCTGGTAAATAATGTAGTGGAATTGAAAGTGAGAATCTCTTACTGTTAAGTGTATTAAGTGAGAAAGGTAGTGAACTTACTGTGGGATGTTTTCTATATGTGATTCAGTCATTAAGTGAGAATTTCTCACTATGGTAATAATTAGTGTGAATTTCTCAGTATTTAGTGAGAATTTCTCACTTTAACTTACTGAACATGTACAATTTCTCACTTAAATTAGAAGTGAAAAAAACGAAAATTTTTACACCACACGAATTTTTCACTTCAACATATTATGTACAATTTCTCAATTAAATTAGAAGTGAGGAAAAAATAAATTTTTATACCAAACAAAAACAAAGTGAGAAATACCCATTTTTTATGCAAACTCAACCATTCACACATAGATTAAATCAAAGATTTCTCACTTCGAATATTTGATGAGAAATTTCTCACTTCGACATATTTATCATGTACAATTTCTCAGTTAAATTAGAAATGAAAAATACACAAATTTGCATACCTAATAAAAACAGAAGTGAGAAATATTCAATTTTTATACAAACTCAACCATTCACACAGAAGTGGTCTCATCTTTGACCAACAAAAAAGAAGTGGGTCATTAAGAAAGATCATTGAAAATCATCAAAACATTAATTGAAAATCAAATCTACTAAACATGGAAAACATCTCTTGAAAAAAAATAATAATCAGTGCTTATAGCTTGAAGGTTGGTCGAAGTGATGGTTGATGAACAAATCAGTGCTTCCGGTAGCGAGGCGACGACTCCTCCAAGATCCAGTGGCTACAATATTTGATAGGAGATATGTGGGTGGTGGCGGAGGCTGTAGGTTTCGCCTTTAGGAGTTTTTTGTGTGCATGGTTGATATAGGTGAAGGGAGGTAGAGAGGGGAGGAGGAGGAAGGTGATGGGTGATCGCCGATGACAGTGGAGGGGTAGCAACACTCTCTCTCTCTCCTTTCTCCTTCTCTGTCTTCATCTTTCTCTCTCTAGCAGATGTTCTCTCTTTCTCTCTCTCTCTCTCTCTCTCTCTCTCTCTCTATATATATATATATATATATAGACAGTCCAGCTCTTAACCGACCTTAAAAAACGGACTGAATTAAAAGTGAGAATTTCTCACAAAAAAGTGAGAAATTCTCACAAAAAAGTAAGAAGCGTGTTAAAAGTGAGAAATTTCCTGATTTAAATTTGAAACCCAGATTTCATGGGGATATATAATATATATATATATATATACGGGGGCAGTTTTGTCCTTAAAATACAATAGGGACCTATTTCTAGATTCATTTAAAAAAGGGACATATTTCTAGTTTGATGCATATATTAGGACTATATATTAATATACCCTAATATATTTTGATGTATCTCAAACATAGATACACTAAAAATATTATTTTATTCACAAACCAATAGTTAGGATCATCCCACCAAATATGCATCCCCTTACTTTCTATCTCCAAAGGCTATAAGTTTGGAAACTCAAATCATAAGTTTGCATAATGGATCCCCTTTTGTATCCCCATTAGAGTGCATTTTTTGAAATGAAATAATCCATTTTAACATCTTTTGGATTTAGATACTCATATACATCCCCCATTAGATTCGAGTTGTACAAGTTAAAAGTTGTGACTTTCTATCTTCATGGGTAGATCTATACTGTGCTTACTTCTACCTCCATTGTGAAGAATTACTCACTACTTTTAAAATAAAGTTTTTAAAATCAGGTTAAGGATACTCTAACCTTGACGATCTTTGCTGTGGATAAATGTGGCAGCTTACTCCTTTAGTCGACTCAATCTCGGACTACGTGATATGTAATTTCACTATGGATTGTGAAGGTTTGCATATAACTAAGAGTCTAAGAGTTTGTGTTGCTAATTTTTGTACATTATCTTACTCATGCATGCTTGAATTGGTTAATTAAAGGATCTACCAAAAAAAAAAAAAAGGAAAGAAAAAGAAGAAGAATATAAATTAAAAAAAACTTCATCAGCAACCCATTCTTTCAAATGAGAACATTTTAGCTCGTCCAGACCAGGGCTGACTTTGAGATTGTGAAATTCACATGAGGCCCTAAGCGAACGTGAGAAGAAAATTTTTTAAGGCCCTTTTTTGGTCATATTTTTATATATAATACATGTACATATAAGGTACTATTGTTATATATAATACATGTATTTTGGTCAAACAAGGCCAAGAAAATTTTTTTTGGCCTTTTTTTGATCCTATTTTTATATATAATATATGTATATATAAGGCTCTAATTTTTTGTAGATCCTATTTTGACCCTATTTTTATATATAATACATGTATTTTGGCAAAACCAAACAAATCCTTATTTTTTGAGGCCTTGGGCAACTTGGCCCAAGGGCCGGCCCTAATCCTGACCTCTATTGGATGACATGTGTCTTATTTCATTAATCACATTTTGTCCCTGTATTATTAACATAATTACTAGAATATGACACATGCCACTCAGTAGAAACCAAGTGAATAACAAGTGGACAAATTTGCGTAAGCAAAAAGAATATATTTTTGCTCATCCTAAAATTGCTCACATTTGCTCATCATTCTCTCCCATTGGTTAATGCAATAAGACTCAAGATTAAATGAGAATTAATTAATAATATAAAATTCTAGACACCATTGTATTAGCCAATAAAAAAAGAAGATGAACAAAAAATAAACAATTTTGAAGTGAACAAAATTGTACTCGAGTAAAACTGCTATCTATTTCTAAGATTGTATTGAGGACCACATAATAAGAAAAACAATAGGTTTGAATAGATGCCCCTTGAAAACGGTTGTGTCAAAGCAATCTAGATTAACAAAATAAATACAAGTCAAATTTTGTTAATTAACTTGGGCAAATTACACTGACCTCCCCTGAGGTATCTAATAATTATAGAGCCCTCTCTTGTATTTTAAAAAATTACACTCACTTCCCTTCTATTTTGTAAATGACTAATATACCCTTGGACAAATGATCAAAAAAATTATCCACTATCTTTTAAAAATGAAAAAAAAATATTAACAATTATGAAAAAAAAAATTAAAAAATCATCAACAAAATTTCAGTATATATACCAAATCAAGCTTTTGCTAATTTTTTTTTTAAAAAAAAAAAGTATATCAACAGTAAATTTTAAAAACATAAAAATTATCAACAAAATTATCTACTATCACTTTAAAATGAAAAGAATAATAACAACAATGAAAAAAATTACATCAACAAATTATTTTTTTTTAAAAAAATGAATAGTTATATTGTATTTTTATCTGCTTTATATTTTTAAAATTGTAAACTTGCTCCCAATATTGTGAATTAGCTACTCCAATGAAACTTAATTAGTGCACGCCTTGCACAGACATTGCCTTAGTGTGTGTGTGTGTGTGTGTGTGTGTGTGTGTGTGTGTGTGTGTATAAGACTCCACTGAGCATTTTTTTCTTCTTTTTTTAAAGCAGATAAAAATGCTATACAACTATTCATTTTTTTAAAAAAAATTGTTGATATTTTTTTTTGCATTATTGTTATTATTCTTTTCATTTGAAAATAGTAGTAGATAATTTTTTTTATGTTTTTAAATTATTATTGATATTTATAAATAAAAGTGTAATGCAACGCTTCCCAAACTTATTTTTCAAAAGTGTTTTCCAACACATGTGGCAGTGGACCCAGTTGATTTTGATTGATTGTGATGCTAAAGTTATTCAATTGTGGTCCCACTTCAACATAATTTGGGATGAAAATTTGGGAAGCACAGGATTAATCTAAAAAAATGTGCTAATATCTTTCACCTACTACTTGGACAAAAAAGCGAAATGGCTTAAATTAAAAAACTAAATCTGTAAATTATTGTAAGTTTTGCTAAAGATTATAAAACCTAAATTTGAAATTTTTATAAATTTTTTTTTCGAGTTGCAAATTTTTATAAAATTAGAGCTAAATACTATAAATCTAAATTTGTAAAATTTACTAATGTATATATAATTTATCTAATACGCGTGCACACACACACACACACATGTACATATATATATTTATATATTTATATATAATGAGATAAGGGTAAATTAGTAATGTTACACTCAAAAAGTAGTTAGAGGGGAGGTGAGTGTTATTTTTCAAACTGAAGGGAAAGTCCTGTAATTGTCAGATACCTCACGGGAGCTCAGTGTAATTTGCCCAATTAATTTTGACCAACATCACTCCACCATTAATGTAACATCGTAACCCTTTTACTAATATGCAATCAGATTAGTCAATTGCCGTACTTTATTTTTCTTCCTCCTAAATACAGCAAAAAGACAGAAAATGTCAAAATAAAATAAAATAAAAGAATAAAGTAGTAAAAATTAAAGAATTGATTAAAATAAAATAAAATAAAATAAAATAAACAAAAATTGTCAAAAAGTGGACCTTCCATTCTCTTTCACGTGCACCACTGCACACAACTGTTCATCATTTGGATTTGTATTGGGTGGACTGTTTCTTCAAATTCATTCACTTTCAACCCAACCCCGCGATTTGTTTTGGACCCATCTTTTCTCTCTCATGGAAAAAATTGCCCTACCCCGCCACCAAGCCACCTCTCACTAAATAATTTCTCCCTCTACGTCCCTCTGAATACATATATCTATATCTATATATATACATATATATACACGTTAAATATCAAACCCAGTACTACTAGCTATCAGTTCCATCCCATATATTTTCTACCAACCTAGCTATCAAAATCTCTCATTAAACGTCCATAAACCCATTTTCGTTCAATCTGTATTTTTTTCTCCATATACATTCACTGATTCAAAACACAAAACCCAAAAGAAAAAAAAAAAGATGAAGTTTGGTAAAGAATTTATCTCACAAATGGTGCCAGAATGGCAAGAGGCGTACATGGATTACGAATTCCTAAAAACCCTTTTGAAAGAAATCGAAAATTGGAGGCAACGAAACAAGCCCTCGGCCATACCACCCGGTATGAATCGTACGCCTACACTGTACAGAGCTTTCAGTGGCCTCACACAGAGGAGCAACCCCAGTCCGAGAAAATCGGCCGTATCATTATCCGACATCGAAAACCAAGACATTATTGTGGTGAACCCCGATAGAAATGAGACTTTGTTTCTCAGAAGTGGTGACGAAGGTGGAGAGTACGAGCTGGTTTACTTCAGGAGACTGGACGATGAGTTCAGAAAAGTTGTGAACTTCTACAAATCGAAGGTTGGAGAGGTTTTGACAGAGGCTCAAATGTTGAATAATCAAATGGATGCTCTGATAGCTTTTCGGATTAAGGTTGATAAACCACAAGGGTGTTTTGATTACTCTGATCGGTCGGCGGAGATGACTCGGCTCGCGTCCGATGTTGCTGCATCGGCCGCTGCATTGTCGGTTTCTACTCCATCTGCTGTTAGATCCAACAGTAAGTGTTATATATCTCAATATGTGTGTGTTTGTATATATATATATATATTTAGTAATTCAGTGTCCAGCCAGCTTGCGTACACCTCGACTAATCTTTCGAAGCCCTGAAGTCGCCGCCGGGTGAATTCTCAATGGCCGCACTCTCCATGACTCGAACACTAAACCTCTTGGATACTACACTAAAAAAACTTACCACTCTACCAGATGTGGTTCATGTTTGTATTAAACTTACCACTCGACCAGATGTGGTTCATGTTTGTATTATTTATCTAATGTATTTAGGAAAAGTTAAACTTTTTTAGTGAAAATCCTTCAATAAAAATCCCGACGACTTTAAATTCCGCAAAAACTTTTCTAAAACTTTGCCCTGTTTGATCTAGTTTGATATGTGAGGGATCTTTCTTTAAAAAAAAAAAATTCTTTGTTAGACCTAGTGCTTTAACATACTCTAAAATGGACTAAACCCTAATTATTCCTTATTTCTTTCTTCCTCCGAATTCAAACGGCTTAAAAAAAAAAGAATTAATTTTTATTGAAAATGCAATAAAAAAAATATGAACTATGTATATTTCATATATATACCATCTATGATAATTGAACCCTTGATTTTTTTTCCTTGACTACTACTACTAATTTGCGATGAAAATGCATTCACAAATATGGACTGCCATGACTGGCAAGTGACAACACTTGCGGCTCTGTTTGGTTTGTGAATTTGAAGGAAAAGAAAAGTGAAAGGAAAACGAAAAGGAATCTAGATCTCGTGTGTTTTCTTTTGTGTTTAAATAATTTTGAAAGTTCATTTAAAAAAAAAGAAAACCCAAATTTTTTTTGTATAAGTTTTGATTTATTTCTCACTAATTTTCTTTTCATTCTTAGTTTCCTCATTATTTTCCTTCACCCAGCAAAGGAAATCCATGGATCCTCTATGTTTTCTTTCCTTTTTCTTTCGCAAAATCCATGGATCAGAAAGAGCCTATTTTGGATATTCATGAGTTTTATGATATGCTACTAATGGATGTGAATATGTGATAGATAGAATCCATAAATGATTATCCATGTGCATATTCATTGTTTTCAACAAATATACCTACATATGTTGTTGAAATGTTTTGTTTACCGTCAATTCCTGACTTGTGTTATATGCCATGCCGGTATATTACCACTGGACTACAACGGCTTTGGCTAGAAGTGTTTACGAAATAGGGACGGATTCAAGAGTTTTGTTTCGGGAAGACACAAACTTATACAGGGGTTTGGGGGCAGCGCCCCTGACCCAAATTTTTTTTTTTTAGCTTAAAAGTATTTTTTTGAAAAGTTGAGAGGTGATTAAGGGACAAAAATAAATAAATTATGAAATATAAGATAAATGAATTAAGTTAAAAAGTTGGGGGACAATTAAGGAGCAAAAATAACTAACGCATCAAATATATAAAGTAAAAGAGAGATTTTGAATAGTTAAAGGAGGGGCAACTGTCCCCTCTTGTCTCTATATATGTGCATCTGCCCCAGTATGAAAATGCCTTAAAAAATATAGACTACAGTGACTCTAAACACTTGCTAACCCGGGTGTCGTGCGTTTTATGATGTGCAGCAAGAGCTCGTATGGATGTGATAGATGAATCTGGAGACAATGACAATGAAAACGGGCAAAAACCTATCAACTCAAAAGTTGAAAAACACAAGCCAATTAACATCAAGGCCGTTAGACTAGCTCCACTAGAAATACTTAACCATGTGAAGATGAACAACACTCGCGAGACTCCTGTTTCTACAATCAAAGGCTTCCTCAATGTTCCCGACAACACAGAGTTGGAATTCAGTAAGGAAAATCTAAGGAAAGTTGAAGAACGACTCAATCGGGCTTTCATCGAATTCTATAACAAGCTTCGGCTTCTGAAAAGCTTTAGGTAACATAGATATAGTATTGAGTTACGAACTTTGTTGTTCTTTATATATATATGTGTGTATATATATATATATCTCTTAGACTTGTAGTGCTCTATTTGATCCTTTTGTTATTGCTTAAACAGTTTCTTGAATACGTTGGCATTTTCAAAGATCATGAAGAAGTATGATAAGGTATGCAAATCTCATATTTTTCTATCCATCTCAGCAAGATATATGCCAGTTTCATTAAGTCAAGGCTAGATTAGCATTGAAATGGTAGGCTTAGAATTAAGAGGAAAAAGAAAAGAAACTTCCTTTTTTATCTCATGTTTGCTTAGGTAAGATATTAGTGTCTTCCACTGATATTATTTGTTTACTCAATTGTTGCAGATAACTTCAAGAAGTGCATCAAAGGCTTACCTGAAAATGGTTGATGACTCTTACCTTGGTAGCTCTGATGAGGTGAGTTTCAATATTTTTCAAGTGCAAGATGGCGACATCAAAGCAATTCAATTGAGTATTTTCTAGCCTTTCCTAGTAAAATAACAAACATTTACTTACCAAAATTCAATTTCTTAATGTCTTTAAAATGGCTAAAATATGATGATTTGGCTTGTACGTGATTATAGGTTTCCAAGCTTATGGAAAGAGTTGAAGCCACATTCATCAAACATTTCTCAAACTCAAACCGCCGTAAGGGGATGGGAGTCTTAAGGCCAAAGGCGAAGAAAGAGAGACATCGAACGACATTTTCCTTGGGTAAGATTAATCTCCAGTGTCATATGATCCACAATGTTTATAAAGTAACAGTTAAGGTGTATGTACTCATTGTATTACTTCAGAATCTCTTTCCAGTTATTTACCTTTCTTGTGTGTATTGGAAAATTTAGGTTTCTTTGCTGGCAGCATGGTAGCACTCATACTGGCCCTTGTTTTGATCATCCGTGCTCGCAAAATTCTCGAAGATGAAGGCAGGGAGCAGTACATGCATACTATGTTTCCCCTTTACAGGTAATTTTGATTGAATTGTTTCATCTTCAAATGTTTTGGGAAGACAAACGAACCCATGCTATGGTTTATAAGGTTCTATAAATGAAAGTGCCTGCTGATTGTCCATTTCGTGCAAAAGATTCCATGACCAGTCTAATATCTCTCTTAATAATGGACCCACTTAACTCTAGTTTTTAATAATCATATCGAAAGTGAGACTCGGATTGAACCAAAGCCTATTTTAAGCATTTCCAAACAAGCCCTTGGCTAGCTAACTTGGTAGAGAACCATTTAGACAGACTGAATACAGAACACTAACCAATGTTTCATTATTTTACAGCTTGTTTGGATTCGTTGTTATTCACATGGTTATGTATGCTGCGAATATATACTTTTGGAGGAGATACCGAGTCAATTACTCGTTTATATTCGGTTTTAAGGAAGGCACCGAGTTGGGTTACCGTCAAGTTCTCCTCCTAGGATTTGGTCTTGCAGTGCTAGCATTAGCTAGTGTACTTTCAAATCTCGATATGGAAATGGATCCAATAACCCAAGATTACAAAGCAATAACCGAGCTTGTTCCTCTCGGTGTTGTAGTGGTGAGTAGACAGGTTTTCAAACCCACACAACCCTTTTTGTACCCTCCTATTTTAAAGCAAACTCAAACTGAATCCTTTGTTTTCTGCAGCTTGTGATCGTCATATTGATCTGCCCACTCAACATCATATATAGATCAAGTCGCTTTTTCTTCCTCACGTGTGTGTTCCACTGTATCTGTGCTCCGCTTTACAAGGTAAAAACGAAAACCAAAAAAAAAAAAAAAATAGAAAGGAAAAAAAATGTCACCAAGAGTAGACTTGTAAAGAGAGATTTTTAAAATATTAATCAGTTGATCAATTCTTTTTGCAGGTGACACTTCCAGATTTCTTCTTGGCTGATCAACTAACTAGCCAGGTTAGTAAATAGTTTAAATCATGCTAGATTTCAATAACGGTTGGGCCTTTCTTGTATGAAATAGTTACGAGTCAATTATTGTGTTATTGCAGGTTCAAGCAATTAGAAGTCTAGAGTTCTACATTTGCTACTATGGTTGGGGAGACTACAAGCGTAGAGAAAACACTTGCAGTAGTAGCCCTGTTTACAACACTTTCTTTTTCATTATCGCCGTGATTCCATACTGGTCCCGCCTGCTTCAGGTATGTCTTGTTCTGCATATATACCATACCAGTAAAAATACTTACACTTACACGCACACACATACTAACTACATATCCAAAAGCACACATTACTAAATGGACACAAAATGCCATGCCATCCGAGTAAACGAGGAGACTAAAGTGTACACTGCTTTCTAAACTTACCTAGGTAACAATCCGTTTGGAATGACATTTGCATAATGCATTCTCGCCAATTATATTACACTATCATCTTCATTTTCTGCTTATTTACAAGATGCATTCTAATACAGTTGTTGCTTGTTCAAAAGAGCAAGTCTTACTTGCTTTTGCTTTTAAGTTGGAGATGGTGTTTCGCATATAGGGACATGGGTTGGGGGTTGATGGAACCATATACTCCTTCACCTTTCTAATAGAACTATCACTCTATAATATTTCCACCTTCATCTCTACCCTTCTTTCATCTTTTTCTTTCTCTATATCTAATGTACATAAAAAATTATACATGTGCTGCGAAAAAAAGTTCCATACCAAGTGGAGCCTAATATGAGACGATGAATGTACAACTCCCCAATGCATCGAGGTGGGTGTAGAAAGTAATGTGGTGGGTTTCTTTTTGCAACTCCCAAAGTAAGAGCTAAAGTAAAATAAACCTACCACATTACTTAATTGTGCTCAGTTGTACCCTCGTAAAAAGTACTAAATTGTCCTCCGTTGGTTACTGGCAAGGACTTCTCGTTAAATTAAACAATGTGCAATCTCCTACTACCTTCATATAGTATGACAACAAGCTCCTATATGTGTGCGCGCATGTGCGTGCGTGTGTGTTTGTATGTGTGCTCGCGTGTATAATAGGACATTGTGCCTTAAAACAGTTTATCTTCTTTTTCAGTGCATCAGGCGCCTATGCGAAGAGAAAGATTTCATGCATGGAGTAAATGGGATGAAATATTTCTCAACAATTGTGGCTGTTAGTGTGAGAACAGCTTACAGTCTTGATGACGGGTTCAGTTGGAAGCTAGCAGCCTGGATTGCCTCAGCCATTGCAGCAATCTTCGGTACATACTGGGACCTTGTTATGGACTGGGGACTTTTGCAAAAGAACTCGAAGAATTTTCTGTTGAGAGACAAGCTCCTTGTCCCATATAAAAGTGTCTATTTTCTGGCCATGGTGAGTAAGAAGAATAAGGCTCCATTTGGTTTATGGATTTAGAGAAGAAAAAGGAAAAATGAGAATGAAAACTTATTTCACTATTGTTTTCCCTAATATTTTTCCCACTCTTAGATAACATTAGACATTAATCATAGGAATTTAGAGGAATGGAAGTGACTCATAAAATTCGTGATTTCTATATATATATATATATATATTTCCATTTATTCTTTTCATTGTATTTTACTCGCTTTCTTTGTTAACCCAACCAAGAAACCTGTTTTTATTGTTTGAAACGGTGTTTTCTATTGCTCTTCCTCACTAAATCCGTAAACCAAGCAGAGCCTAAGCATTTGATAACTTTCAACTACTTTGTATCACCTTCAAAGACCGTTAGGTTCTAACGACTTTCAATGGAAAATTTGCAGATATTGAATGTACTCTTGAGATTTGCATGGCTACAAACAGTGTTGAGGTTCGAGTTTTCTTTCTTACATGCACAAATCCTAATCACGATTGTTGCTTGCCTAGAGATCATTCGTCGCGGCATTTGGAATTTCTTCAGGTAGTTTGCCTTTCTTTGTATAATTGGGAATGAAACAAAGTCTGGATAAATAATCTACTCTAATGATGTCACTCATTTGATTCTCCTGCTCTAATTATTATTATATTTTTCTGTTTTGTTGTTTAAATAGGTTGGAAAATGAACATCTGAATAATGTGGGCAAGTACAGAGCATTCAAGTCAGTACCACTACCTTTCAACTATGATGAAGATGAGAGCAAAGATGGGTAGAGAGTTTCACATCTGTGGATAAAGAAATGTATATGTTTGTGAGTGAAAGCAAAAGAACGAACGTGTCTGATTATGACCAATTCTTTCATTTAATTTAATTAAATTTTTTTTTTTAATTGTTTATAATTTTGCAAAAGTTTTGTAAATGTATACTTTTTAAAAGCTGAGGAAATGAATTGGACTAATGCATACAGTTTGATTATTTCAATTCTGGTATTTTTCTTCGGCTCTGAAATAGACAACTACTACTAGAGAACGATAGGATACCATGCATCAACCCTAATTCATGCACTCATATACAAATCTAGCTTAAATGTGAAAGCACATAAGACTTGTTTTTATTGAAACTCAAAATCTACATTATGATAACTGTTAAAATATATAGAAAATGAGAAAGTTGACGTGATTATATATAGTTGGCGAGGAGAAGTTTTTATGTACCGTCAAGGTAGCGCTTATGTGGTATCCCACATCCAATGAGGTAGTGCCACACAGGATTGTTAGGCCATTTAAATTTTTTGTGGTGAATTTCATTATTCGTGTGGCGCGTTTCAATTGGGTACGGGGAACCAATAAGTGGTATGCCACGTGGTACCTTGGAGGTATTAAAAAATTTCTCGTTGGCGAGCATCCATTTTGAAAATGACATTCCAATTACAACCTTATGCTTGCAAAAATCACTAGAGGCTGTTTGGGAGTGATCTAAGAACATGTTCTAAATAGTTTATGTAACCATTTTTTTTGTTACTTAAAAGTTCATGACTAACCTAAAAATGCCATGTCTTATCAAACCATAGAGTGTACTGTAAAGTTCCACTACCTCCAAAAAAAAAAAAAAAATCTCCTTTTATTAACTCTGAGGAGAATTTCGGTGCTATAAAAAAAAAGGGTAAAAAGCATTTTGCCCCCTCAAATTATACACGCTTTTGCAATTTGCACCCCGAACTTTAAAAAGTTGCAATTTCCCCCCTGAACTATCTTCAGGGTAGCAATGTCCCCCCTAAACTTCAAAAAGTTGAAATGTCCCCCCTGAACTATTGTCTGTGTTGCAATGTCCCCCCTGAACTAACTTTCGTGTTGCAATGTCAACCCTGCCATCACATTCTGTCAAAAAATGTGATAAAATTTGCTAGTGTGGGACGCACATGCTAAATTTCAAAGGCATTTATGACATTTTACTGTCCCCATCTAAATTAACAATCATAAAACTTAGGGCAAATTACAGTCTAGTCCATCAAACTATATACATGTTTTCAATTGGATCCATAAACTATTCTTTCTTTCAATTGGTTCCTTGAACTTCAAAAATTCACTCAATCAGACCCAAATTATGACACTGTTAGCTTAAATTATTAGAAATTGTCACGTTTGTTGCGCGTAATGCTTACCTGTCACATGCTAGGTTAAGAAAAACATGGAAGATTGTAAATAGTACAAAAAATCGCATTCAATCATATCCAAGATCGCATTTAATCAATTCGAAAACACATTCGACTAGATCCAAAATCACATTCAATCATACCAAAAATCGCATAATTTTTTAGCCATTCACAATCTCCCATGCTTGTCTTAACCTAACATGTGATAGGTAAGCATTACGCGCAACGTAAGTAACAATATCTAATAATTTAAGCTAACAGTGTCAGAATTTGGGTCTGATTGAATGATTTTTAGAAGTTCAAGGACCCAATTGAAAAAAAAATTAGTTTATGGACCTAATTGAAAATAGGTGTATAGTATGATGGACTAAAGTGTAATTTTCCCAAATATTTATGATTGTTAATTTAGATGGGGATAGTAAAATGTCATAAATGCCTTTGAAATTTAGCATGTGCGTCCCACACGAGCAAATTCCATCACATTTCTTGACGAAATGTGATGGCAGGGTTGACATTGCAACACAAAAGATAGTTCAGGGGGGACATTGCAACACAGACGATAGTTCAAGGGGGACATTTCAACTTTTTGAAGTTCAGGGGGGACATTGCAACCCTGAAGATAGTTCAGGGGGGACATTGCAACTTTTTAAAGTTCGGGGTGTAAATTGCAAAAACGTGTATAGTTTGAGGGGGCAAAATGCCTTTTACCTAAAAAAAAATTTAACTTCAGAGAGATTATGAGATTTTTGCAATTGTGCTTTTACAAGCTAGTGAGAAAATATAGTCTTAAAAATAAAGGGTGCTTTAGATTTCAGTCATTTATTGTAGTATTTTCTAGAAATAGATTCATTCAATAAGTCAACTTAGAATATATTCTCTCATCTATTTTGAAGACCAAAATACCCCCATATCACTATTTATATATGAATAACTTAATATTTAGTTCTAATATAGACACCTAATTAGAAATAGGTCCTTTTTTAAGAAAATAATACTAGAAATAGGTCCCTAATTTATTTTGAGAACCAAAATACTCCACATCCATGTATATTGATGACTTTCCTACATTATAGCATTTAAAAAAATGAAAATGAATATCTCATAAATCATGTTCCTTCTAAAATCATGCTATTCAATGAGATATTTAGGGAAAAAAACTAGAGAAATTCAAAATCCACAGAGCTCCAACAATTCGGAGGCGATTGAAGGTGAACAACGACGGACGAATGCGACAGGAAAAGATCGTCGATAGTTAGGCGATTCGCAGAGATCAAAGTGGACTGAAGAAGATCAAGCAATTCTCATATTTCTCACAAATTTGGTTGCAAAATTTCTCACAATTTGATAGAAACTCAAGATTCGTTGTTCGTTTTATGTTAAAGTTTTTATCCGAATTTTCTCATTTTTTGGGCTTCAACGAAGACGACAATGGCAAGAAAATATGAATTTCTCATCAATTTGATGGTTCGTATCTGTATGTCGAAGTGAGAAATTTCGGATTACTCTCTGTGTGAATGGTTGAGTTTGTATAAAAATTGAGTATTTCTCACTTCTGTTTTTTATTAGGTATACAAATTTGTGTATTTCAACTAAAGAAATTGTACATGATAAATATGTCGAAGTGAGAAATTTCTCATCAAATATTCGAAGTGAGAAATCTTTGATTTAATCTTTGTGTGAATGATTGAGTTTGTATATATATATAAAAAGGGTACATCTCAGTTCTATTTTTGTTTGGTATAAAAATTTGCTTTTTCCTCACTTTTAATTTAACTGAGAAGTACATGATCAATATGTTGAAGTGAAAATTTTCTATTTTTGTGTGGTGTGAAAATTTGAGTTTTTTTCACTTCTAATTTATGTGAAAACTTGTTCATGTTCAGTATGTTAAAATGAGAAATTCTCACTTAATACTGAGAAATTCTCACTAATTATTACCAAAGTAAGAAATTCTCACTTAATGACTGAATCATATATAGAAAATATCCCACTGTAAGTTCACTACCTTTCTCACTTAATACACTTAATAGTGAGAAATTCGCACTTTCAATTTCATTACATTATTTACCACAGTGAAAAAACACATATCTACTTTGTAAAAAATATGTGGGTCATACGGGCACCCACATATCATTGGACCAGGTCCAATGGGCTTTGGCTCTTAGAGCCCTAGGGTTTGGTTTTATGTGTGTATATATATATGCTATAAACACACATATACATGGATCCCTAAGAGATTGGGCAGCCTCTCTCTCTCTCTCTCTCTCTCTGTCTCTCTCTCTTTCTCTCTCCCCTCTATTTCTCACGGTTTTCTCTCTCTAAGGCCATCACCATTGGAGCCATGGGATTCAGCGCGTGACATTGACAGAGACTGCTCTAGTAACATCTTCCACGACCTATGCGAAGGACAAGAGAGTACACGGAGGCTAACAAAGGACAGTAGGTTCGTGTTCGTATTGGAGACTCGTAACAACACCGTTCGATGATCCGTTCGGTTATTCCGCTAGGTAATGAACCTATACCTGACTCGTATGCTTGTGTGCATATTTTATTTACATTGGTATCAGAGCCACCAGGTTATTGATTCGCCCGTTTTATGAACCCAAAATGAGTATGCCATTAAAGCTCCTAAAGCTTTTGCTTACAAACCCCAAAACGAATTTTTAAGTGGGTCTAATACAAAACTCCAATAGAAGTCCCAATTTTTATATGGTTGTGTTTCTGTCCCATTGGAGTCCCTCCTTTATGTTCTGTGCAAAACCTTCGTGTAGTTTGCAAGAATTATGAAACCCTAAATCTGTTTTGATATATAAAAATTAAATATTTTTGTCTAAAAAAGCAGATACAATTTGTTCACATTATTGTGAAAAACTTATAACATCCACATTTGTGTTATTGCTTTTGCATTACATTGTCATGCATGATAATGTGATGTGGCGTGTCTTATGACACTTGGTTGAGTGAGTTTTGACTCACGAGTTGATTTGGGTGTCTGTATTAGAGAACCCTCTGAAACTATTGTGATTGAGGATTTATTGCTTGTGAAGTCTCTCCGAGTATGAGACGGTCACTGTGGAACATTTTAAATGTTTATCTGAAAATAAATGTTTACCTGTGTATTGCAATATCTGTATTATTTTCTGGCTTAGAATATATTTCTGTTGTTAGAGTTAGTATCCTAGTGAGGACAAATGAACACGCTATTAATTTGGTAGGCTAATTAGCAACTTCGGAAACGTCATATAGAAATTCGCGTTTTAGCGACCAAACGAACCTTAGTCGAAAACTTTTATAATTTCGAAGTTTCACTCGTAAAGCTATGACTAAGCTGTATAGAAAGTTTCAGAGACTGATTAGGAGTTTTGAAAACTCGTGGGGAGGTAAACGTAAATTTCCAATAGTCTTGCCTATATATAGGAAGTGATGACTTTAGGTTTTCAAGTCTTAACCTAATTCCAAAAAGAGGAGGCCAAAAGGGGGCTAGAGGGAGATTTGGTTACTTCAAGCTTTGCGACGCCAAACGACGACCTTCCGTCAGTCTGGTTTATCCCAGATTTCATATTCGAGCTCCTCGAGGTAAGAGCTTCGTTTTGATATATGTTAGGGCCCGTTTGGCTAAGTTTTCCGAAAAGTTATTTTCTAGAATTTTTCATAAAAGTTGATAAATGGAATTCTGATCCATAGGAATTTTACTAGACGGACTTCTGCACGTTCTTTGTGCACGGGTTTTTTTGGATCGTATTATAAGCGCGTAAATCGGAGGTGAGTGATCCAACTATGTTTTGGAATGATTTCTTGGCATGTATTCATGTTATGTTTGAATAGCATGTATTAATTCATAGAGATATCTTGTGTAGTTCATATTGGGCATTTATATTGATAAGTAGGCTCAATAGCACGGTGATATGTTTTGATTACCGCGAGTATGGTGAGATGTATTTGAGCATGTTAAGTTGCTTATTTGGGTCAGAAGGAGCACGTGGTCACCGTGCCATTTTGTGGAGCCGATATAGGCATTAAGGTCGCACGATTGAAGAGAAGAATCGTGGGTCTTACCCTTTCACGTGGACTTATTGGCGAGGAGTCGCGGATTGGGAGTATGGACGGGCACGTGAGTCTCCGGCGACTGGTATGAATTGTAGAGATGTGAATGCGGACATGTTTATTATTCATGTACATATGTTGTTTTATTCACTAAGCATTAGCTTAAACAAATCAAAATATGTATGGTTATTCAAATAACCATTGCAGGTATTAATGCTGGCGAGGAATCGCAGAAGTGAGTACGAGAGTTGGGAGTTCGCTTGGGAGGTAACTTAAATGTTAACCTTGTAGTTTTGGGATAATAGGAATGTTGTAATAAGAATTTGGTTATTTTAAACCCATGTTTAATTTGGTATGTTAGAATGGATTTTAAACCGTTGTAATAGTTAGTGATATGTTGTAATCCTGCTTTAGAAATGTTTTAATATAGCTAGGATTACTTTGGGTTGAGTTTGGTTTGGGTGGTTGATCATTGGTGAAAGTTAGAAAGCTTTTAAACTTGAATTTCTGCAGTTTTGGCTGCTGTCAGAGGGGCAGTCGACGGGGCAGTCGACGGGGCAGTCGACAGGATAGTGCAGTTAACTATTTTGTTCCTTATATGGTAAAAGCAGTCGACGGGGCAGTCGACGGAGCAGTCAACGGGACAGTGTTGTTCAGCTATTTTTTTTCCTTATTTTGGTAAAAGCAGTCGACTGGACCCCAGTCTCAGTCGACGGTAATTGCTATTAAAATCCCTGCCTTCCTCCGTTGACTAAGCAGTCGACTGAGCAGTCGACTGAGGGGTGGACTGAACCTCTGGTCTTAAAATGTGTTTTGTTTTCCGCTGCGTGTGTTCTTCAAACCTAATTTTGGGAACGTTAATGAATTGGTTTAGCCTCGGTGGCGTGCCACGGGCTCCGTTTTCGCTATTGTGGGACCGTGCTATGATATTTAGTGGTATCAGAGCATAAGTTTAGAGCCTTGGGAACGAGTGACGTTATATATGCTGAGTGACGTCGAGTGGAGTGTGTAATTGTGAAGATAATGATTATCAGTGTAGAAATGCTTCATGTGTTATCATTTGTTGATTGTGGTGAACTGTGCACATATATCTATATTGTGGCATAGCATGCATGGTCATTATGCATTGAACTCAACAGGAGAATATTTGAAACGTTATGGCTGATCCACCAAGAGAATTGTCACCGCATTCGCGGATGGACCAAATAGTAAATATGGTAGGAAATTTCATACAAGCGGTAAGTGAAAGAGAACAGATGAACGTTCAGCCTCCACAAGTGGAAGTTCGTTATATCAATGCACCATCGGCACCGCGACCTCAACACACAATCATGGAACAGTTTCATAAGCGAAAACCGACGTTGTATCATGGACAAGTTGACATAGACTTGGCCGATCATTGGATGATGGACATGGAAAGACATTTTCGTCAGGTAATATGTACCGATGAGGAGAAAATTTTATGCGCATCCGATACGTTGATGGGCGAAGCATTGGATTGGTGGAATTACGTGCTTGAACAAGGGAAACCAACCACGTGGGAAGCATTTAAAGAGGAGTTCAACAAACGTTTCTTTCCACAATCTGCTTATACTCAGAAACGTCAAGAGTTTGCGAGTTTGATTCAGGGAGATATGACCGTGGGTGAGTATGTTTCTCGTTTCAATGCCTTGTTACGATTCGGGAAAACTACCGTTCCGACTGATAGGGATAAAGCTCGTAAGTTTGAGGAAGGACTTAGGGAGAATATCCGTGGCCGTGTGGATATGTTACAACACCCGACCGTTTCTCTAGTTGAGGAAGCTGCTCGGATTGCTGAGAAAAGTGTCGACAGATATCGACAGGGACAACAAGGAAAGAGGGCAAATGACAATAGGGGTAAGAGTCAAGGGAATGCGAAGAATCCATTTACGCAAAGTTCGGGATCGCATATGGGTAGCCAAGGAGGGAGTACGTTCATGGGGGACTCGAGACCGTTGTGTCCAACATGTAACCAGAGACATAGAGGAACCTGCTATCAATTGATCACTTGCTATTTTTGTAAACAATTGGGGCATGTGTCTAGGAATTGTCCTTTGAATGCAAATTCCACCGCACCAAATACCTTTTCAAATACGAAGGGCTACAACCCAGAGATAAGAGGGAAATGTTTTGAGTGTGGCCAACCGGGGCATATAGCGAAGAATTTCCCGAGTAAGAGACAACCGGGAATGAGTACCGGGGCATCGAGTGTGCCAAGCGGGTCAAGGGTAGAACCTCGAGTGGATAAAGGGAAAGGAGTCGCGCAACAACAAGGACGATACTTCCAGCTCAGGCGGGGGAATACGGATGATACCGTCGTATCAGGTATTCTTCCTATTTGTTCGTATCCTGCACGTATACTTATGGATTCTGGTTCAACGCATTCATTTGTATCACGTGATTTTGTTAAGCATTTAACTGTTAAGTCAGAACCGCTAGGATATGACTTGTGTGTATCATTGCCTAGTAGTGAACCGTTAGTTACTTCTTTGATATTCAAGTCATGTGAAATCAAGATAGGTGATAAAGTCTTGAGCGTTGATTTGATTCCGTTGACGGTGAATTACTTTGATGTTATCTTGGGTATGGATTGGTTGTCTATTAATCAAGCCAAAATCGATTGTGAACAGAAACGGGTTAGTTTTTATCCGTCAGGGCGAGAAGAGTTTACTTTTCAGGGTAAGGGAGTGATCGTACCGCCGTACTTGATATCCGCGATTCAAGCAAGTAAGATGTTGAAGAAGGGTTGTTCGGGTTTCTTATGTTCAATTGTCAACACGAGAGTTTTTGGACCACTAATAGAAAACATTTCAGTAGTTCAAGAATTTCCAGATGTTTTTCCCGATGAGTTACCCGACGTATTGATTGAAAGAGAGCTTGAGTTCACAATAGAAGTAGTACCAGGGTCACAACCGGTATCCAAAGCACCGTACCGAATGGCACCAATAGAGTTGAAAGAATTGAAAGTTCAGTTAGAAGAACTGTTGGAGAAGGGTTTTATCCGACCGAGTGTTTCGCCGTGGGGAGCTCCAGTCTTGTTTGTGAAGAAGAAAGATGGGACAATGCGTATGTGTATCGACTACCGAGAGTTGAATAAGTTGACCGTCAAGAACAAGTATCCGTTGCCACGAATAGATGACTTGTTTGATCAGTTACAAGGGGCTCAAGTATTTTCGAAGATCGACTTAAGATCCGGTTACCATCAGTTGAAAGTCAAAGAGGAAGATGTTGAGAAGATAACTTTCAGGACTCGTTATGGTCAATTTGAATTTTTGGTTATGCCGTTTGGAGTGACTAATGCACCAGCTGCTTTCATGGACTTGATGAACCGTGTCTTCAAAGATTATTTAGATGAGTTCGTTATCGTGTTCATAGATGACATCCTAATCTACTCCAAAAGCGTAGAAGATCACGAGCATCATTTACGATTAGCTCTACAACGATTGCATGAAAAGAGATTATTCGGCAAATTGAAAAAGTGTGAGTTTTGGTTGACCGAGATAGCTTTTCTTGGACATATAGTGTCGGCAAAGGGAATTTCTGTAGACCCTCAGAAGATAGAAGCAGTTACCAACTGGGCGAGACCAACGAATGTGACAGACATCAGAAGTTTCCTAGGATTAGCTGGGTATTATCGGAGATTTGTAAAAGACTTTTCGCGTATAGCAATGCCGATGACGCAGTTAATGAGGAAAGATATTGCTTTTGTTTGGAGTCCGGAATGTGAAGAAAGTTTTCAAGAGTTGAAAGGTCGACTAGTGAAAGCACCAATATTAGCCGTTCCGTCAGGGACTTAAGGATTTATTATTTACAGTGATGCTTCCTATAGAGGTTTGGGTTGCGTTCTTATGCAAGGTGATAAGGTCATTGCATATGCGTCGAGACAACTTAGACCGCACGAGAAGAATTATCCAACTCATGATCTAGAATTGGCCGCCGTGATTTTTGCACTGAAGATTTGGCGTCATTATCTATACGGGGAGAAATGTGAGATCTATACGGATCACAAGAGTTTAAAGTACTTGTTTACACAACGAGATTTGAACATGAGGTAAAGGAGATGGTTAGAGTTGATGAAGGACTATGACTTGTCAATTCAGTATCATCCGGGCAAGGCGAATATAGTCGCCGATGCTCTTAGTCGCAAAGTACCAACCAACACCGCATCAGATTTGACTTCTCAGAAAGAACTGATACGAGATATGGATAATTTGGAGCTTGAAGTGATACCGAGGATTGAAAGTGGCTTGATGTCGACGATTGTGGCACAACCACTATTAATTTATGAGATCGCAGAGAAACAACTTCAAGATGTGACTTTGAAGAAGATTTGTGATGAGATTCCAATGGGCAAACAACCGGGATTCACATTTGAGAACAATGTGTTGAGATTGAGGGGTGGAATTTGTGTACCTAGTGAGAAAGAGTTGAAGCGAAACATCCTAGAGGAAGCACACAATACGAAGTATACCGTTCACCCAGGAAGCACCAAGATGTATAGAGACTTGAGACATGTTTATTGGTGGCCGGGAATGAAGAGAGAAATAGCACGTTATGTTTTGCGTTGTACTAGTTGTCAACAAGTAAAGGCCGAACGCCAAGTACCCTCGGGACTGTTACAACCGTTACCGATAGCCGAGTGGAAATGGGAACACATAACAATGGATTTTGTTATTGGGTTTCCGAGGTCGAAGAGATCAAATACTATTATCTGGGTGATTGTTGACCGTTTGACGAAGTCGTCGCACTTCCTACCAATTCGAACAACTAAGCCGATGTTGTTAGCTAAGTTGTATATTCGCGAAATTGTGAGACTACATGGTATCCCAGTTTCTATCGTTTCGGATAGGGATAGTAGTTTTACGTCGAAGTTTTGGAGAGCCTTGCAAGGAGCAATGGGTACCAAATTACACTTTAGTACAGCTTTTCATCCTCAGACCGATGGTCAATCAGAAAGAGTAATCCAGATTTTGGAAGACATGCTTCGTTTATGTGTACTTGATTTTCAAGGTGATTGGGAAGACCATTTGCCGTTGATTGAGTTTGCATATAAC
The DNA here is from genome assembly GCA_033977485.1 of Hydrangea macrophylla. NCBI lineage: Eukaryota > Viridiplantae > Streptophyta > Magnoliopsida > Cornales > Hydrangeaceae > Hydrangea > Hydrangea macrophylla. The sequence continues at coordinate 84,162,759 of CM066983.1, forward strand.
AACAGTTTTCAGTCGAGTATTGGAATGGCTCCTTATGAAACTTTATATGGTCGTGCATGTCGTTCACCAATTAGTTGGACGGAAGTCGGAGAAAGAAAGATTGAAGGGCCGAAAATTGTACAAGAGACGACGGATAAGATAAAGGAAATTCGACAACGTTTACTGACAGCTCAGAGTAGGTATAAAAGTTATGCCGACAAGCGCAGACGGCCGTTGGAATTCGATGTAAGAGACTTGGTGTATTTGAAGGTGTCACATTCAAAGGGGATAACCAGATTTGGTAGATACGGGAAACTCAACCCGAGATATGTAGGACCTTTTGAAATCATTGGAAAGGTTGGACCCGTAGCTTATCGTTTGAACTTGTCGAGCGAGTATGCTCAAGTTCATAACGTGTTTCATGTATCGTTGTTACGCAAACAATTAGTGGAAGATAGAGATCAAGTGATGACCCCGACATCGAATGAAATTCAGAGTGATTTAACGTATGTCGCATATCCGGTAGAGATCTTGGATCAGAAGGATCAAGTCTTACGAAATAAAGTAATATCGAAAGTGAAAGTGTTATGGCGTAGCCAAACTACGGAAGAGATGACGTGGGAGATAGAAGATGTGATGCGTACTCAGTATCCGCACCTTTTCGAGACATGAGGTATAAGTTTGGGGACAAACTTCTTTTAAGGGGAAGAGTATTATAACATCCACATTTGTGTTATTGCTTTTGCATTACATTGTCATGCATGATAATGTGATGTGGCGTGTCTTATGACACTTGGTTGAGTGAGTTTTGACTCACGAATTGATTTGGGTGTCTGTATTAGAGAACCCTTTGAAACTATTGTGATTGAGGATTTATTGCTTGTGAAGTCTCTCCGAGTATGAGACGGTCACTGTGGAACATTTTAAATGTTTATCTGAAAATAAATGTTTACCTGTGTATTGCAATATCCGTATTATTTTCTGGCTTAGAATATATTTCTATTGTTAGATTTAGTATCCTAGTGAGGACAAATGAACACGCTATTAATTTGGTAGGCTAATTAGCAACTTCGGAAACGTCATATAGAAATTCGCGTTTTAGCGAACAAACGAAACTTAGTCGAAAACTTTTATAATTTCGAAGTTTCACTCGTAAAGCTATGACTAAGCTGTATAGAAAGTTTCAGAGACTGATTAAGAGTTTTGAAAACTCGTGGGGAGGTAAACGTAAATTTCCAATAGTCTTGCCTATATATAGGAAGTGATGACTTTAGGTTTTCATAAGTCTTAACCTAATTCCAAAAAGAGGAGGCCAAAAGGGGGCTAGAGGGAGATTTGGTTACTTCAAGCTTTGCGACGCCAAACGACGACCTTCCATCAGTCTGGTTTCTCCCAGATTTCATATTCGAGCTCCTCGAGGTAAGAGTTTCGTTTTGATATATGTTAGGGCCCGTTTGGCTAAGTTTTCCGAAAAGTTATTTTCTAGAATTTTTCATAAAAGTTGATAAATGGAATTCTGATCCATAGGAATTTTACTAGACGGACTTCTGCACGTTCTTTGTGCACGGGTTTTCTTTGGATTGTATTATAAGCGCGTAAATCGGAGGTGAGTGATCCAACTATGTTTTGGAATGATTTCTTGGCATGTATTCATGTTATGTTTGAATAGCATGTATTAATTCATAGAGATATCTTGTGTAGTTCATATTGGGCATTTATATTGATAAGTAGGCTCAATAGCACGGTGATATGTTTTGATTACCGCGAGTATGGTGAGATGTATTTGAGCATGTTAAGTTGCTTATTTGGGTCAGAAGGAGCACGTGGTCACCGTGCCATTTTGTGGAGCCGATATAGGCATTAAGGTCGCACGATTGAAGAGAAGAATCGTGGGTCTTACCCTTTCGCGTGGACTTATTGGCGAGGAGTCGCGGATTGGGAGTATGGACGGGCACGTGAGTCTCCGGCGACTAGTATGAATTGTAGAGATGTGAATGCGGACATGTTTATCATTCATGTACATATGTTGTTTTATTCACTAAGCATTAGCTTAAACAAATCGAAATAAGTGTGGTTATTCAAATAACCATTGCAAGTATTAATGCTGGCGAGGAATCGCAGAAGTGAGTACGAGAGTTGGGAGTTCGCTTGGGAGGCAACTTAAATGTTAACCTTGTAGTTTTGGGATAATAGGAATGTTGTAATAAGAATTTGGTTATTTTAAACCCATGTTTAATTTGGTATGTTAGAATGGATTTTAAACCGTTGTAATAGTTAGTGATATGTTGTAATCCTGCTTTAGAAATGTTTTAATACAGCTAGGATTACTTTGGGTTGAGTTTGGTTTGGGTGGTTGATCATTGGTGAAAGTTAGAAAGCTTTTAAACTTGAATTTCTGCAGTTTTGGCTGCTGTCAGAGGGGCAGTCGACGGGGCAGTCGACGGGGCAGTCGACAGGATAGTGCAGTTAACTATTTTGTTCCTTATATGGTAAAAGCAGTCGACAGGGCAGTCGACGGAGCAGTCGACGGGACAGTGCTGTTCAACTATTTTTTTCTTATTTTGGTAAAAGCAGTCGACTGGACCCCAGTCTCAGTCAACTGTAATTGCTATTAAAATCCCTGCCTTCCTCCGTCGACTAAGCAGTCGACTGAGCAGTCGACTGAGGGGTGGACTGAACCTCTGGTCTTAAAATGTGTTTTGTTTTCCGCTGCGTGTGTTCTTCAAACCTAATTTTGGAAACGTTAATGAATTGGTTTAGCCTCGGTGGCGTGCCACGGGCTCCGTTTCTGCTATTGTGAGACCGGGCTGTGACAAAACTAGTGGATCGCTATATTTTTTTTGGTTGGCCAAATTGAAATAGAAGAACAATGATGTGCAGTAGCCAAGAGGCGCATGAATGAACATGCAACGTGTACAAGAATATGTATGGTGACACAAATAATGTGTTTTGATTCCTTTACAGTGAAATTTTATTGTTTCCAAATAAGCCTCAATACTGGGAATATGGCAAGCGCATGTTATGGCAGGAGGCATTAGAGCCTTGTTTGGAAGGTTTTGAAAACTGTCATATTTTTTTAAGGCAACATCCAAACTAGCCTTATATGCACAAGAACTAACAGACTTGTTCAAGGTCCTTGTTGTGATTCTGATTTTTTTTTTTTTTTGTTTCCATTAGTTTGCCAAAGTTTCTTTTCAAAGGTGTTTCAAATTATTTTCTTTTAAAAAAATATTGTTTAAAAGAAAAATTCTAGAAATTAATAGTTTTTATTATTACTATTAAGTTTCAGTGTTTTAAGTACATTGTAAGGGATTCTAAGATAATTTTTTGGTAAATTATCATGTATTTATGGTATTTTAGAGCATATGATTTATGTTTATGGACATATATTTAATTGGTTAAAATTACCAAAATACACTATTAATTTTTGTAATTAATATGGGACATAAGGGACACTGTTTTGAGACCATATAAGATTTTGTGGGATCCATAGATAATTTTTGGTGAATTATCTAAATCATAATAATATTTTAGAGCATATAATTATGTGTTTTTGTACACGTATTAATTACTTAAAATATTTTTATCGATTATTAGTTCATGAAATTAACACAATGTGTTTAGAACACTAGTGGTAGCTTGAGAAAATTATTTTAGTGTATTTTCTCGCTCTTTGGGACAAATTTTAGAGCATATATATTGTGTTGAGTACGCAATATTAATTGCTTAAAATATAACCAATTAAAGCTGTTAATTCCTGAATTTAATAAATAGTGTTTTTGTACAATGATTGGAGACATGAGAAAAATTTAGTGAATTATCTCATTTCTGTTTTGGTATTTTAGAGCATATATGCTTATGGGCATTTATTTAATTGCTTAAAATAGTCAAAATAGACTATTAAGTTTTGAAATTAATATGGGGTGTTTAGAACACCATATTAGATCACTGAAAATCTTTGGAGAACAAATTTCTTAAAATAACCAAAATCGTATTTTGTTACTGATATATATGAGTACATTATATTAAGGTGGTGCAGCAATTCTTTTCACCGAGGGACTGAGAATGTTGTATCCGGTGTGGTTGAATCGTCTAAGGCATATACGAGAAGCTTCCGAGTGATGTGTCTTGCTGGTTATGGTGATGATTTAGCATTACACTCCTGTCGCTGTACTTTCTTTTCGTAAGGTCACACGTTCTATTTCCCTATATGAAGAGATGAGAAGTTCTGTTTCGAGAGATTGTTTTTAGTACTAGACCTAGGTGGGTGAGTGAGAGATGTAAGAAATATATGGGCCATACGGGCACCCACATATCATTGGACCGGGTCCAATGGACTTTGGCTTTTAGAGCCCTAGGATTTGGTTTTATGTGTGTATATACATATGCTATAAACACACGTATACATGGATCCCTAAGAGATTGGGCAGCCTCTCTCTCTCTCTCTCTCTCTCTCTCTCTCTCTCTCTCTCTCACAGTTTTCTCTCTCTATGGCCATCACCATTGGAGCCGTGGGATGTAGCGCGTGACATTGACGGAGACCCACGACTTATGTGAAGGATAAGAGAGTACACGGAGGCTAACAAAGGGTAGCAGGTTCGTGTTCGTATTAGAGGCTCGTAACAACACCGTTCTGCGATCCGTTGGGTTATTCTGCTAGGTAATGAACCTATACCTGACTCGTATGCTTGCGTGCATATTTTACTTACATACTGTAATTTAGCAATTCAGCCTTCCCCAAAAAATCAGCAAAAAAATTGACTTGAATATCCTATTATTTCAATTCTGCAGAGTTAGTTTCAGAATAACAGAAGAAACATACAGATAAAGAAATCCATATATATGAATACCTATAGATTTTTTGTAACCAAAACCTCATGTGGATATAAAATGCAGGTAAACAGAAGGGAAAAAAATGAATTTGGTGAATAGAAAAAATGTTGAAAAAAAAAATGCAAATGTGACTGGAGCAGAAAAAACCCAAACATCAATTTGAAATAACCCCACATATGTAATGCTAAACCTAATAATAAACCCTATTTAGCACCCAAAGACCAAGGTTGCCTCCATAAAATACACACACACAATTAGAGAAAAATAGGAGAAGATGTAGAGCCTCACCTGTGGCCGAATCTCCATGGGCGCCAGCAATCATGTTCTTCCTTTGACAGAATTACAAAGTCAATGTTGATTGCTTCAGATTACAAAGTGAGAAAGCGCTACGTGGAAGAAGGGTAAAAGCTACATGGACGAAGGGGGGAAAGAAGGAGAAGTTATTCAATGAGCCCGTCACGCCACATTAACATGCTGACGTGGTGTAATCATTTAATCTTAACTATCCATTTGTCCCTTATTTTTAAGGAGATCATGACAAGTGATTGGTGGAATTTAAAATTTGAAAATTGATAAACACTTGTCATTATCCTCTAGAAGAATGGGGTAAATGGGTGGTTAAGAATACATGATCACACCACATCAGTATACTGACGTGGCGTGACGGGTTCACTAAATAATTTCTCGGAAAGAAGGGCACAGGTAGTGAACGAGAGAGAGAGGGAGCAGTAGAGATTTGTAAGAAACAATGGGCTCATCGTGTACACCCGGGTCATTCACAGCGTAGCAAAATCTGATGACCAAAAAGCCAATATGAACAAATCAAATACTACCACAATATAACCACAAAATAATATGAGAGGGACAAAATAGTAATTTCATCAAAGAATGAACGAGCAGTAATGCAAAACTCTCCTTTTTTACATCTATATAATATCGCAGGTCAGTCTTTTTGGCTCAAAACGAATCTGAGCCGTCCACTAATGTGGACACTTTCAGCCGTTCGATCCCCCATCTTTCTCCTGTAACGAGCACTTGCCTTGATTTTCTAATTTTTCTCCCTCATCAATCCACGCACCTAATCCCTAGATTTTGAATTTGAAACCCATCTCTCCATCAGTCTCCCTCCACTCTTCTCTCTATCTCTCCCCTTTGTGAGCAAACCCACCACCACCTACTTTTCAGATTCGATCCACCTCACCTCCATCACCACCATATCCTCAGCCAGCCCCTCTCTCTCAGCCACTTAAACTCCCTCACTCTCTGCCGGTGCCTCCAACACCTTGCCTCACCGTCGCCGCCTCATCCTCTGTTCACCGACATAGTCACCTCTCGCCGTCGGTAATATATATATATCTCTCTCTCTAATCTTCCGATCTGTCTCGCTCTATCCTCACACATACACACACAAACACACTCAGAGCATCCAACAGTCGCCTAAACATCCCCTAATCGTCCCAAAAAAGCCCTAATTATTATTGTCATTAGTGGTTTTGATTGGGTTTGTAATTAGGTGGTTACATTTTTTTTTCTTATTTTGTTTTGTTTTGGGCTCATGGTTTTTTTTTTTCATCCTAAGGAAATCATTTTACTTCCTTAGCTTCACATGCATCTTGCTCAAGAAAGGTAATTTCTATGATCATTTTTGTGAATCTGTGATTTTTTGTTTGTGAAACATGCTCTGAAATTGGTTGAAAACTTGAAACGCATTTTCTCCATTTGGTTGCTGAGAAAACAAAGGAAAAGAAAGTAAAATAGTGATATTGAAATGTGAATATGCTTTTACTTATATACCACAGACTGTTAGGTTGAGTAACGTTGTTGTCACCTCCTATTGAGGGTCTGTGTCTTAGTACTAGCCCTTAATGGAATTACCAAAAAATTTATGAACATTTGGCTAGAATTTCGGACATACATGATCCGATGGGTGGAAGAGTTTGGATATTCTGATGTTAGAAGGGAAATAGCATGAATTGGTTTATGATTTTGTATGAAGGACTACTCTCTGTTTTTAGAATTGGGGCTTTGGTTTTTCACTTTTTTGGTTGCTCTTGAATGAACCATACTCTAATGGAATCTATATAATATCCTACAAATACGGCCAATTTTTTGTTCCCAATTTAGTACCAAATGCTTAGAATATTGCTATGGTTTCCAAATTTTTGTAATGCTATGCTTCCAAATTTGATTCCCAATACATATATTTTTTTAATTTTTGTAATGCTAATGCTATTCTTTTTGTTCCCAATGCTGATGGTAATGCTATGCTTCACAAATTTGAGTAATGCTATGCTAGGGAGTATTATTTGATTATGAAATTAGTAATTCTATGCTTCCCAATTTTGATCCAAAATTTTGTTCTTGAATGGTGCAACAGTTGTAGCATATGCAATGCCATATGTTGTGGCAGTTCCATTGCATATGGTACATTTGGGTACATAGCATTATTCTTATGAAATGAGGGAGTATCATTTGATTATGGAAGTTGGTGCAAGCTGCCCTATGTTACTTGGTTTTAGTTTTTTCCTAGATTAGTGAAGATTTGAATACTACATTTGTTTTGCTTCCCCCACTCAAGCCCTAAGTGCTAGAGATTTATTTATTATTATTTTCTCTCTTTTTGAATTTTAACAAGTGAACGTGCATTCGCTTAAGAAATACTACATTTGGGTACATAGCATTATTCTTATGAAATTAGGGAGTATCATTTGGTTATGGGAGTTGGTGCAAGCCTTATGTTACTTGGTTTTAGTTTTTTCCTAGATTAGTGAAGATTTGAATACTGCATTTGTTTTGCTTCCCCACTCAAGCCCCAAGTGCTAGAGATTTATTTTTTATTATTATTATTTTTGAATTTTAACAAGGAAGTGAAGGGGTAGTTCTGCATTTGGGAGTACTGCATTTGTTTTGCTTCCCCACATGGAGCTGGTTAGTTTTTTTGACTTTGTGTGGGTAGTTCTGTTTTTAGGTTTCAATTTCTAATTCTTGCACTGCTTTATTTCATTTGTAGTAATTATCTGATGGGTGGCATGTGCATTGGAGATGACTTCCCCTTCAACTAACCGGAGCTGTATTTCATTCTGTCTCGGGAGTTGGTAACTCTTTGGCATGTCTTGCAGTTTGACATGATTTAGCAGATTCAAATTTTTTTTTTGTTGGTGTGAACAAAGATTCTTTGTTCACGTGGTCATGCTCATGCGCATGGGAGGAAGATAGAAGTTGTAGTGATAGAGAAAAAATAAGTAGGGGTGTAAAGTGAATCCACAACCCCCATATCCAAATTGAGTATTGAAGGGTTTTGTTATGTTCACATGGGAGTACCTACAACATTGATTTTTTCTTAAATTTTTTATTTTTCCGATCATGTCTTGGCCTTATTGCGGCTCAAAGACTCATAGTTTGACTTTGCTTAATTTTTTTATTGGCAAGTTATTCAATTAGAAGAATTGAGTGGAGGGCTAACTCTGGAGTAAGTTCCTCTGTTCTCCTCCATATTGCAAGTTCTAATCAAATCATGAAATTGATGATTTTTTTTTTCTTTTCTTTATTCTAAGAGTGAATCTTTTCTTTAATTTATTGGCATGGTGGGTATGAATGAAATTAATGGTGTTTTTGTTTTTGTTTTTTTTTTAGTGCAAATAATGTTATCTAGCTTTCTTAAAAGGGGTATATTCATGAGAAGAATATATAGTTTAGATGTGATTTATAGCCGTGGATTGATTTTTTTCCGTTCCCCTTAATAATATGTACTCCTTTCTTTTAGTTGCAAAAGAAAATCTTGCACAGAGTGAGTTGTGTTTCTTTTTATTACAATTTTAAATGCGCTTTGGTTTTGTGTGTTTTTTTTTTTTTTTCCACCCCAGCCCAAAAGCTTCCTTGATTTTTTCTTTCACCCGTGGCCCCCAGGCACGGGCAATTACTAGTAGTTAGATATTGTTGGATGTATATAGCCGTGTGTATATATATTTGGCTCATAAATGAGGGGGAAAATGGTCCATATATTTATACTTAATTACTAGAGATTATTGACTAATGACTAAAAGTATCTACCAAATTAAGACCTATTAATATGAAGATAATATAAATGTACCATCATGCAGGTATTCCAAAATAAGTTGATAAATTAACACTTCCAACAATGTAAGGAGTACACTCATCCACAATTAAAAACATTCACACCTTAAAATAGATCAATAATACATTATAATGTGAATATTTTTGGGTGTGACTCAAATATTAATCTTTGAACACTTTTAGATTTTTCTTACTTGATTCTTTTCCTTCAAAATATACAAAAAGTAAAAACCATTCTCTTTCACGCGTGTCCGTACACAGTACCGTGCATGAATGAGTATTGTCTTCTGGTAGATTGCGTCACTTTCATGAAATTCAATTTCTTCGCTCTCTCAACCCAAATTCAAGCCCCGTGATTTGGACCCATCTTTTCTCTCATGAAAAAAAAAATATTTGACCCAGCCCGCCACTCACCTCCTTCTGAAAATTCAACCCAAAAGAAAAAACACATGCATATACATATATCAATATCTATATATTTATATATATATATACATATCTAACCCTTGCTTTCAGTTCCATCTCAGAGATTTTCTACCAACATAGCTATCAATATCTCTCATTAACCATAAACCCACTTTCTTTCGTTCTCTCTGTAATTTTCATTTGACCTGAAACACAAAACCCTTAAAAAAGAAAAAGAAGAAGAAGAAGAAGATGAAGTTTGGTAAGGAATTCATGTCCCAAATGGTGCCGGAATGGCAAGAGGCGTACATGGATTACGATTTTCTGAAAACCCTTTTGAAAGAAATCGAACATTGGAGGCAACGAAACAAGCCCTTGACCATACCACCCGGTATGAACCGTAGGCCGACACTGTACAGAGCTTTCAGCGGCCTCACAAAGAGGAACAACTACCCAAGTCCGAGAAAATCGGCCGCATCATCATCATCGGACATCGAAAATCAAGACATTGTGGTGAACCCAGATAGCAATGAGACCATGTTCCTCAGAAGTGGTGACGAAGGTGGAGAGTACGAGCTTGTGTACTTCAGGAGGCTGGACGATGAGTTCAGGAAAGTTGTGAATTTCTACAAATCGAAAGTTGGGGAGGTTGTGAAAGAGGCTCAATTGTTGAATAAACAAATGGATGCTTTGATTGCTTTTCGGATTAAGGTTGAGAGACCACAGGGTTGGTTTGACTACTCTGATCGGTCGACGGAGATGACTCGGCTTGCGTCCGATGTTGCTACGTCGGCCGCTGTATTGTCGGCTTCTACTCCATCTGCGGTTAGATCCAACAGTAAGTGTTTCTTCAAATCATGATATATGTTTTGTTCATTATGTATGTGTGTGTGTGTGTGTGGAACGTCCATGGTAATTGAATCCTTGATTCCTTTCGTCCCTATAGCTGGTCAGCTAGCAGGGAATATTACAATAAAAAGTATTAATCTGTAAGGAAAATGTAATAAAAAAGATGAACCATTCAGTACCCTTTATAAAAACTGTATCCAACAGCTGTAACAAAAGTTCTCATTTTGTTAGAAGGAAGGGTTTTGAATGAATGAGGACTCCTCACTTTAACGGACTTATATTTTACAGCCTTTAGATCCAATTTTCATTAAGTGTACTAAAGTAATTTTACAAAACCGAAAACTGTATCCAACGGCTGTAAACAGAAGTAACGAGGACTCCTCTGAAGTCCTCACGGATTTCATTTAACCAAACAAATGAAAGTGATTTCCTCTGCGTTTTCTTTCCTTATCCCTCACGAGATCCATGAATCAAAGAGAGCCTCTTGAGATTGTGGATTTCATGTGTTTTATGATATCCATATGATGGATGGATGAATCTACAAATGATGATACATGTGTATTTTCATTATTCTCAACATACATACATACATACATATATATATATATATATACATATGTTCTTGTTGAAACATTCTGTTGGCCGTTGATTCCTAACTTGTGTTATATGCCATACCAGTTTACTACTTGGTAACCTCTTGAAATTTTGGGTGTCGTGTGTTTTATGATGTGCAGCAAGAGCTCGTATGGAAGTGATAGATGAATCTGGAGACGAAGACAATGAAAACGGGCAAAAACCTATCAACTCAAAAGTAGAAAAACACAAGCCAAATAACATCAAGGCCAGTAGACCAGCTCCACTAGAAATACTTAACCATGTGAAGATGAACAACACTCACGGGACTCCTGTTTCCACAATCAAAGGCTTCCTCCACGTTCCCGACCACACAGAGTTGGAATTCAGCAGGGAAAATCTAAGGAAAGTTGAAGAACAACTCAAGCAGGCTTTCATCGAATTCTATAACAAGCTTCGGCTTCTGAAGAGCTTTAGGTAACATAGATATATTATTGAGTTACGAACTTTGTTGGTCTTCTTCTTCTTTTTTTTTTTTTTTTAATCTCTTACTCCTAGTGCTCTATTTGATCCTTTTTCTATTACTTAAAACAGCTTCTTGAATATGTTGGCATTTTCAAAGATCATGAAGAAGTATGATAAGGTATGTAAATATTAATCTATTATTTTTCTATCCATCTCAATAAGATATATTATAGTGCCATTTAGTTTAAGGCTAGATTAGCACTGAAACGGTAGGCTTAGAAGTGGAATAAGAAAATAAAAGAAAAGAAACTTCCTTTTTTATCCTATGTTTGCTTAGGTAAGACATTAGTTTCTTCCACTGATATTATTTGTTTACTCAATTGTTGCAGATAACTTCAAGAAGTGCATCAAAGGCTTACTTGAAAATGGTGGATGACTCTTACCTTGGTAGCTCTGATGAGGTGAGTTTCAATATTTTTCAAGTGCAAGATGGAGACATCAAAGCAATTCAATTTATTCTTTTCTAGCCTTTCCTAGTAAAATAACAAACATTAACGTGTAAAAATTCAATTTCCTAATGTCTTTCAAATGGCTAAACTATGATGATTTGGGTCGTGTGATTGTAGGTTTCCAAGCTTTTGGAAAGAGTTGAAGCCACATTCATCAAACATTTCTCAAACTCAAACCGCGGTAAGGGGATGGGAGTCTTAAGGCCAAAGGCAAAGAGAGAAAGGCATCGAACGACATTTTCCTTGGGTAAGATTAATTTCCAGTTTCATATGTTCCACAATGTTTATAAAATAACAGTTAAGGTGTATGTATTACTTCCGAATCTCTTTCCAGTTGTTTACCTTTCTTGAATATGTGTTGGAAAATTTTAGGTTTCCTTGCTGGCTGCACAGCAGCACTCATACTGGCCCTCGTTTTGATCATCCGTGCTCGCAAACTTCTGGAACATCAAGGCAGAAAGCAGTACATGGATAATATGTTTCCCCTTTACAGGTAATTCTGATTGAAATTGGTTCATCTTTCAATGTTGCATCAATGTCTAGGGGCTTTTGGGAAGACAAACAAACCGATTTTATGGTTCATAAGTGGATCCATGCTATAAATTCAAGTGCTTGTTGATTGTCCATTTCTTGCATAGGATTCCGTGACCAGTCTAATATCTCTCTTAAGAATGGTTTTTTTTTTTTTTTTCAGACCAACTTAACTCTAGTTCTTATAATAATCATATCAAAAGAGTGAGACTGGGATTGAACCAAATCCTCTTTTAAGCATTTCCAAACAGGCACTTGGCTGACTTGGTAGAGAACCATGTAGCCAGACTGAAAACAGAACACTAAACCAATGTTTCATTATTTTACAGCTTGTTTGGATTCGTTGTTATTCACATGGTTATGTATGCTGCGAATATATACTTTTGGAGGAGATACCGAGTCAATTACTCGTTTATATTCGGTTTCAAGGAAGGCACCGAGTTGGGTTACCGTCAAGTTCTCCTCCTAGGCTTTGGTCTTGCAGTGCTAGCATTAGCCAGTGTGCTTTCAAATCTTGATATGGAAATGGATCCAATAACCAAAGATTACAAAGCAATAACCGAGCTTCTTCCTCTTGGTGTTGTAGTGGTAAGTAGACAGGTTTTCAAACTCACACAACCCTTTTTGTACCCTCCCACTTTAAAGCACACTCAAACTGAATCCTTTGTTCTCTGCAGCTTGTGATCGTCATACTGATCTGCCCGTTCAACATCATATATAGATCAGGTCGCTTCTTCTTCCTCACGTGTGTGTTTCACTGTATCTGTGCTCCACTTTACAAGGTAAACAAAAAAAAAAAAAAAAAAACCATGAAAAAGTAAACGTCAGTAGATTTGTAAAGATTAAAAAATTTTATTAAGGACATTTTAGTTATCAGTTGAGCAGTTCATTTATCTACAAGTTTCTTTCTTTCAGGTGACACTTCCGGATTTCTTCTTGGCTGATCAGCTAACTAGCCAGGTTAGTAAACAGCTTAAATCGTTCTAGAATCCCATAACAATTGGGCCTTTCTAGATTCCAATAACAATTTTAAAGAGTCAATTGTTGTGTTATCGCAGGTTCAAGCAATTAGAAGTCTACAGTTTTACATTTGCTACTATGGTTGGGGAGACTACAAGCTCAGAGAAAACAGTTGCAGCAGTAGCGATGTTTACAAAACTTTCCTTTTCATTGTTGCCGTGATTCCATATTGGTCCCGTCTGCTTCAGGTATGTCCCCTCACACACACACACACACACGTATATATATATAGTCCGGATCTTAAGCGGACCTTAAAAAACGGATCTAAGAGACGGACTGTGTAAAAACTCATAAATTCTCACAAATGAGTGAGAAATTTCAAAGAGTGAGAATTTCTCAGTCTTTACACAGTCCGTCTTTTAGGTCCGTTTTTCAAGGTCCGCTTAAGATCCGGATTGTGTGTGTATATATATATGTATATATATATATATATATGTATGGGAAATGCTAACCAACTGCATAGCAAAAGTACACATTTTAAATGGACAAAAAGTCCCCTGCCATCTCAGAAAATGAGTAGACTTGAAGTAAAGGGAGCTACAAAGTACACCCACCCAATTACTCGTTAAACCCACTTAGATTATTTGAGATGCTGAACGCACAACATAATGAATCTAGGTGGGTGTATTTAGCAGCTCTCAAAGTAAATTTACAATGCAGCTAAAGTAAATTACTTGAGTGCCCTCACCTATCCTTATTTGGTTCCTGGCAAATACTTCTGTTTAAAATTGAACACAATACAATCCTACTAACTTAACATAAGAGGATAGCAAGCTCCTATATATGTGTTCTGTGTGTGCATGTAGTACTATAGGTGCCTGAAACAGTTTTCTATTTCAGTGCCTAAGGCGCCTATGCGAAGAGAAAGATTTCATGCATGGAGTAAATGGGATCAAATATTTTTCAACAATTGTAGCAGTTAGTTTGAGAACAGCCTACAGTCTTAATCACGGGTTCAGTTGGAAGGTAGCAGCCGGATTTGCCTCAGTCATTGCAGCAATCTTCGGTACATATTGGGACCTTGTTATGGACTGGGGGCTTTTGCAGAAGAACTCGAAGAATTTTTTGTTGAGAGACAAGCTCCTTGTCCCATATAAAAGTGTCTATTTTCTGGCTATGGTGAGTGAGAAGAATAAGGCTTCATTTGGTTTGTGGATTTACAAGAGAAAAATGAGAAGGAAATTTATTTCACTATTGTTTTGCCAAATAATTTTCCATTCTTAAATAACAATAGACAGTGAATCATAGAAATTCAGAAGAATGGAAGTGACTCATAAAATTCGTAATTTCTATATTTCTTTTTCTTCTTCTTTTTTTTTTTTTTTTTTTTTTTTCCATATTGTCATGTACATCGTATTTTACTCGTTTTCTTTATTAGCCCAACAAAGAAACCTATTTTATTGTTTGAAATGGTGTTTTCTTTTACTCTTCCTCACTAAAAGCAAAGCCTAAGCATTTTATAACTTTCAACTACTTTGTATCACCTTCGAAGATCGGAAGGATCTGACGACGTTTCATGGAAAATTTGCAGGTATTGAATGTACTCTTGAGATTTGCATGGCTACAAACAGTGTTGAGGTTCGAGTTTTCTTTCTTACATACACAAGCCCTAATTTCAGTTGTTGCTTGCCTAGAGATCATTCGTCGCGGCATTTGGAATTTCTTCAGGTAGTTTTCCTTTGTATAAATGGGATTTTGTTCATTTGATAGAACTTCCAACATTTTTGCTAAAGAAACAAAGTCTTCATAAATAATCTAATGATGTCACTCATTTAATTCTCAGTTCTTATTATTATATTTGTCTGTTTTGTTTTTTGATTAGGTTGGAAAATGAACATCTGAATAATGTGGGCAAGTTCAGAGCATTCAAGTCAGTACCACTACCTTTCAACTATGATGAAGATGAGAACAAAGATGGGTAGAGAGTCTTTTTTTTTGGGCTAGATAGGAGGGGTGCCCGTGCCGGCTTGTGCGCACCTCAACTAGTCCCCCCTCCATAGGCGTGGCCACCGCACCCCATAGTTGTGTAACGTCCAGCCGTAGTAGAGCTCGAGTGAGGTTTCGAACCTGAGACCAATTGGGGATTACTACCATCTGCCCCAACCGCCCCCACTGGCCCTTAGGAGTTGGGTAGAGAGTTCGACATCTGTGGATAAAGAAAGATATATGTCTGTGTGAAAGCAAAAGAATGAGTGTGTGTGTGTGTGATTATGACCAATTCTTTCATTTTATATATACTAGGTGGCTTCTGCCACGTTCTAGGCACGTGACAGTTTGAGTTTGAAAATTTCTTTATTTTACACGAAAAATAAATTAGCAATACTGCTATGGCTGTTAAAAAAATGCTACGATTCCCTAATTTGAATGTCATTGAGCTTTATAATACAACTTTCAATGAAATTTCTAATATTTGGCAATTTACTTTTCTCCGTATAAAGCGCGTGGCATGTTTGTGATGCATTGTTAACACTATATTACTAAACTGGGAGTAAGTAGTGATTTAGGAATTTAGGATACGATTGCATGGCATTTAGTGTCTTAATTAGTCTACAATGGATATCACATTTATAACAAATATAATGTTAGGTTTTTCAAATGTGTAACCAAAACTTGGTTCCTAACACTTGTAGTGAAATGGAGCACTTACAATTACAGTAACACAAAAAAAAAAAAAAATAAATAAATAAAAATTTGAGGGATCCATTGCCATTTAATGTGCACCAACGCTAACTATTGAAAACCAAAATTTTGATACAGGTTTGAAAATTACAATTATTGAATCACAAATATTATTCTATTTATTTTTCGGCTATGAGTATTACTCCTTTTTTTTTTTTTTTTTTTTCAACACATTAATAACTAAGAATAAATTCAATATAAATAACTAAAAACAAAGATAACAAATCGACAAACGTTCAATTTGAATAGATTCAGTTTTTAATGCTTTTTATGGAGTTTGTACACCTTTGTCTTCAACATGGGATATATACATTACAAATAAATAAAATTAATTAATAAAAAATATAAAATATAGAAATATAAGACTTCTTTATTGTTCATTCATCATATACAACACAAGTTGAGAATTAATTTATAAGTTCAATCTAAACATTACAAATCACATGGTCTTTAATTTTTCTTGATTTAACTTTTTCAAAGCAATGACCAATGTGAGCAATTTTGTATCTTGACTTAACTTACCAAAAACAACAATAGAATTGGAGAAATAAAAAAAAATGGGGGGGGGGGGGGGGGGGGGGGGGGGGGCTTGGTCATGAATGCTAGACATGCACGAATGAAAGGTGAACATTTTTTTTTATTTTTTTTTTATTCTGTGTCTCAAATTTTTAACCGTCTCTGTGATATAGACGGAATTAGTAGCCTAAAAATTAGTAACACACGCACGCGCAAGAGGGTCATACCTCACTTTAAAGCAATTGACTCTCCCTGATCAAGGTGAACATTCAGACTGCTACTTTTTATCGCCCAATGAAAGTTCATCGGACTACATTTTTTATAACATCACAAAGTCAATTGGATGATATGGACTGACCACATGACCACACCTCTTACAGATAAATGAATACCATCATTAAATGTGGGAGAACACTTTGGTACATTTGGTGGTTTTGGGTGTATATACCTCAAACCACTTTGCCACTTGTCAAGCTTGGAGTGGAGGGAAAAGAAAAAGCTGGGGATGAAGTGATGGCTGTCTGACGCAGTGATGGCTGTCTGACGTGCAATAAATGCGAGGGAAACCTATTATGGCCGGTTCTAAAGTTATGCTTGTTCCTTGATCAGGAACGATTGTTCCATCCCATGAAATGTTGTTCTATTCTACATGTTTGTTCTGTCGTGAGAAATAATTGTTCCATGTTACAAATAGTTGTTCTCCGTGGATTGATTTGTGTGTCAATCATGCAAGAGATTTACATTTATGTATTAAATCTTGTACAATATCATAAAATTTTATTTTTGATGTATAAGCATGAGTGATTTATTATGAGTATGTAGTTGTATAAATTATTTTAAATCGCAAACATATTAATTCCCCAACACAACTTTGTTCCAGGGACCATAAAGAGTTGTTCAAAAAACATGTTAAGCTTGTTCCAGCAATCAAGAAACTTGTTCCCTCCACAAAATTAATGTTGGAAGCTTTCAGTTCGTATACCTACTTGATGTAATACTTAATACTTACAAGATTTAAGGTAGGAAGTTGCTTTAATTACATTAAATCTCAGTCATATTAATCTCCAACACTACTTCAACTTCAGTTAAGAGAAACTTGTCCCCTCCACAAGGCACAAAGTTAAGAAATTTACATTTATGTATAAAATCTTTGACAATATCAGCAATTTGACTTTTGATGTATAAGTACGAGTGATTAATTATGGGTAGGTAGTTTCTTTAATTACATTAAATCTCAGTCGTATCTAATCCTCAACACAACTTTGTTCTTGAAACCATTAAGAGTTGTTCTAAAGGCATGTTATGTTTGTTCTTGCAATAGATAAACTTGTTCCCTCCATAAAATTAATGTTGAAAGCTTTCAGTTGGTATACCTACTTGGTACATAATAATGAGATTTAAGGCAGGTAGTTGCTTTAATTACATAAAATCCGAGTCACTGCAGGTACAACCAAAAAACATATTACATCGCATTGATCATATAACTTTCCTTGCCTGCTCATCTCATCATCAACCTGCATACATGAAATATAATCCACTCATCAAAATTCAATGACATTGACCAGGAAAGCCGGAACAATATTTGATTTGCACGGAACAACATTTGATGCAAATGGAACAACATTTGACGATCCATGGAACAACATTTGATGCTCTGGAACAACGTTTGACGGTCCATGGAACAACATTTGATTTGCACGGAACAACATTTGATGATCTGGAACAACATTTGACGGTCCATGGAACAACATTTGATTAAAATAGAACAACATTTTACGATCGATAGAACAACATTTGACGATGCATGGAACAATATTTGATTTGCACGGAACAACATTTGATGCTCTAGAACAACATTTGACGGTCCATGGAACAACATTTGATTTGCACGGAACAACATTTGATGATCTGGAACAACATTTGACGGTCCATGGAACAACATTTGATTAAAATAGAACAACATTTTACGATCGATAGAACAACATTTGACGATGCATGGAACAACATTTGATTTGCACGGAACAACATTTGATGCTATGGAATAACATTTGACGGTCCATGGAACAATATTTGATTTGCACAGAACAACATTTGATGATCTGGAACAACATTTGACGGTCCATGGAACAACATTTGATTAAATAGAACAACATTTTACGATCGATAAAACAACATTTGACGAAGCATGGAACAACATTTGATTTGCACGGAACAACATTTGATGCTCTGGAACAACGTTTGACGGTCCATGGAACAACATTTGATTTGAACGGAACAACATTTGATGCTCTGGAACAACGTTTGACGGTCCATGGAACAACATTTGATTTGCACGGAACAACATTTGACGTTCCATGGAACAACATTTGATTAAAATAGAACAACATTTTACGATCGATAGAACAACATTTGACGATGCATGGAACAACATTTGATTTGCACGGAATAACATTTGATGCTCTGGAACAACATTTGACGGTCCATGGAACAACATTTGATTTGCACGGAACAACATTTGATGATCTGGAACAACATTTGACGGTCCATGGAGCAACATTTGATTAAAATAGAACAACATTTTACGATCGATAGAACAACATTTGACGATGCATGGAACAACATTTGATTTGCACGGATCTATAGTGGATCTTTGAAGAGGTCGTTTGCAAAGGGCTCAAATTCTAGTTTCAGTGGGTTCAGAAATCGGCAAGTAATATACCGTTATGTCCTCTGTGCAACCGACCACACTGTCCAATGTTTTATAACAAATTTCTTAAACAAAACTCAAGGAGCTAACAGTGCAAGTGCTACACCGGATATGAGAGACAAGTGCTACAATTGTGGAATGTTTGGACATCAATCCAAGGAGTGTCCGAGGAAATGCCCACAACAAGGAGCTAGTTCTATGGCTTCTATTGGTTCGAAGCCTAGATAGACCAACGATGGGGGACAAAGGACGGAGCAACGTTAAGGAAGGTCATTCCAGATGAACCCAAGAGATATGGCTCATTGGAAGTGGAGGCACTTCCAGTCTGTGAATCCTGCTTGGAAGGTAAAATAACCAAGAGGCCGTTCTCGGCTAAGGGCTATAGAGCAAAAGAGCCGTTGGAACTGGTTCACTCTGATTTGTGTGGTCCTAAGAATCCTATGTGTACAAGAAACATGATGGAAGCGTGGTGGTGTTCTTAGTACTATATGTGGAGGATATCTTGCTAATCGGAAACGATGTGGGGGTATTATCTTCTGCAAGGCTTCCAAGCTTTCTCTTTCTTCTTCTCTTTCTCTTTTTCTCTTTGTCTCCTCTGTCTCTTTCTCTCTTTTTCTGTTCTTCTTTCCTTCTTCTTTTTCTCTTCTCTTCTACTCTGTCCAGAGAATGTGTGTATGTGTGGTGAATATATGTATGTATGTGTAAACTAAATTAGCATATTTCCTTATTTTAGCGCGGTTGTATTTTACAAATACCCCCGTTTGTCAATCATGGATCAACATTTTATGAAAATGGAACAACAATTACTGATTATAGAACAATAATTTGTGTCATTAGAACAACAATTCATGATCATGGAACAATATTTTGTGAAAATGGAACAATAATTACTGATCATGGAACAATAATATGTTTCATTGGAACAACAATTCATAATCGTGGAACAACAATTGCTGATCATGGAACAACAATTAGTTTCATTGGAACAACAATTCATAATCATGGAACAATATTTTGTAATCATGGAACAACAATTTGTGAAAATGGAACAACAGTTACAGTTCATGGAACAATGTTTTGTAATCATGGAACAACATTTCATGTTCATAAATAATATTTTAAAACTTAACACAAACTCACACAAACACACAATTCGGGTTGCACATGCACCCTACTTAGTATTCATATTTGGTTTTGATTAAGAAAGTGTTATAATTGTGAATACTATGCAGTTCTGGTAAGTTCTCGATAAGTCCCTTTCATTTATCGCTTTCCTAAATCACATTGATTTATGCATAGGTGGATAAAATTGAATTTTGATTCTTACATGGTTACTTGTGCATATGATTCATGTTTTTCTTAGTAGTTTGAGTGTGGTTTGCACATTTTTTTTTCTTTTTCTTTTTCTTTTTAATTCCTTTTCGCATGCATGTGGAAGCGTAGGTATACGCTATCCTCCACACCTTTACTGCTTTAGCACATGCGTTGTGTGTAATTTATTAGTTGTTATGCACGTCTCTTCTCTTTCATGTTTTTTCTTTTTTTGATTATGATTGTAGATTTAGGTTGTAAAATTCTTTGGTGACGAAGGAGCGGTGCTCTCTATTAGTTTTCTTGTTCTCTTTTATCAAACCATGTGGTGACTCTATTAGTGAGAATCTCTCTTGATTTAGTCTTGTGGGATAAAATATATAATTTACTCACTCGTGTAGCCTTGGAATGTGGATCATGGGCACCGTGTAGCCTTGATAGCTTGGATAAATAGCCCCATGGAATCCAAATACGAGTTTTCCAAATCGGTCGGTAAGAATAAAAGGCTAATGGTAGGTAGTGTGAATCTCATTCGTGGTTATAGACACGAGATTTTTGTCGGATTAATCAAGTGGACTTGGTTTCCCTAGGCCGTATGCTTGGTTATGATAACCACAGGAACAACAATTTCTCATAATAGAACAATTACATATTAAGGAACAACAATTTCTAATTATGGAGAATCAGTTATTGATCGTAGAACAACAATTTCTAATAATACAACAACAATTTCTAACAATAGAACAACGGTTTCTAAAATGGAATAACAATTACAGATTATATATATAGCAACAATTTCTAACCATGGAATAATAGTTCAAAATCATGGAACAACAATGTCTAATAATGGAACAACACTTAAAACCATGGAACAAGAGTTTCTAAAATGGAACATTAATTTCTGCTCATGGAACAACAATTTCTGATAATAGAACAACAGTTACTGATCATGGAATAATAATTTCTAATCATTGAACAATAATTTATGTTCATGGAACAATAGTTACTGATCATGGATCAACAATTCATGATTATGGAATCATGAAGTAAGAATTTTTAGTAATGGAACAACAATCACTGATTATATAACAACAATTTCTAATAATGGAACAACAATTACTGATCGTGGAACAAGAATTTTTGATAATGCAGCAATAATTTCTAATCATGGAACAACAATTACTAATCATAGAACTGTTATTTGTGATAATGAAACAACAGTTACTGATTATAGAACAATAATTTCAAACGGAAGAACAATTATTGATCAGGGAACAACAATTTGTGTTCATGGAACAATAGTTACTGAACATGGAACAACAATTGTATTCATGGAACAACAATTCATGATTGTGGAACAACAATTTCTAATCATGGAACAATTCATACCATACATATTAATTAAAGTGCTCCATATTATAATCTCTCGAACCCATCTTGTTCAATTCGTTCTACTGAAACAGAGACCCCCCAGTAAGGTCTTATTTGGGTGTACGAAATGAAACACTCACAACTAGATCATTTCTCAACGAAATAATGCAAGTCCTATATGAAAATTGATCCTCTCAACGAGCCCTATCCATATAAATTGGTTTGGAGTCCCAAGTTTTATTAAATAACACGAATTTTAGATAAAACCGCGAAGTGGGTCTATAGTAAAATTACAAATTCGTGATGATTGGCTAAGAATTTTGAAAAACTGTTCTTAGGGGGTTATAAGGGAGATAATACGGACCTTTTGACATAAGTTTAACGAGTTTTGGTGGTGGTTGAAAAATCAAGCTTCAATGGAAGCTTTAATGGCAGACGGCCATGGCTAAGCTTAAGGCTCTGTTTTGTTTACCTAAATTATTTGTGTGTACACAAATAAATTGCAGAAAGAGTAAAAATAGAAGGAGCTCACCTAAGGGTTTAAGAGTCTCGGTTGACTCTCTCTCTCTCTCTCTATATATATATATATATTCTTGCTTGTGTGTGTATAGACAAAGGGGTGAGGGTGATATTATGTAGCAGTAGGAATAGTGTGGGATGAGCCAGTGATGAGAAAACTTACACCTAAAATATCTAATGCTTGGTTGGGGTCATGGATGAAATGAGAAATGGGAAGGAAGACAGAGAATGAAGTTGGGAGGGAAGAGAGAGAGTGTGTGACTTACCTGCTACCGGGAGGGAAGAAAGAGAGAGAAAAATGAGTGGTTTTTCTTTTTAAAAAGTTTTGACACGTGTACGGCTTGAATGAGGTCAAGTTTCATCCAATGAATGTGGGGAGTTTGGGTGTATATACACCAAAACAGTCCAAACGTACCAAAGTGTGCGCCTTAAATGTGAGACCTAATGTGTGTGTTTCTGTTCTAACTTCCAAATGACATCCATTGGTCACGTGGCATATACACCTAAGGCATCTGACTTGGTCTCATGGTGATTCTGCCACAAATAATGTGGTGGGGGTCATGTTATTTTGTCTCATTATTTATTTTGATTATTAAATTGGACATATATATTATATATATGCCATGAGTTCATGACCGAGAAGTAGGAGTGTGTTTCGGCTGGAATGGATCGAAAACACCCATTTCAGAAAAAAAAATTCAAAATTTTCGGAAGTCAAAAATGCATTTCGAATTTCGTTCCGAAATTTCGGAAATTCCAAAATTATTTCCGATTTCGAAATTTCGGAATTTTCAGAATTTTCAGAATTTCGGAATTTTTCGGAATATTTTTGGAATATTTTCGGAATTTTTCGGAATATTCGGAATTCAAGCTTAATGGGATTTCACTTGAGACTTGTAGGCCTTTTATAGAAGCACATTACATCCCATTTTTTTGTGTTTTTTCGATGTGGGATGAACACAATTTTCGGAATATTTCAGAATAGTTTCGGAAAATGCAATTTCGAAATATATTCGGAAATTTTTTGGAATATTTTCGGAAAAGTTTCGGAAAATACAATTTCGGAATATTTTCGGAAATTTTTCGGAATTTTCAGAATTCTAAAAACGATTCCGATCCGATTTTTTTCGGAATTTTCTGAATTCGGAAATTCGGAATGCATATTTAGTTGCCAAAATCGGAATTTTTCGGATCGGAATCGAAATTTTCGTTGCAAATGACACCCCTATCGAGAACTATGTGGGAATGAGTAATGAGTGGTATATATAAAATGTGTATATAAAGTGTGTATATAAAGATTTGGACCATTCATTTTGGTGGGATATATCACTACAAGAAAAAACCCTTTTTATGACTTTTTTTTTATTTTGGGCTAATGACTATTTTAAAAAAAGAGTCATAACAAATACTTTTTTCTAACATATATGACTCTTTTTGCAAATATAGTCATAAGATTGGTAAGTGGTGTTTTATTTACGACCATTTTTTTTATTAGTCATAAATAATAAGATTGTTTATGACAGTTTTTTTTAAATGGTCATAAATAATAAGATTTTTTATGACAGTTTTTTTGAAAATGGTCATAAATAATAAGATGGTCATAAATAATAAGAGTTTTTATGATAGTTTTTTGAAAATTGTCATAAATAATAAGACTTTTATGACTTCATTTTTTGGTAGTCATAAATATTCTTTATTCTTATGACTCTTTTTCTTTGAATTCTAGAATCAAACGTAAGTATTGTTTTGGGAAAAATAGTGAAAAAAAGACAATATGCTAAGATTTTTAAAGTTAAGATTCTTGATTAGGGAAAGGTCCTCTGTACAAAAATATTTTGTGAAATTTTACTTGGCATACACGAATATTATGTGAAATTTCACTAAATCTTTACATGAATATTAAGTGAAATTTCACTTAAATCGACCTTTGAGAGACTAGTTTTTAAGAAATTACTTTTTGAAATTGGACTATTAACACTTGATAGTTACTTTTAGTGTCACAAATTTAGATTTTATTAAGAATCATATTAGATTTTTTATGACAGTTTTTTGAAAATTATCATAAAAAATAAGATTTTTTATGACATGTTTGTGAAAAGTGTCATATATAATAAGTATTTAGAAAAGTGTCATAAATAACAAGACTTTTATGACTTCATTTTTGGGTAGTCATAAATATTCTTTATTTTTATGACTCTTTTTCTTTGAATTCTAGAATCAAAGTACTGTTTTTTGGGGAAAATAGTGAAAAAGACAATATTTTAAGATTTTTAAAGTTAAGATTCTTGATTAGGAAAATGTGCGCTGTATAAAAATTTTAAATGAAATTTCACTTGGTATACATGTAACACCCCGTATTTTCTTTATATAAATATTCATTTAAAAAAATAAAATAATGAGACAACCTAAATTTTTGTGTATACAACCATGGTTATTCATTTATATGCGTGTATTTATTTTATTCATTAATTATTGTGTGAAATTTTATAGAGCTAAGTGGTGGAGTTAAGTTGTAAAAACTTAAGTTGAACAAGTCATTGAAGAATTGATGTGTTTATTTTTTTGTAGTGATTATAGGCCCGTGAATGTGTTAATTTGTGTTTTTAACATTTAAATTAAGTACCCGGGTTATGTACACTCATTGGGTCACTCATTTTAGAACTTTAGAATGTATTTCGGGCCCATATAAAGCCTTTTTGTGAGGCCCCTAGACAAAAAATGAGATTTTTAGCCTTTTGTGTGTTTGTGTTATAATATATGTAGGTGTATCATATATACATACATAATAAAGCTCCTAGGGTTTTGATAACAAAAAGAAAAGAAAAGAGAGACATGAGAAAAATAGAGCAGTCAAGAGAGAGAGAGAGAGAGAGAGAGAGAGAGAGAGAGAGAAGAAGAAGAAGAAGAAGAAGAAGAAGAAGAAGATAATAAGAGAAGAAAAGAGGAACCCCAAATATTGTTTTGCGAATCTTCATCAACATTGAAGTCCTAAATCGGTGAGTTAACTTGTTAATTTCTTTCAATCTCGTTTGATTGAAATTTAAATGGATAGATTATTAAATTAGTATGGTTATGGGTTATGAGATTTAGGTTTCTACTTACAATGATTGAAGTTATGATTTGAGATTTATAGATGAGCCTTGGATATACATTTGAGCAATTATTCAATTTTCGGATTTGGGATTTTCACGGATCAGATTTTAGTAGATAATTCCTAATAAATCATACATTACAGTTTTCATGATTCTGTCCGCTAAAGCCTGTAGGAAACGCAATTCTGGACAACTTTTGTCTAATGGTATTTTTCCCAATTCTGCACCGTTTGGACAGAAAATGCATATTACAGTAGCAGTTTTATGAATGTTAAAATAAGCGTATTTTCTATATCACATTTTTGTGTGATTTCGTGTTCGTTAATATAAATTAATTTATTTGTACATAGAAAGATATGAGTTCTCATGTATAGTTGAGCTTTGTGAAATTATGACTGTGTGATTTTGTGTGGGTTATGAATCTGTGTGAACATGTAGCTGTTAATATAATTTTAATGGAAATTTGAGTTGAGATATATGAATCTCTTATGAAGTAGAGTTTTGTGAAAAACGTGGATGTATGAACGATAGAAAATCCTTAGAGTTCACCACTGCTCCTTATGATTTTAGGCGGCGACTTCGTAGATGACGCGTCCTTGTGTGATTAGACGGTGACTACGTGGATGACCCGTCTCTTCATTATTTTAAGCCTTATGCCCGGCTTGTTGGTCTATTTCATGTGTATCTAGACATTGTTTTATTGACGTCAAGAACGTAAGGACTAGCCTTTCGGTGTATACTCAAATCCCAGTGATACCCCATGGGAGTTGGGACTGGAGTGGGAGTTAGTATTATGTTAGGAGACACATGGGATATATGTGTAGGCTGGACTATGGATGGGTGGCCGATGTGGTGAACATAAGGTGTAATAAAATAAAATATTTTGTGGTGTTTTATTCTTGCGTTTAGAAGTTGAATTATAATTAATTACCTCTTATTGTGGTTGCATCGTAGAAAGTTGTGGACGCTTAGTCATCGAATTTTCTAATAATTTTTCGTGTTGTAATCGTTGTGTGTGAGAATATTGTCTTGAAGTGACATTTTATTATCTAATTTTAACTTTTAATATTGTCTTGAAGTGGACTCAAGGCTTTAAATTTCAAAGGGAAAAGAAGGCCAAAACCAATTTGACAATTCGTAAAGGTAATTAAATCTGAATAAAAACATGGTAGATATAATAGTAGCTGTTTAAATAATACTTAGTATGTTATAGTTAATGTATTGATATAATGTATGTTGCGGTTATTCAATTGTTGCTGGGTATGTTTTCATTGTTTGAAATTTTTGGGAGGTTCTATTTATAGAGGAGACTCTGTCGAAAGTTTTAGAAATTCTAGGTCAACATTCATTCCAAGATAAGTTAGTTTTACCACGACTTGTGATTGCAGTAATTTATTGTTTGTCTAATATTTGTTATACATTTATTCATAGGGACCAAAGCAACCAGGAAATTATGAATGTGGATACTATATGTTACTTTTCATGAAAGTGATAATGGATAATCCATCCAAATCTATCAACAAAAAGGTATTATCATAGTATTCTTTGTAAATGTGTCGCCAAATTTTCTCTTCTTCTTGTTTTACTTTGATTCATAAATTGTGGAATTTTTTTTTTCATATGTGTTGGAGGTGGTGGTGGTGTTGTTGTGGGGAGGGAATACATCCTTAACATCTCATTCTTTCCTAAACTTTTTTAAATGATAGAGTTGTCTCAAAAAGTGAAATATGAAAGCCACGAGCTAAATGTACTTCAACTTGAGTTCATTGAATTCATTCAAGAATACATTTAAGTATTGAAAATTTCAACATTTTTTCCTTTTTTCAGGTAATCTATATTTTTACAATTTAAGAAAATTATATACTCATTATATAGAATCTAATACATTGATTTCATTTTTGTTTCAGTGTTACACAGTTAGACTACATGGAACAAATATTGCAAATAAGTTGATGTACTAGCGGAGATTGAAGAGTTTAAATAGACACTAATCTTGTTTTTATTTATTTATTTATATTTTTTTTAACAATGTTACATATACATTATTGGTTTGTTGGTTTAATACATACTTAGTGGTTACTGTTACATTTTTCTTGTACATAACTAATTATTAAATTGATTATTGAAAAATTTTGGTTGGAAGGAAGATAATATCTGAATATGGTTCTTGAGTTGATTTGTAACATGCATGTTTTGATGATGTATTTGAATTGTGTAATCTTGATTGTTGGATTATCAACAAAATATTTTTTTTATTTAAATGTGTTTTATATTATATATGACTGTTTCATAAAAAACAATCATAAATTAGCAATAGTTCTACTAAAGTCATAAATAGTGTCATTATTTATGACTTTTAAAATGTTATTTATGACTGTTTTGAAGATTATTTATGACTATAAAAAGATTATTTATGACTTTTTGAAGGTTATTTATGACTATTTTAAATATTATTTATGACTATTTACAGGTTATTTATGACTTTTTTGAAGATTGTTTATGACTTTTTAAATGGTTATTTATGACTAATTTGAAGATTATTTACGACTTTTTAAAGGGTTATTTATGACTTTTTTGAAGATTATTTATGACTTTTTTAAAAGGCTATTTATGACTTTTTAAAAGATTATTTATGACTTTTTTAAAAGGCTATTTATGACTTTTTTGAAGATTATTTATGACTGTATCAATTAAAAAATACTCATAAACAATTTGAAAGCACTCATTTTTTATGACTATTTTTTTAGAACTGTTGTAAAAGTAATAATTATTTATGACTTTTTTTAACAAACTCGAACTTATTTATGACTGCAATGTTATGACTTATTTTAAAAGCTTAAAAAAGAGTCATAAATATACATTTATAACTCTTTTTTAAAGTCATAATAAGGGTTTTTTGTTGTAGTGTATGCCTTAGGATACCATACCCCAAGGCATATACCCCATCAGAATGAATGGCCCAAATATCCCACCAAAATAAATGGTCTAAATCTTTATGTGTACATAACATTACTTGAGAAATTATTGCCATCAACTTCATGTTTTGTCAAAGTCATCGTCAAGAGGATGGCCCATGTCCTTGTTCCTTCATGCTTTGCTTTTGCAAACACAAGCCGGACACCATCAATCACACAATAAAATTCATTGGTCTCTATTTTATTGGATTTAATATATATGCATCTCTTGGTATGTGGTGAGTTCAAAAATGATTATAAAATTTTAATACAAATTGTGAGTCCCATTGGCAGAAGACTTAACATAAAAGTAAAGCTTACATATATCATGCTCTTCCTCTATAAATACATAGCAAACCCAAACAGTTCAAACCCTCCAGCACCCGGATCAAACACACCTAAAAACTCCTAAAAAACATTCCCTTTTGTTTTTTCAACAAGCATTAGTAGCTTTCTTAATTTTTTTTTTAGTATTCTTACACTATTGTATTTTACTCTCTTAAGTAATTATATCCCTTGTAATTCTTTTAATGCAATATATTTTCACTTTCAAAGTATTGCTTTATATTATTTTCACCACTTTCAAGCTTGTGCGCTTTAATACTGTTTGAGAATTGAGGATTTCTAGTAAGGGTAATTCTAGGGGTGTTCAAAATAACCGGACTACCGAACCGACCGGCCGAAACCGTCCAGTTCAATCGGTGTTGGTTGGTTATTAAAGGATTTGGTCGGTATGCGCTTTACGGATTTGAAAAATCAAAATTCAATTTGGTGACCGGTTATACAAATGTTAACACCTATGCACACCGAACCGACCGGTGTAATACTGCACATATAAAGAGACCTCGTGAGACTGACATCTCTCATCAAATCTGTTTAAAAAATTTAAAAGTCTTCCTTTCTCTCATAAACAGAAACTCGAGAGTTGTGGTCTCTCTCTCATTAAAGTTTTTTTAAATAACTCATCTACTCTTTCTCTCTCTATCTAAAGTAATTTGAATTACTACTCCTACTTAATAACTTCTCTCTTTCACCTCGTGACTTACATATGATCACTAAATTAAGATTCTCTCTCTCTCTCTCACACACACACACACACACACACACACACACACACACACACACACACACACAAACCCTAAAGGTTTTTGCATTTGCAAAAAACCCTAGAACCAGCCCCTAATTTCCTCGTCAATGCCAGCCATCAGTATCACCGGCACCAACCACTACATTCATCAGCGACGTAATTTTTGTACTCTATGTCCACAACGTCATTAGAAGGTATGCCTTGTCTCTGGATTTCTCTCTCTTCAATTTCTTCTCTCTCTATTTATGAAAATCCTTCCTATCCCCACCGAAAATGTGTTACATCTCCACCCTCTCTCGATCTGTGTTTTTGATGCAAGTGTGGTTTAATTTGGAGAATTTGTGGTTAGGTAAGGGTAAATATCTAACAATGTAAACCTAAAAGAGCTAATTTTTCTCTTCTGTTCAAAGTGTTTGTAAAAACCGAGACACCGATTGAACACCGACTGTGCAATAATAGTCGGTTGCAAGTGATACACCGAAGATCTCGGTTTGCTTCGGTGCTGCATTTTGAAAACCTGTAGACACCCAAATTTTAACCAAACGTCGAATTTAGGAGAGTGTTACCTCCAAGTCCGATGATGACAATGTCCGGCTAATCTAGGACTTCCAAAGATGATTCAAGCTCTTCGAAAGGCTCTCCAACCTAAACAAAAAAAAGCAAAAAAGAAAGAAAAAAAGGGAAAAGAGGCAGAACGACACTTAAGCTAATTTGTGGCAGTCACGGGTTGCCGCGAACTTCTGAACCGACAGTCAGTGAGAACCGTAACTGCAGCCACCAACTGCCGTTTAGTTATATCAAGTGCCGCTAAAAAATAATTTTCAGAAAAGACAGCAGTCCCTGGAGTTGTCTGCGGCATTCATTGAGTGCCGTTGCGGTATTCAGTGAATGCCGCACTGGCAATCACTGAGTGCCGTTCGACATTCAGTGAATGTCGCTTCCATCTCCATTGAGTGCCGTATTTTTGTAACAGTCAGCTGCAGTACAACACGTTTTGTACCACCAAAGGACAGTCCGAATTTGTCTATGAATAGAGGATGAAATACCCCTTCAAATTTGTCTATAAATAGAGGATGAATATTCTCTTGCAGAGGGGTTGGTTGGTTGGTTGGTTTGTTTTAAGGTTGGATTTTCTTTGAATCTAGAGGTTATGTTAGTGTTCTCTTTGTCTTAACTTTCACAATTCAGAGTGAGTTTAGAAGAGTTTAAAGAAGGAGTTATGTGAATTAAAGGTTGAAGAGCTTGATTAGTCTTTGGAATTTCCTCACCACCACAAGTTGAGGATATTTTTGGAGGTAGACTCTAAACTAGTTGGGTATAATTATAGTTTAATCATAATATACTTGAAGTCTTGGAATCTTCTTTTTCTTATTTTTTTTTCTTTTCTATTAGTCTTTGAGATTTATAAGACCCTCAATGTCTTACATGAATCCTTAGACTTGAAACCCTTTAATTCTCTTGTAAGCTCATGATTTACAAGGAAGTTGAAGTTGATATTAGTACACTTGATTAATAAATCTAAACCTATCTCCATGGTTTAGGTTTGTTATGTTTAGGTCTCATGAAATTCCTACATATTTCTTTGAGACCTTCAAGATATGAATGTAGTTAGTCTCCTATGACCATAAAATGGTAGGGGAGGTGGTGTGGTTCAAGCCAAGTTCCATGGTTCAAATTAGTTAACAAAGTTGTGTTTGAATAAATGATGCAGTGAGTTCACAATAAGTTTTTGATCATAGATTTTTAGTTGAACATCGAACCGTTGGAACTGAATGAAACCAACAGGAAAGTGTCTACTACTCAAAGTTCTACCACTGTATTTTTGTTTTAAGGTAGTTTCATGTTTGGAGTGGTTTGGTCAAGGGTTTTGTGGAACAACTATAATCTGTCCAGAGTTTCAGAACAGTGACACTCTTTTGAAATAAGCAAATCAGAACCTTAATCATGCCCTCTTGACCCAAAATAAATTTTTATGAGTATTTTAATGTGTTAGGAAGATACTCTAAAAAGACCAAAGCATTTTTGATTTTTTTACTATTTTTATAAAATCATACAAAAACTCTGGACAGAGAGTTGTAAGTCTATGAGTGACGTCTAGTGTTTGTACAATTCCCGGAGATCCAACTGTTCAAACCTCGATTTTCTTTTTGGGTTAGAAACTAGGCACACAGAGGCATCTTGTGTCCAAATATCATCAAGATCAAACCAAGGAAAGTATGTTTTTTATTTCTTCAAAGTTATGATCTGTTTTCAGTAATTTTCAGAATTTTGTCACAACTTTGATATATCTTGCAAAAAATAGTCTAAATGATCCCTCCATGACCTAGGACTTAAACCATCTGTTAATAATGATTAGTTAAGCTTAAATACAGAGGCTAAATGATCCAAACCAAGGAATAATACAATAGCTTATTCATCCATATAGATCGGTATTAGAATTCATAATTGCGTCATTTCCTCTACTTGATATAATTAAGCTAGACATTTAGGAATAATTATCCGATATTATACATTCTTCCTAAAGTATGTGGACTAACCCTTGTTTTGCAGTGCACTTGAGGTACAATTTCTCAACCGTTTCTCTAGTTTACTTAATTCTTTGATTTTTTATATTGATTTTATGACCTCATGTGCGACACATTAGAATTAGGATCTTGCCTTATGTGAATACATGTGATTAGAGACCTTTTCTTAGGTTTACTTTCTATTCGTACGCATTGCACGTTTAATATTCGTGGCATGGATCCCGGGTAAATTCTATAGTTCTTTATTTGCATATCATATTGCTTGCTACTTGAATTATATGATTTTTTGAATGATATTTTATCACTTGCAATCTTACACCCTTTAGACATGCTTTTGTAATGTATATTTATACATATGTATTAGTTGAGGACATGCTTAGATTAGTAATTCGATTAAAATGATATTGAGTAGAGGCCTATCGCGAGATAGGATGAGAATGAGTGTTTTAGTCCGATGGGCTCCTTCTCTTCTCATTCCATAATCCCCAAACCTAGTTTAATCTTTGGTTTCTTAAAAGATCAGTTTGTTTTAAAATGGTTTCTTAATTTTCCTTTTAAAAATTAAGTGGCGACTCATTATTTTATGTTTTGAAATTTGAAAATTCGTTTTAAAAGGAAAAGCTGTGGGTAAAGGAAAAAAATTGCGATATCCACAATTTGGCGACTCCACTGGGGATCGAACCCAGAATCTCTGGTTTCGCAGACCAGAAATTTCTGATTTTGGGTTCACTCGAGGATTAGACTTGAAAGCATCCTTTTAATCGCATTAATTAAATTTTTGTGTGCCTGTTGCATTACACTTGCATGTTTAGCCAGTCGATTGCACGGAACTATGACCTTGGAGACTCGGGGCAGCCGGTCGGTGAAGTTATCATGGGACTGTGTAATCACCCTCGATCTCGTACCATGTGTTGGTATATGAAGCATCCTATCGGATGTGTGTTCAGGGTCCCTTATTTGACCAAAACTCGGCATTTGCATGATAGCTTCTGTAGAACCTTTCAAAGTTAGGAAAATAATTCTTGATTAGGATTATGTGCTAGGGAGTTTTGTATTCCCGAAAGGGATTACTTGAGATGATGACGATACTTGCTTGATGAAATATCTGTAACCTCTTGTAGGTAATGGATAACATATCACGAAGTTTGACCAACACATGTTAACAACGACTCCAAGTGTATTCAATATCGTCACCAAGTAATGGGCCCACTCAGAATAACTATCCAAAGCCCACTCCGCAACAAAACAGGGCCCCACCTCCGCAGAAGCCACTATGAAACTCCACGACTGAAAAAGGGCAGCCTGGAGCAGCTCACTCCAAAGCCCACCCAAAGCAGTCACCCGAGGCCTACTACGGTAGAGCCCACCCAAACAAAGAGAAGGAAAGCAAAATGGGC
This sequence comes from Hydrangea macrophylla, assembly GCA_033977485.1. Classification (NCBI taxonomy): domain Eukaryota; kingdom Viridiplantae; phylum Streptophyta; class Magnoliopsida; order Cornales; family Hydrangeaceae; genus Hydrangea; species Hydrangea macrophylla. The sequence continues at coordinate 84,196,155 of CM066983.1, forward strand.
CCATTCCACCTACTGCCCTCCCCGCTCAATACACCACCGACCATTCGACACGTGGATGTTGTTTAAATCCATCTAGCGCTAGTCTAAAGCCATGACGACGAATGACCATCCGCGTCATCGATTAAGCCATGGCGTCGAATGACCACTCACCACAAATCAACTATCGCTTGTAGTCACCACTTGTTCTCAAGCCAGCTTACAAGGAATCTCTCCTCCGCACCCAATGAACACTTCATTACAACACAAATGCACATTCACAGGTGGATTTCTCACCCTTGGTCAGGAAGCAGTACCAAGGGTGGCTATGACCACTGGGAACTTGAGAGTTCATGGTTCGGTGGCTAGAACCAGGGGTAACTCCCTATCTCAACGCCTCACAGGCTGAGTAGGGTTGGTCCCAAAGAGAAAGAGAGACACGTGACCACCAATCACGTGCCCTACCCCTTTTAACCTCCCAACCAATTAAAAAAGCCCACATCCTAGCAACCAGCTGAAACCTTTGACTCTCACCCTGCCCAGTCACTCCAACCTCGCTGAGTATTCTGCGAACCAATAGCAGGGTCTCGATATCCTCTCTGCTTAAAGGGTCTGCACCAATGGCTTTAGCTTCGGTACTCACCCTTGCTTAGCCCTCTGGAAGCCACAGCAGTATGATCTCGAGAGCCTCCATGCTTAACCTTCTGCACCAATAAAACCATTTCGTTCCCAGTGACAATACATTTCGACGAACCAATAAGAAAAGCCTTGACACCTTGCCCCTTCGCTGCATCTTCTGCACCTATAGAACTCCTTCACTTTGTCTCCCTCCCTTTGACCAACCAATGACATCAGCTCACCCTCACAACGACAATACGACAATACCTCGTCTCACCTCCCCCAATACATCGACTTGTCCGCATCCCCATTTAATAAGGCCAACTACCTTAAACATACGCATTTAAGTCTCTACCTACCTCAAACAGGGCAACCACTCCGAAGACGCCAACTCAGCCACCCCAGCTGTGCCAAAAACCTCACAAACCCTGTATAAATACCAACCTCATTCAATACATCCAACAACCGGAGCTAAACCTAGAGTTCAAGCTTCAACCCAGTCTTAAGTTGCGATCCTAAAGCACTTAAGACACTTATCATCCTCTCCAAAATCCCCGAAAACACAACTCTCATCCATTACTCAACCTCCACCTACCTCTCCTTTAGCCTCACAGAACAACACCCTCCCATATACCAGTCTCCAACCGATAACCGACCCTCTACTGCTTTCTCTCTCTCTTATTTGGGACTACTCTGGTTCTCACTCGAGCCATACACTCTCCAAGTCCCACCACCTTTAGTTATTTACATATATTTATACTATCAGTTATTATTATCATCGTTGCTATCGTACCAAACTCTCACTCTCATCTACCTACCACACAGTATCACTCGTTGCTCCACTTGGCACTAACCAGCTTACGTGTTATACCATCCCTCATACACTATCCACCTCGGATAAAGAACTCACACATTTTGGCGACCACAGTGGGAGGTATACTCGAAAACATGGTTAGCGAGCGAGAGCAGCAACCCCCTAAGACTAGGGTTGGACGTCCCAAAAAGTCCAAGGCCCAACCTACAGGGTCGAATGTCAACCCACTAAGCATTAACCCCAGTAGGGAGGAGCCTGCTCAGTCTCAAACTCATGATTCGCATGGATCCGTCGCTGCAGATGTCGAACTCGATATTCTGCGACGGCTTGAACAGATGGAGGGACAACAAAAGCATCTCCAAAAGCTTGAGGAACAGAACCGTCTCATCATTGAGACTTTAGCAACCATCGCTCAGAAAGGATCAACGCCAACCCCAAACGGGACCTCCGGGTTAGATAACATCGTCAGGACATCCTATGTCAGCGATCAGCACCACACACCAGTAAAAGAACCGACACCCACCGCACAAACAGAAAAGCCAACATCCCCAACTTTCGTCACCTTGGCAGAAGTCGAATCACTCCTAAGAGAAAAGGCGCTGACGGCTCCGTCACCTCTCCTCCCGCTCGATACTCGTCCTCCTTATCCACTCAAGCTGGCTAGCCTCCCTTACCCAGAAGGGTATGGTAATGTGCACTTTGCACGATATGATGGAAGACGAGGAAACTCAAAGGAACATGTGGCCAGGTTTCTCAACAGCCTTGGAACTTTCCGTGAGGATGAAAATCTCCGTCTCCGAGAATTCTCTAAGTCTTTGACTGACCGAGCATACACCTGGTACGCCAACTTAGAGCCAGGTTCTGTTACGTCCTGGGTCCAATTAGCCTCCATGTTTCATGCTAAGTTCTTTAGCGTAACCGAGAGAGTGACTACCGTCTCCTTGTCCAGAGAAACCCAAGGCGACAGCGAGAGCCTGGTCAAATACGTGGACAGATTCCGCGATCGGGCTATGGAATGCCATGACAACACCACGGAAGAAAGCTTAGTCCAACTTTGCGTTCATGGTATGCTCCGAGATTATAGAATCCACCTCATCAACCACTCCTTCCCAACATTTTCGGAATTAATGGTTGCAGCCCGTAATTTAGCTAAGGATGTGAGGGTATCGTCGTCAAGAACAAGCAGAGATTCTCGCCCTCCGGCCCCACGATGATATCCGATCGCGGCCGTAACCGAAGAACGAAGGAGCGGACGGGATAAGGAATACAACGACAACAAGCGCAGAAGAGACGAGACGGATGCGCCACCCCCTTTTCCTTGCAGCATGAGAGAAGTATTGGCCGTGCTCAAAAAGTGGATAAGGGATGATGTGATCATCCTCCGTCCACCAACCAGACCTCCCACCGAGACCGACAAGGCCAAATACAACTACTGTTCCTATCATCAGATGGTGAAACATGCTACCAAAGACTGTTGGGCTCTCCGTGGCATCTTCCATAGGAAAATTACAAATGGAGAATTAGTAACGACCACTCAACCCGATGCCACCGAAGAGGCACCCCGCCAGCCTCGAGGGAACAATGAAGGGGTCGTTAACATGGTTTCTTTCCACATGGTTCCCTATGCCTCGACCCCCATTATCCAGTTCATCAAGGAAAAGACGCCTGCACCAGTGGAAGTAACTGCCCCCCTCATTGAGTTCATTGAGGAAGAAGATGAAGGAGAAGAAATACACCCGACTGTCAAAGGCCCGTCCATAACCAATCTATGCGCCAACACTGAGGAGTTCACCGCATCAAAGGTTAAGGACCTCACCAAATTCAGATGTTTCTTCGACCAAGTTGGATTCTGCGAGGAGGCACGACTCGAAGCCACCAAAGCTATATTACGGGTCGCAGAAACCTACCAGCAAGCGTGCGTGGCCTCTGGGGGGTCTGTACGACGTGCCGCCCGAGAAACAGAATCGATGATCACCTTCACAGATGCAGACATACAAGTCCCACATCCACATAATCGTCCATTGTATGTGGCGGCGACTGTCCATGAGGTGGAATTCAAAAGGGCCCTACTCGATGGAGGGGCCTCGCTCAACATAATGCCACTAGCTACCTTCAAAGCCACCGGTATCCCCAAAGAAAAGCTTGTCCCTCAGGCCATCGATATTGCAGGCTTCGGTAATGACGTCCGACAGACCGTTGGGTTCGTCACCACATCACTCCGCCTTGGAAAGTTCCAAGCACCGGCTAGATTCCATGTGATCGATGCCGACACCTCCTACCACCTACTCGTGGGACATAAATGGATGCACAAGTTCGGCATCGTACCCTCCACCTACCATCAGTGCATGAAAGGGAAGGTTAACACGAGCGAAGGGAGGAAGGTGTTCACCGTCGCGGGCACCTTGCGACCATTCGGCATTCATGAGGCCCACATGGCAGAAGCAGATTTCTTCGATAGCCTTGACTCTGAAGAGGAAACCACGCCGTTTGCATCACCACTCGGCCTTACCATTCCAAGGTGGGAAGACGCTCAAAAAGAGGATTTTTTTCCAAAGAAAAACACCAGAAGTCGCCGTGATACCTCTCCCGAATGTATTCGAATCAGACTCCCCGATGGACGCTTTGCGTATCGCTGTTTATGACGGTGTGAGGGTTCGGGGTCAGAAACCCCTCCACGTGACCCTGAGCCCCCTGCGTGCAATGTCATTGAAGCTCAAGAATCCACCGAGCTCAAGCCAGCCCCAGAAACACTCCAAGATGGACCACGTACTGCGGGACCAGAAGTAGAAGAAGTGAACTGCGTCCAAGGGAGAGGCACCCCGTACCACCTTCATCTCCAAAATCATGATTCCGGAAGAGCGAGAAAAGTTGATTTCTCTCCTTCAAGAATACATCGACGTGTTTGCCTGGACATATGATCAGATGCCTGGGTTGGATACGACTCTTGTAACCCATAAGCTCAACGTTGATCCAGGCCATCGGCCGGTAAAACAGGCTCCCCGAGTGTTCCGTCACGAACTCGAGCTCCAGATCAAGGTCGAAGTGGAGAAACTCCTTCAAGCAGGGTTCATTAAGCCCATCAAGCATCCCACATGGTTGGCGAACGTGGTACCTGTGAAAAAGAAGAATGGGCAAATCAGGGTATGTGTCGACTTTAGGGATCTCAACAAAGCATGTCCAAAAGATGAGTTTCCCCTTCCTAATGTCGATACTTTAATCGACGCCACATCTGGACATCAAGATTTTTCCTTCATGGATGGATTCAACGGATACAATCAGATTAAGATGGACCCAGAAGATGCGGAGAAGACGGCCTTTCGTACCCCATTTGGCAACTTCTACTACACTGTCATGCCCTTTGGGTTGAAAAACGCAGGTGCCACTTACCAAAGGGCTATGACGGCCATCTTCCACGACATGCTCCATCATAACTTGGAAGATTATGTGGACGACATTGTGGTAAAATCCAAGCAAGAAAAGGGTCATGAAAACGACCTCCGTGCCGTCTTTGAACGATGCAGAAAATTCAAGCTCCGAATGAACCCCCTCAAATGTGCCTTCGGAGTCACGGCTGGAAAATTCCTGGGGTTCGTAGTCCACCGCCACGGCATCGACCTAGACCCAACAAAGGCCAAATCAATAATGGACATGCCTGCACCAACCACCCAAAAGCAACTGAAACAATTCATGGGAAGGGTGTCCTATCTTCGCAGATTCATCCCAGCATTAGCAGAAACCTCTCACCCCTTGGGAGATCTACTGAAAGGAAATGTCAAGTTCAGATGGGAACAAGTTCACCAGGAATCTTTCGATGCCGTCAAGAGGACACTCGCAGCACCAGCAACTATGGTAGCGCCGATACAAGGGAAGCCACTTCTCCTCTATCTCACGTCGACATGCAAATCAATAGGAGCATTGCTTGCTCAGGAAGTGGAAGGACAAGAAAAACCAGTTTACTACATCAGTCGAGTGATCCGAGACGCTGAGGTGAGGTACACACCCATCGAGCGCCATTGCCTCGCTCTCACCTTTGCAGCTCAAAAATTCAGACACTACTTCCTCAGCCATGTAATACATTTGGTGACAAGGTGTGATCCGCTTCGATACCTCCTATCTAAGCCAGCTCTCTCGGGACGAATGGCGAGATGGCTCCTTCTCTTGGCAGAATTTGACATCGCCTGTATAACTCCGAGGGCGATAAAGAGCCAAGCACTGGCTGACCTTTTGGCTCATTTCCCGAGTGGCAGCTTCGAACCACCTTCGGAAGCGCTCCCAGGAGAGGAGTTAGAGACTGCCATGACCATTGAAGATCTAGGTGAGTGGACTCTCAGCTTCGACGACTCCTCCACATCACTTGGAGGAGGAGCTGGGATCAACTTGATGTCACGAATCGACGGTTCCAAACTCCATTTGTCTTATAAGCTTGACTTCAAATGCTCCAATAATGAGTCAGAATATGAGGCACTGGTCTTGGGGTTACTCGCAGCCACTAAGATGGGTGTCAACCAGCTATGCATAAGGGGAGACTCCAATTTGGTTATCAAACAAACCTCGGGAGAGTTTGCAATACGAGAGCCAGCATTAGCAGAGTACAGGACTATCGTACAGAGATTGCTTGACAAATTTGAAACAGTCCGAGTGGAACATGCGCCGCGATCAGGCAACCGCTTCCCAGACGCCCTGGCAACTCTGGCCTCCAAAATAGATGTGCCTGAGGGTTCCACACACATCGAGATCATCAAAAGAACTCTCCCATGTACGGTACTGGAGTTGCTACCCCTCGAAGAAACTAATGATTGGAGAGCCCCCATTGTCGCCCAGCTTCGGAGCCGCGAAGGAAAGTTGGCGGTATCCGACCTAAGGAATTTCACCCTCCTCGGAAACAACCTCTACTTTCGCGCACCAACAGGGGTTTTAGCGCGATGCATAGGGGACGAAGAGGGTAAACTCCGCCTCCACCAGGTCCACCTTCACTTTTGCGGAGAAAAGGACATCAGTTTGTACAGAATGGTGCAAAGAAAAGGATACTACTGGCCAGAGATGTCCAAAGAAGCTTCGATGATCCAACAAGCATGTATGAAGTGTCAAGAAGCCCCGAATAAGGAAGAATGCAACTTCACTACCCAAATCACGGACTGGCGAAACCCATACATCAACTACTTGAAAGAGGGTTCACTCCCAATCGATAAAGCTGATGCATCAATCATCAGAAAGCAGGCTCCCAAGTTCTTCATACGCGAAGATATGCTCTTTCGACGCAGCTTCAGCGGAGAACCGTTACGGTGCTTAGCCGGAGGGAAAACTCACCAAGTCCTAAGCGTGGCACATGAATTTGAGCATCAAGGAGGTACAAAATTATATCGCCACCTTTTGGATCTCGGATACTATTGGCCAACAATGGAGAAAGATTCGAGGGCCCATGTCAAGCGGTGTTAACCTTGCCAAATCCACGGGAATCGAATCCACGCTCCTGCCGTCGATCTACGAGCACTATCGACACCATGGCCTTTCCATACTTGGGCCCTCGACCTCATAGGACCGATCTCCCCTGCATCAAAAGGCAATATCTGGATTCTTGCAGCGACAGAACTTTACACCAAATGGGTAGAAGCCATTCCGATGAGGAGAGCAGTGGGGCCCGCAGTGGCAGCCTTCATCCGAGAACACATCGTATGCCGCTTTGGAATCCCCAAGGTGATCTTATCCGACAACGGGACCCCGTTCGTCAACAAGCACGTAGGACAACTTCTGCTGTCCTACGACATCACCCACCACAAATCCACGCCCTATTATCCAAAATGCAACGGTCAAGCAGAAGCCACTAATAAAACGCTACTGAAGATCCTGAGCAGAATGATGAAGGATTGTCCAAAGATATGGGCTGACCAACTCCCCCTAGCCTTGTGGGCCTACATGACCTCGAAAAGGCGACCAACTCAAGCAACCCCATTTTCATTGGTCTATGGAGCTGAATCCGTTTTACCTACAGAATTGGTGGTGGCCTCCGCACGGATAGCTATGAAAAGCGAGGTTCTGCATGACCCACGCCCAATGATGTTGGAACAATTGGACGAACATAGAGACACAGTACGATCAAACCTCCACAAATATCAGAAGCAAATCGCACGCGCCTATGATGCTATGGTTCGACCAAGGGTCTTTAAGGAGGGAGATTTGGTCCTAAAGGCAGCTACACACGTCATGAGGGGTCTCTCGGCGCCCAAATTCACGCCCCAGTGGGAAGGACCCTACGAAGTCAAAGAAGCCAACCCCAGCGGCTATTATAGGATCCGGAAAATTGATGAGACCTCCATTTCTGGACCTATCAACACCCAATGGCTGAAGCTATTCCATGCTTAGGCCCTCAACTCTTTTATGTTTTCCCTTTCTGTGGCTCAGTTATTTTGAGCTTTGTTTTGAGCTTGACCTTGGTTTCGATCCTGAGCCTTTTCAGTTTTTTGTTACATTTTCTAAGAAAAAGTTGTTTCCATACATGTACTACACTGTTATATGGAAAACTTTCATTAGAAAATTCACCACATTATCACTATATCCACAAAAATAGAGGGGGAAAACACTTGCAAACCAGAACCATCACTAAAAAAAAAAAAAAACCTTAGATTACAACCCTATGCTCAAACATCCCCTTACTCCACAAACAAACCTACAATCACCAATGTTTCATTATCAACATCATCAGTAATAATGCCGGCCCTCGAACGCTGCTCAACAATCCTTGACCTCGCCAATCTATCCTCATACATCTTACATTCCCCCTCACCATGATCTACAGCCGCTTGAAGCCGTAGCGCTCGAGATTCTTGTTGCACTGTACGAGGTACGCCTGTTCTCCTCCATTGCCCTGCTGTTGTCACCAACTCCACTCGAGCTCTCCGATAATTCTCACTAGCCGAGGCAAGTTGCCTCTCTTCAAACTGCCTCCTCCGCCGTGCCTCTACAAATTGACGAAGTAATACTACCATATCAAGATGCTCCGTCAACCACAATAGTCGCAGTCCCTGCGTAGTCATGTCATGAACACTTCTTCTCACATTTTGCATATAGTCATAAGTGGCGGCACCAAGGTTAGTCCTATACAGATCTAAGATTACGTTACCTAACATTCCGCAGGCCAGCAACCGTTCTTGTTGATCCATATAGGCTAACCCTATAAAAGTCTGTGGATAGTTCATGTATACTCTCTCCAAATGAGGGATCAGTTCTTCTCGTACAAGGATGCCTCGCCAACCCCCTGGCGCATCACCAAATCTCGCCGGTAAACGCGGCTGCCTCGGCCCTAGGTTGGACGTTCGTGAAGAGTCAACCATGGTTTAGCCCTCTACCTTATTGATATTTATGCACGCCTTAGATAGACCAATCCCCTTTTTATATTACAAAAAAAAAAAACTAAACACATACCCTTACACAATACAGACACATGTCAAGTACTCGCATAACTGCCCATTTTGCATAAACACGTGTTTACACCCTAACCTATTTACACAAATCCCGTGATTTACTTTCCACATTCTTTTACAAAATCATCACGGGTTCACTAGTCATACTTTATACATTATAATTGATGCCCATTGCTAGGACTAAAAGACAAAAGAGTGTCGCCAACGACAAGATAAGTCATTTTCTCTAACACACGTGTATAGCATTTTTTTTAAAAAAAAAAAAAAACAAAACCATAGAGAAGCAATAGATGGAGCCGTCGTTTCAAAAAAAAAAAAGGTATCAAACATCTTATACAACCGACTCAGTAATAACCACTTACCACTTACTAGCACCAAAGTCACTATACAAAAATATATATAAAATAGAGCCACATCAAGACTGTCGATGAAGAAACGCCATCTCCTCATCTGAGAACAAATCACCAACCACATAACCCTCGGTGGACAAGTCGAAAGACACAGTTGACCGCAACTGCTCATCCTCACACAATTTCAGCACTCTCTCCCTCTTTTCACTAAACTCAGTCATTGACAACTTGATGGCCTCTCCTTGTGATTGATGGATTAACAGCCTGGCCCTCAACGACGACATCTCCGCCTCTATCGCCCGCATACTATCAACACATCGCCGCTCTTCTCCTTCTAACTCTGTAAGTTTCCCATCACACAGTTCCACCGTCACTTGAGCACCCCGAACAAATAAGCACGATTTAACAAGAGCAAGACGCTGCTCCAACCACCTTATGTCGGAACCACAAAAGACACCAAGCGACTTAATCTCCTTAAGGATACCATCAAAAGCCAACATATCCATGTCGCCTAAATGAACGCCACACAAAGATCGCATCACCGACGAAAGAACACCACAGAAGAAAGACTTGAAACGAGGAGCGGTATCCTCGTCAAGCATCGACCCGAATGTCTCAGGATACCACCCATAAACCATCTCCAAAATGGCTGCATCACCAACCGAACAGCTAACGCCGCGCCACATAATATCGGATGCCGTATCACCAGCATCACCAACAGGAACTGCCACCGGCAAAGGCACCGAGACCGAAACAACGGTGCTATCCATTATCGAAACTTCCGAAAAAGAAGGCCCCGACACGGAAACCCTCGGGGCAAAAACAGCCGGAGAAATAAGAGTAGTGACACTCGAAAGCCGCGTACCGGACCGAGAATCACTAACACCACCCTCCGAAACACCAACACTTGCAGTCGCAACCGAACCACCGACCTCACCCCGAAAAGCAGTAAAGGTTGAAGTTAGAACAGACTCCCCACAAACACGCGGCGTAGGCACAACTGCAGCAGAAAAACCCCGTGCCAACAATCCTTGTCGCTCGAATGGACAAGTAATAGAGGACGATGCAGACGAACCATAAACAACAAAACCAGTAGGCGCCGACGCCATTACGGAACCAGAAGCAGTAAGCGCCGACGAAGAAACCTCAGAAGCAGACGGCGCCGACGAAGAAACCAAGACCGAAGGGTGTTCACCGCTACCTGCTACCTCCTCCTCTCCCTCGTCCTCACCATAGTTTTCAACGCCACCAATGCCATCCTCTTCCCCCTCCTCCACATCCTCAGCATCATCCCCCCTAAGGTCACACATAAAAACTGTTTCTCTCCCCTGAAATAAGCCATCCGAGGCACTAACCACCTCCTCCATCAACAGATCCACCTGAGTACCACCGATAAACTCTATATCACCCAAGTCATCACAAGGAATAGCCAGTCCCGTCAAAGCCTCCCCACCCCCACTAGCAACACCAGCATTACCAGCACCAGCAGGTCCCTTGGACCCCCAACTTTACGCAATCGCTTCCTTTTCGAACTAGATACTGATGGTACTGATGGCACTGATGGCACTGGCACTGTCACCTAAAAAAAAAAAAATAGTAATAATAAATTTTTTTTTTGTGATAAAAAATTTACACAAAACAATGACATTTTTTTTATTACCTCTTCCAAAGTTTCCCTTCCTACAACATAAGTCGCCTTCTTCTTGAAAGCTTTCTGAGCAGACAAACCAAAAGGATCGGCGTACACACCACCAACCCAGCCATCCGAGGATACGGTCCATGAAATATCTTTAGCCCTGAAACACGACAAACCCCAATCATCGATACGCCTAGGAGTAGAGGCACGGGCACAAAGAGATACGTCGCCACAGCGAATTTGCCCAATGACCATGGCAGGTGGGGAGCCCTCACAATATGCGCGAAAAGCTAACAAAGAACTCCGCCAGAAAGTGTCATAATCGGGAAAACACCGCCCCCGCCTCCCCAGTGGTGGTAATACCATATTACACCCAAACTGTAAGTACCCATCGCTGAAACCAGCACAACACCGAGCAAAGCTGTCGGGAGATAGAGCAGTACGTGCCAAGGGAGTGCTTTGATCCAAACCCAACTGCCGCCTAACACGATCAGGCCGGTACACCATTACACTACCACCCACCTCCCAAACTGCCGGCAGATAACGGCACGCTAGCACGGTCACCGCAGCGGCCACAGTAACAGAAGCTCCACTAAAATCAGCGGCCGAAACCTGACTACCAGCAGCCTCGCTCCATGGAGAAACCCCTGCCCGGTAGCCCGGACCGGTCCGACCATAAGGGCGCCAATCAAACGAATCAACATCATCTATCACCGCTGATAGAGAACGCTCAGGTGGCCCACAACTGATCCATCGGCATACTCTATACTCTGGTGTCGTACGATGATGATTCGAAATCTCCAACGCGCGATGATAAAGCTCATAAATGAACGGCTGCAAAAATGGAATAGATACAAACGTGGCAACATCATATCTACCAAAAGAGCGAGACATATCCAACACTGCCATATCAAGACGTAAATATAAGGAACCCAGAAAGAGCCCAGCCAGGGGAACTACTTTCCCTCTAGATAAAATAGCAGCTACCCCAAACCAACGAAAGCTCGGCCCATGCTCGGGAGAGCCCTAAAAAATACACCGAGAAAGCCAACATGCTAAATAGGCAGCCAATCTATAGTCATTCATCAGGCCAATCTCGACATCACGAGTACCACCTTCCGAGACGAACCTCTCAGGCTGGCGGTCCTCCCAAAAATACCTCATAAATGCTTGGAAATACGCCTTCTTACCATTCCCCTTCACCGGTCCAGGAGTACGAGCACCCGTATTAGCATCAAATACCGAAGCCCTCTGACAATGTCGTAGCCCCTCCTCAAGCACTTTCACGATATGTTGCTCCTCTGCATCTAACTCATAAGTCATCAGATTAATATCCCCCAAAATACTGAGCTTCAGCAAGACTGACACATCCTCTAAGGTAGGCGTAAATTCACCCCAAGCAGTGATAAACGTATGTGTAGAAGTGCACCACCGAGACATCAATGTCACCATATCCGACTCCACCCGAGATACATTCGCAAGATCACGCCAGCACATAACTGAGTCATAAATCTGAGCTTGCCTAAGGGGCCCCTCAAACTCTCGGCTAATGGCATCGGTCCATTCCTGCCAATCCTCCCTCAGAAAGAGCCTATTAGTAAACTTCAAATTCGAGTACGGACAATCCCCACGCTCAACTTGAAATCTAAGGACTTTGGCGGAATCAACAAGGTCAGCATCTGCACCCAAGACAGGCAAAGGAGAAGCCACACCCAAATCCGCAACCACATGATCAACCTGAACCCAAAACTCATCTGCAGCACCAAGGAACGGCGCCCTAAACCACCGAGATAAAGAAGGAACCGACGGAGCAACCTGTGAATTGCCCTTCAAAGGTTTACCAAGACGAGGAGCCATAACACCTACATTTTTTAAAAAAAAAAAATATATCAATGCCAATATACTCACCACACGCAAACACACGTATACATATAAACACGTATACCAATACATACCGAGATCAATGGGTAAATGGAAACACCAAAAGAGTGACACGAGCACCAACCACCACAATGCAGGCGCACAAGCAACGAACCTCCGTCTCCACCTGGACAAGCAAACAGATAAGTACAAATGCTCCCTTGTATAGTTTTTTTTTTTACATTACACCAACGTCGAGTCAAATGTTTACAAAAAAAAAAAACAGGGACATTCACTACCAAGGCCACTCATTACTCACTACCCGTGTCGTCATTAGCTTTTCGGTGTCGTCGTTAGCAAACAGACAAGGTGTCGTCGTTAGCTTTTCGGGGCCCACCAACCCATCTCCACGCCCTTCACCCACTTTTGTTCCTCCACTCAATATATGTGTACATATATATATATATGTATAAACACTTAGACAACTGATGTGTCCCAACACAAAAAAAAAAAAAAACCAAAAAACTCTTGGTACTCCACTATTTCATTCGACATAAACACCACCCCATTCGACGACACCCACACTATCCATAGACAACTCCATTCGACGACATCTCCGACACTACTCCTCATCACCACTCCAAACGACGTCCCAGATAACCCCAGTCAACGGACAAACTCCCACCCATTCGACAATTCTAGTCACCGACCCCGGACCCATTATCCACCCGAAGGTTACACCATCCACCAACCCACGAAACCGCACTCTATACCATCACTACCCACACACCCCACCCTTCGACACATACCAAACCCCATTCGACACATACCAAACCTCCCTTCGACGACATACCAAACCCCATTCGACACATACCAAACCTCCCTTCGACGACATACCAAACCCCATTCGACGACAACACCCCGGTCCCACTATATCATCGCCGAAACCCACTATACCCACCGACACGTCAAGCAAATCCCCCCCACTCATTCGACAACTCCCGTCAAATGGTACTCCGCCCCAACTCCTCCCACCGTCACTACCGACACCCACAAACATAATCGATGCGCCAAGCCCCACCTCATCGACAGCGCCACCCCAATCGACGCCACTCCTATCACTACTGTCCCTTACCGATAGTGTACCCCCCCAAGTCGGGCCATCAGCGCACACTCTACACTCCCAAAATCAGCGCTACCAGCCCACCAGTCCACCAGGCCTAATCCCATATAAACCTATATCAAAACCTGTGCTCAATAATCAATTTCGTCACAATCGACAACCTTTGTCGACGATCACAACCATCGATGATGACCACTCCTTCTAACACCCAATCGACGACAATTTCGTCGACAAACAGACCCACAGACGCCCATCACCGATACCCTGACCCCATTCGACGACCACCAGTCCCACTATATCATCACCAAACCCCACACCATCGAACATTCAACCCAACACCGCCCTGCCCCACCTCATCAAAACTCGGCGCCTTCGGCCCCAACCACCGGAACCCCGTCCAATCCATCGGCCCCTTTCTCTGAAACACACCGCAACTCCCCGGCCCATTCGGACCTCACCATCAAAAAAAAAAAAAAGGGGGCATCGGACCCTCCCTCTACCTTCGGCTCCCCAACCCTCACCCGAGCTCCTTTTTTCCCCTTCCCCCTTCCCCACCATAATCAACAAGAGTCTCCCCCCTTACAAAACCCCAAACCCCCAATTCCAAACCCACACGCCACCACACCTACATATACAACCACCTATATAGAGAAAACGAAAACAATATATACATATACACACCTTGTGGAGCTTCAATGGAGTTTCCACCACCACGTCTTGCTCCCAACAACCAAGAATGCGTAGCCTCCACCTCTTGTTCTCCCTTTCACCCCCTTTCCCTTTTCTCGCGATCTCTCTCTCTTTTCTCCTAAAGATACACAACACCCTCAAAACATAAAAGAGATACACTCCTAATAAACTTATGACACTAACCCAAACTAATACCTGAGATAGCTTTTGAACACCAGTCCCATCACTCACAGCACCAGTACAAATTAAACCTTTGCCAGATTTTCTCCATGAAAGAATCAAAATTACGCTCTGATCCCCTACACAGTCCATATCATCTGGTTATTATCCATTATACAACACCCTCATTCTTAAATTTATTATTATTATTATTTTTTTTTTCTTTCTTTCCTTCTCTTTTTTTTTTTTAAAAAAAAAAAAAGGAGCCCAGCAAGATGATGTTCGACGAGCAATAATAAGTTCCCACACTATTAAGGGTACCCGAGGTAAGCAAAATTCAAATTTTGTTACAAACCACATATTTAAGTTAGCAACAGTGGACAAAACCGCCACTGCTCGGAGTAAAACAAAAAATATATATATATATATAAATACACACATATACTCCATGGTTTCAAACACATCTAAATATCTGACTAGCCAAACAGACCAGTATCTAACTTATAGCTAATATGCAAACCTAGTTCATGAATTTGCTGTTCAACCACAGACACCGCCGCTCTAGCAGCTTCAAAACGAACATTAGCGTTCGCATATTCTTGTTTCAACTCCAAAAAACGCCTGTTCTCCGCTTCATACATTTCAATAAATTCCACCGTGTTTGGATCTAGGGAGCCAACCCGCTTGCCACCGCACACTATACTTGCGTAACGCCCCATAGTCCGTGCACACTCAGTCACCGAATTCTCCAACTCCAAATAAGTATCAAAAGCAGCCAGCCGTTCCAACATCGGCTCGAACAGGTCAAATCTACGCTCCATCTCCTCTACATGGGAATACAGCCAGTGGACCGACAATCTGTCCTGTACCAGATTCTGAACCTGTTCCAACAACTCAGCAAAAAGATCACTATCCGCCTCCTCTAACGTCGTCTTACGCAAGCGACGTAAAATTCGGCAAAGACGTCTAAGCAAATCGGACTGGGATCTGGCACCAATCCGACCAAAACGAATGAAAGTTTCGGGATAGCGTTGATACACTTGCTCTAGACTATCACGAAACTTTTGATCCATCTTCACGCCCCTCCAACCATCCTCAACATCCCCAAACGCCTCCGGCAGGGGTAAACCCCACGAAGAACCACCAGAAGATCCAGCTCCAGACATCCCCATAAACAAATCAGTCACACCACAATAAAAAAAGAGGACAATAATGCACGATGAAGACGATAGAAATGAGAGACTGAAGAAACACACAACAAATAAGAAAGGAACGGAAGATATATAAAGACAACGATTCTCCATAAGGACAAAAGGCCACATGTGCCATATTACATTAACCACATGGCGACAAAAGAAAGGACACTACACCACACAGGATCTGCTCCCCACTAAATTATATATATACATATACATATATATATGTTACTTTTTATATTTATCAAGGCGGACAGAGTTGGGACCTCCGTTAAAAAAGCCCGGTGTCCAGCTCGTAATCTTCATGGAGGCCGTTCTCGTTTACAAACGGACGAAGAGGAAGCTCTTTGGCAACAACGTCCGCAAGCTCTCGTTGAATCAAGGACAGATCCCTCTCCAAACCCACCAAGTCTCCCTCATAACCCTCAAAGAGAGCTATTTGGCTACTATCCGGCCTCAAAAGTCTTCCACGCCATAACAACATATCCTTACATGCCTCCATCTCTCGCAAAATCTCCTTGCGACGACCAGCGAGACTCTTCCTATGAAGCACAATCTTAAAAACGAAGTATTTCTGCTGCATGTCCTCCAAATGATGAAGCAACCACTGCACCGCCAGCTCAGCTGCCATCATGATGTGAACTCTTGGGAAACAAACACAATACAAATCTTCATCACTAGTGGATAAAGTGGCCATCGACAGATAATCCAAAACATACCCCAAATGATTTAGCAAAGTAGATTGTTGCCACGGATCGCGATCACTAAAATTAACAAAAGTATCAGGCCTACGATTATAAACACGCTCTAAACACTCAACATACCAGTGATGCACCTTGACACCTCTCCAACCATCCTCCGCATTACCAAATAAGTCGGGAAGAGAGGGAAGAGAGCGACGTCCTCTCACAGCATGGGACAAAACGGGGTCAGCCATAAGTATGTCTATTACAAAGGATCACACAGGTTTACTACACTTATGTATAGAGCGCAGGAACTAATGTAAGATGGATATGCACAGCAGGTAACACTAATATTTGCTGGACCAACCTATTCACCAATTTCGACGACAGTACTATCCACAAAAGTTAAGACATCCACCAAACTGTCAACGAAGCGACCAGAGCATCAGTACCACCTACAAAAGATGAGATGTCCATTCACTACCAGGAAAACAATCTCAGAAAGATACGCAAGGATTATGCCCGCATCCTAGCCGCTGTACGCCTACGCTACGGACAGGGGGGCTAATGTAGGTAATGGATAACATATCACGAAGTTTGACCAACACATGTTAACAACGACTCCAAGTGTATTCAATATCGTCACCAAGTAATGGGCCCACTCAGAATAACTATCCAAAGCCCACTCCGCAACAAAACAGGGCCCCACCTCCGCAGAAGCCACTATGAAACTCCACGACTGAAAAAGGGCAGCCTGGAGCAGCTCACTCCAAAGCCCACCCAAAGCAGTCACCCGAGGCCTACTACGGTAGAGCCCACCCAAACAAAGAGAAGAAAAGCAAAATGGGCCCATTCCACCTACTGCCCTCCCCGCTCGATACACCACCGACCATTCGACACGTGGATGTTGTTTAAATCCATCTAGCGCTAGTCTAAAGCCATGACGATGAATGACCATCCGCGTCATCGATTAAGCCATGGCGTCGAATGACCACTCACCACAAATCAACTATCGCTTGTAGTCACCACTTGTTCTCAAGCCAGCTTACAAGGAATCTCTCCTCCGCACCCAATGAACACTTCATTACAACACAAACGCACATTCACAGGTGGATTTCTCACCCTTGGTCAGGAAGCAGTACCAAGGGTGGCTATGACCACTGGGAACTTGAGAGTTCATGGTTCGGTGGCTAGAACCAGGGGTAACTCCCTATCTCAACGCCTCACAGGCTGAGTAGGGTTGGTCCCAAAGAGAAAGAGAGACACGTGACCACCAATCACGTGCCCTACCCCTTTTAACCTCCCAACCAATTAGAAAAGCCCACATCCTAGCAACCAGCTGAAACCTTTGACTCTCACCCTGCCCAGTCACTCCAACCTCGCTGAGTATTCTGCGAACCAATAGCAGGGTCTCGATATCCTCTCTGCTTAAAGGGTCTGCACCAATGGCTTTAGCTTCGGTACTCACCCTTGCTTAGCCCTGTGGAAGCCACAACAGTATGATCTCGAGAGCCTCCATGCTTAACCTTCTGCACTAATAAAACCATTTCGTTCCCAGTGACAATACATTTCGACGAACCAATAAGAAAAGCCTTGACACCTTGCCCCTTCGCTGCATCTTCTGCACCTATAGAACTCCTTCACTTTGTCTCCCTCCCTTTGACCAACCAATGACATCGGCTCACCCTCACAACGACAATACGACAATACCTCGTCTCACCTCCCCCAATACATCGACTTGTCCGCATCCCCATTTAATAAGGCCAACTACCTTAAACATACGCATTTAAGTCTCTACCTACCTCAAACAGGGCAACCACTCCGAAGACGCCAACTCAGCCACCCCAGCTGTGCCAAAAACCTCACAAACCCTGTATAAATACCAACCTCATTCAATACATCCAACAACCGGAGCTAAACCTAGAGTTCAAGCTTCAACCCAGTCTTAAGTTGCGATCCTAAAGCACTTAAGACACTTATCATCCTCTCCAAAATCCCCGAAAACACAACTCTCATCCATTACTCAACCTCCACCTACCTCTCCTTTAGCCTCACAGAACAACACCCTCCCATATACCAGTCTCCAACCGATAACCGACCCTCTACTGCTTTCTCTCTCTCTTATTTGGGACTACTCTGGTTCTCACTCGAGCCATACACTCTCCAAGTCCCACCACCTTTAGTTATTTACATATATTTATACTATCAGTTATTATTATCATCGTTGCTATCGTACCAAACTCTCACTCTCATCTACCTACCACACAGTATCACTCGTTGCTCCACTTGGCACTAACCAGCTTACGTGTTATACCGTCCCTCATACACTATCCACCTCGGATAAAGAACTCACACACCTCTTAATCATTTTTGAGCAATTTCTCTTCATGTCCTATGACATTTGAGAACATGCCGAATCATGATCATAAGATTACATTTCTTATATCATGTTTAGCTAAGTATTATTGACCTTGTATTTATCCAAATTCATGAAAAGTACGGTGATAATCCGATCATCTGATCCTTCTACCCAAAGAATTTAAAATCCATCTTTGAAAGCAAAACAGATTTTTGCCATTTTTTTTAAGTTTTCAATCGCTCTTTCAAAAATCTTTGGAGTTTAGCTTTTTAAGATTCCAAGTCAACCTTTGTTGAGGTATATTTTCACATTCTCATCTTCGAAGGGAGAACCCAAAATTCTCGGGAGTTATGTTTGAAAAGTTTTGCCAACTAAAGAAATGTTTTTTTTCATATGAATTTCAAAGTAAGGTTTCAACCCAATCATCTTTTGTTGAGAATTGTTTTTTTTTTTTGCCTTCAAAGGAAAAATCTAAAATTCTTGAGAATTTGAAAGATCCCATCATCTAGAGAAATGCTTTTCAAATGAATTTCAAAAATTTTAAAAATTTTCAATCTTTGAAGGGGTAATGAGGATCACAATGAAAAGAGAAATCGGCACACTTGACATGAATGAGGATTTTATGTGCTTATGTGCCTTATGTGTTAGGGTTAGGATTTTTTCTTCTTTTTGCATATAGAATAGGCACACACACATACACATGCATTGCATCCGTGTGACATATGAACCATTCATGAACATTTTACTATGCATTTGCAAAAGAAAATGTGAAAATAATAACAAAATGAAAATTCCTTTGGAATCAATCAAAATTGGTTAAAAGTAGAACATGACTGTAGGCGAGATAGCATCAAACCCATAACAGTTTGGGTTAGTAGTGCAAGTGTGAGATTAGTTAGAAGAGAAAAGATAATGAAAAGGGTTATGTTGAGGTTGATTAGTTTGTGGAGCCTAATGATTGGAAGAAGGGCCACTTAACTGAGAAATTGGTGATAGGGACGGATAATGTTTCCACAAACACGGGTGGCGAATCCGAAGGTTCAAATGGTGCTAGTGAGCTAAATCGAAAAGGAGAAGTTTTCAAAGTTTAGATTTATCAGCAAAGCACTAAAATTGTAAAATGATGAATAAATGAAAGAGGTAAGTTGATACATGTATTCACGACGAAAGCACATCAGTTCAGAGTATGATTCAATCACCTTGTGTTTGTTGAGTCTGTCCTCGTCGGATGAGTCAATAATGATCTCAAATGTGTGGGTTTAAGATGATGAATAAAGATTTGAAAAGTCTCCATAAGCATCCCACGAGCAATGCAATCAGTAGTTTTAAACACTATCACAACACAATGATAAAAGTGGAAACATGAGAATGGTCCAAGACTAGGGGCAAATGTGACTTCCCTCTTTTGACACAATCATTATGCTTTTTCCAAATGACCCGCAAGTGCAGAAAATCATGCTTTAAAAAGACTACTAGGGCAGCACAATCCCGTCAGCTCCGTTTTTGAGTCCGAGGACTCCCCGTTTTTTTTTTTTTGTAAAATCAATATTTTTAGTCCTAGGACTACCCATTTTTGTAAAACCAATTCTTTGAGTCTGAGGGCTTCCCATCTTTGTAAAACTAATTCTTTGAGTCTCTGTGACTCCATTTGTATAAAAATAAAGTTTTTTGGGTCTGTATGACTCTATTTGTGTAAAAAGTGAATTTATTGAGTCCGTGTGACTTTGTTCGAATAAAGAAATGAAATTTTGAGTCCGCATGACCCCGTCTTTGTGAAATACAAAATTTTGAGTCCGCATGACTCTGTATATGAATTTTTGAGTCCACGTGACTCCGTTTGTGTAAAAAGTGAATTTGTTGAGTCTGTGTGACTTTGTTCGAATAAAGAAATGAAATTTCGAGTTCGTGTGTCCCCGTCTTTGTGAAATATGAAATTTTGAGTCCGCATGACTCCGTATATGAATTTTTGAGTCCGTGTGACTCCGTTTGTGTAAAATATGAATTCTTGAGTCCACTTGGCTCCGTTAGTATGAAATATAAGCTTTTGAGTTTGAATGACTCCAATTATATGAAAGAATGTTTTTAGTCTGCATGACTCCATTTATGTAAAATATGAACTCTTCAGTCTGCATGACTTCGTTTGCGTAAAACGTGAGTTTGTTGAGTCAGTGTGATTCTGTTTGTGGAAAATGTGAATTTGTTGGGTCCGTGGGACTCCATTTATGTAAAATAGTGAGTTTTTGAGTCTGCGTGATTCTGTCATTGTAAAACATGAATTTTTTTTAAGTCCGTGTGACTTCGTGTTTTTAGGATGTGAATTTTCGAGTCCGTATGAATCCGTATTTGAGAAATGTGAAAATTTTCAAGATCATATGACTCTCCTTTTGTAAAATGTGAATCAGTGCGACTCCCCTTTGGAAATAGGAATTGTTTCAAGTCAAATTGACTCCCGACTTCGAAATGGGAATTAAGTTGAGTTGAATCGACTCCAGACTCCGGATTTGAGAATTTGAATTTGCTTGAGTCTAATTGACTCCTGATTCATGAGTTTGAACTAAATTGAGTTTGATTGACTCCCAATTTTGTGAAATAGAAATTCTTTGAGTCTGATTGACTCCCAATTTTGTGAAGCAGAAATTCTTTGAGTCTGATTGACTCCCAATTTTGTGAAGCAGAAATTCTTTGAGCTTTATCAACTCCTAATTTTGTGAAACTGAAATTCTTTGAGTTTTGTGAAATAGAAATTAATTGAGTTTGATCGACTCCCAATTTTGTGAAACAAAATTTTTTTGAGTCTGATTGACTTTTGAATTGGTGAAATTGAATTTATTTAAGTCTGATTGAATCCCAATTTGAGAATATGGAACTGAATTGAGTCTGATTGACTCCAGATTTTGAAAAGTTGAATTGAATTGAGTCTAATTGACTCCCAATTTTGAAAATTGAATTGAATTGAATTGAATCTGACTAACTTCTGATTTTAGAATTTGAATAAAACTGAGTCTGACTGACTCCGATGAACTGAATTGAACTGATTTGAGTCTGATTTGACTCTCGATTTTGGGAATTAAAATAATTGAGTCTGATTTAACTCCTGATTTTGAAAATTAGAATTTTTGTCGAGGCAAATTGACTCCGATTTTGAGATTTGAGATTCTTATCGAGTCAAAATTGATTCCGATTAAGAAAATTTAAAATATTATAAATTAACCCTCGATTTTGAAATAAGAAATTCTTTGAGTCCGTGTGACTCCATTTGTATAAAAAGTGAATTTGTTGAGTCCGTATGACTCCATTCGTATAAATATATATATATATATATATATTGAGTCTGTATGACTCCATTTGTATGAAATGTGAATTTGATTGAGTCTGTGTGATTCCATTTGTATAAAAAATGAATTTTTGTTGAGTCTGTGTGACTCCGTTTATGTAAAATGAGAAAAAGTGAATTTCGTTGAGTTCGAGTGACTCCGTTGTTGTAGAAATGCAGGTCCATGGATCCGAATGACTCTTTTGTTTTGAAATATGAATTTTTGAGTCCTTGGGTAAAAAAAAAATAAATAAAAAAATTGAAATTTTGAGTCCGTATGACTCCCTTTATCTTGTAAAATATTAAATTTTGACTCCCTCTGTCAGAAAATTGAAGTTTTGAGTCCATGTGACTCCCTTTGAATTTTTTTGAGTCAGCATGACTCCGTTTGTCGAAAAATTGAATTCTTGAGTCCGCATGACTCCCTGTGTACGAAAATTGAATTTTTGGGTCCACGTGACTCCCTTTGAATTTTTGAGTCTGCGCTACTCCTTTTGTCAGAAAATTGATTTTTTTGAATTGTTGAGCCCAAGTGTCTCCGTGGATGTAAAATATGAGATTTGGGGTCGAGTGAATAATAATAATGAAATTTTGGGGGATGGTCTCGGCACAAAATCAATGAAATCGGGATAACAAAGCAAAAGTGTAAATCCTACATGTGGTCCTAATGTCCTAAACATGATCATAACAATGTCTTAAGGGAATCAAAAATCCGCAAAGCGCACAAGATTAAAATCATGTTCACATATGCATTAAGCATCATACATTGCATTGATCATCTAGAGAAGTAGAAATGCGAAGTGAAGTCTAGAGTTTTACCCCTTTGATAAAGGCACGTGCTGAGTGGCACAATTCAGGGTCGGCAAGGAGGAGCGAAGGATCGTGACTTGGAGAGGGATTATATCTCTTCCTTGGAGGTCCCGGGGAGCCTGGACCGCTAGCCGTAGGAACAAATCTGCAAGAAAGAGTGAGAAGAATCAAGTTTTTAAAAGGGCTTAAGAGGAAAACACAGCAACACATGAAATGTTGTGGTGTTCAATCATGAATTTAACCAAAAGATAGAATCTTGATGATAGAAAGGAGTCAAATTGACTCCTATTTTTGTTAAATTGAAATCTTGATTCGAATTGACTCCAGGTTTTAGAAATTTTGAATTGAGTCAAATTAACTCCGATTTTTGTGAATTGAATTGATTTGAGTCAGATTGACTCCCAAATTTAGAAATTAAAAATTAAATGGAGTCCGACTAACTCCTATTTTAGAAATCGACCCAAATTAAATTGATTTGAGTATGATTGACTCCTGAGTTTTGAAAATTGAAATGATTTTGAGTCCGTGGGCTCCAAAATTTTGAAAATTGAAATGATTTTGAGTCCGTGTGCTCCAAGATTTTGAAAAAATGAAATGATTTTGAGTCCGTGGGCTCCAAAATTTTGAAAATTGAAATGATTTTGAGTCCGTGGGCTCCAAATTTTTTAAAATTGAAATGATTTTGAGTCTGTGGGCTCCAAAATTTGAAAATTGGAATAAATTTGAGTCCGTGGGGCTCCAAATTTTGCAAATTTGAATAAAATTGAGTCCTTGAGGCTCCAAATTTTGAAAATTGGAATAAAATTGAGTCCGTGAGGCTCCAAATTTTGAAGGTATAGAATAAATTTGAGTCCGTGAGGCTCCAATTTTTGAAGGTGTGGAATAAATTTGAGTCTGTGGACTCCAAATTTTGAAGATTGAAATAAATTTGAGTCCGTGGGGCTCCAAATTTTTTAAAAGTTTGAAGTGAACTTCAGTCAGTCGACTCAATTTTTTTTTTGAATTAAATTAAATTTCAGTCTGTGGGCTTCAAAATTTTGAAAAAATTGAATCGAAAATGAGTTTGCTGACTCCTGATTTACCTGAATATGATTACCCCGCCTTTGAGAGTGTAACGGATTTGCATTCTCGAATCTCACAACAGATTTGCGTTAACCCTCATTCTGGGAATATAACAGATTTATATTCTCGATCCTCGTAACAGATTTACGTTGATCCTTTGTTTGAGAGTGTAACGGATTTGCATTCTCGATTCTCGCAACAGATTTGCGTTAACCCTCGTTCTGGGAATATAACAGATTTATATTCTCAATCCTCGTAACAGATTTATGTTGATCCTTTTTTTGAGAGTGTAACGGATTTGCATTCTCGGTTCTCGCAACAGATTTGCGTTAACCCTCATTTTGGGAATATAACAGATTTATATTCTCGATCCTCGTAACAGATTTACGTTGATCCTTTATTTGAGAGTGTAATGGATTTGCATTCTCGGTTCTCGCAACAGATTTGCATTAACCCTCATTATGGGAATATAACAGATTTATATTCTCGATCCTTGTATTAGATTTACGTTGATCCTTTGTTTGAGAGTGTAACGGATTTGCATTCTCGGTTCTCGCAATAGATTTGCGTTAACCCTCGTTCTGGGAATATAACAGATTTATATTCTCGATCCTCGTAACAGATTTACGTTGATCCTTTGTTTGAGAGTGTAACGGATTTGCATTCTCGATTCTCGCAACAGATTTGCGTTAACCCTCATTCTGGGAATATAACAGATTTATATTCTCGATCCTCGTAAAAGATTTACGTTGATCCTTTGTTTGATAGTGTAACGGATTTGCATTCTCGGTTCTCGCAACAGATTTGCGTTAACCCCCGGATTTTCAAAACTAGGAATACATTCTCTCAACCCGTGCGACGAATCTTTGCATCGGTCAACATTTGGTAATCTTCTCTGGCTAACGCATCATGAAATGTGCGTCACATATAGTGAATACATGATATAAGCATGACGATTGCTTGGTCGAGTTTATTTGAAGAATACCACTGCATGAGCACGTGCATCACGACAGGATAGATGCATCCATCTGTGTGACTACTTGCGCTTGTGTGTGTTTGATCTTTGCCCGAACTACGCTTTGGTCTGATTCCTGATGGGATACATAGGCAACTCATAATGGAGCACGACCAATTAGAATTTTGCGGCGCGCTTGCATTCTCTTTGCAACGTATTTTGTTTTTTTTCCTAAATCCGACAATTTGGTCAAAGGCTTGTTTTCACACAGTCTTCGACGTTCACTTGTGGTTCGCGTTGCTCCACGAGCTCCGTCGAAGAATGGAAAACTGTAGACACCTCAATTTTAACCAAACGTCGAATTTAGGAGAGTGTTACCTCCAAGTCCGATGATGACAATGTCCGGCTAATCTAGGAATTCCAAAGATGATTCATGCTCTTCGAAAGACTCTCCAACCTAAACAAAAAAAGTAAAAAAGAAAGAAAAAAAGGAAAAAGAGGCAAAACGGCACTCAAGCTAATTTGTGGCAGTCACGGGTTGCCGCAAACTTCTGAATCGGTAATCAGTGAGAACCGTAACGGCAGCCACCAACTGCCGTTTAGTTATATCAAGTGCCGCTAAAAAATGATTTTCAGAAAAGACGACAGTTCCTGGAGTTGTCTGCGGCATTCATTGAGTGTTGCTGCGGTATTCAGTGAATGCCGCGCCGGCAATCACTGAGTGCCGTTCCAGCATTCAGTGAATGCCGCTTCCATCTCCATTGAGTGCCGCGTTTTGTAACAGCTAACTGTAGTACAGCGCGTTTTGTACCACCAAAGGACAGTCCGAATTAGGGTTTTCTGCTCTAAACTAACTGAAATACCCCTTCAAATTTGTCTATAAATAGAGGATGAATATCCTCTTGCAAAGGGGTTGTTTGGTTGGTTGGTTGGTTTGTTTTAAGGTTGGATTTTCTTTGAATCTTGAGGTTATGTAGTGTTCTCTTTGTCTTAACTTTCACAATTAGGGGTGAGTTTAGAGGAGTTTAAAGAAGGAGTTGTGTGAGTTAAAGGTTCAAGAGCTTGATTAGTCTTTGGAAGTTACTCACCACCACAAGTTGAGGATACATTTGGAGGTAGACTCTAAACTAGTTGGGTCTAATTATAGTTTAATCATAATATACTTGAAGTCTTGGAATCTTCTTTTTCATTTTTTTTCTTTTCTATTAGTCTTTGAGATTTGTAAGACCCTCAATGTCTTACATGAATCCTTAGACTTGAAACCCTTTAATTCTCTTGTAAGCTCATGATTTATGAGGAAGTTGAAGTTGATATTAGTACACTTGATTAATAAATCTAAACCTATCTCCATGGTTTAGGTTTGTTATGTTTAGGTCTCATGAAATTCTTCCGTATTTCTTTGAGACCTTCAAGATATGAATGTAGTTAGTCTCCCATGACCATAAAATGGTAGGGGGAGGTGGTGTGGTTCAAGCCAAGTTCTATGGCTCAAATTAGTTAACAAAGTTGTGTTTGAATAAATGATGCAGTGAGTTCACAATATGTTTTTGATCATAGATTTTTAGTTGAACATCGAACCGTTGGAACTGAATGAACCAACAGGAAAGTGTCTACTACTCAAAGTTCTACCACTGTATTTTTGTTTTAAGGTAGTTTCATGTTTGGAGTGGTTTGGTCAAGGGTTTTGTGGAACAACTATAATCTGTCCAGAGTTTCAGAACAGTGACACTCTTTTGAAATAAGCAAATCAGAACCTTAATCAAGCACTCTCGACCCAAAATATATTTTTCTGAGTAGTTTAATGTGTTAGGAAGCTACCCTAAAAAGACCAAAGCATTTCTTATTTTTTTTTACTATTTTTAGAAAATCATACAAAAACTCTGGACAGAGAGTTGTAAGTCTCTGAGTGACGTCTAGTGTTTGTCCAATTCCCGGAGATCCAACCGTTCAAACCTAGATTTTCTTTTTGTGTTAGAAACTAGACACACAGAGGCATCTTGTGTCCAAATGTCATCAAGATCAAACCACGGGGAAGTATGTTTTTTATTTCTTCAAAGTTATGATCTGCTCTCAGCAATTTTCAGAATTCTGTCACAACTTTGATATATCTTGCAAACAATAGTCTAAATGATCCCTCCATGACCTAGGACTTAAACCATGTGTTAATAATGATTAGTTAAGCTTAAATACAGAGGCTAAATGATCCAAACCAAGGAATAATACAATAGCTTATTCTTGTTTATGTAATCATGCACATTCATCCATATAGATCGGTATTAGAATTCATAATTGCGTCATTTTCTCTACTGGATAGAATTAAGCTAGACATTTAGGAATAATTATCCGATATTATACATTCTTCTTAAAGTATGTGGACAAACCCTTATTTTGCAGCGCACTTGAGGTACAATTTCTCAACCCTTTCTCTAGTTTACTTAATTCCTTGATTTTTTTTTATTGATTTTATGACCTCATGCACGACACATTAAAATTTGGATCTGCGGCATGGATCTCGGGTAAGTTCTATAGTTCTTTATTTGCATATCATATTGCTTGCTACTTGAATTATGTGGTTTTTTGAATAATATTTTATCACTTGCAATCTTACACCCTTTAGACATGCTTTTGTAATGTATATTTATACATATGTATTAGTTGAGGACATGAATAGATTAGTAATTCGATTAAAAGGATGTTGAGTAGAGGCATATCGCGAGATAGGATTAGAAGGGATGTTTTAGTTCGATGGGCTCCTTCTCTTCTCATTCCATAATCCCCGGACCTAGTTTAATCTTTGGTTTCTTAAAAGATCAGTTTGCTTTAAAATGGTTTCTTAATTGTCCTTTTAAAAATTAAATGGTGACTCATTGTTTTATGTTTTGAAATTTGAAAAATCGTTTTAAAAAGAAAAGTTGTGGGTAAAGGAGAAAATTGCGATATCCACAAAACCAAATAGATTCGGTTCGACTTGTATTTATAGTGTAAAACCGACCGTGAACACCCTAGGTAATTCCCTATTTACTTACCACAATCGCATGATCACTATTTTCATACACCGCACTTATAGGGATAAGTTTGATATACACGTTTGGGTCTTCCGTACAAAGCCCCTGGCATGCTTGATTAATAGCACCATGTTGATAATACTATCAATATTTTCTGCCAAACATTATCACCTTCCTCTCTCCAGTGGGGAGGGGAAGGATCAACTCCCCGGGGAGTTCTTGCCACCCTTGTTTGTTTTTCAGTAGGAATTAGTGGCCCTTGCTGGACTTTATTGTGGGTCATTGTGCGACTTTGAAATTGTGTTGGTGTGTGTGTATGTGTGTGTCCAGCTATAATCCATGTAAGAGATAAAAATATATATCTATGGAGTCATGTCTCTCTATATGACTATATTATGGAATGAAGGAATCTTGATAACCCAAAATTGTATGATACGAATCAAGTAAAGAAAGTTTAGAGTCCTACATTAATACAATTTGATATTAGGAAGTTGGTTGTTTAAAAACAAACGTGAGTCAAGCAAAGGCTTACCCAAAAAAAAAAATGTATTTACAAGTTGTACTAACGTATTAAAACTTCAAGAAAACATCATTTAAGTAAAAGTGCACCGATTGATAAAAGTGTAAAACACATATGGACATCAGTGCACTTATTTATACTAGTCTTAAATCACGTGCTTTGCACGTGATTGGTGCACAAGAGGGTAGATATTAACAAATTGAAGGGTCAAATTAGCTACATATTAACTCGTACAAATAATTTCTTAACATCTTTTTAAAAAGTATTAAAATCTAAAAGAATAAATAGATGTCTAATTAAAATTCTTTAGATTTGAAGTATCTTTGTGTTAAAGTGAAGCACTTAGACACTTCCTAATTGTTTGCTTTATTTAATGTCTTAATTTTAAAAAAAATCACAATTTTGACTATGCTATGTTCTTGTTAATTTCGTGAACATATGGGTGAGTGTAGGAATATAAATTTTGAAACCAATTCTAAACATTTTTGGAATTGTAAAATTAGTTCTAAAGTGCAAAATTCAAAAATCTGAAAATTTTTAAATGAATAAGTTGGATTAGAATCAAAATGTTGCTGGAAATTTTAAAAATTTTAATTTTAAAATATTCCGAACAACTTCTGATCTGAAAATTCTGACATGACAAAAATACATCCCTCTATACTTTATTTGCAAAAAGTATGATATGAAAGGCTTATGTTGTTTTCAACTAAAATTCCATAATTTTTTTTTTAAAAAAAGGAATAAAATTCCAAAGTTTCGAAATCAGAATGAGTTTCTCTATTTAATGCATCAATTCTGATCTGATCAGCCTTATGAGTTTATATTCTTTTATAGATTCTGTATAAAAATTCCAAAGAAATTTCTCATTTCCAAACCTTTTCAAAAAAATCCAAAATTTTGGAATCGGAATGGAATTTTTATATTCCAAAGTTCCGGAATCAGAATGAGTTTCTCTATGTAATGCATCAATTCTAATCTCCCTATGAGTTCATATTCTTTTATAGATTATGTTGAAGGAAAACTAATGTTTTTTCCCCCACTTCTTAGGTTATGGAAGAAGAATAATTATATGATTAATACTCTTTGATGATCATAATTGTGAGAATTTAAAGAGTTGTTTTGTTAATAAATTGTTTTATAAATGAGAGAAATTTATTTTACAATTTTTCTACTTTCAATTAAAAAAAAAACCTAAATCTAATCTTATTCACTTCCATTGTTTGATGTGCCAAAAATGAAAAAGTAAGTTAACATGAAATATTTAATTCATAAAACATAAAGGGGGATATGATTATTTGATGTATCGTGAACAATTATTCAATTATATCATTCTTTTAACAAAGTATGTACCTTAATCAAAATAGTTTTAAAAGAGGTGCAAAACCATAGACAAACAATAAACTAACATAGATAAATACAAATCACATATGCTAGTTAATGTATAATTCCAAATTTGGGGCATTGTTTTAACTTGCTAAACAACTTCAGTGAATAAAGAATTCTATCACTAAGAGAGATACATAGATAAGACAATGTACATGCGCGCATGCTCACGTGTGTGTATACATATAATTTATAGAAAATCAAACTTAACAATAAATAAGAGATTAATTTGAAATCATAGATTCTCTATAGTACGTATGTTTAGTTCCAAATTCGTGCAGTATAACTTATTAATAGTTTGATACTATATCTTAGAATGACATTGAACTTAACAACAAAGAAGATGGAGATCTTTAACATCAATAAATATAACAAAAGCAACAAAAATAGAGAAAAGCGTACTCAAACTTTAGTACCGCAAAGGAGAATGTAGGTGGTTGTGGATATCTTTGAGAAAAGTATAGAGAGAATGTATAGGAAGAAAATTTTGGTGTAATTTAAACAAATTTTGGTACCGCAAAGGATAGAATGTAGGTCATTGGGAATGTCTTTGAGAAAAAGAATAGAGAGAATATATAGGAAGTGAATTTTGGTGTGGTCACTGTTTATAATTTGGGATGAGGATTCGATCGAGATTTGTATTTGGGAAGCATAGCATTACTCTAATTTTAATGCTACCTTTCCTTTCCTAACAATATGACCATGTTATTAAAGTCATAATCTTTTTATAAACTACACCGAAAGGAAAATAAAATCATTCTAGAGGAACACCAAACATTTTTCAATAATTAGTTAATTTAACAGTGTATATAACAGTTTTTAAAAAGCAACAACACTTTCATAAAATGAGACTATAAGTACTAATCTTATTTTTATTTTTTCGACTATATTATTTTCTTCATAAAATATTTATTCATATTCGTCTAATTAATCCCAATTAAAAAAAAAAAAAACCTAAAGTCCAGTTTTCTTCAAGAATAGCATAAAATTGTCACAAAATAATTTAGGCAGCAGTACTATATTTTATAAAAGAGTAGTGCTACACACCGGCCATTGATTGACGCGGGCCCCACCACCGAACACATATCAGCCATTGATTTTCAATGGCCGAGATGCGTTCCATGGTGGGGCCTGCGCCAATCAATTGCCGGATGACACTTTGTGTAAAAAAAAAAAGTGTGTGCCAAACATTTTCCTTTATAAAATAAAAGTGTAAATAATTATCAAACATCTATTAATATAAATTAACACGATAAATTTGTTGAAATTGAAAAATGTTAGCCAATACCTGTTGAAGGTTCTTCCCATTTTTTTTTTTTTATTTTAAATTATCCAAAAAAAATTGTATAGTTATTAGTTATAACTGACCAGGAAAGAAAAGGATTGGGGGGGGGTGGGTTGAAGGGGGATGTAAATCAATAGCCATTGGTGGGAGAAATAAATCATGTAGATTAACATATTTTAGAACACTAAGGGGTTTGGTACTAGTATAAAAATGCAAATCAATAGTAGTCAAAACATTTAATTCTTAAGATTATTTTTTTTTATCTAAAAAATAATTCGTCTAGTAGTCTGCTCAATAATTGCAGGATATTATGGAGTTAAGGCGATGTAATAGAGACTAGAGCCCAATATAATTAGTTCATGAGGGATGTATATATAAAAACAAGGCGCATACAATTAATTTAAAGAGAAACATGTCCAGAAAATTAAACTTAACAATAAAGAAGAGAAACATTCATAGAAAATTGAACTTAACAACAAAGAAGATGAAGAATATCTCGAACATTTATAATGCTGATAGTAGAATAATAAAGAAGATGAAGATCTCTCAGATTAATAATGGTACCAAAACCAACAATAGTAGATAGAAGCATACCTCAAAACCGTAAAGGAAAATGTTAGTTGTGTAAGAATTTTTTTTTGAAAAAAATTGTATAGAGAAAAATAAATACAGTAAAGAGTAATTTTTCACAAGGAGATGCTCACAAAAGGATGTGGCATCTCATGTTTAAGTGTGGTGGATCCTAATGCCACATGGGATGTCACATTCTTTTATGAGCATCTCTTTGTGATCCTTTTGTGTCCCTAACATTACTCTATAGTAAAATACATTTACTTACCTAGAGTCCTCTATATAATAGTTTTAAGTAAAAGTAGAGTACTATAATTGTTAGTATTGAGATTTAGAAGTTATATCCCAAAAAAGAAAAAAAGTAATGAGATTGAGAAGTAATAAATCGTTATCCAAGTAGTCTACCAAAAAAAAAAAGAAAAAGAAATAATAGGAAAGAAAACCAATGAGGAAAGTTAGTTCAAATTTATCATAGAGAATGACAACCCTTTATTTTAGTCCTACATGTGATTGTAAATTTAAGACAACCGAATCTAAGCCAAGCCAAAAAAAAAAGAATAGACCACAAAAAAGAAAAAGTAGGACAACTTACGTGTGTTGTTATTTTGGTGGTTATTATTTATTTTTAAAAAAATTGTTATTAGGTTGTAGGACTTTGAGGACGGACAAAAAAAAAAGTGGTACACCAAACTTGACTCTAAGGAAAGTCAATAAGTAAAAGTGCACCGATTGATAAAAGTGTAAAACACTTATGGGCATCCGTGCACTTATATATATATATATTATAGATAGATTATAGATTATAGATAGATAGATATAGATTATAGATTATAGATCTATATATTTATAATTGTGTGGAATTTTTGTAAATTTAGACTTTTGATAGCTGAGAAAATGAATTGGACTTGTGCATATAGTTTGATTAATTTAATTATGTTATTGTTCTTCTGCCCCTGAAATCAACTACTACTGGAGATACAGAATTGTCAATAGACTATATTATTGAGATCAAGATCCAAGGGATGCTTCAAGTGCTTGAAAATATGGACATCCAAACACCTTTTGTCCTTTAATTAAGAGGACTTTTTTCTTGTTTGTTGCATGTGCTAATATTAAAATTAAAAAAAAAAAAAAAACAAGTGATTAGAGATGAAAATTAACATAGTATATATGGTGAGAATTATTTGGTACCATATACTGGAGTTTCAAATACTCCACCACCTCAAAAACGTTCGATAAACAACCAACCATGCACATTCATCATTAGAAATATTATTGAGAGCGAATGTTTGGAGTGTAGAAAGCTAGATGAAAGATCTTAGTGAATATGCATTCGTATGACTTTAAAATCCAAAAGACAATTGTCCCTGCTTCAATGACAATACACAATTTTATTATGAGAAAGTGATATACATTTTGAGCCTTATAATCATGACCCTGGTTGCATACTGTTTGGTTGGAAAATTATAAGTGTGTGTGAGCGTGCCAGGCAAGCAAATTGCCAATGTGTATGATCCAAACTGCGCCTCACCAGGGAGATTGTGGTGACGTTCGATGCCTTGAACAGGACTTTAATTGTGTAAAGATGTTCTTAATTGAAGCACTTCGAACTAAATTAAAATAACTACTCCTAAGTAAATTAATGAAGGAAATAATATAATAAGAAACTACTTTTGATTAAGTTAGAAGATGACTTCGAAGGTGTTCTACTCCTAAATTTAACTATCTAAATAACAATACAGTAAATGTATTGAGAGATATATGGTGATGTTGATCGAAGGATCCTCTCTTGAACACAAAATCCTTCTATTTATAGACGTCGAAGGTCCCCCAGCAGTCTTATTTGAATGTTCCCTCTTCTTTTCAAACTGATAACTGCTCCTATACGTGGCGTTTCCTTGAAGTGACACCTGCTTTTTAGTTATTCCACCATGATCAACACGTGTCCCTTAGCAGTTAACTATTTTGAACAGAATGAATCAGCAAAATTGTTCATATCTATTCTTGCGCCATATCCATTTCAACCAACTGCCCTGCCACATCGAATCTCATGTGTCACTTCCACATTGGTTGGATATTTTTATCACAAACATTACCCCCCGCGCCATTTTCCTTTTGATTCAAAAAAGATAATGGTGATCGTGGTTAGATCATGTTAGATAGTTGGAACTTTCATGCACCCCTTTCGTTGAAGTTAAATTGAAGATCAAGTTTTCATTTGTCTTCACACATGCTGCTGCATTTGCTTAATCCTTGAATTCCCAACTTTGTCACTTCGAATCCCCTTTGTTAATCATGTCTTCTTCTCAATCTTCATTCGATACCAATGATTACTTCCCTTTAGACCTTCCCGATGAAGTGATGCTATCAACCAGACGCCCTGAAATTTCTTCTCGAACCAATTGGGATCTTCCTGAAATTCCTCCTGAACCCTTCACCTACTCGAAATGGGGAAAGTGGTATGAAATGTTGAACAAACCAAGTACTTCCTCCACAGGGCCAAATTCTTCTTTGAACTCTTCCAAATCAATTTATAATAACCAAACATTCCCTCCTGCTTGGGAACAACCTATTTCCCATGGTGAAGGAGTAGGATATTATAAAGGTATGAAGCTCGAAACCCCAGTTACAATTCCTTCAGTTATTCATCCAAACTTTGACTATCCTGAAACTGAAGGGATTATTCGAAGCAGAACAATAAAACCCTACTATCCATTTTCGAATCATCTCTCACGAGAGCAAAATCTGCTGAATGCATGGTTGATATCTTCAACCAGTCCTCCTGGTGAGAGACTTCAAAGTGGTAATGTCTTGATTCCTCAAGGCAGACCCCCTATTCACACATATGTGAGAGCATCTCATGAAATTTTTTCTAATGAGCATTATTCTTCAGCCTTCCTTTCAAAATGCAAGTTTTTCGAAAAAGATTATGAAGAAAGGGTACTTCTCTTCGACCATTCTGTTCTAGGCTTTCCTGACATCAAAGTTCAAGTGGTGGATCCCACTGAAGATATTGGTGATCCTTTTTTGAAATTAGACCAATTATGCAGGCATGGTCCCATTTTCGAGCATATTCCACCTATTCTATCACCTTCTCCATGCTTGATCATTCAAGCCCAAAGGCTTCTAGTTGCCTTTTCACATCTCCCCTTTTCCATTTTACAAAATCCAAAAGCTCGAATTAATTTCGAATGGAGTTGCCATATCTTATGCCATGAATGGAATATTTCAACTCTTGTTCGAACCCAAATGGATTTTACCCTTCGAACACTGGCTTCTCATATAAGGTGGCATTATCATCACGAAGAAAGTATCCATCATTTGAATTATCTAACAGATCTTTATGAGAATCTTAAGGAAGAACCTAATGCACTCCTTGATGAAGTTTCAGAGTTTAAGGAGAAATACATCTATGGTTGTGGAAGTTCTGATGAAGAAAGCAATGTTTCTCACTACTCGAAACCTGATCTCGAAGGTCGAATTGCATATCTAAAAGAAGAAGCCAAAGCTACTGGCATATCTCTTCGAGGCAAGACTCCATTAGCCAAGGAACTTCGAGGTCTTCGCAAAGCTTTGTTCAGGATCACCTCGCGACTAAATCAGTATGAAGAACAACTCAGGGATGCTTATCTCACCCTTCGAAGCGAAGATGAATTGGCTTTACAAGCCAGAAACCTATGCCTCGAAATAGAACTGGAAGCAGAATACTTTGCTTATTACTGGGCCATGTTTCATAATTTAGTTACTTATGGGTTTCCCCATTTTTACCAATTATGTTTATGAATTGTAACTACATTTCCCTTTCAATGAAATGAATTATGAAAAATTCATGTTTTTATTAGTTCATTTTGAACCAGTATGTCTTTTCCTTTGGTGCAACGGTCCAAAAGGAGTAACCGAACCTAACGGCTATTTTTCAATAAATGCATCTTTTCCCAAACGTCACCAAAGGCTATAAATAGGTAAGCCAAAAGGGAACAAAAGACCTTCAAACTTCTACAAACCTACTTTGCTTTCTTCTTTGCAATCCAATCACTTCATTTCTAAAGATGACTACAACTGGTGACAACACTCAACTTCAGAAAATCTGTGATGACTTTGAACAGATCCTCAAAGACGAACAAGAACGTTACTTGCAAGGGCAAGAAACTTCTCTGATTCATGAAGTTCTCGTTCCCATTACTTTTCCCAACCATGAATCCTCAATTGCCGTAGGTCCTTGCCTGAGCACACCAAGTCTGAGACTCCACGTTTATTAACCCAGATTAGGAGAACAACGCTTGACCTACCAACAGGATCTTCCAAACCCCAAGTATGACTGGAAGTTTCGACATTGGCCTAAACCTTCAAAGGATTGGCCTGAATGGGTAGATAGAATCTTAGAGAACAAAAGAGAGATTCTAACCACAACAGGAATTTACCAAGCTGTTCATCTTTCAAAATTTCCCATCGAATCCAGTCCTAACTTATTAGCTGCAGCCCTCTATTTTTGGAACCCTATTTTTAACCATTTTCAATTTCGATTTGGTCCAATAGGTACCACTGTTCTAGACATTTGTCATTTATTAGGGTTTTTACCTCATGGGGAAGATGTTCACCCCTATATGGCTGAATCTGATAGTCCTCCAATCAATACTGATTCTAAATCATTAGGGTATACCAATTTCTTGACTACCCATAAAAAGTCATCAGGAGCAGTGACAGACAAGGAATATTACTGCTTCCTTTTATATTGGCTTTCGAAGCATTTATTTTGCACTTCTACTCAGAGAGTTGTCCTCGAATTTTCCAACTTTGCTAGAGCTCTGGCTGCTGGTCGAAGGTTAGCTCTAGCACCTTTTGTTCTAGGATCTCTCTACAGGTCCTTTTCTAATTTGTGCTTCGACCCCTTTATTCTTACCCAAGGTGGTCCTTTCTGGATATTACAATCATGGCTATATGCTTATTTTCCAGAAATTCACAACTTAGAATCCTTATCCTACACTGTGGTTCATGGAATCTTCTTTGCCTTGTTACCAAATGTTGAGAAGACCTTCAAAGAATCCATCTCCTTCTTTTTCAATCTCCCTGCCATTAGGCCAAACAAACTGTTCCAACCATTTGCTGTCCTCTACAGTCCTGAAGACAAATCTCCCCTTTCTCCTCATTGGCTTTGTCAAATTTTGGACAGAGCAGCAAGTGCTCTCGAATTAAAAGCTGCATGGGGTAGTTTCTTGATTAGTAGGGATTTATTCTTTGGGAACACCCTTAGTCTCAAGTCTCAAGGTGAACTATACCTTCCCAATCAGTTTTCGAGGCAATTTGGGCTTACTCAATCAATTCCTTTCCCAATCAGGAGTCAAGCCAATATACTTATGGCTTATAAAACTCACTCGAAAGTGCCAGAATCAGTGGTAACTGCTGCATTAGCAGTTTATCAAAACAGAGTCAGCAAGTTGGAGTTTACTTCTCTACCAGTTTACACCACCTGCACCCCTGCCTTCTCAAGTTGGTGGGAAAATTTGATGTCAGTAGAGATGGACAAATGCCAACTCTTGAGATACATCGATTCGAAGCAACCAGGTAATAAAATTTTCCATTTAACCCTTCTTCCCTTAAATGATGAGAAGAAACCTGATTTATATTTGTTTGAATTTTACAACACAGGAGTAGTAATTGGAAAAAGCTCTTCACCAACAACCAGAGCTTCGAAGGTCAAGCCAAACGTTCCGATCCCTTTAAAGACCTCAAAAATTTCAGCTCCTGCTCCTCCATCCTCAAAACCAAAAAGAAAACTAGTCCTTCCAGCAGAGAGTTCACCTCCTCCATCAAAAAATGTTGAGTCTGAAGGAGAAGAAGAAAGTAGCCCTGTTCCTGCTTTGTCTCGAAGGAAAAAAACCAAAACAATATTTGAACCATCTGCTGACTTAAAAATCACCAAGGAAACTCCCATTCTAGTAGTTCCTATTTCGAAGGTGGCACCTGCACCTGAATTGTCGCAAACCACTTTAGAACCATTATCTGAACATTCTGACCTTCCAGAGATTCAGACATCTTCTCCATCCAGTGCTCACCTCCCAATAATTGCATACCAACCAATAGTAAGTTATTCAAACTTTTCTGGTATACATCACTTATATACACAGACACATTCTAATGAAGATGTTCTGCCTTTGTTGTCCAGATTATTCCTGAGACTGTGGCTGGTTCTTCAAAACCAAGTACAAGTTCTGATCCTAAGACTGCTCCAACATCAGCTTCGTTCGAACCTCAAGCTCCCCCAAGTGTCTCAAGCTCTGGGGAATTTCACCTATCTCTTCCTCCCAACTTAAATCCTGAAGAAGTTAAAGAATTTAAAGAAGGTCTGAAATCTGTTTTGAAGATGGGAGATACTACTGTGACCAATGTCCAAGAATTCTTCCAACAAATGACAGGTCAAAGCAAGCCAAAGATACCTTCTATAGATCCAGTAGTTGCACTTGCTACATTGAGATTATTTAGTAAGGTTTCGTTTGAAATATTCGAGGACAAAGAAGTGCAAAGAGCTATGAAAATTTTGTGTCAGTTCATGTTGGACAGTTCTGCCATAACTGTTTCTGACAAGGAAACCATCTCTGTATTGATGTCTACCTTTGATTTCAACTATTTTTTACTTGAAAAGGTCATCGAAGAGAGGAAACAACTAGAAGTTGATATGGAATACACAGCAGAGAAGACTCTCGAGATGGACCAATTATTGACAGAATTTGATAAAAACACCACCTCAATTGAAAAACTTTCAAGCAAGGTTGAAAAGCTTAGAAAGAAACTCGAGGTTGCAAAAATTGAACTGACCAAGTTGAAAACGAAGCAAGGGGATACTGAGGCAAAGCTGCTAGCTCTGAAGACTGCAATTGAATCAAGGCCTTTGAAGAACCAAGAATCGATTTCGAGGCAGAAATTCATTCTGAGCCAGTCAAAATTATACTCTAGGTCTTGGGACAATTTTAGATTGAAGGCCCAATTCATAAATAAATTGTTGTGAAAGATAAAATCAATAGGACTTTGCAATGTACCAACATCTGGATTTTGTATCTTAACTTTAAATATAGAATACATGTTCTTATTCTGTGATGCTGCATTCTTTATTCTAAATTTCTTGCTTCCCAAATAGTGGGATAATATTGCTTCAAAAATTTACCATTGATCTTTCTGATATGGACATATCCATTCAAATTTCTTAAATGGTAAAATTCTCCTTTGAAAACCTTGTGAATTTGGAATGGACCTTCCCATTTAGGGGACCATTTTCCAAATTTTGGGTCTTTAGATCCAATAGGCAATATTATTTTCCACACTAAGTCTCCCTCATCAAAGGTTCTTGGTTGTACCTTTTTATTATATCCCTTTGATGCTATTCTCTTTGTTGGCCCAAATATGGAAACCTTAGAGGGGGGGTGAATAAGGTTTTAGCGGAATTTTAACCTTTCAAAAACTAAATAGCAAATTAAACACAATCACAAGCAATTATGTAAAGAGATAAGGGAAGAGATACTTGCAAACCAATTTT
This sequence comes from Hydrangea macrophylla, assembly GCA_033977485.1. Taxonomy (NCBI): domain Eukaryota; kingdom Viridiplantae; phylum Streptophyta; class Magnoliopsida; order Cornales; family Hydrangeaceae; genus Hydrangea; species Hydrangea macrophylla. The sequence continues at coordinate 84,235,468 of CM066983.1, forward strand.
TCAAGTGGTTCGGCAATCGCACCCCGCGGCCTACGTCCACCCCTCAAGAACACCTCTTGAGGATTCCTTTAATCCAATCTACTTCACGGGTGTAGACCAAACCGTTCCCGGAGCACTTACGGGTGTGCACCAAACCGTTACAAGAGCCTTCAATCTCTTCCAAAGAAGAACACCTCTTCTTTGCACACAAGGGTTACTAACCCTCAACCTTTACAAATTGATTTGAATACAAATTGATAAGTCTCTCTCTAGAGTGGATAATACAATTAAAGCTCACTACAATTTTGCTCTCTCAAGAAATACAAATGAAAGATTTGAGCAAATTGATAAACTCACACAACTAGGGCTCAATTGTGAATGATTTAGAATCAACAAGTTGTGTGATTGAAATAGATGTTTTCCAATTGATTGATCAACATAAAATGGTGTGGGAAAACATGTATTTATAGGCCAAGAAAGATTATAGCCGTTGGTGGCAAGTTTGGTAATTAAAAGCCCCTTTAAAAACTAGCCGTTATGCCTTTTCAGGTCGTTTCAGTCGACTGGAACATGAACCAGTCGACTGGTCCTTGAAGCAGTCGACTGAGATGTGTTTACAGAGAGTTCTGTTTGCATTCTGCTTACTTCGGTCGACTGCATCGGGCCCTCAGTCGACTGGTTTTCTGCTGGTTTTGGCAGACTGACACCTCTTCACTAAAACGGCCATAACTCCCTCTACAAAATGAATTTTTGAGATCCGTTTGATGTTTTGGAAACTAGATTCAAATACCTTTCCAACCATATAAAACTCAACATCTAATTATTCTTCAATTGGTTGGGGCATTGCTTTAAAGATGACCCATTTAAAATTTATTTCCAAAACTTTAACTTTTAGCATTTGTTTGAGCCCCTAAGAGTGTGAGATCAAGATGCCTTACAATGATGGTCCTAGACTTCAACCAAGGATGAAATATCTTCAAGTCTTCAAGCATGATCCTTGTTGAACTCCTTGTAATCTTGATCTACATCAATTAAATCTCATGCACACAAAGATGTTAAAAACATTGATACAAAATTAATACATGAGATTATATATGAGCATAAAAATGACTATGATAATAGCAAAGAATGAATCAATATGAATCACATAATTATCATAGCATATTTGACATCATCAAAACATAATTAAATATGCCTTAATATACCTTAAGGCTAACAATCTCCCCCTTTTTGATGATGGCAAACAACCAATGAAGTATATGCCAATATAAGCACATTTGGTCATTTTCATATTATCATTCATAATGGATATCATATGTTAAAGAACATGAATGATAACTACCCAAATACTTCTCCCTAATACTTCTCATATTTCTCCCCCTTTGACATTATCAAAAAGATTTGGGGATAAAATGTGAAGCTCCCCCTCACAATAGGCATATAAATCAAAAGGCCAAAATGAAACCAAAAATAAACAAATATAACCCCATGTGAGCAAATGAAAACATGAAAGTGCTCCCCCTAAGCATGTGCAATGATAAAAGATATCAAATGATATGAATGAGAGCATATTCTCCCAAAAGATACCAAAAATAAAGTTGGAGAACTCAAAATCAAAGATAAACAAAAATTATCAAAACAGTCGACTGGGTCGACTTGTCAGTCGACTGAACCAAAGAGAAATTTTGAAATAGAAATAAAAATAAAAAAGAAATAAGCCTTAGTCGACATAAACAAAGAATCAGTCGACTGTGCATTCGATCAGTCGACTCCTCAGTCAACTTAACAATGCAGAATCAAAAAGTTCAATGCCTCACACCTAAATCAGTCGACTGTGTCGGGGTACCAGTCGACTGCTTTGTTCAGCAGTCCATAAAAATGACAGTACAACAGCAAAAATTTGAATGATTCACAAAACATCATTTTGTCTAACCATTATTAAAACTTTGTCTAATCAAACAAAAGCATATCATCATTTTTCAAATAAGAAATATCAAGTATGCAAATCTAAACAAAATCAAAGTGATTTGAAACAAATAAGAGTATGATATGAAATAAAAAAAATTAAGTAGGATGATGAAAACAAATCAAAACAAAATTACCTACTAACCTACCAAATCAATACTTAACCTTTGTCCAAGCATTTCTTGGATGCTCCATTTGCCGAGGTGGTAGGAGAGGCCCTTTTCCAATGTCATGAGGCAAAGATTGACAATCTCTTCACCATTTGAGTCGTCGTCCGATGATTCGCTCTCGGAACTACTATTAATGGCCTTGATTGTCTTCTTTTTGTGTTTTTCCTCCTTGGGTGACTTCTTTCCCGATTTTTCTTTCTTTAGAAACTTTGCAAATTTTCGGGTGAGCTTTGTCATTTCCTCATCCTCATCACTCTCAACATCTTTCCTCTTTTTCTTTGAGCTTGAAGATTTTAAAGCCATGTCTCCCCTTTTGGCCTCTTTCACTTCCAATTTCTTGTCTTCACTTTCGAAGACGGCCAATTCCATTTCATGAGTTATGAGAGAACCCATGAGTTGTTCCAAGGAGAGTGTTGAAAGCTCCTTTGCTTCACGAACCGCCGTGACCTTTGGTTGCCAATCCTTTGGTAAAGACCTAAGCACTTTCTCAATCATTTCTTCATTAGTATAAACTTTACCAAGGTTTTTCAAGTTATTAATAAGAATGGTAAAACGAGAAAACATATCTCCAATAGATTCATATTGCAACATTTTAAACATTTCATAAGTTTGAACAAGCAATTTGATTTTAAACTTTTTAACTTGGCTTGTTCCCTCATGAGCATTTTCAAGTTTATCCCAAATTTCTTTTGCGGATTCGCAAGATGAAATTCTATTGTATTCATTTGGGTCTAAACCACAATATAATAAATTCATTGCCATAGCATTTATTTTTATGAGTTTCTTATCGGCATTATTATATTCATCTACCGTCTTTGGAATAGAAAAACCATTTTCAATTTTTGTAGGTAGATGAGGCCCTTTGACCACGATTTGCCATAAATCAAAATCTTGGGAAATCATATAGATTCTCATTCTATTTTTCCAATAGGCATAGTTTGAGCCATTAAAACATGGTGGTCTTAATGTCGATTGACCCTCACAATAATAAATGCAAGAAAAGTCGGTTTCCATTGGATCCTATCTCTAGTTTTTCAAAAATCTTTTGAAAGAGAAGAGCCGAGGCTCTGATACCAATTGTTGGCCCAAATATGGAAACCTTAGAGGGGGGGTGAATAAGCTTTTAGCGGAATTTTAACATTTCAAAAACTAAATAGCAAATTAAGCACAATCACAAGCAATTATGTAAAGAGATAAGGGAAGAGATACTTGCAAACCAATTTTTCAAGTGGTTCGGCAATCGCACCCCGCGGCCTACGTCCACCCCTCAAGAACACCTCTTGAGGATTCCTTTAATCCAATCTACTTCACGGGTGTAGACCAAACCGTTCCCGGAGCACTTACGGGTGTGCACCAAACCGTTACAAGAGCCTTCAATCTCTTCCAAAGAAGAACACCTCTTCTTTGCACACAAGGGTTACTAACCCTCAACCTTTACAAATTGATTTGAATACAAATTGATAAGTCTCTCTCTAGAGTGGATAATACAATTAAAGCTCACTACAATTTTGCTCTCTCAAGAAATACAAATGAAAGATTTGAGCAAATTGATAAACTCACACAACTAGGGCTCAATTGTGAATGATTTAGAATCAACAAGTTGTGTGATTGAAATAGATGTTTTCCAATTGATTGATCAACATAAAATGGTGTGGGAAAACATGTATTTATAGGCCAAGAAAGATTATAGCCGTTGGTGGCAAGTTTGGTAATTAAAAGCCCCTTTAAAAACTAGCCGTTATGCCTTTTCAGGTCGCTTCAGTCGACTGGAACATGAAGCAGTCGACTGGTCCTTGAAGCAGTCGACTGAGATGTGTTTACAGAGAGTTCTGTTTGCATTCTGCTTACTTTGGTCGACTGCATCGGGCCCTCAGTCGACTGGTTTTCTGCTGGTTTTGGCAGACTGACACCTCTTCACTAAAACGGCCATAACTCCCTCTACAAAATGAATTTTTGAGATCCGTTTGATGTTTTGGAAACTAGATTCAAATACCTTTCCAACCATATAAAACTCAACATCTAATTATTCTTCAATTGGTTGGGGCATTGCTTTAAAGATGACCCATTTAAAATTTATTTCCAAAACTTTAACTTTTAGCATTTGTTTGAGCCCCTAAGAGTGTGAGATCAAGATGCCTTACAATGATGGTCCTAGACTTCAACCAAGGATGAAATATCTTCAAGTCTTCAAGCATGATCCTTGTTGAACTCCTTGTAATCTTGATCTACATCAATTAAATCTCATGCACACAAAGATGTTAAAAACATTGATACAAAATTAATACATGAGATTATATATGAGCATAAAAATGACTATGATAATAGCAAAGAATGAATCAATATGAATCACATAATTATCATAGCATATTTGACATCATCAAAACATAATTAAATATGCCTTAATATACCTTAAGGCTAACACTCTTCTGTATCAAAATATTATTGAGAGCTTTGCTCCTTTCTTCATCTATATCTTCTAATTCAATGGCCATGGATGTTTGGTAATCATCCAAAGATAACTGAATCTGCTTCATAACTCAAAGAGAATTAATCTTTATTTCAATAGGCAGAACTGCCTCATGTCCAAAAGTTAAAGCATAAGGAGATACACCTGTACTTGTTCGCTTCGAAGTCCTATATGCCCATAAAACTTCAGGCAAAATCTCATGCCACATCCTTGGGTTACTTTTTATGACTTTAACCATATTTTCTTTTATGACTTTGTTGGTGGCTTCAGCCTGTCCATTTGATTGAGCATAATATGGGGTTGATTTTGACATTGTAATCCCCAACTTATTTGCAAATGTAATTACATCTCCTTCGAATATAGAAGCATTATCAGATACAATGGTTTGAGGGATACCAAATCTGTACACTATGTTTTCTAAAAATTTTACGACCATTGTTTGAGTCACAGTCTGCATAGGTTCTGCTTCTACCCATTTAGTAAAATAATCTGTGGCTAAAATAATGAATCCATGACCCTTCGAAGAAGGAGGACTAATTTTTCCTATTACATCTATGGCCCAGCCTCTAAAAGGCCAAGGTCTTACCACATATTGAAGGTCAACAGTTGGTAAATGCTTCAAAGAACCATGCTTCTGACATTCTTGACAACTTTTGGAAAATTCAATACAATCTTTCAAAATAGTTGGCCAATAAATGTTATATCTTCTAAGCAACCATCTCATCTTAATTCCAGATTGATGAGCTCCACATAATCCCTCATGAATTTGAGCTATAGCTTCTAATCCTTCGAGATTATTTAAACATTCCAATAATAATGCATCACTCCCTCTTTTGAACAGTTTTCCAGTATATAAGATGTAATTTGCAGATTTTAACCTTATGCCTCGATTAGGTTTTTCACTGCATCCTGAGAGATAATCAATGATTGGCTTTCTCCAATCATCATAAACTTCTATATTCAAGATATCAATAAAAGGTAATCTATCTACCAATACTGGTAATAATTTCCTATAAGTCACTTGTTCCATTTCAATATTTTCATCATATGTTTTAAATCCAGATGCCTTCTGAGCTACATCATTAGCTTCTTCATTAAAACTTCTAGGAACATGCAACAAGTTTACATTATCGAATTTGGATAACAAATCCATTGTAGTTTCATAGTACACCTTCAATGCACTACTCATACATTTATATGTCCCATTCATATGATTTATGACCAACTGGGAATCTCCAAATATATCTACAAATGTAGCTTTAAGATTCAACAAGGTTTCGAGACCCATGATAAGAGCTTCATACTCAACTTGATTGTTGGTACATTGATTCGAATTTAATTTATAGTCATATTTGGTTTTAATCTTTTCAGGTGATTCAATTACAAAACCAATGCCTGCAGCAAACTCAGTTTTTGAACCATCAAATCATAATTTCCATGGACTAATGGTTATTTGCCCAATTTCATACTTCCCCACTGTTTCGAGGCAATTTGGATGATCAGCCAAAAAGTCTGTCAATGCCTGACCTTTTACTGCCTTTTGTGGCACATAACACAAACAAAATTATGATAATGCTAAAATCCATTTACCAATTCGATTCCTTAAAATAGGTCGAGTCAACATATATTTGATTAAATCGAATTTAGCAATCACATAGACTTCAGTAGGAAGAAGATAATATCTTAATTTCATTACAGCAAAATACAAAGATAAACATAGTTTTTCCACAAAGGAATACTTGCATTCGACAGGATTCAAAAACCTACTAAGGTAGTACACATCATGCTCTTTCTTATCATCATTGTCTTGGGCTAATAAGACCCCAATTGATGCTTCTGCTGCTGAAATATATAGCTTCATAGGCCTATCTTTTCTTGGAGGCATTAATACTGGTGGCTTCACCAAATAATCCTTCAAGGCTTGAAAGGCAGTTTGATGTTTGTCTTCCCACTTTAATTCTTCATGATCCTTCAATTTCAACAAAGGGGAAAAAATTAAAGTTTTTCCAGCAGTATTGGAAATAAACCTTCGAATGAAGTTAACCTGACCTAAAAACCTTTGCAATTCCTTTTTTGTCGAAGGGGGTTTACTTCGAATAATTGCTTGTGCTTTATTCTTATCTACTTGAATTCCCTTTTCATGTACCAAATATCCTAGAAAATTTCCAATACTAACTCCAAAAGCACATTTTAGTGGATTTAACTTGAGTTTGAAACATCTCATCCTTTCAAATGTTGACTTCATGTGACTAAGATGATCATCAAATGTTTTTGATTTAACAATTATGTCATCTATATAACATTCTAAAAAGGTTCCAATCATGTCATGGAAAATAGTATTCATGGCTCTTTGGTAAGTAGCCCCTGCATTTTTTAGACCAAAAGGCATTTGTATCCATTCGAAGGTACCTATGCTACCTGGACACCTAAATGCAGTCTTATGAATGTCCTCTTCAGCAATGCATATTTGATTATATCCAGAATGGCCATCCATCATGGACATTATAGCATTTCCAGCAGATCTATCAATTAATACATCAACTATTGGCATAGGGTATTCATCTTTAGGAGTAGCTAGATTAAGATTTCTGTAATCGATACAAACTCTTAGTTTTCCATTTTTCTTCATAACTGGAACAACATTTGAAAGCCATTCAACATACCTGGCAGTTCTAATGAATCCTGCCTTGAGCAATCTTTCAATTTCTTCTTTGATCTTCATAGTGACTTCTGAAGTCATCCTTCGAGGTTGTTGCTTTATTGGTTTGTAGCCAACTTTGATAGGGAACCTATGTTCTACTAAACTCCTTTCAAGTCCTGGCAACTCATCATAATCCCAAGCAAAATAATCTTTAAATTCCTCTAACAGCTCGACCAATTTATACTGGTCATTCTTTCCAAGTTTTGAACTTAAGTAAGTAACTCTTTTTTGTTGATCTGATCCTAAATTGATTTCTACTAAAGGGTCTTGTGAAGCCTCTTGTATCGAATTTTCTGGTACTTTAGATAATTTTTCTTTGCCAATATCTTTTAATTCCTGTGAATCTTCCTCAAAGACATAGTCTGACCAATTTATGGTCGAATCTTTCTCAATTCTTGACTCTAAATCTGCCATTATTAGCTTTTGTAAGACCAATCGAATGGTCTCTTCTACATCTCCTATTTCCATAGGTATATGAGTCATTAAACCATCTTACCACCATCCAATGGTTCCAAAGAACCAAATGGCATTTCAGCCAAAATGTCCCAATTTTCTTCTGGAGATTCATCTTCTGATTCTTTAATGTCAATTGGTTTGACATCATCTTGATATAATTGAGCTTCGACACAATTGGAACTTGTATGAAAAGGCTGAACATCAGTCTTTACTGTTTCAACTTCACAGTTTTCCTTCACAAGCAACAGTTTCTGATGCATTGAAGAAGGAACACATTTATTAGCATGAATCCAATCTCTTCCTAATAAGGCATGATAACTAGGACTTGCATCTACTACAAAGAAAGTAGTTCTGGATTTGTTAGATCCTACTATAGTTTCAATAGGTATCACACCTTTGGTGTTTTTCTTATCACCAGTAAATCCTGATATCATAATGTGAGTTTTTATCAACTTTGCATTTTGTTTATTGATCTTTTTTTAAAGTATTCTGAGGAATAATGTTGACAGCAGCACCATTATCAACCAGTATCTTGTTTAAAAGGACACCATTTAAACAAGCCTTTATGTATAATGGTTTAAGATGCTTAGTCATTTCTGTTGATGGTTCTTCGAATGAATAAACAAAATTACAATCACTAAAAACAAACTCAGGAAGATTTACCTCTGAGACATCCTCAATAGAAACTTCCATTTCCATTTCTTCATTTAATTGTTGATCTTCTGTTGCTTCGAAGATCTTTGGTAGTATGAATGTGGCAGTATTAATTTCCATATGTTCTGGAAATGTGCCAAACTGAATAGGCATTTTCTCATCTTCAGCATTTTCCTTTTCGAGTTTCATTTCAGCATTTCCCAAAACCTGGGATTCTACCATTGTCATTGCTTCATTCTCATCATCAATACTCATTGCCTTTTCCAGCTCTAACACTTTAGCTTTAACAATGCTTTCTTCAGACATAGTATCAGACTCAACCCTTGTATTTCGATCGAACCTGGGATTAGGCCTCGAAATATCACTGGACTCCCTTTTGATTACATCTCCCAACTCTTGACTTTGAGCTTGCATTTTAGAAAATTCTTTCCACATTGTGAACTTCCTCTGCAATCTCCTTTGTTGAGTCATGTTTATCATAGGGACCATATTCTGGTTCTTTTCCTTGGGATGTTGCAGTACATGCCATGTGTTTTTCTCAACATGAGGAGGTTTGATCATCCTATTCTTGTTTTGCAAACTTTGTTGTTCCATCATATTTTTGACTCTATCATCTTGCAAGACAAACCAGTTTGGTACTCCTGATACCAATGCAGGTTCACATATTTGAGACGTCTCACCAATCTTTGGTGTTTTGTTCAATGCTTCGATGTTTATCTCATCCTGTACCATATGTGCTGGTACCAATTTTGATGGTACAAATTGAGTTTGTCTCTCTCTCTGCACCCCATAATGTTTCTTTGGTGCGTGAGAGAAACCTGGCCTTACATATTGCAAATTTCTTGATGGTCGAGCATAATTATTAGCATGAAAGTTTCTTTATTAGGATCTTTATAATATGTTTTTATTGAAGAAGCATTCCTTTCATTTTCTTCTTCCAATAAAGCTTCATATCTAGAGACTCGAGCAGTTAACTCAACAAGATCTCTAAACACTAAAGCATCGAATTTCTTTCTAAGTCTAAATTCGAGACCATTTTGAGCCAACTTAACAAATTCAGGTTCAGGCAAAATGATTTTACATTTTGTCCTTGCCCTTTTGAACCTATTTATAAATTGAGTGGCCTTCTCATCAGGATTTTGACATAGTCTGGCCAAGTCAGCCATTGATACCTCTGGTTCTGTTTGGAAAAATTGAGTATGGAAAGATTCTTCCATCTGTGCCCAATTATAGATTGAATTAGGGGCTAAATTAGTAAACCAAGTGAATGCAGTATCTGTTAATGAACTAGGAAACAAACGAAGCCTAAGATATTCATTATTTCCTGCATCAGCACACTGACTGATAAATTTTGCTATATGTTCGACCGTGGATTGACTTCCATCCCCAACAAACATAGCAAAGGTAGGAAATTTAAATCCTCTAGGGAATTCGATCCTATCAACCCAATCAGGATAAGGTTTCCTGTAAACTGGAGTTTGTACCCCCCGAGCCATGGGTCCACAAACTTCATGGATCAAATTAATCATATCATTCCTATCAACCATATTGAATGGTTGTTGATAACCTGGATGACCCAAGTGAGGGTTCAATGGTGGTATTGGAGGTGGCTGAGGATTATTATCCATCCTCCTAGGATTTTCATTCCTTCGACCTACCCCTATTCCAGTAGGGTCCGGCTCGAATATAGGATTATTGTTTATTCTCCTATTTTGGCCTGCTGTGTTTTCTCTAGGCCTTGGTTCTTCGAAATTTACTGCTCTATGAACATGATCTTGACCATTCACATGGTTCCCTTGCATCCCTTCGAATACTGGAAGAGTATTATTAGGGACAGACATAGAAACTCTCTTGTGAATTCGGCCTAAAAGGAGGCCCATTTACATGATTCATAACATTTGGCTGAAATGAGCCATGAACATGACCTCTTTCACTCTGTCGAATTATAGATGGATTTCCACTTGACACCATTACTGGTGAAAATTGTGGTAAACTATTGTTAAGGGAAGTAATCAAAACATTAACGTTCTGAATCATATTCCCCAAATGACCAAATATTGGTGTCAATTGACTCACCAAATCATGTTGACTTTCTGAACCAACATTCCCATAACTTGGAATTGAATTTAAATTTTCAATTCCTATTTCTGGGTGGTCATTGGTTGCATGATTGCCAGTATTGCTGCTCTGAGGATCTTGGTGTGGAGAACCACCAGTTTCAGCAATATTAACACCAACGTTGGCATTATCAACAGACCTATTGCTTCGAAGGTTTCTGTTTACCATCTTATGACACTCGAGTCTCACCGGGCGTGCCAAAAATGTTTGGTTGAAAAATTATAAGTGTGTGTGAGCGTGCCAGGCAAGCAAATTGCCAATGTGTATGATCCAAACTGCGCCTCACCAGGGAGATTGTGGTGACGTTCGATGCCTTGAACAGGACTTTAATTGTGTAAAGATGTTCTTAATTGAAGCACTTCGAACTAAATTAAAATAACTACTCCTAAGTAAATTAATGAAGGAAATAATACAACAAGAAACTACTTTTGATTAAGTTAAAGAAAATACAATCTAACCTTGAAGATGACTTCGAAGGTGTTCTACTCCTAAATTTAACTATCTAAATAACAATACAGTAAATGTATTGAGAGATATATGGTGATGTTGATCGAAGGATCCTCTCTTGAACACAAAATCCTTCTATTTATAGACGTCGAAGGTCCCCCAGCAGTCTTATTTGAATGTTCCCTCTTCTTTTCAAACTGATAACTGCTCCTATACGTGGCGTTTCCTTGAAGTGACACCTGCTTTTTAGTTATTCCACCATGATCAACACGTGTCCCTTAGCAGTTAACTATTTTGAACAGAATGAATCAGCAAAACTGTTCATATCTGTTCTTGCGCCATATCCATTTCAACCAACTGCCCTGCCACATCGAATCTCATGTGTCACTTCCACATTGGTTGGATATTTTTATCACAAACACATACTAGAGATGATCCATATATACAACCACTTCACAAAGTTCGAAATGATAACGACAATTAATGGAGAGATGTACATATTTCATAATGAACTTGTTATGAATATTGCAAACTCTATCAAATGAATGGTTGGACATGTGTTAATTTGGTATTGTAAATATTGTTTGATACAACTGATCTTTTATTTATGTTTTGCTAATTAATTGTTATTATTAAATTTGTGTTGTGATATAATGTTATATTACTTAATCTGTTTTTTAAATGATTATATAACTAATAATTATTAGTAATGTGATGATATTAACATTTTTAATTATTTAATTGCACAAATAACTAGTATATATATAATTAAAACATACAACCATTAGTTAAACATAATCATATATATTTTACTAATTATATATAATTTATTATAAATTATTTGAATACTAAATTTATAATATAATTACTTATTTGATTATGTAAAATAATTCTTTTATTAACAATGTATTAATCACAAAGTAAACTAAATGTATGAAATAGTAACAGAATACTATTACAATGGAAGGGCACAATTGTCTTTTGGACATTCAATATTACTATTTCATGGGGAATTCTGTAGTGGGGCGGGGTGGTTTTGCCCCCACGTGAAGCAAGAGAATGCCAACCCTTGGATGAGAAGTAAGGCATATGTAGAAAGTGACATTTGGCATAGTGGTTTTGGAAATTTTCACACCCATCTTACCTAGAGTGTTCGCGATCGGTTTTTTTTTTGATTTTTTAGTGATTTTAAAACCGACCATTTGATTCGGTAGGTCAGTTTTAGGTGGTAGGTTAGTTTTAGGCAGTTTTGGTCGGTTTTCGGTCGATTTTAGCTTGAACACTACTTTGAAAAACCGACCAATCGGCATTTGGTCAGTTTGGTTTCGGTCTATTTTCGATTTTTCGGTATTCTTGAACACCCCTAATCTTACCTGTTGAGTAGGTTACCCGCACATCCAATACCCAATTTCACTAACCACAGCTTTGCAAAAACTCTGGGCCCACATATCTTTCTCTCTTTTGCTTTGCTTTTAGTCATTAAGGCTTAGTTTGGCCCCCACGTGGCTTTTTAAAAGTAGCTTATGAAATTTATTATTAAGTTGTTTAATAATTTTGTACAAGTGACAAATTACTCTTCAAAAAAATATCATAAAACCAAAAAGCAACATTGAGCTTTTAAAAGCTCCATTCTAGAGCTTTTAAAAGCTCCCCCAAAGAAGCCTTAAGTTCAATTTTTGCAAAGCTCATAAGTTATCAATGAAATGGGGGCCAAACTAGGCTTTAGTGTAGTAGACCTTCTATACTATACACACATAAAAATGCCAACTACATAATTTTAGTAATGTCATACTTCTCAAATATTAATCCCAAATTTTCATCCCAAATAATGTGGTAGTTGGACCATCCTCAATAATGATGGAGACCTCTTCAACATTATCTAATCAAAATTCTGTGGGTCCACTACCACATCATTTGGGATGAGAATTTGGGATTAAGATTTAGGAAGCATAGTGGTACTCTTTTTTTTTTTTTTTTTTGTTTACCCAACCCAGTGTTTACAAAAGTACGTAAATTATTCCAAAAAGTCAGATCTACCCTAAAAAATAAACATAAAATTAAAATTTTCATATTTACCCTAAAAATATATTTGCACTCAAGACTCTCCAAAAAATTAGAAAACTCCATATTTTATTACGCCTTTCGTCCCAAATTAAAAATCCTTAAATCGATTTTTGATGTCACGATGTTTAAAGAGTTCTCTATGAAAAGTCAATGTACATTAATACCTATTTCCCAAGTTTGCACTTTAATATATACAACTCTTCCCTCTCTTTCGTTAATGTGACACTAGAATTTTAAAATTAAAAAATAACAATATTAAAAAGTTGAAAATTTTACCACAATTAAATGTGTCCCCTTAAATAGTTAGAATTCTCAAAAGAGACTCTTAAGGGACGAAGGGAGTAGTATTTGAAAATTTGTATTTTTATTTTGTATTTTTATAGCATTAGCTAATATCATTTGCACAAAAATTATGGAAAAAGAGAGATTTTTTTTATAGCATTAGCTAATATCATTTGCACAAAAATTATGGGAAGAGAGAGAGAGAGAGAGAGAGATAATTGCCTCGGAGTCGCTTAGAGAGATAATTGACCCAGAGTCGCTTTTTTAAGGAACTTTTGGATTTTCTTAAGTAACATTTGGACTTCCGAAGGAACATTTTTGGTCCCCTCTCCCCCCCACCCCCCATTGTCTACATTTTGACTTTCTTAAGGAATATTTGGACTTTCTTAAGGAATATTTGGACTTTCTAAGTAACATTTTTGGAACCCCACTGCCTACCTTTGGAGTTTCTTAAAGAACATTTGGACTTGCCTGTTGGGATTCCAACGCTACGCATCGAACTTACTTGTGTTTTAGCAGGACCATCCACCTTACGATGTGACCGGAGAAAAGACACACATTGCAATGCTGCTAGCGAATGGTTATGTTCTTTAACAAATTCAGCAACCTCATACTCTGAGTTCTGTTTAATTGATTTGATACGAAATGTGGCCTTACAATTACACCTTGAAATGGACTTCTGCCTCGCGCTTCCTGTTAGCCACGTCTATCCACTTCTCCATTCTAGACCCCTCTTTAGAACAATACCACCTCCTAGATTGAACATTTCCATTTTGATCACACTTGTTAGCATTTTTTCGGACACTAAAGTCCATCACTTTGGCATAATTATTGTACCAATTATCTGCTTCCTCCACGTATATGAATTTCATGGCCATGACTTCCACTTTAGTCATGTCTGACCTTACGTTAACCTCATCAAAGTCAAAGCTTGGTTGTACTACTTCTGGACCTTCTTATTCCATAGCAAATTCCCGTTCAAATCCACCAAATGTGTATTGTTTTTCATCGTCGTCATCTTTGGTTAAATCCACACCGTCGTTGAAATGTAAGTTGGAATCATTAGTTAAATCAATATACTGGTCCATTATAATTCAACCTGTAAAAATATTACACACTCATTAATAAATCAACCTTTCTAAAAACAATAATTAGTAATTTATAATAAACAATGATGATATAAATGGAAATCCCACTAAGGTACATTTGGACTTTCTTAAGAAAAACTTTGTACCTCACTAAGGAATATTTGAACTTTCTTAAGGAATGTTTGTACCTTACTGAGGAAAGTTTGGACTTTGTTAATGAACATTTCTGCCTTGTAAAAGACACTTTGGACTTTCTTAAGATTATATTTGTAACGTACTATGGAACCTTTGTACTTTCTTAAAGAACACTTTGTACCTTATTAAGGAATAGAGGACTTTCTTAACAGATGATTCGCTTCAGACCTTGAGTTGTCAGATTATAGTGACGACGACGTTGATGGTGATTTCCGGAACTATCTTCCTAATTGCCTATCAACAGATTTCGATTCCATATGTTGTCCTGAATTCTACAGAGATGCTTAGTTTTTCGAGGTGTTGCTTTTTAATGCACTATGTATTATTTCTTTCACTAGTTTCTATTGTGTTCTTTATCTTCAATCTAAGCTATTCTACCTATTCTACACAAAGTTATCCTGAGAAAGTACGAACGAGCATTTTTTTAGAAATCTTTGGACTTTCTCAAGTAATATCTGTACCTTATTATGGAAATTCTGGATTTTAATGATGCATTGGACTTCATTAAAGAACTGTTTGTACTTTTTCAAGTAATATCTCTTTGGACTTTCTTAAGCAATCGCTTAAATAAATCGTAAGGAACATTTGAACTTTCTTAATAAATATTTGGACTTTTTTCAGCAATATTTAGACTTTAGTAAGAAACATTTTGACTTTCTTAAATAACACATGAACTTTATTAAGAAACATTTAATTTGGACTTTAGTAAGGAACATTTGAACTTTCTTAAGAAACATTTGGACCTTAGTGAGGAACATTTGGACTTTCTTAAGAAATATTTGGACTTACTTCAGGAATATTTGGACTTTAGTAAGGAACATTTGGACTTTCTTAAGCAACATATAGACTTTATTAAGAAAACATTTGGACTTTATTAAGGAACATTTGGACTTTCTTAAGAAACATTTGGTCCTTACTAAGGAATATTTGGACTTTCTTGAAAAATATTTGGACTTTCTTCAGCAACATTTGGACTTTAGTAATGAACATTGAACTTTAGTATGGAACACTTGGACTTTCTTAAGCAACATATGAGCTTTATTAAGAAATATTTGAACTTTCTTAAGAAACATTGGACCTTACTAAGGAACATTTGGACTTTCTTAAAAAACATTTGAACTTTCTTCAGCAACATATGGACTTTATTAAGAAACATTTGAACTTTAGTAAGGAACATTTGGACTTTCTTAAGCAACATATGGATTTTTTTTTAAGAAACATTTGGACTTTAGTAAGGAACATTTAGATTTTCTTAAGAAACATTTAGACTTTCTTCTGCACCATTTGGACTTTTGTAAGGAACATTTAAACTTTCTTAAAAAATATTTGGATTTTCTAAAGCAACATATGGACTTTATTAAGAAATATTTGGACTTTAGTAAGGACATTTAGATTTTCTAAAGCAACATATGGACTTTAGTAAGGAACATTTGAACTTTCTTAAGAAATACTTGGACTTTAAGCATCTATTGCAAAATCCATATAACGTCAACAACAATCAATGCGCAAAACAGATGCTTCGAGAGATTAATTGAACATCTATGTGTTTTCATGAATACTATGACAATTTTCTGCCTTATATTCTTCCAGATCATGAATACTTTGGTGATTTGTTTTCTTAATGATGCTCAATTATGTTGTGTTTGTGTGTTATCTTCAAGTTATTGTTATTTTACATTCTATTCATTGTATCCAAACCCATCTATATAAATATTCAAGATATAGTACATAAAGTAAAGGAATAATTGAAAATTATTCTAGTTAAAGTTGTTTTACTTAATATATTTAAAGTAACTTTGAATGAATAATGTTCTTTTTCAGTGACGTGCATTACTCATAACAATATTTTGTACAACAAAATTATTCACAATAGTTGTAAAATATTGTAAAATGAAGATATGCATGTATTTCTCAAATTAGAATTTCACTTGAGTGGTCTTCTATCCTGAACTAGAGTTGAAATGGAACGAAATTTATATATGTTTGTGAAGTAAAACTAAAATACAAAGATGTAGTGAAAATGAGAGAGAGGGTGAAAGTTAAATGTTTCTCCATTTAACATCCTTCTTCAAATTTCTCTTTAAAAAGTCCAAGCTTTGCCTCCAAAGTTGGTTGGCTTATTAAATGGTGTTTAATGCAACAACTTTAATAAAAACAAAGCAAACATTAATAAAAGCAAACCTTAAATTCTTGTACTTTTTTCAGTCTATGGCCGATAGTTGAACTTTAGTTGGTTGTGTACAGCATCTATTCCATTAGGTGCAACATATTGATGCTTAGTATTTTGCAAATTTGGCACATTTCTTTGCAAAGTTCAACCAACCTTTATCAAAGTCCAAACAACCCTTAAAAAAGTCCAAACCTGCTATTTACTTCTTTTTTTTTCTTTTTTTTTTTCGTTTTTTTACAAGCTTGAATTTTATTTAGTTGTGTACAACGTTTATTCCATAAGGTACAACACAATGATGCTTAGTATACAATGATGCTTAGTATTTTGCAAATTTGGCACGTTTCTTTGCGAAATCCAAACAACTTTAATCAAAGTCCAAACATCCCTTAGGAAAGTCCAAACCTACTATTTACTTCTTTTTTTCTTTTTCTTTTTTAAATTTTTTTACAAACTTGAATTTTATTTAGTTATGTACGACATTTATTCCATAAGGTACAACATAATGAAGCTTAGTATTTTGCAAACTTGGCACTTTTCTTTACAAAGTCTAAACAACATTTATCAAAGTCCAAACATGTCTTAGGAAAGTCCAAACCTACTATTTACTTTTTTTTTTTTTTCTCAAACTTGAATTATACTCCCTCCGTCCCATTTTTTTGAGTCCATCTTTGGGAACTCAACTTATTAAGGGGACAAAAAGAATCTACACCTACTTTTCACAATTGCCCCTAATCATTACAATAACTTTTTTAGTTTTGTCTTAATGTAGATTTCAAGGAAGGGTAGTTTTGGAAAATACGTAAAAATTGTATACCAATTTAAGAAAGTAGACACTAATTTTGGGACATCCCAAAATGGAATATAGGACTCTAAAAAAGGTACGGAGGGAGTATTTAGTTGTGTACAACATTTATTCCATAAGGTACAACATAATGATGTTTACTATTTTGCAAATTTAGCACATTTCTTTACAAATAACAAGCAATGTACAATCAACTCTTAGCAAGGTGCAAAGAAGGCCAAGGAAAGTCCAAGCCGGCTGGAGCAAGTTGCAGCCCATTTAATGCGCCTGCCGCCTGCCACTAGTAGCAATGCTCATTTAATGCACCTCAGTCTTTCTTTTTTCAACTAATCCACACTTGCCACATAGATGGTGGTATTGCCCCCACCTAGAGCAAAATAACTTCCTCCCCACTACAGTCGCCGCCCTATTTCATTCGGATAACCAAACACTTACATAGTCTATTATACCAATATAACTACTTTTACATTATTTTTAGCAAAAAAAAAAAAATTACTTCTTTTGCATTACATTGCCCAGACACACACAACTATCATATCATAATCTATTCCGACAAATGCTATCACAATCTCAAAGCATAAGATCTCCCAAGCAGACTCAGTGAATCTGAAAAAATTCTCTTTACTTCTAAATCAATGCCTTCAAAACCATAAGTGTAGGATAATCTGAACTTGGTTTCCAAAACCACACCATAAACGCTTGAGATCCAAAGGCATTTGATTTGAAACAACAAAAAGGGCCATGCTAAGTAAGCATACATGAAGATTGGTATGAGTATGGACTATAGAGTTTTAAGTCTCTTTCTTTACACAATTTCTTACCCCTGTAAACCATATGATCTGTCAAATGCCTTTCTTATGCATTGCCAGAGATTTCATTGCTCTTTTACTGTCTGCATCATCCACAATGAAGCCCCATTCACTACACCTTATATTCCAGCAAATTCTTAAGATTGACAGATAATACAGCTCTATTACAATACTCAGTACTTGCTGTCTCTATCAAAAATTAAAACTAACCGTGGTCCTCACAATCACACAAAAAATATCACAATAACACAAACGTTACATCTCCTAATATTGTGGTATAATTAACCTTTGGAGCTAAAACAACTACGACGATTATCAGGTTGATGCATATGCTGGGACTATCCGAGCTTCTGAAGTTCAAGGATTAGCACATTTATTAGGGTGTAATGACTAATGAGCTACCGAGGTAAGTTCACTTCCAGCTGACCTAATTTCCAGAGAGACTACTAATCAGAACTTTAATCTCAGAGCTATCAGTTACTACAACAGTGCGCCATCCTCCACAGTTACTACAACTAGATAACCATTAGAATCATAAATACTTGACTTTCTTGAAAGGAAAATACAAACTTCTCTATTCCCATAATGTGTATGTTGTGCACTCGGAGGTGAGAATAGTAAAATACAGACTGAATTGGTAGGCGAAAAATAATAGGAAATATTCGGCAAGAAGAACAATTAAAACAAGTTTAATATGGTTCACCCAAATATAGGACTACTTTCACAGACGAAGACGATAATCATAATATGATGAAGATGGAGATTACATGACATGGATTTTTCGTAAAATACACCAATAATTATCCAACGCAAAAACTGAAACCAAAAGAGATATAGATCAAACCCAAAACTGTAAACTACCTCAATTGGATATAGCTACAAAAGCTCCAAATGAGCAACGACGTCTCTATCAACTCCAACTTCACAAACGTGCTTGTGTGAAAATAAGTGAAATAAGAATCCCCTTCGTGCACTTGTCACATAATCTTTCTTTCAACCAAGACAAGCCGGTCATTTATTTGGTCCAGGTGACCATTCATAAGATTTCAGCAAATTGTTGGCTATTACCTTACATTCATCTTCGCTCACTCTCTCCTTTACTGGTTTGCCACTAAGCCACGTATAAATCACCTCACCAAACATTCTCTCACACTAGAACGTGCTGAAGACTCCTCATATTCGGTTCAACATTGGGCACACCCACATTCCTACAACATAACCCTTTTCTATAGAACTTTCAACCCAATTCCTTGTTGGATAACTGACTAACCAAAAAACTCTAAAAGAGAAGGAAGCTTAAATTCGAATAGGCTTTTGAGACAAATCCTAATAGTGCAACAGAGGCTGAACTGATGCCAAGCTTTTTCCTCTGTTATTTCTTGCAATTAAATTTGGGTACTAGGAATTAGCAGGTTTGGACGGCATCTAAGCAATGAGAGAATCCTGACCGTTGTTATTTCATGCCCACATTGTGGACAGTGATATAACATCAGTTTTCCAGGATTACCCTCTTTAGATCTCTAAATGTAATGCAAGCCAGGTAAACATAAAATAAACCACAATCAAAATGTTTAAGCATTCAAGTCCTAAGAAACAGCAGAAATAGAACCACAACTACTTATTCAGATAGCAAAATGGGCACGATATGAGAACCGGTTGCAGAATACTAACACCGAACATGGAAAACGAGACATGAAAAGCAATGTCGAGATGCTACAGAAGAAAATTGAATGTTGAGGGTAAGCTCGGACTCAGTTGAAGTAAATAGGAAGTGTTACGAAAACATTTGAACGAACTAATGTGACGGAATATACCTAATTGTTATGTAAAATTGTGAAGTCTTTTCCCTAAAAGTTCGTACATTTTTTTTTCTTCGGAAAATAGAAAAAAAAAAAGAAAAAAAAAAAGAAGTTCATACATACTAACACTGAAAAAGACTAGTCTTCTTCATGTGTATTGAACTGTAATGGAACACCTATGTTACCTAGACTCGGGTATGGGTGTCGGGTGTGGGTGTGTATCTAGGTGTCAGACCTCCTCTAAATCCAAATCTTAAGATCCGAGGATATGTGTCTAACATTGGATACGGGTATGCGGACACCTTCTTAACGTATAAACATTCTGTGTCTTAATATCAATAGTTAGAAACCTCTTTGCCCACAATTTTGAGCTTCTTCTTACCTTTTCAACATCACCTGTGGAGGATCCGAGTGTCCGAATTGGGTACGGGGGTCGGACACGGGGATCGGGTACTTGGGGATAGTAAGAGAGTCCAGGTAACATAGTGGAACACTTCAGAAATGGGCTTTCTTGATATCTTAGAAACTTTTAGCCATAAACAAGCTTCTCTCCACAGAACAGAGTTTCACATAACTAGGGATAAATGCTGTCTACTCCCGACTTGGTAATTTTGAAATAAATATATCATTTTCAAAGCTCAAATTCTTCACAATAATTTCATTATAAAAGGATGCATAACCTTATGTATGTTTCAAGCAATTCATGTAGCTTCAAGCAAAACCTGTCGTGCCCACTAGAAGAAAACAGACATGTTGCACAGTAAGGCATCAACAGAAACCCATTAAAGCACTTATATTGGAAGAACCCCCACCTCATCTAGCAACAATGCGAGACTATATGATACAATAAAGCACTTATATTGGAAGAACCCCCACCACATCTAGCAACAAGGCGAGACTATACGATACAGAAAATATGGAAACTGGGTGAAGCCATGAAGTTGAGAACCTACCAAAAATAAGGGAAGATCAAGATTTGACTACTCAGTTTACAAATCTCAATCAATTCTAACATGTGAAGTTGCCATTAGCTTAGAGTTCTTGTTAGCACCATTCATGGAGCATAGAAGTAGAACAAAGACATTGTTAGACATGGCATAATTGACAACACCACTCAGCTTAGGAATCTCCAACGAACTCACCTAGACCCCTAGGACCAGCAATATCTCAGTCATTAGTGATTGAATTTTTTTAAATTTTTTTTTTTGAAAAAGGATTCCATCTCTGCACAAGTAAATACAAGCATTTGATGCACCATTTCAGTTCAAACGAGTTCACATTATTCATCATATTTCCACTTGCACAGGATAATATCAATTCACAATCAAACAGATAATCCCAACTTCCCTATGGAAACAAAATCAATTGATGGAACAAAAACAAAAACAGCAAGTTATTAGCCAAAAAAAACAGTTGTGTAATTGGTCATTTATTTCAGGGATTCCAATAGTTTCAACTTTAGTTACCTCAATCAATTGCTCCATTTCTATTCATCTTCCTAACAAAAACTCCTAATCCCAGTTGTAAATCATCATCAATCAGAAAAAAGAAAAAAAAGAAAAAAGAAGAGTTTTTAGACTTATACCAAATCCATAATTAGGACTCTTCTGAAACCTTCTTTTCCGATCCCTCAGCTGAATTCACCTCTGAACTGTTCATCGACGACGACGACGCGGCGGCGGCCTCTTTGTCTGAAACTTGCTCTTCCGATCCCTCAGCAGAATTCACATCCGATGCGGCGGCGGCCACTTTCTCTTTCTCCAATTCTCTCACAGCCTCGGCCTCGGCCGCCTTCTCCGCCTGAAGAATCGGGCCATAGTAATCCGGATGAGCCTCCATACACTTCTTCAAAGCGCCGGTGACCTCGAAACACTTGTCGACGATGTCCTCCTCGTTCTTCTCCGCCTCTTCGATGCACTTCTCCCAAGCGGTGAAGCTCTCTCTGCACCCACCTCCTTTCATGAACAAGCAAAACCCACATTCTCCTTCTTCTTCTTCTTCTTCTTCTTCACCTTCCTGATCTCCTTCTTTCACATTGATCTGTTCTTGACCTTCAAGGGTTTCTTTTTGCTCCATAGATGGTGGATCTGAAGTGGGTTCTCGGGGGGTTTGGGATTCTAGGGTTTTGCTGTCGTTGGTTGATTTCTCTGGTTTTGATTGTGGGATTTCGGAGGAAGACATGGCAGTGGTCTGGTGGGTCTCGCTAGGGTTTTCTGAAGGTGTGGACAAAAGGTCTCCCATGGCCGACTACTCTCTTAAACCCTCTCTCTAAACCCCCTCTTTCTCTCTCTGTGTGAATGCTCTCAATTTTCTTCATTTTTTTTTATTCTGCTTTGTAGGTTCAGTGCAAATTTCTTGAAAAACAAGTCACAGTCAGAGGTGGCTATAATGCTATTATTCTCACATTTAAATTTTAAATTATTATTATTATTTTTAATATTTGAACAATTATACTGGAGTACTTTCTTTGTCTCAATTTTATGTGACTACTTTTTAAAATCAAATTTGTTAAGGAAATATAAGATGCAACTACATGCATTGAAAACCTTCTATTTTTATAAATTTATTCATTTCTTTTAATGTTTCTTACTTAATTTGCTCATTTATTCTTCTTTTGATGCTTTCAGTGGAAGGATAATTTAGAAAATGGAATACAATATTGTAATTAAAATATTAAAAGTTCAAAGTGATCACTAGTTTGTAAATAGCCAAAAAGTAATAATGATCACATAAAATGAGACAAATTGAGCATATGTTATGTTATTAATCATAATTTTGCTTACCATTTGCATAGGGTATTGCTGTGGGTGATCCCAAATTTAAAAACTATAACAGAACTCCTCAGTTAGTTCATTTTACTCCATCAAATATTTACCTTAGTGAAAATTAGAGAAGGCCTTGTATTTTATTGAAAAAAAAATGTACATACTTTCTCTCATGATTTCGTAATTGGAAAAATACTTTTTGGACATACATTTCACGCTATTTCAAGGTGATATTGGTGCCAGTACGTGTTTTCAATGTGTAAAACATAGATAAATTTTAACAAGTAACATACGTACATGTAACCAAAAAAAAAAAAAAAAAGATCGGTTAGAAAAAAATCACTCTTTTTCTCCCCTTCCCTTTCTCCGATCATAAAGCCAAAATTCTACCCATGTCTTTTTCATATGCGAATGATAGAAATTGATTAGTTCACCTTATATTAAATGGACAACTCTATTCTTTAAAAAGTTCCAAAATCAAGTTAGACTTTGATTGCCACCCAAGCATGTCCCAGAATTTCAAAAAAGGTTGCCGAGCATGCTTTTGAGTTTGTAAGGTTTTGTTAACATATGTCGTGCATATGTTAAGATTCCAAAAGTAGAAATAAACAAGGGAGACAAACACTGAACCATACACCGGACATTAAAACTCACATTGTACCCTTTATTTATTTCCACTTTAAGAGCACATGTTAACAAAACCCAAGTTTGTATTAGTCATGAGCTACTCTTAAGTTAGTTCACTTGATATGCGGCCCACATAAAAGATTGTTTTGAGAATCACTACGAATTGCTACAGCCAATGAAGCTGCAAGTGGAACATGTAACTGGCTTCAGGCTTTAGTTTATCATCATATATAAGCACTTAGCCACTACCAGAGTTGGCTTTATTAGACCAGTAAACATAAATTGAACAACAGAGTTTATATCTTTATCTTTATTTAATAAAAAAGTTATGGCAAGAATACAATGTAATTCTTAGCATGAAATCTGAAATGGACTTGTAGTAACAGATTATTGTATTCAAGTTTGGTTATTTGAGAAATATTTATTGTAAGACCAGAGAAAAAAGAAGAAATGTATCCATTTAATCTGACCAATGTATTATGGAGATTTCCCTGAGGACTTTTTTTGGGCACCAAGTTCACAGATTTTCAAAACATTATCTCAAAGAATGAAGCAATTAATATTGATGTATATCAGACATTTTGTTACATTTCAATGGCTTAAAAAACCAAATGAAACTGGCTTTTTCTGCTTTGCTCGTCATTCAGTTTTAGGATACCCCTGTCTTCTTAATCTCATTCTGAATGCAAAATCTCAATTTGTCAAAAACCCGGACACCAGCGACTTGTGATGGTTTATATGGATCAGGGATCATTGGGAAGCTATGAAGAGCGCACATTTGTTGTAGCTTTGGCTTATTACAAAAATGAAGTATGCTGAGGCCTATTCATCCTTTTCGATCTCCTCATCATAGTAACTGAAGGGAAGTGGAACCGACTTGAATGCCCGGTACTTTCCAACATTGTTCAGGTGTTCATTTTCCAACCTGATCAAACACAGTACATTTGACAAGCACAAATCATATAACAGTGACCCATTTTGGGCATGACTTACTTAGATCTATAAGCTTGTAACACTGGCAATGATCAGCTTGTTACCCATCATCTCATGCACATTTCATGATTAAAATACGTCCAATTAGCCAAAAGATAATGATGTGCTGATTATAAAAAAGATCATTTTCTTAGGCAAAATGATTTCAACATTATTGTAAGGTAACAAAACTCAATCAGAGGCACTCTTGCTGATTGGTTCTTCTATGGCAATCTATGTCGCATGGGCATTCACATGGGACACAGGTATGACCCGGTCTAGACACAGCGAGCGGAAAATATTAAAATATCGTATGTAGACAGGTGATAAAAGATTATATTGTTTTACCTATTATATCGGATGTACACTGCCGTGGCCTCTCCCGTTTCCTAAATTTTCAAATAAGTTAATTACTTATCTCCCATTTTCAATGTACCATGATTTTTTCCATCAAAATATTAAAAACATTTCCAAAAGTGTGTCCAGCCGTCACTGTTGCGTGCCCATTATAAAGAAAAAATAAAATGTACACATAGGTGGCAATCAAAACAGCTAATTGTGAAGCAGCAGGTAAAAGGCCACGGAAGCAAAGAAGTTAGCTTTGAAAAAGCCACTTCACCATTTAGGCTTAGTTTGACCCCCATGTGGCTTTTTAAAAGGAGCTTATGAAATTCATTACTAACTTCTTTGATAATTTTATACAAGTGACACACTACTCTTCAAAAAGACATCATGAAACCAAAAAGCAACCTTGGGCTTTTAAAAGCTCCATTCTAGAGCTTTTAAAAGCTCCCTTCAAAAAAGCCCTAAGTTCAATTTTTGCAAAGCTCATAAACTAGTTACCAAATGAATTAACATTAAATTGTGCTTTAAAAAAGGAGAAGCACCATGTGGGGGCCAAACTAAGCCTTAGTATTGGTAAAATACCTGAAGAAGTTCCACATGCCACGGCGAAGGATTTCTAGACAAGCAACCATGCTTGATGCACCCTTTCCACGCAAGGACCGCACGTTGAACTTCAACAGAAGTTGCAGCCATGCAAATCTCAGTACAACATCCACACCCTGCAAGGAAAAAATCCTAAAACATAAAAAACTTGCAAAGACAACATGAAACCAAGTATGCTCAGATGTAGTCATTTTGCCATCTTACCATAGCAGCAAAATAGACACTTTTATGTGAAACTACAAGTTTATCTCTGAGACAAAAGTTTTTTGATTGCCTTTGCAAAAGTCCCCAATCTACCATGATATCCCAATATGTGTTTGCAATTGTTGCAACAGCGGAGCTGACCAAAGCCAACACCTTCAAACTCAACCCCTTTCTCAGTTCGAAAGCGGTTCTAATAATAACTGCTATAATTGTCAAGAAGTATCTCAAACCATTGTATCCGTGCATCATATCTCTGTCTTCAAAAAATCGACGGAGGCACTGAAACACAAGCATATTTGTATATCTCAGCACAAGCATATTTGTATATATCAACACAAGCTTTTCTATATGCAAGTAAAATCTATATTTCTTACTCCAAAAGAAAAAGGAAAAAAAATGAATTCTAGAAGGAAAAAGAGTTTTTTGCTTTGTAGAATAGCAGTGTTCGCTTACATACAACAGAGAGAAGGCAGCACTATATTATCTAGACTTAAATATCTCCCATTCACATGGTCAAGGAGGCTCTCTGCTTTCTCGGTTTACACAGGTGACTGCATGGGCACAGAGCCAGCAACTATGGCCCATTTGTCATGCCTTTTAAGTGATTTACATCATGATAAATCCCCTTGATGGTTGGAAAAATACACACATTTGTGTACAAAGAATCTCCGATTAGAGGGTGGGCCCAACAATAAGTTTTCAATAGAGATTATGTGGTCTTCTTTCCATGGTACAAATTGCAGACAGCCATAATAATGCCTAAGGCTCCATTTTACCCCAACAACAGAGTTAGCTTTATTTGGCGACATCACTGTTCTTTGTAGTAGGCGATGATTACATAACAGGCAAGAGAAATAAGAAAATATGACGAGACCTGAAGGAAGCGGATCCAGTATGGTATAACTGCAACAATGAAGTAAAATACATTGTAGGCGTCATGACTATGGCAGTCGTTTGGTTTATTAGAAAATTCTCCCCTAGCATAGTAGCAGATGTAGAACTCGAAACTCCTTATGGCCTGGATCTAAAGTCAAGAAGGTAAAACACGTCACTGGAACCTTATATTATGAGAAGAAATTGACCATTGCAATACCCAGCTGCATGTAAGCATATGGAACCTGGCTAGTTAGCTGGTCTGCCAAGAAAAAATCTGGAAGTGTAACCTGTAAAGAAAGAACATCAAGTGCGGAAACTAGTCCAAGAAAACAAAACCAAATAGATATGCTGCATTTAGAACATTAGAAACTTATTTTTTCAAGTAAATGTATCAATATTGATATGTTTCAGATATACAGAGAAAGAATAAAAAGAGTGTAGAGACGAAGATTGTAGAAACATGTTAGAGTCGGATCGATTTATTTTCTATAGAAGTTGAGGAGCTTGGGGTTCCATTTGTCCCAAACTCATTTCCTTATATGCAAACTACAATTTCTAACTTAAAAGTGGAAGCAAGTAAGACTATGTTGAAATAGGAAGCATCTTTAAAATAAGCTAAAAATAAAGAAGATAACGTAACTATAATTTTTGAAAATATGTTCCTAAGATGTCATTACAAACAAACCATTGCTGATACTCTGTCCCATCCAGTCAATTACCTGATAGAGAGGAGCACAAACTATGCGACATATGCATTTGATAAGGAAGAAGCGACTTGAGCGGTATAGGATGTTAAAAGGACAGATGGTTATGATAAGAACAACCTGCAAATCGAAAATGCATGAGGAAAAGATTGAGTTGTAGTGTATCGATAATCCACCTTCTAACCACATAAGGAAGTAGAAGGGAAGATATGAGTCGTGATTAGAATCTCACGGTGACTAAGCCCAAAGGAATCAGGTCAGCACATGTCTCGTAACCTTTATCTCTAGCGTCCATTTTCACGTGCAAGTGTGCTAGGAATGTGGCAAGAGCAACTACAGCAAAACCCATGCTGAGGAAAAACATTTCTCGATATCCCAGCTCAGTTCCCGGCTTACAACCAAATATAAATGTATAGTTGACCCGATAGCGCTTCCAGAAGTATATGTTTGCAGCATACAAGAGCATATGTAGGACAATATATGCATATAAACTGCAAGAAAGTATGAATGGAGATCAGAGGCTGGAAAAAACAATTGAAGTGTATGCAAATAAAAATAGTCTTTAGAGAGAGCGGTATAACCTGTACAGTGGGTAAATGTTTTCCATGTACAGAGTTCCCTCCTCTTTATCCATTAATTTTCTAGCTTCAATAAGTAAAACAACAGCAACCAGTAGAGCGACAGAACAACCCGAAAAAAAACCTGAAAACAATGATGACACACAAAAGGTTAAAGAAAAACAGACGCGAAAGCCATCTCTGTGTCTCAGAAGCAGTTCTCCAATTAAAATTGAAAGACATGTAATATTGGTTACCGAAATTAATCACCTGAAAAGAATGTTATGCTGTGCTTTTCCCTTTTATGTTTTGGCCTCAGCGATTTCATGCCTTCTCTGCGGTTAGAGTTTGAAAAATGTTTGATGAAGGCAGTTTCCACTCTCTCCAGAAGGCCAGTAATCTAACAATAACAATGTAAACCAAGAAGTTTAGCATATTACATTGATACATTTTAGAATAGACTTAAAAAGGTTGTGGTTCAAGTGGAGGTCTAACAAAAAACATTCAACACTTGAGAAAAGCAGCTCCAGGACCTGCATGATTTAATGATCATTATTCAAGCTGCAGTTCTAATTTTTCAAAAGCGAGTGCACTAGTGCAACTGATTTGTTTTCCTTTTTTCCCCCATTTCATTGTATGCTGACAAGCTTCAGCGAAATGTATAGAAGTATTTCATGTTTTGAAGCTTGATCTACATTGTCGGGCCAATTCTCTAACAACTTAAGCTTTTGGAGCAGCTGGTAACTTAACATGGTGTGAGAGCCTTGGTTGTGGGAGGTCTTGGTTTAGAGACTCCATTCCCGTTTGCATATTGCACTTCTCTCTTTGTTGACTCTCCAAAGTGCAAGACGGGGTCGTACGTGAGGGAGGTTATTGTTGGGCCCATTCTCTAAAAAGTTAAGATTTTAAAGCAACTGGTAACTAAAAAGAACAAAGGTCTGGCACATGGTAAATTCAGACTATAGACTCATTTTATGCTGACAAGTACTCAGATTGCCTTTTGGATTAAATTCTGTTGGCGATCTAAGTACCTTAATTCAGTGCAACAGGAACATCGAGACCCGAACAAAGTAAGCTGGTGTTATGGCATAGTATATAATTTGCTTCCTTGTGATATTCTTTGTTAGGTACACTAGAAACACATACAACATGCCCACATTTTGTGTCGTGGTGATTCTGGTGAATGAAGCATTAACGATTACATATACCTCCTCAGAGTTGCCAATGTAAGAATTATCCACCATTTTCATGTATGATCTGGATGTACTCCATGTTGAGATCTGCATTAAATGAAAACTTTATAAAAATCCTTGCATGTTTCACAAAAATACTGTTACAAACTCTACGAAGTTACCAAGCAACCCTCAGAATGTAATTGTCCTTTTCTAGCATATATAATGGAAGTGCAACCTAGGATTCAGAGGCAAATTTGGATCTTTTAAAGGGTGTCTGACCTTTTCATGCTTTTTCATGATCTTCGAAAATGCAGAAAGGTTCATAAAACTGGTGCAATGCAAACCAATAAGCACATCATAATGGGCAATCTAAAAGGGAAAATTCGAGAAAAAGAAGATGAAGAAAGAACCAAAAACATATTTCTTGTAGAGAAGTGGCGCAGAACCACATTCTATTTACAACCTGTAGTGCTTTAGCAGATGAAGTTTCCTATAAAATTCCATAAACACAAGCTTCAGTCTTTCTTCAACTTTCCTTAGCTCCTCCTTTTTAAAACTCAAACCCGGTTGCTTTGTAACCTTCAGAACGCCTTTTAGAGTTGATATTGGATTTTCGAGTGTATTATTTATCTTCACACGATCTAGGATCTCTAGGGGAGCTGATTTGTATTCACCAACGTTCCCCTCCTTTTCACAGGCAATAGTACAAGCGGTGGTGATTACTGCATTGAGTTCTGCACCATCAGCGCACTCTTCTAGTTGACAATTACAACCCATGTCTACTCCTTGTGTCAATTCCATATGCACCCTTCCTGTACATTTAGCACATAATTGTGATTTAAGGACGAAATGATCTTGTAAGTGGAAGAGAGGGTTTAGAGCCCATTTGGGATGCTTTTTCAGGGTCAACAATAAGTGATTGGTTAAAAAACTCTAACCATTTGGATTAGCTTTTCAACAGTTTTTATTTATAAAAAATTAAAATAAATAAAAATAAAAATGAAGAAAGAAGAAAAACTGATTCCTTCTTAAAAAGACAGATTTTCTAAATGCTCTAATTTGGAGCTTTTTCTTCGAAAAAATCTCTTATTCCATTAAAAAAAAAGGTGTTTATTTTAATAACCCAAATGGGCTCTTAGTATGATTAGGAATCAGAACTGCATCACCAGTTCGAGACTCAGTACATTCTTCTAGCTGACATCTATCACTCGTGTCATCTCTGAGGCTCACATCCATATGCCCCATTCCTGCACATTGGACTGAAAATTTTGATTTAATTAGATAGCCTCTTTTTGCCAATCACGAAGCTATCATATCTGTAAGTAAGAACATCACCACTAAGTTTGGTCGAACCTGGAGCCAACTGTTTAAGACATATTCACCCTGACAAGCAACTGAAGGCTTATACTATGCCCATGAAGATATCAATTTGAAACTACTATGCACTACCATGTTGCTCAAATATTCTGGTTTAAGTCCGTATAAAAATTGCCCTCACTAATGTTCTAAAGAAACCTTTCCTGTTCTTATAACATTAATAACATGGTGAGATTTCTGCTTATATTCATTAAGATCTTTCGTCAGAATTCTGCATGCTCATATTGACTTCAGCTCTGATTGGAAAAGATAAAACATTCATAGAATATTTAGACTCTTCTTTTTTCTCACCAAATATTTGGACTCTTTGTGTGCATGTCACTATTTTTTATTCCCCCGTTTTGATGCATTGTGTCTCACACAATACCTACAATCCTGCACGTCAATCATTCACAATTATGCAGTGATGCAGTAAAAAGTCATTTTTTTTTACAGTTACCTGGAGCCCTGTCTCTGCTTGGATAAGTAAATCTC
Organism: Hydrangea macrophylla; assembly: GCA_033977485.1. Classification (NCBI taxonomy): domain Eukaryota; kingdom Viridiplantae; phylum Streptophyta; class Magnoliopsida; order Cornales; family Hydrangeaceae; genus Hydrangea; species Hydrangea macrophylla. Next base: position 84,266,313 of record CM066983.1, read on the forward strand.
AAGGGTGTGTTGGTAACATCTGTGGAAAGACGTCTCAAAGAACTGGAGCCATCAAAATCAGGCTTTTCTACTTTGATCCTCAATGCAATTAAAGCATCCATTTGTTTATTCAGCAAAGCTGCTTCACTCATGGCTTCTTCCACCTTATCCTTGTAAAAGGTATTGACCTTGTTGAGCTCATTATCAAGTTTACTGAAGAACGTAACCTCGTTTTCACCTCCTTCTTCAGGTGACAAGAGGAACTTGGTGCTGTAAAATTCTCTAGAATCCTCTTGGTGCATCGTGGTGACAGAAATTACCTGTTCCTCGATATCACCTATAGTCTGGACATCGTAGGCTTTTAGGTTTAGACCGCTGAAGGCCCTGTACTTCATTGGTCTCTGGGTTGTCAGGGGTTGCTCATTTTGTTTAAAGTACCGAATCTCTCGCAACACCCTTTTAAGCCCATTGTAGTCCATATAGGCTTCCGTCCACTCAGGAACCATTTGCTTCTTAAAATCTTTCCCAAACTTCATCTTCAGGTGCAAAGTTTGCCTTTTCAGAATGATAGTATTGTAAAGGTCTCTGCTAATAATAGGAGAAGTTTTCCTTCCGTAAGGAAGTATGCAAGATGATGAAGAATTTTGAGGCATTAATGACAATGGTATGACACATTGCGTATTCACTACTAATCATGGCCCTTAACAGACGATAACAATGCAATATACTTTTGCAGACTGCAAACAAGTTCAGTTTACATAATCGGAACTGCATGTTGGTACAACTAGATTCCCAAAGCTTAAAAAGGCAAGTCAATCTTCTCCCGGTGCACAAAATATCTAAAGAATTAAGATGTGTTATACACATATACATGTTTGATGAAAACCTCGTAGGACATAACCTTCCTAAAAGTAAAATGTAAGCCAGTGAAAAGTTATGCATAGGTGTAGTTTACCAGTGGCAAAGCCAGAATTTTCAATCAGTGAGGTCGGTAAATTCCTAATTAGCAGGTGAATGTTCTACAATCTAAAACTCATTCGAATTCATTTGTGGCTTTAAGGGTTATCACCATGGGTTAGACTAGACCCACCTTCATGAAAATTATTACTTATATCATTAAGTTTAAAAAAGAGTATAATCATGGACCAAGGAACCGATAGAATATACAAAACCTAAAAAAGCAATTTCTTCTTAGCCACAAAAATAAAAACAAATAAGAGAATCAAGGAAGAGCAATGAGGGAAGCTAGACAGTGACTAAATCTTATGGAATAAGAGAGCGAACATGCCAAAGGTCCATACCAGGTAATGTGGTGGAGTCTCTTATTTTCATGATTCAGCAATGTCCAATTTGACACTAGAAATTTTAAGTACTGTTGTCGTCCCACATTGCTTAGATGTATTGTTGCTTGTGTGGTTTATAAGGCCTTATTTCCCCTCTCCTTAACACCTGGGTTTTAAGGAGTTGAATGGGTTGGGCCTTACAAGTAGTATCAAAGCCTTATTTGTCCCCTATCTCCGTAATCCACGTGTGTGCCTTTACCACACGTGTGGGGGCGTTCACTTAGATGTATTGTTGCTTGTGCGGTTTATAAGGCCTTAGTTTCCCTCTCCTTAACACCTGGATTTTAAGGAGTTGAATGGGTTGGGCCTTACAAACAAGAAGTGCTGATGCCAAAGAAATTTTCACTTTGACATGCCACAAGAAGTGCTATGTGGCTATGTAAATTCAGAGGTACTTCCAAACATGTTATCAGGTTTGTCTGAATACGGCAAACCAAGTGCACTACACTCCCGCCACTGCGGGGTCCAGGAATGGCTAGCTGTAAGCAGCCTTACCTGTGCATTTAGGGAGGATGTTTCCACGATTTGAACCCATGACCTTCAGGTCACAAAATCCTTACCAAGAATAAATTTGTTTGAATACCCACATAATTTTTTCCTAGCCCCAGTATGCTACAGCATTTGAAGTGAGAGTACATCACCAAAAATGGGCCATCTACTAAAGTGAATTACAAACTTCAGGATATTTCACCCCCCTGTGATCATTTCTCTAAATTCTCTACTAGTACAATGTTCTATATGTGTATTTACACCATCTATTATTTAAGCCAGTGGGAAACAATTCAAGTTGCTAAGTCCCTACACCCAAAAACACAACTAAAATTAATATGAGTGAACCATTCAAAATTCACCCCAATGTCCAAGCATACTCTAATTGTTTCCACAAACAGAACTACAAACAAAAACAGAAATTATATAAACATAACACATCAAATTTGAATATATATATATATATAAGCCCTAATGCAGTCCATAAGTCTCTGTAGATGACACGCTATATATGTTGCGACGTTATCAGAAGATTCCACTACAGAGACATGAATCTACATACATACATATACACACACACACACGGAGAAACACATACATTGCAGGCCTGGAGAGAGAGGACTCAGAGGAGAGAAGAAAACCTGATTTGGAGGAGAGAGAGAGAGAGAGCGGAAAGCGTCGTGCTTTATAAATGGGAAGACGGAACAATGAGAGAGGCTTTCTCTGTGGACACCAAACAACTCTCCTATGTATACTGAATTCAGTTAGTTAGGACTTAAGACTTTAGACTTATAAATCAGGTGCTATTAAGACCACCGAGTAACAGTGGTCTCTCACTAATCAAGGACGTTAATCATCTGACTATTTCGATACTCTTCGCACACATCACACATTGATGATTTTTTTGCATCAGAGTGGCTTTGATATACGGGTGGCATTATTGGGACCCACCAGCTGTATTCTTGGAAGTGGTAGATTCGGTAGACCTGGAGTGTAGCATAACCTGGCAGAGGCAGTCGACACGTGTCCTCATTCCCACTGCAATGTGCATGTGATGATTGTGACGATAGTACAGTTCCGAAGAATAATGCTAAAGTCAAAAAAAAAAAAAAAAAAGTCGTAAAAATGGGTAATGCTATAACGAGAAGTTTCTCACATGAGAATGTAAGTTTTAACCGTTGGATGAGCATCTAGTCTTAAGATTCCCGCCTTCTCATGTGAGAAGCTTCTCACAATAGCATTGCCCCATAAAAATATGCTCACCAATTAGGGGTGTAAGAAAAAATCGCGGACCGCAAACCGACCGCAAACCGACCAAACCGAAAACCGATTGGTCGGTTTTCTAAATACATGTTCAAGCTAAAACCGACCGCAAAACCGACCGAACACCTAAAAAACCGACCGACCGACCGCTTTACACCTCTATTGGTCGGTTTTTATACACCAAAAAAACCGAAAAAAACCGACCGACCGACCGATTTACACCCCTATCACCAATGGACGTGGCACCCATGTGGCAGAGTTAAATGTGATGGTTTTTACTGTCTCAATTATAAAACTCAATAAATTGATCCCCTCAGACTATTACAATTTTTCCTTAGCACCCCTTCATTAGGCTTTTCATCCAAAAAAATAAATAACTTTGTATCATGTTACAAACACATGATATAAGGCCCCGTTTGGCTTGCACGGAAAGTAATCTAATGGAGAAAACTCATTCTCTAGAATCACTTTCTTATGTTTGGTACATTTAAATAGTTTGGAATCCATATTGGAATTAATTCCAAATGAAAGTAGTTTCTTAGAAAAATAAGAAAACCAATTCCTAATCTAGAGATGGTAATGAGATTACGTTCCTTAAGAATTGAGAAAAAAAAAACTAAACATTAGAGATAAAGAATTAACTTGATCCTTATCTTTTGACCTTATCTAATTATTTTTAAAATTTTAATTAAGTTATATTTTAAATTTTTGATTTTATTGTATTTCAATTTTGTGATCTTATTGATTAATATATGTATATATATATATGTTTATATATGTGTGTGGTATATATAAATATATAGGGAGAATTTAGTTTACTAATTTAAATATTGTTTCAATTCCCAACTAAATTATCATAATCCAAACATATGAATTGAAATCTATCATGCTTCCATTATCATATTCATTATTTGCCTGTGAGATTCCGTTCCACATCGGATAAATATAAAAAGTTAATATGGTATATGTAGAACTAAGAGGGCTACTACTAACAACTTGAGCTTAAGCATTTTAAAGGCCAATGTGGTAGGCTCATCAAGTTGTTGGGCTAGTGGACCTCTTGGGGCGTTACAAATGGTATCAGAGCCAACCTTGGTCCCGTAAGGGAGCCGTTGGCAGTGTGGCAGAGGAGTAGAGGCTCCGGATAAGGGTAGAGGCCCCGAGGTAGTATACCTTGTGCACTCTTATGGGCTGCTCTGTGGTCATCAATGATCTGCTTCCACATCGACCAGCCAGGGGGAGAACTGGGTCAACGCGACGAGGACGCCGCGTCTCTGAGTGGGGGAGATTGTGAGATCCCGTCCCACATCGGATAAATATAAAAAGTTAATCTGGTATATGTAGTGTTAGGAAACTGTGTTCCCAGAATCCATTGACAGCGCGTATAAGTTGGTACTGCAAAAAAAAATTATGTGAAAACTACAATAACCTTACAAGGGCGGAACTAGGGTTACCTTAAACTGCTAAAACGGATTGCTGTAGTAGACGAATCGAGAACACGGGCTCGATAACAGCTCACGATCTTCTACCGTATTCTTTTGCTGCCAGAATATCGAACTGAGTGTGGGCTCTTTCGAAATCCTTTCTGTTTTCTGCTCTCCCTCTTTTACGCTCTCTTTTCTATTCCGAGTTATAAGTCTCTATATAGAAAAACGCTAGCTGAGGAGAGAGCCAAAGCAACATATATATAGGCTACGATAGGGACCATAAGAAGTCAATAAGGAATAGGCTTCCTTATGGAATTAGGAAACCCTAATTCGAACTGAATCAGATTCCTATTTCCATAAATTATAATTCATACCACTAAAGAATTATAATTGCACTCATATCCTTATCTCAAAAATATATTTCGAGCTCCATGTTATTAAATGTTTATTATCTCCCCATGTTAAGATTACAGATATCCATTAATTAAATATAATTACTGACAATCATATTTAATTAATTTCTTAAAATTCCTTGACATCCTCTGCTTAACTTATCTGATATGTCGGATACAAAATCCACCTGCAGGGTTTGACATAATCAAAACTTATAAGCTTTCTCAAGGGGATATCATCAATCCCAAAATTGAGACATGGATTCCATCATTAATTAATATCCACCACACAATTAATATTGCCACCCAATCCAATGAGATATTGACCCATTTAAGGATCTCACCCTTTTAGGAATCAAAGTGTAAATATCAAATGTACGTGTCTACAAATTAACTTAGGATTTAGAGCATAAACACTCATAATAGCCATGAGGTATTAATTATCTTATAAGTCAGTATAAAGATAATTACCCCAAGTCAATCCCGTTTAATACACAAAGTGTACCAGCATTGTGAGTTGAAACTATACCGTTTTCCGTAGTCAAGACAAACCTACTGTTAGGAAACTGTGTTCCCAGAATCCATTGACAGCGCGTATAAGTTGGTACTGCAAAAAAAAATTACGTGAAAACTACAATAACCCTACAAGGGCGGAACTAGGGTTACCTTAAACTGCTAAAACGGATTGCTGTAGTAGACGAATCGAGAACATGGGCTCGATAACAGCGTACAATCTTCTACCGTATTCCTTTGCTGCCAGAATATTGAACTGAGTGTGGGCTCCTTCGAAATCCTTTATGTTTCTGCTCTCTCTTTTTACGCTCTCTTTTCTATTCCGTGTTATAATACTCTTGATGGAAAAACGCAAACTGAAGAGAGAGCCAAAACAACATATATATAGGCTACGATAGGGACCATAAGAAGTCAATAAAGAATAGGCTTCCTTATGGAATTAAGAAACCCTAATTCGAACTGAATCTGTCACAGCCCGGTCCCACAATAGCGGAACCGGAGCCCGTGGCACGCCACCGAGGCTAAACCAATTCATTAACGTTCCCAAAAATTAGGTTTGAAGAACACACGAAGCGGAAAATAAAACACATTTTAAAACCAGAGGTTCAGTCGACTGCTAAGTCGACTGCTCAGTCGACGGAGGCGGGCAGGGATTTTAATATCAAATTTCAGTCGACTGAAATTGGAGGTCCAGTCGACTGATGAGGGGTCCAGTCGACTGCAGAGGGGTCCAGTCGACTGCTTTTGCTAAAAAAGAAGCAGTAGCAGTAACAGGCTCAGGGGTTCAGTCGACTGCTCAGTCGACTGCTCCCCTGGCAGCAGCCCAATCTGCAGAAAACAAGTTTAAAAAGCTTCCTAACTTCCATCCAATGATCAACCACTCAAATCAAACTCAGTCCAAAGTAATTCTAGCTGTATTAAAGCATTACCAAACATAATTACAACATGTTATAGTCTAATACAACGTTCAAGATTCATTCTATCATACCAAATTAAACATGGGTTAAAACAACCAAATTCTTATTACAACATTTCTAAGATCCCAAAACTACAAGATTAACATTCAAGTTGCCTTCTAAAAGAACTCCCAACCCACGTGCTCACTTCTGCGATTCCTCGCCAGCATTTACACCTGAAATGGTTATTTGAATAACCACACATATTTCGATTTGTTTAAGCTAATGCTTAGTGAATAAATCAACATATATACATGAATGATAAACATGTCCGCATTCACATCTCTACATTTCATACTAGTCGCCGGAGACTCACGTGCCCGTCCATACTCCCAATCCGCGACTCCTCGCCAATAAGTCCACGCGAAAGGGTAAGACCCACGATTCTACAAACAATCGTGCGACCTTAATGCCTATATCGGCTCCACAAAATGGCACGGTGACCACGTGCTCCTTCTGACCCAAATAAGCAACTTAACATGCTCAAATACATATCACCATGCTCGCGGTAATTAAAACATATCACCGTGCTATTGAGCCTACTTATCAATATAAATGCCCAATATGAACTACACAATATATCTCTAGGAATTAATACATGCTATTCAAACATAACATGAATACATGCCAAGAAATCATTCCAAAACATAGTTGAATCACTCACCTCCGATTTACGCTCCTATAATTCAATCTGAAGAAAACCCGTGCACAAGGAACGTGCAGAAGTCCGTCTAGTACAATTCCTATGGATCAGAATTCCATTTATCAACTTTTATGAAAAATTCTAGAAAATAACTTTTCGGAAAACTTAGCCAAACAGGCCCTAATAGGTATCAAAACGAAGCTATTACCTCGAGGAGCTCGAATACGAAATCTGGAAGAAACCAGACTGACGGAAGGTCGTCGTTTGGCGTCGCAAAGCTCTAAGCAATCAAATCTCCCTCTAGCCCCCTTTTTGGCCTCCTCTTGGAATTTAGGTTAAGAGTTGTGAAATATCTCAACTCATCTCTATCTATATATAGGCAACATTCTCGGGGAATTACGTTTACCTCCCCACGAGTTTTCCAAACTCCTAATCAGTCTCTGAAACTTTCTATACAGCTTATTCATAGCTTTACGAGTGAAACCTCAAAATTATAAAAGTTTTCGACTAAGTTTCGTTTGGTTGCTAAAACACGAATTTCTATATGACATTTCCGAAGTTGCTAATTAGCCTACCAAATTAATAGCGTGTTCATTCGTTCTCACCAGGATACTAAATCTAACAACAGAAATATATTCTAAAACAGAAAATAATACAGATATTGAAATACACAGGTAAACATTTATTTTCAGATAAACATTTAAAGTATTCCACAGTGACCGTCTCATACTCGGAGAGACGTCACGACAACAAATTCTCAATCCCAATAGTTTCAGAGGGTTCTCTAATACAGACACCCAAATCAACTCGTGAGTCAAAACTCACCCAAACATGTGTCATAAGACACGCCACATCACATTATCATGCATGACAATATAATGCAAATGAAATAACACAAATGTGGGTGTTATAATACTCTCCCCCTTAAAAGAAGTTTGTCCCCAAACTTGTACCTCAACTCTCGAAAAGGTGCGGATACTGAGTACGCATCTCATCTTCTATCTCCCACGTCATCTCTTCCGTAGTTTGGCTACGCCATAACACTTTCACTTTCGATATTACTTTATTTCGTAAGACTTGATCCTTTCGATCCAAGATCTCTACCGGATACGCAACATACGTTAAATCACTCTGAATCTCATTCGATGTCGGAGTCATCACTTGATCTCTATCTTCCACTAATTGTTTGCGTAACAACGATACATGAAACACGTTATGAACTTGAGCATACTCGCTCGGCAAGTTCAAACGATAAGCTACGGGTCCAACCTTTCCAATAATCTCAAAAGGTCCTACATATCTCGGATTGAGTTTCCCGTATCTACCAAATCTGGTTATTCCCTTTGAAGGTGACACCTTCAAATACACTAAGTCTCCTACATCGAATTCCAACGGCCGTCTGCGCTTGTCGGCATAACTCTTATACCTACTCTGAGCTGTCAGTAACCGTTGTCTAATTACCTTTATCTTATCCGTCGCCTCTTGTACAATTTTCGGCCCTTCAATCTTTCTTTCTCCGACTTCCGTCTAACTAATTGGTGAACGACATACATGACCATATAAAGCTTCATAAGGAGCCATCCCAATACTCGACTGAAAACTGTTGTTATATGCGAACTCAATTAACGGTAAATGGTCTTCCCATTCGCCCTGAAAATCAAGTACACATAGCCTAAGCATGTCTTCCAAAATCTGGATTACTCTTTCTGATTGACCATCGGTCTGAGGATGAAAAGTTGTACTAAAGTGCAATTTGGTACCCATTGCTTCTTGCAAGGCTCTCCAAAACTTTGATGTAAAACTACTATCCCTATCCGAAACGATAGAAACTGGGATACCATGTAGTCTAACAATCTCGCGAATATACAACTTAGCTAACGTCATCGGCTTAGTTGTTCGAAGCGGTAGGAAGTGCGACGACTTCGTCAAACGGTCAACAATCACCCAAATAATAGTATTTGATCTTTTTGACCTCGGAAACCCACTAACAAAATCCATTGTTATGTGCTCCCATTTCTACTCAGCTATCGGTAACGGTTGTAATAATCCCGAGGGTACTTGGCGCTCGGCCTTTACTTGTTGACAACTAGTACAACGCGAAACATAACGTGCTATTTCTCTCTTCATTCCCGGCCACCAATAAACATATCTCAAGTCTCTATACATCTTGGTGCTTCCCGGGTGAACGGTATACTTTGTGTTGTGTGCTTCCTCTAGGATGTTCCGTTTCAACTCCTTCTCGTTAGGCACACAAATTCTACCCCTCAATCTCAACACATTGTTCTCATACGTAAATCCCGGTTGTTTGCCCATTGGAATCTCATCACAAATCTTCTTCAAAGCCACGTCTTGAAGTTGTTTCTCTAAGATCTCGTGAATCAAGAGTGGTTGTGCCACCATCGTCAACATCAAGCCACTTTCAATCCTCGGAATCACTTCAAGCTCTAAATTCTCCATATCTCGTATCAGTTCTTTCTGAGAAGTCAAATCTGATGCGGTATTGGTTGGTACTTTGCGACTAAGAGCATCGGCGACGACATTCGCCTTGCCCGGATGATATTGAATCGACAAGTCATAGTCCTTCATCAACTCTAGCCATCTCCTTTGCCTCATGTTCAAATCTCGTTGTGTAAACAAGTACTTCAAACTCTTGTGATCCGTATAGATCTCATATTTCTCCCCGTATAGGTAATGACGCCAAATCTTCAGTGCAAAAATCACGGCGGCCAATTCTAGATCATGTGTTGGATAATTCTTCTCGTGCGGTCTAAGTTGTCTTGATGCATACGCAATAACTTTATCACCTTGCATAAGAACGCAACCTAAACCTCTATATGAAGCATCACTGTAAATAATAAATCCTTCAGTCCCTGATGGAACGGCTAATATTGGTGCTTTCACGTGTCTGAAGGGAAGGAATCCCTTCTTGGAATCTTGCATGCTAAACCTTGCAAGAATATTGTCAATATAAGTGCCTTGTGATAAGCCCAACATCCTATTCTTGCGATTCTCGCATAAGCTTGATCCCTAGAATGTGACCGGCTTCTCCCAAGTCCTTCATATCGAATTGACCTCGTGCTGAAAAGTTTGTACACACAAAAGGGGGTGTGAAAAGTGTGCAAGCTTTTCAGCACGAGGTCCAATATTTTTAAGCAGGGTTGTGCATTTGGTTGTGCATTTGGGAGTGCATTTAGCATTACTCGTTTGTAATTTGATAGCTTGTTTACAATAAATTTTCACCTCTAATCAGTTTATGACCTTGAAAACAAGTGAACAAATTTATGAGCATATTTGGATCAACATATATAATACACACAAATCCTTTCTCGATGGGAAATCTTTACTTGATGTATATATATGGTGACTAATATACAGTTCCTCCCAGAAATAGCTACTCGTATTAGGTATTAAGGAAAAAATAAGTAACATAGTTTTGTAGTCGTTCAGAGTTATCGAACTCTTTACTTTGTTACATTATTTTCCAAAATTTTAAATCTTAATTCAAGCTCACAAGTCACAACCATGAGATTTCAGGTTGGAGCCTAACCAGGAACTACAACCATTTTATTGAAATAATGGCAAAGGTTGGTTTTACTATTGTACCGAGCCCACCCTCCCACATTGGCAACCAATATTGGCTAGTTGTGTGTATAATTTGTTTATAGTATGGAAACTCTTAATTGCAAAAAAAAAAAAAAAAAAGTTGGTATTTTATAAATACTATTTGTATTACTTTGTTTGTTTGCAAGTTTAGTGAGGGAAAGGACAAGAGTCACAAGACAACCCAGAGAATCTTGTTCCTTAATTCGATTACAGTAGAAAAACTGGGGGGAAAAATATCTCTTACATGTCATTAAACTTTTCTTTTTTACTTAATTCTTGACTGGTTTTGAATATATTTTAATTTCTGATTTTGTTAACCGGGAGAGAGAAGAGATATAAACTGTTATTTTTCGTTTTCACTTCCTTTTCCTCAATAATTGGTTGAACCCTTGGCAAGAATTCTATTATTGTCGATATGTTCGTATTGAACACTTGGTTAGATTATTAGTATATTTTTTAGAGCTGTGCTTGATTGTGTCATCCAGGGCGCCACCTGCGACATTTCCTCGTGCTGATAGCAAGATGAAGCAGATAAGTCTTCCAGAGGATGTTTATATAAAGAAGTTTTTTCAGAAGCATCCATTGTCTAAACATCATGATGCTATCAAGTACCTTTCTTTACCTGTATATGTATATATCTGTCTCTTGTGGCATTCAGTATGGTTTCTTTTCCGGAACCAAGCTTGTGAGATATGTTATGTGCTTAAATTTGTTTTCTACAAGTGTTATGGGTATGTGGATCAATTTTTATTTATTTATTTATAATAATGATGCTCTTTATTTGAAGTTGTTTGACAAAGAAGGGGGGAGAAGGATTTTACAATTCTTGTGCTAGATGATAGTTCAATTCTTGTGCTACGTTAGGTACTGAGGAATCAGGAATGGGTAGAACTTGATCTTGGTCTGAAATTTGGTGTAACGCCCCTGTAACGCCCTGTATTTTATTATCATTAATAAATAAATATTGCGTTTCATTTCCATGAGTATGTTAATCTAATTTCTCTTTGTAATAATTATCTGGGGTCAAACTGTAATTTCCAAAATATTTTCTATGGTTTCAAAATCGATATCTATATTTTTGTATAATCGGGAATTTAATTCCTATGTTAATATAATTTTCTGCATTTTATTTTCAACCGTAAAATACCAGTTTATGTTTTAATCTGCGCCTTATACCGCGTCTTGGGTGAGGGAGCACGTGAGCTCAACCTCACCGGGTATTTTCTACCCATTGCTTGGAGCCCAAAACATTGGGTTTATATATATACGTTGCTCTCTCTCTCTCAATCACACAGTGTCTCTCATTCTCTCCCACACAACTCTCTGCATCTCTAAATCTCCCTCATTTCTCTCAATCTTTCTCTTATTCTCTCAAGATACAAACACACACACAATACAGTATATACATACTCATACACACATTCATAGTTATATATATATTGATATATCAATATCAAGAACGGAGGAGTAGAGTTGGACGACGGAATTAACGGCGGAATTTATCTGTCTCAAATTCTCTGTGTAATTGCCCTCTGTGAGTATTATAAACTCACTCCCAATGTATATATATGTGTATTGCAGTATGTATATGTATGTATATATGTATATATATGAAATCACCATTAAAGCTTAAAATTGGAGTTTTGTCAAACTCAACCAAATTCAATTCCGTGAATTGATTTTGGAAGATCTTTGTCCCAATAGATTACGGTTCGAATCCTACGCAGTAATTCATCCATATCGCGACGTACCGTTGACTTTAAGTTTTGACACCCTCACTTTAATCGCGAATATTTAGAGATATAATCCGTGTTAGTTAAAATTGATCGCGTATTCTTAATCTACGCGGAAAACCGAAGAGATTCATATATTACATGTCCTGGTACGAACAGAAAACAGAAATGGGTAAAATCAGTTTGAAAACCAGAAACAGGGGAGAAAACGAAGAAGATGACATTCTGCAAGAACTCGCGCGCGCGACCCGCTCGCGCGGACCATCCCCCCCCTTCGCGCGCGCGATCCGCTCGCGCGACCTGTTTTTCCCCTTCGCGCGCGCGATCCGCCGCGCGATTTGTTCTCCCCTTCGCTCGCGCGACCTGGCAGTTTGAGCAGTTTCTATGTTTTCTTATTAGGGACTGTTTGGAAAATGTTTTAAAAGTTTTTAAAGAACAGTTTGGCAAAAAAATATTGTTTTAAAGGTCTATGTTTTAAGAATTGTACGAAATAGAACAACTAAGGCCAAAATTTATGCTCATAGGATTATCCGGCTTTGTGATTTATTAATGGTGTTATTTATGAAACATTGACATACATATTAGGGTTGAGGTTGTGTCAACATGCATGTGTGTGAGAAAGCGTGAAAAGAGTAAAGGGTGGCGGTCTGGTGTGCGACCTCAATATCGATCGGATAGTATTCCTGGTATTGGAGGCGACAGTGTTGTGTACGACTTAGATATCGATCGGATAGTATTCCTGGTATCTAAGGCGCGCGTTTCGGATATTGATCGGATAGTATTCCTGATATCCGAAGCGATGGTGATAGTGTGGTGTACGGCTTAGATATCGATCGGATATTATTCCTGGTATCTAAGGCGCTTGTTTCGGATATTGATCGGATATTATTCCTGGTATCCGAAATGATGGTTTTGAGTGTGGCTTAGATATCGATCGGATATTATTCCTGGTATCTGAAGCGATAGTTTGGTGTGCTGTTTTGGATATCGATCGGATAGTATTCCTGGTATCTGAGATAATGGTTTGGTTGTGTTGAGTTTTGTTGAGAGAAAAGAGTCAGAAAGATGAGATAATACATTGTTCATGCATGGTCGCATAGTTATTGCTTTCTTTATTCCCCCATGGCTTATGTTGGAATTGGAACCTTGAAACCATTGCTTTTAAAGTTGATTTGCACTATTGGTTATATGCTTATATATACATTGCGAGTACTTGTTTATTTTGCTCACCAGCTTTCATAAGCTGACGGCGTTGATGCGTCCTGGACTGTATGTCCAGATTTTCAGGGTCAGGAGCAGCCAGGGTATTTTGACTATGCTACTTAGAGTCAGGAGACTTTCCAGGAGGCTGCTTTATTTTTATTATGTCTTTTAATTTGGGTTTGTAATAAACTAGCTTTAGACATTTGAATAAGGCGTTTTGTGCCTAAGTTTATAACTGCTGTAATAGTTAGTAAGTTTTAATTGTGGAGGTTATGTTTTGTTAGTATCCTTTGCTCTAGAAATGTTGTTAAGTTATTTGTTGCAGGGACAATTGGTCATACTCACTTGTCACGACCTACGAGTCCATAAAGGAAATTAAATGCTTTCCTGAATTATGCTACGTCGGGGCGTGACAGCCCCGCCCCGCCACGACACAACACGACACGACACGAGTCCCGCAGGCGAGGGGGTGCTAACTAAAATAAAATAATATATAACCAAGAGGGAGCGGAAGGACTGAACATAATCGTAATGCTCCGAGTCCTAGACCCGAAGATTACCTGAAAACTTTCTCTTTAAAAAATCAAACGTTTAAACTTTAAAATCATTAAAGTCCAAAGCTCTGAAACATTTAAACTTTGAAACCTCAAAACTTTGATACCATTTTACAACGCCTCGAGTCCTAGACTCCAAGAGTTACTGCGGAAGCATAGAATAGCCTTTCAAATCTTTGATGGGAAAACAAAATCTTTAAAGACTCACGGATCTGAGTAAAACTATAGCGGAAGCATTCAACTAGTCTTTTGAAAAGCTTTGCTTGTCAATTTAAAAGACATTAACAGAAAATCTTTATCGGTTCATCAAATGAACAACAGTGCAGCGGAAAATATATAGATTTGATAAACATTTATCAATCTCCTCCTCAAACTTTAGAATACAATCTTTAAATAGAAACTCAAACTTGGTTCCACATATTGAAAAGTAATACAATGATTTACTTCCTTTTTCTCAAGCTTCAGAAACTCTTAAAATAAAAACCCAAGGTTTTTTATTAATACAAAGTATCATGATCTCACAATTTCTTCCCTAAACGGGATCTTCACTAGTCAACTCTACTCCGGCTTGAAAATTATATTCATCATTTAGAAAAAACATTAATAACACAAAAATCAGGTTTTCATTTGAAAATTATTCTTTCTTGAAACAAATCATTTTCAAGATAAGCAACAAAAAAATCAGAGTTAAACTATCATGCTATTTAAAAGCGGGTGGACTAACACTTGTCCAATTAAATCATAACATGCTCTTTGAACCATCATTAAATTAAAATCCCATAAACTCGACCTTCAAACAAAGCGGAAGTTCATCAAATCTCGGGAGCCTTACCCTTATCTATATTACCTGAAAAGGAAAGGTTTGATAGTCCATAAGCCAAAAAGGCTCGTATAGTCATATAACCGCACAATAACATCTGTTATATAACATGCGTGAGTGCAATGAATGCCAATGTCATGTATGAAAATCACTTTTCGTGCATTTTCAAACACTTACCCTCAATCGTCAATATCATTACCCGGACCATGGGCTTCCCGTCCACGTAGGCCTAGCCTCAAACATGCGGGACTTTGGGCCTTACGAATTACACGGAGGCCTAGCCTTTACCGTTACGGGGGTTTCTTGCAGCACATCCCGCAATTCGAGTTCCTAGTGGTACCCATCTCACACGCCTACCCACAAATTCGGGATTTCTATCTTTTCAAAACAAAATCCCTCCTAGAGGGTTTTATGCATGGAAGCCTCTAAGGTCTTCCCTTTTCAAAACCTGGAAGTCTCTATGATCTTCCTTTTTCGAAATCGAAAGCCTTTAAGGTCTTTCATCCCAAAATCATTTTCGTGATTTTCGTGATCATGCTCATGCTTATGAAATGTTATGACATATGCGAGCTCTAAGCATCCAGACATATTCAATATTTCATAAGACAAATTATCAAGGCATGCTATTATTTAAAGCAACACAATAGACATGCTGAATATCACTCAAGTAAACACTTAAGGCATAGCAACTCAAGTAAACACTTAAGGCATAACAACTCAAGTAAACACTTAAAGCATCACAGCTCAAGTAAACATGTAAGTACACCGTTAACATGTTATACAACTTTCTTGAGGGTTATACGGAACTACCGTTCACCGAGGATAGCCTGAATAATTAATCAGAATAGAAACTGGAACTGCTCAATCTGTTACAAATCTCGATATACAATAATGCACGTATATCAGTGAGGTACAACACCTCTAAGCACAAGTACAACTATTATTACAGTAAAGTACAACTCTTAAAGCATAGGTACAAGGCCCCTTAGCTCATAACAGACTCAAGTACAACAAAACAGAAGTTTTCAACAAATTGCCTCAAGTCGCTCGCGCGGGCCGCTCGCGCGATACCTCGCTCGCGCGGGTCGCTCGGGCGAGTTTTGCTCAGTAAGTCCATTGGTTCATTTTAAAACAGTTTTCAAAAAATAGCTTGGTCGCGCGCGCGGGCCGCTCGCGCGAACCCTCGCTCGCGCGGGTCGCACGCGCGAGTTGTCACAGAATCGTCTTCTTCCTCTTTTCTTCCCCTGTTTTGAAATTAGAGACTGGTTTTTACCCATTTTCAAAACGTAACCAAAACAGGACTTTCAACATATGAATCTCTTCCTTTTTTCGCGTAGATTTCAAATACGAAATCAAATTTTCAAGAATCAAAACACAGCTCTTGATTTTATCAAAAATCCGAAAGGCGACAAAACTTTAATTCGACCGTTCGTCGCAACCGCTATGAATTAGCTTTTGAAATTAAAAAGGGAGCCTCGTGGGATTGAGACCTTTCAATTGATATAAAGAAATCAAATTTCTGTGACTGTTTTTCTGCCCGCTAATTTCGGACCTTTAACGATATATATATATATGAATTTCTCTCTCTATATACATATATATATATATATATATATATCTATATCACAGTGTTTCAACCAAACTGAAACCATAAATGATAATTGAAAGCTTACCCAATTTCAATTATCCAAAGCTTTGAATTCAATCTCCATGAATATATACATGAAATCTATGTATATATATAAATGAATTCTATATGTATATCTATAGTAGCAGTTCTATAATAAATTGAATTCATCTTAAAAAAATGGTATAGAAAATTTACCCCAAATTCAGATTGCAAATGGATTAGCAGAGAAAGCCAAAAATAATAATCCAAACTTTGATTTCCAAATTTCTTCTTGTATATTAACTTGTGCATATATAGATGTATGCCCATATATTTCGTGAGAGAAAGAGGAAATAGAGAGGCAGTGAGTTTGAGAGTTGTTGAGGGATTAGTTGGGAGGGTGTGTATATATAGGATTTAATAACTTGGCCTCCAAGAGGCTTGAAGTTTAAGCCCCCCACACAAACACACACTACACACTCCTACACACATTGCACACACTGTGCACAAAACAATTTCTTTGGGCCCAAGTTCTACAGTGAAATTCTTGTGTGTGTTGAGCTCACAAGCTTAATCACACACACGGATAAAAATTATACTGCGCAAAATTTCAAAACTGGTATTTTTCTAATGAAATTATGATTCTAATTTTCTGGGTCATTACATTTGGTATCACTGTTGTTGTCAAGTTGACTTTGCTTTCGCGTTCAATGGTTTTGCGTATTTGAAAACTATGTAAAAGCCAGTTTTAATAGGTTGAATGATTCACATTGTTACTGTTATCCAAAATATATAGGGATGCATAAATCTGAAGTCTGAAATACTTACTGATTGGAGATAAAAATAAATGTGGAATAAATTTGAGAAAGAATCCGAGCCCAGTGTCAACACTGATTCCTTAAGACGAATTTGCTCCCTCTCGGTGCACAAGGTTGATGAACAATTGTCTCCCAAGATAGAAAGGATTTTCAGTTCTGTATAAGTTGTACTCGAATATGCAGAACCCAGCGGACACAATTATATGTATAATACTCGAACAAACTTAATTCTAATAGAGAGAGAGAGAGAGAGAGAGAGAGAGAGAGAGAGATATTATATCTTCTATATTCTATAATGAATGAACAAGGCCCAAATATATAGGTTGTAGGAAACTGTTTGTCAACAGTCACAACCTTTCGAAAGGAAACTATTCGTCAACAGTAATATCCATTTGGCTAAGGGTCTGTTTGTCATGACCAACAATCCATTCAATTAAAAAATCAATTTCTCATTCAAAATTTTCCAACAATCCCCCACATGAATGATAAATTGTCTATACAACATGCAAATGAAAATGCAAACACTAGTTTGAGTATCGATGAAGAAGTACTGCTTTAGATTAAGTAGCCTAGTGGCCTTGAACTTGCCCTAGTGATAAACTATCAGATTTACTAGCCGGTGAGTAGACTTGATTGTCTTTGAACTTCCAACCATTTGTGTAAACCTAAACAATATAATACACACATCCATTCTTCTTACATATTTGGTTCTCACGTTTGTGTTCGTTTTGGCCTTAAACACCTCTTGGTTCCGTAAGTGTTTTAGAGAATTCAACCTTCAAATTCTCATAGAAGTGGCCCCTTCTTACTCACGTAGGTGGTTACTATGAAGAGTATCCTGCAATACCCCACTTGAACATTTTCCAAGGTATAGGAACCATTAAAAGAGTATCTTATCCTTTTACTCGCGGCAGATTGACACTGACTCATATTTGAAATGGGAGGATGAAGATATGATTCTTCTCAGTGTGTATGGAGTACTACATAGTTTAGTTTTCCCGTTAAACCTAGATCTTGGGATCTCCAGTCAGCTAGGTTGGGTTTCCACTAGGACGACTCTTGTTTAGAGCATAGGCTTTAAACCCATTTCTCTCGATGAACTTTCCACTTGCTTTCGCATTAGGCCTTTTGTAAGTGGATCCGCTATGTTATCCTTTGACTTACATAGACAATAAAGATAACTCCATTAGAGAGCAATTGTTCTATGATATTATATCTTTGACTATATGTCAAGACTTACCATACTATTATGTGCCTTTCCAATTGTAGATTGGCTACCACAATGCACAAATTCTTACACAAATTTTGTCCAACTTGGAATATCCTCTAAGGAAAGGTGAAGCCAATTTGCTTCCTCTCTTACTTTATCTAAAACACTATATTCAGATTACATTGTTGATCAGGCAATGCAAACTATTTAGAGGATTTTCAAGGCACAATTGCACCTTTAAGAGTAAAGACATATCCATTTGTGGATTTTTAGTCTTTTCAAACAGATATCCAATACGGATCTATACCCTTCAGGTATTTTTAGATATCTTATGCAGTGCAATGTATAGTTCAAGGTGTACCTCTCGTATCTAAGTACCTGATTATCACCTTTTATTACACATTGATTACTTATATATTTACTCAGTTTACTGTTTGAGTACACTATTTCAAGTCTAGTACCATTCACGACATGTGTTAGACTACCAATTTAACATTCATATAGATATATTTTACTACTAGTACCTTAAGACATTTATAGGTGTTCTAATTGGACTATGATCATACTTGTCCATCAAACTAACCAGTGTCACATCTGCAACACCCAAGTCTTCATGTCACAATTACTATTCAACATTTCTTTGATATCTTGCTCATTGAGTCTTTTCAGTTTGCACGATTAGATTTCTAAACCTTTAGAAATTCACATGCGCATATATCTAATCATAAAGCCATAACTTTAATATCCAGTGTGAAACCAAAAGTCATCTTGACTAATTTCTTAGATTACCACACTTGTACAAACAAAGTGTACTCAAAATCTCTATACTTACAAAATATAAATATATATTCATATGTTTGCTAACAATTCCCCCACATTTGTAAGTATTGATAATCACATGTTAAAATGAGCATTTTATCATTACCCCCACATTTGTGAAATTTTCAATATCACTTGACATTACTTCATCATGAGTCAATCCTTATGTGTTACATATATATATATATATATATATATATGAAAGGGTTTCTGCAACCCTAAGGCACCTTTCTGGTCTCAGCCAAAGGTTGCCTAAAGCACCAATTTAAATCAATGGGTGTTTAGGCCAAGGGGTACCAAATGCACCATTTGGATTTAAATTCATGGGTACCAAATGATACACTATTTGTAAAAACAATATGATAAATTCACTGTTCCATTGTTTTACAAAATAGGTAGAATGATATATAACGAATTAAAATGTTCACTAAAAACGCAGTATATAATGTTTATTGAAACAGAACAGTAAGTGCTTAAACAACAAGGACAAAACTAGTGTCTTATCGCATCTGAATGAAAACTTGTAATTTAAGATTATAATGGGTGAAACAGATCAACTGTTCCCTCACAGCCATGTTTCACAGATTCTGGCCACTGAAAGTTACCAGACACTATAGTCCGGCTTTAGTTGTATTGCCACATCAATTCGGAATTTTGACCCATAATTCAGCAATTGATGCAAATAGAATAAAGATTTAATTCTACAATATTAAAATCATACTCCATACTCGAATTTCATATAATCAAATTCGTGATCTACATACTGTGTTATAGACAAAGATCAAGGATTATGACTTTCTCGAAAAGACACACCCATTTGTTGTCTACCCAATCATGTACACAATATATGTATATATATGTAAACATATGTATATGTATAGCCAAATTATACATGACTAACAAAAGAGTATAAATCCACTATGATATGAACATACGAAACAGTTCAACACACTTTTTTTTAGGAACAGTGTGGCTGTTAGGCAATATGATACTGTTTCGTCACAAAGTTCACGACTTCACAATGGACACCAATTTAGTTTGTAATTTTTGGACCATAATGTACACTGTTTTTTTCCCCTCAAACTCTCAAAAATTCCCTTTCCGCATGTGAATCTAGCTTAGTATGTGACCACTTGACCAGTTTCAAATGAAAAGCAATTTGCCAACATGGAAAATTTTCAGATTTTCAAATACGCGAACAATACAGGAACAGATTAATTCTAATTTGCATATTAAACAAAAAAAATCCAAATTTGTGAGAAAGTTAAACGTTTTCCAAGTCACAGGATATCGAAATTACTTTATGCATACTATCAAACTGTCTTATACGTACTGTTTATAAGTTTCCAGATTGATACTGGTTAAATACTTAAGACACCCAAATTGTTGTTTTCCTTTCATGGGTTAAAACTTAAAAGTCCCAAAACTTCTTGCATTAATTTGACAAACTGTCTTTATTCCTCAACTTAAAATTAAGTTAAATAAAATGGTCAACACTGTGAATATATTAAATAATCAAGAAAACAACAAAGGGAAAGAGAAAAAAGAGCTAGAGTTTTTCATAACACTAAAACTGAATGAATGAATACAAATAAAAAGAAGAGGCAATAATAATAGAATATCTAGGTATACAGTATTACCCTAATACAAAGAAAAGACTAAACTACCCTAAAGCTAATAAAACTAATTCTAACACCCCTCCTCAAACTCACGATGCTGCAGCTAAAAGCATAGAGAGTTTGCCAACTAAAAAACGAAAACGCTGAATCGGATGTGACTTTGTAAACAAATCAGCAATCTGTGCAGAAGAAGAAACAAAAGGCAAAGTGATAGCTCCATGCTTAAGGTGATGACGAGTAATGTGACAATCAATCTCTATATGCTTGGTCCTCTCATGGAAAACTGAATTGTGAGCAATCTGAATAGCACTCTTATTATCACAATACATAGGTGAAGGGCGAGGAAGGGAGACACCCATATCTGTAAGTAGTCGGCGTAACCAAATAAGCTCACGGGTAGTCGAAGCCATAGCACGATACTCAGCTTCTGTGGAAGACACAGCAACAACATCTTGCTTCTTGCTCTTCCAAGAAATGAGAGAATCACCCAAAAATATACAAAACCCAGTAACAGACTTGCGATCTGTAGGATCACCGGCCCAATCAGCATCAGAGTACGCACGCAGCTCCAAGGAAGATGATGAAGAAAGTAAAAGACTTTGAAACCTAGTGCCCCTCAAGTACCTCAAAATACGATGAACAACAGCCCAATGAACTGTAGTAGGGGAAGTAACAAAGTGACTAACAACATGAACAACATGAGCAA
Source organism: Hydrangea macrophylla (assembly GCA_033977485.1). Taxonomy (NCBI): domain Eukaryota; kingdom Viridiplantae; phylum Streptophyta; class Magnoliopsida; order Cornales; family Hydrangeaceae; genus Hydrangea; species Hydrangea macrophylla. The sequence goes on from CM066983.1 coordinate 84,288,012, forward strand.
TATCCGGACGAGTAATAGTAAGATAAACCAAGCTACCAACAATAGTGCGATATAAGGTAGGATCAGGCAAAAGAACACCATCAGAAGGGGAAAGACGAACATTAAGCTCCAAAGGGGTATCAACAATCTTATTATCAGTGAGGCGAGCACGCTCAAGAATGTCACCTGTATACTTAGACTGAGAAAGAAGATAACCTTTTGGAGAATAGGCTACTTCAATCCCCAAAAAATAACGTAGTGGACCTAAGTCCTTCATTTCAAAACAACGAGCTAATTCAGACTTCAACACTGCAATCCCATCAACATCATCACCAGTAATAATCATATCATCAACATACAAAGAAAGCATAATACGACCAGTAGTGGTACACCTAATAAAGAGAGCTGAATCATACTCACTAGAGGAAAACCCAAATGAGGTAATCACTGTGGAAAACTTCTCAAACCAAGCTCGAGGAGCTTGTTTAAGACCATATAAGGCTTTTTTAAGCCTGCAAACTTCACCAGAACCATGAGGAACACCCGGAGGAGGAACCATATAAACCTCCTCTTGGAGGTCTCCATTCAAGAAAGCATTTTTAACATCCATCTGAGTTATATGCCACTGACGAATAGAAGCAACTGCAATAAGAGTACGAACAGTAGTCATTTTAACAACAGGAGCAAAAGTCTCCTCGTAATCCATACCATACTGCTGGGAAAAACCCTTGGCAACCAATCTTGCTTTGTACCGCTCAACAGACCCATCTGACTTGGTTTTAATTTTATAAACCCAACGAGAACCAATGGCGCTCTTACCAGAAGGTAAGGGAACCAAACTCCAAGTGTTTGTCTTATACAATGCTGAGAGTTCCTCTGCCATAGCCTGTTGCCAAAGAGGATCAAGAGCTGCCTCTTTATAGGACAGAGGCTCAGAGAGATCATGAACTGAAGCTAAAAATGAAGCAAAAGAATCCGAATAACAAGAATAAACAAAATCAGGTGATTGAGTAGACTTACGAGTGCGAGCAGGATAGCGAGGAGGTTCCACAGTCTCAGTAGGTGCTTGGGTGGCCTCTGGAAGGGAGGTAGCATCAAGCGGCAAGGTACCAGTATCAGCAGAAGTAGAACCATGAGGTGAGACAATATCAGTGGTGCATGGGGCTTGAGAGGGCACACTATCGGTATCATCAGAGAATGGGTCAAGATGGATGAGATCAGATTTAGTCAACTCATGATGATTATCAGGAATAGAAAAGAAGGGTATGTGCTCGAGAAACACAACATGACGAGAGACATATAGTTTTTTAGTAAGTGGGTCAAAGCAACGATATCCCTTCTGACCCTCACCATAACCTAGAAAAACACAAATAGCAGACTTAGGTGACAATTTGGTACGCTCTACATGAGGTCGAAGGACAAAACAAGTACAACCAAACACCTTTAAGGAAGAATAATCAGGAGCATGCCCATACAATTTTTCAAAAGGTGACAGACCTGAGCAGTGAGAGGATGGAATTTTATTAATTAGATTGACAGCAGTAAGGACAGCCTCTCCCCAAAAATCACTAGGGACATATGCAGATAATAAAAGAGAGCGAGCAGTTTCAACAATATGCCGAAGTTTCCTTTCAGCAACACCATTTTGCTCAGGAGTGTCTGTACAAGAGGACTGGTGAATAGTTCCATCTAAAGCAAGCAACTCACGAAATTTATGATAGGTATACTCTCCACCTAAATCACATCTAAAACATTTGATGACAGCAGAATGTTGAGTTTTAACAAAAGCACGAAAGGCATTGTAAATATCAAAGAAGTCTGAAAGGCGTTTCATAAGATAAACCCAACAGTAACGAGTGCAATCATCAATAAATGATACATAATATCGAGACCCCCCTCTTGTAGTAACAGGAGAGGGTCCCCACACATCAGAATGAATTAAATCAAATGGTGCAAGAGAATAAGAAATACTTCTATTAAATGGTAAAGCGGAAAATTTTGCCAGTTTACAACCACTACAATCAGAAATGTCATGAGTTTGTAAATCTCCTAATTTTCCTGTTGAAGCTAAATATTTTAAACGAGAGGCTGAAACATGACCAAGGCGAGAATGCCATAAATAAAAATTAAACGAAGATGAACTCAAACGAAAGGATGACAAGTCAACACTAGAAGCTGCAACCACTGGTACATTGAGCTTGTCCAAGATGTATAATCTCCCTTGCCTACGGCCTGTCCCAATCAGCGTCTGAGACTGCGGATCCTGCACATGACAAAAAGTAGAAGAAAAAGAGACTAAATAACCTGCATCACAAAGCTGACCAACAGAAACAAGATTCATAGTAAGTTTAGGAATGTGGTAAACACTAGGGAGAGATACATGAGGTGTGACAACAGACCCAACACCTGCTAATGGCATGGGAGTACCATCAGCAGTCATAACAGGCAAAGAGGAAGCAGGACATAAGGAAGCAAAAGACGACAAGTCAGACGACATATGATTAGAAGCTCCAGAGTCTAACACCCAAATACCGGAGGACATACCTGAAGACATACCTGAAGACATACCTAGTGAAGAGGTGGCCATAGCATGTGGCTGTGTGGCAAGGAACTTCTGAAATTGCTCAGCAAGGGAGGTCATGGAAGGAGTGGATGGGGAAGGGGAACCGGGTCCAAATGAGTCTGATGGTGGTACAACTGCTGCAGTATTAGGCTGTGGAGGCCTATATGAACGCTGCTGAGATTGGTTGTCAGATTTCCAAAGAGAAGATTGAGGTTGCTGGTGTTGTGGTGATCTACCATGTGAGGGCTGGTTGCTGCTATTGGGCTGGTTTGCACGACCCAACCTAGGACACTGAGCCTTCCAATGACCCTTCTCCTTACAGTAGCTGCATACATCACTACCAACTCTCGAGTAAGGCTTATTCTGATTGTTGGACTGTGGTCGAAAAGGGGCTGCTAAAACAGACGGAGTAGAGTCGGGGAGAATTCCCTTTCCATATTGTGTCTTGAGACGTATTTCCTCGGCTACTAACTCATGAACAACAGAATCAACGGACGGAAGTGGGCTACGATGGAGAATGGACCCACGAAGGCCCTCAAAATCTTCACGTAGAGCCATCAAAAACTGAACCAGACGTTGTTCCTCCCTACTAGCGATATATGGGGCAAAGGCCCGCAATTCTGGCGACTCCATGAGAGCTAACTGATCCCAAAGATCTGTCATTGTAGAATAGAACTCCTGAATACTCAAATTTTTTTGTTCAAGGGCACGAATATCACACTCTAATTGGTACCTTTTCGCAAAATTGGACTGTGTAAATAATTTAGCCAAATGATCCCACACCTCCTTTGCATAGTCAAACTTTGCCAACTGCATACCTATTGAGGGAGCAACGGAGTTGTTGATCCAAGTAATGATTTTTGAATTATTTGTGTCCCAAACATCTAGCAACTCTGCAAATTTATCAGCATTTTCATTCGTAGGTTTACTAAAATCCCCATTGATATAACCCCACATCTTTTTCCCCTTCAGAAAATTTTTCATCACATAATTCCAATATGCAAAATTCTTGCCATCGAGTTTAACACTAATCGCTTGAAGCGAATCATCACGTTCAGTAGCCATTACGAAAACGAAGCAATTAAATAACACAAAACAAGCGAACCCAAAATCAAAAACAGATCCAAAAACACAAAACAAACGAACCAGAATCAGACAGATCCAAAAACGAGCGCAAAGCAGTGCGAGATCTAAATACAAATCCGAATCCGAATCAGCGAGAAATCCAACAACGAACCAAAATCATCCGAAAAAACTAATCAAGAAAACAACAAAGGGAAAGAGAAAATCTGAAATAACAGCAGTTGGATCTGCGAAAATCGTGGATGAGATTCGAACCTGCTCTGATACCATGTGAATATATTAAATAATCAAGAAAACAACAAAGGGAAAGAGAAAAGAGAGCTAGAGTTTTTCATAACACTAAAACTGAATGAATGAATACAATGAAAAAGAAGAGGCAATAATAATAGAATATTTAGGTATACAGTATTACCCTAATACAAAGAAAAGACTAAACTAGCCTAAAGCTAATAAGACTAATTCTAACATAGAGTACACCATTGCAGACGCAAAACGTCCTCCATTTAAAATCCCTTAAGTTTAGTGTTTCTTACGTCTCAGTGTGGATGCTTTTATGAGTTGTTTGACCCATCATTCTTGTTAGTCACAGCAAATGTCTTTGTTGTCTTTCACTGGTTGAACTTGAAATTCTAATGGAGGACCGTTTGCTGCGCAAATAACTTTTTTTTTTTTTGCAACATATGTATAATTTTTATGTACTTTATATGTGTGTGTATGTATATATATATAGAGAGAGAAGAATGTAGAGAAAAGGATGGAAACATGATAGAATGAGAGTTTTTTGTTATAATTGTGAAGAAGTACGTAGGGGTTCCATCAACCCCCAATTCATGTCCCTATATGTGAAGTAGATCAAAGTAAAACTTGTTTTTTTTTTTTTTAAGAAATAAAAAAAAATGTATTATAATGCATCTTGTAAATAAGTTCAAAATAAAGATGATAATGTAATTAAAATTAACGAGAATGCAATTTGCAAATGCTATTCCAAACAGACCATTATAGCACGAAAGCATACTTTAAAAACTAAATTGTAAAAATTTAAAGATATAGTAGAAACTACAGAACGGGGTATACATTAGAGAATCTCCAATATAACATGCATTTTATTTTTAGCTGTCTTTTTTTTTTTTTTTTTTAAATACATTGCTACAGTATCAAATTCTATATTTTGACATTTATGCTCAAATGCTACATTTATATGAAATGTTATTTTTTGACACAACTACCATTTATTTTACAGTTAACATTTCCAATTATCAATCATCTTCCAACAATTATTGGCATCGGTGTTTATTTATGTAAATACTTTCTCCCACTTTGTTAACTGTTGAGAGTATATATATATATATATATATATTTTTAAGAAAAGTATAGTGCAAGAAAAAACAAATACTCCACAGGCAACATGGAGAAATTATTCAGTGAGTCCGTCACGCCACGTCAGTATGATGACGTGGTGTGATCTCTCAATCTTAACCACACATATACCCCCTACTTCTAGAGGATCATGCCATGTGGTTATCAAAATTAAAAAAAAAAAAAAAAATTTACCCACCACATGTCATAACCTGCTAGTGTTAGTGGCCATATGACACCTTTTTATTGGAGAGGTCACACCACATCATCATGCTAACGTGACGTAACGGGCTCCCTGAATAACTTCTCGGCAACATGAGCAGAACATAAATTGAAGTAGATCGCAAATTTTATATAGTTTTTATGAAGGGCAAAGTGATCCATTTATTTTATATAGCCGTTGAGAACAAAATATAGTTGTTGAAATGACATGAGTTATGCACAAATTGGTTCGGGTAATACTTGGGCCACAATCAAAGTCACAATATTTTTTCCACAATTTTTATTTTGTGTCTATCTCTCTCCTAGTGGGCACTGTGGGGTCACTGGCACAGTGGGACCCATCAAAAAAGAAATAGACACAAAATGAAGGTTGTGGAAAAAATGTTGTGGCTTTAGTTGTGCCCCAAGTATTACTCAATTGGTTCAAGTGCTGAGTTGGCAAGAATGACATGAGTCATATGTTGTGACATATTTGGCATCCAAAATTGCATTATCTAAATTTGGCGTGACAAATGGGTATATACTTCGGGAGTAAATATTTATTATAATGGTTATTTTGTGGACATGGTGTAACAAATAAATTTGAACTCTTTATTTATCCATTTATACCCCTTATTTTTAGGGAAAATCTCATTCACAAAAGCAAAATTCAAATCTGTAAGTATGTTATTTTGTTGACGTGATATCCCCGTTGCATTGAATATTTACTCGCATTTTAGTGCTTCCTTTTTGAAGTTCATTCAGTTGGATCTGCGAAAATCGTGGATGAGATTCGAACCTGCTCTGATACCATGTGAATATATTAAATAATCAAGAAAACAACAAAGGGAAAGAGAAAAAAGAGCTAGAGTTTTTCATAACACTAAAACTGAATGAATGAATACAAATAAAAAGAAGAGGCAATAATAATAGAATATCTAGGTATACAGTATTACCCTAATACAAAGAAAAGACTAAACTACCCTAAAGCTAATAAAACTAATTCTAACAAACACTACAATATGGTTCAAGGAATTGAAAATTCCAGAACCCTTTTGGTTTCCCAAAATGTGTGGCTGCCAAGAAGGCACTTTGGAATTCTTCATGCTCACATTCCCCAGTGTATACATACATCTATACACAGACATATATATATATATATATCTATACATATATTAATATCAGTACTCCTGGATTGTGTCATCAAACAACATAGATGATGATAAAAATATAATGGGATCGATATAAAGAATTATCTACTGGTACAGCCAAACAATTTAAGACAAAATTCCATAGAATCTGGAAAACGTAAACTGTTTTCATAACAATATAAATCACACATTTTTCTGTAGATAGATATGGTTAAGCCAGAAATTTATTTATTTATTTATTTTTTAAAAGTCAAACAAGATCTAGATAGACTCACTTCAAAGGGAGGGACACATAAACTTAAAGAGACACAACAGTTTAAATGTATCTATATAAACTGTCATTTTCTAAAGAGCCATTTCGAAAAGGTGCACTGGTATTCTCAAACACCACACTGTATGAAATAATTGCAAAGGTTTTCCTTCACTATTTGATTAATAGTTTTCACTATATTCACTGTCTCATAATTATCTTGACAAAAGTAAGTTGCACCGTTCGGTATAATGACTGTACGTATACCAAAATTACCAAAATATGTGTTGTTTTGCAAAAAGGCAGAGATACTTGCTTGCAGGGGCGGACCCAAAGAGAGACCGGGAGGGGGGGGTAAATTTTGAAAATTTTGAGGGTCTATATAGAATTTTGAAGATTTGAAAATATTTTATATAGTGGCCCCCCAAATTTGTGACTTTACATGTAGAGGTTCTTAACCCATAGTGTCCATTTGACTTTTATTATGTTAAAATTGTGATGTGTTAAAAATAACATTGCAGGATTAATAACAATATCCACTAATGTGACAGTGTGACATTAAAAGTCCCTATTAATAGTGAAAGGGAAGAGGAATATCCCCTTATTCAGCTCAGGAGATAAACAATGTCTAAATCAAATTTGCCACAACTACTTGTTCGACTCTTTGGCTCACTTAAAAATAAAAAATATGTATAAGTGACCCATAAAAATTTTTTCGGGGCACCCCCGCATGGAACTTGACCCCCCCCTAACACAAAATCCTGAGTCCACCACTGCTTGCGTGTGATTGTGGCACTATACAATGCATGTCATTCAAGCATATATGATTAAAAAAAAAAATGTGATTCAACCATGTATCACATCATATATGAAGATACAAAACCAGTAAATTCAAAACGCTGCACACCCTGCCCTGACATGCTTGTTACTATTATTATTTTTATATATGTTTTCCCTATTTTCAAACCAAACAGACATGGAAATTGCAGTACAAGTATATACGCATTATACACTATTTACGAAAAACATATATAGAAGGCAATAACCATGTATGAACAGACTGATTTAATTTTCTAGATTGCATTTTAGATTGTACAAAACCGAAATGGACGGTTTGTTACAAACAGATTCATAACTCCACATTACGAGTCAAATTTGCGGTTATGAACATAAATTAGATATATTTGGATTTTCAGATTTATATATGATACAAATTCGTCTTAAGATTGTTATCCAAAATATATAGGGATGTATAAATCTGAAGTCTGAAATACTTACTGATTGGAGATGAAAATAAATACAGAATAAATTTGAGAAAGAATCCGAGCCCAGTGTCAACACTGATTCCTTAAGACGAATTTGCTCCCTCTCGGTGCACAAGGTTGATGAGCAATCGTCTCCCAAGATAGAACGGATTTCCCAAATATATAGGTTATAGGAAACTGTTCGTCAACAGTCACAACCTTTCGAAAGGAAACTATTCATCAACAGTCATATCCATTCGGCTAAGGGTCTGTTTGTCATGACCAAAAATCCATTCAATTAAAAAATCAATTTTTCATTCAAAATTTTCCAACAGTTACTGCTTATTCAAGACTGAAGCTTGAGTTCTTCTCTGGTAATTATCCAGCTAATAATAATTTCAGACTCTGGAATAAATTATCTGATTCTCGACTCAAGTGCATTTAATGGATGCGACACTAGTAATGCATGGATCAAGTGATCTGCTTAATAAAGTTAGTTATGAGTGATTTTAAGTGCATGTTGACACTCCTATATATTTTAGTTGGAGGATATATGAAATATTTTGGAGAGTGAAAGATACTGAGAAATGTGTCCGAGTGAATGATGATGAGCATTGAAGAAGATAGTGATTTTCCCAACTTGGTGGTATCTTATGTGAGTTGTACTACATTACTCTGGGTCATTGATGATTATTTAGGTGATTAGTCCGTTTTATCAAGAGTAATTGACTTTGCTATGATTTTACCTTAAGGTTGTATCATGACCTTTGTAGCAATCAATGTTGTGAAGTTTCTGCTAAGAGCTTCAAAATAGCCCATTATTTCCACTTACATGTAATTTTGCAACAGGATTTGTGGATTTGATCCCCCTCCAGCCCGTCTGTTTGGTTGGAGGGTGCTTGATCGAGCAGGTGGGTAGTGAAGATGAAGCTATAGCCGTGGCTGATGTATGTTTTCCATTTCCAGATTCTTGAACTTAAGGTTCTGTTTGGTTCAAGTATTTTGTAAGGGAAAGAAAACTAGAAAGGAAAACACAAAGGAGAATACTCTCCTTTGTTTGGTTAATAAGCAAGACGTTGAGGAAAATACGAAGGAAAAGAACATATGGTGAAATCTTTTTAAAATTTTTTATTTTTTAAAGAATTTTATAAGTCACCTCCCCTCCCATTTTCTCAAAATTCCTATTGCATTTTAAAATTTATGACTTCTTATGTTATTTAAGTATGTAGGAACACTTGGAAAATATTAAGGAAAGTGTTTACCTTCTCTAAATCTGCAAACCAAACAAGTCTTCTCAGGTTGGATTGTCTTTCCGTAAGGGGGTCTCTTTGATAATCTCAAATATACTTTTTCTACAGATGGAATATCGAGCCGAGAAAAAAGCCAAAAGGAGGGCATATGTGTTGGGGAAAAAAAATGCTAAAATCTCCAATATTAGGAGCAACACTTCCTAACATTGTCTAGTGTAAATTAAATATGAATAAATAATAATGTCCAAGCCATAATGGATAATTTCCTTTCACCACAACCAAGCACAAATAATGTAATAATAAAGTACCCAAGCAAGAAATAAATAAACACCAAAATTTATGTGAAAAACCCTCCAATGGGGAGGGAAAAACCACAGGGCAATTCCGAAAGATTCCACTATATCAAAATAAGGAATACACAATGTTCTCTCAAGTTTTTGCCCTAAACTTGAGGTATTCAATCAACTAGAGAGTGAGTACAAGGGTTACCTCCTAGGGTTCACAATACCCAAAGGAATACAAGCAAGCCTTCAATATCTCAATGAAATTGAGTAACCAAACAACCCCTCAATAAACTCAAGCTCCATCAATCTCTTGGCAGCCGCATATAGACCCTGTGACGAAAACCCTCTCTGCTTTTTCTAGCCACCGCACAATAGCCAAAAACTTTCACTCGATCTCTGTTTTTGTGTATATGCTGCGCAGACTTTGATATTCCAGCATCTCTATTTTAAAGATTCATTAGCTAAAAGTATTAGCAAGCAACCAAGGCCCACGGGCCCACCAACCAACAAAGTCCATAAAAAATATATATATATATATATATATATATAGCCCATTAAAGTGGGCTTAAATCTCATGTGGTAGGAACACATAGTATACCCAACAATATGCATGGTTGAAGCATATTGCGCGATTTCAAGGGAAGAGACCTCCTCCAAACCCATATCCTAGTGCTATAAAGGAGATACAGGTGAAAGAGAAGAAGTTTGTCCGTGAAGGTGTCTTTGATCCCAAGATACACCAAATTGTGCAGAAGATGAAAGAGGATAAGGCATTGGAGATGCAGGACAGAATGAGAGGAGCTGGCTGATAAATAGGCATTATTGCATCAAATCTCCAAGACTCAATCTCTGATCTTTGAGTTGAAGTTTCTAAATAATAATCAGAGTTAACATGGATGTGTTTTACATGGGTTTTGTTTGAGGAAGGTTTGGATCTGAAAGTATCAGATAAAATGATAAGAAACACTCTCCTTTGCCACGCTTCTGTTTTCTAACAACAGGGAGAACTATTGGATGATTGGCAATTAGATCCTAATGTCAAGCATCTGTGTTAACGATAGCATATTAAGAATAATGCTATGCTTTTCAATTTTTGAATCTCAAATTTGGTTCCCAAATGGCTTAATAGTTGTACCATATGCTGTAACAACTGGTATGCGGCTAACAGTTTGTGTAACCAATTGAATCAAATTGCTTGATCACATCTAGTAGGTGATTTGAATACGTTGTCAAGTAAGTTCAGAATTGTTTGATCATATCAATAGTTTAGGCTGTCATGTTGCTCTTTCATAGATCATTTGTATTTCTACATTGTTTTTCTCAGTTAGCCAGGTAAATGTTACATGTGTAGACCTGTGCAGCACCAGACAAGGCACGGATATAAGCGATGAGCTATGGATAGGCGGTTTTCATTTCTGTGCTCAAACCCACCTTTGGGAAAGTGGGATTGAAATCATACTCGGGAGATTTCAGTTCCTTCAATTCTGTGTTACCGAATTCTGTATTTTTCCAAATGGATTAACAGTTGTATATTATATGTTGAACATTTGAGAACAAAATTTAAATCTAAAATTTGGAAAGTATAGAATTACTATCTGTGCACAACATAGTCACATGTGACACTTAAAAGTTCCAATTAATGAACTTTAAATAGGAGTAACTGTTAATGCTACCTTTCTTCAGAAGCAAGAATGCAAAGATTAAGGTTATCCCTTTATCTTTACTCACCAAATATAATTCTTTGCAACTTTATACTGTACTATTTTATTTTATTTTACTTTACTGAACTTTGATGTTTTTAATAATAATGCCAGCTCTAAATTCATTAGGATTGTTGTTAAAACTTAAAACTTAAAAGAGTGTTTCTGAACTCTCTCTTGAATTCCACAAGTGTGACAGTGTGTCTATCTAGTCTAGCAGATAAGAAGGCAACTCATTTTACCTCTCGTTCTTTGTTCCAGTGCTTTGAATTTTGAGGTGCCAACCCATTGCGCTCTCTCTCTCTCTCTCTCTCTCTCTCTCTATACGTAGAAGCCTCCAAACGTGTCAGCATCTTATTGGTTTATAATTTCAGTCTATCTCTTCGCATTACATAGGTCAGCCATGGACACTGCATTTACATCAGCAATCACTGCAACCAAGTCCGTTACCGTTAACGCCCTTGCAACTCCCGCCGCTCAACGAGTAACTAACTTAACTACCTTAACCCCAACATGGCCACCCGCTAAATCAAACATGCTCGATCTTTATGCCCGCAAATGCAATACCTTCCTTAACCCTAGAAAGAGAGACACTGTTGTAACCTTTCTCACCCGTTGCTCCACAAAACCAAACATCGACAGAGACAACGCAACCGACCAAAACCCGACCCTCGAGCCCGATTCGAGTACCAAAACTCCGAATCCAGAAAAACCCATTTCGACTCGGGCACTTTCGTCTCCAAATTCATCGTTTTCTAGGGGTCTGGTCTTCGATTTGGGCCACGAGAACTCGTGGGACAGTGTGGAAATCGGGTCACCTGTTGTGAAACGGTACATCGGCGATGAAGAGGAAAGATGGCACATGTGGTACCACGGGAGTTCCAGTCGGAATCCGGGTTCGGATTCGGTCGGGTTGGCAGTTTCGAGTAATGGAATTCATTGGGAGAGAGGCACAGGAGCTGTTCGATCGAGTGCCGATGTGGGTTTGGTGATGAATTGCGGTAAAGATTGGTGGGCATTTGATACACAGAGTATTAGGCCTTGTGAGGTAGTGATCATGTCTAGTGCTAAGGTTAAAGCAAACAATTCAGTCTATTGGCTTTACTACACTGGGTGTAATTCTGAAAAGGTTGAGTTTTTGGATAATTCTTTGCAATTTGATTTACAAAACCCAGAAAGGACTCGAATTGATGATGGTGAGAGGGGTATTATTTTGAAGTCTTTGCCGGGTTTGGCTATGAGTCAAGATGGGAGGCATTGGGCTAGAATTGAAGGTGAGCATCACAGTGGAGCTTTGTTTGATGTGGGCTCCAATGGTGAGTGGGATTCTCTGTTTATTGCCTCTCCACAGGTGGTTTTTCATGGAAATGGTGATCTTAGGATGTACTATCACTCATTTGATGCTGAAAATGGGCATTTTGCTATTGGGGTGGCGAGGTCTAGAGATGGGATTAAGTGGGTGAAATTGGGGAAATTAATGGGGGGAGGAGCTAATGGAGGTTTCGATGAATGTGGGGCTGTGAATGCTCATGTTGTGAGAAATAAAAAAGATGGGAATTATTTGATGGTTTATGAAGGTGTTGATGCAAATGGAGGGAGGAGTATTGGAGTGGCTGTTTCTACAGATGGGTTGAAGAATTGGCAGAGGGTTATAGATGAAGCGGTTTTGAAACCATCGTTAGATGGTGGGTGGGATTGCAGAGGAGTGGGATCGCCATGCTTGGTTGAGATGGATGGGGATGAAGATGGATGGAGACTGTATTACAGAGGAATTGGTGAAGGGGGAGGAATGGGAATTGGAATGGCGGTGTCCGAAGGTAATGAGATTAGAAAATTTAGAAGATGGACAGGATTTCATTTGTAAGACATATAAAAGTGGTGAGTAAAGTATGTCAATGCCTATTTTTTTCTTATGCGAAATAGAGTGTTTAAATTCAATATTTGCTCCATTGGAATCTGTGGAGTTGTTTGATGATAATGACCTATAAAGAGTGGTTTTTTGGTCTCTTTCCTGTACTTTGTAACTTCAAATTCAGTCCATTTTTGAACTATTAAGTGCATTGGCAACTCACCTACTTAAAAGAATCATTTTTTCTCTTGCTTCTTCCAATTTTCCAGTCAGTAACAACATGAGGGTCTTGATTATTGTCTTCTGGCTAGTTCTGATATCTCTCATTCTGCGTGGCTTCTCCAAGTTGGTTATTTTCCTTTTTGGGAAAGGAGCTTGTGAAAACTTTTTATAAAACTAAGGGACAAGGGTCTCAATAACTTAGGCTTCACCTAGGTGTGGAGGTACTAGTCAGGGGAATCATCAATTTACTTTTCATATTCACAATTGCAGAAGAGTATTTGAATTAAGTAATATATAGTCTATGTTTCACAGGGTTAGGGAGGGATGAGACTATTAGTCCATTTTATTGAAACAGTTTGGTGTTTGGCTCGTTCATTTCACGCGAGACTACTAGTTTCATTTTAACCAAGTAGTCCGGAATTTGGTTATTTCCCTAAAGCTTGACAGACAAGCAATGAATACAATTTTCATTACTGCAGAACTTTCTTTATAAAAGTCAAGACACATTTTATATAACTCTATAATAAGTAGCACCATTTGCTCTGGATTTTAAGTCTGCTACTTCACCCTCTCTCTCTGTGCACTCCTGTAATGGATGCAGCAGCAAAAATAGCCAGAAGTATATCAATAATGTCTCACATTTTCTAGTGCACAAAGATAACCTAATGCCTAACTGGGTTCATGGCCTTTCACCATATCTTTTTGCTGTGGTCCAAAACTGAAATCTTATTTTCCACTTGCTGCTCTACAAAACAGGCATTGAAAGTGACAAAACCACAAACAAGAACCCAAAATTGAGCTAGATTCAAACTCCACAGCCCAAATACAAGAAACCCATCTCCCAAATCAAGTTCTTTCTTCTAATTTTTCAAGATGTTTGGTTCTTGAATTGGGTCCCCATATTTCATGGGTCAGTTCAGAAATAGGCTCCCCTGTTGTGAAAAGATTCATTGGGGATGATGAAGAGAGATCCTATGCGTGGTACCGTGGAAGGTCTGATACAGACAATGGTTCTGGTTTAATTGGGTTAGCAGTTTCTAGCAATAGAATTCATTGGGAAAGAGGAGAGAGAGCCGTTTGATAAAGCGGTGGTCTGGATTTGGTGATGAATTACAGAGATGATTGGTGGCCTTTTAGAGATCATTAAACCCACTGATTTGGTGTTCATGTCAAGTCCTAGATATAGTTCAGTTTACTGGCTTTATTACTCTGGATTTAGTTTAGAAGGAAGTAACAATTCCCAGATTTTCCAAAATTTTCCTTTCCGCAGGATGGAAAGGAAAATGTGATCCATGGCAGAGGAAAGTTTTTGAAGTCGCTGCCAGGTTTAGTTTGTAGCCAAGATGGTAGGCATTGGGCTAGAATTGAAGGGGGACTATCATGGTTGTGCTTCATTTGATTGGGGTTCAGAAAAGGAATGAGATTCTTTCTTTGTTTCAACCACTAAAGGGTTGTGATTCACCGATGTGATGATCACAGAATGTATTATCATTCATTTGAAGTCCAAAATGGGAAATTTGTGGGAATGGCAAGATCAAGAGAGCCGGATTAGGTGGGAAATTTGAGGACGGTTCTGGAGGGAGGACAAAGTGCTAATTTGACGAGTTTGGGGGTTATGAACGCAAACGTTGAGAGGCACCCAATAGATGGGAGGTACTTGATGAGCTATGAAGGTGTGGATTCAGTAGGAGGACAGATCCTAATATTAGTCCGGCAAATAATCATGCATGAGACCATTGTTGTTGTTGATTGCAATATTGGTAATAGTCAGACTAGCACTGGGTTATGGCTATATATCTGGAGAGTGCTGGTATCTGGGCTTTTGAGGGAGTTGGTGGTGAGGGTCAGTTTGCTGTTCTCTGGTTTATATATATATATATATATATACAGTCCGCTTCTTGTGCGGTGTTTCAGCCGTTGGATTTAGTTTTCATTAAGGGTATTGTAGTAATTTCACAGGATCCAGTAGCTAATAAGTTGCGGACGTCCTTACGAGAAGCGGTCCGTATTTATATATATATATTTTACTGAGAAAATTTGGGTTTTAGGGGAGGACTAAGTGATTGTAGTTGGCAGGAGATTCAGTGAGGGAGGGTGGGTAAAGAATGTTTTTAATGGCTTGTTTGGGAATATCCAAAATATGATTTGGTTCAGTCCAAGTTCAACTTTTATCTAGTTCTTGTGAGAACCAAGTGTAGGTTGGTTTGACATAGAACCTGTTTTAAGAAATTTATTAGATTGTGCATGTTCTCCTATCAAATAAAAAGTTAGACTTGGAATGAACCAAGGCCTGTTTTAGACTTTCCCAAACAGGCCCTTAGTTTGTGATGCCGGGTCGGTTTTTGGGTGCAGGGTGAGAGGTATGGGTTACCAGAGGGGTAGGTTGTCTAAGTCATTGGAGGGGATCCTATGGCAATTGAGAAAGTTGATCCTGCTTCTATAAATGAGGTGGAGGGAGAGAGTGGCAGAGAGAGAGAGAGAGAGAGAAACTCGGAAAATGCAGATTGTCAACATCCTCGAAGACTCGCCAGAATGTCTAGCATTGTCAAGCCAAATCTCTCCTCCGAGTCCTCTTTTGGGTCCAATTGCATATTCTGGCAGCGTCTCTCTTTGCTTTTCCTGTATTACCCGCAGAATGGAATGGCAGCCCTATAAGGATGGTAGAATCTAATCTGAGACAATCAAGAAAGCGTCTGCGATGGAGGACTTGTTTTCTCTGCTGTAAATCCTGAATTCTATAGGATGCTACGTCCAGGAGAGGATTCATTTTGCGAAGGTTACAGGAAAGGGGAGAGATAAGATCAAGAAAGCTGATGAACTCGTAGTTCTATATATGTGATGCACAAATTGGTCTCATCATCTTCTCAGATACTGGAAAGCTCTTTGCCTATGCCAAGTGAAGCATGTATGTGGTTTGGGGCCTTTGGCATATCAGTACAACAGATATAATGCTTCGCTGTGTGTCATATATGTGTTTTCTGGGGATTCTGATGTGTTTTGATCTGGTTTTTTCTTTGCTTTCTAGGGGAGGGGCTTAGTTTTAGGGGTGAGATAGGGGTGTGTTTTCTTCCTTGATGCATATCAGATGCTTTTTGGGTTTGGTCCTTTGGGGAGCTTTTTTCATTTTTCTTGTTTTGGATCAGCTCTTGGGGAAAGGTTTTTGTAATTCCTATTTTTTTTTTTACCTTAATAAAACTGCTGTTCAAAAAATAAAAAAATAGTTGAACTAATGTCAAGGGTGGTAGCCCCAGCTAGACGGTGCCCACCACAAGGTGGCTTTTTGAAAATTTACCGTGATAGATCCTTTAAGTCTGAAGGAACATTATCTGGTACAGGAGTTGCTGCGGGAAAGTCATAGGAGCGTTGGCAAAAAAAGAACAACAATGCCATTCGGTGGCATTTGGCAATGGCCGAAAATTTGGCTCTCCGAAATGCGGTTAAATCTGTGATTGATATGTGTATCCATAAAGCTAGTTTGAATCTGATGCAGCCATAATTATTCATGATGTTAATGCTGAGGGTTACTGCCTCACAATATATGGAAATATCATTGAAGAAATCAAGGACCTGCTGTAAGTGTTTGAAGATTGTAGTGTTTGTTATGTTAGCCAAACAAGAACAAGTAATGGTGCTGCTCATTTGTTGGCTTGTTATAGTTTATCTAAGGAGGAAGGTATGTCTTTCTTCACTTTCTGCCCATCCCTGTTTTGTGAACGTGGTTCACTCCGATTTGAATCATTAATAATATCATCCTTTTTATAAAAAAAAAAAATATGTATATATATATATATATATGTAAAGTCACTTAATTTGCATAGTGTATGTATTAAATGTTAACAGTTCACTCTCTCTCATTCTTGATCCTACCAACATCCAACTGCAAGGCAATACCATCACTGGCCTAGCATATGCTCGTAGTATCAGTGTATCACTCTTATTGTACAGTCACAAATTTGCAACTACTAACTTGGACTTAAAACTTTTGGGCCAATTTTTTTGGCCTTTCTTCTAGTTTCCTTTCATGTGATATTGGGTCAATATTTTACCAATGTGATATTGATATGCATAGATAGATTTCATTAGTGAGACTCAGGGATACTAGATATTAGAGCATCTCCAATGGCGTTAAAGAAGGTATAGGGTAAATTTAGGCTAAGTTCGTGCACCAAAGCGGAGAGGGCCACAATGGTGTAATTAATCAAACAGCATTTCCTTTGCCGCCCTCCTCCCAGCAGGCATTGTCTTTGCCCGCCGTATGCCTGCCAGCATTGTGTTTATCGGCCACCACCGAAAGTAATTTAAACGGCATTAATTTTGTTAAATCATTGATTCAATGACATACGCATTCCCTATGGTGGATCCCATTCTAATGGCAAGGATTGACAATGGCTCTGCCGACTGGTGTTAAATGGCATAATTTTACCGTTTTGATTGGAGACAGTGGAGCATTTGCCATGTGACTGTACATGCATACACTATACACTATACATGCATGCACTATCCTAATTTTCCCTACCAACTATACCATTGTAAGCAACCCAAAATGCTAACTACCCTAATTTCCCCTACAAGATAACACCATTGGAGGTTCTCTAAGAGGGCCCTCCTCCCCTACTATCTTCGAATTTATTTCATACCATCCAGCTCGTAAGATGTGATTATGTGAGATACAATATTCATCGGATACTAAATACACCCACTAAATTTCTCTATATACACACATGTTATTCAGCAAAAAAGAGTACATACTACATACACCCTCTCATGTTGTAAGTGTGGAGATAGAATGAAATTTAATAGGTGCATTTAGCAAATCCCTACACATTCTCATAGACTAAGAGTGATTCCATTTACACCCACCTATTTTACTTTCTACATCCACTTACTCTTTACACCCACCACATCAATTTAAATTAAAACAAATAACTCTCTACACTAGCCCTTCTTCTCCAAGATAACCTTTAAGCCTAAAAACTCTCACACTTTCCTATTACTCTATACACCTTTCACTAGCAATTTTTTTCCTTGTATGTATGGTGTGCGATATGAAGCCTAAAACATAATAATCATGTGTGCGTATCTATCTATCTATCTATCTATTTATAACATATATAAGTGCACGGATGCTCATAAGTGTTTTACACTTTTATCAATTGGTGCACTTTTACTTAAGTAACTTTCTTTAAAATTAAGTTTGGTGTGCCATTTTTTTTTTTTTTTTTGGTCCGTCCTCAAAGTCCTATAACCTAATAACAATTTTTTTTTTATATAAATAATAACCACCAAAATAACAACACACGTAAGTTGTCCTACTTTTTCTTTTTTGTGGTCAAATCTTTTTTTTTTTTTTGGCCTGACTTAGATTCGATTTTCTTAAATTTACAATCACATGCACGACTAAAATAACTCTATGATAAATTTGATAAATTTGAACTAGTGGCCCGTGTGGGCTTTGCGGTGGGCCAATTATGTGGGGCTTGGGGTTGGGTTTGGGCTGGGTTGGGTGTGTGCGTTGGGGTGTGTGTGCGTGTCCAGTTCGGACCAAGGTAAGTAATAAAAAAAATAAAAAATAAAAAATAACTCTATGATAAATTTGAACTAACTTTCCTTATTGGTTTTCTTTCCTATTATTTCTTTTTTTTTTTTTTTTGGTAGACTAGTTGGATAACGATTAATTACTTCTCAATCTCATTATTTTTTTTCTAACTTCTAAATCTCAATGCTAACAACTACAGTACTCTACTTATACTTAAAACTATTATATAGACTCTAGGTGAGTAAACGTATTTTACTGTACAGTAATGTTAGGGACATAAAAAGATTACAAAGAGATGCTCACAAAAGGATGTGACATTTCATGTGATAGTAGGATACACCACACTTAAACATGGGATGGCACATCCTTTTGTGAGCATCTCTTTATGAAGCATTACTCTTTACTGTATATTTTTTTCTCTATACATTTTTTTTTCAAAAAAAAAAAAAGTCTTACACAACTGACATTTTTCCTTTACTGTTTTGAGATATGCTTCTATCAACTATTATTGGTTTTGCTACCATTATTAATCTGAGAGATCTTCATCTTCTTTATTATTCTACTATCAGCATTATAGATGTTCGAGATCTTCATCTTCTTTGTTGTTAAGTTCAATTTTCTATGAATGTTTCTCTTCTTTATTGTTAAGTTTAATTTTCTGGGCATGTTTCTCTTTAAATTAATTGTATGCGCCTTGTGTATATATACATCCTTCATGGACTAATTATATTGGGTTCTAGCCTCCATTACATCGCCTTAACTCCATAATATTCTGCAATTGATGATTGAGTAGACTACTAGATGAATTATTTTTTAGATATAAAAAATCTTAAGAATGAAATGTACATGTTTTGACTATTACTGATTTGCTTTTTTATACTAGAACCAAACCCCTTAATGTTCTAAAATATGTTAATCCACATGATTTGTTTCTTCTACCAATGGCTACTGATTTACAATATTCCACACCCCCCACCCCTCCTTTTTTTTTTTCATTGTTTTTTTCTTTCTTTTTTTTCCTGGTCAGTTACAGTTAATAACTATACAATTTTTTTTAGATAATTTCAAAAAAAAGAAAGAAAGAAAGAACTTTCAACAGGTATTGGCTAACATTTTTCAATTTCAACAAATTTATCATGTTAATTTATAAAGCTTATTTCAACCAATCAACCTTCAAGTGAATTTATTGAAAAAGAAAAGGTTGAATTGAGAAAAGAGGTGGATGATTTGACAAAAACTTTGGTAAAATTCACCCAAGGTGAACAAAATTTAAATATGCTTTTGGGAAAGCAAAAATGTGTTTTTGACAAAACCGGTTTGGGATTTAATCCCACATACAAGGAAAAGAAGTACAAAAGCTTCTTTGTAAAGTCCACACCTTCTAGTTCAATCTCTCAAAATTCTCACAAAAATTTCTTTGTTAAAGCATCAATCTCAAATGAGACCCTTCCCCATGTAACTTGTCATTATTGCATGAAAAGGGGGCATGTTAATTATAAATGTTCAATTCGAAAGAAAATTAACATGGTTTGGGTTGTGAAGGGATCCTCTCCTACCTCCTTGGCAAATGTTGCATCCAAGAGATGCTTGGACAATGGTTAAATCTCTCACATTAAGCCTAGTAGGAGTAGGTTAGATTAATTTGTGTTGATATTTCTCTTGATAGAATGCTAATCAAGTTTTGGTTTATCATATTATCTTGTTTTGATGTTCATAAGTAAATCCATCCTCCTAAGGGGATAATGCATATTTTTGACCATATAATTGGTATTTATTCATATATGCATATGTTAAGGGGGAACTATTATTTCAAAACCCCAATCTTTTTGTTGTTGTCAAAAAGGAGAAAAACAATAGAGATTATTGAAAGTGAAAATTATTGAAAATGAAAACAATAGAGATTATTGAAAATGAAAATGACAGAGATCTTTAAAGATAGAGAAAATGATAATAGAGATGTTTGATAATTATTTACACTTTTATTTTATAAAGGGAAATGTTTGGCACACACTTTTTTTTTGACACAAAGTGTCATCCGGCAATTGATTGGCGCGGGCCCAACCACAAAACGCATATCGACCATCAAAAATCAATGGCTGATATGTGTTCGGTGGTGGGGCCCACGCCAATCAATGCGGCATAACACTTTGTGTCAAAAAGTATGTCAAAAAATGTGTGTGTGTGTGTCTGTGTGTGGCACTACTCTTTTATAAAATATAGTATTGCTGCCTAAATTATTTTGTGACAATTTCATGTTATTCTTGAAGAAAACTGGACTTTAGTTTTTTTTTTTTTAATTGTGATTAATTAGAAGAATATGAATAAATATTTTACGAAGAAAATAATATAGTCGAAAAAATAAAAATAAGATTAGTACTTATAGTCTCATTTTATGAAAGTATTGTTGCTTTCTAAAAACTGTCATATACATTGTTACATTAACTAATTACTGAAAAATGTTTGGTGTTCCTCTAGAAGGATTTGATTTGCCTTTGGGTGTAGTTTATAGAAAGACTATGACTTTAATAACATGGTCATATTCCTAGGAAAGGAAAGGTAGCATTAAAATTAGAGTAATGTTATGCTTCCCAAATACAAATCTCAAATCCTCATCCTAAATGAGATGGCAGTAACCACACCAAAATTCACTTCCTATACATTCTTTCTATAATTTTTTTCAAAGACATTCCCAACTACCTACATTCCATCCTTTGCGGTACCAAAGTTTTTTTTAAACCACACCAAAATTTGCTTCCTATACATTCTCTCTATACTTTTCTCAAAGATATTCCCAACCACCTACATCATATGGCATGAGCATGAATAAATGACATTTAAATGATTTAAATGTTATTTGACTTATATGGTATTTTGTGAATAGTGAATTATACCTGTGTAGTATAATTTCTGGTATTTTCGGTGTTGTTTGTTAACAGTTTGAGAACTGTGGTGAGAACGTGAGTGATATGTTAATTAAAAAGTTAGGTTGTGTAGAGATTTCACAGAATATAGTTTTCGGACGTTATTTTTGGACCAAACGAAACCTAGTCGAAAACTTTTGAAATTTATAGTTTTCACTCGTAAAGTTATAAAATGGACGTGTGCGAAGTTCATGGGTTAATTAGAAGTTTGAGGAACTCGTGGGGAGGTAAACGCAATTTCTGAAAAGTTTGCCTATAAATAGTGGTGGATGAGATTCATTCTCATCCAAACATTTCAAAATATCTAGAGACAGAGGAGAGAGAAAGGGAGATTGTTGCCACGGGCTTTGCGCCGCCGATCGACGACCGTTCGTCCGTCAAATTTTCTCCAGATTTCATATTCGAACTCGTGGAGGTAAGACCTACGTTTTGATACTACTTAGGCCGTGTTTGGCCAATTTTTGTAAAAATCTTAATTCTAGACTTTTGGGGAAAACCCAGTAAAACTTGTAGGAATCGTCCTAAATTTGAAATCCGACGTTTATTTAGCTCCCTAGACGATCCTTCAAAGTTTCGGAGAGATCGCACGAGGTATGAATTCTAGATCTATGATTTTATGAAATTTTCATGTTTTGAATGTCGATTTTGCGATTTTGGATCCGGGCAAAATTCATGTGTTAATTAGGCCCGTTAATTATGCACGCGAAATTATTAGAAAAGCATGTATAAAACTGTTTATGTGAGCATGCTATGTGTCTACGTGGGTCAAAGGGGAGTTTGGTGCAAATTCATCCGGGGTAAGTTCCTCGAACCTTGAGGATTTGATTGAGATGGAAATTTGTGATTGTGGTTGTGTCTGGATTGGAGGTGGGCCCAACCAGGACACAGTACCTGGTATGGAGGAAGGCCCAACCAGTGTACGAGATGCGTAGGAGAGGTGGGCCTCCTACGGCATCGACCAGATGAATGCGTACCACTCATCCTAGAGACTATTTTCTATGTGTTTTAGATACTTAAACCATGAATATTGTCATATATCATACATT
The DNA here is from genome assembly GCA_033977485.1 of Hydrangea macrophylla. NCBI lineage: Eukaryota > Viridiplantae > Streptophyta > Magnoliopsida > Cornales > Hydrangeaceae > Hydrangea > Hydrangea macrophylla. Next base: position 84,310,647 of record CM066983.1, read on the forward strand.
TAGAATTGTGCACTCAGCATATAGCTGAGCAGTGGAGATTTACTCCATTGCAGGTAAGAAGAAAGATAAGAAGAGACGTGAGGAGTGAGGACGAAGAATGCCGGGGAAGCACACCTTGTTAATACTTTGTTCCTTTTTCCTAACTTGTAAATAAGGATTTGGGATATTGTAATAGTTGTAATTAAACCTTGGGAATTAGTCAGTAGTACTGTATTTTGTAATTGAACGCCTGTAGTAATATTTTAAATGTTGTAATTGGAGTTGGTTGTGATGGTTTGTGGATATTGAGAAGCATGTGTTAGTATTTTTCATTACAGGGCTGCCCAGTAGGGGAGCAGTCGACTGAACCCTGTATCAGTCGACTAAACACTGTTGATTTTGGCCACTGCTTCGAATAATGGTAAAACCAGTCGACTGGATCCCCAGATCAGTCGACTATACCCCTTTTTGAAATGTTGCATTTTGGTTCTGCTTAGCACAGTCGACTGGGGACCTTGATCAGTCGACTGAGCAGTCGACTGGGTTCCCTGATCAGCCGACTGGACCTCTGTTGAGAACTTCAGGTTTTGGTTTCTACTCAGTACAATCGACTGGACCCTAGGAGCAGTCGACTGAACCCCAGGAGCAGTCGACTGAACCCCTGTTTTCAAAATTTGTTCTTTTGAACGTGTTTTCATTTGGCCAAAATTTTTTTTTTTACAACTCTGATTTTAATGGATTTTAATAATGTTTTCCGCTGCTATTGACTTTAATGGAACTGGATAAGCCTTGGTGGCGTGCCACGTGTCTCATTCCTCCGCGATAGCGGGATGGGTCGTGACAATATCAATTAATTTATCCAAACCATAAACATTTTTTTTTTCAGTCTTCATAAGAATATTGCGATGAGTATTAATTAAGAAATAAAAATAATTTGTGAACTAAAATATTTATACAATAGTTGTACACTTTAGAAGAAATATTAAATCATCTAAAATTCAAAATTAATTTTTTTTTAATTAGAATATGTCTTAGTTTTAGAAAATGATTAGATATTTTAAGATTGTTTTTTGTCGATTTTTAACAAAAAAAAAGTATTATAATATTATGCTCAAGTATAAATACATGAGATGTTATGGTAAAGTTAAATTGTGATTATTCTAAGAGATGAATGAAAGTATTAAACTTTTAGTAAATAAAATTGTAATTTATTTTTTGAATTTTTTGTTTTTAGAAATGATTACAGATTATACAACAAAATGTATCAATAAAAGAGATAAACAAAAATTTTGAAGTAATATCTTCTTATCAAATTCAATAATAGCAGATTGCTAAAATAAATAACAAAATTTAATCAAATCAGAGCTTACAATCAAATCAAGTTGTAGTAAAGTGTTGCTCTATTTTACTCTAATATGGTTTAATTAATTACTTATTTATTCAATTGAAGAAGTCTCAATTGTCAATATTAATTCCGTTTTATCAAATGGGACCTAAGATTATGGTGTATTGCTATTCAATGGAATCTCTTAAAAAAAGGTAAAGCAAATACGAAAAAAAAAATGCAATCGGAGCGTGAGCCAAGAGTATAGGTTAAAGATTAATGACACATATTTTGGAACCACATTTGGCATACAAAATTTTGGGAAGCATCGGATTACTCTTTCTAAATTTGAATCCCAGATTTGGTTCCCAAATATTGGCTTAACATTTGTACCACATGATGTGATTGTGATCAGTGGTGCTACATTTCACTGTATGTTGTACAATTGGCAAATCATTTGAAAATTAAATTTGGGATTCAAATTTAGGAACCATAGCATTACTCTAAAAAAATAAGACCCTTAATTTTAGTTTAGGAGTCCTAAACCATAATAATCCACCGAGGAAAAAATCTAAAAGGTTAATTACATTTTACTCCCTGTAGTTAGGTTTGTTTTCAATTCACCCCCTGTATTTCAACAGTGAACACTGAACGCAATTGTGGTTTCGGACTAAAGTGAATTGTTAAAATTTCTCTCAAAATAATACCCTCTCGTGAGGATTAAGAGCAGAGTTTAGGTGTCAAAATTAACCTCACATAGACAGTGGACCCCAAAATTAGCCCCACAAGGTAATAAGTTCTAAAAATTAACCCCACATAGGTGGATTAAATGGCAGAATTATCCCCACATAGGGAGTTAGCCCCGTAATTAATCTCACAAAGGGGTTAGTGTTAATATTTTTGGCCAATTTTAGAATTTTCATTAGTTTTGAGAAAATCTTAAACTATTTCACTATAGTCCGAAGTCACATGGAAGGTTAAGTATCCACTTTTGAAGTATAGGGGGTGAAGTGAAAACGCATAAGGTAAAATATAATTAACCCAAAATTAAAATACCAATGGTCAGGAAAAAAAAAAGGGAAAAAACAAAGAGAGAGTAAAAGTCAGTGTTACTTTAAAAACTTTAGTAGCCTTTATTTCAGTTTAAGAGTCCACAAAAATGAAAAAAAAAAAAAAAAAATTTGCAATGCAAATGTTCAAAAAAAGTAAAAATTAGTGTTAGACTGTTAGTTCCAGTAAGGAGTTCAAAGCCAAAAGAGGGAAAATTATGGCATGCGGACATTGTGGTATATGTGTGTATATCTATATATTACACATATATGGGTACAGTGTATATGTATTTGGAGATAAGAGAAAGGGCTTATGTCTAATTCGACATCATGTTTGTTAAACAAGACTCATTCACGTTTGTTTGGTGTGTATGGGATATAGTTGTCCAATAGGATATGCCTTGTTAGTTTTAGATACAATAATTTGATCCAAACAAAAAAGAAAGATAGAGTCCTTATAATAATTGATTTAGGAAGATATAGATTATAGCAGTCAGGCTCTAAAGAGGGCGCCCTCTTTTTATTAAAGAGAGGGCTTCTGTTTTGGCCGTTGGATCGTGTTTTCATTAAGGGCAATTTTGCCATTTTACAGTTTTTAAACACAATCTGACGGCTAAAACAGAGGTCCTCTCTTTAATAAAGAGAGGTAGTCCTCTTTAGAGAATCTTTGTAGATTATAGATATAGATATATATCTCAACAGTCAGACTCAGGAAAGGGCACTCTCTCTTTAATAAAGAGAGGACTTCTGTTTTGGCCGTCGAATCCTAATTTCATTAAGGCCAGTTCTGTTATTTCACAATTTTAAGCACGATTCAACAAGCAAACCAGAGACCCTCTATTTATTAAAGAGAGGGTCCTTTCCTGATAATTTTCGTGCATCCGAAACCTAAAGTAAAATGTTTCATATGGTTGATTTAGAACATGACCATAGAGAAGTTAGGGCTATCATAGGTGTCGTACAAGAGATGATCCGTTACGCCTTCCAAGAAACTTGAAAGCAGTGTGTTTTCATGGGATTCCATTGGATTCACGGTTATTATTCCTTGTTTCGCTTCCGGGAAATTGTTTTGTAGTATTTCTAAGCTTTCCCACTCATTTTGAGACAGAGACTCGTCTATTTTCATGATGTTTTCGACCAAATTCACGTCGAACGATGCAATGGTGGGCGCCAGATATGTGTTTTTCGAGAAGTTTAAGATCGAGGTCGGAGACTCGAAGCTGTTGGCGCCAGCCGAAGGATTATGTATTGTTGACTTTGACCACCCACTTTGCCAAGCTTTTAGTACGTCAAGACATGGTGGCAGCTGTGTAGCGGCGGCTTTGTTGAGGAGATGAGCCGAAGAGGAGCCGAGCTGAGAGTGGTAAGGTTTGGAGGCCACCGGCTTGGACTCTTGGACGAGCCTGGCTTCGGCTTCAAGCCGAGCATTCTCCCACTGAACCACGTGGCTAAGGTTGGCAGCGGCCTTGGAGTGGGCAGACCCGAGGGCGTTGGTCTTGGGCTTGTGGGTCACCGGGTCAATACCCATATTGGTTAATCTTTTCTTGAGATGTGTGTTCCAATAGTTCTTGATCTCATTATCAGTTCTCTTTGGCAAATGAGCTGCTATTGTTGACCATCTGTGTCAAAATCACACACAATTCAACAAGTAGGATACTACAAGTTAATTACTAATTAATTGCTTAGTATTTTTTTTTTTTTGGATTGCTTTGTACTATTATTAATATCAACAACATGATGACAGTGCAGCAACAAGTTTAGAAATAGGAATGACTGTCGATGTTAAAATTTGATATATATAGTGTTAGTTGTACGCAGTGTAGTGTTATAATTGTCAAATTTGATTTACAGCATATGTGACTATAGAACTGCTTAGTTAATTTTGCTTTTTATTGATTCAAAGAGTAATTTTTGGGATACAACTTTCATATAATTTTTTTATAATTTTTTTAAAAGATGTGTCTATCTCTCTCGAGTAATTCTTTGGTGACAACTTTCATACAACATTTTAAAAGATGTGTCTATCTCTCTCTCCTGTGTCACTGTTTTAAAATGTTGTATGAAAGTTGTCACCAAAGAATTACTCATCTCTCTCTCTCTTGTGATGTCATTGAACTCCACAGTGACACAGAAGAGAAATAGACACATCTTTTAAAAAATTGTGTAAAAATTATATGAAAATTGTACCATAAAAATTACCCAAAATCAAATGCTAAAGCAAGGACGAGCGTACGAGGTCCATTGGGGGCAGATGGCCTCATGCACTTAATTTTCTGACATTAGCAGTATTACATATGTTACGGATACTATTAATCTTTACTAGTATCTAATAAATAATAAATAATGTTAAAGACACCTAAAAAAAGACACTAAATTACGTGAACAACTAAACCTTTCACTAATTACAAAATATAAAATTAGATTTAATTTTAAAATTGCCAATAACAAATCAACAGATTAACAATTTAGGAAAATAAAGTCATTATATTTAACATTTTCCGTATATAATATTTTGCCCCTCTTATATAATCATTACTCTACCCTCAACTCACCTAAAAGTTACTCGGCTTTATGCACCCTCTCTTCTCTTATTCACCCTAGATGTATGTATGAATTGTTTGGTCGATCTTATTATTATATAAGAAAGTTGTTTGAAGTCCCACAGTTAAGGAGTGTATTCAGACAATTAACTGTGTCATCGATGTACGAAACTTGTGATAAATATATGTTAGAAAACGAGTAAACGTCAATGAATTATTTTGGTTTATGATTTTTAGTTTAATTTTGTTTTCATTTTTTGTATTGGGAATTTATAATGCTCAATTAAAAAAAATACAAAAACTGAAAGCCAAAACTCACAACGTTATCATACGAGCTCTTCAAACGAGATTCTAATTAATTGAATTCAATCGGTAGAATCAAATCAAATATAGGGTGTATAAACAACTTTCATATTAAAATAGGGTTGTTCTTATTAAGTTTTCATATTAATTTATGATTAGTTTAAGATATTCATATCCTCTATTAACTGATAATCAAGCGATAGATAGGGCGGACCTAAGTTGCAGCCGTGGCTCCCGCAAATTTTTTAAAAATATTTTATACTTGTTTGTAATTTTGAAATTTTTAATTTTTTGCACCTATAAATTCTTAAAAAGTTTGATATGCACATATTTCTTAGACAAACATTCCAAAAATTTTGAAAACTTCAATACGTGTGGTGAGGATAATGAACTATTTCCTAAGCATGGGATTGAGCCGACGCCAGCAAGTAACAACTAAAGCTCCTAATTTTCGTGAACAAAAAGACAAGTACGTATTTTATAAGTTTAACCTAACCCAATTGTTTTACCATCAGTCAAACTTTAAAAACTGTAACAATGGATCAACCAATATTATCGAAAAAAAATACGATATACAGAAAATTGTACCCAAAATTGTATAAATAGACCAAAAAAAAAATGAATAACCTATGTAGGTCTAATACTATAGGCATGTTCATTCAATCTTGGCTCCTCACCCCCATTTGTAATTTCAGGGGTCCGCCACCGGAGAAAGAGATAGAAACAGAGAGAGCATTTGAGTACTAAAGGTGTGTTTGATAACCCAATTAAATGTTTAAAATTTTCATTTTCAGCACTTATTGTATTTCGGTGTTTTTGATAATATACCACTTAATTGAAAAAGCAGTCAAAAAATCACTAAAAAACTTTAAGTGAAAAATTTCTATTGAGAATGATCATTGAATACAGTCTGTTTTCAGTATTTGAAACACTGTTTTCAATACTCCACATTCAATCGCTTAAAATTTTCAGTACTTAAAATTAATCACTTAATTTTCAGTACTTAATTTTTTTTTAATTTTATCAAACGGACCCTAAGATAACATCCCACATGCTGAAACTAATTAGAACATTGTTATAGTTGATAAATAAAGGGTGTGATGACCTGTTTCCAAGAAGAGCATGGAGCTGAATGGTGGTCTGTTCTTCCTGGATGCTAAACTTTCCTCTCTTGATATCAGGTCTAAGATAATTTAGCCATCTCAGCCTACAGCTTTTCCCACATCTCCTAAGCCCTATACATGTTAAACACCAAAAACACGCACGCATGCGCACGCACGCACACACACAAAGAAAAAGATTCATGTTAGGAGATGTTGGTGAATTAACTGTACGCAGTTGATGCATATGTATGTATGTATTCATTTAGAGACTGTTTGCGAGTCGATCCATGAAAATTTGAATGAGATCATTTGTACTAATTTATAAGGCGTTTCATGAAGTATAAATCAATCATCTTGAATTAGGTTATAATATTAGAACTTATGCTTAAACACTTCAATTCTACTACGGAGTATCATTTTAAAGAAACATATATATATATATATATATATACATAAAAATGACCACATATGAAAGAAATATGATAAACTTCTTCACATACGATTCTAAAACGAATAAATTTACTTTGATAATTAAGTTTTTATATTAAAATATTTTACAAATTGTAAATGATCTTATAATTCAAATTCATGCACGCGCAAACACACTCTTAGGCTTAGTTTGGCCCCCCATTTTGGTGCTTCTTATTTTTTAAAGCACAATTTCATATTAATTCATTTGGTAACTAGTTTATGAGTAGCGCAAAAATTGAACTTAGGATTTTTTGGGGGGAGCTTTTAATTAAAAGCTCTAGAATGGAGCTTTTAAAAGCTCAAGGTTGCCTTTTGGTTTCATGATGTCTTTTTGAAGAGTACTGTGTCACTTGTATAAAATTATCAAAAAGCTTAGTAATAAATTTCATAAACTCCTTTTAAAAAGCCACATAGAGGCCAAACTAAGCCCTAGTATTGATTGAGAAAAGGTCTTTAAATGTTACCGGCTTTTGCGGGAAAGGCACGCCAACAGCTTCCATGGCCATGCAATTGAATGTAAGATATGAGCATATGGTCCTCCTCAGGTGTCCATGGTCCTTTTTTCAACCCTACCTTATCACAGCACGGTGTCGACCTTCCCATTTTTAGCCAGACCACCTGATCTACAGTCTCAGGTTTCTATATATATCTACCCTAACTAGCTAGGAGAGTATACCTCAAGAAAAAGAAATTCTAGAGAGAGAGAGATCAAAGAGAGAGTTTATGAGGGAGACAGAAAGTGGACGTGATTGATTAGTAGAAATTAAGGTTCATGGCTCACATTATATATAAGGACGAGGAATTGATCGAATAGGTTGATCATAAGGTACATAGAAATTATAAAGACCTATTTACCCCTTACACTTTTTTTTTTTTTTTTTGCTGATTCTATGTACCTTTTGGAGTTAATATTACTCAATATCACTCACTCAAATTCCCAGATTATAGGTTTGCTTAGTAAGGGAATCAATGTGAATGAACTGCGCGCCTCATCTGGTGTAGGTTTTATCGTGGCCGTTCATCTCACTTGAATGATGATACAGTGTGACATCCCAATCACATAGCACCATGCGGCCACTAAAATTAAGAGGTTGTGACAAGTGGAGAAAGACGTTCCCCCATGATTTATTGTCTTGCCACTTCATTTTATTGATCACTTGGTCCCAGGTAATTGGAGCGCCCCATCATGTTAGCATAAGCATATTTGAGAAACATAGCATTACTTTTGTTGATGATGTAACACACATACATATATATATATATATATATATTTACACATATATACATCTTTTAAGTTACTAATTACAGTGGTAACTCATAATAGAAAAAATTGAAACGCTGCCAATTGTTCAGTGGTGACATAGTGGGACTTGGTGTACTTCCAAGTGGTTTGGTAACTAGTTAGGGCGATTTCTGGCCGGGGTTCACTTCTCTGTTTAGATAGGTCTTTTTATGAGATTTTAGTGGGACTTGGTGTACTTCCAAGTGTTTTGATGTATAAGATCTTACATACTGGGGAGTCAGTCGTGTGTCCATTTTCTAATAGAAAAAAATAAAATAAAACCCAAAAATATAAAATAAAAAATCTACTCCATGTCAACAAACCAACCCCCCCCCTCCAAAAAAAAAAAAAAAACAAATAGCACGTTTCTTGGTGTGTCCGACACGTTTTAGTGTGTAGTCCGATAGCCTAAAAATGGAGTGTCCGTACATAGAATATAGTAGGTGCGCAATTCCAATCTGATCACAGTGAAGTTACAAAGTATGATTGCTAGGCTATTCTTTGGGTCTCAACTAGCTCTTTTGGGGGTTGGGTCCGGCTATGCTTAACTAATTGGGTAATTTTTCGGTAACAACTTTCATACAACTTCTTAAAAGATGTGTCTATCTCTCTCCTATAGCATTGTTGAATCTAGTGACATCACAATAGAAAGATAGATACATCTTTTTAGGAGGTTATATGAAAGTTATCACTAAAAAATTACTCTAACCAATTTGAGGAAGCGGATGTATGCCTTTGCTTTGCATCATGTTTAAAGCCGCTTATGTTATTGGTTCCCAACGTCCAGAAACTACTCTAATTATTTCCACGTAAGAATCGCCAATTTGGATCCTCTTCCCTACCGGTTTTTCTCAAAACAAAAAAGAAGGAACATGTGCCAAGAGTCCAAATTTAAGATTAAATAGCTTAGTAGGTTGGCCGAGAAATATGTTACAAATAGGGTCACCTACTTTAATTTCCGTACTTTATTATCGCCGCTTACTTTCACTGCAAAACTTTCCCAGCGTCCTCGATCAATCTTAGAAAGTGTAATTAATGAAAGCCATATTACGTAGTATATGACCTAAAAAAAGTTTAATTTGTAAGTTACCACTTATGTGAACAACAGCAGTCCACGTCACCCACTTCGACTTCTCAAGATCAGAGTCAGACCCCTGAGCAGGAAACACAGTCATATGCTTTAATATGCCATATTGATAGTAAAGAAAGTTAGGGGTTGTAGGGAAGATACATACATATATAGAGAGAGAGATAGAGAGAGAACCAATTTTCTGGTTCAAAAGTTAAAAGCGGGGTTGTACAATCTCAAGTGTTTGATTGATAACCTTTCGTGTGAGTGGTAACTTTTAAAATTGGTTTTTAATCAAACCAATATGATATTAGCTAGTCATAAAAATCATATATACATAGGAGTAAAACGAAACCTACTAATGTTTCGTCTGTTCCCACACAACCGGTTGGGTAATATGCTATTACTACATTTTTTTCTCCTCCATCCCTAATATTCTTTATCAAATTCATCACAACACACATGAGATATTATTTCATATGACTGTTACTGTAATCTCTAGGAGCCGGCAGAGTCAAGATTTGATATCAAGGGGGAAGCACCCTAGGCTCGATTTTTTCGTAGAAATGCTATAATTTTTGGTTAATTTCTAGGGTTAAGTGAAACATTTTTATTCAAAGGCAAATTAATCTTTCCATAACTCTTTTAAACAAAATTGTATTGATATGCCTAACAATATTTCTTTATTTTTTTTTTTTACAAGTTTCACTTGTAAAACAAAAAATCGTTACATGTTAAATGAGATATCTATAAGAGTTTAAATAGGGTGATGCTATTGCCACTCCATCATTGAACCAATGCACTCCATGGTACCATTCTTAAAGCATGTGGTGCATGCATGTCATGCATTATATACATGGTACCACATGCTTTGATAGTGGTACTATGGAGTGCATTGGTTCAATGATGGAGTGAAAATAACAATTCCCTTTAAATATTATTTGAGGCTAATTGAGTAAATGGAATATTTATTTGTGTGAAAATTTGAGAAATTTGAGGAATAAAGTGAGGTTCTTAAGTTTAGAATGGACAAATTAAGAATTTAGTAGTTTTGGGAAATTGAGAGGGGCACGTGCCCCTGAGTTGGCTATACATCCACCTCTGGTAATTTCTTCATTACTGTAAAAATAACGTAGAATACGTACTTTGTGATGGTCACCAAGATGTGTGTGAGAATCGCGTTTATGCTCATGCGCAAATACTACTAAATTTGCTTCTGAGCATAAAAGATAAAAATAAAATAAAAATAAATAAAATTATAAAAAAAATTGATAAATTGCTTCGGTATACTTGCGGTGAATTAAAGTTGTGGGTCCATTGCACATCAAACTGACAGAAAACACATGAAAACTGTAGAAGATATGGAATTAATGTTATTAGTGCAGAAGGGACAGAATACATCAGTGTAATAAGCTCAAATTGAAGGCATTGTATTTATAATATCCATTAAGTTGGGTTACACTCCACCTAAATGTTTGCTCAATTTATTAGGTTGTAAGAGCAAAACTACAGTGGTGTTAAAAAATGTAGGGTAAAAATAATCTAATTTATGGTACGGGTTGTAGTGAGTTACAGTGGTGTAGTACGCAAACGGCGGATAGAAAGTCGGCCCACCATGAACTGGCAGAGACTCTACCGACAAATTAATGCCACAAACAGTATCTCACTATCGGCTCATTCCAGGCGACAGTCCCTCTGTCGGTTGCATTGATAGCTGGCTTTTTCCTTGCCGTTTGCTTGTACAGTAAAAAATTTTTGTCGTCTGCTAAACCTAACTTTCGTTATACTAATTTACCCTATTTTCTCATTTAAGCTACACTACTGCAACCTACTCACACCTATCTAATTTACCCTATACAACTACTCAGTTGTAGTTGCTCTAACATAACGTCTATAAGGAAGTCACTGCGTAACCACCAAAATGTTTATACTAATGATAAACATGAAGACATAAAAATTAAGCGAATTACTATGTACACCCGTGTATGTACTATGTACACTCAAATTCCTTTATTCTAGTCATTTTTCTTATAAAAATTCTCACTATTGTAAAATTGAGCGGTGTACATAACAAAATTAGCAGTGTACATAGCAATTTCCTAAATTAATTGATAAAAAGTTAGAGTAATGATTAATGCACATAAAATGTGCACATACAGTATGCACATAAAGATCTGGGCCATTCATCGATGGGATAAATTGAGCGGTGTACATAACAAAATTAGCAGTGTACATAAAAATTTCCTAAATTAATTGATAAAAAGTTAGAGTAATGATTAATGCACATAAAATGTGCACATATAGTATGCACATAAAGATCTGGGCCATTCATCGATGGGATTTACCGAAATGAATAGCCCAGATCTTTATGTGCACACTTTATGTGCACACAACATTACCCTAAAAGTTATTGCTCACCACACATCAAGCAATTTCTGCAAATTAAATAGATGTTCTTTCATCTATAGTTACTCAATGCTAAAGATATCTAACAATTACGGGAAAAAAAAGCCATAGTAATATTGTCTGGCATTTAAAATATCTCTTATTACACTTAAGTTGTAGGGAGATCAATTTAACACACGCTCACACTCACACACACACATACGTGTGTATAAATAAACTTATATATCTATCTTTAGCATTCCCAGTTCTTACAATTTCTAATTATCACTAGCCTAATTTAAAATGTGTTCTTAATTATTACATTTAAAAAAATGGTGTTTTTAATAAAACTGTAACATCAATTTCCAAGAATCGATCATACCGTAAAAACCATGCAATCCTAAGGATGATGAACTATGCCAAAATGTTTTGAAAGAACTAAATCACAAAACTTTTTTATCATCTAAAACAAATTCAGAAACTCTTGAAGATTGATTTTTGGTCTCACCAGATATTGATTATTGTTTTTTCGGATGTAACTACCATGAGTTGCCATCAAAACTATATATGTGGTGACAATTAATTCGATTGATCGGAGGGAAAAGAACAAAAAAAAAATTTTGATTTTGGAGTTCAACGGTTTGAGAATTAAGCCAGTTGAATTTAATTACGTATAGTACAATCATTTCACAAGTCACCATTTCATTATCAATTTTGAGAAAATAATTTACATGTACGTATGGCGGAAAAAAACACCATATGTTGGATTTAGGGAGACACCAATATTTAACATGTCAACCCCACTTATTAATTGATGGTACGAATTTTTTTTTGTTGTACTTTTTTTTTTTTTTTTTTTTTTTTAAATTTACACTTTACAATGGAAGGTAGTACTCTCTCTACCGATAAACTCTCCACCCCATGACCCGCAATCACTTGCAGGTGGACTGAAATCTCTTATCATTGGACCATCACTTAGTCTCAAAATCAATGGTATGTTGAACATGAGAGAGTTTGACGCAGCACGAAATCGTGGAAGGACTCAAACAACATTGAAATTCTTCATGAAAATCTTGGAATCCACCAAAAACTCACAAATAACACTCTTTGGGAGAGAAAATAAAAATATATTTTATTGATCAAATTGAATATAAGTTGAGAATGCTTTAGAAGGCTTTACATATCCTCTATTTATAAGCTAACAATCCTAATACTATTAGGAAATAAAAGTAAATTCGTTTTTATTCTTTCCTACCTAATTAAAAGTTTTATATAACTTGGAAATCAAGTCATATCATTCCTAAAATACTCCTAACTTATATGATAACCTATTAGGACTTAAATTTACCATTTAAACTCCTAAAAGTACTACTCCAAAATATGAAAATACAATCCTACCAATCTAGAAAACGAAAATTACAAAATATATATCAAAATCAAATAACTTATTTTTTCTTTTTTTTCTTTTTTTAGCAAACTTTGTCCTATCCCATTCTTCTTCAAATTTCTCCTCAACTTCCCCTACATCAGTTCCTTCCACTTGAAGAAAACTCAACCTCGAGTTATAATCTGGGTATATGGGTTCTTCCTCATGATACTCATAAATGTCTGAAACGTTGAAAGTGCGTGAAATACCATATTCTCCGCTAGATCAATCATATAGGCATTGTCATTCACTTTGGCAATGATCTTGTAAGGACTATATTTCTTCTGCTTTAGTTTGCTATAACTTCCCACGGGCACTCTCTCCTTGCATAAAAATATCATCACTTTATCTCCCTCCTTGAATAGTTTTTGTCGCTTGTGCTTGTCTGCCGCTTCCTTATACTTTCTAGTCACTTGCTTTAGCTTTTGCTTCACCTCTTCATGAACCGTTTGCACTTGCTCGGCCATGTGTTCCGCCGCTACACTCACTCCCGGGCCCTTAGGCAATTTCAACAAATCAACTGTGTGTTTTGGCAGTGTGATATAAACAATGGAAAAAGGTGTCCGTCCAGTAGCACTATGAATAGCACTGATATACGCAAACTCGGCTTGAGGTAGCGCATGATCCCACTATTTTGGCCTTGTCCGACAAACACTCCAAATCAAATTCCCCAATGTACGGTTAGTCACTTCCGTTTGTCCATCAGTTTGAGGATGAGTTGTCGTACTCCGATTCTAGGCGGTGTCAAACATACGCCATAGGGTAACACAAAAGTGACTCAAGAACTTTTTATCGCAATTGGATGTAATGGTTTGAGGAACCCCATGGAAGCGCACAATCTCTCAAAAGAACAACCGTGCAATGTGTAGACACGCGGAATCGCTCATCCACTCTTTTTGTTTTGGTTTGAGATTGTTTTGAAGAAGAAAAGGAAAAGGTCTGTTGAAAACAGATACAGAGTCGCTACTTGGTCTTTAAGGAACCAAGAAACCTAATTTTGACTCACCCAAATGGACAAAGGGTACCGGCCTTTCATAACCAAAGAACTTGGCTCGGAGTTTTGGTACGAGAGAAGAAGGAGCCTTTGTCACGACTAAAACACCCTCAACTCGCCCCGTCTTTCGACGGCCTCAACTAGCTTCCAAATAATCATCTTATACTATGTTTGGTTCATCAATTAATACTATGATAGTATATTACATCACATAAGAATCTTGAAATGGAAGATCAAAAGATAAGATATCATTCATAAGATCTAAGCCAAATATCATACAATGTAAAAGTAAAAGATCACACAAATAAACCTAGGAAAAATCATCTAATCACATATCAAGTAATCAAGTTTTCCTAGTCTAGAAGGGGGACATGAATTGTCCTTGAAACAAATAATCAAAGAAGTCAAATATGCTTAGCAAGCTAGGATGATGCATGTTAATCTTTGAGAAAAGAAGACCTTTCAATCCCCAGGATGGATGAGAAAGGAAGAATTAATCGATGGGAAACATGAACGTGTGATCAAGTTCATTCCTTGTAATCTTCTTAGATTAGGAGTCACAAAAAGCCCCAAATCTTGCATGGATGCAATGTGTGATCGTAGAATGTGCAAAGGTTGTAGTGTGTTTGTGTACATGGACTTTCTAAAGTGACTTAGAAGTCTAAAATATGCATGAATGCATGAAGAAAAACATCATAGAATATGTACAAATCTAGTATGAACTACTTTCTAAGAGATGAGCTAATTTAGAGTATATGAAAGTATCAAATCAAATAATGAAAGTACAAGTATGCTTGATGTGAATAGTGGACAGAATAGTGAGTTGATCTTGTAGAAATTGAAAAGTGGGGTTAGGAATGTTTTAAATGCATGATTTTTTTATGGCGATCATCCTTATTATGTCTAGAACACATATCAAAAAGCCAATCTTCAATAACTATTACAGATTGAGAGAAATCATATAAACAATAGAGGTTACTCAGAAACAGAGTCCGTACTGTCGACTGAAATGTTGAAAAATCTTAGAAAATGAAGGGGAAAAAAAAAAAAGATCTAGAGGCCCATATTATACAGAAAGTTTTCCTAAGACACTGAAGTTCAAGGGAAAAATATTTTGGGACCACACTTTTTGGTAAAGTTTTCTGAAAGACAAGTTGCAATTCAACCAAGCTGCTGTGACAGCAGAGGCAGAATGTTTGGAAGGAATGTTTGGACAAAAATGGACCCCTTTAAAGTGCTTTCAAGTCAAGCCAAAAATCATGGGTGTTCTAGAATGAGTTAGGAAGACTTTCTAAGTGGTCTTGTATCCTTACCTTAAGTTTTGAACTTAGAATAATTCTTTGAAACTAAACAACTCACTGTTTTGAAGATTCTTTGAGAAAAACAAGGTTTATTTCTTGGAATCCCAATATTGGGGGTTTTGAGGGGTTTTGAAATAGGGGTTTTGAAAGTATATTTTCAGCACTTAAATGGGGATTATGACCACTTGAAATATCAACATTTGAATTCATATTAACAGCCTCCAAGATTGTTGGAGACATTGTTTTATTTTGGAAATAACCTCAAGAATACATGGGGATGTATTGAGGTTGTAACCATCATCTATCAAACATGTTTTTGAGGTCAAGAGCTACTATCCATAAGGATTCACTCACCTCAAACTTCATGTCCTCATCTAGATGATGATGAACTAGTAAGTAAACAAGAAAAAGAAAAAGAAAAAGAAATGAGATAAGAGGAGATGAACATCAAAGTAAGCAAACAAGTATATAAACAATCAATAGATGATATTCCATGATGTATTGGACTTGTAGCTTGGTGTTTCACTCATATGTGGTGACATTGGACATGGAAGTAGCTTCTTCTCTCTTAAATGCTCCATAAAATGGTGGTTGGGTGTATTGAATATGAAGTAAATGGAAGTAATGAAGTAAAAACAAAGTTTAGAACTCACACTCTTGTTTGGAAATCAAAGAAGGAAGCTTCTTTTCTCTCTACTCTAACCTTATCTCTATAATTTTCTCTCTAAAACTTTTCAAAGCTTGCAATTGACACCCCCAAAATGAGAAGTCAAGGGGGTTTATATAGGCCAATTTGGGGTGGTTTTGGCATTTTAGAAGTACTCTCGTTGGTCCCAAACATCTGTGAACATAGAACTACGTTGTTTTGGTTTCTAATTAATCCATTTGAACCCCCAAAAGAAATTACAAACATAGACCATTTTGGGGGAGAGTGCCACAGCGGCAGTGGGTCAGTGCCGCGGCGGCACTACTCCTCATTCGTCCAGATAATTCTTTTTAGGCCCCCAGAGGTTCCGGTATTCGCAAAAAGGCCCTATTTCGTCCGAAATTCACAAAAAATGCATATGAACTCCAAATTGAGCTTGTGATATACCGTTGGAAAGGTAATGGAGTCCATTTTCCGTAAAAAAAAATATTTCAAAGATAGCTCACTTTGAAAAGTTTTACAGTATTCGCGATAACTGCCGATTTGATCGCCTTTTTCACCTTCGAAAATTCATAATAAATTCGTTTTAAATTCAAAAATTATGTGCGATATACCGTTGGAAAGCTATTGACCTCTAGTATCTATAAAAAAATATTTGAAAAATAATATAGTGCTCCGATTTTAAAGTCAACTTTTGGTCAAACTGGTCAAATCAAGGACCTCCAAGAAGTTCTGGGAACCCCTGGGGGCTCCCGAGAGCTGACGTTTTTGTCCGATTTTCTTTTAAAATTTGTTTTAATACTTTTATCATGATCTAGAATGATCTTAGAACTTTGTGGCGAAATTGGATGATTTCGATCAAACATTGGTCAAATCGGTTAACGGGGACTTTCCGGGAACTTCTGAGACTTCCGAGGGTCTCTGGGAGCTGACGATTTCATCTAATTTTGCCTCAAAACTCATTTTTAGTATTTTTTTATGACGTAGCATGTTTTCAGAACTTTTGGTCCAAATCCAGGAGTTTTGGGGCTTTCAGGGACATTTTGGTCATTCTGAGCATTTTGATAGATAGAACTACCTTCCAGGAGTCCTTTTTGAGTCTTTTTTATCATTGTGAACCACCAAGCTATGGGTCTCCTAAATCTGATAGCCAACAAAATGGGGTGTCTACACAATGTAGGACACATCAGACGTCTTTCGACATGGAATGAAATGTGCCATCTTAGAAAATCTGTCAACCACAACAAATACAGAATCCATACCTCGTTGTGTACGTGGTAGACCTAAAACAAAATCCATAGACAAATCCTCCCAAGAATTATCGGGAATCAATAATGGAGTATAAAGACTAGTGTTTTGAGACTGTCCTTTTGATGTTTGGCAAATATAACACCTCCGCACGAAGTTATCGACATCTTTATTCAATTGTGGCCAAAAGTATCGCCCTTCTAGGCTAGCGATCGTCTTGTTCCGCCCCAAATGTCCACTTAATCCACCACCATGAAAATCACGTATAAGTTTCTCACGTAGTGATGATTTAGGAATGCAAAGACAATTGCCTCGGAACAAGAACCCTTCATTGATGTGGAAATCACATGTCGTTTGTGACTCCTTACACCTGGCCCATATTTCTTTGAAATCTTCATCTTCCTCATAAAGCTCCTTCAAACAATCAAATCCCACGATCTCTTGAAGTGAAGTGATAAGCAAGGTGACTCAGCGACTCAACGTATCTGCTACTTTGTTGGTTGCACCGGATTTGTATTTGATAATAAATGGAAACTTGTGAAGGAATGAAAACCACCGGATATGCATCTTGTCAAGGTGCTTCTGACTATTGATAAACTTCAAGGCTTGGTAATCCGTGTACAAGACAAACTCTCGCTGCACAAGATAGTGTTCCCATTGCTTCAAGGCTTGAACTACAGCATAGAACTCTTGATCATATGTACTCCACTTTTGTCGAGTCTCGCTAAGACTTTCACTAAAAAATTCCATGGGACGCTTTTCTTGTGAGAGGACCGCTCCAATGCCAATTTTACAAGCAGCACACTCCACCTTGAAAACTTTATCGAAACAAGGTAGTGCTAGGACTGGGGCAGTGCATAATTTCTCTTTAATCAAGGCGAAGTTCTGAGTCGCCTCCTCAACCCAATTAAACTTTCCTTTCTTGAGACACTCCGTAATAGGTACCGTGATAGCACTAAAGTTGCGAATGAACCTCTGGTAAAAGGTTGCTAAGCCATGGAAACTACGAACTTCAGTGACTGTCTTCAATATTGGCCATTCGCGGATGGCACGAACTTTATCCTCATCAACATGTATACCTTCTGCACTAACAATATAACCCAAAAACAAGAGTCTATTAGTCAAAAAAGTACACTTCTTAAGATTTACGTATAGTTGATTTTCATGAAGAACCATCAAGACTTGTCGAAGGTGGTCTAAGTGTTCTCCATCGGTCTTACTATAGATAAGGATATCATCAAAATACACCACGGCAAACTTTCCCACAAAAGGCTTCAAAGTTTGGTTCATAACTCTCATGAACGTGCTAGGAGTGTTGGATAACCCAAAAGGCATCACCAACCACTCAAATAGTCCATCCTTCATCTTAAACGCCGTTTTCCACTCATCTCCGAGCCGAATAAAAAATTGATGGTAACCACTTCGAAGATCAATCTTTGAAAATAAGTTGGAACCACTAAGCATATCCAACATGTCATCTAAGCGCGTAATAGGGAACCAGTACTTGATTATAATCTTGTTGATGGCGCGGCTATCCACACACATCCTCCAACTTCCATCTTTCTTAGGCGTCAACAATGCCGGTACGGCACATGGGCTCATGCTCTCTTGAATAAAACTATTGTGTAGTAACTCCTCCACCTTTTCTTGCAAAATCTCATTCTCCTTCGGACTCATCCTATAGTGTAGAAGATTCGGAAGGCTAGTTCCCATTATGAGGTCAATGTGATGTTGAATATCCCTCATGGGTGGCAATTCATCCGGTAGATCCTCAGACACCAACTCACTGAACTCCTCCAACAAGGCTTGTACTTTGTCAGGAACTATAGTGGTTGTAGTAGTGATAGGATCGGAGACAAGCGCTCTCACCACCATGATTTGAATTTCTTGTGCGTCTTTCACTTCTGTCATGAAATCGAGCTCCGAACTAATCATAATAAAAAAGGACTTCCCCTCCACTTTAGGAACATTGTTAGTAATCGAGATTGACTTCATAGGTGACATGGCAATTTTATGGATTCCCCAATTGAACATGTCGATATTATTTCTACCCTTATACGTGATATCTACATCAAATTGCCATGGCCTTCCCAAAAATATATGACTAGCATCCATATCAACAACATCACAAATAATTGTATCCCTATAGTGTTTACCTATAGAGATAGGAACATGACATACCTCGATTACTTTGACCGTCGGCCCTTTTTTGATCCATCCAATGCTATAAGGTGATGGATGCTCCTCTGTTGGTAGCTTCAAGTGATCTACTAATTTTCTTAACACAAAATGCTCAAAACTACCCGGATCCACAATCAAGTCACATACCTTCCAATCAATGGAACATTGTGAGCGAAAAGATGTTGTGTCGTTCGCCCTCTACATCTTGTTTAGGAGTGAACAAGACTTTTTGTACCACACTTGCCACTCGTTCACCATCTTCTTCCGCAAATTCGGCTCCATCATATAGATCCTCTTCTTGCACATATTCATCTTCTTCTTCTTCTCCAACAACCCACTCATTCTCTACTAGATTCACGCTAGTCCTTTCGTGGTCTTGTTCGGGACAATTATTGGATGTATGACCAGCTCTTGACAATGATAGCAAATTGTGGGCTTCGGTCTGGTATAGGAATTTTGATTATTCGGAACATGTCTCTTTGTTGCACTACTGGCACCTTTACTTTGGCTCTTATGGAGTGCGGGTTACTTCAGAGAGAGATTGGATGCCGATGTTGTTGCTTGCACTCCCTTTCCTTTATTCGAAGTAGAAGATGACGACTCTCCAAAATTCTTACGAATAGGTATTGCATAAGTCAGTTTCCTTTCAGTCATCTCGGCTTTCACGACCATGTTATGTGCCTCTCCAACGGTCCATAAAACTTGTAAAGAAAGCCTATCTCGAATAGAAATCTTCAACCCGTTTACATACCTAGCCACTCGTTGGCTTTTCGTCTTCGCAATATTGTTTCGATCCGATAAACGATTGAATTCATTGAGATATTCAAAAACTGTATGGTTACCTTGAACACAATTTTGATACTACTGGAATAAATACTGTTCATAATCTGGTGGTAAAAATCGATCCCTCATCAATTTTCGCATATATCACTACAACAAAAATGGGCTTTAGCGACGAAACATGGCGACGAAATTTAAATTTCGTCGCCAAAAGTATAGTTTTAGCAACAAAATTAAATTTTGTCGCGTAAGACACTGAAAAAAACATAAATTTGGCTATGAAATTCTGTTTCATCGCCTAAAGTGTCAATTTTGGTGATGAAATATTATTTCGTCACTAAAAGTGATGCCTATGGCGACGAAATATTAATTCGTCGCCAAACGTGATGCCTATGGCGACGAAATATTATTTCGTCGCTAAAAGTAATGCCTATGGCGACGAAAATATTATTTCGTCGCTAAAAGTGATGTCTAAAGTGAGCTGTAATGTGATGTCTATGGCGACGAAATATTATTTCGTCGCCAAAAGTGATGCCTATGGCAACAAAATAATATTTCGTCGCCAAAAGTGATGCCTATGGCGACGAAATATTATTTCGTAGCTAAAAGTGATGCCTAAAGTGAGTTGTAATGTGATACCTATGGCGACGAAATCTTAATTCGTCGCCAAAAATGATGCTAATGGCGACGAAATATTATTTCGTCGCTAAAAGTGATGTCTAAAGTGAGTTGTAATGTGATGTCTATGGCGACGAAATAATATTTCATTGCCAAAAGTGATGACTATGGCGACGAAATATTAATTCGTCGCTAAAAGTGATGCCTAAAGTGAGTTGTAATGTGATGTATATGGCGACAAAATATTATTTCGTCGCCAAAAGTGATGCCTATGGCGACGAAATATTATTTCATCGCCTAAGATGAGTTGTAATGTGATGTCTATGGCGACGAAATAATATTTCGTCACCAAAAGTGATGCCTATGGCGACGAAATATTAATTCGTCGCCTAAAGTGAGTTTAATGTGATGTCTATGGCGACGAAATAATCTTTTGTCGCCTAAAGTGATGCCTATGGCTACGAAATATTAATTCGTCACCTAAAGTGAGTTGTAATGTGATTTCTAAGTATAGTAGATGTCAAAGGTATATACATTATACATTTTTTTTGCGAAAGTTTTTAACTCCGTTTCTTTTATTTTTTGGCTGAAACTTTCATAATACGTACATGTTACTTTTTTTTTTTGATAAAACATGTTACCTTATTTGTGCATGTCTCTTTTTTTTTTGATATAAAATAAAAGGAAAAGAAAATAAAAAAGAAAGAAAGAAAAAGAAAAAAGCTTTAAATAAAGAAGTAAAGGTTTTTTTTTAATTATTTATAATTACTCATTAATTGCAAAAAAAAGGTTTTTATTTGCCACAAATGTCAAAACTTTTAAGTATCAATTTGAAACCCGAACTTTGGAAAGCATAGCATTACTTTTTTATATTACTCCCTCCATCCATTTTTTTGAGTCCACCTTTGGGAACTCAACTTATTAAGGAGATAAAAAGAATCTACACCTACTTTCCACAATTGCCCCTAATCATTACAATAACTTTTTTAGTTTTGTTTTGGTGTAGATTTCAAGGAAGGGTAGTTTTAGAAAGTAAGTAAAAATTGGATACCAATTAAGGAAAGTAGACACTAATTTTGGGACATCCCAAAATGGACTATAGGACTCAAAAAAAGGGACGGAGGAAGTACTTGGTTTTTATATCCCTTTTTGTAGAAGCACTAGAATAAGGCCACACACTCTGTGTGTGTGCTAGTTTGATTTTTTTTAGACAGTTTTTTATTTGGCTAATTTTTTTAGGCAGTTTTTTCCCATTTGTTGAAGTGGTTTTTTTTTTAATTGATTGGACATTTTAATACCCTTCTAATTTTTTTAAGAAAATAAAGTGTAATGATTTAACTGTAATTATAGAGAATTTATAAAATAATGTTAGTACCCCTCCCTTTCTCTTTATAATAGTAATAGATTAGATTTTTTAATTTAATTTTATTGAATTCAATAAAAATTAATAGATTCTACTTCTCCAAAAAAAGGAAAAAAAAACAATAAACATAAAGTTAAAATAAAAAGAAAACCAAAAAAGGGGTTAGGGCATTAGAAATCATTCAGTCGTATACATGGGAGAGAGAGAGAGAGAGAGAGAGAGAGAGAGAGAGAGAGAGAGAGAGAGTGAAGCTCCCTGTAAGTTGCCGCGACTGCCACCGCCACCGCCGCCGTTCGTCGCCGCTGTCCCCACTGTTCGTCATCGTCGTCACCGGCTACCGTCATCGACGAAGGTTAGGAAGCCAGAATCTCTCAAAAGCATTTGGGAACTAGTTTGGTATTCATTTGACTATATGGTAATTGTACGTCCACATTAATTTCAAATGCTTTATTGTACCACGTGTAGACACCCGATTTTGGCTCAATTAGAAAAAGAAAAGAGGAGATACGTATTATTAATTGAAAAAAAGAAGAGAAAGGATATTTTTTTTGCTTATATATGTTATTACTTATTTATTTGTATACATATATAATGCGTATATGTTACTTTTTTATTTTTTGATCAAACATGTTACTTTATTTGTTCATGTCATTTTTTTTGACATAAAACAAAAGGAAAAGGAAATAAAATAAAGAAAACAAAAGAAAAAAAGCTTTTAATAAAGAAGAAATTTTTTTTTACTAATAATTACTCATTTGCTTGCAAAAAAAAAAGGGAAAAAAAAGTTTTCATTTATTGTTATTTCTGCATTTACTTGAAAACAAAAAAAATTAGAAAAACAAAAAAATTAGAATAACAAAAGAAATAGAAAAAGAAAAAAAATAAAACTAGGGCTACTATATATAGATAGAGATAGAGAGATGAGAAGAGAGAACTATCAGATTAGAAAGACAAGAGAGAAAGAGAGAAAAAGAAGGAGAAAGGGGGCGCAGCCCCTTCCCGCCACCGCCTCGGGCCACTCCACCGGCACCACCACCCCGTCCACCACCAAAGCGCAACCCCCCGCTCCTCCTCTCAGCCACGGACCAAACCCCCTCTCTAAATGTCCTCGCCAACCCTTTTTAGTAAGGTTGTGCATTTTGGTGTGCTTTTCAGAGTGTGTGTAGCATTACTCCCCAAAAAATGGTTCACCAATGCTCACCCAAGCATTCCATTGGTTAATGCAGTGGGCTCCAGGATTAAACACCATTAATTTAATCCTGAGTGCCACTGCATTGACCAATGGAATGCTTGGGTGAGCATTGGTGAACCATCTTTTGGGTGAGCAAAAGCATTTTTTATTTTTAATTAGTAATAAATATTTTTATTTTTTATTAGTCATAAAAATTACAAAAATGCTAGACCCACACAGTGAACCGCATATTTTTTTCCACACACAGCTTTAAATCCTTGTACCATGTGCTGTATAAGTGGGACACAAAAAAGTGTAAAAAATTCAACCAGTACAAGGTACAAACATTTAAAGCTGTGTGTGAAAAAAGTGTA
Source organism: Hydrangea macrophylla (assembly GCA_033977485.1). NCBI lineage: Eukaryota > Viridiplantae > Streptophyta > Magnoliopsida > Cornales > Hydrangeaceae > Hydrangea > Hydrangea macrophylla. The sequence goes on from CM066983.1 coordinate 84,334,254, forward strand.
TGGTTCACTGTGTGGGTTTAGCATGACTAAAAATTAAAACCCGGGCTCTCAGAATTACTCCACTTCGTGGCTTACCCCCAAATTTCCCCCAAAATTTCACTTTCCCTCTCAAAAGAGGAAAGCATCCCTGTCATTTGTATACTGATAGTCTGATATACTCCGTATGAGAGAGAGAGAGGTGACACACCACCACCACCACCACTGTCCCTCCTGCCGTCCAGATCTATGCCGGACCACACCCCCATCTCACTGTAAGCTCTCTCTCTCTCTCTCTCTCTTTCTCTCTCTCTCTCTCTCTCTCTCTCTCTCTCTCTCTCTCTTGAGTCAGTTTATATAGCAGTGTTCTTCTCTGTATCTATTTTCTCCATTTACAGGTCACCACCGCTCGTCACCGGCTCACTGTCAACCTCCCAATCTGCAGGTATGTCTTCTTCTCTATTGTGTGTGTTCTGTGTGTTCTCTCTCTCTCTCTATCTCTCTCTCTCTCTCTCTCTCTCTCTATATATATATATATATATATGCTTGAGGTTCCTGCTGATTTCAAACTAAAACTTTTCTAGTGACTTACTTGTTTGGTGTCTTTGGTTAGCACTCCACATGCTTGTTGTTTTGCTTGTGAGTGCACGGGCTGTTAATTTATACCCTTTTGATTCTTTGATTTGTAGATGTTTCAACAGATTAGAAAAACTAGGGTGGCTCAATCTTTCCATATATTAGTTAGCACTCCATATATTGGTGATTTTCAGTGAAACAAAAAGTCAAAAATTGAGACTCTTATTTTTTACCCTTTTGATTCTTTGATTTATAGATGTTTCAACTGTTGGAAAATGGTGCAACTTCATTTTTTTTTTGTCCTTCGAGTATATTGTGGTTCTACATTTTTGCCCAATATTTCCCTTTTGTCAGAGACACTTAGATTGAACTTGTAGTTTATATATAAAGTAGTACGTGGGCTAGGAGTAGTATTCTGGAAAAAAACTTAGCTGCTCTTATATTTGTTCTAAATTATGGATACGTCACATGGACTTTCCAGTGTAGATTTTACTGAAATCCCAACTGTTCAATTCATTCTTTTGGGCTTGATTATGAAAATTTTGTTTAGGTCTACCATGGGAGTGGTAAAGAAAGAGAAAAATTGTGAATTTTTCATTAAATACTCATATTATATATTTATTTTATTTTTTTCACAGATCTTGAATGATTTGCCCAAAAATTGGGGAAGTTAAAATTACTCAATCACAAATTCTTTGGACTTGCATTTAATGTGCAGCATTTGAATACAGTAATGTTTCTTAATTTTTTCTAATACACTTTAACAACTTGAGTTCCATGTTTTTTTAATAAGAAGGAATCAATGTGAGTATTTCCAAGTATTGATTCAGTTTTTTCCCTTTCTCTGAGCTCCAATCAGCCCTCAATCAAGTCTCTGAACATTTAGTTTATTCTAAATATCTATACCTTAATTATTGCAACCATGTATTGGGGGGAACAATCAGAATCAGATTAAGTACCTATTTGGTTAGGGGTTGTGATTTAGTACCTTGTTATATATATATATATATATATATATTTTTTTTTTAATTGTCAACCTTTTGCTTTTGATCCCGCCCCACCCCCTCCCGATCCTGCACCCCCCTCCCCCTCCCTATCCCGCCCCCGCCCCCGCCCCCACCCCCGCTCCCGTCCCTGCTTAATGCTTCTATGCTTTTGACAACCTAATTTTTTCTTTGGCTCGGCAAAATAGCTTTGTTTTGTGGCAATGAGCAGCTCTCTTAGCTAAGGTGCCAACGGTTGCAACATATTATAGGGCTCATAAACCTTTGTATAGGTAATTAAACATTTAAATTCTATTTCATTTAAATAGAGCAGGTCTCTGTTTATGGTATCTAAATTTTCTTTAATTAAACATTTAAGCTACATGCTCCAATCTCCAAAGGATTGCATAAATACATGAGATGATAAACATTTACCCAAGGCCAAACTTGATGTTGCCAAATCCAACTTTAAATGCATGAGATGATATACAGAAACAGATGATCTACTTTGTTCACATAATGGTGAAACAAAGCATCAATCCAATAGTTTAGGAGCTGGAAGTGATTTGGAAGCAGTTGTGTAGGATTTTTATCAACTTGTATACGCCCACATGCATATATGAGTTTTAGAATAAATCTGAGTTTTCTAACACTCTTTCTCTCTAGATATGTTCGAGCACACACACTTGGGTATTTTCAAAGAAATTTCTAAAAATTGGACAATCACCGTCTCTCCCACTCTTACTTGCACCAGTAGTAATTCATCCATCGCTTCACTTCTATTCGTTCTGTAATTTTTTGAAAATACATCTAATAAAGAAATGTTCTCCGATTTGTTGGTACAGGTATGTTGTTCTTCCCCCCTGAAGTGACCAATGGATGGGGTAATGTCTTCTTCTCTGATTTGTGGATGAAAGGGTAATGTCTTCTTCTTTGATTGTGGTTCAGTTTTGCTTTCTTTTTTTTTTTCTTCCCTTTTTCTTTTTCCCATGAAGTTTTAGATTTTTGAAGGTGAATAATATTTGCTAAGATTTACATATATTATGATAGTAAAGTAGTATTCAATACATAGATAATTAATCATACTGAAAAAAAGTTTATTTAATCTCAGAAAGTCTTAACTCCTACGAAGACATTCTTCAATATAATATCGTTTGCCCTATTGTTTTCCATTCCTTTTTCTTTTCCTCCTTAAAATCCACAAACCAAACCTAGTCTTAAATTTAAGTTTCTATTTCTTGATGTGCAACAATTGAACATAAATGAGGGGCGGGAAATTTCCTCCTTTTACGACCTATTATCAATGACTTCGAAGAGATGAGGCTAAATAAGAAACATTGGCAAAGAATTGTAATTGGGTTCGAGGATTTGTATATTTGTGTTGAAATCTTATGCATCTATGATCTATGTACCCGAGTTTTTGGTTGATAGGTGATCGTTGAGTGGTTTAGGTAATTTTATAAGGTGTCTCTAGAAAGGCTCTTGTTCATATTCTAAAGCTTTGTGAACCTTAGGATCTTGCAGTAAATATGGCTTTGGATAAGGAAAAAGGAAAAAAGAAAGCCCCTATTAACAGTAGTTCTAAACTAAATAGTGGGGGTCTATATAATAAATCATACAAAATTAAGTCATGTTGTTGGTAATTATTGCACGGAACATGTAGCACTGATCCTACGTTATTCAAGGGCAGTTATTGATGTAAAGTCTAACATATAAATTATATCCGCTCATTTCCAAGTTGTAGGATCAAAGTTTTGGAACATGTAGATGAACTATAAAGTATATAGGCTTCCTTGCTATTAAATTGCTTCATTGCCTGATTAAATTGCCCCTAAATGTTTTTCAGTTAATATGAAGGAAGAGCTCACAGTGTGCATGTAATTTCAGTTTTCCAGAGAACCAAGGAGATGCTATTTTAGTAGAAGTCCAGGACAAAGAAAACCATCCAAGGTCGAGCTGTAATTCCAATCTTTTCCTTGACAGAAAATGTAGTAACCCGTGTTTTCATGTTTAAATTGACGATTTAGACTTCGTGTGCGATTTTAGCGAAAATTGGTCACAGGGGCATTTTGGTCATTTTTCTAATTTTGTAAGTCATGAACTGAAAATATAATTTTTTGGGAAAAGTTGCGCGAGATCAAATGATTTAGTATCCGTGTTGGAAGTTAAGATTTTTCGATTTCCGTTTAGAAGATATATCGGTTTCAGTACTTTTCACATTTAGTTGAATCCTAACTAACCTAATTCAAATTCAACCGACTTGGGAACCAAGCAAAATATTTAGTTGCTACCTAACCTAAATGATCTTGACCATCAAATAGGCTACCTAACCTAAATGATCTTGACCACAAAATAGACTACCTAACCTAAGCTAACCAATCATGGCCATCCAATTCATTTTGGCCACCAAGAAGCTTAGCCTATAAATATGGATGCTATGCTTCATTACTTTTACACCAAATTTCATAGAGGTCAAAGAGAATTTCTAAGAGAAAGTTAGAGGAAGAAGAAGAAGAGAAATGTTTGGGAGTTGCTCAACATCATTTATAGGTACCGGGTTGTGTACAATATGCTTTCTAAATTCTCCGGAGTATTTCTTGGTTATCTCTACTTGTACTCTTTTTGCAGTTATGTTGTGTTTTCATTTGGAATCAATGAGTATGTGTTCATTGCTAAGTACTATGGGACTAAAGGGTCATGAGCAAGGAACACCTACCAACAGTCCAACAGGCCTCAGGGACCGACGTACTGGAGACGGGTGAGGTGAGGTGAGGTGAGGTGTCTCTTGCTATGTGACCAAGAGGAACCTGGTATGATGCTATTGGTATGAGCGTTTGGGTAGTGTGAGCAATTGGGTTGTGAGATTGGTCAATTGATTTGATATCGTTCTATGTATTTGATTGTCATTATCCTTTTGAGCCTTTATTATTCATGTCATATTGTATACTTCCCGGTGTGGTTTTTAGATGCAGGCAGTGCCGGTAACCGAAGCCTGGAAGGGAGATAAGGTTAAGGATGATATAGGAGATCCATGGAGAATATGGACTTGCTGGGAGTTTTAAATGAAGTTTGTATTTTTATTTTAAAGAATCAAAGTGTAATTCATTTTATTTTTTTTAATGGAAACACGCTTTATTTTTACGGGACGTCACAGAAAATCCTGTATGTAACATCCTGCATCTTCTCTAATGGATCATCATACTTTTTTTTTTTTAATCTTTGTGTCTCTAACAATATGCTATCTGATGGTACGGTCTAAACTACTCAGAGTGATAGAGTTTGGTGGTGGCCTATTTACCATGAGGATCATGTATGTGTTGGGAAGGTTCAGCTCTCCATTGCTAGTACAATTACATGTGATGAGACTACTCAAATAAAGGTTTGATTTCCCAATTCAACTAGCCTTCATTTCCCTATTGCAGTTTGACTCCTTACTAGAAAACATTATGTATCCTGTTTTACCTAATAACATAGTTGGTATTGCGATCATTGGCAGATCTAAAGAAGAGAAAAAGGGGCTAATTTGTAATTTCAAGCCCACTCCACTATAAAAATATGTATCTTATAGATTAGATTACAATATACGTATTACAATCTATTCCATCCATTACCATGAGCCAAGTCATAGATTCCGAATATTGATCAGCAATAAAATTAACGTTAACACGATTTATCCAAATTCATTTATTATCATTTCAATCTACTGTAACCTTGCTAAACCAAAAAAGAGCCAACAAAAAAAAAAGGAAAAAGGGGAAAAAATGTTCACAAGAAAAAAATAATCAAACGAAGCAAAAATACCTTACCAAAATTGGCTAGCCAAAAAAAATCAGAAGTAACCATGAACAAACGAAAAGTAAATTGTTGAGATGAACAATTAAGATAATCACACAGAGATTGTGCAAAAAACCTAAAGTGCTGTTTAAATTGGTTTGTGATTGAGGGATGTCTTGTAAAAAGTGTTTTCAATTATTAGCTCCATTATAACCGATCAAATTTCTCAATGATTAGGTCATAATTCTCAATGAGTAGCTCCATTTATAACTGATATGCATTACTTTTGATTTTTAAATAAAATATATACAACTACTCAAATAGACTTGTAGGAAGAAACGGAACGAGTAACGAACTCCCTGGGTAAAATGTTGTGCGCTCTTAATGCTACACCCAAGTATAGGTGATGGTGCAAATAGTAGATTATGAAAGGTGGAAAGGTCCTAAACTAATTCTTTTTGGGGTTTTCGTTGTAAACTAGATTAACGGACTGAATTAAAATCTAAAATTAAAACTAGTGAAACTAAAGTAATGCAAGGAAATATAAAAGAAATAAAACTAGATAAAATAACTACTTGTTTAAACTACAGCTTAATGCTATCTAAGTAGGAAGTAAGCAAACTTACAATTTAACTAAGTTAAACTAAAGCAGCGAATTAACAAGAATACTAAAAACAGTGAATTAAACTATGAACTTAATCTAAATCCTAAGATAGAGAAAAATGAACTAATAATGTAGTCTCGGTGGGAATTCTTGGTCAGTGACTATTTCTAACTACTTGTAATTATTAGAGTTGATAATTTAACACAATGACTTAGGTTTGAAAACTTTACTCAATATCCAAGTGGAGCCAATATGCTTAGGGTGCGTTTGATTGCAAGGTAGCTATATATTCATCTAAGCAATAGAAACCACTCAATATGATATCGTAAATATGTTACATAAGTTACATAAGTACACTTTTGTCGATGAAAGTCTCATCAATTTCGATGTAGAATAATAATCATGATCCCGGAAATACAACGTTAGCCAGTGTGTCATTGTTTTTCTTAAGAGTACTAATTTGGGTACCTTTTTAGGGCTCATATTAATTGTTTTTAACTTCTTTCGGTCGAAGCGTATGGTTCATTAAGTATGGGTTAACAAAAAAGTTTTTTCCAATAGCAACTTTCTAAATGTTTAATCGAATCAGTGGAACCAGCATAGTTGTCCGTGTGTAGGAATTGCGTGCCGTTTGTTCCCGCAAGTCTAGTTGGTCGTGTGTAAGGTGTGAGTTCTGGTCTTGTGTCTCTCTAAGCGCCGGAACTCGTGTCGACCCCCCAAAACTACAAAACTTAGTTATAAAAGGATTAAGGATATTATTTTGCATATTATCGTGTAACTTGCAAACCGTGTGTAGGAATTGCATGCCGTTTGTTCCTGCAAGTCTAGTTGGTCGTGTGTGAGGTGTGAGTTCCGGTCTCGTGCCTCTTCGAGTGCCGGAACTCGTTTCGAGCCCCCAAAACCTCAAAACTTAGTTATAAAAGGCCTAAGGATATTATTTTGCGTATTATCGTGTACCTTGCAAAACGTGTGTAGAAATTGTGTACCGTTTGCTCCCGCAAGTCTAGTTGGTCATGTGTGAGGTGTGAGTTCCAGTCTCGTGCCTCTCCAAGTGCCGGAACTCATTTCGACCCCCCAAAACCTCAAAACTTAGTTATAAAAGGCCTAAGGATATTATTTTGTGTATTATCGCGTAACTTGCAAATCGTGTGTAGGAATTGCGTGCCGTTTGTTCGCGCAAGTCTAGTTGGTCGTGTGAGGTGTGAGTTCCGATCTCGTGCCTCTCCGAGTGCCGGAACTCGTTTCAACCCCCCAAAACCTCAAAACTTAGTTATAAAAGGCTTAAGGATATTATTTTGCGTATTATCACTTAACTTGCAAACCGTGTACGAATTGCGTGTTGTTTGTTCCTGCAAGTCTAGTTGGTCGTATGTGAGGTGTGAGATCCGGTCTCGTGCCTTTCCGAGTACCGGAACTCATTTCGACCCCCCAAAATCTCAAAACTTAGTTATAAAAGGCCTAAGGATATTATTTTGCGTATTATCGCGTAACACATGCAATAGCAATAATAGCAACATATATATAAAACAATATCTGGCAATTGATTGATATGAATTAATAAAACATACATATTCACAAAATGCTAAATAACACATGTCTGAATAACATAAAAGTTCATTATCAATCATCTAAATAAGTATCTTCATCAGTTAGGATTAATTTATCAATTTCATCACAATACTCCATTAATGTTTCATCTTTGATGGTTGAAAACTCAACTTATAATTACTTTATATTTCATATATTTTATGTTTGTTCACTAACTTAAAAGATACTAATGCTTTCTATTGGTTTCATGCAGATTGGGTGCGGATATGGTGGATCGGTAGATAGTTGGCCACATCTTGTTACTTGTTATGTAGTCTAACAATTTGTATGTAGTGAACAATGATGTGGATATGGTGGATGATTATATAGTCGGACACATCTTGTTTCTTTTGTTATGTAGTCTAACAATTTGTTTTGTAGTGAACAATGTGCTAATACTTTTGTTAATCTTTAATTTTTTTGTTGGGAACATGAGCAATTAACGATAATAATTTTTGTTGCTTAATGAAGTTACACAGAAACATTAAGACTTTTTATGTTTATTATGATTGTCTTTTTTGGTTTTGAAAATTATTGTGATAAATAGGAACGAACAGAATTATAGTATATTCAAATAATTCTATTTACTAGAATATATATATTTGGCGACAAAATTATTTCGTCGCCATTGCATGTAATGAAAATGAATTGGCGACGAAATTTTTTCGTCGCTAATACAAGCAAATTGCTTTTATATATTTGGCGACAAAATTATTTCGTCGCCATTGCATATGATGAAAATTAATTGGCGACGAAATTTTTTCGTCTCTAATACAAGCAAACCATTTTATCTATTTTGCGACAAAATTATTTCGTCGCCATTGCATATGCTTAAAATGAATTGGCGACGAAAATTTTTCGTCGCTAATACAAAATTACTACCAAAGAAATGACTCTTTTGGCGACAAAATGTGCATCAGTGGCGATGAAAATTGTGATCAATAGCGACGAAATTATTTCGTCGCCATTTTTGTCTATGGCGACAAAAGATAAATTTCGTCGCCAGGAACCTTTGGCGACAAGGCAATGACAACAAAATTGGCGACGAAATTTTTTCGTCGCTAAAGCCTTTAGCGACGAAAAATGGACTTTTGGCGACGAAATATTTTTGTCGCCAAAGCACATTTTTGTTGTAGTGATACGACGCCAAGTTCGAACAGGTTGTTTGCCCTGCCTTTGTCGTTTCCGTTCTAGCTTATCCCACCAAGCTGCAGCTCTGCCTTTAAGCCTGAACGCAACAAGTCTTACCACTTTATCTTTTGGAACCTCCATCATCTTGACAAATCGTTCAACTTCCAAAAGCCAATCAAGGAAATCCTCGATGTGTACGATAATCATCATATTCTCTATTTCGTCTTTCTGCCGGTCTATGAGGAACATAGACTGCTTTTTCTTCTTCTGAATTAGATTCGGCATCATAGGCTGGTTGTCTTCGATGATGTTCTTCAAGAATAGGCCTGCGAACAGGTCTAACCATCGGTTCATCAATAGGTCGGCCACGGGCAAATCCCTCAGCGCTGTTCCTATTAACGGTTGGATCTCTATCGGCGTTGATTGAGAGGGTAAGGTTGTGCAATGCTTCTTATCGTGTTCATCTGCACCCCATGTCGTTCAATCGTAGCCCACAGTTCACCGATCCCACGACCAGCGTCGTTAGGATTGTTGATGTCGTTCCCACCAGTTGCCATCAAGCCAGACAAATCGTCGCTCTGATACCAATTGACGCAGCACGAAATCATGGAAGGACTCAAGCAACGTTGAAATCCTTGAAGAAAATGGAATCCACCAAGAACTCACAAAGAACACTCTTTGGGAAAGAAAATAAAAATATATTTTATTGATCAAATTGAATATAAGTTGAGAATGCCTTAGAAGGCTTTATATATACTCTATTTATAAGCAAACAATCCTAATACTATTAGGAAACAAAAGTAAATTCGTTTTTATTCTTTCCTACCAAATTAAAAGCCTTATATAACTTGGAAATCAAGTCATACCATTCCTAAAACACCCCTAACTTATATGGTAACCTATTAGGACTTAAATTTACCATTTAAACTCCTAGAACTACTCCAAAATATGAAAATAAAATCCTTCCAATCTAAAAAACGAAAATTAAAAAATATCATAATCAAATAACTTATTTTTTCTTTTCTTTTTTTAGCAAACTTTGTCCTATCCCATTCTTCTGCAAATATCTCTGCAACTTCCCCTACATCAGAGTTAGCACATTTTGAGGCATATGTATGCTTCTGAAGAAGCATAGGTTTAGTCAATTTGGGAGATTATAATCTGAACCCAAAAGATTTATTAACTTATAGCCGAATTATTGAAATTTAAATATTTTAAGCCTAGTAAAATTGAAGTTCATTTAATTAATGGGAGTTTCAGCCATAGCTCCCTATGTTTTGGAATTAGAGAAATGAGAGTATGGATTATAATGAAATCATAACAGGTAAAAACATATTTCTTTTGGTGCATGGATAATAGAAACATACTTTTTTTTGCAGAATTGGCATGCACAAAAGTTTAGATCTTGAAAAAATACATGAAATCAAACAAAAAAAATCACAAAAAAATCCAAAAAATGAGAACATTCTGGTCATTTATATTCAAAAGATAATATTATTTGTTTGCAAATAGATAAAAGCTCAAATTAAGGTTCTAAATTACCTATTTTTGCACAATCGCCAAGTCCAATGCATTAATCTCATAAAAAATACATGAAATTAAAAAAAAAATACCCAAACACCAAAAAAAAATGCTATTGCTATGGTCATTTAATTCAAACAAATAAAAATTGAATATTTATCTATTCAAATAGATAAATTATCCATCTAAGACTAAAAATTATCTATTTCTGCAAAATTGGCAAGTTTAATGCATAAATCTCAAAAATATACATGAAATCAAAAACAAAACAAAACAAAACAAAAAAGTTCTCCCAAAAAGGCTAAAATATGAGAAAATTATAACCTTTAAAAGTAAGCAACCAAACAAATAAACAGATAGACAAACAAAATTCCTCCGCAACCATTAATTTTGTTTTTCCAAAGTTTCATATCATTTATTGATTTTGTTTTAAAGGTCTCGATTTCACGATTTCAAATATATAACTTTATGAAAAATGGAATTAGAAATTGAAAGTTGGGAAATTTTGAAATTTAAAGAAAACTAATGATGACTAACGATGATGTGGCGCAACTAATTTTATATAGGGCAAGTCTATAGTGAGCAGTTTCTCCTATGAGAAGGCGGGTTTTAACCGTTGGATGAGCATCTGGTAATAAATGCATCTCCAGATTCTTGGGAATCTTATGGCCAAATGCTCATCCAACGGTTAAAAACCCGCCTTTTCATATGAGAAGCTTCTCACAATAGACTTACCATTTTCTATGTCTTTTCACATTGTCTGAATTATATTTTAAACCCATGTAGTTTATACCCGATGTCAATTTGGTCCCTCGGTTTCAATTTGGTCCTTGAAGATATTAAAATGGTACAATGTTGTCCAACTGTTAGTACCCGTTTAAGAAACTAATGCCTAAGGATTACGTGAGCCTCCTATGACTATGAATCAGGGGTTAAACTGCTATTACATAGTTTTGGGTTTTGATGGCAGCGCGTAGATGACTGGTGGTGGAGGAGGTGAGGGAGTCACGTGTTGATAGGTTGGGGGTGAGATCCAAAAAGGTGGTGGTGGAGGTGAATGTGAATGTGAATGTGGTGGCTCGGAGGGCTTATAGTGAACGGGTGGCGGTGGTGGACAAAATGGGTCTCCGGTGAAACCTTCTTCGTAGGTGGTGAGATGAGATCTGGCAGAGGGTAAGATTTCGATGACGGAGGTGGAGATGGTTTGATGAAAGGTCTAGCTGACACGACTTGAAATGTGTTCTCCAAAGAGTACGTCCAAGTATAGACGGTCGCGTCGCGTTAAAACCGGTAAGACCGGGTCGAATCCCAAAGGACGGAAGAATAAGGCAGAAAACTCTAGATTGAATCCTAAAATGAATTAAAAGATGATTTCTTTGAGATAGGGGTTGCTAACAGTCCTAAAGAATAAATAAAAGAAACAAGATAAAGTGAAGCGACAACTTAACTAGATAGAATTAAAAATTGGGATTTAAAATTAAATATGAAAAGGAGTTGGGAACATGTGAGTCTACAAAGTACCGACCACTATCGTAATTTAGCATTACCGCACAACTGGGGCTTCGTCCTTCTAATATTCCTTATTTCTTGTAGGGATTAAGTAAAACAATCCTAGTTACTAAGAATGTTAATATGACATAATTAGTAATTCAAATTCCTTAACTTACTATAAAGATCTGAAATAAGAGTCAATTAAAACCTTGAACCATAACTAACAGATTGAGTATAGAATATTCAATATGTTCGTCCAAAAGTTCATTGTGTTAAATGGCCGAAGGGGCTTTTATTTCGAAATCAGTTTTCAATTTGAACTTAACGAAATCAATTTGGACTTAGTTTCTGAAGTAAAAGCCACTGGAATATTAAAAAGAGTCTGCCCAAATCATAAGAATGCCAATCGATTGCTATAAATGGCAATCGATTGGAATCGAATGACTCCCAATCGATTGGACAAAAATCCAATCGATTGGCTTAGGAATCTATAGTAATCGATTGGGTTCTGTTTCCAATCGATTGCCATTGATTCTTTAGAATCACAATAGTGGTTGGGAAACAATGTTTCTTCACATTGCCCCCAACTGGGGTTCTACTCTAGCATGATTGAAACAAAAGAAATAAAAATAAATGATAACATAAAAGTAAAATCATTTCTAAACATAACTTTTATTATAAGTCTGAAATTGAAATGGAAATTCGAACTAAACTCAGAATCAAACCTCAATTGAACATAAAATGACTAATACAAAGATATAATAAAACCTGAATAAGTAGAGAACAAGATCAAAGCTCAATCCAATCAAATTGTATTCGTCCTAACAGAAACTTCTACGGGGAAATCCTAACAAACAATGAACAATCAACCAACCCTATATCCCTTTCACTTCCCCCTATATATACAGCAGTACTACGAGCTAAAAGTGTCCAGGTTCACAATGTAACGGCTGGTCGTAGCTTTGACTGCTGAGATCTTGCGCCATCAGAGGAATTTGATTTCCAGGTTTCACCAATCGATTGGTAAAAAGTCCAATCGATTGGTCAAAGGTCCAATCGATTGGTTACAAGTCCAATCGATTGGTACTTAAACTTTGTTTTCTTGTTCCTTGATTCTTCCCCTTCATCCTAAAATTTATTCAAGCTTCATAACCTGCATTCGAAGAACTGAACACAACGATATACCACGGAAAAATGCATCATTGTGTAAAGAGATGAATTAAGACAAAAGTGTAGGTAAAACTAGAGATTGAGGGTTAAATTCAGTCAATTTTTCTCCTCATCGGGCCAATATTATACAAATATCAGCCCTCATCACTAGCTGTGTGAGATGGGGTTGGCGACGGTGGGTTGATCCTTCTTCCCAGAAATGCAATTCTCGCATATCATTTTCTACAGTCAACTGGGTTTTACTATTTTGTTCTTGGGTGTGCTTTGTTTGTTTAGATATGAGGATTTCTAGGTGATAAGTTAAATGGATTTGGTTGAAATTGAGGATTTTGAAGTGGAATTCATCTTTTTGGTCTGTGTTTTGATTGTTTCTTTTATAAAATCTAATGTGGGTTTGATTAGCTTGATTTGGTTTTTGGTTGAATTTGGGGTGGATTTGATGAGTTTGGTTTGGTTTGGTTTTTGGTGGACAGAGTAGTAGATGATATGGAGTAGATGTATTCGTCGACCAGAAGTTTTGTAATGATAGTTTTACCCCTGAAACATAGTCATGAGAGGTTCACGTAATCCTTAAGCGTTAGTTTCATGTTTTACTATCCCCTTATTTTCCATAATCTGATTAGATGCTTGTAAAATTGGGCTTACACCCATCATTCACATGGAGGAGTATTTGGGGGGCGATGGACTTGTTTAAGAGAAGAGGTAGGTGGCGGATTGGTGATGGGAGTCGTGTTAGTGTGGGTTTTGATCCATGAATCCCTATTCCACATTCTTTCTTACCTATTTCTCCTTTGCAACACGATGTGAAACATAGTAAAGTTTCTTACCTTATTGATGGGTCTTCAGGCACTTGGAATGTTTCTACTGTTCGGGAGAATTTTTTGTTATATGAGTGTAATGCAATTCTTAGTCTACCTATACACAAGACGGCACAAGCAGACTTGCTTATTTGGAATTGGGATAGGCAGGGCATATTCACTGTTCGGCCGGCTTACCATGTGGGTATGCAGATGAAAAGGGAAAAGGCCGGGAGAGGTGAATCTTCGGGGTAATGTAATGGCCTTCAGTGGAAACAGCTGTGGGATTTACCGATTCCTACAAAATTAAATCCTTTGGTTGGTTTATTTTAAAACATTTTGTTCCATGTAATAAGAATCTGACACAAAGGGGTGTGGACATATCTCCAAGAAGCATTCGGTGTGGAGATTTGGAAACTATGACACACTCATTGAGTGGATGCCATTTCTCCAGGGAGGCGTGTTCTCATCATTTTTCGTGAAGTCTTGCTAAGTTTGGAGATCTCCTACGGGTGGATGATTGGTTCGATCAAGTTCTTCAAAAGGAACCGGTGGATCGGGCCTCTCTAATTTTTTATCACTGCTTGGGCAATCTGGGGTGATAGAAATAAAGTGTTCTTTGAGGGTGAGGGCTTTTTGGTTTCCAATCGGGTGATTTTGCTGAACATTATAGTGCCGAATTGTCACAACTGCATGAGAGACGGGTTGATAGAAGTGGAAGGTCGAGTTTGGTTGCATGGGTGGCCCCTCCACATGCAATGTGGATGGTGCTCAGTTTGAAGAGTTGGGAGGGTATGGTGTGGGGGGAGTTGTTTAGGATCATAGTGGCCACATTATCTTTGGCTTTTCTTTGTTTGGACATGTTTCGTTGGACCCCGCGGTGTGTGAGGCCATGGCGGTGCTCCGTGGGTGTGAGGCAGTCGAAGAAGCTGGTCATTCTTGTGATATCATTGAAATGGATGTACTGAATGTTGTTAATCTTCTCCATGATCCTGACCCTAGTCTTTATCCTTCCAAAAATGATACATACATACACCAAATCACACACTGAATGACCCTCAGGCCCTTCTAAGCAAAATTTTAAAAATTTCTGTGGGACGCACACGCACATAAAATCCTCAAATCCCTAATCTCTCTAATTCCCTCCAAGAATTCCCACCCCAAAATTAGTCCCCATGCGTAGACCCAGAGCACCCCCGGCAAACCCCTGCCCCCCTCCCCTCCCAGTGCCCGTCGACGCCTTGCCCGGATCCGTCGCCGGAGCGCCGTCGCTATCGTCAGTGGGTAAGTCGTGTACAGAGAATCATAGGGATTTGAATTGTAGAGAAGATAGAATGACGAGTGGAGATGTAGAGAGTAGAGGAGGCACAAAGAGCAGGACAAACACATACCCACCAAACTATTACTCATCTGGGAACTATGTAGACTCCACAGAGACTCAATGGATTTCATGGTTGGTCCCTATGATTGTTGTTGCCAATGTTGCTATGTTCGTAGTAATTATGTCAATCAACAGTTGCCCCAAAAACAACATAGGATTTGAAGGAAATTTTGTAATGGGCTGCCAAAAAAAAAAAAGCAATTTTCATTTATTCAAGTTTTTGTGTTGAAAGTTTTGATTTCTCAATTGTGTCTTTGATTTGGGTTCTTCTTTAGGAATTTGGGCATTTGGGTATCTGAAATCTCATGCTTTTTATCTTGGTTAATAGATTTATACTAGGGAATTTACCAATCTCTCACTGACGAAGACTTACCCATTGACGATGGCAACGGCGCTCCGGCGACGGATCCGGGCAAGGTGTCGACGGGCGCCAGGAGTCGAGGGGGGCAGGGGTTTGCGGGGGGCTCTGGGTCTGCGCAGGGGGACTAATTTTGGGGTGGGAATTCTTGGAGGGAATTAGAGAGATTAGGGATTTGAGGATTTTATGTGTGTGTGGGTCCCACAGAAATTTTTAAAATTTTGCTTAGAAGGGCCTGAGAGTCATTTAGTGTGTGGTTTGGTGTGTGTATTATCATTTTTGTTATCCTTTTGGTCACATTATTGAAGCAGCCAAGCAATTTCTCACTCGAATGCATGTTACAGATTTGTCCCATGTTTGTCGCGAGGGCAACAAGGTGGCTCATGAGCTTGCACGTTACGCAAAAGTTAATCAAGTGGATGTTTTTTTCTTTGATGATTTACCTCATTGTATTCAGTCATTGGCTTTGTCTGATCTTGTAATTTCTTGAGTTTTGCAATGAAATTCCCACTTTTTCATCAAAAAAAATATCTTAAAGAATCAAATTGATAAAATTGAAAACAGGGACCAAATTGACACCGGGTGTAAATTACAAGAGTATAAAATTTAATTAAGCGTTTGACATATTATGTGTTTTCATTATGGACAACTTTGTCATTTAATTGAACAAACTTAGATTGAGGAACCACATCCATATGTATTCAAATCTAAAGGATTTTTCGAGTTTTAAAAAAATGAGTAGGATTTGGGCTTGCACAACTAAAATCTGAAGGACTTTTTATTAAATTCCCTTTAATTAAAAACACAAAAAATTGTCCTAAAATAGGTTTTATTTATAAATTTTGTTGTGTGTTTAATTCACTTAGTGTATCGTATGGATGCAATTCTTAGGGCTTTGGGGTCACTTTTTCCATACAATAGAATCCCCATTTTTAAGCATTATTCATTGTTTGATAACGAGGAAATGAAGAGCCCGTTTGGGCTAGTGGGAATTAGAGATTTTTTTTTCATATAAACATACTGTAAAAAAAAAATTGTTTAGCTTTAAGCACAGTTGGAAATGAAGAGCCTATTTGGGACAGTGACACATTGTTTGATAATCATGTTGAAAACTATGTATTGGAAGAAGCTAAAAGTTGGAATCCAAATCAGAAACGTGCCGAGGCGCAGACCAAGTCACTCTCTTTAAGTTTGATTTAGCGCATCCTCGGTCTTCTCACCGGTGCACAGTATGGTATGTCAACCCCCAGGATACAATAGCCCAACTAGAGGTGTCAATCCCTCAAACCGTGCCGAACCGGGCTGGGCTTTACCTTATACCGGGTCGGGCTTGGTAGAGGGGTTTTCTGCCTAGGACCTGTTACAGCAGTTGCAAACCTTAAATGATTCCTCTATTCATCTCACTGCCTTACCGTCGCTGCACCATTCACCACCGTATCAGTTCCTTGAGGCTACCACCTATTCGTCTCTATCATTGGCTAAGATTGAACAACCATGAAGGATCTATACACCTAGGTTACTCCTTATTCTCTCTTATTTGGCTCTATTCTCTCTGTGTTTTTTTTTTGGATCTAGTTTTTGGTCTTTGGAATATGTATCATTGACCTCTCTATTTCAGAAATTAGTTGTCTTTTACATGAATTTTCTGTTTGATTTTGATTTGATTTCTACCTTCTTGGAAAGGAACTTGATTTCTTTCAAATCATCTTTCTGAAATCTTTTTGTTTAAACTTAAGTAAATTTTGTACCCGACACCGACCAAAATTGACAGTGCACCGATACCCCAAAAACCGACTAGAACTAACAATGAATTAGTCAGTTTCCATTCCTTGTTTAAGAAAGCCAAGAACATCGGTTCGGGGGAAAGAATGCTTGAAAATCGTCCGAAACCGACCGATGTACACCCCTAGTCACCGGGCTGGGCCGGACTTGGGGCTATGTAATGGGCCGCATCGTGGACACCATTGGGGGTGTCCATCCCGAACCTGAGGTAGTGGAGCGGGCCAGGCCAGGCTTTTGGCCCAAAAATATTAGGTCCGGCTTTGGCTCGAGCCGGACCAACCCGACCCGTTTGATACCTCTAAGCCCAACACCATAAATTTTATGTCCAGCTATATCCACTAAATTGAACATAAACAAACTACACTAAATGATCAAGGATTATTCTGTATTGCCCGTATAATTTTTTAAGACAGAGAAGCAAAATGAAAATATAGAAAAAATCAATTTACAAAGTTTTTTTTCACTGCTTATTCCGTATAAAAAAAAGCCGAAGAAGAAGAAAATGAAAAGTGGAACTCTCTGTATATATTTTCGACTGTTCATATAGATGAAGTTGTATATATCTCAAACTAATACACTATATTATATATCCAACGATGGCTAGATGTTTTGATAACGTTAGAAGTCAAAACCAAGTACAGAAAATGGTGGGCACATCTTCAATGGTGGAGAAAAACAAGGATGATATTTTGGACCAAATCCATGTTGATTTTTCAGAAAGCTTAGAGAGAACTAACGTTGTTCTCTCCCATTTTATTAAAATAATAATCAAATACCATAATTACAAGAAAACCCTTAAAGAGGGGAATAGTATAAACTAATAATAAGACCGGAAAAATAATAACACATCTCTCAACACTCCCTCTCAAGCTGGTGCGAAGATATCTCTCATGCCCAGCTTGCTAAGAATGTAGTGAAATGGCCGACCAGCAAGACTTTTTGTGAGAACATCCGCTAATTGTTCTCCAGACTTCTCGAATGGTGTACATATGCATCCACTATTCAACTTTTCTTTAATAAAATGCCTATCAATTTCTACATGTTTTGTCCGGTCATGTTGAACTGGATTATGAGCAATTTCAATTGCAGCCTTGTTATCACAGTATAACTTCATTGAATCATTTGGCCCAAATCCAAGAACTAATAGTATAATATGGACCCATAACAGCTCACACACTCCCTGTGTCATAGCTCTGAACTCTATTTCAACATTAGACCTAGCTACCACTGACTACTTCTTGCTCCTCCAAGTAACCAAGTTACCACCCACAAATGTACAGTAACCTGTGGTTGACCTTCTGTCGGTAATGGACCCAGCCCAATCAGCATCTAAATAGGCCTCAACTAAAGAGTGTCCATGTCTAGCAAAGCATAACCCTTTTCTTGGTGCTGACTTCAAGTATCTAATAATTCTAAGCACGGCATCAAGATGAATTTGCTTCAGATCATGCATAAATTGACTAACCACACTTAAAGAAAATGCAATATCTGGTCTGGTGTATGCTAGATAAATTAATTTTCCTACTAACCTCCAGTATCTCCCCTTTTCAACCGGTTCTCTATTGGGATCATCTCCAAGTTTTAGATTTGGATCCATTGGCATATCCACGACTTTACTTCCAAGCATACATGTCTCCTTAAGCAAGTCTAGGACATAGTTCCTTTGTGAAATAAATATGCCTTCCTCGAACATTGCTACTTCAATTCCCAGGAAATATTTCAAATCTCCCAAATCTTTAATTTCAAATTCCTTAGCAAGGTATGACTTCAAACACTTCATCTCTTCAAAATCATTACTTATGAGAACAATGTCATCTACGTAGACAATTAAAGCAGTCAGCTTTCCCTGTGATAAGTGCTTAATAAAAAGAGTATGATCACCTTGGCTCTGTTTGAAACCACACCTGATCATGGCTTGAGAAAATCTATCAAACCAAGCTCTAGGAGACTGCTTTAGACCATATAAGGATTTCCTGAGGCGACATACCTTCCCTCTAATTTTTTCATCCTCGAACCTAGGGGGAATGTCCATGTAGACTTCTTCTTCCAAGTCTACATGGAGGAACGCATTCTTCACATCAAACTGATGCAAAGGCCACTCACAGTTGGCTGCTAGAGATAACAATATTCTGATCGAGTTCATCTTTGCGACGGGTGAAAACGTCTCCTGATAGTCTACCCCATAGGTCTGAGTGAAGCCTTTGGCTACCAATCGGGCTTTATAACTTTCAACTGTCCCATCTGCTCTATGTTTCATGGTGAACACCCACTTGCACTCAACTGTCCTTTTTCCACGAGGTAATTCTGCTAATTCCCATGTGCTATTTTTTGTAAGTGCTTGCATCTCTTCAACCATAGCCAATTTCCACTTAGTATCAACGAGAGCTTCCTGTACATGGTTAGGGATAGAAACAGAATCAAGTTTGGACACAAAGGCCTTATAAGATGGGGATAAACAAGTGTAGGAAACAAATTTTGAAATGGGATGTTTAGTACAATCCCTAGTGCCCTTGTGAAGTGCAATAGGAATGTCTAACTCATCAGGTGAGGGAAAACTAGAACTAGGAGTAGTAGACATAGGAGAAGTAGAGATACCATAATCTTCATCCATTGAAGAAGGAAATTGAAGTAGGATTGGAGAAATGATCCTCTGATCTATTGTCCCAAAATTTTTCCTTCCCTTATTTTTTGAATAAGTCAACAACTCCTTCGTCTTATCTCTTTTACTTCCTTCTACATTTTTATTTTGTTCTCTTTCTTCCTCATTTTTTCTCCTTCTTCTACATTTTTTCCTTCTCTTTCCTCCTCTCCTCCCACTATATTTTATCCTTCTTCCGCATTTTTATTTTTTTCTTCTCTTTCCTCCTCTCCTCCCACTATAAATGGAACTGTTGCTCCAGACATCTCTTCCCATGACTTACTATCCCCTTGAAGAGATGGCTGGGAACCATGGAAGTAGGACAAACTTTCATCAAAAGTAACATCCATAGGCACAAACCACTTATGAGAAGGAGGATGATAACACTTGTACCCTTTTGTGTTAGAGAATAGCCGACAAAGACACATTTAAGGGCACGGGGATCTAATTTATTACGAGAAGGAGAGTGATTGTGAACGAAACAAACACAACCAAAGACTTTCGGAGGTATAGGAAAAAGATAAGATGACTGAGCAAGAAGTTCAACTGGAGCTTTCTTACCAAGTACTCTGGTGGGAAGATGATTGATAAGGTATGTAGCAGTTAGGACTGCTTTACCCCAATACGACTTTGGAACCTGCATCGAGAACATCATTGACCTAGCCGACTCTAATAAGTGACGATTTTTTTGCTCAGCTACTCCATTCCGCTGAGGAGTATTGGTGCACGATGTTTGGTGAATCATACCATGTTCAGAGAAGTAATGGGTGAGACCACCATAAATATATTCCTCCCCTTATCTGATCTAATAATCTTTACAACGGTTTTGAACTGAGTACAAATCATCTTGTGAAAAGACTTAAAGAGAGAAAACACAGAACTTTTTTCTCTCATCAAATAAACCCACGTTGTACGAGTGCAATCATCTAAAAAGTGACAAACCATTTATAACCATTCAAAGTAGAGATAGGGAAAGGACCCCAAACATCGGAATGAATAATAGAAAATGGAATTGTACTTTTATTAATACTCGAGTTAAAAGTAGCACGATGGTGTTTTCGTAGTTGACATGGTTCATAAGAAATTTTAAAAACATTTTTATTAGGAACTAGAGAGGGAAATAAAAAAATGAAGCAAATAAAAAGAAGGATGTCCTAATCTCTGGTGCCACAGCCAGGTGTCCTGGGGAAGATCATCTCTTTGTGTGGTGTGATCAACTTTCGTTAACTTCCTATTTGTATCTCCAGCAGACAACAGAAAATAAAGACCATTCTCCTCTCTACCATTGCCAATCGTCTTCTTCATGGAGAGATCCTGAAAGACACAGTGACATGGAAAGAAAGTTACACAATAATTGAGATCCCGGGTAATACGACTAATAGAAATCAAGTTAGTCGAAAATTTTGGAACATGAAGAACTGAGGTTAAGGCAAGTGCACTAGAAACATTAACAACACCTTTACCATAAATAGTGGAAGGTGTTCCATCTATGGTTCAATCCTTCTCTTTCCCTGAACATGAGTTATAAGTAGAAAAAACATTAGAAAGACGAGTTGACAAGCGGGGGGATTTGTAAAATACAACCTCGCTAAAAGAAGGAAATACACTGATTTAGTTTACAACTCCCTGTTTTATCAACAGTTTGTGTTACAATGCCAGCTTTTATACAATGTGACAAATCTATGATAAGTTGTGTTATTTTAGCTGTTAATTGTGCAAATTGCTGTATTTTTGTGTGTAGGAATGAATATCAGGATAAAGGGAAGGCTTAATTATAAGCAAGACAATTCAAAGATGAAAAGTGGAGTTCAAGCAATCGAATAGGTCTCAAGCAATCGAGGGTTCGATCGATCTAAGACTATTAAAGTGCTCGAGGATTTCAAAGGTTCAAGCTATCGAATGATGTTCGATCGATCGAACATGCCTTTTATCAGATTTTGCGTGCACGCAGCAAAAACGTATTCTATATCCCTAGCTTTACGTTTTACTATTTATATTAGTTCTGAACACGTCCCAAAGGACGCCCAACTTTGTTTTCATTAGTTTCATAGAGAGAGATAGAGAGTTTGCTTTATTTGTAGGTTAAACTTGGATATTGTTTGATTCTCTTGGAGTTTTCGGCGTTCAATACAAGTGTTCTTTCATTTCAGGTTCCGTATTATCATTATCTACAGTTTTATAGTTCAATCTTGTAGTATAATTTGTTATAGTTATAGTTCTATACGTCAGTTTCATAAAATCCATAGTTTTTATAATTTTTATGTTAAAATCACAACCAAACACATCCTTAATGAATTTTTACGTTAAAACCAATCTACTCCAGACCATGTCTGAGTAGTCCCAGAGTTGGGAGATCATGATGAAACAGTGATCTCCAGCCTCTGCCATGTAGTAGTATAAAACATAAATTCGATCGATCGAAGTTAGTTCAATCGAACAAAACAGAGATACAGTCAAGCGATCGACGACAGTTCGATCGATTGAGAGATGATGATGTTCGATCGATCGAAAGCGCGTCGATCGATCAAACACTCAAAATCTTGAGATGGTCCTTTGCAGTATTCCTAGACTTTTTGTTTTCGAGATTTGTTATCAAACTATCCCCATATGCTCAGTTTGTCAAAATAGTTTTTCAACTTTAAGCCTTAAGGCATTTTTCTTCAATAACTTTTGCAAACCACTTTGAATGCTAACACCATTTAGAGTGCGAGTCCTAACTATTGTTTTAAACTACCTTCATGTGTTTTGAAATCAATTGTGATGATGTAGTTCCGGTCATGGAAGGACTGCTGAATCTTTATCTTTAGAAAATATGGAATACTATAGAGAGACGTACTCCATAGATCTTTAATGTAACTGCATAGTAGATGGTTAGATCATTGCAGATTCGTGTGATCCCAACGTTTCCCTTCGATAAAGACAAACCATTTAAAATATCATTTTAGTTCATTAGTTAATCATTAGCTTAATTTAGTTGCTTTATTTTAGTAGTTGTTAATTATGGAACTTCGTGTTCTACACCCTTCTTTAAACATTGAATTTTTATTTTTCTTTTAGAGTTTAATCTAAGTGACTAGTTTATCACCTTCTCTGTGGGATTGACCTGGTCTTATCCAGTACTACTTGCACGTCTATCTACACTTGGGTATTGCACATAGGAGCACACAAAAGAATTTTCGTGTCAAGTTTTTGGCGCCGTTGCCGGGGAAGGCGACCAGCTAGTATTTAGATTACCTCGCTCTTTCTTCATATATTTCAGTTTCTCTTTTCTTCTTTTCCTTTAGGTTTAAAATCTGTGTAGACTTTTCCCTTTCATGTCTGATAATTCCATCAAAGGAATTTTCAGAAATCCATTATTCTTATTTGATTCCTCTGATTCAATCAACCTCGTAGCCACACCTACAGATTCAATGGGTGACACTCATAGTGAAAATGGTGAGAATGTAGTTGTACCTATTAACGATTCGCTGCATCCCTTGCACAATCTCATGCAACCCGAACACGCACCTACGCCTTCTTGTATTCTCATTCCACCCTATGCGGGCGAATTGCAATTTTGTAATGGAATGATTCAACTCCTTATCGTTCACCTAATGGAAAGCAAGAAGACATATCTACATGTCAAGGATTTTGAGGATGTTTGCAAAACATTCTCCCAGAACTGTCCTGTAGATGTAACACACTTAATGTTATTTTCATTCACTCTAAAGGACAAAGCAAAAGTGTGGTTGCTCACCCTCAAACCAAATTCAATCTTCACCTGGCATGCGATGAACACTGCGTTTTTAAAGAAATTCTTCCCACCTCGCATGACCACTGAACTTAAACGACAAATAAATTGCTACAAACAAAAGAGCAATGAAACCTTCACTCAAACTTGGGAGTGTTTCAAAGATTTGCTTCTCTCATGCCCACATCACGGGTATGAGAAGTGGCCAACCATCAGTTTCTTTTATGAAGGACTTAATGGTGAAACAAAGAAACTGGTTGAAACCATGAGCGCAGATACATTTCTTAGCAAAAACACCAAAGAGGCTGAAGCCCACTTCAAGTGGTTAGTCGAACACGCTCATGAATGGTCTAACTCTGAAGAGGTTTCACGTGCATAGCTAGCAGTTGTAGCAGAGAAAAGTATTTATCAATTAAAAAGTGAAGATCATCTAATAACAAAATACGAGGAACTAGCAAAGAAAATAGAGGAGTTAGGAATGAAAGGAGAAAGTTCTAGGCAAGTTTTGCCTGAGGAACCATGCAGCACATGCAACATGTTGGGACACACCACTCTATACTGTCCCAATATGTCGTACTTTCAAGAACAGGCCACCATGGAAATGAGCGCCATGCAAGGATACAGAGGGCCAGGGAATCCTATAACAATAATTTTCAAAATAATAACAATCGATGGAATCACCCCGACTTTGATTGGAAAAACGACGCTAGGACCCAAAACCAATATCAGCAACAGCCCTACAACAACAGTAACCAATATCAAGGGTAATACAATAGGCAGTCCCAACCATTCAATCAAAACAGATCTAATAATTACAACCAAGCTCAACCCTCTACTAATCCACAGTCAAATGTATACATGCCATCACATAAAAAGGTGCAAGAGGAAAATCCGCTCTCTAACGTAAATCTAACATAGCAATTAATTCAAATGATAAGTAAAATGTCTGTGACGTTAGAGAGAATGGATGCACGATAAGAGGGATCGGGTGGAACGTTTTTTGCCCAACCACTCAAAACCCTAAGGGATACAACAATGGTCCTAATAATCAAGAAAATGCTAAAGCCATGACTACTTTAAGATGTGGCAAGATTATAGGGCAAAATATGCCTCTTCCTACACCTGAATAGTACGAAGAGGAGGAAGTGGTAACTAGCGAGCAACCTTCTACTCTGGATGAGGAGCCGATTGCTAATAACAAATCATTAAAATCAAATGATGCAGCTGCTATAGAAGTAGAAGAAGTTGAGAGAAGGCCTGGAAAGGAGCCCATTAATGACGCATTACCTAAATACCCTTTCCCCGCTCCTTACCCTCAAAGGCTAAAAAAGCCCAAAAATGTGTAATACCCTGTATTTTCCCTATTTATTTATATGTGGGAATTCTATATACTTCCTTTGGTAATTCTTATAATTTCATCTTCGATCGATCGAAGCCCTTTCAAGCGATCGAGCGTTCAAGCAATCGAACCCTTTTCGAGCGATCGAACTACCGACCTGAATTTAATATGTGGTCCCCACTTCAATCGATCAAATTATTTTCAATCGATCTAACCTGACTGATCTGCTATCGATCGATCGAACTACTCTCGATCGATCGAGCCTTATAATCATTTGAATTCCCAGGTTTTTGCAGAAATAGCCACCTGCACTCCATCCCTCTCTATATGTACAGCTTTTTGTGTGTATGTGTGTAAGTTTAGAACACTGGAAAGTTTTAGAGAGAGAGTGTATGCTTGTGTTGTTATATATATACACATACCTCCTTATATAGATATATTACACACACATATATATATATATTCTGTGGAAGAGACAGAGAGTGTAGCAGAGAAGAAGGAGAACAAGAAGGAGAGAAAGAGAATGAGGAGAGAAATAGAAGGAGGCAGAGAGAGAGAGAGAGACAGAGGCATAGAGGAGAAAGAGAGGCCACAAATAAAGCTCAAGCTTAAAGCTTAAGCCAAACGCACCCTAGGTAAGTTCTAACTCACTCGGTCTCTTTATTATAATGTTTTACAAGTTTTTGATATGATTAGACGTATTGGAAATGTCCTTAAGATGTATATATATATGCTATTCAGAATCTGCTGGAGAAGACGACTCTCAAGCGATCGAGCAGTGCTCAATCGATCGAAGGTTCAATCGATCGAAGCAACTTCAATCGATCGAACATTATTTTTCCCTCAATCGATCAAAATGGTTTCAATCGATTAAGACATATAGAATATGGTTTAGTTCTTTGGTTTATTATATATGGAATTTGAGTACTCGACTCACGATTCGAACTTCTATTATGCGATTGTGGGTTAGTCAAGATAATGTGACAACACTGATAAATATGATTAAGGAATAATGGATTAATGGGATGACGTTAGATATTATGCAATTCATGTATGAGTTTGATATCCATTTATTTCAATCAGAGTAGTCAGCTACTGGGAGTTGTCATGTATCAATAGTAGTACATAGTTTAGTAGGTTTGATAAGTTCTGGAAATGATACGTGGGCGGACGCCTGGTCATGATATGCTTTCGCATGCAGTGGATGGTTTATATCCTTAACGAGCAGCAAGAAGTGGGTAGGACCATGTAGTTCTAAGGTAGCCAGAGGATCCACGTATGTCCATGATAGCGGTGGATGGTTTATATCCTTAACGAGCGGTGGATGGGATCACTGGTACAATACAAGAAGTTGTGGCAATAGATTTGATATGCTGTTATTCAAAGTGTTATATCCCTGACATGCGATGGATGGTTTATATCCTTAACGAGCGGGGGATGGACTGATGTGGTGTCCATGAATGTGGTGGATGGTTTATATCCTTAATGAGCAATGGACAGAATGATGGTATGTCTACATATATTAAACGATTGAGTTTGTTCTTCTGGAAAGAGTATGTTGGTTATTGGTCTCTGAATAATAAGACGATAAGGGTTAAGTTACGATGTTGGAATACATAGAAGATATTATTTAGTAGAACTATATCTTAGATGCTTCAATAACTTGTTATACGTTATATCATTGATACCTTACGAGTTTCTATTCACTCAGCTCTCAGTAAGCTAACGACCGTTATTGCATGGACATTCCCTATTCAGATTACCCTGTCCCTTTTAATGCAGATGTTGGAGCTTATGATGATGGTTACTACCCTAAAGGGAATTATACATAGGGTGGCCCCACTGATGCCGGTTACGCTGGAGAAGGAGGTTACACTGATGAATATCCTTACGCCAGCTGAAGCCTGAAGATAGTGATATCTAGTTTATATTTTTGTTATTCTGTTGAACCCTGTTTAGTTTTAGTTTGACGGGTACTTGGGAATATGTTGTCTCCAGACCTGTTGTGATCCTGTGTACCACACTCTGATATTTGTAATAGATGACTGTTATTATATTTTAGTTGTTTATTATTCCTATTTGGACTAGTACTGCGTGGTGTGGATTATTAGTGACTTTCACATGTCATTCCCTATGGACCCATAAAGGAAATTTATTTTTCTCTATTTATGTTGTTCCGGGCGTGACAAATGAGATAAAGAATCAGGAGTTCTTGGAACTATTTAAACAAGTAAAAATAAACCTTCCACTCCTTGATGCAATCAAACAAGTGTCGGCATATGCTAAATATCTTAAAGATTTATGCATGGTCAAGAGGCGACAAAGTGTGAAAAAAAACACGCCTACATCGCTTGCTAAGCAAGCGCAATCATCCAAAATGAACTGCCTCCTAAACTCAAAGACCCCGGTACTGCCACTGTCTCACGTCAAATTGGGAATCAAAGAATAGACAACGCACTCCTTGATCTAGGAGCAAGTGTAAATCTGCTGCCATACTCAGTTTATAAACAACTAGGGTTAGGTGAACTCAAACCTACTTGAGTTACTCTACAACTGGCAGATAGGTTAGTGAAATACCCCAGAGGAATACAGGAGGACGTCCTCGTCCAAATAGACTCATTTGTCTTCCTGGTTGACTTTATAATCTTAGACACTGAGCCTGTGTCCAATCCATGTGCACAAAATCCGGTGATTTTTGGACGTACATTCCTCAATACAATCGATGCCACAATTAAAATAAGAAGTGGTATAATGACCATCATATTCGAGAATATGACTTTAAACGTCAAAATCATTTCCAATCCCTGACCTGAAGAATACGAGGATGAAGACGAAGTAAAATACATCAAAACGGTCATCGAAGATGAGGCTGATATTGTCGATTACAAAGATCCTTTGGAGGTAGTTGTGTCACAATTTGACACCGTCTATCGACCTAGCGATTCTACTCCATTAGATGCTGACCTTAATCAAATGTGCCTCATGATGGAAACGAAAGAGGAGGATAGATCTGAATGCATATGGGTGACACCATATGAATTGTTGCCTCTAAAAATAAAATTAGTTATGCCCTCGAATTTCCAGTTCCCTGACTTGGAATTAAATGATCTTCCTAAGGAGCTCAAATATGCTTTCCTCGAAACTGAGAAAACATACCCAGTTATAATTTCATCCACCTTAAACTCTGAATAAGAGGGTAAACTAGTTCGAATGCTGAAACAACATAAGGGCGCAATAGGATGGACAATTACCAACCTCAAAGGAATAAGTTCGTCCATTTGTACCCACAAAATTAATTTGGAAGAAGACGCTAAACCATCACGACAAATGCAAAGGCGTCTAAATCCCAGCATGCAAGAAATAGTTAAAAAAGAAATTTTAAAATTACTTGATGTTGGGATCATTTATCCTATCTCTGACAGCCCTTGGGTTAGCCCAACCCAAGTGGTGCTGAAAAAAGCAGGCGTAATAGTTATTCCAAATAAAGACAGCAAATTAGTACCAACACGCATCCCCACCGAATGGAGGATGTGTATTGATTACCGAAAACTAAACACTGTGACCTGGAAGGACCACTTTCCGCTTCCATTCATGGACCAAATGCTAGAACGAGTGGCGGGTCACAAGTACTACTACTTTCTAGACAGATACAGTGGGTATAACCAGATTGAAATCTCCCTTGAAGATCAGGAGAAAACAACTTTACGTGTCCGTTTGGTACTTTTGCTTACCGTCGCATACCCTTTGGCTTATGTAATGCACCTACCACTTTTTAGCGGTGCATGTTAAGTATCTTCAGTGATATGGTCGAACAGATATTGGAAGTGTTTATGGACGATTTTTCGGTGTTCGGCCATAGTTTTGAAAATTGCTTGGAAAATCTTAAACGTGTGCTAGCACGATGCGAGGATAAACACTCAGTACTAAACTTATGGTAACTAGTGGGATAGTCCTGGGCCATATTATTTCTGACAAAGGCATCCAAGTAGATAAGGTAAAGATCGATATAATCTCAAACCTTCCAGCTCCCTGCACAGTTAGAGATATCCGCTCTTTCTTGGGACATACTGGTTTCTATAGGAGGTTTATCTAAAACTTTAGTGCCATTTCCTAGCCACTCTGTCAAGTGCTTGTCAAAGACGTACCTTTCAAGTGGTCAGATACCTACCAAACATCTTTTGATACACTAAAGCAACTCCTCACAATCGCACCAATTATCCGAGCTCCCGATTGGAGTCTCCCATTCGAATTAATGTGCGATGCTAGTGATTACGCAATTGGCGCAGTCCTAGGCCAGAAGAAAGATAACAAGCCTTATGTCATATATTATGCTAGCAAAACTCTAAACGATGCTCAAATGAACTATACTACCACCAAAAAAGAGTTGTTAGCAATAGTCTTTGCCTAGGACAAGTTTCGGTCATACCTCATAGGCTCGCCAATAGTCTGTTTCACAGATCATTCGGCACTTAAATACCTCTTGTCTAAGAAGGATGCTAAACAAAGACTCATTAGATGGATACTACTACTCCAAGAATTTGACCTAACCATAAAAGACAAAAAAGGAGTAGAGAATGTGGTCGCGGACCATTTATCTAGGTCAACGTTTGTTGACAAAACTGAACTAACACTGATTAAAGAAGAATTCCTAGCCAAAAAGCTACTGGCTGTCTCTAGTTTACCCTGGTACACAGATATCGTTACTACCTAGTCACAGGAGAAATTCCCAGACATTGGTCAAATCAGGATACGAAACGATTCCTCTCGTTCGCACATCACTTCCTTTGATAACCCCTACCTTTTCAAATATTGCGTTGATCAGGTCATCAGACGTTGCAATCCGAATGAGGATATAACTATAATCCTAGCATCGTGCCATTTTGAGACCTACGGTGGGCACTTCACTTCCCAAAAGACCGCACAAAAAGTCTTACATAGCGGTTTTTACTGGCCCACTATATTTAAAGATGCCTATTCCTTTTGTAAATCATGCCAACACTGTCAAAAGCTTGGTACAATTTCAAAAAGGAATTCTATGCCCTTGACCCCTATAATCATAATAGAAATATTCAATTGTTGGGGCATAGATTTCATGGGCCCGTTCCCAAAATCGAACAACTATGAATACATACTCCTAGCTGTAGAATATGTGTCAAAATGGGTAGAAGCGATACCGACAAGACGCAATGACCATAGAACAGTAATGTCCTTTCTAAAAGAACATATTCTGTCGCATTTCGGAACCCTGAGGGCGTTAATAAGTGACCAAGGCAAGCACTTTTGCAATAGGCCCTTGGAGTCACTCCTCAAGAAGTACGGGGTCAATCACAAGATTGCTCTAGCCTACCACCCACAAACTAACGGGCAGGCAAAATTGGCTAACCGAGAAATAAAGCATATTCTCGAAAAGACTGTTAGCTCCAATAGGAAAGACTGGGCAGATAAACTGACCGATGCTCTATGGGCGTACCGTACCGCGTACAAAATAAACCTGGGAATGTCCCCGTACAGGTTAGTGTAAGGCAAGGCTTGCCACCTCTCTGTCGAGATTGAGCATAAAGCATATTGGGCGACATGCTCATTAAACTTTGATATTAAAGAGGGAGGATAGCTATGAAAACTCTAACTCGTAGAGCTAGAGGAAATCCATAGAGATGCGTATGCTCTGCGAAGTTGCATAAGGAAAGGTTGAAGGCTCGCCTTTACCTTTTCCCAGGAAAGCTCCGATCCCCGTGGACAGGTTCATTTATCATGAAATCTATCTTTCAACATGGGGCTGTCGAGCTCATAAATCCCAAGAATGATGAAAGTTTCAAGGTCAATGGCCAAAGGTTATAGCCATTCTTGGAAAACTTCCAAACACATCTAGCTGAGCACATATAGCTGGAAGAACCCAACTACTCTTCTGCATAAAAGGCCAAAGTGTGTTCTCAAATAGTTATTGTCTTCTTTACTTTTACTGCATCTTGTTATTTTTATTTCTTTTTGTTTTGCCTTTTCCTTAGAGAATGTGACATTGTTCTTAATCCGCTATTCCTCATCTTACTCAACTACAGGTCCCAAAATGAGAGATGATGATGTTCATTCGATAGGATCTTGGGATGATTCTGAATATCAAAACCCTCTATGGACAGCTGAGGAGGTCTCATTTTGCCTTTCACCATATGAAGGGCCGGATGCGAATGTTTTCATCAACATGTCTCATGGATATATCACTTACCCACATACTCTCCTCGACATCAATCCTTTTGAAAATATGGAATTCCCTAAAGAAGAAGGACAAGAGGAAGGTTACTTTGTTGGGAAAGTTGATGATGAACTCCTACAATAGTGGGAGAATGACTCAATGTGGGAATAATGCGAAGAGGATGACTTACAAGATGTTGTGTCTAAACGCCACAACCATGTTTTCACATTTGTCGACGACTTTCTCATTCTCGAGCTAGTCCCATACCTCTATATGCACCTAAGCAACTTGATATTCAGGCTTCAATGTTCCTTACTAGCTTGTGCACACTGGGCATTCATGCCAATAGTGAGGTTTGGACAATGTCATATTCTTCTTTGTTTTATCTCTTGTTCCTCTCATTTGTTTCATTTGTTTCTATTTCTTATTTTCCTTGTCTTATTTTCCTTTTGTTTTCTTCTATTTTTCCTTGTCCAGGATTATCACTATGAACCACAACGTTCTACCAGTGTTCCTTCTGCACTTACTATTTCATGTACCTCCCATCAGGTCTCCTGGTACTCTGCTACAAGAGAAAGAACAACTGAGGAGTTATACTCCTTTATCTATGACACCGACAGGCTTACCAAGATCACCTCTTGCTTGCGCTTTCAATTCTTTGGAGGTTTAGGACATGCTTGATGATACCCTTGCTACTTTTAGACTATTCTGGGAATGGGAATTATCATGTTTGGACTCCACTTTAGAAGATTTGGAAGAGCATGAAACAATTGTGGAAGAAGAAGTTTTCATGCTTGAAGAATAGTGGTTCACTTCAATTGTAGCTTTCCAATTGTCTATCCTTTTGCAATTGAAGTGTAATCCTAGATAATGAAAGTTTATTTTTCTAGTTTTAATTCTAGTTTTTCATTGTAATAAGGTCTTAAGTACCAAGTTGGGGGAAATAAGTTTGCAAAAAGGATGCAAGTAAAATTTATATTTATAAAATTTTGCAACTTTATATTACTATGATGATCAACTCTGGCTTATATGTTTTGGGTTTGCAGAGTTTTTAGACTATTCTCATATGTCCAAAACAATTTTTGTTAGTTGGGGGTACATAGGTTCACTAATTCAAAGATTCCTTGAAATTCTGTGTTCGATCGATCCAACCATTTTCGATCAATCGAAGTCTTTGAACCCTCAAATGCTTGAACGCTCCTCAATCGATTTACAGTTTGATCGATCGAACTCTCTCTCTCGATCGAACCTTGTATTTAAACGAGGAGTCCAGCGTATTCTGCTTTAGTCTCTTTCTCTCCCTCACTCTCAAGCGATTGAAAATAGAGAGAGAGCTCCGGCGATTTTTGGTGTCTCCCACACTCACACCCATCAATTGGAGACCTTGGTACCCCCCTCCCCCACATCCTCATCACCATCATCGCCTCTCCCTTTCCACTGTGTTTACCGAGGTAAGGTCCTCATGGCCCTCACTATCTTATTTTTTTGTAAAAATTGAAAGGGGGTGCCCCCCATTGATCTTACGACCAATTACTCCCCTTCTAGAGTGTATATTTCTTTTTTTTTTCTTCTTGTTTCTGCGTTGTTTTTTTCTTATCACTACATAATTTCTGTTCTCGATCGATCGAGATGAGCTCAAGCGCTCAAGCCTTGCCCTTGTTCAATCAATCGAGAAAAGTTCGATCAATCGAACTGAAGTAGTGACTGTTCTTCTTTTCTTTTCAATTTCCTCTTTTAATTAGTATATTCTTCTTTTGCGCTATTTTAGGGACTTAATGATGAATCCTGTTATAAGAGATCACAAGGAGAAGCCCTTGACCTTGCCATACCCAATCTGGTCCCACACCACGATTTTTGCAATACTCTCGACCGATAGTGGTTCACCCGATACTTTTAGTCTCGGAAGGTTATGATAGAGTGACAGCATCGGTTCCTTGGTACTTAGGCCGAATTCGGGCAATGCCACATTGGTTCGATTTACTCTCACAGTCTAAGAGAGTAAATCTATCTTGGATCCGGGAGGCTTGTGCGACTATGATCCGCGATCCAGCTACCCTATTCAAGTATAGATCATTCTTCAGTGGCCGGGAGATCGTTTTCAGTCCAGCCACAATTGCAGCTACTCTAGGGGTAGCTGAGGTACCTGATTATGTATGCCCACATTGACCAGACGCACCAGAGACCTCGCGACCACTATAATCTGGGAGATCACAGGCGGCGCCATTCCAGAGTGGAATAGCATATCATTGATTGAGGATCACTATCTCACTGATGATTATCACATGCTTCACCTCGCTCTCAGCAACTGTATCTTGGTGACATCCTACCGAGAGAAGATAGCGGCATGGTATGCGCGAGTCCTATATACGGTGGGGACGGGGCTACCAGTTTGTTTGCTGTGCCTCTATATTGATATCATGATCTACCCCACCCGCTACATCACTTCCAAAAAGCACTTGAAAGGTGCTTGGGCTATCCATCAAGTCGTTGCTCAGGCAGGACTCCCCCAGCTACCCGCTGATGAAGTTCAGACTTTCTCTAGCTATTTTGGTGAGACGGCTTCCTGACGTTCTGATGCTCAAAAACGAAAGAGAAAAGGAAAAGGAAAAGCGAAGATGGGAGAGAAAAAGAGGAGAGGGGGAGCTACGAACAGCAAGGGTACAGCTTCAGGGACGCCTCCTGAGGCTGAAGAGCTTGAGTCCGATGACGAGAGAGATCATGTTAAGGAGGTTGAGAGGTTCGAGCTGAGACAGCTGTCTCAGGTTCCAGACTAGGGAGAGTCTTCTTTCGTGTCTCTCCAGACTCTCCACACATTGTTTGTTGAGGAGAGGGAGGCACGGATGCAACTCGAGGGTAAGGTCAATTTTTTCACTACACTGCTCACTTCCTTCTTGGACCAGTTGGGGGTTCCCCAGTCTTTCCATACATCTATCCATCCCCCATCTGTACCACCCACCTCTATTCCATCATCATTCACTGGTCTGACAACATCTACTGATCCTTCTGCTCCATCCACATCCACAGCACCGCCGTCTATCACTGAGATATCCCTTCCACCACCTCCAGTTGTGCCGGTTCCTTCCAAGCCTATTCCTTTGGACCCAACTGCGAGTGACCCGACGATGGCTCCCGCTGTTGCTGAGGGTGGAGGTTCTGATGATCCGGATGCGCCCATCAAGATTCTATCTGATATTGCTGATGATTAGTTATTCAGGCTAGTTGAGAGTATAAGAGTTTTGTTGTAGTTATTTTTTGTTTGTTCTCTTTCTCCTCTCTCTTTTACTTTTATTTGGATAGTTTGGTACATTTTGCTCACTATTCTGCATTGTATTATTTTATTTTCCTAGTGATTGGCTTTGTTATTATGTATGGATCATGTTTGGACGTTTATATTATTTCTGTTGATCTTGGTTGGTTGGAGTTTGTATGCTTTAATTACAGGTTGCTATTACTGCTTTGCTTCTATCAGGTGCTATCCATCTATTTTCATTTGAAAATCAACTTCTGAGGACATAGTTATTTTCAGTTGGGGGTGGGATGCAGATAGATACTCACCTGTACATGGTCACACTTAGCACTCTAGATAATTTCTTTCCAAATATCATACAATCTAAATTAAAATTTTTGAAATTTTAGAACTTTATTGGTAGAATAACTTTGAACATTCACTCTTGTTTAACAGTTATTATGCAATGACACAATCGTACTAGTCTCATCCTTTTATGAATTACGTTCACACATTTTTCTAATATCGCTAGGATGATTGCATGTGTTGACCTTTCATGTATCCAACATCCATATGTACTAGT
The DNA here is from genome assembly GCA_033977485.1 of Hydrangea macrophylla. NCBI lineage: Eukaryota > Viridiplantae > Streptophyta > Magnoliopsida > Cornales > Hydrangeaceae > Hydrangea > Hydrangea macrophylla. The sequence goes on from CM066983.1 coordinate 84,369,088, forward strand.
TGATAGCTATGTAATAAACCTAAAAATGAGTTAACATGACTTTTGTGCTAAAAGAATGAATAGTGGAAACTAACTACCCTTAGTGAGCTTTTTGATCCAATCTTCGTTTTTGAGGGAATTGTCACATAAATTTGAACTGTTTTTCTTGATTATGCTTATAAAAGTTCATTGAAATAGTCTCGATTAATTTTCATTTTGGCTGCTTATCAGAGGAGAACGTTCAGGATCTACCAAATAAACTCAATGAACACTGAAATGCTAAAACTAAAAACTTAAGAAAATGATTTAAGTCATCGCTACCCATTCCCTAAGCTATACGTACCCTAAATTGTTTCGTGTCTAAACCCGCACTGATTCAATATTTCCAAGTTTCTTACAAGAATACAAATTCTTAACCTTATACCTTGACCCCCAATATGAGTAAATTGTCAAAGTATGTGATTGGATAAGAGTAGTTGTGGGAGGTTCAAAAAAAAAAAAAAAAAAAAGCTTGAATGTGAAAAGGGAGTTATTAAAGAAAAAAGAAAGAAAAAGAAGCATATGCAAAGAAAGAAGCTAGTTGGAGATGTGAAAAGAACAAAATGAGGAGATAGACTTCACTGTATACCTCGCCACACATTCCCTCTCTCATTATCTTCAACTACCATATAAAAACCAGAAATTCAAAGTCTTAATGAGTCTTAACAAATCAGTTTGAGTATGAATGTGTAAATTGGGTTATCCACGGTATTTCGCTCCTCTAGTAAGTAGTATTTTATTCATGAGACTATACACTCTAAATGTTTGTTTTTCATAGAGTCAAGTATGAAAGCATTAGTAACCAAAATATCACTCCTATCAAAGCTTTCATACATGTGCGATTATTATTAAGCAAGTTTCTAAGAGTCGTTCTTTTTGAGTGAAAATCAATGTGAGAATTGAGTTAAAACTACGAGTTCTAGAGGTATAATAGTCTGAATAAATCTAAATAAGGTTTGATGCATAGCTATTAACTTCACACACGCGAATACATGAATGTTATACATATGTTATATTTATCTTGGTGGCATGAGGAGCATGTGGATTTCTTTCATGGTATGTTTGGGACTAATATGCCTTTGTAGAGCTGAGTTGGCAGTTGATTGGGAGGGAGTTTTAAAAGTTTTTCTATATCTTTTTTAACTTAAAATGAGAATTTTGTGGGTATATTCACTATAAACCCTCACGAGACAACACTCGTCCATTAGGGGGAACCTAGGGGTTTAACGGCTTGTCGTATTTGCTAAATGTAACCGCGATTCTTGCAAAAGTGAGTTAGGAATTATCTCATTCTATTAGGTTAGTTTGTTTAGTTATTTTAATTTCTTTTAGTCATTGTAGTATTAATTTCGCTTGTTTTATTATCGCTATATCGCTAGGGACTAGCAATAAGCTAGTTGGGGGTTGTGATAAGCGGGGGTATTTGTAAAACACAACTGCGCTAAAAGAAAGAAATACACTGATTTAGTTTACAACTCCCTATTTTATTTGCAATTTGTGTTACAATGCCAACTTTTATACAATGTGACAAATCTATGATAATTTATGTTGTTTTAGTTGTTATTTGTTCAGATTGATGTATTGTTGTGTGCAGGAATGAATATCAGGATAAAGGGAAGGCTTAATTATAAGCAAGACAATTCAAAGATGAAAAATGGAGTTCAAGCGATCGAGGGTTCGATCGATCTAAGACTGTTAAAGCGCTCGAGGATTTCAAAGGTTCAAGCTATCGAATGTTGTTCGATCGATCGAACATGTCTTTTATAAGATTTTGCGCGCATGTAGTAGAAACGTATTCTGTAACCCTAGCTTTAGGTTTTACTATTTATATTAGTTCTAAACACGTCCCAAAGGACACCCAACTTTGTTTTCATTAGTTTCATAGAGAGATAGAGAGTCTGCTTTATTTTGTAGGTTAAACTTTGATATTGTTTTATTCTCTTGGAGTTTTTGGCTTTCAATACAAGTGTTCTTTTGTTTCAGGTTCCGTATTATCATCATCTATAGTTTTATAGTTAAATCTCGTAGTATAATTTGTTATAGTTATAGTTCTATACGTTAGTTTCATAATAATCCATAGTTTTCATAATTTTTATGTTAAAATCACAACCAAACATATCCTTAACAAATTTTTTACGTTAAAAACCAATCTGTGTTACTCCAGACCATTTCTGAGTAGTCCTAGAGTTGGGAGATCACGATGAAACAGTGATCTCCAGCCTCTGCCATGTAGCAGTATAAAACCTACGTTCGATCGATCGAAACAGAGATACAGTCAAGTGATCGACGACAGTTCGATCGATTGAGAGATGATGATGTTCGATCGATCGAAAGCACATCGATCAATTGAACACTCAAAATCTTGAGATGGTCCTTTGCAGTATTCCTAGACTTTAAAACAATTTGACAAAACAGTTTCTTAACTTTAAGCCTTAAGGCATTTTTCTTCAATAACTTTTGCAAACCACTTTGAATGCTATCACCATTCAGAGTGCGAGTCCTAACTATTATTTTAAACCGCCTTCATGTGTTTTAAAATTAATTATGATGATGTAGTCCCGGTCATGGAAGGACTGCAGAATCTTTCTCTTTAGAAAATTCAGAATACTATGGAGAGACGTACTCCATAGAGCTTTAATGTAATGGCATGGTAGATGGTGAGGTCATTACGGATTCGTGTGATCTTTCCCTTTTATAAAGACAAATCATTTTTAAAATATCGTTTTAGTTGATTAGTTTATCATTAGCTTAATTTAGTTGCTTTATTATAGTAGTTGTTAATTGTGGAGATTAAGTAACTAGTTTATCACCTTCTCTGTGGGATTGACCTTGTCTTATCCAGTACTACTTACACATCTATCTACACTTGGGTATTGCACACAGGAGCACACAAAAGAATTTTTGTGTCACCAGTCATATGATCGGAAGCTCCCGAATCAACTAGTTGAGAAGTAAAAATTGAAGCACTAGATAAGTTAGCACAATTACCTTTGTGGGCAAAAGAAGTTGAGGCACTAGTGGAAGAATCTAACTGAGCCATTACACGTCGTAGAGTCTCCATATCGATATTCCTAATGGTGTTAGGTCCAGATGAAGTAGTTGGAATAGATATACCCTCCTGATGAGACGAATCTAACCCAGTAGATAAGTTTACATAAGGTCCACTACCTCGGCCACCATGACGAGCCCCACGACCACCTTACATCTGAGGACGACCGTGGAGGCTCCAGCACTTATCCCGAGTATGTCTAGGGCGATTATAATAGTCACACCATACCTTATCCTTGTCGTCGCCCACTTTAGTAGTGTAATCATTACGAGGTACAGGAGTCTTACCACCACGATGACTAGAAGAAAGCAAGGCAAACCTATCAGTCAGCTGAGGACTGATGAAGCATGGCTGATCGGCGACTCTTTTCATTTTGAACATGAGCAAAGGCTTCCCTCAGCGTCGAAAGTGGCTCCATGCCAAGAATCCTGCTTCGAACCAGGTCTAGTTCAGGATTAAGGCCTGCTAAAAATTTAAAAATCCTCCCACTCTCAATGTAAGTCTTGAACCTAGCAACATCAATAGGACAGACCAGGCGATGGGTAGTAAGGTGATCAATGTGTTTCCAAAGAGTTCCCAATGCAATAAAATATTGCAAGGTATAGCGATCCCCTTATACTTCTGCTTCAATAGCTCTTCTTGTCACGACCCATCCCACTACGCGTGGAAATAGGACACGTGGCACGCCACCAAGGCTCATCCAAACATCATCTAATAATACGCAGCAGAAAGAACTTCTATAAAACAACCCTGGTAGTTTAAAACTTGGGAAACGTTCCCTTCTGTGTTTGTAAAATCTATTGAAATCAGAGTTATAAAAAGTTTTGGCCATGGAAAACACATTCAAAGAAATCAATTTTTGAAAACAGAGGCTCAGTCGACTGCCCCGTCGACTGCACTAGGGTCCAGTCGACTGCTCCGTCGACTGTGTTAAGCAGAACCAAAAATACATCATTCTGCAAAGAGGTCCAGTCGACTGCTCTGGGAATCCAGTCGACTGCTTTTCAATCAAAGGAAGCAGTAGCTAATGTCAACAGTGTTCAGTCGACTGCCCAAGGGGTTCAGTCGACTGCTTCTCTAATATTATACTTTCAGTGTCTCCAACACACGAGATCCAGTCGACTGGTCCAGGGTCCAGTCGACTGCTCCCCTGCTGACAGCCCTGTATTGAAATATTAACCACTCATGCTACCCAATACCAACAATAATCACAACCACAACTGATTTTAACGCATTAAAACATAACTACAGACGTTCAATTACAAGATTACCATGTTACAAAGCTAATCCAAGGATCTATTACCACATCTTACAATATTCAAATCCTTACACAAGTTTACGATTTAAAACAAAACATATACAAGTGTGAAATCCCCGGCGTTCCTCGACCTCACTCCTCACGATTCTTCTTGTCTTTCTTCTTACCTGCAATGGAGTACATCTCCACTGCTCAGCTATATGCTGAGCGTACAATTCTAAATGTATGCTTATATGACAATTCATGGTTTAAGCATCTAAAACACATAGAAATAGTCTCTGGGGTGAGTGGTACGCATTCATCCGGTCGATGCCGTAGGAGGCCCACCTCTCCCACGCATCTCGTACACTGGTTGGGCCTTCCTCTATACCAGGTACCGTGTACTGGTTGGGCCCACCTCCAATCCAGACACAACCACAATTCCAATTCCAACAAGATCACAATCCTCAAGGTTCGAGGAGCTTACTCCGAATGAATTTGCACCAAACTCCCCTTTGACCCAAGTAGACACATAACATGCTCACATAAACAGTTATACGTGCTTTTATCATAATTTCACGTGCATAAATAACGAGCCTAGCTAACACATGAATTTCGCCCGGATCCAAGAATATCAAAAGTGATGTCCAAAACATGAAAATCCATATATTTCATAGATCTAGAATTCATACCTCGTGCGATTCTCTTCAAACTTTGAAGGATCGTCTAGGGGAATAAATAATCGTCGGATTTCGAATTTGGTACGATTCCTACAAGTTTTACCTGATTTTTCCCAAAAGTCTAGAGTTAAGATTTTTACAAAAAGTCGCCAAACATGGCCTAAGTAGTATCAAAACGTAGGTCTTACCTCCACGAGTTCAAATCTGAAATCTGGAGAAAGTGTCATACCCGCTCCCGCGGTATTTATTTATATCATTTTAGCATGCATGACATGCTTACTATTGTGTTAATTAACACGTGTGATGTGAGTGATGACTCACTAGTTGTTGGAGGGTGTCTTTTGAGAACCCAGTATTTGGCCTTGAAGGCAGTCCAAAAGGTGGACAAGTGAGAATTCCCTACGGTTGGGAAAGTGAGTAATAACTCAAAATTATGTGCTTAAATGTTTATTTAGGCATATGTGAATATAATTGATTTTATATTGTTAATAGCGACTCATCGGAGTCATTAGATGCCTGGTGAGGACGGAATTGAACACGTTACATAATTTGGTAAGCTAATTAGCAATTTCGTAAAATTTGTAGAAACTTGCGTTTTAGCAACCAAACAGAACTTAGTCAGAAACCTTTTTAATTTTGAGGTTTTACCTGTAGAGCTATGCATTAGCTGTGTTGAAAGTTTAAGAGACTGATTAGAAGTTTTGAAAACTCGTGGGGAGGTAAACACAATTTCCGAAAGTGTTGCCTATATATAGATAGTGATGACTTTCATAATTTTATAAACTTTTAACCTAAGTTCAAGAAGAGGCCAAATGGAGGATTTCTTGGCTTAGAGCTTCAAGACTCGAATCGACGGAGTTCTACCCGTTTGTTTTTCATCAAATTCCGTATTTGAACTCTACGAGGTAAGGCCATCGTTTTGATGCCTATTAGGCCTTGTTTGGTTAAGTTTTCCGAAAACTCATTTTATAGAATTTTCATACAAAGTTGATAATTGGACTTTTGATTAATAGGAATTGTATTAGAAGAATTACTGCACGTTCTTTGTGCTTGAGTTTTCCTTGGATCGGCGTTTAAGGGCGTAAATCGGAGGTGAGTGATATTAATCTTGAGTTTTGGATGATTCTATGGTTTAATGCATTGATATGCTAGGAACCTTATATAGATAACATGTGTAGTTCATATTGGGAAAAACTAATGTGTAAAGTAGGCCCAAGGCATGTTGAAATGAAAAGCATGATGAGTTGCTAGTTGAGCATGTTTATGTGCCTATGTGGGTTAAAGGGGGATTTGTGCTAATTCACCGTGAGACGTCCTCTCGAAGGGGGAGGATTAGTAGTGACGACGGTCACTTGCCGAGAAAGGCATTAACGCGACATGTCGAAGGGGCATGGGTCGTGGTTGAGTCTTAAGACTTTGGATCGGTGAATGTGCACTTATTCCCTAGAGACCAATAGTTATGTGTTATGATGGATTGGAACATATTTGTCATCCGTATGCTTGATTCATATTATTCACTAAGCGTTAGCTTAAACAAATCCATATATCTGTGGTTATATAAATAACCATTCAGGTGCAAGGACTGGAGGAGAGAATCGCGGGTGATGAGGCGAGGGAGGACCGGAAACTCCTTATGTTTATAGAACTTGAATTGTGTTTGTAATATGTGTTTAACTCATGCCGGTTGTTTAACCGTGCGACTTGTAATAGGACTTGTTATATATGCGAGTACGGCATATGGTTCACTTTAGGACCTTGGTTGCCGAGACGTGTGAAACTTGTAGTTTTGATACTTGTAATCCGGGACGGGTTTATGGTGGTTGTATAAATGTATATATATGTTCTTACAAGTCTTTGGAAGGTTTAACTTGCAATTGAATAGTTTTGGTTTGGATTGGAATGGTTTTGAATGGTTTGGATTGGAATGGTTTTGATTGGTTTCTTTGGGTAAAAGAGGTATTGATTTATTAGCGGCGTTTGTGCGGAAGCGCCGGGAATTAACGACGTTTATTAGAGAAGCGCCGGTAATTAACGGCGTTTGCGGAAAAGCGCCGGCAATTGTGGATACGGTCTTTTGGAGGTTTGGTTTTCTGCACAGACCCCATTCGACCGGTCGAACGGGACAATTCGACCGGTCGAAATGCCCCCTGCCAGAAATTTCAAACTCCTACTTCCAATGTTCGGAACAACTTCTAATTAGGCATGGAGGTACCTTTTGGGACCCATTGACCTACAAAACTGTTACTTTTGAAAACAAAACTCGTTAAGGAGTGTTTGGACACGCGTTTAATATAACCTTTGAAAAACTATTTGGAAGTTGGTTGTTTTGTAGCAAAACTTTTATTAAGGTCATTTTTGGGAACTTTAATCATTGTTGGTAAGCCTTGATGGCGTGCCACGTGACCTAGATTCATATGTATGGATCCGGGGCGTGACATGTAGTGGTATCAGAGCAAAAAGGTTATAGACCTTGAGCTATGGGTTTAGGTTTAGAGCCTTGGGGACGAGAGACGACGTCATGAGTTTGAATATTGATTAATATGTGCGGAATTTGGATTAGTGCATTACATATGCATATGAATAATGGTTGTGTGCATCGTATTTTACATGTATACTTTGAGATATATGTCATGACATGCATGATATCATTATGTGATGATTATCAGGAATAAGTGGTGGAAAGTATGGATATAAATAATGACAATACAACGAATGCACGAATGGATCGAATAGAGGCCGCTATTGAGGGGTTCATTAGAGCAGTGGATGACAGAGTGCCACCAAGGAGAATAGAGCCGGAAAATCCAAATTTGGCACCAAGAGCTGGGCAATCAATTGCCGAAAAGTTCGCAAAGAAGAATCCGACAATATTCACTGGGGGATCGGATCCTGATGTGGCAGACTTTTGGAAAATGGATATGGAACGTATATTCCGTAACCTAGCGTGCACCGATAGAGAGAAAATAGACAATGCCACTGATACGTTGAAAGAGGGAGCTCAGAATTGGTGGGTTGGTATCCTCGCAAGTAGAGCACCGACTACTTGGGCAGGTTTCATAGAGGAATTTGATAAGCGGTACTTTCCAGATTCAGTAAAGACCCAAAAGAAGCGAGAGTTCATGAACTTGAAACAAGGGGATATGACGGTAAACGAGTACGCGACTGCATTTAATGGGTTGGCTCGATTTGCACCGGGTATAGTTTTGGAAGAGGTGGATAGAGCCAGACAATTCGAAGAAGGTCTGAGGGAAAATATCCATAGTCGCGTGGATACATTTCGTCTCCCAACATTTGCTGAAGTTCTCGATGTCGCCCTTATCGCGGAAAGAGATATTGGGAACTATAAGCTTAGCCAACAAGGGAAGAGGAAGAATGAGAATCAAGGGAGGAATCAGAGTAACTTTAAGAAATCCTATTCAAGGGCACCTGGTGTTGGTTCAGGAAATCAAGGGGGAAGTTCATTCTCTGGAGGAGATAAACCGATGTGTACTATTTGCGGCCGTAGACATTGGGGTGTTTGTTATATGGCAAATACGATTTGTCATATTTGTAATCAACCAGGACATGTTGCCAAGAATTGTACGCAGACAAGAACCCAAAGTGCGAATGTGGATATGAGGGGTAAATGTTATGAATGTGGTATGCCGGGTCATCGGGAGAAAGATTGCCCGAACAAGCGACAACGCGGGGCCGGTTCTGTGGCTTCTAGTGGAACGAGAACAGTGCAACAACCAGACAAAGGAAAGAAGGAACAAAGGGAGGCGCGGGCATTTAACCTTTTGCCAGGAGAGACGGCCAACGCAGACTCTGTGGTGTCAGGTACACTACTTATTTGCTCACGTCCTGCATGTGTACTTATGGATTCAGGATCCACACACTCATTTGTGTCACATGAATTTGCTAAATGCTTGGATGTGATGTCAGAACCATTGGGATTTGATTTGTCCGTTTCAATTCCGTTAGGGAATCCTATAATAAGTTCATTGGTATATAAAGCATGTGACATCAACGTAAATGAAAAGACCTTAGTTGTTGATTTGGTACCCTTAACCATTCATCACTTTGATGTAATTTTGGGAATGGATTGGCTATCAGCGAATTGTGCTTCAATTGATTGTGTAAGGAAAAGAGTTGTATTTCAAATGCCAGATCAGGAAGAATATTATTTCCATGGGGTGGGGATCACGTCACCACCGTATATTGTATCGGCTGCACGAGCTTGTCGACTAGTGAGGAAGGGTTGTCAAGGATTCTTATGTAGTATTCTTGATACAAGAGTCATCGGAACGGGGATTGAAAATATTTCAATAATGAGAGAATTTCCTGATGTGTTTCCTGAGGAGTTACCTGATACTCTAGTTGAAAGGGAGATTGAATTTACCATTGATACGATACCTGAAGCACAACCGATATCGAAGGCACCATACCGAATGGCACCAGTGGAATTGAAGGAACTGAAAATCCAACTACAGGAACTACTTGATAAAGGGTTTATTCAACCAAGTGTCTCACCATGGGGAGCACCGGTATTGTTTGTTAAGAAGAAAGACGGAACAATGCGAATGTGCATAGATTATAGAGAGTTGAACAAGTTGACGATCAAGAACAAATATCCACTACCACGTATTGATGACTTGTTTGATCAACTACAAGGGACCTATATATTTTCAAAGATTGACTTGAGATCGGGTTATCACCAATTGAAAGTCAAGGTGGAGGATGTAGAGAAGACAGCGTTTCGGACTCGATATGGCCATTATGAGTTTTTGGTCATGCCATTTGGAGTAACAAATGCACCAGCGGCGTTTATGGATTTGATGAACAGGGTATTCAAAGAATATCTGGATGAGTTTGTGATTGTGTTCATAGATGATATCTTGGTGTATTCCAAAAATGTTGAAGAACATGAAAGGCACTTACGATTGGTCTTACAACGACTGCGAGAGAGAAAATTATATGGGAAATTGAAGAAGTGTGAGTTTTGGTTGACTGAGATAGCTTTCTTGGGGCATGTAATTTCTGAAGATGGAGTTTCAGTGGACCCGAAGAAGATTGAGGCTATAGCTAATTGGTCAAAACCAACAAATGTGTCAGAGATTCGAAGTTTCTTGGGATTGGCAGGTTATTATAGAAAGTTTGTGGAAAATTTCTCCAGGATAGCGATGCCAATGACTCAACTGATGAGAAAGAACACAGTATTTAATTGGGACTCGGAATGTGACAAGAGTTTTAAAGAGCTGAAGACTCGACTTATGTCAGCACCGATCTTGACGATTCCTTCTGGTACGGAGGGGTTTGTAATCTATAGTGATGCTTCACATAGAGGACTGGGATGTGTTCTGATGCAGAACGGCAAGGTGATTGCTTATGGCTCACGGCAGTTAAAGGCACATGAAGTGAATTATCCGACTCATGATCTTGAGTTAGCAGCGGTGATCTTTGCATTGAAGATCTGGCGGCATTATCTTTACGGGGAAAAGTGTGATATCTACACAGATCACAAGAGCCTGAAGTACTTGTTTACACAGAAAGAACTGAATATGAGGCAAAGGCGATGGTTGGAATTGATGAAAGACTACGACTTGTCGATTCACTACCATCCTGGGAAAGCAAATGTAGTTGCTGACGCATTAAGCAGAAAGTCTACAAATAATTTGGCCTACGATTTGACTTCACAGAAACAACTTGTTGGTGAAATGGAAAGGTTGGAACTTGAGGTGATTTCAACAACCGAGGGAGGTTTGCTAGCAGCTATTGTCGCACAACCGACATTGATAGATGAGATAAAGATGAAACAACTTCAAGACCCAGTTTTAAAGAAGATCTATGATGAAATACCGCTAAATAAACAGCCAGAGTTTACCTTTGTGGACAATATTCTGAAATTCAAGAATCGGGTATGTGTACCTAATGTGGATGGGATTAAGGAGTTAATACTTGAAGAATCTCATAATACCAAATATACAGTTCATCCAGGTAGTACCAAGATGTATCGAGATTTGCGAGAGGTGTACTGGTGGTCTGGAATGAAAAGAGAGGTAGCCGAGTACGTGGCCAAATGCTTGGTTTGTCAGCAAGTCAAGGCGGAACATCAAAGGCCTGCAGGGTTGTTGCAACCTTTGGATGTACCGGAATGGAAATGGGAAAAGATAACCATGGATTTTGTATCGGGTTTTCCAAGGTCTACAAGATCGAATGACAGTGTTTGGGTAATTGTAGATCGATTGACCAAGTCAGCACATTTTTTGCCGATTAAGACAAAGGAACCGATGAAACTCGCGGAGTTATACGTTAAAGAGATTGTGAGACTACATGGAGCACCAGTGTCTATAGTTTCAGACAGGGATAGTAGTTTCTTATCTAGATTCTGGAAAGGGCTACAAGCAGCTATGGGTACAAAGTTAAACTTTAGTACAGCTTTTCACCCACAGACAGATGGGCAGTCCGAACGTGTAATTCAAATATTGGAGGACATGCTTCGACTATGTGTTCTTGATTTTAAGGGTGACTGGGAAAAATATATTCCATTGATTGAATTTGCCTACAATAACAGTTTTCAGTCTAGTATTGGAATGGCACCGTATGAAGCACTGTACGGGCGTAAGTGTCGATCACCAATTTGTTGGACCGAGGTAGGGGAACGAAGGCTAGAAGGACCTGAGATGGTTCAGTTGGCAGCAGATAAAGTAAAGGTGATACAACAACGGTTGAAAACGGCTCAGAGTCGTTACAAAAGCTACGCGGATACGGGACGAAGGCCACTAGAATTTGAAGTAGGAGACCGTGTGTTCTTGAAGGTTTCACCTTCCAAGGGGATCACGAGGTTTGGAAAGCGAGGGAATTTGAATCCTAGATACGTTGGACCGTTTGAGATTGTTGGAAAAGTGGGACCAGTAGCTTATCGACTAGAGTTACCACAAGAGTTGGCTAATGTACACGATGTATTTCATGTGTCGATGTTGAGAAGAGTTATATCTGATTCAAGTCATGTGATTACTCCAGAGCCATTGGAAGTCAGAGAAGACTTAACGTATGTTGAACGTCCAGTGAGAATCCTAGATAGAAAGGATAAGGTGTTACGAAACAAGACGGTTCCATTGGTAATGGTCTTGTGGCGAAATCACTCAGTGGAAGAAGCCACGTGGGAAAGAGAGGATGAGATGCAGGCAAAGTATCCATTTTTGTTTGAAGCATGAGGTATTGAAAGTTTGGGGACAAACTTCTTTTAAGGGGGAGAGGATGTCATACCCGCTCCCGCGGTATTTATTTATATCATTTTAGCATGCATGACATGCTTACTATTGTGTTAATTAACACGTGTGATGTGAGTGATGACTCACTAGTTGTTGGAGGGTGTCTTTTGAGAACCCAGTATTTGGCCTTGAAGGCAGTCCAAAAGGTGGACAAGTGAGAATTCCCTACGGTTGGGAAAGTGAGTAATAACTCAAAATTATGTGCTTAAATGTTTATTTAGGCATATGTGAATATAATTGATTTTATATTGTTAATAGCGACTCATCGGAGTCATTAGATGCCTGGTGAGGACGGAATTGAACACGTTACATAATTTGGTAAGCTAATTAGCAATTTCGTAAAATTTGTAGAAACTTGCGTTTTAGCAACCAAACAGAACTTAGTCAGAAACCTTTTTAATTTTGAGGTTTTACCTGTAGAGCTATGCATTAGCTGTGTTGAAAGTTTAAGAGACTGATTAGAAGTTTTGAAAACTCGTGGGGAGGTAAACACAATTTCCGAAAGTGTTGCCTATATATAGATAGTGATGACTTTCATAATTTTATAAACTTTTAACCTATGTTCAAGAAGAGGCCAAATGGAGGATTTCTTGGCTTAGAGCTTCAAGACTCGAATCGACGGAGTTCTACCCGTTTGTTTTTCATCAAATTCCGTATTTGAACTCTACGAGGTAAGGCCATCGTTTTGATGCCTATTAGGCCTTGTTTGGTTAAGTTTTCCGAAAACTCATTTTATAGAATTTTCATACAAAGTTGATAATTGGACTTTTGATTAATAGGAATTGTATTAGAAGAATTACTGCACGTTCTTTGTGCTTGAGTTTTCCTTGGATCGGCGTTTAAGGGCGTAAATCGGAGGTGAGTGATATTAATCTTGAGTTTTGGATGATTCTATGGTTTAATGCATTGATATGCTAGGAACCTTATATAGATAACATGTGTAGTTCATATTGGGAAAAACTAATGTGTAAAGTAGGCCCAAGGCATGTTGAAATGAAAAGCATGATGAGTTGCTAGTTGAGCATGTTTATGTGCCTATGTGGGTTAAAGGGGGATTTGTGCTAATTCACCGTGAGACGTCCTCTCGAAGGGGGAGGATTAGTAGTGACGACGGTCACTTGCCGAGAAAGGCATTAACGCGACATGTCGAAGGGGCATGGGTCGTGGTTGAGTCTTAAGACTTTGGATCGGTGAATGTGCACTTATTCCCTAGAGACCAATAGTTATGTGTTATGATGGATTGGAACATATTTGTCATCCGTATGCTTGATTCATATTATTCACTAAGCGTTAGCTTAAACAAATCCATATATCTGTGGTTATATAAATAACCATTCAGGTGCAAGGACTGGAGGAGAGAATCGCGGGTGATGAGGCGAGGGAGGACCGGAAACTCCTTATGTTTATAGAACTTGAATTGTGTTTGTAATATGTGTTTAACTCATGCCGGTTGTTTAACCGTGCGACTTGTAATAGGACTTGTTATATATGCGAGTACGGCACATGGTTCACTTTAGGACCTTGGTTGCCGAGACGTGTGAAACTTGTAGTTTTGATACTTGTAATCCGGGACGGGTTTATGGTGGTTGTATAAATGTATATATATGTTCTTACAAGTCTTTGGAAGGTTTAACTTGCAATTGAATAGTTTTGGTTTGGATTGGAATGGTTTTGAATGGTTTGGATTGGAATGGTTTTGATTGGTTTCTTTGGGTAAAAGAGGTATTGATTTATTAGCGGCGTTTGTGCGGAAGCGCCGGGAATTAACGACGTTTATTAGAGAAGCGCCGGTAATTAACGGCGTTTGCGGAAAAGCGCCGGCAATTGTGGATACGGTCTTTTGGAGGTTTGGTTTTCTGCACAGACCCCATTCGACCGGTCGAACGGGACAATTCGACCGGTCGAAATGCCCCCTGCCAGAAATTTCAAACTCCTACTTCCAATGTTCGGAACAACTTCTAATTAGGCATGGAGGTACCTTTTGGGACCCATTGACCTACAAAACTGTTACTTTTGAAAACAAAACTCGTTAAGGAGTGTTTGGACACGCGTTTAATATAACCTTTGAAAAACTATTTGGAAGTTGGTTGTTTTGTAGCAAAACTTTTATTAAGGTCATTTTTGGGAACTTTAATCATTGTTGGTAAGCCTTGATGGCGTGCCACGTGACCTAGATTCATATGTATGGATCCGGGGCGTGACAGAAAGTCTGACAGACGAACGGTCGTCGATCGGCGTCGCAAAGCCCGTTGGCTCCAAATCTCCTTTCTCTCTCCTCTCTCTAGATATTTGTGAGTTTGGATGAGATTTGAAATCTCATCCTCATCTATATATAGAAAAACTCTTTGGAAATTACGTTTACCTCCCCACAAGTTTCTCAAACTTCTAATTAGCTCTCGAAACTTCGCACACGTTCATTTTATAACTTTACAAGTGAAAACTATAAATTTCAAAAGTCTTCGACTAGGTTTCGTTTGGGTCCAAAATAACGTACGAAAACTATGTTCTGTGGAAATCTCTACACAACCTACCTTTTCAGTTAACGTGACACTCACGTTCTCACCACAGTTCTCAAATCGATAAATAACAATATCAAAGATTACTACAATTTACCAATACAGGTAAAATTACTATTCACAAAAATACCAGATAAAGTCATATAACATTTAAGTCATATAAATGTCATTTAATCATGCCAATGCAACAGGCGTTACCAAGTCTTCGTGTCTCCACTAGACACCTCACCGTTGACTCACGTCAACTCAACTCAATCAAATTATTAATAACATTAATAATTTCACAAATCTCAATTTATGCATGTTTTAAACCATGAAATTCTGGAACGGGTGTGACAACTCTCCCCTCCAAAAAGGAAGTTTGTCCCCAAACTTTACCTCAAGCGTCGAACAAGTACGGATACTCATTCCGTATGTCTTCCTCACTTTCCCATGTAGCCTCTTCCAACGTATGACTACGCCATAACACTTTCACCATTGGAATAGTCTTGGTTCTCAAAACTTGTTCTTTGCGGTCTAAAATTTCCACTGGTTGTTCCACGTAAGTCAAGTCCCCCTGAATTTGCAACGGTTCAGGTACAATGATCTTACTCGTGTCAGTCATACAACGTCTCAACATAGACACGTGAAACACATTGTGCACATGTTCCAACTCTGCTGACAAGGCCAAACGATAAGCTACTGGACCAACCCTCTCTAGGATTTCAAAAGGTCCTATGAATCTCGGATTGAGCTTTCCCCTCTTCCCAAATCGTACAATGCCTTTTGAAGGCGATACCCGCAAGTATACAAAATTTCCAACTTCAAATGTCATCGGTCGTCGCTTAGAGTCCACATAACTCTTATATCGGCTCTGAGCTACTTTGAGTCGCTCTTGAATCAACTTCACTTTCTCAGTAGTCACATGTATTAACTCAGGTCCTAACAACTTCCTTTCTCCAACTTCGGTCCAACAAACTGGTGATCGACATTTACGCCCATACAAAGCTTCATACGGTGCCATACCGATACTTGACTGAAATCTGTTATTATAAGCAAATTCAATCAACGGCAAGTGGTGCTCCCAATCGTTCCCAAAATCTAATACACAAAGTCTCAACATATCCTCTAGCGTCTGAATCATACATTCTGACTGTCCATCGGTCTGAGGATGAAATGCAGTACTGAAACTCAATTTCGTACCCATAGCTTCTTGCAAACTTCCCCAAAATCTTGACGTAAAACTACTATCGCGATCGGATATAATCACAGCTGGGACTCCATGTAGTCTTACAATCTCTTTCACATACAATTCCGCTAACTTGGACGGTTTAGTTGTCTTGATCGGTAGAAAATGAGCTGACTTTGTTAATCGGTCAACTATTACCCAAATCTTATCATTTTTATTGATTGATCGCGGAAATCCTGAAACAAAGTCCATGGTGATCTCGTCCCACTTCCATTCCGACACTGGCAATGGTTGTAGTAGTCCTGTAGGTACTTGTCTTTCTGCCTTCACCCGTTGACATGCTGAACATTCAGATACAAACTTAGCGACTTCACGCTTCATACCCTTCCACCAGAAGTTTTCTCTCAAGTTTCGGTACATCTTATTACTTCCCGGGTGTACTGAATATCTAGTACTATGAGCTTCTTCTAAGAGTCGTTCCTTTATGTCTTTCACATTTGGTACACATAATCTATTTCCCAGTTTCAACGTTCCTTGTTCTAATACAAAACCAGGTCGCTTTCCCAAGGATATCTCATCTCTCATTTTACACAAATAGACATCGTTAAATTGTTCCTTCTTGATCTCATCAATAATATCTGGGTGTGCTACAATCGCCATCATCAAGTCATCGTTGGTCCTTGGAATCACATCCAATTCTAAGCGTTCCATTTCTTTTACCAATTCTTTTTGTTGTGTTAGCTCATTGGCTAAATTCCTCGGCGTCTTCCGGCTTAATGCGTCGGCTACTACATTCGCCTTCCCCGGATGGTACTCAATCGAAAGATCATAATCCTTCATCAACTCCAACCATCTTCGTTGTCTCATGTTCAAGTCCCGTTGGGTGAAAATATATTTCAAACTCTTGTGATCCGTGAATATCTCACACTTTTCTCCGTACAAATAATGTCTCCAAATCTTCAAGGCATGAATTACTGCAGCTAATTCCAGATCATGAGTCGGATAATTAATCTCATGTGTCTTCAACTGTCTAGAAGCATAAGCAATCACTTTACCCCCTTGCATCAACACGCATCCCAACCCTTTGTGTGAAGCATCACTATAGATCACAAACCCCTCGATTCCGGATGGTATTGTCAAAATAGGTGCTCTCGTCAACCGTGACTTCAATGCTTGAAAACTATCCTCGCATTCCTGACTCCATTCAAATGTAACTCCCTTCCTCATTAACTTTGTCATAGGCAATGAAATCTTCGAGAAATTTTCAATAAAACGGCGGTAGTATCCCGCTAATCCCAAGAAACTTCGAATTTCAGATACGGAAGTCGGTCTTTGCCAATTTAATACAGCTTCTATTTTGTGAGGATCAACTGATACTCCATTCTTATCAATCACGTGACCAAGAAAAGTAATGCTAGGCAACCAAAATTCACATTTCTTGAATTTACCAAATAATTGCTTCTCTCGCAATCTCTGAAGTATCAACCTCAAGTGGTTCTCGTGTTCTATCTCACTAGGTGAATAAATAAGGATATCATCAATGAATACAATCACAAATTCGTCCAAATAATCTTTGAATACTCGATTCATAAGGTCCATGAACGCAGCTGGTGCATTAGTAACCCCAAATGGCATAACTAAGAACTCATAGTGTCCATAACGCGTTCTGAAAGCTGTTTTCTCAACATCTTTGGCCTTCACTTTCAACTGATGATAACCCAATCTTAGGTCTATCTTGGAGAATACTTGTGCCCCACGAAGTTGATCAAATAAATCATCAATTCTGGGTAGTGGATACTTGTTCTTGATTATCAACTTGTTCAATTCTCGGTAATCAACACACATACGCATGGAGCCATCTTTCTTCTTCACAAACAATACTGGAGCTCCCCACGGCGATACACTTGGTCGAATGAAACCCTTGTCAAGTAATTCTTGCAATTGAACCTTCAGTTCCTTCAATTCTACTGGTGCCATTCTATACGGTGCTTTGGATACCGGCCTTGAGTCTGGTATAACCTCAATAGTGAACTCCACTTCTCTCTCAATAAGAACATCTGGTAGATCATCGGGAAATATATCTGAATATTCTCGTACTATGAGAATGTCTTCTACTTTTAATTCGGTCACTGAGACATCAGTCACTGAACATAGGAATCCTTGACATCCCTTTTTCAATAACTTTCCCGCTCGAATAGCTGAAATCAAATATGGCGGCGGTATAACCCCACTCCCTTGAAAACAAAAGTTCCCATGTACCGGTGATCGAAAATTAACTTCTTTCCGTTCACAATCTATCGTAGCTTGGTTAAGGGCTAACCAATCCATTCCCAGTATTACATCGAAATGATTTACCCCAATCGGTATAAGGTCTACAGTCATCGACTTCTCGCCTAGTTTGATTGCACAGTTCTTATATATAGTAGATGTCACTACTGACTTACTAAGTGGCACAATGATAGACAATTCATATCCTAGTGGCGCAGACTTAACATTCAAATGTTCAACAAAGTTATGAGATACAAACGAATGCGTAGATCCCGAATCAACAAGTATGCGTGCTAAGTGCGAACATACAAGCACCATACCTGAGACCACTGTATCAGTAGCAGCCACGTCTCCAGGGTTCATCTGGAATGATCTTCCCTGACGTTGCTCCGTCCTTTGTCCCCCGTCACTAGACTGCTTAGGCTTCGAACCACTAGAAGCCATAGAACTTGCCCCTTGTTGAGATTGCTTCCTTGGGCAATCCTTCGCTCGGTGTCCCAAGGTACCACAATCAAAACACTTGAGTTGCGGATGAGTCGCAGAACTCACACTGTTTCCCCCTGTAGATCTGTTCTGAAAGTTGGTCAGAAAACATCGACCGGTGTGTGGTCGGTTGCAAAGTGAACACAACGGTATGTTATTGGGTATTCTCTTGGAATTATTAAAATCAGAACTAGCGCCTCTTGAAAACGGCCTCTTAAAAGATCCACCCTGACTTCGGTCACCACTCTCATGACTTCGCTTTCCTTGGTGATTTTGTCTCGATCTCTCTATTCCACTTTCGGCTACAAGCGCCGTCTGCTGTACTGCTGCAACAGTCGAATGCTCGTAAGTTTCTACCCTCAAACAGATATTTTCCCTTAAGCCTTCTTCAAATTTCCTGGCCCTTTCTTCCTCTCCTGGCACAGAACCTTTACCAAACCTCAACAACGCATTATACTTGGAAGTATACTCTGTCACAGTCATGTCTCCTTGCTTCAAGTTATCAAATTCTCGCTTCTTTGCATTGTAGGCGGCTCGCGGAAAGAATCGGCGATTGAATTCTGCCTTAAACCCTTCCCAAGTAATCGGTGCTCCTTGATCTAAAACGTTTACCCACCAGTTCTGGGCTTCACCCTTCAGGACATCGCTTGCGTTCTCAATCTTCTCCTTATTGGTCATCGGAATCGATCGGAAAATTCTCTCTATATCCATGATCCAATGTTCTGCAAGCGTTGGGTCGGGTGTCCCATGAAATTCCATCGGTTTCTTTCGAGTAAACTGTTCAGATATTGATCTCATACCCCTATTTTCAGGCGCATGTACTATAACTATCGGTTCTGGCTCCAATGGAGGTGTTGGAGGTAATCTGTCCGCTATATTTCGTATCATCTCTCCCATGTTCCCCATCATCTCTGCCATCTCATTCATACGTCGAGTGTGTGGCGATAGTTCTCGCTCTTCGTCACTCATGATTTCAATCCTGTAGTTCTCAATGCATAAACACTATGCATGTACAACAATAACAATAGTATGTATGCAAAACAACATCCATATGCATCAAACATCTCTAAGATGCATGAATGCAATTGGAAACATGTGGCAATTCACTCAACACTCCACTCGTCGTCGAACGTTCCCAAAGTTTTGTTACCTCTAGCTCTGATACCAATAAATGTCACGACCCATCCCACTACGCGTGGAAATAGGACACGTGGCACGCCACCAAGGCTCATCCAAACATCATCTAATAATACGCAGCGGAAAGAACTTCTATAAAACAACCCTGGTAGTTTAAAACTTGGGAAACGTTCCCTTCTGTGTTTGTAAAATCTATTAAAATCAGAGTTATAAAAAGTTTTGGCCATGGAAAACACATTCAAAGAAATCAGTTTTTGAAAACAGAGGCTCAGTCGACTGCCCCGTCGACTGCACTAGGGTCCAGTCGACTGCTCCGTCGACTGTGTTAAGCAGAACCAAAAATACATCATTCTGCAAAGAGGTCCAGTCGACTGCTCTGGGAATCCAGTCGACTGCTTTTCAATCAAAGGAAGCAGTAGCTAATGTCAACAGTGTTCAGTCGACTGCCCAAGGGGTTCAGTCGACTGCTTCTCTAATATTATACTTTCAGTGTCTCCAACACACGAGATCCAGTCGACTGGTCCAGGGTCCAGTCGACTGCTCCCCTGCTGACAGCCCTGTATTGAAATATTAACCACTCATGCTACCCAATACCAACAATAATCACAACCACAACTGATTTTAACGCATTAAAACATAACTACAGACGTTCAATTACAAGATTACCATGTTACAAAGCTAATCCAAGGATCTATTACCACATCTTACAATATTCAAATCCTTACACAAGTTTACGATTTAAAACAAAACATATACAAGTGTGAAATCCCCGGCGTTCCTCGGCCTCACTCCTCACGATTCTTCTTGTCTTTCTTCTTACCTGCAATGGAGTACATCTCCACTGCTCAGCTATATGCTGAGCGTACAATTCTAAATGTATGCTTATATGACAATTCATGGTTTAAGCATCTAAAACACATAGAAATAGTCTCTGGGGTGAGTGGTACGCATTCATCCGGTCGATGCCGTAGGAGGCCCACCTCTCCCACGCATCTCGTACACTGGTTGGGCCTTCCTCCATACCAGGTACCGTGTACTGGTTGGGCCCACCTCCAATCCAGACACAACCACAATTCCAATTCCAACAAGATCACAATCCTCAAGGTTCGAGGAGCTTACTCCGAATGAATTTGCACCAAACTCCCCTTTGACCCAAGTAGACACATAACATGCTCACATAAACAGTTATACGTGCTTTTATCATAATTTCACGTGCATAAATAACGAGCCTAGCTAATACATGAATTTCGCCCGGATCCAAGAATATCAAAAGTGATGTCCAAAACATGAAAATCCATATATTTCATAGATCTAGAATTCATACCTCGTGCGATTCTCTTCAAACTTTGAAGGATCGTCTAGGGGAATAAATAATCGTCGGATTTCGAATTTGGTACGATTCCTACAAGTTTTACCTGATTTTTCCCAAAAGTCTAGAATTAAGATTTTTACAAAAAGTCGCCAAACATGGCCTAAGTAGTATCAAAACGTAGGTCTTACCTCCACGAGTTCAAATCTGAAATCTGGAGAAAGTCTGACAGACGAACGGTCGTCGATCGGCGTCGCAAAGCCCGTTGGCTCCAAATCTCCTTTCTCTCTCCTCTCTCTAGATATTTGTGAGTTTGGATGAGATTTGAAATCTCATCCTCATCTATATATAGAAAAACTCTTTGGAAATTACGTTTACCTCCCCACAAGTTTCTCAAACTTCTAATTAGCTCTCGAAACTTCGCACACGTTCATTTTATAACTTTACAAGTGAAAACTATAAATTTCAAAAGTCTTCGACTAGGTTTCGTTTGGGTCCAAAATAACGTCCGAAAACTATGTTCTGTGGAAATCTCTACACAACCTACCTTTTCAGTTAACGTGACACTCACGTTCTTACCACAGTTCTCAAATTGATAAATAACAATATCAAAGATTACTACAATTTACCAATACAGGTAAAATTACTATTCACAAAAATACCAGATAAAGTCATATAACATTTAAGTCATATAAATGTCATTTAATCATGCCAATGCAACAGGCGTTACCAAGTCTTCGTGTCTCCACTAGACACCTCACCGTTGACTCACGTCAACTCAACTCAATCAAATTATTAATAACATTAATAATTTCACAAATCTCAATTTATGCATGTTTTAAACCATGAAATTCTGGAACGGGTGTGACA
Organism: Hydrangea macrophylla; assembly: GCA_033977485.1. NCBI lineage: Eukaryota > Viridiplantae > Streptophyta > Magnoliopsida > Cornales > Hydrangeaceae > Hydrangea > Hydrangea macrophylla. Next base: position 84,391,076 of record CM066983.1, read on the forward strand.
CTTCTTAACTCGTATATTTGAGCCACAGTCCCTTTACGAGAATAGATCTCTACATATGTATCCCAGATATCCTTGGTAGTCTCCATCTCAAAGAACCCATCAGCAATTTTGGGCTCCATGGAGTATATAAGCCAACTCATAACCAAAAAACTATCTACTTCCCACTTTGCATAAGTAGGATCTTCAATGCTAGGAGCCTGGAGAATATCAACTGACTCCTAGACAGACCTTATTCTTTGTCTATAGAGATCATATCACTCTTCATAACAAATATTCACTCAGCTTTAGCAAATGAACAAAGCGCTTTTACATAAGAAATTATTGCAACATCATCTACTAATGCGCACAGGAAAACGCATCTCGCAGATTTCAAAACGCCAACGGAGAACTCATCCTTGTCAACTGCACTGTGCTACCTAAGAATCTTGAGTAACCAATGGTGCACTCTTACTGTTTGGCATACTCCCACTAGCGTCTAGTGGTGTACACCCACTCGGGTGCAGACTAGTACCATTTTCAACGACTACTAGATGTAGAATCACAATATCCCCCTACCCTTGCTTAAAAATGGTATGTTGTCTATAATTTTCTCCAACTCACAGAGGTCAAGATTCTTTTAGCAACGTTAATAATGCGAAAACATTTTCAAAATAGGCTATAAAGTTTGGAAATAATAGGCTATAAAGGCACAATTTTGCGTATGAGGGCAGCAGCTAAGAGTGCATCCTTCTAAATTGGAAGGCTAGCTTGTGCCATCAACGATCCAGACTTATCCAGAAGTATTCTATTCCTCCCTTCTACAATAACATTTTATTACAGAATTTCCCAAAATAGAAATTTGTATATGTACCCCTTTATCCTCACACAGTTCTTCTAAACTAATCAGAAACTAACACAGTTCCCCTGAACTAATCAGAGAAATACTGACGTACAAGATGACGCCAAAGTCTTCTTGAATCTAATTCTCAACCTCAGCTGTAAAACATTTGATGTAATCTAGTGTTTTAAAGTGATGAGAAGACAAATTGAGGAAAATAGAGTTACTATAACATGCCTTTACAAACATAAGTCTAAGGTGTGAGTGAACTAGCCCTAAAGGTCAATTATCTCTTATAGCTTTACTTGAAAAAGCTTTTGGCTTTGCCACCTAGGCAAGACTCACACGTGGGCAGGTCAACTTTAGCGAGTGAGCTCAGAAGCCAATACGAGCTAATCGAGTCATCCTTTTCTTGTCGTACGTATCTGAGTTTAGCATGCCAAGTCATTGAATCAACAGATGACTCAGTAACTTAAGAAATAGATAAAGTAGAGTTTACATTTTAACTCTTAAGAAATTATTACGTAAATAACCATGTCCAATAAAAACAAACTATATTACATAATATCCATCCTATTGTAGTCCTACCCTGCCTCTTAGCCTGCTTAATGCACATGGGTCCACCGGCCTCGCACATTCTTCAACTTATAGAAATACTGGTCATGTATACGACTTCCCTTATAGTAGTTTGTTGCCAGGTAAACATGCCGAGAATAATCAGAAAAAATCTCAATTTTCTCATTCTATGTTATGACCTATTTCATGTGTATCCATGAGTCAGACTGAAAGCATATCACAGACTGAACCTGATGTTTGCCAGTACAGGTAGTCCCTAATAGATCTTAAATCATACTGGATTTCAACCTTAGATTCTCGGTCATCAAGTGTTTGGGATTTTCTAATTCACTTCAAACTTCAATACCAGAATCTTCAATCTAGTAGTGGGTGTGCTCTAAAACAAATTTGAACTAATTCTGTAATACCTGTAATTTTTATTTTCTTTATAATATAGTTTCCAGTTCTAGACAGTAATTATAAAATTTCCACTATAATTAAATATTATTTTTGAACCCATAATTATACCTGTATTGGCCAACCATGTGTGTACCCTAAGCTAACCCCAAACAACCCCTACACATTGTGTTGTGTGTGTGCCGACATTTAGAGGAAGAGAGAATGGTGAGTTGGGTTGGCTAGTTGTAGGGTGATGATGGTGTAGAGTGTGATGTGTATGGTAGGGTAGTGAGGTGTGTGGTGCTTAAGTGGTCCATGTGTGGTGTGTGTAGTGTGTATGTATGTGTGTGCAGATTGTGTGGTGTCTTGTGTGTTGTGTGTTTGTGTGTGGAGTGTTGTGTCATGCATGTGTGTGAATATAATATAATATATGCATGTGTGTGGTGTATACATATATATAGAGGGAGAGTTAGCCGAGAAAGAAGAGAAGGAGAAAGAAAAGAAAAGGAAAAGAAAAGAAAAGGAAAAGAAAGAAAAGGGAAGCTTACCATCCCAAACCACACCGCGACCTCGTACCTACGGTGAGTTCCTAACTCACTTGGTATATCAGATGTAATGTCCATGTTATTTTCCGTTAATAATAGTATTATTATTATTATTAGTAGTTTACTTATTCTAGAAAAGCTTGTGCTTAACATGTGGTGCCCCTAATCTAGGTCCGTATTATCATTGTTATTATTGTTACTACTATTTATTGTTATTATTATTATCTTATTAGTTAGCCCTTACAACTCCATGTTTTAACATGGGGTGTCCCTAATCCAGGTTCTTATTATAATTATGGTTATTATAATAATATTTATTGTTATTACATTGATTATTAGTTTTTGCTTATTATTATTATAGTCTAATTAACCTCGTGATTAACATTTGTACCATGAACATATTAATGTCCGCTTTATTATTTCATTAATAATAATAATATTGTTATTATTATTATTTTGTAGCAGTTAAAACTCGTGCTTTAACAGGTTGTACCACGTAGTTAATAGCCGTTTTATTATTTCGTTAATAATAATGATATTATTATTATTATTATTATTATTATTATTATTATTAGTTGATTAAACTACAAGCTCTAATATGTTGTACCCGAACATATTATTCCGTTACTATTATTAATATTATTATTAATAATATTATTGTTATTACTTTCCGGTTAACCTCGTGTTAATATGTTGCACCCCGAACATATTATCTCCGTTATCATTATTATTATTATTATTATTCTGTTCATTATTATTATCAGTTCAGTAAATCTCATGCTTCAACGTATAGTACTACGAGCTTCAGATCCGTACTATATTTCAGGAATGAAATAGTACCTGTTTAATTAACTTGTACCTCGTGCATAACATATGATACACCACACGTAGGAGTCAGTGTCGTAACGTCAAGTCGACGTGTATGAGTATAGAGTCGAACGGTCGCGGAGACCAAGTCCGTATGCATTTGGAAATACGTGTAGTCGACCGGGGAGGTCCGAAAGTTGATATGTAGTGAGTTGGTACTGTCAAATGGAATTACATGATCGCATGCCGGCGATGACTGCTACTATGGCCACGGAGAGGCAAACGCGATAGCAAAGTAACCATGTTGATAAGAATACATCGAGAAATGAATAAACATGGTTAGCCTGTAAGGCGAGATTACTACTGCTGTCGCGACGACTAATGATAGTAAAGTAACCGTTTCGCAAACCGGCGACGATATTCATAAGGCAAGGTCCCGAGGACCTAGAGTACATGGTTAGCTTGTAAAGCGAGATTACTACTACGGCCACGGAGGGGCAGACAACGATAGTAAAGTAACCATAGCTCGACCCACTGGGCGAGTCACTCTAAGCCAACGGCGTTACACTGGTAATGTAACAAAGTTCAGTAAGTCGGATGTTAAGTCGAGTGAAGTCGAATATATCGATGATGCATAGTTTCACGCACGGTCTAATTATAATTCATTCAATCGTCGTAACCAGCCGTTGTGTACTTTTTGGATACATATTTATATTAGGAGTGTTCGGTTAGAACGCTCACTTAGCTTTTATTAAAGCTAACGGCATACTACGCCCTGGACATTCCCATGTCTAGACTATACAGGATATAATTGTCCGGAGGAGGACTATCTGGAAGGAGCCTACGAAGGGGAAGCCTACTATGCTGAAGGTCACGGCTACGCCAGTTAGAGGCGCGGCTTCAAGAAAGAAGACTTAGTTGTTCTTTATAGACTTTTGTCCTTTCGTGCTAAGTTGTAAACGGCATCTAATGCCTTAAGCTCTTTTGTTCTTTATCTTTTGATAACTACAAACTCTGATGTAATAGCTAGAAATCAGTTGATGTATATATTCAGTTTGCACTTCCGTTTGAGTTACTCTTTCATTTATCTAGTGTGTTTGTGGACAATCAGTTAATGTAACTAGTCATGGCTTATGGACCCAGAAAGGAAAATTTTATTTCCTGCTAATTTCTGCTGCTCCGGGGCGTGACAGGATTTTTGGTATTAGAGCCCTAGGTTTTACTTAGATGTGCTCGCTGATTGTCCCCCACCATCTATTTCTAGTATTTAAGATTCCTGAGATATGAGTATTAAGATAAGTTCGTCATTCTGACGTTAAATAGTTTCCTTGCAGGTTAGCATGGATCCAAGCTTTCATAAGTTTGTGGATGATCCCTATGGAGGTCACGTGATTCATGGGGACGCTGTGGAGCCGGCTGATCCAGAGCTTTATTACGAGCGCATACGCCGTGCGGCCAGCCAGTACCTAGAGGAGGATGTATGGAGAGCCCTGTATGTTACTAGACGGACTCACCCTACTGAGATTCGTATGGGCGCGTACCATTTCGCGAGGACTCGGGAGGCTATTTATCACGAGATGGCTCGGTTGGTCCAGAGTAAGCCAGAGATGGACGCTATCGAGTTGAGAGCTATTTTAGCGAGGCCTGATCCCCTACCCGTACCTGTGGTTGTACCAGCTCAGGTAGCACCAGTTCCAGTAGCACCAGTGCCAGAGCCAGCGGAGCCCGAGCCGATAGAGGATGACGAGGATCCGGTTGAAGACATAGAGCCTGGTGACGAGGATGTGGACGGGGACGGAGAGGAGGAGCCCGTGGACGACGAAGATGAGCCGGAGGATGACCCAGAGGAGGATCCCGAGGACCCAGAGCCCGCGGACATGGATGTTATAGCCGGAGGAGATATTGTACAAGAGGTAGATGATGATGCTGAAGATGAGGGACCTGAGGAGGTAGTTATACCTGAGATAGTAGCAGGGCCTATATTACAGATGGCAGTCCTTGTCAATAGGGCAGCAGATTTGGTAGCAGGGATAGCTGCGCAGCCAGAGGGATTCATTATAGGAGAGGCCGAGTTAGCAGAGGCTATTGCTATAGCCGAGGGATTTGTCGTTGCAGCTGCTGATGCCGCTGAACCACCAGTAGACGCTATGGATGAGGATGACGAGGAGGATGACGAGGAGGGCGACGAGGAGATGATGGTCGAGGAGTGGGATTTTTCCTTCGTAGATGAAGCTCCCTTATATGGATCAGACGTGGATGACTACTGAGTCAGGACTTTTGGGGGCTTAGATTTTCTAGTATATATATGACAGGACATGTTGTCCACTTTATTTTGAAGATTTCAGGGATAGCTATTTGACCATAGCTCTTTTGTATAGTTAGCAGCCACTGTTAGTGGCATTGTAAATAGTTAACTCAAGCGCTGTATTGGCTTATGTCTCACGTAGTACACAGTTACTAGTGTGTACTTCATGGTACATCTTTGGGATATATATATATATATACGAGTATTATCTTTTGGTATATACTGTGGCCCAGTAATCTTGATGTTTTATTTTTACTATTGTTGTTACCTTGTTAAAATTGCATATCTCGACGTATATATTTCAGTGACAACTTGTAGATGTGTGCATATATTCTAGTAGTAACCAATAGATGTCTGTGTAGGTACACCAACACACAAATCAATATGGCAGGAAGAAATAGAAATACCCGTAACAATCCCGTTGGGCAGATTGAGGCTGCACCCCCGGCACCTGCAGCTGCTGATCCTACTGGTCTATTTGAGGCCTTTGTGCGGAGACTAGAACGCATCAACAACAACGACAACAATAACACGAATAATAGGAACAACCCCGTACCACCTCCAAGACCTGTAGAAGATAGAGTGGTAGAGCGTTTCCGTCATTTTCGCCCTGAGAAGTTCGACGGAGATACCGAACCATGGCGTGCGGAACAGTGGCTCCGCGAAATGGAGTCGATCTTTGACACACTGGGATGTACAGAGATCGAAAAGCGTCGACTGGCGACGTTCCAGTTAACTTACGCGGCAGCCGATTGGTGGGAATCGGATAAAGCAACGGTAGGAGAAGCGGCAGTAAGAAGAATGCCCTGGGCTACATTCAAGGAGTTGTTCCTGGAGAATTACTTTCCACAGACAGAGAGGAACAAGAAAGAGAGGGAGTTCATTGATCTGACACAAGGAAATCGGACTGTGAGGGAATACACAGTACAGTTCGAACGATTGTCTCACTTTGCCCGCCATATGATTGATACACCGGAGAAGAAAAATCGACAGTACCACCAAGGCCTATCGCTACCACTTCAACGCATGACTCTCAACAATCAAGGCCTGACGTTCAAAGCCATGGTAAGTATGGCAATCGGCCACGAGGAAATCAATGGTCGAGAACGAGGACGTTTTGGAAATCGACTACCATTCAGAAACAACCAAGGCAACCAAGGATCAAGACCCCCAATGCGATTCCAAGGGAACAAGCGTAATTGGACTGGCGAAAGGAAGCCACAACTCACATTCCCTCAGAACCGACCATCTGTACCCCAAGCACAAACCCCAAGAGAACCACCTGTTTTCACTGGAGCTAATAACAATGGATGCTTCAATTGTGGAAAACCCGGACACATGTCCAAGGACTGCCGAGCCCCAAGGAGAAGCCGAGATGACACCGTCTGCTACAACTGTGGCAAAAAGGGCCACTTATCCAGGGATTGTCGAGCGCCTCAAGGCGGATACTATGGAGCATCTACTCAGGGTCAACCCAAGCAAGCCCGTCTAAATGCCATCATCCCGGAGAAAGCCGGATTCGATGAAGGAGAACAGCAGAATATGGAAGGTACCCTCACATTGTTTAACAGTCGAGTTAAAGCTTTATTCGATACTGGTGCTTCCAACTCCTTTATTGCTATTAAGATTGTACAACGATTGGGTTTAGTACCCCAGACGCTTGATGTAGCTCTGAACGTTATGTCCCCCTTAGGAGTGAACATTACGTTGAGAAAAGTGTGTAAGGATTGCACTTTAAACTTGGAAGATCATAACCTCCCTACTGATCTGATAGTTCTGTCGATGAAGGAATTCGACTTAATCTTAGGAATTGATTGGCTTACGAAATACCATGCCAAATTAGACTGTGTTAGCAAGTCTATTACTTTCTCGATACCCGGAAGTCAACCATTTAAATTCCAATGTGATCCCTTGTGCGATGCCTTCCTCACAAGATGTCTGGCTACACTTGGAAGTGTAAGTTCAGAAATTTCGATTACACAAATCCCTGTGGTTCAAGACTTTGAGGACGTATTTCAGGAAATCTTAGGGCTACCACCCAAAAGGGACATCGACTTTTGTATTGAGCTGGTACCCGGTACCCTACCGATATCTAAGACCCCATATCGGATGGCCCCGACAGAAATGCAAGAATTAAAGAAGCAAGTCCAGGAACTTGAAGATCTCAGATTCGTTCGACCGAGCACGTCGCCTTGGGGAGCGCCGGTGCTATTTGTTAAGAAGAAGGATGGGACACTTCGACTCTGTATCGACTACAGAGAGTTGAACAAGGTTACAATCAAGAACCGATACCCACTTCCCAGAATCGATGACCTATTTGATCAATTATATGGAGCAACGACCTTCTCCAAGATAGATCTACGATCCGGATACCACCAACTGTTGGTTCGACCCGAAGATGTATCAAAGACAGCCTTCAGAACGAGATATGGGCACTATGAATTCCTGGTCATGCCGTTTGGACTAACGAATGCCCCAGCTGTATTCATGGATTTAATGAACAGAGTGTTCAGGCCCTACTTGGATCAATTCGTGATTGTGTTCATAGACGATATCCTAATCTACTCAAAGACCAGGGAGGAACACAAAGAACATGTGAGGATCGTACTACAGACGCTTCGAGACAACCACTTGTATGCGAAGTTCAGCAAGTGTGAATTTTGGCTAAAGGAAGTCAAATTCTTGGGTCATACTGTCTCACAGGACGGGATAGCTGTGGATTCAATCAAGACAGATGCTGTTTTGGACTGGAATAGACCGAACACTGCAACCGAAGTTAGGAGTTTCCTTGGTTTAGCCGGATACTATCGAAGATTCGTTGAAGGATTCTCTAAGATAGCATCCCCTTTGACCAATCTGACAAGGAAGGACGTGAAGTACGAATGGAAAGACAAGCATGAACGCGCATTTCAAGAGCTGAAAGAAAGACTGACCTCGGCGCCAGTGCTTGCAATACCAAAGAGCGGTGAGCAGTTCACCATTTATAGTGATGCATCACACCAAGGACTTGGATGTGTGCTCATGCAGGATGGAAGAGTGATAGCATATGGATCACGACAACTGAAACCACATGAGATGAACTACCCTACGCATGACCTCGAACTAGCCGCAATTGTTTTTGCTCTCAAGATTTGGAGACATTACCTTTACGGAGAGAAGTTCGATCTATTTTCAGATCACAAGAGTTTGAGATACTTGTTCTCTCAGAAGGAGCTGAACATGAGGCAACGGCGTTGGATGGAATTGTTGAAGGATTACGATTTCACTTTGCAATACCACCCTGGTAAAGCAAACGTAGTTGCTGACGCACTAAGCCGAAAACCTCGCAAACTGTTCATATCCTCTCTTATGGTTAAAGAGTGGAGAGCATTGGAAACACTAGCCGAATTTGACTTTCAGACCGTTGAATCTAGTGAAGGACGAATTTTGGGATGTCTAGTAGTGCAGCCGACGCTCATAAATCGCATCCTTGAAGCTCAAGGAAAGGACGAAGGACTCCGTCAATGGTTTGAGAAAGCATCAGCAAAGGACCCAGTAGAATGGAATATTGGAGCAGACGGAGGATTTAGATGCCGCAATAGACTTTGTGTGCCTAACGAGGACAACCTAAGGAAGGACATACTGAATGAAGCACACAAGTCAAGAATGACGGTCCACCCTGGAGGAACAAAAATGTATAAGGACTTGAAAAGAAATTTCTGGTGGGAAGGAATGAAAAGAGAGGTAGCAGATCACGTATCAAAATGTTTAACCTGCAAACAAGTCAAAGCAGAACACCAAAGGCCAGCAGGGTTATTACAACCACTGCCAGTTCCTGGATGGAAATGGGAACACATTACTATGGATTTCGTTGTAGGAATGCCAAGATCACAACAAAATCATGACGCTATTTGGGTGATCGTGGACCGACTCACGAAATCATCTCATTTCATCGCCTACAACATGACGTACCCGGTTGAGAAGATGAGCAGAATGTACTTACAGCAAGTCGTACGACTACACGGAGTGCCCGTATCAATTGTATCAGACCGTGACTCACGTTTTACATCGGGATTTTGGGAAAGCTTACAAGCAGCAATGGGAACTTCATTGAAATTAAGTTCAGCATTTCATCCCCAAACCGACGGACAAACAGAACGAGTCAACCAAGTAATGGAAGACATGCTCCGAGCTTGTGCCATAGACTTTGAGAGTTCTTGGGAGACACACCTGCCATTGGTAGAGTTTGCGTACAACAACAGCTATCATTCGAGCATCGGGATGGCACCATTCGAGGCACTGTATGGAAGACCGTGCCGATCACCATTGTGCTGGGCGGAAGTTGGAGACAACAAACTTCTAGGACCAGAAATGGTTCGAGAGACGAATGAAAAGATTAACATCGTGAAAGAAAAGATGAAGGCAGCACAGAGCAGACAGAAGAGCTACGCAGACAAGCACCGCAAGGAATTGGAGTTTAGTGTTGGAGATCATGTACTTCTCAAGGTATCTCCGGTACGTGGCATTGTCAGATTCGGACAGAAACGAGGAAAGTTGTCACCACGCTACATTGGACCGTTTGAAGTTTTAGAGCGCGTGGGAAAGGTAGCCTATCGACTCGCACTGCCACCTAAGATGTCAGGAGTACATAATGTATTTCATATCAGCATGCTTAGGAAGGTTGTTCATGATCCGTCACATGAGATTGACTTCACTGACATCGAGGTAAACAACAATGTGACTTATACTGAAGGACCAATCCGAATTTTGGATCGAGGAGTCAAGAAGCTGAGGACTAAGGAAATTCCTCTGGTGAAAGTTCAGTGGAGACACCATGACGAACGCGAAGCTTCTTGGGAGTTGGAATCAGAAATGCACGAAAAGTTTCCAACTTTGTTTAGTGACTAGCTAGCTCAGATTTCGAGGACGAAATCTTTGATAGGAGGTGGATATTGTAATACCTGTAATTTTTATTTTCTTTATAATATAGTTTCCAGTTCTAGACAGTAATTATAAAATTTCCACTATAATTAAATATTATTTTTGAACCCATAATTATACCTGTATTGGCCAACCATGTGTGTACCCTAAGCTAACCCCAAACAACCCCTACACATTGTGTTGTGTGTGTGCCGACATTTAGAGGAAGAGAGAATGGTGAGTTGGGTTGGCTAGTTGTAGGGTGATGATGGTGTAGAGTGTGATGTGTATGGTAGGGTAGTGAGGTGTGTGGTGCTTAAGTGGTCCATGTGTGGTGTGTGTAGTGTGTATGTATGTGTGTGCAGATTGTGTGGTGTCTTGTGTGTTGTGTGTTTGTGTGTGGAGTGTTGTGTCATGCATGTGTGTGAATATAATATAATATATGCATGTGTGTGGTGTATACATATATATAGAGGGAGAGTTAGCCGAGAAAGAAGAGAAGGAGAAAGAAAAGAAAAGGAAAAGAAAAGAAAAGGAAAAGAAAGAAAAGGGAAGCTTACCATCCCAAACCACACCGCGACCTCGTACCTACGGTGAGTTCCTAACTCACTTGGTATATCAGATGTAATGTCCATGTTATTTTCCGTTAATAATAGTATTATTATTATTAGTAGTAGTTTACTTATTCTAGAAAAGCTTGTGCTTAACATGTGGTGCCCCTAATCTAGGTCCGTATTATCATTGTTATTATTGTTACTACTATTTATTGTTATTATTATTATCTTATTAGTTAGCCCTTACAACTCCATGTTTTAACATGGGGTGTCCCTAATCCAGGTTCTTATTATAATTATGGTTATTATAATAATATTTATTGTTATTACATTGATTATTAGTTTTTGCTTATTATTATTATAGTCTAATTAACCTCGTGATTAACATTTGTACCATGAACATATTAATGTCCGCTTTATTATTTCATTAATAATAATAATATTGTTATTATTATTATTTTGTAGCAGTTAAAACTCGTGCTTTAACAGGTTGTACCACGTAGTTAATAGCCGTTTTATTATTTCGTTAATAATAATGATATTATTATTATTATTATTATTATTATTATTATTAGTTGATTAAACTACAAGCTCTAATATGTTGTACCCGAACATATTATTCCGTTACTATTATTAATATTATTATTAATAATATTATTGTTATTACTTTCCGGTTAACCTCGTGTTAATATGTTGCACCCCGAACATATTATCTCCGTTATCATTATTATTATTATTATTATTCTGTTCATTATTATTATCAGTTCAGTAAATCTCATGCTTCAACGTATAGTACTACGAGCTTCAGATCCGTACTATATTTCAGGAATGAAATAGTACCTGTTTAATTAACTTGTACCTCGTGCATAACATATGATACACCACACGTAGGAGTCAGTGTCGTAACGTCAAGTCGACGTGTATGAGTATAGAGTCGAACGGTCGCGGAGACCAAGTCCGTATGCATTTGGAAATACGTGTAGTCGACCGGGGAGGTCCGAAAGTTGATATGTAGTGAGTTGGTACTGTCAAATGGAATTACATGATCGCATGCCGGCGATGACTGCTACTATGGCCACGGAGAGGCAAACGCGATAGCAAAGTAACCATGTTGATAAGAATACATCGAGAAATGAATAAACACGGTTAGCCTGTAAGGCGAGATTACTACTGCTGTCGCGACGACTAATGATAGTAAAGTAACCGTTTCGCAAACCGGCGACGATATTCATAAGGCAAGGTCCTGAGGACCTAGAGTACATGGTTAGCTTGTAAAGCGAGATTACTACTACGGCCACGGAGGGGCAGACAACGATAGTAAAGTAACCATAGCTCGACCCACTGGGCGAGTCACTCTAAGCCAACGGCGTTACACTGGTAATGTAACAAAGTTCAGTAAGTCGGATGTTAAGTCGAGTGAAGTCGAATATATCGATGATGCATAGTTTCACGCACGGTCTAATTATAATTCATTCAATCGTCGTAACCAGCCGTTGTGTACTTTTTGGATACATATTTATATTAGGAGTGTTCGGTTAGAACGCTCACTTAGCTTTTATTAAAGCTAACGGCATACTACGCCCTGGACATTCCCATGTCTAGACTATACAGGATATAATTGTCCGGAGGAGGACTATCTGGAAAGAGCCTACGAAGGGGAAGCCTACTATGCTGAAGGTCACGGCTACGCCAGTTAGAGGCGCGGCTTCAAGAAAGAAGACTTAGTTGTTCTTTATAGACTTTTGTCCTTTCGTGCTAAGTTGTAAACGGCATCTAATGCCTTAAGCTCTTTTGTTCTTTATCTTTTGATAACTACAAACTCTGATGTAATAGCTAGAAATCGGTTGATGTATATATTCAGTTTGCACTTCCGTTTGAGTTACTCTTTCATTTATCTAGTGTGTTTGTGGACAATCAGTTAATGTAACTAGTCATGGCTTATGGACCCAGAAAGGAAAATTTTATTTCCTGCTAATTTCTGCTGCTCCGGGGCGTGACAAATTCCTTATTCATAGGTCATTGGGTAGTTCTTATATACCCAAATTAGATCATCATCCATGCTGCTTTATCAAAATAAGGTGCGTGTCATGGTCTTGCTAGAATTAAATTCTATAGGCCCTTAAGGTTTTTGGCAAATTGCGCCCTAGGTCCAATTTGGGATCAATTGGTTAGATCATTGATTGAGATAAGTTCTCCAAGAGCTCTTTTCTCATTCAAACGTATATGTTACTTTTTGGTACCAATTTCTACATTCAAGAATGTGCACAAGAGGTTGAATTATTATGATGCTCAATTTTTCTATAATGTTTGTTTTAAAATCCAGTTAACAAAATATCTTCCCTTATCACAATTTCAAGATCGAAAATTCGCTAAGCTTGTAGTCATCACTTTACTCTTGTAACTGAAGAAAAAAAATTATAACTGATTTTCTAAACAAACATGCATGGATAGTACTAAACTTATCTACCATCATCCACAATAATAATATAATTGCGTCATACACACATGAATGCGCATGGGCCCTACGTGGACCCAAATTGACAATCTAGAGCTCATGCTAAAGTAATTAATGCATATATTGTGAAAACAAAGAAATTCATCCCTTTACAAATAGGCTTTTCCAAAACATAAAATAAAACACTCATCCTCACTTTACATTTATAGCCATAAAAATAGGGATGCTTTTATCACATATATACAAAAATAATCTTAGAACATACATCGTGACAACATAAGCCCAAAATAAATTGTCAATTAAGTCATCCATTCATCAAATCCAGATTAATTAATTAATCACACATGACAAGCACTCATGCAGTCTTTATTATAAGAATGATGGACTCATCCTTTTCTCCATTTAAGGAGGACAAAAGGTCTCATGATAATCCAATCACAAATAACATTACATAAGCGTGCAATGATTCGAGCCTCTAATGCAAAAATAATAAACTAATCATTAAATTTGCTCTTTCAAACCTCTCAAATATTTAAAACTAATTAAATATGGCTTTTAAATTAAACACAATAATTTTAAAACCTCATGGAAAATATTTAAATAACTGGAAAAATTAATTTTTCATTGTAAATAAAAGCTTCCAGAATTTTATTAAAGCCCAAAAAATAATTTGAATCAATTTAACAAAAAAAATTGATCGAATTAAACAAATTAACTACGAGCAACTAAGTTCCAAAAAATACAAAACTTTTGAGGAATTTGTTCTCCAAGAATTTTCAGTGGTCTAATATGATATTCTAAACACCCTATATTAATTTCAAAAATTAATAATCCATTTTGGATATTTTAAGCAATTAAAATAATGCCCATAAGCATAAATTTTATGCTCTAAAATACCAAAAATATGAGAAAATTTACAAAAAAATTTCTCAAGTCCCCAAGTAGTGTACAAAACACTATTTACTAACTTCAAGAATTAACAACTTTATTTGTTATATTTTAAGCAATTAATATTGTGTACATAACACAATATATGCTCTAAAATATATCCCAGAAAAAAATGAGAAAGTTTACTAAATAATTTTCTCATATTACATATAGTGTACTAAATACATTGTGTTAACTCCACAAATTAATAATAAATAAAAATATTTTAAGCAATTCAATAAGTGTACAAAACACATAATTACATGCTCTAAAATATTAATATTGATGATGCAATTTTAGGTACTTGTTGGATTTAACGTTTAAGAGCATATTAAAAATATGGAAGAGAGTGAGAAAGAAATATAGGCAGCGTGTTTGTATGTGATTCTGTCCTGTTAATGAAGGAACCTACATCCACGTATGTGTCAGAGCACTTCCACTATGTATAAGAAACTGTTACAGGGACCTTGGTGATCCAACAATGGTGACTGGAACTACCAAGGGTCGGCCATGTAGAGATGATATTTGGGTTTCTTGGGAGAGGCTTGACAGTGTAAGATGGTTCGTTTTTCATTAAACTCTGGGATCCCCTTTCAAAGGGGTAGGAGGACCTTTTTAATGAATAGTCCTCACTTACAAGGCATTTTAGTCTATTTAGGAAACTATTGACAAGTACATATTCGGACGTTTTCGTAATCTGATAAGAAAACTGTTTATGCATATCTAAAAGGTTTCCTAGCTGGTTTAGGAAACTGTTTATGCATAGGCTAAGAGTTAAGACTTAGCTTAATTCGAAGTCTTTGAAGTGCTCGGGAATTGGCTAAGAGTTGAGACTTAGCCTAATACGGAGTCTTTAAAGTGCTCGAGAAATGGCTAAGAGTTGAGACTTAGCCTAATTCGGAGTCTTTAAAGTGCTCGAGAATTGGCTAAGAGTTGAGACTCAACCTAACTCAGAGCCTTTTGTTTATGTTAGCTCCAGGGTGGTTATCTTCGACCCAACAAGCCTTTGCCAAGGTTGTTGGTAGAAGAATTTGACCATGTTGGTAGACCCGACCTAAAGCGTGTTGCTGTAGGGTCCTTTTTTATGTTAGCTCCCAGGATGGTTATCTTCTGGCCAGTAAGCCTTCGTCAAAGGTGTTGGTAGAAGAATTTGACCATATTGGTAGAGCCGACCAAAAGCATGTTGCTTTAGGGTCCTTTTTTATTCCTCTATTGTGGGTCAACCTAAGATGCTTTAGTCTCCTCTATTGCCGGTTTGGGCCTAATTGGAGACCCAAAATGTATGAATTTTTGGAATTTCTTTTACTCCTCTATCGTGGGCCAACCTAAGAGGTTTTAGTCTCCTCTGTCATCGGTTTGGGTTTAAGTGGAGTTCTGCCTCTGGTTGACCGAGGACTTTCGCCACATGGTGGTCTTTTTGGTGCCTTGGAGTGACCAAGGACTTTTGTTGTGCTCCGAGAATCAACTAGGCAATATGAGTCTTTGAAGCAGCTCTTTGACATAGTCTGTGGAGTCTTGTGCTATGGTCGGCGAAAAAATACCATTGAAGTTGGGCTCGCCTGGACTGTTGGAGACAAGAGGTTGGGTGGGGATCATCAATCCCCTGACTCTCAGAGGTCAGGTTAGGATTGCCCGACCCTGACCGGTTGGAAGCTGGAGTTCAGGTCATGATTGTCTAACTCTGACCGTTGGAGACAGGAGGTGGGGTCAGTATTGTCTTACCATGACCGTTAGAGCTTGGAGGTCGGGTCAGGATTGCCTGACTCTAACCATTGGGGACAGGAGGTAGGGTCGGGATCACCGACCCCTGACTGCTATGAAATAGATGTGTGATTCGTGTTCAATATTGCACTCTTGACTTCATGATTTTACTTTTATTGGACACGAATTATTACCTAAACCGAGAGATTTAAAGGACAAATTGCGCTTTTGTTAATCTTGTTTATTGTTCACTTGTTGCTAATAAAAATCTCTTTCTTGTAGCATTTAGGAACTTGTTGAAAGTGAAAACCAATCCCATTTTATTTTTATCTCATAAAAAATGGAAGGAGACATATTCAGCACAGGCGGATCGATCCGGCCTTACACTGTGGATCGATTCGCGGATTTGAAGGAAGCTACTGCCCAGAATTTCAAATTTGGGCCGATCTGGCATCAAAGGGTGGATCGATCCGCGATCCTAAACGAAGATTCTGCTACTTTATAAGAATAGCGGATCGATATGCCCAATTACCTGGGATCGATCCGCCCCTGCTATATTTTTGCCTCTTTTATTTACAAGTTTGCCATTTTTGTATTTTTGTATAAAGAGATAGAGATAGAGTTTTTAGGTCAATCAATTCTTGTTTTTTTTTTCTTTTCTCCCGACCTTTTTCTTCTTCTTCATCTATCATTTTTCTCTCATTTTTGGGAAGCCCCTTTGGGTTCCCTTCCATTTTCTCTCCATTGTTGTAAACTTGAAGATTTCATTGAAGTTTTAATGGCTTGGTATGTTTTTTATCACTTTTCCTTTGATGAACTTGTTACGTTTTCTATTATTAGTTAGATTTACTTAGGTTGTAGATCATGAAATCTTGGATTTAATGTTGTAGCATTTCTAGGGTTCATTTGTGTAGGATTCAAAACTAGGGGATTCATCTTATTTGTCTTGCATCTTTGATTGTCAAAACTTGAATCCTACCTTATGTATTTCATATGGAATATTATGTAACCTTTTGTTTTTGCACTCCATGTGTTTAATAAATGTTGTGTGTGGCATTGGGATTCAAAACTCAGAGTCTTCATCTTTGATGTCAAGCATCTTTGATTGTTCAAACTCTTGGGTTTTAAATACTACCTTTTGAAGGCTTCATAGGTGATTTGTCCACCAAGTTGATTAGTTAGTGTAGGGTGGACAAATCATTTAGATTAGTAGCCATGGAGGCTTCATCTTGTATGTCATGCATCCTTGATAGTCAAATGTAAGCTTCAAATCCATTTCTATGGAAATCTCAAAGCTCCTTTCATCTAACACATAAATGCACTCCTTGTGTTTGATAATATACCACAATGACATGTTACCTTAGAGTGTGCTTGAAACATTGGTCCATTTCATCTTGTTGTGACCCAAGATGGGGGGGAATGATCCCAACCTATTGCTTTTTAGATTAGTTTTCATTTACCTTTTAACCTCCAAAAATCCCAAAAGATGCAAAGTCATTTTTTCTCTTTTTATCATCTTTTCTTATCTCTTCCTTTTAGCACTATAATTAGTTTCTAAACTTTCCAAACGTTGTTCTTGTATCAATCCCTATAGACTTGACACCTACTTCCAAATGCTACATTTTTAATAAGGTATGTACCCCGCCCGGTTCATTATTTGCATAGTTAGTTCGGCAGTGAGTGGAACTTCTTCCTGACTAGGCGGGACCGTAATACCCTATATTTCTGTAATGTATTATAGGAATAAGATGTTGTATTCCTCTTTGAAATACTTGTATGAGTTTAGCTTCACCTTTGGTGTAATCTGTATCCCAATCGATTGGACTAGTTTCCCAATCGATTGCCTTATCTTGTATACCAATCGATTGGCATCATATACCAAGCAACTGGATCATTTTATACCTAACCCCAATCGATTACCACCCTTGCTAATCGATTGGAAGCAGCTGTTTTGATTCATTTGCTTTGGCTGGGGGTTGGCCACATGAACACTTACCTTATATGTATGGACTCGTTTTGGACATGGTTGGAGTTTTAGAGACCATTTTCTAGAGATAGAGTGTTTGTGTGTGTTTTATGTATATATATATATACATATATATATACATCCATATACTCACACACACACATTCATGCACTAAAGACAGAGAGAAGAAGAAGACTAAGAGAAGAAAACAAGAAGAAAAATAGAATAAAGAAGAGAGAGGCAGACAGAGGAGAGAGAGGACACCATTGGAGAGCCCAAGCTTTCCAAACACACCCTTAATATCTAAGGTGAGTTTTAAACTCATTTGGTAGCATTTTATTGATGTTAGGACATGTTTAGATGAAGATATGAAGCTGGAATCATGTTTTCCCGTTTATGTTGCTGGACTGTCTTCACTGTGAAGAAGACGAAGTCCCAATTGATTGGGACTTTTCCTAATCGATTGTCATCTTTCCTAACCCAATCGATTGCCATTGTAGATACCCCAATCGATTGCCAAAGTTAGTAATCGATTGGAATGGATTGTGATCAAATCGATTGGACTTTATCCCAATCGATCGTTACTATTTTCATACCAATTGATTGAACCTCTGTACCAATCGATTGGCAATTTTAAAATGTGAATATTCTTGTTTAGTTTATATTATAAATGTTTAATTGATTATATACTGTTCTAAATCACTGCATGTTATTCTATTGTAATACAGACGCGATAATGAGATAATGCGACATAGGATCGTAGTGACAATAAGATTAACGAATAATGGTTGTGACGTTAGATAATGTATCATTATGAATCGTTTGGAGTTATCGTTTATTTCATTCAATCTAGTCAGGCCACATGGGATTGTCATGTATCGATGTTAGAGTTGAACTTAAGTAAGTATGTTAAGACTCGGGAATCTTACGTGGGCGGGCCTTAGCCGATCATATGTCTTAAAAGCGGTAGACAGATGAAGGTGTCTATGACTTGTGGTGAACCGAACTAGTAGCCCTAAGATAGCCAGATGATTTAATCATATGTTCTTAAAAGCGGTAGACAAACGAAGGTGTCTATGACTTGCAGTAGACCGTGAGCACTAGTAGACGTAGCTAATTGCTTATCATTCATACTCGTAATAACTTCAATAGTTGATACCTCATTAGTATTTTACTCACTTAGCTCTCAGTAAGTTGACGGTCGTTATTGCCTGGACAATCCCGTTCAGACTCCATTAATGCAGGTGATGGAGCCTACTATGACGGCTACTACTCGGAAGGGGATTATGTAGAGGGTGGCCCCATTAATGACGATGATGTCGGCGAGGGCTACGATGCCGACAACTACATCTATGGCAGTTGAAAACTCAGAGATGGATATTAGTTTTATATTTATGTTAAACTTTTACAAAGGGAACTTGGGCATATGTTGTCTCCAAACCTTTTATGTTCCTATTGTAGACTCTGATATGTAATAACTAGAATGGTGTAATATGCACAATGGTTTATATTACTGCCTCGCTATTATTATATTGTTTAGAACTGTATGGTATGGACAATCATGTGACTTCACCAGTCATGGCTTACGAACCCAAAAAGGAATTTATTTTTTCTATTTTGCTATTCCGGGGTATGACAGGGACTGTTCGTTGTATGACCATCAAGTCGTCGATTTATTGTTGTGCATGACTTTGTCCTTCGTTGAATTGAGTGAGTGCAGCAATAATCTGTTATGGCGTCAGGAATGCTGGAACTGCTAGGCAGCTTATTTCCCAGAACTGCTTGAACTGTTGAGCTGCTGGTTTCCCAAAACTACTCGAACTGCTGGGCTGCTGGTTTCCTAGACTTTCGACCATGTTTTTAGCCATTGCGTATCAGTTACATGATTTTTTTTGGAGGAAAAATTATCGTTTCCCACAGATGGTGCCAAGCTGATGATGCAATTTTTGGTACTAGTCAGATTTAGGGTTTAAAAGCATATTAAAAGCATGGAAGAGAGTGAGAGAGATATATAGGCAATGTGTTTATATGTGGTTCGGCCCTATTAATGAAGGAACCTACGACCACGTGTGTGTCAGAGCACTTCCATTAAGTATAAAAAACTGTTACAAGGATCTTGTTGATCCAACAATGGAGATTGGAACTACCAAGGATCAGCCATGTAGGGATGATATTTGGGTTTCTTGGGAGAGTCTTGACAATGTAAGATGATTCATTTTTCATTGAACTCGGGATATCCCCTTTTAGAGGGGTGGGAGGACCTTTTTATAGAAGGAAGAGTCGTCCCTTATAAGGCGTTTTAGTCTATTTAGGAAATTGTTGACAGCTGGATATCCGGAAGGTTTTTTAATCTGATAAAGAAACCGTTTATGCATATCTGGAAGGTTCTTAACTGGCTTAGGAAACTGTTTATGCGTTTCAAGAAGGTTTCTTAGCTGGTTTAGGAAACTGCTGGAGTCCTAGCAGTTCAGGATGCGCCACTGAGTTAGCTGAGCTAGACCTGAGCTGTATTTAACTGGATTGTGTATTCCAACTCATAGGTCGGGGTCAGACCCGGACCCTTGGACTTGAGGTCGGTCGATCGGGTCGGAATCAAGCCTGCAGGTCAGTCGGTCGGGGTCGGACCCGGAACACTGAATTACTGGATAATTTTGGGCGTATCAAATATGATTTGGATAATTTACCAAAAATTATCTATGGGTCCTAGCATATTTTGCATGGTCTCAAAACAGTGCCCTATATGTCCCTTATTAATTACAAAAATTAATAATGCATTTTTACTATTTTAAGCAATTAAATAAATGTCCAAAAATATAAATTATAACCTCCAAAATAACAAAAATACATGATGATTTACACAAAAGTTATCCTAGAGTCCTTACAGTGTACTAAACACTGTATATTAATCACAAAAATTAATATTCTATTTAGGATATTTAAAGCAATTAAAAACACGTACAAAACATACCTTTAATGCTCTAAAATATCAAAAACAATGAAATAATTTATCACAAAATTGTTTATGGTCCCACATAGTGTCCTTAATACAGTAAAAATAAATTTTCAATTTTCCATATTTTTCCAAAATTTAAAGCAATTAAAAGATTTAAAACATTAAAAATTATTTATTTTAATAGCAGAAACTATTTTAATTACATAATAATTAATATTTTTTCAATAAAAATATATAAAATACATATTATGGACAGGGGCCAAGAGACGGACCTCCACTCACCGGACCATGGTCGCCGGACTAACGAAGGTCAACGAGTGGGCCCCATTCTCCGCAGTAAGAGTGGGCAAGGGAAAACACTGTTCATTTTCTCCACCAAGAAGAAGAGAAAAACGCAACTTTTGGTTGCGCGAGGCGTCATGTTCGCGACCTCACCACACCTTCGTTTCTTGACGAAAATCAGTATATGATATACGGTTAGAAAGCCCTCGCGGAGTACTACAAGCACATGCCAAAAAAAATAGATTGATTACACGTACAGATTTTCCAAAAAGTTGGATCAAAGTTGGGAAAAAAATTTATTTTTATTGACCCAAAAATTAGGGTTTGATATATCTCCCTCGTTTGAGATAATCAAGCCATGAGACTTTGTGGGGAGACTTTAGGGACCATATGGGACACAGCCATATAAAAAATTCGGACTTATATTAGAGTTTTGACGTAGACCCACTTCAAATTTGTTTTTAGTAGTTTATATCAAAATGCTTGAAACCTAGCTATGGTAGATTCATTTTGGGAAACAACGGGCGAATCAACAACCTATAGCTCTGATACCAATGTAAGAAAACTATATGCACACAAGCATAGGGTCGGGTTCAAGGCATACCTTGAG
The DNA here is from genome assembly GCA_033977485.1 of Hydrangea macrophylla. Classification (NCBI taxonomy): domain Eukaryota; kingdom Viridiplantae; phylum Streptophyta; class Magnoliopsida; order Cornales; family Hydrangeaceae; genus Hydrangea; species Hydrangea macrophylla. The sequence continues at coordinate 84,412,851 of CM066983.1, forward strand.
CGGAATACACGATTCAGATCGTCTATAGCGTTGTTACGAGCCTGGCGACTTCACCCACGATCTACTGCACTTTGGTGCTTCCATGTACATCCTTGTACTTCGCTATGGTGATGAGGACAATTACTAGAGAGGCCCCCTCGAGTTCACGCACTAAATCCCAAGCCTCCATTTTGATTAGGCTAGAGAGAGTGTGTGTGAAATCTAGAGAGAAAGATTGCTAAGAGGGAGAGAGTGACATTTTGGGCTACTACCTTTTGTGTGTATATACAACATATATATATATATATATGTACACCACCTCTCCTCTATTAGGGTTAGACTAGGATTCCCTATGGGCTCGGTTGGTAAGCAACTAAAGCCCGCTGGACCCTGGGTCTGTTATGTGGGTGTCTAGACCCACTATATTTCCTACATATATGATAGAGTCTAACATGCCAAACATTCACAGAAGTAGACAAATTTTAACCAGAAGTAGAGCATTTATTAATATCAGAAACATTCAACTTAAACATACCCTCACATGCATACCCTTTCCAACAAATATTCCAAACTTAGAAATTACATACTGATCACCCCCAAAAGTTTGGCTAAAACCAACTTTATTAATAAAAAACCAGACTCTAAATTTTTCCTGATCTCCAGAGTATGTAGTACATCCTTCAAAATCAATTTCTTCCCGGATGTAAAATTTAGCTCCACATTGTCAGTACCCAAAATCTTTGTAGTGTGAGAATCACCAAGCAAAACATTTTCATTCTCCATAGGAGAGTAGTTCTTGAACCAACCACGATTGCTACACACGCGCCTAGAGGCACCGGTATCAATCCACCATCCTTCAAAAACAATCATGGCATTTACTTCCGTAATCATAGCCAAAAGTGGCTCTTCGGTCAATTAGCCTGAGGAGCAGACTGATGCTTCTGGTAATTCCGAGCAAAGTGCCCGGGATGTCCACAAATATAATATAATACTAGTAACGGTATCCTTTTATGATTAAAACGTTCATATGAAAGTTCATTGTTATAACTTCATATATTGTCTTTTGGTAGTAAGAAGAGAAGGATGATCTCTGTTTGGTTTAGCTTCACTGGAAAGTTATATATATATATATATATATACATAGAAATTGAGCCGAGAAGGAGGGGTTTTCCAACTTTAAAAATTCTGTGAGCTCTTCTCTTCAAGTTTGACAGAGAGATCAAAATCACTTTTTTGATTCTTGTTTTCAAAATTAAAAAGAAAGATTTCTATTTTCTGTTTCCAAACAATATATCAGAAAGGGTGTTTAGTATACCAGTTTGTCTTGGTGTAAAGAAAAACTGAGACAGAAGTGATTCTGAGCAGGGGCGGAGGCAGTGTAGGACCGGGGGGGGCCTGGGCCCCCCCTGAGATTTTGAAAATTAAAATTTTAGCTTAAATTTTTTTAATATTTTACATTTAGGCCCCCCCCCCCCCCCCCCCCCCCCCCCCCCCCTCAACTATGTTTAGGCCCCCCCTCAAATTATGTTTAGGCCTCCCTCAACTTATGTTTAGGCCCTCAAAGGGGTCCAAGGCCCAATTTAGTGCTATCAACTACATATATATTGATATACCGGTATATACAACTCAAAAGAAATGCGCCTAAAATTTTAAAAATTACTCTTTTAGTATGATAATTTTATGCGTTTTAGAAATAGACCCCCTTAAAATTTTGAAAGACACTATATAATATGTACGTGTCACCGAATAGACTTATAATATAAGCATATCCCCAAAAAATCACAATTATAGACAAGTAGACCTTAAAAAAATTGTCAATTATGTATGAATAGACCCCAAAAAAAAAATTTCGGGGGCGCTGCCCTCGAACCCCCGTATAGCCTAGGCCCCCCCTAGCCAAAATTCCTGGCTCCGCCCCTGATTCTGGGCTGTTTTATCCTGGGGATGGCGTGGCAACTACGAACTACTTGTACACTTTGAGCAGAGCCGCGAAACGTCTAAAAGAGAGCGAGATCCGCGACTCGGCTCATGATTTGTTAAAGATGCTATTGATCAGGTAATTTTATTCCAAATTTATTTACGTGTTCCAACAGAAGTCAAAACCAAGTATAGAAAATGGTTTGACACGTCTTCAATGGAGGAGAAAAAGAAGGATAATATTTTGGAAAATACTTTTGATCATCCAAAATAAAGTTCACCAATGCTCACCCAAGTATCCTATTGGCCAATGCAGTGGGATCCAGGATTTAATCATGGGTCCCACTGCATTGGCCAATGGGATGCTTGGGTGAGCATTGGTGAATAATTTTTTGGGTGAACAAAAAGATGTTTAGTCCTGGGATCCCACTGCATTGGTCAATGGAATGCTTGAGTGAGCATTAGTGAACTATTTTTTGGTAAACAAAAATGCTTTCAATATTTTGGACCAAGTACATACACAAACTGGCTCCTATTTAATAAAATAATCAATTTAATTTTTTTTCCACACTATTATTATCACAACTCACATATATTTATTGTTAAAATACTCTAACAAATCATTACAAGAGTAATGCTATGTTTTTTAAATTTGTATATCAAATATGGTTCCGATATATTGGGCTCACTTAATTTTCATTTGGAGGAGATTGAAGTAATCCTACCATTATTAAACAAAGTCCTATGTGTTTGAACCATATTTGGTCTACAAAATTTGGGAAACATATCATTACTCTTATAACAAGTGCAACATTTTTCTTATCTTATTGTTAAGAGTAATGTTGTGTTTTCCAAAATTTACATCTCAAATGGTTCTCAAACACATATAACAGTGGTCAAGTAGATTATTGATTTTGATTGGACGATGATGACGTAGTTCAACTATTATTGAAGGTGGTTTCTCTGTCACATATATTTAGAACCAATTGAAATACAAAATTTGAGAAGCATATATTGGTTTTTTTAACAGGAGTAGAATCTCACACAACAAGATACATAAATCACAATGTATCTATCTATCTCCTCATGTGTCACTGTGGGATCCAGTGACATCACAGAAGATATATAGACAGGATCTTTTTAGTTAAATTGTTCCTTTGAGTGTTCCAATCTTTACTCATTTGGCAAATATAGCACCCACAGCTCTCAAATACTTGTTTTTATACCGAATCCTTAATTTATTTGCAGCTAAATAAATATAGCCGTTACAAAGTTAGATTCCAAGAAGAAAAAGTAAATAATCTGAGGCAATACGACCGTTACATTTCTATTTTCCCCCAACAAGTTTAAACTTCCAGAGAAAACCCTCATAGTCCTATCACATCAGGATCAAAAATGAGAGAAGAAAAAAAAGTAGAAGAAGAAGAAGATAAGAAGATGCAACAACTCAGATCAAAGGCCACAGAGCTTCTTCTCAGAGAGGAATGGATAGAGTCCGTACAAGCCTACTCTCACTTCATTTCTATCTGTCAAGACCACATCTCACAGACCCATGAAAACAACCCAGATCACATCTCAAAGCTCCACAAATCCCTCTGCTTAGCCCTCTCGAACCGAGCCGAGGCACGGTTTCGTCTTCGAGATTTGGGCCAAGCGTTGGAAGATTGTGACCAAGCATTGAAAATTGAGAGCACCCATTTCAAGACTCTGCTTTGCAAAGGTAAGATCTTGCTCAATCTATGTAGATACAGTGCGGCTTTAGAGTGTTTCAAAATGGCTGTTCTTGATCCTCAGGCAAGTTTAAACTCTGAAACACTTAATGGGTATTTGGGAAAATGCAAGAAACTTGAGTTCTTGTCTAGGACTGGGGCTTTAGATCTCTCTGATTGGGTTTCAAATGGGTTTCGAGCGAATCCCCCAGAACTTGCAGAATATATTGGTTCTGTGGAGATTAAAAAGTCTGAGATTAGTGGGAGAGGCCTATTTGCGACGAAGAACATTGATAGTGGCACTTTGTTGTTTGTCACTAAGGCAATTGCCACTGAGAGGGGTATTTTGTTGCCCCAATCCAAGAACGACGATTCGGGTGAAAATCGTGTGCTACTATCAATGTGGAAGAATTTCATTGATAAAGTTGTAAAATCTGCAACAAAATGCAAAAAGACCCATCATTTGATTTGTACATTATCAACTGGTGAAGATGAGAATAGCCTCCAAGTGCCTGATATAAGTCTATACAAGCCTGAAGTAGAAGATAGTAAATTTCCAGATGAAAATCTTGATATGGGTAAGATTTTAAGTGTACTGGATGTGAATTCTCTAGTTGAACATGCGAACTCGGCAAAAGTTTTGGGGAAGTTTAGTAATTACTATGGCATTGGCCTATGGGCACTTGCCTCCTTTATAAACCATTCTTGTAATCCCAATGCAAGACGCTTGCACATCGGTGATCATGTGATAGTTCATGCTTCAAGGGATGTGAAGGCAGGTGAGGAGATAACATTTGCATATTTTGATGTTCTTTCTCCTCTGAACACTCGCAAATCCAAGGCGGGGACTTGGGAGTTTAGTTGTAATTGTAGGAGGTGCAATTTTGAAGGAGGGTTGTGTTCAAAACAAGGTATGAGAGAGATTGAAATTGGGCTTGAAAGAGGAGGAGATTTGGGTGAAGTGGTTTATAGGTTGGAGGAAGGAATGAGGAGGTGGATGGTGAGAGGAAAGGAAAAAGGGTATTTGAGGGCATCCTTTTGGGGGGCATATTCGGAAGTTTTTGAGTCAGAGAAGGCGTTGAGAAGGTGGGGAAGGCGGATTCCCGCATTGGAGGCGGTGGTGGATAGTGTTGTGGAGGCGGTGGGCGGTGATGAGAAGGTCTTAAAGGCATTGATGAAGGGGCTAAAGAGGAGCGGTGGCGGTGGTGGGAAGGTTATGGAGAGAGCAATGATGTTAGGAAAAGGAGTTTATGGGAAGATAGTGAAAAAGCAAGCAATGAGGACTCTTCTTGAACTTGGGTTCCATGGGCAGAGCTAAATCTATTAGCTTGCAGCAATTTGGGGGCTCTTTAGTTTCTTTTCTTGTTGGATTTTCAAATCCAAAATTCTTTGTTAGCATGGTTAGTTTCCTAACAACTGATTGTTTAACAAATTTGTCTTTTTCAATAATAAAACACATTTAAACAAATTGGCTTATATTTTTCTTTTGTAGTCATGTTCTGGGAAAATCATTTGTTTGCTTTATGTTGTCCTTGATTTTTGTTAATTATGTTGGCAATGATAACTATGTAGTTTATTGAAAATCTAGGTTCTCTTTCCCAGAACATTCCAATTAAGGATTTCTTATCAATAAAAATCGATTAATGCTAGGCACACTTTAAAATTCACACTGAATTTGACACCCAGCTTTAAATGCATGTACCCTATGCTGTGTAAGTGGTGCACAGAAAAGCGTAAAAAATTCACACAGCATAAGATACATGTATTTAATACATAAGATGTCACATTCAGTGTGGATTTCAAAGTGTGCCTAACATTACTCATAAAAATCACCGAGTTCGAAATACAACATGACTATGTACATTAACACTAAAACCCCAAAAGTTTGATGTTTATCCTTTTTCTCTTCATATGGGCCGGCCATAATATAAAAGCCCATTGTAGCAAAGTGTACTAAGTACTCTGTCTAGGATAAAATTAGGAGTTCAATTCTTGACGTTGGCCCACACGGCTACATTTTTTTTTGGGTAAATTTCATATGAGTAATGCTACACACACAATTAAATGCACAACCAATTGCACAACACTGCTTAAAAATGTTGGACTGTGTGCTAAAAAGCCTGTACACACAAAATGATGTGCAGTGTGTGTACATGCTTTTTAGCACAAAGTCCAACACACTTTAAGCAATGTTGTGCAATTGGTTGTGCATTTGGTTGTGTGTGTAGCATTATTGAACTATACTATAGCCCTTTTTTTTTTTTTAAATAATTCCTCCTGAACTATTTTACCCAACAAATACACCCCCTCACAAGTATGTGTACTTGACATTTACCACCCTTCTGTTAGTTGGGCATCCAAAAAACTAACAGAAATTGGCATGTGCCAATCATGTGATAAGATTTAGAGGCCTTATGGACTGTTTTGCCCTCCAAATTACCCAAATGAGTATTGCAATTTAAATCAATCCCACTTTTATGAAACATTTTTAGTCTGTTGTAGATTTGATTCGAAACCCATGAACCAAATCCATGGTATATATAGCTCATCTTCAGAAATTGACAAAACAACAGAGAGCTTAAAAGTTACAGAAGAGATTGTTGAAGAAGAAGAAAGAGAATTGAGAAATTAGAAGAAAAGAAGGCAGATTCTAGAGAGAAAAAAATTAGAAAAACAGAGGTAGCTTATTGGTGAGAAAGCCTCGTTCGCCGACAACGCGTCTTCTTCTTCTTTTGACGAATTGAAATGGGTGTCTTTGTAATGGTCTCTAACCTCCATGACATTTTTTTCACCCCTCGACAAATCTAAAATCTCCCTCTCTCTCTCTCTCTCTCTCTCTCTCTCTCTCTGTCTCTCTCTGTCTCTCTCTCTCTCTCTCTTGCTTCTCTCTGTACTGACCCCGACCCTTTGAACAACAAAATCCTCTCAATCTTACCAATTTATCATGTCTCAACAAAGTCAAAATGCTCAGTCCCTTCAAGAACACAGCTTCCTCTGACTTACAACTTGATTTCTTGAGAACTTCTCAATTGCAATAGTGATCATGGACAATAATTCCAACGACAGAAGCTTTTGGAGTTCTTGAAGAATTAGAGCAATGGGTTTAATTTAACAAATGGTAGAAATAGAAGACTAGTCCGTAATTAAAATTAGTAGTGTACACTACAAATCTCCAATTTTCTGACCTCACCGCTTTGCACAAATCATCCATTCCAACCTTTGAGCTGGTTATCACAAATCTCTACGACAAATTCCTGTCACCGGCGGCCAGATTTCGAACACTTTCCCACATACATTCACCATCGACGAGCTCGCACACGAACAAATTTCCCATCTCCGACGGATCTTATATGTACAGTATATTTTCCACCGAACACATGACACTCATCGATGAGACCTCAATTTCTAGTTAAAACTCAAATCCTTTTTTGTTTGCCGCATGTCTTGAGGAAGGAAGTTCTTTTTTTTTTTTTTTTTTGGGTGGGGGGATTGGGGGGTCTAATCAGATGCAAACTTCCAATTTTTGTTGATGAAGGATTGGTGAAGTTAGTTCATCTCTATCAATCCCAGCCTACCTAGATGAAAACCCTGATTTTTCAAATATCATAAGAGAGAGACAGAGCAACATTGCAGGGGCATTTAAGTCATTTTGTATTTTCCATTAACGGAGTTAGAGTTTAAAATGTTTATGATGGATGAGGGGGTCACAATGTTCAGTTTTTTAGTTGAGGGGGTATTAGTAAAAACAGGTTATAGTACAAGGGGTGTTTATGAAATTTACCCTTTTTTTTTGTGCTCAAACCCACATGGCTACATAGTTAGTTATGTGTATATCAAGACATATAATGTTATATATATCAGTCAGGCTCTAAAGAGGGTAGGGGCCCTCTCTTTATTAAAGAGAGGGCCTCTGTTTTGGCCGTCGGATCGTGTTTAAAAACTGTAAAATGACAACACTGCCCTTAATAAAAACACGATCCTACGGCCAAAATAGAGGCCCTCTCTTTAATAAAGAGAGGGTGTCCTCTTTAAAGCTTGACTGATATACTATATATATATATATATATCAAAAATTCTCTAAATAGGACGCCCTCTCTTTATTAAAGAGATGGCCTCTGTTTTGGCCGTCGGATCGTGTTTTTATTGAGGGCAGTTTTGTCATTTCACAGTTTTTAAACACGATCTAACAGCCAAAACAGAGGTACTCTCTTTATTAGAGAGGAGGGTGCCTCTTTAGAAAATTTTTGTATATTATATATAGGGAATATTGTTGGCAAAATTGTAAAAGCGAGTATCACAAATAAAGAGAGTACCACAAATATGGGATTTGTAGGTTCAAGAGCAACCACTTTATCTTTAATCCACCCTTCACACCAATTTGTATTAAAGCTAATTTATCTGCTTAGACAGGTAGTTGGCGGCATTGTACCCAATGAAGTTCGCATGGATGAACGAGTTAAGTCAAATCGACTCACCCGATCCATCAACACCCTTGGGGTTGAATCCATCATCATGCTCTTTATAGTCATGCTACCTTTCAACAGGCTCCTTTAGTCCACCGAAGACTTAAGCCCACATAAGCTGAGCAAGACAATTAGCTTAGCCCAGCCCATTGATCTGCGACACTTTGTGCAAGATGTGACATAATTGACATTCTTTTATTTATTATTATTATTTTTTTAATATAGAGGAGGGGATGAAGTTCGAACACCGAACTTATGTATTATTAGAGGGGACTTATATATGTCAAGCTCTTTAGCACTTGAACTATGCCAACCTAGGCACATAATTGACATTCAATAACTGAGGTTTTTGAATGGAGATCAACCTATTTAGCACTAGTATTTAGGACAAACTATTTTCTTGCTTTTACAATCTGTCGGTAGTGGAAAATTTGTCCTAATCCGAAACTTTTTAAATTTTGAATAAAAAAAAAAAGTTTCTACTTTTATTGTCCTTATGATTGAACATTTCCAAATTTAAAAGGATTTCCTCTATTTACATTGAATCAATTAAAGAATATTGAAAATGACATTTCTTTTCAATTTTCGAATCCAAAATTTAAATTTGGGCAAATATATTCAAAAAGACATTTAGCCCACTTTACCTTAAAAAAGGAGGACCAGTTTTAAAAACCATGACTATCACTGCAATGTGATTGAGCTTGGCTAGTATATTATCGAGTCGAGCCGAACTTAGCTGTTATTAAGCCGAGCCTTGAGCCCTTATCTAGCGGTTCAACTCGTGTACACCCCTAGTAGCAAGTGTAAGTTGCTAACCAAAACTCAAGGACTAAGCTCAATGACAGTTGGCATATATATATATATATATATATAACAATTGCTTTAGCAAGTGAATTTAGGACTATGCATATTATACTATGCCAATATTCTTTTAATTTTAAATACTTTGTATTATATATAGAGTTAATTAGTATAATGTCATATTTAGTCTAACTTTGTTATAATAGGTTCAACTCTAACAACATTTTGGTGATAGGTCCAAATTTTTATTTAGTGACCAAACTACCCCTAAAGCCCATCAATGAGTCATTCCTTTTTAAACTCTTTATCTAATTTGGAAACACCCAAAATCAAGGGGTTTCAAATTTTAAACACCAAATTTATATATATGTATATATATATATAAGATTTTCACCTCTCTCTCTCTCTCTCTCTCTCTCTCTCTCTCTCTCTCTCTAGGATGAATCGGAGACTCCATTCAATGAGAAAAAAGCTTGCGATGGTCTTCTCCGGCGAGGTGGTGATTGTTTTGAGTGTTGCAGTTGGGATCGCGCTTGTTGTCACGCTCAGATTTGCGGGAGAGGTCGTTGTCTTCGTGATGTGGATGAACCGGAGACTCTATTCAACGAGAAAAAGCTTGCGATGGTCTTCTCCGGCGAGGTGGTGATTGTTTTTGGGTGTTGCATTTGGGATCGAGCTTGTTGTCACGCGCGGGTTTGCGGGAGAAGTCGTTGTCTTCGTGATGTTGCTTTGCTTTTCAATTTTGCCTTTTCATTGGTGTTTGCTGACTTTTTATTTTTTGTCTTCTATTTTAGTTGTATTGGAGTAGTATTTAATTTGGGTGTTTCAGTGGGTGCTTTTTTGAGTCTTTGGAGGGAGTGCTTAGTTGAGTCCATTTAATTGTGTTTTGGAAGTTGTTTGGATCTGGGCGTAGCTTTGGAGGCTAGTTGTTTGAATCTGGGTGTGGCTTTGTTTAATTATTCTAGTGTGAAATTGAATGCTCATGTTCATTCTAGTGTGAAATTTAACACTCATGTTCTTAATTCCTATATTGTGGTGCAAAATTGTATACTGTTAGTATGTACTATAATTTATTATTTGAATGATAACTGCTTACCAAATTAAAAAGAGTCAACTGCTAATTGAATCTCCATTCCAACGTAATGCTAATTAGTTTGTTCCAAAAACAACTCCACAATTCAAAGGTTGTAGTGTGAATATTAACACTCATGTTCTTGGTTCAAAGGCTATGCGATTTATGGCACAAACACAAAAACGGAAAGCACTATAATTATGGGATATTAATACAAAATGAGATATTGGCAAGTCAAAATGCTATCATAACTACCAGAATTAATGTGTATATATGGCAAGTCAAAATCCGGTTTAATGAAAGCAGTGAAATTTTGCAGTGTAAAATTTCCCTAATAAACCAGTTACAGTGTAAAATTTCACACTAATAAACCAATTACAGTATAAAAATGATCTGTTTGCAGTGTAAAATTCAATACCTGCAGAAAGACTCTTTTATGATGTGATATCTAGATTGAATATGCAATACACTGAATTAGAAATGATGAAATTCGTTTGTAACCGTTGTGTAAAGTAATATCCTAAAATATTAGGATAAAATTTCTATATATATTGTAACCAATATCAATTGGGATTTGATAAGATTTTGTCAAATTTGGTAACTGATTCAATCATTAAATCTGAATTAATATATGTATATATGTATATATATATATAGGTTAGGGGTAGAAAAGACATCTAATAATTCTATAATAGGAAAATTTGGACTAATCTTTAACAACATTTACAATTATAGGGTCTATCATTGGGAAGTACCAAATGGTGGGTCTATTGCAACAAACGTTGGTAGAATGGGATTTTCCACTAAATTTTTCTTATATATATTATATATTTATAATTATCATATATATATATATATATATAATTTTCTTTCAATTTTAAATATTTTGCATTATACATATATTATATTTTTATAATTATCATATATTAAACAAGCCCTTATCAAACCTATTAAAAAGATTTTTTGCAAGCCTACTATGTAAGTCTTAATCGAACTGTTCGCGAGTCTTATCGAGCAGAGCTCATGTATGCTCAAGCTTGGCTTATTTATTAAACGAGCTTTGTATTCAAGCTCAAGCTTGGCTCGTTTATTATATGAGCTGAGCCGAGCCGAGCTTTTATCGAGCCGAACTGCGAGCCATTGTTGAGCGGCTCAGTTTGTGTACACCCCTAAATGTGATGTTATGTCCAAATCCCGATTGGACTCACCAAACTGAAAACAAAAGTTATACAGTATTTATTTTTTTTGTTTGTTTTTTTGGCTAAACAAAATGGCTTAATATGATCGTTGTCCTACTTTACAATTTTCAGGTTATTAAAATTTCAGAACCAAAACGAGGGAAACAAATAGGAGGAAAAAAAAAAAAAAAAAAAAACCAATATTTATGAAGTGTTATTTTGGACATCTTTAGGGTGTGTGTGTTTTTTTTTTCCTTTCTGTTTAGCATCTGGTTTGTAGTAAAGAGTAATATTGGGGTATTAACAAATTTTACTAATACTCACACTCACACTCTATCTCTCTCCTAGTGACATTGTGGGGTCTACAGTAGACCCAAAGTACCACTAAAAATAGATAAAATATGAATATAAATGTAAATATTAGTAAAATTTATTAGTGCCTGTAACATTAAATCTCATGTTAAAAACATGTCACAACTTCGGTCACCAAAGCCGTTAGTTATATATTCAAATTATTCAATCCTTATACAATACTGTTAATTATATATACTTTGGAGGCTGCTGATGTAAGGTACTTGCCCAATTTTTAATTGGACTGATTTGTGGTTGGCGTCTTCAAAGATGATTATCCCACTGACTACTGATTTGTAGGAATCCGGATCCTAAGTACCTTCTGGGCAGTATTTTGAGCAACACTCATGTGGTGCTTGTAAGATTATAAATATTTTTTTTTTATTTTTTTAAATAAAATTTGTGGACCTACAAGTATCACATGAGTGTTGTCCAAAATGATGCTCACAAAGTGGGAGCCGACGATTCTTAGGTGACTTGTAGACCCTATTTGTGTGTGTGTGTGGTATATATTTTAGGGTTAAATGCATTTTGGTATCCTGTACTTATTGCGAAATTTCACTTTGCGCCTTGCATTTTCAATTGCAAATTTTTGGGTCCTCAATTTATAAACTTGTTTCAATCAAGTACAATCGTTAACGGCATTAAAAAAGTACAACAAAATGAACCTCATGAAGTTTCAATTTGGGCCACGTACTTATAGCGAAGTTTCACTTTGGACTCTCCATGTGGTTCATTCTTGGAAAATCTTGGAAGTTCCTAAATGCACTCTCCAAATTTATGCTAACATGAAATATCGTATATACTCCTCTTTCGTACATAATGTGAGAAGGTGTGGGTGTGTCCCAAAAGTTGTGTCTTTGGATGTGTCCCAATCTTTAGTACTCATGTGGGAATAATAATGCTATAATTCTCAAATCTGATCACCAAGTTCAATTGACTTTGCATTGGAGGTTGTTTTCAATGGTATAGTTATCAAAGAATTTGAGAATAAAAATAAAATATTCAAATTTGAGAACTATAATCCGATTGATCATGTGAAAATAGGGAGAAATTTGGTGGTGTGTTTAGTAGCTCAAAATTTTTGGTGTCTTCCTCTTAATTGAATAGCTCACATTGACTTTGGTTTGATTGTACTACTTAATTAGCATCCCCTCCCTCGTCTCTCTCTCTCTAAGTACGACATTTATAGTATATAGAAATTTGTTTTTGAACACTGCTTTGAATGTTTTATTGTTCTTTTAGATACTTCAGATGTTGTTGGCTCAAATAAGATTTACATAAACAACACTTATTTATATGGATTATTTATATTTCAGAACAATACTTTAAAAAATACGATGTTATCCTTGATTTTTTTCTTGTAATGCAAAACAATGCCAAAAATTATTATTATTTCTTTTGTGATAGGTACCAAAAAGTAGTTTTTAATGTTTGCAATAGATGAGCATTAATCTTTAAGTGGGTGGTGGGTTCTTAAAATTCACTCCAATAAAATTGAAACAGTTAGTAAACTTTTTAATCTTTTTTTTTCTTTAATCTTTTTTTTCCCCTAAACTAAACAACCCAAGACTTGGAATAAAGACAAGCCACCTGCTACTGTTGCGCATGGTAAACTAAAAGAAAATAAAGTAGTGAGTAGGGTCCAAAATTAATCTAACGGCTTTGGTTCAAAAGAATATTCTTTTTTTAACTTTCACAAAATTCTCAACTTGGATGTGCACAATTCAACTACGTTACGTGTGAGCAAAGCTTTGATCTTAATCCGAAGGACACGTGCCAATAATCAGATTAAAATATGGGTTCAAATCCAAAAGGGTCTGATCTGCTCCAATAAGGACCGAGTTTACTGAGGTGGCCGGATAGGAACCACATGTAACTGACCTCCCCACAAAAACTACCTTTCTTTTCATGCATATACATACATACATACATACACATGAGATTTCTATGATATGACTTAGTTGTTTAGGCATATCATATGATCAAAATATATGAGTACAATGTTATGAGATTTGAGTACGGGTGAATAAAAAAAATCCGATAATAAAAAATTGACCGACCTAAAAATTGATCAGTCAATTGGTTTATTAATTGAACACAAGAAACTAAATTTATCGAAAATCAACCAAACTTATCAAACACCGACCAATCAAACCGGTGGTCTGTTTTACACATGACTTTCTCCCAATTTGATATTATGATACGATCAAATCACTTGCGAGTAATAAATTCTCCTTCATGCATATAGACATATAGATATACATACATGATACATCATACATATATATATTAATATATTAAGGTGTATATTATTCTTCAATGCTTATCCTTTTCTAGCCCTTTTGGGAAAGGACGCGTGTCGATTTGCTAAGTGGGGATGATAGCTGTACCTTTGAAGACCTGATTCGCTCATGTTAAACTGTTTGTATTTAAGATTCTTTCTGGTCTAGCGGTATCATTCATCCTAAGAAGTTTTAGGGTTCCATTCTTTTTAGATTGAGTGATTTGAGAGGTGTTTTTTCCTCCTTAGCTCATATGCTCAAGTGTGTAGTATGGGTTTGATTTGGTAGACCCTAGCTCATGAGGTTTGCATGTGTGTGTCCTTGTATAAATAAAAGGACAAGTCTATAGTGAGCAGTTTCTTATATGAGAATGCGTGTTTTAACCGTTGGATGAGAATCTGACAATAAATGCATTTCCAAATTCTTAAAAATCTTATTAGTTAAAAACTTCTCACAATAGACTTATCTTAAATAAAAAAATAATAATAAAAATAATAAAAAAACTTATATTCCGAGATTGTGTGAGAAGTAAATGGTTGTGTACTTGCTCCAATAGGAAAAAGCAACTTACTCTCGCTTTACGTTATTGACTTATGATTTTATCCATAAAATTTTCTTCTCATCTAGCTAGGTAGGTATATATATATATATATATATATGTAAATGTATATTCATATTCACATTCATATTCATATCATATGTGCATATATATATATATACCGTCTAAATCTTAAGCGGATCTTAAAACAGATCCAAAAGACGGACTATGTATAAAGTGATAATTTTTTACAAAAAATTGAGAAATTTCTCACATCTGAAAATTTTCACCTCTGAAAAACTTCTTAGTCTTTTGTGAAAAATTCTTACTTCTTAGACAGTTCATTTTTAGGTCCGTTTTTTAATGTCTGCTTAAGATTCAGATCATATATATATGTACACCTATATATATATATATATAAAGAATGTGTTTTAGTGTTAAATGTTTGAACTGGTATGCGCATGAAAATGTGGAAATCATATTGTAACAAATGATGGTCAATGGAGTATTTTTTTTTTTTTTTGGAATGAAAAGGAAAGGCCAGTTAAGCTTGAAGACTGTTGACATGCACACAGTGGTTATGAAAGAACTGAACACTGAATTTCTCTTTTAATATTTTTGAACTCAAATCTCTAATTTGAAGCTATAATGCTATTTTTGTTTTGCGGGCAGAATTAGAGTCTATTGTGTAAGGCAGAGCCAGGATTCTTTTATTAGGGGACTGGAATTGGAAGGACGTGCATTTAATAGGATTGGAAAATTCAATATTTTGATAACTCTTTGAATTTCTCAACCACTTTTATGGCAAAACTAGTATTTTAAACACTGTGTGAATTTTTTCAAACAACTTTCAGAAAACACAACATTTTTAAATATATTGTGAAATTTCTCAAAGAGTTTTTTGGAAAATTCAACATTTTGAATATTTTGTGGAATTTCTCAACCAATTTTATGAAAAAAAAAATAATAATAATCAACATTCTGAATATTTTGTGGAATTTCTCAACCATTTTTTTTTTTTGGAAAAATCAATAGTTTGAACACTTTATGAAATTTCTCAAACAATTTTCTGGAAAGCACAACATTTTTATGGAAAACACAACATTTTTTAACACATTGTAAATTTTCTCAAACAAATTTATGGAAAAATCAACATAAGTGAATTTTCTCAAAAAGTTTTATGAAAAAAATTAACATTTTGAATATTTTGTTTCATCAACAAAGTTTACTTAGATGCTCTGTTATTTTTTTTTTCTGTAATTAAGTGAAATAGGAATGGAGAGTTACGAATTTGAAAAATGTGGAAGAAGATTGAGTAATTACAAGTCTAAAAGTTTTGAATTTAATAAGAAGACATTTAAAGGATATGTTTCTTGATATTCCTTTTTATTTGAGAGGTATTTTGGACCCCAAAAAAAATGAGAACCTTTTAACAAAACTGTTTTGCATAGGGACCTCTGGCCAAACAAGTTCCAAATTTTGGACTTATAACCAAAAGACCCTATTATAATTTGTTAACCTTGATTGGTGGTAGAACAATTTGGGTTGCACTAAATTGAAAAAGTGATAAGAAAGGGTAATAAGACAAATATACAAGGAGGGCTAACTTATATTTGGGACAAAATATACATACAAATTTTGTTTTTCAAAATTTAGGGTGGGCTAATTACATATGATACATATTTTTTTTTTTACCATCTAAAATGGTTTTTCCCCAAAAAAAAAAAAAAAAGTGGGTGGGCTATACACCTCCGCCCTTGGATTCGCCATTACGAGAGACTATTTATATCACACTTTCTCGAATAAAACAGTATGAAATTGATTAGTTAAAATTGACAATTAGTTCGTATACCCAAATAGTGGACTAAAGAATTGGAGGAAAAAAAAACTAGTTCATTCCCTTCCAATCTCTCATTCAGTCCACAAAATAAACATTGGCTAAATGATTTTTTTTTTTTTTTTGAAAAAAAAAAAATTGTTCTTTTTAACTTCAAATTAATTTGAAGCTTGAAAAGTAAGATCGTTTTATATTCTATAGTATACTAGTGGATCATGAATTTAGTGAGGTAAAGAAAACATGAGACACTAAAAATTAGTGCTTTAACGCATAGCGTAGCAATCATGAAATCAGGCACCAATATTTAAATTCCATAATTTAAACTTGACATAATTTGACGAACTAAATATAGTATAAAGTTACCACTTAAAACTAAATTCAGCTAGGCATACAATACTTCCAATTGACAAATTAAAGATTAATTAACTTTCTTATCCAAAAAAAGCAAAAATTAGCAATGGATAAGATAAAGATAAAAACATTCCAAGTCTTCATATGCAAAGTTCATAGGGAGGTGGGTCATCATTAACCCACACCTGCAAGTATGGGCATATATATAATTATTCATCCTAGGTAATGCAAAGTCAAAGAAACAGCCAATCAATGTGATGCAATTCTACAATAGGACAAACAAACCTCTCCAATAAAAGGCGTAGCCCTCTCCTTTCAAACATTTCAAACACTCTCTCCTCTCTCTCATCCCCCCTCTCTCTCTAGCTAGCTAATAAAAATATATCAACTACTCCTACAAGTCTACAACCAATTCTTTGTCATATTACCACCTTCTCCTTTTGGTCATTTGAATTCCTATATAGACGTATATTCAAATTAGTATATATATATATATACACACACATATATAATGGTAGGAAAGAACAGTTCTGATCTACCACCTGGTTTTAGGTTCCATCCAACTGACGAAGAATTAATCATGTATTATCTACGTAACCAGGCCACATCAAGGCCATGCCCCATAGCAATTATCCCAGAAGTTGATATTTACAAATTCGACCCTTGGCAATTACCCGGTCAGTATATACTTATATAGTACTTACTTTATAAAAACATGAAAAAATCAAAGTCATTTTTAGTATATATATATATATATGCTTGATTGTATATTGTATTAATTGTGTATATATATATACCTTATGGAGTGTAGAGAAGGCGGAATTTGGAGAAAAAGAATGGTATTTTTTTACCCCGCGAGACAGGAAGTACCCGAATGGGGTCCGACCCAACAGAGCAGCCGTGTCGGGTTATTGGAAGGCCACAGGCACAGATAAAGCCATTTACAGTGGAACAAAATATGTGGGTGTGAAAAAAGCTCTTGTTTTTTACAAGGGTAAGCCACCAAAGGGTATTAAAACAGATTGGATTATGCATGAATATCGGTTATTAGATTCGAGAACACAACCCAACAAGCATAATGGGTCAATGAGGGTAAGCCTTTTTTGGCCAAATGTTTATAATATACTTCTGTTTTGGTTCATGGATTTAATGAGAAAAATCTTTGATTAATAAGAGAAACAATGAGGGAAAAAAATACAAGGTAAAAATCAAATAAAAAGTGAATCCACAAACCGAACAGAGTCTTTAAGTTTACGCAGCTTTGCTTGTTTTGTTGATGATTAATTGTGTTATGGTGTGTGTTTCAGTTGGATGATTGGGTCCTATGTAGGATCTACAAGAAGAAAAATATGGGAAAAGCTGAAATTAAAGTAGAAGATTCGGGTACCCAAATGGGAATAGAGATTGGTGGTCATGATGCTAATAGTGATGAACAAATGTTGAAATTTCCAAGGAATTGCTCAATTTCTCATCTCTGGGAATTGGAACACTTGGGCACAATCTCACAACTTCTAAATGACAATACATACAATAATTCAACCTTTGATTACCAAAACACTATGGCCAATTCTGGATTTGGAAACCGTGGCATTGAGAAACTTCAGCTCGGCGAAGCGTCATATCAGTATACGGATTCAACAAGGTTTCAAGTGAACCAGAGTAGCTTATTGAACCAGCCAATTTTTGTGAATCCAATGTTTGAATTTCAGTGAGAGCTTTTTTTTTAGTTTTGAAGAAGAATTTAAATGGGGTTTGTTACTAGTGTTGGGGGTAAAAAAAAAAAGTTGTAAAAAAGTTGTAAAATTTGTCAATTGAATGAACAATTGTCTTATAAGAGTGTTGGGGGTGAAAAAAAAAATGTAAAAAAGTTGTAAAATTCGTCAATTGAATGAACAATTGTTTTATATGCTTTTCATTATCGGCTCAAATTCAAATTTTAATTAAGATTTTTTTAAAATATTTTTTTGTTTTCGAACTTGGCTTGCATTGTAATTACATCCTTCAGATTCAGATATTTTGGCTTCAAGGAATTTTGCAAATTGGTTTGTCATATGAATATTCTCATTTTGGGTGCCAATACTTTGGAATTCATCAAAAAATTTCAAACATAGGTCGTCAATAATTTGGCCAACTAAGTAATGATGGTCAAACAAGATACCTTCTGGACCATTAGATAACGGCAATTTAGATGGTGTGCCCAAGGATTTAAGTGCATGCATGTCCATGTTTTATACTTTATTGACATTGACATTTCAAATGTTTGATTGATTTTTATGCTAACTTATCGCCACAATTGCACCGATTAAGAGAGAGTCAGTTTGGATAAGTATGGGCAGCCTTTTGACCCATTGAATGGAAAATTTTGACCGTCACACCATTGTGATTTTTGGCGGGGTTCACACAAGACTCACATAATATTCAAATCATAGTAAAGTCAAAAGTGTAACGGTTACAGGGGAGAATTTGATTAGTTGATAGTTAGTCAAGTCGAGTGCATTTTTGGTATGCTTGAAAATATACATACACAGACTATATGCAATTTAAAAGTAACAAGAAGTTAGGTCAAGAACACAAAAGAGATGAAACAATTTTTTTTACCAAAGTGCATACAAAGATTGTTGATACAAGTATAGATAGCTAGTTCATTGACTACACACATCTCAACCACTTCTTTTTACCACAATACTACTATTCTATAAGAGACAATTCACTCCAAATACTTTCTGATAAACACATTACACTATTACAGACATGGAAGTACATAGGAATCTTGAATTCCTTTCTTATTCAACAGATGGATACAACATGGGAACGCTCATGCTGGTTTGCATTGTTTTGTCATGGATCTTCATCCACAGATGGAATCAGAGGACGAAAAAGGGCCCGAAAACATGGCCATTGGTTGGAGCAGCAATCGAACAGCTCATGAATTATGATCGAATGCACGACTGGATCGTCGGGTACTTGAAGGAGTCGAGAACTGTTGTAGTACCAATGCCATTCACAACTTACACTTACATTGCTGATCCTGATAATGTAGAACATGTCCTCAAAACCAACTTTGCTAATTACCCAAAGGTGAGACATTACACACACCCTTTTTCGAGGTAACATCAACTAATTTTTGGGACATATCGGAGGGTTTTTTTTGTGTGTGTGTGTGTGTGTGTGTGTGTGTTTTTAGGAAACCAGCATCATGTTTATTTGACAAAGAACATATTTTAACAGTGACAATAATATCATACGGAGACTCATTTGTACGAAAAAGGACATCTACGAAACATTTGAACATATTGAACAAGTTCACTTACGAGCCACACAAAACTGGCACTGACCTTCCCATACAGCCCCTCTAACCCTTTATCAATAGGGAAAACACTTGGGTACTTTACCCAATGTACTTTTTCTACTGTTTTGAAGATTGATTGGTCCACATGTACAATGTGGCACACAGGTGGACCGATAGTATAGTAAGAACAGGATGAAAAGTGCCCAACGAAACGAAAAGCACTGAAGTGATGTCCTATCAAATGGAACTTTCTTTGTATACCGTGTAATGAGTTGTTTCTCTATTCTATTTGAAGGGTGAAGTGTACCATTCATATATGGAAGTACTGCTGGGGGATGGTATTTTCAATGTAGATGGTGAGCTGTGGAGGAAACAGAGGAAGACTGCAAGCTTTGAGTTTGCATCCAAGAATTTGAGGGATTTCAGCACTATAGTCTTCAGAGACTATAGCCTCAAGCTCTCTGCAATTCTTAGTCAAGCATCTTTCCACAATCAAGAAGTAGACATGCAGGTGAACCAACAACAATTTTCCACTCCCACTCCATTTGGAGAGAGAGAGAGAGAGAGAGAGTGTGTGTGTGTGTAAATATATAGATATAGATATCGATTTATGACACACCTATACACACAGTGAATGGAATTATCCCTAAAAAGGCGCCTAAATTTTCTGTTTTCTAGGAATTGTTGATGAGGATGACTCTGGACTCCATATGTAAGGTGGGATTTGGTGTAGAAATAGGGACATTGGCTCCCAATCTACCAGATAATCGCTTTGCCCAGGCATTTGACACTGCAAACATTATTGTCACTCTTCGGTTCATTGACCCTCTTTGGAAAATAAAGAAATTTCTTAAAATGGGTTCAGAAGCCGTACTTGAACAAGGCATAAAAGTAATCGATGATTTCACGTATTCTGTTATTCGGAAAAGGAAAGCAGAGATCGAAGCAGCTCAAGAGACTTCTAAAAATGACAAGGTAACATAGTATCACTAGAGTCCGTTCCTAAATTTCTTTTTTCTGGTCAATTACACAAACCTCTCACGTAGAGATGGAATATTAACGGCATTAATGGTGCATCCAAAGTATTGAACAAACATAACATTACAAAAACTTTAAGCAAAATATATATATATATATATATACATTACGAAAAGATGATGTTGCCCTGGAAATATATCCATAACATAGAAGAGGAGCCAGTATACTAATGTTATTAACTTAGATAAGGGCAAAATTATCATTTTAAAATATTCTACTAGAAAGAGAGCGATCAACCAGTTGACTAACGAAAGGGAGCCAGTGTAATTCTTGAAACTAAAAGGAAGGTCCCTGTATTTGTGTCTTTGGACACGACTCTTACGAGTCTTACCTATGTGAGATCAATCTAATTTACACCTCTCTTTTTTCCAACCATGGTATGAAAACAAGTTCCTAATTCAATGAAGATGAGCAGATGAAACATGACATATTATCAAGATTCATAGAGCTTGGAAAAGACCCAGAAAGCAATATAACAGATAAAAGCCTTAGAGATGTTGTTCTGAACTTTGTCATCGCTGGCCGGGACACAACAGCCACCACTCTCTCTTGGGCGATATATATGATAATGACACATGAGCATGCAGCAGAAAAGTTATACTCAGAGCTCAAAGCTTTTGAAGAAGATCAGGCAAAAGAAGAGAAGGTCTCACTTCTTCAATATGATATAGAGGATATTGAATTATTCGATAGAAGAGTCACGGAGTTTTCTAAACTCCTGACTTATGATTCACTTGGGAGACTATATTACTTGCATGCAGTGGTCACAGAGACACTTCGATTATATCCGGCTGTCCCACAGGTATGCAACCTCTAGAATCAAGGAAAGGAAAATGTGAAGGAACACTACTTTTTTTTTCCTAATGTTTTCTTCCATGCTCAAAGAACCATTAGAAATTTAAAAATGTCAAAATAACGGGAACTCAAGGAAAGAGGAAGGGGAGTGAGTTAAGGACTCACAAAATTCAAAAAATATATATATATATATATATATATATATATTTATTTTCTTTTTCACATTATTTCTTTTCCTTGCCAGTTTCCTAACTGTTTCCCTTATAATAAAAAAAAAAAAAAAAAAACATATTCTCCTGATTAATTTTTGTCCTGTCCCTCACCATATCCATGAACCAACCAGAGACTTGGGTTACGCAATTCATCATCTATCAGCAACAGGCACTCTCTAAAAGGAACTGAAGAAAGAGGAACTAAACGGATTCACAAAATTCAAAAAAAAAATTAATTTAATTTTCTTTTCCTTTCTAGTTTCTTTCACTGTTTTCTTATTAACTGAAAGTGTTTTCCCCAATGTTTCTTTTCCTATCTCTCACTGACACTGTATCCATAAACCAAATAAGAGCCTTCGTTTGAATCAATTCATTTTTCAGCAAGAACTCTAAAAGTGTAACATTCTTGTATGATTGTAGGACCCAAAAGGCATATTGGAGGATGATGTCTTACCAGATGGAACAAAAGTAAAAGCTGGAGGCATGGTGACTTACGTTCCCTACTCGATGGGAAGAATGGAGTACAACTGGGGTCCTGATGCGGCTTCTTTCAAGCCTGAGAGATGGCTCAGAGAGGGTTTCTTCCAAAATGCATCTCCATTCAAATTCACTGCATTCCAGGTATTATCAAAAGTTCAATCAGTCAAAACCAAGGTTATAAATCTCACTTAACTCAAAATTTTTGTGGCATGAACTCAGTGTTTTTTCACAATGAAACTATATATGACCTTTTTGCTTATATCGTCACTCAGTCGGTGAGGATTGAAAAAGAACTCAGAGAAGTTTGTCAAATTACGCTGTGTTTGGAATGACATCCTCGGAATGCATTCTCACCAACTGTAATTAAGTCATCCTCTTCATTGTTACAGATGAATCATAACACACTTTTTACTTTCTCAAAAAGCAATTCTTACTTGCTTCAGATTGTAAGTCGGAGATGGTCTTTCGCAAATGAGGACATGAATAGGGTATGACGGAACAATATGTTCCTCAAACTTCTATAGCAATTTACTCCCACTGTACCATGTTTCTATCTCCATCTCTATCCTCTTACATTTCTTTCTCTATCCAATGAACAAAAAAAAAAGTCACTTCCATACCAAACGCAGCATTATAACCATAACTACTTAATTTGACCCCAACGTAGTTACTGGATCTAGTTTATTTTTTGACATGCAGGCTGGGCCACGAATATGCCTTGGGAAGGACTCGGCGTATCTACAAATGAAGATGGCACTGGCCATCTTGTTTAGGTTTTTCAGATTCAGTTTGGTGCCAGGGCATGCGGTGACGTACAGAATGATGACCATTCTATCAATGGCGCACGGATTAAAGGTTACTGTTGGACGACGTGGTTAGAAGATGTCGATGTTTGTACATGCGAAAATTTGTCATTATCTACTATATCCTCATATCCCTCCTAAATACTAATTGTTTGTAAGTATCTAGTATTTGCAAACAGTGAAATATTTGATGGAAAAGTGAGCAATTTATACCATATCACACACCGTGGGTATTTATGAAAGGTCGTCACATAAAAAGCAAAACCCAGTTATGTTGCAGAAAAGAGTAAAGATGCGCAAAAGTTTAAACTTTTGAGCAATGACATAGAAATCTCTAAATCTAATCATGGAATCATCAATTAGGCAAATCTCTAAAGTGTAAACAGATCCAGGAATGTCAGAACATATAAACATGAAATGATGCTCAATGAGATGAAACATTTATACTTTCTTTTATCACGGATAATCATTTAGTAAAGATAATAAGAGTTAGAAAATTATCTTACTCTTTCACCAAAAGAGCTTCAATAAACCCCTAAAAAATGGCAAAACTGCATTCCACGAACTCCTTGGAAGTAAGCAGCTAGAGGTTATCTGAGCATGTCTAGCCATTCCATTCATCCTTTCCTTTTCTCATCAAAGTCCGGAACTGAACCCAGATGAGAAGGGGGGAAAAAAATAAACCTTGGGTAGTTCAAGGTGCAAAAGGAAGATGCTCATACACATGCAAGTCCACCCTGTATATAGCTTTTCTATAATCATCTGAATTACATGGAAATTTAAGCTCCTACTTCAGAACATGTATACAATATACATTATATAATAAACACGTATACAACATTATGAACAGTATCATAATTTTTATTTTTCCTTATTCCTACGATGCATTGCACTAGTTAAGAGAGTAGTTTCTGCTTCTTATCTTGCCATTCATTAATTTCAGCATCTATCTTTGCTTGAACTCCAATCTGGAACCCTGGGTATGGTTCATAATCAAAAAGGAGTTGAAGAGCCTGCAACAACCAACAGACGCAAAAAAATTTCCTTTAGTATTCATATGTACGAAACTGAATAAATTCAGTAAGAATATATGCAAAGCAATAGCATAACTCTACCTTTTTCGTGCATAGTGCTTTATCTTTACACAGCCGGTTTGAAGCCCAGATCAATTAAGGATGAACTAACTACACATATTCAGGAGTAGATTGCATGGTGCATGCTATTTTGCTGATAGTACTGTTTTAGTTGACGGAAATAGGATAAGGTTTATGAATGCTAAATTAGAAGTTTGAAGTTATTCGTTACAGGGTTTTTAAGTAGTCCAAAAACTGTATAGATAAAATTGGATTTTATTAAGACTACACGTGGGACAAAATTAGGGAGTCAAAGGCACCAAAAAGTGATCATTTACATTATTTAGCTGCAATTGTCCACAGTGACAGAAAGAGTGGAGATGATGTAGTTCACAAAATTAAAGAATGATGGGTCTAGTGCAAAGAGTGTTTCAGTTATATTGTATGATCGTCATATACCTTGAAAAATAAAAGGAGAATTTTTTAGTATAGATACCAGGCAACTATGATAACAACTATGGTTTGTGAGACTGAATATTGCTTAACTTAGAAACAACGTATTAGTGAAATGACTGTAGTATAAATGCGCATGTTGAGATGGATAGAGTTGGAAACGAATCTATTCGTGAAATTTGGTTGCATCCATTAACATAAAATACGAGAAAATTCAACTAATATAGTTTGGACATATACAATAAGGCCCAACAAATGCAGTCACGAAGATCGACAGTAGGCCTGGCAAAGAAGGCCCGATTTAGAAGTAGGCCCGATCCAGCCCGAAAGTTTTAGTCTTAGGGTTAACTTAAAATATTTCGCGGGTCGATTTCGGGTTGATGGCACAAAAAATAACGGGTTGTTTCGGGTTTTACGCGGGCCAAAAATTAAAACCCTACACAGAAGAATTCTATTCATTTCAGCCGCTCTCAAAACTCAAAAGACTTCACCATCGTCACTTTCTCACAGTCAAACCCTAGGTCCCCTCTCTCTCTCTCTCTCTCTCTCTCTCTCTCTCTCTCTCTCTCTCTCTCTCTCTCTCTCTCTCTCTCTCTCTCTCTCTCTCATTCTCGTCTCTCAAGATCAGTGATCAACAGATCAAGTAAGTCTCCTCTCTCTCTCTCTCTCTCTCTCTCTCTCTCTCTCTCTCTCTCTCTCTCGGTCTAGGTCTATTTCGGCATGTGTGTGAGCGATTCTCTCTCTCTCTCCCTCTGTGCGTGTGTGTGTGTGTGTGTGTGTGTTTCGGCGTGTGTATGATTCTATTTTCCTCTTTTGTGTGTGCGTTTCTCAGAATTTTTTTCAAAGTGGGGCACAATTCCTTTGTTGAGAATCAGATTATGGGTTTCAAGATTAGGGATTTCTTATCCTTTAACTTAGAGGTTAGTTTGTAAATGGGTACTCATTTTGCAAGATTAGGAAGGGCCAATTTGAGAACTAAAAATTAGTGTTCTAAGAAATTTAGATTTTCTGAAAAAGGGTTTTTTCAAATATGGATTTTCTGGAAAAGGGTTTTTTGGCTTTGCATTTTCATTTTCCTGCAGGCATATAAATTGACACCATTTGCATATTTTGGTACTTTTTTTATTTTTATTTTATTGCAGTGAGAAGAAGAGTCAAAGGTCCACTTGTGCTGATTCCTACATCTTAATGGGCTTTTTGTGGAAATTTAAGGAAGGTTAAGGTTCAGTTGAACTATATTTATAGTTAAAGCCACCAAATCTTCACAGTAAATCAAATAGTTAGGTTCTAAATTGAAGTGATTTTTTATTGTCCTTTATTGATGTTTGTGTCATGCCCATGAATTTCTTCTTGTTCTTTGAGACTGCTTAGTTATACAATATATTATACATATACATATATATATATTGCAAATTTTGTGTATTTTATTTCTTTCTGGAAAGTGTTTGTCTAATTGAATTAGTGTCCGAATGATTTGTATTTTGAAGGGTAAATCGAAATTTTTATTTTTGGTTTATGGCTTCAATTATTGAGTTTTTTCCTAAAATTGGAGATTTTTACACATTTAATTTCAGCTTTTATTTAGGATTAAGCAGGAAGCCATAGTCACCAACTTGTTAAAGTAGTTTCCGGTTAAGTTTGTGTTAGAAATGAAACCCCAAATAGGCCTCTATACACTTAATTTAATAACTCGGCTCAACTTCGCCTTGTCCCAAAATATTTGGGGTCCTATAAATTCTTTTTCTCGGTTCTGCGATATCTGAGCTCACTTAAACCACACGTTATCAAATCTTTCTGTAAAGTCTGTAGTCAAGTCAATTTTGGTAAATTAGGCAAGAGAAAAGCAAATTTTTTTTTGTGGGGTAGAGACTAGGGAAAAGCTTAGAAACCACACTAGTAACACCATGATGGGAATTTCATTAGAGGGCACATTAAACATATAGGCATCAGGGTCTGCCAAGAGGTAGGCTTCCACAGCCTTGAACACGCCCGCGGCCTTCTCTTTGCCAGCCTTGATTTCCTCCTCTTTGATCTCAACGCCCTGTTTGGTACGGTACTTGCTAGTATTCTTTCCAATACAACCCCCATCTGGAGCAGACTCAAACTTCATTTCATACGAGTTCACTGGCATTGATGCTAGAATTAGTTCCGCTTCGCTAATTACCTATCTAAATTTATTTTGAACTTGCCAATTAAGGGAAGCTTTGAGAATTTGGAGGCCATACGGAGTGCTGGAGTGAAGGTCATCATTTTTTCCTTCACAATTTATGCTGACATGCTTATATATGATGATTCTCTGAACTTGTGCTTCTAACACAACCTAAGCATGCACTAAGGTCAGTCCATTCATTTTGTTTCCTAGTTGAAGTGTATTCTAAATCTTATGCATGATTATTTTTGACATATCAAATATCAAAGTCTCTCTACCATGAAGTTTCTTATTCAACTTGAATATGATTATTCATGTTAACAATATTCTCTACAAAATACCCAACATGCATGAGATTATAAAGGGAAGGGAATGAGATGCCTTTAGGGTCTGTTTGGTTTTTGTAATTAATTTTTTCCTTTTTTTTTTCTTTTTTTTTTTTTTTATATATATATTTATGGTTGGGGGGTTGGTTATTTGTTAATTTTGTTGTTAGTAAACGTTTGGACGGTGAGAATATAAAAGTTTTAAGTGGTCTGGTGAAGCCAAAACAAGTGAGCTAAGGGGGTGTGTGTAGTATCTGGGAACAGCACATGGACAAGTTTGGAAAGTGGAAACTATAAGACAGAAAATGATTTCTACTATGGGTTTGGTTTTCGAAGTAAATTAGTGTCCTTGTGGATTCAGGTTGTTACCAAATTAAGATATAATAGATATGCAAATACACACTCATATGTATGGTTCATTTACCAAATTAAGATGATATTATTATTATTATTATTATTAATATTATTATTATTATGATGATGATTATTATTATTATTATTATTATTATTATTATTATTATTATTATTATTATTTATGGTTCATTTACAGGTGCATTTTGTGCTTATGAACTGATAAAGGAGATGGGAGGTGATTCGATGGAAGGAGATGAGAGTTTCTGGCTTAGTAATGATATAATTTTGTTTTCGTGAATTGATAGAGGAGATCGGAGTATTTAGACCGGATTTGTTTTTTCAGCATTTTCATTCTATCTATGGTCTGTAATATAATTATAG
The DNA here is from genome assembly GCA_033977485.1 of Hydrangea macrophylla. Lineage (NCBI taxonomy): Eukaryota > Viridiplantae > Streptophyta > Magnoliopsida > Cornales > Hydrangeaceae > Hydrangea > Hydrangea macrophylla. Next base: position 84,440,685 of record CM066983.1, read on the forward strand.
TAGGACTGTAATTTGGTTGATATTATAAACTCAAATAGTCGTAATGTGTAATTGTGTGTATATATATGTGTGTGTGTGTGAGAGCATTTTTTTTATTGTTGGAACAAAGAATGATTACTTTCTTTTTTGTGTGAGTATTTTTTTTTTTAGCTATTGGAGAATTACTACAATATTTTTTTTTTAGTTGCAGGTCAAGTAAATTTTTTTTTTTTTTTAGTTCCAAAAAACAAAAAAAAAAAAAAAGTTTTACAAGGGATTGGCTATAGAATAAAATAAATTTTAAATTTTTTTTTGTTTTTTGGAGCTTTTAAACACAATAAAATCTATTGTTTCCCATGTAAATAGATTTTTAAATAGATTTGATCAAGTAGGGGGAAAAGGGGGGGAAAGAAATATAAAAGGTCAAATAAAAATCTACATATATAGGAAAAAAAAAATTCAAAAAAATTCAAAAAAGTCTATAAATAAAAATATAAATAAAGATTTTTTGTGCACACACACACACACACAAAACGGGCCGCGGTTCATAAACCCGACCCGGCCCAGCAGTGACCCGACCCGACTACAAACAAACCCGACTCAGACTGGCCCGAACCCGCCCAAACCCGCCCATTTGCCAGGCCTAATCGACAGTATCCACGTTGATGGTAATGCCATAAGAAATGCTATATTTGAGCCGAGTGCATAGTAATTACCTCCAACAGAACAAAGAAGGGAGCCATTAGAAGGGCTTGAGAGAGATTGTCCAGAAGAGCTGGTGCTCGTTTCTGCATAATATTTTTGAGTTTGGAGGTGTATAGGAAGATAGGAACCGAGTATCAGCTGAGAGAGTCAAACTTAGTTACCTCAAATACTCCGTGGCCTATGAACTGTCCAGCCCAACATACCAGCTGAGCCACCAAAACAACCTGAAATATAAAAAGGAATGAAATAAGACAATTTTGAGCATCACATTTTCGTAGTTCACCTCATCAAGGAGGTGATGTTGTACTGTAGCAGATAAGTTGACATAAGAATTTGAAACTTGAACAAAACAAATAGGAGGTAGGTCGTAGCACTGTTTACTTATTTTCACCACAAACTTACATAATTAGATTTAACAAACTTCTCTTGGTTTGGCCCTTGTTAGCTGATATCACATCAATAACCTAAATCCAAAATTTTCAGTATCCAAAACATGATATATGATCCATTTAATTCAGGAAGTGGTCAGTGTGGGAAATGTAGACATTGACGCTGAGGAGAGACATTTTCAATGAGCAATGAAAATATATATGTGATGATGCTGTTAGTTTGGCAAACCCAAAATTAACCCTATCCCAGTCAAGCATTCTGCTTATGGGGGACACTGGACAATGCTAAATGGCCATAAATGCACTAAAGCCACAACCGGCAAATCAATAAATGCCTGAAAGAAGAAACAAAAGAAAGTGATTCCCGAAATCAATACTAGCATAAGACGCAAAATAATGAGCATAGCGGTCGGGAAACTTGGGATACTTCAATTCATGCCCCAAGAGCAAGAAAGACTCAATTACAACCAAACATTTGTTAATGAATTAAAACTATTGCTAGTGTCATAAAAGCATACAACATTAACATACGAAGATATAAAAGAGCTTTCATGCGAAGACAACAAAAAATGAACACAAGTGAGCTATAAATTATAATCGATGTGAAGAGAGGTAGACTGTAGTCTTTGCAATTGAAAATGGGGCATACGAACCTCCCATATGTTTACCTCTCTACTGCATTTCAGCATGCTTGTTAGCACCCTGAGATGCATATATATATATATATATGAGTAGAGTCCGAAAGTGAAATAAAATCCACTATATATACCTACCTAAAATCTTAATTAAAAAGTATACAAAGCCGGAAATGGCTATGCAACCATCCATTGACCAAGTCAATTCCCAAAAGAAATCCAAAACCCAATGGCATATATTTCAAATCCACTATAGTTAGAGCAACTTCAGTGGGGTATTTTCATGCAGTGTAAACTTAGGCTACGTTAGTATACAGAAGGAAAAAAAAATGGATCTGCACCGGTTTAACTAGGCGCTAGCATTGGGATAGCCGGCCGTGTGTGGGCCGGCTAAGAGATAGTCGGCTGAAGTGGACCAGCCAAGGGCGAGCCGACTGAGTGGGCCCACTCACAAAGCCGACCGGCTAAGAGATTGCCAGTTGTATGTGGACCGGCTAAGGGAAAGCCGGTTGTGTGAGGCCCGGCTATGGCAGTGCCGGCTGTATTGTATAGTAGTGAATTTAGTGGAAGGGTAAACTTAAGTTTCCTTACTGTATACCTTACTGAGTTGCTGTTTAAGCCACACCGTTGCACGGTTGTATATAGCATCTACCCTAAGTTGCCCTACATACTCCCTCCACTGCAGTTGCTCTTATCAGAGCTAAATATCAGCCATAGCAACCACAACCAATTTGTAAATAACCATGATATTGTACAACAAAACACAAGCAAGATTCACAAAAATAGAAGAACTAGCCCACCAACTGAAATAAAGTCACACAGATACCAAAAATTCAATACAACATTTAAATTTAACAGACCAAAAAAAAAAACCCATATCAAATTCATATACCATAAATGAAAAGGCTCCAAAATTCTCACCTTCCAAGCCACAGAGAACCCTAGCCAAGTCGCTAAATAACTGCTGGCGACCCAACAAAGGAAACAGAGGAAGGCGGCCAAAGAACCAGCTTTTATATCCAAAGAGATATAAAACACGGCATAGATCAGAGTCAACAAGAACCCAAAATTCAAAATCAGAATAAGATGGTGCCCGAATACTGAAAACCCGAATTGGGGGAGGAACAGAGACGGCGTGAAGTACAGAATTAGAAGAGCTGTGAACAAGATTGGCCAAACAAACAACATGTGTATGACTATGTTGATTGGGTTGCGGTGGTAAGCCCCATAGAAAGCGAAGTGCTTCTCGAGATCGAATAGTCCAGTCTTTCCCATTTTACGAATGTGGAGAATCCAAAAAATTTCGTAAAAATAAGTGAATTTTCAGATAGATTTTCTACAGAAAATTGATGGGTTTGTTCACGTCCCCGTCGCTCAATGCATAACAAGTATATACATACAGGAGGAGGTATATCGTTTTCCCAGAGAGGGTAAGAGAGAGAGAGAGAGAGAGAGTTTTTGAGGGAAATGGATCAAAACTGTTTTGTCCCATTCCACTATTCCAGTTGGCAAAATGAGAATATTAGAGACCTGAGGGAGGTAATATAACAAAAATACTTTCATGCTAATTTGCTTATTAACCAAACAAAAAAACATATTTTTTTTTCTTTAGTTAATAATGAAAATTAGTGCAAAAAAAAAAGGGAGGAAATGAAGATACGCCAGTCATTGAGAAATGGGCAATGCTATTGTAAGAAGCTTCTCATGTGAGAAGGCGGGTTTTAACCGTTGGATGAGCATCTAGCCATAAGATTCCCAGGAATCTGGAGAAGCATCTATTGCTAGATGCTCATCCAACGATTAAAACCCGCCTTCTCATATGAGAAGCTTCTCACAATAGCATTTCCCTTGAGAAATAAGTTAGAAAGTTTTAAATATGGTGAATCATTTTTCTTCCCTTTTTTTTCGAAGTTAATAAATAGAGTAAATGTTATGCTTTTCAAATTTTACATTCCAAATGTTTCACAAACACATGTGGACTGTGACATTGAAATTACCTTCAATAATGGTGAGACATCTGCAAACATCCTATAGTAGGATTCTGCCACATTATGTTTGTGAAAGATTTTAAATATAAAAATTTGTGAAACATAGTATTACTATGACTCTAATAAATTATATTTACATTTTTTCTTTTTTAGAGTAGAAACTGGAGAACTTTTTTTTTTTTCCTTTCCTTTTTCTTCTCATTCAATAAATCCGTAAACCGCGTTGTTTGATGAAATAAAATGTTGTTTGTCAAAAAAACAACCTATTAATAATGGAACAAAATGAGAATATTAGAGACCTGAGGGAGGTAATATAACAAAAATACTTTCATGCTAATTTGCTTATTAACCAAACAAAAAAACATTTTTTTTTTTGGTTAATTAATAATGAAAAATAGTGCAAAAAAAAAAGGGAGGAAATGAAGATACACCAGTAAGTGAGAAATAAATTAGAAAGTTTTAAATATGGTGAATCATTTTTCTTCCCCTTTTTTTTCCGAAGTTAATAAATAGAGTAAATGTTATGCTTTCCAAATTTTATATTCCAAATGTTTCACAAACACATGTGCGCTGTGACATTGAAATCACCTTCAATCATTGTGAGACATCTTCAAACATCTTATAGTGAGATTCTGCCACATTATGTTTGTGAAAGATTTTAAATATAAAAATTTGAAAAACATAGTACTACTATTACTCTAATAAATTATATTTTCTTTTTTCTTTTGCAGAGTGGAAACTAGAGAACTTTTTCTCATTCAATAAATCCGCAAACTGCGTTGTTTGATAAAATAAAATGTTATTTGTGAAAAAAATAACTAATAATAATAATAAATCCGCAAACCAAAGTGAGCCTAAGAGTTTAAATTTAAAAGAGAACTTACTGCCAAAAACGTTGGGCATGACAAGTATGAACCTCAGACTTCACTCTAATTCCCATAACTGCCATTGACCATTGTCATAATCATCACAGATATAACATGTGAAAATGAGATAGAGATGTAGCCAAAGACAACTTGCCGGTTTAGGTCAATCAGAAATGTATTAGCAATTTTATCTGCCAATATCAATACTTCCAACTGTCAAAAATAGCTAGAATGGCTTGTTTGACTACACAGTTTTGGGAATTTATAAGTGATTGTAGAATTCCAGAAATTGAAATAAAAACTGTTTGAAAAACTAAATTCTGCAATTCAATCAGCAAAAAACAAAATTTTAATAATAAATAAATAAATAAATAATTTTGTGAGTGAATCGCACAAATTTACAATTAAATCGCAAAAACAGAAGTTGTGTCAAAGGACGTTTTGCATTTGGATTTCGCCGCGTTTTCCGGCAAGTCATCCTTGGCTGCACTATGAGTACCTCATCTTCACATGCAAGACCTTAGATGAATATATGTATATATATATATATATATATATAGTTCTGAAACTTGAAGACAGAACGTAAGAAGAAAAGGCTCGTATGAGTGGAACTCTATTTTACATGAAAGAAACAAATGGTGACTTGTGGGTCAAATATATATATATATATATATATATATATGTATATGTTTGCATGGATTATGGATAGAGAGAATGGTTGTGTTGAACCATGGAGAGAGAGAGAGACAGAGAGAGAGAGAGAGATTTGAAGGGTTCTTTTTTTTCTTTCTTTGTTTCTTTTTTTTCATGGGATTGAAATGAGGTATATGAGGCTTTTTGTTTTAGCAACATAAGCAGATGGGGGTCACAAGAGCAATGATAGATGCACAACAAAAATCCATAACCAATTGCACAACCTGTTTAAAATTGTTGGATTTCGTGCTGAAAAAGCTGTACACACAAAAAGACAAAAAAAATGGATGTACAGTTTTTTCAGCACGAAGTCCAATAATTTTAAGCAGATTGTGCAATTAGTTGTGGGTTTTTGTTGTGCATCTATCATTTTCCGGGGTGACAATGATCTCCTCATCCTGATACAGTTTCAAAAAGGAAATAAAAAACACTCTAAATCTTATCACTTGCCAAAATTCAAGTTCTGGATAAGAGATTGGAAAGCGCTTTTTCTCTGACTCTTTTCCTACCACTGCTTACAAGTTGCAGCATTGTCCATGTAGACATTGTTTGGGTAACATCGATCAACTTTTTTGGAATTGTTTTTAGATTTTTGTTCTCAAAAGCAAGGAAAAGTAAAAAAAAAAAAAAAAATTTAACTACTAATCAAACAGTTGTTACTTACCTTTAAGGCCATCTCCAACCCTTAGAAGTTTTTTTTTGCGAAAATTCTTTAAAGAGAGCGCCCTCTCTTTATTAAAGAAAGGGTTTCTGTTTTGACCGTCGAATCGTGTTTTCATCAAGGGGTTGTCATTTACAGTTTTTAAATACGATCTGATAGTCAAAACAAAAACTCTCTCTTTAATAAAGAGAGGGCGCCCTCTTTAGAGCCTGACTGTTCATTCTGATATGAAGCTTTATAATGGATTTACTCAACTCTTGTTATAATATAGATTATTTTGGGTCCAATACATTTATCCCTTGTGATATAGGCCTATTTTCACTTTATCCCCTTTGTGGTTCAAAAAGTGAACACTTTAACCTTCTGTGGTATTCGGACTAAAGTGAAACTGTTAATATTTTCCTCAAAACTGACGAAAATTCTAAAATTTGCCAAAAATATTAACACATAACCCCTTTTGTGTGGTTAATTTTGGGGTTAAACTCCTACGTGAAGATATTGTGTGAATATAATTTTTAACACTTAAATCCCTTTGGGAAGCTAATTTTGAAGTTAGTTGGGGGCATGATTACCCTAAAGACACCGTTGCTAGTTTTCTTGGGAACCTCGTTCATGTGGATAGGACAACAGCTAGTTGCCGCCGTATCTCTTATACTAGGGTGTACATCGATGTAAATGCTAAGGAGGAGCTTATAAATAATTTTGATATTGCACCGAAGGGGATGTTGGTGGAGAATCGGAAGTGATGAAGATTCGTGTTGAATATCAGTGGACCCCCTCTAGATGTAAGTTTTGGAAAATATGAAGGATAGTGCTATGAAATTGATTGAGGCGTGCTACGGTAGCACTGTCCTTAAGAACAATTACACCCCCTCGGAGTCACTGACTCGATGCAAATGATCTCAACATGGCGCTATGTAACGCCCTGTATTTTATTATCATTAATAAATAAATACGGCATTTCATTTCCATGAGCATCTGTTTTAATTTCTATTTATAAATATTTATCTGGGGCCAAACCGTAATATTTGAAAATATAGGAAATATTTTCTGTGGTTTCAAAATCGATATCTATATTTTTGTATAACCGGGAATTTATTCCTACGCTAATATAATTTTCTGCATTTTATTTTCAACCGTAAAAATACCAGTTTTGGTTTGAAGTCTGCGTTATACCGCGTCTTGTGGGTGAGGGAGCTTGTGAGCTCAACCTCACCGGATGATCTCCCTATTGCTTGGAGGCCACAACTCTTAGTTTATATATACGTATATATCACTCTAAAAACCTCCCTCATTCACTCACAGTCTCTAATTCACTCTCAATTCTCTCATCTATCTCTTGTTCTCTCAAGAACATTAAACAACACACACATACAGTTTATAGATATATAGATACACACATACATAGCTCCATATATACATATATATAAATCAAGAACGGAGAATTAGAGTTTGGACGACGGATATTACGGCGGATTTCTCGGTCTCAAATTCTCGGTCTAATTAGCCTCGGTGAGTATTATAAACTCACTCGCCATGTTTATATATGTATAATTCAGTGTATATGTGTATATATATAGATACACCATTGAAGCTTAAAATTGGAGTTTTGTCAAACTCAACCAAATTCAATTCCGTGAATTGATTATGGAAGATCTTTGTCCCAATAGACTACGGTTCAAATCCTACGCAATAATTCATCTGTATCGCGACGTACTGTTGATTTTAAGTTTTGTCACTCTAACTTTAAACGCAGAAATTAATCGATACAATCCGTATTAGTTAAAATTGATCGCGTATTCTTAATCTACGCGGAAAACTGAAGAGATCCATATATTGCACGACATAATTGAAACAGAAAACAGAAATGGGTAAATTTCAGTCCAAAACCAGAAACAGGGGAGAAAACGAAGAAGACGACATTCTGCAAGAACTCGCGCGCGCGACCCGCTCGCGCGAGGCTCGCTCGCGCGGACCGTCCCTCCCCTTCGCGCGCGCGATCCGCTCGCGCGACCTGTCCAGCTCCCCCGCTCGCGCGCCCCGCTCGCGCGATCCGGCCTTCCCTTTCGCGCGCGCGATCCGCTCGCGCGATTTTTCCTCCCCCTCGCTCGCGCGATCCGCTCGCGCGAGGTGGCAGTTTTGGCAGTTTGTGTGATTTTTGGTAAGGGACTGTTTGGAAAATGTTTTAAAAGTTTTTAAAGAACTGTTTGGCAAATATATTGTTTTAAAGGTCTATGTTTAAAGAATTGTACGAAACAAGAACAACTTAGGCCAAAATTTATGCTCGTACGATTATCCGGCTTTGTGATTTACTAATGGTGTTATTTATGAAACATTGACATACATATTAGGGTTGAGGTTGTGTCAACATGCATGTGTGTGAGAAAGCGTGAAAAGAGTAAAGAGTAGCGGTCTGGTGTGCGACCTCAATATCGATCGGATATTATTCCTGGTATTGGAGGCGACAGTGTCGTGTACGACTTAGATATCGATCGGATAGTATTCCTGGTATCTAAGGCGCGCGTTTCGGATATTGATCGGATAGTATTCCTAATATCCGAAATGATGGTATTGAGTGTGGTGTACGGCTTGGATATCGATCGGATATTTTTCCTGGTATCTAAGGCGCTTGTTTCGGATATTGATCGGATATTATTCCTGGTATCCGAAATGATGGTATTGAGTGTGGCTTAGATATCGATCGGATATTATTCCTGGTATCTGAAGCGATAGTTTGGTGTGTTGTTTTGGATATCGATCGGATAGTATTCCTGGTATCTGAGATAATGGTTTGGTTGTGTTGAGTTTTGTTGAGAGAAAAGAGTCAGAAAGATGAGATATTACATTGCTCATGCATGGTCGCTTATTTATTGCTTTCTTTATTATTCCCCCGTGATTATGTTGGAATTGGAACCTTGAATATATTGCTTTTAAAAGTTAAATTGCACCGTTGTTTATATGCTTATATATACATTGCGAGCACTTGTTTATTTTGCTCACCAGCTTTCATAAGCTGACGGCGTTGATGTGTCCTGGACTGTATGTCCAGATTTTCAGGGTCAGGAGCAGTCAGGGTATTTTGACTATGCTACTTAGAGTCAGGAGACTTTCCAGGAGGCTGCTTTATATTCCCTATGTCTTTTAATTTGGGTTTTGTAATAAACTAGTTTAGACTTTTGAATAAGGCGTTTTGTGCCTAAGACTATGACTGCTGTAATAGTTTAGTAAGTTTTTATTTCGGAGCTTATGTTTTTGTTAGTATCCTTTGCTCTAGAAATGTTTGTTAAGTTATTTGTTGCAGGGACAATTGGTCATACTCACTTGTCACGACCTACGAGTCCATAAAGGAAATTAAATGCTTTCCTGAAGTATGCTACGTCGGGGCGTGACAGGCTTTTTGGTATCAAAGCCAGGTTATGGCTCGACCGATTGTCCAGACACATAGGATCTCCCGTTAAGATAGAATTGAGATAAGATAGTTCGACTTCATTCCGTGTTTAGTCGCTTTCTATCGTTTAGAATTTTCTTTCTTCTCGAGAGGTTGACCGAATTCTGTTGATTGATGGATAGGTACCTTTCTCTTGAGATATGGCTGGAAGAAATCTCAGGAATCGTCCCGCTATTGAAGATGCACCACCGGTAATAGATCCAACCGGGATGTTCGAAGCTTTTGTAAGGAGGTTGGAGAGGGTTAGTGATCAGAACGCAAGGAACAATAATCAGAATGGGAATTACAACGGGAATGGAAGGCAAGCCCACCAGACTGGAGACAAGCTTCTCAAAGAGTTTCGCGCCCTGCGACCTGAGTATTTTGCGGGGACTGATGAACCCTGGCAAGCGGAACAGTGGCTACGCCAGATGGAGCGTATCTTTGAGACCATAGAGTGCACTGATCTGGAGAAGAAGCGTCTGGCTATCTTTCAGCTGTCTTATGCAGCGGCTGATTGGTGGGATGCAGAAAAGGCGAACATAGGAGAAGAAGCTGCAAGGAGAATGCCATGGGTGGTGTTCAAGGAAAGGTTTCTTGAGAAGTATTTCCCCGAAGAAGAGAAGGACAAGAGAGAGAAAGAGTTTATGGAGTTGACTCAAGGGAATCTGACTGTCCGAGAGTACACTACTCGATTTGAGCGTCTGTCTCGCTTTGCTCCACATATGGTGGACACACCCCAGAGGAAAATCAAGAAGTATCACCGAGGTCTCAACCTGTCTCTCAGACATTTGACTATGGGGCATCTGGGCCAGTCATTTGAAGCTCTGGTGAGATTGGCTACGGGGTTAGAGAATGATGGGTGTCAGAATTCGAAGCCGTTTGGAAATCGACCTCCGCAGAAGGGTTATCCCGGCCAGAAACCTGGGTACCCTCAAGGACAGAAAAGGACCTGGGATGGAGGAAAGAAACCTCAACAGACACAAGCAGTTCAGCAGTATCAGCCTCTAGCAATAGAAGGGGGCAAAAACAACAACTGCTTCAATTGTGGTAATCCGGGTCACCGAGCTAAGGATTGCAGACAGACTAGGCGTGCTGATCGTCCGGGAATTGTGTGCTATAATTGTGGCATGCCAGGTCACATAAGTCCGGAGTGCAAGGCTCCTAGGAAAGGCAACTATGGTCAGCAAGGGCAAGCCCGCCTGAATGCTGTTATTCCCGAGGCTGCTGGTTACGAAGAAACAGGGTATGGAGGAGGTGCTTATGAGGAGGGATTGCCTGAGCAACGAGCAGTGGAAGGTACTCTAACTTTGTTTAACTCTCATGTTAAAGTTTTATTTGACACGGGTGCTACACATTCTTTTATATCTGTTAAGATCGTTCAGAAGTTGGGTATCGTACCGCATCGTTTAGAGGAAGCTTTGAGTGCTGTCTCACCCTTAGGGACCACAGTCAAGTTATTACATGTGTGTAAGGATTGTCCTCTTCGGTTAGGAGACCGTGAACTTTTGGCGAGTTTGGTGGTTCTATCGATGAAGGAGTTCGATATAATCCTGGGAATGGATTGGCTCGAGAAGAATGATGCGAAGTTGGATTGTGCAAGGAAGAGGATCACATTTGTGGACAAGGGGAATCGACTCTTCGATTTCCAATGTAACCCTTCGGGTGATATGTTCCTCACTAGATGCCTAGCAAACATTGAGGTTGTCAGTGCAGAGGTGACAGTATCATCTATACCGGTAATCAAAGAGTTCGAGGAAGTATTCCGAGATATTTCAGGATTACCGCCGGAAAGGGACATAGAATTCTGTGTGGAATTGGTGCCAGGTACTCGACCTATAACCAAGGTTCCCTACAGGATGGCCCCTACAGAGTTGTTGGAGCTGAAGGAACAAGTTCAAGAACTTGAGAAGTTGGGTTTTGTTCGTCCAAGTACTTCACCCTGGGGAGCACCAGTGTTGTTCGTGAAGAAGAAGGATGGGACGATGCGGTTGTGTATTGACTACCGAGAACTGAATAAGGTTACTATCAAGAATAAGTATCCCTTACCTCGGATAGACGATCTGTTTGATCAGTTGCAAGGAGCCACGACCTTTTCTAAGATTGATCTACGGTCAGGGTATCACCAGTTGAGGGTGCGGAAGGAAGACATACCTAAGACTGCTTTCAGGACGAGATACGGACACTACGAGTTCTTAGTGATGCCGTTTGGGATGACGAATGCTCCGGCTGTGTTTATGGACTTGATGAACAGAGTATTCAAGCCATACTTAGATCAGTTCGTTATTGTCTTTATTGATGATATTTTGATCTATTCCAAGTCAGAGGAAGAGCATGAACAACACCTGAGGATCGCGTTGCAGACTCTCAAGGATCACCACCTGTATGCTAAATTCAGCAAGTGTGAATTCTGGCTTCAGGAAGTTAAGTTTCTCGGGCATGTGATCTCTCAACAAGGAATCGCGGTTGACTCATCAAAGACAGATGCAGTGGCGAATTGGACTCGGCCGACCAATGCTACAGAAGTCAGAAGTTTTCTGGGACTAGCTGGTTATTATCGGAGATTCGTAGAAGGTTTCTCAAAGATAGCAGCCCCGTTTGGTTTGACTAAGAAAGATTTGAAGTTTGAATGGACTGATAAGCATGAACGCGCTTTTCTGGAATTGAAAGAGAGATTGACAACAGCGCCAGTGCTTGCGATACCAAGGGATGGTGAGAAGTTCACTATTTTTAGTGACGCCTCGTATCAAGGATTGGGATGTGTCCTTATGCAAGACGGAAAGGTTATCGCCTATGGTTCACGACAGTTGAAGCCGAATGAATTGAATTACCCAACTCATGATTTGGAACTGGCAGCAGTAGTGTTTGCGCTCAAGACCTGGAGACACTACCTCTACGGGGAGAAGTTTGATTTGTTCTCAGACCACAAGAGCCTTAAGTATTTGTTTACTCAGAAGGAGTTAAACATGAGGCAACGTAGGTGGATGGAGCTGATTAAGGATTACGACTTTACATTAGAGTACCACCCCGGTAAGGCTAACGTAGTCGCTGACGCCCTAAGCCGGAAGCCTCGAGGAATGACTGCTTCATTGATGTTGAGGGAATGGAAAGCTTTAGAGACAATCGCAGAATTTGATATGCAGATTTCTGAAGGAAGTGACGGGCATCACTTTGGATGCTTGGTAGTACAACCAACACTTGTGAGTCGAATCATCGAAGCCCAAAAGGAAGACGAGAAATTTCAAGCATGGTTCGCCAAGATGTCAGAGAAGGACCCGACAGAATGGAAGGTTGGGGCCGATGGAGGATACCGATGTCGAGAAAGATTGTGTGTGCCAGATTCTGGAGATTTGAGAAAAGATGTTCTCGAAGAAGCACATAAATCGAGACTGACAGTACACCCAGGAGGAACAAAGATGTATAAAGATCTGAAGAGAAACTTCTGGTGGGAAGGGATGAAGCGAGAAGTAGCCGAGTTTGTGTCTAAATGTTTGACTTGTCAACAAGTGAAGGCCGAACATCAGAGACCCTCGGGATTGTTGCAACCCTTACCTGTTCCAGGATGGAAGTGGGAGCACATAACTATGGATTTCGTGGTTGGATTACCCCGGTCACAACAGAATCATGACGCGATTTGGGTAATTGTGGATCGTTTGACGAAGTCTGCACACTTTATCGCGTACAATATGACTTACCCAGTAGAAAGGATGAGTCGAATGTACCTACAGCAAGTGGTGCGACTACACGGTGCGCCTGTGTCGATTGTATCAGACCGCGATGCACGTTTTACCTCGGGATTTTGGGAAAGTTTGCAGAAGGCTATGGGAACTTCGCTCAAGATGAGTACTGCATTCCATCCTCAGACCGATGGACAGACCGAGCGTGTTAATCAGATTATGGAAGATATGCTCAGAGCTTGTGCAATTGACTTTGAAGAGTCTTGGGAGACGCACTTACCGTTGGTTGAATTTGCGTATAACAACAGTTATCACTCGAGTATTGGAATGGCGCCGTTCGAAGCCTTGTACGGACGGCCATGTCGATCTCCCTTGTGTTGGGCTGAAGTGGGAGACACAGAACTTTTTGGACCAGATTTGGTGAGAGAGACCAATGAGAAGATTTCACTGGTCAAGGAAAGGATGAAAACTGCACAGAGCAGACACAAGAGTTATGCGGATCGACGACGAAAGGACTTGGAGTTCAGTGTTGGAGACCACGTACTCCTAAAGGTTTCACCTGTTCGGGGAGTAGTGCGTTTTGGTCAGAAGAGAGGGAAGTTGGCACCTCGTTTTATCGGACCGTTCGAGATTTTGGAGCGTGTTGGGAAAGTGGCTTATCGACTCGCGTTGCCACCAAAGATGTCCGGTGTTCATAATGTATTCCATGTCAGTATGTTAAGGAAATACATACGGGATCCTTCACATGTGGTTAATTTTGATGATATTGAGACAAGTCAGAATGTTGTTTACAAGGATAGACCTGTGAGAATTCTTGACCAGAGTATCAAGAGGCTGAGAAGAAGAGACGTTCCTTTGGTTAAGGTTCAGTGGAGGCATCATGACGAAGGAGAGGCGTCGTGGGAGTTAGAGTCAGACATGAGGACTAGATACCCCGAGTTGTTTCAGGATTAGTTAGCTCAGATTTCGGGGCGAAATCTCTGTTAAGGTGGGTAGGGTGTAACGCCCTGTATTTTATTATCATTAATAAATAAATACGGCATTTCATTTCCATGAGCATCTGTTTTAATTTCTATTTATAAATATTTATCTGGGGCCAAACCGTAATATTTGAAAATATAGGAAATATTTTCTGTGGTTTCAAAATCGATATCTATATTTTTGTATAACCGGGAATTTATTCCTACGCTAATATAATTTTCTGCATTTTATTTTCAACCGTAAAAATACCAGTTTTGGTTTGAAGTCTGCGTTATACCGCGTCTTGTGGGTGAGGGAGCTTGTGAGCTCAACCTCACCGGATGATCTCCCTATTGCTTGGAGGCCACAACTCTTAGTTTATATATACGTATATATCACTCTAAAAACCTCCCTCATTCACTCACAGTCTCTAATTCACTCTCAATTCTCTCATCTATCTCTTGTTCTCTCAAGAACATTAAACAACACACACATACAGTTTATAGATATATAGATACACACATACATAGCTCCATATATACATATATATAAATCAAGAACGGAGAATTAGAGTTTGGACGACGGATATTACGGCGGATTTCTCGGTCTCAAATTCTCGGTCTAATTAGCCTCGGTGAGTATTATAAACTCACTCGCCATGTTTATATATGTATAATTCAGTGTATATGTGTATATATATAGATACACCATTGAAGCTTAAAATTGGAGTTTTGTCAAACTCAACCAAATTCAATTCCGTGAATTGATTATGGAAGATCTTTGTCCCAATAGACTACGGTTCAAATCCTACGCAATAATTCATCTGTATCACGACGTACTGTTGATTTTAAGTTTTGTCACTCTAACTTTAAACGCAGAAATTAATCGATACAATCCGTATTAGTTAAAATTGATCGCGTATTCTTAATCTACGCGAAAAACTGAAGAGATCCATATATTGCACGACATAATTGAAACAGAAAACAGAAATGGGTAAATTTCAGTCCAAAACCAGAAACAGGGGAGAAAACGAAGAAGACGACATTCTGCAAGAACTCGCGCGCGCGACCCGCTCGCGCGAGGCTCGCTCGCGCGGACCGTCCCTCCCCTTCGCGCGCGCGATCCGCTCGCGCGACCTGTCCAGCTCCCCCGCTCGCGCGACCCGCTCGCGCGATCCGGCCTTCCCTTTCGCGCGCGCGATCCGCTCGCGCGATTTTTCCTCCCCCTCGCTCGCGCGATCCGCTCGCGCGAGGTGGCAGTTTTGGCAGTTTGTGTGATTTTTGGTAAGGGACTGTTTGGAAAATGTTTTAAAAGTTTTTAAAGAACTGTTTGGCAAATATATTGTTTTAAAGGTCTATGTTTAAAGAATTGTACGAAACAAGAACAACTTAGGCCAAAATTTATGCTCGTACGATTATCCGGCTTTGTGATTTACTAATGGTGTTATTTATGAAATATTGACATACATATTAGGGTTGAGGTTGTGTCAACATGCATGTGTGTGAGAAAGCGTGAAAAGAGTAAAGAGTAGCGGTCTGGTGTGCGACCTCAATATCGATCGGATATTATTCCTGGTATTGGAGGCGACAGTGTCGTGTACGACTTAGATATCGATCGGATAGTATTCCTGGTATCTAAGGCGCGCGTTTCGGATATTGATCGGATAGTATTCCTAATATCCGAAATGATGGTATTGAGTGTGGTGTACGGCTTGGATATCGATCGGATATTTTTCCTGGTATCTAAGGCGCTTGTTTCGGATATTGATCGGATATTATTCCTGGTATCCGAAATGATGGTATTGAGTGTGGCTTAGATATCGATCGGATATTATTCCTGGTATCTGAAGCGATAGTTTGGTGTGTTGTTTTGGATATCGATCGGATAGTATTCCTGGTATCTGAGATAATGGTTTGGTTGTGTTGAGTTTTGTTGAGAGAAAAGAGTCAGAAAGATGAGATATTACATTGCTCATGCATGGTCGCTTATTTATTGCTTTCTTTATTATTCCCCCGTGATTATGTTGGAATTGGAACCTTGAATATATTGCTTTTAAAAGTTAAATTGCACCGTTGTTTATATGCTTATATATACATTGCGAGCACTTGTTTATTTTGCTCACCAGCTTTCATAAGCTGACGGCGTTGATGCGTCCTGGACTGTATGTCCAGATTTTCAGGGTCAGGAGCAGTCAGGGTATTTTGACTATGCTACTTAGAGTCAGGAGACTTTCCAGGAGGCTGCTTTATATTCCCTATGTCTTTTAATTTGGGTTTTGTAATAAACTAGTTTAGACTTTTGAATAAGGCGTTTTGTGCCTAAGACTATGACTGCTGTAATAGTTTAGTAAGTTTTTATTTCGGAGCTTATGTTTTTGTTAGTATCCTTTGCTCTAGAAATGTTTGTTAAGTTATTTGTTGCAGGGACAATTGGTCATACTCACTTGTCACGACCTACGAGTCCATAAAGGAAATTAAATGCTTTCCTGAAGTATGCTACGTCGGGGCGTGACACGCTATGTTCTCCAGGATTCAACAATCAAATCTTTCAAACGTGCACTCGAATTGAAAGAGTATATATATGAGTGCTCATAATTGCTCCAAAATAGTTAAAAGAATTTGCAGAAATATAGGTTTTTTAGAACAAAGAGAGGAAGAAGAAAGTATGTTGAAGAAGAGATTATTTTTACAACAAAGTTAATACAGATATTTAGGAAATTAGTTCAACATCCCAATAACCACATGAGTTAAAACCCATTAAACCCAAGAGTAAAAAAAAATTAGACATGTGCATGAAAAGATTTTAACACGTGTGCTTAGCTCTCCAACGGTCACAAAATTAATACTAGGTACAAAACGTGATAGTACCCTCCATATGCACAAGAGTACAATTCGAGTCCGTAGGATGCACCCGCGCAAGTCACGATTTTCAAGCTAAAATATTGGACAGTCCGAATTCAAGATTTGCCCCCCACTATATGAACCTATTTCTTGGGTTTTCCAATTACATAGGTTGGGTTACCATCTTTGTTGATTTTTGTTATAGGCATAAGCCCCATTCCTCTCCATGTTACACACACTAGTTCTCTTCCTAGTGGTTTTGTTAAAGAGTCGGCCAAATTCACTTCTGACCTTACAAATTAAGATATATAACTTTATCTCAAACAGCTGTCTC
This sequence comes from Hydrangea macrophylla, assembly GCA_033977485.1. Taxonomy (NCBI): domain Eukaryota; kingdom Viridiplantae; phylum Streptophyta; class Magnoliopsida; order Cornales; family Hydrangeaceae; genus Hydrangea; species Hydrangea macrophylla. The sequence continues at coordinate 84,457,839 of CM066983.1, forward strand.
ACAGTATTATGTCTTAGGCGTATGAGCCTACTCATGCCATTATAGGACTTATTTGTAGCTCAGCCTATTACAACCTGACTATCTCAATGTAATGACACCGATGGAGCTAGTTTATTCTAAATAGGAACAATTACTAAGAAGTTTCTAAACCACTTAGCCTCATTACCAGCTTTCTCAAGAGTTACAAACTCATATTCCATCGTTGACTTAGTTGTGCAAGTTTGCTTGGAATACTTCCAAAACACTGCACCTCCACAAAGTGTGAAAATAAATTCACTTGTTGATTTCGTCTTATCTGAATCCGAAATCCAATTTGCATCGACATGCTATCATAATTGGGGAAAACCAGTATACATTTTTCAATTTAATTTTATTCCTAGAGAAAAAATCCAATTTCACAATGCTAGTACTCAATTTTTGGTTTTGTAAGATTCATCAAGTAAAACATTTAGGAGTATCACTCTTCAATACATTGAAGAGCATACACATATGCCTAGAGGCACTCACATAAATTAATTCCTTTAAAAGTTGTCATGGAAATTATTTTTATAACCATAGCCACAAATGACTTTTGGTCCCATTAGCCTATGGAACAGACCTGCCATGAATTTGACACACCATGATTATTATCACGCAATTGTTTAGGTAGGAAAAATTGGGTATTCCCCAGATTTGCCGGGGACTGTGCAGATGGTCTCCAAAGGTCTCATTCAGGAACAAGTTCAAAGCAGAAATCCAAAATCACAAATTCCTACTCTCAGATGATCCTTCAACTCCATGATATTTATGATGCTAACAAGATCAGTGCTTCCTACTAGTTTCAATGTGCGGTATTTTGCACAATTTCCAAATTTCTGATGTTGTCTCATATGCTGATTCTGGTTCATAAATAAATGTGAAGATAAAAATTGTTTCTGGATCGCCATGTGGGGCAGTGGCTGTCGAAGCCAAGAGAGCTCAAGCAAATTGGGTTATATTGGACAAGTAATATTCTTTGACTTTGATGCTTACAAGTTATATTAGCTCCATCTTAAAGTGAGATTGGTTTCAAATCCCATTATGATGTGTTATTTTGTCAAGTTTCTATTGATTCTTTGAGATTTCATGCTTCTTTTGCCAGTTGCCACCGCAATTGCATGTTTTCCAAACAGCTTGCAATTGACATTTGACAATGCTTCTGGCACCATTGAGACTGAATTTAGTGAGTATTTCCTTTCCCACAATTCTCACTCTAATCCGAAAAATAATTTCCCTTACTCATAACTTCTCCAATCTAGTGATATTGACCAAACGAAATATTAACAAAAGATTTTGTAATTTTAATCTACAAAATTACATAGGAATTCACTCAATCTTTTAAATCAAAAGTAAGTGATAAGAAAACTTGGTTTCTCTTGCAATCTCTAAATATAAAAACCATACACATATATCCATATCATCACATACATCCCATTTGTCACATCCAAACATTTCAAAATATTATTTGATTAAAAAATTTCATGCCACTGGTTGGATGCCACTTTTAAACCATATAAAGAGTATATAGAAATTTTCACACTTTAATCTTTATAAACCCACTTGGTTTATTCAAATAAAATTTCACCTCTAATTCTCCACTGTAAAAGATGTTTGCATTCATTTGATAACTAATTAATCAAAACATAAACAACAACATCAACTAAGAAAAATTAATGGATATAAAACAGGAGAATAGTTATCCAAAGAAACAACAATTTCCTTTTTTATTAAAACCCTTAGCTACAAAAGTAGCTTTACAAATCTTCAATAGAACCACTGGGTTCAAAAATCTTTACTACGGCTCCATTAATACATACTGTAAATTCAATATAGTTAGATGGGATAAAATCATGAGATTGAAAATCCTTACTATTCCTTAATTAATAAGAATTATAATCTCGTAATAAATAGCACCAAAGATCCAAAAGGTCACATAGATTTTTTTATGTCAAAAAATCTACAAGGATTATTGTTAAATGCATATCTAAAAAAAAAACATATTCTACTATACTATCAGGAATTTCATTAGGATTAAAAATCCTAACATAAGCCTAAAAACCCAATATTCAAAATAAGAAATTTTTGGTTTTTTTTTTTTTTTTTTTCTTTTCAATACTCAAAAAGAGTAATTTTCGTTTTAGAATGGGGGTACTCTACCAAAAACAAAAATACGGTTTAAAGCTTATAATCTCAAAATATTTGTATCATCTCAATTGGGTCTCAAATAAATTAATACAATATTTCGAGTCAAAGTTATCGGGTCAAAATTGTATACATGTCCATCTAAATCTACCATACCCAAAAAAATCTTCCAAATCTTCCAAGCATGGTCTCAACATGGTGCTGTATTCTCCAGGATTCAGCAATCAAATCTTCCAAACGTGCACTTGAATTGGAAGAGTATATGAGCGCTCAAAATTGCTCCAAAATAGTTTAAATAATTTGCAGAAATATAGGTTTCTTAGAACAAGAAAGGAAGAAGAAAGTATATTGAAGAAGAGATTATTTTTACTACGAAGTTAATACATACATATATATATATATAGGAAATTAGTGCAACATCTCAATAACCACATGAGTTAAAACCCATTAAACCCAAGAGTTAAACCAATTTTAGACATGTGCATGAAAAGATTTTAACACATGCTCTTAGCTCTCCAACGGTCACAAAATTAATAATAGGTACAAAACGTGACAGCACCCTCCATATGCACAAGAGTATAATTCGAGTCCGCATGATGCACCCGCGCAAGTCACGATTTTCAAGCTAAATCAGACATTCCAAATTCAAGATTTGCAACCTATGATAGTGTTGAAGGATCTTGTGACCAAGACAGCCCTACAGATTAAGATTTTTCTCCCAGATCTAACCAGGAGAAGAAAGGAAGTAAGAAGAAACAAAATAAGAAGTCGAAGTAGCCTTGGGGAAAACTTCTTTGTTTTCCTTTTGTCATGTTAGGTTTTCTTCTGCTCTTTAGTAGGGATGGGCCTCTCTTTTTGAATTTGTCTTTAGATAGTGGCCCATCCCATGTGCTGCATATTTTTTCCATGCTACTTTTGTGTTGTGCTTTGCTGTGGTTTGTTGTTTATCATGGGTAGTACATTAATTTTTTTTTTTTTTTTAATCATGGGTAGTACATTAATGCAGTTTGTTGTGGAGGAGACTTAGACCATCCCTTGCTCTTGTGGTTAGTTCGACTTCAATTTGTCACCAATGCCTTTGTTGTATATCCTGATATATGCCCCTTGTACACCTCTTTGGATTTGATTAACCCTTTTTCCGAAGAAAAAAAAATTGAAGTTAACTGCCTATGTGGAGTAAATTTTTGACACTTTAAACTATCCTAAGAGTGGCTAATTTTATCATGTCATTTCCATGTGGGGCTTTTTTGAGAGAAATCTTAGTAGTTTCACTTTAGTCCAAAACTGCAAGTGGGTAAAATGGAAATGGGTCTAACCATAGAGGATAAAATGTAATTAACCATATTATTTTTATTCATAAGACAAAATTTTGAGTAAGAACATCTCTCTGTCTTAGTCAAACCTATAGCAAACCAAATTTGAATAAAAGACTTCCAAAATGCCCTACAACCCTTGTTCAAATCCATGTACCAAATTTGAGTGTGTGAACAGTATTTTATAAATTTGAAATTAAATTTGAGCGTCATCTGAATCAAGTTTTGGAGGAGATTTTTTGAGGTCTTTTACCCAAACTTCAATTTGATATGGATTTTGAATAAAGATTGGAGATGCTGGTAGAAGTAGTTTGTAACTTTAAATTGCCAATAAGAACTTCTCACAAATGGCTGAACTGTCTAATCTTTGATGTGGTCTACTTTATCTAATAATTCATACGGGCGAAGTGGCTCATCACTTTTTTCCTTACTTCAGAGAAAAGAAAGAGGTGATTTCAAATTTCATACAAACTCAATTTGTAAGCCGAAAGTGATTTTCAAAAAAAAATTTGGTCAAACAATACTACCACATTCAATGAAAGAGGTTAATCTGCATTTTTATTGGAAATTGTTTTAAATGTTTCCATTGCCATATCATTTGAAAACCACTTTTGATAAAGAAACTTTGAGAACCATGGCTTTATTCATTATGGAAGATCAGCAGTACATGCAACTATGTATATGCTCATACATACACACGCTCAGAGAGAGAGAGTTAAAAAAAGTTGATGAAATTATGAAGAGGGGGGCTTGAATAGTACTTATTTAATAGAGATGGGGCACTGGGGAACCTCGTGAATATGGTTATGGTATCACATTGAATTTGATTCCTTCAGTAAACAAAACAGTTTTCTCTATGAATTCAGTCTCCTTGTTTTCGGCTCTTATTTGGGATACAACTATCAACTATCAACAATGTTAGGGGTACCCTTACACATCCAAAAAGCATCCACACCCTGAGATGCACCAATGAAAAGAGCCCGCAATCTCTCTCTCTTCTCATTAGTCCACCTCATGATGTAAATGCTTTTGGAGTGTGTAAAGGTACGCCCCAAACATTACTCATCAACTAAACCATCCCAACTACCTTTTTGGCCACAAGAAATTGAACTTAAAAAAATCTCAGATTTCAAGGCCTAGATTATTTCGAGTCCTTGGACAATTTTGCTCCTTCTCTAGCCATCAAACTACAGGTGTTGCACAATCTAGATTCTATTTTGCCAAGAAAAAAAAAAAAAAAAACTATGGAATGTGCTCTCTCCTGAACGAAACCGCAAGCCTGCCAAATTGGATGTAGGCTTGTTTGGAATCACTTCTCAAACGCACATTTTGATCCAAACGTGCTTCTGTAACCGAAAACGCATTATGTCTGGACAAGTTTAAAGTGCTTTAGAGGTAACATTTGACTAAAATAGGTCCAGAGGTGTTTTTGCCCAAACCCGGTCAAAGCAACTCCCTCCCCCACCCCCTCCCCCCCAAACCACTCTCTCTCTCTCTCTCTCTCTCTCTCTCTCTCTCTCTCTCTCTCTCTCTCTCACACACACACACACACACACACACAAAACCCCCCTTTTCCCTCACAAAAATTGAGTAGATTACAATCATGCCATCAGGCCTTTTAACATAGCAATGAAAAACAAAACAAAAGCAGCAGGAAAAATGATGTGGCCGGTTAAATGATAGAAACTGAACTCTCTGCCAGTAGACCGCCCACTGGCCCGTCAACCAGCCATTTCACACCATGGACATCAACATAATAAAGATCAAATAGGTAATTGATAAGTTTAGGTTCTAAACCAAAATTGCAGAACCTGGAAGGAAACCAAGCTGAACCCATTTGGACCAAAAAGATTAAAAAGCAAGGAGAATATATATAGGCCAGGAAAAGCTAGATAACTGCTACAATTCATGGGACCAGAATATTCGAGCATGTGCGACAAATCAAAAAACAATAACAATAATAATAATAATAATAAGAAGAAGAAGAAGAAGAAACAAATTTGAGAGTAACCAAAAATCAGAAACACAAAATCGCCAAACAAAACCAGTCAAACTCTCCATCACTTGAAGACTCATAATGCTAAAATTCAGAAACCCCAACTCAAAACGTTACAGAAGTACCCAGATTTCCATCAACTACATACCATGAAAGGCAGTATCTGAGAACTACAACTTGCAGATTAGCTTGAAATAGACAAACCCATAATTTTTCAGACACAGATTCACCATAAACACCTCTTCCACAGCCCAAATCAGAAAAACAAGAAATACCCATGTCACCATTTTGAACAAAAAAACTAAGAAAGTGAAATTAGATCATCCACTGTGAGTGACACAGTGAACAAGCCATAGGAAACAGAAGAAAGGGATAAAATGAGAACTGGAGAAAGAGAGAGAGAGAGAGAGAGAGAGAGAGAGAGAGAGAGAGAGAGAGAAGAGAGGGTTATCTGGGGAGAGAGAGATGAGCGGGGGGCGGGGGAGAAAGGGATTCGTTTGACTGGATTAGGGGGTGTTTGAATATAAGTATTAGTGTCAATGGGTATTTCTGTAATTACTCTTTATTACTTTTTTATTAATATATATATATAGATGATATAGTGATTACTAGCAATGACAGTGAAGGTATACAGTTATTGAAGTCTCATTTGACTATTCATCGCAAAATTGTTCATGATTTGATTTCTTCACTTTCTTAAACTGCTACTATCCAAGTGGACATATTCACGTAGATCGGAACTCGAGGTGGTATCTCTGTTCATGTTGTCTCAGTCCTTTTATGGACCAAGTTGATTAGTTAAGTTTGAGATTTAAGTGTTGATGTTGCTTCTTGTTCGTTGTTAGTAATTTTTTTTATTATTGGTACAAGACTTCTATTATTTGTTTGTTGCTATGGCTGACAAGAAAGGTTCGATTTCATCGTCTGATGTTGTGAGTATGCAAATTATCACCACCAAGTTAAATGGCTCAAATTATTTGTTGTGGGTTCAAGCTATGAAAGTAGCCTTAGGGGCTAGGAAGAAGTTGAAATATATTGAGTCTAATGCTCCGTTTAAAGACAGTAAGGAATATGAAGATTGGGTGTCTGAGAATGATGTGGTTATGTCTTGGTTGTGGAATAGTATGGAACCTTTCTATGAGCTCAGGAGTCATGTTTTTGTCATCAGCCAAAGAGATTTGGGAGTCTATTCATGAAACGTTTTCCATGGAAAAGAATGTTTCTCGAGTTTATGAGGTTTATCAAAATTTGCTTCTTCTCTAACAGGGTGAAAAATATGTTAGTGAATACTACAGCACTTTCAAGGGTTTAATGGATGAGTTAAATCATTATCATCCTGTTACAAATGATGTTGAAACTATCAAAAAGCAACGTGAAGAGTTTTATGTCTCCAAGTTCTTATCCGGGCTACATTCTAATCTTCAGTCAGTTAAATCTCATATTCTGGCAAGTGATGGTAATATTCCCTCCTTAGGAAAAGTGTATTCTCGTGTGCTTCGCGCTACTACTGAATCTTCTTCTTCTTCTGAGCCTACGAACAAAAAAAATTCTGCACTTGTTACATCGATAGGACATCGGGGGGGCTTTTCGTGGTCGTGGCAATTTTCCTGGTAATAATCGAGGTTGAGGGTGGTCGTGGCTTTGGCAATTCCACTCCTGTGTTTAATGGTAATCGAGGAAGAGGAGGTACTCCGGGACGTAGTCGTTGTTTTGGTCGAGGCCGTGGTTCTCTTTATTGCACCCATTGTGGGGGTGACAATCATATTATGGCTGATGAGATGTTGGCATTGTCCAAAAATGGCAAGTGGGAGTTAACTAATCTTCCTTCTGGGAAACATGTTGTAGGTTGTCGTTGGGTTTATGTGGTTAAGTATCATCCTGATGGTACTGTTGAACGGTTGAAAGCTCGTTTGGTGGTTGAAGGGTACACTCAGACTTTTGGTATTGATTACTTTAAAACATTTTCACCTGTGGCTCGCCTCAATTCTGTCCACATTTTATTGTCTGATGCTGTTACTAAGGGATGGCCTCTTTACCAACTTGATATCAAGAATGCCTTTCTTTATGATGACCTACAAGAGGAAGTGTATATGGAGCAACCTCCTGAGTATGTTGCTCAGGGGGAGTCACATAAAGTGTAGGTTGAAGAAAGCCATTTATGGCCTGAAACAGTCCCCAAGGGCCTGGTTTGACAAGTATAGCCAAGTAGCTGGTTCATATGGGTTGAAAAGAACTAGTTCTGATCATTCAGTTTTTGTAACACACTGTGAGAAAGGTATGATCGTTCTAACAGCTCTATGATCTTTGTAACAAGCTGGGCATGGTAGATATCTATACTCCAGCTTGAGGGGGAGTGTTAGAATATAAGTATTAATGTTTATGGATATTCCGGTAATTACTCTTTTATTGATATATATATATATATATATATTTGTGTTAGCTAACCTAGTTTGGTTAGACCTTCTCTCTCTCTCTCTCTCTCTCTCTCTCTCTCTCTCTCTCTCTCAACAGGGGGATGAAGGATGGGTTAGTTGGTTGGGTTAAATGGTGGGTCTCACCCTTGCCACATCAGGTTGTGTGGGTGTGTCTGAAGTTTTACTCATATTTTAATTCCCAAGGCGTGCCCTTGTGATTAGGAGTTTCTGCTTCTACTTCTATCTAAAAGCAAAAGTCGAAGTCAATTCAAACGTCCCATAATACAGCAACTTACCCGATCTATGTGGCTAAGAACTAACAATCCACAAACCTGCCAAATAAATCACACAAGTCGTGAAAAATGCACCTAATATAGAAAATGGCCATGAATATATAGACAGTACTACAGCAAACAGACCTACCCCCACAAATTGATTGGGTTTTGATACGAACCTCATGTTAATCAATCCTTGACAGTGAATACTGGCTGAATCTTTAGTTGTGCTCTCTCATTTGAAGCGATACAAAAGCTAACCCGAACATCCAACATAAGAAAATTTCACCTGTCTTTAACCGAAATGCATTTTAAAATAAAACCTGCCCACACCAACCATACTCCAATACTAATTTATATTGAGATCAAGCGTGTCCAACCACTATTCCATTTCAAACGGACACATAGGGTGACCCTTTGAAACTTAGGCAACTGCAAAAAAAAAAAAGGCATTAGCAACATGCGTGCATGCAAGAAAATAATGTGGAACAGATCAACCACCAAATTAAGAAAGGAACCACCCATTAATAGAGGAAAATGTGAAAACAGAAAGCCCAAACCACAAAGAAAGGAGGGAGTTGATGACATCATGTAAATGCAACCCAAAAGAAGTTAATGATGCAGCTTCAATTAAAGCATCCAAAACTCTACCGCATGACATCAAAATCCGCATGGACGTTCAAATCTGCCATACACAAAGTACAGTCTTATTCTAGTAGCAGAACTTAATTTCACCTATTGCCCAAAAAAAAAAAATTTTGGCTTCAGTTCAGGTATGTTTTACATGGAAGAGAAACAGTCCGATAATTAATACATGCTGGTTACATTGGCTTGGTAACAATAGGTATAAGGTCATAAATAACAGTGAGTTACATCACCAAATACCATTGGTCACTCCTAAACAAAGTAACAAAGGTGAGCCAGGTGAACCATAAGTTCTCAAATCCAGTTCGATCTTATCATCTGGTCTAGGCTGGATGTATTGTCGAAGGGTACAGGCTGGCTTCAGGCATCAGATACTACTGTAGCTGTTTTGTTTGGAGAGGGAGTGATGCAAATGGGGAGGGAAAAAAAAAAGAAAAAAAAAGAAGAAGAGAGAATTAGATTTCCAGATAGAGGTTTTGGTTAGGACACAAATTAAGCTTCGTTTATGGACTTAACCATAAATCACTTTGCTAATTGGAGTCCATATGATATGACAGCTACAATAAAGACAATTGACTACCTGTAAGCTCAAAGAAACCTCGACGCTAATAGCCATGATGTTTCCCGTGAGAAGAAGAATTATGACCAGAGAACCTGGTAACAGAGGCCAAAAATCAAGGTTGGACAAGATGAAAAGGCAATAGAATCAAAACTTCTTAGTGCCCAAAAAAATGGCAAATTACAATGACCTCCCATGGAACGGGTAAAATTACCGTTTTGAAGAAATTGAACTTTGAAATGAACGGTCAACAAACCGGTGAATAACAGAATGGAGGTAAGTATTCTGCTACTACAAAATACAAGGGAGGTCAGTGTAAATTTTAAAAACATAGGGGAGGTCTTTGTATTTGTCAAATAGCTCAGGGGAGGTCATTGTAATTTGCCAAAAAATAAAATTTTAGTTTTGAAACTAATGAAAACAATCAGATAAAAGATACCAATGCACAAGAAAAACAAATTTACCCAGTATTTCCAGAATGACCGGAGGAGTAAATACCATATGGGCCCCCATAACCACTACTGCCACCACTCTGAAGAATGTTAAAGAGTATATAACAGTTTTAAAAAGAACAGTGGCATGTCATCAATTGATAAATTGAAAATGTGTCTGCATTAACTGCAGTCCGCAGATGGAAAAACAAAACCACCAAAAGAACTTGCACAGAGAAGGGAGTTGATTACCTGTGAACCACCATAATTTCCATAGTTGTCATTCATGTGCAAGTCATCAGAACCGTGCCCGTCAGAATAAGTAGAATATCCACGTCCACGTGATTTACTATCACGGCTTCCATATCTGGAACCATCTGATATGTCCGCTGACATGGGTATGTAGGGAATAGGTGGCGGCAAAGCACCCTCCATTTCGAATAAATTGGCTTTCAACCGTGTAGTTACTTCAAAAAGGGCATTGCTTGCAACACTGAGGCCTCCACTAATCTGGACATCATCGAAGTACACAATTTCATCATATGACAAGCATGTACAAGTTGAACCAGAAGAATGGGAAAAACAGCAAAGAAAAATCAGGTGTTGTTCAGGCCAGCCCAAACTCGGACTGAAGCCCATTGTAGTGAACGGCCAAGCTCAGGAAGTGGTGCTGTATGCCTGTATTTCCAAACGGGCTGAGCTAGGGCTTCCATGGGCCCAGCTCAGAGCGTCCGGATTGACAGGCCTACCTACAGAACACCAGGGGGGGAAAAAAGGTACGCAAGCAGCAATATACAATTCTTGACCTGCACCATCTCTTCATCGTCAGAAGCAACCTTGGGAAGGTTGTCCTTTGAAAGAATGCGGATATTTGCACGTGTGGCATTTCTCATCTCCGAAATGATTGCTCCACCTTTACCAATGAGGCATCCAATTCTTGATCTGGGCACTAAAAGCCGAGTAGTGATTACAGAATCACCTGATTCCTTTTCAGCTTCCTGACTGCATCTTGGTTGCAAGCGCATTGCTGCATCAATGGTCCGGGATGGGTCTTCATATATCTGACCATACATTACTAAAATCATATCAACCTCAATGCATAAAAGCATGTTTGGAACAGCATAAAACATGATCCAGTTCAGTCGCAATATCATTTTCTATCTGGTTTTCATACAAAGGGTCATGCTGGTTTGAGTCTTTGAGAAAAAACCAGTTTTAAGTGTATTTTTGGACAAGGCACGAACTCTAGTGCAAAAAAAGTGTATCTAAAAATTCAATTCCTACAACCGGTTCTTTGCTTTCCCAAACAACCCTTACGGTAAGGGGAGAAAAGAAGAAGCAATGAGTAACAGAACAGTCCTCACCTCCTTTGCTGAAACAGATATAATGCAATCATCTCCTTCAGCACTCGAACTGTCAACTTTTATAGCTGCCCCCGATTCCTGTCTAATTTGATTAATAATAGCACCACCTTTACCAATCACACCTCCAATATTTTCGGTTGGACAAACTAGACGAATTGAGAATTCCCTTGCAGAACCTGACCAATCTCCAATTTCACTTTTGTAACCCCCATAAGGACCCATCAATGAGGTTGCACCCATCATTGGGCGACCAGCACTGGGCCCCAAAAATGCACCACCAGATTTGTGAATAGTGGACGAAGAAAATAGAAGGTGCTGGGATCGTGATGGATTATCATGAAGCCGAGTTGCCACTTGATAGAGAGCCTTTCTCACAACCGCGGCTTCCCCACTTATCTGAAGAAAAAAAATAAAATAAAAAAACACTTGTGCATTAGAAAACCCCTCAACTATGCCAACAAATAAAATGTACATGAGCAAAATTGACCAGAGGTTAATACAATCGGCATGGTATAGTACTCAGCTGCTGCGCCTAAGAAATCAGTGTGGAGATGTTCCACTGAGATAACTGACTGATTCAACTACAAACGTTAACATATATGGCGTTCAATACTTGTGATTGCAGCCTTAAAAAAAAAATCTCTCTCTCTCTCTCTCTCTCTCTCTCTCTCTCTCTCTCTCTCTCTCTCTCTCTCTCTCTCTCTCTCTCTCTCTCTCTCTCTCTCTCTCTCTCCGTGTGTGTGTGAGAGAGTGAGTGGAAGCATGTGTGTCTGCGCGAGTGTGCGCATGCTTGTCTGTGCGGACCATAAAAATGCAGATGGTTTAGTACTCAACGGATATTATTGGCAGACAATTCAATGTCAGTAACAGAACCACGGGATTATGCTGATAAACTAACTCTTCCACAACCACAATAAGGCATAGAGTATTTTGAACAGAATTAACTCCAGAAGGGGAATAGGGACAGTTATATGGGATAACCACAAAGCTTATTAGCTAACACATCCTTAAAATAAAAAATAAATAAAATAATTATCATGAAATATGGCGCAAGGCATCACATTTAATGAATTCAGGCCATCCAACTTTCTTTCTTCTTCATGGTACATGAGTTTCCACTCTTATACTGAGGGCATAATAGGAGAAAGGGGTGGGGCTATTTTCAAGAACAAACATGTACAGAAGCTAGAAAATGGGATGTAATAACCCCTTTTACCTGGAGAAGCTCGTCAGAATTCAAAGCACAAGGTGGCAGATGTTCGCTACTCATTACGCGAATCTGAGCACGAGTTTCACTACGCATGTTCTGAATCACTTGCCCACCTTTCCCAATAATACATCCAGTCTGATCAGACGGCACAAGCATCCGAACAGTAACTTGTTGAGACTCCTCAAATTCGCCATCAGTCATTGATTCTTCAGCAATAATCCGATCATGCACTCTAAATAAAGCATCCTGAGCAGGTGCAACAAGCTCACCACTACCTTCAAAGTCATTAGTTTCCTCACTTGAACTATAGATAGTGACAATACGCTCGTCACATCCAGGTACAGTCTCACCAATTCTAATCTTCGATTGAGTTTCGGCCCTTAGTTGCTTTGCAATGTCACCCCCCTTCCCAATAATACTTCCGATCCTTTTCACAGGGCACAAGTAACGGTACACAGTATCTTCTGATCCGATACCATGCTGGTCCCTCTCATCAGTGGGATTTCTTCTCTTACTACCCTCATTTCCTATATTGTCAGAGTGAATATGGGATCTCTTGCCATAGTTACTCCTCGGCCCTGCCATTACTTAAAGGTACTAGGTGTAAAACTCTGTCAGATATCCACAATTTGTAGCACCTGGGAACTGCAACCACAACTAGAGATTGTCAAGCAATACACGCCAGAAAAGCCCTCAAATCCCTGTTGAAGTTAAAGGATAACTTTCAGAAATGTGTCTTCTAGTGAAACTATATGACTTTGGAGTTTCTAATGTACAAATTAATTTTCCAATACTAGCACTCCCCCAACATATGTATCAAATTGGAGAAGAAATGTAGGTAAATACAAAAGTTAACTGCACAATTCATTCAGAATATAATACACCAAATCAACAATGGACTATGATTGGATCTCAACACTCATCTACACCAAAAAAATTATGCGCGTAACTTTCTTACCAAAAATGGTCATTATCTTAATTTGTCCAAACCAATATTCAATGCAATGAGATTGTAGTAGAAGAGTAAATTAACTTGGATTACATCAAGCATCTACATGGTGCTAATAAAAACTACCATACATAATAGTCTAGTAGAAGTAGATACTAGTACTACCTCCGTTCCAAATGTCCACAAATAAACTCCAATCTTAAACTGCTCTACAACGTAGTCTAGTAAAAACCGACACGCCCTCCATTTCAAGTGATTTGTCCACCTCAGGAACTTCAAGTTTCTAAGCACCCATCCATTTGTTGCATTCACACTTTAAAAATAAGGGGGAAAAATAGATGGTTTTTTTTTATATATAGAAAAGTTTTACCCACAAATGATTACAACAGATATTACATGTAATGAATAGTTTCATACGAAGAGGGAACAAAAGTACACTTGACTGAGCTAAATTGACAATTTCTAGAGTAATGCTATGCTACCCAAATCCTAATCCCAAATCCCAATCCCAAATGATGTGGCAGTGGGCGGCCCCCTGGATTTTGATCGGATGATGTTGTAGTGGTGGTCCCATTATTATTCCTAGCATCCAATCCAAAACCAGGGAGTCCACTGCTACATCATTTGGGATTGGTTTTGAGGATTAAGATTTGGGAAGCATAGCATCACTCAATTTTCTAACACCTTACCCATAATTTATCATCCAACCGAACATATTTTTCAAAATCATAGAACACCCAGAAATCCAGAATACAAGCACAGCTATACACTATTTGCATTCATTACAAATCATTTTCAACTTGGAGGAATCGAATATCGAGGCAATGAGCTGATAAAACCCAATTCCCAATTCGTATAGGCTGTACCTTATACATATTGGCTGCCTTCAATTCAACAGTTCATTGATACTGTTATGAAGACTAGAAAGGCACGGTTATACGCAACCAAACTTACATGTAACATTCATGAGAACCATAATCATCAAGATGTGTGTGGACATCATTTAATTCTAATAAAGCAGTACATATATATATATAGATATAGATATATAAAGTGTGTAAGTATACAAAGTAATGAGCGTAAACTGAATATGGACAATTTTAGGTCGGAGGATACATATATATTCAGTAAAGAATGAAGAGAGGAACAAACTCGTAAAAGTTGAGCTGAGAGATAGCGAGTCCTGTACTCCTGTCCTTGTTCAAGATTCCTTCGATTGGAGATTACGGAGGTGATTGAGTAACAGATGCTTATATATATATATATATATATATATATTATATACAAGTAATTATAGAATTACACATACAGATTACAGACTAAAACGAAAATTTTTTTTTTCTTTTTTTTTTCCCCCTGAAAAATATCTCTTTGAAAGTTATCGGGGTCTTAGGGTTTGAAATGGGAAGCTTTAATTACTGAATTACCAAAACATGTAAATTACCAAAATATCCATGATCTAAATGAAATAGCAATTACCATAAGAGTAATGCTATGCTTCTAAAAAAGATAAAATTTCAAAGTGTTTCCCAAACCAGTTGATTTAAATTAATTGATGTAGATATAGTCCTACTATTAATGAAAAGGATCTTAATGTCACATGAATTGGAAACACTCGAAAAAAAAAAAATTTAGAAAGCATAGCATTACTCTTACCAAAATATCCATCATACGTTCTAAGAGTGCACTTTCTATTGAAATACATGGAGGTCATTAGAATTCGTGGAAGTCTGTCTCATTACCATATATGTTGTACTGCATGGTTCTTGCAAATAAACCAAAGAAAATGGAGAATGAAGGTAGGACGAGGATAATAACAAAAATAATAGAAGAAAAAATTTGTCGAGCAGACTGATTCGTGTCCAATATTGCATTCTTAACTTCATGATTTTACCTTTATTGGATACGAATTATCACTTATACTAAGAGATTTTATGGAAAATTTGTACTTTTGTTGTTCTTCTTGTTGTTCATCTCTTACTAATAAAATCTCTTTCTTGTTGAGTAAGTGAACTTTTGTGGAGTTGGAGCTAAGCCCTTGTTGCTTTCATGTCATAAAAGTAGAAAGAATGAAAATCATACCAGGCGAATCGATCCGGCCTTACAAAGCGGGTCGATTCGCATGTTTTGAAAAAGCTACTGCCCAAAAGTATCAACTCGGATCGATCCAGCCTTACACCGCGGATCGATCCGCGATTTTTAAGGAAGACACTGCCCCCAAAATGTCAAATCGCATCGTCCGGCCTTACACCGCAAATCAATCCGTGGGTTCATGCAAGTATTCTCAAGCCCCATATGAATGACGGATCGATCCGGCCACAAGTCGTGGATCGCCCCTGCTGTGAACTCCTCTTTTGTATTTACAATTTTGCCATTTAGTGGGGGTAATATATATAGTTAGAGATGTTTTTCTTTAGGGTTAGCTTTTATTTTCTTGGTTAGTTGGTAGTAGTAAACTTTCTCTCTCTCTTAGGTCTCCATGTCTCCCTCTCATTTACTTCTCTATTCACCTCATTCTAGTTGTATTGAAGACTAAGAGAGAAATTAGTTTGTGTATTGAACACTTTGAAGCCTAGCTGGGATTTTTATTGGATTTTCTATGGCATTTATGATGGATTCTTCTAGTAGGTACAATCTTTATTTCCTTCTCTTTAATGTTAATGTTTTTGTAGTCATGAGTAGCTAAATCATGTAGGTTGGGGATCATAAAGTCACCGTTAGACCCATGTGTGTTTTGATATAGGATTCTCGTACTTTTTAGCATATATAGAATTCATGGGTGCAAGGTTTGATTTCTTGAGGCTCCACTTACAATGTCAAGTATTGATAGTTGTTAAATCTCTAGACTTCAAACTTATACTCATGTATTGCAGTGAAACATCTATCTAGCATGTAGGTTGACTGCCACATGTTTGATCATTTGTCACAATGAGATTCTCTTCTCTAGAATGTCCTATAAGCATGAGATCCATGTGTTGGTTGGTCCAAGGTGGGGGAATGCTCCCCAAACTCAATTTATCCATTTGCAAACCTAAATTCTCTAACTAAAATTTGCCTTTAATTAAAGCTCATTTCCATTGTGTAAATTATCATTATAGTATAGCTTAGGATTAATTGAATCAACTCGGAAAAGTCGAAAAGACTTAATTTTGCTTCTTAGTTTGTCAATTACTCATTGCATTGTGATTGGCTTTTAAGCTCCCACCAAGAATTGTTGCATTCCAATCCATGTGGACTCGACACCCTATTTTCCACTTTACTACATTTTTAATAGGGTAACAAAGAACTTGATTTTGATAACATCACGGACTGTAGTCCAATTCTTCTCAATGGGAAGGGAGAGGGTTCAAATCCCCATAGGGAATTCTTGTTACTTGCCCCTAGTTATTCTTCAGTCGGAATGAGCGACCATTGTTGAGCTTTGCTGTGGGCCAGTGATGTTGTCAAAATCAAGTTCTTGTTAAACCCTATTAAAACGTAGTACGTTGGAAGTAGGGTGTCGAGTCCACATGGATTGATACAAGAACAGCGTTTGGGAAGTTTAGTAACTAATTATGATGCTCACAAGAAAGAAATAAGAAAATATGATGAAAATGAATAAAAATGACTTTGCGTCTTGCGGCTTTTTGTTTGGTTTTTGGAGGAGAAGTGGGCAAATAAATACTAATCTAAAAAGCAATAGATTTGGATCATTTCCCCCATCTTGGGTCACAACAAGATGAAATTGACTAATGTTTCAAGCACATTCTAAGGTAACACTTCATTGTGGCATATTATCAAACACAAGGAGTGCATCTATGTGATAAAAGGATGAGATTTTTATAGAAACGGATTTGAAGCTAATGTTTGACTATCAAGGATGCATGACATACAAGATGAAGCCTCTATGGCTTCTAATCCGAATGATTTGTCTACCCTACACTAACTAATCTACTTGGTGGACAAATCACCTATGAAGCCTTTAAAATATAGTATTTAAAACCCAAGAGTTTGAACAATCAAAGATGTTTGACATCAAAGATGAAGACTCCAAGTTTTAAATCCCACAAACAATATTTATTAAACACATGGAGTGCAAAACACAAGGTTACATAATATTCCATATGAAATACATAGGGTGGGATCCAAAGTCTAAGTTATGATAATAAAAAATGCAATACAAATAAGATGAAGCCCCTAGTTTTGAATCCTACACAAATGAACCCTAGAAATGCTACAACATTTAATCCAAGAGTTCATGATCCACAACTTAAGCAAATCTAACTAATAACGAACAACATAGCAATATCATCAGAGGAAAATAGATAAAAGATGTACCTAGCCATTAAAACTTCAATCCAAACTTCAAGTTTATACAAAGGAAGAAGAAAATGGAAGGGAACCCAAGTGGATTCCTGTGGATATTGCAGTTTTCTTTCTTTTACCCACAGCTTTTCAAAATCAATTTCAAAAATAAATGAGTCGCCACTTAATTTTTAAAAGGAAAAATTAAGAATCCATTTTAAAAGCAAACTGATCTTTTAGAAACCAGAGATTAACTAGGTCCGGGGATTATGGAATGAGAGAGGAAGGAGCCCGTCGGACTAAAACACCCTCTCTCATCCTATCTTGCAATAGGCCTCTACTCAATATCATTCTAGTCGAATTATTAATTTAAATGTGCCCTCAACTAATATATATGTATAGATATACATTACAAAAAGCATGTCCAAAGGGGTGTAAAATTGCAATTGATAAAATATCATTCAAAAATCACATATTTCAAGCAGCAAGCAACATGATATGCACTAGGGAACAAGAGAACTTACCCGAGATCCAGCAGCGATATTAAACGTGCAATGCATACAAACAAAAGAAAATCCTAAAAAAGAGTCTCTAATCACATATACATATAAGGCAAGATCCTAATTCTAATGTGTCGCGCATGAGGTTAAAAAATCAATAAAATCAAAAAATTCAAATAAATTAAAGGGGGTCCTAGAGATCATACCTTAATAGCGCTACAAAACAAAAGGTTAGTCCACATGATATACAAGATGTGAAGTTAGAAATAACAATCCTAAATTTCTAGCTTAAACCTATCAAGCATGAAGTCCAACTTTATTCAATAGCTAGTTCTAATCATGAGCATTAAAATGTACATGAATGAATGAATGTGAACAAAAATAAGACATGGATTTGTTCACTAATTTGGGTCACTTAGCCTATGGATTTAAGCTAAATTATCATTATTCAAAGTATGATTTGGGTCTCAAGACATTAGGGGGGCCATTTGAGTTGAAATGAATAAGATTAGACAAAAACAGTAGCAGTTTTTTATGAATTACAGAGAGCAGACCAGATCTTAAAAAATGGAAAAACCATACTTCCAACGGTTGGATCTTAATAATTTTTGGATATGATATGCCTCTGTGAGTCTAGTTTATAACCCAAAATGAAAATCAAGGTTTGAACGGTTAGATCTCCGGGAATATGGAAAACACTAGACATCACTCAGGAATCTGCGACTCTCTGTCCAGAGATCTTGTATGATTTTCTAAAAATAGCAAAAAGATGAGAAACAGTTAGATCTTTTTAGGGGATCTTCCTAATACATCAAGGTACCTAGAAAAAATTATTAAAGACCCCGAAAACTCCGTTAAGATTCTGATTTATGAATTTCAAAATGAACTTACTGTTATGAAATTTTGGACAGAGAGTTGCATGTTTTAAAATCATAGGACCAAACCATCTTAAGCATGGAATTTCGTCAAAACAAAAATTATAGTGGTAAAACATTGTGTTATTGACATTTTCCCGTTGGTTTTACTTGATTCCAACGGTTAGATTTCGAACTAAAAATCTTTGATCAAAAACAGTTTATAAACTCACTGTTTTCATTTGTCAAGTTCAACTTTTATTTGTTAACTCCAACTATTGAACCATGAAGTTGGACTTAAACTAAACCATCTTCTCCTACCATTTGATGGTCATTGGAGACTAAAGACCTTTATATTTATAGACTTCAAGTGAAGTATGAATGGACTTCATGAAATCTCAAGATAAGGAATCTAAACCATGGGGATGGGCTTAGACTCAAGACCACTTTCTCCTACCATTTGATGGTCATTGGAGACTAAAGACATGACTATACTCATGAGTCTCAAAGGAATATAGAAAGGATTCCATGAAACATCAAGTTTAGAGGATCCAAGTCATGTGTGTGGACTTAGATCCATCTATTTGCTTATGAAATGGAGTGATGATCAAACTTTGATTCCCATGTGAAGCACAAGCTTACATGGGATTCAAAAGATCATGTTCAAGAGATTTCAAGAGAGATATTGAGAATTTCCAAGAGTCTCAAGAAGGAAGTATGATCAACAAAAGAAATAGAGCAAAGAAAATAAAAAGGTTTTGAGAATTAGAGATTCAAGAAAAGGAAGAATGTAAATAGACAACTTATGGTTAGAGGATCACCTCCAAACTATCCTCAAAGTTTCTCTCCTTTGAAGATCTTCCAAACTCTTCTTCAAGCTCTCCCAAACTCTCCCAAACTCTCTCTTTTCTTTCTCAAAAATATGTTGGTATAGTGGTGGTTATCTCTCATGTATTGTGTTGTATGTCTCTCCCTCCTTAAGGAAGATCCTCCATCTTTTATAGACAAAAATTACCAAGAATTTTCAGTGAATTCGGAGTAAAAGACAGGTGTAAACATCTCATTTGGTGGTACAATACGTACTTCCTGAAATTAGACAGACTGCTGCCCAGGGCGGCAGTCAAAAATCATCTGCGGCAGTCCGTGGATTCCGTCGTGGCACTCTCTGACTACCGTCGCGGCACTCTGTGACTGCCGTTGCGGCACTCCGTGACTGCCGCGCGGCTCTCAATAAGTGCCGCGCCAAATTATTGATTGCCGTATTTTCGTCAACCTTACTTTATCAGTTTTTTGTTTTTATCCGCATACATATATGTATTGTACCACAAAATACGGACTTTAAAAGCAAACGGCAGTCAGAAAATGTCGGCGGTACTCAGTAAATGCCGGGTCGGCACTTACTGGATGCCGTTCGGCACTCACTGAGTGCCGCAGAATACTGCCGTGTGCCGTTTTCTGTTGAACTTCCCTTTTTAAGTCTTTTCTTTCTTCCCTTTTTCTTAAAGAAACTTATTTTTGAATATCTTTTCCAAAAAATGGTGTTTTATACCTGAATTCTCCCAAATACCTGGTATTTTCTTCTTTCTGTGAAATTTTATCGCGTTTGGAGAACTTTCTGAAGAGCTTAGAATACTTCGAATCTTTTCAGTCCTTATCATCATTGGACGTGGAGGTGACGCTCTCCTAAATTCGGCGGTTGGTCAAAATTGGGGTGTCTACAATTCCCAAAAATGAGAGAAGGAGAAGAATGTTAGGAGAAAAAAAACAAGATCCCTAAAATAAAACTATCTCTATCTATTTATACAAAATCAACACGATGGCAAACTTGTAAATACAAAAGGGTGACAAACTACAAGAACGGATCCATCCGGATCGATCCGCTATTCCAAAACAAAAGCAGAATCATCGTCCAAAATCGTGGATCGATCCGCATGTAAAAGCCGGATCGATCCGACCTTTCGAGAAGACGTCTCCAGATCCTGGGGATACAAGGGATCGATCCGCCTTTGTGCCTGTGTAATACCCGCTCCTGCGATTTATCTTTAATATTACTTTAGCATGTATAATCATGAGTTAATAATAATTATAGTGTTATGTGGCGCATATTGGAAGTGGGTTTAACTCACTAAGTTATTTTTCGGTGTCCAATTGGGAACCCAAATTTGGCCAGTATGGCAATCCCAAGTTGGGATATGTGTTAATGGGTCCCACTTGAGATGGGACAGTAATATGTGGAACACTCTATGTGCCTAAATGTTTATTAAGGCTTAAATGATTTATTATTTGATTGTTAATAATATCATGTTATTAGGTAGTGACCACTTTTGGGGTCAATTAGGGGTACCTTTGTGAGCACGAATTGAACACGTTTCATAATTAGTAGGCTAATTAGTTTATATAATTATATGGGACCACTTTATGGGACCCATGCGAGACATAGACAAACACCCATTTACGTTTGGGGTAGTCATAATACAGTTCCGTAATAGCAAGGGTATAATTGTAAAGCTATTAAAACTTTGTTGGATGTTAGAATAAAAATGGAAGATTTTTAATAACAAGACGTGTGGCTTGTGACTCAGTAGGAGTCTAAGCCTTCTTCATCATTACTTTGCAATCAAAACATTTACAGAGAGGGTTCATCTGAGAATTACGACAGTAAGTCGGTGACACTTTCGACGCCGATTGACGTGCGTAACGACGTCGGTTTTTAAAACAGGCTATATATTCGGACTCCTAGAGGTGAGCCTAACCTGTTGGTACTAATATTATTGAGTTCTGTGCAAGGGCGTATCTAGCCCTGGGCTGACCTGGGCTATAGCCCAGGGTAAAGTTCAAAACAAAATTATTTTACTACATGTTATATCCCAAGTTGGAGGTGTAGCCCAGTGGATGACCGTTGAGACTCCTAAGTGGAATACTAAGGTTCGAATCTCCTAGTGTGCACCTTTTCATTTCCTTTTTTTTTTTTTTACTCAAAAAACAAAATGTCCAGCCCACTAGCATTAATCATTCTTCAGTCCAGTCAGCATAGCAGTACTTTGTATTCAAGTCCAATCCATTAGCCTTAGCTGAGTTCTAACTCAGCTAATATTTATGATGTGCTTGTTATTTCAAAAATGTTCTAGTCCAGCCCATATTTATTATTTGCATGCCATTTGTTTTCTTTTCCCTTTTTTTCAAAATTTTTCTCTTTGCTTGTGGTGTAATTTATTAAAGGAAAAATTGGTGAAAAGATTATTAAGACTCAAAATAAAAACATAATTTGACCCCAAAATAAATAAATAAATAAATAAATTGACCCAAAAAAAAATTTTATATGAACATAATTTATTTACAGGCCATTTATGATACTAAAATTCAGAATATAAATATAATTTGACCCAAAAAAAAAAAATTTCGGGGGCGCTGCCCCCGAACCCCCGTGACCCCACTCTATATGTATTTCTAGCCCACCCCAAACTACCATTCTGCATACGCCCTTGGTTCTGTGATATTTTTCCGCGACCCATTTTGAGGTTTAAGCTCATAACTTGTAATTTATGTATAGGATTTATACTTGGTTCTTAGTAGGACTTTAATCTCACAATTAGGAGCGAAACCCAAGAGGTAAGTGATGTTAATTTTGATATTTTGATGATTTTCATGTTGGGGTCAATTATAATGTCAAAGCATACCTAATTATATTAACCTAGTTTACTTAGTTTATTATTGGGCAAAATCCATGTGGCTAAATTAGGCCCAATTTATTTGTGAAAGCACAGTGTAATGATTAAATGAGCATGTTGAGTTGTCTATTTGGGTCAATGGAAATTGCTAGTTCTATACCACCATGAGGTAATCTTTGTAGTGACGACCACGACCGCCAGAGGCCTATGGGACCGCACATGTGAGGGCGTGGGTCATGACTAGTCACGTGGGCTTAGGGAGTGGAGCTGCGGGCTAGCCGGTAATGGTGGGAGTGAACTAGTAATTGCCAGAGACTATAGTTCTTTATAATATGTTGAATTGAGCGTGTTTATTATCCATGTTCATGATTGGCATTGCTCACAAGCATATAGCTTATATATTGTAGTGGTTATTAAATAACCATCGTAGGTGATCGCGGCAAGGAATCGGGGAAGTGAGCTGGGAGGTGGCTTGACTAGCTTATGGGTTTTGGGATAAGTTGTAACCTTGTTAATAGGTACTTGCCTTTTTAGTTCTAAACTTTCAATATAGTTGTAATTAGTTTTAATCTGGATTATACGAGTCATACTTTGGTTGGTTTAAGCTTATGTAATATTTTTTTAGTTAAGCTTTAAGCTTTAGTCCGATTGTACGTTAATATATGGTTGGACTGTGTTAGTTGGGATTGTGTTTTATCGTAGTGTTGCTATGACTAATGTTATTAGATTGAGACGTTTGAACTTGGAGATTTATTTATTGGGTTGGTTATAAATGATTATATTTAGTATTTTTCTTAAATTATTTAAAAACCCTTGCTTGAACTTGGAAGCTAATGTTTGTGACTTTTGTATGACTCTAAATGGCTTTAAGAATTAGTGTTGATTTCAACCTGTGATTTGGTCATATTATATGAGAATTTACTAATTGCTAAGATAGGGTTTTGTTTTTGTTTTTTTTTTAATTATTATTATTATTGTTGAGCTTCTTTAGTTTAAGTTTATTTTAAATTTGTTATGGAACTTTAATCACTTGTATAAGGCCTTGGTGGCATGCCACGTGTCTTAGAATCGTTTGGGCGGTACCGGGGCTTGACAGCTCGGATCGACCGGTCTTGCTGAAGGGTGATTCCTTCCTTTTCATGAGTTGAGAACTAAAATACTTTGTTCTAACATTAACCAAGCTCCCAAAATCAACAATAAAGAGATTTTTATTAGTAAAAAGTGAATAATAACAAGAACAATAAAAGCACAATTTATCCATTAAATCTCCCGGTTTAGGTGATAATTCGTATCCAATGAAGGTAAAATCATGAAGTTAAGAATACAACATTGGATACGAATCACACCCCCCAACTAGCATATTGCTAGTCTCTTAGCAACAAAGGTAACAACCAAGAGATTCAAGAATAATCTTGCACAACAATTTATTTAAAATAAAAGATAAACCGTTTTCGTGGGGAACACGATTGCATTGAGCGAATGCAACAAGCCATTAAACCTTTAGGTTACCCGTAGAGGCGGAGTTTTGTCTCCGGAGGGTTCTCAGAATGATAGCCACAAACATTTTGTTTCTTCATGATAGTTGACCACTATCTAACGCCGACACTCAACATAGTCCTAAGAATTTTTAAAAGATTTTAGCACATGGCACGCAAATCCAAAAAGTTCTCAAACTATCAAGGTTATTAGATAAACTTAATTAGGTTCAATCTTGGATACGTGTGTGGTGTGAAGTGCAAAACTACAACCATCAAGAAGATGGCAATGCTTTCATCATCCGAATTTCGTTCAAAATGCGGTTCAACTCAATTCTCACCGGTATTCCACTCTAAAAATGAATCACTCGGACTGGGTAATACACTTGGGGTATGCGGGCAAATAGAGTAATGGATATGGAAACCAAAGCCACACATATGCCAAAGATGAAAAACGTAAGCGTGAAAAATGAGTAAAAATTAATCTCATGAAAGATACCATTCACTAGAGGACGTGAAATAACTCTAACTACTTGTCATGATTGTCTCAAACTCCGGATCACAAAACTTGAGAATCAATTAGGACCTTGAGGGGGTTGTAAAGTGGAAAAGTGATATGAGGTGAAGGACAAGGGGAAATGAAGTGAGATGTTTGAGTACAAAATTGGGATTTATTGGAATGCATGGATACAAATGACCACAAGAGATGAATCATCCACAAATATTTCTTTGAAGCTCACAAAGTGAAGTACAATTGAATATGGAGCTCTTTTTTTTCTTTTCTTTTTTTTTTAAACTTCTTTTCATTTATTTTTCTTTGTACTCTCACAACAACAAGATTCAATCTCTTTTACAACTTTACAAACACGATTCATACAAAGACATCCCAAAAATGTAATTCAAACACGTATATGGGAGGTGTATGGTCAAGTGAAAGAAGGGTATGTGTGGTTGAGACTAGAAATGGTAAAAAGAAGGACCTAAAATAATTTTCTCGGACAGTGAGATTCTTAGTTCTCTACTACAATGACAAGCAAGCAAAAGTTTTGCATTCCACAAAAGGATTCCTCTAATGAATAATCAAAGCAAGAAGATGAGATTATCTACGACTTATGTATGTTTTTCAAAAAGAGAGAATTGAAGTATGTAAAACTCAACAATGGAGAAAATGATCTAAAGTTCACAAGGGTAAAGTCTCCACATATGTTTTAAACAATTTTCGGGTAATAATTGCAATAAACATCATCCTAACACAAGTAGTCATGCAACGTGCTTGATAATCCAAGATTTGAAATTCATGAAATTTACTATAATCAAGGTAGTTATAGAATTAATGGGATTCAACAAGTGACGCATACCAATATCGAAAGAAAACTCAAGACAAGTGTCATTGCTCGGTATTAGAATGGGACAACTATACTAAAATCATTAGAAATCCTCCTTTTTTTTTAATCATCTTTTCTTTTATTTACAAAAATATGCTTGGAGAATAAATGGCAAGAAGAAAATGAAACATCAACATGATGGGTGAATATTCCATACCCCCCAGCTAGACCATTGCATTGTCCCTAATGCAAATGGTTTGAAACAAGGACAAAAATGAGTAAGGATAGAGTGATATCACCAACAAAAGGAGCAATCCCTGATGAGCACAAAAATGATGTTCCTGCACATGAATCATTATCGAGCACATCAAGCAAATAAAAGAAGAAAATAAAAAGAAAAATCAAAACACAAAAGAATTGAAAATGGAATGATGAGGAGATGATGTGGATAAATTTGAAGGTTCAAATGTTGAATCTACCACTAGTCCAACATGCAAAAGAGAAATGATATTCCTTTAAATGAGGTGTTCTAGAAAGTTTGGCAAACAATCAAACTTTGCATTACTATACTATGGCTCTACTTCGATTAACATGATTTGCCCACCCTACACTACATTACATTGATTAAACTATATGGTGGAACACATTACATTTTCTTGGAATGAGTCAAGCACCTTAACACAAAGCATAATTATCACAATAACAAATAAGTGGTAAATTACTACACTATACAACACCTTTGATTAGAATGATACATCCAACCTACATTAACTAAACTACAAGACAGACAAATCAACTTCTCTTAGAATGACTCATGTGCAACAATACACCACTTCTATTAAACACAACTATGTAAGAAATCACGAAAGTCAATTATATATGCCAAAAGTTTAAAGAACAACAACCAAAGGAGATGCTATTACCTTCCCAATGAAAAACCAATGTGTCATCAACATTCTAGATGGAGGTTTAGCTCTTCAAAAAAAGCTAATCCTTCAAAACAAAGATGAAACAAAAAGATCAAATGCAAAAGCGCATATAATTAGAAACTAAACAACTTAACGTTGTTGCCAATCCCAGGCAACGGCACCATTTTGATGTCGCCAAAATCAAGTTCTTGTTAAACCCTATTAAAACGTAGTATGTTGGAAGTAGGGTGTCGAGTCCACAGGGATTGATACAAGAACAACGTTTGGGAAGTTTAGTAACTAATTATGATGCTCACAAGAAAGAAATAAGAAAAGTTGATGAAAATGAATAAAAATGACTTTACGTCTTGCGGCTTTTTGTTTGGTTTTTGGAGGAGAAGAGGGCAAATAAATATTAATCTAAAAAGCAATAGGTTGAGATCATTTCCCCCATCTTGGATCTCAACAAGATGAAATGGACTAATGTTTCAAGCACATTCTAAAGTAACACTTCATTGTAGCATATTATCAAACACAAGGAGTGCATCTATGTAATAGATAAAATGATGAGATTTTTATAGAAACGGATTTGAAGCTAATGTTTGACTATCAAGGATGCATGACATACAAGATGAAGCCTCTATGGCTTCTAATCTGAATGATTTGTCCACCATACACTAACTAATCTACTTGGTGGACAAATCACCTATGAAGCCTTCAAAATATAGTATTTAAAACCCAAGAGTTTGAACAATCAAAGATGCTTGACATCAAAGATGAAGACTCCAAGTTTTAAATCCCACACACAACATTTATCAAACATATGGAGTGCAAAACACAAGATTACATAATATTCTATATGAAATAAATAGGGTGGAATCCAAAGTCTAAGTTATGACAATAAAAAATGCAATACAAATAAGATGAAGTCCCTAGTTTTGAATCCTACACAAATGAACCCTAGAAATGCTACAACATTTAATCCAAGAGTTCATGATCCACAACATAAGTAAATCTTACTAATAATGAACAACATAGCAATATCATTAAAGGAAAAGAGATAAAAGATGTACCTAGTCATTAAAACTTCAATCCAAGCTTCAAGTTTATACAAAGGAAGAAGAAAATGGAAGGGAACCCAAGTGAGTTCCCAAAAAATGAGAGAAGGAGAAGAATGTTGGGAAAAAAAAACATGATCCCTAAAATAAAACAATCTCTATCTATTTATACAAAACCAACACAATGGCAAACTTGTAAATACAAAAGGGGGATAAACTGCAGGGGCGGATTGATCCCAGGCAAAACGCTGGATCGATCCGCTATTACAAAACAGAAGCAGAATCATTGTCCAAAATCGCGAATCGATCCGCATATAAAAGTCGGATTGATCCGACCTTTCGAGAAGACGTCTCCAGATCCTAGGGAAACAGCAGATCGATTTGCCTTTGTGCCCGGATCGATCCGGTCTTGCTGAAGGGTGAATCCTTCCTTTTCATGAGTTAAGAACTAAAATACTTAGTTCCAACATTAACCAAGCTCCCAAATTAACAAGAAAGAGATTTTTATTAGTAAAAAATGAACAATAACAAGAACAAAAAAAGAACAATTTATTCATTAAATCTCCCGGTTTAGGTGATAATTCGTATCCAATGAGGGTAAAATCATGAAATTAAGAATGCAATATTGGATACGAATCAGCCAATGCGGGGCTTTGAGGTTGGATGTGGCTGGGGTGTGCGTGTGTGTGTATTCAGTCCGAATCCAGATAAGTATCAAAACAAACCCAAAAAAAAAATTAGAATAAAAAATTTTGATTATGTGATGGTGGTGATGTTGAGCTTATGTTAGGTTAAAATAAGGAGTTTTTTTTAAGAAGATATACAAGTTGAAGAAGATTAAGGGTAAAGTGTCCTATTTTGTGCAATATTTACATAAAACAACAAAGGTTGATGCACAATTAATTTCGTGACTTAAAGTAGACATCCTTTCAATTTTTAAAAAACAATAGATTTAATATTTAATTAGCGCACATAAAAGTGATTGATATGTAATTACCATTTTCTATATTTGTCAATGGAAATCATATATATACATATATATAATATATATAAAGTGGAATCACAAGCCTGTCACATGGCAGCTTTATGATTTTTCTAATTTTTTACTAATTTTTTATTTATTTTTATTAATAATACATATATATGCATGATCTCTCTTTTTCCTTTTCTATATATCTTTTCTTATCTCATACTCTCTCTATCTCTTATCTATCTAATATGTTTTAATATATATATATATATATAGGGAAAGAATTTAAAGTGAACTAGATTGAGTGAACTTACCCAGTGAACTTTTAAGCCTAAAAGAACCCGCGGGCTGCCCCGCTGACCCACGAGCCCCGATGGCCCGCGGGTTCTTTTAGGCTTAAAAATCAGTTCACTTAGGGGTAGGCATTCGGTCAGTTCGGTTTCGAACCGAAAATTTCGGTTCGGGTTGGAAATTTTGGTACCGAAAACCGAACTGAAATAAACTTCGAAAAAATAGTTCGGTTTCGAAATTTAACTTCGGTTTCGGTTCGAAAATTCGGGTTGAAACTCAACCGAAATTATTATTATTATTATTATTTTTTGTTTGGGTAAAATTAAGTATAGTAAATTAGTACTAATTCACCACTTTGAGATTCTGTTTTTTATTTGTTATTTTTCATTAACAATATGAATCATATGACCCTAATTTATCTAACAAGTCTTTATATATTCTTAAAATTTCGGTTATTCGGTTTCGAACCGAAATTTTTTTTACTTTCGAAACTGAACCATACTAATTAAAATAGTTCGGTTTCGAACTAATATAATTTCGGTTCGGTTATTATCCGAACCAAAATTTGAAAATTTTCGGTGGTAAGTTCACTCAACCCAGTTCATTTTAGATTATCTCCGTATATATATCACATATATATATATATATATATATTATAAAGTGCAATCAAACGCTTAAGTTTTCTCAATTTTTTATTTTTTATTTAAAAAAAATTAAAAATAGCATAGATAGATACTCCTATTATATACGTACACTCTCTATCTCTTATCTAATCTGTTTCAATATATCTATATATATACACAAATATCTCCAAATATACACATCATATATATATATATATATATGTATATATATTATAAAGTGCAATCAAAAGCTTAATTTTTCTCAATTTTTTATTTTTGTATTTTAAAAAAAATAAAAATAACATAGATAGATACTCCTATTATATACGTACACTCTTTTATGTTTTCCCTAAACTTTAACTATTAATCGCGCGCGCGCGTGTGTGTGAGTGTGTGTATAGAGAGAATATCATTTTATAAGTTAAAACTTACCTATACTTGTTAAGTTTATACTAACCAATTATGCATTGGCTTCTTTTATTGGTCTCTGGCTATAAAACTTTAGAAGTTAAGTCTAATATATATAAATACTTATAAAATAATTTTAAAAGATACCGCTTACTGCTTATCTTCTTTTAAAAAATATCAATTACTTCCAAGAAGGTAGTAGTATTTGTATTTTTCTACGTGAGTGTGATGGAAATAATATAAGATAGGATTATATATGCTTCACTTTTTGAATTAGATCCATATCTAAACTACATCTTTATATTTGCATGGGATAAGTTTCATCATATTTTCTTTAGCAAAATTTAAAAATATACCAAATATTATTGTTATTATTTAAATTTTAATCGTTATTCATCATATATTGTTCAATTATATTCGCATGGGATAGATAATCCACAACTCAAACCCATTATTCCATATATTTTTTTTTAAATTTTTTGATAAGCATTATCCTAGATTGTAAACAGAAAAAGAATTAGATACTGCATTTTCTTTAAATCCATTATCTATTTATCTCCCTTAAATTATGTGGAGAACTAGATAACATATATGTATCCTTATCTGTATAAATAATATGAGTAATGCTAGGTACACCTAAACGGGACACCTAAACGGAACACCTAAACTATCCACCTGGTGATGTGGATCTCTAATATCATTCATCAGTTACCAAAAGAAGTTTGAATTATTTTCCAAAATGCCATGACACATTAACAGGAGGATAGTTTAAGTATCCTAGTTAGGTGTACCTAGCATTACTCAAATAATATGTATCAACCTCACACACTTTCAATAACTAAACTGGGAAAAAAAATATTTAATTAACATTCACATCTCTCTTTTTCATCTTTCTCAACCTTCCAAACAAATTCATCTTTAAAGCAACCATTTCTATCATATGTTTGTAGAACTATTATCATACTTAGTTCATCCAGTAGAATTTATTATTCTTTATTATTTTTGTTATAGCAGGTTACATATTAATGATTTTAGCTAAGATAGTAGAAAGTGGTTGATAGGAGTTGCAGATTTAAAGGAGTTGCAGGTTACACAATCGTCTTTCTTTTCATTTCCAATTGCCTGGATTTTTGTTAGTCCAGATCATTGATTATATATTAATTATGTGTGTAATATAATACATTGAAAATTCTTTAGCACCTTCAAACTCTTAAAATTTATAGTTACAAATAATTACTCAACAATACACATTTTTCGTCTCTTTTGACTACTTTTAGATTTGATCCTAAATTCCTTCAACAATAAGAAATACTTCTTGAATTTTATTTTGTTGAGTGATCCATGGATATCTCAACTTGATAGATTTGTATTTAAATCAATTCTGTGTATAAATCAATTTTTTTAATTGCAGAATTTATTTGTATTTAATCACTAATACATTTATGGTTGTAAAGTAGTAAATTTTTTTTTATTAGAACTCCAATTAAAGTTATATTTAGATTTTTTTTCTTAACACTTGTGCATAGCACAACTCAAACAACATAGATTAAAAACATCACAATTACTATCTTTTAAAATCATATCTAATCCAAATATACACAGGTAATCCCGTGCATTTGCATGGGTTCAAAAGCTAGTTCACTTCGTACAATTGAACCTTTATTAACTTGTTTTTCGAAATCAAAATTTTGTGCCATGCAAAAAACCAAAAAAAAAAAAAAAAAAAAAAAAAAAAAAACCCAAAAAAAACACCTTTACTTTTAAATATAAGATTATTTTCTTCAAATGAAAATATGAATGAAGTTATAGTAATTTTTTAAATTTTGTCATCATCCTTAAAAAGAAACGGAATTTTCATGACCCATACTATATTCTTCAAATAGCAATTTGGTATTAAATCCCAAGTTATGAGACTTATTTGGTTGTAAGACACAATGAAAAATTTTTTGGAGATAAATCCACGATTAGTGGACATTAATAAACATAAGTCCTTTGACCCAATAAATGACACATTTTATGACCAATGTACCCCTTTCTAGACTAATACACACAAATCCAAAGTGTTCAGCCAAGAGAGAGAGAGCGAGAGAGAGAGAGAGAGAGAGAGAGAGAGAGGTGATCGCAGCTCCGACCACCTTCATCGCACCTCTGGCCACTTTCATCTCACCTCCATCCAGCACCATTGCACCTTCGGCCATTGTATTTTTTTTTTTTGCAAACTCCACCATCTCTGGTTTGGATCTACCTCTTCTAGATCTGCCACCACTACGACCATCTCTGTCTCTCTCATTTTCGTTGTACTTCACCATCACAATCAGTAACCAGATCGCGCGGTCGCACAACCATATCTGGTGAGATCTGTCTCCTCTAACCACTAGCAATTCTAGATCCACCACCATCACCACAAGCAGATCGACGACCATAATTAAGCTAGTGCCACAAGCATTTTCACGAGCAGATCCGGCCATCATTGCACTGATCCACCATAGACCTATCATAGATTCTTCGTTGGAATGGTGGATTTTTTTTTTTAACATTTTTTTTTTGAGAAATTTATCAAAAAAAAGTCATGATGTTACTCAACAAATTTTTTTTCCAGATTTTGATATCAACTATAGTACTTGTTGGATAGATCTCGTTGAGTAGGTTGTAAAAATATAGAATTTATGCAAAAACATAAGTTGTAGATAGATATGAATGCTCAAATTTGTAAAAAGTTTTTGTATATTTGTTGGAACACTTTTTTTTTTTTTTTTTGTGAAATTTCACAACCTTTTTTTTGGTTGAAAATTTCACAACTTTTTCGGTACTTGTATGAAAAATTAAATTTCAGAAACTTGTTTTGTGTTCATTTCATGTTGATGTGGTGGTTTGGTTGTGAAGAGATCGATCATGTGAGGTCGTGGTAGTGATCGACAGAGGTTTGGTATGGCGGTGGTGGTTTCGTGAAATTTTCATGAACTCTGTGAAATTTCACAACTTTTTATTGATAAATTTCACAACTCTATCTTTTTTTCTTTTTTCTTTTTTTAAATATAAATTTCTCAAGTTTTTTCGGTGATATGAGAAATTACCTTTCAGGAACTTGTTTTATGATCATTTCATGTTGAAGTGGTGGTTTGGTTGTGAAGAGATTGACAGAGGTCTGGTGTGGCGTTAGTGGTGAACGACAGAAGTCTGGTGGTGATGGTGGTGGTCGTTGGGGGTCTGGTGCAGGGATGGCAATGGGGTGGGTTTTTCCGGTTCCCTGCCCCGCCCCTAATAGGAAGGGTATGAGGTGAGTTTAATTGGGGAAGGGACGGGTATAGGGTTTATCAACTTAACCCGAGTCGGGGTCGGGGTCAAGTGGTAAAAAACCGACTACCCCGATTGTATACATGTATATGTTGTTGTATTCCGTGTTACTTGGAGCTAGGTTATCTATTTTAGTGAGTTAATCTCAACCATCAAGTGCCTTTCTCATCCAAATATCCAATGGCCAGAAAATGACATACTAGAAGCTTCCTTGACAAATGTCACAAAACCCTACATTGAATGGCTGAGTTCATCTATTGAGAGAACAACCCCAAATTCTTCCTATTTTATTTCCTGTAACTCTGTCGCACCAGACACGATACAATCCTAGAGAGAGAAAGTAGGGGTTCTAGAGAATACAAGACCATGGTAGATTTTCAGTAGGGATTTTTTCGATCATCAGCGTTAGAGGCTGCCATAGTTGCCGAAGCTTGTCCGATTGCATCAGATCGGCGTCGGAGGTCGCAATTGTTTCCGAATGTTCTCCGGTTGGATTAGACCAATTTTTTCATTATTTTCTTTTAATTTTGGGGTGTTGTTTTCATGTGACTTTTGGATTTTTCTGGAATTTTGGGTTTGATTTGTATCCACTGATTGAGTTTTTGTTGAGATTTTTTTTATCTGGTTATTAAACGGGTTGGGATGGGGCGGGGTCGAGATGGCTAATGCGGGTTGGGTTCGGGGTCAGGATCAACCACAGTTCGGGATGGGGCAGGGTCGGGGTGAGCTTATCCTTAGACAAGGTGGGGGCAGGGAAGGGGTACCCCGTCCCATACCCGCCCCGTTGCCATCCCTAGTCTGGTGTGGTGGTGGCGGTGATCACTGGAGGTCAGACGAGCTCAGGCAAGGCATAGTGGTGGTCGCCGAAGCTCAGGCGAGGTTGCCGGATGTGCAGGGGGTGAAACTCTTGGTTTAGACCATTAATATTGGTGGTAGATTTGTCAAAACACCAAGGAGTAGACCTACTCCTAAATATTTTTGCTAGTTATACCTAATCCACTCTACGTTCCTTAATTTGGATTAATTCCTAATTGCCCCCTTTTCAAATTGGTATTCTGAATGTGCTTCTCAACACATTCACTTTATTTTTATTGGAGGATGTTGAAACGGTCTAACTATTGTTTAAGTTGGTTCTAGTACTACATGTTGGAATGTAGATGTGGCACCCCGACCCGCCGTAGTCGAAACACCTACTAATACAGCTAAACTAATCAACAACATTAAATTTAACTTGTGATTAACAGATTTATACAAGAACATTTAATTATAGAATTTAAAATATTCACACATCCAAAGTATTATACATTAACCTAATCCAACACAACCAAACTTAAAAGTTAAGTGTTTACAACATCTTGCAAAAGTTACAACTAAACTGTATTTTACAATTTTCCGACAAAATACCACTCTTATGGTCAACCCACAGCAACCTCAGACCTATGACAGTGCAACTCCTAATTCAGTTTCATAAAAGGGGTACCTGCACAGGAAATCTGTGTGGGCGTGAGTAAAACCACGGCTCACGACAACTAGATAAAGCAATATGCAAGTTTAAGCACATAAACAGCTCAGCACAGCACAAATATAGCTTTTATGCAATATTAAAATGCAACTCATACATGCCATGACTCACACACCCCGGTCCATCAGCTTTAGCCTTTCGCGGCTTATTACCAAGTTTTCAGCTACTTGGTTTAATAGCTCAGCAATGTAAGTGCATAACATACAGTTCATGTCATGCCAGCTATGTATATAAACATAAATTGCAATACAACAATATCTAGAAGACCCACCTCAAATTCTACAAGCGAATAAAATTCACCTTTCTACTTGCTCCTCGGTCAACTCCTTGGCTACGCTACTACTAGCCTCGGTCCCTGAAATCTTTAAAATTTGATTTCATAGCAAATATAATATCAATTTAAATAATAATTCACAAATCTTATAATAACAACAAAAAAATTAACAACCTAGGCTTTCTAATTGAAAAAAATCCATATTTCTCAAACTTCAACTTCATAACTAGTAAGTAAAAATAAACAATTTCTATAATAAATAAAAATGTAGAAAGAAGCAACTTCCATAATAAGTAAAAAATTAAGAAGTTCAAGTTTTAATTTGAAACAACCCAAATTCCCAAAATCACACCCAAATAGCCCATAATTTTTAACTTTCTCTCTTTACCCAAATCAAGTTTGTAAAAAAAAAAAAAACACAACTCTTCCATGGAGGATTTCAAGTTCTACCAACTCTTGGAGACATAAGTTTTCAATAGCATATAACTCAAAATAATATTCGCAATGCATTAAAAAAAAAATCCACATTTAACATTGTTCACCACAACCATCAAATAAAAATCAAGAACACATTTCTAGTTTCTAAAGCTCAAGAGCATCTTCTATGGTATTTTACCCAAATCATAACCCAATTCTTCTAAACTCAAAACTAACATTCTCTATATGCCTCTCAAATATGTTGTTAGTATCTAGCAAGTTTAAATATCAGCTCATAATCAACAATTTTTACAAATCAAGCAAGACCCATAAACTAGAGTTTTAAAAACACACACTATACCAAGAACACACACTACACCAAGAACACACACTAATCTCTACTACTCTTTCCAACTCTTCCCAACTCAACTCTTTCAAAACTTGTTGTAAGAGTAATTCAAAACATTAAAAACATCATTATAACAACAAAAATCAACCCACATATAAATTTGAAACAACAATTTTCAAGAATCCATAAAACCCAAAAGCTTCAAATCTCATCCATAGTGGTCATCACCTCAGACCCAACTCAATCCTTTCAAGACTTGAATTAGGAGTGTTTCAAGACATTAATAATATACTCTGAACACCAAAAACTTCAAAATCAAAAACCAAAGAAAAACTCAATTTTCGGATTTATTGAAAAACCCTTAAATTTCAACACCCCAACAATTGCAAAATCAACAATACTCAAGCAAAACTTGCCATACATGGTATACATATCACCCAAGGCATATATAACACATATTCACTATCAAAATCAACCCCACAAATCCCCAATTTTCGGATTTCTACCAAACCCAAAAAACACATTTTGCAAATTTGCTCAAAATTCAAGTTTAATATGAAAAACTTCATACCACTCCACATATACATATTAATGAGCATTTAAGCAAGTTCTAAAACATAAATTATAACTTTAATTTCTTAATTTTCAGATTCTAAGGAAAGAATTCAAAAACACCAATTCACACTTTCAACCAATTTCACTTATCTAGGGTGTAGAAGATGAAGTTTTCTCTTTTTCTTCCCAATTTCTAAGTCTTCTTCTCTTTCTTCTTCCTCTTTTTCTTCTTCTTCTTCCACTCTTACTCTCTTTCTCTTCTCTTTCTTTTCACTGTAAACCCTCTCAAAATATATAGTAAATGAGACCAACGTATCTCTCCTAAAACTGATTTTCAACTTTTAAAAAATTATGTTTAACACCCCAACTTTCTTTAAAACAGGCACTTGAGTTCCCAAACTTTCCCATATCATCTTAGTACCACCAAATAGAGTTATTTCCTAACTCAAAATTCCAAAAATAGAATTTTCCAGTTCTAACCCAACGCATAATTATTTAATAATTAACAGCTCAGCATAAGAATTTAATAACAATTCAGCTTAAATAATTAAATCACAGAAATTTAAATTTTAAACAACCCAGTTCAGCTTAATAGAGTAAATAATTTATTATTTTAATATTCTTTTTGGGTTCGGGTCTCACAGTAGAGGTGTAAAATGGGTTGGGTTGGCCCGGCTCAGCCTGGAAAAAGGATAAACCCAACCCAGCCCAACCTGCGAC
The DNA here is from genome assembly GCA_033977485.1 of Hydrangea macrophylla. Classification (NCBI taxonomy): domain Eukaryota; kingdom Viridiplantae; phylum Streptophyta; class Magnoliopsida; order Cornales; family Hydrangeaceae; genus Hydrangea; species Hydrangea macrophylla. The sequence continues at coordinate 84,494,650 of CM066983.1, forward strand.
CTACCCAACCCACTACCCAACTCAGCCCAACCCAACCCACTAATTTCAAGAAAAATAATTATAAATTATAAGACATAAAGTTGTAAATTATGTACTTTATAAGTATAAGTACTGATATTTAATAAGCTATTCATTACATTAGGGGTGTGTTTGATAACCCAATTAAGTGCTGAAAATGAAAAGTTTCAGCATTTATTTTTTTTCAGTGCGTTTGATAACGAAAAAAGCAACGAAAAAAGCAGCAAAAAAATTACTGAAAACTTTAAGTGAAAATTTTCTACTGAAAATAATCACTGAATGCAGTGTATTTAAGTACTTGAGACACTGTTTCCAGTATTGCAAATTTAATCACTTAAAATTTTCAGTACTTAAAATTCAGAACTTAATTTTCAACACTTAATTTTCAGTTTTATCAAGTAGGCCTTAAGTTATAAATTATAAGGTATGAGTTTAAATAACACAATTTATACCCAAACCCAACTTAACCTACCAACCCACACAAAACCAGCCTAGCCCACCAACCTTGTCCACAACTTAGCCCGCCAACCCAGCCCAACCTAGCCACTTGGGTTGTGCCAAGTGGGTTGGACTGGGTCTACTTGCATAACTTTTAAACCCAGCCCGACTTGCGTGGCTAGTTGGCTCAGCCCAACGTAGCCCACAACCTGCGTGGGTCCAATTTTTGTGGCTGGGTTGGCCTGGGTCTACTTGCATAACTTTTAAACCCAGTTCGGCCCGCGTGGCTCGTTGGCCCAGCCCAACCTAGCCCATAACCCGCGTGGGTCCAATTTTTGTGGGCTGGATTGCCTGACTCAGCCATTTTACACCTCTGTTAATGGAAAGCATAGCATTACTCTACTTGACATGGGCGGAGCCAGGGGGAGGCCCCGTCCCCTACAGTTTGATTATGTACATGTAATTTGTAAAAAATTTAGAATTAACTTATATATTAGCCTCTCCAAAATATTAACTTTAGAAAAGAATCACATTATGATTCCCACATATGAATCCCGTTGGTTTTTGAATGTTTTGTCAGTTGTATCACATGATTAATCACTGTCAAAGCGTTTAGTCTAATTATTATGCCACTTGAGAACCAATTTTTGTATTCAAATTTGGAAATTATTTTTGGGTTACTTACACTTACCCCCCGAACTACGACCCATTTTTAACTCACCTCCCTCAACTATTAAACTAGACAAACACACCCCCTATCCTATTGCCCCAAGACACATCATATCCCTACCTCCGTCAAATAAATAGAAATGATGCACACGTGGTTGCAGATCTATTAAATTACCTCCAAATATTCCAAAACTGCCATTGTTTACAAGTTTCAATTTGAAAGGACCCAAATGCCCTTTTGTCGTGACTCGTGTGTACAAGAAACCTGCTATGCTGTCTCTCTTACTAAACACCCGATTCACTCCATATCCGGGTGTGCAACATTTTATTAGTCTTCGCGGCGCCCCCCCCCCCCCCCCCCCCCCCCCCCCCCCCCCCCCCCGACACACACACACACACACACACACACACAAATGAAAAAGAAAAAAAGAAAAAAAGAAAAAAGAAAGTCATCTCCTCCATTTTCACTTGGAACAAAATTGATGAACAAGAAAGCTTACATTTTCATTTGGGGGTATTAACACACACACATACATACACATACATACCTAGGTACCTATATATTATTGCACAATTAACAAGTGAATATTGATGGAATCAAGTCTATGTTTGAAGATGGGGGAATTTATTAAAGAATCAAATTCAATGGAAGGACCACTTGTAAAAAATAAAAAATAAAAAATAAAAATAAAAAAATAAATATAAAATGAAAAAATGCAATGCAAAAGTAAACAAACAAGCAGAGAACTGAATACAAATGCTGCATACAAGCCTAGAAATTCAAAACAAGGAAGTAATTTGTTGATTTCATCTCTTGAAAACCAATAGTTGATTTTTATCCCAAAGTCAAAATAATAGGTCAAATCCCATGACTGAAACAAATATTATAGATAAGTTTCACTAAGATACTATAAGAGAAAGAACTCATACGTTGATGTGTGTTAGTGTATACTTACATGCAGTCACGAGACTCACGACTCAAGCCCTTGAAGAATTTGCACGCTCTGGTACCTAGCACAATACAAAGGCAAAGTGAACAAAAAATGTGATATTAAAATGGGGAGTAGTAAGAAAAATGGATGGAAATAGAGAACAAATAGGCTGCAAATGGAGAGGCAATGGGTAAAATTGAGGGGAATTGAGAAGAAGTGAAAGAGAGAGAGAGATCTGTAAGAGGCAATCTACAAGAAGGGCACTTATGGAATTATTAATTATACAATTTTTACTGTGAGGTCGACTGAAATTATCCGGATACTATAATATCACCTAAAAGAGACTTAAAGTGTGTTTGCGTATAATTTTCACTGTGAGGTCGATTGAAATTATTCGGATCCTACAATACCACCCAAAAGAGAGACTTAAAGTGTGTTTGTGAGTGTTATTTGTGGCTCAAATATTAATCTTTTAAGTGGAAATCGACCAAAGGAGAGAAAAGGGTGGTAAGTACTCGTAATACAAAAAATATAGGAATATATAATAGGTCCAAAAAGATTTTAATCAAGTGTCCCATTCAACAGAACTAAACGAAACGATGAATGTTCATTCACCCTCACCCTGGTTTGTCTCCTTCAATCCTAATAACGATCGTTCATGGACTTCCAATCAAATTCAATCCACTAAGTTCACTACCTTAAACAATGTCAAACAACGGTCCAATTCATCTCCGACACTCGAAGCATCAAACCAAAACTTCAAAAAATCGTTGGTGCAGGACTCACTGTGCTCCCACAAATTCTGCTCCTGTGGAAGACGACGTTTCATCCAAGCACTTGGAACCACTTTGTTCCCAATTTCTACTTCCAATGCCTCCGATTTACATTCCGATCCCACGGTACATTAGCTTCCCTCCCCCCTCTCTCTCTCTCTCTCTCTCTCTCTCTATATATATATATATATATATATATAATTATACATACACACATATTATGCATATGAGTGTAAGTAAGTATCTTTAATTGATTGCTTTGAACTGATTAAAATAAATTTCTAGGTTATATGTTATTGAGTTAGAATTTATAGGGTTAAATACACTTACACCCCATGTGGTTGGGCCTATTTGCACTATCCCCTGTGGTTTAAATTTTGGTACTAATACTCCTATAGTTCGGACTAAAGTGCAACTGTTAAAATTTCCTTACAGAGCAAGCTGAAATGACCAAATTACTCCAAGTTTTCATAACAATGTTAAGAACAAAATTTGTTCACTTCAATTCGTGTAAGGTGAAACATATGGTTTTGAATTGGGTGAGAAAGAATCTTTGACATTTTTTTAGAATTTTCTTGGTATTGGTCAAGGGCTTGACCAAAAGAAAATGATTTAGGACTTTTCTCGTTATAATATGACTTTTCTCGTTATAATATGACTTTTAGGGCCAAAATAGTCATTTCATCCATCAAATTAGGGTTCTCAAGTGTAAAACCATTAATTTGGATGGAAAAAGTCACGATTGCACTTTAGTCCGAACCATAAGGGGTATTAGTGCCAAAATTTAAAGTACAGGGGGTAAGTGCAAATCAGCCAAACCACAGAGGGTGTAAGTGTAATTAACCTTAATTTATACTAGGTGTTCCAAAAGCTTAAGCTGTTAGAGAATGAGCTCAACAATGTATATCAAGCTTCAACACCCTCTTTCACGTGTGACCCCGTCTCGCACATGTAGAGCTGACAAACCAAACTCATCGTATTGGGGGATAAATAACAAAGTGCAAATATGCACACCAAAGCAACAGGGGTGGAGAGTCGAACGCAAGACCTCCCATAAACAAGGCTCTAATACCCTTTTGAGTTACCAACTACTCAAAAAGCTTAAGGTGTTAGAGAATGACCTCAACAATGTATATTAAGCTTCAACACGTGTTAGCAGACATTTATAGGAACTTTGCTTCGTAGCGGCGTAGCCTCATATGGTTACATTTTCATTTATTCTATTCAAGAACCCACACGCGTCAATGCTCCCAAGTTGTGAGAGAAACATGGGTAGGAGAAACAATTGAAAGCAGGTAAGTGGAGAGCTGAACGAGGATTTCAACAGAAAAAAAAGGGGACTAGTAGGGGAGATACTAAATGCTTTTCTAACCCATTCTCATGAAGTTACAGTTTAATCAATTCGTGGACATCTACTCAAGCATGTTTTCAACGCTTTCACTAATGTTTTTATCGTTGCCAAAACGAGAGAGAGAGAGAGAGAGAGAGAGAGAGAGAGAGAGAGAGAGAGAGAGAGAGAGAGAGAGAGAGAGAGAGAGTTTACTTGGCTCTATAATAAGTCCACTGTGGAAGTTTAAGACTGCAGGTTTTAGACTTGAATATCTCTTTCTTGTTGACAACACTGAGTCCACTGTGGAAGTTTAAGACTGTGGGTTTTAGACTTGAATATCTCTTTCTTGTTGACAACACTGTCACATATCACTTTGACATCTGCCCTATGAAGTCCACTGATATGTTGTCCTATTACTGTAAACCTCACTCTGTAATTCATGCTTCACAATTTAGCTAAACAACTATGTAATTAGATTTTTTGAACTTCTGTGCCAAGCTCACTTGTTGATGAAGTGAACACCAGTTACTAGGATAGAGACACTGCCTTTGGAATGATTGTCGGTCCAGTAGATTTGTGGCTTCAAGGTGACAGAATTTTAAAAGTGACACGTTCTATGTATAGGCCGTGATGAACCGGGTTCACCCACCTAGACCGGACTGGTATGAGGAGTTCTATGCGTCAGCTTTAAATACAAGCATGAAATCTTATGAGGCCGAGGTTTGTGGCCATTTGTTATCCATTGATTCAGTTTTTTCCTACCCGTATCACTTATTCTTCAAGCATGCGCAAACTAAACTATGCGTATTTTTCACTAAGATTGCAGGCTATAAGTCACAACTCTTCACTAATTTGAGAGGAAAGGCAACAGAAGTGCTGGAAATTGGAATTGGTACAGGTCCTAATCTGCAGTATTATGCCGGTGATATGAATATCCGTGTTTTTGGCATAGATCCTAACAGAAAGATGGAGAAGTATGCTCAGGCGGCGGCAGTGGCAGCGGGCCTACCTCCGACAAATTTTGAATTTATACAAGCAGTATGAATTTCTCCCACATGGCACTGCTTATTATTGAACTTGCATTTTCCAAAATGAAATTCACAAATATTTAGGGTTACTGGTTAGAAATGCTTTACTTTTTAGTTTGGATAGTATCACCGGGAAACATTGCTCTTGACAAATGTAGGTTTACTTTTCTCGACTTGTTTAAAATTTTAAAGCTTCTAGCTTCCTGTAAAGGTATCTGTTTCATTTATTCTTGTAATGCCCGGTTATTACTTTGCAACTGTCGTGATTCTATTTATACCGACTGTATTTGGTGTGTGTATCTGTTTCATTTTTTTCTTACTGTTTACGTTCAGTCGTTCAGTCCAATGGTAAAATCATGACTGATCAATATCTAACTCTGGGAAAGTGGATATGGTGTGTTTTAGGGATTTGTTGATGCGATAGAGTTCGTGAAGCAAACTATTCTGTATAAGTGCTTCACTCTCTTGCCTTTTGTGAGGCATGTTGAGTTAGATCTTACTCCCATGATGTATCTTAATTTCAAACTTGTTGGTTGCTTTCTGAAACTATTGACTATTTATCAAGAAATTTAAGCGCGATTTTTTGAGAATTTATTGTGTCCAAATTCGAAGTGTTGATTTTGTGCAGGTTGCAGAGGCTTTGCCCTTAGCTGATGCTTCTGTTGATGCGGTAGTTGGGACACTTGTACTATGTTCTGTTAAAGATGTTGATTTGACACTCAAAGGTATATAAGCAGCTGTGGCTTTCAGTTACTTCTCGTTTAGTTAATTTAAAAAGTTAAAGTTCATTTAGGACCTCCGATACACATAGGTATATTGTCTGAAGAAAGTAAAATAGGCCTTATTATCTACACGTATCAGTAAACTACTTCTAAGGTATGCTTTGTGATATTTTTTATTTTATTTTATTTTATAGTGAATCAGTTTTTTTGCTGTTTGAACTGTATTAAACTTGCTACCCAAACATTTTTCTCTTTGAACTGGTAACTGTAACTCTTTATTTGACAAAGACTATGTTACCCGGACTCGGGTACGTGTGTTGGGTGTGGATATGAATCCTTCAATCGGGTTCGGTAGACCCCACTATTTTAGGATAAGGTGACTCGGCCATAAAGGATCCAACATTCAGGTACGGGAATGAGGACATGTAAACAAGAAATTAAAAAAAACATTCTTAAAATTAGGTGAATTCTTTGTAGTCACTGCTCTAAACATATACTATATTCTTACATTTATAAAGCCTAAAAAGCATAGCATTGTTCTTATCTTGTTATTATTTCACGCATGATTTTGACAGAGTTCAAATAATTTTTGGAAAAGTGGCCTACTTAGGCTTAGTTTGGCCCCCACGTGGCTTTTTAAACGTAGCTTATGAAATTTATTATTAAGTTGTTTGATAATTTTGTACAAGTGACATATTACTCTTCAAAAAAACATTATGAAACCAAAAAGCAATCTTGAGCTTTTAAGAGCTCCATTCTAGAGCTTTTAAAAGCTCTCCCCAAAAAAGTCCTAAGTTCAATTTTTGCAAAGCTCATAAACTAGTTACCAAATGAATTAATATGAAATTGTGCTTTAAAAAAGGAGAAGCACAAAATGGGGGCCAAACTAAGCCTTAGAGTTCTATAAATGTCAGTACTAGGTTATGAGGCTATTAAGTGTACTGACATCCTAAATATGATAATAAGACCTTGAGTTTAGAAATTAGTTTGTCTCCTTGGACTATATTTTTGGTAACAGGCCATGTCTGACATGACATGATACGAAACAAGTTCGACACAAATCCCGTGTCGGTATCCTTGTCATACGACTCATACGTCGACATTGACACGGCTCCTTTTATGCCAAGTCCGGGTAAAACATTGGATAACGAATGCAGACATAGGAGATCGATAGAACGTCTGAAATTTAATGTAGGAGGATCCTAAAAGAGAAACTGAATTAATCAATTGGGTTAGATATTTGGATGCCTAATGCTAGTTAACTCTCCTACTTTTATCTCTGTGTCATGCGAAGGCACTATTTTATCCTCGAGTTTGGAACAAACGGTGAAAATAGAGGCGGCACTATGTAAACCTGATATGAAATTTCTTATAATTCTTACATATTTAGTATTTTGATTCGTCCTCATTTCAAATGTTATGCAAAACATAACCTAATAATCTCAATTACCAGGGGGGCTTCATCGTTTTCATTTATGGTCAGTTTGATAGGAGAGAAGAGTGGGAGGGGAGACGGAAAGAAATGGGTGGACTTTTCTTTGTTTGGTTGGAAGAGGAGAATTCCCTATCTGGCACTCCATATTCTTTCTGCCCAAAAAATGGCCGGAGAGGAGGCGGCGAATAGGCATCCTTTTTTTTTTTGTGGGTTCATTCAAACATCACATTTCCTTTTCATATACGAGGATGACGTAAGAATGACAAGCAACTCTTTTCACCTGCCTCTTTTCCTACCTGATCATTCAAACAAAATGAGGGAAGAGTGGTTCCTTACTCAGGGAATGCCCCTTTATAATTCCTTGTAACTCCCATTCTTTCCAGTTTTCTAGATGTTCGTACCAAACAGAGCTTTAGATTCTTTTTGCTTAACTTGGTGTTATCATACTTAAAAGTACCATAATACTTGCCAACCTATCCGATAATTTGAGCTACATTTTTTCCTTATTGTGTTTTGAATGTGCCAGAGTATTCAAGAGTTAAGACTAACCTAGCCAGTTTTTGTTGGCGTGTCGCTTTAGTTAACAATTCTTACATTGGATTCAGAGGTGAGGAGGGTGCTTAAGCCGGGTGGACTTTACCTATTTGTGGAACATGTTGCTGCAAAAGGTATTAAATTTTTCTCTCAGTCCACTTATACTACCTGGAAAATCTGGTAGTTATATATTTCTTGTTGAAACTCCCTTTTCATTCACCGCTTATAATGAACTAGTTCATGATGAACTCAATGGATGACTTATGTTGGGTTGTGATTGGCAAGATGGAACAATTCTCAGATTTGTACAGGACGTTCTTGATCCTCTTCAGCAGACTGTGTCTGATGGGTGCCACCTCACCAGGCAAACGGGAAATAATATATCTAAAGCAGGGTTTCTGAGCGTTGACATCAACATGACGCTCTTGTCTAATGCCTCGTTTATAAGCCCTCATGTCTATGGGATTGCTTGCAAGTAGCACCAAAATTGAAGCGGTCTTGAAATTCTAGTTCAATCGCGGTTTGGCAACCCTATATTTCATACATGCTGGTGAGTTCGCAGCTTTCACTCTGTCATAATGTTAGGGCCTGTTTGGGAAAGTCAAAAATTCAGACCCAGACTTATTTTTATCTGTTTTTATCTGTTTTTGTTTAAGAACCAAGCATATGCTGGTTTAACAAAGAACGTGTTTTAAGAGAGATTTAAGATCAGGGCAGACTCCAGTGCAAGAAGAGGGTTCTTTTCACCAAACACTTGAATTTATCGGATTGTTTTAGTTAATAACCACAGAACCGGTTCTTTGTCTTCCCAAACAGCTCCTTCAGTTTTGATAATTTGGCATGGCATGTATTGGTTGTTGGGTTATATTGCTGTCAAGATGCATCGTATTCAAAACTTGGCTTATTTGCATCTTCAATTTTGGTTTGCACATGTTGGCACGTAAACTTACACAATTCTTCTGTAGCCATATGCGTAAATTTTTTCTGTCAGTTAATCGATAAAAGTTTTAAGCTGTACCCAAAAGCATGATTATTTCTGTAATTGTTGACAGGTCAAACATGTCGAGGTGCTTCTGTGTGGATTATGTCTTGGGACTTTTGCGGATTTTCTTGATATAATTTAATGTGCATTGGCAGGCACTGCTTGCTTGAGACTGAGCGTTAACAAACATGACAGTCTTGTATATATGTTATATAGTCCTGATCAGTAAATGTAAGGTTTTTAGCATTGAAATCTTCTGATTGATATTAGTATTTTGTTTTTTAACAAGCATAGATCTTAAATAGTGTGGCTCCAGCTGCCAGGATAGGTGTGGTTATTCTGCAGGATGGAGCTTTTGTTTGCTTTGTTGTTTGTTACTTTTAGGGCACGCTTGTTTTGCGGGATTAAAGGAGGGGATTGAACTAGTAGTCCATTGTAATTGTAATAGTTTGATGTTTGGCTCGCCAATCTCACACAGGAATGTTAGTCCATTTTAGCTAAATAGTCAAGAATTTGGGCTGCTAACTATCCTAGGGGTTCGGGGTGGTTAATTAGTCTGGGAATAGTCTTTTTAAATTGGACTAATGATCCAATGCCTCCCAAAGCATCCAAATGTTGCCTTATTGCTTCTGGTGTACAAAGGTTGGGATAGTCATTTTCTTGATTTTAAATACAAATTATGTTGAGCTTACTTAATAGTTAGCAAGTATTCCATAAATTCCCATAAATTACTTGTTCCTAGAATTCTAAAAGTCTATTTTTGTTTTTCTCTCACTATATTCCCATCTATACTGTGGTTGTACTTTTTATTAGTGCACACACATTTGGATGCTAATAGGAGGACAATTGGTAATGGGTAATTCAAACTGAAGAACTGTTATGATGAATTGATGATTCAAGGTGTGTGTAAGTTTAGAGAAGCTTTGTGCATGAAGTGATGTAAATGAAGGCACAGACTGGCTTCCATTAAATATTTAACAGGACAACTCATCAGTGATGTATTTTAAGCACCAACTTAACAGCTAATAAAGTTCCTAGTAGGTATGCCTCCACAAAGATGACAAAGTTTTGGGTTGTCCTCAACTCATAACTTCAACTACTTGTTACCTTCTCTGTAAACTAGGAGCTATAATCTTTCTCAGGCTTGGGACTAATATTAGTGCACATGCATCGCACAATTTATAGAGGAAGATATGTGGCATATATGCTGTATGCATGTATTCAATTAGTGCTTTTATTAGGCCCTCTATAATTGATGGAAATTAGTTATATATATATATATATATATATGGAAATTAGTTATATATATATATATATATATATAACTAATAAAGAGAGGTGGCCCTCTTTAGAGAATCTTTGTATATATATATATATATAGTTGATGGAAAAAGGAAAGAAAAAAAAAAAAACTACTTAAAAGCAGTCAGAAAAATAGTAAGAAAATTAAAGCAGAATACAAATAAATTTTAAAATTTAAATTATGTGATAGTTTTACTTATTCTTTTCTTGATTTTTATTTTTATTTAAATTATTTTATATTTTAAAGACGCAAGGAACAACCCATACGTAGCGTTTTGTCTAGGTCTATGATACTATTGATCCATTTATGTGTCACATATGTATCAAGTAGACATATTTATATACGCATACCAATTACACTTTAAAAGAATAAAAATCACATTTCAAAATAATAAAAGTGACCTGAATATTTTTTTTTGCATCTTCATTGTAATATAGTCCCAGTTATTTTACAACTTTTCGATGGACCTTGATGCACCAAAGAAGTGTGACAATAAAAAGGATTCATTATATTTTATTCCCTGTGAATAGATTTATTTTCATTTATCCCTCTATACTCAAAATTGACCAAGTAACCTCTTTGTAATATTGGACTAAAGTAAAAAATTATTAATTTTTTTTTTCCAAAATAGCCCCCCACTTGGAGATTAAGAATTAAAATTAGTCCACATAAGAGAGTTTAAGTGTCAAAATTAACCCTACATAAGCACTTAACACCAAAATTAGCCCCACAAGGAATTCAATGTTTAAACTTTAAAATTTTACCTACATTAGTGGGTTAAATGGCAGCATTATCCCCGCATAGGGGGTTAATTCCAAAATTAATCTCACAAGGGGGTCAAGTATTAATAATTTTGGATAATTTAGTATTTTCATCAGTTTTGAGATAATTTCAACAGTTTTATTTTAATCCAAAATAATAGAATAAAATATCCACTTTTAAAGTACAATAGTTAAGTTAAAATGGACACAATCGTAGGTCCGAAAGAGGATAAAATATAATTAACCCAAAATAAAAATTGGGGGCATGAAGGTGGGGATAAACCAACACTGAAAAAGGGATGAAGGGCTTTTCCGAAGAAAAAAAAAAGGGGTAGATTGCAGCACTACCTCCTGAACTATGATCGTTTTAAACCAACACTTCCTAAACTTTAATACTGAACAGACTTATCTTTTGAACTACCCAAAATGAACAAACTCACCCCGTGATGAAAGTGATTTTAGTGTCAATAGAGGATAGTAAACTTTAGGGGGTGTTAGTAAAAAAAATCATAGTTCAGGGGGTGTTACTGTAATTTTAAAAAAGGGAATGCAGGGGGGTATTCAATAGAAATACGACAAAAATGAGAATCATCAGAGCAAACAATCCATAGATAATCGCGCTTTACCCGACATATTAGGGTTTCATTCTCTGAAATTTTCTCCAAATAGCCTTTCCAGTCGCTCCTAAGTCCTAACTCCGCACAAGTTCGTCTCGGAGGATAACTGTACGCTCTCTCTCACTCTACCCTACAAATTCACTTTCTCTCTCTACAATCTACACACACACACACACACACACACACACACACACACATATATATATATATATATAATATGTACTAGAATGTATTACGTTTGCCTGTGGTATTGTATTTTATGTGGCTTCGATGATTACTCTGAATGTATCAGTCTCTAGTTGTAGGGTTTCGTTTTTCACGCCTTATGATTGCTGTCTCATTGCTGTGAAATTTCTGTTTCTGGGCTTTTCTTATATTTTCATGTTTTTTTTTTTAATTTTAATTTTTATTTATATATATTTGTATATATACATACATTTGAAAATTTGAATATGCTTCTGCTCGAATTGGGGATGTGGACTATTCTTTTTTTCGTCAATTGTCTTCGATGTTTCCAAAACTATAGTTTTTTTTTTTTTTTCAAAAAAAAAATAAAATAAAATAAAATTCATCTGCTTTTGTTTGTTTTGAGTGTGACTCAAACATTGGTGTGGTGGGTGTAGGTTCTTATGTTTTTGCTGAAATGTCAAATTTTGAGCTGTAATAATCTGAAAAAAGGAGGTTTGTTAATTTTTTTAGTTCCCCATTTAATCATATACTTTTATATGTTAGCTCCAGATTCAAAGTTCTTTTTTTTTAGTGCTTCTTATGTGTCCTATGCATTGATGGTGGAATTGCTGTTTCTGCTGCTGCTGATGTTTTGTCCTTTTGAAATTTTTAGTTGTAAACTATAAGGTTATTAGAGTCTTTACTGTCTACGTACCATGTTCTTGGGTTCTCTATTGTTTGCCCAATGTACCTATGTCCACTTTAACTTCATTTTTTGTTTTGTTACAAGTTTTTAGAAAAGGAATTGGATGTGGAGGTTTTTTTTGTTAGTAGAGAAAAGTGGCAATATGGATTATTTCATCACTTAATATTATGAAGTCTTCCATGCTTTTTTCCTAAGTTGCACGAAGTGGGAGAGGAGGGGGCGGGGGCGGGAAAGCACTAAACTTTACGAGGTTTCAAAGGTTTGTTCTTGAGCGGGGCGGAAGCGGGGTTGGGGGCGGGGCGGGGCGGGGCGGGGGCAGGGAGCGTGACCACTTTTAAAGATTCCTGCTTCTAAGCTTTTTTCCATGACACTTGTGATTATGAAACTTTTGCCTAACTCTTTATTTTCCTAAATTTCAGGGCCGCCTCCGAGAAATCTTAAACATAGGTTTTTGAATACCAAGAAGTCATCCCATGTATGGAATAATTTCATCGGCTAAGTTTTATGAAGTGTGGGTATGTTGGTTGCATTTTCCTCACTTACATTATTTGTAGAGATTTTAATCAGCGACGTGGTGTAAGCATATATTATATATCTCCAGAGTTTTGTATTTTGAGCAAATGAAATAATTCTTTTGAGTTGGATGTCAGCTAGCTCTTCAAAGGTTGTAGAAGCTAGTGGGATAGGTTTAGGTGAGTTCTACAAAAAATAGCTAAGACGGGGTCGCTCTGTTGTGTGGCTGCAAGGCCACATAGGTCTAGTGCGACTAGCAGGGAGTGGTCTTTGGGACCTCACGAGCCTTACTGGCGGACTAATACAAGCTTCTCACCTCCCCCGCCTAGATGGGATTTTAGATTCCAATCTGAAGGACCTTCCCTTGGGCCCCACGATGGTATTCAATTGTTTGGGTCTTCTACTTCTTCAAATAGTAGAGAAAGTCGAAGCTGGTTTAGGAGAAATCATCTTCCCAATCATCAATACTCTGCTTCTGATGGTGTTGGGCCATTTTTTAGTAGCCCTTCTGACATCTCTCCAGCTCAGCAGTGGACTCCCCCAACAGTACAAGAAATAACTGTGGACGATTATGGAACTTCATCGAGGAGAGGTAACACAAATAGGCTAATGTGCCCCTTTAACATTTTCCTGTATTTAAATGGTCAAGACGTTATATCCTTGCCAATGGTTGTTTTATAATTGCGTTTTTGTTTCTAGAGGTTGGTGCTCTGTGTGAAGTTGTTTTTCTGTGAAGTTCAGCTTCAGTTTCTGGGAATTTGTTCTGAGTCTGGAAGATTTAATGCAATGTTTGTCTTTTTTTGTCTGCGTCTCCTCTGTTAATTGGTTTCATATATTTTGCCTTAAAGTTGTAGCAATGTGATTTTGGGATTTGTTTTCTCTTTCTTTTCGTCATTTCTATAAGTTTTAACTTTTAAGTAGTTAGAAATTGATGAAATATGTTATTAACTTGATTGATGGCATGTCTTCCGTAGAATGTGTTAAATATGGATGTGGGTGTCAGCAAACTAATTTTGATTACATCTTTCTCAGAGAGAAAGTACCTTTGGTTTGTTTAGCAGCTTTAGCTCCATAGCAGATGAGAACGTGAGATGCAATGATGTACTAGTTTTTGGCTGTAATTATGACCCTTGTTTTTAAATTATTTATTTATTTTATTGATGTGGATAAGGTGGCATGTGTCTTTTATCTGAGGCTGAAGCACATCGTGTGGCGAGGGACTCTAGGTTTGGCAATTTGATGTGGGATTGGGACCTAGAATTGACTGTTTTATTCAATAATCTATTATTCAAGCCCCATTGGCATGTGAAAATTTCTTTGAGGCTTCTTTTCTTTGGCCTTAGAGAGAATTCACTTATAGGTAAACTTGTGTGTGGAGGCATAGGGCTTTCTACTTTGTTGTTGTATGTGCAAGCGAACTCAGGAGATAGTGATCAATTTGTGACCCATTGTTCCATGGCCAGGGAACTATGGTCCCTCCACCTTTTCTGTTGGCAATTCAATGGGCCATTGCGCAACGGATTTGGAGGGCTGGTGTTTTTTTTTCCTTAACCCACATATGTGGGTGGGGGATGCAGGAGTTGTGGGTTGTGGTACCATGGCGGTGGTGTATTTGGGTAAAAAGTGCATCAGGTCATTGCATGGAAGGGTAGAGTTGTCAGTTTGAAGTTGAAAAATGTTTTTCTTGATTACTCTTATGGGTTCTTTTTAGTTTTAGTTTTGGAATCTCTGCCTTGGACTACTTGGAATAGGTTAGGGACTTGAAACTTTGATCTGTACCTTCATTGCCATTAACCTAATTTATTTTCCATACTCATAGACTGAATCAGTCTGTACTTCTATTCTTTGTTCCCCTTCCAGTTGGAGATGAATGTGTATTGTAGTAGTTCAATGTGCTTTGTCTGTCTTTTCTAGCTCAATAGCAAACTATAGATTTGTAATTAATATTTGTTCATTCAAGTTGTTTGAAATTGATTTTTTGAGCATTGGGATGCTAGGTGTCTACTACCAAAGTTTCACTGTGGTAGGGCTCAATGGAAAATGGTGGGGCTTCAATCTCTTAGCTCTGAAATACCTGCAGGTTCTCTGTAGGATGCCAAACCATTGTGGCCCAAAATTAATTCTTGATGGTGTCATAGTACGGGCTTGTAACCTGGGTCTTGGCTGTTGAATTCTCTTCAACCTCCCACTGCAAACACAAGCCTGCCTCCAATTGCCATGACATATTTACTTTGTGTTGAAGACTTGAAGTTTGGCTATGTGCAGTTTATCTTATGTCGACGTGAACTTTTAATAGTCAACCACAAAGAAGAAGTGCTAGGTAGAAGGGATGATATAGAGAAAATAATTGTAGTTTTCTTGAGAGAAATATCTGGAGGGTTAAAAAAAATTGAATTAGAAAGATGACCGTAGTCTTTAGACCATTAGGTGATAGAAAAACGAGGAGGGGTGAGAGAAAAATCTATGTACTTTGCTTTACCGAATCATTTGAAGGGTGATATTTCCTTTTGATATGTTAGAAACATGATGCTAGTCTTTGGATCATTAGGTTATGGGAATTTGTCAAGATTAAAGCACCATATCTGTATGAATAGCTGAAGTTTTTTCCTTCTCTTTCTTCCTATATAGGTGTATGCATATTGATATCGTATCTGGTGATCAGTGAGATGTGAAATTTCTGCTTAATTTTTCGAATTTGACAACCGGCACGAGTTATTTATTCAGTGGTGTTCGCAGGACTCGTTTGGTCGATTTTGAGAAAATGCTATGCACTAGTCAAACTGACCCTAGTGATAACCAACACAGGCGCCCCCTCCCTAATTCCTCGCAGAAAATAAAATCAAAATCAAATGAACTTAAAAGTAAAAAAATTAGAAAAAAAAGTTATCTAGAATTTGCTTATTACTATTTTTGTTTACATCTGCTGATTTTTTTTTTTTCTATGCTTGCTATGTGCAGTTTTGGGGCCATTATCCTTCTCACCTACTATGGAGGTAATTCCCCTCCCCCGATATTTGCATTGCTACTATGTTGACTATCTTCCTAGAAGTAAAAGGTTCATTTCTCTCATGAGTTTGCGCAGGGACCATCAATGGCTCAAGACAGTGTAGGTTCTGTTTCATCCCGGTCAGACAGTAGTGAGTACGAGCCAATGGCTAAGTCACATTCTTCGCATCGTAATTTCTCAAGTCGCCGATGCTTCATGTCCAAACCCATTCACCCCATGTCCTTTCCCTCTGAACCACCAACAATTTCAGCTGCTGACATGACAGCCACTGGCTTTTCAGAGTTTGATTCCGCCACTCCTCTAAGAGATGCAAATCGTTTAAGCAGTGGTAGTGGCAGTATTGACTTCACCGACGTTTCCGAGCCATTCGATTCTGATTCTTTTGGACGGTCATGTAATCCATCAGATAGTTTTAGATGTGGATTGTGTGAAAGGTTTCTCTCGCAGAGATCACCTTGGAGTTCTTGTGGAATTGTGAGAAGTGGAGACATGCCAGTTGCCGGAGTCCTTCCGTGCCGTCATGTCTTCCACGCAGAATGCTTGGAGCAAACAACACCGAAGACGCGTGGAAATGATCCTCCTTGTCCGATCTGTGTTAGATCGGTGGAGGGAACTTCCCCTGAGCAGAGAGTAATTTCCAAGATGAGGAACAGTTTCCCAAAGCTTAGACCTTTTAGTGAAGACGGACCGTCAAGGCCATGGGGATGTGTGCAGGCAGGTGATTGTGTTGAAGGGGTTTTGCATACGCCCCCTCGTAACACTATGTTGTTACTTAACAGAAACCGCATTAAGAAGAACCTGTCCTTGAAGGGTAATCCGGGGAAGGAATTTCCTGGTAAGTTGAGGAAGAGTGGATCATATTCTTCGCAGTTGTTTGTTGGGAAATCGGTTGATCAGGCAACAGTTGGGTCATCAAAGACAACAGCTGGTCCTAGTATGAAGTGATAATGGAAGTTCTGTATATAATTGGAGACTCAGAGTTTGTCCATGGGGATGCTGATTTTTTTCTTGTAGTTGTTTGTTGATTCTCTCTCTCTCTCTCTCTCTCTCTCTCTCTCTCTCTCTCTCTCTCTCTGTAACTGATTGGTTTTTTTGATGAACTATGGATGGTGGTAACCATATTGTAGTCTAAATTATTTGGGTCACATATGGGTTGATGTTTCTGTTATTAGGTAAATTCCAAGTTTTGTTTCTCTCTCTCTCTCTCTCTCTCTCTCTCTCTCATGATGCAAAGCAGAAGGGAGTAATAGCTCACAATCAATGCTGGAAATTATATCTTGAAGATTCATTGATAAGTATGCTGGTGGTTGCATCAATGGAGATGTATATTAGTTTTGTATACATATACACTAGCGGCTGGGTTACGTGTGCAACTAGGGATGGCAATGGGCGGGTTTCCGGGTTCTCCGCCCCGCCCCTAATAGATAGGGTATGGGGTGATTCAAATGGGATAAGGGCGGGTATGGGGTGAAATTGTCTAACCCATGTTGGGATCGGGGTTGAAGCGAAATTCCCCGAACCCGCCCCGAATGCACATTTATGTAATTACCCTTATATTGTATAAATATTCTGCTAAAGTATAAATACTAGTAACAAGGACTTAGGGTTTCTGCCACTTGCATGCACTCTCAATCGAGGCTCGCCATCGAAGTGTGTTTATATATATATATACACACACATTTGGGTGGATTGGAGTCTCAACTCCAGATTGTGGATCGGAGTGTTTGTGTGCGATTAGTGTGTGTGTGCATGTATATATGTACATGTATGTGTGTGTATATATATTATGAAGTGCAGAAAATTGGCCACCACTGCCACTTGCGAATCGTACAAACCCACTGCCTGAGGCGTCGCCTGGAGTTGTGAAATGTTTCTCACATGAAACAAAGAACTCCTATGCGCTGGTCTTCTTCATTGACTTCAAATCTGTTACTTGGACATTTTATGGAATTTTGTGCCTGTTTGGAAATTGGCACTCTTTTTGATTGTTATGATTGGGTTTTGTTGAAGGATTTTTGTAGCTTGAATATTTTTGAAATTTAATATCTGTTTGAGAATTGGCTTAGCGGGGCAGGGCGGGGTGGAAGATAATAGTCGGGGTCGGGATGAGTGCATCTTCAATCCGGGCGGGGTTGGGGGAAGGGCACCCCGTCCCATACCCGCCCCGTTGCCATCCCTACGTGCAACTTGTGGTATTTATTATGGATTAAAAAAACTTTCAATGAATTGCAAATATTTGCAACACAGATTACATTCATCCTATTCACATAAGCAAAAAGTCATGAATGGTTAGAAAAATTTTCAATTAAAAGCGCTATTAGGTATTTAGGTGTCTAAACCTATAATTTGCCGATTCCATGAAAATTAAGTGCCAACTTATCTCATAAAAAGAAATACTATAAAAACTTGTATAAATAAATTGCATATGGTTGTACCCTAGTGTAGAGAATGCCAATTTGAAGCTTGACGAAAACGGAAGACCATATACAATTCTTTGCTGCATCGCTGTGGCCCCAGATTTGCACAAGTCATTTCGTCATAGTCTTGTAACTCCAGTGTCACAAATATCAAGCTTACATTACATGGGATGTGAATGTGAATGTGATGTTCTTTCCATGGTCCACCAGTACTCCAAAAAAATAGATAAATTCTCAATTCTAAAATGCATATAAATCACTACTCCAGGATTACTCCAAAATTCGATATATAACAATTCCCACCAGTAACCACATCCCTTGTGGCCGAGTGGTAAGCCTTTTGGGTGTACTACCAAGAAGTTTATTGTTCGAGTCATGGGGAGCGTGGCCAACTGGGAATTCACCCAGTGACTCCAGAGCCTCGGGGGATTAGTTGAGGTACACGTAAGATGACCCAGACACACCCCCGATTGCCAAAAAAAAAAAAAATCCCCACCAGACATCACGCACAACAAGAGGAAGACTTCCCATATATGCATATGTGCGTCTTTGTGTGTGTGTGTATATACCTAGATATATACCTAGATATAATAAGTAGATCAATTATAAAGACACAATGAAGGATTTTATCAACTTCACACTCTAAATTTTTTTTTTTAGGAAATAAGAAAGATTGAATTCATGGGATTGCAAAGATACAATGAAGGATTTCATCAACTTCACACTCTAATTTTTTTTTTTTTAGGAAATAAGAAAGATTGAATTCATGGGATTGGGGGAGGTGGTTCTGCAAGTTAGAGGTGGTTAGTGAAAGAGGTAGTTAATTTTGGGTTTTTTTTTTTTAAATTTAATTTAATTTTTTATTTTTATTTTTAAAGTTAATTACTTTTATCTACCCTTGTAATGATAGTTTATAAGAGAATTTTTATGGTTAGATTGCAAATATGAGTGGCAGATTAAATTTTTTGTGGTACCCCTACCTTTGGCTTTATCCATTATTATACATATGCATATGCATATGTGAAATATTTAAAGTTAGCTGAGGTCGAGAGCTTTTGTGTTTTATGCGAGTTGATGCAGAGAAAAATGCGCCGTGTTGGAGCTCTTGCCACCGCTAGTAGCTAATCCTATCTTTTGAATAATTTGCATCAAAAGCCTTTTTAAATTTTTTTTTTTTAAAGCAAAAATTGGAGCCATCATAAACTTTTACTTCTGAAGTTTTGTACCAAGGGGAAGAAAAAAAAAAAAAGAGAAAAGAGATGACATGGAAAGGGAAGAGAGAACAAAATAACAAAGAAAGGTTAATCTCTACATTGTTTCTTACAAAAAGAAAAGAAAATGAGACGCATTACATAACATTTTTTTTTAAAAAAAAATTCTTGTATATTATTGGTCGTTTATTTCTTATGACGATGAAATAAGGAAAAAACAGGCACTGAGGTGAACATCTTGGCTTGGTTGAAAGGCAATTTTTATAGCAATCTCACTTGGTTAGAAAGCTTTTATATACCAATAAACTGGAAAGCTTAGGCCCTCCCCCCGCGAGGCAAAGGGATCAGCAGTTTTTTCTCCTTTAATTTTATTTTTCTCTCTCTTTCCTCAAAAATTGCACATACGAACTTATTAAAAAAAAAAAAAAAAACATTAACATTAAAGACTAGTCACTAGTCAGTAGTCATTAGCTTGAGGTGTAGAAAAGAAGTTTATTTTCCTTGGAAATAAACTAAGGGTTAATTAGTGTTACGTCCCCTGTTAGGAAAATTAATTGTTTAAATAACACAATGTAAACTCATTTAGTGAAAAGTCTCTCAATTGAACTTTGGGCAAAAAAATTTCAACGAGTTTGAGAAATTTCACAAACTTTTCAGGTTGTAAAATTTCTCAAACTTGTTGGGATTTTTTTTGCCCAGATTTATATTGAAGGACTTTTCACTTAAATTTTTTCTTGTAGGACATAAATTAAATGCTTAAAAAATGTTCTAAAATAGACTAAACCCTAATTATCCCATAAATTAAAAAATAAGCCTTGCGAAATATGAACCGTACAGTTTTCACATACATGGAACATGACATTTGATATACACATCACCGCACGTGTAATTGTCAAACAATAAAAATATATTCTCTGGGCCAATATTTTGTCTCCACAATGTGAGGCCCACATCCAAGAACTTAATCTGAAAAAGCCCATGGGCCGTCTTCCTACCCATTAAAAATTCAAGGCTTAAATACAAAACATATTATTGAAGTTTGGTCCTGTCTCATATTAGTCCTTATAGTTTCAATTGCATTAATTTGATCTTTGGAGTTTTTAAATAAAAAAGATATGGTCCAACTATTCCATTCTATCAAAAAATATGACGGAATTCATCCACTATTATGCATAATTACACTAATAAGCGGATGAGGAGATTGGTGGCATTCCACAGTTGCCCCTGAAAAGAGCGACAGTGCATAGCATGTGAGTAAATTCCGTTAACTTTTTTTTATAGAATTGGACATTGGGGTCACATTACTTCGAGTTAAAAACTTCATAGACCAAATTGATGAAACTGAAATTACATAGACTAAAATGAGACAGAAATCAAACTTCAAGAGAATAATTTGTAATGAAGCCAAAATTGCACAAACACCCCCTCCCCCCAAAAGAAAAAAAAAATGAAAAGAATTGTGCCATATATTTCTAGGGACCAAAAATGCTAGGCACACATTTCAAATCACATCTCAAACCATACTCTATGCTTTAAATGCATGTACTTTGTGCTGTTTGAATTTTTCACACTTTTCTGTGCACTACTTACACATCACAGGATACATGCATTTAAAAGAAGGATGTGATTTGGAGTGTGGTTTAAAATGTATGCCTAGCATTGCTCTTCTAGGGACTACTGGGACCATTTTTCATACCCACATGACATCCATGTGATTTGTTCGGATTATCAGCGACAATTGCACATTGTACGACCAACATTACCCTAAGTTGGGTCTTTTCATGTGCATAATGTCTTTTTCTCATCTTTTACTTACCACAACTGCTTTTTCTCTGCCAATTGGGCCCAGGTGGATTGTGACAACGTTTGGTACCCCCTTGGCCCTTACTAACCCATGTTCAAGGCCTTGTCATTTCCCATATTAGTTGCGAAATTGAGATAATTGCTTGGGCTTGAAGATAAATTGGGGACTGAGACAATCGAATGAAGTACAATCACTAGAGGTCTTTTGATTCTCTTTGTAGAAGAAAGTAATGAGTCAACATCCTTCTTTCCAATATGCCCCAAAGAAAACACATACTTAAAGAAATGCCAACAGGATGGATTTGGTTAGGAGTTCCTTTTAATCAAATCCACTCTATTTTTTTTTTTAGCAAAATAAAAACTCCAATCTGTTTTGTCTGTTTTGACTTCGCCTTACTATGTGTTAAATTGTTAATGAAGTATACCGACTCTTACTTCAATTAATATTAGTCACTCTGACTTCACTCCGCTCATGTTATTTAAATAATTTTTTCTCTTTCATATATAGTACTATTATAGGGTAAAAGTTTTCAATGCTTTCCAAGAAATATAATCTCCAAAACATGTGTGACCACCACAAAAATAACCACAACTTAGTTTTTTGAATAATGGTACATACCATTTGCATAATGGACGGTTGGAAGCACCACTGTTACATGTATCACAAGAGTATTAGAATAAATATATTAAATCATTAAAAAAAAATTAAGGGTATACTAGTAAATTAACCTCATAGTTAAGTAAGTGCAGCTTATGGGACCTAACTTTTACCAACTCTGACTATAACTCTTTAAAATTTTAAATTTGAGTACCAAACTCACTCCTACTTTTATTATGCCTCCCCTAAAGGTTTTCCATTTAGTTGGAATGGGACCGTGGGAATGTGGGACAGGATCCGGTTGAAAAATTTGTCATCCCCACGCACACACACCCCAATATATATATATATATGTATATATATACGGTCTTACTATCCTCCTATAGTATTGCGTTCAATCTAGCTTCAATGGGCAATAAACGACTTTGCTGCCTCAATAAACTATGAGTACTTGAGTAATTGTACAATAACGGCACGTAAATAATTTATTTTGAATCTTTCATAAATTACTTTAATAACATTATTTTAATGAAATAAATCCTTTTTTTGTTCCAATTTAAAATTGAGTATCTTTACATTTGTTAGTTGGTTCCACATCCCTATATATCTATCTATTGAGTAATACTTGGATACAACATGCACACAACTTTCTTATCTTGTGTCACTGTACTCCATAGTGACACAGGACAAAGATAGACACATCTTTTAAGTTTTGTAGAAAAAGTTATGTGAAGGTTGTGTCCCATCTATCTATCTATCTGTTATTATATATAAAAGCGGAAGATTCAAGCAAGGTGCCACCTTATGATGACACATGGTAGGAGTTTTAATTCTGCCAATTCAAGTTCAAATGGGTCTCTCTCCCTTCTCTCACTCACTTAGTGTGTAAACGTTTCTTGCTCTTTTTCTCCTTTCTCTTATATGTATAAATATTTTCTCCCTTCAATGGGTACATATTTTGTATGGGGGGTAATACTTTGGGCATAACTTTTTGCTCACAACTTTTTTATGTTTCTATCTCTCTCTTGATGGGTCCCACAATATCAGCGGACCCCACAGTGCTAGTGGGATCCATAAGAAGAGATAGACACATAAAAAAGTAGTGAGCAAAAATTTGTGACTCTAGAAGTACTCATTTGTACGTCCCCATACAGGACTGTAATGCTAACCCCATAGGGAAAATGGGAAAATATGTAGTGTAGACGTGAAAAAACAAAATCAAATTAATACAATTGTGGAGAAAGAAAAAAAAAAATCATTCCAATATACTAGCCTATACTCTTATCCAAACCTATTTTATTTGGGATTGACGAACAAACTCTATTCATTCCTAATAAGATGAAGTCTCTCTTTCTCTATCTTTTTCTAATGAATTATGAGTAATGTTATGCTTCCCAAATTTTGTATACCAAATAGTTTTCAAACACGTGTACCAGTGGAATCACCTTTAATAATAGTGGGACCACTTTAACACCCTCCAATCAAAATAAAGTGATCCCATTGGCACTTGTGTTTGGGAATCATTTGTAGGTGTGGGAACATTTCGGGCCAACCAAACTTTCGAACCGAACCCGAAGTTTCAAACTAGTTCGATTCGGTTTAGTTTGAACCCAAACCAAAGTAAGTTCAGTTTAAAACTGATCCGAACTTACAAGTACAGCTCGGTTTTCGGTAGAGTTTTTCAACCCGAACTCGAACCGAATTTTTGAAGTTTAATATACATATAAAATGCAATTTCCCAAAATTAGGGCTAAATCCTAAAGTAAAGACCCCAAACTGTCTGCAACTCTCATCTCATTCTCTCATCTCTCATAAGTCAAGACTCAAGTGCTTGGTGCGCAATAGCTCAACTCAAGAGACATGTTTTTACTGATTTCACTGATTTGTGAAGATTCAAGGCTTAGAGGTTGAGTAGTCTCCAGACTGGGGGTACCATACGAGCCTCCGCCAGACTGGAGGAATGAAGTTGATGATGAATGACTGTGGTACCAAATTTTCGACGGTTCGTAGGATTGAAAGCACTAAGCACTTTGGTTGATAATCTTACTACATTTTTACTAGATCAGTTTGTGAAGTTGAGCTGTTGAGCTCAACATGGTTGTTAGTGATCTCAAGTGCTTCAATTAAGTGGTTGAGAATCTTCCAATCAAGTGCTTAGTGCTCAACAGCTCAGCTCAACTCAAATTTGGTACCACAATCCTTCTCTCCTTCTCTCTCTCTCTCTCTCTCTCTCTCTCCAATTTATACTATGTAGTTGTTGACATGTTGTTTTGTAACTCTTGAAACTTGATTACCAAATTTGAGTTGTATTTGAGTTGTTCCTTCAATATTAGTCTATAGATCTAGGGTTGCAAATTTTTTATTCATAGATCTAGGGTACTTCTTGAAACTTCGGAAAAAAAAAAAAACTTTGATTGAAATTCAACCCGAAAAGTTTCAAACCGAACCCGAACTTAAATTTCGAAACCAAACTATATTTTCGAAGTTTATAACAGTTCGGATTTTGGTATCAAAATTCTCAACCCGAACCAAACAACCTAAACCAAAGTTTTCGGTTCAAAACCGAACCGACTGTTTGGCTACCCCTAACCATTTGGGTTACAAAATTTGGGAATCATAACATTACTCATGATTTATATCTTTTGTTAACATACTTTTTCAATATTTTAACAATTATTCTGTAGTTATGATAGTATTAACTACTAATATTTTATAACTTATTAAAGAAACAACATACCTACACATAGCGCAAGATATATGCTAGCATATATATATATATATATATAATGGGAACTTCTATAATGCATCATACATCCTACTGGATTTAATTGGTTCATCCAAAATTGGTGCCAAGATGGAGTAACTGATGTCCCAAAATATGTAACAAGGTCTCAGAGTGTATTAACTTTGAAAATCACTTTACTTCATAAAAAGTAAAGTGGTTTTCAAAGTTACCTCACTTTGGGACCTAGTTACACATTTGGGACATAAGTTACACCATCTTGAAACCCAAAATTACTAGTATGTATGATACAACTAGAACCACTAGATTGTATTGTAGCAATTTTCATATAGTACATACATCTCTCTCTGCGTAGGTATGTATTAGTTACACACTAACAAAGTGAAACTCTAATGTTGACTTAAATTTATTCTTTGATTCAAATAAAAAGATCCCAATCCTTTTAGAATATACGATTGCTCAGTGTGAGTTTTTTTAGTGATGTGTGAGATAAATGTAAGAAGGTATAACACGCAAGCAGGTTAGTGCCAGGTGGAACAATTAGTGAAATATTAGATGATATAGATGCGTGAGTAAGACGAGTAATAAAATATAAGATATAATAGCGATGGTAGGGTCAGGAAAGTATTGGCTCGGGTGAGAACCAAAGTAGCCCCAAATGAGAGAGAGAGAAATCAATAAGTATTCAGGTCTTGGGTATGGAATGATGTGTGGAATCCGAAAGTAGTAGCGTCTAGAGTGGGTTATATGGGTATTGGGTAGGACAAGCGGTAGTTTTAGTGTTAGGGTAACGCAAACGAGGTAAAAGCGATGTCAAGTATGGAGTGATGTCGGCTAGAGCAACTGGAATTGGAAGCTTTAGCATTGGAGGACAATGGGAATGTTTTTTTTTGGATAATCTCAGAGTCAATGCGAAAGTAAATTACTCTTTTGCTAGCTTGCTCTGGGATGGGATTGGGTTGTTAGATGTGTTGAATGAGGTTGATATTTATACATAGGATTGTGAGGGGTTGTGGTGGTTTCTTGTCTTAGTTGAAGGAGCTGAGTTGGCCCCTTCTGAGTGGTGGTCCGTGTAAGGCAGGTAGGAGACATAAATGCTTATGTTTAAGGTGGTTGGGATCATTAAATGGGATAGGGACACGCTGACGACATCCTATTGACGCGTTTTCTTATCACACCCAAGTGTAGGTAATCATACAAGTAATAAAGTTCTGGAAGTCCAGGTCGAACCCACAGGGAACGGAATAAAATTTTATAAAGTTAAGCAGATAACTATTTTGTCACTAAAAAGAAAATAAAAGATGATGGATTTTTGTGGGGTTTTACTAAACTACTAATTTTTATATTTTTGCAATAAAAGTAATTAAAACTATTTTTTTTTTAACAGTTTATGATAAAGATTTTAACAGTGCAAAATAAATTAACTAACATACTAGTAAGAAAAGGAAAAAAAAAACATAAAAGCTAAATTTTTGTGAGATAAACTTTTTAGATGTAATAATAGCAAAAGATGGAAATAATACAGATATTTAAGCAAAACTATTATAAAACAGGAAATATTAATTAACTAGGGGGGAAATGATTTAAAGGAATTGGGAATATGCAAATCAACACTAGATCCCACAACTTTTGTGCATTTGAAAAGCATTTGGCATTTAAGACCGCAGAGTCATTCTCTATTTAAAAATAAACTTTCACTAGTCAGGGTCATATCAAGTGTGTCAGGTTTGATATGAAACGACGTCGTTTGGTTTAAAGAAAAATAAAGAGGCAATTGGGCAGTAGCCAGGTTCTAACCGTGCCCCGCCGCGGACGTGGGTTATTCGGCGTCCAGTCCCCACCACTCTGTCACTACACAATTGCCTATCCATTATTGGATAGAAATATATATAAACACATATTTGAAATATTAACTTTGTCATATGAGTTGTTTGAGTATGCTAGGTGTTTTTTATGACAAAAGGCATAGTTTGACAATCCACATAATTAGGCTTTTTATTTCAAATATGTACTCTTTTGAGTCCAATATAGCCATAGTATATAAACATGTTAAATGATCATAAACTATAGATACATAGATATTTTTGGCCATAAATGGAAAAAACAACCCATCCAGATAAATTTGCCCATTTAAGTTTAGTGTACAGAAGTTGTGGTTTCTAAGTTTTTATTACATATCCCCAATTAAAGTTTTAGCCTACCATTTTGGAATTGAAACTGTCTTCCAAATAAAATTTAAAGATAAATTAAATAGGTATAAACAGTGACCACTCAATTAAAACTAAAGTTGTAAAACTAAGGTAAAGGTGAAAACTAATATTATATATTATTTTCTTTACTTAACATGAGCTGTGGTTGAATTTGTGGAATCTGCAAAATAGTAAAGTTTAGTACAACTAGGCTAATAAAATATACATAAATAAAAATACTGAACCAAAAATAAAATACTAAACCTTTGACTTTGGATTCTTGTGGGGTCACAGTGGTTGAACTCCAAGAACACAAATAAGGCCAAACCAAATCCAAATATACTTTTGGAGTGAGATATGAATATGGTGTGCTTGGGGCTTTGGTAAGTGATTACAACAACTACGTGGCTAAGAAATCTGGCATTTAATCGCAAAATCTGTCTTTTAGTGAATGAAAATATTGCTATAAAAATTGAAAATTTGGGGTTTCTAACTATTTTAGGGGACAACTATAAGTACTACTAGACTAGAAATATTAAATCTAATTTTAAATAGGACTATTTTACTACTACAAATTGACAAAGGTCATACAAGAAAACAAATATTTTAAATTTAAGAAATACAGTACACAAAGTTTTGCTACATATTTTTGAACATGAAATCATCAATTACATAAAAGTAAAATTTTACAACTACTAGAACTAGAAAAGGCAAAGAAAAATTAAAGTTTCCTATTTCTAGGGACAATATAAAGTGCTCACATAATAAACTCCCCTAAACTATTCTCTCCAAACTGTGATTGTGAAGCTGTGTGTGTTGTTTTTTGTCTTGTGAATGGTGCCCCTCTTTTTTATAGACGAAGGAATGATGAAAATCATCATCTCATTCGTCACTGAACCTTGCCATTTATTTCTTCTCGCGTGCGTCCCAATTTCTTCGACGCTCTGACAGGTTTGAAAATGAAAACCTGCACAATTGAAAGAGTGAGAGAGAGAAATGGGAAAGAAGGAAAGGCAGAAGAAAACAAAAAAACAAATTAAAAAAAACCACATCCAAGCAATTGCTTGGATGTGTCCGTTCTTCTTCTTTTTTCTTTTTTCTTTTTTTTTTTTATTTTTTTTTATTTTTCTTAGTCAAACAGTAATTTTTACTGTTTATTCACTATTCATCACTATTTATTACTATTCATTACTATTCATATGAATATACTATGGTGTGGTCGCTACTTCTTTTCTTCCCTTTATTTCACTTCATTTTTACCTAAACATATAACATATGTAAAAACACATTTTTACACGCATTTGAGTGACATCACTATTAAATTATATTAATTCAAATATGCATGTAAAACTAGGAATTTGGGGGATTAAATGAGCAATATGTCTATTATATTGGCACATAAATATGCAATATTCAGTGTTTGTCACACCCTTCAACTAACTTATTGCTAGTCCCTAGCAATGAAGTGAAAGAGAAATTGTTCTAGAAGTTTTATTAAAGAGTAGGAATAAACTAAGGAAAATAAAATTACCTAACTTACTGTCGCAGGAATCGCGATTACAATTAGCGTATGCAACAAGCCGTTAAACCCCTAGGTTACCCCTAGTGGACGAGTGTTGTCTCGTGAGGGTTTGTAGTGAATATACCCACAAAATTCAAATTTTAATTTTTTTATTTTATTTTATTTTTTTAAATGTAAAAATAAAATGAAATAAAAATAAAGGTAGATTTTCTCCTTTTACAACAGATAAGATTAAATTTGGCAATAAAATGAAATTTCCAAGTATGTAATAGTAATGCAACACATATGCTCACAGTTTTGTCAATGGTAGCATTTTTTATACTCTTTAAACTCACAGTGTGTACTTTAAAAATCAAGCAACTGATCTTAATTTCAAAGTTTACATAGCCAACAGCAGTCATTAAACTTGTAGTTTTAACTCAAATCTCACTAGGATTTCACTCTTTTAAGGAGAAACTTTCAGAAACCGGTGTAGAGAACATCTCACTTGGTAGGGAAGCAAAGACAGAAAAGTTGCTCCCATATTTTTGATGACTCAATATATAGGCATTTGGAGTACAATAAGTCTCATGAAAGAATACTTAGCATTAGAAGAGCGATCTACCGTGGAGAACATCATTGTCACTTAAATTTAAAAATCAATTTCTTTTAAATCATTAGGACTTTGACTGGTAGGTTAGAAATTAAGATGAGTAGGAGATTTGGGCTGTATTTGTTCTAAGCATGTGATTGGAGTGTTTGCGCAATTCATTCCAACCTCTTCTTTTTCTTCTCCTTTTTTATCATATGTACATTTGATTTTTTTTTTTTTTTTTTCTAGTTTCTCATTTTTTTTTTTCATTTTTTTTTTAAATAAACTCATTTCTTTCTTTACCACTTCGTGCAATATCAATACAGTCCAATCACATACTTGGATATAGAAGTGAGGTTTGTACTCCCAGGTGGAGCAATGTATGATTTGGATAGAACTGAGAATAAGGTAATATTAGGTGAAGGGGGGTGCATTTGAAAGAAAAGAAGGCCTAAATCATTTTAAAAATAGATTGACTTTGTTCATTTAAGCAATTTGGACGTTCTAATGGTAAATCCTGAACGTTCTCTTCTAATGATTAGTCAAAGAAAAATAATGAGACTTTCAACGAGTGATATGATAAAGAGAATAAAATGAGACTGAAAAGAAATAGAAACCCTCATAAAGAAAGATTGGCACAAAAGCTCATATGAGTTAATTAGTTTTCACTACTTGTTTTTAAACTGCATAGTTATGCTTACTCATCCATTTAGATTCAGTAAATATTTTCACACTGTTTCAAAAGTGTTTAATGTTTAAAGAGTTTCTAGCATTTGAAAATAGTAAAACATGTGACAATGTGTTGTATGCTATTAATATACCCAAAATAACATTAACGTGTCAAATTTATCTTATATAAAGTAAAAGAAAAACTTCTGAAAAATCTTAAGCATATCCACTAAGTTGGATACATATATGGTGTAACTAGTATTCTCTGCACCTATACAAAAGAGGCTACGCAATCCGGAGCGTCCAAGTTGTCATGATTACCCATCCACCTCTAGTAAAAGAGATGAGTCTAGAACCACTAGCAAGCTAAAACATCAGTAAGAGGCTAGGAGATAACTCTGGCCTTACCTAGTTTTTCGCTACCTCTAGGGACATTCACCGCACTAGACATATCTGATGATGCTTGGATCATGCAAATTACTCCTATCGAACCAGCTAATGAAAACCAGATGTACACGTAGGATCATTTTAGAGTCTGACCTGACTGAAAATTATTGACTGTACAAAAACTAAAAATAAAAATAAAAATGAGGGATGGGAAAACAAAATTTATTTGGGTATCAAAGGATCCAGTCCTCTTTCTCAACCAAAATTTTCTTTTGTTTTGATTTGAATTGTCTTTTATAGCAGTAGTAAACTTTAAAAGATGTGTCATTATGAGCAATTAAACCAGGACATTCTTCTCTATAACAATTCAAACACCATCCTAACCTTTTAGCTTTCCTTTTGATGGCATAAAGGCTAGTGCCAGCAAAGGGTTTCTTCTGCTCAGAAACAAGTGAGCGACCCATTAACGTCTGGTCATCGACTATTGGATCCATTTTTTATACTCTCAGCCAACAAGAGAGGTTAGACTCAACCCTCTACTCCTTCCAACTATCAACTAAGATCTAATTAAAGAGAGCTTAGAGGGGGTGGGTGGGAATTTTATTTAAAAACTAAAACTATTTATATATAAAAATATATATAAATATATACATTCAGAAACTAATTTTTTTTTTTTTTTTTATAAACAAAAAACTAGAAAACTACATTTTTCTCTCTTTTTTTTTTTTTTTTTAAGAAAAGTCCAAGACAGCGTATCATTACAATAACAATAATAAGGAAAATTATGGTATAAACTTCAAAAATCATAAGAGCGGTGACATGTTCGTCATTCATTTTTTTTAAAAAAAAAAACAGATAACTTGGATCTTTTTTTTTTAACAAGGGCAACGCAGCATTATCATAACTGCAATTAAGAAAATGACAAGGTAAAGTTCAAAATACATAAGACCAATAGTTATCGCGTCGTCCATTTTTTTTTTTTTTACAAAGAAATGGAAAAATATCACCTGTCACTTGAAAATCTGAAAACTTGGTAGGGCCGTAGATCGAGTGATATTTCCAAGCTTCTTTGGTGCGTGGGTACCTACAACTTATGCAGTTAAATAATGGAAAAGAGAGAAAATAAAAATCTAAAATAAAAACTAAGCCGAAATTGAAAAAATAGAGAATAAAATCAAAATCAAGCTTTTCTCTGGATTATAAATCTTACCTTTAGTGATCAGTAGAGTGGATCTTGATTTTGGATCGAAGAAAATTAAAAAAAATGAAAAGAAAATGAGAGAGGGAGATCGGGTCGAGAGAGTGAGAGAGTTGCAGAGAATGAGAGAGAGAGATCGCGGCGAGAGAGTGAGAGGAAGAAGAAAGAAAGGAAAAAGAGAGAAAAAGAGAGATGGGAAAGTTTTTAGGGTTCAAAGCCCTATATAAAGTCATTTTCTCTTTTTCAATGTATCTCTCTCTAAAAAGATTATTTTTTTTTTATGAAATAAAGATAAAATAAACAAACAGGTGTTAATCGTGAAATCGTCCCCCCCAACTGAGTCTGACATTGTCCTCAATGAGTGAGATTAGAAAAAGAAGCTAAGGATAACACCTGCAATAAAAAGAAATACAAAAAAAAAAAAATACAATAATAATGACAAAGTTAACTTATATATATAAAGTAAAAGTACTATCACTGTTTTGAGATAAGGTTATCAAGAATTACTGTATAATTGATCTTTTGAACTGCAGTTTCAAAGGATCGATCTTGTATTCAAATTTTGCTATCTAGCAGTTTTAGCAACATGGTTTTTAAACCAGCAATACTTCTGGTATGCCTTTTTATTTTAGACTGTAATGGGATAGTTTAAACATACAATTTAGTACAATTATTAGATAGCAATACTTGAGATTTGTAAGACTTGATAAAAATCAGAACTTATAAAATAATAAGTGCAAGTGATTCTGATACTAAAAACACAGTGATGATTTTTTTTTAATTTTTTTTTATTTATATATAAAGAAAAGTACAATTACAATAAAAATAAAGACAAGAATTTTATTTTAACATATCTAGACATTGACTGGGATTATTGCTCATGAAAGATGATCATTTCGAGGTCTAGGACAATAGACTCGAAACCTTAAATAGGTGTCAGAGCTATATCTTTCAGGATCATCATATAGTGTTATTTCCATGAATATATCATATCTGACAATGACTCTTTCAGGCATGAATTGTTCAATGAAGACAGGGATTAGAGATGTCCCCCATTCGAGTAGGAAAAGGAACCAATCCCTTTGAAAGGCGTACCTTAACATTTCCCAATTAACAACTCTAGTTAACAAACGTCCCCATCCAAAAATATTGTCATTATCATCATAAATGGGGAATTGTACTAGGGATGTTAAGTATCGCTCCCATTCATTTTCTTCATATTCATGATATAGTTCTTGGAACACCTCATATTGAGCTTGTTCCCACTCATCGTAGTTGGTGCTAATGTTCTGCCAGTCATCTAATCCATCAAATATTGGCTCACCATCCCACTCCCTAGGTTGGTCAGGTTCCACTAAATAATCAATTTCTTCATCAGTGTCCTAAATTCTATCGACACACCTAACGTAGAACATTTCATCTTCGTCAGAGTCCATGAGATATTCAAATCTTGGGGGTGTATCATCATCTGACGAAGTTCTATCCTCTGGAGGATAGTTGTTATTGTTAGACGAACTAGCATGGTTTATACTCATTCTTGCAGTTCTGCGATGATTAGATGGGTTCATATCTCTTTGTTACCTGTAACATCAGATAATATGTTATAATTCCTGAAAAATATTAAATAGTAAGAAAAAAATAAAATAAAATAAAAATAAAATTCCTACTATGTACAATTCTAATCACGATTTATGAATTTAAGAGGTATCACAGTTGGGGTCCTCCAAAGGAAAGGACTCCAATTCAGTTTCAAAATCTCCTAAGAATGGTTTTAATTTATGCCTAGTGACTTTAAATGTATTACCATCTTTAGGATCTTCAATCACGATAGTTCCATAAGGATAAATATTTTTTACAATATATGGACCAGTCCATCGAGATTTCATTTTTCTTTTAATAAGATGTAGTTTTGAGTTATATAATAGAACTTTTTGCGCGGGGGTAAATCTTTGATAAACAGGAGTATTAAGACATTTTTCTGTAGAGTACCCCATCATATGACATGTACTGCAAAGTTCTAATTTATTTTTAGATAGAGGATGATTAGTTTTCTCCAGTTTAACAGATATTAGCTTGCGAGTTAATTCTTCAATTTTTATGACTAATTCATCTTCAGTTTGTTATTGTTGTGATTTTTTAGCCTTTTCTTTCCCAGCATTTTCTTCTTTTTCCCTTTGTGGAGCGTCTTTGCTAAGCCAATCAAAATATGATTCAGCTTCGTCAGCATTTTTAAAAAATTCCCCTTGATACATGGCTTCAATTATTTCTCTTGACTCTGGATCTAATGTTTCATAGAAGTAATTAATTATACGCCATTTTTTAAATCCATGATGTGGACATGTTTGTAGGAGATCTAAAAAAAATTCACAGTCTTTAATGCATGGTTCCTTCTCTTTTTCAGTGAAAAGTTTATATTCTCGCATCAAGCAATAAGTTAAATTCATTTGATAGAATTTATTTAGAAATGCATGATTCATATCTGGCCATGAAGTTATAGATCTAGGGTGGAGAGATAAAAGCCAAGATTCAGCTTCATCTTTTAAAGAAAAAGGAAAAAGTTTGAGATAGATTATCTCAATAGGACAAGTTTGATCAGCAAACGTTTCACAAACTTCTTCAAATTCACGAATATGGACATAAGCATATTCTTTCTTAATTCCGTGGTAAGTTGGTAAGCATGGTAGCATGTTATATTTAAAATGAAAATTTCCTGTATGTCTAGGTAGTGTGATGCAAGAAGGAGTGATGATTTGTTCTGGCATAAATATACCACGTAAAGACCATCGCTTACGTTCTGATAAAACAGGTTGTGGTATATTATTCCCATGATCATTATGAGTATCATTAGTTATTCCTTCCATGACTTCTATTTCAGTCATGATTCTAGAAAAATGTATACTAAATGAATCAGTAGAAATATTAGAATTATGTGGTACTTGATATAAAGCCTCAGTAGCATCTAAGGACATAAGAAGTAAGTGAAAACTAACTGATAATAATATTATTATGATTATTATTATTATTATTAGCTAAGTAAAAAAAATAAAACTCTTTTTTTATATATATATATATATTTATTTTTAGAAGATAGGCTTATATATATATATATAAAAAAATGCTTTTTTTTTAGAAGATGCACAAGTACATATATATAAATATATATATATATATTTATATATATTTTACAAGGAAAGAAATTATATATAGTTTTTTTTTTTTTATGTTATCATTTTTTTTAAAAAAAAAAAACTAGAATATTTATAAGGTAGAATAAGTATATATATATATAGATATAGATATAGATATAGATATAGTAGAAAAAATAGTTTTAAACCTAACTTTTATTTATTTATTTTTTAACCGTTCCCCGGCAACGGCGCCAAAAACTTGACGACATCCTATTGACGCGTTTTCTTATCACACCCAAGTGTAGGTGATCGTACAAGTAATAAAGTTCTGGAAGTCCAGGTCGAACCCACAGGGAACGGAATAAAATTTTATAAAGTTAAGCAGATAACTATTTTGTCACTAAAAAGAAAATAAAAGATGATGGATTTTTGTGGGGTTTTACTAAACTACTAATTTTTATATTTTTACAATAAAAGTAATTAAAACTATTTTTTTTTCTTAACAGTTTATGGTAAAGATTTTAACAGTGCAAAATAAATTAACTAACATACTAGTAAGAAAAGGAAAAAAAAAAAAATAAAAGCTAAGTTTTTGTGAGATAAACTTTTTAGATGTAATAATAGCAAAAGATGGAAATAATACAGATATTTAAGCAAAACTATTATAAAACAGGAAATATTAATTAACTAGGGGGGAAATGATTTAAAGGAATTGAGAATATGCAAATCAACACTAGATCCCACAACTTTTGTGCATTTGAAAAACATTTGGCATTTAAGACCGCAGAGTCATTCTCCATTTAAAAATAAACTTTCACTAGTCAGGGTCATATCAAGTGTGTCAGGTTTGATATGAAACGACGTCGTTTGGTTTAAAGAAAAATAAAGAGGCAATTGGACAGTAGCCAGGTTCGAACCGTGCCCCGCCGCGGACGTGGGTTATTCGGCGTCCAGTCCCCACCACTCTGCCACTAGACAATTGCCTATCCATTATTGGATAGAAATATATATAAACACGTATTTGAAATCACTACACCATATGGCCCAATTTGTAACGGGAATATCCGTTACAAATATTATTTATAACGGATATACCCGTTACAAATATGGTGTTGCAAATTTGTAACGGATTTTTGTAACGGATATATCCGTTACTAATTAGTAACGGATATTTGTAACGGATATACCCGTTACTAATATAATTTTTGTAACGGTTATACCCGTTACAAATTAGTTTAGTAACAGATAGATATTCAACTTTTTTGATTTTATTTTACAAATGCTAACGGTTTGTAATAGATTAGTAACGGATATATCCGTTACTAATATTCAAAAGGCTTAAAGTTAGTAACGGATATTCCCGTTGCAAATTTTAATTACAAATAAAAAAAAGGTAATTAATTTATATACTTCCAAATTTTTAATTGCACCTAATTAACAAGCATGTATATTAATTCATACCGAATACAAAAATAACAAGCTCAATCTATACCGAACACAACAAAATTATTCCATCGTAATCGTACCAAGAAAATTGTCCATACATGTATATATAACCAACGAAATCTCACTATACCAACCTAATCATGTTTGAAGTTTAATAACACTAGTCAATCTCATAACACTCAACACTTAGAAAACAAAAATTCTCATGTATCATTCCTCTCAATATCACATATGGTGCTGTAAGGAATTGACCAATCAATCATCATCTTCAACAACCTTGGTGCCTAAGCCCTTGAGCTCTTGTAAATCTTCTTTCGCATCTTCATCATTATACCTCTGATGAGCAATGCAAACTCTTACCCGCCTTGGGACACTACAGATACCTTTGCTCCAAATGTATTTGTTAAGCTTCATATGCACTCTCACATCCTTTGTCGCGACCAATGGATTTTTGTGCGAATTTTCTAATCTCCAGTATGGCATTTAGAGCCTTCTTCTAGAATGTGCAGTTATTCAAAATAATAGTTCAACTATGGATCACACTCTTGACAACACAAATAAACCACAGATGAGTCGAGATATAAATAAATTACGTTAAGCTTCACATGCACTCTCACAAGTTTTTTTAGGCATGTTTGAGGTGCGAGCAAGGTTCTGTGGCGTTCGGATAAGCGTTTTACAGTTTCCCTACTCAAAACCTTAAAAACTAAGTTTTTTCAAGCCTAAGTGATGAAAAAGTCATTTTTTTCGCATTATTTGTGAACCATGATTCCGTTATGCATACCGTTAGTTCGCACAAGTTTCTTTAGGCATGTTTGAGGTACAAGTAAAGTTTCGTGACAATCAGATGCACGCTTTACCATTTCACTACTCAAAACCTCAAAAACTAAAGTTTTTTACAAATCAAAGTGATGAAAAAGTCATTTTTTTGTATTATTTGTTAACCGTGAATCCTTCATGCATTCCGATAGTTCCCACAAGTTTCTTTAGGCATGTTTGAGGTGCGAGTAAGGTTTCGTGGCATTCGGATAAGCAGTTTACAGTTTCACTAGTCCAAACCTCAAAAACTAAGTTTTTTCAAGCCTATGTGATGAAAAAGTCATTTTTTCCCATTATTTGTGATCCGTGATTCTGTTATGCATTCCGTTAGTTCCCACAAGTTTTTTAGAACATGTATGAGGTGTGAGTAAGGTTTCGTAGCATTCAGATTCACACTTTACCATTTCACTACTCCAAACGTCAAAAACTAAGTTTTTTCATGTTTAAGTGATGAAAAAGTCATTTTTTTGCATTATTTGTTAACTGTGATTCCGTTATCCATTCCGACAGTTTTCACAAGTTTCTTTAGGCATGTTTGAAGTACAAGTAACGTTTTGTGGGATTCGGATAAGCGGTTTACAGTTTCACTACTAAAAACCTCAAAGACTAAAGTTTTTCAAGCCTAAGTAATGAAAAAGTCATTTTTTTTTTTTGCATTATTTGTAAACCGTGATTCCGTTATGCATTCCGTTAGTTCCCATAAGTTTCTTTAGTCATTTTTGAGGTACGAGTAAGGTTTCGTAGCATTCGGATACACGTTTTATCGTTTCACTACTCAAAACCTCAAAAACTATGTTTTTTTCAAGTCAAAGTGATGAAAAAGTCATTTTTTTTTTTTGCATTATTTGTTAACCGTGATTCAGTTATGCATTCACATGTTTCTTTAGGCATGTTTAAGGTACGAGTAAGGTTTTGTGGCATTCGGATAAATGGTTTACAGTTTCACTACTCAAAAACTAAGATTCTCAAGCCTATGTGATTAAAAAGTTATTTTTTTTCGCATTATTTGTGATCTGTGACTCCGTTATGCATTCCGTCAGTCCACAAATGTGCAGCATACAACTTTAAGCTAAACTTATATGTAACAGGTTAATAAAGTAAAGATGTGCATTTTTTGGGGGTTTCTAAATATGAGGAGAGGAGAGGGATAGATTAGGGAGAGACATGGAGAGAGATGAGGGATAGGAGAGGAGAGAGAGAGAGAGGGATTAGGGAGTGACAGAGCGATAGAAGTTCAGCAGTAGGAAATTCAATCTCTTGTAACAAGAAGTTGTTGCTCACAAGCTCTCTCTCTCTCTCTCTCTCTCTCTCTATGTATTTTTTTGACATTATGATTACATAATTTCATAAGGCGGATCATGACAACATAAGCAACAAGAATGTTGGTCCTATTTTCACTATGAAGTGGCAAAAACAGTCCTTGTGATAAGGAAAAATAGAAAAAGAAAAAAAAGATTCAAAGTATTTGTGAGTTATATGGAAAGTACCTTGGGTCCCATTGTCACTTTGAAGCTTTGGCAAAGCTCTCCAACACCCTTTAGCATAAACGTCTTAGGATAGTTAATCAAGGTTATAGATTAACCACATGTACAGAAAGGGGAAAAAAAAAAGGTGAACTGCAAGTACCAAAATCACTTTCCTTTGAAATTATAATGCAGAAAAAGACTAAAGAAAATAGGAAGAAAAAAAATAGAGCAAAGGTAAAATTTACATATTTGAGTTTAGTAAGTCAATACCATTCTTCCTTTCCAAGAAATACCTGTTGCCAGTGCCTCTCCAAGTGTATAACAAGCTTAAAAGTGAAATTTCAACATGTTACTTGAGCTCTATTTGTTCATAGATCTATTGAGGGAAAAGAAAGTAAAACATAGAGGAAAACACTTTCCTTTAATTAAGAAAGAAAACATAACGAAGAATATGAATGAAAAGAAATATGGTGAAAAAAAAAATTGTAAAAGAAGAGCTCACCGTTGCTCTCAGCAGTAAGAAGATGCTCCTTGGCCATAGTTGGCACAATCCCCATCATCATTGCAGCATCACTAGCAATGATCCCATTCCTGAGGGATTCAGATTTTATAACAAGGGATTTGATTCTAGCAAACACCTACAGTTTAGAGCACAACATGATTACCAATATACGATTTTACTGCGAACACTGCATGTAGATGAATTCAATGATGATAAATAGATCTATTTGTTTGTATTCATCATTACCAACAAGTTGTTCATACCTGGCATTCCATATCACTTCCTATCTCTCACTCATCAAAGAACATATATATATATATATGCATATCATAGTTCCCCTCTATTGTTCTTCATTTACAAGCGCAACATTTTTTTTTACGTAATTAAAAATGTAGTTTTGTTCTTCATAATTCTGGTATTTAGTTACACAGGATCACTTGAACAATGAAACTGCTTGCACTTAACTAAGTTGAATAAGGTACTGAAAGTTAATTATATAGATCTGCCAACAATTTTAGCTAAACCAACCAAAATCACATGAAGTGATGGGTTCATTGCACCATATCCACTCTGATTTGGATTTATTATTTTTTTTTTTGTAGATTTCAGATGTAAGAGAGATATTTACTGAAAATTTGGAACAGGTTGGAAGAAAAAAAAAAGATTACCTTCTCATCATTTTTGGACTTGTTCTGGATAACCCTGACACACCACTATCAAATCTCCGAAGCATTACTGGACTGTTGAAAAACAGAGTAACACATTACTTAATAATCCTATGTTTCTTTATTTAATCTATGATATGAAAGCACTTCTGATAAGTGATGACATCCATTGCTCTCTTATTTTTGCAATTTAGGATCATTTAGCACTATGAATTAGTTTTCTTACTCTTTCAAACTAAACCAGTCCATATACGAGTTATTTTTTTATCATTCCTAATAAGGTGATTCCAAAGGATTTCCATCTGCTATATATTTTACAACCAAGCAAAAGAATCTCTCTCCTGTCACAAAAAATGGAAACACAAGCCTCTGCAATAACATAAAGTTTGCAGAGAACAAGAAGTTCAAATAAAGAGTGTGATTTAAAGCTTGGTTACAGGAGGGTGAGGTGGGAGTAAGACGAGGATTTCAAATTGTCACATGGTCCAGATAGTTTATTAATGTACATGCCCAACTTGGAAGGATGGCAAGTGAATTTGTGAAAAGGACACATCTTGTCAAATACATGAAAATATGGAAAATAGTGTATCTTAAAATACTCAAAAGGACAGCCGCTAGATTTTGTGAAGAGATAAGGGTGATATGGTCCACCTAGACTTGGAAGAAAATTAACCTCACCAGTCACCAGGATGTTAGCTCTCTTGATTATTGGAGTCATGTCAATCAGATTGTACTGTACATATCATATGTCGTGACTGTCTCTGGCTACAATGTCCAGCATCTCATGTTTGGGTCAGCCACTAATACTCATTTTAGTTATTGATACATAGGGTATTGAGTTTCACGTAATCATCCATGATTTAGTCATTTTACACATTGGTACATAGGGTATTGATTTCAGTTTTCAAGTAACCATACATGCGTCAAACTATAACTTGGACCTAGATTGGCCACAACTCTGTTTAAAGGTACGAAAAGTTGATTTGGCAAGACAATTAAGCAACCGAAACACAAAATGTATTAATTATCACAGGCTAACATGCGTTCACGAGAATCATAAGGAAAAATATAAAAATCTGAGGTATGAACTTTACACTGACAATTGACCACCATCTTAATTGTATCAACTAGGGGTATACATATTCGTCAACTCACTGCTTTGACAAAGCTACCTGTTAAGCATCCAGAAATTTTACAAGATGAGGCCCAAGAAGAAAGATATTTCACAAGACCATGAAAAATTACCAAGCATGTGAACCTTTGAACCACAAATTGTCAAGGAATTCGTAACCATTCTAAAACAATTTCACAACTACAAATTTACTACCAAGATTTCAAAGACCAAACTACACTCTTTCCTACCTTGTACTGTATGCGATTTTTTTTTTGATTGAACCCTCGTCGTTTTAACTATTTAATCAAATTCTTTTACTTAGAGAAGTGATTCAATCAACTCGTTGATAATATCCCTAAATAATATTGGGCACATCATGACATCATTACCACTTGAAAAGTAATAAGAAACCATATCTATTAAGCGAGCTACTGGATTTACCTTCTGAGAACTACCACTAAGATGGATTTGCCTATGTCTTTGTGCACATTTCCCACCACAAATCTTTAATAAAAATACAGACAAAAAAGGGAAAACAGTTGGTTTTGCTATAGAAGAGCAAGTTTTGGGTAAAACAAATGAGTCTCTATCAATGATAAATGATAGTAGGAAAATTTGAACCCCGAAAATATACAAATTTACACGAATAATTTCCCATTTCTTGTACCAATATTGCTAACTATTTACTTCAGGGAGCTAGGCCAAACCAATAAAAGCAAGGAGCCCATTTAGAGAACAGTCCCAAACCACCAAAGAGCAGCAACCCAAGATCTAGGGCATAAACATGTCAAAACCAATCATTCTCTGCCTAGTATATGACAGCCAAATAATGAGAAATAAGGGCTTGCCTTTTTTAGTTCTCAATAACCCCAACAATACATGATTTAGGGCTTGAATCAATCCAGAAGGAAGAAGAAGGAGAAGAAGAAGAAGAAGAATACCTGCGAGCGGCCTCCTTTTTCCCTCTTTCTTCCTCTCATTCGTTCACTCTCTTTTGTTTTAGATCTAGTCCTAGCGGTGGCACAGCGGAGGACGGTAGCAGCGGCACATCAGAGGACGGCAGCGGCGGCACATCAGAGGATGCAGCGGCGGCCGGCCCTTTCTCTCTTTTTCTCCCTCTCTTCTTTCTCTCTCTCTCCTTTAAATTTGTATCTCTTTTCTTTAGATCTATCCCGATGCCATTTGTTTTAACATAGATTTAATATATTTTTTTTAATGTCAACTCATATTTGCAACGGATATAACCGTTACAATGATTTACATAACCGTTACTGAAATTAATTGAACAGAATTCTGGACATTTGTAACAGTTATTCATTATTTGTAACGGATATATCCGTTACTAATTAGTAACGGGTATATCCGTTACAAATTGTAAAACATGTGCGTTACAAATATGTCAATATGGTGTAGTGAATATTAACTTTGTCATATGAGTTGTTTGAGTATGCTAGGTGTTTTTTATGACAAAAGGCATAGTTTAACAATCCACATAATTAGGCTTTTTATTTCAAATATGTACTCTTTTGAGCCCAATATAGCCATAGTATATAAACATGTTAAATGGTCATAAACTATAGATACATAGATATTTTTGGCCATAAATGGAAAAACAACCCATCCAGATAAATTTGCCCATTTAAGTTTAGTGCACAGAAGTTGTGGTTTCTAAGTTTTTATTACATATCTCCAATTAAAGTTTTAGCCTACCATTTTGGAATTGAAACTGTCTTCCAAATAAAATTTAAAGATAAATTAAATAGGTATAAACAGTGACCGCTCAATTAAAACTAAAGTTGTAAAACTAAGGTAAAGGTGAAAACTAATATTATATATTATTTTCTTTACTTAACATGAGCTGGGGTTGAATTTGTGGAATCTGCAAAATAGCAAAGTTTAGTACAACTAGGCTAATAAAATATACATAAATAAAAATACTGAACCAAAAATAAAATACTAAACCTTTGACTTTGGATTCTTGTGGGGTCACAGTGGTTGAACTCCAAGAACACAAATAAGGCCAAACCAAATCCAAATATACTTTTGGAGTGAGATATGAATATGGTGTACTTGGGGCTTTGGTAGGTGATTACAACAACTACGTGGCTAAGAAATCTGGCATTTAATCGCAAAATCTGTCTTTTAGTGAATGAAAATATTGCTATAAAAATTGAAAATTTGGGGTTTCTAACTATTTTAGGGGACAACTATAAGTACTACTAGACTAGAAATATTAAATCTAATTTTAAATAGGACTATTTTACTACTACAAATTGACAAAGGTCATACAAGAAAACAAATATTTTAAATTTAAGAAATACAGTACACAAAGTTTTGCTACATATTTGTTAACATGAAATCATCAATTACATAAAAGTAAAATTTTACAACTACTAGAACTAGAAAAGGCAAAGAAAAATTAAAGTTTCTTATTTCTAGGGACAATATAAAGTGCTCACATAATAACCTCCCCTAAACTATTCTCTCCAAACTGTGATTGTGAAGCTGTGTGTGTTGTTTTTTGTCTTGTGAATGGTGCCCCTCCTTTTTATAGACGAAGGAATGATGAAAATCATCATCCCATTCGTCACTGAACCTTGCCATTTATTTCTTCTCGCGTGCGTCCCAATTTCTTCGACGCTCTGACAGGTTTGAAAATGAAAACCTGCACAATTAAAAGAGTGAGAGAGAGAAATGGGAAAGAAGGAAAGGCAGAAGAAAACAAAAAAACGAATTAAAAAAAACCACATCCAAGCAATTGCTTGGATGTGTCCGTTCTTCTTCTTCTTTTGTTTTTTTTTTTTGTTTTTTTTGTATTTTTCTTAGTCAAACAGTAATTTTTACTGTTTATTCACTATTCATCACTATTCACTACTATTCATTACTATTCATTACTATTCATATGAATATACTATGGTGTGGTCGCTACTTCTTTCCTTCCCTTTATTTCACTTCATTTTTACCTAAACATATAAAATATGTAAAAATACATTTTTACACGCATTTGAGTGACATCACTATTAAATTATATTAATTCAAATATGCATGTAAAACTAGGAATTTGGGGGATTAAATGAGCAATATGTCTATTATATTGGCACATAAAT
Source organism: Hydrangea macrophylla (assembly GCA_033977485.1). Taxonomy (NCBI): domain Eukaryota; kingdom Viridiplantae; phylum Streptophyta; class Magnoliopsida; order Cornales; family Hydrangeaceae; genus Hydrangea; species Hydrangea macrophylla. The sequence continues at coordinate 84,538,141 of CM066983.1, forward strand.
GTGAAATATTCAGTGTTTGTCACACGCCAAGGGGGACAAGCCATACGAGAGGAAGGTGTTATCACTTGTCGATAAGCCAATGCTAGGGAACGGTCAAAGGGGAACGATATATTATTGGTGCAGAATGCTACGCAAAGGGAATTGTCGCTTGGGGGTGACAGCTCAATATTGTGTATTGGTTAAAAGGGAGAATGGTTTCTATTGGTGTAGAAGGTTTAAGTAATGGGGTTCTTAAGACCACACTGCTATGGTTTCCAGAGGGTTAAGCGACGGTGAGTACCGAAGCTAAAGCCATTGGTGCAGACCCTTAAGCAAAGAGGATATCAAGACAATGCTATTGGTTTGCAGAATATTCAGCGAGATTGGAGTGACTACGCAAGATGATAGTCAAAGGTTTCAGCTGTTCTTGCGGTCACAGGCTTCTAATTGGTTGTAAGGCTGGCGGGGGCAGGGCATGTGACGCTGGTCACGTGTCTCTTTGTCTCTTTGGGACTAACTCTAGCTTTGCTTGTGAGGCATTTAGGTAGGGAGCTGCCCTTGGTTCTAATCACCGATCCATGAGCTCTCGAATTCCCAATGGGTATAGCCACCCTTAGTATTGCTTCATGACCAACGGTGGAGAATCCACGTGTAGATGTGTGCTTGTGTGTAGTACAATGTTGTGGCGAGTGTCGACGAGAGATCTGTTGCAGTGCGTGACGGGCTCACGCGGGTGGGACGCAGGAGAGTGAGATCTTAAGCGATGCAATTGAGAGCTAGTGGTCATTCCAAGCGATGGAGTGAGTGGTCATTCCAAGCGATGAAAAGCCTTGACGAGTGATTGATAGATTGACCACCTGAGGTTTAGGTTGGAGATAATGTCCACGTGCCAAGTGAATGGTGGTGAATCTAGAGCAGAGAGAGCAATAGGTGAAAATGGGGCCATTTTGCTTTGGGGTCCTTTGTATTGGGCTTTGTTTGTGGCTACTCTGAAGTGGGCCTTAGAGTTGGTACTCTGAGGTAGGCTTCGGAGTAGGTTGTTAGAATGGATTCGTCGATAGGATAGGCATGCACATTGTTGGGCTGGTCCATAGTAGATGGGGCCCATTAAATAGTGACGACACTGAATATACGTGGAATCGTTAATAACTTGTGTTGATCAAACTACTTGTCAATCATTACCTATACTCTGTACATAAAGTTGGAAATCAAAATTTAAACTAAAATAGAGTGTATACATATCTCTCTCTATGTAGGTACGTCACACTAACAAAGTGAAAACTCAAACGTTGACTTAAATTCATGTTCGACTCAAATGAGTGGATCTCAATCCTTTTAGAATTAATAGGATTGCTTTCCACATAAAGTTGGAAATCAAATTTAAATCTAAAATGTTCATCCCTCACACTAGGTATGTATTCAAAGTGAAACTCAACCGTTGACTTAACTTTGTTGCTGACTCAAATGAGAAGATCCCAATCCTTCTAGTATAAGATTGCTCTCTACACAAAGTTGGAAATCAAATTTTAAAAGTAAAATGCAGTATGTTCATCTCTTTATGTAGGTATATGTATTAGTATACACATAAGACACTAACACCATGCACAATGGTGTTGACGAAACATTAACTTAATTATGGTAAACTAAAGTTTTGACTCTTGTAATAATAGAGTGGACCGTTAGACAAATTTAAGTTCCGTAAAATAGTGAAACTTAAGTTTTATCATGCGCTTAAGTTCATTTGTAGTACTCCTAATCAACGGTGGATAATTAACTATTTTAGCATCAAACGGCAAAAGGCTCGACCGTTTGGATAATTAACTATTATTTGACCATTTGTTTTTCTCTCGGTACACTACACCATTACAAGTCTCCCAATTTTAGTACTACAAATTAGACTAAGTTTACTCTAAGTTCTAACTACACCATTATAGATCATCAAACAAAGTGACACTCAAACGTTGACTTAACTTTATTAAATGTTGACTCAAATGAGAAGATCTCAATCCTTTCCAGAATAAGATTGCTCTCTACATAAATGTTTGGAATCAGATTTAAAAACCGAAATGGGCTTCTAGGTAATGGTTAGCTCCTAATTCCCTTTACAACCCATTTTTCTTTACACATATGTGGATCACAAGCAATTCATGTGCAAGATATTTCATCCACCTTCTATATCACGTGACTTGATTTGTTTTGAGCAAAAGAAATTGCAGAGGGAGTCCAAATGCATGAGGCTCTAATGTTACTAGTTGGGTTAATGTTGTCCTTGCCAAATTTAAATTGTAAATTTGGTTCTTTAAGTACTTTAACAGTTGTATCACATGTTGTGACCGTGATCGGTGGTACATCTAGAAAAGCATTTGGGCCCTGAATTTGTAATTTAAATTCAGGAAGCATAATATTGCTCTACTATTTTTTTTGGTTTAAAAACGACACGACGGATTTATAGTATGAAGGCAGTGCCGGCCTTGAGATTGTGAAATTCACATGAGGCCCTAAGAGCATCCACAATGGGGAAGGTTATAGGATAAATTAGGAGAACTTACGTTAAAGACATTAACAATGCTGCTGTTTGTGCTATTGTATTGGATTGTAAAACTTAAGAAAACTTAACTTTGTGGTACCACTAAGTTTCGCTAATGTAGGAAGAAACGGCACAAGATGTGCCGCCCTCATTCCAAACGGCATATGAAATGCCGCCCCCTTGAAAACGGCACAACACGTGCCGCCCAGAATCACACGGCACTTGGAGTATACGGCACATGATGTGCCGTCCCATATTGGTCACGGCACATGATGTGCCGCCCCATATTCCCCCACTGCTAAAGGCCTCCTCCCCTGTACAATAACTTAGCCTAAGTTTTCTTAAGTTTCACGAACCCACTGGATGCTCTAAGCAAACATGAGAAGAAAATTTTTTAGGCCCTTTTTTGGTCCTATTTATATATATATATATATAATACATTTATATATAAGGCCCTATTTTTTTAGGCCCTATCTTGACCCTATTTTTTATATATAATATATGTATTTTGGCCAAACAAGGCCGTATTCCAAGGCCAAGAAAAAAAAAATTTAGGCCCTTTATTTGTCCTATTTTTTTAGGCCCTATTTTTTTAGGCCTTATTTTTATATATGATACATGAATTTTAGCCAAACAAGACCTTATTTCAAAGCCAAACAAACCCTTATTTTTTTAACCCCAAACAGGGCTCGGGCCGCTTGGCCCAAGGGCCGGCTCTGTACGAAGGACATGTTGGAATGTATAAAATAGAATCAAGCAGTTTATGTTGAATTTTTTTTTTTTAATTTAATTTTTATTTAAAAAAAAATTTAACAATACACTGGATTGACCAAGAACATATATTTTTAAGAGTGACTAGGTTACGACTACTTTCTTTTTTTTTTTTTTTTGGTATAATGGTTACGACTACTTTCGGAAATCAAATTTATATGAGAAAATGACCAATTGGCCATAGCAAATCAAACATATATGGATGGTAAAATAAATGAAAACCGAATTAACTCAATTGTGATGTGCTTTCTCAACTAACCATGTGCTTCTCTGCCTCTCCATGTGAGCAAAGGCCCCACATATAATGGCTTTATTCACAAAACAAATGAAAATAGCCAATCAAAATCAAATTCTAATTAAGAGGCTCAAAACATGTTGGCTCTTACATGTGAGACTACATGCCCAACAAGGAAAAAGTTCATTTCCTGTACGAACCTCTATTACTATTCTTAGGCAACCCACTTGCCCATTTAGCATGAGATGTCTGACCTTAGAACATGCATATATAGGGTGTAAACGTAAGACCTAAAACCAAAAAAAAAAAATTAAAAAAAAAAAAAAAAATGCTAACCAGGTAGATTAAAGGAAGTGGAAAATTTGCCTTTTTATTTGGTGCTTGGGTGCCGTGTGTACCTATTGCACTTGTCATTGAAGCATATCTTATTGTTTTGTCTCCTTTTCAATTTTCAATTTTCAATTTTTTGGGGCCTTCCAAATTCTTTTTCCTTTTGGTGTAGTATTTTGGTTTTATCTTTTTAAGTGGATGACTCTATTGTGGTGTAAAGCTGTCTCAATTACACATGAAAGAGAAAGCATTTCCTTCTCTATCTTGACCCTTATCCCCTCTCTCTCACTCTCTCAGACTCATGTCATGCTTATGCATCTCAAACAAAGATTCTTTTGTTTCAATGCTGTGGCATTATATATGTAAATACATATTTCTTCTCTAATTTCTCATGTTACTTCATACCAAGAATTTAGTATCACTATATTTTATTATTATTATTATTATTATTATACACATATAGTGTGTGTGTGTGTGTGTGTGTGTGTGGTTATTGGGTGAAATATAAAGATTGATCTACTTAGAGCATTCACAACGGTGCTAGTGAACTTAGGGTAAACTTAAGCTAAGTTATGGTATGAAAACTTAGGGGTGCGTACTGGTATTGATACGGAATCAGTCAAAGGTTAGCATTTGAAAGTCAAACAGTAGAAGCTCTTAGATACAACAATCAATTAAACTTAACTGTTTGACAATCAAACGATACACAATTAACCGTTTAAAGTTCTTAGATACAACAACCACTCTTAAGTTTAGTGACAAATGTTGAGTCTCAACCGTATGGGGTCCAGACGGTTGAGTTTCAACGGTTTGTCACCAAACGGTTACCTCACCACCGTTTCGCAATTAAACGGTTCTCCCTCTATCGTTTGCTCGAACCATAAGCAAATTAAAGCTTATGATAAAGTTAATTTTCACTATCTTATGGTATCCTACATTTCCTACCACTACAAAACTCCAAACTTAAGTTTAACCTAAGTTATCCTATATGCACAAAACCATTGTGGATGGTCTTACCTATCCTTTATTTTTTACCTTTTTTCCCTATGGATTGAACACTCCCTAAGGCCTCGTTTGTTTCACAGGATTAAAGAGGGGATAGTAGAGGATTGAATTTATAGTCCCATTTAATTGAATAGTCCAGTGTTTAGTAAGACTACTTTGCTTGGGACTAATTATCCAGTTTAAAAGAATAGTCCCCCATATGAGAGACTAAGTTATACCATAGGGGAGGTGGTATTATTAATTCCGGGACTATAAATTAAATGAGACTAATTATCCAATCCCTCCTCTTTCATCGAAAAGTGGCCTAAATATTGCCCATGTGTCATATGCTATGACATTTGAGTGCTGTCATTGGCATTAATTACAGATTTTCTTTCTTAATCAAAGCCTCGACGTCCCTTTGACGAACCAGCCATAGATATTGGCCCTAGATGCTCATGTAATTACTAGCCACAAAAACTAGCTAGGGGGAAACAAGTTTAACTAAAAATTCTCCTACCTTAATTATATATATATATATATATATATATTTTTTTTTCTTTTCTTATTTATCATCATTAGAGTAAACAAAAGGACACATCTCACTTAAAGTTGTCCACATCACATGTTTAAGAAATGAAGTGTCACATTTTAGAGTTCAGAGAGAGAGTTATATTTTTAGGCACCCCAAATTTCTTAGTGAGTGTGTTTTATGGTCCAACCTGAGTTGTTAGAGTATGGACCTAAGTTTAAAGTCAGTAAACAGAACCACAAGCACATGGGGTGACCCCATTCACAACATTTATGAGGGTCTATTAGTACCTTGTCAAAATAGCAATGAATCAACATGATCAATAAAAACGTCATTTAGTACACTTTGTCCTATTTATTAATTTTCCTGATGTTTAAGTTGGAATAGGAAATATTAATGTTGGATGGTAAAGTATTTGACATGCTATATGTTCAATCCAAAGCCAATTAGCCCACTTTTCAATTTCATGTTTTAAATTTTGTTTTTTGTTATTTGTTTGTGTTTTTTCTTCTTATTATATTCAAATTAAGCACATACCCAAAAAAACAAAACAAAACATATTTGACTGATTATTCTCTTTTTAAAAAAGGGCAAATTACACTTTAGTCCATTAAACTATAACGTGTTTTCAATTGGGTTCATAAACTTTTTTTTTTTTTTTTTTTTTTTTTTTTTTTTTTTTTGCAATTGGGTCTTTGAAATTCAAAAATTCATTCAATCAGACCCAAATTCTGACACTGTTAGCTTAAACTATTAGAAATTGACACGTACGTTGCACGTAATGCCTACCTGTCACATGTTAGGTTAAGACAAACACGAGAGAATGTGAACAGTGCAAAAGATTGCATTCAATCAGATCCAAAATCACGTTCAATCAAATTCGAAAACACATTCGACTAGATCCAAAATTGCATTCAATTTTACCCAAAATCACATAATTTTTTAGCCATTCACAGTCTCCCGTGTTTGTCTTAACCTAACAAGTGACAGATAAGCATTACGTGCAATGTACGTGACAATTTTTTAATAATTTAAGCTAACAATATCAAATTTTGGATTTTATTGAATGAATTTTTGAAGTTCATGGATCCAATTGCAAAAAAAAAAAATAATAATAATTTATAGACCCAATTAAATACAGATACATAATTTAATGGACTAAAGTATAATTGGACCAAAAAAGCTTTAAAAAATTATTACCCGCCCCGCTTGGTTGAATTGAATTTACCTTCGGACGTCTTATAGTTCAAGTAAAGGATGAGGGGTGCTAGTCTCATTAACTCAAATGGAATCCTACAGGTAAGGATCAACAACAATGTGATCGAACCTTTGATCGTATCCATGTTCTTTACACCAGTATTTTACGTATGCTAACTAATACGTACTGTTATTATTTTTACTTCAATAATGTTAGGGGTACAAATAAAAATCTCACAACACTTATATTTATAGTCTATTTCTCACATGGGTGGCACTATAGGGTCGAGTAGACCCTACAGTGCCACCCAAAAGAGCAATTGCTGTGGATATAAGTATTTGTGAGATTTATTTGTGCCCCAAATATTACCTTTTTTAGAGCATCTGCAGTGGGTTAAATGGTACAATAAACTTAGCCAAACTTAGTGATGTACATCTGTAGTGGTATAGATGATACAATAGCGTACAACAGCTAAACTTAGCAAATTCTAAACTTAGTGTTTGCCTAAGTTCGCTTAATGTATGGGTCATACGGCATTGTGGAAGCCGTGACCCCCTAGGCGGCACACAATGTGCCGTTTGAAACTCCCACGGCTCAGTGTGTGCCGTCCAGGAGCCCCACGACTTAAGCTTTGCCATTTAAGTTTTTTTTTTTTTTTTTTTTGACTAGAACTCCAAAAAAATAATAAATAAATAAATAATATCTCACGGCTTACTCTAAGCCTTTTGGATGATTTTGATCAAAAAAAAAAACAAAAAAAAATAAAAAAAAATATACCTCACGGCTTAAACTTAACCTTCTAGAATTTTTTATTTTTTTTTTAAAATTATTAAATCTACCTCACGGCACACACTAAGCCGCCTATTAGCACACGGTCTAGTGTGTGCCGTGTGGCTTTTCTGCGGCTCTCTCAATGTCGCGTGGTTATCTACACCACTACAAACGCCCAACCTCTATACATTAAACTTAAGCCACTTTCCCCCTTAAATTTAATATACCCACTGCAGATGCTGTTACTTTGGTAAGTAATTTTCTCGATGCACTAGGTCATGCAACGTGCGTGCATTGCATGCGCACGCACATGGCATGGCATTACATGTGGGTTGAATTTTCTTTGGCTCAATGATTAGATTTGCTAGCTAATAAGGTTGTTATGGCAGACATAAATTCATACACTTTTATGAAGTTGATCTTTGTCCATGAAAAAGCTAATGTCTAGGTTCACTAGGCAATGGTACTTAATTTATACTTAATTAACGTCTACAAATTCATGCAACACATCTAGCTAGAGAGAGATGAGAACACCCACACTGTCATGTGATAAAAACTAGGCCATATATATAACTTCTTGTACAATTTCTATAATTACTTTAGGCTTTGTTTGGATTATAGATTTTATGAGGGAAAAGAGAGGAAACGGAAAATCGGATGGAAAGTTAGTTCTTTAGTTTTTCATCTTGTTTTCTCTTCTCCTCTCTTTTCCCTCACGAAATCCATAAACCAAACAAAGCCTTAAAGTATTGTAATTTCTGAAAATGATTGTCTCGCTAATCCCCATGTTAATTTGATACCTTTAAATGCTAGTATATTTTAGAAAGTGTAAGATAATTTATTATAGGGTAATTCTTGGGACACAACTTGCGTACAACTTTCACACAACCTCCTATAAGATGTGTCTATCTCTCTCCTGTGTCACTGTGGGGTCCAGTGATATCATAAGAGAGATAGACACATCTTTTAAGAAGGTTGTGTGCAAGTTGTATGAAAATTATGTCTCAAGAATTACTCTTTATCATAAAGGGTAACTGTAGATCAAAACTATTGCATGATCGTTTGAATTGAACTTGTGTTTGTTTTCTTGCCTGCAGGGGGTGTCCCAAAAATTGAATGACCTCACTCACATTTTCTACAACATTTGAATGTGAAAATCCTTCATATTATTAAATTCAATCATGTTAGGCACGCACATTCAATCACACCTCAAATCACAATCATACTTAAAAATTTTGTGCTTTCCAAAAAAGTGTTAGCCTTATGTGAAAAACTTGCGCAGCACAAGGTATAGATTTAAAGCATGTGTTATGGTTTGGGGTGTGATTGAAGATGTATGCCTAGCATTATTGTATTAAATTAGTTAATTATTGAGAAAAATGAAGAACTTCCTAATATGAAATCATTCTTAGATATTCTAAAGATGCTACAATTATGATCTTTAGTCTAGCTATAATTTCCCCCAAATGGCTAAGGGTCACATATTTTTGGGTAATCTCTCTTTTCCCTAAAGTTTTATTTTTATTTTTATTTTTTATCGCAAAGCATATGAAAATTTCATTTCACAAAAGGCAAGTTCACAAGGAATAAATACAAATAGAAGAAGAAAAAAATACATGATAAATCACAACAATCTTTTGGTTAGTACTGCAATCTTCAAAACTATGATATCGTGGACTGTGGTGTAGCTCAATAACTGAGCCGTCTGAAGGAGAAAACTGCCAACAACCACAGCAAAGATTTGAGCTTCAAAACCACCGTGACTGCGAAGATGGCCCGAACAAACAACAAATCTAATGCAGATCTATGTGGAAAAGGGCCAGATCCAACCACAGAATACAGAGACAAAAAGATCTAGCTACATCAACCAACCAAACCAAACAAAAAATAAACAAACTCTCAACAAGGAGGCACAGAACCCTCAACAAAGAGGGACAAACCCTCTCACAAGAGGGGACATATTATTGGAAGCAATAAAAAACAGCAACAACAAAAAAAAAAAAAAAAAAAAAAAAGGTTAAGGGCTCTCACTTAGTGGATGGGAGAGCCTCGAAGGGACGGCCGCAAGGAGAGCACAGAAGATAGAGAGAAGGATGTGAAAAACCTAATCTCCTAAAGTTTTATTTTAATTTCTCTATTATAAAATGTGTCAATTAAACCAATGTGGTTTGAGGACATTCGAGCACAAACGATTTAAACTGAGGATATGTATCTGAGGCTCTTTAAGGTCTGTTATATCTTTTAAAATTGTCTGTAATTAAAATTGATCTAAACCTTGATGGTATTTTAAATGGAGGGGCCTAAAATAAAGTTTTGAGAAAATAAAAGGGGTCAAAGTGTATCTGACCCAATTAAAAGTTAGCATATTCAAGTTCATGCATGGAACTCAACCTTAAGGCTCTGTTTGGTTCACGGATTTTGTGAGGGAAAAGAAAGGAGAACACAAAGAAAAACGTTTTCCTTTGTTTGATTATTAAGGAAAATAGTGAGCAGACAATAGAAAGGAAAGGAAAATAAATTAAAATATGAATTTTATGAGTTTCTTTCCTCCCTTACTACTTAAGCTACATATTTCCAAAGTTTATAACCTTGTAATGTTATTTAAATATGAAGAAAAATACGATAGAAAACGCAACGGAACTTGTTATCTTTTTGTCCTAGATGTACATGCATTTGCAGGATTACATGAACCAATTCTAAAAGATGAGTGTATTTCTTGAAATACAAGGGAGTTTTAATTACTTTTGAGTCACCTTAAACATCAATATAACTTCATGGCTTATGTCACATAATCTTTGACTTAATTCTAATATGGACAAAAAAAAAAGATTGAAAACCTCATCCTTAGATTCTGGATATATTCCCTTTCACCGACTAAATAGCCATTTAATTTCGAAGGTAGAAAAAATTCAAATTCTATGAAAAATAGGGTACTTATGATAAATAAATTGGTTATCAATCCCATCGCTTAATTGGATCCAGCTTATACAATATTAGATGGGTTTTCAAATAGGGTAATCTTTGGAAAATGATTGTTTTAACTTTGACATATGACTTTCTCACACATCAAATTTGATATGTGAGAATTGATGTCAAATGCCACCTAGACTTTTAGCATATGGGATAGAGATAATTTTCACTATAAAATCTGTTGTTAAACATGCCACCTAGGATTTAACATCTTAATTAGAGATGCTATTGAAACCTTGAACCAAATAGATTATTAAAAAGAAGTCATAAGGGTAATGAGGTCAAAACGAAGACACAAACCATAACTAACTTATGATTTCATGGGACAAGACATGTACAATAGTGGTCATGCATTTTATGATGTCTTGCGTAGTAATTAAACAAAAAGAAAAGCAATCTTCTTATGCTTTTTTTTTTTTGGTGGGGGTGGGGGGTTTTTAAGAGAAAGCAGTCTTCTTGTGCTTTTTTCAGTTGTGCACAATCAAAAGACATACTTTAACAACGCTTTGAGTGCGATTCGTGTGTGTATAGTTAATCGATTCCAATTTCTATATATATATATATATATATATATTTTTTTTTTTTTGTTTGAAAATTAAAGAAGTACAATAGATCGATGCGCACTTTTTTATAACTCTACAAAGCCACATTCCAAATTTAAATGATCAAACGATCCATTATGTAAAAGAAAAAATTGCAAAATGGATAATACTTGGGGCACAACCAAAGCCACAATCTTTTTTGCACAACCTTCATTTTGTGTCTATCTCTCTCCTAGTGGGCACTGTGGGGTCACTGGCACTGTGGGACCCATCAAGAGAGAGATAGACACAAAATGAAGGTTGTGCAAAAAATATTGTAACTTTGGTTGTGCCCCAAGTATTACTCATCTAATTAATACTCCGTACTATGTTCTTTAGAATCAACTAAAGCTTCACCAAATTACAGCTAAAAACTTTGGGAGGAGTTAAATAATCAAAACTCTGAAAAATGTTTGGCAACACACATTTTTGATATGCTATGCTTTAAACACATGTATTTTGTGATGTTTAAATTTTTCACATTTTTCTGTGCACCACTTAAAGATACATACATTTAAAGTTAAGTATCAAAAAATGTGTCTAAAAAATGTAAGTCTATTACGAGAAACTTCTCATATGAAAAGACAAGTTTTAATCGTTGGATGAACATCTAATAATAAATACATCTCTAAATTTTTAAGAATCTTATGATTAGATAATTATTCAATGGTTAAAACTAAATTTCTAATAATAAAAAAAGCTGCTCACTGTACCAATAGCCGTATAAAAATATGTTTTAACACTATTCAAAAACTAAACACCAAATCAAAGTGGTAGCTGGGAGTCGGAGTGCTCTAGGGCATGGTTTGATTTTTCAATTTGAAGTGTAAAAGCATCCAACGGTTCAGGTGTTAGTTAGGTTAGCTACCAAAGGCAGTTAAGAGACAACAAATCTATTCAGAAGATTCTGTCTCTCTCTCTCTCTCTCTCTCTCTCTCTCTCTCTCTCTTTCTCTCTCTCCTAGACAAAGCTTCCACTGATCACGATTCACGGGTATCAGTTTTCGTTGTTCTCCCTCACGCGCTTAAAAAGTGAGTCAAATATTTGGTAGAGGAGATAACTGTTCATCTAAAGAATATAGGGATAATTACATTTCAGTGAATATTTTGTTTGAAATTTAAAAATCAGTCTGTTGCTTTTTCAAAATTAAAAAAATATCAACTTTCTTGTTAAAAAAAGAAGTTATAATCAAATCTATGATGTTTTGGCGTAATTCTTTATAAGATTGAGAGCAATTCTTTTAAACGTTGTGAGCAATTCGTTTTAAAGTTTGGTGCAACTCTTCACAATATTAGGAATAAGTTTTTCTAACTTTGGGAACAATTATCACAATATTTTGGTGCAAGTTTACAACGTTGAAAATATAAAGTAGATTAAAACACAAAATAGCCATTTAAAAGTTTGATTTTTTAAAATTTTCTGGATGACTTTTTAATTTTTTAATTTTAAAAAATTGTAGACTAACTTTCAAATTCTCTACAAAAGTAGACTAAAACTTAATTATCACAAAAATATAATGTGGGAAAGAAAATGGAAGAATTAATTAAAAGTCCTTGCCGTTGGGTTCCATTAAAAAAAAGAGTAATATTTGGGACACAACCTTCATACAACTTTCATACAACTTCCCCAAAAGATGTGTCCATCTCTCTCCTGTGATGTCACTGGACCCCACAGTGACACAAGAAAGAGATAGACACATCTTTTGAGGAGGTTGTATGAAAGTTGTATGAAGGTTGTGTCCCAAGTATTACCCTAAAAAAAAAAACAGTTCTTGCTAAGGACTCTAATAGGAGTTCAGTTCAAATGATTTGGGTTTAAAGTTATAAGGACATGAAGTTTTTAAATTATTTTGCATTAAGTCCCATTTTAAATAGATTATAAGGTTATTGATAAATTTGCCCTCATTTGACACTCGCATGCTGTTTTGTGACTTCAACACGAGTTCCAATGTGCGCAGTTTTTTTTTTTTTCCTTTCAAACATTGAAACGCCATAACTTTCAAATCACAATTCCATTTTAAATAAAATTTATAGATCTGTAATCTAGAAGAAAAGATCAATCAAATAAGATCTATAGTGATTATGAAAAAATGAATTTTTTTTTTTAATACAATGACATACCTCTTGTAGCTAATTGTCTTTGCGACAATGACATTGACATTATCTTTGAATTTTTTATTTTTATTTTTATTTATTTTTTATTTTTATATTTCATAATATGTTAATATCTTTATTTAGACAATAATATAAAGGCAGTAATATCTAAAAATTGGATATAATTTTACGATTATTTGGTCAATTTAAAGAAATGTTATACTGTCAATGACATGCTAATGTCTCTCTTTGTGTAATACCAGATTGCTATCTTTGACGATATGTTACTGTTTTTCGCATGGGGACATTATTTAAAAACAGTAACATATGCTAAATGATTTTAATTTTGCTTTTTTTTTTTTTTAATGACAGTGACACCTTACTATCTTTGGAAAAACGTTTTATTTTTTACAATATGTCAATGTCTTCACCTTGAAAGTATTGTAAATGCTACATCTGATAGAGGACCATAATTTTGCGTATATTTGGTCAATTTGAAGAAATGACACTGTAGACAGTATCATGTCACCGCTTTACCTGGGTAGCACCTTAAAGATAGTATCATGTGCAAAATGACCATAACATTGTGATTCTTTAGCCGTTTTGGACTATTTTTTTATTTGGGCTTATTTTTCGAGATCTACATAATAAAAGTATCGATTTTACAAAAATAAAAAATAAAAAAAAATATATATATATATATATTTGATATCCGTTTTAGAGTTTCAAAATTTTAGAATTTTTTTTTTTTGAAGAATTCAATACGCAATATGCATCTTGTTTTGTAGATCACAAATATATAAAATTTATGAAAAACTAATTTGTATTTTGAAATTTATGGCATTTTGAAGATTGAAAACTAAGAAAAACTGTTTTTGGAAAACTTGCTGATTTGTTGGCTGAAATTGGGGAAGACTCACATAAATAGTATTTTAGGGCTATTTTGGTCCAAAAAAACTTAATGACCTTTGGCATTAAAAAAAAAAAAGTGAGGATTGATTGTCTATTATAGACCAAAATAGGGACTTATGCCCAAACGCCCAAAAGAAAATTTGTCAATACATTTTTGTATTCCTATTATTTTTTAAAATTTTTTTTTTGAACTATTGCATTCCTAGTTTTGGCACCATACAAACAACTTCTAGGTTCTGCTATGTATGTAATATTTACGGTTAATTACAGATATACCCCTTGTACTTGGTCTCTCTCTTTTTTTTTTTTTACTTTGCCCCTTGTATTTTAAATTGTGTCACTAATAACCCCTGTACATTGGACTAAAATGAAACTGTTAGTGAATTAGTTAAATTTAACGGGCATAAGCCATGTTTGACAACAACTTTTATAGTTTATCAATAATTATAAAACTCTAGAAACGAAAATAAAATATTTAACAAAATAGCATATGTAATTGCAATGGGCCAATAGCTACCTTGAACAACTTATACCAATCACAATTTTTTTTTTTTTTTTTTTTGTGATTTTATTGTATTAGAAAAAGTAGCTTCCAAACAGTCTACATGGGGTATTAGTGATTGGTTTGAGGCTACAAGAGGCCAAATAGAAGAATGTTTTCATCATGGGGGGCCAAAGTGACAAATACTCCATTAAGCAAACTTCTATTCCGTTAATTTTGACAGAATTGGTAACTATTTTACTTTAGTCCAAAGTACATGTGATAATAGTGACACAATTTAAAGCACATTGAAACAAAGTGAAAAACAGTCTAAGTATGGTGTATCTGTAATTAATACTGGAGTAATATTTATTATAACTTGGTGTAAGTGAATATTAACAATATTTCTGTATTTTTGAAATGTCAATATGCTCGTAGGTAGGGGTGGACACGAACAGAGCCGCTCAAAAAGGACTCAAAGCTCGGCTCGATAAAGGCTAGGCTCGACATGTTCATTTGAACTCGTGATCACGATCGATTAAGGCTCGCGAACAAGCTCGTGAAAAAGTTCGTTAATAGGTTTGATAAAGAGCTTATATAGTGACTTTTATACCTATATATATATATATCTTATAAAACTATATAATTTTAGAAAGAATATGACAAACCCCGTAAATAGGCTTGATAATGACTAGGGATGGCAATTTACCCCGCCCCGCCCCGCCCCGCTCCTAATGGAACGGGTTTGGAGGAGTTATAATAGGAGTAGGAGTGGATTTGATATGGAAATATAAAAATCCTATAGGAGTCGGGGCGGAGTTGGTATCCATGAAATACTACCATTTAAAACCCGCCCCGCCCCGATTAATTCATTTAAGTTACTAAATTACTCTCATACTTACAGTTATTTACAACAAATTAGGGCATGTATGTACATCTCTTTCTCTTCAGTATTAATATTTAATTTCTGAATTGTGATTAACAAATTTAGAGTCATTTGCGTGAATGATTTTTAAGAAATCAACCTAAGATTAAGTGGGTTTTGAATTGTAAAAGAATATTTAATTTTGGAATGGTGATTAACAAACGGAGTAGGAGTGTAATAGGAGTACCCGATAGTAAACAGAGTAGGAGTGGAGTAGGAGTTGGTATTTTACTTAAACGGGACGGGGCGGAGTCGGAGTAGGAGTAGGAGGAAAATAAACGGAATAGGAATTGGTATAGGAGAACTCCGTACCAACTCCGACCCGTTGTCATCCTTAATAATGATTGATTTATCATTATTTTATATAATTTTAAAAGACGCGCAAAAAAACTCACTAAAAAACTCACGATTATTTAAAAGCTCGGCTCTGTCTACCCTTACTCGTAGGTAAAAGACTAAAGTAGATAAAGTTGCATAATGATAGAAAGATAATGATTTATTGGCTAATGAACTTGTGTTACCACTTTATTTTAAAAAAAAAATGTAACAATGATGGCTAAATTGAGAGTCAAAAGCAGAAATGATTTTTTCTCATTTGACTTTTAGTTGCAGTGAATCGCAGTCCAGAATTTGAAGCAGAATATGAAATTATTGGCAACTGTGAAAGTTGGACAGAGCACAAATAAAGTAAGAAAATCTAGTACGGGATTAGTTTTGATATTCTGCAACAAAAAAAAAAAAAAAAAAAAGAAAAGAAAAAAGAGAGAGAGAATATTAACGGTGTAGATTAAATCTCGCAGCGTTTTTTTTTTCCTCTTCTAAGTAATCTCGAATAAAGCCATAAAGGCAATTCGTGAAAAGGAAGTCCTGTTTGGATATAGAAAGAAAGCACAAGTTGGTTATTTGCCGTTAAACTTTTATTCTTCCCCAACGAGTGGTTACTAAATACACTTGTCATATTTTTCATGGACATTCACATGTACAAGAAGATATGTTGCATGTACACTTTGCAACTCTTCAAAAATAACTCTCAATTTTTCGTTGAAAAGACATTATAATTTTGAAATTCAAAAAATTCAATAATGAAACATTTAATTTAAAACGGAATTTTTATTCTCACCCAAAAATTGAATTAATGCACTCCATAATATTATTGACACACCGTATAATATCATGATGATGCAATTAATTCATTCCATAGAGTGCATTAGTTCATCCATATATTGCGAATAACAATTCCATTTAAAAAATGTTGCTTAAGAAATTAAAATTCTCAAAAGATACTAGGGGTATGAAGCAATTGTTTTTTGGGTAAAATTCACCTAGACCCCCCGAGATTTGCTCTAATTATACTTAGACCCCCTCACGTTTTAGTATTATCACTTACATCCCCTGAGGTTTGAAGTGCGTACCACTTAGACCTCCTCCGTCAATTCACCATTAAAAAAGTGACAGATTGACATAAGCAAATACAAAACAAACCCCTGAAAGTTTGGTCCTTGTGTCATTTTAGTCCCTGTAGTTTCAATTGGGTCAATTTGGTCCCTACAGTTTTAAATTGAAGCAATTTGATCCAAACGCCCCATTCTGTGAGAAAAAATGACAGAATTTACCCACTGTTATGCACAATTACGCTAATAAGCGGAAGCGGGCTAGGAGATTAGTGGTACTCCATTTTTGCCCTTAAAAAATTATGACAATACATAGTATGTGATTAATTTATGTCAATTTTTCTTACAGAATTGAACATTTGGATTAAATTACTTCAATTTTAAACTTCAGAGCTCAAATTAACCCAATTGAAACTATAGGGACTAAAATGACACGTACCAAACTTTTAGGGGTATTTTTTGTAATTATTTATTTCAGTTCGTCACTTTTTTAATGGTGAATTGACGAAGGGGTCTAAGTGATACGCACTTCAAACCTCGGAGAGGAGCATAGGTGATATTACTGAAACATGAGGGGGTCTAAGTGTGATTAGGACAAATCTCAGGAGGTCTAAGTGATATTTACCCTTATTTTTTAGATTCAAATTTTCATTTTTCCTCTGAAGAACTCAAAAAACAATGAGCTTTCTTCTTGCATCTTAAATGCTTTTGATCAGTGAGGAGGAGCAGTAATATGATTTATAAACCAATTAAATTCAAACAATTGATACAAATTAAAGTGTAATTCTACACAAGGTGGCCTATCATACAGTCACGAAATTTCTTTCTACATCATACTGTAAATATGGGCATATTGAGAAATTAAGTGGGCGCATATCGCTTCCAATTTTTTCCCCCCTCAAGAAACGAATATTAATCCAAATGGACCCACTTGAAAATTACATATCAAAGTGAAAGAGCTCTGTAATTTCCTCACCCTGTTTGTTATTCAAACTTCGTTGTCCCACTCTGGCTTGTTTGCGTCTATCTGTGTCCAAAAGGAAATTTCAAAAGAAAAATAAAAAGAGAGAAGCCAATTTGAATTTTGATTTTTGAGGAAGGAGCCAAACAGAGTGCATGTGCACAACCCTAAGTTAGCGCCGTAAACCCGATTTCAAATCCCTTTCAAATCAAAAGACAAAAACTTGCTAGACGATACCCCTCAAATGTGAAAAGCAGCCCCTCCACTGTGTAATTTGATTTTCTTATACTTGAAGATATGTTTTTTAGAAGAAACAAGACAAACAACACCTTGAAATTCTTTCCTAACCCTAGTCATTCTCAACTTCTCTCCCACAATGAAAACAGCTCATCTCAAATTGTTTTTTGGATGTAAAATTCAAATGGTTTTTGGTTAAGTCACTTCATTTTTTTTTTTTTTTTAATTTCTAAACAAATGGTTACTTTATTTTTCATTCACTTTACTTTTCTTTACAAAACTTTTTCCTAAACCTGGCAATCTTGCTCTTAAAAATTGGTATCACTTGAAATTTGCTTCATTAATCTACTATACTTTTGTGTTAAGTGTGACCCGGGACTTGTTTGGATGTTGCTCATATTGTAGTTATCAAAACCGGCCCGGGCATACACCCGGTGACGTGATCGGGGTGGATAGGATAGGTCACTGGACCAATTGTTGGGTAACTGTTTGGACCAGACACTTTAATCAATCAATTATGATTTTATGCTTCTTATAATTTAATCTTCTGTGATACTATAATTAATTTGCTTGAGTGGAGAAAATACCGAGACACTAATTCCTAGAATCGCGGTCCTGTTTATTAATCAATTTATAATCCACTATATCACTTTCCATGCAAATCTTTGTAAACATTAAACTATTTTAATCCCCACTTTATATAATTAAAATTTAAGAACCACAATTAAATAGCTGCAAAGATACACCTAATACAGCCATAAATTAATTAATTAGACAAACCCACACAATGAGGGACATACTTGACTTGGATTTTGTGTTGCTTCACGTGTGTCTTTTACTATATTGTATATGACATGTTTGGTTTGCAATTAAAGATGTCTCAGAAATCTCAATTGATGAAGGAAAAAAAACAAAACAAAACAAAACAAAATAGAGGAATTTATGGAAATAAATGAGATTGTGTCTTGAATTACTGAGTGTGGGTCTGCAATATCATAGTAATTAGTCTACTTTTCGGTTACACTTGCACAAACAGAGGGAGGTGAGTTTGGTAGATTCATAGTTGTCTTCTGTGACTTTGCACATAATGTATTTAATGAAGGGAATTATTTTATCTACAAGAAAGAAAAAAAAAAAATGGCAGTCAAGATTCTTATTAGTAAATTCAATTACCAGAAAAGATTTGGCATTAAATTCTTCCAACTCAACTAGTTACTGATGGACGGCTGGACCATCAAGATCAAGATCGAGAGAGGGAGAGAGAGAGAGTGTGTTTTATGGCATTGATATGCAACATTTTAATTGTTTGCAGACGATACTTGCCTGACTTTTGCAACACAAGATTGAATGCTATAAATGACAAATAAGTAGTAAACAAAAATATATATTCGCATAACAATTAGTCACCTATATATTTTTTCTTAATAAAAAAATTAGTGAAAATTCCTGCAGTTTACATTTATTAAGTTTAAAGAACAATCTTTTTTTTTTTTTTTTGGGTCAAAAAATCCATGACTAGTGAAACTTAATCAGATCAAGGTCCTATGTTTTACAAGTTTTGAGAAATTTCACTTAAAAAAGTTTTTATGTGAATTAATTTTAAGAAACTTGCGCAATTATTTTACAAAAGTTACGTGAATTTCACATAACCTTTATGCCGTATGAACTTTTTACTAAAATATTAATAAAAAAAAAATGTTCGACCTAATACTAAAAAAGTTTATTTTAAAATATTTTTCACTATTTTTCTTTTCTTTTTTTTGGTGTCTGTCTACTCAGGTGTCGAAGACAATTTTGAAATTAAATGTAAATATTTATCTTTTTATTTATAAAAAAGAATTTTAACTGTCCATGTATCTTGCTCATAGTGTGATGCTCTATAAAGAATTTCTACATTCGATCAATGTTGATTCCTGAGTAACCAAACAAATATATATATATTGTCAGGCTCTAAAGAGGGCGCCCTCTCTTTATTAAAGAGAGGGCCTCTGTTTTGGCCGTAAGATCATGTTTTCATTAAGGGCAGTTTTGTCATTTTACAGTTTTTAAACACGATCCGACAGTCAAAACAGAGACATTCTCTTTAATAAAGAAAGTGTGAATATATTAAATAATCAAGAAAACAACAAAGGAAAAAGAGAAAAGAGAGCTAGAGTTTCTCATAACACAAAAACTGAATGAATAAATACAATAAAAAAGAAGAGACAATAATAGTATATCTAGGTATACAGTATGACCCTAATACAAAGTAAAAGACTAAACTACCCTAAGCTAATAAAACTAATAATTATAATAGCTAATTCTAACAACCCCCACCCCTCAAACTCACGATGCTGCATCTAGAAGCATAGAGAGTTTGCCAACTAAAAAACGAAAACCCTGAATTGGATGTGACTTTGTAAACAAATCAGCAATCTGCGCGGAAGAAGAAACAAAAGGCAAAGTGATAGCTCCATGCTTAAGGTGATGACGAGTAATGTGACAATCAATCTCTATATGCTTGGTACAATCATGGAAAACTGAATTATGAGCAATCTGAATAGAACTTTTATTATCACAATACATAGGTGAAGGACGAGGAAAGGCGACACCCATATCTGTAAGTAGCTGGCGTAACCAAATAACCTCACGTGTAGTCGAAGCTATAGCACGATACTCAACTTCTATGGAAGACACAACAACAACATCTTGCTTCTTGCTCTTCCAAGAAATGAGAGAATCACCCAAAATTATACAATATCCAGTAACAAACTTGCGATCTGTAGGATCACCGGTCCAATCAGCATCAGAGTATGCACGCAGCTCCAAGGAAGAAGATGACGAAAGTAAAAGACTTTGAAACCGAGTGCCTCTCAAGTACCTCAAAATACGATGAACAGCAGCCCAATGAACTAGTAGGGGAAGTAACCAACATGAACAACATGAGCAATATCTGGACGAGTAACAGTAAGATAAACCAAGCTACCAACAATAGTACAATATAAGGTAGGATCAGGCAAAGGAACACCATCAAAAGGCGAAAGACGAACATTAAGCTCCAAAGGGGTATCAACAATCTTATTACCAATGAGGCGAGCACGCTCATGAATGTCACCTGTACACTTAGACTGAGAAAGAAGATAACTTTTGGAGAAAAGGACACTTCAATCCCCAAAAAATAACATAGTGGACCTAATAAGTCCTTCATTTCAAAACAACGAGTTAATTCAGACTTCAACACTGCAATCACATTAACATCATCACTGGTAATAATCATGTCATCAAAATATAAAGAAAGCATAATACGACCAGCAGTGGTACACTTGATAAAAAAAGCTGAATCATACTCACTCGGGGAAAACCCAAATGAGATAATCACAGTGGAAAACTTCTCAAACCAAGCTCGAGGGGCTTGTTTAAGACCATATAAGGCTTTCTTAAACTTGCAAACTTCACCAGGACCATGAGGAACACCCGGAGGAGGAACCATATAAACCTCCTCTTGGAGGTCTCCATTCAAGAAAGCAATTTTAACATCCATCTAAATTATATGCCATTGACGAATAGAAGCAACTGCAATAAGAGCACGAACAGTAGTCATTTTAGCAACATGAGCAAAAGTCTCATCGTAATTCATACCATATTGCTGGGAAAAACCCTTGGCATCCAATCTTGCTTTGTACCTCTCAATAGACCCATCTGACTTGGTTTTGATTTTATAAACCCAACGAGAACCAATAGCGCTCTTACCAGAAGGTAAGGGAACCAAACTCCAAGTGTTTGTCTTATACAACGTAGAGAGTTCCTCTGCCATAGCTTGCTGCCAAAGAGGATTAAGAGCTGCCTCTTTGTAGGACAGAGGCTCAGAGAGATAATGAACTAAAGCTAAAAAGGAAGCAAAAGAATTCGAATAATAAGAATAAACAAAATCAGGTGATTGAGTGGACTTACGAGTGCAAGCAGGATAACGAGGAGGTTCCATAGCCTCAGCAGGTGCTTGAGTGGCCTCTAGAAGGGAAGTAACATCAGGCGGCATGGTACCAGTATCAGCAGAAGTAAAACTATGAGGTGAGACAATATCAGTGGTGCATGGGGCTCGAGAGGGCACACTATCAGTATCATCAGAGAATGGGTCAAGATGGATGAGATCAAATTTAGTCAACTCATGATGATTATCAGGAATAGAAAAGAAGGGTACGTGCTCGAGAAACACAACATGGCGAGAGATGTATTGTTTCTTAGTAACTGGGTCAAAGCAACGATATCCTTTTTGACCCTCACCATAACCTAGAAAAACACAAATAGCAGACTTTGGTGACAATTTAGTACGCTCTACACGAGGTCAAAGGACAAAACAAGTACAACCAAACACCTTTAAAGAAGAATAATCAGGAGCATGTCCATACAATTATTCAAAAGGTGACAGACCTGAGCAGTGAGAGGACAAAATTTTATTAATTAGATTAACAGTAGTAAGGATAGTCTCTCCCCAAAAATCATTAGGGACATATGTAGATAATAAAAAAGAGCGAGCAGTTTCAACAATATGCCGATGTTTCCTTTCAGCAACACCATTTTGCTTAGGAGTGTCTGTACAAGAGGACTGGTGAATAGTTCCATCTAAAGCAAGCAATTCACGAAATTTATGATAGGTATACTCTCCACCTAAATCACATCTAAAACATTTGATGATAGCAGAATGTTGAGTTTTGACAAAAGCACGAAAGGTATTGTAAATATCAAAGAAGTCTGAACGGCGTTTCATAAGATAAATCCAACAATAACGAGTGCAATCATCAATAAATGATACATAATATCGAGACCACCCTCTTGTAGTAACAGGAGAGGGTCCCCACACATCAGATTGAACTAAATCAAATGGTGCAAGAGAATAAGAAATACTTCTATTAGAGCGACTCCAACCATATTATGCATTTTGGTTATGCATAATGCATAATATGGTCCAAATATTATATTTGCATAGTGGACTTTGCATAACCACTCCAGCCATGTTATGCATTTTGATTATCCATATCAATTTTATCTCTTTTTGGATTTAAAGCATACTTTGATTTATTCACTTCAACGGTAATATTTCTAACGGCTATATTGCAACGGTTATATTTTAACGGCTATATTGCAACGGTCATATTTCAACGGCTATATTGCAACGGTCATATTTCAACTGCTCTCTTGTATTGTTATAAATATGAGGATCCTTTTCTATCAATTAACCACAATTGTTCTACCAATAAATTCTTCATAAACAAAAATACTCCAAACTCTCAATGGCACGTTACAACCATTTTTTTGGTACATTTTACGAGGAGGAGGATACTCATAATAATGGTTTTGAGTTGTTAGCAGGTGTGGTCGTTGAAGAAGAGGAACATGTTCGGCGAAGACAACCGTCACGACGTGGTTCTATTCCAGGTCATAGCATCATTAATCGCGATAAAGAGGGAGGTCATCAAAGACTCTGGGACGACTACTTTGCTCCTGAACCTATATATCCTGAACGTCTATTTCGAAGGAGGTTCCGAATGAGTCGCAATTTGTTTCTTCGAATCAAAGTTGAAGTTGAAGCATTCGATCCATACTTTATCCAAAGAAGGGATGCATGTGGAGTTTTGGGTTTGTCCTCTCTTCAGAAGGTAGCAACTGCAATAAGGATGCTTGCTTATGGAGTATCGGGAGATGCTGTTGATGACTACATACGTATTGGAGAAAGCACTGCCATAGAGAGCCTCAAAAGGTTTGTTATTGCAGTTGTTGCGGTGTTTGGTGATCGGTACTTGAGATCACCAAACACAGAAGACATTGCTCGATTGCTAGCTGTTGGGGAGCAACGTGGATTTTCGGGGATGTTAGGGAGTATCGACTGTATGCACTGGAGGTGGAAAAATTGCCCAATCGCGTGGCAAGGGATGTACACAGGGCATACACATGAACCAACAATTATTCTAGAAGTTGTGGCTTCATACGATCTTTGGATTTGGCATGCATTCTTTGGGATGCCAGGATCACTTAATGACATAAATGTGCTAGATCGGTCCCCTGTCTTTGATGAAGTTGCTGCAGGACGTGCTCCTCCCACTAATTATTCTATCAATGGACATGATTATACAATGGGATATTATCTTGCTAATGGGATATATCCGGCATGGGCGACACTTGTAAAAACGATCAGTCTGCCACAAGGAAATAGGCAGAGACACTTTGCTGTAGCTCAAGAGTCAGTAAGGAAAGATGTAGAGAGAGCCTTTGGGGTACTCCAAGCACGTTTTGCAATCGTACGTGGACCAGCACATTTTTGGGATGCAAAAACTCTGAAAGATATAATGATAGCATGCATTATAATTGTAACGCCCTGTATTTTATTATCATTAATAAATAAATACGGCATTTCATTTCCATGAGGATCTGTTTTAATTTCTATTTATAAATATTTATCTGGGGTCAAACCGTAATTTCCAAAATATTTTCTGTGGTTTCAAAATCGATATCTATATTTCTGTATAACCGGGAATTTAATTCCTATGTTAATATAATTTTCTGCATTTTATTTTCAACCGTAAAAATACCAGTTTTATGTTTTAAAACTGCGACTACATCGCGTCTTGGGTGTGGGAGCACGTGAGCTCAACCACACCGTGTAAAATCCTTCCCTTGCTTGGAGCCCAATTTTGGGCACAGTTTATATATGTGTGTGTATCTCTAAATTTCTCACAGTATCTCTCATTCTCTCCATAACTCTCCATTGTTCTCTCTTCCTCTCAAAATCAAACACACACACACATACAGATTATATATATATATACACTGTCACATACATAGATATATAGCTATATATATCTCAAAATCAAGAACGGGAAGAATTTCGGAACGACGGAATTCTCGACGGATTATTACGGCGGAAGTTCTCGGCCTTTAATTTTCTGTATAATCGGCTCTGTGAGTAATTTAAACTCACTCTCAATGTCTATATGTGTATATTTCAGTGTATATATGTGTGTATATGTGTATATATATCAACACACCATGAGAGCTTGAAAATTGAAGCTTTAGAAATCGTAACCAAAATTGATTCTGTAAATTGGGAATGGAAGATATTGATCCCGATAAGCTGTGGTTCGAATCCTACACAGTAATTTACCCGTATCGCGACGAACCGTTGATTTTAAGTTTTGTCACTCTAACTTTAATCGCGAATAACTAGTGATATAATCCGTATTAGTTAAAATTGATCGCGTATTCTTAATCTACGCGGAAAACCGAGGAGAACCATATATCACATGTCTTAATACGAACAGATTCTGAAAATGGGTAAATTTCAGTTTTAAAACCAGAAACAGGGGAGAAGACGAAGAAGATGACATTCTGCAAGAACTCGCGCGCGCGACCCGCTCGCGCGAGGTTCGCTCGCGCGGCCCGCTCGCGCGGACCTTTCCCCCTCCTCGCGCGCGCGATCCGCTCGCGCGACCTGTCCAGCCCCTCCGCGCGCGCGATCCGCTCGCGCGATTTTCCCTCCCCCTCGCTCGCGCGACCCGCTCGCGCGAGGTGGCAGTTTTGGCAGTTTGTGTGATTTTTGTTAAGGGACTGTTTGGAAAATGTTTTGGGAAATTTTAAAGAACTGTTTGACAAATACACTGTTTTAAAGGCTCACTGTTAGACTTTGGACTTGTAAGAACGATTAAGATCGAGATTTATGTTGAACGTATATTCAGCTTTAAGATTATTAACCGATACTGCAAAACTATGAACATTGACATACATATTTGGGTCAAGGTTGTGTCGACATGCATGTGTGTGAGAAAGCGTGAAAAGAATAAAGGGTGGCGTTTTGGTGTGCGACCTCAATATCGATCGGATAGTATTCCTGGTATTGGAGGCGACAGTGTTGTGTACGACTTAGATATCGATCGGATAGTATTCCTGGTATCTAAGGCGCGTGTTTCGGATATTGATCGGATAGTATTCCTGATATCCGAAGCGATGGTAATAGTGTTGTGTACGACTTAGATATCGATCGGATAGTATTCCTGGTATCTAAGGCGCGCGTTTCGGATATTGATCGGATAGTATTCCTGATATCCGGAGCGATGGTTGGTTGTGTTTGGTCTAGATATCGATCAGATAGTATTCCTGGTATCTGAGGCAGTAGTGTGGTGTATGACTTCAATACCGATCGGATAGTATTCCTGGTATTGGAGGCGATAGTGTAGCGTATGAATTGGATGACTGAATACTTATTACTTCTGGTAGCTGAAATGATGTGTTGATTTAATTGGATTGTTCTAAAGGAAAGAATTGGCAAAATAAGATGTTTTCACAATTCATGTACAATTTCGTATTTTAATTCTTACTATATTCCCCCGTGAATTATGTTGGAATTGGAACCTTGAATATATTACTGTTGAAGTTAAATGGTACCGTTGTTTATTTACTTATATAAACATTGCGAGCACTTGTTTATTTTACTCACCAGCTTTCATAAGCTGACGGCGTTGATGCGTCCTGGACTGTATGTCCAGATTTTCAGGGGCAGGAGCAGCCAGGGTACTTCGACTACGCTAGTTAGAGGCAGGGAACTTTCCAGGAGGCTGCTTATTATTTCCTATGTCTTTCATTTTCTGAAGTTGTAATAGACTGGAGAATAGCTTTTGAATAAGGGCGTTTTGTGCCTAAGACATTGACCTATGTAATAGTTTAGTAAGTTTTAAATTTCGGAGCTTATGTTTATTAGTATCCTTTCTTTTAGAAATGTTGTTAAGTTATTTGTTGCAGGGACAATTGGTCATACTCACTTGTCACGACCTACGAGTCCATAAAGGAAATTAAATGCTTTCCTGAATTATGCTACGTCGGGGCGTGACAGGCTTTTTGGTATCAGAGCCAGGTTATGGCTCGACCGATTGTCCAGACACATAGGATCTCCCGTTAAGATAGAATTAAGATAAGATAGTTCGACTTCGTTCCGTGTTTAGTCGTTTCCTATCGTTTAGAATTTTCTTTCTTTCCGAGAGTTTGACCGTATTCCGTTGATTGATGGATAGGTACCGTTCTCTCGATCAGATGGCTGGAAGAAATCTCAGGAATCGTCCCGCTATTGAAGATGCACCCCCGGTAATAGATCCAACCGGAATGTTCGAGGCTTTTGTAAGAAGATTGGAGAGGGTTAGTGATCAGAATACGAGGAACAATAATCAGAATGGGAATTACAACGGGAATGGGAGGCAAGCCCACCAGACGGGAGACAAGCTTCTCAAGGAGTTTCGCGCCCTGCGACCTGAGTATTTTGCGGGGACTGATGAACCCTGGCAAGCGGAACAGTGGCTACGCCAGATGGAGCGTATCTTTGAGACCATTGAGTGCACTGATCTGGAGAAGAAGCGTCTGGCTATCTTTCAGCTGTCTTACGCAGCGGCTGATTGGTGGGATGCTGAAAAAGCGACCATAGGGGAAGAAGCTGCAAGGAGAATGCCGTGGGTGGTGTTTAAGGAAAGATTTCTCGAAAAGTATTTTCCTGAAGAAGAGAAGGACAAGAGAGAGAAAGAGTTTATGGAGTTGACTCAAGGGAATCTGACTGTCCGAGAGTACACTACTCGATTTGAGCGTCTGTCTCGCTTTGCTCCACATATGGTGGACACACCCCAGAAGAAGATCAAGAAGTATCACCGGGGTCTCAACCTGTCTCTCCGGCATTTGACTATGGGGCATTTGGGCCAGTCATTTGAAGCTCTGGTGAGATTGGCTACGGGGTTGGAGAATGATGGCTGTCAGAATCAGAAGTCATTTGAAAATCGACCTCCGCAGAAGGGCTATTTCGGGCAGAAACCGGTGTACCCTCGAGGGCAGAAGAGGACTTGGGACGGAGGGAAGAAACCTCAACCGGCACAGGCAATACAGCAGTATCAGCCTCTAGCAATAGAAGGGGCCAAAAACAATAACTGCTTCAATTGTGGAGTGCCTGGTCACCGAGCTAAAGATTGCAGAGCACCTAGGCGTGCGGATCGTCCAGGAGTCGTGTGCTATAACTGTGGCATGCCCGGTCACATAAGTCCGGAATGCAAGGCTCCTAGGAAAGGTAACTATGGTCAGCAAGGACAGGCCCGCCTGAATGCTGTTATTCCCGAGGCTGCTGGTTATGAAGAAACAGGGTATGAAGGAGGTGCTTATGAGGAGGGACTGCCTGAGCAACGAGCAGTGGAAGGTACTCTAACTTTGTTTAACTCTCATGTTAGTTTTATTCGACACGGGTGCTACACATTCTTTTATATCTGTTAAGATTGTTCAGAAGTTGGGTATCGTACCGCATCGTTTAGAGGAAGCTTTGACTGCTGTCTCACCCTTAGGGACCACAGTCAAGTTATTACATGTGTGTAAGGATTGTCCTCTTCGGTTAGGAGACCGCGAACTTTTGGCAAGATTGGTGGTTCTGTCGATGAAGGAGTTCGATATAATCCTGGGAATGGATTGGCTCGAGAAGAATGATGCGAAGTTGGATTGTGCAAGGAAGAGGATCACATTTGTGGACAAGGAGAATCGACTCTTCGATTTCCAATGTAACCCTTCGGGTGATATGTTTCTCACTAGATGCCTAGCAAACATTGAGGTTGTCAGTGCAGAGGTGACAGTATCATCTATACCGGTAATCAAAGAGTTCGAGGAAGTATTCCGAGATATTTCAGGATTACCGCCGGAAAGGGACATAGAATTCTGTGTGGAATTGGTGCCAGGTACTCGACCTATAACCAAGGTTCCCTACAGGATGGCCCCTACAGAGTTGTTGGAGCTGAAGGAACAAGTTCAAGAACTTGAGAAGTTGGGTTTTGTTCGTCCAAGTACTTCACCCTGGGGAGCACCAGTGTTGTTTGTGAAGAAGAAGGATGGGTCAATGCGGTTGTGTATTGACTATCGAGAACTGAATAAGGTTACCATCAAGAATAAGTATCCCTTACCTCGGATAGACGATCTGTTTGATCAGTTGCAAGGAGCCACGACCTTTTCTAAGATTGATCTACGGTCAGGGTATCACCAGTTGAGGGTGCGGAAGGAAGACATACCTAAGACTGCTTTCAGGACGAGATACGGACACTATGAGTTCTTAGTGATGCCGTTTGGGATGACAAATGCTCCGGCTGTGTTTATGGACTTGATGAACAGAGTATTCAAGCCCTACTTGGATCAATTCGTTATTGTCTTTATTGATGATATTTTGATCTATTCCAAGTCAGAGGAAGAGCATGAACAACACCTGAGGATCGTGTTTGGACAAGTTTTGATACCACTTAGGCCGTGTTTGGACAAGTTTTGTAAAGATCTTAATTTTGGACTTTTGAGAAAAACAGGTATAAACTTGTAGGAATTGTCTCAAATTCGAAATCCGACGATTATTTAGCCTCCTAGTCGATCCTTCAAAGTTTGGGGGAAATCGCACGAGGTATGAAGTTCTAACTTGTGAAATATAGAGAAATACATGTTTTATATTTCGACGACAAAATTGTGATCCGGGCGAAATCCATGTGTTATTAGTAGGCCCGTTAATTATGCACGCACTAAATTGTGAAAAGCATGTCTAAATTTATGCGAGCACGTTAAGTTGTCTATGTGGGTCAAAGGGGAGTCTTATACAAATTCATGCCGGAGTAAGCTTCTCGATGTTTGAGAATTTAGTAGCGACGGCTACTGTGCATAGTTGATAGACTTGGACTTGCCATGGCACTTGTGGATACAATGGTTGATAGACTTGGACTTGCCATTGGTATTGCGGTTTAAGGCTTGGACTTGCCGCTACCGGATGAATGCGTATTTTTCTCCCTAGAGACTATTGTATGATTTATGAGATTAAAGCATGTTTTTATCATATATTGCATATGTTAGAACTTGTACGCTCAGCATATAGCTGAGCAGTGGAGATGTACTCCATTGCAGGTAAGAAGAAGGATAAGAAGAAGCGCGATGAGTGAGGCCGATGAACGCCGGGGGAATCACCATGGTGTATATGTTTTTTGTTTTAAATCCTAAACTTGTGTAAGGATTTGAATATTGTTGTATGTTGTAATAGAAATATGGATTAGTTTCACAGTATGGGAATCTTGTAATTGAACGTCTATAGTTATGTTTTGAATGTTGAAAATTAGTTATGGTTGAGATTGTGGTTAGTGTGGAGAAACATAAGTTGTTAATACTTCATTACAGGCTGCCAGCAGGGGAGCAGTCGACTGGACTTAGGGTCAGTCGACTGGATCTCGTGAGTTTGAGACACTGAAAGTGAATAGTAAGAGAAGCAGTCGACTGGATCCCTGATCAGTCGACTGAACCACTGTAGAATTTGGCTACTGCTCCTCATAATAGAAAAGCAGTCGACTGAGTCCCCATGTCAGTCGACTGGACTTCTGTGTTATATGCTACATTTTGGATTCTGCTTAACCCAGTCGACTGAGCAGTCGACTGGACCTCTGATGAAGGTTTAGGGTTTTAGTTTCTGCCAGGCACAGTCGACTGGACCCTAGTACAGTCGACTGGGCAGTCGACTGAACCTTTGTATTTTGAAATGGATTCTTGTGAACACTTTTGATTGAACAAAACTTTTTATAACTCCGATTTCAATGGATTTTACAAACTCAGAGGGTAATGTTCCCTAAGTTTTAAATACCCAGGGTTGTTTTGAAGGTCTTTCCGCTGCGTATAGTTATATGATGTTTGGATGAGCCTTGGTGGCGTGCCACGTGTCCTATTTCCACGCGTAGTGGGATGGGTCGTGACATTTATTGGTATCAGAGCTATAGGTAACAAAACTTTGGGAACGTTCGACGACGAGTGGAGTGTTGAGTGAATTGTCACATGTTTTAAATTTCATTCATACATCTTAGAGATGTTTGATGCATATGGATGTTGTTTTACATACATGACATTGTTATTGTTGTACATGCATAGTGTTTATGCATTGAGAACTACAGGATTGTAATCATGGATGACCGAGGGTTATCACCCCATACCCAACGAATGAATGAAATGGCATAAATGATGGGGAATATGGGGAAAATGATACGGAATATATCGGAGCGATTGCCTCCCACGCCTCACATTGAAGTGGAACCAATAACTGTAGTACATGCACCCGAAAATAGGGGTATGAGATCAATATATGAACAGTTTGCTCGCAAGAAACCGATGGAATTTCTTGGGACACCCGATCCAACGCTCGCAGAACATTGGATAATGGACATGGAACGAATCTTCCGATCTATTCCGATGACATATAGGGAGAAGATGGAAAATGCAAGTGATGTACTGAAGGGTGAAGCCCAGAACTGGTGGGTAAATGTTCTGGATCAAGGGGCACCGATTACTTGGGAAGGGTTCAAGGCAGAATTCAATCGCCGGTTGTTTCCACGAGCCGCCTACAATGCAAAGAAGAGAGAATTTGATAACTTGAAGCAAGGAGACATGACTGTGACGGAGTATACTTCCAAGTATAATGCGTTGTTGAGATTTGGAAACGGTTCTGTACCAGAGGAGGAAGATAGGGCAAGGAAATTTGAAGAGGGCTTAAGGAAAAATATCCGTTTGAGGGTAGAGACCTACGAGCATTCGACTGTGCAGCAGTACAACAAACGGCGCTAGTGGCCGAGAGTGGGATGGAAAGGTCGAGGCAGAATCAGTACGAAAAACGAAGCAATGAGAGTGGGGATAGGAACCAAAGCGGATCTATCAAGAGGCCGTTTCAAAGAGGCTCTGGTTTTAGTTTCAGTGAATTCAGGAGGACGCCAAGTAACATGCCGTTGTGTTCACTTTGCAACCGACCACACTCAGGCCGATGTTTCATGACCAAACCTCAGAACAGGAACCAAGGCGGGGGTAGTACAAATTCAACACCCGACATGAGAGGCAAGTGTTATGATTGTGGAGTATTCGGGCACCAAGCCAGGGATTGCCCGAGGAAGTATCCTCAGCAAGGAGCTAGTTCTATGGCTTCCAGTGGGTCGAAGCCTAGACAATCCAATGACGGAGGACAAAGGACGGAACAACGTCAAGGAAGAGCATATCAGATGAACCCAGGGGATATGACTGCTTCCGAGACAGTAGTCTCAGGTATGGTGCTTGTATGTTCGCACTTAGCACGCATACTTGTTGACTTGGGAACTACGCATTCATTTGTATCACATGATTTTGTTGAACATTTGAACGTTAAATCGGCACCGTTAGGATGTGAATTGTCTATTGCTGTGCCACTTACTAAAGCAATAATGACATCTACTGTATATAAGAACTGTGAGATCAAATTAGGTGAGAAGTTGATGACCGTAGACCTTATACCGATTGTGGTGAACCATTTCGATGTAATACTGGGAATGGATTGGTTAGCTCTTAACCAAGCCACAATAGACTGTGAACGGAAAGAGGTTAATTTTCGATCACTGGTACATGGGAACTTTTGTTTCCAAGGGAGCGGGGTTACACCGCCGCCATACTTGATTTCAGCTATTCGAGCGGGAAAGTTATTGAGAAAGGGATGTCAGGGATTTCTATGTTCAGTGACTGATGTCTCGACGACCGAATTAAAAGTAGAAGACATTCCGATAGTGCGAGAATATCCAGATGTATTTCCCGATGACTTACCAGACGTCCTGATTGAGAGGGAAATTGAATTCACCATTGAGGTAAAGCCAGACTCAAGGCCGATATCCAAAGCACCGTATAGAATGGCACTAGTAGAATTGAAGGAACTGAAAGTTCAACTACAAGAGTTACTTGACAAGGGTTTCATTCGACCAAGTATTTCGCCGTGGGGAGCTCCAGTGTTGTTTGTAAAGAAGAAAGATGGTTCAATGAGAATGTGTGTGGATTATCGGGAACTGAACAAATTGACAATCAAGAACAAGTATCCACTACCCAGAATTGATGACTTATTTGATCAACTTCGTGGGGCACAAGTATTCTCCAAGATAGACCTAAGATCGGGTTATCATCAATTGAAAGTGAAGGCCGAAGATGTTGAGAAAACAGCTTTTAGAACGCGTTATGGACACTATGAGTTCTTAGTTATGCCATTTGGGGTTACTAATGCACCAGCTGCGTTCATGGATCTTATGAACCGAGTCTTTAAGGACTATTTGGATGATTTTGTGATAGTGTTCATCGACGATATTCTTGTTTATTCGCCAAGTGAGATAACACACGAGAATCATTTGAGATTGATACTTCAGAGACTGCGGGAAAAGCAGTTATTTGGGAAATTCAAGAAATGTGAATTTTGGTTACCTAGCATTACTTTTCTTGGTCACGTGATTGATAAGAATGGAGTTTCAGTTGATCCTCACAAAGTAGAAGCTGTATCAAATTGGCAAAGGCCGACTTCCGTATTTGAAATTCGAAGTTTCTTGGGATTAGCGGGATACTACCGCCGTTTTATTGAACATTTCTCGAAGATTTCATTGCCTATGACAAGGTTGATGAGAAAGGGAGTTACATTTGAATGGAGTCAGGAATGCGAGGACAGTTTTCAAGAATTGAAGTCACGGTTGACGAGAACACCTATTTTGACAATACCATCCGGAACCGAGGGGTTTGTGATCTTTAGTGATGCGTCGCATCAAGGGTTGGGATGCGTGTTGATGCAAGGTGGTAAAGTAATTTCATACGCTTCGAGACAGTTAAAAACACATGAGGTTAATTATCCGACTCATGATCTTGAATTAGCCGCAGTAATTCATGCTTTGAAAATTTGGAGACACTACTTATACGGGGAAAAGTGTGAGATATTCACCGACTACAAGAGTTTGAAATACGTTTTCACCCAACGGGACTTGAATATGAGACAGTGAAGATGGTTAGAATTGATGAAGGATCATGATCTTTCGATTGAGTACCATCCGGGAAAAGCGAATGTAGTGGCCGATGCATTAAGCCGGAAGACGCCGAGGAATTTAGCCGACGAGCTAACGCAACAAAAGGAATTAGTAAAGGAAATGGAACGTTTGGACTTGGATGTGATACCAAAGGTTAGTGGTGGCTTAATGATGGCAATCATGGTACACCCAGATATTATTGATGAGATTCAGAAAGAACAATTCAACGATGTCTATTTGTGCAAAATGAGGGATGAGATACCTTTGGGGAAGCGACCTGGTTTTGTGTTGGAATGAGGAACGTTGAAACTGGGAAATCGATTATGTGTACCAAATGTGAAAGACTTGGAAGAGAGAATTCTAGAAGAAGCTCATAGTACGAGATATTCAATACACCCGGAAAGTAATAAGATGTACAGAAATCTGAGGGAAAACTTTTGGTGGAAGGGTATGAAGCGTGAAGTTGCCAAGTTTGTATCCGAATGTTCGGCATGTCAACAGGTTAAGGCAGAGAGACAAGTACCCGCGGGGTTACTACAACCTTTACCTGTGTCAGAATGGAAGTGGGATGAGATTACGATGGATTTTGTTTCAGGATTTCCACGATCATGCAATAAGAATGATAAGATTTGGGTTATAGTTGACCGATTAACCAAGTCAGCTCATTTTCTACCGATCAAGACGACTAAACCGTCCAAGTTAGCGGGATTGTATGTGATAGAGATTGTAAGACTACATGGAGTCCCAGCTGTGATTGTATCAGATCGTGATAGTAGTTTTACATCAAGATTTTGGGAAATTTTGCAAGAAGCTATGGGTACGAAATTAAGTTTCAGTACTGATGTTGTCAATATCAAGATATAAAAGTATACTTTACTTTTCTAAAGATTTGTAGTGTGAAAGTAAAGGTCGAACCCACAGAGATTGATTTACTACAGAGACTTAATTTTAAAACCTAAATTTAGTTAATTAAGAAAACGGATTTGATTTTAATTTGAATTAAACTAAGAACAATAAAATAGATATAAATTATGAAAGCGATTTAAAAGTGTTTTTGTAAATATGTTTAAAGGAACCTAGGATTGCAAATCCACCACTAGCTTCATAATAAGGGTATTTATGAATTACTCTAGCTTATTACGTTGGATGAATATGGGGAATTGTGGCTACAAGCCCAATTCCTCCGTCAAGAAAATAATCATGGTTCAAGCACCAACATATTCCATCTTCGGTTAGCACGAATTATCCCACACTAAACTAGGGTTGTGACATAATTCGTCTAATCTAGGCATGGATTATTCGAATACTTGATAGCACAAATCAATAAAGCACCATCACATGTAAACAATCTAAACAAGCACAGCAAGAATAGATCGTTGAGCACATCACAGTCAAAATAGATCTAAGACAAGAATAAATTCTGAAAGCAATGATTTAATCAATAGAAGTACGATTTATTTATAAAAATCCTCTAAATATGTGACTGTCATCCATACATAATAAAACTAAAAGAAAAACATAAATAAAACCCTATTACTCGTCTAGGGCTTCATTGAAACCCTAGATCTAAGATCTAGCTGTCCATGGAAGCGATAGATAGCAAGAGGTTGATGGAGGAGGCCATGGAAACCCTTGGTCTTCTTCTTCTTCTCCTTGCTTCCCTCCCTTCAATGGCTGGAAGTATGGTTGTCTAATGTGTATGTATGGGTGTGTAACCCTTTAATTGAAGTAAAATAGAGTATATATAGATTTACAACAAGTTTTGGAAGCCTTTACAACTCGAAACGAACTGAAACGCATGTAATTTACAGTCTGGACGTCGTTTAGCAGTTTCGTTTGCACAGGAGTCTTCAGTACACTGAAATACGCAACTTTGGTTTTTACCCATATCGCGCCAGCGGGTCGCGCGAGCGCGACATTTGGACCTTCGCGCGCGCGGATCGCGCGAGCGATTTTGGGGATCTCGCGCGAGCGATTCTCGGATTTCGCGGGCACAGGTCGCACGCGCGACTTGTCTTTTTTAGCTTCTTTAGCTCTGCTTTTTCACCCTGTTTAGCCTGGTTTAGTTGATTTCTTCCAAAACCTGTCAGAAACTAGGAAACGAAGTAAAAATATACAAAAACAGGATAAAAAAGGTACTAACAAATGCAAATTAAGACGTATAAATAAGATTTGTTCTCTCCCGATCACACCCCCAAACCTACATTTTGCTAGTCCTCGAGCAAAACTAAAATAAAAACTACTACTACAAATACTACTCCATTTTCGTATGGATCACGATTGCATTTAGCGTATGCAACAAGCCTTTTAAACCTCTAGGTGTCCCTAGTCGGACGAGTAAAGTCTCGTGAGGGTTCTCATCAACAAGTTACCCACAACCATCTTTATTAACTTATTAATTTAAGAAGTTTTTATTAAAAACGAAAAACAAAACATTCAATACTTCTTATTGTAAAACAATGATTCGAAATAGAATAATGAACAAGAAGAAGCGGAATCAAACGTCTACCTTCATCATGAAAAACAATTCTAAGCACATGAATCGTATCAATCAATAGAGTTTCTCATAAAATTGCACGTGTGTGTTGTGGTAGTCAAATGAACACGTGTATGTCATGAACATGGAATATACTTCGGATAACCATTTAACTATGTCTCGACTACGAATCTCACAATGTCAATTACACTCTAAAATGAAACACTCAGAAACATGTGTAATTTCTCTAGTATACGGGAACAAAGGAAATGTATTTTCAAAACGATAAATGCTCACATATGACTCAAAAAAGACGCACGACACGAAAGAACAGTAGTCTCATGGATAAGATGCCAATAATCAAGAACATTTAATCACTACCATGTTTTAATCCTCTCCCATCGTTTTTATATCCAAACCATGTTTTCTAGGATCAAATAGGACTTTTCAAAGGTTGTAATGTGGCTCAGGCAATGAAAAAGGATAGAAAGGATTAATTGGGTAGGTTTACGAATGGCATTGTAAGGCATGTTCGATCTCTTTCATTCATCTCTTTTACCAACTTTCATCTTTGCTTTCTCTTCATTCCTTTTCATTCATTTTTCTTCTTTTCTTTCATTTTTTTTTTCAACCTTCCTCTTCTTTATTTTGTCTCTTTTCCTTTTTCTTTTCTCGCTTCTCAAATGACTATGCATTGAATACCAAGCAACTACCCCAATAACATCTTATTTTCTTCTTCTTCATCAACACATCGCCTTAATACTACTAAAAGTTGATCACTCTTCTAGTGGTATACTCCAAGTCGATCAAGTTGGAGCTTTTAAAGAGGATAATGGTGAACAAAGAAAAAGAGGCATTGTAATGGCTCAAAGGGCGAACTAAGGAAATTTTTTTCATTTATCGGTCGGTGGCAAACAAAGAGGGCCTACCATCATTTCCTGTGGTCATATGGTTCTTCAACGTTTACGATGGAAGATTATTTAGTATGGTAACAAAGATTTTACTTGACTATCAACCAAAGCAAGAATAATGAGACTAAACAACAAGTAGATGCGCTATTTCAATGAAATTCGACAAACACAATGTATTTATAACCCTCAAAACAGAAAAGATAGGCTCAAAAACTCACCGGGTCTAGTCTCCACCTTGTGTTATCTAGAAATCCGAATCATATTATAGTTCACAACCAACATGTATTCAAACGACTACGTGCAGTGCATAGGTTTATGTGCAAATCTATGATATAAAACTACGATTCCAAACAATACATGGCCTAAAACATTACATCATGACTTTAGCAAATATTTAATCACATATTCTCTTGTTTACCATTCTATAACAATCCAAAGTTATCTAACAAGAAGTATCGACTTGAGATTGCAAAAACGTCGGTAACATCGTTTATTTAAACACACTTTTTTCAAAATTTTCAAAATTAGTGCATAATATGTGCATGTGTGTGCATACCCCCAAACCTAAACCTTTCATTGTCCCCAATGAAACAATAAAACTAAGGAAAGGAGAGTACATAAGGAAGGAACGATAATACCTCGATCTTGGCAATGACAAACAGGTAAATGTATAACAATATGGCGATAAAGTTCAAATGTACCTGTTAATACTAGATAAAAGAAACTAACAAAAGAATATTACAAGTAAATGAAACCTAAATATGGAATATAAATCTAAAAACTAAGCTAAACTAAACTAAACGAGCAAATGGAAAAGAAATAAAACGAAAAAGTATAAATGTACTAAGGCAAACAACAACTAATTCGATCTAAAATGACCTAATAAAAAAAAATAGAAAAGAAATACACATAAAACAGGTAGGGGGAAAGATATAGAAAACAAAAGAAAATATCAAGCAAAGGGGAAATCGCGCGAGCGGTCCGCGCGAGCGGCCGTCGCGAGCGCGATTTCAAAATTTATTTATTTATTTATTTATTTTTTAATTCTGAAAATCGCGCTAGCGAGGTTCCTCGCGCCCGCGATATGAAGCGCGAGGAGAAGCTGAGAGCTCACAAAAGGAAAAAGAAAGAAAAAACACTAAGGCACATTCTCGCGCCAGCGGGCCGCGCCAGCGACGTCTTGCGCGAGCGGGCCGCGCGCGCGAGATGGGTATTTTCTCTCGGTTCACTTATTTTATGTATATTAATTAAAAATAACTCTACTCCAACCCCCAAACCTGTCTAGCAACCTCTAAAACTGACCGAAACGACCTTAAAACATTCAAAAATAAAAGAAAACAGACGAAATTAAGCTTGGGTTGCCTCCCAAGAAGCGCTAACTTTTACGTCTTCAGCTAGACCTTTCTAGCTCAAGATTTATGGAGGTCGTAACTCAGATTTTGTACCCCTTAGGATATCAGGAAGAGCCCGGTGGTAAGCAGAAACAAGGTCGCTTTGAATTAATTCGATTGATGGATCATCCTTTTCAGTTTCAAATCGATTCTTCACCTTTTGAGTAAATTCTTCAGTAGGGGCCGAGGTATTAGGATTCATCCAGTCATCATCCACTATATCTTTTTCGTTACTCACATTTATTTCTTTGGTAGGCTCAATATTACGTCTTACCTCACCTTCCGCCTCACATAGGTAATCGTCATCTTTAGGAGGTTGATCAATAGCGTTAAAAACGTTTAATTTTAAGTTCATGTTCCCAAATGACACTTTCATTACCCCCGTCCGGCAGTTAACACGTGCGTTGGCCGTGGCTAAGAATGGACGACCAAGAATAACAGGAGTGTATTTTCTAGTATCTAGCACCGGTTCAGTGTCAAGGACCATGAAGTCGACAGGATAATAGAATTTATCAACCTTAACCAAGACGTCCTCGACGATTCCTCTAGGTACTTTGACAGAACGATCCGCTAATTGAATAGTAGCGGCCGTAGGTTTAAGTTCTCTTAGACCTAATTGTTTATAGACATGATAAGGTAAGAGGTTAACACTAGCTCCTAAGTCAAGGAGAGCCCGATGAATGACAGTGTCACCTATGACACATGAAATCGTAGGCGTACCGGGATCCTTATACTTCAGAGGAGCGTGTTGAAAAATTGAACTTACTTTTTCTGTGAGGAAGACCTTTTTAGGAGTATGACTGCGTATTTTGCGCTTTTGTGTGTATAGGTCTTTAAGACATTTAGCGTAAGCGGGAATTTGTTTAATAGCATCGAGGAAAGGAATATTGATTTTTACTTGTTTAAATACCTCGAGTATATCTTCAGTTTTTGATTTTTTCTTTGAAAAATTAGACGGTTCCTCAACATTAGGTGGATATGGCATTCTCGGAACATAATTTGTTGGGACCGGTTCTTTATCTTTTTGAATTCTACTCGTTCCCTCACCCTCCTTATTCAAATTTAAGTTAATTTTCCCATCTTTCTCCCTCTCATTTGGAATCTCAACAACTTCTTCATCTCGAATAGTCATCCTAGTCAAAACAACGTTCACGCTCTCACTCGCACTACCCACTGCATATTGCCCCTTAGGTTGCTGAGTAGGTTGACTGGGCAACTTACTCTCAGTTAAGCGGTTTAGCGTATTAGCAATTTGCTCTACTTGGGACTCCAGATTTGCGATGGATTGTGTGTGAGAGTGTACTAACTGGACCACCGAACCAAAGTTTTCAAGTGAGGCCAACACCTTCTCCTCAAATGCATTATTGCGTGGAGGTGGAGGAGGTAGTTGGTATTGACCTTGTTGATATTGGGGTTGGTACATATTAGGAAAATTAGTCGACCTAGAATTATAATTATTTTGTGGGAATTGTTGCATAGAATTAACGTGTTGTTCAACAAATTCCGGATATTGAGATGCAGAAGGACATGCAAAGATATTATGGGACGGTTCAGAACATAATGCACATACTTCTGAAGAGGGTGGATTAGACATTTTGTTCATTTGCATAAGTCGGTTAAGTTTTCTATTTAATTCTTGTATTTGAACTGATTGACTTGACTCAACTGTCACCTCTCGCTTAGGTTGAAGATGATATCCCTCGAAACGTACCGACACAGCCTGATGCATCGAATTCTCGCTTAGTGTTTCAAAAATCTTCCAAGCCTCGTCGGCGCTTTTGTGTAGGAAAGTTCCCGCACAAACGGCATCGACGGTATTCCTAACAGAGGGAATAAGCCCCTCGCAGAAGACCTGAACAAGTTGCCACTTAGGAACCTGATGATGTGGGCAAGAGCGTAATAATTCTTTGAATTTCTCCCAAGTATCATAAAGTGTTTCCCCATCTTGCATTACAAAGTTTGTTATGGATTTCCTTATCTGATTTGTACGCATAATAGGGAAAAACTTTTGTAAAAATGCGGTGTGTAAGGCTTCCCATGTTTTAATTGTGTTTGGTTCAAGTGATTGAAGCCAATACTTAGCTTTGTCTCTTAAAGAAAATGGAAAGAGCCGCAATTTCAATTCATCATCAGTTAAGTTTTGGATTTTTAAAGTAGAACATATATCTTGAAAATCTCCTAAGTGTTTATATGGATCTTCATTTAAACGGCCATGGAAAGATGGAAGTAGCGAGATGGTAGACGACTTTATCTCAAAGTGAGATGCCGTCGCCTCCGGTAAGTCGATACAAGTTTGTGGCGTGTAAGTCGTCGGAATAAAATAATCTTTAAGTGGAGGAGGTGGTGGTATATTAGGATTATTCAAATTATTTCCGTTGTTATTTTGGTTGTTATTGTTATTTCCAATGTCTGCCATTTTAATCGGTTCTATGTTATGAAAGCGTGGTTTCTTTAATCTTGTAAGAGTACTACGTATTTCAGATTCAAATAAAGACGTTGGTTTTGGTGTCAAATCGTCGTCTATTAAAAATCGTGTTCTAGAAGTTAAGTTTGAAGACTTGTTAAGTCTTAATGTACGTTCAAGTTCAGAGTCAAAATGTTTTAATTCCGGTTTATTTGAACGTGTACCTAACATAAACTAAAAGAAAGTAAACTAAAAACAAAAACTGACTCAACTAAAAAAAAAACAAATAGCAATCATGCAACTAAGATAACAAGCACTCAACTACTGTGATGCATGAATATTATCCTGTAATGCAATGACCGCGTCAAGCCCAGCGCCCCGGGTTTCCTAGCTAATGCAGTGCAATTAACCCTAAACTAATGCAAATAGTGCGTCACAGCGCCCTGACTTACAGTGGTTTAAAGCGAGTTTCACAAGAAGCAAGTTATTTTATTTTATTTTATTTATATTTTTATTTGCGTAAGCTCCTTTGATGTAATTAGCTGCTCCACTCGGAAACGTTGACTACAAAATAAAAGAACAAGTTAGTAACTAAAAACAAAACGGAAAATAAGAAAAATAATAAAAACTAACCTAATATTTACAAATTAACTAAACTAAGATTATAAAACTAAAGGTAGTAATGCAATCCCCGGCAACGGCGCCAAAAATTGATGTTGTCAATATCAAGATATAAAAGTATACTTTACTTTTCTAAAGATTTGTAGTGTGAAAGTAAAGGTCGAACCCACAGAGATTGATTTACTACAGCGACTTAATTTTAAAACCTAAATTTAGTTAATTAAGAAAACGGATTTGATTTTAATTTGAATTAAACTAAGAACAATAAAATAGATATAAATTATGAAAGCGATTTAAAAGTGTTTTTGTAAATATGTTTAAAGGAACCTAGGATTGCAAATCCACCACTAGCTTCATAATAAGGGTATTTATGAATTACTCTAGCTTATTACGTTGGATGAATATGGGGAATTGTGGCTACAAGCCCAATTCCTCCGTCAAGAAAATAATCATGGTTCAAGCACCAACATATTCCATCTTCGGTTAGCACGAATTATCCCACACTAAACTAGGGTTGTGACATAATTCGTCTAATCTAGGCATGGATTATTCGGATACTTGATAGCACAAATCAATAAAGCACCATCACATGTAAACAATCTAAACAAGCACAGCAAGAATAGATTGTTGAGCACATCACAGTCAAAATAGATCTAAGACAAGAATAAATTCTGAAAGCAATGATTTAATCAATAGAAGTACGATTTATTTATAAAAATCCTCTAAACATGTGACTGTCATCCATACATAATAAAACTAAAATAAAAACATAAATAAAACCCTATTACTCGTCTAGGGCTTCATTGAAACCCTAGATCTAAGATCTAGCCGTCCATGGAAGCGATAGATAGCAAGAGGTTGATAGAGGAGGCCATGGAAACCCTTGGTCTTCTTCTTCTTCTCCTTGCTTCCCTCCCTTCACTGGCTGGAAGTATGGTTGTCTAATGTGTATGTATGAGTGTGTAATCCTTTAATTGAAGTAAAATAGAGTATATATAGATTTACAACAAGTTTTAGAAGCCTTTACAACTCGAAACGAACTGAAACGCATGTAATTTACAGTCTGGACGTCGTTTAGCAGTTTCGTTTGCACAGGAGTCTTCAGTACACTGAAATACGCAACTTTGGTTTTTACCCATATCGCGCGAGCGGGTCGCGCGAGCGCGACATTTGGACCTTCGCGCGCGCGGATCGCGCGAGCGATTTTGGGGATCTCGCGCGAGCGGATCGCGCGAGCGATTCTCGGATTTCGCGGGCGCGGGTCGCGCGTGCGACTTGTCTTTTTTAGCTTCTTTAGCTCTGCTTTTTCACCATGTTTAGCCTGGTTTAGTTGATTTCTTCCAAAACCTGTCAGAAACTAGGAAATGAAGTAAAAATATACAAAAACAGGATAAAAAGGTACTAACAAATGCAAATTAAGACGTATAAATAAGATTTGTTCTCTCCCGATCAAGTACTGCATTTCATCCTCAGACCGACGGACAGTCAGAGCGTATGATTCAGACCTTGGAAGATATGTTGAGATTGTGTGTGTTAGACTTTGGGAGTGATTGGGAGCACCACTTGCCATTAATTGAATTTGCGTACAACA
Organism: Hydrangea macrophylla; assembly: GCA_033977485.1. Classification (NCBI taxonomy): domain Eukaryota; kingdom Viridiplantae; phylum Streptophyta; class Magnoliopsida; order Cornales; family Hydrangeaceae; genus Hydrangea; species Hydrangea macrophylla. The sequence goes on from CM066983.1 coordinate 84,581,246, forward strand.
ACGGATTTCAATCAAGTATTGGTATGGCACCATATGAAGCTTTGTATGGCCGTAAGTGTCGATCACCGATTTGTTGGACCGAGGTTGGAGAAAGGAAGTTATTAGGACCTGAGTTAATATAGGTGACTACTGAGAAGGTGAAATTGATTCAAGAGTGACTCAAGGTAGCTCAGAGCCGATATAAGAGTTATGCGGACTCTAAACGACGACCGATGAATTTTGAAGTGGGAGATTTCGTATATTTGCGAGTATCGCCTTCAAAAGGCATTGTGCGATTTGGAAAGAGGGGAAAGCTCAATCCGAGATTCATAGGACCTTTTGAGATCCTAGAGAGAGTAGGTCCAGTGGCTTATCGATTGGCCTTGTCATCAGAGTTGGCACATGTGCATAACGTATTTCACGTGTCGATGTTGAGACGATGTATGATAGATGCGAATAAGATCATTGTACCTGAACCGTTGCAAATTCAGGGGGACTTGAATTATGTGGAACAACCAGTGGAGATTCTAGATCACAAAGAACAAGTTTTGAGAACCAAGACTATTCCAACGGTGAAAGTGCTATGGCGTAGTCATACGGTGGAAGAGGCTACATGGGAAAGTGAGGAAGACATGAGGAATGAGTATCCATACTTATTCGACGCATGAGGTAAAGTTTGGGGACAAACTTTCTTTTTGGAGGGGAGAGTTGTCATGCCCGTTCCAGAATTTCATAGTTTAATCATGCATGATATGAAATTTTATGAATTATCATTGATATATGATAATTGAGGATAAGTGGTTGACTGTGGTCAACGGTAAGGTGTCACTAAGGACATGAGAATATGGAAGTTCATATTGCATAATCGTGAGTAAATGACATTTATATGATTTAAATGTTATTTGACTTTATCTGGTATTCCTGTGAATAGTAATTATACCTGTGTAGTATAATTCTGGTAAATTTTGATTTGGTAGTATCATTTTGAGAACTGTGGTGAGAACGTGAGTGATACGTTAATTGAAAAGGTAGGTTGTGTAGAGATTCCACAGAATATAGTTTTCGGACGTTATTTTGGACCCAAACGAAACCTAGTCGAAAACTTTTGAAATTTATAGTTTTCACTCGTAAAGTTATAAAATAGACGTGTGCGAAGTTTCATGGGTGAATGAGAAGTTTTGAGAAACTTGCGGGGAGGTAAACACAATTTCCGAGAAGTTTGCCTATAAATAGAAGTGGATGAGATTTCATTCTCATCCACAACTTTTATAAATATCTAGAGAGAGGAGAGAGAAAGGAGATTTGGTTGCCACGAGCTTGCCGGCGACATACGACGATCGTTCGTCCGTCAGATTTTCTCCAGATTTCATATTTGAACTCGTGGAGGTAAGATCTCCGTTTTGATACCACTTAGGCCGTGTTTGGACAAGTTTTGTAAAGATCTTAATTTTAGACTTTTGGGAAAAACAGGTATAAACTTGTAGGAATTGTCTCAAATTCGAAATCCGACGATTATTTAGCCTCCTAGTCGATCCTTCAAAGTTTGGGGGAAATCGCACGAGGTATGAAGTTCTAACTTGTGAAATATAGAGAAATACATGTTTTATATTTCGACGACGAAATTGTGATCCGGGCGAAATCCATGTGTTATTAGTAGGCCCGTTAATTATGCACGCGCTAAATTGTGAAAAGCATGTCTAAATTTATGCGAGCACGTTAAGTTGTCTATGTGGGTCAAAGGGGAGTCTTATACAAATTCATGCCGGAGTAAGCTTCTTGATGTTTGAGAATTTAGTAGCGACGGCTACTGTGCATGGTTGATAGACTTGGACTTGCCATGGCACTTGTGGATACAATGGTTGATAGACTTGGACTTGCCATTGGTATTGCGGTTTAAGGCTTGGACTTGCCGTTACCGGATGAATGCGTATTTTTCTCCCTAGAGACTATTGTATGATTTATGAGATTAAAGCATGTTTTATCATATATTGCATATGTTAGAACTTGTACGCTCAGCATATAGCTGAGCAGTGGAGATGTACTCCATTGCAGGTAAGAAGAAGGATAAGAAGAAACGCGATGAGTGAGGCTGATGAACGCCGGGGGAATCACCATGGTGTATATGTTTTTTGTTTTAAATCCTAAACTTGTGTAAGGATTTGAATATTGTTGTATGTTGTAATAGAAATATGGATTAGTTTCACAGTATGGGAATCTTGTAATTGAACGTCTGTAGTTATGTTTTGAATGTTGAAAATTAGTTATGGTTGAGATTGTGGTTAGTGTGGAGAAACATAAGTTGTTAATACTTCATTACAGGCTGCCAGCAGGGGAGCAGTCGACTGGACTTAGGGTCAGTCGACTGGATCTCGTGAGTTTGAGACACTGAAAGTGAATAGTAAGAGAAGCAGTCGACTGGATCCCTGATCAGTCGACTGAACCACTGTAGAATTTGGCTACTGCTCCTCATAATAGAAAAGCATTCGACTGAGTCCCCATGTCTGTCGACTGGACTTCTGTGTTATATGCTACATTTTGGGTTCTGCTTAACCCAGTCGACTGAGCAGTCGACTGGACCTCTGATGATGGTTTAGGGTTTTAGTTTCTGCCAGGCACAGTCGACTGGACCCTAGTACAGTCGACTGGGCAGTCGACTGAACCTTTGTATTTTGAAATGGATTCTTGTGAACACTTTTGATTGAACAAAACTTTTTATAACTCCGATTTCAATGGATTTTACAAACTCAGAGGGTATTGTTCCCTAAGTTTTAAATACCCAGGGTTGTTTTGAAGTTCTTTCCGCTGCGTATAGTTATATGATATTTAGATGAGCCTTGGTGGCGTGCCACGTGTTCTATTTCCACGCGTAGTGGGATGGGTCGTGACAATCTGTGGCGACGACATGGAGGAGAATAGGAGCAAGGAATTTCTATTAATGCTTTATTTCACTATTATGTATTATTTTACCAAGTTGTTCGAATTTGAATTTGAATTTGAGTTATCTTCTAATTTTTTGAATTTCATATATAATCATAATATGAAATAGAATTACAACAACTAATTTCATTATAAATAATGCAAAGAATTACAACAACTAATTTCATAATTAATGCAAAGAATTAAAACAATACTAGTCAGCTTGACGCCCTCTTGCAACAATATCCATCTTCATCCTGTTATAATATTCTGCCTGTAGTGGATCCATGCCGGTAGTATCAATGGACATTATTTGCCTCTCCTCTTTCATTCTTTCTAGTCGAACTCTTTCTCTTTCCAATTCAACAAGCTCTTTTTGGTATGTGTGGATATCGCATTTTTTCTTACTCACAGCTTTTTCAAAATCAATTTCTAAAACAAATGAGTCGCCAGATTGTGGATATCGCATTTTTCTTACCCACAGCTTTTTCAAAATCAATTTCTAAAACAAAAGAGTCGCCACTTAATTTTTAAAAGGAAAATTAAGAAACCATTTTGAAAGGAAACTGATCGTTTGCGAAACCAAAGATTAACTAGGTCCGGGGATTATGGAATGAGAGAGGAAGGAGCCCGTCGGACTAAAACACCCTCTCTCATCTTATCTTGAGATAGGTCTCTACTAAACATCCTTTTAATCAAATATATTAATCTAAGTATGCCCTCAACTAATACATATATACGTATACATTACAAAAACATGTCCAAAGGGTGTAAAATTGCTAATGGCCAAAATATCATTCATAAATCACGTATTCCAAGTAACAAGCAATATGATATGCAATAAGGAACGAGAGAACTTACCTGGGATCCAGCAGCGATATTTAAACATGCGATGCATACAAACAAAAGAAAATCCTAAAAAGGAAGTCTCTAATCATATATACATATAAGACAAGCTCCTAATTCTAAGGTGTCGCGCATGAAGTTAAAAAATCAATAAAATCAGGGAATGAAATAAGTTAGAAAGGAGATAAAAAATTGTACCTCAAATGCGCTACAAAACAAAGATTAGTCCACATGCTTCACATAATAATATGATGTCAAATAATCAATCCTAATTCCCTAGCTTAGATCTAACAAGCATGAAATCCAACTTTATCCAATTACTAGTTCTAATTATAAGCATTAATGTGCATAAATGAATGAATGTGAACAAGAATAAGACATGGATTTATTCACTAATTTGGGTCACTTAGCCTCTATATTTAAGCTAAGTTACCATTATTCAAAGTATGATTTGGGTCCTAAGGCATTAAGAGACCATTTGAGTTGAAATAAGATTAGACAAAAATAGTAGCAGTTTTTATGAATTACAGAGAGCAGACCAGATGTTCAAAAATAGAGATAAAATACTTCCAACGGTTAGATCTGAATGATTTTTGGATATGTTATGCCTCTGTGAGTCTAGTTTCTAACACAGAAAGAAAATCAAGGTTTGAACGGTTAGATCTCTAGGAATGTAGAAAACACTAGGCATCACTCAGCATTTTACAACTCTCTGTCCAGAGATCTTGTATGATTTTTTAAAAATAGCAAACAAGTCCGAATTGCTTCATTCTTTTTAGGGAACCTTCATAACACATTAAGGTTCTTATATTAAACCATGAAGTTGGGTTTAAACCAAATCACTTCTCCTACCATTTGATGGTCATTGGAGATCAAGACATGACTAAAACTCATGAGTCTCAAAAGAATATGGAAAGGATTCCCTAAGACATCAAGTTTAGAGGACCCAAGTCATGAGTATGGACTTGGATCCCTCTATTTGCTTATAAAATAAAATGATGTTCAAACTTTGACTTCCATGTGAAGCATAAGCTTACATGAGGTTCAAAAGATCATATTCAAGAGATTTCAAAAGAGATATTGAGGATCTCCAAGAGTCTCAAGAAGGAAGTATGAACAATAAAAGAAATGGAGCAAAGAAAATAAAATAGTTTGAGGATTCAAAAGAAAGAATGCAAATGAACAACTTATGGTTAGAGGATCACCTCCAACTATCCTCAAAGTTTCTCTCCTTTGAAGATCTTCCAAGCTCTTCTCTCTAATTCTCTAAACTCTCTCTTTTCTCTCCCAAAATATGTTGGTGTAGTGGTAGTTCTCCCAAGTATTGTGTTGTCTCCCCCTTGTATCTCCCCCTTTTTTTTTTGTATATCTTTCTCAATGGAGGTACCTCTTCTTATATAGACAGAAATACCTAGGTAATTTCAGTAAATTCGGAGTAAAAGACAGGTGTAATTCTCTCATTTGGTGGTATAATGTGTACTTTCTGAAATTAGACAGACTGCTGCCCAGCGCGGTAGTCCAGAAACTGTCGTGGCAGTCCGTGAATGCCGCGGCGGCAGTTCATGACTGCCGTCGCGGCACTACGCGACTGCCGCGCGGCATTCATCAAATGCTGCGGGAATTAATGGATTGCCGCGTTTTTGTCAGTCTTACTTTATCCGTTTTTTGTTCTTATTCGCATACGCATACGTATTGCTCTGCAAAATACAGACTTTAAAAGTGAACGACAGTCAAAAATTATTGGCGTCACTTGGTGAATGCCGGCCGGGCATTCTATGACTGCCGTGCGTCATTCAGTGAGTGCCGCGGCAGTCCGTCGTGTGCCGTTTTTAGCTAAGATTCCCTCTTTTAGATTTTTTTTTTCCCAAAGCAAATGATTTTTGAGGATTTTTTTTCGAAAATTGTGTTTTTATACCTGAATTCTCTTAAATACCTGGTATTTTCCCTTTTTCTGTGAAATTTTACCGCGTTTAGAGAACTTTCTGAAGAGCTTGGAATACTTCGAATCTTCCGGTCCTTGTTATCATCGGATACGGAGGCGACACTCTCCTAAATTCGGCGGTCGGTCAAAATTGGGGTGTCTACAGTTTGCCCCTCTTCGGCAGAGCTTGTGGAGCAACGCGTGCCACAAGTGAATGTCGAAGCCTGTGTGAAGACAAGCCTTTGACCAGACTGTCGAATTTAGGTAAAAACAAAATGCGTTGCAAAAACGGGCGCGTAGCGAGATTCTAATTGGTCGTGCTCCATGACGAGTTGCCTACGTATCCCATCAGGAATCAGACCAAAGCGTAGTTCAGGTACGGGGTCGAACACACACAAACGCAAGTAGTCATACAGATGGATGCACCTATCCTGTCGTGATGCAAGTGCCATGCAATGGTGTACTCCACATAACGTCTCAGCAATACATTGTTCTTCTTAGTACCAAAAAACAACCTATGCCATTCTACTTATGATGTCATTCTATTCTGGGAAAGATGCGCTTCCTATGCGACATTCTTCAAGAGTCATCTAATCGACTGAGATGCGCTTCGCGCCTTATACCCCGGTGTTTTCCGAAAATCATCTGATCGACTGAGATGCGCTTCGCGCCTTATACCCCGGTGTTTTCCGAAAATCATCTGATCGACTGAGATGCGCTTCGCGCCTTATACTTCGACGTCAAATCAGGAACCATGCCGAAAGACTGAGATGCGCTGCACGCCTTATACCCCGGTGTCTTCCAAAAATCATCTGATCGACTGAGAAGCGCTACGCGCCTTATACTCCGGTGTCAAATCAGGAACCACGCTTGAAAGACTGAGATGCGCTTCGCGCCTTATACCCTGGTGTCTTCCAAAAATCATCTGATCGACTGAAATGCGCTACGCGCCTTATACTCCGGTGTCAAATCAGGAACCACACTTGAAAGATTGAGATGCGCTACACGCCTTATACCCCGGTGTCTTCCAAAAATCATCTGATCGACTGAGATGCGTTACGCGCCTTATACTCTGGTGTCAAATCAGGAACCACGCTGAAAGATTGAGATGCGCTACGCGCCTTATACCCCGGTGTCTTCCAAAAATCATCTGATCGACTGAGATGCGCTACGCGCCTTATTCTCCGGTGTCAAATCAGGAACCACGCTGAAAGACTGAGATGCACTGCGCGCATTATACCTCGGTGTCTTCCAAAAATCATCTGATCGACTGAGATGCGCTACGCTCCTTATACTCCGGTGTCAAATCAGGAACCACGCTGAAAGACTGAGATGCGCTGCGCGCCTTATACCCCGGTGTCTTCCAATAATCATCTGATTGACTGAGATGCACTTCGCGCCTTACACTCTGGTGTCGATGTGAGTTTTCTCTTAACAATCCGCAGCCCTTCGGCCCCGTCGGATATGTTTTCTCTGAACAATCCGCAGCCCTTCGGCCCCGTCGGATGTGTTTTCTCAAGATTGGGAGTCAATCAGGCTTAATTTCAAATTAATTTTCAAAACTTGGAGTCGAACAGACTCAAATTCTTTTCAGACTCAAATTCTTTTCAATTTTCAAAACTTTGAGTCAAACTGACTCAAATTCAATTTATGTTTTCAAAATTGGGAGTCGAACAGACTCAAATTATTTTCAGACTCAAATTCTTTTCAGACTCAAATTCTTTTCAATTTTCAAAACTTTGAGTCAAACTGACTCAAATTCAATTTATTTTTACAAAATTGGGAGTCGAACAGACTCAAATTCTTTTCAGACTCAAATTCTTTTTAATTTTCGAAACTTTGAGTCAAACTGACTCAAATTCATTTTATTTTTTTCAAAATTGGGAGTCGAATTGACTCGAACGATTTCAAATTTTCAAAGAGAATTTCAATTTTCCAAATCGGAGTCAACTCGGCTAAACGAAAATTTCAATTTACAACATTGGAGTCAATTCGACTCAAAAGGATTTCAATTTTCAAAATCGGTAGTTTGAATGAAACTCGAAGAATTATTGAGGACTAATGCGAATGCGAGGTTGCCATTGATGACTAATGCAGATGCTCGGGAGGTTTAGCAGGGACTGCCATTGATGACTAATGCAGATGATGCTGCCGTTGAGGACTAACGCATGTGTCATTGAGGACTAATGCAGATGCCAAATGATGCTGCCATTGAGGACTAATGCAGATGATGCAGCCATTGAGGACTAATGCAAGGTTGCCATTGATGACTAATGCAGATGATGCTGCCGTTGAGGACTAACGCATGTGCCATTGAGGACTAATGCAGATGCCAAATGATGCTGCCATTGAGGACTAATGCAGATGATGCTGCCATTGAGGACTAATGCAAGGTTGCCATTGTGGACTAACACAAATGATGCTGCTATTGAGGACTAATGCAAGGTTACCATTGAGGACTAAAGCTTAGAGAAGCTGCCAATAAGGACTAAAGCTTAGAGAAGCTGCCGTTGAGGACTAATGCCTAGAGAAACTGCCATTGAGGACTAACGCTTATGAAGAGAAGCTGCCATTGAGGACTAATGCTTATGAAGAGAAGATGCCATTGAGGACTAATCAACATGGTATGATATTGGTCAATAGCCCCTCAGGGGCTTACAAGCAAGAACGATAGTCAATAGCCTTTCAAAGACTTATGTTTCAAAAGCCGAGATCAAACAGCCTTTTGGGGACTTATGTTGCGAAAGCGACGATCAACAACTTCGCAAGGAGTTATGTCAATTTAGTTCAAAAAAATGAGAATCAGACTCAAATCAATTCAATTTAGTTCAATTTCTTAAATCGGGAGTCAATCAGACTCAAATCAACTTATTTTCTAAACGAGACTCAGAGAATTTGAACGGAGCTGATAGAAATAATCATTTTCTGCATTTTCGAACCTTTCAAAGAAACACATCGATTCTGTCAAAAAAAGGAAGTCACCTTGGCCCCTAGTTTTGGATTCTTCTTATATTGCCACTTTTATGATGTGATAGTGTTCAAAACCTCTGCTCGTACTGATCTTGGGATGCTCATGGAGACTTTTCAAATCTTTATTCATCATCCTAAACCCACACATTTGAGACCATTTATTGACTCATCAAAGGATGACATACCTGATAAAGCTAGTTACTCAAGATGACTGAATCAAACTCTACGTTCATTATGAATCAATGTGCTTTCATTGTGAATAATGTATTATCTCACTTTTCATTTTTTTTATCACCTTACAAATGGTAGTATTTTTGCTGATAAATCGACACTTTGAAAACTTTCCCTTTTCGATTTAGCGAATTCTTTGCCTATCTAGAGTATGCTTCAAATTAGTGCTTTACTTTATAGAATGAAAGGCACTCTATTTCAATCATTTCAAAACAAACTTGATTATTTGAGAACTTGCCTCTGGTATAGAGGAATTTTGGCAAACGAAGTTTGCCCCTAGTTTAAAGGACAAATAAGCTCATCCAAGGGTTTTGAGAACATGATGGTACAGGATGCTTGCAGTGCATTCAATCCCAACCTAGAGATAATCATCATGAATATGGGCGGCCGAAGCAGGAAACCTATTGCTGATAGGCAAACTTGGTTTGCCCCTGGTTTAGCAGTACACATATGGCTCCAGGCAAACACAGGTTTGCCCCTAGTCCAAAGGTGCAAAGGGTGATGCTTTCGGTTTAGGAATGGTTATGGACCGAGAACCTTGAGAGGTTTGCCCACTTATCCCTGAGTGGGAATCAGGTCCAAAGTAGTTCGGCTGAGGCTTGAAAGAGAAATATCACGTGGTGCAACGACGTTTGTGACCGAACCGCACAGGCTGCCTACGTATCCCCAAGTGGGAATCAGGTCAAAACGTAGTTCATCGACTCTGGAAGTCTTGAAAGAAAAAGGCTTCAAGAATTTGTGGGCTTTTCGAGCCATGTTTTCATTTGGGTCCAATGAGTGCTTTTTCTGAAATAGGTCGCTTGTGGTAGCCTTTGAACAGGAACATGAACTACTTCTCCCTTTTATTTTCTTCTTTTCTTTTCTTTTCTTTTCTTTTTTTTTTTTTGTGGCGGTTGATTCTTTTCACCTTTTCACTAGCCAGTCAATCTTTACAACTCTCATAACACGTCATGTTTTGATCATACTCTGTTATACTTACAAAGTAATATCAGCCCTCCAAATCATTCTTTATCTTTCTCAAAGATATTTCTGCTTTGTTTTAGGCCCACTTATCACTTATCCATTGAGTCTCTCACAAAAATTTAATTGTTACTTTCAAATCTCTCTTTTTTTTTCAATCTTTTTTGTTTAGAACAACATAAAGCCTTGAGATAGTTCATGTGCCAATGATCTACTTTGAAGTGCTCAAGCATTCTCAATCTTATCTATTCTCTGCCTTTTCCTTTCTCTTTCCTTTCTTTTCTCTATCTTACTATCTCTTATTCTTTCCATGATTTTGACTGGCTAGGATTAGGATTTTTGAAATCAACACGCATTCTTATCTGTGCTCTAACTTTTGCCTAGGCGCCCTTCCGGGTTTTCATCCTAGCGAGCTCTTTCTTCTTTTTCTTTTTCTTATTTTCTTCTTTTTTTTAGAATAAGAAATTCATTTAAATGTCTGGCTACCATCATGGACCAAGTTTATGGCTTTAGACTGGTTGGGCTCATCTTTTAGGCTTGGTATTTAAGAGAAGGGGATGGTGAGCAAGCTTCACGTTCCAAGTTCATCTTTCCAAGATTGGGCAATAGCATCTTTAAATTCTTAAAGTAAAGCTAATCAATTCTCTACTCCTCCTTGGATTTGGCACAGAATTTGCTTTGATTACTTAGGGATCCTTGTCAACGCATGGATTTATCAACAAAGTATTTTCCATGATCATTGAAAAAGTGAATTTTTTTATTTTTTTTTGGCTTAATGATCCATAAATTCACGGCTTGGCACAATGAATCAAGCAAATTAGATTTTATTCAACTAGTAGGGAAGGAGGATTACATCACTTGACTCGATAAACTCGACAAAGACTTGCAAACAGACTTGATAACGGACTGACCAGAAGACTCAACTGGACTCGACATTTGACTTCAACTTGATATGACTCAATCATGGACCATACTAGACTTGACTCGGTCTCAATTGGAGTGTCACAGATGATTTTTAATTCATTAAATTTCCAAGAGCATCCATATTTACTTTAGCAGCGGCGGTTCCAAACACTATCACCTCATTAGCATTTCCTTCAGGTTCGTCATTCCCCTTCTGCATCTTTGTAGGAACATCATCTGCCTTTATGACCCATTTTTCAGTCAAATGACCCTCCTCTGACTCATTGCCAATGTCTTTTTTGATTCCATTGATTGGGTCAGGACCACTTGGTTGTTGCGCATTCATAAAGGCAACAAATTCCTTGAGAGTGCTCAGCAATGGCTGTGATTGAAAGGACTGCACGTCATGGCAAACCTCACTCGGTGGGTTCAGTAAAGGAGTGATGATTTTATGCTCGATGAGATGTTGGATATCATGACGGAGCTTCATGCAATGGTTAGTCGTGTGACCAGGGGTTTGGTGGTAGGCACAGTACCAAGAAAGGTCACATTTGCGAGGTAAGGGATTTGGTAGTGGCTTTGGGTCCAGGGGGTTGAGGTGGCCGCTCCTGACAAGGTGACCAAAGGCTATGGATAATGGCATGCCAAGGTCGGTGAAGATTCTTGACTTACGGGTTTGGCTTGATTTCGGGTTCGACTTTGAGCTTAAGCTAGCTTTTGGGTCCAGATATGGGCTTGGAATTGGGTCTGAATATGGGATTTGGTGATAGGCTGGATTTGGACATGGACTTTGGTGATTGATTGGTCTTGGATGCATACCTGGTTTTGGACATGGGCTTTGGTGCATGGCTGGATTTGGACATGGTTGTTGGTGTTTCTTTACACGATCCGTTATCCTCTTTTCCAATTGATCCATCTTTTCCTCATTATGGCCCATTTGATCTTTCGATAATTGAATAAACTCAAGCATAACCTTCTCCAATTGCTTCACCCTTGAATCTTGTTGTTCAACAGTGGCCTGCAGTTTGCTCACTTTCTCCTCCAAAGCTCTGTGGGCCATTGGTGGGTCTGTCTCGGCATGATGGTCCATGATCTCCTCTAATTAAGAGAGATAAACCCAAGAAGATTAGAAGTGTCCTTACTAGGGGCTCTGGTTGTTCCACTCTTTCTAAAAAAAACAGATAGGAAAAAGGTCCGCATGCAGAATTAAATAGTAAGGGATTTTTTTTGAGGGACATTGATCTTAATTGGGAAGAAGATGTTGTGAGTTTGTACGCTATATGTATGTAATGATACCGATTGGTGAGAGCGCAAAATGTACATGCTCTTACGATTTGATGCATGCACTGCACATATGGCACACGAATGAAATGCAAGTGTGTGTGTGCCTACTCTATATGCCAAAGCAAAGAAAAATTCTAATCCTAACAGGTAAACACATAAGCACATAAAATCCTCACCCATGTCAAGTGCAATAATTCCTCCTTTCATTGTGATCCCCACTACCCTTTCAAAGGTCGGGTATCTAAAATTTTTCGAAATTCATTTGAAAAGCATTTGTTTAGAACGTTGAGATCTTTCAAAACAATTCTCAAGAATTTTGAATCGTTTATTTATTTATTTATTTTTTATTTTTTTAAAAAATGAGGATGTGAAAACATTTCTCAATGAAGATGATTGGATGGAAATTTTGCTTTAAAATTCATTTGAAGAGCATTTTTTTAAAAACAATTCCCAAAATACACTTTAACAAAGATTAGTTTGGAGCTTTAATGAAAAGTAAACTCCAAAGTTTTATTTATTTTTTTTTTTTGGAAAGAGCGATTGAAAACTTTGGAATAAAGATTACAAAAATCCATTTGCTTTCGAAGATGGATTTAAAATTCTTTGGGTAGAAGGATCACATGATCGGATTGTCATCGTACTTTTCATGAATTTGGATGCATACAAGGTCAATGATGCTTAGCTAACATGATATAAGAAGTATAATCTTATAATCAAGATTCGGCACGTTCTCCAAATGTGGTGGAACATGAGGAGAAATTGCTAAAAGGTGATTAAAAGATTATACATCTTTCATCAAGCAAGTATCGTCATCATCTCAAGTAATCCCTTCCGGGCATACAAAACTTCCTAGCACATAATCCTAATCACGAATTGATTTCCTAATATTGAAAGGTTCTACAGAAACTATTATGCAAAGACTGAGTTTTGGTCGAATAAGGGACCTTTGACACACATCCGATAGGACGCTTAATATACCAAATCATGGTACGAGATCAAGGGTGATCACACAGTCCCATGATGACTTGACCGACCGGGTTGCCCCGAGCCTCCAAGGTCATAGTTCTGTGCAATCGACTGGCTGGACATGCAAGTGAAATGCAACAGGCACACAAAGATTAATTAGTTCAATTAAAAGGATGTTTTCAAGTCTAATCCTCGAGTGAACCCAAAATCAGAATTCTGGTCTGCGAAACCAGAGATTCTGGGTTCGATCCCCAGCAGAGTCGCCAGATTGTGGATATCGCATTTTTCTTACCCACAGCTTTTTCAAAATTAATTTCTAAAACAAATGAGTCGCCAGATTGTGGATATCGCATTTTTCTTACCCACAGCTTTTTCAAAATCAATTTCTAAAACAAATGAGTCGCCACTTAATTTTTAAAAGGAAAAATTAAGAAACCATTTTGAAAGGAAACTGATCGTTTGCGAAACCAAAGATTAACTAGGTCCGGGGATTATGGAATGAGAGAGGAAGGAGCCCGTCGGACTAAAACACCCTCTCTCATCCTATCTTGAGATAGGCCTCTACTCAACATCCTTTGAATCAAATTTATTAATCTAAGTATGCCCTCAACTAATACATATATACGTATACATTACAAAACATGTCCAAAGGGTGTAAAATTGCTAATGGCCAAAATATCATTCATAAATCACGTATTCCAAGTAACAAGCAATATGATATGCAATAAGGAACGAGAGAACTTACCTGGGATCCAGCAGCGATATTTAAACATGCGATGCATACAAACAAAAGAAAATCCTAAAAAAGAAGTCTCTAATCATATATACATATAAGACAAGCTCCTAATTCTAAGGTGTCACGCATGAGGTTAAAAAATCAATAAAATCAGGGAATGAAATAAGTTAGAAAGGAGATAAGAAATTGTACCTCAAATGCGCTACAAGACAATGATTAGTCCACATGCTTCACATAATAATAAGATGTCAAATAATCAATCCTAATTCCCTAGCTTAGATTTAACAAGCATGAAATCCAACTTTATCCAATTATTAGTTCTAATTATAAGCATTAATGTGCATAAATGAATGAATGTGAACAAGAATAAGACATGGATTTATTCACTAATTTAGGTCACTTAGCCTCTGGATTTAAGCTAAGTTACCATTATTCAAAGTATGATTTGGGTCCTAAGGCATTAAGAGACCATTTGAATTGAAATAAGATTAGACAAAAATAGTAGCAGTTTTTATGAATTACAGAGAGCAAACCAGATGTTCAAAAATAGAGATAAAATACTTCCAACAGTTAGATCTGAATGATTTTTGGATATGTTATGCCTCTGTGAGTCTAGTTTCTAACCCAGAAAGAAAATCAAGGTTTGAACGGTTAGATCTCCGGGAATGTAGAAAACACTAGGCATCACTCAGCATTTTACAACTCTCTGTCCAGAGATCTTGTATGATTTTTTAAAAATAGCAAACAAGTCCGAATTGCTTCATTCTTTTTAGGGAACCTTCATAAAATATTAAGGTTTTTATACAAAATTATTAGAGGTCATGAAAAGTTGGTTAGATTTCTGATCTATCAATTTTAAAATCGGTTTGCTATTCTGAAACTATTCTGAAATTCTGGACAGATTGTGGTTGACTCATAAAACCCATGATCAAACCCTTCTAAACATAAAATCACCTTAAAACAAAAATTACAGTGGTAGATTACTGTGTTATTGACACTTTCCCGTTGGTTTCACTTGATTTCAACGGTTAGATTTCGAACTAAAAATCTTTGATCAAAAACAGTTTGTGAACTCACTGTTTTCATTTGTCAAGTTCAACTTTTATTTGGTAACTCCAACTATTAAACCATGAAGTTGGGTTTAAACCAAATCACTTCTCCTACCATTTGATGGTCATTGGAGATCAAGACATGACTAAAACTCATGAGTCTCAAAAGAATATGGAAAGGATTCCCTAAGACATCAAGTTTAGAGGACCCAAGTCATGAGTATGGACTTGGATCCCTCTATTTGCTTATAAAATAAAATGATGTTCAAACTTTGACTTCCATGTGAAGCATAAGCTTACATGAGGTTCAAAAGATCATATTCAAGAGATTTCAAAAGAGATATTGAGGATCTCCAAGAGTCTCAAGAAGGAAGTATGAACAATAAAAGAAATGGAGCAAAGAAAATAAAATAGTTTGAGGATTCAAAAGAAAGAATGCAAATGAACAACTTATGGTTAGAGGATCACCTCCAACTATCCTCAAAGTTTCTCTCCTTTGAAGATCTTCCAAGCTCTTCTCTCTAATTCTCTAAACTCTCTCTTTTCTCTCCCAAAATATGTTGGTGTAGTGGTAGTTCTCCCAAGTATTGTGTTGTCTCCCCCTTGTATCTCCCCCTTTTTTTTTGTATATCTTTCTCAATGGAGGTACCTCTTCTTATATAGACAGAAATACCTAGGTAATTTCAGTAAATTCGGAGTAAAAGACATGTGTAATTCTCTCATTTGGTGGTATAATGTGTATTTTCTGAAATTAGGCAGA
This sequence comes from Hydrangea macrophylla, assembly GCA_033977485.1. Classification (NCBI taxonomy): domain Eukaryota; kingdom Viridiplantae; phylum Streptophyta; class Magnoliopsida; order Cornales; family Hydrangeaceae; genus Hydrangea; species Hydrangea macrophylla. Next base: position 84,596,767 of record CM066983.1, read on the forward strand.
CTGCTGCCCAGCGCGGCAGTCCAGAAACTGTCGTGGCAGTCCGTGAATGCCGCGGCGGCAGTTCATGACTGCCATCGCGGCACTACGCGACTGCCGCGCGGCATTCATCAAATGCCGCGGGAATTAATAGATTGCCGCGTTTTTGTCAGTCTTACTTTATCCGTTTTTTGTTCTTATTCGCATACGCATACGTATTGCTCTGCAAAATACAGACTTTAAAAGTGAACGACAGTCAGAAATTGTTGGCGTCACTTGGTGAATGCCGGCCTGGCATTCTACGACTGCCGTGCGTCATTCAGTGAGTGCCGCGGCAGTCCGTCGTGTGCCGTTTTTAGCTAAGATTCCCTATTTTAGATTTTCTTTTTCCCAAAGCAAATGATTTTTGAGGATTTTTTTCCGAAAATTGTGTTTTATACCTGAATTCTCTTAAATACCTGGTATTTTCCTTTTTTCTGTGAAATTTTACCGCGTTTAGAGAACTTTCTGAAGAGCTTGGAATACTTCGAATCTTCCGGTCCTTGTTATCATCGGATACGGAGGCGACACTCTCCTAAATTCGGCGGTCGGTCAAAATTGGGGTGTCTACAGTATGCTAATGATTGTTCTTGTCGTTCCTTTCGATCAAGTTCCATTTTCATAAAATCTTCCCTGTACTTGTCTAAAGCCAATACAGTAGGGCTCGGACCGTACTCATCAGACTCGTTGCCCTTTTTATTTTTTAACCGTTGTTTAGCAGCCTTCCTACCAAGTGGCCTTTGAGAGTCATTGTCTTCTCCTAAACTATAAGACTCGGGAGTAGAAGGGGAAGAAGAAGCCGAGCTCGCAGTAGTGTGGGCTTTTGACTTCTTATTCGAACTAGAAGCTTTCCATTTGAGTTGATTTTTCAGTATGTTCCAACAATGATCAAATTGAAAAGTCTTTCCCACTGCATCTCTAAACAATGCCTTCGCTTCAAGAAACTAAATTTTTCATAAAAATTAATGCAATTAGTTCCTCATAAAAAAATATGTATATAAATATAACCATGATTGATATTGATACCTTGTCATTTTCGGTGGTACCACTTTGTCGTTCTCGTTGAATCTTAGAATAGTAACCAACGAATCGATTCACATCTTTGTTAATTGCGGACCAACGGTTGACAAGAGAGGCTTGACTGCGATTATGATCGGCTTTTTGCTCATTTTGAAAGAAAGTGTGTACCCTTTTCCAGAAAGAACCTTGAGTTTATTGGTTCCCTATGATTGGATCTAAACTTGTGTCGAGCCATGCGGCACATAAGAACTTATCCTCTTCAAGTGAGAATTTTTTGTACGTTGTGATCTACCTTTGACAGATTCTACTTCAGAGGGATTTTCATATGACATTGTCGGTTCACTGGAAATTTGATTAGCATAAACATACTCTTCTCCTAAGAAATTATCGTCGGCATTTGATTCGTCAACTAGAAGATTAGTGAAATATGGGATATTACCATCAGAATTCATCTGCAATTTTTTATTAAATAATCGAGTTAGTGATAATTAAAAAATTAGAAACTAAAAGTATGGTTCAAAACTAGTTTAAAAATTCAATTAAACTATAAATACACAAGTCAAATTAAATTTTTTTTGTAACTTTGGATACAAACTAAACCCAATTCATAAATTTCAATTAAACCAAATAGTTACCTTCAATTTCTACTTCTGCTTTTGAATTTAAAAATCCAATAGTTGAAGAAAAAAATAATCAAACAAAAAATCAAAAAGTTGAAAAAAAGAGAGAGAAAAGATTGGAATAGAAGATTGAGTTTCATTATATGGCCATGGATGATTTTTATAGCTTCAATGGCACTGTGTAGGACTTGGTTTGGAACCAAATTTGTTTTAAAAAAATGACCGTTGCATGGGCTGGACAGTGTAGGCGCAGACTGTGCAGTTGGTTTGGAAACAAAATTTTAAAAAAAATGACCGTTGGGCATGGGAAAGTCCATTTGCATAACGTTGCAGGGGTATGTATATATGGAGTGAAAGGGGGTAACAATTATATATGCATGATGTGTATGCATAAAGGTTGGAGAGGATTTTTTGATCAAATTATGCATAAATGCATAAGATGCTCTTTTGCATCACAAGGTTGGAGTTGCTCTTAAAAGGTAAAGATGAAAATTTTGCCAGTTTACAACCACTATAATCAGAAATATCATGAGTTTGTAAATCTCCTAATTGTCCTGTAGAAGCTAAAAATTTTAAACGAGAGGCTGAAACATGACCAAGGCGAGAATGCCATAAATGAAAACTAGACGAAGATGAACTCAAACGAAAGGATGACAAGTTAACAATAGAAGCTGAATCCACTGGTACATTGAGCTTGTCCAAGATGTATAATCCCCCTTGCCTACTGCCTGTCCCAATCAGCGTCTGAGACTGCGGATCTTGCACATAACAAAAAGTAGAAGAAAAATAGACTAAGTAATCTACATCACAAAGCTGACCAACAGAAACAAGATTCATAGTAAGTTTGGGAATGTGGTAAACACTAGAGAGAGATACATGAGGTGTGACAACAGACCCAATACTTGTTAATGGCATGTGAGTACCATCAGCAGTCATAACAGGCAAAGAAGAAGCAGGACATAAGGATGCAAAAGACGACAAGTCAGGTGACATATGATTAGAAGCTCCAGAGTCTAAGACCCAAATACCTGAGGACATACCTGAAGACATACCTAGTAAAGAGCTGGTCAAAGCATGTGACTGTGTGGCAAAGAACTTTTGAAATTGCTCAGCAATGGAGGTCATGGACGGAGTGGATGGGGAAGGGGAACCGGGTCTAAATGATTTTGATGGTGGTACAACTGCTGCAGTGTTAGGTTGTGGAGGCCTATACGAACGCTGCTGAGATTGGTTGTCAGATTTCCAATTAGAAGGTTGAGGTTGCTGTTGTTGTGGTGGTCGACCATGTGAGGGCTGGTTACTGCTATTGGGCTGGTTTGCTTGACCCAACCTAGGACACTGAGCCTTCCAATGACCCTTCTCCTTATAGTAGTTGCATACATCACTACCAACTCTCGAGTAAGGCTTGTTCTAATTGTTGGATGGTGGTCGAAAAGGGGCTGCTAAAACAGACGGAGTAGAGTCGGGAAGAATTCCCTTTCCAGACTGAGTCTTGAGACGTATTTACTCGGCTACCAACTCATGGACAACAGAATCAACTGACGGAAGTGGGCTACGATGGAGAATAAACCCACGAAGGCCCTCAAAATCATCTCGTAGAGCCATCAAATACTGAACCAGACGTTGTTCCTCCCTACTAGCGATATATGGTGCAAACGCCCGTAATTCGGGCGACTCCATAAGAGCCAATTGATCCCAAATTAAAATCTCTCATTGTAGAATAGAACTCCTGAATACTTAATTTTTTTTGTTCAAGGGCACGAATATCACACTCTAATTGGTACCTTTTCGCAAAATTGGACTGTGTAAACAATTTAGCCAAATGATCCCACACCTCCTTTGCATATTCAAACTTTGCCAATTGCATACCTATCAAGGGAGCAATGGAGCTGTTGATCCAAGTAATGATTTTCGAATTGTTTGTTTCCCAAACATCTAGCAATTCTGCCAATTTATCATCCTGTCATTCGTAGGTTTACTAAAATCTCCATTGATATAACCCCACATCTTCTTCCCCTTCAGAAAATTTTTCATCACATAATTCCAATATGCAAAATTCTTTCCATCGAGTTTAACACTAATCGCTTGAAGCGAATCATCGCGTTCAGCAGCCATTATGAAAACGAAGCAATTAAATAACACAAAACAAATGAACCAAAATCAAAGACAGATCAAAAAACACAAAACAAACAAACCAGAATCAGGGACAGATCCAAAAACGAACGCGAATCAGTGCGAGATCGATCCAAATACGAATCTAAATCATCGAGAAATCCAAAAACGAACTAGAATCATCCGATTTTTTTTTTTTTGTTGCGAAAATCGTGGATGAGATTCGAACCTGCTCTGATACCATGTGAATATATTAAATAATCAAGAAAACTACAAAGGGAAAAGAGAAAAGAGAGTTAAGAGTTTTTCATAACACAAATACTGAATGAATGAATACAATAGAAAAGAAGAAACAATAATAGCATATCTAGATATACAGTATTACCCTGATAGAAAGTAAAAGACTAAACTACCCTAAAGCTAATAAAACTAATAATTATAATAGCTAACTCTAATATAAAAGATGCCGTCTTTAGAGAATCTTTGTATATACATATATATGGTCAGAAGAAAAGAATTTATTAATTAGAAAAACAAAGAGCACAAACGTAGACATGCATCAGAAACAAAATCTGAAATAACAAATAGGGTAAATTACAGTGACACCCCTTGAACTATGATCGTTTTTCACTAACACCCCATAGACTTTAAAACTGAACAGACACACCTCTAAACTATCCAAAAATGAACAAACTCACCCCCTGCAGAAGAGGTTTTAGTGTCAACAAATAATAATTTAGGGGTGAGTTTGTTCAGTTTAAAATATAGAGTGTGTTAGTAAAAATGATCATAATTTAGAGGGTGTTACTATAATTACTCTAACAAATATTGCACAGATCACAAGGGACGGACATAATTCAATCCCTTGTGGTTAACCATCAACACCAGCCTCCGATATTTATACACATAATTAAGTACACATGTACTTAATGTACAAAGCATTAAAATTGAGACTACACTATATATAATTAACATTCAAAGAATTCTCAACAAGGTGACCTAGTCAGTGAGCTTCCAATACATTATTCCAATACATGTAACGAACATAAAAAACAAAAAATTTTAACTTTTGACTTAGTTGCTGTTTGGATATTAAAATTGAAGGCACTTAAAATTTTCAAGTACCAAAGACATGCGAAATTAGTGCCGGCGGCACACAAATTAGTCAATTACTGGAACATCGGTTTTTTTTTTTTTTTTTTTTGGTTGACGTATCTACATATGAAGGAGAATAGATGCTGAGAGAGACAGAGGAAGGGAGAAGGGGCATTTGCGGCAAATGGTTGTTGCTTTTGCATGTTTGGGTATGGATCTGATTTTTAATTTTTAACCCACCACAGGTCCACAGAGCATATTGAACCAATGGACCCCACTTGGATTTAGGGGATTTTCCCAATTGGAAACGTCCAAAACCACACGGAAACCACCCTTTCATACTTTTCAAGCCATTACGTGCTCTATTTTTCACCCATCACAAAACGCTTTCATACCAAAATACCAGTTTTTGGTCCCCAAACAGTCTCCAAGTGGCTGTTAATTTTGACTGTGTCCAAAAAGACCTGACCCCCCTCTAACCCCCCCAAACTCATCCCCAGGCCCCAATCTTCTATATATTCCCACCCACACCCTCCCCATTTTTCTCCACTCACCTTCATCTCACTCTCTCTCTCGCTTAATTCTCAATTTCTCTCTCTACCTCTCCCTTTGAAACTTTGAAGTCGCATTCTCAATGTAATCAAACCACTCTCTCTCTCTCTCTATCTCTCTTTGAAATTTGTTCTTTTATAGTAATTGTAGTTAATGGTTCAACAAAATGCTAAACTTTATTTATTTTTATTTTTTTTTGGGGTAGAGAAAATGCTAAACTTAAGAAATCACACTTTTTTTTTTTTTGTTGTGCAGGAAAATGACTAATGTTGGGATTTTCTTGGTGGGTTTTCTTTCAATGGTCTCACTTGCTCATGGGTATGGTGGAGGAGGTTGGGTCAATGCTCATGCAACCTTCTATGGAGGTGGTGATGCCTCTGGGACAATGGGTATGTAAATCTATTACTTATATATATATATATATATATATAGAGAGAGAGAGAGAGAGAGAGAGAGAGAGAGAGAGAGAGAGAGAGAGAGAGAGAGAAGAAAATGTGTACATATTAATATATGAGAAGATATATAAATTTGGCTAATGTTTTCAATTTTGGTTGGGAAAATTTTTCAGGTGGGGCTTGTGGGTATGGAAATTTGTACAGCCAGGGGTATGGCACAAACACAGCAGCGCTGAGTACAGCTCTGTTCAACAATGGGTTAAGCTGTGGTTCCTGCTATGAAATTAGGTGTGTGAATGACCCCAAATGGTGCCTTCCTGGCTCCATTATGATCACTGCCACCAATTTCTGTCCTCCAAACAATGCCTTACCAAACAATGCAGGGGGTTGGTGCAACCCTCCACAGCACCATTTTGACCTCTCTCAGCCTGTCTTCCAACACATTGCCCAATACAGAGCTGGTATTGTCCCTGTTTCTTACAGAAGGTATGTCCAATGACCTTTTTGCCCTTCAAAACCCCAAACAAACATGTCTTTTAGAAAATAGATGACTGATTTTAGCTCCTTTCATGGGGTAATGTGCCCTTAATTACTTCAATAACCCAAAACTGAAGTAAGCGTAGGAAAAGTTGAATTTGGGCTCTTCATTTTTCCTCTCTTTTTTATTTTTACTTTTATTTTTTTAAAATTTTTTTATGTCAGGGGTATTTTGGTAATTTTGATACTCTGATACAGATATGGTCCTAATTTTGGATAAATAGTAACCACGTTAATGTTACTGTTTTTTTTTTTTTTTTTTTCTTTTTTAGGGCCACCCAAAAAAAAAAAAAAAAAACTTGGTAGGAGTACTTGGTAAATTATGGGTAATACTTGGGACACAACCTTCATACAACTTTCATACAACCTCCCCAAAAGATGTGTCTATCTCTTTCCTGTGTCACTGTGGGGTCCAGTGACACAGGAAAGAGATAGACACATCTTTTGGGAAGGTTGTATGAAAGTTGTATGAAGGTTGTGTCCCAAATATTACTCGTAAATTATTACTATTATTATGGAGTAGTACTCAAGAAAGAAATTAATGGCAAAGTAATTGAATTTTGCTTTGGTGGGTGCGTGTTTTTTGTAGGGTACCCTGCAGCAGAAGGGGAGGCATAAGGTTCACAATCAATGGACACTCCTACTTCAACTTGGTCCTAATAACCAACGTTGGTGGGGCTGGTGATGTACATGCTGTGTCCATTAAAGGGTCCAGGACTGGTTGGCAGCCAATGTCAAGGAACTGGGGGCAAAACTGGCAAAGCAACACTTATCTTAATGGACAAGCACTCTCATTTAAGGTCACCACAAGTAATGGTCAGACTGTGGTCTCCTACAATGTTGCCCCAGCTGGCTGGTCCTTTGGGCAGACCTATAGTGGAGGGCAGTTTCGGTAGAGAACCCCAATTTATATCTAGCTATAGTATCTTAGGTAAATGTATCATATATACTAATCTATGGTCACTAGTATTAGTATTGTGACTGTTATATATATATATATATATAATATAATATATAAGGTAGAGCTATTTTTGAAATGGCACTTATCATTTTACTATAATATGTTAGGGTACCCTAATATGTTAATGGGTCCCTTAATTGTTGAGGCCTATTCCTTTTTGAGTATTTTTTTTTTCCCTTCTGCTGTAAGGCAGAAAAAGATGGGGGCAGAGGTGGTCTTTTACCACCCGCCAGTAGTAAGTACGGAGTAGTTCTCTCTCTCTCTCTCTTTTTTTTTTTTTTTTTTTGAAACAAATTTATTTTTTGGGCATGTAAGGTCAGTGTGATCAGATTCTTCTACTTAAGAATGGCCAGTTTGTTATATTTGAAGTCTGTATTGTAAGAGACTAATATGTAAATTCACTTTATTAATGAAAAAGTGAGTGTTTGCCTACTCTAATGATTTGGTATTTGCTTCTTACTTTCCGTGGAATGATTAATCAATGTTAATAAATTCAACAATTTAGCAAGTTTGGTAAAAATAGAGTGTTCACAGGGCCAGGAAATGAAACAATTATCAAGCCCAACCCATGAATATCTTTAGTCTCTCTCAGAAATGGATACTGATACAATAATCAGTTATTTGACTTTAGGGGGTGAGATTTGACTTAACAGGTGTACAAGTTATTGATTCCTATCAAAGAAATTTCACCCAGAAAAATAAAAAATAAAAAATTGGGACGTGGACCTTATTATTGCATTTTCGCATCCCCAACTGTAACATTTTAACACCACATTGGTGCCTCTCTTTTTTTTTTTTTGGCAAATAGTTCCAACATTATAGCTTTACAATATTTTAGCGGAAACTTTTAACATTTCGGTGGTAAAATGTTGTGATTTGGTGTTAAATTTTTGTAATTTGAAAATCACTTAACTTTTGAATAACCAATTTGCACTTGAAAGCCACTATATTTTGTTAGTACAACATTTTAGCAACCAATTATATTCTACTCCATATTATTTTAACTTTTAATCAACTAAGTTGTATAATAGAATTTTGAATTCATTTTTATTTATTTCAAAATTGTTCACCCTGTGCTCACCCTCTTATCTCATTGGCTAATGTAGTGGAGTTCATTATTAAATATGAATTAATTAATAGTGTAAAGTATTAAACCCCACTGCATTAGCCAATAAAAAAGACTGCACTCTAAAATTTTCCTACCATAGCGACAAAACCAATAGAATGTAAGATATATCATCGAATATTCCTTCATTCTTCAAAATTCAAACCAATAAACAGTCTTTTTTGGCAAAAATATTGTAACGATAAGCATAACAAAAAAAATAAAATAAAAAAAATGTGGTTGGCTAAAAGTACCGACTATTGCCTTTGGAAATCACGTTTTAAGATTTTGACAAGCAAGAAGCTAGAGTTTCAAAAATGTGTGTACTCTCTGCAACATGGAATATAAAGTAGGAACACTTGTTCTCAATGTACTTTTGATTTGAATTTAGAATATATTTTGGGAATTGCTATGTATATCGCTAATTTTGTTATGTACACCGTTCAACTTTATAAAAGAGAAATTTTTTAGAAGAAGAATGAATAGAATAAAGGAATTTGGGTGTATATAGCAAATACACATGTGTACATAGCAATTCCCTATATTTTTGTTCATTCTAAAATTATTTATCTTCATTTTTTTATTGGCTAAGTCCCACTATATTAGTTAATGGGAAAGAAGGGTAAGTAAAATGTGAGTAATTTTGGTGTGAACAAAACTGCACATTTGAATTTATTTACCGGAATAATGTAATAGAATAAAATAGGGATATTAGATTATAGACACCTTAAATTAAGTGTATTAGCAAAAAAAAAAAAAACACACACACACGATTTGGCCGTTTTTTAAAAACTCCCTCGCTACTTTTTTTTCTTTTTCAGAGAAAAGCCTCTCTGACATTAAAAAACAGATAACAGAGAACATATAATATTCTCTCTTAACAGACAGATAATATTCACGAAATCGACCATAATTTTGGAATTTTTTTGGACTTTTGAGATGATATTTTTTTTATTATATTTTATTTCATGTATTTATTTGAGATCCACGCATTGGACTTGAAAATTTTACAAAAAAAGAAACGAAAAAAAAAATTTAAGTTACAGTCCAATTTTGAGATTCTATCTATCTAACGGATAATATTATTTGTTTGCATAAATATAATATTATCTGTCAATTTTAAACCACCATAACTTTATCAATTATTGGGTTTTTTTTAGTGATTTTCTTTTCTTTTCTTTTTTTTTTTTGTTTTGATTTCATGTATTTTTTTTTCAAGATCTATGCATCATTGGTGCCAATTTTACGAAAAGAATATGTTTTTATTATATTAGGAAAAAAACACAAATTTTCATATCTGTTTAATTTTAGTTTTTTGTTTAATATATATATATATATATATATTTTCCAGTTTTTCATGGTTAATATTGATTTCGTTCCATAGATCTTATTTTTCTAATGTCAAAACATCAAATTTTATGAAAAATAGATTTATAGAACAAAAGTTATAATAATTTAAAATTATTTAGACATATAAAAATTTAAATGAATTAAAGAAAAATAACAAAAATTTAACTTGAAAAGATTTTTTTGAGAGACTATGGCTGATGCTCCCAATAAACAATCAACTTATTTTTGACGAAGAAGTTTTGAATAATTCAAGAATTATGTATCTTTTGTACTTTGTTTGAGAGTGCCTGGTATGTGGCCTGGAATTGGATTCAGAGGGAAAAGGGTGACATTTCATCTCATTGTCCTCTCCCCTAAGATTTTCTGTCATTTTCAAATGGATTGCATCAAGATTTATATTACTAGTTGTCGAAGTACAAGTGTTTGGTGCTCTTTAGCAAAAAGAAAAAGTAAAAAACAACAATAAAAAATAAAAAAATAATAATAATAAAAAAGTTTTTGGTGCGATTAGCATATGGGGTAACTATTAAAACCATCTTCATTATTAATTCCTACAAGTTAAGAGCATTTTTAACCCTGTTCTCTGTTATAAAATTTTGGTGGTTTCTGATCTTTGGGAGGTCCAATTAATAGTCCTCAAATAAGTAGTTCTTCGTTAGGAAGAGAACCATTTTGATTAGCACAAATGTGAGAAAAGTGGGCCAATTTGTATAATTACTTAAAATTGAAATAATCAAAAGTATCTGGCAAAAAAAAATTATATCAAAAGTAATACAAATATCAAAAGTAATACAAATAAGACCTATTTGGGCTTTGTTGTGTACCAGTACAGGGCTTTGGGATTAAATTGAGAGTAGAATGTGTGTGCGTGTGTATCTAGAGGTGTCAAACGGGGCGACCCGCCCCGCCACCTTGACGAATTGGGCGAATTTTGGTGAGCCACGGGGCGGGTCAGTGAAATAGACGGGACGGGGCGGGTCGGTGAAGTAGATGGGACCCACCACTTTCCAATCTTTGTTTATCCCATTTTGTCATTGAAAAATGGTGGCTCTAACATACTCACTCATCAATGGGGGTGCTTTGGTGAGCAAAATTTAGGTGACCAAAAATGCACTCTTCAAATAGCCATCTAGTTTGATGGAGAGTGTTTATTGAGTTTTGGCTCCGTATTTTAGCCAAAAGTTGGCTTTATGCTAACTTGTTGGAGAATTTCTTACGAATCTAGAGTTCAAAATTGAAAGAAAGAGACTTAGGTATTTTTTCTACTATTTTGAAGTATAATCGAATCAAGTGTATAACTGTATCTATGTGGTTACATAAGTGACACTAAGGTGGAGCAGTAGTGTCCTAAATCGAATGAAAAAGACCTAAAAAATGCAATATGGTAGTGTCCAATATGAAAAGAGTTAGAAGTAAAATTAGACTAAGAAGTTTCATCACGAGATTGAGGAGGTGTGCAGTGCAGCTTAGAAGTTTTTGTGTTGTTCATCTTTTTATGTATTTTCTTACTTCTTTAAGTTCTGTTTGCTTGTACTGATTTATTTTTGGGATCTTCTTTTATGAATACAATTTCACGATTTATCAAAAAAATAAAATAAAATTAGACTAAGATAAGTTAAATTTGTTTTTAAGTTACACCTCTCACCGTTAAGCATAGCTTTCAACCAGCCCTGTTATTTGAAAAAGAGTAATGTTTGGGGCACACTCTTACACACCTAAAAAGTATCCACACTCTGAGGTGGACTAATGTGAAGAGAGATAGAGACCGCGGGATCCACTGCCAGTCTCTTCTCATTAGTCCATCTCAGTGTGTGAATATTTTTTGGGTGTGTAAGAGTGTACCTTACCCTAGCATTGTTTGAAAATTTAGCTTACGTTTACTCTATTCTCCACATGTAATGTGCATCAAAATATTAAATATTGCGGTCGATGGAGTTACAAAATGCATTTTGCAGTTTGCATCACTAAGGCTTAGTTTGGCCTCTCACGTGCCTTTTTAAAAGTTGCTTATGAAATTTATTATTAAGTTATTTAATAATTTTGTTTAAGTGGCACATTATTCTTCAAAAAATTTCATAAAACCAAAAGCAACCTTGTAGAGCTTTTAAAAGTTCCCCCTCTAAAAAGTCCTAAGTTCAATTTTTGCAAAGCTCATAAACTAGTTACCAAATGAATTAATATAAAATTCTACTTTTAAAAAAAGAAAAACATCAAAATGAGGATCAAACTACGCCTAAGACCAGACATGCCATTTGGTATGCTAACGCTATTCAATGACATGAACTTCAAAAAGGAAGCACTAAAATGCGAGTAAATATTCAATGCAACGGGATATCACATCAGCAAAATAACACACTCATAGATTTGAATTTGTGCTTATGTGGATGAGATTTTTCCTAAAAATAGAGAATATAAATGGATAAATAAAAGGTTCAAATTTACTTGTTATACCATGTTAATAAAATAACCGTTATAATAAATATTTACTCCCAAAATACATTCCCATTTGTCATGCCAAATTTAGATAATGCAATTTTGGATGCCAAATATGTCACAACATATGACTCATGTCATTCTTGCTAACTCAGCACTTGAACCAATTTTTGCATAACTCATGTCAACAACTATATTTTGTTCTCAACGGCTATATAAAATGAATGGATCACTTTGCCCCTTCATAAAAACTATATAAAATTTGCGATCTACTTCAATTTATGTTCTGCTCATGTTGCCGAGAAGTTATTCAGTGAGTCGGTTATGCCACATTAGCGTGATGACGTGGTGTGATATCTCCAATAAAAAGGTGCTATGTGGCCACTAACGCTAAGAGGTTATGACATATGGTGGGTAATTTTTTTTTTTTTTTTAATTTTGATAACCACATGGCATGATCCCCTAGATGTAGGGGGTATATGTGTGGTTAAGTTTGAAAGGTCACACCACGTCATCATACTGACCTTGCGTGACGGACTCGCTGAATAATTTCTCCATGTTGCCTGTGGAGTATTTGTTTTTTCTTGCACTTTACTTTTCTTAAAAAAAAAAAAAAAATTACTCTCAACAATTAACGAATTGGGAGAAAGTATTTACATAAATAAACACCGATGCCAATAATTGTTGGAAGATGATTGATAATTGGAAATGTTAATTGTAAAATAAATGGTAGTTGTGTCAAAAAAATAACATTTGATATAAATGTAGCATTCGAGCATAAATGTCAAAATATAGAATTTGATACTGTAGAAATGCATATAAAAAAAAAAAAAAAAAACAGCTAAAAATAACATGTTATATTGGAGATTCTCTAATGTATTCTCTGTTCTGTAGTTTCTACTATATCTTTAAATTTTTACAATTTAGTTTTTAAAGTATGCTTTCGTGCTGTATGGCCTGTTTGGAATAGCATTTGCAAATTGCATTCTCGTCAATTTTAATTACATTATCATCTTTATTTTGAGCTTATTTACAAGATGCATTATAATACAATTTTTTTTTTATTTCTTAAAAAAAAAAAAAAAACAAGTTTTACTTACTTCTGCTTCACATATAGACAGGGGCGGATGTACTAAAGGCCAAAGGGGGGCTCAAGCCCCCCCTAGATTTTCAAAATTTACAAATGTTACTTATAAGTAAAAATATTTTACATTTAAGCCCCTCTGAAATTCCATTCAAGCCCCCCCTAGTTATGAAAATTACCTACTAAGCCCTCCCGACATTATAAAATTATCATACTAAGTCCCCTTTCTCTTAAGTTTTTGTACTAATTATAAAATATGTATAGAAAGGTCCAAAATATACACAAAAAATGCATAAATATGTCTAAAATATGCGTAAAAAATGTCCAAAATATGTATATAGGTCCAAAAAAAAAAATTCGGGGGCAACCCCCATACATCAAGCCCCCCCCTGAATTGATTGTCTAGATCCGCCCCTGCATATAGAGACATAGATTGGGGGTTGATGGAACCCCCACGTACTCTATCATATTTCCATCCTTTTCTCTACATTCTTCTCTCTCTATATATATATACATACACACATATAAAGTACATAAAAATTATACATATGTTGCAAAAAAAAAAAAAAGTTATTTGCGCAGCAAACGGTCCTGCATTAGAATTTCAAGTTCAACCAATGAAAGACAACAAAGACATTTGCTGTGACTAACAAGAATGATGGGTCAAACAACTCATAAAAGCATCTACACTGAGACGTAAGAAACACGAAACTTAAGGGATTTTAAATGGAGGACGTTTTGTGTCTGCAATGGTGTACTCTGTACAACGGTTTATAACATATAAACTTAGTGAAACTTAAATTTAGTGTACGACTAAGTTTAAGTAGTGTACATGTAATGGCGTAGAGAGCCATGAGGCTCCAAACTGCACAACGAGTGCCATGTGAAGAATGCTCTCGAGCCTCGATCCCCGTGCCTGTGTTGAGATAAGATCATATGCTTCGAGCTTCATCGTCCAATCTCTGTTCCAAGTCCTCCATGGCGGGTAAATATTGGATATCACGGTGATACCATGTGAGATTTTGTAATGTCTCTAATAAAGGAGATATTGTAGGCTTGTGTGGATAGAGTTTGGATTGATGTGGAATGAGATTCGATCCCCCGATAATAGGGGACCATATTTTTAAATAAATGAATTTTATTAAATTATGATACCACATCATCCCTATCATCGTGATACTGAATATATTTTTCCTCATCGTCAAACCTACTTACGTGGAGCACCACAGTTAGGCAAGAAGTCCAAGATTATGATACACTATGTATGGTCTAAATTAAATGTTCAACTACATCAACATACTTACATGACAGGCTCACTGCATAATTTCCCTATGGGTGCCCCACGGAAAAAGCTTGCGTGCAATAACTTCAGTCCTTTTCACAGTATTATTCCAAAAATTGGTTTTTTTTTTTTTTTAATTATATAAATACTGTAAAACTGTGAGAAATAAAATTTAAGCTGAACTGAGTTTACTGCACCGAATCATTCTCCGGTGAGACATGGTCTGACTCAGAGTGTGGCGTGTCTTACTCGATAGACAAACACTGTAACACATGACGTAACCGCAACTTTTTGACATTTGCATGTGCGTCGCCGCATATCTCGGCGTCGTCTACTTTACATGTCTCATGTCTGACTATTCAATGGACACGTCGTTGTCGACTTCTCCGAAATTATTTTTCTTGTTTTTTACTTTTATATATCTAATCTCAGGATGGAGAGGTTATTCAGTGACCTCGTCAGGCCATATTAGTATGATGACGTTGTATGATCTCCTCAATAAAAAGGAGCTATGTGTCCACTAATACTAGGAGATTTTGAAATATGGTGGGTAATTTTTTTTTAATTTTTTTTGATAACCACACGGCATAATCTCCAAGAAAGTAGGGGGTACATGTGTGATTGAGATTAAGAGGTCATATTACATAAATATATTGCCTTGGCGTGACGGATTCATTGAATAATTCTATATAGATCGAGAGACATGAATTTCATAGTAAGGGTGGTGGTGTGTTTTTTTGCAAGGGAATGTACGCAAATCATTAATGGTATTAGGGGTGTAAGAAAAACAGCAAATTGTAAACCGATCAAACCGAAAATCGATTGGTCGGTGTTCTAAATATATATACAAGCTAAAATCAATCACAAAACCGATCGACCGATTTACATCCCTATTGGTCAGTTTTCAAACACTAAAAAAAAAAAATAAAAAAAAAAACTGACCAACTGACCAATTTACACCCCTAATTGGTATAGATAATTTATCGCTACCTAAAATTCAAAAGAAAAAATACTAAAAGGGAAAAAAAAAACACTTACACTCGCTGTGTGGTTTGACCGATTTGCACTTACCCCTTTGTGCTTTAAATTTTGGTACTAGTGCTCATGTAGTTCAGACTAAAGTGCAATTGTGACTTTTACCACCCAAACTAACAGTTTTGCTAACGGAGCAAGCTGAAATGACCAAATTACCCCAAATCCTCTCAACATTGTTAAGAATAAAATTTGTTTACTTTAATTCGTTTAGGGAAAAACATATGGTTCTTAATTGGGTAGTAAAATATCTATTTTAGGATTTTTCTTGACATAGGTCATGTGCTTGACCGAACGAAAATGATTTATGACTTATTTTCCTTTTAATATGATTTTCAGGGGTAAAAGAGACAGTTTACCATTCAAATTAGGGCTGTTAAATGTAAAACTGTTAGTTTGGATGGAAAAAGTCAGGATTGCACTTTAGTTCGAACCAGAGGGGATATTAATGCCAAAATTTAAAACACAGGGTGGTAAGCACAAATCGCTCAAATAAGAGGTTGTGTAAGTGTATTTAACCCATAATAAAATGGTCCAAAGTTTCACATTGTAATTGTTTATGTTAATGTCTATTTAGGTAAACGGTCCAGAAAAGAGAGAGAAAATCCTCTGGGCAAAGGCCAGACTAATCAGTTTTCGTTCACCAGAACTTTAAACAAGGAATGGAATTATTGCCAAATTGAAGCACTATAAAAATATATATATATATATATATATACATATAACAAACCAGATAGTTGAATTTAAAATCACTAGTTACAATGCTATATTTCTCTCACACTCTCTGACACACATATATAGATCCTTTCTTCGTTTACAATTTTTTACCCCTGCAGATCCAACTGATCACACAATTCAGTGCAATTAGGAAAGGCCACAAGCCATCTAATAAGTCTAGCAAGAGAAACAAAAGATAAAAGAGATTGTTTCGCTAAGACCATCTCCAACCCACACATCAAACACCATTTTGAGGCAAATTTTGCTGCAATCTCAAAAATTTCTGCTCCAATGGACACATCAACAGGTGCAGCAAAATTTGCTGCAATCTAAAATTGCAGCAACATTGCTGCGAAGGCAAAGCTGAGGCAAATAATTTCCCAGCTTATTTTATTCAAAGAGAGAGAGAGAGAGAGAGAGAGAGAGAGAAGAATCCTGAAGATGAGAAGAGAGAGAGAAGTACTGGGTTTAGCCATTTAGGTAAAATGGGATAAAAATTATAGGGTGTTTTTATATTTCATTGACAATAAAAGTGGACCAATCAAACCCATTAAGTTTTCAATTTAATTGGAAAAACAAAATATACAATAGAAAAAATTTATTTTATTTTTATTTATTAAAAAAATCATATATTTGCAATAAAAAACGCTATTAAACCACAAAAGTACATTAACATGAGCATAATATAAATAATAGATAAAAGAATAAAATTTATTAAAATATATAATTTTTGATGTATGGGTTGGAGTGACTCACTTTGTAACATCAAAAACAACACATCAACTTTGCCTCAGACCATCAAAATCACTCATTTGCTACATCATTTGATGTTTTGCCTTTGGAGATGGTCTAATACAAGAATCGGTTTGTGTAGCTGTTTTTAGGTAGATAGGTATTTATTCGTAGAAGCCTAAACTAGGATTAAGTTCAGTCCTATTTTGGTTGGGGGGGGGGGGGGGAGAAACCATCTTTTTTGTTTACAAAAGAACTAGATTAAAAGTGTAATAAGAGCAGCCAAGGACTCCTATCCAAGTTATTAACATGTACCAAAGCACTTGAAATAATAAAACTAGTTCACTTGTAAACCACATAACCGGTATTACTCCTTCCGAAACAGCCTCTAAGAGTACGTTTTTTGCTCAAAATTAAGTCAAGAACTGGTTCTTTATCTAATTAACATAACATTAGTTTACATAACAACTAATAAAAATGAGACTTAAACTTGAACTTGATCTTAAACATAAAATAGGTGAGCGAGTGGAAGAGAAAACTTGCATGAGGTTGTAAAAGGCTCATCAAATGGAGCAATAACACAAGGCCCTTCATTAGAAGTTCAATTACGATGGATGGTGTCATATCCAGATTGAATCGTAGAAGGAAAAGTTACTCTAAAGGGAACTTAGCATGGAAAAAGAGAGAATAAAAGAACAAGGAATTAGAAGAACAAAATGGAACAAAAATTGCAATACAATCTGTAGAAAAAGTTTCCTTGATATGAACACATTTTCAACTATGAACCACAGATTTCAGGCATGGTGCTCACTGCTCACTATATAGCATATGGCATTTTGTATTAGCATGAACATTTCTTTGGTTAGATCTTCACAAAATTTCAACAGCCCACAGATTTTCATAATTTAGTGGGTTCCTCACAGACGGATTAAGCTTTCTACTAACTGTATAAACTAAATCCCACTGTTCCTAACCAACAAAAAAAAAAAATAATAATAATAATAATAATAAATCCCATGGTTTGTGTCCTTCCCACTGGGCTGTGGCTAGCTAGGTGATCAACTCACCCAATTGTTCTGATCAGTAATACAAACTCAGAGGGGCTTAAACCGAATATACGTGTATGTATGTGTGTGTGTGAAAATAATTAGGACAATTTCAGTGTAGTATAGTATTGATAATTAGGACAATTTCAGTGTCCCATTCTGCTTTTTCATTAGAAAACCTCTTACCTTCTAATGGTCCCCCACAGGAGCTAAGGAAGCTATGCGGGGTTCGGCCCCGAAAAAAAAAAAAAAAAAATTGGATCTATTTATACATATTTGATAATAAAATATGGTGTAAATTGCATTTATTTAAGAACACTATTATCTTTTGGGTTAAAATTTATACATTTTGGTGTCTATTTATCAATAAGGTATGGTGTCAAATTAAGTTTGGAACACTTAAAGGGAGTGAGATAGACTACATTTGGGCTAAAATATCACATGTACCAAAAAAATTCTCAAATTTTAGGGAGGGCTAGATTACATTTGGGTTAAAATATCACATGTATCAAAAATTTTTTTTTTTCAAATTTAAGGGGTGCTAAACTATCATTGGATTAGAATATCACATATACTAAAAAAATTTACCAGATTGGAAAATTCAAAAAACTGCAAAAAAGAAAAAAAAAAAAGAAAAAAGAAAAAAAAAAAAAAAAAAGTGAAAGTAATGTTGGGAAATTAGCTTATGGATTCTTGGATACTGCAGAAAGTACTCTGTTGCCTGATAGGTCCAAGAACTGCAATGTAAATTAATTCTTCAGTACGTTTACGAAAATATTCCTAAATATACAATGTATTGTCCCTACCGGATAGTAGAATATAATTGGTATGCAATTGAAAATTCCATAATTTTTTATTCAAGATACAATGAAGCTCATATATTGAAAGTTTGAACAACTTGAAAACAGCCCTTGAATCGCGGGAGCAACCGACAACCCGACACCAAACCAAACCAACAAACCCATTGCAAGTGTCCGAAGTGAAAAAGGCGCCTACAAATCACAATTAAGAAGCCTATACAGGTATACAGCCAACTCCGAATTCACTTTGGCGTGGAACCAGTGTGAGTCAGCCCATGAAATAGCCTTACCTATGGTCCGAAAGCAAAGGCATGTAATGCTTTTGTACTTCATTGACTCACTAATCTTTCCCTTATTTTTCAAAGTGGGACAATTTCCACTCACAAAAGGAAGCTTCGCAAACCAACTCTTCCTTTGTTTCTTTGTTATGAAAAAAGTTTCTGAAAGATTTATATGTATTGAGTAATGCTGCGATTCACTTACCATGTGAAAGACTCTCACAGTTGATCAAGAAAAGTGTAGTACACAAGTCTTTCAACAAGTAAAGCCATATTGATCAACAGAACTTACCTCCACACATAAACCTTTTGCATTAGTACTAAAATTTAAATTTTAAACAAGTCAGACACGTGAATTATAAGGACTTCTTGTTAGAAAATTGTATTTTTTAATAAGAGTGGACAATATATTATTATCAATTATATTATAAGGACTATTAATTAAATGAGCTCATATTATATGGTCTAATTGTAGGAAGCTCATGGACTTCTACTGGATATGGATTTAATGAGTGGATACCAAATACTGATCCTGTTAGAAATAATGAGAACCCTAACATAACATATAGGTTATGGCCCCCAATATGTCAAATCATTATACTACTTACTCCTCTATCCCATCAAGAGAAGGAACCCATTACAAATCTAAGGAGATTTGACTGAGGAAGACATAACTGATCATCATCGTTCTCCTAAGGTTTTCTAATTGCTACAATAGATGCAGGTATGTATTCTACTATATTATATCTTTGATAATCTAACATGATATGATCCTAGGACTGTGATTTTACTACTCTAGAGTTCTATAATTTTATAGCTTACAAATCTAACACTTCTATTTGTAACTTGATTTCACGACGTGTTCTAGAGTGAGAGCCCTTTTTCTCATATAAATGGACTCTACATTCACACTTATATTGATATACGTACTAGACGTGTCCTTGTAAACAAAAATACTCCATAACACAACTAATATGAGTTTATTAAGAACTTAATGGATCATCCTCCTTTTAACACATTGCAGAACTGATCACTTACGCTTAGAATATCTTCATATTAAAGTGCTGACAACCACAACATATGATATACTTTACTAGTTCAATATAATACTCTAAAACTGTAATTGTCAAGTTGAGTTTCCATCAAGAGTGACGCTGGTTAAAAAAATTTAGTGTCATCCCTATTGAGATCGTGGACCCAAAATTCTTTGCAAATTATATTGTGAATGGATCTATCCAATTTTGACAAAACCTCATATACCGTGAGTAGCTATCTCACGTAAGTACATCTAAATCTAAACGTTCTTGGGCGGTTTTTTTTAAGAACAAGGACAAATCTTCTCAAACTTTCATCCATGACTTTGGCATATTAATAATATACTTATTGTCAATAATTAGAGTAGAACAGGGACAGATAGACAAACTTTCAGCACGCGCACTTAAGGGTGTAAACGGTTTGGTGTATTTTTTTGGTAAAATCGATCAATTTCGGTTTTGGTTCAGTTCGGTTCGGTTCAGAATGGGTAAAATTTTGATTCGATTTCTGTTTTACACTACACAAACTAAATGAACATCGACCGAACCGATCGGTTCAGTTCGGTATGTCGGCTTAATTTAGTTTTCTTTCACTCCTACGTGCACTGACCCCATAACAGATACAATGTGTTTGGAATCGTAAAAAATAGGGTAAGTCTATTATGAGAATCTTCTCATATGAGAAAGCAGATTTTAACCGTTGAATGAGCATCTAGCAATAAATACATCTCCAGATTCTTGAGAATCTTATGGCTAGATGCTCATCCAACGACTAAAACCCACATTCTCATATAAGAAACTGTTCACTATAGCATTGCCCTAAAAAAATATATAATCACTATACAATAGATGTATATAAGAGGCCCAAGGAAGGGTATTATTGACCCCTCAAAGAAGGGGGACTCAACTCATGTCTTGCAACCATATGTGATATGACAAAACAAAAGCTGTAGCCCTCTTGTGTTCTCTCCCCACCTCAAATGCCTGAGATGATAATTGGACTTCAACTCATTCCTCAAACCCTAATCCCTCACTCCTCCCTCAATCCCTCCTCAAAACCTCCCAAAAACCCTAACCCTAACCCTAATCCAAAACCTCACTCTCATACCATCAATGGCCTCACACCTCTCCTACCTCGAACCCCACTTCCCACCACCACATCACCACCACCAATCTCCGATCCGGGCGTCCGTTTCCGCCAAAAAATCCTCTACCTCCAAACCCTAAGAGTCAATCCCATCAAAGCCCTCGAGAAAAACCCCAATTTCCGATCAACCTCACTCGACTCCCTCAAATCCGTCGAGAAATGCCTCTCCTCAATGGCCATCGAGCGGTCTGCTTACGGTCGAATCTTCGATATGCATCCTCAGCTTCTCACCTGCGATCCGTACACTGATCTCTACCCAATTTTCGATTTTCTACTAAACGAGGCCAGAATCCCCTTCCCCGATATCCGAAAATCGATAATTCGGTGCCCTAGATTGTTAATTTGTAGCGTAAACGATCAATTGAGACCCACATTGTGTTTCTTGAATGAATTAGGGTTTGTGGGACCCCACAAAATTACTTGCCAAACAACCCTTTTGTTGGTTTCGAGTGTAGAAGGCACTCTTGTGCCAAAGCTCAATTATTTGCAGGAATTGGGTTTTTCATATTCGGAGGTTGTTAATATGGTTTTGAGGTCACCTGGGTTGTTAACATTTAGTATAGAGAATAACTTTAGGCCGAAAGTGGAGTATTTCTTGAAGGAGATGAATGGGGATTTGGTGGAGCTCAAGAGGTTTCCACAATATTTTTCATTTAGTTTGGAGGGAAAGATAAAGCCGCGACATAGGCTATTGGTTGAACACAGGTTATCACTTTCGTTGCCAGATATGCTGAAGGTTAGCGATGGCGAGTTCAATGATTGGTTGATTGAGACGCGATTGCAGATACTTGATTAGAAGCAGTTATAGTAAGTTACTTACTCCCCATCTTCTTGTATATTTAACTCAATAGTAAAAGTTCAAATCTTTATGCGAGTTGTTGATTATTGTCATGTATGTGGGTGATCGTCAAATGTACATTTCTTGTCTTGCAATAGAAGAACACATTCATGTGTGACCTCCGGTGGGTTATTAGTGGCATAGCTAATGATTTCTGCTAGAAAGCAATCGTACGTAGAAAGTTTGTGCAATTTGTATTGATATACAAATAATAATAGAAATACTTGTCATTAACTCCATGCCAATTGCATTGTTCTTTTACCCTGAAAAAAATAAATAAAAAAAGGTGTCTAATGAATAACAAACTATTGCTTGTGAGATTTTACTTAATTTTTATTCTTCTCCGGTTTAGTTACTTCAAAAGTTCAAAACTTCTTGTACTCTGAGTAGCCCAGACGCTGGTGACCAAGCTGTGTTACTTTGAACTTTTATGGGATAACCTCACACTATTTTGCATTTATCTCAAATTAAGCATAATAGAAAATCTCCATTCTTTTGCCCGTTTGAGGTTTGCGTCCAATTTTGTTTTGTTTTTAGTTTAAGGAGAGGCCAAAAAACCGTGTAATAATTTGTGGACCTCTGCAAGATATTTAAGCGGATTATCCTCGGGGTTTAAAGTGGAATAATTTCAGAGTGCAATGCTAGGAGCTCAGGCTTCAGTTGCTAAGGAATTGCATATTTGTACTGGCATGGATTGCCAAGGACTGTGAGAATTGCCTGTTGTCTGTTGAAAAGGCTTGAGTATTTGAAGTCCAACTGCGAGGTTCATAACTTCATTTTCCCACATTGGTTATGAAATCTAAATCCCAATTTATGTTTGCAGGATGGAAAAACTAGCTCTTGAGAAGTTAGCTTTCAGTGCAGTTTAATACTTAATTTGGTACATTTATTGGGCTAGAATATAATCTTATTTTTAGTTCATGAATGGCATTGGGATTGGGGAAGCTATGGGTGATGATTGTGATAGTATATGGTTAATGGAACTGAGCTTTCATTATTGCTAACAATCGACCCCTGAAGTGTTTTGAGAATCTGAAATTGTGAAAGATTTGGTAAGGAAAGAGTTTGAGAATGAAAGGGGGAGAAGTTGTGCACTGGTTGATCACAGATTTGTTTGTTTTATGAATATGGGAATCCATTCTATCACTTAGCACCCTACTTCTTGCACTTCACTTGACCTTTTTGGTAGTGTGGAATTGCTAAACAATCCCTCCCTTTCTGAAGACTGAAAGTTAGGAAAGAGAAATATAGAACCCAAGCATTGTTGAGCTCTATCAATGGCTAAGAAGCACCGACACGAATACAGCAAACACGATATGACACAAAACGGCGACATGGCAAATCTTGAAAAAAAAAAAAAAAAAAACGCGACACGATATGGCAGTGAAATGAAAAATATTAATTTTTAATATATATATTTACACAGTCCGTTTTTTAAGGTCTGCTTAAGATCCGGACTGTACATATATATATACTGTCAGGCTCTAAAGCGCACTGGGTATGCGCACTGAGATTTTAAGTCTAAAAAAACCGCGGATAATGTAAAAATAACGATATTCTTAAAAGTTATACTCCACTAAAAACTAAGATGTTTAGTAAACAACAATACTGCATGAAAATATCATAGTAATATGACTACGACGTATTATAAGTGCTTCAACTTTCTTGTATTGCCTCTATTTATCATGAGATGTTTTAACTGTACTTGAAGTGTTGCCCGCGTGTCAGTGTCGGACACAAATACGGCTCTATTTGAAGTATCGGTGCCTCCTAGATCAATGGTAGGTGATATAGAGTATGTGATATAAATATCCAAGCCCGTCAAATTCAATACATATTTGTGTCTCCATGAAGCACCTCTTCTACCAGCCCCTCACCCTATCCAAAGTTCAGTGTTTACCAAATCCTTCCTACACAGCACAGCAGTTTCTGTGTCTATACTTCATATCGAACATCTGTCAGAACTTAGAACTTGCAATCTCTCTATATGAAGTCATGAATGATTCCCCTCGCGAAACTTCCCCATGACAACACATGTCCTCATCATGATAACTCCAATGAATTTCCACCAAGATTCAATTTTAAAGACCTGAAGAAAGCATCAAAATCCACAAGACTCTTCTCTTCCATTTTATGAGCAAGCCAATGGTAGTAGAAGGGGTTCTCAAATTGGAATTTGGTTAAGGATAAGCGTACAATTTTTACTTGTGCATTGCCAAATTTTAGTACTCAATAAGTGTAGATTTTGGTGGATTAGAGCATCGTTACCGGATCGTGGTACCACCCATGGAACCACTATCCGGATCTTGCTATCCCAATTGTGGTTTCTGGGGAATCCGGATCCTAAATTTCATGAACCAAATGAGAAAGAAGAATATAACCATTTTTATTTTTTTTTCCATTTGATGCTTTATTTTCGTTGAAGTAATGGATAAATAATTTATTTTATTTAAGACAAGTGCTTCTAAGATATTTGCATTTGAGACTTTATTTGATTTTTTTTTTTTGTAATTCCCCTCTCCCCCCCCCCCCCCCCCCCCCCCCCCCACCGAAATTTGGTTATGTGAAGTCATTGAATGGTTTTTGTATTAAATATAATTATTCACATAAGTGCTAGTCGAACCAAAAGTTTGAACCCAATCGAACCACGAACCAAAAAAGTGAACCTACTAAGACTACCCTTGTACTGCAAACCGAATTAGTGTCATACCATGCACCCGAAGCCGTACCACATACTGGGGTGAACCACGTTCCAGGTAACATCTGTCTATCAATTATATGTATACATACCGAAGTAAATGAAGCATTTACGAGCTTCTACATCATCAACTCTCTTTGCACCAAAAATCCTACGTGGCATTTTTTTTTTTTGTGTGTGTTTTTTATTAGATATTTAGATGTTTAATGCATATAACAAGATAAGTATTTTTATAATTAAGGTCTTTTTTTTTTTTTTTTTTGGGTCTGATTTTTACAATTCAGTTCTTTGAATCTATTTTTTGCATTTGTTTATTCATGTATTACATATGTTCATGTATTAGTTTTAAAGTAGTCTTGGAAGAATAATGATATTAAATGTAATTGATACATGAACTTGGATAGATACATTATGTTTGAGATCCTATAAATACCTGTGTAATCCTGCTATTTGAATTAAAATAGAAGCATCAGTGTGTAAATCTTTTTCTCCTTAGAATGTGTTTATCTTAGTTTTCCATTTTCAAATATTCTACTTGTCTATGTGTATCTATTTCATGTTTAGGATGTATTATAAATTATTTTATATAGGCACTCTTGGGATAACATGATAATTGAATTTTATTTTATTTTATTTTATTTTTTTGAAATATAATTGGATTTTATTCAGTAGACTGTAAGTTGTGATAAATCTTTATAGGATGTTATCTGTAAGTGCATTTCTTTCCTTTCAATCTCTTAGCTCCAGTTTGTGAGAATTTTTTTTACTGTTATTTGTACAAATTTGTATAATATGGTTAAAATGGAAAAATGAAAATTGTTGGAGGAATTTGTGCTATTAAACTTGTTATGCATTTCTATTTGTTGACAAATTCTCGTGCATACGCACAGGTGTTTGACCAGTTAAATTAGAGAATTGAAACTGATAAATCTTGTTGCATCTGCCACATATCAAAATCAATTTTTAACCGGAACCACCACATATTACATGATCCAGGACCATACAATACATTAATAGGTTTCATGTTACGTCAATTCAAACTTGCTCGATGCTTAAGAGACCGATCATCATAATTCAAATTTCCAATTGGCGAAGCTGATGTTTTTGTCCTCTTAAATAACATCCAGGCGCGGTTCCAAAACTTCCTAATCCGATCCAAAGTACTCCGTAGTATACGAAAAGTTGATCAACCTTACAATTGATTAAATTTCTTAATATTCATAAAGGGTCCGCCAAGTAGATCTTAGAAAGTAGACCTTACATTTTTTATAGCAAAAAAAAAAAAAAAAGTAGATCTTAGAAATAATAGAACATATAGTTTAGTACCCCATAGTGCCGTTAATTTATATTTAGTCCTATTAAATGAGGTAGTTATGAAATTAATCCCATAATTGGTGTACACATCAGGAATTAGTCCTTTTTACTCTTCTCAAAAAATTTTTTATTACCATCATAACCTTTATCTATTTTAAATAGAAAGTAATTTGTATTTGTGTTATATTTAGACATTATCTTTAAACGTAGAATTGCAGAAGTCATGCATTTATGGATGCCTAAATTATCGCTAGTTGATTGGGAGAGCCTTGAACGTGATATTAAATAGAATCATCTGTGGATATTGCATAATCCTAATTCAAATTTTTAGATTTTTAGATTTTCACCTTTGTTCTTATTACCCTATCAGTGACTGGTGATTCATAATCTGACGTTAAACTTTTCGATTGCAGCGATTGTGTGAGCATTAAACGTGACATTTAACAGAATCATATGTGATATATCTT
This sequence comes from Hydrangea macrophylla, assembly GCA_033977485.1. Classification (NCBI taxonomy): domain Eukaryota; kingdom Viridiplantae; phylum Streptophyta; class Magnoliopsida; order Cornales; family Hydrangeaceae; genus Hydrangea; species Hydrangea macrophylla. The sequence continues at coordinate 84,623,431 of CM066983.1, forward strand.
GGTCCTAATTCAAGTGTTTTTGAATTTTAGAAGTGATCTATTAATCATTTTATGTGCATAAAAGTCACTTGTGATAAATTTATCACAGTCATGTTTGTTTAAGAAGGATTATGGAGACTTTTGTAAAAACATGGATGATGCCCTTTTCAGTGCGGTGTCTATGAGTTTAATTATCATTTAGTTAAGGTGCTTGACTGATATGGTGTCACAGGCCCTTTCAGTGGGGTTTGTATGAGATAAATTAATTATTTAGTTGTAGAGTAGTCATGTGTGATAAATTTATCACTGTCATGTTTGTTTACGAAGAACTATGGAGCCGTTTGTAAGTGAAGGTGGTTGTGACAAACTTCTCACTGATACATCGCTGTGTGTTTAAGTGTACATTTGTTACATTCACATACACTTGAGAACAATATGTAAACAGTAGTGTAGTAAAAATGTCTGAAATAAGGTCAGACTCAAATGCTTAAATGCCAAAAATTTTCATATGAAATTATATGCATAAATTATCCATTAGTCCTAAAATACATCTATTTCGAGTAGTTGACCACCACATATATGATCCAAAATGCATCCATCTAAAGTAATTCAGCATTTTCAAAATACTATTATATATGTACACTAGTGGTCTAATGTGATCTGGTCGTAGTTTCAAATCCCGAAAGCTAAAAGACTGCGTCTAAATTTTTTTCCCATTTGGAAGCTTTCTCTTCTGGTTGCTTCTCCCTTTGTTTGACGGACTGCAGCGTATAAAGACCATGTGTTAGAAATGGATAAATTTCATACTCCCAAATACTGTTTGAAACTTCACACTCCCAAATAAGGTGAGAAATTTCAAACTCCCAAATTTAGGGAGGATTTTAATATCCAAAATTCAGTGAGAAATTTCACACTCCCAAATACAGTGAGAAATTTTACACTCCCAAATACATACTGTAAGAAATTTCATACTCCTAAATATTGTAAGAAATTCTGTACTCCCAAAATCAAAGATGAATGTAATACCCAAATTTCAGTGAGAAATTTCACACTCCTAATATAGTGAGAATTTTCACATTTCTAAATACATAGAGAAGTATCATACTACTAAATACAGTGACAAATTTCACACTTCCAAATATAGTGAGAAATTTCACACTCACAAACACACTGAGAAATTTCACTCATATTCATGGAGGAATTTAACACCCAAAAGTCAGTGAAAAATTTCCCACTCTCAATATAGTGAGAAATTTCACACTTATAAATACGTTGAGAAGTGTGACTCCTAAATACAGTGATAAATCTCCACCCTAACGATGATCACATGGTTTGTATATATCGTGAAGAAATTTACCACCTTCTTTAACAAACGATGGTCTGTCTAGATGATTTTTACAGGCCATCACTATTTTTTGAAGTAAACCCTAATATTGACAATTTGCAAAATCAATATTGAAATGGAACAAAATTGAAAAACGTTGCAGATGGAAAATTGTATACTGATGCATATACATTTTGAGACATATTTCTTAAGTTAGTGATTATTAACACTATTGATACATTTTCTCACCTTTTTTCCCCATGGATGATCTGGAATCGTAGAACCGTCGGTTCGTCAATGGCTGCTTCAAAATATTCCAGAAATTCCTATGAATCTCTAATAAGATGTTTATGAGATATGCAGAGCTTATGGAGTGAGATTTTTGGTGAGAAAATTGTAGTGATATGACAAGAATTTCAAATGGTGTTGCTTGATTTAGGATACAATTTTGGTGATAAATATGGATGTCTTTTGATCTCCTTGATTATCGCGCAGATATGAGTGGTTTTAAATGCAGATCATGATCACATTTGAAAATTGATATTATATGAGTGACGTATGATAAGCGCGCGAAACGAGTATATGAGGGTATTTCAGTCTATTTAAGGTGTGAGGGACTATTTACTAGGTTGTGTTTTGATAGGGTCCTATATCTAATAATGGTTACTATAATGGACTATTAATTAAGTATTCCTAGAAAGAATTCCCTTAAAGAGCTCTAATTAATTTCCCCCCCTAATTTGTTTTTAACAGCCTCCCTATTACTTAAAATGCAGTCTAAGGGAGTGTTTGATAATCCAATTAAATTTTTTAGCACTAATTATTTTTCAATGTGTTTGATAATGTACCACATAATTGAAAAAGAAGCGAAAATTTCACTAAAAACTTTAAGAAAAAAATTTCTATTGAAAATAATCACTAAATGCATTCTTTTTCGATACTTAAAACATTGTTTTCAGTACCACAATTAAAATTTAACACTCAGTTTCCAATTTTATCAAATGAACCCTAACTCTGTAGGATTAAGTCCATTACTTCATGAAATTCCGGTACTTCCAGGCCATCTTGTATTCTTCAACCGCATGCTCAGCAAATTTTGACACCATTATCTTGTCTTCCCAATTTAGGACCACAAAAAATAATATATTCTACAACCCCAACACAATTTAGCTGTTTCAGTTCTCTGATTCCACAAAAATCTACACTTATTTTAAGTACTGAAAGACATAATGGTTCTTAACAGTTTTCAATTTTAACACATCCCTCCACAATCACATAGGCACAGTATGTCATCAAGGTCCTTAAAAACAAATAAACATAAATTGTGACAATAAAGTCGGAATGCATCGCATCTCCCAAATATCACAAGGTAAAAAAGAGTAAGAAAGAAACAGTTAAAAAACTTGTTAAAAAACCTGTGAATTTTTACATACACAAATATCTATATATATACATAAAAGTATATGTATCACAACACATATAAGAAAAGAAAGAAACTGCTTGTCAGGTTGGACTTGACTACTTTATTGCTGAATCAGAATTTACAAGAAAGAATGAAGAAGATGAAGTTCAGAAGGAGAGAGAGAGAGAGAGAGAGAGAGAGAGAGAGAGAGAGAGAAATTGTAGAGTTGTTATTCAATTTTGGCATATTGGAAAAAGTCCCATTTCTGGCTATTTAACACTCGACTGGTTGATTGAGAATGTCTGGCAAAATACTCCCACTAATGGGTCTCCTACCTTCTGGCTCACTCAAAAAATAAGCGCAATCAGTCAAGCCCTTTCTGCTTGGAATAAGAAGCACTTTGGGAAGATTCAAACTAAAATCAGAGAAAATCTAGAAGGGATTGAATCCCCTCAAGCTCTGACTCTGATCGAAGAAAATCTGTCCATTTTAACTGCACTAAAGAGGGAACTGAATGAAAATACAAGAAGCGAAGAAATCATGTGGAGGCAAAAGTCAAGGATAAGTTGGCTCAAGGATAGTGATAAAAGTACTCGCTTTTTCCATTTATCTACCATCATCCGGAGAAGAAAGAATGCCATCGACCTCTTAAAGAAAGACTACAGCTTGTGGATGGATGATTCCAGTTAAATCAGCAATGCTTTCATTTCCAATTTCAAGGAGATTTCTCAAACCTCGATTCCCGACTTCCCCTATGGTCTGGAAGGCCTAATCGATAAATGAATCTCTCTCGAGGACAATTTGATTTGCCAATCCCTTGAGAAAGAAAAGATCTGCAAGGCCATGTTCCAAATTGGCTCAACCAAGGCCCCGGGCCCGAATGATATGTCTTCTATTTTCTACAAAACGTATTGACATATTATAAAAAATGATGTTGTGGAGAGCTTCTTTTCGAGGGGGGGGGGGGGGGGGGGCGCTATAACATTGCCCTCATTCCAAAAATGCCAAATCCTTCCAGTGTCACTCATTTTAGACCAATCAGCTTTTGCGATGTTTTTAACAAGGTCATTTCAAAAATTCTTTCTAACAGACTAAAGCCTCTTCTCGATAAGATCATCTCTCCCTTGCAATCATCCTTTGTCCCTGGTCATCTTATTCATCACAATAGTATCATTGCCAAAGAAATTGTCCACTCCATGAAAAGCAAAAAAGGTAAAGGTGAGGCAATGACCATAAATTTGACATGGAAAAAGCTTTTGATAGAATTGAATGGTCATTCCTCATTAAAGTTTTAAAGTGCCATGGTTTCTGTGATACCTAGTGCAATTGGTTCTCGCAATGCATATCAACCGTGTCTTTCTCCATCCTTTTTTATGGTTGGCCCAATGGTCTCTTTAAACCTAAAAGAGGTCTTCGACAGGGGGATCCCTTATCCCCCTTTCTCTTTATTTTGTGCTCTGATGTTCTTTCCAAGTTACTCTAGAGAGATGGAGACCATGGCCTCACCAGAGACATCAAAGTGCCTAGGAACAGTCCCTCTTTTAACTACCTTCTTTTTGCTAATGATCTCATTGTCTTTGGGATGGCCAACCCCTATGAAGCCTTTAACATTTTGGAGACCATTGAGACTTATGGAAAATGGTCTGGACAGAAGATCAATTGGCACAAACCCACCTCCTTAGCAACAATGTTTGTCCAGATGTTGCTACATCCATCAAAAGAACTTTCGGTCTGAAAAGAGCCCCGGTTGACTCTACTCTAAGTACTTGGGGATGCCCCTTTTGGCATAGGGGTCAAAGAAAGGCATGTTCTTGGAAATCCTCGCCAAGGTTCAAAAAAGACTGCAAGGCTGGAAATGCTCTCTTTTATCTCAAACTACCCGCAGTACTTTAATTCGATCTGTGGCTATGGCCATCCCAAGCTATTCGATGTCCATCTTTCCTCTGCCTAACTTTCTTTGTGATACTCTTGATCAACTTCTTCGTGCCTTCTGGTGGGGGCATGCAAAGCAAAAGAAGCATGGCCTTTGCCTCAAGGCCTGGGATAATATTTGTTTGCCAAAGAGCCGGGACAACATGGGTTTCAGAAGGATGATAGACTACAACAAAGCTCTCCTTATAAAAATCAGCTGGCAAGTTCTTTCTCAAGAGGACAAGCCTTGGGTCCACTTTAATAATGCATGTTTTGATAATGCCATTCAGTGATCCAATTCCTCTTAGGTGTGGCAAGGAATTGCAAAGTCCGCTGCTACTATTGCAAAGGGAGCCTGCATGCTACTTGGAAAGGGAGACCAAAGAAGTGTGTGGGATGATCCGTGGGTCCCTTCCCTCACAAATTTTAAGCTTGTTTACAAGTTAGGCACTAAACCTGTTCTAGCCAATGTTACGATCCTTACCCACAACAATGGCACCAGTTGGAACATCAAGTTACTAAACAACATCTTTTCTACTGAGTCTGTCATTCTTAACATTGCTATGCCCACAGGCAGAGATTTTGATAAGCTGATTTGGACCCCTAATTCCAAAGGTACCTTTTCAGTTAAGTCAGCCTACCTCACAATTTGGTCTAATAGAATGAACATTGGAAATGGGTGGCCTCAAGGCTCATGGAATAGACTGTGGAATGCAAAGCTTCATGAAAGGTAAAAAGTCTTTCTCTGGAAAGTGGTCTCCTCAATCATCCCTAACAAAACCACCTTGGCAGCCCACTTCCCGATCACGGGCACCTCTTGTCTCCTTTGTAAGGAATCTCTCGAACACCTCTTTTTTGACTGTAATATTTTGAGAATCCTTTGGCGCTTGTCCAGATGGCCCCTTTATTCCTTGACTTTTAGTCGTGATGGCATCAAATGCTGGAGCGAAAAGATCCTTAACCCTACCACTTCTCTTGGTATCCATAAAGTTCATGGCATCAATTTTTCCATCTTCGCAATCCTCATGATGGATCAAATTTGGCATCTCAGAAATAAGATCCTGCACCATCAAGCCACTGTGGACATCCCTCTTTGGAAAGCTCGCATTGATGCCTTGGCTTTGGATCATTGGCAGGCTCAAATCAAATGCTTAAAAGACCCAACCCCATCCTCACAAACTTGGAAACCCCCTCCGAGCGACTGTCTTAAAGTGAACTTTGATATGGCAGTTAGAAACACCTTCTCGATTCTTTCAATTATTAGTAGAAATGAGCTAGGCAATTTTGTGCACACTTTGTCGAGAAAATTTCTTCTTTGACGAACCCGCTTATCGCGGAAGACAAAGCTGCTTGCATGGCAATCTCAGAGGCAGCCAGGTTGGGCTTCGAAAATCTGGTTTTGGAAGGTGACTCGTTGCTTGTTTGCCAGCCCCTTAAAAATTGGTCTCAGCAACCGGATTGGACCATCGACTCATTCATCTTGGAAGGAAGAAGGAATCTTGTTTTCTCTTTTGATTTCTGGACTGTGCTAAAAATTCCTAGATCGGCTAACTTTGTTGCTCATAATGTAGCCCAATGAGCAGCGAACTCTTCTTCTTTTGGGGTCATCCCACTTGAAAACATTCCTCCCCTTGTTTTTGAGGAATGGAATCAAGAGGGTTGATTGGCCTTTTTTGTTTGTTTGCTTTGTTTCAGTTTAATGACATTCCCACTTAGCGAAAAGAAAAGTAGCAATTAATCTAAAAAATGCTCCAACCAATAAGCTCTCAACATCTATACTATTAGTTACAATTGAGTTCCCAAAGCTACTTGAGCCACGTGGCAGAATGAAAATCTTCTATTTTCATATATATATATATATATATATATATTAGTTTTTGAACGAGTTAATATTGAAACAAATTAAAGAATTAAAAATACTTAAATTAGTTAGATGGAGAGTGCTAATAAAGAAAAAAAAAATTTTAATTATGCGACATGTGTGTATATGTATAGATGCATGAGTTTTATTTTGGAAAATTGATCAAAGATTTGATTTTAATTTATGCATATGTAGAGATGAAAAAAGGATAGTTGGTAGTTTCCTTATCAATTTTAATGAATAGTTTTAAATATGAAAGATAAGATCTTATACAGTGATTTGAGGAGGTGTAGGTATTTTTATGAGATAGGGATTAATTCCATATTAAATAAAGATTTAAGATAAAAACTAAAATGAAAAATGATTAAAAAATGAGAAAAATCACAGAGCTGGCATGTGGCAAGCTTTTGATTCCACTTTATATAATATATATATATATATATATATATACAATCAGGCTATGGAGAGGGCACCCTCTCTTTAATAAAAAGAGGGCCTCTGCTATGACCGCTAGATCGTGTTTTCGTTAAGGGCATTTTTGTCACTTCACAATTTTTAAACATGATCTGACGGCCAAAACAGAAGTGCTCTCTTTATTAAAGAGATACGCCCTCTCTCTATAGAATTTCGTATATATATCTATATCTATATCTATATCTATAATATATATATATAAGTGCACCGATGCCCATAAGTGTTTTACACTTTTATCAATCGGTGCACTTTTACTTAATACTTTTCTTAGAGATTTTGTAAATTTGGTATGCCACTTTTTTTTTTGGTCCGTCCATAATGAGTCCTACATTATTTTTGGTATGTGTTATACATATATATATATATATGATTGAGAAAAGTTTAGCAAAAAGTCGTCAATACATGACCTCTTTTTTTTTTTTTTTTAGAAACTTGGCTCACGATTTCTAGCTTAAGCATGACTTGCAAATTTTTTTTTATTTTTTTTATAGAGATACCTTGTACCACGTTTTTTTTTTTGCCTTAATCAATTCTTGAATTGTATTCTCTTTACTATATATATATATATATACATATAACGTAGAAATTTAGGAAACTACCTAATAGGAATCTCATTATTATAGAATTCCTCACAAACTTGACTGATTTTTTCCCCTCTTTTTTGAGTCACGTTTGGTATAGAAGTTTTGCAAACTTGATCAGTTTTCTTATTATTATTTTTTTTTCCTTGGTCACTTTTTTATTCCTAACTTTTGATTGGTGGTTTTTTATTTTTTTTTATTTTGTGTAATTCCAACTAAACTAAAATTAATAATTGGATCAGACTTATATCATCAATTCCTATTCTTAGGTCTCTAAATAACCTAAATTATTTTACTTCTATATCGTTACACATCAATCACCAAAACCAAAAATATTTTAGTAGTTTTTCTCTATAATTTTCTAAAATTCATCAGTCTTTATGGTATTAATGACTGAGATACATTTTTATCGATTTCTTTTATTAATTTTAGAGCTCTTCATTTTGTTTCCGATTTGGTTACAATTTTCTTTTGTCCGAAAGGGGCACTGATTTCCTCCACAACAATTTTGGCTATTTTTTTTATTATAAATATTTTACCTTCTTGCCTCGATAAAATAATTTTACTTATTTTGTTTTCTAAAAAATATTCTTTAAGTATAACTGAATTGTGCACGAATAATTCAAGAACTACTATTAGTCACTGGGTCCGTTTGATAAATTAAGCTGAAAATATAGTGGTGTATTTTAAGTATCGAAAATTTTAAGCAATTGAATTTGTAAAACTAATACAAGTTTTCAAGTATTGAAATTGTGTTTTTTTTTTTCCACTTGATTAGTGCATGTCAATGAATGTGATTTGTCCATTTCTCTACTAAAAACATTAGCAAATGACATATGCAAGTTTCGGTGACATGCATGCCCACTCTTTTATTAATCAATATTTTTCTTTTTAAAGTTAGGATAGTTTGTTAATTATATGAGTTATTCCTACTTTTTTAATTACATGATCATAGTTTGAGACAACTTATAAATATTCATGAATAACTAATTTCAATTCAACCACCTCTCAAATTTTCATCTTTTGTTTAGTTTATTACAATATTAGTTTTCTATTATTTTTTTTCATCTTCACTAACTTTCAACTTAATTGAATATGATAATCAAAACATACTTACTACTGATTTATGACATCTGATAGCAATTGCCAATAATTTGTATGCTCAAATATTTTTTAACAACTTTTTGTTCACACTAATTGGTAAATGTCATTTATGAATATTTGGATATTTTAAACTTAGATTTTCTTCTAGAAAAATTTGTATAAACATTATGGAAAACAATTATGACATGAGGCTTTGCACTTTAGACTTTACTCACAAAGTAATGTGCAATGATTGGGTTTACATCCATTGTGCTATCGAATGAATTTGATTCTATTAGAGCAACTGTAATCAAACATTTTAAGGGCCACGCTTGTGTCAGATGCTACCTAGCATTAGAAGACAGTGCTCCAACGTACCAATTAATCGCCTACGTGGAGGAGTCAGGTGCTAAATGTTTTGTTAACTGTAACAATATTGGTAGCAGCTGAATGTGTAAGAAAAGCCACGGTAATGATTTGACTATCCAGCGGCCAACTGACTCAGTGCAATCTAATTGGACCTTCAACTTTTTTCATTGAAATGCAACCCATTTGGACTGTTCATCTTGTTCTATTAAAATGCAATCCCATTGGACCGTTCAATTCATTTTACAATATACCATTTCGATGCTACCCAATTGGACCTTCATCTTTTTATATTTTGCAATATATGACCATTGCAATACTGTTAGAATAATGTTACACCCACTCCTCCAACCACATCCTTGCTTTAAATGCAAATACTTTGTGCTATGCAAGTGGTGCACTAAAAAGAGTGAAATAGTTGGCTTTTATACTGAAAGTGATATATCAATTTGCTATTGATGATGTCACCTTATGTCACCTAACATGTAACTTTTGACCTCATTGGAGCACCCAACAAAAGCCAAAGTTAGCATCTCCTAACATGCGATCACTACTTCCACTTTATTAACCACGTGGACAACTAACATCTGTTAACACACAAAAAAAGGATTGCATCATTAAAGATGCTCTTACTCTATCAGTTTGTCTTCTTATTTTTTTCTTATTTTTTTTTACCTTTTATGTGGTATCCTTTTGCATATTTTTTTACTTCCTAAAAAAATGTGAAGAAGAATAGAAAATTAATAAATTTTTTTATAAGTATTTACATCCTTTTTTTAATGTGTGTGTGTATTTTAATCTTTTTTTTATTACCTACATAGTGTACTTGGTTATATTTATAAGATGCATAAGAAATTGAGTGGATAACAATTTATCATATGTTACTTATTTTAAGAATGAATTTCGAAGGGATGAACATAAGTTTTTATATTACTACTATAACTACTTTCAATCTTGCATCTTCACATTCTTGGAGTGTACATTAATTAGCTAAGATGTTGACAATAAATTTTTTCCTACAACACATAGCTCATTAATGGTTATTCATGTATTTTCTTTGCTCAAAATTTGTATTCGATGAATCTTTATTCGATCATGAACAAAATGGCAATTATTGCTATACTTTTGAGAAGTAAAGGAGAAAAAGATCCACCACATAAACTAAATGAACTAAAGAAAAATGGTTATGTATTCACAAAGACTATGAATCAGGTAAAATAACTACGAAGATAACAACGACACACAATATAGTTTAAAAATTGTTTATATGTTAAAAAAACATTGTCTATTTATTCTTATAAAAATTTCGATGTTTTCCCATTAAATGAAAGGTAAAGGAAAGTGCTACAATTCGATTTATAAAAATACTGTATTACTTTGAAAATATTCTTTGTTTGGATTTATTATTAATTTCCCTTTGTGGAATTTTATTCTAAAAAGAAGGTTAAGCAAATGAACAGTAGTATTTACTTAATTTATTTAAGGATTTGGATTAATGCTATGTTTTTTCATAGTAAAAAAGTAAATGACTTCAATATCCCCAGTTTTATATTGACTTCATTGATATATTCTAATACATACTACGGAGTAATAGTTTATTCAAAACATCAATATTAAAAGTCAAGAGTAGACTCTATATACGCATATAGATGAATGATCTTTAAATTTGGTTTTTGTTCATACACCGCTACGAGAATAGCCATTTGCAATTTGAGTTTTAACATATACAATACAATCATACAATTTTTTGAGATTAATTCATTATATATTGAATAATTATTCTTAGATGGTTGAATTTAAATGAAAAACATAAAGAAAAGAGCCCAAATTGTTCGAATTTATTAAAAAGAGTTCACTTGACATAATTTTGATAATTGTTCTAATATACGAAAAAGTTAATTTAGCAACATATATATATATATATATTTGCACTTTATATGATAGATAACTTTAATTGACCTTTGTTACAAATGCACGTATTTGTTTCTATACAAATATCAAATTTAAACTACCATACCTCCTATATCGAACATATATATATTTTTAGATTTTTTTATTTTTTGCAAGTTGGAGCTAATTTTGCAATTCCATAATCATAGTTTTTCAAATTGGCTTCGGAATTTTCGTTCCAATTTGAAACATATGACCACATAATTACCAAGAACGGAACATGGTTAAATTTTGAGAATTATTCAAAAAATTTTATAAGAATAAAATTAAAGCAAACAATTAGGAAGTATAGAGTACTTCACTTAAACACTTTAAATATATTTTATAATCTAAACATTTTAATATTAGACGTCTGACACGATACTTCTAAATTTTAATACTTTTGCAACAAAGATGTTAAGAAATTATTTGTACGAATCAATTGTTTTGCCAGTTTGATCCTTCAATTTGTTAGTATTTACACACTTGTACACCAACCACGTGCAAAGCACGTGACGTGAGACTAGTATATATATATATATATATATATATTAGATGGGAACACTGTATGGACTCAATAGTAGAAGCTGACCCAAGAAAAGCCCAGACCCAATAACGAAAAAGCTTCCCATGCTCCCTCTCTCTCTCTCTCTCTCTCTCTCTCTCTCTCTCATGGCTAAAGAAACTTGTTTGCGGACCTTTTCTTCTCTTGTTATGGCATGCACTGCAAGAATGAGCAGAGCCCTGTAAATATCTGTTTGGGCTTCTCTATATGGGCCAGAGTTGGTGCATCAATTCGGCTGCAATACCAGCACTTCCCAGTCCAACAGAAGGCCCAATGTTTGGTTTGAATATCAGGCTCATCTGAACCACATTGAACTGGCGATAGGTCAAAGGCTGAAAGGCATAACTTGTGCTAACTAGGTTGGGATTATTTATAGACTTCATTATTTTCTTTATTTCTTTTTACATAATTTCAATGCAGAAGATGAACAAGACAATAATTTATATTTTTTTTATATATATTTTTTTCCCATGAAACTACCTTTGAAGTTTGAACAATGGTACAAAGAGTACATCAGTTGTGTGTTGACTTGGGTTGGGCTAGGCTTCAGCTTCAGCCCAACCTGATTTGGCTATTATGGATTTGTGTACCCTTACTCAAAAGGAAGCCTAAACGGTTAAGCCTGAAAAGTAGGGGTGGCAATTTTCGATAAGACACGGCAACCCGATACGACCCGACACGAAAATAAACGGGTTTGGGTGACCCATATAAGGGCACGGGTCATAAACGAGTCGACCCGTTTGACACGATTAATAAACAGGTTGAAGCGGGTCAACCCGCTTGACCCGATTAAGTATTTAAGTGTAGTTGGGACATTTTTTTTTTAGTTTTAAAAATAATTTTTAACAATCTGAAAGTCTAAAGTAAAAGTAATATAAAAAAATTAAATTAAAAAAAAAAAATTATTATTATTTTTTTTTTGAGAGAAAAAAAAATATTTAAAATATATATAGATATATATAAACTAAAATTATTATTTTTTTTTCTAAAAAAAGAGAGAGTAGTTACCAACTTACCAAATAAGTAAATTTATATATAATAATTAATAACTAATGTAATAAAAAAAATAATAACTAATAAGGGACGAAGGAAGCTGGAGCCTGGAAGCATTCATGCATCAAGCATTGCATAAAAAATAAAAATAAAAAAGAAAGAAAAAAAAGGGAGGAAGCCCGCTAGGATTGCTCGATTGGGAGGGAGACAAATTAGTCAATTAGATAAATACAACTGTTAATCTTGATTCTTGATGGATGGCAAGTGAAGAAATTTTTTTTTACTGTTAGTAAAAATAACATCTCTTTTTATTCAGTTTGTGTGGATGTGCTTGGGTGTTAAGTTTATAATAGTTAGATATTGCTATATTTGTAGTATTTTGGTATTTAAGATGTACGTGTTAATAATTGATACATTTGATGGAAGACTTGTTTGTGTTCTTAGTAGGACTGTAAGTTTATTTCGAATAGTCGAACCGAGCTAACCGATTAGGTTTCTTAAATTACTTACAAATAAAAAATTGATCTGATTGCTAAAATTGGCAAAATAGATTGAACCGACCACTTCGGTTGGTTTTCAAAATATGAAAAAAAAAATAATAAAAATTTGATTTGATTCGATTCGATCCGATCCGAACTGAACCGAACCGATGACATCCTACACGGGTTAAACGGGTGACCCGTATATGACCCGGCACAATTATAACCTGACACGATTATGACACGTTAAGAATGACACGATTATAACCCGACACGACAATGACCCGACACGATTATGACCCGACACAATCCGATTGCCACCCCTACTGAAAAGTCCGATTGCCACCCCTACTGAAAAGTGAGCCCATCCATTAGTTACCCCAAGCTGTGATTCTTTTACAAAACAAAAAAAGTAATGCTAGGGGTACAATCCACTCACAATTCATTTACAATTATCTCTATTTCTCTCTCTTAAGTGGCATGTGGAGTCCATTAAAATTTAATCGGACCTCATAGTGCCACTCAGGAGAGAGAGAGAGAGAGAGAGAGAGAGAGAGAAATAGTTGTAAATGAGTTGTGAGATGGGCTGTACCCAAGCTATTAGTTTGTTTGTTGTATCACCTGTGGTGTACTATCAATCATTGATACAACATATGATACAACTGTTAAGCTATTTGAGAATAAAATTTGGAATTCGGATTTAGAAAGCATAGCAATTTTTGTTTTCTTATTGTAAAATTTTAAGTGCATTTTCCAGTCTGTATAATTATTAGTTAACGGTGTGTAGTAATAAGGTAGCCTGATCTATGGCAACAACTGCAACAAAACTCTTAAAACCCCAGTTAGGCTATAAACAATCCCAATGAAATTCTTAATTGAATAGTTTGAGAGAGAGTAGAAAATAAATGATTCTTCTTGGAAATGATCAACTGGGATTGCTTCTATTAATTTTGAGTGTGACTCAAATTGGACGTGTATCTGTTTCCCTGGCTTTATTATCTTTACATCAACGGCCTCCTCTTCAATGCTTGGATTCAAGTCCCCACTTGGCCTGGTTGGGGCAGGTTATTGGTCTCTTTTGGTAACAAATTTTAGAGTCTATAAGTGCTTGTGGAATTCTGAAAACTAAATAAAATTATTTAACGAATTAATTTCTGCAATTTAACCACAGATACAAAAGTTGTTACCAAACAGCCCATTGTCCAACTTAGCATGGCTTGAGCCTTGAGGTAGTAGGTTATTATTATTTTTGGGACAACACTTTTGGTAAACATTTTAATAAATAAAACTTGCACATTCTTTTAGTACTCCACATATTGTATTGTTTTCTTTTGTGTTTGTTCAATTCTAGTCCAGACAATCAATATTGATACTAGTGGCAGATCCAGAATTTGGCCCGGGGCTATAAGTGTTATAAGATTTAAGTAGATTTTTTTTATTTGACAATAAAAGAGATATGAAAAAGTAGATAAAGTATATAAGTATGCACTGTTTACAACTCAGTCAATAATCTGCATAATTTTACGAAGTTTAGGTTTTTTTTTTATTTTCTCAAAATACTTTATAATTCTTGAATAATTTTGATGAAGGCCACCCTACCTATAAATAATAGTTACTACGGTAAATAGCCAGGATTTATATAATGGGCAATCATCCAATGAAATAGAAACTTATGATAATATTTTAGAAGTTTTGGGCGTCCTAATAAAGTTATCTTTCTAGAAGGTCACCCTACTTATAATATTCTGTACAAGTCTCTAAAAGACTCTAGAGAATTCAATGACTCGCTTTAAGTCTGGGGAGTTCCAAACATCATGTACAAGTCCATGCAAAATCACGTACAATACAGTAAAAGTGTCTTTTTTTTTTTTGACAGAGAGAAGTTCCCTAATTTAATTAATATAACACAACCCCTAAACCTTTTTAGTGGTCAATATAAGATGCATATAACTTTTAGAGTAATGCTACAGACACAACACATTGCACAATACAAAGCATAACAAGGCTTTAAATGCCTTGTACCTTGTGCTATTTGAATTTTTCACACTTTTCTATGCACCACTTACACAGCACAGAATACATGTATTTAAAGCCCCGTTGCGCTTTGTGTTGTGCAATGTGTTGTGTCTGTAGCATTACTCCAACTTTTATCATATACATATTCGGTGTTTGGTGGCACCATCGGACATGATAATATAGTCTTCAACCAGGTTTTTATCTCATAGAGAGTACAATAACTCTAACCCATGAGAAGGTGGGTATTATGTGGAATTAGAAGTTTAAGATAACTTCTTGGGACCAAAAAAAATATCTTTATTTGTTTATTTATTTATTTTTTGGGAAAATTAGTGGAAATCCCTCAAAGTGACTCTTAAGATTTTGGGATCCAAAAGATTTATTAGTTTGTTAAAAAGTCCCTCTAATTGAAACTTATATATATTTGGTAAACATCCCTACACTAAATTTTTTTCCTCTATTTTTCTCTCTCTCTCTGAGATCTGGGTCTGCCTCCACTACGATCGATCTGTCGCCGCCACCACAGAGCCACTGCCCTCTATCACCACCACCATCACGATGATCGCGAGCCATTGCCAACCACCACCACTACCACCACTGTTGCAGCCACCACATCTGGCCATCTCCGACGAGCTCGAACCAGATCCGACAATATGCACCGAGCTCGAACCAGATCCGGCCATCTCCGACAAGTTCGAACTAGATTCGGCCATCTCCATGTTAGTTCTAGATTTTACAAATATTAAGTGAAATTTCACTTGTTTAGAAAAAGTTAAGTGAAATTTTCATTTATTTATTTTTTTCTATATTAAGTGAAATTTCACTTAGAGTAGTGCTACATACACACACTTTTTGACACACTTTTTGACACACAGCTTTAAATGCATGTACATTGTGCTATGTAAGTGGTGCACAGAAAAATGTGAAAAATTCAAACAGCACAAAGTACATGTGTTGAAATCATAGTGTGTAAAAAAGTGTGTCAAAAAGTGTGTGTACCAAACATTTCCCTTTCACTTAACTTTGGCTTTAACAAGTGAAATTTCACTTGTTTGTTTTGAGTCGCTGGAGGTGGTAGGGTGGTGGTTGGAGGTGGTAGGGCTGATGATAATGGTGGTTAGAGTTCGATGATGAAGATGAGAGCATTTTAATCTAAGAAATAGGAGGATGATTTATTCTTAATGATATATTTTAGTTGTCCTTAACATTAAAAAATCTTATACATTAGCCATTTCCACTAGTTGTCCCTTATTTTTTTTTTAGATCTGTTTTTTTCTTTTTCATTCTCAGATCTATTTTGTTTTTTTCCAAACCCCTCTCTCTCTCTCTCTCTCTCTCTCTCTCTCTCTCTCTTTAAAGATTTGAATTTTTTTGGTGTTAAAAGAAAATAATTTAGTTATTATCCGAAACTTATATATGGGCGTGTTCTAAATACAGAATAACATAACAGCTTATTAGGCAGAATTACTATCCTATCTAATCCTGCCTTACCCTGTCTTATCTATCAATTTTATCTGACATAGCAAACAGACCTAATAGAATAGGGGGCTTAATTAAATTTTAAGATAAATTTAATTTAAATATAACTTTCTTTTATAGGATATATAAAAAATTCTTCAAAACTTACAGGAGGACTTTGAGCTCCCCTTACCCCATATAGATCCGCAACTGATTGATACATGAACCAATCATGAAGCAGAATACTGGAAAAAATTCTCTTAAAGAACCACTTGAGCCACCAGTGAACAAAGAAGAATAGTTGGAAGTTTTCTTAAACAAAAATCAGCTGAAGTAGTGTACACAATATTACAACTATTTTTGGCGCTAAACATTTTGGAATTAAAGTAGTGATAAAATATTCGTCATATTTAGAAGATTCATAAACGCACACATGATATATATATATACGGTGAGATTTTTAAGTAAATATGATTGACCGAATATAGTTAGTGAAAATATTTTTTAACCTAAAAAAATCTGTGAGCTGCCATGCGTGTCGTGTTGACCCACAAATTTTTTTAAGCTAAAAAACATATTCGCTGGCTAAGTTAATTCGAATCTGTTTACTTAAAAAGTCTCATCATATATATATATATATATATATACACACACGTACGTAGAATAGAGTTTCCCAATATTGAAAAGGAAACAACCTTGACTGAGATAACGTACATCTTTGTTTAGTATAAGTTACACAATAGATTTAATTTTCATGGCTGGTAACGTGCAAACTTGTTGCTAATATCTACCAGCTCTGAATAAATAATATATTTTGACAGGCATTGAACATAGTACGGCGTTACGAGAAGGACCATTAAACCGTTGGGTCTGCTTTTGTTTGTTTTGAACAGCACATAGGGGGTCTACGCACGTGGACACGTACCGTCATCACTCACTTCTTCTCCTCAGTCCTCCCAACAGATTGCTATACATATATACATACATATATATATACACTTACACATGTATTGATGTATGGAAAATTCTACTATACAGCCTTACTGGTTTGGTAGTATCATACACTTTCTTTTGTTGAAAATAAGTGTGGAATTGGTGAGACCATATATAAGAGTCCCCACAAGTTGTGAAATGTCCACTTTGAGTCATAACTATTGCTTAGAAGGGTAACTATTGCTTAGAAGGGTGAGCGGCTCACCATAACAACACCGGAGTACAATAAGAAAGAGTTTGAGAACCCAAACACGGACAATGGGCAATAATGTCTCACTGCCAAAATCGAACGCAAAACCCCCAATTAAGGAAGCTCTGCTCTTTCCCACTCAACTTCCACCTCGCTCTTGGTGGTTGGCGGTATCATACAGTCAAGTATTTTTTTAATCTAATTAATGTTGGAGTCAGGTCGCAAAGGTTTATATCTAGGTCCCAAAATATTAAACTTTGAAAAACTAATTTGGTTTTGACGTACATGAAGTGGTTTTGATAGTTACAAACAACATGATCGGACCAAATTACAAAATTTTGGTACCAAATTATAACTTTTTTGACACCAAATTGGGCTGTAAATGCAGCAACTTCTAATATGGCTCTATCAAGATTTATAAAGACAGAGAAAGTAAATGAAAAAATCAGGGGGAGACAATTCCTCTATGTTAGTAAAACTTTGTTTTTTTCCCCCCAATCAATGAATGAAAATCTCTAACAAAATCAAACACTGTCCTTCTCTTCACAACCCTCATATATTACACATACCCCACCATTACCCTCTCTCTCCTGACAACCCTCATGTACGTACAGTTACATAACTTCTTACAATTTCATAATACTATACATGCACAACACCTCAAAATTGAGTTTCTTGGCTTTTACTCAATTAATAACAGTGTCTCAGTGTTTCTCTCATGATATGTAACTTAGTACATGAGTACCATTGTTGATGCCTGATATCTAGCAAGAGAGAGGTAGATCTAGAGAGAGAGAGAGAGAGAGCGCTACTCCTAAAAGTTAAAAAACCTTTTTCTTAACTCTCTCACCAAACCTTCTACAATGAGTTGTTAACATCTAGAAAATCATGGAAAAGAGAAAAGCTAAGCTAGAGTGGAAGACAAACACTTTATTTTTCTAAAAGTAGATGGTAGTATTGAATTCTGAATGAGGTCATATATCTTTTTTCATTTGAGCCATGCATTCTGAACTTCCTGTATCAGTGATTCAGTATATGGTTACTGACTGTTAAGCTTGTTTGCAGATAGTCTAACTCCTTACCTTTATTAACCATATCTGGTATCATAACCCTATACATCCCAATGCCTTGTTTGGATTGTTCTGGGGAAGTCAGTAAAGAATCCCGTGTCCTCTCTCTCTCTCTCTCTCCCTCTCTGTCTCTCTCTCTCTGCATTAGCTAACATTACAGCTAATTTTTGTAGACTTACTGTTGGCTGTGGAGTTGCAGCTCCATTGTACTACGCTTTTGTCACCTCATACTTCAACAACTATTTTTGCATTTGCTTCTTCAGTTAAAACAAAATAAACAGGGAGCGTGTGAGTAAAACTTCAGCCCATCAATTTCCACAACTTCACCCCTTATAATCTGATGTGTCAAATATATAGTGAGATGAGATCCACCATTTAATATAACCTCACATATAATACTCCTACCACATAATTGACACATAAAGTTGTGGAGGGTGACGTTGTGAAAATAAGTGTGCCTAAAATTTTACTCATATTTGAAATTAGGGAACTACTATGGTATATCCCAATTGTTTAGGATGTATCTAACATCATGTCATTATGGACCCCATTTGGTGCCAAATTATTGTTGCATTGAAATCTACCCACCTTAAAAAGAGAGAGAGAGAGAGAGAGAGAGAGAAAAGCAAAAGGGTAAATTTTATTTTGTACCCTTGTAATTTGGATGTAATGTCATTTTGGTTCCTGCAGTTCAATTTTGTCAATTTGAACCTTACAGTTTTAATTTAGATTCAGTATATTGCATTCATCAATTTCTCTTACAATTTTTGATAGATTTAGGTTTAGTGTATGTGTTTAAAGTGTAATTTCTCGTAGTAAATTTACTATTATGCTCTTAATGATACCTCACTTGTGCATGTCATGACCTATTTACGTCAAAAATTGTAAGAGAATTTTATAAATGGTCTACATTGAACATAAACTGAAACTGTAAGGACCAAAATGATACTCCCTCCGTCCCTTTTTTTAAGTCCTATATTCCATTTTGGGATGTCCCAAAATTAGTGTCCACTTTCTTAAATTGGCATACAATTTTTACTTACTTTCCAAAACTACCATTCCTTGAAATCTACACCAAGACAAAACACAAAAAGTTATTGTAATAATTAGGGGCAATTGTGGAAAGTAGGTATAGATTCTTTTTGTCTCCTTAATAAGTTGAGTTCCCAAAGGTGGACTAAAAAAAAGGTACGGAGGGAGTATTACATTTAAACTAGAAGGGTGTAAAGTATAATTTACCCCAAAAAAATCATTCTGCTTTTGAAAACCTCTATTATGTAAATGATATTCCCTCCGTTCTAAAATAAGTATCCACTGGACCACTATTAATTTGCACATTGTTAAAGAAAAGTGTATTATATTTATTTCTTTTGTCCTTTATTTTTTTACTTTTCTATTTTATCCTTGATGTGACATTGACTTTCTTACTCATTTTCCATTTTTCATTCGCCTAGAAAATGATGATTGTCTTTATTATGAAGGCATTATAGGTAGTTTATACAAAAAAAAAATGTAATTAATTTTCAAAGTGGACACTTATTTTTTAACATTCAAAAATAAAAAGGTGAACACGTATTTTGAAACAAAAGGAGTACAATATTTCAGCACTCAATTAAGTGCATTATTTTAGTACCAAAATTACTAAAATGTGCGATTAAATCATAAACCACTATAATTTTTTTATTATTATTTATAGAATTTTCCTTGAAATTATGCTTATAAATCGAGAAATCGAAGCTGACACCTCATGACAACAAGGGTGAGAGAATATATTTTAATGAAGAATCTAAAGTATATTAGGCTAGTTATTGAAGACAACCGGCGTCCAATCTCCTTAGACACGTTCAACTATATATATATATATATATATTTCGTGTAGTACTTTCACTAGTGGTGTCAATTGGGTCGGGTTGGCCCGGTCCGGCCCGAGCCCGGCCCCTTTTTTCGGGTTAAAAGTTCGGCCCGGCCCACCACAAAGCCTGGCCCGGTTCACATACCCCGGGCCGGGGTGGACACCCATCCTTCCGTCCATGGCCGGGCCCGGCCCGGCCCGAAATGGTGAAAAAGCTCGGCCCGGCCCGAAATCCGCCACGGCCCACTTCAAAAATAGAAGAAAGCCCGCTAGCCCGTCCGGCCCGGCCCGATGTCTGGCCCGCTAGACCCGGGCCACCGGTCCGGGGCGGACACACCCCCTCCACTTCCAAGCCTGGCCCGATGTTTGATGAAACCCGGCCCGAAGCCCGCTCGGGGCCCGCTTTGACCGGGCCCGGCCCGGCCCGTTTGACACCTCTAACTTTCACTAAGTGTTTTTTTTTTTTTGCCGTGTCTCACACATCTAATCATTTTTGTGACATTAACGGGGTTAGTATTCTAGATAGTAATTCATACACACGTAAGGAGGGTCATATCCTACTTTAAAGCAATTGGCTCCCTTAATTATCTCCGGATTAGAGAAACTCGAACCCATAACCTCCCTATTGACGAGTATGGATCCTGACCAACTGGACTAACCCAGCTGATTTACTTTCACTAAGTTCACAGAGAGAAATTGAGTTGGTCTATTCAGAAGGTGTCTAAATTAATATAGTATGAACATAATATAAAATTAATTCAGTACTATTATTTTATTATTTTGACAAATACTTTTTTTTTCTTATTTTTAAAGTGATGCAATACTACTCTTATTATGTGTATATTCTAAAAGAAAAAAACAACATTTACACTCAGCTCTAAAGCGCATTGGGTATGGGCGTTGAATTTTTATACTAGGATTTTTAGTTTAAAAAATCGTGGACTACCCTGCTAACCTGCACCTTGTCCCGTTATCTCGTTGGCCTGCAATTTTTTAGGCTAAAAATTTCAGTGCGCACACCTAATGTGCTTTAGAACCCGACTGTTATATTGTGTATATATATATATATATACACATTCATGTACATAAGTGATTGTTGGGTGTGGCTCATATTGTAATAAGTTCGTTATATTAAATCCAAATGTCGGGTTCCCTGGGGATGCTGATAAGAGTTATGTGCAGTATAGATTAGTCGGGTGGGGGAGTGAGGGCTATGCCCCTGGTACGGTATGGGTATTTTGAAAATTTTATCATGTACATATAGGACATATATAAATTATAACCCTGATTGTTTTGACATAGTAAAAATTTATGACTTTCCGGTGTGAATGTAGACACACTGCCAAACTATGCAAAAATTTTCAAACTCTGTTAATCTTTCCAATTTTCATATATATTGTTTAGGTGTGATTGTTTAATTTGTTTCGATCCAACAGTTATGTATTTTGATTCCATAGAGGGATGGACATGCAACTATGCAAGTATGGAATGTGGCACTGTTATCAACATCATTATAATGGATACAGCGTAGGCCATGAGTCATGAGTACTCATCATCATTCTTGATAATTAATGAGATATATACATGTCCAGCAACTATCCATTAAACTGTCTTGTCTTAGCAAAATCTCCATTTAACTGTCTTTGAAAGAGGTAGTTGGGAAGTGGGGATGCACAATAATACATGTACAACTGATAGGTTTGGATATTTGTTTGTTATGACTTTCGCGGAGGGACACATAAACCCCATCAAGTGTTTCATTGTGGGCATTAATAAAAGTTGCTAAGGTTAGGCCCGTCTTCTAATGTTTGTGTGTAATTATGGCTTAGTTTGGTCTCTGTGATTTTTTAAAAGGAGGTTATAAAATTTATTATTAAATTATTTAATAATTTTATACAAGTGACACACATCTCTTCAAAAAAATCTCATGAAATCAAAAAGTAACATTGAGCTTTTAAAAGCTCAATTTTAGAGCTTTCAAAAGCTCTTCCAAAAAAGTCCTAAATTCAATTTTTGCAAACATCATAAACTAGTTACCAAATGAATTAACACGAAATTGTGCTTTAAAAAAGGAGAAGCACCAAATGATGGGGCCAAACTAAGCCTAAGAAGACTCGGGTGACAGTCTTTGTTTTTAGGGTTAATTAGATGAGTAATTCATGGAGCACGACCTTATCACGATTTTTTGCTCACAACCTATCTATTTCTCTCTATGTCTGTGGACACGCGGGTTTTCACCTCTTTGCTTGTTTGAGATTGAAATTGATTTAGATCAAAGAAAGAAAATGGTCTGTTGAAAACAGATACAGAGTCGCCACTTGGTCTTTATATTTTATTTATTATTTTTTTTTTGGTAATCGGGGGTGTCTGGGCCAGCTTGCGCGCACCTCGACTAATCCCCCGAGGCCTGGAGGCGCCGGGTGAATACTCCATTGGCCACGCTCCCCATGACTCGAACACTAAACCTCTTGGGTAGTACACCCAAGAAGCTTACTACTCGGACACACGGGTTTCCACCTCTTTGCTTGTTTAAGATTGAAATTGATTTAGATCAAAGAAAGAAAATAGTATGTTGAAAACAGATACAGAGTCGCCACTTGATCTTTAAGGAACCAAGAAACCTAATTTTGACTCACCCAGATGGATAAAGGGCACTGGCCCTTCATAACCAAAGAACTTGGCTCGGGGTTTTGGTACGAGAGAGGAAGGAGCCTTTGTCGCGGCTAAAACACCCTCAACTCGCCCCATCTTTCGACGGGCCTCAATTAGCATCCAAATAATCATCTTATACTATGCATGGTTCGACAATTAATACTATGATAGTATATTACATCACATAAGAAAATTTGAAATGGAAAATCAAAAGATAAGATATCATTCACAAGATCTAAGTCAAATATCATACAATGTAAAGTGAAAAATCACACAAATAAACTTAGGAAAAATCGTCTAATCATGTATCAAGTAATTAAGTTTTCCTAATCTAAAAGGGACATGAATGTTCTTGAAACAAATAAATCAAAGGGATCAAAGTATGCTTAGCAAGCTAGAATGATGCATGCTAATCTTTGAGAAAAGAAGACCTCTCAATCCCCGGGATGGATGAGAAAGGATGATTAGATCGAGGGGAAGCATGAACGTGTGATCATGATCATTCCTTATAATCTTCTTAGATTAGGAGTTACAAAAATCCCAAATCTTGCTGTAGACACCCCAATTTTGACCAACCGTCGAATTTAGGAGAGTGTCGCCTCCGTATCCGATGATAACAAGGACCGGAAGATTCGAAGTATTCCAAGCTCTTCAGAAAGTTCTCTAAAACGCGGTAAAATTTCACAGAAAAGGGAAAATACCAGGTATTTAGGAGAATTCAGGTGTAAAACACAATTTTCGGAAAATATCCTCAAGTATCATTTGCTTTGAAAAAAAGAAAAATCTAAAAGAGGGAACCTTAGCTAAAAACGGCACACGGCGGACTGCCACGGCACTCTCTAAATGCCGCACGGCAGTCATAGAGTGCCGGGCCGGCATTCACCAAGTGCCGCCGGAAATTTCTGACTGTCGTTCACTTTTAAAGTTTGTATTTTGCAGTGCAATACGTATGTGTATGCAGATAAGAACAAAATACTGATAAAGTAAGACTGACAAAAATGCGGCAATCAATTAATTGCCGCGGCGGTTGATGAGTGCCGCACGGTATTCACTTAGTGCCGGCATGGCATTCATGGACTGCCGCGGCGGCATTCACGGAATGCCGCGGCAGTTTGTCGACTGCCGCCCTGGGCAGCAGTCTGTCTAAATTCAGAAAGTACACATTGTACCACCAAATGAGAGAATTACACCTGTTTTTTGCTCCAAAATTCACCAAAAATACCTGGTAATTTTGCCTATAAGAGAGAAGGAGAGATATACAACAAAAAAAACCACTACATAGAACATCCATCACTACTACATCAAGATTTTTTGGAGAGAAAAAAAGAAGAGAGTTTAGAGAATTAAGGAGAAGAGTTTGGAAGATCTTCAAAGAATACTTTGAGGATAATTTGGAGGTGATCCCCTATGCCATAGATTGTTTGCTTGCTATCTTTCTTTTTGAACTAAAATCTCTTGTTATTTTTGTTTGTCAAGAAAGCTTAGGAGTTTCTTTTTCTAATTCTCCCTTCAATTTCTTGTATATGTTCTTCTCTTGAGAGTCTTGGAGATCTTCAATATCTCTCTTGATCTCTTGAGTATGATCCTTTGAACCTCATGTAAAGTTTATACTCTACATGAGAGTCAAAATTTGATCATCACTTTGTTTTATGTAGTTGGATCCAAGTCCATGCCTATGACTTGGATCCTCTAAACTTGGCATTTAATGAAGTCATTCTCTCATTCTTCTTGAAACTTAGGAGCACTAGTCATGTTTTTGTCTCCCATGACCATCAAATGGTAGGAGTAATAAGTTGAATTCAAGCTTTGGTCTATAAAGTTTGAGTTCATTGTTTGGAATTTTGAGAAGTTCATTTCATACTTCATCAAAATCCATAAGCATAAAGTAATTTTTAATCTTCAAGAACCATCAAATGGTAAGAAAAATAGTTTGGTTTAATCTCAACTCCATGTTTTCAATAGTTGAGGTTAACCAACAAAGTTGAAATAGCAAAATGAAAACAGTAGATTCACAAACTGTTCTCGATCAAAGATTTTTAGTTCGAAATCTAACCGTTGAAATCAAGTGAAACCAACGGGAAAGTGTTAATAACACATCGTTTTACCACTGTAATTTTTGTTTTGAGGTGGTTGTATGTTTAGAAAGGTTTGATCATGGGTTTTGTGAGACAACAACAATCTGTCCAGAATTTCAGAATAGTTTCAGAATAACAAACCGGTTTTAAAGTTGATAGATCAGAGCTCTAACCAAGTTTTCATGACCTCTAATAATTTTTTATAAGAACCTTAATGTGTTATGAAGGTTCCCTAAAAAGAATGAAGCAATTCGGATTTGTTTGTTATTTGTAAAAAATCATACAAGATCTCTGGACAGAGAGTTGTAAAATGCTGAATGATGCTTAGTGTTTCTCACATTCCCGGAGATCTAACCGTTCAAACCTTGATTGTCTTTCTGGGTTAGAAACTAGACTCACAGAGGCATAACATATCCAAAAATCATTAAGATCTAACCATTGGAAGTATTTTATTTCTATTTTTGAACATATGGTCTGCTCTCTGCAATTCATAAAAAACTGCTACTATTTTTGTCTAATCTTATTTATTTCAACTCAAATGGTCTCTTAATATCTTAGGACTCAAACCATGTTTTTGAATAATGATAATCTAGATTAAACCCAGAGGCTTAGGGATCCAAATGAGTGAATAAATTCATACCTCATGCTTGTTCATGTTCGTGCATTCATTGGTACATGATAATATTCATAAGTAGGACTTATCTCTTGTCTTAGTTGAATCTAATTGAACATGATTAGGATTAATTACCCTTTGATATTATATCTTGTCTAAAGCATGTGTACTGGCCTTTGTTTTGTAGCCCATTTGAGGTACAACTTTTTATTTCCCTTTTAGTTTATTTCATTGTTGATTTTATTGATTTTTTTCAATCTCATACGTGACGCCTTAGAATTAGGGGCTTTGCCTTATATGTATATGTGATTAGAGACTTTATTAGGATTTTTCTTTCGTTTGTATGCATTGCACGTTTAATATCGCTGCTGGATCCCGGGTAAGCTCTCTTGTTCCTTATTGCATGTCATATTGCTTGCTACTTGAAATATGTGATTTATGAATGATATTTTGTCATTAGCAATTTTGCACCCTTTGGACATTTTTTTGTGATGTATGTGTATATATGTATTAGTTGAGGGCATGCTAGATTAATAAATTTGATTAAAAGGATGTTGAGTAGAGGCCTATCACAAGATAGGATGAGAGAGGGTGTTTTAGTCCGACGGGCTCCTTCCTCTCTCATTCCATAATCCCCGGACCTGGTTAATCTTTGGTTTCGCAAAAGATCAGTTTCCTTTTTGAAATGGTTTCTTAATTTTTCCTTTAAAATTAAGTGGCGGCTCTTTTGTTTTGAATTTGAAATTTGAAAAAAGATTTTAAATAATCAAAGCTGTGGGTAAGGAAAAATGCGATATCCACAATCTGGCGACTCTGCTGGGGATCGAACCCAGAATCTCTGGTTTCGCAGACCAGAATTCTGATTTTGGGTTCACTTGAGAATTAGACTTGAAAAATGTCCTTTTAATCAAATTGATTAATCTTTGTGTGCCTGTTGCATTTCACTTGCATGTCCAGCCAGTCGATTGCACGGAACTATGACCTTGGAGGCTCGGGGCAACCCGGTCGGTCAAGTTATCATGGGACTGTGTGATCACCCTTGATCTCGTACCATGATTTGGTATATTAAGCATCCTATCGGGTGTGTGTCAAGGGTCCCTTATTTGACCAAAACCCAGCCTTTGCATAGTAGTTTCTATAGAACATTTCAATCTTAGGAAATCAATTCTTGATTAGGGTTATGTGTTAGGAAGTTTTGTATGCCCGGAAGGGATTACTTGAGATGATGACGATACTTGCTTGATAAAAGATGAATAATCCTTTAATCACCTTTTAGCAATTTCTCCTCGTGTTACATGACATTTGGAGAACATGCCGAACCTTGATTATAAGATTATACTTCTTATATCATGTTTAGTTAAGCATCATTGACCTTGTATGCATTCGAATTCATGAAAAGTACGATGATAATCCGGTCATGCGATCCTCCTACCTAAAGAATTTCCTCTTTCCAAAGTTTTTTTATTCATTCACTCTTTCAAAGAAAATACAAAAAAAAATCTTTCTTCTCCTTTCGAATCGAAATATTTTTCACTTGATCAATTTCGCAAAGAAATAAATTCAAAAAATCTTCAAATGAAATTTAAAAGAAACCCAAAATAAAAATCTTTGAGAATCATTTTTGAAAAATCTCACCTCTGAGAGGGTAGTAAGGATATCACAATGAGAGGAGAAATTGGCGCACTTGACATGAGTGAAGATCTTATGTGATTATGTGTTTACCTGTTAGGATTAGGATTTTTCTTCTTTTTGGCATATAGAGTAGGCACACACGCACACATGCATTGCATCCGCATGATATACAAAAAAGTTTTTGTTAAAATAAAGGTAAAAGGTCTTCTAAAAAATTTTAAAATCTACTGTAGGAGCGAAAATAGCAAATCAAGCGTGGTTTAGGGACCCCACAGCGAGGCTGGTAAGGAAAGGACGTGCTGACATGGTCGAAGAGAGAAACAACGAAGAAATGTCCGGTTTAAGGGTATTAGTCGAACAACAAGCGGAACAGGTGAGAAGACAGGCCGAGAACATGAACCGCATGATGGGAATGATAGAAGAGTTGAATCGCCGACCACCACAAATGAATCCGCCTGTTATGGACCCGCCTTTGGGAGGAGGGGACGGGGATTGGTTCGACGATCAGGAAGCACAATGGAATGACGCATTAAGGGCCAACAGGGACAGGGAAAAAGATGAGAAGGAGAAGCTGCTGACTGAGAAGATAGAAAAGTTGGAAAGGGTAATGCGCAAGGCTCAGGAAGTGGATACCTACCTAATGGAACCGGAAGGGTTGTATGACGGAGTACGCGAAACACTGTCAGCCGGGTTCAAAATGCCAGTTTTTGATAAGTTTGATGGCACCAGGAATCCCCGCAGTCATATCCGGATGTGCATAGGAGCTTTTCAGCCTAGCGGTCTAAGCACTACCATGATGGCCGTTCTATTTCAGCAAACCTTAACAGGAGCTGCTCTATCGTGGTACCTTACACTTGAGCCAAGCAAAACCAGAGTTTGGGAAGAAGTCGTGAAATCGTTTGTGGCCCAGTATGAGTACAACCAAGACCTGGACGTCACTGTTCGAGATCTAGAAACAACCAGGCAAGGGAACAAAGAATCGTTTGCTGACTGTCACGCCCCGGCGTAGCAAAGTTCGGGAAAAATTAGATTTCCAACTTTGGACCCTTAGGTACGCGACTAGTTGAAGGATCGTCTGATTGTCCATAAAACATTCTAATAGAAATATATGCTTAATAAAGGTTCATGCAATGGCTAAAAGTAACAACGGAAGTAGAAGTCTTACATAAATATTAAACATACATATTAAACAATCATAAAATCCATCCCAAATTTAAACAAATATAAATAGAGGTCTAGGCAACGTCTGCCCAAAATATATTACATCGTAGTATCTCGAACAACATAAACATAACAACAAAATTATAAAAGAGCCGCAACAACGTTGGCTCCCAAATGCTAACTAGCAAAGCCAAAGTCTTCCTCATCGCAAGCATCATCATAATCATGGTAGTCTCCTTCTACCTGTCCATCACCTGCATCACCATACTGATAACCTGGACATAGGATGTCCAGGGTATAAACACCGTCAGCTTGCGAAAGCTGAGCGAGTACAACACTCACAAAGAAACAATAAAGAATTAATAATAATACTCGCAACTATTGTCGTGTAGTTTAAACGTTAACCCAACCAACCATTCACTAAATCGAGAATCCTAAACTCGAAACCACGGATACAAGACCATGACAAGAAGGATAGAACAACTCAACACAACTGAACACGAATCAATTTCAAGAACAGACATAATCCACTGAACACAAACCCATGAATCACTTACTCTTCCCAAATACATCCTCTCCTATTTTCACAAATTACCGGTGTAAGCCGTTGGTTAAAGGATATACGTGCTCTAAAGCCGCTTGAATGGCATACCCTCATCGGGCATACGTGCTCTAAAGCCGACCATATCAGGATATCCAATGAGTATACGTGCTCTAAAGCCGCTTGAATGGCATACCCACATTGGGCATACGTGCTCCAAAGCCGACCATATCAAGATACTCTGTAACCATTCATAATACCATCAACACATCACTTCCACCAACTATGCTCAACTATGCGACTGAAAGAACGCTACCAAGGAAAGTTGGGTCTGAGCCCGAAATCTCAACAACAACGGAACAACAAAATAATAGCAACCAGAACCAAGACTGACCATGATATGACAAGAAACGAAAACACACCCTCAAGCATTATTCATCGGACGTTAGCGTCAATTTAATGTTCTTGCACAATTTATTAATTTGCCATTAGATTATCTACCCCAATGTCGTTGTCGCAATCCTAGCATCGCACTTGCTCATAAAAAAAAATCATAATATCATCTAAAACGAGTATAACATAATTTTAAGTCCATATTCCACTTAGATGTGCATATTTCAATTTCCCAAAATTACTAAGCATACAATTCACCATAGAAACCCAAGTTTTATTACCAATTCTCATAAAACATAAGTCTTGTTAAAATTATAAATCGAGTGTTTTCAAGTGAGTTAGAGTACTCACCAGAGCGTCTTAGCAATAAACAAAAATTCCTGGTAGAGACAAGAATATCCCTACAGCGAATAAACACAATAATGCTTAAGAAATGAACACTAAAAATAAGAAATAATCAAATATGGCAAAAGTGCGCCTAAACCTTAAGATGATGATCCACACATCATTATGAGTCCAACGCCATTGACTAGACTCAAATCGGAGTCCGTCACTGAAAAGGCTAGGTTCCTATGCATGTGTGGTACCTAGCCGTACGCTGTATTTTTACTGATTCGAAATGTCACCAAACTTAGTGGAACTTCTTTAAATATTATTCTAAGATTTTAGAAACAAACGGCGTAATTTTCGGATCAACGGTCTAATTACTACGGATTTTCGACAAGAAACATAGTAAAAGGATTAACCGAAAAATGGTTTATTATTTCCAAAACCATATAAAACTATAGCAACATCCCTTAAAATATTATACCTTAGAAAATGTTACTATAGAAAATGTTACTAATAAGTTTTCTCAAAGTTACAAATAAGGATAATATATAAATTAACTATTTATCCTCATTAGGCAAAATATACTTAATTAAAATCCCATTGTAAAATCTAAAAATGTATTACTAAATCCTATGAGGATTCCAAGGATCTTTTTAAGTATTTATTTATATAAAAACCTTACATTACAAAATAATACACTAAAATATTTCAACAATATGTAATTATTAAGAAATGTTTTAAAACATTCTAAACCATTTACTAGATCAAGCGTGGCGACAATTGGCAAACGATTACATGAAATTCGAGCCGAGAGTTATTCAATTAGTCGACGTACTTAAGGAAACAATATAAACATAGCATTATAATCGTTACACAAGTAGTTGCATCGCAAAGAAATGGCGAAACAACACACAAAAGCTTTATTTAGTTAAGGACAGATTTTGCCCAAGTTCGTCGACCGATCTTGCAGAAATTCTAATTAAATCTAGAAAAATCGTATGAGTGCTTATCTTATGTCAAAAGAAAGCTAATTCAATGAAGTTTCATCTAAAAATAATTTCACAAACTCAGAATGACTTTAAATTGGCCGAATTCAGTCTCTGTCCAGGATAAAACTTGTCTCTGTCCAGTTTCGTCGACCATTCTTGTAAAATTGATAACTAAATCTTCCGAGATTGTATGGACGTCTATCTTATGTCAAAAGAAAGCTATTTCAATGAAGTTTAATCTAAAAATAATTCCACAAACTCAAACATAAAATATCATGTCCGAAAATCTGCTGAAACAGACTCCCCTGTGCAAAACAAAATCTGAAAAGTGTGGTTTCTTGATTTCCAATCATTTTCAAGCACATGCAATGCATTTAATTGATTTATGATGACATGCAAGATGATTTTAAGCTAGACTAAGTAATCAAGGATGTATACTAAGCCATGGATGATGTTAGATCATCCACAATTCCAACATGCAAGTTAAGATTTACAAGAATGAAGGTAATCCAAGCTAGACCTTCAACTTGGATGAAGATGATGATGAAGAACTTAGATTCTTGAATAGATTGTAGTATAGGAGTATATAGAGAGGACAAGGATAAAGTTTAAACTCTCATGTAAATATGTATATAAACATAGGATAAGTAGTGAGTGATACTCACAAATCTTGAGAAGTGTTTGGATGATGATCAATTGAAGGAAATTGGAAGAAATGAAGAATATGGTGATGTTCTTCAAGATATGAACTTCAAGGCTTCAAAAAAACTCCAAGAACTCATCCATGCAACTCCTTAGATGCTCCAAGAACTTGAAATGGTAGGAGAAAAGGGTGCCAGAGGCTAGTAGGGGTCTTGATTCACTTAGAAATGGGACATGCAAGAGAAAAATGAGAAGTTCTCTTGGTTTTTCTCAAGAACAAAGGGGCTGGGATTTAGTGTGTGTTTAGTGTGTGTAGAGATTAGGGAATGTGTGAAAATGAGCT
This sequence comes from Hydrangea macrophylla, assembly GCA_033977485.1. NCBI lineage: Eukaryota > Viridiplantae > Streptophyta > Magnoliopsida > Cornales > Hydrangeaceae > Hydrangea > Hydrangea macrophylla. The sequence continues at coordinate 84,655,328 of CM066983.1, forward strand.
CCCAAATGAAGTATAATACCCATATATAATGGGGGTTTAAGTGGGACACATGTCACTTAAAGATTTGGCCAAATGTCATTAATTGAGTGGGTCCAAGTGGACAAATTAAAATGTACCACGCGTAAGTCGCGGGTCCCACGTGAAATTAAACTTGAATAACGCGAACTAATCCCAGTGTAGGTGTGTGACCTCGATATACACGTTAACAGACTATTACGCGCACAGACAGAAAATGTCACCGGGACTGAACGAATAATTAACTATGAGTATCAATCAATATTACAGATATAAAATTAAATGTATTAAACCAATATAATAAACAAAAGTTGTGAAAAGGCAAAATTAGACAATTAGTCAATTTATAACTTGTCAAAACTTACAAAATGAAATACAACCAAACTATATTTATTTATATCTAGACAGAAAACATAAATAATACATGGGAAATACTGGTATTAAAATATGGGTGTTACACTGACTATCTGAGCCGATGGAGAGGGAAAGCCGCAAAAATGGTACAGAGGCCATCAGAAAAAGACCAAATCCGAATGTTAATGAAAAACCTGCAGCCAGTCTATCAAGAGAAGATGAGGTTTCAGTCAATCAACACTTTTGCCGAGGTGTTCGATGTGGGAACCAGGATAGAAGACGCGATTCAAGAAGGAGTGATCAAGAAAGAAGAACAACCAAACCGGTATCGGAGGCCCAGTTATGGATCAAATGGAGGGCATTCAGGGGGTCACTCTGGCCCCACCGATGTCAATGCACTTAGCGAGCCAGAAAGAAAATTTGATATCACCAGAAACCAGCCAAGAGGAGGAGGGGATAAGCAACCAAGAAAATTCTCAGATCTGGAAGTATCATTGCCAACCGCTCTTGACAGGCTGTTAGCAAAGGGGCATCTCCGTCAGTTGGAACCACGACCTCTGCCAAGTCCGCTTCCGCCAAATTTCCAAGGGGACCTCTTCTGCAAATTTCATCAGCAGAAAGGCCACTCGACGGATCGATGCATGAGGTTAAGGCATGAAATACAAGACCTCATTGACAACAAAGTGATATCCAAACCGCCTGTCAAAGCCCCCAATGTCACCAAGAATCCTCTGCCAAACCATTGTGCTGTGCCGCCGCCGCGAGGCCTTTATTTCTTGGAGATAGAAGAAGCAACCTTTGACCCATCTAAGCTAATCACTAAGTCTGGGGCACCAAGAAAACCATACCTGCTGCCTAAGGACTCAACAATCTGTACTTTGGGGGATCAGCTAAGGAAAAATGAAATGGAAAAGTCAGATTGGTGGATCCAAGAGGGCGACGAGCAAGATGTGAGCCGGGTGGAGGATGACCTTTGGTACGAAAGCGACAAGGAAATAGAGGTGTTAGAGAGTACTTTGAAAGTTAATTCGGAAACCAATAATCTATGGATGAGAGAAGAAGTCAGTCACTTGACCCGGTCAGGCAGACACTTCAAGCCGCACGAACTAGAAGAGGATCACCCGGGGAGGGAACTGGAAAAAGGAAAAGGGAAGGTGAATGAAGAAGAAGAAGAGGATAGGGTTTTAAGGCAGATAAGGAAAACGCAAGCTAACATCACTATCTGGGGACTGCTGATCGCCTCCAAAAAACACAGGCAGACAGTCTTGGATGCTTTGAACCAATCCGATGTCTCTATCGATACAGCGCCGGAAGACCTCGTGGGGATGATCAGTAGGATCCCGGCTCTAGCTATTACCTTCTCGTCCGACGACCTACCTCCCGGAGGGCCCGTGCATAATAAGCCTTTGTATGTCACCGTCGAATGCTGGGGTAACACTGTACCTGCCTGTCTGGTGGACAATGGATCAGCCTTAAACGTGTGCCCGTTTCGAACTGCCAAGCGCATGGGTTTGGACGAATCAACTTTCATGCCATCTGAGTAAAGGGTGAGAGCATACGACAACACTCAGAGAACTGTCATGGGCATAATTCTCCTTCACCTCGCTGTCGGTCCACTTGAGAAGGAGGCCGAATTTCAGGTCATCGACATTCCTGCATCCTTCAACCTGCTACTTGGAAGGCCGTGGTTAGACAGTTTGGGCGCCATACCATCGACAATCCACCAGAAGGTTAAATGTGTTTGGAAGAGCAGGGTCTGTGACATCCTCGGGGATAGCTGGGTTCGTCCGTCTGAAGCTTCATCAAGCGCACCAGTCTTAGAGGTACAACTGCAAGAAGAGGGGACAGGTCTGGGGGGATTCGAGTTCATTAACATGCTGGAAGAGGGAAAGCCGCGAGAGTTCCTATCGCTTTATTTTGATCAACATGCCAGTCCAGTGGTCGCAGGGATCATGAAGAAGATGGATTTCTTTCCGGGATTAGGATTGGGAAAGAACCTTCAGGGCCTGCCTGAGTTTTCAAGAATTCCTACTCAGACTCACACTCACGGCCTGGGGTATCAGCCAACGAAGAAGGAACTAAGGGCAAAGAAGAAGGCTTTCGATGCGCCGCTAGACCCTTACCTCAAGACGCTCAATGGATACTTCGTGAATGAGGGAGAAGACTTCCCTTTCTGTGGTTTCCCAGAGCCATGGGTGGACCAGAAGGACAAGCGCTTGAAGCCGGGGTTCGAAATCTTCTTCTCCCACGAATTCTCCAAACACAAGGATCCGTTTCTGCAAGTGCCTGAAAAGCCTGTTACCGTCGACGATTGGATCGGTGTACTAGAAGGACCGGTCATGCGGAACCTGTTGAGCAAGGAAGGGGTAGAAGTCGAAGGAAAAGGGGAAGAAAACAAGGGTTCGGAGGTCAAGGCCGAGGAAGGAAATGTTGAGCATGTGCTGGAAGAGGATGCACTGGAAGAAGAGCTGGAACTAGAAGAGGAAGAGAAGACAGACACCGGAGGACTGCCAGGTTGTGTCACTTTGGAGCTCAAGCAAGGAGCCAGCAAGGAGTGGGTCTTTGAGTCTAGTGATAAGTATCCCCCTCACCCAGAGTCTGTAATGGCCCAAATGAGGCGTCTTACTATTGCTATGTCTGTTGTAATCACTCCTAACAAAATCAATGAAAGTATGACTGATTCCGCCTACTCGAATGCGCTTAATGAATGTGATGAATGTGATGATCATGGAATACCTAATAAATTGCAAAAGTTAATTGACAAAGAATCTGCATGTAAAATCATTGAAGACACTCTAACGATTAATCTAGGAAATGAAAATAATCCTCAAAATGTCTTTATCGGCTCAACACTTAGCAATGAAGAAAGCAAGGAACTAATCAATCTATTAAATGAATTCAAAGATGTTTTTGCGTGGTCTTATAATGATATGCCAGGTATTGATCCAAAGATAGTCCAGCACCACATCCCTCTCTTTCCCAATTCGAAACCCATAAAACAAAAATTGAGGCGAATGAGGCCAGAATGGGCACTTAAAGTAAAAGAGGAGGTTGAAAAGCAACTAAAGGCTGGATTCTTGATGGTCACCGAGTATCCAGAATGGATTGCCAACATTGTACCTATCCCAAAGAAGGATGGTCGTGTTAGGGTTTGCGTTGACTTTCGAGATTTAAACAAGGCAAGCCCTAAAGACGATTTCCCATTACCCCACATCGATGTGTTGGTCGATAACACTGCGGGACATGAGCTTCTATCTTTCATGGATGGATTCTCTGGGTATAATCAAATCCTCATGGCACTCGAGGATAGGGAGAAAACCACATTCATCACTCCATGGGGGACATATTGCTATAGGGTTATGCCATTCGGACTTAAGAATGCAGGTGCGACCTATCAAAGGGCTGCCACCACTTTACTGCACGACATGATCCACAAGGAGGTGGAAGTGTATGTGGACGATATGATCGTGAAGTCCAAAGAGAGGGGAGGGCACCTAGAGGCTTTGAGAAAATTCTTTGGGAGATTGAGGGAGTTTAAGATGAGACTGAACCCGCAGAAATGTACCTTCAGAGTTACCACAGGAACGTTGTTAGGGTTCCTTATTATCCAAAGGGGGATCGAAGTAGACCCAGCCAAGATAAAAGCCATAACCGAAATGAACCCACCAAAAAGTGAGAAAGAACTGAGAGGGTTCTTAGGGAGAATACAGTTCATCAGCCGCTTCATTTCCAAACTCACCTTGACCTGTGATCCATTGTTCAAACTGCTTAGAAAAGGAGAAAAATTCAAATGGGACACCCTTTGCCAACAAGCCTTCGACAAAATCAAAACCTACCTCCAGAACCCCCCTGTCCTATCACCACCATCACCCGGGAAACCGTTGTTGCTTTATCTCTCCGTATCCGAAGATTCGATGGGATGTATGTTGGCCCAAGAAGGAGAAGAGGGGCACGTGGAGAAGGCCATTTATTACTTGAGCAAGAGAATGATCGGATACGAGTTGAAGTACTCGCCCTTGGAAAAATCCTGTTGGGCCTTAGTCTGGTGTACCCGTCGCCTCCGCCACTACATGCTAGCATTCCATGTGATCTTGATATCCCGAATGGACCCACTAAAATACCTATTCGAAAAACCCGTCTTGACCAGTAGGATTTCCCGTTGGACCATGATGCTGGCTAAATTCGATATCAAATATGTCACTGCCAAGTCCGTGAAAGGGAGGGCTGTCGCCGAGTTTTTAGCCGATCTCGCTGTGGAATCCGAGGACGAAGGAGAATTCAAGTTCCCAGATGAGGGAATATTGGAGGTGAAGGAGGAATTGTGGAAAATGTACTTTGATGGAGCAGCCAACCAATTAGGTTACGGGGTCGAAATCATTCTTATAGCACCCGATGGGACCCCTACCCCATTAGCTGTCAAACTCAAATACAACTCAACCAACAATACCGCGGAGTACGAAGCCTGCATAATTGGGATGGAAGCGGCCTTGGCTTTGAAAGTCAGACGGATTGATGTCTTCGGAGATTCCAATTTGATCATATCCCAGGTCCGGGGAGATTGGAAAGTAAAGCATGAGAAACTGAGACCTTACCATGATTACCTGGAAAGTCTGAAAGCGCAATTTCAAAAGATTTCTTTTTACTACCTCCCTCGTGAAGAAAACCAATTAGCCGACTCATTGGCTACCTTGGCCTCGATGATCCAAATCCCCTCCAAAACTAACATGATCCCGCTATCCATAGAAGTAAGGAGACAACCGTCGTTTGAAATGGTCACGGCCGTGGAAGACGAAGAGGAAGTACCGTGGTATGAGGATGTGTGGAAGTTCATTAAAGAAGGAGAATACCCCGAGGGAGCCTCAAAAAAGGATAGAAAGGCAATTCGGCGGTTCGCCGCTCAATTTGTGATCTATGCAGGTAAGTTATGGAAGAAATCCTACACCGGGTACAATCTAGAGTGCCTATATGGAAGGGAAGCTAACAGAATGATGGAGGAAATTCATGAGGGAGTGTGTGGGCCCCACATGAATGGGCACATGCTAGCGAAGAAGATCATCTGATAGGGATACTATTGGACAACCTTGAACAAAGACTGTTGTGAGTATATTAGAAGGTGTCACAAATGCCAGATTCATGCAAATCTAATGCACACCCCGCCGTCGCAGCTCTATAGCATGACCACCCCTTGGTCGTTTTCCGTATGGGGGATCGATATCATTGGTGAGATAGTTCCGAGGGCTTCCAATGGGCACCGGTACATAATCGTGGCAATCGACTATTTCACGAAGTGGGTAGAGGCAGCCTCGTACGCAACCCTGAAAGCCAAGGACGTGGTGAGCTTCATCGAGAAGAACATAATCTGTAGATATGGGGCCCCAAACGAATTCATCTCTGATCATGGCAGTCATTTCCAAGGAGAGGTCATCCCGCTCCTAGAAAAGTATAAGATCACCCGTCATCAGTCATCCCCATATAGACCTCAAACGAATGGAGCGGTGGAAGCGGCAAATAAGAATGTTAAAGCAATCCTGGGGAAAACGACGGATACATATAAGGATTGGCATGAGAAGTTGCCATTTGCCTTGTGGGGGTACCGGACCTCGGTCAGAGCTTCAACAGGTTCTACGCCGTACTCATTGGTCTACGAAATGGAGGCGGTCCTCCCAATTGAGGTAGAAATACCCTCTCTCAGGGTCTTGGCAGAGTGCGAAGTAACCGAGTCAGAATGGGTACGAAGAAGGTATGAGGAGTTGATGTTACTCGACGAGAAGAGGCTGGCCGCGATCAACCATACTCGGGGGTACCAGAAGAGGATAGCCCGTGCTTTCAACAAAAAGGTCCGCCCAAGGAAGCTTGCTGAGGGCGACCTTGTCCTCAAAGAACTGAAAGTGCCTGTTTATGACCCCAGAGGAAAATTCAAACCCAACTGGGTCGGGCCGTACATCATTAAGACTCTCCTTTCCGGAGGAGCAGCTTATCTCATGGACTTGGACGGGGTTGAATTTAAACAACCAATTAACCTCGATCGCCTCAAGAAGTATTTTGCTTGAAACCTTCCTTTTCAAAGCCTCCTACCTTAATGAACTACGCTTGACCTGATTCCCGCTAGGGGACACGTAGGCAACCTACTGGGTTCGGTCACTTAAACAAAACCGCCCGAACGGCGTCTTCCTTCATACCTTGAACCGAACTACTCGGGACCTGACGCCCATTTGGGGATAAGTAGGCGGGCTCTCCAAAGTCCTCGGTCCACTAAAAAAAAAAAAAAAAAACAACATGCTAAACTAGGGGCAAACTGGCGTTTGCCCAGAACTACTTCGAAGCCCTAAAGCCAGGGGCAAACTTCGTTTGCTAGCCGAAGAACCCAGATATCTGTTTGAAACCCGTCTTTGGATCTCTTGGCTATCAAGATACATACTATAAAGAAACAAATGTGAATTCATGGTATAGAAAGAATGAAGCCTAAAACCAAATTCAAAGCGAGGTAAATAGCCAAGAAAAGATATTTGAAAGGAGAATTCTTCATAAAAGATTAATTGAAGGGGAGGAACACTTTGATTGAACATGTTCGAACTTTCCTAAAAGATAACACCACTTTTTGAAGAGAAAAATAAGAAAAATCACATTCAAAAGCGTAAACAAAGAGTAGACAGGGTCTGTCAGAAAGTTTTGTAAAATAGCAAGCTTTTCCCTGTTTTCGTCTACTTTATTATGCATGTGTCCGTCAAGCTCGCCTCGCAACTAAGGCTTAGATCTCTAGGAGATATTCGGTAGTAGGCGCAGTCAGAGCAGGGACCCTCGGGAAAGGAGCAGCCATTCTGCTGGGCCAAGCCTCCATGAAAGCCTTCACAATAGAAGGACGCAAAGGGGAACCCCCTGGTGAAATCAGCAGTCACAGATTCGGTAGCATCTTGCACAAGTCCAAACTGACGGACAACTCGGTCAGGAATGTAGAAAGTTGTAGCATGCAAACCCGGCAGCCAGATGCCAGGTCGCCCAGGGAGGCGTACAGCAACAGAGCGACAGATCCACGATGGGCAAACCCAACAGATGTCACTAGAAGAGAGGGCCTGAAGCCAACCAAGCCACGCGTCGGCGGACTAAAACAGGTTGTGAATCTCCATGCGATCATAAGGAAGTGACCCACGGAGATGGGAAGTATGAATGAAGAGGTTCAGACGCTCCATGAGCCAAATTTGCAAGACAAAAGGTGCCCCAGCAGATAACATGACCCCAGTGGCATGAGCATGGCCCAATCCAATCAGAGTTTCACCAAGGACTAGCATAACAGCACTTTTCATCTCCCGCAAACCGCAGGCGATGGGTATGAGAATGTCCGAAGATGATCGAAAGAGAAAGTAAGAGAGCATAGCAATCGACAAGGCACTACGTCGAATGATCTGATACTCACCATTGTAAGGGTCCCCTATGGGAGCATAAACAGAAGAAAGGCGCTCAAAGTCGATTTGCCTGTCATGAACAAAAGAGCCCGCCGCATTCTAAGACATGTGGAGAAGGGTGGCTAAGTCCCGAACATACCCGGCCTGAATCTGAGGAACCATCAATTCAGCAGAAGGATCCGTGTGGAGAATGGCGCTAAACTCCTCAAATAAGGGGCAAATCTCCTGAGAGCCGAAACGAAAGACATTGAGAGCAGGATCCCAACATTGAACGGCGGTGCGAAGTAGACCCTCATTTAGATTCATCTGTTGGAAAGAGGAGATCGTTTGGTCTGAAGCACTCAAAATTGAGCTTGTCAATGCCAGAGAGAGTATCCATCCATGGGAAGAGGAATTGAGAACTAATGGGGGCCATTTGGAGAGGAAATGAGAAGAAATGAGAAGTGTTTTGCGGAATTTTGAGAAAGAAGGGATATAAATAGAAGAATAAGGCTGTCTACCTACCCGCGGCACTCGATAAAGTGCGGAGGCACTCGGTGAAGTGCCGCGTGGCAGTCGGTGAACTCCGTTGCGGCACTTACTGACTGCCGTCGTGGCTCTCACTGAGTGCCGCGGAGGCCTAACCGAGTGCCGTTATGAATTTTTCATTGGCCAGGATCTGTTTGTAACACGATCAGCCCACCTGCAAACAGAAAAGCAATAAAACGTGTGCATCGTGCAGCACGTACAGATACCTTCATTCATTCATTCATTCATTTCATTTATTTGTACATTCCAAAAGATAAAAGAAATAAGAGCATTCAAAGATAAAAATAAAGACGGGATCAAGCCATGATCCCACATACGGCAAGAATTGGACCAAGCTATGGTCACACATACGGTGAAAAGCAATAATGTAATAATAAAAAAAAGTATTAGGAATGCCTATCCTACCAACTATCAGGGAGCAGCCATCAAAAAATAAAGCATATGTGTATATATACAGTCATCCACCAAAATAAAGTATAAATCCACTCAAAAAAAATAAAAAATAAAAAATGATAAAAGCGGAATCAGCTCCAACCCCGACCCCGGCTGCGAGTCTGACGAGTCGTGCGCCTAAGAGGCTCCTCCTCTGACTCGGTCCCGCTGCCTCCACCACTCTCTCCACGTCCGCTGCCTCGGCCTCTGCCACCGCTAGTGCCCTCGCCGCCGCCTCCGCCACGCCCAGCACCGCTACCTCCGGGGGCATCGCTGAGAGGGACGCCAAACTGCTGGAGCCTCTACTGGAGCTGACCCACTTGCTGAGACAGGACTCTGATCTCCTCCGCCTGAAATGAGAAAAATGAGTTTAGGAAATGGTGAAATGACGGATAGAATACCGAGAATAAAAGGGTGCAAAGATCATACCTGGGCTCTCAACTGGGTCGCAGCAGTCGCCCGAGCCCCCTCAGCCTGAAAAGAACGAGAACCAAGAATAAAGGCTAGTAAAAGAAGAAGCAATCAAATGAAAGGCGGGGAGAAGTCCCTTACCATCCACTCTCGCCCAAGGACCCACTGTCGCACGCTGTGGGCATACGCCAAACCCTCCTCTGCGTAGGCACGTGGGACGACGTCATAATGGATAGGAATAGTAGGGGCGTCCCGTGATAGCCGGGGGATCGTCGTCACATGGGGCTCACCAAATGAGACGGTCGACATGGTCCAGTCCCACTCGGGCAAGGCAGGAGGTCGAACCGCGGCAGGAACAGGCTGCAAACAAAAGTAATAGAACATGAATAAAAGAATGAAAGATGATTCATAGAAAGGTTGAAGGAATCAGTTACTCACCCGAGTCACTTCCATCAGAGGGAAGTTCGGCATCAGCTTGGCGGCACGGAAAGCCGCGTATCCTGACGGGTCGTCCAAAAAGTCGTGGATACCAAAGCCGGCTTGAGCAGCCGTGAACTCGCTGCCCTGAAGTGTATCCGTGGCCCTCATGGAGTCAGGAGGAGGGAACGGCACAAAAAAACCAGGGCCACCAGTGACTGCCTGGTCACTCTCTCTCCTAGATACCATGCCTGGCCCTCTGACCCACCATCAAGGAGTCGTCTCGTCGGGTCATACCCGGCCGACTCTCGAATCCCCGCACTAGCCTCGGGCAGCACCCTAAGCCACGACTGCCAATGCACATGCTCCTCCCTCAGGTTAGTCAGGAAATTCCTGAACGAAATAAAATCGTGGGCCCCGGTCTTGCGCCCGACTCTGTCCTTCGCCCACTTCAGCCCCTGGGGCATGACGAGGGCGTCAGCGTCACGTGTCTGAGGAGACATCATGCGAAGATACTCGTGGGACCAAATCTGTGATACAAAAGGAAGAAAGAGGATTAGTCTCACATTTTTTTAATAAAAATAATAATGGGCAATAGAATATAGGAAAAGGTATACCTCTCACGCTCTCCAATAACCACCAGTGGATGCCGGTCTGTCCCGGGATATGTCGCTCATATGACAGTACAGGATAGCTAATCCTGTACCAGCCCAATCAAACTCCGCAACCCGATCCAGGCGCTCCAGCGATGCAACCAAGGACACAGAAACACGATCGCCCTTGGTGCTCAACAGAGAGCACCCCAGCATGTACATCAGAAAGCCTCGGGCCATCTGCTCGTCAGTGAAGCCGGGTTTTTCCCGGAACGTATCCATAAACCACCGGGCCGTGACCAAGGCCTCCTCCGGGACCACTCCTAATAAGGGCTCCACCTGGTCCCACTCCTGATCTGTCAAGTGTCGCAGAGGCTCTCCGCCGAAGGGGATCCCGGTGATCATCGAGAAGTCTAGCGGGGTCATAGTCATCTCCCCGAAATCGAAGTGGAAGGTGCTCGTGGTGTCCCACCACCGCTCAGCCAGTACATATATCTGCTGTAAGTCGTTGGAGCTCTTCGTCAAAAGTTTGACGAAGTCTCCAAACCCAGTCGCATCAACCAGGGCCCTCACCGTCTCACTGAGCTGTGTGTACCACTCATACCCATGCGCGAGGCTGCCATGCCCCTTCAGCACCTTGGGCTGCAACTGCAAGAAAGAATTACAAGATTTGATGTCAATAAATGGATAAAGAAAGAAAAAAGCAAGAAAAATAAATAGGTGATAAAAGCAACATAAGGATGAATACTAAGAGAGAAAAGGGAAGAATTCGGAAATACTCGCAGGAAAATTCACAAGCATGTTACTCGTTTGCATTCAAACTAAGTTCAGCAGCCGTTCGCACAATAATAAAAGTGAGAGGTGAGAGCATTTACAGTACTGAAGAGTTTTTTTTTTTTTTTTTAGACAAGGAAAAGAAGAGGTGGTTCACTTCCGTGGAGTTTCAAAAAGAAATTCAGTTTCAAAAGAAATTCGGATTCAAGAGATGTTTAAGACGAAAATTAAAAAGTGGCAATGGCGCCCGAAAAACAAATTGTCGTTATGCATTAGGGGCATGTGCAAGATCTTGACTAACATAAGTCGCGCCCAGAAATCTTTTGAGGAAGAAAAAAATAGTGAAAATTAAATATGCACATATACAGGTGAAACACCCAAGAGTTCGTAACCACAGTGATTGTATTTACGAGGAAAGGTGAAATTTCAAAGTAGGTTTGTGTTCATGAACTTTAATAATAATAATCGCAAGATAAGGTCAAGGGACGACCAAATTAAATAAGCGAACAATCACAAAGATCAACGAGCATAAAGAGGCATGAGAAACTATATTGCATAGCATTCATGAATTTAAAAAAAAAAGAATTGAAAAAGAAAGAGAAGCGTTTACCTCGCGCTTAAACGCGCGGGCCGACAAATGCTCATCCGGATCCCGTAGCAAGAGTGTGGCGTCCGGATGATGAGTGGCCGTGTATCTGGCCTTCTTCTTCCTCCCTGACCCGCTCGCCATAATCTGTCAGAGGAAGAGAAAGATCCGCGCGTTAAATTCATGAAAAATTCTGAAAAACTATGAAATAAAAGAGATTAATCAAGTTTTGATCGAGCAGAACTAACCTGTAAACTCCGGTAGATCAATCCAAGCAAGAAAAGAAAAAGGAAAATTTTTTCTCCAGAGAGATTTCGAGAGAAAAGAGGTTGAGAGAATGAGAGAAATGTAATGAACCCGGCGGTTTAAGCCACTGCCGCTCAAATGCGACACTCGTTTTTCCGTGCGCGGCAGTCAGTCAACTGCCGAGCGGCACTCGCCGAGTGCTGCAACGGCACTCCGTGAGTGCCGTACGGCAGTCACGGACTGCCGCCGAAAATTGCGTGTGCCGCGATTAAGTCGGTCCAAAGATGCTTCATTTCTCCCCAAAATTTCAAATCAAGTCTCGAAAATTAAATTTGAGGCCCCCAAAAATTGCCCTCATAACCCTTTTTGCCCCCGGGGTCGTTTTTCGGTACACAATGACTACAAATTTCGAAATTTAAGAGTATGTATGAGCCCGTGGGCCCCCAATTTTTTAAAAATTGAAGATGTTTGAGCCCGTGGGCTCCCAATTATGAAAGGTGAAAATATTTGAGCCCGTGGGCTCCCAATTTTTGAAAATTAAAATTCTGGGCCCGCGGGCCCCGATTCTTAAAAAAAATTTTTGAAAATATTTGAGCCAGTGGGCCCCGATTTATATTCTCGGTTCTCGCAACAGATTTGCGTTAACCCCCGTTTTTGGAATATAACAGACTTATATTCTCGGTTCTCGCAACAGATTTGCGTTAACCCCCGTTTTGGGAATATAACAGACTTATATTCTCGGTTCTCGCAACAAATTTGCGTTAACCCCCGTTTTTGGGAATATAACAGACTTATATTCTTGGTTCTCGCAACAGATTTGCGTTAACCCCCGTTTTGGGACTATAACAGACTTATATTCTCGGTTCTCGCAACAGATTTGCGTTAACTCCCGTTTTTGGGAATATAACAGACTTATATTCTCGGTTCTCGTAACAGATTTGCGTTAACCCTCGTTTTGGGAATATAACAGACTTATATTCTCGGTTCTCGCAACAGATTTGCGTTAACCCCCGTTTTTGGGAATATAACAGACTTATATTCTCGATTCTCGCAACAGATTTGCGTTAACCCCCATTTTGGGAATATAACAGACTTATATTCTCGGTTCTCGCAACAGATTTACGTTAACCCCCTTTTGGGAATATAATAGACTTATATTCTCGATTCTCGCAACAGATTTGCGTTAACCCCCATTTTTGGGAACATAACAGACTTATATTCTCGGTTCTCGCAACAGATTTGCGTTAACCCCCATTTTTGGAATATAACAGACTTATATTCTCGGTTCTCGCAACAGATTTGCGTTAACCCCTGTTTTTGGAAATATAACAGACTTATATTCTCGGTTCTCGCAACAGATTCGCGTTAACCCCCGTTTTTGGGAATATAACAGACTTATATTCTCGGTTCTCGTAACAGATTTGTGTTAACCCCCATTTTTGGGAATATAACAGACTTATATTCTCGGTTCTCGCAACAGATTTGCGTTAACCCCTGTTTTTTGGAATATAACAGACTTATATTCCCCCCCAAGATCAAAATCAAAAAATCATGACCCCTGTAAGAGATCTTCGCATCGGTCACTGAATTAGGTGATCTTCCCTAACTAACACGTCACACAAAATGCGTAAGGGAGACATGATGAACATGATATTTGTACAACCGGTTTAATTCAGAAAGAACCGTGGCATGGCATTTGCATCACAATTGGATAGGTGCATTCATCCGTGTGATTACTTGCGTTTGTGTGTGTTCGGCCCCCGTGTTTGAACTACGTTTTGGTCTGATTCCCGATGGGATACGTAGGCAACTCGCCATCGAGCACGACCAGCATGAACCGTTCGTACAACCGATTTTTGCAACGCATTTTGTTTTTACCTAAATTCGGCAGTCTGGTCAAAGGCTTGTCTTCACACAGGCTTTGACATTCACTTATGGAACGCGTTGCCCACGAGCTCAGTCAAAGAGGGGCAAACTGTAGACACCCCAATTTTGACCAACCGTCGAATTTAGGAGAGTATCGCCTCCGTATCAGATGATAACAAGGACCGGAAGATTCGAAGTATTCCAAGCTCTTCAGAAAGTTCTCTAAAACGCGGTAAAATTTCACAGAAAAGGGAAAATACCAGGTATTTAGGAGAATTCAGGTGTAAAACATAATTTTCGAAAAATAGCCTCAAGTATCATTTGCTTTGAAAAAAAGAAAAATCTAAAAGAGGGAACCTTAGCTAAAAACGGCACACGGCGGACTGCCGCGGCACTCTCTGAATGCCGCACGGCAGTCATAGAGTGCCGGGCCGGCATTCACCAAGTGTCGCCGGAAATTTCTGACTGCCGTTCACTTTTAAAGTCTGTATTTTGCAGTGCAATACGTATGTGTATGCAGATAAGAACAAAATAATGATAAAGTAAGACTGACAAAAACGCGGCAATCAATTAATTGCCGCGGCGGTTGATGAGTGCCGCACGACATTCACTTAGTGCCGGCACGGCATTCATGGACTGCCGCGGCGGCATTCACGGAATGCCGCGGCAGTTTGTCGACTGCCGCCCTGGGCAGCAGTCTGTCTAAATTCAGAAAGTACACATTGTACCACCAAATGAGAGAATTACACCTGTTTTTTGCTCCAAAATTCGCCAAAAATACCTGGTAATTTTGCCTATAAGAGAGAAGGAGAGATATACAACAAAAAAAACCACTACATAGAACATCCATCACTACTGCATCAAGATTTTTTGGAGAGAAAAAAAGAAAAGAGTTTAGAGAATTAAGGAGAAGAGTTTGGAAGATCTTCAAAGAATACTTTGAGGATAATTTGGAGGTGATCCCCTATGTCTTAGATTGTTTGCTTACTCTCTTTCTTTTTGAACTAAAATCTCTTGTTATTTTTGTTTGTCAAGAAAGCTTAGGAGTTTCTTTTTCTAATTCTCCCTTCAATTTCTTGTATATGTTCTTCTCTTGAGAGTCTTGGAGATCTTCAATATCTCTCTTGATCTCTTGAGTATGATCCTTTGAACCTCATGTAAAGTTCATACTCTACATGAGAGTCAAAATTTGATCATCACTTTATTTTATGTAGTTGGATCCAAGTTCATGCCTATGACTTGGATCCTCTAAACTTGGTATTTAATGAAGTCATTCCCTTATTCTTCTTGAAACTTAGGAGCATTAGTCATGTCTTTGTCTCCCATGACCATCAAATGGTAGGAGTAATAAGTTGAATTCAAGCTTTGGTCTATAAAGTTTGAGTTCATTGTTTGGAATTTTGAGAAGTTCATTTCATATTTCATCAAAATCCATAAGCATAAAGTAATTTTTAATCTTCAAGAACCATCAAATGGTAAGAAAAGTAGTTTGGTTTAATCTCAACTCCATGTTTTCAATAGTTGAGGTTAACCAACAAAGTTGAAATAGCAAAATGAAAACAGTGGATTCACAAATTGTTCTCGATCAAAGATTTTTAGTTCGAAATCTAACCGTTGAAATCAAGTGAAACCAACGGGAAAGTGTTAATAACACATCGTTTTACCACTGTAATTTTTGTTTTGAGGTGGTTTTATGTTTAGAAAGGTTTGATCATGGGTTTTGTGAGACAACAATAATCTGTCTAGAATTTCAGAATAGTTTCAGAATAACAAACCGGTTTTAAAGTTGATAGATCAGAGCTCTAAACAAGTTTTCATGACCTCTAATAATTATTTATAAGAACCTTAATGTGTTATGAAGGTTCCCTAAAAAGAATGAAGCAATTCGGATTTGTTTGCTATTTTTAAAAAATCATACAAGATCTCTGGACAGAGAGTTGTAAACTGCTGAATGATGCTTAGTGTTTCTCACATTCCCGGAGATCTAACCGTTCAAACCTTGATTTTCTTTCTGGGTTAGAAATTAGACTCACAGAGGCATAACATATCCAAAAATCATTAAGATCTAACCATTGGAAGTATTTTATTTCTATTTTTGAACATCTGGTCTGCTCTCTGCAATTCATAAAAAACTGCTACTATTTTTGTCTAATCTTATTTATTTCAACTCAAATGGTCTCTTAATATCTTAGGACTCAAACCATGTTTTTGAATAATGATAATCTAGATTAAACCCAGAGGCTTAGGGATCCAAATGAGTGAATAAATTCATACCTCATGCTTGTTCATGTTCGTGCATTCATTGGTACATGATAATATTCATAAGTAGGACTTATCTCTTGTCTTAGTTGAATCTAATTGAATATGATTAGGATTAATTACCCTTTGATATTATATCTTGTCTAAAGCATGTGTACTGACCTTTGTTTTGTAGCGCATTTGAGGTACAACTTTTCATTTCCCTTTTAGTTTATTTCATTGTTGATTTTATTGATTTTTTTCAATCTCATAAGTGACGCCTTAGAATTAGGGGCTTTGCCTTATATGTATATGTGATTAGAGACTTTATTAGGATTTTTCTTTCGTTTGTATGCATTGCACGTTTAATATCGCTGCTGGATCCCGGGTAAGCTCTCTTGTTCCTTATTGCATGTCATATTGCTTGCTACTTGAAATATGTGGTTTATGAATGATATTTTGTCATTAGCAATTTTGCACCCTTTGGACATTTTTTTGTGATGTATATGTATATATGTATTAGTTGAGGGCATGCTAGATTAATAAATTTGATTAAAAGGATGTTGAGTAGAGGCCTATCACAAGATAGGATGAGAGAGGGTGTTTTAGTCCGACGGGCTCCTTCCTCTCTCATTCCATGATCCCCGGACCTGGTTAATCTTTGGTTTCGCAAAAGATCAGTTTCCTTTTTGAAATGATTTTTTAATTTTTCCTTTAAAATTAAGTGGCGGCTCTTTTGTTTTGAATTTGAAATTTGAAAAAGATTTTAAATAATAAAAGCTGTGGGTAAGAAAAAATGCGATATCCACACTTGCATGAATGCAATGTATGTATCTAGAATGTGCCAAGGTTGTAGTGTGCTTTGTGTTCATAGATTCCTAGAATGACTTAGAAGTCTAGAATGTGTATGAATGAATGAAGGAGGTCATTATGGGATATGTACAAATGTAGTATGAACTACTTCCTAAGACATGAGCTAATTTGGAGTGCATGTAAGTATCAAATCAAAGGGGGAAGGTAAAAGTGTGCTTACTGTGAATAATGGACAGAACAGTAACATGATATTTTAGAAATTGAAATGAGGGGTTAGGAATATTTTTAATGCATGATATTTTATGGAGATCTTCCTTATTGTGTCTAGAACACAGCCCAAAAAGTCAATCTTTAATAACTATTACAGATTGAGAGAGATCATATGAAAAATGAATGTCACTCAGAAACAGAGTCCGTACTGTCGACTGAAATGTTGAAAACTCTTAGAAAATGAAAACGAATGATCTAGAGGCCCATTTTATACAGAAAGTTCTCTAAGACATTGAAGTGTAAGGGGAAAATAAGTTGGGACCACCCCTTTTGGAAAATGTTTCTGAAAAAGAAGTTAGAAGTCAACTAAGCTGCTGTGACAGCAGAGGCAGAATGTCTGGAAGGAATGTTTGGGTCCAAATGGACTATTTTCAAGTATTTTCAAGTCAAATCAAAAATCATGGGTGTTCTCTAGTGAGTTAGAAAGACTTTTCAAGTGGCCTTGCATCCATACATTGAGTAGTGAGATCTAAAGAAATCTTTGAACTCAGATCACTCACTGTTTTGACTTACTGTTTTGAAGATTTTGGGAAAAACTAGAATTTTCTTTCTTGAGATCAAAATGAGGAGTTTTAAGAGGGGTTTTGAAATAGAGGTTTTGAAAGAATATTTTCAATACTCAATGAAGATTATAGCCACTTAAAATGTCAACATCAAACTCATCATCAAGAACCTCCAAGATTGTTGGAGAGATTTATTTTCATATTTGAATATAACTTCAAGGATACCTTGGAGGTATTGAAGTTATGATCATTATCTATCAAACATGTTTTTGAGGTCAAGAGCTACTATCCATAAGGATTCACTAACCTCAAACTTCATGTCATCATCTAGATTATGATGAACTAGTAAGTAAATAAAGAAAATCAAAAAAGAAATGAGGTAAGAAGAGATGAACATTATATATAAGCAAGTAGATAGCAATCAATAGATGATATTCATGATGTATTGAACTTGTAGTTTGGTGTTTCACTCTCTTAAATGCTCACTAAAATGGTGGTTGGGTGTATTGAATATTGAAGTAAATAGGAGTAATGAAGTAAAAACAAAGTTTAGAACTCACTTTTGTTTTAAAAATCAAAGAAGAAAGCTTCTTTTCTCTCTACTCTAACCTTATCTCTACAACTTTCTCTCCCAAAACTTTTCAAAGCTTATATTTGACACGCCCAAAATGAGAAGCCAAGGGGGGTTTATATAGGCCAACTTGGGGTGGTTTTGGGGTTTTAGAAGTGTTCCCATTGGCTCCAAACATCTGAAAATATAGAACTACGTCGTTTTGGTTTTTAATTAATCAAAATGGGACCCCAAAAATATTTGCAAAAACATACTGTTCTGGAGGAGAGTGTCGCGGCGGCAGTAGGCCAGTGCCGCAGCAACAGTGGGCCAGTGCCGCGGCGGCACTGCTCCTCAATCATCTGGATAATCTCATTTAGGCCCCCAGAGGTTTCGGTATTTGCGAAAAGGCCCTATTTCGTCCGAAATTCACAGAAAATGCGTACGAACTCCGAATTGTGGTTGTGATATACCGTTGGAAAGGTAACGGAGTCTAATTTACATAAAAAATAGTTCTGGGATAGGTCACTTTGAAAAGTTTTGCGGTATTTGTGATAAAAGCTTATTTGTTCGCCTTTTTCACCTTCGGAAATTCACAATAAACTCGTTTTAAATCCAAAAATTATGTGTGGTATACCGTTGGAAAGCTACTGACCTCTAGTATCCATGAAAAATATTTGAAAATTATTATGGTGCCCCGGTTCTAAAGTCAAACTTTGGTCAAACTGGTCAAACCTGGGATTCCCGAGAAGTTCTGGAAACCTCTGGGAGCTCCCAAGAGCAGACGTTTTCGCTCGATTTTATTTTAAAACTCATTTTAATACTTTCCACATGATCCAGAATGATTCTGGTGAATTTGGACAATTTCGGTCAAACTTGGTCAAATCTTGGTCAAACCTGGTCAAACCTTGGTCAAACTGGTCAACGGGGACTTTCCGGGAACTTCCGGGGGTCTCTGAGAGCTGACGATTTCATTCGATTTTACTTAAAAACTCATTTTATCATTTTTCTTACGACGTAGCATGTTTCCAGAACTTTTGCTCCAAATCTGGGAGCTTTTGGGCTTTCAGGGGCATTTTGGTCATTCTGAGCATTCTGAGAGATAGAACTGACTTCCAGGAGTCCTTTTGAGTCTTTTCGATCATTGTGAACCACCAAGCTATGGGTCTCCTAAATCTGATAGCCGAAAAAATGGGGCTTCTACAGTTTGCCCCTCTTTAGCATGAACTTGCGAGGCAACGCATGTCGCAAGCGAGTGCCAAAGCTTTGAAGAGACAGGACTTTTGGAGGCTATAGATTTAGGATAAAAAAGAGTTACAAAAGATGCAATGATGCTGAGGTCTAGTGCTGGTCGTGCTCTGTGTGAGCTGCCTACGTATCCCAAGGGGAATCAGACCAGGACGTAGTTCAGGGCACAGAGGAATAAATCACATACGCATGTACACAACAATCAGGCGGATGCTATGCTACATGAGTGATATGCCATGCATGGATGTGATATGAGTTGTGTCATGAGTCCTATCATGTCTAGTGTTATGACCCTAGTATGAGCAGGTGTTGTGGGGCGTGTCACTCCGAGTGGGCTGGTGTTGTGCTAGTGTTCACGACTGTGATGTGGTGGATGACTTGGATAAGGATATTTAGAAGACTCTGAGTCTAGGGGCAAACTTCTGGAATTTGGGAAGCGTGCTTTACAAACGAGTGAGATAGATCAGATGCGCGATAGCTAAAGGTGACCGACGGATCTTGTGATGAATGATAGCTATGAAAATGGACAGATGAGAAAGCTCATGATAATCAGAAGACGCGGGGCCGTGGAAGGACGATGCTTTGTTTTCAAAATCTGGATGTGGGCGATGTTCTGATTATTTCTGATGGCTGATTTTCGGGAGTCGGTTCCTCTTTTACTGCTTTTTGCTGGGGTAGTGGGAACTAGTATCTTTCGTATCCGTCCTCGGGGGATGACGTAGGGTTCTCGGGGAATCTTTTTTTCTTGATCGGGAACCAGGACCCATCTCTGAATCTCTCACGGTTGATCAATTCTTTCGGTGCTCAATCCAAGAGGGCCAGTTGGGGCCTCCGGGAGCTGGTATTTGTCCTCGGGGGATGACGTAGGGTTCTCGGGGAATCTCTTTTTCTTTATCGGGAACCAGGACCCATCTCTGAATCTTTCACGGTTGATCAATTCTTTCGACGCTCAATCTAAGAGGGCCGGTTGGGGCCTCCGGGAGCTGGTATCTGTCCTCTGGGGATGACGTAGGGTTCTCGAGGAATCTCTTTTTCTTGATCGAGAACCAGGACCCATCTCTGAATCTCTCACGGTTGATCAATTCTTTCGGCGCACAATCCAAGAGGGCCGGTTGGGGCCTCCGGGAGCTGGTATCTCTCCTCGGGGGATGATGTAGGGTTCTCGGAGAATCTCTTTTTCCTTGATCGGGAACCAGGACCCATATCTGAATCTCTCACGGTTGATCAATTCTTTCGACGCTCAATCCAAGAGGGCCGGTCGGGGCCTCCGAGAGCTGGTATCTGTCCTCGGGGGATGATGTAGGGTTCTCGGAGAATCTCTTTTTCCTTGATCGGGAACCAGGACCCATCTCTGAATCTCTCACGGTTGATCAATTCCTTCGGGGCTCAATCCAAGAGAGCCAGTCGGGGCCTCCGGGAGCTGGTATTTGTCCTCGGGGGATGATGTAGGGTTCTCGGAGAATCTCTTTTCTTTTGATCGGAAACCAGGATCCATCTCTGAATCTCTCACGGTTGATCAATTCTTTAGGCACTCAATCCAAGAGGACCGGTTGGAGTCTCCGAGAGCTGGTATCTGTCCACGGGGGATGATGTAGGGTCCCCGGAGAATCTCTTTTTTCTTGATCGGGAATCAGCCAAAAATCGGGATTCATTACTCAAACTCTTGTGTTTGATCAAAATTGGTGACGGTCGTCCCGAAACAACTGATTCGGATTTGCGGGAGTCAATTTTTCTCAGTTTCTGCCTACTGGAGATAGCTCTGACAACTTTTGGACTGTTGGGGGTAAAACCTCATAAATCTTGACCGAAATGAGCCGCCGGGGCTGATCGGGGCTAGAAATGGGCTGAAAAAGGCCAAAACAAGTCGAAACGGGGCGAAACAGAGCAAAACGGAGCGAAGCGGGACCCGCGAGGAGCAGTGCCGCGGCGGCACTAGATGGCCAGACTCCATTTGTGTATAACTCAGTTTTTTGAGCTTTTCAAGCTCATTCTTGGACAATTTGGGGTGTTTTTGGAGCCAAAATCTGTCAAAACACAGCTTATGCACGCTCACGTGAGTAATCTTTCCTCGTGGTTAGAATTTTGATTGGTGTTTTGGTTTGCTCAAATTTTCAAGAAGAAAGTTTAACTTTGACTTTCATTTTCTTTGTAGATCCATGGCTTCGAGCTTGAGGAGACCGTCTAAGAAGGCCAAGGAACGAATGAAAGCCGAGATGCAAACCCCGGACTTGATTCTACGGGACCCCCAATGTCATCTTTCGGCCGCAGCTCTAGCGAGCTTGGTATGTGAATCTTTTGATAATTTAGGACTATTTTCATGTATTGTGCTAGTTTTGTGAGCCGTAGTGTGCACCTAGAGATTGTTAGAAGTTCGATTTGCGCTCAAATGTTGATTTTATGAATTTGGACCTCGGGTCGTGAGTAGTGATTTTGTCCATCATTTTTGTCGTCTTTGGTATGTGTAGGTGCCAGAAGTGACATTGAAGGGCCACGGTAGCCTCGCTCATGCTTTTCTGTGGTACACTCAACTCTCGCCTGCCGTCAAGAGAATAGTAGACGATGCCGGGTTCGGCGGCTTTGTTCGCCTGGTTTCAAAAAGCAGCAATGATCTGGCACATTTTTATGCTCTGGCTGAGAGGTGGTGGGACACCACCAATACTTTCCACCTGTCGTTTGGTGAGATGACCATGACGCCCTTTGACTTCTCTATGATTACCGGTTTGACGGTTGGCGGGAAACACCTGATTCTGGACTACTTCTATGAGATTGACCCTGAGGCTGTCGAGATATTGATTGGGGCTGTTCCCTCTAATCTGGAGAGGCACTGGTTTCCTTGTGGTTGGCTTTACCGGGCCTACGACAGAGCGAATCACAACCTGAACAATTCTCAGCTTTTGAGGGTGTATCTTCTGTATATCCTTGGTTGTTCGATCTTTGCGACATAGAATGACAGGGTGAGCTTGAGGCTTCTTTCTTGCCTGGTGACTATTGGCGAGATCCCTTCTTATGACTGGGGCGGTGCTGCTCTGGCCCACCTTTACAAGCACATGGGTGAGGTTTCCCGGGGCGATGTTAAATCGACAGGGGATTTTTGGCGAGTTTGGGAGGTATGTACTGCATCTTCTTTTATCTTTTGTATTTTCGATTTCTGTACTCTTTCTGATTTTCTCCTTTGTCTGTGCAACTTTGGAACTTTGAATACCTGAAGATGTTAGCTCCTTCCCCCGCGGATGAATCAGGTGAAGACGAGGACGGCATGGCTCCTGTGCCTCTGTTCCCACGAGGCTTGAGATGGCAGAGGGATGTTGTCGGGGTAAAGAGCGGAGCTCACTGGATTGTTCTGCTCAGGAACTTCTTATCTGGGCTAATGGCTGCTAGTGTTGATTAGACGCCTTGGGAGCGCGTCACCTATGCTACCCCAGAGGAGATACAAGCGGCCAAACCTCTTTCTTCTTGGCGACTTCTGATAGAGAGTACCGAGTGCAGGCAATGGTTCCTTGGCGAGCGAGTGTCCCGGCAGGTAGTTGGCGGTTCAAGGTATCGCATCCCTCATAATCCCCCTACGATGGATGCTAGTGACCTCTCTGGTGATGCTCTGCTGGCGGCCTTAGTTGGTACCGATGTTTGGGATCACTTTCTCTCTGAGACCGGCTATGAGACCTACCGTGGCCGCTTTCTGATGCCCATCTTCCCACTCCTGGAGGTGAGTTTCTTTTATATTTTTGTCTCTATCCGTTGCCTATGTTTTTTTTACTCATCTTTTTCCTCACTTATTTTGTGCCTACAGCTTCGCGAGATGTACAAAAGAGAGGTTCCCCCGATTTTCGATCCTATCCCTCCTTGGGATTGGACCGTCAATGTTTTAGGTACAGACGGCTCTCCCCAGGTTATGGAGGTGCCACGGGTCACATGTGGGTACCCTACCCAGACAGCATGCGTCCTCAACGTCCCTTGGAGTTATGCTGAGGAGGGCCACGCCTTGGCAGCTAGCTTACGGTCCCTGGTCCTTACGCGAGACCATCAGGTATGTCTCTAATTTTGCACTCCTTAAGGTTATGAGGTTCTAATCTTGATTTTGCCCTTGACAGATGGATGGTATGCGGCAGTTTGCCACCAATCAGATGGCGTCCTTGGTAGGTTCCTAACTCGACTCTATTTTTGTACTTTTTGTTGTTTCCCTACTAATTGCCTTCATTTTGTTTGTGTGTGCAGTACCGTGGGGGCGGGGCTGGCTCATCGAGGACTGGACTAAGGTGTAGAGGTGGTAGGAGGAGGCCGTCGCCGACATACACTCCGGGTGGTCTGACAGAGGATGAAGAAGAGAAGGACTGAGGCCTCCTAAACGGGAATTTTATTTTATCTTCTTTTCATGTTTTCGATTGGGTTGTACTGGTGACGTGACTATTTTGACAGTGTTTAGGCCAACGTGTAGGATGATGTGTAGAATGGTTTGTGACTTTTGACAGAGTATTATGATGTTTTGCCTTTTAGGCCGGATAGCTTCCGGTTTGAAGGCGCAGTTGTGTGCTTGCTTTTATTTGGTGATTGTGTGACGATACACATATCTGTGCACTTATGATTCTGTGATTGTTGATGTTACTGCGATGAGCAGCCTTGTGATAGTGAATGTGTTTGCCTTGCAGGTGGGATAGTCCGTGAAACGGGGAAGTGCTGCCAAAATTTTGAATTTTGCTAGAGTCGCGATAGAAAATATGGCTTTGTATGGTCCCGCTCAACTCGCAGCTTGGTTGGACATGACAGATGGTGTGGAACGGATTAACCTCTTTAGCTACGGCTTGACCGAGCTGTTCTCTCTTCGCCAGATGGCTTTGAATGCTGAGTTCATGCGTGCTGCTATTGTCCACTGGGACCCGGTGAACCATGTCTTCAATTTTAATGTCCTGGAGATATGCCCCATGTTTGAGGAGTTTTGTGCTATCCTTGGCTATGATTCTGATTCAGACCTGATTCTCCCTTCTGCTGATACCCTCAGTCCTACGCGAGGCTTGGCTGAATATCTGAATTGTTCCATCACTATTTCCCGCCGGCTGATTCAAGGTGAGGTTCTTGACATTGCTTCCATCATTACTCGGTATGCTAGTCCTGGGAGTCCTAGCGTTTCTGATGCTACCCGCGAGGCCGCTCTGATATTGTGTATGGCTTCGCACTTTCTGTTCTCGAGCGCTTTTATTGACTTGGTGCACGTGTGCCTTGGGCTGAAACTTAGTAGGAACCCCATGGCGATGGTTCTAGCTGAAACCCTGAATGGTTTGGATCGCGCTTCTAATCAAGGAACGCTTCTACTTTCTAGGGCGCCTTTGGTACTACAGGCTTGGCTCTACGAGCGTTTGCAGTTATGGACAGATAATGTGCCGCCAGTTTATTTTTGCAGAGCTGTGCTTTACCCTCATTATACTTCTGCTGATTGGATGGGCGTGATGGGTACTTTATCTGAGGCTGACATTTGCTGGATCAAGAGGCGTTGGGGCCTCCATGCTGTGACTACTAATCTTGAGGATTTCCAGAGGGTATGGCTGATGGGTCTGAGAGAAACCTCCTTCTATCATCCTCACCGATTGGCCAGACAGTACGGGCTAGTTCAAGAGGTTCCCGGGGGGTTTACTGAGAGGGTCTTTGCTTCCAGAGTCAGAGCCACTACTATTGCTGCTTTCATCAGGGGCTGGGCCAGTCGAGCAAGAGCTTATTTCTAGAGACCTTTTAAGAAATAAATAAATAAATAAAAAACAAAAGTAAAACTAGGCTTGATTGATTCTGCTTCTTTCCTCCAAGTGTCTTTGATATTCGTGATTGCTTTCTGAAAGAATTTTTCGTGTTTTCATTTATCCCTGCTTATGTAATATTCGAAGTTTGTTTATCGGTGAACCTTGGTTACTCGGAGAACCTTATTTTATGCATTTGGCTTTCTGAAAATATTTTTAGTATTGATTTTGATCAGATGTTTGCTTTTGGTACTTGCTTGGGCATACTAGGACGATTAGAGGCAAACGAGGCGGGTAGCCGAAGTTTGCCCCTAGTTTGGGTTATGTATGGTTGTGAGGCAAACGAGGTAGATGACCGTCGTTTGCCCCTGGTTTAGAAGAGGTTTAGGCAAACGAGGTGTGTGGCCGAAGTTTGCCCCTAGTGTGGAGGGTGATTTCTGGGTTATGGTAAGGACCGCGACTTTATTTTTCTCACACGCTCATAATTTTGCCTAGGCACCAGTTAGGTGACCTAGCGAGCTCTTTTTCTCTCTTTTGTTATTACTCATTTTGGATTTAACTCTAACTTTTGCCTAGGCGTCTTTTCAGATTTTCAACCTAGCGAGCCATCCCCTTTTTTTTTTTTTTTTGAAAGCCTGCCTACGTACCCCCGAACGGGGATCAGGCCCAACGTAGTTCGGGCCAAAGTTTGAAAGAAATCGGGCTATTTTTGTGGGTAGAGCGACCGAACCGATGTGGTTGCCTACGTATCCCTGAGTGGGAATCAGGTCGAGCGTAGTTCAGGTCCAAGCTTGAAAGAAGATGGTTATGGGGAATGGTCAAGCATAGTACTTTTTTAGGCGATCCATGTTCATTGGTTCTTTGAATTCAACGCCATCAAGGTCCATAAGGTAGGTTGCTCCCCCGGAAAGGATAGTTTTGACGATATAAGGACCGACCCATTTGGGCGTGAACATTCCGCGTGGATCAAAGATAGGGGCTCGCAATTCCTTAAGAACAAGGTCACCCTTGACAATCTTCCTCGGACGAACCCTTTTGTTGAAAGCGCGGGCTATCCTCTTTTGATTGATTCGGACATGGTCGACTGCCGCTAGGCGCTTTTCATCTATCAGAGCCAATTCCTCGTACCTTTCCCTCAACCAATCTGATTCTAAAATCTCACATTCTGCTATTACACGTAGGGATGGTAGTTCTATCTCGACTGAAAGTACTGCTTCCATTCCATATACTAGCGAGTAAGGAGTTGTTCCTGTGGACGTCCTTATCGATGTTCTGTATCCCCAAAGTGCCAATTGCATCTTTTCATGCCACCCTATGTAGGTATCGACTGATTTCTGTAGTATGGCCTTGACATTCTTATTTGTAGCTTCGACCACCCCATTAGTTTGTGGTCTATATGGTGATGACTTGTGATAAGTGATTTTGTTTTCCTCAAACGGATCCCTGACTTCCGCTTTGAAATGACTCTCGTTGTCCGAAATAATCTCATGGGGGACTCCATAACGACAGATGAGACTTTTCTTGATGAATTTGGCCACTTCCTTGGCCCATAACTTGGTGTAGGATGTGGTTTCTACCCATTTTGTGAAGTAGTCGATGGCCACCAAAATGTATCGATTTCCATTCAAGACTTTCGAAGTGATTTCACCGATGATATCGATTCCCCAGGTTGAGAATGGCCAAGGTGAGGTCATGCTATATAGAAGGGATGGTGGTACATGCATCATGTTTGCATGGATCTGGCACTTGTGACACCTTCTTACGTATTCGCAACAATCTTTCTCCAATGTTGTCCAGTAGTATCCTTGTCTTACAATTTTCTTGGCCAGCATGTGACCGTTCATGTGCGGGCCGCATACCCCCTCGTGTATTTCCTCCATCATTCTTCTGGAGCTTTTTCCAAACAAGCAAGTCAGGTTGTGACCGTTATACCCTTTCTTCAACAACTTCCCACCGCAAATGATGAATTGTGCTGCGAATCTTGGAATTGCCCTTTTGTCTTTCTTGGTAGATTCTTGGGGGTACGTCCCCTTTTCTATGAAATCCCAGACATCCTGATACCACGGTGTTTCATTCTCTTCTTCTTCGATTGCGGCGACTATGTTGAACGAAGGCTCGTACCTTTGTTCAATTACCAATGGCATCATCCTGACTCCCACAGGAATTTTGATCATGGAGGCTAAGGTAGCCAATGAATCTGCTAGCTGGTTTTTTTCCCTAGGCAAGTAGAAGAATG
Source organism: Hydrangea macrophylla (assembly GCA_033977485.1). Lineage (NCBI taxonomy): Eukaryota > Viridiplantae > Streptophyta > Magnoliopsida > Cornales > Hydrangeaceae > Hydrangea > Hydrangea macrophylla. Next base: position 84,682,528 of record CM066983.1, read on the forward strand.
TGATGTTCTTGAATTGCCTTTTGAGTTGATCGAGATGATCATGATAGGGCTTCAACCTTTCTTCTTTTACTTTCCATTCTCCTCTAGCTTATGATATAATGAGGTTTGAACCCCCGAAGACATCCAACTTCTGAACTTTCAGCTCTATGGCTGCTTCCATCCCCAGAATGCATGCTTCATATTCAGCAGTGTTGTTGGTGGAGTTATAATTGAGTTTGACTGCCAGCGGAGTGTGGTCCCCACTAGGTGACACTAGAATCATTCCTACCCCGTAGCCTTTCATGTTGGCTGCTCCATCAAAGTACAACTTCCACTGCTCTTCCTTGATTTCCATGATATTCTCGTCCGGGAATGGAAAGTCCCCACTTTCTTCGGAGTCAACGGCGTGCTCCGCGAGATGCTCAGCTACGGTTCTCCCTTTTACCGATTTGCTTGTAACATACTTGATATCGAATTCGGATAGTAGAAGTAACCAACGGGATATACGACCGGTCAGGGTGGGTTTTTCGAGGAGGTATTTTAGAGGGTCCATACGGGATATGAGCACAACTGGGAAGGCCAGCATGTAGTGCCTCAGTCGGCGAGTGCACCAAACCAAGGCCCAACATATTTTTTCGAGGGTAGAGTAGTTGAGCTCATCCTCAGTCATCCTCTTGCTGAGGTAGTATATGGCTTTTTCGGAGTGGCTTTCTTCTCCTTCTTGGGCTAACATGCAACCCATGGCATTTTCGAAGACAGATAGGTAAAGGAATAATGGCTTATGAGGAGTGGGTGGTGAGAGGACAGGCGGATTTTGAAGGTAGGATTTTATTTTGTCGAAAGCGGCTTGGCATTGGTCATCCCATTGGAACTTTTCTCCTTTTCTCAGCAATCGGAACAAAGGATCGCATGTAGTCGTGAGCTTAGAAATGAAGCGGCTGATAAATTGGATTCTCCCGAGAAACCCCCTCACCTCTTTTTCATTCTGGGGTGGTGTCATTTCTAGGATTGCCTTGATCTTAGAGGGATCCACCTCTATTCCTCTTTGTGTGATGAGAAAACCCAGGAGTTTACCGGAGGTCACACCGAAAGTGCATTTCTTTGGATTCAACCTCATCTTATATTTGCGCAACCTTTCAAAAAACTTTTCCAGCGCTACCAGGTGTCCTTCTCTGTCCTTGGACTTCACGATCATGTCATCTATGTACACTTCTACTTCCTTGTGAATCATGTCATGCAGCAGAGTGGTGGCAGCTCTTTGGTAGGTTGTCCCAGCATTCTTGAGTCCGAAAGGCATTACTCTATAATAGTAGGTTCCCCAAGGTGTAGTGAATGTCGTCTTTTCTCGATCTTCTGGCACCATTAGAATCTGATTGTACCCCAAAAAGCCATCCATAAATCACAGTAACTCATGTCCAGCGGTGTTATCTACCAAGACATCAATGTGGGGAAGCGGGAAATCATCCTTGGGACTGTCTTTGTTTAGATCACGGAAGTCGACGCACACACAAACTTTTCCGTCTTTCTTGGGGACTGGCACGATATTGGCAACCCATTCTGGATACTCGGTGACAATGATGAACCCTGCCTTGAAATGCTTCTCCACTTCTTCTTTAACCTTGAGTGCCCATTCTGGCCTCATGCGCCTCAGTTTCTGCTTGACAGGTTTAGAATTGGGGAGGAGAGGAATATGATGTTGGACAATGTCGGGATCAACCCCCGGCATGTCCTCGTAAGACCAAGCAAAAACATCTTTGAATTCTTTTAGCAAGAGAGTCAATTTTTTTTTTCTTTTTTATTAAGGGTTGAGCCAATTTGCACAATTTGCAGATTATCCGTTTCACCTAGGTTAACCGATAAAGTATCTTCGATTATTTCGTAAGCAGGTGGTTTTTCAATTAGTTGCTTAAGTTCGATTGGGAGATCCTCGGAGGGATCTGTGCATTCACAAGCATTAGACACAGAGGAGTAAGTAGAATCGTCTTTCATTTTATTCATGACAGGTGAAGTGATTACACTGGACAGTGGTGGGCTTACAGCAGCCAACTCTGGTACAGACTCGATAATTGGCAGTACAGACTCTGGGGGAACAGGGGATGGGGAGACACAGACAGATGACTCTACAGCCTGGTTGCTCAGACCCTCCTCAGTTGGCTTGATCTGATCATCTTGGCTCTCGGCCCTCTTTTCTTCCTTTTTTTCAGCGAATTCTTCCCACATTTTCTCAATGGCTTTAGTGTCTAGGTACTTCAACCAGTCTTCCTCCGGGGTTTTCATAACTTCTTCGGGATAGAATGGATCTTGCTAGGGAGGCCTTTTACAGTCAGCAAAGATTTCCAACCCGGGGTGCCTCTTTTCAGTGGCCTGATGGATCCAGGGTTCCGGGAACCCAAAGTAAGGGAAATCATCCCCTTCCTTGATGAATTGTCCATTCAAGGTTTTGCGGTACGGCGGGAGACTCCTCACTCTTTTCTTCCATGGCCTCTGTATCTCGAGGTCTTCTTCAGTGGGCTTGTACCCCAACCCAAAAGTGCCTTGTTGTCCTTTGATCTGAGGGAACTCCCGAATTCCTTGCTGGCGTCGTCCCAATCCCATTCCGGAAAAGTAGTTCATTTTGCGGACAATGTTGATAACTGCAGAGTGAACATCGGGGAACCTGTCTTCATCATTGATCATGTAGACTTCTTCCATGGAGAATCCCCCGATTTCTCCTTCTTCCAGCTCAGGTATTTGGACTTCGAAGATGGGAGCGTAGTTCGGGAAAGCTTCATTATCCCAACTGTTACCGAGGATGATTTTTACCTCCTTATCATGAATGTACTTGATCATTTGATGCACAGTGGATGATACAGCTTTGTTGACATACAGCCAGGGCCTTCCAATCAACAAGTTGAATGAGGCAGGTATGTCCATGACTTGAAAGACTTCAGTGCTCACCAAAGATCCTACCCGAATTTGGAGAGAAACGGTTCCCATCACATTTCTCCTGGTGTTATCGTAGGCCCTCACAGATTGCACATATGGTGTGATGTCAAGGACATTGACCCCCAAGGCGGTGGCAATCCTTAGGGCACAGACATTTAAGGCAGAGCCTGTATCGACCAGACAAAATGGCACCTGCTGTCCCTTGCATCCAACAGTGATATACAATGCTTTGTTATGTGCAGATCCTTCTGGTGGTAGGTCTTCATCAGAAAATGTAATGATTGGGTCATGGGTAAGTGCGCCCAAGAAAGCCACCATGTCTTCCGGTGCGGCATCTATGTGGACCTCTATTCCAGCCAGGGCATTCAACACAGCCTGCATATGCTTGTAGGATGTTACCATGATGTCCCATATCGAGAGATGTGCTTGGGTTTTCTTCAACTGATTTATCAGCTCATTGTCTTCCTCGATGACCTCGTCCATTTTTCCCTTTCCTTTGTCTTTGACCGGACCTTTCGATAACCTCAGTGGTAGGCTACAGAGGCTGATAATGACAGCCTAACCTAGTCAGATGATCAATTTCGACAGTGGTAGGCCCTTCTACAGTCCCGTCTTCTTTGAACCAGTCTCAATCTGTTCCCACAAATGGTTTCTCCGGATCATTCCAGATAGAAGCTTCGCTTTCATTGTCGGGATCATACCATTTGAGGTCTACTACCCCTAGATCATGTTCTTCCAGGAAGAATAGGTCTTGTTCATCAGCCAGCTGTTGCTGCCACTCGTCATCTCCCCATCGATCAGATGAATTCCCACAAACTCCGGGATGTCAACGAGGGGTAAAGGTTGTCCTAAAGGGGTAATATAGGTAGCAGGGTTGAAAGGTACATGGTTGGACTCAATAAGACTGATGTTTTGGTGGTTCGGTAGAGGATTTTGAGTGACATGGGGCTGCTTTGGAGGTGGCTCGATGATATTTTGGTCAATGAGGTCTTGAATATCATGGCGGAGGCGTATGCAATTATCGGTATTGTGGCCAGGGGCTTAGTGGTAGGTGCATCTTTTGGACATGTCACAACTTGGCGGGGGTGGGGTATTTCGGGGCTGGAGTAATTGGAGGTGGCCCTTTTTTAGGAGGCGATCTAAGGCTGAAGAGAGGGGGATCTCTAGTTTGGCGAAGTTACGAGGAGGCTTCCTAGGGAAAGAGTGATTGGAGGAATTAGCTCGGTTGGGAGGTTGGTATGGCCTATGAGGGTAAGCCATAGGTTGACCGCTAAGGGCATTAACATCTGGAGGATTGCGGGAGTAGTTGGGCATTTTCGACTGACTCGGAGGCTCTTCCTTCTTGATCTTTCCTTCCCTGATAGCATCTTCAATTCGAGTTCCAACTTCAAACAGCTCTTCGAAGGTAGAGATGGACTGGTAAAACAATTTTTCATGGTAGAGCGGCTGCAAATTCTGGATGAGCATTCTTACGTGTTCCTTTTCAATCGGTCGGTGGGTCATTTGGGCCACTTTGTTTCTCCACCTGCTTAGAAACGCAGCGAAGGATTCATTGTTGTTCTGCCGAGTAGTTTCCAAATCCCTGATAGTGAGATCCAGCTCTTAATTGTAGGAGTAATGATCGACGAAGACTCGAACGATGTCTTCCCATGCCCGGGTTTTGGAGGCTTCCAAGGTTAGGAACCATGATAGTGTAGACTTTGCAAGAGTTTGCGGGAACAACATTGCAATGTGCTCGTGGGTACAACCCATGGACTGGAAGATACTCATACATAGCTTCACATGACTTTTCGGATTCCCAGTTCCGTCGAAACGGTCGATGGCAGGCATCTTGAAGTTCTCCGGCAGTTTCAGCTTAACAGGCTCAAAGAGGCCTTCCAAGTCTAGCATGTAATCGTCGACCCCTTTGCTTTTCCTCAGTACACTTTCTAACTTGTCAACCTTATCCATTTTCTCTTGGAGCTTCTTCTCATATGCAAACGGTGGGACCCCTTGAAGCCAGTCTTCCTCCCCGTTATTCTCATGTAGGGGCGGTTCGAACCCCGGTGGTGGAAACCCAGGCGGAGGTTGCGGCTGCTGCTGCTTTAATTCTTCCATGAACTTTAGAACTTGGGCTAGGCTGTCGGACTGCTGGCTTATGGTTGCTCCCAACTCGGTAACCTTGTTTTCTAACTCTTCTCGATTTATGCTGAAGTAAGCTGTCGGACTGATTCTGACTAAACGGTTATCTGAACTTCTGACCCAAGATGAGGATCCTAGCTGTTGACTCTGGGAATCTATACTGACCTGACAGATTTTGAGAGGACAAAATCAGATTTTGACAGTGATGACTTTATACAGGTCAGAACAGTGATGTTAACAAATGTGGACTAACTTGTGTATAGACTTGGTTGGAACAGTGTGTGCAGATCGATGAGAATGACGTATGCAAATGAGACAAGCATGCAGATGTAAGCCCTAATCTATATGATGCTCCTATTTCTAACAGATAGTAGTTAAACAATTAAGGTCCTAACCATATAGAGTGTGCCAACCTTACTTTCCAGTACGATCACAAAAGGGATAACAGGGGTTTCTAGGGTTCTATGGAGGCTTTTAGGAAAGACTGGGCATTCTTAGTTGATTTAGACAGAGTTTCTGGGAGAACTGGGATATCGGGACACAGCTTCTGGTATTTCTTGGAAATTTGGACAGAGTTTCTGGGAAAAACTGGTTAATACGATTATATCTGGGATATCTGGACAGAGTTTCTGGGAAAAACTGGTTAATATGGTTATATCTGGGATATCTGGACAGAGTTTCCGGGAAAAACTGATTAATATGGTTATATCTGGGATATCTGGACAGAGTTTCTGGGAAAAACTGGTTAATATGGTTATATCTGGGATATCTGGACAGAGTTTCTGGGAAAAACTGGTTAATATGGTTATATCTGGGATATCTGGACAGAGTTTCTGGGAGAAACAGGTTAATATGATTATATCTGGGATATTTGGACAGAGTTTCTGGGAGAAACTGGTTAATGTGTGGTGATAGTGATCATACTGTCTAGCAGGTTTTCATACTCCTATGTCTTAGGACCGACAAACAAGGTTTGTGGTGTATATCTTTGTGAGCATGGAGCAGACATCCTTGTCATGGTGCCTAGGCAGGTCAACTTAATGTGATCACATGTGAGTGATTGCCTTGGGGATCATAAGAAAGAGGTTCTGTTCTATGCCACATAAGCGTCTATACTGCCCAGGTAATCCCATCAGGGCATACATCAGTTATGTCACATTATCCTATCTGAAAAGATAAATCGACAGTCCTATGAAAGATTCTACAGGAATCTATATGCAAAGGCTGGGTTTAGTCAAAGAGGGTCCGTTGACAAGAGTTCCAATATACCGTCAGGGAGACAGTACGGAGGTTTTTACTCTTTTTGATATACCTTGGAAGGTACAGTATCAACGGTGACTTGTGCCCTGGCATAGCAAGACCTGAACAATGTCAGCGCCGCGTTTCAGACACAGTCGGAGGGGGAAAATGTAAAGTGCAATGCGGTGAACTAGACACAGTAAAAAGATGATTTTAAGGATGCTTCTTATGAGTCAAACCTCTGTATTATTTTGTTTTAAAATAAAAATCCCCAGCAGAGTCGCCAGATTGTGGACACACGGGTTTCCACCTCTTTGCTTGTTTAAGATTGAAATTGATTTAGATCAAAGAAAGAAAATGGTCTGTTGAAAACGGATACAGAGTCGCCACTTGGTCTTTAAGGAACTAAGAAACCTAATTTTGACTCACCCAAATGGATAAAGGGCACTGGCCCTTCATATATAACCAAAGAACTTGGCTCGGGATTTTGGTACGAGAGAGGAAGGAGCCTTTGTCGCGGCTAAAACACCCTCAACTCGCCCCGTCTTTCGACGGGTCTCAATTAGCATCCAAATAATCATCTTATACTATGCATGGTTCGACAATTAATACTATGATAGTATATTACATCACATAAGAAAATTTGAAATGGAAAATCAAAAGATAAGATATCATTCACAAGATCTAAGTCAAATATCATACAATGTAAAGTGAAAAATCACACAAATAAACCTAGGAAAAATCGTCTAATCATGTATCAAGTAATTAAGTTTCCCTAATCTAAAGGGGACATGAATTGTTCTTGAAACAAATAAATCAAAAGGATCAAAGTATGCTTAGCAAGCTAGAATGATGCATGCTAATCTTTGAGAAAAGAAGACCTCTCAATCCCCGGGATGGATGAGAAAGGATGATTAGATCGAGGGGAAGCATGAACGTGTGATCATGATCATTCCTTATAATCTTCTTAGATTAGGAGTTACAAAAACCCCAAATCTTTCATGAATGCAATGTATGTATCTAGAATGTGCCAAGGTTGTAGTGTGCTTTGTGTTCATAGATTCCTATAATGACTTAGAAGTCTAGAATGTGTATGAATGAATGAAGGAGGTCATTTTGGGAAATGTACAAATGTAGTATGAACTACTTCCTAAGACATGAGCTAATTTGGAGTGCATGTAAGTATCAAATCAAAGGGGGGAAGGTAAAAGTGTGCTTGCTGTGAATAGTGGACAGAACAGTAACATGATATTTTAGAAATTGAAAAGAGGGGTTAGGAATATTTTTAATGCATGATTTTTTATGGAGATCTTCCTTATTGTGTCTAGAACATAGCCCAAAAATCCAATCTTTAATAACTATTACAGATTGGGATCTTTCAAGAGGCCGTTTCCAAGAGGCTCTAGTTCTAGTTTCAGTGAGTTCAGGATGACGCCAGATAACATACCGTTGTGTTAACTTTGCAACCGACCACACTCAGGCCGATGTTTCATAACCAAACCCCAGAATAGAAACCAAGGAGGGGGTAGTACAGATTCGACTCCGGACATGAAGGACAAGTGTTATGATTGTGGGATATTTGGACATCAAGCCAAGGATTGTCTGAGGAGGCATTCCTAGCAAGGAGCTAGTTCTATGGCCTCCATTGGGTCGAAGCCTAGACAGTCTAATGATGGGGGACAAAGGACAGAGCAACGTTAGGGGAGAGCAATTCAAATGAACCCAGGAGATATAGCCACCTCAGAGACAGTAGTCTCAAGTATAGTGCTTGTATGTTCGCACTTAGCACGCATACTTGTTGACTCAGGATCTACGCATTCATTTGTATCGCATGCCTTTGTTGAACATTTGAATGTTAGTTCGGCACCGTTAGGATATAAATTATCTGTTGCTATACCACTTAGTAAATCAATAACGACGTCTACGATATATAAGAACTGTGAAATTCAAATTGGTGAGAAGTTGATAACCGTAGACCTTATCCTAATCGTTGTGAACTACTTTAACGTGATACTAGGAATGGATTTGTTAGCTCTCAATCAAACTACCATAGACTGTGAGCGGAAATAAGTTAATTTTTGATCACCGGTACACGGAAGCTTTTGTTTTCAAGGAGTGGGGTTACACTGCCACAGTATCTGATTTCGGCTATCCGAGCAGGTAAGTTGTTGAGAAAGGGATGTCAGGGATTCCTGTGTTCAGTACTTGATACTTCAACGACTGAGTTGAAAATAAAAGATATTTTGATAGAGTGAGAGTATCCAGATGTGTTCCCAAACGACTTACCAAATGTCCTTATCGAGAGGGAGATTGAGTTTACTATTGCGATAATGCCAGACTCAAGACCTGTATCCAAAGGCACCGTACAGGATGGGACCCGTGGAATTGAAAGAGCTAAAAATTCAACTACAAGAACTACTTGACAAGGGTTTTATTCAACCTAGTATATTACCTTGGGGGAGCCTCCAGTGTTTTTTGTGAAGAAGAAAGATGGTTTAATGAGAATGTGTGTGGACTACCGGGAATTAAACAAGTTGACAATCAAGAACAAGTATCCATTACCGAGAATTGATGACTTATTTGATCAACTTCGTGGGGCGCAAATGTTTTCAAAGATAGATTTGAGATCGGACTATCACTAGTTGAAAGTAAAGGCCGAAGATGTTGAGAAAACAGCTTTCAGAACGCGCTACGGACACTACGATTTCTTAGTCATGCCATTTGGAGTTACGAATGCACTAGCCGCGTTCATGGACCTTATGAATCGAGTCTATAAAGACTATCTAGATGACTTTGTGATTATATTCATAGACGATTTTCTTATCTATTCACCGAGTGAGGTAGACCACGAGAACCACTTGAGGTTAATACTTCAGAGATTGCGGGAGAAGCAACTGTTTGGGAAATTCAAGAAATGTGAATTTTGGTTACCTAGCATTACTTTTCTTGGTCACGTCATTGACAAGAATGGAGTTTTAGTTGATACTCATAAAGTAGAAGCTGTATCTAATTGGCAAAGATCGACATCCGTATATGAATTTCAAAGTTTCTTAGGATTAGCAAGATACTACCGTCGTTTTATCGAGAAATTTTCAAAGATTTCATTACCTATGACTAAGTTGATGAGAAAGGATGTTATTTTTTAATGGAGTCAAGAATGTGAAGATAGTTTCCAAGAGTTGAAGTCGCGGTTGACAAAGGCACCTATTCTACCAATACCATCTAGAAATGAGGAATTTGTGATTTATAGCAATGCATCACATCAGGGTTTGGGATGCGTACTTATGCAAAGAGGTGAAGTAATTACCTATGCTTCTAGACAGTTGAAGACACACGAGGTTAACTATCTGACTCATTGTGGATATCGCAGGTTTTTTCTTTCTTTAAACCACAGCTTTTCAAAATCAATTTCTAAAACAAATGAGTCGCCACTTAATTTTTAAAAGAAAAAATTAAGAAACCATTTTAAAGCAAACTAATCTTTTGCGAAACCAAAGATAAACCGGGTCCGGGGATTATAGAATGAAAGGGGAAGGAGCCCGACGGACTAAAACACCCCCTTTCATCCTATCTCACGATAGGCCTCTACTCAACATCATTTTTAATCAAATTATTAATCTAAGCATGCCCTCGGCTAATACATATATACATATGCATTACACAAGCATGTTGGAAATGATGTAAAATTGCTAATGACAAAATATCATTCATAAGCCACATAATTCAAATAGCAAACAACATGATATGCAATAGAGAACTAGAGAACATACCCGGGATCCAGCCGCGAATATTAAACGTGCAATGCATGCAAGAACAAAATAAATCTTAGAAAAGGTCTCTAACACATATATACACATAAGGCAAAACCTAGGCTAAGGTGTCGCACATGGAGTCGAAAATCAATATAAATCAAAGAATAGAATTAAACTAGAAAAGAGTTGAGAAATTATACCTCAAATGCGCTACAAAACAAAGGTTAGTACACATGCCTTAGACAAGATATAATATCAAAAATAATTAATCCTAAGTCATGTTCAACTAGATTCAACTAAGTCCAACTTTTCAACTAAGTCCAACTTTCTACTTATAAGAATCAATGTATATAAATGAATGAGTGATTATGAACAAGAATGAGATATTTATTCACTAATTTGGATCACTTAGCCTCTGAATTTAAACTAAATTATCATTATTCAAAACATGGTTTGAGTCCTAAGACATTAGGAGACCACTTGAGTTGAAATAAATAAGATTAGACAAAAACAGTAGCAGTTTTTTATGAATTACAGAGAGCAGACCAGATGTTCAAAAATAGGAATAAAATACTTTCAACGGTTGGATCTTAATGATTTTTGGATATGTTATGCCTCTGTGAGTCTAATTTCTAACCCAAAAAGAAAATCAATGTTTCAACAGTTAGATCTCCGAGAATATGGGAAACACTAGACCTCACTCAGGATTTTACAACTCTCTGTCCAGAGATCTTGTATGATTTTTTAAAAATAGCAAACAAATCTGAATTGCTTCATTCTTTTTAGGGAACCTTTTTAACACATTAAGGTTCTTATAAAAAATTACTAGAGGTCATGAAAACTTGGTTAGATCTCTGATCTATCAATTTTAAAACCGGTTTGCTGTTCTGAAACTATTCTGAAATTCTGGACAGATTGTGGTTGTCTCACAAAACTCATGATCAAACCATTCTAAGCATAAAATCTTACCAAAACAAAAATTATATTGGTAAAACAATGTGTTATTGGCACTTTCCCGTTGGTTTGACTTGATTTCAACGGTTAGATTTCAAACTAAAAATCTTTGATCAAAAACAGTTTGTGAACTCACTGTTTTCATTTTGCTAGTTCCACTTTGTTTGTTAACCCCAACTATTAAATCATGAAGTTGGACTTAAACTAAACCATCTCTTCTACCATATAATGGTCATTGAAGACTAAGGACATCTTTAGACCCATGGATTTTTGATGAAGTATGAAATGGACTTCACAAAATCTCAAACAATGAACTCAAACTTATGGACCAAAACTTGAGTTCAAATCATTACTCCTACCACTTGGTGGTCATTGGAGGCTAAAGACACACATACATGGAGGTTTTAGATGAAGTATGAAATGGACTTCACAAAATCTCAAACAATGAACTCAAACTTATGGATCAAAACTTGAGTTCAAATCATTACTCCTACCACTTGGTGGTCATTGGAGGCTAAAGACACACATACATGGAGGTTTTAGATGAAGTATGAAGAACTTCTCAAAACCCAAGGAAGAGATTAGTCCAAGCCATAGAGATAGACTTAAACTAAAACATTTCTCCTACCATTTGATGGTCATTGGAGACTAAAAAAAGCAAATCTACTCTAATCTCCATGTAATATAGTATGAATTCCATAAGATTCATAGTAAAGAGATCCTAGTCATGAGTTGATACTAGCATCTCACCAACTATGTGTAGATTAAAATCATGATTCATTTTAATCTCCATATGGATCATAAGATCATAAGAAACTAAGGAATCAAATTCAAAGAGTTTCAATGAGATATAGAAGATCTCATGAACCTTATGAATGAAGTAGAAATAAAGGAAATCAAAGTTTTATTTAGGAACACAAATTTCTTCAAAACTAATTTATCTCAAACCCAAGGCATTAATTAGATCCAAATTAATAAGATGTCATGAGATTCAATCACAAGTTTTTGGTGGTGTGTGATGAAATGGGGTAAGGAGAGAGGTTTTGAAAATGTGAAAAGTTCCTATATCTAAGAACTTGTGATTGAATTATTATATATATATATATATATATTTGAAGGCTTTACCTCTAGATCTTCTCAAAACTTGTAGAGATGTTGAGTTTCTCAAGCTTTTCCTCTTCTTCTTCCTCAAGCTTCAAGCTCCTTCAATGGTGATTTGATGGTTGGGTAGAGTTTTGGTGGGATTTGGGTAAAATAATTGGTAGAGTTTCTCTCTCTATATTTCTTTCCTCTAAAGCTCTCTCAATATTTCTCTATACAATTCAAGTGTCTCCCCCCCCCCCCCCCCCCCCCCAAAAAAAAAAAATGAGAGAAAAATGGTTTTTTTATAGACTTTCATTATCTTAGGGGCTAAGATAAGGGTAGATAGGTCAATTTGTGGTGGGTTAGGAATATTCTATGGCATCTCTAATTCTCCATGGCACTTCCATGTAATTCCAAGAAACTTGAAAGGCATTTAAGTTGGCTAGAATAAAGGAACATTCTAGAGCATCTTCAAAACACATGGGAGATTAGTGCCCAACAAAGGGCTTTTTGGGTATTTCTTAGATAAGAAATATGCCAAGGAATCTCTAACTCTCCAAATCACATGGGCTACTTTCTTTTATTATTTTCCTTTTCCTATATATATATATATATATATGTATAGACACATTTTTCATTTTAAATCTAAATTAATCATATGAGTTACCAAATAGTATATTTTTTCTTTTTTTTTTTTTCCTTTTTGAATCTAATTAAAATACAGGAAACAATGTTATTTTTAGAAAATATAATAATAATAATTATTATTCAATCTATTCTATTTTTTTTAGAAAGTAACCCATGATCCAGTGAGCTCAAGACAGATGGTCAGTGATTAGCCAAATCTAGGGATATTAGGAGCAATGTTTGAGAACTTGAAGCTTTTCAGAAGTCGAAGCGATGAACTTGAAGAAAATCGTCGGGACATTATTCATCATTGATTTCTAGAGATAAATCCCCCTAAGTTTAATAGTTCGGTCAAAATTGGGGTGTCTACACTCATGATCTTGAATTGGCCGCAGTTATTTATGCTTTAAAGATTTGGTGACACTATTTGTACAGGGAAAAGTGTGAGATTTTCACAGACCACAAGAGCTTGAAGCACCTATTCAGACAACAAGATTTGAACATGAGACAGAGAAGATGGTTGGAACTGATGAAGGATTATGATCTTTCGATTGAGTATCATCCGAGAAAGGCTAATGTAGTAGCCGATGCATTAAGCCGAAAGACGCCAAGGAACTTAGCCGACGAGCTAACACAACAAAAAGCTGGTACAGGAGATGGAACATTTAGAATTGAATGTGATACCAGAGACTAGTGATGGCTTAATGATGGCGATCATAGCACACCCAGATATTATTGATGAGATCAGGAAGGAGCAGTTTAATGATGTCTATCTGTGCAAAATGAGAGACGAGATACCTTTGGGAAAGTGACCTGATTTTGTATTAGAACAAAAAACGTTGAAACTTGGAATTTGGTTGTGTGTGCCAAATGTGAAAGGCTTGAAAGAGAGAATTCTAGAAGAAGCGCATAGTACTAGATACTCAGTACATCTGGGAAGTAACAAAATGTACCAGAACTTACGGGAAAACTTTTGGTGAAAAGGTATGAAGCGTGAAATTGCTAAGTATGTTTCTACGTGTTCAGCATGTCAACAAGTGAAAGGAGAAAGACAAGTACCTGCAGGATAATTGCAGCCATTGCCTGTGTCAGAGTAGAAATGGGATGAAATCACGATTGATTTTGTATCTGCATTTCTACGATCACCTAACAAGAATGACAAGATTTGGGTTATAGTTGACCGATTGACAAAGCAGTTCATTTCCTACCGATCAAGACAACTAAACCTTCAAGGTTGGCAGGATTCTATGTGAAAGAGATTATAAGACTACATGGGGTTCCAGCAGTGATAGTATCAGATCATGATAGTAGTTTTACATCGAGATTTTGGGAAAGTTTACAATGAGCTATGAGTACTAAGCTGAGTTTCAGTACTGCATTTCATCCTTAGACTGACTGACAGCAGAGCGCATGATTCAAATGTTAGAGGATATGCTTAGACTTTGTGTCCTAAATTTTAGGAGTGATTGGGAGAAATACTTACCGTTAATTGAATTTGCTTACAACAACGGATTTCAGTCAAGTATCAGAATGGCACCGTATGAAGCTTTGTATGGCCGTAAGTGTGGATCACCGATTTGTTGGACCGAGGTTGGAGAAACAAGGTTACTAGGATCTGAGTTAATACAGGTGACTACTGAGAAGTTAAAGCTAATCTAAGAGCGACTTAAGGTAGCTTAGAGTCGTTACAAGAGCTATGCGGACTCTAAGCGACGACCGATGGTATTTGAAGTAGGGAATTTCGTATACTTGAGAGTATCGCCTTCAAAAGGCATTGTCTAATTTGGTAAACGGGGAAAACTCAACCCAAGATTCGTAGGACCCTTTGAGAACCTAGAGAAAGTAGGGCCAGTGACTTACCGATTGGAGTTGTCGTCAGATTTGGAACACAATATTTTTCATGTATTAATGTTGAGACGATGTATAATAGATATGAGTAAGATCGTAGTACCAGAACTGATTCAAATCCAAGAGGACTTGACTTATATAGAGCATCCAATGGAGATCTTGGATCGAAGAGAACAAGTGTTAAGAACTAAAACGATTCCGAGGATGAAAGTGTTTTAGCGTAGTCATATAGTTGAAGAGACTATATGAGAAAGTGAGGAAGAAGTGAAGAATGAGTATTTGCACCTGTTCGACATATAAGGTATAAGTTTGGGCATAAACTTCCTTTTTGGAGGGGAGAGTTATCACACCCATTCCAAAATTTCATAGTTTTATCATGTATTTTTAACTTTTAAAAATTATCAATGTTATTTGATCGAACGTGGTTGACTGTGAGTCAACGGTAAGGTATCAGTAAGGACATGGGAATTTGGTAAGCGAGATTACATTGACATGAGTAAATGGCATTTATGTGAGCTAAATGTTATTTGACCTTAATTGGTATTATCTGGTGTTGTATGAATAGTGAATTATACCTGTGTAGTATAATTTCGGGTAGTTTTGTTATCGCTGTAAAGCATTTTGAACACTGTGGTGAGAACGTGAGTGACACGTTAAATAAAAGGTAGGTTATGTAAAAATTCCACAGAATTTAGTTTCCGAACGTAATTTTGGACCAAAATGAGACTTAGTCGAAAACTTTTGCAATGTATAGTTTTCACTCGTAAAGGCGTAAAATGGATATGCACAACGTTTTGGGAGTTAATTAGAAGTTTGAGAAACTCACGGGGTGGTAAACACGATTTCTAGGAAGTTTTCCTATAAATAGGATGGGGTGAGATTTCATTTGTTATAACTTTACAAAATATCTTGAGAGAGGAGGGAGAATGGAGATTTAGTGCCACGATCTTGCCGGCGACATACACGATCGTTCGCTTGTCAGTTTTTCACCAAATTTCATATTTGGACTCGTGGAGGTAAGATCTACGTTTTGATACCTCTTAGGCTTCGTTTGGCTAACTTTTGTAAAAATCTAATTTCTGGACTTTTGGGGAACACCCAGTAAAACTTGTAGGAATCGCTTGAAATCTGAGATCTGACGTTTAATCGGCCCTCTAGTCGATCCTTCAAAGTTTGAGGGGAATCACACGAGGTATAAAATCATAACATATGTTATATAGGTGAAATACATGTTTTAGACTTCGACGACAAAATTGTGATCCGGGCAAAATTCATGTGTTAATATTAGGTCCGTTAATTATGCACGCGCTTAAATGTGAAAAACATGTCTAAATTTACGCTAGCACGTTGAGTTGTCTATGTGGATCAAAGGGGGGACTTATACAAATTCATGTCGGAGTAAGCTTCTCGATGTTGAGAATTTTAGTAGTGATAGCTACTGTGCATGGTTTAAGGCGTGGACTTGCCAGGGTATTTGGGGATGTAATGGTTGTAGGCTTGGACTAGCCATTAATATCGCGGTTTAAGGCTTAGACTTGCTGCAACCGGACGAATGCGTATTTTTTCCCTAGAGACTATTGATGTGATTTATGTGATAAAAGCATATTTTGTCATATATGCATATGTTAGAATTTGTACACTTAACATATAGCTGAGTAGTGGAGGTTTACTCTATTACAGGTAAGAAGAAAAGGGAAAGAAGAAGTGTGAGGAGTGAGGTCAAGGAATGCCGGGGAACCACACTTGTTTTTACTTTTGTTTCCTCCCTAAACTTGTAATAAGACCTGGAATTTCGTAATATATTGTAATTGAACCTTAGGGAGGATTTGTAGTGTTGAAATCGTAGTAGAACTCCTGTAATTATGTTTTAATTTGTTGCAACATCGTTGTGGTTGTGTTGATTTTTGGTTTGGAGAACCTTAAGTTATTAAACTCCATAATAGGGCTGACTGCCAGGGGATCAGTCGGTTGGACCATTGATCAATCGACTGGACCACTGTATCATTTTAAACACTACTTTAAAATATGGTAAAACCAGTCGACTGGTCCATGTTTTAGTTGACTGGACCCCTAATGGAAAATGTTGTTTTTGGTTCTAAAATAGCCACAGTCGACTGGGAGGAGTCAGTCAACTGAGAAATTGAGGCCCAGTTGACTGGACCCCAGACACAGTCGACTGGAGGGGCTGTTGATCTTTTGAAACTCACTGCTTTAGATCTTTAGTCGACTGGGTCTCCGACACAGTCGACTGGACCTCTGCTCTTCAAAATGTATTCTTTTGGAAGTGTTTTCAATTGGGCAAAACTTTTTATGACTACGATTTTAATAGATTTTACTTATGTTTTCTGCTGCTTTTTTACTTTAAAGGAACTGGATAAGCCTTGATGCCGTGCCACGTGTCCTATTTCTGCGCAGAGCGGGATGGGTTGTGACAACGGTGGTGAGGCTGATAGATCTAGTAGGGTCGATAAGAGAGAGATGAGAGGTAATTATGCGAGATGAAAGATAACAGAGGTCGTAGGTAATGGTCGGTGACTGGTCGGTCGGTGCCGACGACCGATAGTGGAGAGTTTGGTGGTGAGTCGGTGATTGGTGGGCAGCCATTTATATACAGCTAAGACAAAGAGAGAAAAGGTCTTGAAAATTCTTTTTTTTTTTAAACAGTCTTGAAGTTTCCAGAACTATAACATATATTACATATATACATACAAACATATATATAAGTTACAAGTGATACTCAGGTCGGGTCGGGTGGTATCGAGTTTTCCATAAGTAAAACCGACAACTGAAACCAAATCTAATCGGGTGGGACTTTATCAACCCATGACTCCATCCAAGGTCTTCAAAAACCATCCAAAATGGTCGGGTGGGGTCGGGTTGGTCAGGTGAGTCGGGTGAGCGGATCATTTTGATCATCCCTATATACTGGCACAAATCAAATACTAGCTAGTATTTATTGAATTTATAGGAAAAATCTCTCCTTGCAAGCATGATGTTTAGATGTACTATTACATTACAAAATATGACGTGGTTGTATCGAATATTTGCTCCCTGTCATATTATTTGAGATTTGTTAACTGGTGAACGAATCATTTGACAATTGTTAATATAGTTGCATGCATAAATATGGGTTGAATACACTTCAACGTCCTATTTTCTAAAATTTTCTATTTTAGGACCCTTGTAGGTCCAATTGCAACAATCAAAGTCCAGTTACTTTATTTTATTTTACTTTTCATTTTTTTATTCATTTTTTTTATGACAGGCAACCCTGTCCTCAACAGGTATATTTGCAAAAATAAATGGCCTTAATTGTTGCAATTGAAATTATCGGATTGTACACAAAAATTTTGGGAGATAGAGGGTACAAGAATTTTATTTTGATAGATAGTAGGAAAGCATTTTGCATACCACCAAGGGCGGAGGGTAGAAAGGGTACAAAAATTTTAAAAGACCTCTTGAAGTAATCATTTTCTCATTCTGTTTAGAAGTCAATACATACGAAAGGAAAGAATAATGTGGCAAATTTTGGTTGTCCTTAGTTTGGTTGTAAAAAAAAAAAAAAAAAAAAACAAAAAACTACAGGAAAAGATAGCTTAAAATTTTTGTTTTTATTTTTATCAATTTGAAGAAAACAACTTGTGCTTATAAATAGTGCCAAAATGTTGTACACTAGCTAACCCTAATAGAGGAAATAAATATATATATATATATACATACATTTGAAGTCAGGAAATAATATTACTTTATTAAAATTTCTAGGGTAAATTGCAAAATACACTCCTATAATTTGAAAGTTGTGACAATTTGGTCCTTATAGTTTCAATTTTGGCAATTTACACCCTATAGTTTAAAAATTATGCAAAATCCATCTAACTAAAAAAAAAAAAAAAAAGCAAGGGCACAATGAGAATGTCACATTATTTCCGACCAAAATGACCACATGTGCAGGGGCAGACCCAGGAGTGTAGTTCAGTGAAACCAGGAGCTTATATGGGGGTTCAGGAGCAGTACCCCGACCCGGGTTATTTTTGGGTAAAAATAGTATAATTCTATGAGGTTTTTTTTTTTTTTTTTTGTACAAACTAATCTGTCCCATAATTCTTTCAGAAAATTTTTGTATTATAGGCTTAATTGATTATTTATAATTATCCTTTTGATATTTGTGTGACAGTGTGTGTCCAGTTTGAAATGTATCATATTGTTTAAAAGATTATAAGATATTATCAGATGGTTTAATAGACTGTAAGATATTATCATATTATAAGCTTTAAGTGTGTCAAATTGTTTAAAAGATTATAAGTTATTTATGGGATAGATTAGTACGTTCGTAAAAAAAAAAAATCACATCGGATTATACTATTTCTATCCATAAAATAAATAAAGTGATATTCCCTAAAACTCCTGTATAAGCTTTTACTCCCACTGAACTACACTCTTGGGTCTGCTCCTCTCCTGCACATGATGTCATTTTTTGCTAGAAATAATGTGATATTCTCATTGTATCTTTTTTTTTTTTTTTTTTTTTTTTTTGTAATTGAGTGAATTTTGCACAATTTTCAAACTATAGGATGTAAATTGTCAAAATTAAAATCACAAAAGACTAAATCATCACAATCCTCAAACTATAGGGGTGTAATTTATAATTTATCCTAATTTCTAATACTTAATTGGTTTATGTCAACAAAAAGCCAAAGGTTAAAGCCTATCATTTTCTTAAAACACAATGGGAAGTCCATAAGCTTCATTGGTACTCCTGTAATGCCCCATATAATCGGGGCAAGGGTCATGTATGGTCACATGGAGTTGTTCACGAAATTCATGGTTTTGTTCACTTTGTTCTTGTGCCTACAGACAAAGTTAACTAACCTCCATGCTTTGATATCCAACATATGAAGAGGGAAAAAGAAAATCTAAACCCACTTATGTTTTGTTGTTTCTAGTCTCTCTCTCTCTCATCAACTTAAAGTTCTGTACAATCCCATTTTACTGTTTATATTTGTCCTGTTCTTGATGAGTTCTCTGGGGTACCCTAAGCAAAAAGGCACCATCATGGTTTCTGTTTCACATGGTTCCAAGGGAACAGACCCAACAGAATCTCATGAATCAGCCCTACTATTTATTTGGTGGGCCACCCTATATCGCTCTTTGTGACCTTATTGCCTTTCATGCATTTGTAGCTCCCTCCCTATGAAACACTATTGATTAGCTATGAGAGATTTAGTATCTTTTCTTACATGGGTCATCACAAATGTATGTTTTCTTCATGTAAGTAATGTTCAGTATAGATTCATAGACGTACAAGTGTAAGTTATTTCATGTGGAAATCTAAATAAAGTCTCTCACATTCAATCATAAAATCTAATTGGAAAATATTATTAAATTATTTACAATTTGAGTTGTAAATGATAATTTAAAAATTAAAAATAAATGCAGGTGTCAAGAAAATCAATGAACCGGCCGAATCAATTCATTCGATCGATTTTCATAATATTTCTCCAGTGAAACCCCTACATATATATATATATATATATATATATATAAAAGTCTTTATCATTTTATTTTGTAATTAAGGATAGTTTTAATTATTCATGTCACCCAATGATTTGTTTAGGTGTAAGCATTAATCAATATAATTTTCTAAAATATAAAAATCCACTTGTAACAAGCTTTTGATGGAGTAACAAACTTACCTGTTTGGTACAAACATAATAAATATGCCACTTAATTTGATGAACTAATTCTCCTGGTTTTCTGCAATTAACCAACCCTGTCTCTTTATGGCATTAGTTAATAAATTTGTTTTTGTATAGATAACTAACTACCCTTCTCAGAAAAGATGTAGACATATATAGACATATATATATATAGTATATATTATCAGTCAGGCTTTAAAGAGGGCGCCTTCTCTTAATTAAGAAGAGGGCATCTGTTTTGACCGTCGAATCGTGTTTTCATGACTCTGATACCAAAATATGCAGGATCAAAAATAATTAAAAGAAAAGAAATTTTTATTACTTATTTGAAAACTAGATTTACAGAGAAGATGGAGGTTACAAGGAGAGAGAGAGAGAGAGAGAGAGAGAGTAGGGGGGGGGGGGGGGGGGGAGGGGAGATAATAAAAAAGGGGGAGAAGAGGAAGATGCCTTACTACAGGAGGGAGGTCATCTTCAATTAGAAAATAAATCCATCAATTTTGAGACAGTTTACTGTGGATTAATAGTAAAAAGAAATAAAGACAAAACATGTATCCTAAAGTAGTGGAGTCGGTCTGTTCGCCTTTATTTTGTCGGTTAGTCGAAGAAACATCATTGCTTACGTTTTCTTTTATTATGACATCATTGTTTACGTCACTTTGTCCTTTTCACTGACTCTTTATTAAAGAGAGGGTCTCTGTTTTGACTGTCGGATCGTGTTTAAAAATTGTGAAATGATAACACTGTTCTTAATGAAAACATGATCCGACAATCAAAACAGATGCCCTCTCTTTATTAAAGAGAGGACGTCCTATTTAGATAATTTTCTGTTGGAAAAATTTTATTGATATAAACGGGAAAAAAAAAATAGAAACAGATTCTGAATTACAAGTTAAGAAAACAGAAAAAAAAAAAATTTTTTACAGAAATTATAAACCAAGCAGAAACTGAAATTGATCAAACTAAGGCTTGTGATAGTTCACAGTTTCTTTAAAACAGATTCGCCGCCTCACTGGATGTGTTTGAGGATATCGTCGGCGTCTGTCTCCTAGGATACAACGACTTCTAACAGTAGTACTAGCACAGTGTACAACTACTCTGGCAAACCTCTATGCTTCGTACTCTCTCAGGAAACCAAGGAAGGAAAATATATGGAAGAAGAAGAACTTTGAATTCTGTGTGTTTTCCCAAATGAAGAACTCAATATATATAGATACAGGAGAGAATGGATTGATATCTATGAATTAATCCAAATCAGTTCAGAAATTCCAAAAGTTATAACAACAACCTTTTGGAGTTCTGTAGCTCTTAGACCTTTCAATTTCTGTCACACGTTAAAGTGTGAAGAAATTCCAAAGGTCTTTTGCAACTCTGGAGTCCAAAAAGAAATATTTTGTGCGGGCCACACCCACAGCCACGACCCGGCGGCGGCGGCGCGCACGTGTGTGGAGTAAACCCAAAGGGCCTTAGGTCTTCCCTCTTCAACAAAACTGGGTACCTCTTGGGCCCTAAACCCAAAACATAAAGTAGCCTTATAAATACACTAAAGACTACTTCTATTTTTCCTATGTGGGACAAGGTAAGTTATTAACCTTTTTCATTTCAACAACTCCTTGTAAGTGGCAACCTTTGAGCATTAATTTCTCATTCACCCATCAATAGTTTTGGACATGTGTATATCCAAACTTCATCTCCTCATTGAGGAGAACACAAATCCACAAGGATCCCACTTAAACTCTAAGTGAGTCCCGCTTATGGACATGATTAAGACACTTTGAACTTTTGATGTGTCATCATCTAAGGGTATACAAAATTGTTCACACACTGCCATTCTATCTCTAAATTCAACATATATCTAAATATAAGTATTATAAATTTGGTTTTTACAAAATATGATTAATAGATGTTTTAACAAACTTTACTTATAAAATAGTATGCACGAGCCCATATAAGGTTTGGCTATCATTATTGTCATAGTAATAGTAGTAATTGTCAAAGCAAATTGACTATATGTATAAGTCACAATTTGTCACATAGATTAAAGTAAATTGACTATATATATAAGTTACAAGTTATCACATAGATAATTTACTTTGGCAATAGGGAGGCTAAGGGTCAAATTAACTGTTTTTTTTAATAGTGTCCTTGTTCACAAACAATTTCTAGTTTCTGTAAATTGGACACAAGTTCAGTGCATTTTTTGTTTCTTGTGGACTATCCGTGTTGGTTTGTGAAATTACGGTTCTAATCAAGCTATTTTTTTTAATGGTGTCACAGGGTCCTGTGATCAGGGTTAGCAGTTAGTAATACACATACACGACGGGGCGCGAAAGTACAAGGGGAGCCAAAGCCCTCATTATAGAAACACTCCTTAATGCGACTCTAAAGATTCAAACTCACTACCTTTCATTTGGGGGAAGGGGTCCTGGCCATCTCATTTAAGTGAGATGGTTTAATCAAACTATTTATGCTGTTCAAATGAGGAATAGGAAGCCACCTGGGCTAGCCCAATTGGCCAGGATCCATACTCGCCAATAGGGAGGTTGTGGGTTCGAGTCTCCCTAACCCGGAGATGATCAAGGGAGCCAATTGCTTTAAAGTGGGGTATGACCTCCCTTTGCGTGTGCGTGAGTTACTAACATCTAGGATACTAACGCCGTTAATGTCACAGAGATAGTTAGATGTCTGAGACACAGCCCAAAAAAAATGAGGAACAGGACAAATAGTCATAATGAAATGTACTGAATTCCTATCCTGCATAATTTATGTACGAGTAATGATAGAGGTACAACTATATTTTACAACTCATTTATAATTATATCTTTCTTTTAAGTGGCACTAGAATCCATTAAATTTTAACTAAAACTCATAGTGTCACTTAAATAAAAAAAGTAAAAATAATTATAAATAAATTATAAAAAATAATTGAAACCTAGTATTATGGTTGTTCACTTGTTCTTTATGTACATAGAGAGAGAGTGTGTATTGGACATTTTAGCAGTCAAAGCCCACACGCACGCTTCCCTCTTCACGAATGGTCTGAAAAGCTGGAGACCAAATGGGATATTGTCCTTACCCTGAAAATGTAAATCACACACATGTGCATCTGTTTGGATCACTTGAAAGTTGAAACTCTCTCTCTCTCTCTCTCACCTCTCTACAACATTCTCTCAAACTCATAACTAATCCATCTTATCATCATTTTTTATTGTCTAATGAAATGTATAACATTGGCATGAAATTTAATGAATTGGTACCCTAAAATACAACCTTTTGATATTTCACTAAATTTGGATTTTCTCTTTGCCAGGTTCTGATTTGGTTATACCGATCAATTTAAATAATTGATCAGTTGAACTTAACCAGTAGCTTTTATTTTGAGCGATAAGGATAGTATATATCAATTGCTTTATTTATTATTCTTTAAAAATGGTCAAAGAATGTTTATGGCAATTTAATTTGTTGGAGGGTGAAAATTGCTACTAGACTTCTCTTTTTTTTTTTTGGTACGGTGGTCGCGTGTGAAGACTTAAGTGGCAGAATTTGGAGAGGGGTGAGGTTCGAATCCTAGTATGAACGTGATAGGGAGAGTCTTTTTATCAACTAAGCTAAGTGGTTTCTTAAATTGCTATGCCAAACTCTACACTAATTTAGAAAGCAAAAAATTAAAATACATGACTATCAAGATTGATGAAATGTTCACTTCAACTTTTTAAAATTAAGAGTTTCACCTTATAGTACTACCAAATTTACTTTTGACTAAGGGTAATGTTATTGCCAGAACAACAAAGGCTAATGTCAGAGCAAAAAGTGTCACAAAGAGTTTTAGCGACATTAAAACTCTTTGTGACACTTTTCACTCTGATATTATCCACTGTCGCTAAACTTTTAACGATACTTTTAACGATATTTATTACTTTAACATTATCCATTACTGCTCTAACAATAAAGCTAGCCTTTATAAAGCTAGCCTTTAACTAACAAAATTTATCTTAAAATATGGGGATAAGCTTGTAACTGCATGCAAGAACAATACACCAGTCAACAAATCTTCATAGATGACAGATTGACAGGGCACGTTACATTAATGTAACTTTAAAAAAAGACCATTGACCTTGCTTAATTTAAGGTCAAAATTGAGGGATCTCCTTTACCATATGAAAAATAACATAGAATTTCCTTGAATTTTTGGAGTTGAGTAACAGTTCTTTCCTCCATTAGTTAAGTGCTAGTTGACCGTTAGTAATCTTTTCATCAAAATTTTAAGAAATGACTGGTTTACTATTCTTTAAGTCAATCAAAATTTCATTCATTCTTTTTATTATTTAAAATATATTAATTTTTAATCATAAACTTTACTTTTTATAGTGTATTATCTAAGGACATATTGGTAATTTCACTTGTATCATTAACATTGTTAATTAGGTTCCATATAACACATTAGCAAGGGCATACCCACTAAGGGGCGCCGTCTCCACTCAATTGGTGAAAGAAAAAAAATAGAGGGTATATATATATATATGAGAGTTTTAAAAATTATTAATTGGACTTTAGTGAACTATTTGTTAGCTCGGGAGCTTTTTATGAAATTGTAAAACTTTAACAAAAAGTAATAAAAATTACTCTCATTTAATCTCCAACGTACCATGCTCTCTATTTAGCTTTTAGCTATTTTAGAGAGTCAATTCTTATTTTTCGTGCTCCAAAAAGATCTCCAAATGACTCTCCAAAATGGATAATAATTTTTTGCCTCGCTACAAGAGAGAGAGAGAGAGAGAGAGAGAGTTCAGCATGTTTGGGGAGTTCTCCAAAATTGATATAATAAAAAGTAACAAAATTAGAACTCATTTGAGGAGAGAGAGTACATTGAAATTACCAATTTTAATCTGAATATTAGTATAAAAAATCAAAAGCTCTTCATTGTAGAGAGCATGATTAAATAAGCTTTAGAAGTGACTAGCTATAATAGATTTATAGCCATTTTAGCAACAAAAAAATGGAGAAAATTTAGTAGCCAGGTTAGAGGAGGTTAACTTAGCCAACACTTTGTTTTGAAAATAAAAAATGAAAATTCGGATACAATTAACTCTCCTAATACGTTATTTTGATGTTTTGTTAGTGTTGAAAAAAATATTAGATTAGATACTTTAATTATATATATACATAATATTTTTTATTTTTTCATCTTTTAATACATGGAAAAAAATTTATCTTGTTAAGTTATCAACTTCGCCCTCAGTGAATAAAATTTTTGGATCCGTTGCCATGTCACGTGAGCTTAATGTAATTTTATGTAGCACCAGTGACATCTATAATTTAACAATAATGATAGGGATACACATCAAACGACACACATGTGCTTTAAATGCATGTACTATGTGTTGTTTGAATTTTTTTTTACACTTTTTTGTACATCACTTACACAGTACAGGGTACATGCATTTAAAGTTGATGTGTCGTTTAATGTGTGATTAGATGTGTATCTCTGTAATTTTTGATAGGGCAATGCTATTGTAAGAAGCTTCTCATGTGAAAAGGCGGGTTTTAACCTTTGGATGAGCATCTAGCCATAAGATTCCCAGGAATCTGGAGAAGCATCTATTGCTAGATGCTCATCCATCGGTTAAAACCCGCCTTCTCATATGAGAAGCTTCTCACAATAGCATTTCCCTTTTTGATAATTTAACCCTACCTTGAGTGTGATCTCATCATGGCCTCATGATGACATCAAAGGCAAAAAGATAGATGCACCCACTCATGAATTTAACAAGATGTATAGATGATGGAGAAGCATTAGTACAATACAGAGAGTCTCAAAAGGCATGGGAATTTATAATGACACAAAAAACATGCCTCCAAAGTCCAAATGGTTGGGACCCTATGCTCAGAGAGAGAGAGAGCCATTGAGGTTGGAGTTAACTGAAAATGGGGTCTATGTAATGTTATTTTGGCTTTCTCTATCAATAGCCTTCGTAATTGCTGAGGACTTCTAGTTGGCTTTTTACCCATTTAAAGCCCCAGTGTTTCAAAGGTTTTGAGTCTTTTTGACCAAAGTGGCTCAGTCTACACAGAAATGTTGTACATTCCTGTTACACTGCCACAATATTAATTGAAACGTCTGCCATTGGTTTTCCAGTGAGTTCAAAACTCATTTATTTTAGTGAAATATTGTACTTTATTTTAAGTTCTGAAAAAATATATATATAAAGAAATCAAAATCAAAACTTATGATAATATGTGATGGGGTTTCAGCCATAGCACTTCAAATAAAATATGTCTAAATTAAAATTCAAGTTTTTTTTTTTTTTAACTCCTTAGGTCATTTTATTATTGTTTTGGTCAAAAATGTTATTTTATGCCTTAAAAACTTCAAATTGTTATAACAAAAATATAGTCTTTTTGTAACATTGGCACTATAGGTGCTTAGATCTCGAAAAAATACATAAAATAAAATCAAAATAATTTAAAACAAAAAAACAGAAAGTTCGAAATTTTTTTGATAAAATCCTCTATTTGCAGACATATAAAATCCCAAAATTAGGCTACAAATTACCTGTTTTGTAAATTTTTTCAAGTCGAATGGGTAGATAAAAAAAAAACCATGAAATATAAAAAATAAAAATCACTCAAATAGTCCAAGAATTGAGAAAATTATAATCATTAATACATATTTCTATTTGCAGACAGATAACTAATAATATTACTTGCTGCAGAGAAATAAAATCTCTAAATCAGGCTACAATTTATCTTTTTTTTTTTGTACAATTTTCAGGTTCAATATGTGGATCTCGAGGAAATACATGAAATACCAAAAAAATTCATCCACAAAGACCAAAAAATGATGAAATTATGGTCGTTTTTGTCAACATTATCTATTTGTCAAGGGATAATATTGTCTATTTTTTTTTTGAAAAAAAAATTGGCTTAAAAACATTTTAGTACCCTGTACTTTACCCAAATTTCACTTTGGGCCCTGCACTTTCGATTGCAACACTTTGGGCCCTCTATTTTCAGTGTCGTTTCAATTAAGGACAATCGATTACGCCGTTAGCTAAAATGGACGGAAATCATCATGTGGGGGCCACGTGCATGGTTTTTTGCATCACCTCACGTGATTTTTCCTTTTTTCCCCTTAAAACCTAACAGATCTAAGTAGATATTGAGAAAATCCATTACAGAGAGCTTGAAGAAACAAAGGAGAAATGTTAGGTTTTATGGGAGAAAGGAGAAAAATCACGTGAGGTGATGCAAAAAAGCATGCATGTGGCCCTCACGTGATGATTTCCGTCCATTTTAGCTAACGGCATGATCGATTGTCCTTAATTGAAACGAGACTGAAAATAGAGGGCCCAAAGTGTTGCAATCGAAAGTGCAGGGCCCAAAGTGAATTTCGGTATAAGTGCAGGGTACTAAAGTGTTTTTAAGCCAAAAAAATTTATCTATTTTGACAGAGAAAATCAAAAAATGGGGGTCCCAAATTTTTTTTTTGGGTACAATTTTCAACTCCAATGCGTAGATCTCAATCAAATACATGAAATCCACACAAAAAAATACTCGAAAATGCTAAAAAAAAATTGAGTAAGTTACAGTTGTTTAAAGTTGACTGATAATATTAAGTTAGCCATTTTTTCTGTGGGTAGTGAGGGGCTTTCACTAAATTGAAAAAGTAGCAAGGAGCTTTTTAAAAAATGGCCAAATCATATGGGTTTTTGGCTAATACATCTAATATTGAGGGGTCCATCACCTAATATCTGTTTAGTTGGAAAATTCCTCTAAGGATATAAGTGGAATTATATAAGTGCGAGTGTGCTAGGCAAGCTAGTTGCCAATGTGTGTGATATAATAAATATCCAAACTGTGCCTCACTAAGGAGATTGTGGTAATGTTCGATACCTTAACAAAGACTTTTATCATGTGAGATGAAATAAAGATGAAATGTAAGAAAGTGTGAATGCTCAAAACAGTGGCTAAGACATTAACTATGAGATAAATATTTGAAAATAAATTAGCAAATAAATAATTTAGTATGACTAGAACAAAACGCTCCAGACTCAAAACTTGAAGGCCTTTGAAGTGGTTCGAAAGTAAATAAATGAAAAAAAGTGCTATGATCAACTATCATTACTCCAACTAAAATATGAAAGGTATTTAAACTAAAGGCAAAGAAATTACTTGAAACTATTGAGGAAATAATAAACTGAAGAGTACTAACAGTGTTGGAAGGAAAATAATGCCACGAAGAGGCCATTTGGCTACGGAGACTGAAATGCAAAAAGAAGATAAGTAAATGCTACATTGTGTATTGATATGTTTGTTTGGTCAAGGACCTCTTACAATGAATACATTATAACATATTTATAGAAGAAACTCATAACTACCTATTTGAATTTGAATATTTCTCTCTTATTACAATAACTTCCAATTCAAATTTATTTGCACATGTGTTTTTTTCCAAGAGAAGCTCCCTCCAAAATGACTTTCACTCTAGCCACCATTGATTTTCAAGTAACCACATTTGCATTAATCCTACGATGCCAAGTATCCTTGTAGGAAATAACCACCATTGGCCTTCTTCTTGGATTGACAAGTGTTTTTCAACTAAACTTCCACACTTTCACTACAAGCCTAAATAATAATAATAATAATAATAATAATAATAATAATAATATGACTTTATGTATTAATACATATAAATATAATTTGTGGTCCAAACATACCCCCGCGGCTCTTTAAGAACGAAGTTCTTAAAGAGTCAGAATAACGTTGTTCGATCCAATTAGTAGGTTCGAAATGGACCAAATTAATAATCTAAAGCAGTTTTTCGAATTGGCTTCGAAGCCAATATAATAACATTGAACACAAAATAAACTGCTTTATATACTGGTTTGATGTCGATAAAAGTCTCGAATACACAAAATATTGCTTTAAATTGGCTTCGAGATATATATAATAGCTTTGAACTCAAAGTAGATGACTCTAAACTTAATTCGAAGCCAATATCATAGCATTGAACACAAAAATGATGGTTTTAAATAGTATTCGAAGTAAATATAGGGGGTTCGAGCACAAATAAAGGACTTTAATTTTTCTTCGAAGCCAAAATAAAAGTCTTGAACACAATATAAACTGTTTTTATTTTGGTTCAAACAATAGATTAACTTTAAACACCACACCAAAAAATGGCTTTAGACTTAATTTGAAGCCAATAAAATAACTTCGAATATAAAATAAATTATTTTTAATTTGTTTTGAAGCCAAAGTAACAGCTTTGAACAGCAAAATATGGCTTAAACTTGATTCAAAGCCAATATTATAGCTTTGAACACAAAAATGATGGCTTTAAACTGGATTTGAAGCCAATATAATAATTTCAAACACAAATTAGAAAGCAAGACAAGAATCTCAAAAATATGTTTGAACGTATGGCCAAAATTATGGCCATCCCATGTAACTTCGATCATATGCTTCGAACCACCAAAAATGATTCGAACATACGGCCACAAATATGGCCATCCCATGTAAATATGTAAACATGATTAAATTCATGGCCAAACATATGTTATATATTCGAACATATACTTCGATTCACAAAAAATGATTCGAACATAAGGCCAAAAATATGGTACATCCCATATACACTTGTAAACATGATTAGATTTTACACATGGCCGCCCTTGCCATAGAATAACCCACATGCTCATAACCCATTTTTGATGAGCCCCACAAAGCCAAAATAGGTATTGACCAATTAAAACCATGATATAGAGTGGCTTAAATAATTCATAAATATCAACACTTTGAATAAGGTTGAAAAACTCAAATCTATGAACAAAAGTTTGTTCATGATTCTCAACCAAAGTTGGTAGAAAAATACACCCCTCAAGTGTATTTTCACCATAATCATTTGGTTGATTAACCAATAGGGGTGATAATGGAATTGGTGATTTTTTTTATTTCCACTATTAAAGGATCATGAAGATTATTCATAATCAATTTATTTCCATCAATTGGCTCATAATTTTGAATAATAGTTAATACCCCTCGAGCCATTTCCAAAATTTTAGTTTCCAAATTAAGTGCTTGATCCTTTAAGCTATCCAACAATGGAACAAAATCATTTAACTAATTTTTATCAACACAATTTGGTATTGGTGGTAAAATATACAACCATTCGAAATTGTTGTCACCAAAATTTGGTGTTGATAAGGGTACATACAACCCTTGAAAATTCATCTTTACAGTTATGTCCCACCGGGTGTGCCAAAAATGTTTGGTTAGAAAATTCCTCTAAGGATATAAGTGGAATTATATAAGTGCGAGCGTGCTAGGCAAGCTAGTTGCCAATGTGTGTGTCAGCCCCATCCCGCTCCGACGGATTAGGACACGTGTAACAAGACTAAACGAACCAAAAATACATTGGTAAGTAATAAACCATGTTATTTATTAAGAAAAACCATGATTTAAACTAACGAAAAAAATCTTACTGTGACAAAACAGCCCCAAGGGCAAAATGGTTTTTTATAAAAGTATATCAAATTCTATACCAAAAGATAGGTCTTTGAGTCCCGGTTCTAACGCAAAAAATGGCGCGCGAATTCGAATTTTCTAGAAAGAGTTATGCACGTTTCCGTAAAAGGCGATGTGCTGTGAAAACCTAGGCGGATCGATCCGCTCTTTATACCCAGATCGATCTGTACTTGATATTTCTCGCAGAATGTACCTCAAAAGGGCCGGGATCGATCCGCCCTTTAACCCGGATCGATCCAGGTTCTGCAGAACAACTCCCAACTGCTAAAAACTCTGTTTTTCAAGCCCCAAAACATATCCAAACCTCAATCAACAGCAAGGAACATTACAAAAACATTTCAACCTCATTACCAACCACACTTCAAACACTTCTAATCACAAATTCAAGGTTTCCAAACATTCAAACATGAACAAAACCTTGTTATAGCAACAATTGGTCCTTGGGAAACTATTAAACCTCAAACATTGCCAAGCTTGCTCAAACATACAAAATTTGCAATGAAGCAACTCATAAGCCTAACAACCTTGATTATAATCAAACTTCTTTCAAAGTGTTTATGACATTAACTCAAACTTGCCGAAAAGGACTCAACTTAACCTTACATATTCAAACTTCAACTTGTAACATCAAAATTTCATAACCCAGCTTGCTTGCTAGCTTTCCCTTCGTTTCCGTAAGTTTTCCCAAGCTAGCTCCAAAACCACCAAATTATAAGTTAAAGACTACAAGCTTCATGGTTACAACAAAAGTATTAACATTGTCATCATAAGAGCTATAATTTACAACATATCTCAATTTCAACAGAGATAATATACAAGAGTCCCAAATCTCCCCCATCTCTCTCATCTCTCCCATCCACAAGTCAAGACTTCAAGCCTCAGGTCAAGGACTTCAAGCCACTAGTTACACTGTAATATAGCTTAAAAACATAACTACAAGTTCCAAAACCTTTTCCCCCTCTTCACGAGCACGTCACTTCCTCTCCGGATATTGTTTCATACCTTCGGTGGTTGTTATTTACCACAACAGAAACAGAAAATGGTTTTCTTAAGCATTATGCTTAGTGAGAATTCTAAACATGACTGAATGTTTAACATGTGCAATGCTATAATGAACATACAAATCATATTTTTAATCGCCGAGTCACCGGTTCAATGATTTATTCGGACCCGAAGACCTCCCTTGGTCCCGTGGTCACTTCTATTCCTTGGACTTCCGTATATCTCGGATTCTTCCTCTTCACCACCATTATTACTCCCAACAATGAATCATTTTCCCGATGCTCATTGAATACCACATACACATATAAGCACATAAACATGGAAGCACATATAACCACACAAAAATTGACATGCAATTCACATTTTAACATCCCCATGCCTTCTAACCATGAATAATCTAAAACAACACGAACATTCTATTGACTAATAAGCATAAATTATCATCTCTAACATCATTGATGCCTTGAACATAATTAAACACAATCATTTTTAGGCTAGAAAACTCACCTTTGCAAGATTATACCCAATTATGCTCCTAAAATCCAAATTCAAGCTAGAACCAAAGGCAATTCTTGTTCTAGAGTAATCCTACATAGTTTTGGTACAACAAATATCGTCTATCAAGAACGGTTGCCAGAAAAACGTTGCTGAAAATAAAAACAAATTACGTACATGTAATCCTCTTACCTCCACGAGTCCAAAAGTGGTCTCGGATCGTAAATCCGACAAACGACGGCAACAGAACGGCAAGAAAACGGTGTCGGCGTCTCGTTTCCTCCCGAGCTATCTTCTCTTTTCTTTTAATTTCAACAAAATGAGAGTCTAAAATCTCTTCCTTGACATAACACACTCTTTTGCAACTTTACATGAGGTGTCAAAGCCTCATTTTAGCCATTTTCCATTTACACCCTCGGAATTTCTTAAGTTCTCATTATGAAATCCCCTAAACATTCCATTAACTACCCAATTATCTAATGAGTGTTTGTCTAAGTTTTGTATGGGTCCCAACGTGGGTCCCAAATATTTTGTGAAGTTGCTATCGTTCCTACCAATTATAAATCTTTTCAATTTATACCCTTATTTGGGTATCCAAACTAATACAAGTTGCCAACACATGTATTATCGTATAATATAAAAGCATTTAAACAAATATTCATGTAATCACATAAATGTATTTAATCACGTAAAATGCAAATATTTTTATTCAGGCCCTTCACTGGGACCCACTTCCAAACCTGTCCCTCCTCACTGGGGACTTTTTCCAACTAGTGTCCTTTATTGAACACTTTTCACTGGCGAGTCCAAGCCTCCCCTTAATCCATAATATACACTAATTATATTAATTAATGCATATAACATGATAATTAACCCGTTCTCCAGGTATGGGTGTTACATTTCTCCCTCCCTAAAAGGGAGTTTGGTCCCCAAACTTACTCTTACCTCAAGAATCGAATAAGTGCGGGTACTTTGCTCAAATCTCATCCTCTCACTCCAAGTAGCTTTCTCAATTGAATAGCTTCGCCATTGTACCATCACAAGTGGAATTACCTTGGCTCACAAGACTTGATTCTTCTTATCAAGAATTTGTACCGGATGCTCTACATTGGTCAAATCTTCCCGAATCTCTAATGGTTTTGGAACGATTGCATGTTTCGAATCCGGCACATAACGTCGAAGCATTGACACGTGGAACACGTTATGAACATTTACCAACTCTTGTGGCAATTCCAACCGATCAGCTAACGGTCCCACCCGGTTAAGAATTAAATACGGCCCAACATACCTCAGGCTGAGCTTACCTTGCTTACCAAATTGTACTATGGCTTTCATAGGCGAAACTTTCATAAACGCATAGTCACCAACCTCAAACTTCAACGGTCTTCTACCCGTATTCGCATAACTTTTATAACGATTCTGAGTCGTTTGTAACCGCTGTTTAATCAATCGAATCTTATCAGTAGTGATTTAAACTATTTCTGGCCCCAAAAGCTATTTCTCTCCAACTTTTGTCCAACAAACCGGCGATCTACACTTTCTACCATACTGTGCCTCATAAGGCACCATTCCAATACTAGTTTGGAAGCTGTTGTTGTAAGAAAATTCAATCAACGGCAAATAAGTTTCCCAATCTGCTTTAAAATCCATAACACAAACCCTTAACATGTCTTCTAAAATCTGAATCACCATCTCGGATTGACCGTCGGTTTGGAGATGAAAAGCAGTGCTAAAATGTAGAGCTGTCCCCATAGCCTTCTGCAAACTTTTCCAAAATCTTGACACAAATCTAGTGTCACGGTCCGACACTATCAAAATTGGTGCCCCATGAAGCCATACAATCTCTCTAATATAAAGCTCTGCAAGTTTTGATGGATCTTTGGTCTTGATGGGTAAGAAATGGGCTGACTTAGTAAACTGATTAACAATAACCCAAATACTATCATTTGACTTTGTAGATCTTGGAAACCCCGATATGAAATCCATCGTAATATGCTCCCATTTCCACTCTGGTATCTCTAATGGGTGTGGTTCTCCCCCGGGTCGTTGGTGTTCCATCTTCACTTTTTGACAAGTCATACATTTAGACATCAATTCTGCTACCTCTCGCTTCATACCAGTCTACCAGTAAATTTCTCGCAAGTCTCGGTACATTTTGGTACTTCCCGGATGTATTGAATATCTGGTGCTATGAGCTTCTTCCATAACTCTGTCTCTCAAATCACCAACTTTAGGAACACACAAACGGTTGATGTATCTCAAAACACCGTCTTGAAAACTAAACTCTGGCCTTCTACCCTCAGGTAATTCATCCATAATCTTCTTAAATTCTGGATCTAGAAGCTGATTAATCTTGATTTCACCAATTAAATTCAGCTGTGCCACAATCGCAGCCATTAAACCACCTCTAATTTTGGGAATGACTTCAAGTTCTAATTGCTCAAATTATTTTACTAGCTCCTCTTGTGCTGTTAAGGCATAGGCTAAGTTTTTCTATGACTTTTAGCTCAAGGCATCGGCGACTACATTCGCTTTCCCAGGGTAATACTGAATTTTCAAATCGTAATCTTTCATGAGTTCCAACCACCTCCTTTGTCGCATGTTAAGATCTCTCTGAGTGAATAAATATTTCAACTTTTGTGGTCGATAAAGATTTCACAAGTTTTCCCATATAGATAATGCAACCAAATCTTTAAAGCAAAGATCATCGTCGCTAACTCTAGATCGTGTGTTGGGTAATTCTTCTCGTGTGGTCTTAGATGTCATGAAGCATAGGCTATTACCTTGTCATCTTGAGTTAACACACAACCTAGGCCTTGATGAGAAGCATCACTATAAATTTTGAAATTCCTAGTACTTATTGGAATTGTGAGTATCGGTGCCGTTGTTAATTTCTCCTTCAATGCTAAGAAGCAATCTTCACACTCCTTATTCTACTCAAACGGTATGTCTCTTCATCAATCTCGTCATCGGAGTCATAATTCTAGAGAAATCTTTGACGAATCTTCTGTAGTATCCGGCTAACCCCAAGAAACTTCGAATCTCAGACACATTAGTCGGCCTTGACCAATTCATAACAACTTCAATTTTCTGTGGATCTACTGAGATATCTTCTTTAGAAATTATGTGCCCTAAGAAAATGACACTTGTCAACCAAAACTCGCTTTTCTTCAGCTTTCCAAATAACTGTTTCTCTCGAAGTCGTTGTAAAACCAACCTCAAGTGTTGTTCATGCTCTTTCGAACTCTTTGAATATAAGAATGTCATCAATAAAAACTATCACTAATTCATCCAAATATGATTTAAACACATGGTTCATTAAATCCATGAAGGTTGCAAAATGGTGTGATACGAACGAGTTTAGCAAAATGGTGTGATACGAACGAGTGTGTGGATCCCGAATCTACAAGTACATTTGCTAGGTGTGAGCAAATGGGAACCATACCTGAAACGACGGTGTCAGCATAAGTGGTCTCTCCCGGCCTGAGTTGATACGATCTCGCCTTCCGCTGTTCTCTCCTCAGAGGTTGTTGAGTAGCTCTCGGTGTAATAGCACTTGCCGCAAATGAACCAGAACCTGAAGCTCCTTGACGTGTGGTAGGACAATCTTTCGCTTGGTGCCCCAACTCCTTGTAAGTAAAGCATCAGCCCCTCATGTCCATGTTCTGCTTTGGACAATTTCTTGCTGTATGTCCCAGTTGACAGCATATGTTACACGTAATCGGATTTGGGAGTTGATTGCATCAGCCCCAATGAAATTTCTGACAAGTCTGACACCTCGACTTATTTCTACTAGAAACACTGCTGATACTAGCCGATGGTCCTCCTGAACTCTGTCTTTTTGCACTCCCCTGACCACTGAATTGACTTGATCCCAGTCGTTTACTTTGTTGACTCGGTGGTAGTGGCATGTTTGAAGTATACCCAAGGTCTCTCTCAGCAATAGAAGCAATATCTAATGCCTTAGCGTAGGTCTCTGGCCGGAATACAATCACTCATCCTCGGATATCGTTTCGAAGCCCTGCCACAAATTTCCTTACTTTCACTTTTTCAGTTATCTCCCGCAAACCTTCCCAAACTCGTAAATTTTGTTGAGCACTCTCGGACTGACTTTCCCCCTTGCACCAACTCCATAAACTTTTGAGCCTTTTGATCCCCAAACAATTCTGGAAAGTATTGTTCATTAAAAATCTCAAGGAATTGGTCCCCACGTTGTTGGTTGACTCAAACCTAGCTTAGTACGCCACCAATATTGCGCTTCATCCTTCAGTGTATCGGTAGCAAACAATACCTTTTGTTCCTCCGTACATGGTAATACCCTGAAAATTTTCTCCATATCTGAGATCCAAAAATTTTTCTTCATCGGATCGGCTTCCCCGCGGAATATGGTCGGCTTATATTTATGAAATTTCGAAATGGTAACAACTTCCACCCTCGGATTTGGATTCGGTTATACCGGTTTTTCCTTGACCACATGAATTTTAGCGACTCAAACCAATCCTTCGATTGCTCTTTCTACTCATTCCACTCGGTTTGAGGTGTCACCTCCAGACATGACTAGCACCCACATATAGTACACACATGCACGTTACTTTTAAGAAACACATAACACGCTAATCAACATTTAAAAGCATGCTAAGTAAACGTGTATGCATGATCATGCAGCTACGTGTTGTTGTGTGCACACTACTCGTTGTATGTTTCTCATCCCCAAAGGCTCTAGCCTGATGTTCTGATACCAAAAATTGTCACACCCCAACCCGCTCCGACAGATTAGGACACATGTAACAAGACTAAACGTACCCAAACTACATTGGTAAGTAATAAACCATGTTAGTTATTAAGAAAAACCATGATTTAAACTAGCGGAAAAAACCTTACTGTGACAAAACAACCCCAAGGGCAAAAATGGTCATTTAGAAAAATATATCAAATTCTATACCAAAAGATAGTTCTTTGAGTCCCGGTTCTAACATAAAAAACGGCGTACGAATCCAAATTTTTTAGAAAGAGTTGTGCACGTTCCCATAAAAGGCGACGTGCTATGAAAACTTAGGCGGATCGATCCGCCCTCTATACCTGGATCGATCTGTACTTGATATTTCTTGGAGAATGTCCCTCGAAAGGGCCGGATCAATCCGCCCTTTAACCCGAATCGATCCGGGTTCTGCAGAACATCTCCCAACTGCTAAAAACTCTATTTTTTAAGCTCCAAAACATATCCAAACCTCAATAAACTTCAATGAACATTAGAAAAACATTTCAACCTCATTACCAACAACACTTTAAACACTTCTAATAAAAAATTCAAGGTTGCCAAACATTCAAACATGAACAAAACCTTGTTATAGCAACAATTGGTCCTTGGGAAACTATGAAACCTCAAACATTGCCAAGCTTGCTCAAACATAAAAAATTTGATATGAAGCAACTAATAAGCCTAACAACCAACTTGATTATAATCAAACCTCTTTCAAAGTATTTATGACATTAACTCAAACTTGCTAGAAACGACTCAACTTAACCTTACATATTCAAACTTCAACTTGTAACATCAAAATTTCATAAGTTTTCCCAAGCTAGCTCCAAAACCACCAAATTACAAGTTAAAGACTACAAATTTCATGGTTACAACAAAAGTATTAACATTGTCATCATAAGAGCTATGATTTACAACATATCGCAAGTTCAAGAAAGATAATATACAAGAGTCCCAAATCTCCCCCATCTCTCCCATCCACAAGTCAAAACTTCAAGCATCAAGTCAAGGACTTCAAGCCACTAGTTACACTGTAATATAGGTTAAAAACATAACTACAAGTTCCAAAACCTTTTTCCCCTCTTCACAAGCACGTCACTTCCTCTTTGGATATTGTTCCATACCTTCGGTGGTTGTTATTTACCACAACAGAAACAGAAAATGGTTTTCTTAAGCATTACGCTTAATGAGAATTCTAAACATGACTGAATGTTTAACATATGCAATGCTACAATGAACATACAAATCATATTTGTAAACGCCAAGTCACCAGTTCAATGATTCATTCAGACCCGAAGACCTCCCTTGGTCCCATGGTCACTTCTATTCCTCGGATTTTAGTATTTCTTGGATTCTTCCTCTTCACCACCCTTATTACTCCCAACAATGAATCATTTTTCCGATGCTCATTGAATACCACATAGAAATATAAGCACATTAACATGGAGGCACATATAACCACATAAAAATTGACATGCAATTCACATTTTAACATCTCCATGCCTTCTAACCATGACTAATCTATAACAACACGAACATTCTATTGACTAATAAGCATAAATTATCATTTCTAACATCATTGATGCCTTGAATATAATTAAACACAATCATTTTTAGGCTAGAAAACTCACCTTAGCAAGATTATACCCAATTATGCTCCTAAAATCCCAATTCAAGCTAGAACCAAAGCCAATTCCTGTTCTAGAGTTATCCTACATAGTTTTGGTACAATAAATATCATCTATCAAGAACGGTTGCCGGAAAAACGTTGTCGAAAATAAAAATAAATTACGTGCATGTAATCCTCTTACCTCCACGAGTCCAAAAGTGGTCTCGGATCGTAAATCCGGCGAACGATGACAACGGAACGGCAAGAAAACGGTGTCGGCGTCACGTTTCCATCTTCTCTCCCGAGCTCTCTTCTCTTTTCTTTTAATTTCAACAAAATGAGAGTCTAAACTCTCTTCCTTGACACAACACACTCTCATGCAACTTTACATGAGGTGTCAATGCCTCATTTTAGCCATTTTCCATTTACGTCCCTGGAATTTCTTAAGTTCTCATTATGAAATCCCCCAAACATTCCATTAACTACCCAATTATCAAATGAGTGTTTCTCTAAGTTTGTTATGGGTCCCAACGTGGGTCCCAAATATTTTGTGAAGTTGCTATTGTTCTTACCAATTATATATTTTTTTTTAGTTATACCCTTATTTGGGTATCCAAACTAATACAAGTTGCTAACACATGTATTATCATATAATATAAAAGCATTTAAACAAATATTCATGTAATCACATAAATGTATTTAATCACGTAAAATGCAAATATTTTTATTCAGGCCCTTCACTAGGTCCCATTTCCAAACATGTCCCTCCTCACTGGGGACTTTTTCCAACTAGTGTCCTTTATTGAACACTTTTCACGGGCGAGTCCAAGCCTCCCCTTATTCTATACTATACACTAATTATATTAATTAATGCATATAACATGATAATTAACCCGTTCTCCGGGTACAGGTGTTACAGTGTGTGATGTAATAAATATCCAAACTGCGCCTCACCAGGGAGATTGTGGTGGCGTTCTATGCCTTAACAAGGACTTTTATCGTGTGAGATAAAATAAAGATGAAATGTAAAAAAATGTGAATGCTCGAAATAGTAGCTTAGACATTAACTATGAGATAAGTATTTGAAACTAAATTAGCAAATAAATGAATTAGTATGACTAGAACAAAAGGCTTTAGGCTCAAAACTTGAAGGCCTTCGAAGTGGTTCGAAAGTAAATAAATGGAAAGAAGTGCTATGATCAACTATCATTACTCCTATTGAAATATGAAATGTATTGAAACTAAAGGCAAAGAAAGTACTTAAAACTATTGAGGAAATAATAAACTAACGGCTAATAGTGTTGGAAGGAAAATAATGCTACGATGAGGCCATTTGGCTATGGAGACTGAAATACAAAAAGAAGATAAGTAATTGCTACATTGTGTATTGATGTGTTTGTTTGGTCAAGGACCCCTTACAATGAGTACATTACAACATATTTATAGAGGAAACCCATAACTACCTATTTGAATTTGAATATTTCCCTCCTATTACAATAGCTACAAATTCAAATTCATTTACACATGTGTTTCTTCCAAGAGAAGCTCCCTCCAAAATGACTTCCACTCTAGCCACCATTGATCTTCAAGTAACCACCTTTGCATTAATCCTACGATGCCAAGTGTCCTTGTAGGAAATAACCACCATTGGCCTTCTTCTTGGATTGACAAGTGTCTTTCAAGTAATTTTCCACACTTCCATGACAAGCCTAAATAATAATAATAATAATAATAATAATAATAATAATAATAATAATATGACTTTATATATTAATACATATAAATATAATTTATGGTCCAAACAATATCCCATATATGATTAGTGACATGCTTCCCACAATTACTTCCCAACGTATGGCGGCAGTGGGACCATTCAAACCAGCTTCCACTAAAAAATGTAATTTCACTATAATTAATGTGGCCCCTCATCTGTCACATGTAGGGGTGTCATTAGGGGTGGGCATATTTTGGGACAACCCGAAAAACTGAATCGAAACCGAAATTTTTCAAATTTTGATTCGGATAATAACCGAACCGAAATTATATCAGTTCGAAACCGAACTATTTTAATTAGTATGGTTCGGTTTTCGAAAGTAAAAAAAAATTCGGTTCGAAACCGAATAACCGAAATTTTAAGAATATATAAAGACTTGTTAGATAAATTAGGGTCATATGACTCGTATGATTCATTTTGTTAATGAAAAATAACAAATAAAAAGCAGAATCTCAAAGTGATGAATCTTTACTAATTTACTATACTTAATTTTACCCAAACAAAAAATAAAAAAAATTTAAAAAAAAAACAAAAAAATAATTTCGGTTGAGTTTCAACCCGAATTTTCAAACCGAAGTTAAATTTCGAAACCGAACCATTTTTTCGAAGTTTATTTCAGTTCAGTTTTCGGTACCAAAATTTCCAACCCGAACCGAAATTTTTGGTTCGAAACCGAACCGACCGAATGCCCACCCCTAGGTGTCATTTAGAATGGAAATTCCGATTCCGACCGATTCCGATCCGAAAAATTCTGATTTTGGCACCAAAAATTAAATTCTGAATTCAGAAATTTTGAATTCCAAAAATTCTGAAAAAAATCGGAACAGAATCGGAATTGTTTTGAGAATTCTGAAAAATTCTGAAAATATTCCGAAAATATGTTTTCTAAAAATTTTCCCGAAAATGTTTCCGAAAATATCTGAATATTTTTCGAAAATTTGGAATATTGTGGACTTGTTTGTCCCACATCGAATAAGAAGAGAAAGGAGTGAATAGGAGACTCTCTATAAAAGCATGACTTACCCTTTCAATAGTATTTGTATTCCAAACATTCCAAAAATTATGAAAATTTCCAATTCCGATTCCGATTCCAATTCCGAAAAAATTCCAAAAATTTCCAAAGAATTCTGATTCCAAAAATTTGTGATTAGAAAGGAAAATGAAATTCTAAAAAAAAATCAAAACGGAAATTGGAACACCTATTTAATTTTCCAAATTTTTAGAATTTTTTCCGAAAGAGAGTATTCCGATCTATTTCGGACGAAACATACCCCTAGTCACATCACATGATGGGAAGCATAACATTATTCATAATATACTATTTATGTAATACCCTGTATTTTTTAATATACTATAGATGAGTTTCTGCATGATTGCCTTAACCTTTCATACAAAGCCCCAACTAATTGATTGGACCTCACCCAATTAATTGTCGTAGAATCTTACCTAATCAATTGAACCTATATCAATCGATTGATAGTTGACCGACTAAACTCAATCAATTGGACCCATCTTAATCGATTGAATAGGCTTGGCACCAAGTTTACGTTAAGACCACGACTATTTGACCCCCTCTCCTATATACACCCCCCTTATATACAGATATATATGGTTTGTATGCATGAATGGTTGAGAGAGAGAAAAAGTTTGTGTCTATATGTTTGTGTTTCATATCTATATAACCGTAAGTGTGTTATATATATATACATTCTCGGGTTGGCAGAGGATAAGAAGGAGAATGAGGAGAAGAAGAAGAAGAAGAACACAATACATATAGAGGAAGAGAGACCGGAGAAGAGAAGAGAGGAAGAAAGGAAGTAGAGAATCACCATAGCTACCACCAAGGAGCTTGGGAACGTCGTTGTCTGAACGCCGAAGTAAGGTGAGTTCATTAAATCACTCAAGGGATGATTTTAGGATGCTTGTTGTATGTTTATGATGTATATTATAACTCCCAAAAATACCAGTTCGTCTTTAACTAGTTCTAGGAAAAAGAAGCCTACTCAATTGATTGGACTGGTTCCAATCGATTGAAACTGACCTAATTGATTGAAAATGATTTAATCGATTGGAAGGGACTTAATCGATTGGATGAATTCCCAATTGATTGCCAAGATCTTTTTACCCAATCGAGAATAATGCATTTCACGACATATGACAAGATGCATGGGGTAGTAGTATGAAGATAATATGATGAGAATTGGGACATGTGCCTTTATGTGGAACCATGCGATATGTGTACTT
The DNA here is from genome assembly GCA_033977485.1 of Hydrangea macrophylla. NCBI lineage: Eukaryota > Viridiplantae > Streptophyta > Magnoliopsida > Cornales > Hydrangeaceae > Hydrangea > Hydrangea macrophylla. Next base: position 84,725,162 of record CM066983.1, read on the forward strand.
TGGATCTGTGGGATCTTTGGTTGATGAGCTGGGTAGACGTGGGATGGATAGAGTTCTTAGGGCGCCTCTCATTATTGAAGACATACAGTGATGCGTGTGCGCTATTGAAGACGTCCAATGTACCGTCGATGACGTCCGACTAGTGCTTTAATGTACTTTCTATTGTGTAAACGATCAGTGAGAGTATACACATCGTAGAAGACGTCCGATGTATTGATCCCATCGTTTACAGATAGGATGTACCGTGTAGACGACCGATAACCTATCAAGGGATCATGTGACGTAGGACACCACCATGTAGACAACCGGTATGGCATACTGGCTAAATTATATTATAAGACACATGGATAGGGAGATGAATAGGAATATGAATATGAGTATGGGTACTGTGGTATAACCGTATATGTGTTATATATATACACTCTCGAGTTGGAAGAGGAGAAGAATGAGAAGGAGGAGAAGAAGAAGAAGTAGAAGAAAAAGAAGAAGAACATAAGATAGAGAAAAGAAGAGAGACCAGAGAAGAGAAGAAAGGAAAAAATGAGGTGGAAAATCACCATAGCTGCCGCCGCGAAGCTTGAAAATGACATCGCCATAGGTTGAGAATCACTGGCAGAATCATTCGATTGGAATTGGTGTTATAACACACCAATCATAGAGGCCAATGTAGCAACATACCATTCCATTCGATTTCTTCCATTTGTCGAACTCGCTTCTAGCAGCTCTCAAAGCATTTGTAGCAGGTTCTTCAAGGTATGGGGTGGTGAGGACATATATGTGATCCTCCGCAGTTAAAACGATGTCAAGGTTACTTTTCCATTATGTGTAGTTGTTTCTAATTAATTTTTTCTGAGTGAGTATAGTGGCAAGTGGACTAAATGCAGATCCAGACATTATGATTTACTGAAAAATCAAACAGACAAAATAAATATGGATATCATAATTTGACAGTTTGGAATAAAAGAATCCTTAAAACTTTGATTTTAAAACAATGTCACCAGAATATCAAAACGAAAGAGCAAAGTCTCCGTGTGGTGGTCAATACTCGATCTTTCGATTAATCCTGACTTTTCTACTATGCAACTCTTGCAAAACAAGTTATGACTCCCGAGCCTGTTTGATCTCTAAGTTATTGAATAATTCTCCATGTGGGATTCCTTATTCATAGCTTATCTAGTGTGTACCATAAACTAGGATCCAATTACAACTGCCTCAAGTAGTGTCTCCGTGTAATGGTCACCTTCTAACATGTCTGATTGATCCTATCCATAGGAAGTTCACATCTAGTAACCAATGAGTAGTGTACCTTTCGTATGGAATGATCACCCTTGGCTAGGTGACACAGAATGCATTACTCATCTTACAGTGAACCGTTAATGAAAGATCGTGGGAGTTATAATAATAAGTCCCTCTCCTACTAGATTTATTGATTAAAGATTTTGCTTTTGGAAATTTTTTTTTACTCATTGCCCATAGACATCCAATGTCTACTAACGAGTTAAAAATGATTTTTTGAATTTTATTTTAGAAAAACTTGTTTTTATCATGCATATAGTACCAATATTTAAAATTCCAATCACAAACAAGCATATAAAAACACAAAACTAAAATCGAAATAAAGACATTCAAACGATGCCTCTATCTCTCATGGCTCTATCTCCATAGAATTGCCTTTTTGGTTTGATCGCCTCTAGCTCCATCTTCATGGACAACAGCTTCTTGCTCCATCTTCGTGGATTATCTAATTCTATTACATTGATTTTATGCTTCTTTCGAAGGTTACAATTTATCTAGAAATAGAAAACAATAATTCAAAATAAAAAAGGCTAAGGAAACCGGTGCGACTTTCCTATTCACAGATTGAAGTCACAGCGCCCTTTACACATACCTTAAAACCAAACAAAAATTTAAAACAATTACCAATCACAAATTAAATATAAAATAAAAATTTATTCTTGGTGCCATGGGAGATAGCGATCTAACTTGCTGCAAAAGGGTCAGACATACACACATTCACAAATATATATATATATATATATATCAACTAGAAGTCCTAGATGACATACATATATCATAAACCAGATTTATGAACATTTAGTCTCATAAAATAGTAAACCGTGTTCTTTGTCCAACCCAATCAATTGCCCAAAGTGGCAATTGATTGCCATCCCAATCGATTGGGTATAAACACCAATCGATTGGATGAATGTAGTAAGGAAAATTTACAAAAAAAATTAGAAACTGTTTATTAAAACATCGTCAGCTTTATAAAAATTTCAGAGAACACATTATGGATTAAAATAGTGGCAATAGATTGGATCTATATACCAATCGATTGCATCCCTAGATCAATGCCAATCAATTGCATCATACAAAAATCGATTGCCATAACTAGATCTATGGAAATCGATTGGTAAAAGTCCCAATCAATTGCCTTGGATCCTAATCGATTGCCAAAACGGCAATCGATTGGCACCTTTTTCATCCAGAATCTTACAGATCTATTTTTATGAACAAAACATTCATAAAACGCATTTTTGTAATTACAGTTTTATAGAACAACTAAAAATACATATGCCATTACATCTAGACTTCCATAACACGTTACTAGATTCGTTTGAGCGAGGCTCTGATACTAATTGTAGGAAATTGATTACAAAAATCAGATTTGCAGTAGAAGATAAGTTTCAAAAAAAAAATTTGTCTCCGAATCTACTACTCATGTAAATCTAGTATCGTGTAGAGAAGAAGACTACCTTAAAGTTCTTGAACCCAATTCTGAATGCTATAAAACTTCCATTGGTTCTCCTTCTCCGAATATCCAGCAGCTTTCTCTAGATTATCTTTACTCCTATGTCTCTGTTGGATGAGATCTCGAGGACTTGAACTTGTGGGAGTTCAACTAAAGAGAGAAAAGGCAAAGGGAATACTCCAAAATTTATTCTGGAGACCTAGGGCTTCAAAACTGACGAGTAAAAAAGTTTTGCACGTAGGTCTCCTATTTATAAGTACTTTCTCCAACCTTAGGTCCAATTGATTGCCATAAATGGCAATCGACTGTCATGATAATCGATTGGTATCATGGTATGATACCAATCGATTGCTCTGCTTCTCTCTTGTCTTCTTTACATCCTTTGGAGCTAAGAGTAGAACCTCCTAGGTTCCTTATTGTTGGCTCCGATTAGTTATTAATCCCCATGACCAAACTATTTGATTAGTAGATCAACTAACTAATCAGTTAATGTTTACTCCACTATAAAATGATAACTGCACTTGTCACACCTGTCCTGAAAAAATTATATTATTTTACATTACATAAATGAATTTCTGGAATTATTAACGTTGGTTAATAATTGAGGTAGAGTTGAAATGGGTCAACGTTGAGGTGTCAATTGAGGACACGGTAATTTGAGAATCACGAGGCATTGATTTGACTAAATGACATTTATATGATTTAAATGTTATTTGATTTTATCTAGTATATGTTAATAGTGATATTACATGTGTAGCGTAATTTTTGATAGTTTTAATCCTTTTTAGGACCAGTTTGATGGTTTTCGTGATAACTAATAGGATACGTTGCATAAAAGGTAGGTTATCTAGAAATTTCACAAAAGTAGTTTTCAGAACGTATTTACGACAATAAACGGAACCTAGACGAAAACTTTAATAATTTATAGTTTTCACTCGTGAAACATTGAATTAGACGTGTAAGACGTTTCGAGGGATAATTAAAAGTTTTGAGAACTTGTGGGGAGGTAAACATAATTTTCAAAAATAATGCCTATAAATAGTAAGTCCAAGATATTTTTTCCATAAATATCAAAAAACAACTTTGGGAGCTAAAGAGAGATAAGGAAAATTTTGGGGTTTCGGACTTATCGTTCGCTTGTCAACTTTCAACTAAATTTCATATTCGGACTCCTCGAGGTAAAGCCTTCATTTTGATACCACTTAGGCCTTGTTTGGCTAAGTTTTATGAAAAAGCTAAGTCTAGAATTTTGGGGGAAAACCATGTATAACTTATAGTAATCGCGTATAATTATAGATCCGGCGTTTAATCGGGCCTCTAGTCAATCCTTTAAAGTTATAGGACATTTGCACGAGGTATGAATTCTAGACCTGTGTATTATATCGAATTTACATATTTTGAATATCGAGTTTGATATTTTGGATCCGACAAAATTCATGTATTAATTAGGCCCGTTATTTATGCACGTGAAACTGTGATAAAAGCATGTATAACTGTTTATGAGAGCATGCTATATGTGTACTTAGGTCAAGGGGTGGGGGTTTGTGAAATTTCATCCAGGGGTAAGTTCCTCGAAGTTTGAGGATTGTAACATTGGTAGTGGTTGTGTCTGGTATGGAAGAAGGCCCAACCAGGACACGGTACTTAGTATGGAGAAAGGCCCAACCAGTGTACGAGGTGCGTGGAAGAGATGGGCCTTCCACGACACCGATCTCATTTACCGGATGGAAGCGTAATGCTCACCCTAGAGACTATTTTAATGTGTTTTAGATGTTTTAAAGCATGAATTGTCATATAAGCATATGTTTAGAATTATGCACTTAGCATATAGCTGAGCAATGGAGATTTACTCCGTTGCAGGTGTGAAGAGAAGCAAGAAAGCGTGATGAGTGAGGCCATGGGGACGACGGAGATCTTTTTCTTATACATACTTTTGTTTCCATTCCAAGTGATGGAAAATATAATATTATGAAACTAGAACCATGATTATTTGGTTTGGAAACCTTGGAAGGATTTGAGAAATGTTGTAATATGTAACTAAAATTATTGTAGTTAGTTTCGAATGAATCCGAACGTATGGATTCATGTCTTGTAAACTTAACTTGTTAAATTCATGTTTTGAAGGAATGTAATAGTACTTTTGTGAATAAATCTGAACAAGCCTTAGCTTGCTCCGTTGTTTGTTTCTTTTCGTGGATTAGTATGTTTCAATGGTGTTCTTGAAAGCTTAGCAAACTTGTGAAATTTAGAATAATCTAAACATAATTAGAGAAATGAAAGAAGTGAAGGTTATATGATGCCTTAAGCAAAATTCTGCAGCATTGGGGGAGAATTTTACTAAAGGGTCATTTGACCGGTCGAAGGGGGTCGTTCGACCTGTCGAAATATCCCATGCATGTTTTCTTTTTCTACCCCTTTCGGAAATAATTTAAATGTTTTGATTGGTTGTTTGGGTACCTTAGGGACCCTTTTCAACATAAAGTCACCTGTTTCAAAATATAATTACGTTTTCAATTTTATATGGATTTTACAACTCAAAGAGTATCGTTTTCCAAAAGTTTTAAATATTCAAGGCTGTTTTAATTTTTTTTTTTCGCTATTGTAATCTTTTAATGAATTGGTTGAGCCTTGGTGGCGTGCCACATGTCCTATTTCCACGTGTAGTGGGATGGGTCATGACAGCATTCCAACGCAAAAAAAAACATATCCAATAAAAGTATATGTGAGTTGACGTTGTGATGTCGCAATGTGATTTAATGTCAGGTTAGACTATTGAGTATGATCTACTCAGGTATTGATACCCTTACTTATCGAGGTACTTCGATGTATTACTAGAATGCGGTTTGAATCTTCAATCGGATTGGGTCAGTGGCTCTGAGGATTTATTTTCCTTCAGAGCATGAGGATTTATTTTTCTTGTGAGACTGTAATATCTCAGTAGAGATGTGTAGTTTGTGATGAAATAGACGTTGGAAGTGCTTTTGAGGAGTTGTTGTGACTTGGTGAGATGGAATATATTTGGGGACAAACTTCCTTTTTGGAGAGGAGAGTTGTCATGCCCGTCCCAGAAAACAAAATTCTTTTAAATCATAATTGCTTTTTGAGATTTATCAATGTTATTTGATAAATGTGAAAGTGGTTGACTGGAGTCAACAGAAGGTGTCAAGTGAGGACACGGTAACCCAATAATTCATGAGGAACTTGACATGATTAAATGACATTTATGTGGATTAAATGTTATTTGAATTATCTGGTATATGTGAATAGTGAATATACCTGTGCTGTGTACTTTTCTTATAGTTTGATCTTGTTAGAAATCATTTTGAACGAGTTAGAGATAACCAATGCGATACGTTCATAAAAGGTTGGTTATCTAGAAATTCCACAAAAATAGTTTTCAGAACGTAATTACGGTGAGAAACAAAACTTAAACGAAAACTTTTATAATTTATAGTTTTCACTCGTGAAGCAATGAATTATACGTATAAGGCGTTTCGGGGAATAATTAGAAATTTTGAGAACTCGTGGAGAGGTAAATGTTTCGAGACTCGCGGCTATGTATAAAAAGGGGTGAGATGTTTCTCATAAATATGAAATCGAAATTTGGGAGATTTGGGGATTTTGGTTTATTAGAGCTTCAAGACACAAATCGACGACCTTCCGTCTGTTTATTTACTTCCAAATTTCATATTTGAACTGCTCGAGGTAAGAGCTACGTTTTGATAGTTGTTAGGCCTTGTTTGGCTAAGTTTTACAAAAAAGCTAACTCTAAAAATTTGGGAAAAACATATGAATATTTGTAGGAATCACTTCTAATCGGAGATTCGACATTTAATCGGGCTACTAGTACTTTCCTCAAAGTTATAGGACGATAGCTTAAGGTATGAATTCTAGACTATGAATTATAAGGAATTTCATGTATTTAAATATCCGACTTGATATTTTGGATCTGAGCAAAATTCATGTATTAATTTGGCCTATTAATTATGCACGTAAAAATATATGAAAAATACATATATATATATATATGATTATATGAGCATGCTATGTGTCTATGTTTGTCGAAGGGGAGTTTGACATAATTTTATTCTAGGAGTAAGCTCCTCGATGTTTGAGGATTTGTAGCGATGGCTACAGTGAGAAGGCCCTACCAGGGCACAATGTATGGTTTAGGAGAAGGTCCTGCCAGGACACTTGGATAAATTGTTGGAAGAAGACCTCCACGACATCGATTTCATTGTTTCATTACCAGATGAATACATATCTCTCACCCTGTAGACTATGTTGATGTGTTTTGATGTTTAAATCACGAATTTTCATATAAGCATTTGTTTAAAATTGTGAACTTAGCATATAGCTGAGTAATAGAGATTTATTCCATTGCAGGTATGAATAAAGGAAAGAAGAAGCATCAAGAATGAGGTCGTGGGAATGTCGGGGATCACCTTTTGTATATGTTTTGTTTCCATGTCAATGTTGTAATAATGAGTTTTTTGGATAACTAGGACTATGTTCTTAACTTAGAATCTTGAGATGGAGTAGTAACATTGTAATATGTAACAAAACTCCTTTTGGTTAAGTTGTAACTTGTCCGAACTGATGGATTTATGGTTTGGAATCTTAACTCGTCAAATTCGTGTATGGGATGGGTGTCACAAGTACTTTCATGTTTTGAGCCAAACAAGTCTTAGCTTGTTTAGTTATCTTTGCCTTTTCAAAGTTAGCAAGGTTAATGTATGTACTTGTAGTTTTGAGATGGTTTTGAAGGATTGGAACCAAGTATGGTTGTAGTGAAGTGTAAGGTTGAATAGATCCTTGGCAAAATTCTGCTACTAGAAGGAATTCTGCTTAAAGGGCATTCGATCGGTCGAAGGGGGTCGTTTGACCGGTCGAAATACCCCCTGCATGAAATCTTTTTCTACCCATTCCGAATACTATTTAAATATTTTGATTAGTTCTTAGGGTACCATTGGGACCCCTTTTAACATAAATTCATTCGTTTCGAAATATAATTACGTTTTTAATTTTATACGGATTTTACATCTCGGAGGTTATTGTTTCCAAATATTTTGAATACTCAATATTGTTTTATATAATCTTTTAAATGGATTGAATGAGTATTGGTGGCGTGCCATGTGTCCTATTTTTTTCCGCAGCGGGATGGGTCGTGATAGTTATAGGCTTCAGACTATAAGTCAGCTGTTGTAATAGTTTTATTTGACTGCGACCTATGAGTTTCCGTTGTAGCCTCTAGTTATGTTAATAAGATACGTTCTATGAATAACATACTCCATATCGTTGTGTTTGTTGATTTGAGTAGATGATGATGCTAACCAGTCAAGGGCCTACGGGACCAAAAAAGAAATTTTTTATTGCTCATTATTATTTTTTCGCTTCTCCGGGGTGTGAAAATTTAAAATAGGCTAAATCACACTTTAGTAACCTGTAGTTTGTACGAAGTCTCACTTTGGGCTGTCCTTCTAGTTTTGAATTGGTTTCAATGTAGGCCCTGCCTCTAACTTTGTTAGTGCATCTTGACAGCGCACTCATGTGCCTTCAAAACTCCAGAACCAAAGTGAAACTTTTTCGAAACTCCAGGGTTCAAAGTGAAACTTCGCCTAAACCCAGGGCCCAAAGTGAAACTTCACCCAAACTATAAGGTACCAAAATGTGAGTTTTCCATCAAGTTGCACTAACGGAGTTAGTGGCAGGGCCTACATTGACACCGCTTCAAAACAACAGGGACCAAAGTGTTACAATTAAAACTAGAGGGCCTAAAGTGAAACTTTGCCCAAATTACAGGATACGAAAATGTAATTTAGCCTTTAAAATAATATGTATGAGTTTTTCTCTCTTATTACACGAGTGTTTGACATCTTATTCAAATAAGGATACTAGATAATTAATTTAATTAGATTATTTGTAAACTTATGTTACTGCCCTTATTTTGATGAATAATAGACTGTGACTTTATTGCTCATTTAAATTAGTAGGTTATTTGTATAATTATGTTACTGCCCTTATTTTGATGAGTAGACTGTGACTTTATTGCTCATTTAAGAATGAGTGTTTTTACTTATGCAATAGGTTAGCTAGTGCCCTTAATTTTAATGTAGTTTTATATAATCACATAGTTTAGTGTGGAATCCACTGAGAATGTTTACGAGTGATAAAGATTAGGATTAAATGCAGGCTTTATAATGTAATAACCCACATTTGATTTGTTTGAAGAAATTTTCCTCATTTTGATTGGGTTTAGAGGCTATTTGACTTTTGATTTAAGAATGTATTAACGTAAGCCTAATTGAAATTTGAAACCACATTTGAGGCTCCCGTGAGTGTAGCCCGACGCCAACGAGCTCTGATGATGCTGAAAATTGGTAAGAGAGGTGTAAAGAGAGAGAGACAAGAGATTGTATGTGGTTTGGTCCCGTTAATGAGGTGACCTACGTCCACGGTTGCATCAGTGCACTTTCACTAGCAGATCACCGGTGGTGTTTGGTGAGCCAACAGAGTGGGTGGCACTACCAGAATCAACCGGGTTTATGCGTAACAATGAGTTGTTTATATGTTATCCTTTTGAGTCAGAATGCGATCCCCTTTAATGGGGATGAGCGGCCTCTTTTATAGGTGCAAGAGACAACCCGTACATGGTAAGTTTGTAGATTAGGAGACCTAATCTAATTACAAGTTGATTAGCATGATTCAAGAGGAGTTTCCTAAATGGTTTAGGAAACTACTTGCTCCTTCCATTTAGTCTTCTAGCTGGGATAGAAAACTATCTGGGGGCTTGCTGGGCAAGCCACCGTCTCTCCTGGTAATGTGCCCTATGGGGCCGGTTCGGGATGAACGCCCGGACTGTGGATCAAATCGGGCAATTGCGTCCAACGGCCCGGGATGACTAAGCAGTCAGCCCAGATTCAAGGTGACTTGACTTCTCTTTGCTGAGGTGGCGAGGTTTGACTTTAACTCGATATTTTTGTTCATATCAGCTACCCCCCATTTTCGAAACTAATGTGATGCTCCATCAGATGAGGCTTTGAAAATTAGAACTGCTCTAGAAAAATCGTTCGGGAAAGAGGCTGGGACGTGACCGGTCGCGCTGGTCCTGTTGGACCGAGAGGTGGATATATGGGGTCGGATCGACTCTGCCATGTGTCAGCTTGTCACTGGCCAGGTCTGGATCCAACGAGTCTGGTACGAATGTAACCGAACAGTCACGCCTGGCATTAAATGTACGCTTCTTTTGAGGCGACGTTCTGTGTGCCCGAGGTGATAGCTGTCGGTAGGTTTTGGCAGAAAGGCTTCTTGGGCGTTGGATCTGACCAGATCTGGATCGTCCGTGCTATGTATATAAGTAGCACTTGTCCATTTCAGCCATTCATTGCTGCCAAACTAGAGATTATCGAGCGATTTGAGAGCAAAAAAGTGTCCGATAAAGCTTCCCGAGATCCTCTGCTGCGCTAATCCATGTAAGTGTTCCCTTTTCAGTTTTAGTTCATCATCCTGTTCCTCTTCTTCTACCTTTTTCTCTTCTTTTCTAAGCGAGGCTGGAGATGATGACCCCTCTTAAGTTAGAATAGGAGTGGGACTTTTTCTTTCTCAGGTTTTGTTCCTTCTTCAAGTCGGGAGGTACCTTAGGACAGTTGCGGGTGTTCCCGGGGTAATCCTGACTGAGTGTCACCTTGCCTTAAAGACCATCTACTCTTTACCTTTTAGGTTGGTAACCTTTTCCCCTTTGTACGCTAGGCTCGGGGTCCCTGACCCATACCTAAGACGTAGCCTGCTCCCGTACCCCCCGATAGGAGTACCAAAGATGGAACATTCTGATTTTGACTTCGCGTCTAGGTCAGAGAACGAGCAGTCCCGGTCGAGAACTCCCGACACAAGTTTAAGTTCGCCTTCTGCTACCCCATCAGACTATCAGAGTGAGGGCAGAGTCCCTACCCGCGTGTCCGATAGTGAGTCAGACCAGGAGGCCCCCATTGCCTCCGTCTCCTGGGGTGGGGGCGACGGGACACCAGGGGTGCCTGACCCCGAGATGGTATTCGCTTGTGAGTCCACCCCTTCTATTCTGCATTCCCAGGACCTCGTCCAAATTAGGGATAGGTATACTCTTCCTATTGGTTGTTCTTTAGCCGTGAACCCTGGCGGAGCACATCTCTACCAGCCCGGCTTCGTCACCCTATACGAGGATGCACTAATGGCTGGCCTTCGTCTTCCATTGCACCCTGTCACCCGGAACGTCTTGATCTACCTCGGGATTACTCCTAGGCAGTTAGCTCCTAATGGGTGGAGATTCTTGATGGGGTCTATATCTTTGTGGCCCCGGGTCTTCAGATATGAACTCACCCTCCAGGGATTTTTATAGGCCCACCGACCGCTCCCCATGCACTGGGAGGTCGGGTTGTTTTCTTTTTCTGCCTGGCAGGGAAGAAAGATCATTGTCAACTGCCCAAGTAACAACAACGGGTCGAAAAACAAGTTCTTTCAGGTGTCTACCCTCCGTCTCTGTGACCGGGCCCTAGGGAACCAGCTGAGGACTTCCTGGGCGGGGGAGTTGAGGGGTAAGACCGCCCGGTATGCTCCTTTTTATTTTTCTTTACTTTAGGAGGTTATCAATCTGCTATTTATTTTCATGTTTTTGTTTGTAGCTGGGTCGACCAAACCTCTAAGCATCCCCAAGGTGTGCCAGGCCAGGATCTTAGGTTTGGCAAAACTGCCTACCAAAATCTGGAATGTGCTGTTCCGGACGGGTGATTTCGTCAGGTCCTATTCTCCGAAAGAGCCCGTTCAAGCTCCCATTTTCTCTCCAATCATCCCTGGTGAGTGCTTGGGTTGAATGCCTGTTTTGTTATGCTTCCGCTGTCTTCCATGGCTACTGACCATGTAATTTTCTTGGCAAAAATGACCCCAAAGAGGAATTTAGAGCAGTTGAGGGAAAGGCAGGCCGCTGCCGCCACTGCTGCTATCGCCCGGTTGGTGGTGGCATTGGGAAAAAGGCCTGCCGCAGAGACCTCAAGTGATGAATGCCCCCTGAGGCAGATCTGTCGCGGGACGACCAACCCTCCAGAACTCGTGGGGACATCAACTCCCTATGTGGTAGCCGTGGAGGAAACAATTCCCCGGATAGATATGCCGTCAGGGTTACCGATTGGGGGACCTGCTGAAGTTAGGGAGAGGGTGAAGTCTGCCCTCATCCCTAGTCGAGTGAAGACATGCGCCAGTTTGTCTCCTGAAGACTTTCAAGGGTGGCTCTACAACCTCTCTCATCTGGTAAGCTCTTCTATCTCATTCTTGCCTATTATGTATTTATTTACTATTTCTTGTACTATTGACTTGACCAGTCTCCTACCCTTCACTGTAGGTTGGCTGTATGGCCGCCGGATCTGAGTCCCTCTTTTCTTCTTTTGCCGAGAGGGCGAGCACTACTGAAGCTACCTTGGCAAATGAGCGGGTGGAGACACAAGATGGGAAGACTGCCATGGCCATGGAGCAGGACAAAATCAAGGCTCTAGCCCTGAGCCTTGGTGCGGCCCAGGCAGAGCTGGCGACGGCTTTGGCCGATCTGGAGGCTTCCCAAGCACTTACGGTGGCGGCGGAGGCCCAAGCGAAGGCTGCAGCTGAGATGACGGTGGCAGGATCCACAGAGGAAGCGTTTGACGATGGCTTCTTCTAGGGTTATGAAGATCTGAGGCAACGACTTGCCCGGGATCACCCCGAATAGGAAATCTCGTCCTATGAGGGGATTGATTCTGATTACTAGGATGTTGGTCCGCTTGCTACCAGAGACTCACATGCCTTAGCCGAAGCTACCGAGGAGCCTGCCCTGGGCGGTAGCTTGGGACTAGGAGGAGGAGCTGCCCCCGAAAGGAGAGACTAGGGAGACTGAAGACGTGGTCGAGGTGGACGACTAAAGTCCCCGGCCTGTTTTCTTCCTTCTTGTTGTTTTTGGTTGTTGTTCATTTTTTTTTGGAGGGGGGGGGAGGCTACTACAATTGCTCCCCAGTATCTGTAGAAACTATTTTAATTAATGAAAGGGCCCATCGAGGCCATCTTTTGCATTAACTGTTTACTATTCCATACTTGTATTTGTGTTTGCCAATACCCGACCGGTTGTTAGCCAATCTAAATCCCTAACTTATCAAAAGGTTTAGGACTGTAATTGGTAGAGAATACTTGGTCTTTTATGGACCTGTTAAGTAGATCCCGCTCGGGTGTACTATAGGCTTGTAATCCTGTTTACTACCCGAGCAGTTTCTCTGGGTACTGTAGGTACTTAAGAATGTTAGGTGTCCTAGGATTCCAAGTCCTGTTAGTGCTCGGTGTGATTTCCTATTTGGCTTGGTATTCCCCTGCCCCCTAAGCGTTTGCTAAGGCAGGCGTATAGAGGGAGCGACCGTAGGAAACCGACTTGGAACGTAGGTGGTTGCAGGATCCTTTGAGGCTTGCTATCATCAGCCACCTAGGGGGTGATGCCCCCATCGTCGGTTGGACCTAAGCGAAGCCTTGGCCTCGGGTTATGGACCCGAGGTCTTTTGGATGCCTGGGGTCTTACCCCGAGGTTTTTTGGATGCCTGAGGTCTTACCCCGAGGTCTTTTGAGTGAGCAAGCACTGAGAAGAGTTGTTTGGCAAAAAAGAAACTTTTATTACTATATGAATAGATATGCTCGGGTGGAGCTACATGGTTCCTAGCCAACATTATTTTCATGCTTTACTGGAAATACTTGCAGAGATGCTGCACGTTCTAAGGGTGAGAGAGGTCGCGTCCGTCTAGAGTTTGTAACCAGTGTGTTCCCGGACGGTTGACTTGGGTAACCTTGTACGGTCCTTCCCAGTTCGGCCCTAACTTCCCGTAGCTCGGGACTTTGGTAGACTGGTTTACTGCTGTGAGAACTAGATCTCCTACCCGGAAATCGCGGTGCTTGACCCGACTGTTGAAGTACCGGGAGACTCTCTGCTTGTACGCTGCCACTATCAGATAAGCTTGATCTCTTTTCTCTTCTACCCACTCTAGTTCTCCTCTAAGTGCTTCCTCGTTACCCCGTTCACTGAAATTTTCCACTCAGTAAGTAGGCAACCTGAGCTCTATGGGGACTACAGCCTCGAACCCGTAGGTAAGGGAGAACGGTGTCTCGCCTGTTGCCGCTCGGATGGTTGGTAGTTCTTCTACCCAAAGCCCTTTGGCGCCTTCAAGCCTAGTTTTGATTGACTGTAGAATAGTTCGATTGGTCACTTCTGCCTAGCCATTGGCTTGAGGTGCCTGGTCATCTCTGTCGGACCATTGGCTTGAGGGTGCTCGGGGGAGGAGTAATGATTCGATATCCCGTACCCCGAGTAGAACTGCCAGAACACCGGGGTGTCAAATTGTCTGTCGTTGTCACTGATCAGGACCCGGGGGATGCCGAACCTGCTTAGGATATTCTTCTCAACGAAGCTTTTCATCCTCTTCTCGATGATTGTGGTTAAGGGCTCGGCCTCTGCCCACTTGGTGAAGTAGTCCACGGTGATAACAGGGAACTTAACTTGCCCTTTTCCCATCGGGAGGGGACTGACGATGTCGATGCCCTATTGAGCGAACGGCCATGGGCTGAGAATTGGTATCTGAAGCTCTCCTGGGCGGTTGATCATCGAGGAGTATCTCTGGCACTTGTCACACCTTTTTACGTACTCTTGGGAGTCCCGAGACATAGTCTGCCAATAATATCCCTACAGTACGGCCTTTCTAGAGAGTGCCTGGTCTCCGATGTGATTCCCGCATACTCCCTCGTGGATTTCATACAATATCGCTTGGACCTGTGCGGGATGGACAACGGAGATACGGGATTGAGAATCCTTTCTTGTAGAGGATGCCTGACAAGCGGGGGTATTTGTAAAATACAACCGCGCTAAAAGAAGAAAATACCATAATTTAGTTCACAATTTCCTCATATACCTGCGATTTGGATTACAACGCCAGTTTCTACACATTATGATTAATCTATGATGAGTTGTGTGTTTTAGCTGTGATTTTTGCAGATTACTGTCGCTGTGTGAATAATTGATTGAGCAGGATAAAAGGGAGTGATTGGCTTTAATGAAGACAATTCAAAGTTGAAAACTGAAGCCCGATCGATCGAAGTCTTCTCAAGCGATCGAGCATTCAATCGATCCAACCTGTCTCAAGCGATCGAATAATCCAGAAGTTCAATCGATCGAGAGTTTTTCGATCGATCGAACATGCCTTTTAGCAGAGTACGCGCACGCAGCAAAAGACGAGATTTTTAACCCTAGCATGAGGTTCTACTATAAAAACTCATTTTGTAAGCGTCCAGAGGGACGCCCACTTGTTTTTTTTATCAGTTTTCATAGAGAGAGGAGAGAGTTTTATGATTTTGTAGGTTATTATTCAAGGTTTTACACTGATAGTTGGGATTTTCTGTGGCTTAATACGAGTTCTTCATTCCAGGTTAATTAGTTATCATTTTATTTACATACTGCACTTAGCTAGTTGTGGATTAGTGTTAATCTTATTGTTTTGCATGTTAGATACGTTAAAATCTCAATTTTTCATAGTTTTAATGAAAAGCTCACAACCAAACGACACCTTAATGAATCTTTACGTTAAGAACGCATCTAGGACACTCCAGACCATGTCTGAGTAGTCCGAGGTTGGGAGATCGCGATGAAACTGTGATTTTCAGGCCTCTGCCATGCACCAGAATAATATCTGTGTTCGATCGATCGAAGTTATTTCGATCGATCGGTGCAGAGATATAGTCGATCGATCGAAGACATTTCGATTGATTGAGAGATGACGATTGTCGATCGATCGTAAGCGCATCGATCGATCGAACAGTCAGATTCTTGAGAACATCCAATACAGTATTCCAAGACTTTCTGTTTTAAGGAGTTGTTATCAAACTGTCCCCAAATGCTCAGTTTGTCAAAGCAGTCTTTGAACTTAAGGCCTTAAGGCATTTTCTTTCAATACATTTTGCAAACCACCCTCAATGCTAACACCATTGTTGGTACAAGTCTTAACTATTGAATTAAACCGCTTTCATGTATTTCAAACTTAATTGAGATGATATAGTCCCGGTCACGAAAGGGCTATTGATTCTAGATCTTTAGAGAAGTACGGAATATTGTAGAAGATGTACTCCATTGAGCTTAAACTGCAATTGCATGGTAGATGGCTAGGTCATAATGGATTCGCGTGATCCCAACACTTCCTTTTATTAAGAAAAACCGCTTTTAAAATCTCGTGTTAGTTAAATAGTTAATCGTTAGTTAATTTAATTTAGTTGTTATTAATTTTAATAGTTGTTAATCGTAGAACTTTGTGTTCTACACTTCTTTTAAAATACTGAATTTTCCCTTCGTTTAGAGTCTAATCTAGGTAACTTAATTCTAAACCTTCCCTGTGGGATCGACTTGGACTTAATCCAGTTTACTACTTACACGATTACCTACACTTGGGTATAGCACACAAGCGCACACAGAAAAATATTCGTGTCAAGTCATCAACGATGTGGTATCTAGCCGCCCGATACTTAACCCGGCGGGCTTCTGTTCTCACCTCTAGTCAAGCCCCGGTTGTTAGAAATGTCATGATTGGATCCATCCAGTTGGGTCCTAGGGTGACCGGTTCAACCTCCATGCATTCTGAGTATTTTTTCCTCCCGGTTCAACCTCCAAGTCTAATTCAGAAGACGAAGCCAGGCGAGCTAATCGATCAGCCCTAGTATTTTTTCCTCCCGATATTTGCGTAACGGAGAACCCCTGCAGCTTCTTTGAGACCGCTCGGACAAGGACCAGATAGGCTACCATGTTGTCCTCCCGATTCGTATTCTTAATTAACTTGGTTTACCACGAGCTGGGAGTTACTGTACCCTTGAATCTGTTGTGCACCCATTGAGGTAGCCAGTTGCAGTCCAACCAACAGGGCTTCATACTCGGCCTCATTGTTGGAGGCTCGGAATCCAAACCTAAGTGCATACTCGAGCTAGATCCCATCTGGCGTAGTTAGGATGATCCCTGCCCCGCTGCCCTATTTGTTGGAAAATCCATCTGAGTGAAGTATCCGTGAGGACCACGATGACGTGGGCCTAAAAGTACAGACGGAGTCTCCGGGCATAGGTAATGAGGGCGAACGCAAGCTTCTCTATGCGAGAATATCTGCTTTCCGCACCTTGAAGTGCCCTGCTAGTGTAGTAGACCGGGAATTGTATCCCGTGCTTTTCTCGGATAAAAGTTGCACTGACCACTGAAGGTGACACTGCCAAATATAAGAACAATTCCTCGTTTGGCACGGGTGTTAAGAGTAAAGGGGGCGATGCTAAGTACTTCTTGAGTTCCTAGATTGTCTTCTCGCACTCTTCCGACCACTGAAATGTCTTGCAGAGGATTCTAAAAAATGGCAGGCACCAGTCGGTAGCTCGGGAGACAAATCTGTTTCATGCGGCAACCCCCGCGGCTAAGCTCTGAACTTCTTTGGTTAACCTAGGCTACCGCATGTTTATGATAGCTGTGGATATCGCAATTTTTGTTACCAACAGCTTTTCTTTTAAAATTCTTTTAAATTTCAAATTCAAAACAAATGAGTCGCCACTTAATATTTAAAAGAAAAATTAAGAAATCATTTTAGAGCAACTGATCTTTTACGAAACCAAAGATTAACTAGGTCCGAGGATTATGGAATGAGAAGGGAAGGAGCCCATTGGACTAAAACACCCCTTTTTCATCCTATCTAGCGATAGGCCTCTACTTAACATCCTTTTAATTGAATTATTAATCTAAGCATGCCCTCAACTAATACATAGATATACGTATACATTACACAAACATGTCAAAATGGTGTAAAATTACCAATTTACAAAATATCATTCAAAAAGCCACGTAATTCAAATAGCAAGCAATATGATATGCAATAAAGAACAAGAGAACTTACCTGGGATCCAGCCGCAAATATTAAACGTGCAATGCATGCGATTAAATAAAACCTAGGAAAAGAGTCTCTAATCCACATGTACAAGTAGAGCAAAACCTAATTCTAAGGTGTCGCGCATTAAGTTGAAAAATCGATAAAATAAAAATAAACTAAAGAGGAGTTCAAGAAATCATACCTTAATAGCACTACAAAACAAAGGGTTAGTCCACATGATATACAATCTATAAAGTTGGATCTTTAAATAACAATCCTAGACTTCTAGCTTAAATCTATCAAATGTAATTAAATCTAAAGCAAACAAGTCCTAATTACAAGCATCAAGCCACATGGATGAATATGTTCATGAACAAGAATAAATTATGAAATAATCAGTGATTTAGATCACTTAAACTTTGAATTCAAGCTTAACTAATCATTATTAAAACATGGTTTGAGCCCTAGGTCATAGAAAAGTCATTTGGACCATTATTTACAAAGTTGGTCAAATCTGTCATAAAATTCTAAAAATTGCAGAGAGCAGACCAGAAATTTAACAAAATAAAAAGCATGCTTCCCATGGTTTGATCTTGATGAATTTTGGACACAAGATGCCTCTGTGAGTCTAGTTTCCAAATCAAAAAGAAAATCAAAGTTTCAACGGTTAGATCTCTGGGAAAAAGACAAACACCAAAC
This sequence comes from Hydrangea macrophylla, assembly GCA_033977485.1. Taxonomy (NCBI): domain Eukaryota; kingdom Viridiplantae; phylum Streptophyta; class Magnoliopsida; order Cornales; family Hydrangeaceae; genus Hydrangea; species Hydrangea macrophylla. The sequence continues at coordinate 84,743,519 of CM066983.1, forward strand.
ATCACTTAGAGATGTACAACTCTCTGTCCAGAGATTTTGTTTGATTTTTTAAAAATAGCAAAAAGATCATAAATGCTTTGTTCTTTTTAGGGTGACTTCCTAACACATTAATCTACTTAGAAAAAATTATTTTGGGTCACAAATACTTTATTAAGGTTCTGATTTACTTATTTCAAAAGAGTGTTACTGTTCTGAAGCTCTGCACATATTGTAATGACTTCACAAAACTCATGACCAAACCACTTTAAACATGAAATCTCCTTAAAACAAAAATTACAGTGGTAAAACATTGTGTTATTGACACTTTCCTGTTGGTTTCACTTGATTCCAACAGTTAGATTTCGAACCAAAAATCTTTGATCAAAACCAGTTTATGGATCCACTGTTTCATTGTCAAGTTCAACTTTCATTTGTTAACCCCAACTATTAAACCATGAAGTTGGACTTAAACTAAACCATTTTCTCCTACCATTTGATGGTCATTGGAGGCTAAAGACCTTTATATTTGTAGATTTCAAATGAAGTATGAATAGACTTCATGAAATCTCAAGATAATGAATCTAAACCATGGAGATGGGCTTAGACTCAAAACTACTTTCTCCTACCATTTGATGGTCATTGGAGATAAAGATATGACTAATACTCATGAGCCTTAAGCAAACATAGCTAAACACTCATAGGTTTTCAAGGAATATGGGAGGGGATTCCATGAAACCTTAAGTTAAAGAATCCCAAACCATGGTAGAGGTTTACATTCATTTAATTACTCTTATATGAAGGATGATCAACCTTGACCCTCATGGGGGAGCATAAGCTCACATGGAATCAAAGGATCCAACTCATGAGATTCTAGTGAAGTATGGAAGACTTCCAAGAATCTCAAGAGAGAAGTATGAACAAAAGAAAGAAAAGAAAGAACTAAAAGAAAAAGGCAATTAAAGTTTGTAAGTTCCCTAATAAAACTTCTAAAAAGGTTAATCAAAAGACCAAAAAAATTCAAAAGAAGGAAGAAAAACAAATTGTGGTTAGAGGAACACCTCCAAACAATCCTCAAAGCTTCTCTCCTTTTGAAGATCTTCCAAGCTCTTCTCTCTAGTTTTTTTTTAACTCTCTCTCAAATATATGTTAGTGTAATGGTAGCTCCTTCTTCTCTTGTATTTTTTTGTATATTTTATTTGTATCCACTTCTTGTATATTTTTTTTGTATCCACTTCTTGTATATTTTTTTTTATATCCACTTCTTGTATATTTTTTTGTATATCCTCCCAAAGAGAGATCCTCCTTCTTTTATAGACAAAAATACCAAGTATTCTCAGTGAATTCGGAGTAAAAGACTGGTGTAAGTATCTCATTTGGTGGTACAATACTTACTTCCTGAAAATAGACAGACTGCTGCAGAAGGCGGTAGTCAAAAATCCTTTGCGGCAGTCAGTGGATGCCGCTGCGGCACTCCGTGAAAGCCGCGGCGGCATTCCGTGACTGCCGCGCGGCTCTCAGTAAGTGTCGCGCGGCTCTCAGTAAGTGCCGCGCCAAATTATTGATTGCCGCATTTTTGTCAACCTTACTTTATCAGTTTTTTGTTTTTATCCGCATACATATACGTATTGTACCATAAAATACGGACTGTTAAAGCAAACGGCAGTCAGAAATTGTCGGCGGCACTCAGTAAATGCCGGTCCGGCATTCTGTGACTGCCGTTCGGCACTCACTGAGTGCCGTTCGACATTCACTGAGTGCCGCAAACAACTGCCGTGTGCCGGTTTCTGTTGAACTTCCCCTTTTTAGGTCTTTTTTTTCTCTTTTTTCTTAAAAAAAAAACTTATTTTCGAAGATCTTTTCCAAAAGTGATGTTTTATACCTGAACTCTCCTAAACACCTGGTATTTCATTCTGTGAAAATTTTACCGCGTTTGGAGAACTTTCAGAAGAGCTTGGAACACTTCGAATCTTTCGATCCTTGTCATCATCGGATATGGAGGTGACACTCTCCCTAATTCGACGTTTGGTCAAAATTGGGGTGTCTACAATAGCCTAGATTTTTTTGGGGTTTGCTTTAATACCCCGCCGGCTAACTAGGTATCCCAGAAACTTCCCGGACGAGACGCCAAATGTACACTTGGCCGGGTTCAACCTCATTATGAATTTCCTCAAAATGCTGAAGGCCCCGGTAAGATGCTCGAGATGGTCGACCTCGTCTCGGATCTTAACCAAAAGATCGTCGACGTAGACCTCCATGAACTTCCTGATTAGATCCTTGAATATGTGATTAACCAGGAGTTGATAGGTTGCCTCGGCATTTTTGAAGCTGAAGGGCATCACTTTGTAGTAGTATGTTCCTTGATTTGTGATGAAGGAAGTCTTATCTTCGTCCCCGGGATACATGCTGATCTGATTATACCCCGAATAGGCATCCATGAACGAGAGGAGCGCATGACCGGTTGTAGAGTCCACAAGAAGGTCTATCCTGGATAATGGATAGCAGTCCTTGGGGCAGGCCTTGTTCAGATCCGTGAAATCTACACACATTCTCCAATTCTTGTTACTTTTCTTGACTAATACCACATTTGCTAACTAGTCAGGATAGTGGACCTCTCGAATGGAATTTGATTTCAGGAGCTTATCGACTTCTTCACATACTGCCACATGTCTCTCTGGTACCATACCCCGCCTCTTTTGTTTGACCGGCCGGGAATCCAAGTTGGTATTGAGACGGTGAGACATGACCCGGGGATCTATCCCAGGCATATCCTCATGGCTCTACGCGAAGACGTCCTAGCTTTGTCGCAGGAACCGAACCAACTCCTCCTTAAGGCCTGGCCCTAAGAAAGTGCGAGTGCCAATGTTGACAGTACGGTCGGGATTCTGAGGATCCAACACCACATGTTCCAGCTCTTTTATTGGGCCCACTCTATCACTTTTGTCTCTAGGGTCCATCTCCTGAACGTTTAGCATTTCAGTAATGGCTTCCTGGTGCAACAAACTGACATAGCAACTCCGGGTGATCGCTTTGTCTCCGTGTAGGCTCCCGGGTCCTTGAGGGGTTAGGAATTTAACCACCAGGCTGTACGTTGACATAAACGCCTTGGCCTTGTTGAGGGTTGGCCTCCCAAGGATGACATTGTACGCAGATGGAGCTTTCACGACCACAAAACTTTCCAGTATAGATGCTTGTTGAGGGTAGGCTCCCATGAGGACCGAGAGCTCTACGGTACCGAGCAGTTGGGTGCTGGACCCGTTGAAACCTACCAAGGGAGTGGCCACTGGTCGAAGCCGGTCTCTGGATATCCCAAGCTGATCGAATGCAGAGACGAACATGATGTCGGAGAAGCTACCCATGTCCACCACCAGCGTATCATCGTGAGGGTAGTGCAGGCCTAGCATGTCCTCGGATAAGAATGTTAACACATCGGTCGGGGGGGAACTGGTGGATTGGACATGCCAGACATCTGATCGGGATGCCCGAGCATGCCTCTTCCTGGCCGACTGTTAATCCCCTCCGCCCGAAGTTCCCCCGAAGATTACATTGATTTGCCCGAGGGGTCGCGGCTACTCGGGGTCCTGGGTGTCTTGCCGAGGTTGTTTATCTGCTGCTACGAACTCGAATAGATGGCCCTCCTCAATCAGTTTTTCAATGGCGATCTTGAGCTTAAAGTAATCCACTGTGTCATGTCTGTGGTCTTTGTAAAAGCGGAAAAACTTGCCCCGGTCTCTTTTACCGAGCAGACTTTTCAGCTTTGTCGGTTCCTGGAGGATCCGTCGGTTTCGGCGGTGGCCATAACCTCATGAATAGGCCGAAAAAGGGGTGTGAACTTGGTCGGGGGCTGATCCTGACCACTTTTAGGCTGATCTTGCTTTATCTTCTTTCCCGAGCCCTTCTCAGAGGCATCGCGCTTTCTCTTTAATCCCGAGGACTCGTCTTTTGCCAAACTAGCGCGCTTGGCCTTGATGAATTCCTCGATGTCGATGTACTTTTTGACCCTTTTCGAGAGCTCTACCAGGGTTGTCGGTCGGTCGCGGTGAAATGATGTGGCAATCTTGGTGTGTTGAACTCCCGAACAGAAAGCCATGATCGTGGCCGTTTCATTCAGATTATGGATCTAGAGCTTCTGTTGGTTGAAACGGTCCACATACTCCCTTAGGGATTCCCCTTTTCGCTGCTTGACGGTCAACAGCTGGGTGTTCGGTTGTGACCGATCGAGCATCCCCACAAACTGGCTAATGAAGAGCTTGCTCAGCGTCTTAAAGTTATCAACCATTCGGGGTTTCAAAGCATGGAACCACTATGCGGCTAGCCCTTTAAGAGTGCTAGGAAAGGCAAGGCACAATAACTCATCGACCGTGGTAACCAGGGCCATTTGAGCTTTGAATGTGCAGACATGGTCCACTGGGCTCCCTGAATTGTCATAGGAGATAAGATGTGGCGGCTTGAACTTCCGCGGGATGGGAAATCCCGTTATCTGGGCAGCATAGGGTGACTCGGTCTCTGTGTTGGTGAGATCTTAGCCAAATTTGCGATTCAACTTTTCGATTTGATGCTGCAAGTCCTCAATCTGGGCCTTTACATCTCGCCCGGTCCTCCCCTCCGTATCCAAGCGGTATATCAGGTCCGATGATGAGGCCTCCTCCTCGAAATACGTCGTCCTCGGGGATAAAACCCGACTCCGACTCTAGGTAATCATGTGCCTCAGATCTCCCCGACTTCTGACCGGAGGGTCTTTGGCCGATTCCCGGGCCTATTGTCCAGATTCTTCCCTTTTGGTGGCGCGTCGTTTGTTGATGATATCTCTAGCATCTTTCACCCAGCGTGGATTGGTCTGGACTCGCCGTCTGGTACGCTTGGGCGCTCTACTACGATCACCCTCCTTGTCGGGTTCCCAATCCGACGGAGACACCGGCGCAGAGTGGGTATGGTTCCAGAATTGCACGGGCTCCCAGTCGGGAACGCTTTTCCCAGGCTGGTTCTCGGATTGGGGACACTTTTCTTGTAGGTCCAACAGCGCTTTGATTTGCTCCTGGGTTTGCCGCTGGCCTTCTAGAAGTTGCGCGAGCGCCGCTGTCACTTGGTCGGAGGTCATGGAGGTGGCCTGCTGCTCAAGTTGCAAGTTCTCCTGACCGGTCCGGGCGGTATTCTTCTTACCCGTCTTCGGTGGCATGTTGAACAGTCAAGAAATTTGTTGGTGAAAAACTTAGTAAGTTCCCACAGACGGCGCCAAACTGATGATGCCAAAAATTGATAAGAGAGGTTTAAAGAGAGAGAGACAAGAGATTGTATGTGGTTCAGTCCCGTTAATGAGGTGACCTACGTCCATGGTTGCGTCAGTACGCTTTTACTAGTAGATCACCGGTGGTGTTTGGTGAGCCAATAGAGTGGGCGGCACTACCAGAAACTGACCGGGTTTATGCGTAACAGTGAGTTGTTTATATGCTATCCCTTTTAATGGGGATGAGCGGCCTCTTTTATAGGTGCAAGAGACCACCCGTACATGGTAAGTTTGTAGATTAGGAGGCCTAATCTAATTACAAGTTGATTAGCATGATTCAAGGGGAGTTTCCTATGTGGTTTAGGAAACTACTTGCTCCTTCCATTTAGTCTTCTAGTTGGGATAGGAAACTATCTGGGGGCTTGCTGGGCGAGTTACTGTCTCTCCTGGGAATGTGCCCCTGTGGGGCCCGTTAGGGATGAACGCCTGGACTGTGGATCAAACCGGGCGGTTTCGTCCAACGGCCCGGGATGACTGAGCAGTCAGCCCAGATTCAAGGTGACTTGGCTTCTCTTTGCTGAGGTTGCGAGGTTTGACTTTGACTCGATATTTTTGTGCATATCAAGCTCTAAAAGCTGTTGATCTTAGAGTATCTCCAACACGATCGTATATGGGGGAACCATATCTTCCAACTACTAAAATGACCCATCAACCACCAAAAATATCACTTCAACAGAGGTTTTAAAAAACAATGTAATGTCGTTGGTAAATATACAACAAGGAAGAAAGAGAGAGATGATGGCTGTAAAATTTGGCAAAATAATCATGACCAATGGATTCCCAAGTAAATATGCATCAACGGTTCTACTGCATCAATATAATTAAAACATTAAAATTTCAACTCATTTTACAATCCATTGTTGGAGTATACTTGTAATAAAAGAGGGGTAAAACCACCATTCAAAAGTCCAAAAATACCATTTAAGCTCCTCCAAATACAATTCCCTATTGGCGACGCTCTGTCATTCCCCGAATCCACCCATATGGATTTAGTACACGTGGCACGCCACCAAGGCATGTTTCAGTGATTAAAGTTCCAAAATTAACTTTAAAACAACAGAGTTTCTCAACTTGATATTGTCCTTTCAAAAGTTTGGATAAACCTCACTTCAAACATCCCTTAAAAGTGTTGGATTTCAAATATACAATTTTTGTGGAATAAAGGGTCCCTAAAAAGATACATTTTTCTCAAAATAGAACTTTAAAATAACAAACTTTAAAAGCCTAGCAAAGGGACATTCGACCAGTCGAACATGTACACTGGAACGGTCGAGTGTACCTTCAAAGCAAAGGTCATAAACTGTGTACCTTTCAATCGGTCGAGTGGTCCCTTTGAACGGTTGAAGGGTACGCATAATGTATTCCCAGCTTTATTGAACAACTTGTAATTGAGCATAAGCAAGCATAAGCATTACCAAACCAAGCATAAGCATTACTCAAACTCCAAACCATTTCCAAACATATAATTGAGGTTACTATCCAAGCTTCAGAAACCATTTGCGACCATTTACAACTTTGGAAATCAATTATGAATTCAATGATACAACTAAGCTCACACCCACGACTACAAGGTCAACAAGCACACAACTGTTCCGACTCGGACATAAAATTCTCGACCTAACACCTTAATACAACACTTCAAGTTCGAATTCGAATTCACAACATAATTACAACATAAGTTTAAAATTCTTGTCTCAAACCGATTTACAACATCTCCTACAACCCAGATTAGCAATCGGAGATACAAGTTCCTAAGTTATAAACATGGAACCACAATATATATATACAAGTCCACATGCCTCCATGATTTCCATCTCACTTCCCTAATTCTTCGTTGGCATTATCACCTGGAATGACCATTACAATATATATGCTAATTCTTAGTGAATGACAAAAATCATGCACGTGGATATCAATATGATAATAGTCATTCCATTACAGGTAATTGTAGTCTCCGGCAAAACAAAAATAACTCTACCACCACCACCACCTGCTAGCCCGCGACTCCACACCCACAAGTCCACGTACCTAGTGATAACCCACGCCACTACAGACATGCAGTCCAAATGCCTTTAGTGGTACATTGGTTGTCACCCTCCACCATTCATGGCGGAGTAATACAAGTAATTCCCCCATTTGACCCAAATAAGCAACTCAACATGCTTACATAACTATTTCACCATGCTTTTCATATTAACGTGCTCTTGCAACGCAATTGGGACATGAATTTGCCCAATATTGACTAAACATAAATAATTAAACTAATTAAGTATGCTTTAATCATTCCAAATTAATTTAAATATGGAATCATCCAAAAGTCACAGTTAAAGTCACTCACCACTTTGCAATTCACTCTAAAACGTGAAATTAAAGTCCAATTCTATTCCGAGTTCAATTTCTACACAAATTTGGTGAATTACGGATTATCAACCCAAATTTGGTCACAGAATAAATTGCGATTAAACTCAGTAAAACTTATACCAAATCGTTAGTCTCACTCCCAGAAGTCCGAATATAGTCTTTAAATTAAAAATAGAAGTCGTTTGTCGGGTCAATCGACATCACAAAGTCTGGGAAAACCCTCGGTCTCATCCTGTCAATTTTCGGTCGGTTGTTATGTTAGAGAAGATGAAGGTATTCTCTTCCTACTCTTTATATACCAAGTCAATTATTGTTATCTATTATGAATGCCCACACATTTTGGTTATTTCTATAATTCTATTACACCCTGGAGGTAGGGGTAAGCGGTCGGTTTCAGTTGATTTCTTCTTTTAAAAAAAACAATCAATAGTGGCGGTCGGTTGGTTTCTGAAGTATCGGTCGGTTTTGTCTTGAACATACATTTAAAAAACCAATCAATTGATTTTTTGGTTTGTCGATTTCGGTCAATTTTTGACTTTTTAGTTACACCCCTACCCTTGAGGTTATATATATATATATAGGGCAATGCTAGGGGCACTAACAAAATCCACTAACACTTACTAACACACTCTATCTCTCTCCTAGTGGTACTGCGGGGTCCACTGCGGACCCCACAATGCCACTAGGAGAGAGATAGAGTGTGTTAGTAAGTGTTAGTGGATATTGTTAGTGCCCCAAATATAACTCATATATATATATATATATTAACTATCCAAACTTAAATGGGTCTTTGTCTACATCTCAATTTGGGTCCCACACGTGGTTCCATTTTAATTGAAATTACTAATTAGTCTACTAATTATATAACATGTTCAATTCACTTGCACAAAAGTACCCAAAGTGACCACATATTAAAAAATAATATAATATGTTGTTTCTAACAGTAACAGCATATTAAAGAATAATATAATAACACCCACATAAGCCCAAATTAACATTTAAGCACATACAGATGTTCCCTACAATATTGTCCCATCTCAAATGGAACCTCTCAACTTATGCCCCAATTTGGACCTGCCATATTGGCCAATACAGAGTTCTCACTTTGACACCCAAAATTAACTAGTGAGTCAAAACACACTGAAACATGTGTTAATAAATACCATTAAATTGCATTAATGTATTCTAAACGTGATTAAATATTAATCATGAGAGCGGCTGTTACATGTTCGTAAGCCAGAAATGGATATTGTTGAAAATAAGTACATTATCAGAAGTGCTTGTACAATTAGGGATTGTGTTGCTAGTAGTGGATGATGTCATATTACGAATTTATGGGACAACTTATTTTAACACATTGGACATTGCATCATCATTCATCACCGAACCCTACCATATATATATATATATTTTGGTATTCGGGGGTGTCCGGGCCAGCTTACGCGCACCTCAACTAATCCCCCGAGGCCTTGGAGTCGCACGGGTGAATTCTCCAGTGGCCATGCTCCCCATGACTTGAACACTAAGCCTTTTGGGTAGTACACCTAATGTCACAACCCGGTCCCACAATAGCAGAACCGAAGCCCGTGGCCCACCACCGAGGCTAAATCCATTCATTAACGTTCCTGAAAGAATAAGTTTTGGAACACGAAGCCGAAAAGAAAACAATTTATTTTTAAAACAGTAATCTAGTCGACTGATCCGAGGTCCGGTCGACTGGAAATGCAAGATATAGAGAGCTCAAAAAATCTGTAGCCTATCCAGTCGACTGCTCCCCAAGTCTTGTCAACTGGGGTAAAAAATTATTAGTCGACTGGTACTGTCCAATTGACTGAAATCCAGTCTGAGAAAAAAAAAACTAATTCTGAGACACAATCCAGTCAACTATGTTGGGGAACCAGTCGACTGCTTTTTAATAAATGATGCAGAGAATTGCTCAACAAAGGACCCAGTCACCTATTTTCATTGCAGTAGCACAATATGCAGAATTCCAAGTTAAAGGTTTTCTGAAATTCAACCAGGGACCAAACACACACTCAAAACTCATTCCAAAGCGATCCTAACTAGATTATAACATTATCAAAACATAATTACAAAAGATTACTAACTATTACAACATCAAGAATTCATTCTAAGTTTCCAAGTTAACCATAGATTGAAAGTCATAAAATCTCTATTACAACATCTCCATTTCAAAACTACGGGGTGAACATATTTCTTCGCCTTCTAATTGAATTCCCAACACCCCGTGATCACTTTCCCGATTCCTTACCGACATTAACACCTGAAATGGTTATTTGAATAACCACACATATTTCGATTTGTTTAAGCTAACACTTAGTGAATAAAACAATAATGCACATGAATGATAAACATGCTCACATTCACATTCTCTACATTTCATACTAGTCTCCGGAGTCTCACGTGTACGTTCCATACTCCTAGTCCGCGACTCTTCGCCAATAAGTCCACACGACAAGGTAAGACCTACGTTTCTTTTCTTCAAACGTGCGACCTTATGCCTATAATGGCTCCACAAAATGGCTTGGTACCACGTGCTTCTTTGACCTAAATAGCAACTAAACATGATCAAATACATTTCACTGTGCTTTCGACATAATCAAAATATTTCACCGTGCAATATGGCCTACTTATCAATATAACTGCCCAATATGAACTACATAATATATATTTATGAATTAAAACATGCCGTTCATACAAAATATGAATACATGTCAGAAATCATTCCAAAAACACATATTTGAATCACACACCTCCGAATAACGCTCCTAAACTTCGATCCAAAGAAAACCCGAGCACAAAGATCGTGCAGAAATCCATCTAGTACAATTCCTATAGATCAGAAATCCGATTATTAACTTTTTAGGAAAATTCTAGAAAACAAGTTTTTGAAAAAATTATCTAAACAAGACTCAACGGATATCAAAATGATGACCTTACCTCGAGAAGTTCGAACATCCGATAAAATATTTTGATCAAGGGATGAATCACCGAAAATGAGCGTCGCAAGCTTGAAGTTTGAAATCTCCTTTTCTCTCTGCTCATCTTAGAAGCAAATTAGGTTTTGACTACCAAAATTATCTCAATACTTATGTATATATAGTGTTTACTTTTTAAAATATTATTTAACTCCCCTCAAGGTCTTAAACCTTCGATTTAGCACCCCTAGTAGTAAATATCTAACTTTACTAGTTTTCACTTAGTTCCGTTTGGTTGCTAAAATGCGGTCCCACATAATTTTTGTGAAATCACTAATTAGCCTTCCAATTATATAGCGTGTTAATTCATCCTCACAAGGGTGTCAAAATTAATAATAGAAATATAATCTAAAGCAAATAATAATACAGATAGTGAAATACATAGGTAAACATTATTTTCATATAAACATTTAGGGTATTCCATAATGACCGTCTCAATATCGGAGAGATGTCACAACAATAAAATATCCATTTTCACACCATTATAGGGTTCTCTTATACAGACACTCAAATCAACTCGTGAGTCATAACTCACTCACAAGGGATGTGGTTAAACCCTACCATACTTGGATTATTGATTCAGTGGCATAGCAAGAATTTTTTTTTTTTTTTTTAGTGGTATCATTCTATAACCTAAAAATCATATAAATGTAATTTTACAAGAATCAAACATTAAAAAAAGGGTTAAATACATTTTACACCCCCATAGTTTGTCACCTGTGTCAGTTTGGTCCCTGTAATTTAAAAGTGTCATTTTAATCCCTGTAGTTTCATAAGTGTGTCAAATAAGTTCAATAAGTCCTTTAGTGACGAATAATTTTGTCATTGTAAGAAAAAAATTGTCATGAAAATTGTTTGAGGGACTAAAGTGACACACTTATGAAACTATAGGGACTAAAATGACACATTCTAAACTATAGGGACCAAATTGACACAAATAACAAACTAAGAGGGTGTAAAATATAGTTAAGCCTTACAAAAATGTGCTTTTAGTTTATACAATGACATCACAAATTATGGGTGCACTATACTATACCTATTTGGTTTGAATTCAATAATCAATGGTGAAGTAGAACAACTCCGTTGGAACTTTATCAAATTACAAATTTGACATCTCCCTCTCTTTCTCTCTCTCTCTCTTTTCTTTATTTTAGTGGGGTCAAATTAGTACATAATAATTTTCAAAGTATTAAGATTTTTTTTTATAAATTTATTTTCTCAAATTTTAGTGGATTCAATTGAACCCACTCACTAACATGCATATAGCTCTAGCCCATCCCCAGAACTTGATGTATTACATAGATGTGTGTGTGTATCCTCACTAGTAATGTTGTGCTTTTCAAATTTGATTCTCAAATACTTTTGTCTGTTGTACCACATGCATTGACATGTGATATTACTGATCACTGTTAGCTCCTTAAAACCCAAGTGTTAAGGAGAAGGGAGCTAAAACCTTATAAACCGCACAGAGGGGCCATAAATAGGCAATGCTGGACAATATTCCAAAACACTCCCAGAGCCACAGCAATCGCACCACAACAGTTTGACACTCGACACGTCAGAAGACAAGCTCAACCTAAGTTTAATACCACTTGTAAGATTTAGCTCATTGATCAACTCCTTAAAATTCAAATATTAAGGAGAAGGTAATTAAAACTTTATATATCGCACAAAATAACCATAAATAAACAATATGGGATAACATTCCAACAAAGCTCTATTGACTCGTCCACCTAATCAACAAATTGGAGAATTGTTTTAGGCACTAGCTCCTACTTTTGTTTTGAGTTAGGGTATATGGTCTGCTGCCAATATTCACGGTAGAAAGTATATTGATCATGCAACTCACAAAAGAGAGAGAAGAATAAGAAACTAGTACTACAGGTAGAGAGGCCTTTGTACGTAATATTTAATAGGTTTTTTTTTTTTTTTTTTTGATGCGATAAGTTAATAGTATTTTTAAGTAAAATAGTGATAGGGAATTTTAAAGTATATTTTTTTTTGGAGAATATTACTATTTTTTTTTTATATGGGAGAGGGGGATGAGGTTCGAACCCTGAACCTATACATTAGAAAGAATTTATACATATTAAGCTTTTTGCCACTTAAGTTATGCCAACCTATGCGGAGAGTAATACTATCTTGGAAAGTGTACTTGTTTTATTAAGAAAAAAACTAATAATAGCAAAAGTTTTTTCTTTTTTGCATTTGTAGTGAACTTTTTTCTTCAAACAAACTCTATAGTATAAGAGGTATTCTATTGTTACGAGACCTTCTCTTTTATGGCAAAATTATCTCATGTGATAGGTTTTGGTGTAACGGATTATTATGGACCGTTGATCATATAGGCTCCATGTTGATCTAACGGTTCATGATGACCCGTCACACCAAAATCTGTTGCACGGGATAATTTTTTCACTTTTTTTTTGGAATAAATCAAGTTTTTTTTTGGCTGTATATATGGACATAAAGACAATCCTGCTTAAGATTGTTCAAGTCCACTATTAAGTTCTCATGGAAAGGTTATTAGGAATACGTGACAACTGCCAAGTAGTAAAAGCATGACATGATACAAAGAATCAGCAAGAACTTCTCATGCCTACTTGAAAATAGTGGTCACATGGCCATATATTATTGAAACATGATGGTGTGGTGTGTCGGTCTCACCGAATAATTCCTCAATCTCTCATGAGTTAGCTAGTAAGGTAAATTAAACTAGAAGTAGAAGTTGACTGAAAATCAAAATAAGACTAATTTGGGCTTGAGGAAAAGTTGCAAAACTTGCAGAATTTGTTTCCTCAGTATTGACAAGATGAGATTAATTTAAACATTTTTTTTAGGTGGACTAAATATACTATCTTTTTAAAGCATAAAAAATTTATGAATAAATATGATGTATTTAGCAAAAAAATATATATATATATATATTTAGCCCCAATTTTTTTATAAAGTACTAACTGGCAATATCGATCCTCAGTATTGCAAAAGTTTGTAAAGTGATTTTGGACCCACCATGAAATGACTTTTACATTGACAATATTTGCATGAGAGTAACTAATCTTTACCAAACCAATGGCGTACTGTACCCTGCTGTGTCCTACATGATTACTTTTGTTTTAGACACTAAATATAATTAAGACATTAGGAGCTTCCAAAGAAATCTTCACAATGAAGAAAAATAAAGACTAAAGGTGTGATCAACTTCCAAGATTTTGTACTTACAGATGATCATTAGAGTCTTTATTTTTAGTAAAGAATGGAGTTTTCTGTTTGAGGCCATAGTATAGACAAAAAGAACAGGTGGAGAGAGTTGATTCAACTGACATCAATCTTTAATAGCCATGGGGTTTGGTTGTTTGGTTGATGGGGTCTACTTCATGCATGTAGTTAAAATGAACCAAGATAGGTCTCCTTTGGCAATATCAACTCTTTTTGTGATTGAATGTTACAAAATTGGAATTCGTCAAAAGTTTTCAAGGATAATTAGGATCAGTGGTGTAGTAACAAATTTTTTTTTTTTATTTCAATGGTGTCATTCAATAATTTAATATCAGATTAAAAATTAAGCACTTTACATGTAAACTAATTCCCCTAACAAAAAACTTGTAAATCTTAAAACTGTAAACAAAAGAAAAGAAACAACGTCCCACCATAACAAAAAATGCTCTAAAAACTAAGATACATTTTTTTATACGAGTAATTGTTCTTAGCCATTTTAATATTTTGAAAACATTATGTAGTAGCATCATTATATGCCTTCGAATTTATATTTTCCAAATAGATTCAATACAATGGTTTAGCATCATTACATGCCTTCAAATTATTATTTTTTCCAAATAAATTGAACACATTGGTTGAATACGTAAATTAATTGTGAAAGAGAATGTGACTATCTCAAACTTTGGAGCTTATAAATTTTACATCCCTTCCCTTATTTTGTCTTTATTATAATGGGTTTGAAATACTAAAAAAAATTATTTTTGTCATAAAACATTGCATACAAAAAAAATCTCAAAATTCAATTGATTCACTTGAACCCACAGCGATACATGGGCTCCTCCATTGACTGCGTTTAACTCACACACTACAACAAATCTGACCTTTAATGACGAAACTTTTACCCGCGAAATTATTTTCGTCACTAATAGCATACTATTAGTGACGAAATCAACGTTCGTCAGCAAAAGTGTTTATCTTTCTCGACGAAACCAATTTTTGAGGATAAAAGTCAAACAATTACCGACGAAAATTTATTTCGTCACTAAAGTTCGTCGCTAATAGTTGGCGGAAAATTTTCCCCGCCAAAAATTTGGTGGGAAAATTTTAGGCGACGAAACGTTATCAATTGGTGACGAAATATTTTTGTCGGTAATTGTTTTACTTTTAGTGACGAAATATTTCGTCGGGAATTGTTTAAGCTTTCGTGACGAAACACTTTCATCGGGAATTGTTACAATTGGTGACGAAATTGTTTCGTCGGTAATTGTTTTACTTTTAGGGACGAAATATTTCGTCGGGAATTGTTTACCCTTTCGTGACAAAAAACGTTCGTCGGGAAATATTACAATTGGTGACGAAATTTTTTCGTCGATAATTCTTTTACTTTTAGTGACGAAATATTTCGTCGGGAATTGTTTAACCTTTCGTGATGAAAAACTTTCATCAGTAATTGTTACAATTCCCGACGAAATTGTTTCGTCACTAACTGTTTTACGTTTAGTGACGAAATATTTCGTCGGGAATTGTTTAAGCTTTCATGACGAAAAACTTTCGTCGAGAATTAATACAATTGGTGACGAAATTGTTTCGTCGCTAATTGTTTTACGTTTAGTGACGAAATATTTCATCGGGAATTGTTTAAGCTTTCGTGAAGGAAAATCTTTTGTCGGGAATTATTACAATTGGTGATGAAATTGTTTCGTCGGTAATTCTTTTACTTTTAGTGAAGAAACAACTTTTTCACGATACACTAAAACAACGTTTTCACCTCGTAGACTATGAAAAACTAAGTTTTGGGGTTTGGGGGGTCAAATTGCAAACCGTCGATCCGGTAATCACGAAACTTAACTCGTACCTCCCACACGTCTAAAGAAAGTTGTAGAAAGAAACAGAACAGGAATCAGACTCTCGGTTATCAAGATACACTACAAAACAACTTTTTTACCTCGTAGACTAGGAAAAACTAAGTTTATGGAGTTTGGGGGGTCAAATTGTAAACCGTCGATCCGGTAACCACGAAACTTAACTCGTACCTCCCACACGTCTAAAGAAAGTTGCAGGAAGAAATAGAACATGAATCAGACTCCCGGTTATCAAGATACACTACAAAACAACTTTTTTACCTCGTAGACTATGAAAAACTAAGTTTTGGGGGTTTGGGGGGTCAAATAGCAAACCGTCGATCCGGTAATCACGAAACTTAACTCGTACATCCCACACGTCTAAAGAAAGTTGCAGGAAGAAATAGAACAGGAATCAGACTCCCGGTTATCAAGATACACTACAAAACAACTTTTTTACCTCGTGGACTATGAAAAACTAAGTTTTTGGGGGGTCAAATTGCAAACCGTCGATCCGGTAACCACGAAACTTAACTCATACCTCCCACACATCTAAAGAAAGTTGTAGGAAGAAACAGAACATGAATTAGACTCCCGGTTATCAAGATACACAACAAAACAACTTTTTCACCTCGTAGACTATGAAAAACTAAGTTTTTGGGGTTTGGGGGTCAAATTGCAAACCGTCGATCCGGTAACCACGAAACTTAACTCGTACCTCCCACACATCTAAAGAAAGTTGCAGGAAGAAATAGAACAGGAATCAGACTCCCGGTTATCAAGATACACTACAAAACAACTTTTTCACCTCGTAGACTATGAAAAACTAAGTTTTTGGGGTTTGGGGGGTCAAATAGCAAACCGTCGATCCGGTAACCACGAAACTTAACTCGTACTTCCCACACGTCTAAAGAAAGTTGTAGGAAGAAACAGAACAGGAATCAGACTCCCGGTTATCAAGATACACTACAAAACAACTTTTTTACCTCGTGGACTATGAAAAACTATATTTTTGGGGTTTGGGGGGTCAAATTGCAAACCGTCGATCCGGTAACCACGAAACTTAACTCGTACCTCCCACACGTCTAAAGAAAGTTGTAGGATGAAACAGAACAGGAATCAGACTCCCGGTTATCAAGATACACTACAAAACAACTTTTTTACCTCGTAGACTATAAAAAACTAAGTTTTTGGGGTTTGAGGGGTCAAATAGCAAACCGTCGATCCGGTAACCACGAAACTTAACTCGTACCTCCCACACGTATAAAGAAAGTTGCAGGAAGAAACGGAACAGGAATCAGACTCCCGGTTATCAGGATACACTACAAAATAACTTTTTCACCTCGTAGACTATGAAAAACTAAGTTTTGGGGTTTGGGGGGTCAAATTGCAAACCGTCGATCCGGTAACCACGAAACTTAACTCGTACCTCCCACACGTCTAAAGAAAGTTGCAGGAAGAAACGGAACAGGAATCAGACTCCCGGTTATCAGGATACACTACAAAATAACTTTTTCATCTCGTGGACTATGAAAAACTAAGTTTTTGGGGTTTGGGGGGTCAAATTGCAAACCGTCCATCCGGTAACCACGAAACTTAACTCGTACCTCCCACACGTCTAAAGAAAGTCGCAGGAAGAAACGGAACAGGAATCAGACTCCCGGTTATCAGGATACACTACAAAATAACTTTTTCACCTCGTGGACTATGAAAATCGTGTAAAGAAAGTTTAGAAAAAGTGTATTAAAGTACTTTGACTTTTCAAAGAGGACTCTTAAAATGGGACATCAAAAAATGGCATCAAGGACTCTTTAAATGGGACAGAGGGAGTAGTATTTCCTTTTTAAATAAAAGAAAAAGAAAGTGACTTTTTAAAAGGGAAATTTGAGTAAGCTATGCTTCCAAAATTTTGATTCCAAAATACTTTGTTATTTAATTTGTACAGCATGAATGGTATGTGGTCCATTTTATGTGTCCATCTTTACGTTTTCAAATTTTTTTTTGATAAAAAAAACTTACTTATGATTTCATTTACACACATATAAGTAATGATATTTTTATAAGTGATTGGTGGTACCACACGATATAACTGACAAAGTATTTGCGAACCAATTTGCGGGGCAAAATTATTTATTTATTATCGCAAAATTGAAAATCCAATGCATAGATATAGATACAAAATAAACCGAAAGATTATTTCAAAAAGGGTTATTAAGGTCTCATATCAATTGAAATAGTCCTTCACAATAGTACCAATTGAATCAGTTAATTAAGGTCCTTACTAGATTTTTATATCGATTTCAATAGATGTCAAATGGACCCTACCATTGGATCCAGAACATCGAAAAACTTAGGGGTAGGTCATTCCATATTAATTGTTACTACATCAGGACATTTAGTTGTTAATTAAGGTCCTTACTCATTGATTAATGTAGTGGGGTTCAGTACTTTATATTATTAATTAATTATCATTTAATCATGAATCCACTACATTAATCAATGAGTAATGCTAGATGCACTCTCAAATGCACAACTAAATGTACAACCCTGTTTAAAAATATTGGACTTCCGCTGAAAAGCTTGCACACCCTATACACTCCCTTTTTTGTGTACAGACTTTTCAACACGAGGTCCAACATTTTAAAGCAAAGTTGTGCATTTGGGAGTGCATCTAGCATTGCTCTTAATCAATAGGGGAGGAGAGAAAGTATATATGAATAATTTTAAAGAAATAGATTAGTCACTACATCAGGATATTCATGACATACCACTACTAATTATATCTCACCTCTCTACATGATTCAAACGAAGAGCAAAAGATGATTCAAAAAGTATATACATGACACATCAGCATAAAACTTCCCAAATTTTTTCCCAATTTCCGCCAAACTACTTTCCCTCTCTTTTTGCCCTAAAACCTATTTCATCTGTATCTCTCTCTCATCCTCTCAACCTCTCGGTTTCTCTTCTCAAAGTTAGGCAGCGATTCACATCAGGAGGCAGCGACGACAGGTTGAAAAACTTCTTCAGGTAAAACTTCTCTTTCTACCTATTATTATATCAGGACTCTTATGTATCTAATTAAAAAGCAAATTCACAAATACATAATTATATTTGAGTTGATTCAACCCTGGGAAGCAAAGAAAGCCGTGAATTTGTCTCAGTACTATCAAAGAAAGCTTAAAATAATGGCACTTTAAGTACTTTTAAAAAAACTTAAAATAATTATGTTAGTTCACTCATTGTAAAATTGATTAGTGATCATATTCATTATACGAAGTTTTTTTTTTTTTTTTTTTTTTTTTTTTTTTCGCTTCCAGAAACTTTAAAAAGACTAAGAAAGGCTAAGTATAGATTGGTTTTTTTTTTTTTTTTCTGATTCATTCCAAAATTTTAGAAAAAAGCCTTTGTTCTTTCTTTTTCGTTTTTTTTTTTTCTTTTTTTTTCCCTTCTAAATGCAATGAAAAAGCAAGGCATGGATTGGGATTGAATGTTGGATGTTTCACCCAAATATAATTTCCTGAGTAACTTACTCTAAGAAAATAAGGCCCCCCTTGCTGTATGAGGTTTTAGCTATTTGTTCTATGCTGACTAAAGACATATGAACCTTTTCATGTATTGCTGCTCTGTTTGCTGAACTTAATTTGGGATCTTTTTAGGTCACTGTGGTAACATCTGCTATTTTGACTGGGTGTGTCAGATCTATATTTGGAGGTACTTACCATGTGCTTGTTGACAAATTTTTGCAAGTTTACAAAGAACCAAAGAATATTTTTATTCCCATAATATATATATATATATATATTTATTAGGAAGGACATTGGTGAAATTCAGAGTTGGTGGAATTTTTTTCTTTCTAAAACACCAAAAACATTTAACTTTAATTTGTGTGGTGAATACTGAAAAGGCTCAAATGATTGTATTGTATGCTGGTTAATTTAAAGTTCCTTGGAAGCAATGTTCCGTTTGGTTAGCAAATTTAGAGAACAAAAGAACACGAGAAGAAAAACTAATTTTCTATTGTGATACTCCATATTATTATAACAATAGAAATTAGAATTTTTTGAAAAGTATAGTAGGAAGGCATGAAAAGAGGAAGTGAAGTGGTTCACTGAATTTCTTATCTTTCTAATTTTCCCTACTTATATAGTAACCATGAATCATTAGTATGATTCTAGTACGACCTCCATCCTCCGTAGCCTCACGACTTTGTTGCTTGGGCATTTTGAATCCAAAACCATGTAACAAGATATGTATTAGACGGACTCGTTGGACATCGCAACCTCTTTGTAAAGTTAAATATCTTTTATATAATCTTTAGCAACATGTGTGAAACAAGCATTCTCTAGTTTTTAACAATTTTCCTTTTTGTTTTTAACATAAGCATTCGCTAGTTTTTAACAATTTTATCTTTTTAGGTTATATTTATAAATTTTGGGATTTATTTATCAACAATGTATAGTATCAAATTAGGTTTGAAACACATAGTTTTGGTGGACTAGACTACATTTAGACTAAAATATCACATGTACTAAAAAATTCTCAAGAGTATTGTATTGTATTGTATTGTAATCAATATTCACAAGCATTCTCTACATTTAGACTAAGTTTTAAGCCCACCCCAGCCTCATTTGCCTCCGCCCTTGGATGTGATAGAGTATTGCATTCAATATTGACTTGACTTGCTTGACATTAACTTTGTGATTAATTCCTTTTACTTTAAAAATAAAATAAGAGAAACGTATTGGAGTTCAAATGGGGTTAAAACTTAATGAATGGCAAACAGTCTAGTACAATACTACCAAGTTGTAATTATATTGGTACCATGAAGTTGGGTGCGATGATTCAAGAGTTTGATTTCTATACTTTGCATTTAAGAAGAGAGAAGGAAAAAAAAAAAACCACCCTCATGAAAGCTTTGCTAAGATAGTTTTATGTTTATATCCGAACCCTTTTCCGACATGAAGAGTTAAAAGAATATTATTTCTAATGTTTTTATTCTGCTCCTTGACTTTGAGCTCCCCACACCCAAGTTGAGAGTCCCAACTCACATAAGCTGGCCTTGTAAGAGGGTGCTTGACGGCATATTAATTTATTTATTTTTTTTGTAGTTCATAAGTCAAACATTAAATTTTATAAGCTAAGTGAACTAAAACATTAAGTATAAATAAGTTTCTCTTGGAGATGTCCTAATTTTTTAACATAAGCATTCTCTTGGAGTTTTCCTAAGTTTTCTTTTTCTTTTTTACTATAAATAGGGGATTGTTATGGATAAGAGTTGGATGCAACATCCTCGTAGGCTCGAAGAAATTTACATCAAGGGCGTTAGGTCATTCATAGAGTTTGCATGTGATCATTTGGGTAATAATAGTCTTATGAGATGTCCTTGTCGAGATTGTTTAAATTTATTACCACTTAGACCTTCCAAGGACGTTCAAGATCACCTGATAATTAAAGGGATGATGGGGGGTTACACGGAATGGATACATCATGGGGAAGTACTTCAAACTATACACAATGACATTGACGATGAAGAGAATGAGTTCGAGTATGGAACAGAAGACAATGATGAGGATGAAGGGGATGAGGTGGTTGAAGCTATACAGGATGTAAGACGGGCTGCTTTCGTTGAGAGTTCAACAATAGATGACTTCAATAGTCACTTTTCCGAATCTGTGCATGATGATGATGGAGAGAAATTTGATAAGCTTTTGAGAGAAGCGCAGAGTGAACTTTATCCAGGATGTACGAAGTATTCGAAATTGTCATTTGTTGTGAAGTTGTTTCATTTGAAGGTAATGAATCATTGGAGCAACAAATCGTTTAACTCGTTGATTGACTTATTGAAGGATGCTTTTCCAAAAGGTGAAACGCTTCCTAAGTCACACTACGAGGTCAAAACGATGTTGCGGGATCTTGGATTGGGTTATGTTTCGATTCATGCATGTAAACATGATTGTGCACTATTTTGGAATGAGAATGCAGATTTGGAGGAGTGTCCGGTATGTCACGAGTCCCGTTGGAAAATTAATGATGGAAAGGGCAAGAAGATACCTCACAAGGTTCTACGTCACTTTCCGTTGAAGCCGAGACTCCAAAGGTTGTTTATGTCAAAAAAAATGGCTGAAGATATGCGGTGGCATAAAGAAAAACGTGTCGATGATGACAACGTATTGAGACATCCAGCTGACTCAAAAGCTTGGAAAGAGTTTGACAAGGCCTACCCACAATTCTCGAAAGATCCTCGTAGTGTCAGGCTTGGTCTAGCAAGTGACGGTTTCAACCCATTTGGTAATATGTCCAGCTCCTACAGTATGTGGCCTGTGATACTTATGCCATACAATCTACCACCTTGGAAATGTATGAAGGAACCATTTTTTATGATGTCCTTGCTTATACCTGGACCAACTGCACCTGGGAAGGACATTGATGTGTATCTACAACCGCTGATTAATGAATTAAAAGAGTTGTGGGAGAATGGTGCACGAACATATGATGCATATGCTGAAGAGAGTTTTCAGTTACGTGCTGCAGTTATGTGGACTATAAATGACTTTCCTGCGTATGCTAATTTGTCTGGCTGGAGTACTAAAGGATACAAGGCATGCCCTACTTGCAATGAGGATATATTTTCAAGGAAGTTGAGAGGTAAGATAGGTTATACGGGGAACCGTCGATTTTTGCCTCAGAATCATAGTTGGCGAAGGAGCAGAAAGTTTGATGGTAAGACAGAACATGGGTCAAAACCCAAGGAGTGCTCTGGGGAAGAAATCCTACAACAGCTACGTCGTGTTCAAGATGTCAACCCTGGGAAGCATCCGATTATTGGTAAGAAGAGAAATCGAAGACCCGAGGAGTTGAATTGGACGAAAAAGAGCATTTTCTTTGAATTGCCGTATTGGCACAAGCATTTACTATGCCATAATTTTGATGTGATGCACATTGAGAAGAATATTTGTGAGAGTGTGTTGGGAACATTGTTGAACATAGATGGTAAATCGAAAGACACGCTTAAAGCGAGACTAGACTTGGTTGACATGGGCATAAGGGCGGAATTACATCCAGAACATAGGGGAGACTCATATGCCGTACCACCCGCATGTTATACACTTTCCCCTAATGAGAGGCGAGATATTGCTGAATTTCTTAAGTCTGTAAAATTTCCAGATGGTTATGCATCCAACATTGCTCGTTGCGTGAGCGATAAGGATCATAAGGTGTCAGGGATGAAAAGTCACGATTGTCACGTTCTACTACAACGACTTTTACCTGTTGCGATCCGAAAATGTTTACCAAAGGACGTGTATACCGCGCTAGTTGAGCTAAGCTTTTTCTTCAAAGAACTATGTTGTAAGACTTTGAAGTTACAAGTGCTCGAGAAACTTGAGAACGATATTGCAAAAATATTGTGCAAGCTAGAAGCAATCTTCCCACCTGCATTCTTTGATGTCATGGTCCACTTAGCCATTCACCTTCCACATGAGGCAATACTTGCAGGACCAGTGCAGTACCGTTGGATGTATGCAATTGAAAGGTGAAAGTAGTTATACAAATTGATTGGTTCATGTATATGCTTATTTAAAAACTCATATCGTTATTTGCAAATTGTCCATATATTTGTAGGTACTTGTGTACCCTTAAGGGTTATGTCACCAATAAAGCTCGTCCCGAAGGATCAATCGCAGAGGCCTATATTGTGAATGAGTGTCTAACATTTGTATCCATGTATCTCCGTGGAATTGAGACCAAGTATAACAAAAATGAACGTAATTATGATGGAGGAAATGGTGACGAAGATAGCAAATTGTCAGTTTTCACACCGAAAGTACGTCCTTTTGGAGCAGGACGCTATTTTGAGATGGCAGAGCATGATTATGATACTTTACATAGATACGTGCTAAATAATTGTGACAGTTTAGACAAGTACATCGAGTAAGCACTGTACATATATCATTTAAAAAATCGATATCTACGAAGTGAGAACATTATTGTTGCATAATTTAATTATTGTTGATTGTGTATCCAGTGAGCATAAGACATACTTGATGACTCAAAGTCAACAAAACTTAGAAGAGAGGCACCTACAGGAATTTGCTAGTTGGTTTAAAAAATATGTAAGATTTGATATGATTTGAATTGAATTGAATTTGATTAACATACCCAAATATATGACTATATCTACATTTTTTTAATAGATGAAACAGTTGCGCCACGAAGGATCAAATGAAGCTAGTGATCAATTATATGCCTTAGCTTTGGGTCCAGACTTTAGGGCCCGATCATATAGTGCCTGCATAGTTAATGGAGTTAGATTCCATACAGGAGATCGTGACAGTCGACGTAAGAGTCAAAATAGTGGCTTAGTTGTAGAGGGGGAACATGAGGACCAATTAATCAACTTCTATGGTGTTCTTAAAGAAGTCCTTGTACTGGATTATCCAATGGACAATCAGGTTGTACTGTTTCGATGTGATTGGTTCGATGTTGATGATAAGAAAAAGGGGATACAAAAAGATGATTACTTTACAAGCTTAAATGTAAGTAAAAGGTGGTACGAGAATGATCCATTTGTGCTAGCGATCCAAGCGAAGCAAGTCTTCTACCTAAATGACCCGAAGTTGGGTACAAATTGGCAAATTGTTCAGGAGATTCATCATAGGCATGTGTATGATGTTCCAGAGGTAGTAATTGCAGAAATGGATGCTGATGATATAAACGTGGTCACTAAAGAGGTGTACCAAGAAAATGAGTCATCGAACTTTGTCCATGTTCATGAGAATGAAGTTGGGGCATTAAATAGGAAAGATATTCCTCCTGAAATGGTTGATGCTAGGATTGTGCAAACAAGTAAGCGAGGAAATACTACAGACGACTTCATATGTGATGATGACGAAGGGGTCGAATAAGAGAATGAAGAGGATGAAGAGGATGAAACCTTGATTGAGTATATGGATGAGTCCGATAATCATGTGTGTACTGATGATGATGATGATGATGATGATGATGACAATGAAATTAATATGTGAGGTAATTTTATAGTTAAAAGATAATCTATTTTATAAATATTCAAACTTTGTTTCTTTTGTTTTTATTTTATTGACATTGATGTATATATTTTTGTGTTGCCGATTTACAAGCATTCGGAGCATATGACTGAAATATACGACTTGTTTTAATCTAATTTTTTTGAAATTTTATTTGCTTTGGATTTTGGATGTAGGAAGATATTTTTTTTTTTGGTTTGTGGATTAAGTATGTGACTTTATTAATGTATGAACATTTGATTGGTTTCTACGCATGTTTACTATGGCGTCTTTTGTCATATTGGAAATGTGAAGTGATTTATTCAATTTCTATGCATGATGTTATTTATTTAGTCCTATTATGTGTATCCACATTTGCCACAGGTTTAACTATGGCACCCGGAAAGCGGCGCTCATCTAAATCATTGCCACCGGTAGTTGATGATCAGAGTAGATGTTGTGTAGGTGGGCCATCGGAGTTATCTTCATCCCATGATGCCTCTGTCCACCATCACTCGGCAGCAGGCGAGACGAGTATACCATCAGAGCCTTCTACTTCGCATACACCGTCATCTGTTGGTAATGTTTATCATGTTATATATTTTGTTTTTAGTAATAATATAATATCTAATACATACTCATTTGCTTTACAGTTATGCGGATTACATAAGAATGATTATGTCTCTCTATTTGTTTATTATAGGTTCTACCGTGAGTGGTCGTGGGCCCACTAGAGGTAAGGGACTCGATAAACTGATACGAAGTCAAGGCCGAAAGTTAACAGTTGACATAGACCCTATTTTGGGTAGACCAACCGATGAAGTTCAGTCTGCCAAGCTCTCTAATGAGATTGGTGTTCTTACGAGGGAGAACATTGCAAAGAAATACAATAAATGGAGTGAAGTGCCTGAAACAGATAAAGAGGAGTTATTCACCCGCTTGAAAGTATATTAAATAGTGTTTGTTATTAAAACTTTACATATAGATATTTGACAATAATATGCTTTTTTTTATTTTACATGTTTGAATTTTTTTTTTAACTTGCAGATGAGGATTGATGTGGATACATCTACACCTCATGCTAAGCGAACTTGCACTGAGCTCGCAATGGCACGCAGGAGGGGCAGCAACTACGAGTTGCACAAGTTATTTCAGAAGTACAGCTCAGTGGATGAGGCACGTGCCCATTGCCCCATTGAGTTGAGTCAGCCTGATTGGGATAAAAAATGCGACTATTTCTCGTCAGAAGCCTTTAAGGTACAATTAAAAGTTTAATCTTAAGATTTGAGAACGACATTTATATTTGTTCATTTACTTGAAATTATTTACTCTTGAAGAAACGGTCTGAGACAAATAAGAAGAATAGAGCTAGCCAGACTGTCACTCATTGTATGGGATCACGATCGTTTGTGGCAGCTAAAGCAAAAGAGGTAAATATTGTTTATACAAGTCTTCAAATTAATAATATTTCTTTACGATTCTAAAAGTCATTTTTTTCAATTGTAGGAAAAGACCCGTGGGAGGCCTCTTGGCCGTTGTGAATGGTGGAAATGCTCACGTCACACGGAAGCCAATGGTTGGTGTTGTGACCAGGCTAGGGTGATACATGTAAGTTACTAGTTATATCTTATTAAAGTTGGTCAAAAGTAGTAATGACTACTCACAATGAGTGCTTATACGTTTCCACATGCTTTGTAGGAGGAAATGGAGGAGAGGTTGAACCAGCCTGTATCTGAGGGAGGGACCCGCCCGACACAGGATGAGGTTGCTGATTGTGTGTTGGGAAAGAAGCCAGGTTATGTTAAAGGTCTTGGTCATGGGCCTAGGCCAACGTCGTGCTCATCTCAGACAGTATCTACCGAACCCGATGCAGAGGTTATTTCCTTGCGTGGTATTGTTGAGAGCTAGCAAGATATGATAAGTCGGATGGCACAAGAACAAGCGCAAATGAAACAATTGCTAGACCAACTGATGAGGCAGAATCCGCAACCATCTCCCGCTTCTACATGGTTCGTTAATTTTAAGTTTAAAAAGTTACTCTAAACTCTTTTGAAACCTTAGCTATTTCATTAAAGGACATAAAAAACAATGTTCCAAATTTAGGTTTTTTTTTTTATTTTTTGACATTGACGTTTAAAATTTTATATTGCAGATTTACAGGCATCTCGAGGATTGAATTCAACTCCGTATTTTGATCTTTTTGGACTGAAGTAATATTTGTATTACGGGATTGACGTTTGATTTTTCGTTTTGAATTTGTATTTTGGATTTTCAATATACTATTTTGTTATGTTGGATTGAGTAGATGATTTTAGTAATGAATGAAGATTTGATTATTTAATATGAATGCTGTGGATGTTATGAATATTTTTAGATTATTCAATTAGCAGGTGAAAAAAAAAAAACTAGACTGAAAATGCAATATATTTCCAAAAAGAGCATGTTTTTTTAGTGATGAAATTTTCGTCACTAATTGTTCATATTTCGTCACTAATGGTTCACATATCATTTTTCTTCTAACATTTAGTGACGAAATATTTTGTCACTAATAGTGAACTTTTACCTGCGAAATTATTTCGTCAATAATAATATACTATTAGTGACGAAATATTTCGTCGGTAATAGTTATCTTTTAACTATGAAAAGAATTCGTAGATAAATAATCACCTTTAGTGACGAAATAATTCGTCAGTAATAGTTATTCTTTATTGACGAACGTATTTCGTCGGAAATTAGTCACTTTTAGTGACGAAATGTTTCGTCACTAATAGAATACCTTTAGCGACGAACTAATTCGTCATTAATAGTTCTGTTTCCCGACGAAAGTTTGTCACTAAAAGTAGGTGACATTTCTTGACAAAATATATTTCGTCGGAAAATATTCTTTTTGTTGATGAAATATTTCGTCACTAAATAGAACTTTTAGTGACGAAAGTTCGTCGCTAAAAGTAGGTGATCTTTAGTGACAAAACTATGTTTCGTCACTAAAGGGTACTTTTAGCGACGAAATATTTCGTCACTAAAGAGTACTTTTAGCGACGAAATTATTTTTCATCACTAAAACCTTTCCCGACGAGGAATTAGTGACGAACGTGTGACGAAATTTTTTTCGTCGGTAAAAACCTTTAGTGACGAAAATTGGACTTTTAGTGACGAAAGTTTTCGTCGCTAAAAGTCATATTTCTTGTAGTGACAGTTTCTTCGATTTAATCATAGAAGTTAAGAGGCTATTGGGTAACATCAATGTTTTTAAAACCAGACCGGTCCTTGAACCGGAAAGGTGACCAGTTCACGGTTTGACCGGTTCAACCGGCCGGTCCGGACGGTTGAACCATGATGTCATAAATACTAATAATAATTAAAAAAATAATAAAGATATATATAAAAACAAAAAATATACAAAAAAGACGGGTTTCCGGTTCAACTACCGGTTTTACCGGTTCAACCGTCAATTCTACCGGTTTTCCAAAATTCAAATGGTTCAACCATTATTCTCGGTTCCCGGTTCAAACCGGTTCGTTCGCGGTTTCGGTCAACGGTTTGACCGGCCGGTTCAGTCTGGTTCTTTAAACAGTGGGTAACATAATAACAGGCCAATTTTGTGGTTCCCATTGGGTGTTCGCATAGTTGGATTTTGTCTAGCATATGAATTTATACATAACTTAAAAGAATACATTTTTGTTCACTTCAAAATTACTTACTTTTTGGCCACCCTCCTCTCTCATTGTCTAATGCAGTAGGGCCCAATATTAATTGAGAATTAATTAATGGTGTAAAGTATTGAGTTCCACTGCATTAGCTAAAGAGAGAGGAGGGTGAACAAATAGTGAACAAATTTGGAGTGAGTAAAACTGCATTCAACTTAAAAATATGATGAGAAATAGTTTTTTCTTTTTTAAAAACACTCTTAAACCTGGTTTTCATAACAATTACTCCCTATGTCTATATTAAGAATCCTTGATGCCATTTTTTTTTATATCTCATTTTAAGAATCCACTTTGAAAGTTAAAGTACTTTAATACACATTTTCTAAATGTACTCTATATTATATACAACCATTCCTTCTCTTTCTTTGATGTGACTGTACTAGAATTTTGAATTTCAGAAAGGGTAGTAATAAAAAGTTAAAAAAATCTCACCAAAATCAAAGATATGCCCGTAATAAGTTGAATTTCTAAATGATACTCTTAATATGAGATGGAGGAAATAGTTTTTGTTTTTGGTTTTTTTGTTTTCTCCGGATCCGAGTACAAATTCACGAGCATGTCCTCCGTGACTTCGAGATCAGTTTTTTATTGTCTTCTTTATCGGAGTAGAACAGGGGGCAAACTCGGGGCACGTGCACCGACTCCACAACACACGCACTAGGTAAATCAGAGAGGTAAATTAGCGGCAGAATCTAAAACCACACCAAGTTGGACATTGTTCATCTTGAGATCCATCCCTCCAACTAGCTTAATTGCACAACCCTTGAGGGGTTTCGAACTCCTAACCTCCCTTAGGGAGGCCAAAGGACCTGACCAAATCCCTTGTATTTACTCATGTGAAGTCTCGAACCGAAAACCAAGGAGGGTAAAACACCACATGTCTTGGTCCGCCTATCTACCACTGGGCTGCAGGGATTTGGTTAACGGAGAAATAGTTAAATGTGAGAAAGGGGTTGAATCTGATCCTCGATCACTGCAATATATATATGATCTAAATTAAATGCTTGTTGTTATTGCTTATTTGTCCAATTTAAGCAGTTTTGGTGGCCCAAATTATTTTTTGATATGTTTGTTTTAACAAAAAAATAAGCAGATTTGGACAAATTAAAAAGCAGTTTGGCAATAAACAAGTGAGGGATTGCTATTCAAGATTAGCTCTATTTTAACCAATTTCATAATATATCAACTAAACACCCAAGCTATAATAAGCAATTCGATCAATAATGATCAAAGTCGCAAAAGCATAGACAAACATGGTCTTAATGATAGCTTTTCGAAGTTCTATAATCAAAATGGATCCCAAAAGCTATTGGCAAACGGGGCTTTACATTGAACCTATCTCATGTTAACAAGGATTGAGATAAAATTTGGTACACAACTTGTGCACAAAGTGTCTATCTTTAGTAATTTAGTACTCCCTCCATCTCATTTTATGTGTCCATATTTCTTTTTTGGGATGTCCCAAAATTGTTGTCCACTTTCCTAAATTAGTATGCAAATTTTACTTAGTTTCCCAAACTACCATTCATTGCAATCAACACTAAAAAAAAAAAGTGCAATGATTATGGGAAATTGTGGAAAGTATCTGTAGATTCTTTTTGTCCCCTTTAAATAGTTGGATTTTCCAAGATGGACACATAAAATGGGACGGAGGGAGTAATTGTTAGTGGACTCTATAGTAAACTTAGAAGAGAAATAAATACAATTTTTAAAATTGTGCACAAAAATTGTACTCCCTCCGTCCCTTTTTTTGAGTCTACATTTGGGAACTTAATTTTTTAAGGGGACAAAAAGAATCTATACCTACTTTTCTCAATCGTCCCTAATTATTACAATGATTTTTTTAGTTTTGTCTTGGTGTAGATTTCAAAGAAAGATATTTTTGGAAAGTAAATAAAAATTGTATATTAATCTAAAAAAATAGATACTCCCACCATCCCTTTTTTTAAGTCTTATATTTCATTTTGGGATGTCCTAAAATTAGTGTCCACTTTCCTAAATTGGTATACAATTTTTAGCCACTTTTCAAAACTACCCTTCCTTGAAATCTACACCAAGACAAGACTAAAAAAATTATTGTAATGATTAGGGGTAATTGTGAAAAGTAGGTGTAGATTTTTTTTGTCCCCTTAATAAGTTGAATTTTCAAATGTGGACTCTGAAAAAGGGACGAAGAGAGTACTAATTTTAAAACATCCCAAAATAAAATATAAGACTAAAAAAAAAAGACCGCGGGAGTACTCCACAAGAGATTGTGTGCATAGAGTTATCCTAAGGATTGATAGTTGTTTGGATTGTTGACAGGGTTGCTGTGTGAATCTCTCATTTTCATCAGCCTTGAAAAGAAAGGTGTCTAGACCTGTACAACCCCAAGCTAGCAGACATCACGTTTAGAGTCTTTCTTGTCATTGGGGAGAGAGACAGCCTATGAAGTAAGAACCTTCATCCCTACTCGGCTACTCACATATACTGTTATACATACATACACATATATATACAGAGAGAGGATTTTCTCCTACCTTCGCACGTGTGAATGCTGTGGGATTTAAGTTCGAGTAATGCTATGTTTTTTTTTTTGCCAAAAACTCTTGCGGTATAAAGGCATCATTCACACTCTTCTAAGTGAGAGGTTGAGTGTTTCATTGGGTTTGCATGTGTGCGTGTGTTCTTGCATACAGTAAAAAAAAAAATGC
Source organism: Hydrangea macrophylla (assembly GCA_033977485.1). Lineage (NCBI taxonomy): Eukaryota > Viridiplantae > Streptophyta > Magnoliopsida > Cornales > Hydrangeaceae > Hydrangea > Hydrangea macrophylla. The sequence goes on from CM066983.1 coordinate 84,774,622, forward strand.
TATGCTTTTTTAAATTTTTTATTCTAAATATATAACTCCTAAATATATGTTATGGTTGGATTTTCTTGAATAATAATGAGATCACTTCAATATTTCTCAATTAAAATTCAGTGAACTCACTACTACATGTATTTGGGATCCAAAATTTAGAACCCATAACATTGATCTTTAAGGGTTTTTTTTTTTTTTTTGAGTAATACTATGCTTGCCAATTTTTTTTTTTTTTTAACAAAAGGGTTTCCCAATACAAATGACAGTGCATGGACTCGATTGATTTTGAGTGATTGATATTAAAGTAATTCTACTGCCATATGTGTTGAAAAAAATACATTTTGGAAAAAAAAAAATGGAAAGCACATCATTTTTTTTTGTTTGATTGTTTTGGTTTTTTTTTTTTGGGCTAAAAATGTGGGATTTAATTTAGTTAAAAGTCTTAGCTACCTGCTTCATGCGTACAACCAAATTCAACCAAATTACTTAGTGTGAAATTGGTACAATAAGAATCTCAGCAGTCAAGATGGGATTGTTAATCCGACAGCACCATGTAATTTTTGATGGATTACAATTATTTTTTTCACTTTTAAAAAAAATAATTCTAATCCTATCAAAGAACCATAGGTGCTGTCGGACTAACAGCCTTATGTTAGCTGCCAATGATCTAATGTCATAATTGGTATACCAGTTACATTTTTTGGGACAGGACTGCTGTATAACATAGGTCAATTGTTACTTTTACATGACATTTAAACAACAAATACAATAAAATGACACATTTTTACAACCGATCATAAAAAAAGTTAATGCTCAATTATTGACTCATTGTTTGCCTATAGTTAGTTGTATCACTGGACCAAAAGAATGAGAAATTATTTCATGTGACCGGCACACGGTATGATAATATTCTCTCTGTCCCATAATAAGTGTTCACATTTTCCTTTTTTGGATGTCCCACAATAAGTGTCCACTTCCTAAATTGGCATATAGCTTTTATTTACTTTTCAAAACTACCCTTATAATAAAGACAAAGTAGCATTTATTTGTGATCTCAAAACAAGCAAAAAGTCAAACACCCATCACATCTAAGGGTAAAATTGGAAAGTGGTCATTTAATGAACCAAAAAACTAATATAATACAACTTTCTTAAACAATGTGCAAAATGAAAGTGGATACTTATTATGGGACAGAGGGAGTATGTAATTTGTGCTTAATGAATTATTGTATGACCCATGTTAGACCCATTAAATTACACCAGTGTGATGGTCACACCAATTAATTTCTCCAAATGAGCAAAGAAGAGTAATTCTAGGTACACTTAATCGGGACACCAAAACTATCCACCTGCTGATGTATCGTGGCATTTTAAAAATTAATTTAAACTTTATTTAGTAACTAATGAACGATTTTGAAAATTCACATCAACAAATGAATAATTTTGGTATCCCATTTAAATATATCTGGTATTAAATTATCCAAAATTTAATGATAACACTTCTTTCTTTTTTTTTTATTATTTTTATTTTATATGTATAAAAATAAAAACTAGTTAAACTTTTAGATGAGTGGGGGGCAGTGTAGTTAACTGCTCAAACACTCTCCCTCAAGAGAGAGATGTGAGAGAGTGAGGGACCATTTAGAGGGTTTCTGTTAGAAACACTTTTGCTGTTTTTGCCATTTCAAGGTTTTCTTCTTTTTTTTTTTTTTTTTCTTCTCCACTAAAAATAACTCCCTCTCTCCCTCTCCTCCTCCACTGTGTCCATCAGAAACTTTTTCCTCCACAGTTCTCTCTCACTATTAAGTCCCATAAATCTTTTTTTCATTTACAGTTATATCTACCCTACCCATGAAGATGACTTTGTAACAGTTCCATTTCAGAATCTGTCAGATCAGAAATGAAGGCATGGCCAACAAGTGTGTTGTTATATATTCACCAAATGACACAAACACCACTACTAGCTTTTACTCATCTTCTCAATCTTCTTCCTCTTCATCTCCATTTGTTTCTTCAATGGGCATGGTTTTTGCAGACATGGGTTCTCTCTCAATCAATAATAATAATATTAATAATCCAAATTATGGAGTGTCATCACAATTTTTATCATCTTCTTCACAAGAGAGCTCTGACATGGAAAATGGGAGGGGGGCTTTGTTTGGTTTTCCTTTTATGAGGAATTGTAGTGCAAGAAGCTTTGAGGACAAGGACTCTATTTGCAGTGATGGTGTTGGAGAAAACAATGAAATCATTGATCTAAATCATGCCAATTTAGATGATGAAGAACATCAAAAAGCTGATCACAAAGAAACAGAGAGTGGACAGTCTAAGCTCTGTTCAAGAGGCCATTGGAGACCTGCAGAAGATAATAAGCTCAAAGAACTTGTAGCTCTCTATGGCCCCCAAAATTGGAATGTCATAGCAGAAAAATTGGAAGGAAGATCAGGTAAAGAAAAAGTTAAAAAAAAAAATGTTCTTTCTTGTATTGTGTGTGTGTTTGTGTGTTTTGTATATTTGTGTGTATTTTTGACTAATTTTTGGTTCTTTTTTTTTGGGGGGGTGTGAAGGGAAGAGTTGTAGATTGAGATGGTTTAACCAGTTGGACCCAAGAATCAACAGAAGAGCTTTTAGTGAAGAAGAAGAAGAGAGGCTAATGGCAGCTCATAGACTGTATGGGAACAAGTGGGCCATGATTGCTAGGCTTTTCCCAGGAAGAACTGACAATGCAGTGAAGAACCATTGGCATGTTATAATGGCTAGAAAATATAGAGAACAGTCAAGTGCTTATAGGAGGAGGAAGATGAGCCAATCTACTTACAGAAGAACAGAGGAAGATCAGAGCTTTGCTATGAAAACAGAACCAGTTCCACCACCAATATTATCACCATTCTGTTCTAGTTTTTCCATTAATGGTGGAGTCATCAGCAGCAACATGTCTTGTTTCCCAGTTGGAACTCTTAATGATGGTGGTGGTGGTGGTGGTGGTGATGATGTTTTTCATGGTTCAAACCACATGATTAGTGGTGGGTTTTGTGCACAACAGCTGCCTTTTGATTTCCTCCCAACAGGTGTGTCCCTTCTCATCTCTATTTCTGTATTTGGGTTTTTTCTGCTGCTTCTCTTGATCTTCTTCACTCTGTCTCCACCCCACTCCCCTTGCAGTAGAATTTCACATAAGAGGTTGTATGTACACACATGTACTTATGTATATATACAACTATATATGATGCGGCTTGCTATCCTGTTGCTAGATGAAGCTAGTATCAGGATGGCATTGCGTTCAATTTTAAATGGACCACAAATGTTTTCATTATCTTGTTAAAATGATAACACTAAGATCATCTTATATCATTTAGAGGCTGTTTTCGACGTTTAGCCAAACAAGAGAGAGAGAGAGAGAGAGAGAGAGAGAGAGAGAGAGAGAGAGAGAGGCTGTTTTCGAAAGCAAAGAACTTCTTATTATGTGTTTCATAACTAAACCAGTTTTAGAAATTTAAATGTTTAGTAAGTGAAAATTTCTTACATCTTACATAAATCAGTCTATTAAGTTTCTCAAAACTGAGTCTTTGTCAAATAAAAGGTAAGAGCTGAAGTGAACAACTTTGCCAAGACATCCTTTTAAGAATGCAAATTTTTTTATTTTTTAAGACATGTAGAATGTTACTATTTGCCTGTACATATAGTTTGTGCTTGTTCTTTTAGCATGTTAGTTTCTTTTTCACTTAAAACTGTTTGTTTTTGTGGGTAATGGCAGGTCCCAAGAGCCATGAGATGATGAGCATGTTCAGGGAGAGCAGAGCTTGGGATTGGGCAAAAGATGAGCCAAATATGACTTATTTTTACCCCCACCAATACCAATACCAACACCAACACCAACACCAACAGTCCATGCCATTGATGACTGAGATGCAACAGTCAAACTACCACTACTCTACTAGCTCCAGAGATTCTTTAACACCACAGGTTTCAGGCACTAATGAACCATCATCATCAGTTACAGACAACAGACTAGGTAGTAGTACCCATTGTGAGACCATTGCACCACCTCCACCAACATTCATTGACTTTCTTGGAGTTGGAGCCACATGAAGTGTTGTTTGGAAGCCAAAGTGAAAAGCTGAAAAAGGGTTAATTAATTTTCCAAATATCATCTGAGTGTGTGTGCGAGAGAGAGAGAGAGAGAGAGAGAGAGAAATGTTATCAATCTTAATTTGGACTGTGTTCCAAGATAAGTGAAGGCTATTTAGAGGCATAGAGAAACACCAGTTGTTGTTTCAGTTTGGTGACAGTAAATTAAATACCTATCAATCAGAAGTCTTCTTTCTGAATGTCATTTCCCACCAACTCTTCCTTGTGAAGTCTTTCTAAATGTGGAACAATAAAGCTCTTCATCACTCCTCATTTTTTTTATTTTTTATTTTTCATTCATTTTTGCCTTTTGGTTGTTTGGTTTATAAAATGGTATCATCTTTTTTTATTCCTTCAGAAAAGAACTGGCTTCTATAATGAGTCTGTGTCTACCTTCAAAATATACCACTAATTGGTTCCGTCTCAACTGTAAATAATACTGGTTTTTCATTAACACTAGATAAAAGTGAATCTGATTAATTTTTACCAGATCCCATTTATATATTTTCAAGTAGGTGTGATCAAGAGTCCAGATTTCTGAAACAGGAAGGCCAAGATAAATGTACGTAATGAGGTATGGGTATTTGTCTCTCATTGTTTCGAGTGAAAATCCTAGATTATTTTATATGATTTAATCGTCCTTTCTATATGCAATAAGACATTTTAAAATCGTAGGGGGGAGTTAACACAAAAGAAATTCTGCAGTTAAACCGTGATGCTTACACAACAACAGTACTCCTGAGAAAGTTCTTTGTAAGGCCCATGATGCACCTCCTGAAAATTAGTTTCCATCTCATGACACTAATAACTATTAGTAATCTACCAAATATGATATATATATATATATATATGTGTATATATTTATTAACGCAGAAGAAGAACAGGAACCATGCCCAAGAATTTTTCCGGAAAAAAAAAAAAAAAAAACCATGCCCAGGACTAGGCAAGTATAGAACAAGACAATCAAACCAAGACATTGCAACTTATGAGTACTATGTATGATGTATCCAAACAACTTGATTGTATCATAATTTTCGTTTGATTTTTAGTTCTTTGATCACGGTTGGTTTGTAAATTTCTTGTTTTGGGGGAGGAAAAATTCATCTAACTGTCCTGCAGCCCGGGTTCATTTCAGACGGAATTACTCACACCGTTTTAATCGAAGCCGGTCAGAGGGCAAACCCATGCATGGACAACTATCCTATAACACATGCACCGGATATATGTATATGTATATATGGAATATGTCCCTAGAAAAGGTGGACTTGATTCTTTTTTTCTTTTTCTTTTTCTTTTTTCTTTTTTTTCCCCGCTGAGAAGGATTAATTGGGGAGCAAAAGTCATGGAAATAATGATAAGACTTAACAAAGACACACACACACGCACTCTCACACACACCCAAAAAAAAAAAAAAAAAAAGTGCAACTTGAGGACATGATTTTCTCATGGACCTGCAAAACTGAGGCACACAATTTTGGTACTGAGCAGTACACTCTCGTCGTTGCTATGCATTCATGGTGGCAAGTGTTAAACATATCTTTACATCAGCAGAATCTTCTGAGTCTGTTCATGCTATTCACATGGGATGAGTGTGTGGAACTGTCTCATGTGCTTGGTGGGGTTGATCCTAAATTCATGTGATACATATCTAGACATATATATATATATATATATACATAGATATGCATATTACGTATGTTTGTAAATGAATTGAATGCTTATACAATTTCCATGCTCCCTGAATACTTTCATAAGTCATAATAGGCAATATGCTTTGGAAATTATTCCCATTTGTAATGGTTGGGTTAAGACACTTCAATTTTGTTCTTTTTCCCCCCGTTGACAGTGAAACATTTGTAATATCTTCCTTAACACTCCCAACTTATTGAGAATCAGTTTTAAACAGTTTTGTTATTTGTATTTGAGTAGCTAATTTTTAGATACATAGAAGTCTGTAAGTGACTGTCTGGCTTAAGAATGATCCACATATATTTCTTTATCAAATAACCATAATACTCGTGTTTATGAGAACCAATTCTTATGTTATCCTAACAGCGTAAATGATTCTAACTACTCTTCCGTCTTCACTAGCACCCTTTGCCTTACCTTAGTATGAAATAGGGCGGCAATTAATTAGAAAGATGAATCTAATGGGACATAATGGTCATCATTTAGATTAGTTCTCGATCTAGTGAAAGCTTAGGCTGACAAGTGAGAGATAACAATTTTTTTTATAGTTTAAGCCGGTTAGTACATGTGTGTGTGTGTGTGTGAGAGAGAGAGAGAGAGAGAGAGAGAGAGAGAGAGAGAGAGAGAGAGAAATGAGTTGCAAGTAGGGGTGAGAATGCAAGTCGATTCATTCAATATCCCCTCTCTAACATGTTCATAAGGGCTCGGCTCGTGTTCATTTGTGCAATAAACAAGCGAAGTTCAATACTCCTTTAATAAATAACTCATGGTCAAGCTCAAGCATCATGAGCTCAATTCAAATTAATTTGTCTAATAAATAAATCAAATTCAAACCTTAATTTCAAACTCATTGAACTGGACTCATTATACACCCGTAGATATGAGCAATGACTAAGCGGCTGATGCAATTATACTGAGCTCAGTCAGGAATGTGGTGGGCCAGCTCCACAAATAATATGTATGGGCTGAGTTAACGGCCCACCCTTTTAACACAGCCTCAAAGCCCATTTAATGATAGCCCAATTGTTATTTATTTATTTCTTATTTTCTATTTTTGCAAAATAAAGAAAGAAAAAAGATAGGGGGGAAAAGAAAAAAAAAAAAGACAAATAAGTGAATAGACAACTGAAATATATATTGCACGTTTAGCAAAAAAACTTCTCCATAAATTTCACAAACTCGTGAAAATCAATGAGTCCATCACCATTATCATCAAAGCCACTTATCATCCTTCTACATCTCTCCACATTTGAACCTTCCTTTAGGCCCAAAATGGAGAGAACTCTCTGCAACTCAGTTGGATCAATAAACCCATCTCTATTTATATCAAACACATCAAAAGCCTCTTTCAACTCTTCCAAGCTGGGCTCCACTTCAAACAAATTTGAAAACTCCTCTTCACCAATCTCATGAAAACCATCATGCTCATAATGGCACAATACACCCAATTTGTCCATCACTTTTTTTGCATCTCCACTACAAAGTTTCAAATCATGATTAATTGGGTACTCATGAGATATACAATGCTGGTTTTGAGGTTCAGGGTTTAGGGTTTTGTCGCTGTACGTCCTAATTTTCCATTTGTGTGATACAAAATGAATTGGAAATCGTAGGAAGTAGTGTACATCTAAGAGAAAATCATAAATTTCCATGATCTCCCTATAGAGCATTCTGAAGAATAGTGACAGTCCAAATGAGTTGGGCTTTGTTTGGGTCACCTCCATTTTTAGAAAGAGTCGGGGAGAGAGAGAGAGAGAGAGAGAGGATTTTGGATGTTGATGCATGAAAGATTGCTTAGAGCTGGCCGGTTGCGTTATATATATAATTAACTTTCTTTGAAGACTTGGCCTTGGTGCTAGAAGCGTCAACCCAGTACTATTTTTCTATAGGAGAGTGTTTTCTTGGAAATGGTTGAGATATAACATTGAAGAACAGAGGAAACTCACTCTCTCTCTCTCTCTCTCTCTCAAAGTACGAACAAGAGGTTCTGAACTCTCTCTCGCTCAAAGTATGAACAAGAGGGTAGTCTACAATAGGAGTGAGAGACTTTAAAAGTAATAAGAAAACGTAATTCTGAACTTTCGAAGAAATTTACCAAAATGTAGGTTAGAGTGGAGAAGTTTTTGGGTATCTTAAGCTACCGCGTAGTCCAACTAAGAGAGAGAACCTTTTGGGTGGAGCCCGGCCCATACCCTTTTGTGCGGTGGTCTTACAAAAAAAATACTCCTCCGTCCCATTTTGAGAGTCCATCTTTGGGAACTCAACTTATTAAGGGGACAAAAAGAATTTACACTCACTTTCCACAATTGTCCCTAATCATTACAATAACTTTTTTAGTTTTGTCTTGGTGTAGATTTCAAGGAGGGATAATTTTGGAAAGTAAGTAAAAATTGTACATCAATTTTAAGAAAGTGGACACTATTTTGGGACATCCCAAAATAGAATAATGGACTCTCAAAATGGGACGGAGAGAGTATTACTTTTTTATTAATTGAAGGGTATCACATAAACATGTCACATGATACACTCAATATCCAAATTTTTATTAATAAATTGTGGATGCATGCCAAATGTCATCCGACCATTAAATTATTCCACGTGGCATCCTAAGATGTTGTAGGTACTTTGATTTCACCGAATCATGCATTTTGTATGAGCTCATAAATATTGCAAGTGTTGCATGTCGGTTGTCGCTATAAAATAAAAAATAAAAATGCCACCGGCCTCCAACTCTTGTGATGTAACCGGGCAGGCGTGACAATTTTGAGAGCCTTAGATGAATATTGAAACATGGGGTTTTTGAGGTAAAATTTTTATTTTTTGATTTGTTTTATACATATTTGTGGATTCGACATTGTGTATCAGAAAGATTGGAGTTTTTTTTTTTTTTTTTTTTTTTTTTTTTGGGGGGGGGGGGGGGACATTTTGCAAGATATTGAAAGATTTAATGTTTGTAATCTTTATTGCATTTAATGAATTTTAATAGTCTTTTCCCTCAGGCCCTTTGTAATTATTTCCATGTTCATATTATCAATTTTTTCGTTAATAAGCGTTGATTTACTTATAATAATTTATAAAATTTGGACTAATATGAAATAATTAGGTTGGGCTAAACTGTGGATTGAGAAGAAAGTGAATAGACAAATATTTAAGGTGGGCTCCATTACATTGAATCAACGTAAATATTACTTATGACAGTGTTATTTTGGGCAAAATTCAATACTTTTCGGAGCCCCTCTTTAGAGTGAAGAATGAATAAAATTTTGAACCCTTGGTGGCTGCCTTTTTAGCTCTAGATGTTAATATAATTTGAGTATTTTTTAAACTCATTTGAATTTTATAGTAATTTAGAATTTAATAATTTAAGTGACCCAGTAAAACTTAGATGAAAACATCACATCATCAATTGTATATTAATCATCTCCCATGATCCCATCTGGGTTATACAAAAAAAAGGAAAGACTTCAGCATTTTTTTTTTTTAAAGACTTGAGATGTTGTGTTGCATCGAAATTGGTCCAATTGTGTAGCGTTGTCTATGTAAATTACATATGGGCCAATAACATAGCAAAATACTGTGAAATTTTTCTAAAAGACTTGTGTGAAAGTGTCCCAACATAAATAAATCAAACCCGTGTCAACTCCGTGAGTCTTGTGCAATTCACTTTCGTTTTTTTGTTATAGTATATGTTTCCAATTTACTAACTCAGAATACAGTTTATTGTTTGTCCACAATAAAATAAAATAAATAAATAAATAATGAGAACTTTTGATATATTCCCATGACCAGACTATAAGAACAAAAATGTAAATCAATATGACCTAGGTGATATGACATCAGTATTCTAACATCATCAATAAGTCAAATTTTGAATATGTAGAAATTAAGTTGTTAGATCTATGTTTTGGCTAAAAATTAATTCGGTGAAGTGACCGGGCGTGCCAGGGGCTTTGTACGAAGACTCAAACGTGTAACCAAAACGATCCCTAAATATGGTTTGAGTGGGATCAAGCGATTGTTGGGAAGTAGGGATGACCTTTCCCTTGATGTCCAACCACTCTGATGCGAGTGATTTGGTTGACTGAGTGATGAAAATAGCGAAAGTGAATTGCAGTAAATTGCATTCAAACTAAGAAACAGTAGTGTTACCATTTAAATAGAAACTAAAGTACAAGTGATCAGAGGCTTGCAGACTTAGAAATAGAAAAAGAAAAAAGAAATGAGTACTATTGACCAAAGTACACGGCTGGAACTTGGAAGCAAAAGCAAACACTTGAACACTAAAGCAATAAAGGAATTACAAAGTAAAAAAAATAAGAAAACAAAGGTGAGCAGTGTTCGAACTGCATTAAGCTGCAGGGGGCTGTTTGGCTGTGTGTGAGCCTCCTTTGTATGTAGAGTGGCCATGTGTATTTATAGAGGTGTTGAAAATAACTCCCCCACTAAGTTGGCCACTTCTCCATTAAGTTGGCCACTTCCAAATCCATTAACCACTACCCACTAGCAAAGCTCCCCCACTAAGTTGACCACTTTCTCACTTCATATAACCACTACCCACTAAATTGGTAACTTTCCCGCTAGTGTGGTTAACTTCCCACTTGCATAAACCGGTCACAATATAAAAAATATATTTTTAATATTAGGGTGTAAACAATGCCCCCCTGGTTCTTTGAAAATGAAATGTAATGTAATTTTTGAAGAACCATGTATACACCAATAGACCGATTTTTGTGGTTATTATCGGCCTCATAGACCAATTTATGTGACTGAAATGTAGGCTATCACCAATACTTCAACATGAGACATGTGAGATCGGCTTTGAGCAGACCGATGTATCAACTTGTAGCATTGTAAATTTTAAATTTTCGGTCTTGTACCCCATCGGCGTCAAAATCATAGACCATAATTTTTCAAAAGTTCAAGACCTATTTTTGCATCATCAGCCACTATACTAGCCCGAGATGGAACTATTGCCATATAGACTCTATAGGAAAGACTTTAAAACTGTGGGTCCCAAAGCTAGTAAACTATACTTTCAAAGACCAAAATGAAAATGATGAGCCACGGGCCAGTTTTTTTTTTTTTTTTACAACTCGAGAACCTTTCACTAGCCATTAGTCCAATTGATTAGCCATTAGCCCGATTGATTAGCCAAAAGGAGACCGATAAGAAGGTTGTGCCCTCAAGTAGTTGGGCTCGGTCTTGCAGTGAGACATTCACCAAATGAGCAATTACATGCCATCAATCATTGAATTGGAATCTATGCAAAGCAATCAATCGGGCTCAGCACCTATAGACTTTGAATTGTTCCCAATCCAACTTACGAATCGGCCTTTTGCAGTCCGATTAATTCAAGGCCGAAATTAGTAATTAACTTCGGTCAATATTTTTTCCCTTTTTTATTTATTTTATAAAAATAGTTTTGTAGAAAACTCCACCAAACTAAATTCCATTTTTGATGGGCTCCACAAATCCAATGAGGATTTGATTTTGTAAAAGCCAAATGATTTATTGGCTTCTTGTGTAAATAATTTTTGGCAATTATGCCAAAAAATTTGAACAACTCCTCGGCCATCATTTTTCACCACGGGGGTTGCTCATTTTTAATAAATTTGGGGGCCGAATTGAAATTACTCGGCCTATGTGGAACTTGCCCCCCAACCGCCTTCTCGTCGTCACCAATACTAGCGTGAGGAGCATTAGCCGAAATAGATATTATCGGCCTATCACTAACAATTATTTCTTCGCCGTCTTGCCCCCCGAGTGGGTTAGACGGCGTAGAGCCAAGATGGTCAAGGAGACCGATCTCTAGATTTGTGGAAGTGCTATCGGCCACTTTTGGCCGTTTAAATTTTTTCGCAACCTCTTGAAAAGTTATTTTCATGGCCGCGATCATGGTTGTCCGTGTCTCTTCGAGATAGAGAGCATACTCTTTCTGAATACGAATTATTTCATTGAGCACGTTTTCAAGGTGCTCACATGAATCAATAATCACTGCTTGGTTGCCTTTATCGAGCGGTGAATTCGATTTACTACTCGGCTCCTCTATCCACTTATTGCTTAAAAAGTCGTCCATAGACATGAAATTGTCTTGCCCCCCGGGAGGTGGATCGTCAACTCCACTTGACGCTTTAAGAAGGCCGATTTCATGGATAAAAAATCGTATATCAATCTCAAACTGGTGAATCTTACCATACAACCGACCGATTTCAACGTCATATCGGCGCGCTTCAGTATCATGCTGATCACGTACATACGGTCTACATGGCAATACACAAACTTGGTGCCATAAATTCTTACAAATAGTTGATTTATCGTTTTTAAGACGATAAATTTCATCATGAAAATGGCTTATTCCCTCATGTCGCCAAAGGATCTGATCATTGTAAAAACGTAGCCATGCATCGGTGAACATCCTTCATCACTCAGTGGTCCCACCGGGCGTGCCAAATTGTTTTGGCTAAAAATTAATATGTGACCGGGCGTGCCAGGGGCTTTGTACGAAGACCCAAACGGTAACCAAAACGATCCCTAAGAGTTGTTTGAGGAGGATCAAGCGATGTTGGGAAGTAGGGATGACCCTTCCCTTAGGGTCCAACCACTCTGATGCGAGTAATTTGGGTAAGTGATGAAAGCAAAGAAAGTGAATGAAATGGGGTTGCATTTGCACCATGTAACAGTCGATTGCTAATATGACAATCAAAACATTAATATATTGACCAATCAGTAAATGAACCTCATAATACAAAGAAAGTAAAGGAAAGGATCAAAACAACTAAAGTGGCCAAATCTGGAAAACGGATTGTTGCTAACATAACCTATAAAGAAAAGAGAATACAAAACAGTAGTGGACTGTTTATAGCCGCAGGGGGCTGTGTGGCGTTGTGTAGCCTCCCTTGCTTGTTGCTTGGCATTGATTATATATAGAGGTGCTGGAAAATAACTCCCCCACTATGTTGGCCACTTCCCCACTAAGTTGGCCACTTCCTCACTTCAAATAACTACCACCCACTAATAAAAACTCCCCCACTAATGTGTGGTTAATTTGCCACTTGTATAACACACAACCGGTCATAATATAAAAAATATATTTTTTATATTAGGGTGTAAACATTGCCCCCCTGGTTCTTTGAAAATGAAATGTAATGTAATTTTTGAAGAACCATGTATACAACTAGACCGATTTTTTCCTCAGTGCCTAGGCCGATAATTATCAGCCTCACAGACCGATTTCTTGTGCCACGTGTGCCCTGTTGACTGGAATGTGGGCCATCACTAGTGTAAAGTCAGAGACAGATGACATCGGTCTTGAGCAGACCAATGGACCAGCTTGTAGCACTATGAGTTTTAAAATTTCGGTCTTGAACTACATCGGGCTCAAGTCATAGACCAATTTTCCAAAAAAAGTGAAGAAGACCGATATATATCATTGGCCGATTTTTTTTTTTTTTTTTTTTTTAAAGTTGAAGGCCGATATATATATCTATAATATATATAAATGTACCAATGTGCATAAGTGTTTTACACTTTTATCAATCGGTGCACTTTTACTTAACTATTTTTCTTAGAATTTAGAGTTTTAAAAGTTTAGTATACCACTTTTTTATTTGTAGTGTGTTCATGCCATAAGAGTCCTACAACTTAATAACAACATCTATGTGTTTGGTTGGTTTTTTCTTTTTGGACTCTAGAATAAACTAAATCTATTGGGTTTTTTTTTTCGTTTTGTTGAACTCTTTTTTTTTTTTTTAAACCTCTTTTTGTATATATATTATATACGTATGCATATTTGTATGTTATGTGTATGTTTATATGCCTCATAGATCAACTTTCTTTTTATTGGACTCTATAATAAACTAAATCCATTGGTTTTTCTTTTTTTTTTCTTTTTCTTGGACTTTTTTTTTTTATAATCTCTTTTTGTATATATTATATGCGTATGTATATTTGTTTGTTATGTGTATATTTATGTGCAGAGATAGATCAACAAATATTACAAATCTAGATCGTAGTGGTTATTTTGGTAAATTCATTTGTGGGATGGTTTTAGTATTTTAGATATAAAGCAACTGATAATTACTGATGCCCATAAGTGGTTTACACTTTTATCAATCGGTGCACTTTCACTTTAGTAATTTTCTTAGAGTTTTAACAATTTTAGTATACCATTTTTTTTTTTGGGTCCGTCCATGATAATCCTAACTTTTTTTTTATTTTTTTGCTTTGGATATATCATGTTATATACAATCCCTACAATTTTACAACTCCTTAATATTAATGGTATTCGACATTAATCCTATTGTGTATTACAACTCCTTCCAAACAACTCAAGTTCCCATCGGAATTTATAAATAAAAAATAAAATAATAAAAAGAAAAGAAAAGAAAAAAGTCAATCACACTTTAGTTCAAATATGACTCTTTTTTAAATACGCCCCTAAACTATAAAACCTGACAAACTAACTCCCCTTAACATTGCATTTTTCTCTAAAACCCCTTCCATTAGAATTAAACTATTAGCAACATGATATCTATTTGTCCCTCCTCGGAGCAATTGAAAATTTTATGACAAAAATATCCTTTGTTGCATAATAATTGCCCTTTGTTGTACACCAAATTTTAGACAATTTTGTTCTTAAAATTTCAACGACTCAAAGAAGAGACAAAAATGTTATGTTATTAACACTTTTATATTGGTAACATGATATAAAAGTAATCAAATTTTTAACTACAACCTAACAGAAGGGCTGTTAGTGAAAAGTAAAAATAGTTGATAGGGTCAATTTGTTGAGTTTTATAGTTGAGGACAATTGAAAATGGTCATAGTTGAAGGGGTGTTAGTGTAATAACCCCTCTTTTCTTTTCTTTTTTTGGACTCCACGGTGGGTTACTTGAATGATGGATTAGTAACATATATATCTCTTAAAGAGTTATAATAAATGTTTATGAAGAATTTTAGGACTCTTAACTAAATTCCTATTACCAATTTCTTAGTAGTATATGATTCATTTTACACTCGCGAAGTTTAAAAATTTTACCTTCCAATTATAAATCTTGCATTCAGCCTCCAATTAATACAAATATTTGAGAGCTAATCCATCTAAAAGCCCACATTTAAGCAATAGCTAATTAATAGAAGAATTTTAGTAATTGAACACATTTGGGCAAAGTTCCTTAGCTGTACATGGATTGTTAGATTCCTCTCACAATTGTGAGACCCTAATTAACTAGAAAATAAATAAATATATAAATAAATAATTTTAAACATTATTTTTTTAATCCCTAGACACACTGTTGTGAGAGGGAACCTAACAAACCACTCCTAAAGAACTTTACCTAAGTATGTTCCTTGAGTAATTGTGTAACAATTTTTTGCTTCTTTGATTAAAGTAGATCAGAATGGATTAATTGAGTATTAGATCATTGGATGAAACAAAGTCCAATCTAAATTAAGATAAATAAGGAAATCAAGTATTAGGAATAAATAAAGGAATTATGTACTAGAAATTAATCGTGTAGAAGAATAACATGAATTCACAAGCCTCTCAGTCCAAGATTTACTTTTAGCCCTATTTGTGAAGACATTATTTTAGTTCTCTCTCTCTCTCTCTCTCTCTCTCTCTCTCTCTCTCTCTCTCTCTCTCTCTCTTTTGGACTAGAAGACTAATGATGGTATTAAAGAACCTATTGGTATTATCTAATTTCTATTATACGTCTCTACTCCCCAAGTTCTCCATAGCTTTGGACACTTTCTTTTACACTTTAATTAAGATTCACAAAACAGTCTACTCTTCGTGTTCTCTTAATAATGTGCTATGATGAACTAAACACGGTTGATCTTTACACAAGTGTGCACTTTCAAGCTTTGCATTGAAGGTAATTATTATTCCTTACTCTTCTATTCATTCATTCAACTTACTTATAAATTTCATTCTCATTACTATTAATGTAATATTTTCAATAACTTAATGGTCAAAATGAAAACAAAAAAACTATTAGTTATAGTAACATCAGTCTCCTTCTCATGACGGGACTTCTATTTACAGTTATTGGATTCAGTTTTCATTAAGGGTACTGAAGTAATTTCACAGACATAAAACTATACCCATCAACTCCTGATATCAATTCTTAGTATTACATAACTCTTTTTAAAGAATCTTAATTTGTTTTATTCTTCTTCTTCTTTTCTTTTTTCTTTTTTGGAGCTCTATGATGAGTCACTTACGATTTTGTTTATTCTATACCAACAATAATATAGGTAACTTCTATCGAACCTATTCTAGGTAAGATATGCATTCAAAAAATTTTAGGATTCAATTTCAACCACTTTAATATTTGGTTACCCATTTAACATAGAGTGCATTTTTCTCACTTTTGCTTATCCACCACTACCATGCTGACATGTGTCCTATTCCATTTCCATTTTACCCATGCGTTTAGCAACACAATTATTGAATGTAAAACTTAATTGAGTATTTTTCGTTATGAAAAGTTACTATTGTTATCTTTATTAGCAATAATTCGTAGAATTGTTATCATTGTTTAAATTCCACAAGAAAGATAGGAAGTTAGCTAGACAAATTTAGCTTGTGATTATAACCAATTAGGTGGTAAAATAAAATTTTACGCACATTTTTTGTACAATAAATTTGATAATGTACCACTTAATTGAAAGAGTCACCACACTTAATTCTGCCATATGGCATACCATATCCTTTTGTAAGCATCACTTTGTGACTCTAGCATTACTTTAATTGAAAATGCAGCCAAAAATCCATTGAATATCTTAATTGAAAAAATTCGACTAGAAATAATCACTAATTGTAGTCTATTTCAATACTTGAAATACTCATGTGTTATGTACAGCAAACTCAACTGCTTAAAATTTCCAGTACTAAAATTCAACACTTAATTTTCAATTTTATCAAATTAATGGACACCCTTAGGCCCTTTTTAGCTCATGAACAAAGGAAAATATTTTCCTTAGTGTTATCGTTTCTTTCCTATCCTTCAATATGTGCACCAAATAGAGCCTAAAAGTCTCTTTCGATATAGATGATCAATACATTTTCATAATTTTAGGACTTTAAATTAAATTAAAACTACCATCCTATTGGTTTTTTCTATTTTGGTCTTAGTGGATTCCATTTTTTTTTCCTTCTTCTGTCATGTTTCAATATCTTTTCTCTTTCTTTAGGTGAACTCCATGGATAAGCAATTACTTTCTAATATCAATTCCCGTTATAAAATTTTTTCTTATGTGATTCTTTCAATTATATTGGCAATTTGGTAATAGAGACTTTATGAAAAATTTTGGTTGAAGATTTTAAGAATTTTCAAGCCACACAGCACAAAAAGTTTGACCATCTTGAACGTAGAGGGCTCCCTAAATCCTTTTTGTAGGAATCAACTTTTAATGTATATAAAAAAATATTTAAGAAAGCTAGATCATGATTGATTTGTAACTTATTCTAATTAGAACATATGAAATAATTTTATAGTTTAATAAATTACTATACAAACACGGTAAATTAATGAAATACAAACATATGTGGTCATACGATAAATAAATATATAGTCATTATTAAGTAATGAGCAAAGAAAATAGTAAATTCAAAATATTAAAGATGTAAGAAAGAATTCTAGCTAGGACATGTGGTAACAATTAAATAGCAACATAAAAAAATTATTATTGAACAAATAAACAAATGGTCTAAGAAGAATAATTCAACAGTTTTTATCATTTTTACCCTATGAATTGATTGTTGTATGTGCTTTGTGTATCTTTTTTTATTGTGGAAGTTGCGTGAATTCTTCTTCATCTTCTTATTCTTTTTATTTTATTTTTATACCTAATTTAAGTGGTTTTTTTTTAATCTTTTTTTTTTATTATTATTATTATTATTTATTTTGGCTTACTATTCCTAATTAGTTTTTAGATAGACACCGTTCACGTGCAACGCACGTGCGTTTAAACTAGTATATATATATGTAATATATATATGTAATATATATTTTGAGTGCAACATCGGTCTTAAATCAAAGCCCGATAGTCTTACAAACATATTTTTATTGTGACCACGTGTACACAATTATCGGATCAGTAAAACACTTTCACATGGCTTGAAAGTTGAAACAACTGTTGACAACAATTGTTGACAACTGCTCTTCTTGATGTTGATGATGCCTAAGAACTCGACTTTACTCCTCGGGCTCAGCTATAGTCCTCGGGCTCAGCTTTTCTCCTCGGGCCACCATGGTTGGAATGGAAATTGACACTGGTACATTTGACCTTGCCAATTTACTTAAGATGGCTCCACTTACTAACCATGGCCACAAAACTAGCCAATCATCCATTACTTTTCTTTTCTCATCAGCTTGGTAGTCCGATTAATTCAAGACCGAAATTAGTATTGAATTCGGTCAATATTCTCACTCTCTTTTTTTTATAATAATACTGTAATTGAAATAGCCACCAAATTAGATACCTAATTTGATGGGATCCACAAAGCCAAAGTGGATTTAAATTTGAAAAAGCCAAATGATTTATTGGCTTCTTGTCTAAATTATTTTTGGCAATTATGATAACGCCAAAAAATTTGAACAACTCCTCGGCCATCATTTTTCTCAATGGAGGTTGTTCATATTTAATAAATTTGGTGGCCGATTTAAAATTATTCGGCCTATGCAAAACTTGCCCCCCAACCGCCTTCTCGTCGTCACCAACACTAGCGGGAGGAACATTAGCCAAAAAAGAAATTATCGGCCTATCACTAACAATTATTTTTTCGCCGTCTTGCCCCCCGGGTGGTGGGTTAGACGGCGCAGAGCCAAGATCTATCTTTGGATTTGTGGAAGCAACATCGGCCACTTTTGGCCGTTTAAATTTTTTCACGGCCTCTTCAAAAGTTGTTTTCATGGCCGCGATCATGGTTGTCCGTGTCTCTTCGAGATAGAGAGCATACTCTTTTTGAACACGGATCAATTCTTCGAACTTGGGAAGAAAAACGTCGAAAAAGTCACACGAATCATTTGATAAGTGTTTTTCCATCATCACTCGGCGGTCCCACCGGGCGTGCCAAATTGTTTTGGCTAAAATTAATTTGGTGAAGTGACCGGGAGTGCCAGGGGCTTTGTACGAAGACTCAAACGTGTAACCAAAACGATCCCTAAATGTGGTTTGAGTGGGATCAAGCGATTGTTGGGAAGTAGGGATGACCCTTCCCTTGATGTCCAACCACTCTGATGCGAGTGATTTGGTTGACTGAGTGACGAAAATAGCGAAAGTGAATTGCAGTAAATTGCATTCAAACTAAGAAACAGTAGTGTTACCATTTAAATAGAAACTGAAGTACAAGTGATCAGAGGCTTGCAGACTTAGAAATAGAAAAGGAAAAAGAAATGAGCACTATTGACCAAAGTACACGGCTGGAACTTGGAAGCAAAAGCAAACACTTGGACATTAAAGCAATAAAGGAATTACAAAGTAAAAAAAATAAGGAAACAAAGGTGAGCAGTGTTCGAACTGCATTAAGCCGCAGGGGGCTGTTTGGCTGTGTGTGAGCCTCCTTTGTATGTAGAGTGGCCATGTGTATTTATAGAGGTGTTGAAAATAACTCCCTCGCTAATTAAGTTGGCCACTTCTCCATTAAGTTGGCCACTTCCAAATCCATTAACCACTACCCACTAGCAAAGCTCCCCCACTAAGTTGACCACTTTCTCACTTCAAATAACCACTACCCACTAAATTGGTAACTTCCCCGCTAGTGTGGTTAATTTCCCACTTGCATAAACCGGTCACAATATAAAAAATATATTTTTTATATTAGGGTGTAAACAACCTACTTCACTTTTGTGCAATCCAAAAGGATAATGAAGTTGGTGTAAGGGTATGGTTGGGGTCGGGCATGGGCATGAGTAATTTTTTCTTTGCAGAATATGTATATATGTATATTTGTATGTACTTTAGATATAGAGGGGAGAAAAAAAATGAAAGAATGATTTAGATGAAGAAGGAAATATTGAGAGTGAGAGTTCTTTATTATAAAGGTAAAGAAGTATGAGCTTCTATCAATCTCACAATCCATGTTCCTATATGTGAGACACCTCGTTCAACTTAAAAACATAAACAAATAAGATTTGCTTTTTTGAAGAAGCAAAAGTTGTATTAGAATATTGCATGTTGTATATAAGTTGAAAATGAAGATGATAATGTAATTATAACTAGCGAGAATACATTGTGCAAATGTCATTCCAATAGACCACCATATATCGATATTGATCGAAAATGAAGGAGAGGGGTTCCAAAATCTGTTATCCATCACCCCTATTTATAACTTGTAAATATGCATCAAACAAGCATACGGGTCGGGTAAAGGACATACCTTGCGGAATATACCCGATCACAGATCGTTTTGGCGGCATTGTTACGAGTCCGGCGATAATACCCACGAACTGCTGCTCTTTACTGCTTCCGTGTACGCTCTTGTGCTTCGAACGGATCGTGAGAATGCCTACTAGAGACACCCTCTTTGTATCCACGCGCTAAATCCCAAGCCCTAGTGTGATTTGGCTAGAGAGAGAAAGCAACTGAAGAGAGAGAGAGCGTGGTTGCATTATTGTGTGCAGAGTTGTGTTTATGTGTGTGCTATACACACATATATAT
This sequence comes from Hydrangea macrophylla, assembly GCA_033977485.1. Taxonomy (NCBI): domain Eukaryota; kingdom Viridiplantae; phylum Streptophyta; class Magnoliopsida; order Cornales; family Hydrangeaceae; genus Hydrangea; species Hydrangea macrophylla. The sequence goes on from CM066983.1 coordinate 84,795,093, forward strand.
ACACACAGATATACATGTCCTAGGACTCCAAGTTATAATCCACATAGGATTTCTTCGACCCTAAGCTAAGCTTGTTGGACCCGGTCCATAGATTATGTGGGTGACCCATAACCCACAAAAAAATGCTAACATCTCCCACTCACCCACATAGGGCTCTGTGCTAAAACAAAATCTCTCAGATTCCAACTTTCATCATCTCCTCATACGGGAAATAAAACGTGCGACCTCACGAAAACAGCGACAAGAGCTGAGATGCTAAGTCAATCACATAACTAGCAAACCGCATCACTCGGAAGCTTCTCGTGTATTTACCCAGACAGGTTCAACTACACCAGATCTAGCACTCTTAATCCCTTAGAAAGCAGTGCTATACCCCCAAATATGTAATGTAACCATGACACTTAGTATGTATACGATTGTCGCTGGCCAGCTAATGAATCACAAAACATGGTGTGTTATCTAAGAGTCTTCCCTGCCTACTAATGTCTATCCAACTAACTCAACCGCTTTCCTAGACGTGCCCCATAAGACGAAATTTGTCTCTTCGTCCCAGGATGGTACGCTAAAGTAGCGTCATCAAGCGTCGTCTTCATGACATAGTCTCAGGTTATAAGGTAACTTGTGTAGACTCCCCGTTACAGGGAGACTACGTGGCTCATACAACAATGAAATAGGGATTAATCCATTGCTCCACAAACGATCATAAAATAGCACATACAGTATGATATGTATGCTATGGCGTTCTTCCATATAAATGGGCATGTCACTTCGTGGTAAAAGTAACGTCATACGAATTTTAGTCTAGACGTTACATAAACGTCTAACCTGACATTTCTAGCATAGTCGCTATAACCAGCGTCCATCTGAAAACTCATATTCGGCTATAACCAGGCTACATAGAGTAGTGGGCGCTCACTATGTTCAACCATACACCAAGCTTAGGTCTCATCTTAGCTCTAAGCTAAGGCGACATATAAGGATATCAAGGTTTATATCTAGCTCGCTGTTTTTATACCGCGTAGACATAAGTGTTATAGCCCGTTTTCCTAGCACTACAGACACACATGTTGGAAAAAGTGTATTTTAATATTGGAGGGAGAGTTTGAGGGAAAACTTTTGAAAATTGGTTTTGAGTTTTGTCTTATTCACAAACCAACCTAAATGTTATTTTACTTGTCCCACATATGAAAATTAGAGGAAGTGGGAAGGGCATATATAAGTGGAGGTTGGAGTAAAGGTTGGGCCCCTTGGGGGTACCAAGTTTTGTGAAGGGGGAGGACCTAGGCCCAATTGGGTTTACCACAAAACACAAACACGCGCGCGCGGCCGCCGCCGCCCCGCTCCGTTCCGGGTCGGGCTTGGGCTTGGGTGTAGGTGTGGGTATACTCCTATATATATATATATATCTTTTTATACAAAATTTATTTGGAAAATAAATATTTTATAAGCTAAAGAGTTTTATTTGGATTGAATCAGTTGGAGACCAAGTCTTCCTAAAACTCCTCCACGTTTTTTACTCCAGAATTTTTCTCCAACGTTCCCAGTTTTTCTCTCCACGTTCTGTAACATTATATTTCTCCAACGTTCAGAATATATTTTATAAATACAGAAAACTGCTTTCATAAAAATTACACAATTACAGAGAGCAAAAAGAGTTATAGAAGTTTTTCCAAAACACAGTTTTCTTCACAGTTTTTGAGCAACTAGTTCTGAAAGGGTGTGGGTTTTCCGATCTTCCTCCGTGCAAGGATTTTCGAGACAGTGGCGATTTCTGAGCTACTTTATCCTGGGGACATCGTGGCATTCATCTGAACTGCTTGCACAACTTGGGCAGAGTCGCAATGTGTCTAAAAGAGAGCGACTAAGTCCGCGACTCATCCCAAGAAAAACGTCAAAGGCTATTGTAATTGGTAACATTGTTCTTTTTTTTCTGCAGTAACACTTTTAAGACGTTTTTTCATCTGCCATGGAATCTTCAATGCTCTCTGTTACCCCTGACCTCAATAAACCCTTCAAATTTGAGAGCCTTCACTTTAAACGGTGGAGGATGAAAATGATGTTTTTCTTAACTACGAAAAAATTGCAATCCTTTTGTCTTTCTGAAAAACCCACTGTTTCTGAAAATCCCACTGTTGCTCAAATCAGAGAGTCTGGCATTTGGAATGAAAATGATTTTCTTTGCAAAAATTATATTTTGAATGGACTCTCTGATAATCTTTATGATTATTATGCAAACTGTGATTCTACAAAAAAAAAGTTTGGGATGCCCTTCAGAAAAATATGACACTAAAGAAGCTGGAGCAATGAAATTTGCAGTCAGCCATTATTTGAATACTAAATGATAGATGACAAATCTGTTAAAGCTCAATCCCATGAGTTGCAAGAAATGGCTCATGAGATAATTTCTGAGGGCATGGATTTAAATGATCAGTTTCAAGTTGCTGTCATTATTGACAAGCTTCCCCTAAGTTGGAAAGATTTCAAAAATATTTTGAGACACAAAACCAGAGAATTTTCATTGAAAAGTTTGATAACTCGCCTTCGTATTGAGGAGGAGGCAAGAAAACAAGATTTAAAAGAACAGGTTCTTGTCATTTCCAACAACAAGAAACCTCAAAATTTTTCTAAAAACAAAACCTCTGTTGTTCTGAAACCACCTGCAAAAACCATGAAGTTTCAAAATTGGAATCAGAACAAGAACAGCAACAACAACAAGAATCAGAATCCGAAGCCAAATCAGAATAGGAATATACCCCCCTCAGGAATAAATGAAGCTGGACAGTTTGTTTGTTATAATTGTGGTAAACCAGTTCATATGGCTCGAAACTGTAAGAATCCACGACGAGTTGCTCCCCAAGCAAATCTTGCTGAAGAGCAGCTCGTTGCTATGATTTCTGAGGTTAATATTGTTGGTGGATCCGAGGGGTGGTGGGTAGACACTGGCGCCTCTCGCCATGTTTGTTATGACCGTGACATGTTCAAATCCTATTCTGAAGCTAAGGACAAGAAAGTGTTGTTGGGTGATTCCCACACCACTACTGTTGCTGGTATTGGGGAGGTTGAATTGAAGTTTACTTCTGGAAAGACCGTCATTTTGAAGGATGTCTTGCACACTCCAGAAATGAGGAAAAATCTTGTTTTGGGTTATCTTCTCAACAAGGCTGGCTTTACTCAAACTATTGGGGCTGATTTTTTTACTTTAACTAAGAGTGGAGTGTTTGTTGAAAAGGGTTATGCAACTGAGGGCATGTTTAAGTTAAATGTTGATTTTAATAAAAAAAAATCTTCTTCTGCTTACATGTTGTGTTCTTGTAATGTTTGGCTTGCTAGATTATGTCATGTGAATAAAAGGCTTGTGAAAAATAAGAGTAGTCTAGGATATATTCCACAATTGTCTTTAAATGAATTTGAAAAATGTGAGTTTTGTAGCCAAGCAAAAATACTAAAACACCACATAAATCTGTCACTAGGGAATCTGAACATCTTGAATTAATTCATTCAGATATTTGTGAATATGAAAGAATTTTAACTAGAAATGGAAAAAGGTATTTTATTACTTTTATTGATGATAGCTCAAATTATTCATTTGTTTATCTTATGAAAAATAAAAGTGAAGCCATTGACATGTTCAAAATTTTCCTAAATGAGATTGAAAATCAATTTAATAGAAAAATTAAAAGATTTCGTAGTGACAGAGGACATAAATATGATTCTGATGAATTTATTGCTTTATATAAAATTAATGGAATCATTCATGAGAAAACTGCCCCGTATTCCCCTGAAATGAATGGAAAAGCTGAAAGAAAAAATAGGACTTTTACTGAATTAGTAGTTGCTATTTTATTAAATTCAGGGGCAGCTTCTCATTGATGGGGGGAAATATTATTAACTGTAGGGGTGCTCAAGAACCGATTCAAACCGAAAAATCGAGCCGAACTGAGGCAATACGGTCGGCTTAAAATCGGTTCTCGGTCGATATCGGTTTCAAAAGCTAATTTTTTCTGTTTTTTCGGTCGGCTCACGGTTCACTCCAGTCAAGAACCGCAAAAACCGAACCGACCGATACCTTTAATATATGTGTACGATTTATATATATACACTCTTTACAGCCTTGAGTGTTTAGAACATATAGGCATTTAATACTCCTGAGTCCTAACCTTCTTTTACTACTTTTCAATATTCTTTTGACTTTTGAGACAAAAGCTCCAATTCCCAAAACAAATCACCAGCTTTACAGCCTGTATAGAGTAGAGAGAGACACCTTTACATTTAAATATTCTAGAGAGTAGAGAGAAACCTCCAATTCCCAATAAAACTCCCAATCTTTTCTTCTCTTTTTCTCGAAACTCTCCATCATATGATTAGTTAACTCTTTCTAACCCTGATCATGCGCCTCACTCAGTCTCTCTCCTTACTCCTTCCATCGTCTGATCATCTCCTCCTATTAGAAGTTCAAAACTTGATCAGGCCCAAAGACAACCATCTCTGTCTCTTAGTCTTTGATTAAGGTAACTCTCAAAAAAAAAATCTTGTATTTTTCGTATAATAAACGGTTCCATCAGATCAATGGTTTTTTTTTTTTTCTAATGTATTTGATGTTTCAACTTTTTGATTGTGATAAGGATTCATGTTTTTTTCCCTTAAATCTTTTGTAAGTTCATAGGAAGATTGAAGAGTTTCTCATGTGCTGCTTCACATGTGCATAACCGACCCAACCGACCGAGACCGACCGCGAACCGAGGCTAAACCGAAACTGACCAAAACCGAATTCCACGGTCGGCCTGCGGTTCTGTGCAAGAGAAAACCGATACAATCGGTTCGGCTGACGGTTTTGGTAAGAACCGAGCCGACCGACCGTTTGAGCACCCCTAATTAACTGTTTGTCATGTATTAAATAGAGTTCCTAACTCTAAAACTTATATTTCCCCTTATGAAATTTGAAAAAGAAGAAAACTAAATGTGGATTATTTTAGAACATGGGTTGTTTGGCATATGTTATAATTCCAGACCCTAAAAGGTCCAAATTAGCTAGTAGAGGTTATGAATGTGTTTTTATTGGTTATGCTATTAATAATAAGGCTTATAGATTTTATGACTTAAAGAATCATGTTATAATTGAATCTAGTGATGTTGATTTTTTCGAAAATAAATTTCCTTTTAAATTTAAAAATAGTGGGGGTTCAACATCATATGATATGCCTAGATTAGCAGAACCAAATGAATATGAACTAGAACCTAGAAAAAGTAAGAGAGCCCGAATCGCGAAAGATTTTGGGACCGACTTTTATACTTACAACTTAGAGGAGGATTCTAACACCTTCCAAGAAGCTAGTCTTGACTTCTATAGATGCTGATTTATGACAAGAAGTAATAAATGATGAAATAGAATCATTGGAATCAAATAAGACTTGGCACTTAGTAGATCTTCCACCTGGTTGTAAGACAATAGGTTACAAATGGATTCTTAAAAAGAAATTGAAACCCAATGGCACGATAGATAAATATAAGGCACGTCTTGTAGCTAAGGGTTATAGACAAAGAGAAAATATTGATTTCTTTGATACTTATTCACCTATCACTAGAATTACTTCTATTCATGTGCTATTTGCTTTAGCTGTTATTCATAATTTAGTAGTACACCAAATGGATGTTAAAACAGCTTTTTTAAATGGTGAATTAGAAGAAGAGATTTATATGGACCTGAAGGTTTTATTATTTTTGGTCAAGAAAATAAAGTTTGCAAATTAGATAAATCTCTTTATGGTTTGAAACAAGCTCCTAAACAATGGCATAATAAATTTGATAGTTTAGTCATCTCAAATGGTTTTAAAATAAATGAAAGTGACTAATGTATTTATTACAAATTTGAAAACAACACTAGGACTATTATTTGCTTATATGTGGATGACTTACTTATTTTTGGATCAAATATTCATGTCATTAATGAAGTTAAATCTTTCTTATGTGCCAACTTTAATATGAAAGATTTAGGAGAAGCTAGTGTAATTCTTGGAATTAATATTACTAGGTCCGAAAATGGACTTTCTTTAAATCAATCTCATTACGTTGAGAAGATTCTAAAGAAATACAATTACTTTAACTGTAAACCAGCATGTACTCCATATGACCCTAGTATAAAATTGTTCAAGAATACTGGTGACAGTGTTAGATAAACTGAGTATGCGAGCATCATTGGTAGCCTCCGTTATGCTACTGATTGCACTAGGCCAGATATAGCTTATGCTGTTGGAGTACTATGTAGGTTTACTAGTAGACCTAGTATAGAGCATTGGCATGCTATTGAAAGGGTCATGTGTTACCTAAAAAGGACGATGAACCTAAAATTACACTATTAGAAGTTTCCCGCTGTCCTTGAAGGATATAGCGATGCTGATTGGAATACCCTATCAGATGACTCCAAGTCCACTAGTGGATACAATTTTTGTATTGCTGGAGGTGCAGTTTCATGGAAGTCTAAGAAACAGACTATTTTGGCTCAGTCCACTATGGAGTCAAAGATGATAGCACTAGCTACAGCTAGTGAGGAGGCAGGTTGGCTGAGAAATCTGCTATTAGATACCCCTTTATGGGAGAGGCCGATACCAGCTGTCCTAATCCACTGTGATAATACTGCGACTATTGCAAAAGTTGAGAACCATTACTATAACGGCAAGAAACGACAAATACGTCGCAAACACAACACTATTAGAGAGTTTATCTCTTCTGGAGCTGTAAGAGTAGATTATGTACGGTCTGAAGAGAACTTGGCTGATCCTTTGACGAAAGGACTAGCACGAGAGAAGGTTTGTAAAACCTCGAAAGGGATGGGACTAAACCCTTAGGTAGTTGAGTCACTTATGATAGTAACCCAACCTATAGACTGGAGATCCCAAGAAATAGGTTCAAAGGGTAATAACAAGTCATGAAGTGATATGAGTGGAATCATGCTAATATCTATATATGGGGGTAATACTCCAAGTCCATCCCTACGAAGCATGACATCCTGAAGGATAGAAGGTTGAGTTATTTATAACTCTTAATGAGATCTAAACTCTATTTGGAGTGGGATACCTAGCTACAGGAGTATCCTTGTTAGACTCACCTAGGCGAATGTGGAAGTGAGGCCGCTTCATGTGAAATTTTGGGCAAATTCTCTAGATCATTCGCTATACTGGGATATAAGCACAAGGCCGTATAGCGCTGGTTTTTTGAACTTCACCCTAGTAGGACTGTGTGTGTGGTGTTGTCTGAGATAGAGTTCAAAACTACGGTTACTCTAGTATAATCGGAAGCACTATCACTACGTAAAGGTTCAAGTTGAAAAACACCTTTACTTATGCACAGTCTTATGATACGTTGCTCAATGATCTTATATCAATTTTGAAAATACAAGTGGGGGATTGTTGGAAAAAGTGTATTTTAAAATTAGAGAGAAAGTTTGAGGGAAAACTTTTGAAAATTGGTTTTGAGTTTTGTCTTAGTCACAAACCAACCCAAATATTATTTTACTTGTCCCACATAGGAAAATTAGAGGAAGTGGGAAGGACATATATAAGTGGAGTTTGGAGTAAGGGTTGGGCCCCTTGGGGGTACCAAGTTTTGTGAAGGGGGAGGACCTAGGCCCAATTGGGTTTACCACAAAACACACACGCGCGCGCGCCGCCGCCGCCCCGCTCCGTTCCGGGCCGGGCTTGGGCTTGGGCTTGGGCTTGGGTGTAGGTGTGGGTATACTCCTATATATATATATATATCTTTTTATACAAAATTTATTTGGAAAATAAATATTTTATAAGCTAAAGAGTTTTATTTGGATTGAATCAGTTGGAGACCAAGTTTTCCTAAAACTCCTCCACGTTTTTTACTCCATAATTTTTCTCCAACGTTCCCAGTTTTTCTCTCCACGTTCTGTAACGATATATTTTCCCAACGTTCAGAAAATATTTTATAAATACAGAAAACTGCTTTCATAAAAATTACACAATTACAGAGAGCAAAAAGAGTTACAGAAGTTTTTCCAAAACATAGTTCTCTTCACAGTTTTTGAGCAACTAGTTCTGAAAGGGTGTGGATTTTTCGATCTTCCTCCGTGCAAGGATTTTTTAGACAGTGGCGATTTCTGGGCTGCTTTATCCTGGGGACGTCGTGGCATTCATTCGAACTGCTTGCACAACTTGGACAGAGCCGCGAAGCGTCTTAAAGAGAGCGACTAAGTCCGCGATTCATCCCACGAAAAATGTCAAAGGCTACTGTTATTGGTAACATTGTTCTTTTTTGTTTCTGCAGTAACAACACATGTCCTAGCTAGCTATCCAAGCGCCATGAATACAAATGTCTCATCTTGCTCGCCATCTAAGCACTATGGACACACATGTCCAACTTTGCTATCTCGGCGCCAAGGTGAATCACCCGTGTGAGCAGGTCGATTCAAGCCCGGTGACACTTTAAAGAAAAAAATGTGCATCCATCCAACTAACAACTAATGAATTTGGAAAACCATTGATTTTATTATAATAATAAGTATCTAGTAATAATAATGTCAAGAATAATGTTGTTAAAGTACATCAAAACCTACAGAGTCCCATACAACTAATGTGGGACAAGAACTAATCTCTAGAAATTGGTTTGATCCAAAAGATCATCCATCATATCACCAGTAGTGATGTACTATAAAAACAACCTCCCCTTGTGCAACCATATCTCGAATGTAGTGGTGGTGGATCTCTATGCGCTTGGACTTCCTGTGGTACTTATGGTCCTTTGCATAAACTAGAGCCGACGTGCTGTCACAATAGACTAACACTGATTCATCGCCGTGAGGTAAGAAGCCTACGCTATGTAAGAACCTCTTTAACTACACAACCTCCTAAACGATTGCAGAACAAGCCACATACTTAGCTACCATTATGGATAAGGTGATGCATGTCTGCTTCTTGCTACAACAAGCGAATGCTTCATCAACTAATGTGAATGCATAGACAGACATGGACATGCGCTCGTCTCAATTGCTGAACCAATAAGTGTTGCATCGTCAACTATACCATCCATAAGGTGAGATGCACAATCATACGAACATATCGCAGAAAGCTTTTCACTACTCTCTAGTGAACTGAACCAAGATTACTCTTGTAACGACTAACTAAACTAACCGCATGGCAAATGTCTGAACAAGTATACAAGATAGTATTCCTCAAGCTTCCCATTGCAGATACTTATGGAACTTTGGACATTTACTTCCTCATCATTCTCTGGACATTGAACTAGGATCAAGGGTATTCCCTTCTCAACTGAGGCGTCTATTGATTTTGAGTACTGTATGCGTGAGTGTTCAAGAATCATCTATTATGTAAGTCTCTAGAGACAAACAAAATAGGTCTATGAACGGTTCCCACAATCCTAACTCCCAACACATAGTTGGTTTGACCCATGCCTTTTTATCTAAATAAAAAGGATATTATTGTCATACAATATAAGAATTAGAACACCTTTTATGGATTGCTTAATGTACACACACTTAGGGCTGGCCATCTCTACCCGAGACCCGACAAACCCGACCGACTCGAAGCATTTTTGACGGGTTGGGTGGATTGTCGGATGAGTCATGGTTTGTATTTTAGCCAACCCGACATGTATGGGTCAGTTGTCGGTTTATTTTTCACAAAACCCGTGAGACCCGACCCGACATATATGTGTACTTCTTTCTTTGTATTTTTAGTATAACTTATTATGGGTGTTTGGGACTTTTGACTTTCTGTTGTTTTAGTTTTCAATTCAGTTTTTTGTATGTTGCATGAACCTGATGGTGGATTGTATAATTGTTTTTCATTTTTATTTGCTTGTTACGTTTATGCAAGATTATTATTTATTAGTAAGTTAAATTGACTGTCTTCCTAAAACGTTTGCAAGAAGGTGAAATAGTGAATAACAGGTTCATATTTTGCAGTTGGGTACAATAAACTCAGCACTATCAGGGTGTAAAAATGATAAAAATAGGGTATATTCTTTTTGTCGGATTTCACCCGAAACCAACCCGAACCAACTCTAAACCGACGGATCAGTTTCACCCGACTGAACGGATGGATGACGGATTCTAAACTCGTAAACCGATGGGGTTTGAATGGATGATCGAGTGAGGGTCAAACCCGACTCACCCGAACCATGGCCACCCCTACACACATTGGTCTTCTTTAATCATTTCAACGAAAGAGATCGATCAAATCACGAAACCTCAAGTGTCATTGCCTAAACGATTGCTAGAGATCCTAAACAAATCAATTACGATGCCACACTTTGGCTCATTCCCATCGGTAGTAAAACCAATAGGTTGATCTATGTAGATCTTTTCGTTTGGCTCTCCATTAAGAAAATCAGTATCAACATCCATTTGATAAGGGTTCTAAAACTAAATGTGCAACAATCATGAAGATAAGGAGAATGAAAACAAAATATCACCACTAAGGAAATTCTATCTTCAAGGTCTACACCCACTCTTGGGTTTGACCTCTCACCACGAGGTGCACCTTTATCTTTGTCAACTGAACCAGTCGCCTTGAGTCTAACTTTGAAAACCTGCTTGTTTTCAATAGTCTTACACTCGGACGGAATATTAACTGACTCCCAGATCGTATTCTTTGTCCATAGAGATCATATCAACCTTCATAGCAATTATTCACTCAACTTTAGTAGATGAACAAAGCGCGCTTCTACATAAGAAGCTGTCGTGACATCATCTACTAATGCGCACAAGAAAATATGTCCCGCAGATTTTGAAACGCCAACGGAGATCCTCATCAACTGCACTGTGCTACCTAAGAATTTTGAGTAACCAGTGGTGCACTCCCACTGTTTGGCACACTTCCACTAGCGTCTAGCGGTGTACTCCCACTCAGCTGCAGACTAGAACCATTTTCAGCGACTACTGGATGTTGAATCACAATATCTCCCCACCCTCACCTAAAGATGGTATGTTGTCTAGAATTTCCTCTAACTCGTAGAGGTTAAGATTCTTATACAATAGCAATACTGCAAAAACATTTTCAAACAGGCTATAAAGCTTGGAAAACGAGTTGTAAAGGCACAATTTTGCGTATGAGGGCAACAGCTTAGAATGCAATCCTTCCAAATTAGAAGGCTAGCTTGCACCGTCAATGATCCAGACTTATCCAGAAGTATTCTATTCCTCTATTCTACAATAACATATTATTGCAGAATTTCCCAGAATTGAAAGTTGTATATGTATCCCTTTGTCCTTACATAGTTCTTCTGAACTAACCAGAGAAACTAACACAGTTCCTCTTAACCAATCAGAGAAATAGTAGTGTACGAGATGACTCCAAAATCTTCTCGAGTTTGATTCTCAACCTCACCTGTAAAACATTTGATGTAATCTAGTGTTTTATAGCGGTGAGATGACAAGGTGAGGAAAATGGAGTTACCATAACATGCCTTTACAAACATAGGTCCAAGGTGTGAGTGCTAGCTCTAAAAGTTTGATTATCTCTTATACCTTTACTTGAAAAAGTGGCATGCTTTGCCACCTTGGGCAAGACTCACACGTGGATAGGTCAACGTTAGCGAGTGAACTCACAAACCACTACGAGCTAATTCAGTCATCCTTTTCTTATTCTACGTATATGAGTTTAGCATGCCAAGTCATAAAATCAACAAATGACTCAGTAACTTAAAAAATAGAGAAAGTAGAGTTAACATTTTAACTCTTAAGAAATTATTACGTAAATAACCATGTCCAATAAAAACAAACTATGTAACATAATATCCATCCTATTGTAGTCCCACCCTGCCTCTTAGCCTGCTAAATGCACATGTGCCCACCAGCCTCGCGCATTCTTCCACTTATGGAAATACTGGTCATGCGTACGACCTCCCTTATGGCTGCCTGCTGCCAGGTAAACATGCTGAGAATAATCAGAACAAATCTTAATTATCTCGTTCTATGTTATGACCTATTTCATGTGTATCCATGAGTCAGACTGAAAACATATCACAGCCTGGACCTGATGTTCACCAGTGCAGGTAGTCCATAATAGATCTTGAATCATACCGGATTTTAACCTTAGATTCTCGGTCATCAAGTGTTTGGGATTTTTCCTCACTTCAAACTTCAGTACTAGATTCTTCAATCTAGTAGTGGATGTGCTCTAAAAACAAATTTGAGCCGGTTCCACATTCATAGGTCATTGGATAGTTCTTATACTCCCCAATTATACCATCATACATGCTACTTAATCAAAATAAAGCTTGTGTGATGGTCTTACTAGAATTAAATTCTATAGGTCTTTGGCAATATTGGGCCTTAGGTCCAATTTGGGATCAATTGGTTGGATCATTGATTGAGATAAGTTCTCCAATAGATCTTAACTCATTCAAACGTATATGTTACTTTTAGTGTCAATTTCTACATTCAATAATATGCACAAGAGGTTGACATTATTATGATGCACATCTTTCTATAAATGTTTGTTTTAAAATCCAGTTATCAAAATATTTTCCCTTATCACAATTTCAAGATCGAAAATTCGTTAAGCTCGTAGTCATCACTTTACTCTTGTAACTCAAGATAAAATTTTATAACTGATTTTTCTAAACAAGCATGCATAGATAGTACTAAACTTATCTACCATCATTCACAATAATAATATAATTGTGCTATACACATATGAATGCACATGTGCCGTATGTGGGCCCAAATTAACAATCTAGAGCTCATGCTAAAGTAATTAATGCATATATTGTGAAAATAAAGAAAATTCATCCATTTACAAATAGGCTTTTCCAAAAACATAAAATAGAAACACTCATCCTTACTTTACATTTATAGCAAAAGAAAAAAAAAATAGGGATGCTTTGTTTTTCACATATATACAAAAATAACCTTAGAACATACATCGTGACAACATAAGCTCAAAACAAATTGTCAATTTAAGTCGTCCATTCATTCAATCCAGATTAATTAATTAATCACACACGACAAGCACTCATGCGGTCTTTATTACAAGAATGAATGGACTCATCCATCTCTCCATTTAAGGAAGAGAACAAGAGATCTTATGGTAATCTAATCACAAACAATATTAAATTAACATGCAATGATTCGAGTCTTTAATGCAAAAATAATAAACTAATCATTAAATTTACCCTTCTAAACCTCTCAAATATTTAAAAACTAATTAAATAGGGCTTTTAAATTAAACACAATAATTTTAAAACCTCATGGAAAAATTTAAATAAATGAAAAATAAATTTTTCATTATAAATAAAAGTTTCCAGAATATAATTTGAGCCCAAAAAATATTTTGAATCAATTTAACAAATAAATTGATCTAGTTAAACAAATTAACTATGAGCAACTAAATTCTTAAAAATACAAAACTTTTGAGAAACTTGTACTTCAAGGATTTTCAGTGGTCTAATATAGTGTTCTAAACACCCTATATTAATTTGAAAAATTAATAATCAATTTTGGATACTTTAAGCAATTAAAATAATACCCATAAGCATAAATTTTATGCTCTAAAATATCAAAAATATTACAGAATTTACTAAAAATTTTCTCAAGTCTCCAAATAGTGTACAAAACACTATTTCTTAATTTCAAGAATTAACAATTTTATTTGCTATATTTTAAACAATTAATATTGTATACATGACACAATATATACTCTAAAATATATCCCAAGAAAATGAGAAAGTTTACTAAATAATTTTATCATATTGTAAATAGTGTACTAAACACATTGCGTTAATTCTACAAATTAATAATCAATAAAAATATTTTAAGCAATTTAATATGTGTACAAAAACACATAATTATATTCTCTAAAATATTAATATGATTTGGATAATTTACCAAAAATTATCAATGGGTCCTACTAAATTTCATATGGTCTCAAAATAGTTCTCTATATGTTCCTTGTTAATTACAATAATTAATAATGCATTTTTGCTATTTTAAGCAATTAAACAAATGTCTAAAAATATAAATTATATACTCTAAAATAACAAAAGTACATTATAATTTACAAAAAAGTTATCCTAGAGTCCCTTACAGTGTACTAAACACTATATTAATCACAAAAATTAATATATCATAAAAATTAATATTTTGTTTAGGATATTTAAAGCAATTAAAAATACGTACAAAACACATGTTTAATGCTCTAAAATACCAAAAATTATGAAATAACTTATCACAAAATTATTTCTAGTCCCACACAGTGTCCTTAATATAGTAAAAATAAACTTTGAATTTTTCATATATTTTCAGAATTTTAAAGCAATTAAAACTGATTTAAAACATTAAAAACTTATTTTTTTTAATTAACAGAAACTGCTTTAATTATTAAATAATTAAATATTTTTCCAATAAAAATATGAAAAATATATATTAAGGACCGAGGCCGAGAGACGGACCTCCACTCTCCGGACCCATGGTCGTCAGACCAACGCCGGCCAGCGAGTGGGCCCCACTCTACTCAAGGAGAGTTGGCGTTGCCAAACTCTGGTTCATCTTCCCCAAAACAAAACAAATCTGGATTTTGGGGGCTACTCAACCCTTCTACTTTGCAAGCCCCTATCTCACTCGTTTTTCGTCAAAAACTTACAAATTTTATGGGTAATACTTAGGGCACACCCAAAGACACAACTTTTGGGACACAACCCAAAATATGTGTCTATATCTCCTGTGATGTCACTGTATCACAGGAGATATAGACACATATTTTGGGTTGTGTCCCAAAAGTTGTCTTTGGGTGTGTCCCAATCTTTTCTCAAATTTTATATCGTTGGAAAGATCTCATGGAGTACTACAAGATCATACCAAAAAACAGATCGATTAAACAAGTAAATCTTCCGAAAACAGAGAGCAAAGTTATGAAAAAATTTCGTTTTTAACCCAAAACCAAATCTAGGGTTTACTATATCTCACTCGTTTGAGATAATCAAGCCATGAGACTTTGTGGGGGGACTCTAGGGACTATATGAGACACAACCATATTAAAAATTCAGACTTATATTGGAGTTTTCACGTAGACCCACTTCAAATTCGATTTTATCAAGTTTATGTTAAAAGTTTCACCAAACTTTAATGGTAGATTTGTTTTGGGCATAATACGGGCGAATTAACAGCCTCTAGGCTTTGATACCAATGTAAATATGCATCAAACAAGCATACGGGTCGGGTAAAGGACATACCTTGCGGAATATACCCGATCACGGATCGTCTTGGTAGCGTTGTTACGAGCCCGAACTGAAGAGGGAAAGAGAGTGGCTGCATTATTGTGTGCAGGGTTGTGTTTATGTGTGTGTTATATACATATATATATATACACACACATATACATGCCCTAGGACTCCAAGTTATAATCTACATAGGATTTCTTAGACCCTAAGCTAAACCCGTTGGACTCGGTCCATAGATTATGTAGGTGACCCATAATCTACAAAAAATGCTAACATGACTAAACCATTGAATATTTCGCACAAAATAAAATTATCTTTACAAAAGTAACTAAATGTAATTTTAGCTAACTAAAATTAACTTAAACTTATAATTAAAAATAAATAAAAAATTAACTCACCCACCATCTCCACCACGGGTGTGGATCCTCATTCCTCGCCAGCAAGGGATGTTGCTGCTGGGTTGGCATTTCTTTGCTGTTGACAACACCACACATTTACACACTTTATGGTGTGCTGTCAATACCATAGCCTTTTGCTGAGGCAGAGGATCCTCTGGCAACCACCTCTCTCTCATAGAGCCAATGCCACCCTTCCTATAGGGGTGGTAATTTTCGACCCGACACGGCAACCCGACACGACCCGACACGAAAATAAACTGCACAATTATAACCCGACACGATTATGACACGTTAAGAATGACACGATTATAACCCGACACGACAATGACCCGACACGATTATGACCCGACACGACCCGATTGCCACCCCTGCCTTCCTAGTATGAATATTAATGGAGCCTAAAAAGTGTATGGTTGGGGTTGGGCATGGGCTCAGGGCTAACCTTCATAGGCCCATACTTAACCTTCATGGACTTTGGTCACTTTGCCATGGCCAACAAATTTAGTAAGCTCAACCTAAGTTGGGCTCAGGCCTGGTTAAACCGAGGAAAAGATTAGCTTCTGATTCAGAGTTTTTTAGTCCGTAAAGACCCAGTTCTCCACCACCTTCAAAAGGGACCCAAATTTGCGTTTGAAATTCAAAAATTAGAGGCCCACATTGTCTGGACCATGAATTATTTTTTTTTTTTTTTGAAAGTCTAATGTGTAATTTTCTGGTATAATTTTATTTGTTCACGTGCAAATTTGTCTATTTGGATCAACATGGACAAATAAAATGTCATAACAATAGCAATTGTACCTAAAAAAAAATGCATTGGAGTACTGTCCTCTTTTTTTTTTTCGATAGTAAACAAAATTGTCCATGTAAACATAATTGTGCTCCAAATATGTTAATACATGTACATTAATTCTACCAAAGTGAAAATAGTTTTTAAATTAAATAAAAGTTGTATCTGAAAATAATTTTATCTTTTATACATAATCTAATTGTGGTCTAATTGTGGTGTCTCACTACAAAATGCTGGAAATTTTTTTTAAAAAAATTAATAATAAAATAAAATTGGGCTAGACTCTTGCTCTGATCCTGTGCTGTATGGGTTTACCCCAACACTCATCTCTGTGTCACATACAATTTTGTTTAACCAATAATTAGTTTTAAATAATTCTTGGTCTCCCTCCATAATTTTTTATGTGTATGTGTGTGAGTAACTTTTTTTTTTTTTGTTTAGGTGGAGTGTTGAAAGGTTGAATTGACAGTCTCTTGAGCTAAAGGTATAGCTAAAAAGTTGGGTTAGCACTTTACCAAAATTGTGGATTTTACTTATTTTTGTAAAGGAAAAAACCAACAACAACATGTCAAAGTTGCATAACTTTCTATACAAAAAGGGTGTGGAAAGTGTGCTTTACACAACATGGATTTATTAACATATTTTTTTTCACCATTAAAAATCTTATATACTTAAATGTGGTTCTTATCTGCATGTTGTAATTATCTAGGAATCTCTCTCTCATAGTGGCACTACAACTAACTCAATTAGCCAATTTTTTCTCCCACTAGCAGAGGAAAAAGAAGTTGAAAAAGTTTCTCACACCTTTCTCTTTGTCTTTTAATTCCTTTATAGGAGGGAAAGTAAAGGTACATTCCCACACTTTCACCTTGGAAAAAAAAAAAAAGAAGAAAAGAAAAGAAAAAAAAAAAAGAAAAAGAAAAAAAGAGGCCACTTTAATAACTTTTCAACCACTTCTTTCTTCTTTTTAAAGGTCTGTCCAAACACTTCATCACTTGCACATTACATAAAGGAGAAATTATAGATGTACCTTGACATTTAGTATTTGTTTGGAGATTTACAAAAAGGAGAAATAAAATGGAAAGGAAACTATTTTTCTATTATTTTTTCAATGTTTATATAACATTATAAATTAAAATCTTGTACAAAAAAAATAGGAAACTAAAGAAAAGAGGAAAGGAAGTGATTCACAAAATTTCAAAATTTTCAAACGTCCACCTTATTTTATTTCCATTCTACACCGAACGTATTAATCGAAAACAGAAAAATATTTTTTCCTTCCATCCCTAAATGTTTGCTTGACTTTTGAATTCCAACCAATTACTCTGCTTTTTCTAAGAAAAGTCTAATTTAGCTCAATTGGAATTCATTGTACTGCTTCGAAGAAAGTCTGGCTTGACATTTAGTATTTGTTTGGTTTGCAGATTTAAAAAAGGAGAAATAAAATGGAAAGGAAACTATTCTTCTATTATTTTTCAATGTTTATATAACATTGTAAATTAAAATCTTGTAAAAAAAAAAAAAAAAAAAACCTAAAGAAAAGAGGAAAGGAAGTGATTACACCTTATTTTATTTCCATTCTACACCGAACGTCATTAATCGAAAACAGAAAAATATTTTTTTTCTTCCATCCTTAAATCTGTGAACCACAGCTAAATTTGGGATGGAGGGAAAATGGAGAACAGTTTACTTGGCTTTTGAATTCCAACAAATTACTCTGCTTTTTCCAAGAAAGCCTAATTTAGCTCAATTGGAATTCATTGTACTGCTTGCAAAATTGCCAGGCACTAGTTTAATGCCGACAGAGGACTTATTAGTGGAAATAATTTAAATAAGAAATGCCATTTTCTTAGAAGGATTAGTGGGATTTCCTTATTTTCAAGGAGTTTATTATTTTTGTAGTCCTAATTATTCTTTACACCCTTATGCTATATCCCATGTTTTCAATTAGATATATATTCTTCTTTTTTTTTTTTTTTCCTTTTCAATTGAACCCTTGAACTTCAAAATTTTATTCAATCAGACTCAAAGTTGTTGGTTTAAACTAACGGAAGTTGTCACGTTAGTTGCGCGTAATATTTACCTATTACAGGTTAGATTAAGATAAACGAAGGAGATTGTGAATTGTGAGAAAAATTGCATTCAATCAGATCTAAAATCAAATTCAACCAGATCCAAAATCGCATTCAATCATACCCCAAATCACATTATTTTCATAGCATTCACAATCTCTTTCATTTGTCTTAACCTAACATGTGACAGGTAAATATTACATGCAATTTATTTGATCATTTCTATTCAACAACACCAGGTTTTGGTTCAAATTGAATGAATTTTTAACTCTCTCTCTATATATATATATATTCAATTTAAAACACGAATGTAATATAAGGGTGTAAAGTAGCCTATATGGCAATATTTATGATTTATTTTTTTTGCGACAGCCAAAGTTGGTAATATTAAACTTATATTACCAACTTACCATAAAGCACACAATGCAATAGTTAGATCACCAAGGTCAGGTTCTATCCAATTGCAAAGGTGCAATCAATATAAAATTGGGAAAATTGACTAAAAGGTCATTAAGTTGTCTTTTATTGGGATCAAGGACAACTTAAAATACACATTGGGTATGAGTCCTTCCAATGTCCATAGACAAAAATACCCTCACCTTCAACCTCTAACCCTAAACAAACCCTAGCCACCATTACCCCTACTCCACACCACCTCCGACCACCACCCCTGCCACCTCCGGCCACCACCCTCGCTATCTCCGGCGACCACCACCCTCATCTCCGGTGACCACCACATGGCTATCTCCGGCGACCACCTCCATTGCACCTTTTGACCACCACAACGCCACTCCTAACCACTAGTGACCACTCCCTACCACTCGATTGACCTCCAGTCACCACCCTCGCCATCTCCGGCGACCACCACCCTCTCAATCTCCGACGACCACTCAGTAAGTGAAATTTGACTTAGGATATATCCTAAGTGAAATTTGTCTTAGAATATATTCTAAGTGATATTTGTCTTAGAAATTTCTCTATTCAAATGGAACGGTGGTGATGGTGGTGGTGGTGGCGGTAGAGACTGGTGGTGGTGGTGGATTAGGAACGGTGGCGGTAGAGACTGGTAGTGGTGGTGGTGGAGGTGGACTGAGATCAGTCATCGTAAGAGAAATTTCTCTTAGGATGACTGAGATCAGTTTGGCCATGATTTTTGTGTGGCCGGCGGTGGTGGTGGTCGGCGGTAGTGGTGGTCGGCGGTGGTGGTGGCAATGGAGGGGGAAGAGAGAGAGATGGTGGTAGTGGTGGCTATGGAGGGGGAGGAGAGATAAAGTTAGAGAGAGAAGAGAGTTGGGGTAGTGGCGATGGCTTCGTCGACGCCTCCGGCGACGGCTCTGGCAGCGACTCCGGCGACCACGAGGACTGCTCCAGTAGTGGCTCCGGTGGTGGTGGCTATGGAGGGAGGAGGAGAAAAAGTTAGAGAGAGAAGAGAGATGGTGGTGGTGGTGGCTATGGAGGGTGAGGAGAGAGAAAGTTAGAGAGAGAAGAGAGTTGGTGGTAGTGGCGACGGCGACGGCTCTAGCTCCGGCGACGGCTCCAGCTTCGGCGACGACGGCAACAGCTCCGGTGGTGGTGGTTGTGATGGTGGTGGCTATGGAGGGAGGAGGAGAGAAGGTGGTGGTGGTGGCTATGGTGGGGGAGGAGAGAGAAGATGGTGGAGGGAGGAGGAGAGAAGATGGTGGCTATGGTGGTGGTGGTTGTGATGGTGGTGGCTATGGAGATGGTGGAGAGAGAGATGTTGGTGGTGGTGGCTATGGAGGAGAGAGAAAGTTAGAGAGAGAAGAGAGATGGTGGTGGTGGTCTCTTAGGATTCCATGGGCAATTTTGCCATTTAGAATGAAATTTAAAATTTTATAGGACTAAGAGAGATAGTTTAAATTTTAAAAGACTTTAGGAGGGAAATTTTTTTTAGAGTGTGTCCTTGTATGGGTATTTGATTATGACTTGTCCTTTAATCCAACTTAATCCAACCTTAAGAGCCTTACACCAAGTCTTTAATCAATTAGCTTTGGAGTGTCTAGTTATCATTAAATTTCCTAGGGGTTGATGTATAGAAAATTAGAAATGAATAGTTAGGATTTTGTGTTATTTACCTCAAATAAATTATTGTCATATTTTATGTAATAAGTAAGTTTTTTGCCCTGGTATTAATGGAAAAGAACAAAAGAAAAGGATAGAAAGGAACAGCAAGAGAGGATAACAAAAGGTCCCCATAGCATCACATGCATTGGGTCCCATAACAACTCATGTTATGCAGAAAATGTGACCCCTCCAGTGTTGATAAAGACAATTTAATATCTGAATGTCTCACCCTGGTTGAATCAGTCCGAGACGCACATATGTCAAACAATATTGTTAGATTTACATATTTCACAAAAAAATAATCCTGACTCTTGATTCAAGTAATTCTGTGTGGAGAACAAATGGGTCTCACATAAGATCCACTGTAATCAAGGGTCAATATGGTTTTGTGTGAAATTCTGTGTGGATCTAGCATTACACATAGGGCTCACCGGAATCAAGGACTTGGATTATTTTGTATAAAATTTTATGTGAAATTTTGTGTGAGTCTAGCATTACTCTATGTCAAATGAATTTGATATATAATAATCCAATTCAAAACAAAATAAAACTTCAATTCAAGTATTCAACCATATGATCAGTTAATACAGGTCAGTTAATCCAGGTTGTATACAATATAGGTTTTCCCACAGATTCCAAGAAAAGAAAATTGGAAAGAATAGCAAAAAAGAAAAGAAACCTTTATCCTCAAATTTCCACCTTTTGGCATTTTTTATTTTTGTTTTAGATCCTATAAGCTTGAAAGAGAAAGGTTCTTGGACCTTAGTGACATTAAATTCAAGTTTATCTGCACAAGTGAGGGCCTACAAGAACCTTTATTTTTCTTTTTCTGTTTTCCCAATCTGCCCCAGGCACAATTTGATTTCCCTCCAAGCCCTTTGATACAATTTCATATAATAAATACATAAAAGATAAATTTTTTGTTGCATTTGGCACCATTAGAAGCAATGAAACCCAAATAATTTGCATTCTTGGATCTTTCAAAAATTGGTCTTCCATAGTTCTATCCATTGACACATAGTTTACTTAGTTCTCAATATAATGCCATTTTATTTCCCCTGTTGCTAACACAATGGCATGGAAATCCATGTGTGAAACAGATAAATAGCTCCATGTCTATGCTGAGCTTAAAAATCTAAGCATGTTGCAAACACCTCAGAATACACTATTGGTTGCTCCTAATTCCTATACAAGTGGGTATTGGCTGCTTCCCCTTTCTAATTGAAAGAATGGTGGGGTCTACAGATACAATAGTAGGTTTACTCTTTCACCTAAGAACAAGTGAAAATATAAGCCTTTAGGACAGCCCAGTTGGAATGGGGATTGCTTGAGAAAAATTGTAAACCCAGACGTCCCGATTTCAACTTCTTGTGGTATGTCCAGTCTTGTTGGATCGAAACAATCACACGCAAATAATATATGAAAAACAGGAAGATTAAAGAGACGCAGAGAATTTCTACGTGGTTCAGCAACGCACCTACGTCCACACCGGAGAGCCAGAAGTTTCTACTATAAAAAACGATTTAGGGTTACATCATATATATCTCCAATTGGTACATGGCAAAATCTCCAAAATACCCATACCGGCCCGGCTCCATGGCTACGCTTTGCTCCTCCATAGGCCACAGGGCTATCCCCTTGACTCTTGGACCGAGTGTAACGGACCCATTACAATATGAGTCACACCCGAGTCTTACCCGATACTTGTGTCCACCATTGGTTGCCAGTTTTCGCTGGTTTATCCTGCCAAGTCAGGTTCTTTGGCTCAGCCTTAGAGGGTTACGTGGAGCTAGTTTCTGGTACAACTGCCCAAAGGTTCGATGCACACACCTAACTTGTGACACTATTATTGATACTATCTGCTCCAAAATCTCTAACCCGTGTTCTCTCACTTGTTAACCCGAGCTTTTAAACTGCACCAATCAATATCGGTCCTATCATCAACTAAGAATAAGTGACATTGGTACAAGTATTTCACCATATGCATAAACAAGGACCAAGGAGAGTTCCCTTTAAATATTGGTCAGATGCCCCATAGTACTTGACCAACTTGTGACTTCTGAAATTATCTACTCCAGCAACTTTATATATAACGGGACTTAGCTAAATCATAAAATGTCCAAGAAAAACTGTTAAAGAAATTCCTGATCTATTCTAAAGAGTTACATCCAAGATCTCTCTAGTTTTGTCGAGTAAGTCTTTGGATACAAACAAATCTCACAACACAATACACAAACACCACATTGTGTCTATCTCTCTCTTGATGGAGTCCGCTGACACTGGGGTTCACAGAGGAGAGAGATACACACATTGTGGTGTTAGTGGATTGTGTTTGTGAGATTTGTTTGTGCCCAAAGACTTACTTGGTTTTGTCACCACTATCTATCCTGTACATAGTTATACACTACAACATTTATTGCAGAAACATCTGTTCTTACTGTTCCCGAAGGATACAAATAAAGCAAATATTAGAGACTACAGCTCATTTCTCAGCCATTGATCGGTCACGTCTCTGGTCTTCCTTATAAGTTGGATTTCTTCATGAATCAATTGCTTCATTGAGATGGGCAATTAAAACATCTTATGATCAACAAAGTTGCTGCCTTTTTTTTGAGCATTTGAGGGGTTAGCAAGAAGTTGAAGCTCTCATTATGTGCACTCATGGAAGTTGAGTGACCGGGACAAGGCTGCAGGATTAGCTTGCAACATCAGAGACGTTTGGTCAATGTGATTCTTCTCATCACCTTTCGATTGGAAGGCCTCAAAGAGCCGTCCCCCACTAATTGAACCAGAGGTCTCATTCTTAATCCCAAGTGTTGACCATATCGAGCTTTTTGCAGCTTCACTCGGGTCATCAATCCTCAAAGTCTTCGGGATCAAAACACCTCTATCTGAATTCTTATCTTTTGATGGCTCGTCTTTCTCTGAATTTGATTGATTGAGAATGTGCCCATCTCTTGAATGTTTTCCCAAGTTTGGAGAATTAGGACCAACGTTCAAACCAGTGTTCACACCAGAGTGTTGCATATTCCAAGGGACTGGTAAAGCACAACCCCAATAAGGTGGTGTTTGGTAGAATGATACAGGAAAGCCAGGAGGGCCATAAGGGCAAGGCCAAGGAGGTGCGGGGAAGCACGGAGCTTGAGGAGTAAAACCCCCCCGAAAATGGTTCATAATTGATTCTTGAAAACTTCCATTCACTCCCTTTTCTGATGAATTTGAAGCTGTGATTGATGACCCACATGATTGTTCTTCCCCAGTATCTCTCCCTCCACGATAAAGAGACTTGTCGGCAAGATTTAAAGCAGAAGCCATGGATTCACAAAGGGGAGAATCTGAGCCGAAGGCAAGTACAGTGCCATTGGTTTTAATAGTAGGGTGGGGGTGGTGAATCCCATTTGAAACCATTATGCCATTATAATGTAAAGCAGAAGAGGTCTTGTTCTTGCGACGACCGGACCCCACTGGCACGTTCCTCATTGTTCCTCCGGCTGTCCAGTAACGTTGACAGTTTTTGCAGAAATGGCGGGGCTGGTTAACATTGTAATTGTTGTAGTAGCAAAACTTGGTGTCCATGCTATTACACCGAGGACATGGGATTATCTTATCGGGCTTTTTTAGAGTCTTTTCTTCAGAATTACTAGTTTCACTCTGCTCTTCATTGTTGGAAGCTATAATAGTTGACAATGTTTCTTTGTCAGCCGAGGGTGTTTTGGGGTTTTCACATGTTGTTGCCGGATCTTTGAAGTCTTCTGCTTTTGGGAGGGAATTACTACCACTGAGATCACTTTCTGAAGGTTTCTGAAAGTTCCAATGCAATTATAAGATTAGTACTCCTATTATTATGATGTAAAGATTAGATAGAGCAATTCAAAAGAAACAAGAAACTAACCAAAATTCTAAATCTGGATCATATATAGATATACATTTATCTGATATGAAAAGATCCATTTCAACCGAGGACTGGCTTCAATATTAGCACTTAGCACAAGTAACGTGACCCTAACTTGCTAAGAACACGTAATTATTGCTAATATATTGAGAGAAAAGATTGCTAGTGCAATTGTGAGTACCCTGACTCTTCCCCCCACAAGTTGAAACAGAGAAAAACAGATCATTAGTGAAAAATAGTGGCAACAAAGTTTTGAATATATATATATATATATATTTTAAGAACTCAAAAGTCTTCAACACTCGAAGTTCATGTCGATATTTATCAGATCTTCTATCTGATAAAATTACCCTCGGTTTTTTTTGACAATTTCCTACTTAATAATGAAAATGTGACCGAGAACTGATTGATCAGTACTTGAGTGCATTAGTGTTAAGATTCTGAAATTGAAGTGCTTAAAAACTTCCCAGAAAAAGCACTCTAAATCTCTTCAGAGTGGAGATAAGCACATAGAAATCTACTGCAAAAGTCGCAGAAAAAGCATGGATTGCTTTGCAAAAACTACAAAACTAATTGACACTGAATATAATTGGGGATTAATGTTTAAAAAAATAAATAAATAAAAAAACCAACTTGCATAAGTTGAACATGGATTTAAAATTAGTTTAAACATCCTAAAGGTTCTGGAAATCAATTAACTGAGTAGTATTTTTAAAGGGTTTTGGCATCAGATCATGAATAAAACTGACTGCAATTCACCTGTCTGCTCAGAATGTTCTGAAAAACACGTTTTGGAAAAACAAACAACCAACCAACCAACCAACCCCTAGCTTAAATAAACTATGGAATTTGTAGAATTACTTGATCATGATTCATAACCAAATCAAAAACCTTAAAAATTCATTCCAATTCAAGATATGTTGTACAAACTTTTCATTCAAGAACCTTGTTAATACCCTCAATTAATTCAAGATATGATTTCAGAAGTAGAATCGATCTATCTTTTGTTTTGGGTCTCCTGAGAAACAGCATATAATTGATGTCAGAACTCAAACATGATCTATATAGGTAAACAAACACTCAATGAAAATGAAAATTGGAAAACACAGCAAAGTGAAACCTACCCATCATATATTTTCGATTTAAAAAAGAAATGGGTTCTCCTAAGAACAGCATACTATAATTGATGACTACGCGCATGTGTAAACTACTAAACTCAATGCAATAATACCTTGTTGTGACCGGACGACTGTTGGCGTTCATGAGCACCAATATATGCTGACGTGGCAGCCGTTACTACCTCGTTGGCCGTCAATGGAATCGTCTTCCCGAACAGCTTGATCGCCTGGTCTTTAACTTCTGGCATTTCTCTCTCTCTCTCTCTCTCTATATATATATATATATATATTATAAATAAGTCCTTCTCTCTCTAGATGGCCGGCGGGGAGTTTGGGGTAGGTCGTGGTTTGGTTGAATGACTGGTTTGGGCAGCGACGACTCAGGGAATTGATTTTGGTTTTGCGGGTATAAGGAGAGGAAGGGGGTGTCCACATCAGCAGAGGGAGTGAATTGTGAGCCACAAGTTTCTATGTGGCCTTAGAGATCTTTCCTTTTTCTTTTTTTTCTTTTTTTCTCTTTTTTTTTTTTTGGGTACCCCCATTTTGAGTTAAAAGATAGAGTGAGCTGTATACCCTTTCTTTTTTGTCCATGTCACTATTTCCCTTTCCCCCATTACTAGATGGCAAGGGGTTTCCCATTCACTGGTGATTTAGCTTTGTTTTTGTTCGGAGGCTATACACCATGGATACTCATATGACGCTCAAAGTGAAATGTGAGTGCTATCTATGTTGAAGGAATGGGGACTACGGGCTCCCCATTCACTAGTGGTTTAGCTTTGGTTTTGGAGAGCATTTTGACTCATCCTATTTTCGTCATTCATTATTTACTTAGATTTTTATTGAGTGATATGTGTCTAATTTTAGTAATTATGTTAATAGTACATGGATAAAATAGTAATAGAATGTGACACATGTCACCCAATAAATACTTGAGTGGGCAATAGATGAACAAAATAGGGTGAGCAAAAATATTATCTTATTTTTGTTTGGAGGCTATATAGCACGGATACACGTGACACGATTATGATTAAAAAAAAAAGACGACAATACAACAAATCTATATAATGTAAGATATGAATATAGTACAAATACGTTTTAAGCCAAAAAGAAAAAGAAAAGAATAGAGGAATGATTATCAATATTACATACTCATCGGGCCATATAGGAACTTAGCAATATTGTTTTAGCATTAGTTGCATTACCAAAAAAATAGTGTGAAAAACCCTAACACAGAATATAAAAAGTTTCTCGTGTGTCCTAGCCGTACGTGTCTGGAATTAAACTTTTAACTATGAAAGTGGATTGTGGTATGTCGGACACGAATCTGGGCGTGTCCCATGCATATGGCAACCAAAGTGAAATGTCCGTGCTATCTAGATTGAAGGGATGGAAAAATGGTATCTTTTTATAATCAAAAATGCTAGGCACACATTCCAAACCACATCCCAAACCACACCCTATGCTTTAAATGCATGTACTTTGTGCTGTTTAAATTTTTCACACTTTTCTGTGCACTACTTACACATCACAGGGTACATGCATTTAAAACAAGGATGTGGTTTGGAGTGTGGTTTAAAATGTGTGCCTAGCATTGCTCTTTTATAATACATAATGACGGTTTAGGATGTATCATACATTTAAATTACAGCACTTTGGAACCACTTTTGGTGCGAAAGAGTTTTAACTTGGTGTCAAATGATTGTAACTTTGAAAAGTAGTCTGTTATTTATTTATTTAAAAAAAAACATCTTACTTTTGATGACCAATTTATTCAAATGGTACTACATTTTAGCACCAAGTTACCACATTTTAACACTAAAATCATTAGGATATATTATACATCCTTAACCACTAAGGATGTGTAATAGAATTCTTCTACAAAAAAAAAAAAAAAAATAGAAAATAGTTGGGGGATGGATGAGGGATATTTATTAAAGAAAAGAGAAGAGAGCATTCTCTCCTTTTATTTGGTTAAATTGAAAGGAAAGGAAGAACAAGATAAAGGGAATGTTGTATATTCTACTATGGATGACACTTTAGTATATTTTATTTACTTTCATTATGTTCTAAAGTGCTATTGGTCAACGTAAGTGCCACATAGATGTTATGTACATTTGAACATGTGGATCAATCACAATTTAAAAATATATAGTAGGAAAAGTATCTAAGGAAATCTAACTAAGTATTTTTCCTTCTACTATTACTATTGTACTCTTATAGTGAAAAACTATCATTGTTTTTGAAGCCCAAAAGAGTAATTCTGTCCTCTGAATAATTTCTCCCGATAAGCTAATTGATTGATGATGCCACGTAGGCTCGATGACGTGGTGTCACCGTTTCATTCAATATTTTCTCTTACCAAACAAGTAACTCTATCATCTTTCCTCCTCTTAATTCCCTCTGCCCCTCTCATTCTTTTATGTCTTCCCTCATAGGCTCATACCAAACAAACGCAGTGCAGGATTTTTTTGTTTTTGTTTTTTTTAAATTTTTTTTTTATCATTGATGTCAGATGAATTTTAAATTTCATATATTCATGTAACTTCTATTCTTCAATAAAATTAATAGACAATGTTTTTATAGGGTAGTAAAAGAATATGTTGGACTATAGTTTGGTTAGGGGTGTTACAAGAATCGAGTAGATCGAATCAATCGATAGAATCGATTGGTTAATTCGGTCCTTTTTTTTTTTAATACTCTAAGCTTAAAAATTGATCAAATTGAGGAAAATCGACAAAACCAACTGAATTGAAGAACTTTGATCGATTTTGAAATGTGTTAAATTAAAGAAAATGGACCGAACCAACCGATTGTACAAAATTCTTATCTAAATGATGCGCATTCTCCAATTCTATTGTACAACATGTGTATCAACTACCCAAAACTAAAATTACATTTAGAATTAGTTCTGAATTAGGAAAAAGACCATATACATTATTAAAATTTGTAAATCGGGCCTTCGTTACCAATGAATATGACATTGTTAAAAGTGAGACACGAAAAAAAAAAATGTTGCGAAATGACATCTTGGGTAATGTTTATGACACAAATATGTAATAAAGAGTTGCTTACAAAAAGATGTAGCATTCCATGGACTAGTTAAGTGTGGTAGATCTTACTGCCATATGAGAGACCACATGATCCACATCTTATATAAATATCTCCTTGTAACTCTCTTGTGTCCCTATCATTACCCTGACATCTTATTACAACCAAATGACACCTTAGAAAAATTATCACCAAATAACACAAAAGATTACAAAACAATAGCCCCTTGTTACTAGCACTAAATAATAGTAGTACTATACATTGGAACATGAACGTATTGTACAATTAAAAATAATGATTGTATTGTAGAATTTTCCCTTTCATTGCAATACTCATTTCAATAATATATTCGCAAAAATTGCAAAATAAAAATCAAACTACTACTATTAAATATAGAATATATATCTACATGGATCTCATAATCATCACGTGGCAATAGGACCACATGGACAAAGCCAAAACCCAGAAAGAAGTTAATAGGGGGACACCTGCCACCTCAGCCGTACACTTAAAGTGGGACCCAGTGCAAAAAGCGGGGAAGTGAAAAGGTCGATCTGACAACATCACCGCCGTCGAATTCACTACTAATCATGTCCCTCCACGTTTCCGTCCTAGGGCATCTTTGGGGCGCGTGTAATAGAATCTTCTTCTCTTGGCTGTCCTTCGCCTAGCAAACTGCCAGCATATCTATTCTTTGCTATGACACGTGTCATGTTTTCACAAAGGAGATAAGGCTGGAATGGACCACTATGTCTGTTTCTCCGATCCCGAAGAGCAATTGTTGTAGATTTTGTTGAGAATTATTTTCGGGAGTAATGTTAGGCGTACACAAATTTGCACACAAATATTTTAAATGCATGTACTTTGTGCTGTATAAGTAGTGCACAGAAAAGTGTGAAAAATTCAAACAACACAAGATACATGCATTTAAAGCATTTGTGTGCAAAAGTGTGTACAAAAGTTGTGTATACCTAACATTATTCTTATTTTCAGTGGGAGAAGTCTTCAACAAAGTGCGTCCTGTTCTTTCTCACATGTAGAATAGTAAAAACAGTGAACATACAGTTTTATTCTTATTTTCACTGTTTCTCCTGTGAGAGGAATAATATGTATAGTTGCAATGGAACTATGCTGAAATATTTTTCTTTTGAGTGAAGATTTAGGCACAGATACTCTACAGACAAATTATACTAATATTAGTGTCCAAATTTTTACTCAATTATTTTATTTGATTTGTTTTTTTTTTTTTTTTTTGGTATTAAGTTATCGACTAACACCACTGAATCTATTCCTGACTATGTCACCGATCAACCTCCATCATATCCAAGACTGCATTCTATATACACCAGATTTTGCCGGAGAGTTTCCAAGAGAATAGACACTTCTCCTTTCATGGACATATTGAGATTGATGTTAGATGTAGGGATATAAGTGGTCAGTTTTGGCCGGTTGTGTGCGTGTGTGTGTGTTTTTTTTGGTATTTTAAAAACCTACCAATGGGGTTCGATCGGTCGATTTTCGAAGGGTTTGGTTGATTTTTTGGTCGATTTAGGCTTGTACATATATTCAATAACAGACCAATCAGTTTTTTGATCAGTCGGTTTTCAATTTTTAGAATTTTTTTTTCACCCCTAGGTAGATGCATTGGTCTGATAGTCACACAAGATAGTTTCTTTTACGTGAGGTACAAAGGAAAAAAGATCAATAATCTCAACTTGTTCTAAGAAATTGGTTGACTGCGGTATATCATAGTGGTTTTTTTTTTTTTTTTTCGTTTTAAAGATAAGTGTACAAATACTTTGATAATTGTACCACCTCAAATATTCCTAAATTTGGTTCCAACTGCTTTGACAATTATACCATAATCTATATCAAATAACTTTCATAAAAAATTTAGTAGTCCACACTATAATCTAATCTAATCTAATATATATATATATATATATGAAAATCGAAACTTTTACTTCTGCCATGTGTCATTTCTATGAATTTTATGTATTTTAAATTTATTTTCGCATATTTAATAGAGAGAGTAAGATATTTTTAACCATTGGATCAATTCTAGACTTTCCTCTCTCTTTCCCCAATCTCCTCCGTTAGTCTCTCATTGCCTTCAATAATTTGCACTATTGCCTTTAATTATTTACAATATTCTTGGTAATATTAATATACTCTTCCTCTCTCTTCCCCCAATCTCTATAACTGCCGCCCTCTCTCACTCATACTCTCACTCATATCACTCTACAAACACAGCCGTCTCTCTTTCCATATTTGTGTCTCTTTCTCTATATCTATGCAATATCTCTCCATAAATTGAGTCCATTATTCCTTGACCTCTCTCTCTCTCTCTCTCTCTCTCCACCACACCACAGAGCTCTGCTTCAACTGTCCACCACAGCCACAATCCCAAATCGAAAGCCTTGGCATAGGCCCCAACTTAGGTAATCTATCTCTCTCTCTCTCTCTCTCTCTCTCTCTCTCTCTCTCTCTCTCTCTCTCTCTCTCTCTCTCTCACACACACACACACACACACAAAGCAACCAAAGGTTTACATTGTCAATTTCTACAATTCCTCATTCAACTTCCCAATTTCTCATTCCCATTTCTATTTGAATTTATTGCAGGCTTCGGATTCCAAAGAATCGCCTTCTGACAATCAAGGGCACCCCTGACGAAGCCATTAAAGGATACTTCATGCCACCAACTATAATTTTGTATCTGTAATTTGAAAGACTTTGTGCTTATTGTTTATATATATATATATATATATATTTGCTTCAGACGTTTTGAATTAAGATCTAAAAGTTAGTCTTGATTTCAATTCTCACGTATGTAAGCTTTAGCATTTTCCCTCTTCTTCAGCAACTGCAATAGCTAAGGCCAATGTTTCTCCTATTTGCTTATTTGTGCTTATTTCTTAATTTTTCTTCCTTTTTACATACAATTCACTCCATCAATTGAACAAAATTAAGGGTATTTAACCAATCCTATCTGGTAAACTCTGGATTGCAAGCCATACGGTTTTAGCGTTATATATAGGATTGAACAGTATGTTACATTTGTTTGATTATTTGCTGACGTATTGTTGTCATAAGTTTGTATGTTTAACTAAACATCTTTTTGTTTTTCTTGGTATTCATTTGTAACAGTACCAAAGAGGTATGCCACATATCTCGAATTTTATATGAGAGTTTCACCCACAGTATATGCAGTTTGTTGTATTTGGGGTCATTTTAGTTTTTATCATGTGTACGTGAGATTCTTCATCTAATTAGGACTAAGCTTTACAAATTTTTTTTTGAGATCTAAACTCTTTGAATGATGAAATGCTTACCAAATTTGAATCCCAAATGACTTAACAGTTGTACCATATGCTGTGATAATGATTAGTGGTGTATTTAGTGCTGGCCGGTGCATTCTTAAGGTCCTTAGAGACAAACAACTCCCAAACGCAGTCTGAAGGTCCTAAATCAGCTCCCAACCAGCCCTTAGGTCCTTAGCGCCTCAATCTAATTGTCAAATAAAGTGGAGCTTCTTTGTTTTAAAATATGTCTGGAGCTTCCACTTTTTTTCCATTTCATTATTATTATTATTATTATTATTTTAATAAAGTGGTGTTTTTATATTTGAAAAACAAAAAAGGTGCGATTTGGATTGGTTCATAGTCAGACCTAAAAAATGTGTCTCTCTTATGATAATTGTCAGTAGTTTTTGGTTTAGACTATCAATGTTCAAAATTTTGTTTAAAGTTACGCTATCCAACGGTTCCCAAATGTATGTTATATTTGCTCACGTGAGGTTTGTTATGGTTTAAAGTGGCAACCATTTTTAGTTTCTACGTGGGTACAAGTATAACTATAAAGCAATTGGAAACCAAATTTGGGATATCAGTTTGGGCATTGTACCATTATTTTTTAAATGATTCACCCTTATGGACCGTCCGACACCATTCCAATTAAAAAAAAACTAATGAGATGACACGTATTCTTTTTACTAGAACTTTGGGTTAATTTAAGAGTAATGCTATGTTCCCAAATTTTGTATCCCAAATATGGTTCAACACATGTGGAAGTGGGACCACCTTCGATAATGGTTAGACAATTTCAACGTTGTCGAATCAAAATAAAGTGACCCTGCTGTTACATGTGTTGAGAACCACATTTGAGATGCAAATTTGGGGTAGATAACATTACTCTTAATATAATGTTTTGGTAATTGTGTCCTCATCAATATTGACAAACTAATACATTTTATTTAAATTTTCTATGCTTTTTTTTTAAAAATTTTTTTTATACATATTTAGTGGATAAGAATTTAAAATGATCTAATAGGTGGTTATTTCTCTCTCCCGTATTATTACTTTGTTATTGATTTTTTCTCTTATATGTATACACTATATATTAGACGGTTCAAGTCCTAGCAATAATCACCTAAATTAGATACCATGAGTGTTACTATGGCCATTAGTTGCTCCTCTATGTCATCTTTCTTTATTTTGAGAACTGATGTTAGCATGTATATAACATTCTCTCTCTCTCTCTCTCTCTCTCTCTCTCTCTCTCTCTCTAGCATATTCTTAAATTAAAATACGGAATCTAAATTGATATAATGAGTACTTAAATTCTAAAAAACAAGAAAAGTTAGATTAAAAGTTCAAAATTTAAGACAATGATGCAACTACAAAATGTATATGAGAGAGACAATATTTAAGATAAAACTAAAGAAAATGTAAGATACGCTTTAAGGTTTGAGAAAAGTAAATTAACAATACAATAACAAAAGTATATAAAATAGTAACATGCTATTCCCAGTTAATATCGTAATCTTAAAAATTTTGTCCAACTGATACTAGCATAAATAAGATGAATACTAATAAATAAAATAAATCTACTTAATTAGTAGAAAAATAATATGCATTTTATAAATTACTGTTCATTTCACTTGATACGTAAAATTAATTTAAACTTTTTTTTAATCATTTGTAGTATCTTTCTTCCTTTTCTTTTACCCATGCACACTTTTTTTTTTTCTATCATAACTATTCTGTGCAAATGCACGGAGTCATAACTAATTAAATGTGATACAAGTGTCAAAAGGATTTGCACGGAGTCATAACTAATTAAATGTGATACAAGTGTCAAAAGGATTTAAAAACCAAATTTGATATTCAAATTAAGTAATGTAATGTAGCATTACTTATATGTATGCACCAACTACCAATGGCAGAAGGAAACTAGCAATCGACATGGACAGAAAAGACTATAAGCTAGTCAAGTCAAACATTAAAAAAAATTAATGAAAAAAAAAAAAGGGATGTTCGGCAAGCATGCATATCAATTATCTGTTTCCATAGTACAGAAGAGAATATAATACATGAGTACAGATTGGGACATACCTGAAGACACAATTTAAGAAATGTGTATATATTTTTTCTATGTCACTGTGAGGTCCAGTGACATCACAAGAGATATATAAATACATCTTTTAGGTTATGTCCTAAATGTTGTGTCTTTGAGTGTATCCTAAGTATTACCCCTAATACATATACATTAGACTTACCCACAGGGCATATCTAAAATAGGAGAAGCGTGACTGAAGTTCTTCTTAATTATTATTATTATTATTATTATTATTATTATTATTATTATTATTATATATACACCGTAAAAATACATACTATATTTTTTCATTTAAGCACCTTCTCAAATTTAAAAGTTTCCTATTTTACACTTAAGTCTCCCTCCCAAGTATGCAATATTCAATTTCTTAGTCTTAATTTTTAGTGACAATGTGTTATTTTATTGTATATTTGACGCCAATCAGCATTAACTTTTCTAATTTCTTCTTCTGTCCAAAAAGTATGTGTGAATTAACTCAAAAAAATTTAACTTGGGGGCACTCCCGTAAACTCGCTACCTCTTTCGCCCTACCAAATCTCCCAAACTCCAAATTCCTAGATTCGTCCCTCTTATCCATGATGCTTTAACAATATTGGGTCTACAAAAAAGATATGCAATTGCTTCTTTTTTTTATTGAATTTTTTTTTTTTGGTGCTAATTAAAAAGATATTGATTTGCTTAACTACAAAAACATATATACAAGAACTAAGTTAGGCCACTACACTTCTTTTATTATGTTAGGCTGTACTGGGTTTAGTACTCAAGAAACCCATATACTCCTTCCCTTCCCTTAAAAGTAAAGGCATACAAACAATAAATTAATTAATATGCTTTGTATACTAAACAGTGCATATTTAAATGATTTAGCATGTGGTTTATTGTTGAATATTAAAAAATCTTGCGTATCTAAGAGTCCCCATTAAGGTTGATTAGATGGAGTGTAGTTTCAAATTCTTTTAATGTGGCTACACTAATTTGCAAAACCCTCCCCAATTACTTCCGAATTATGTAGCTGTCTTTTGCTTCAAAAGGTTGTACATGTTTTCACATCATTCAGGATTAATATCATAGCTATATAGAGGTTGTTTGTAGTTTCTTATTTGTCCATTTTAAGCAGTTTTGGTGGTTCAAATTGATTATTGATCTGTTTGTTTCAGCAAAAATATAAATAGATTTAGTCTAAAAAACAGTTTGACAATAAGCAGGTGGGGGGTGCTTTTCAAGATTATATCTCTATATTTGATCAATTCACAGTATATTAAGTAATTCTACCAATTAGATCAAGATCGCATAAGCATAAGCACAGACAAACAGGCTCATAATGCTGTTTGCAAAGAATCAATGCATGTTTCTGATCTTGAGCACT
Organism: Hydrangea macrophylla; assembly: GCA_033977485.1. Classification (NCBI taxonomy): domain Eukaryota; kingdom Viridiplantae; phylum Streptophyta; class Magnoliopsida; order Cornales; family Hydrangeaceae; genus Hydrangea; species Hydrangea macrophylla. The sequence goes on from CM066983.1 coordinate 84,830,450, forward strand.
TATCACTCAAAAAGTTAAAACTACTCTTCATAACATTTCAACAACTTTGCTAACATGACATCCAAAAGCAGCCGCGCGTTCTGTTGCTTATAAAAATCGCAATCAAAATGCGTTCACTGCACTAAATTAAAGAATAATGAAAATCTTTTGTATTTTTGTGGCAACCGCAATGCACCGCAGTTGCCAAACAGGTTCAGAGTACGATATGACTCAAGTTGACTGATCATTTTCAAGTTATTTATAACATAAAAGAACTATAAAAGCATCCACAACGCATACACTAAATTTAATGAGTGACATTGCTAAGTTTAGTGTACAGAACTAAACACTAACAATGGGAAAAATCTCCAAACTACACTCATTATGCCGCATGAAAATCAAAAGGCACACAGTGTGCCGTGTGGTATACCTCATGGTTCCCTTTGTGCCGTCTGAAGCCTCACTGCTTTGTTTGTGCCGTAATTTGTACATAAACTCAAATTTAGTGGTACCACAAAATTAAGTTCAAGTAAATTCAATCATCCGATGCATTAGCCTCACCCACCCACTTTTAATGGCTTTAAGGTAAGTTATCATGAGTCCTAAGTTTGAGACCCATTGTTGATGCTGCAAGTATTGCACATTATTTTACTTTGGTTTAATATATAGTTTTGATTATTTACAATTTTTTTGTTAATTGCGTGGAAAAGCTTGGTCTACTAAGGGTGTGTTTGATAATCCAATTAAATGGTGAAAATGAAAACTTTCAGCACTTTTTTTTCAGTGCGTTTGATAATGTACCACTTAATTGAAAAAGCAGCAAAAAAATTTATGAAAACTTTAAGCAAAAAATGTCTACTAAAAATAATCACTTAATGCACTCTATTTCAGTGCTTGAAAAACTGTTTTAAGTATTGCAAATTCAATTACTTAAAATTTTCAGTACTTAAAATTCAGCACCTGGACTAAGATACGCCTTGACATGCATATTGACTTAATACACAGAGGGAGGAAACATTAGAAAGAGAAAGTGAGAGGAGTGACAATTGCAGGTGAAGCAGTTCTCACACCCCGGAACAACCTAAATGGCTCTAAGACATGTGGCACACCACTAGGGCTCATACTTAACTCCTACATTATCATTAAGGACCATTAAGTATTGGGTAATTAAGAAGAATTTCCATTTGAAAACTCGTGTAAAAATATTACGATTTGATAGCACAAATTCGGTCGACTAATCGAGAACCCAGTCGACTGTCACAAAGAGCACGAATTAGAGAAATCCCTATCCAGTCGACTAACTCCAATCCGGTCGACTAAGTCTGCAGGGGATAGTGTCAAAGTCGGTCAACTGGTACTTATCTAGTCAACTAGATTCATGTCACATAAGCTCAGTTTGAAAAGTGTTGATCCAGTCGACTATAAAGACGAATCCAGTCGACTAGTTTTAAGAATACAGAGACATGACTTCATTTACATGCGAATCCAGTTGACTAGTCGCGGGTAGAGTCGACTACTTCTAGTAGTAGAGGTAAATTCTGCAGCAAACAATTCCTAAGGCTTAAACATTCAAACCAAACCACTCCGATCAAGAATTACACCAAAAAACCCAACTCAAATCACATAACACACTTGATATACAATAAACGAGTTAACAATTACAAGCCACACGAGAGTTAACTACAACTATTACATATCTTGATTACAAACTATCACAACCTGGATTAGGTACTAGATACAAACATGATACAAGTTCTACATTCAAACATTAAACTCGAACTTGGTTCCCATTCTTGTCCAAGCCAGTCGATTCACTTCTTTGGATCCTCTCCGTGATGTTCATGCACCTATAATGATTATACAAGAACCACTAAAATATATAAGTAAGCTATATGCTTAGTGAATGGAATTAAACGAAAACATGGATCAATATCGAGTCCAAACTCATCACAAACACATAATTATAGTCGCTCGAAATAACAAGTGCTTTCACCATCAACCTGTTGGGTTTGTGCCCTCAAACCATTACTTTATGTATTAGACATTGACTTTTTAATATATGGATATCAACTTTACATTTCATTATGTATGTTTCTTTCATGAGATGATTGTTTATTCCATAAGTATCATAGTAAGTATTTCGTGTGTGTATGAGATACATACAATGAGATACGAATTACTATTCTTTGATACTTAAAGCTTGTCACAGTGGATGATGAGACTGGATATCTCATCAGGTATACACTGTAGCATCATTAACTACCATTGGATGGAGTGATAAATCTCAATCACTAGAGTGTGACTCTTGGTTAATATGCTAGTGCTTATAGTGCATTGACGGACCTGAGTTTCCTATTGACGCTCAATGCTGTCAACAGTCAATAGGAACTCATAACTTGTATAAGGTATGTGTTCTCAATCTTGAGACGATTATGAACACAGACTGTGGATATGGCTGCTTTGACTTACCAATCAGTGAGGTCTATAAAAGATCAACACCTGGGTATCTTGGGTATGTCATATTCATAGGGTTGTGAACATATATTGTCAAGATAGAATCTACCCTCTGTTTCAGAGTAAGCATTCCCTTGAGAATGTCACCATGTCGATTACTGAGTACTGCAGTCTTGTTGATAAGAGTTATCAACATGTTTGGTAATCATGAGTAGTGAATGGGACTCAAGGAATACAAGAAGTAATCATGATTCAGGTTGACAGTAACAGTTATCCGACTACCTGAATATGATTACGAATGCTGACGGTAGAGGGACATTAGTACAACATACAAGTCTAGTTATCGCTTCGGATATGTTCTTTTGCGTTGGAGTTCAGTTATCGTTTTATAGTGGAGTAAACGTTAACTGACCAGTTGGTTAGTTTGCTGATCAAAGAGTTTGGTCATGGTAATTAATAAACTGGTCTGAGCCAACAATAAAGAGCCTAGGAGGTCCCACTCTTAGCTCCGTCAGGATGCTTGGAAAGATGCTTGAGGATGATGTCCAGACAGGTTCGATCGATCGAAGATATCTCGATCGATTGAAGTCTGCAGGTTCGATCGATCGAAGATGGTTCGATCGATTGAATGTTCGATCGATCGAAGGCACTTCGATCGCTCGAAGTCTAGGTCGGTTCTGGGAATCTATAAATAGGGCAGCTGCGTTCTGGAAAAAGTTGTTCGTCGTTTTGAACGTCAGAAGCTGCAGAAACTGTTTTGGAGTCCCAAAACCTTCTCTATCCTCTCCATTAGGGTTCCCACCAACCCTAGTCTTTCTGGCAGGCATCCGCAGGAGTCATAAGGGTGAAGATCATCTAGTGGAGGCTGCTGGAAGTTGAAGATCAGAATTGGGTTCAAGACACTAAGGTATAACTCGTGTCCCCTCTTGTGCGCATCTGTAGAATTGACGAGTAGTAGATCCGGGCATGCCAATAAAGTTTCATAACTTGATTTTTCCGCTGCGCGTTTAAACTTTCCATTTAAACCTGTTTTTCCAACACAACCCTGCTCACAACTTCACCACTAAGTCCACACGACCGGTAAGAACCCACGCCTCTCCCTTCAGACGTGCAATACCCAAAAGCCTCTGGTGGCTCAAATTCCAAAACACGTGATGACAAACACATGTACTCCATTGACCTAATTAGGCAACTTAACATGCTCACATAAAGACATCACAACATGCTTTTAACATAGAATTGGGCCTAATTAACCACATGAGTTTGCCCAATTCTAACTAAACATGGTAAATTAGCTAGCCAATTAGATATGCTTTGCATACAAATGAACCCAAACCAACCCAGAAATTCCCAATTAACATCACTCACCTCTTAGAATTCGATCTTACTTTCAAGATTACAACTCCATTGACCTCTAGGTACAAATCCTACACAAAAACTATGAATTATAAGCGAAAACCCCAAAATGGGTCATAGAAAAACTGTCACAGAACTCAACCAAATTGGTATCAACACGTTAGACTCACCTTTAGGAGTCCGAATATGTGTTCAGAATCGAAATTGAATGACAAACGGGGCGATGATTGGCATCGAAGCTTCGGCGATAACTCTCTCTCTCTCTCCCTCTCTCTTTCTCTCTCTTTCTCTCTCAGTACTCAGTTCTAACCAAAAATGAAGAAATAGAAGATGACGAATCACCTTCTTAAGTGTCCATCTTATGAGCTTGTTCCCTAATTGTTATCAACTCCCCTAGAGTTTTGGTCAGTTGCAATAATGCCCCTACTAAATATGTGATCATATTAAAACTATCCCAATCCTAAATGAGTGTTTGTTTATGTCGCGTATGGGTCCCATACGTGGTTCCATATTATATTATAAAGTTGATAACTAACCTACTAATTATGCAACATATCCAGATCGCACTCACAAAGGTACCCCAAATTGACCACAAAGGTGGTCCCTAACAAACAACATGATATTAAAACAATATTAAAATATTACACATTTGCCTGTAAATAACCATTTAAGCACATAAGGAAATTATACATCACTGTCATCACACAGAGACCTCTTAATACATGTCCTAATTGGGAGTGTCACATTGGCCACATTTGGGTTCCTAATTGGACACCTATAAAAAACTTAGTGGGTCAAAACCCACTTCACATATTCATTCTCAACATTATTATATGATTAATAATTAATGGTGAAAATGGTTCGGCTCGGTTCGGTGCAACTTTTTGTCAAACCGATCAGTTTCAGTTCGATTTAGTACAAATTTTTTATCGGTTCGGTTTTTACATTGCATGAGGTTTTCAAAAATCGGTCGAATCGAACCAAAACCGATTGATTGGTTGGTTTGAACGAATTTGTTACACCCCTATTAATAATGCATGCTAAATATGATTAAATAATTAATCGGGGGTGCAGGGGTCACATCAGCCATCGGCGAGACAATGGTCGACGAGCAGCGGCCGAGCTTCTCTGGTTGTGAAGCCAATAAATAACATAGCCAACACACACACATATATACATATATACACACACACATTATATATATATATATATATTAGATTAGGACACCAAATGTTTCAATCAATCGCCAAAAAAGAATGACACATATGCATCAATTTGAAAATTTAGAAGACAAATAGAAAAGAAGAAAGAAGTTTCAAGAGAGAAGAGAGAGAGAGAGAGAGAGGTGTGAATAGCCTGTGAGGGTTGTGCACACACACAGTCATGTCAAAGTTGGGACCCACAGACACATCAATAGTGGCCTGAAACTATCAGCTCCTTAAGACCTTTTAGGAAACCCTATCTCTTATTTCAAGGTATGTATGTGTTGGCCCAAAAGTAATCCTTAGAGGGGGTGAATAAGATTACAAACTACTAATGGCAAATTAAAAGTTAAGCAACCACAATAAACAATAAAAACAGTAAGTAAAGAGAAAGGAAAATAGACACTTGCAAATCGAGTTTTCAAGTGGTTCGGTAATCAGCAATCTGTAATCCGCGGCCTACGTCCACCCCTCAAGAACACCTCTTGAGAATTTCACTAAACAACCTTTTTTGGGTGAAGGTCAAACCTCTCTTACAAGTTCTTATTGAACTTCTTTACTCCTCCAATGAAGAAAACCCTTCACTTGGAGCAAGGGTTACACCAACCCTCCTTTACAACTTCAAGGATAATGAATTGTTTGATTACAACTGATAAACTCTCTCTCTTAGAGTATATGAACACAATTAATAGTTATTTAATAGCTCTTAATGAATTTCAAAGAAATTTAGAACAAGTAGAATGAATCTCATAAACTAGGGCTTGAATCTTTGATTACAATTAATGAGTATTGAATGAATGTGGTTAAGTACCCAACAACCAAATTCAAATGATTATAAATACTCTCTCTTAATTTTTAGAACGTTTGAGATAGTTGGGAGCAATTAATGCTAAGTCAAAACCCTAGATATAGAGTCTTTACTGTTCTCCGCAATAAACTAGTCGACTGGGGTAGCGATCCAGTCGACTGCATTTCAAACTTTATGAAATGTGCCATTAAAACAGTCGACTGGATCGTGACCCCAGTCGACTAAGAAGAATTAAGGTCCAGTCAATTGAAAACCTTGAGACAGAAACTTGGTTTTCAAAACACAAATCAGTCGATTGGTTTCACCATCAGTCGACTGAACTTTGAAGTGTCCAATTGACTGGGAAAACTATCCAATCGACTCTTCCAGTAAAAAATAGTTTTCTTGTTTTGAATGTTTTCTCAAAGTTTTAAGCCTCGTCTTAAAGAAACAATCTAACTTTACATAGAATCCTATAAGTACGATACAAATGAAATGATCTTTCCAAAAGGCTTCCATTTGAATATCCATCAAGATTATAAAGCTTTGTTTGGACAAAACACTGAAGGTAAACATAAGTACTCAACTTTATAGTTTGTTAATCATCAAAATTAATTAAGGTAAAACCCTTGGGGCTAACAATCTCTGTCACACCCCAATCAACCCCCGGTAGATTAAGACACGTGTAATAAGCCTATGCGCACCCAAAATACACAACTAAGCAAGAAACTATGTTAGTTAATAAGGAAAAACATGATTTGAACCAACATAAAAGGACTTACTGTGACTAAATTGCCCCAAGGGCAAAATGGTCATTTAAGAAAGATAGTAAAATTTTATACCAAAAGATAGATTTTCGAGTCCCGGTTCCAACGCAAAAAAATGGCGCGTGAATCCGAGTTTTCTAGAAAGAGATGGAAGTTTCCATAAAAGTGGACAGCGAAAAAAAATTTGTGAGCGGATCGATCCTTTAGCTCATATCGATTCATTTCACTTTTTTTCTCGCAGAATGTTCCCCAGAACTTTTGGATCGATCCGCCCTTTAACCCGGATCGATCCGGGTTCTGCAGAATATAATTCTACTGCTAAAAACCATGTTATAACATATCTAAAACATGCCTAAACCAAATCTAACCTCAAGAAATTTTGGGAAAACATTCCAAACACACTTCCAAACATATTTAAACATTAACCAAGCATGTAGAACATAAACACAACCACAATTGGATCAAACTAACCCATGAACACTTCCTTCTTGAATTAAAACAAGTTTTGGCATTCAACTCTTGACAAGACCTTACATCTCATGAAATCTTGTTGGACATGAATTCAAAGCTATAACTAACATTATGAACACAAAAGGAACTTGTCCAAGATACTAATGACACAATCTGGACTTATCGGATCAGCTCAATACAACAACTTGCACCAAACCAACCAAAATATGGAATTTCACACATGTTCTCCAAGTTTAACCTCAAAACTACCAAATTACAAGTTTAAGGACTCAAGTTTCATGAGTACAACAAAAGTATCAACATTGACATCATAAGAACTACATTTGACAACATATTACATGTTTAAAGAGAGATAATATAACCAAGCCCCAAATCTCTCCTATCTCCCCAACGCACATCATTTCCTTTCCGGGTATTGCTCCGAGCCTCAGTGGTTTTTAATTACCACAATAGAAAAGGAAAACAGTTTTCTTGAGTCACCAGTTCAATGATTCATTCAGACCCAAAGACCTCCCTTGGCCACGTGGACACTTCTATTCTTTGGAATTCCGTATTTATCGGATTCTTTCTCTTCCCCTCCCTTATTACTCCCAATAATGAATCATTTTCCCGATGCTCATTGATTATCACATAAACACATAAGTACATCAACATGGCGATTTCACATAATTGACATGAACATCTCAAAATTAGCATTCTTGAAGCCTCTAAGCATGGTTTATCATTTCTAAACATCATTGAAACATTAAACACATTTATTCTCAATCAAATTTTAGGTAGAAAACTCACCTTACTCAGATTATACCCAAATTAGGCCAAGATATGCAGAATTTCACCAAATCTTAGCTCTATTTTCTCTTCGGAATAAATCCTACATGAATTCGGTAACCGTATGTCACCAATTAGAGTGAGCTACCAAAATTACGATGATTAAAATGTACATTAAAGGTATAGAAATGATTGTCTCACATACACGAGTCCGAATACGGTTTCGGTTCAGGAATTGGATGAACGACGATAATAGTACGGCGAATAAACGGCGTCGGCATCTCGTGTTCTCTTCTCTCTCTCCGAGCTCTCTTTTTTCCTTGTTATTTTTTGTAAATTTTTTAGACAAAGCTCATCCCTATGACACCTAGTAACTCATGCATTGAATTGTCAACAAGTTTTGCTCTTCTTTCATTTTGCACCCCCACTAGTTCTAACTCCTTATTATGAGATCCTCCAAACATTCCATTAACTTCCCAAATATCTAATGAGTGTTTTTCTAAGTCCCGTTTGGAGCCCAACATGGGTGCTAAATATTCTGTGAAGTTACTATCGTACTACTAATTATGAATCTTTTAAGCTATACCCTTATTTGGGTATCCAAACTAATACCAAATGCAAACACATAAAGCAATGTAATTTAAAGGAACCTTTAAACAAATATCCATTTAATCATATAAATGCATTTGACATATAAAATGCAAATTTATTTTATCCGGGCCCTTCACTGGGTCCCACTTCCTAATATATCCTACCTCACTAGGGACTTTTCCAATTGTGTTCTTTATCGAATACTTTTCCTCGAGCGAGTCCAAAGCCTCCCCTTAATCCATTTTATACACTAATTATGACAATTAATGCATATTAAAATGAACATTAAATCCTTTTTCCGGATACGGGTTCCCTCTTTTTGATGATGACAAACTACTAGTTGCCTGAGATAAAAATAATGACAAGAAAAAATCCAATCAAGATAGTTAATGTAAATTGAAGATCATGTGGATAAGCAAGTCATAATTTTATGTTCATGAGTAATAAGATTTAAGAATAGAGCAACATGGATATTCTCCCCCTTTTATCATCAACAAAAAACATTAGAACGGAGAGAATCTGCCCCTATTTGAGTGAGTTGAAGGACGGGTGGGGGGTTGGGCGTGGGAATCACCAATAAAAAGGTATTATCATCTTCTCACAATTAGTACACAAATAGTTATACCAATTTCATGAGAAGTGAGAAAATCATGAAGAGCAAACAATCAATAGTAACAACAAGATCTACATTCAAGAATGCAAAAGAAGAGCATGGATAATCATTTAGAGACAAATGGCAAAAGTAACCATTATCATAAAATTCCAAACAACAATTTAAGTACAAACAGGATGTCATAGATACAAAAAGAATGTATAAGCCTGTACTATCCCAATCCAAAAAAAAATCTATCTGGATATCCAAAACAAAAAAAGACATCAATCTAGATATCTACCCAAAAGACTATCAAAGATCTAGCTACCCATCTATACTTCTAGGCCATAAACCAAAAGAGATCAAATAAGGCTATCAAATCTAGAGGCGAGTCCGAATCACGCGGATTTCATCACGAGCATCATCAAGACTAGACTGCATCTAAGACAAATGGCGATCTACTAACTCCTGAGTAGCAATCGAGGAAATGTGAAGAACATAAATGGAAGTGCCAAGATCATGAGTGTCGATGGTGTCTATAGTGTGGAGACACTGGTGGACAAGGTAGTGTGGAGAGAGGTGAAGGTATGTAGTGGATAGAGAATCAATAAAAGCAGTAATGATAGCAAACTGGTTTGGGATGTCAACTACAATAGAAGGGGATGAGGAGGAAGGAATATCGGTTGAAGTAGAAGGAGTAGAAGTGGAGGGAACATGTAACACCAGCTCTTGCGGATTATTTTAATCATATTTAGCATGCATTATTAATCATTTAATGATGATATGAGTATATGTGAGATGTTGGCCTTGACCCACTAATTTGATTATGAGTGTCCAGTGGGAACCCAGATGTGGTCAAAGTGGCAGTCTCAAATTGAGACATGTGTTGAAATGTTCCATTTGTGATGGGACAGTGATGAGAATATTCTTATGTGCCTAAATGTATATTAAGGCATACGTGATATTAATATTTTAATAAAATGTTGGTTATTAGAGATCACTTCTATGGTCAGTTTGGAGTACCTATGAATTGGACACGTTACATAATTAGTAGGTTAATTAGCAACTTCATAATATTATATGGTCCCCTTATAGGACCCATGCGAGACATAGACAAACACTCATTTAAGTTTGGGATAGTTTTAATATGAGTCATAACTATTCGGGGAGTAATTGAGAATTACCCAAACTTTAGGGGACTTTGTAATAATTACAAAGAATGAACTTAGTTTATAAAGAGAAAATGTGATCATCTTCTTCGGAGAAACCATGGCGGGGGCTTCGTCGAGCTTCACGACGACGGTTCACCGACCAAACAACTTCTAATTCTGACTACATATTTGGACTCCTGAAGGTGAGACTAGCATTTTGGCACCAATTTTATTAAGTTTGGTGACAGTTTTCCCATGACTCAATTTGGGGTGATAGCTTACAATTCATTATATATATATGTTGGATTTATACTTGAAACATAATAGGACTCTAATATCAAGTTTAGGAGCGATTTTCAATACGTGAGTGACATTAAATATATAGATGGTTCCATGTTTAGGTTCATTTGGGATGTAAAAGCATGTTAATTATAGTTTAATAAAGTTTATTTAGTTTATTTACGTCATAAAAAAAAGCTTATTTAGTTTATTAATGGGCAAAATTCATGTGATTAAATTAGGCCCAATTTGATTGTGAAAGCACGATGTGATGTTTAAATGAGTATATTGTTGAGTTGCTTATTTGGGTAAATGGAATTGCTAGTTCTATACCACCATAAAGTAATTGATGTGGTAAGGACCACAGCCTCCCTATGGGACCGCATGTGTATAAGCTTGGGTCATGACTAGGTCACGTGGGCTTAAAGAGTGGAGCCGCGGGCTAGTCGGTAGTGGTGGAAATAAACTAGTAATTACCGGAGACTATAGTTGGTTGTAATGAGATGAAATTGGGCATGTTTATTATCCATGTGCATAATTAGTGTTATTCATAAGTATTCAAGGTGGAACACAGAAGGAAAGAAATGGAATTGGTGAGTATTTGTGGGCATGAGATTATAATTGAATTCTTATTTAACAGACTTATGTTTAGTAAGTAAAATTAGTGGAATATTGTAATCAGTTATTTGTTTGGGTTTGTAGTAGTAAAAGGTGTCACACCCGTTTTAGAAATTCATGGTTTTGAAAATGCATAACTTGAGATTGTGGAATTATTGATGTTATTAATAATTTGAGTTGAGTTGACGTGGGTCAACGGTAAGGTGTCAGTGAGGACACAAGAACATGGAATTTCACAGTTGCATTGGCATGACTAAATGACATTTATATGATTTAAATGTTATTTGACCTATCTGGTATTTTATTAATAGTAATTTTATCTGTGTTGTGGAAATTCTGGTAATTTTTTATATTGTTATATCATTTTAAAAACTGTGGTGAGAACGTGAGTGATCGTGATATAAAAAGGTAGGTGGTGTAGAGATTCCACATAATTTAGTTTTCGGACGTTATTTTTGGACCCAAACGAGACTTAGTCATAAACTTCTGAAATTTATAATTTTCACTCGTAAAGACATAAAATGGACATGTGCGAAGTTTCATGGGTTAATTAGAAGTTTTGAGAAACTTGCGGGGAGGTAAACACAATTTTCGAGAAGATTTTTCGATAAATAGTGGAGAATAAGATTTCATTCTCCAAAAAGTTAAAAAAATATATATATATCTTGAGAGAGGAGAGAGAAGGGAGATTTGGTGCTTCAGGCTTTGCGACGCCGATCGACGACCGTTAGTCCGTCAGATTTTTTTCAGATTTCATATTTGAACTCGTGGAGGTAAGACCTACGTTTTGATAGTAATTAGGCCACGTTTGGCAAACTTTTCCGAAAAATCTAATTTCTAAAAATTGGGGAAAATCAGGTAAAACTCGTAGGAATCGCGTATAATTTGGAATCCGACGTTTATTCGGGCTCCTAGTCGATCCTTCAAAGTTTTGGAAAGATTGCACGAGGTATGAATTCTAGATCTATGATTTTATGGAATTTTCATGTTTTGAATGTCGATTTTGAGATTTTGGATCCGAGCGAAATTCATGTGTTAATTAGGCCCGTTAATTATGCACGCAAAATTATTAGAAAAGCATGTATAAAACTGTTTATGTGAGCATGCTATGTGTCTACTTGGGTCAAAGGGGAGTTTGGTGCAAATTCATCCGGAGAAAGCTCCTCGAACCTTGAGGATTTGATTGAGATGGTAATTTGTGATTGTGGTGGTGTCTGGATTGGAGGTGGGCCCAACCAGGACACGGTTCCTGGTATGGAGGAAGGCCCAACCAGTGTACGAGATGCGTGGGAGAGGTGAGCCTCCTACGGCATCGACCGGATGAATGCGTACCACTCACCCTAGAGACTATTTCTATGTGTTTTAGATGCTTAAACCATGAATATTGTTATATATCATACATTTGGAATTGTGCACTTAGCATATAGCTGAGCAGTGGAGATTTACTCCATTGCAGGTAAGAAGACATACAAGAAGAGGCGTGAGGACGAGGAACGCCGGGAAATCACACCGTGTTAATACTTTTGTTCCGTTTTCCAAAACTTGTAGTAAAGATTTGGATATTGTAATAATATGTTATAATTAAACCTTGGTAATAAGTCAGTAGTATTGTATTTTGTATTTGAACACCTGTAGTGATGTTTTAAAAATCGTAAATGGTTAATTGTATTTGAGTTGGTGTTGGTTTTGGAGGCTTTAAGTTGTTAATTTTCACACAGGGCTGCCCAGTAGGGGAGCAGTCGACTGGACCCCAGATCAGTTGACTGGATCCCGTGGGATTGAGACACTGAAAGTGAACAGTAATAGAAACAGTCGACTGGATCCTTGATCGGTCGACTAAATCACTGTTGATTTTGGCTATTGCTTTTATATATGGCAAAACCAGTCGACTGTATCACCAATCAGTCGACTGTATCACCAATCAGTCGACTGGACCCCTTCTTGAAAATGTTGAATTTTGGTTCTGCATAACACAGTCGACTGGGGGAGTGATCAGTCGACTGAATTGTACAGGCCCCAGTCGACTGGACCCCCGACACAGTCGACTGGAATGGCTGTTGAAACTTTAAAAACTTTCTGTCTGAAGGCCCCGGTCGACTGATCCCCGAACTAGTCAACTGGACCTCTGTATTTTCAAATGGATTCTTTTGAACACTTTCTAATTGGGCAAAACTTTTTTTTTATAACTCTGATTCCAATGGATTTTACAACTCAGGGGGTAATGTTTTCTAAAGTTTTTTTTTATACTCAGGGTTGTTTTAAAGTTCTTTCCGCTGCGTATAGTTATATGATGTTTGGATGAGCCTTGGTGGCGTGCCACGTGTCCTATTTTCACGCGTAGTGGGATGGGTCATGACAAAAGGATAGCAGTTTAAATTCTTGTAATATGAGGGACGTATTATGTTGGTTGATTTTGGGCTGAGATTGTATTCTATGTACCTTGCATAGTTGGATTAGGGTGATGAACTCGGAGTTTCTACTCGACGAGTTTGGCATGAATTGATTATAGATAATACTTTCCTAAAGTATTTTAAATCTGTATTAAAAACTCATGAAGATTGGGATTATGACCCGAATGCGTTTTACATGTTTTCAGAATGTATACAATGTTTTGAAATGGTTAGAATGAGTGGGTTGAATGAGACTTAGGCAAAATTCTGCAACAAGTGAAGGAATTCTGCCTAGGTCACAGTCAACCGATCGAACACCCCTCTGTCCCGAACTTTGTTTCCCCTACTTCCGATGTTTGGTTTAACTTCTAATTAGGTAAAAGGGTACATTTGGGGACCCTTTGACCTATAAAAATATTACTTTTGAATATGGTTTTGTTAAGGTGTGTTTGGGTATTTATGTGTTCAAACGTTTAAAAAAATAAAATAAAATGTCGAGTTCTTTGGTCAAAACTTTTATTATGGTGATTTTCAATGGTGATTTTCACAACTTTAATGACTTGGGATGAACCTTGGTAGCGTGCCACATATCATAGATTTACATGTGTGGATCCGGGGCATGACAAAACATCAGAGGATGGGGCAGTGGTGGTAGTAGTAAAGGGAGGAGGAGGAGGGGTACCAGCAGGATGAGAAGCCTTAGGGACAAACACGCCACCCTTAAGCTTATAGCCCATAAGAGCTAGAGTGGTGGTGGAATAGACCTCATGAGCTGTGGGATTGTGGCGATCATTGTCATCAAGGAGAACCTTGAAATGACGAAAAATGGAAGAAGAGCAATGCCAAATGGAAGGGAACTAGTCTTTGACTTCTTTTGAGTCTCGTATATGTGTTTACAGAAAAGATTAGAGAAATCAAACTTTTTACCTTCTAAAATACGCCATAATAGAAAAATGTCAAAGTAAGAGACATAATCGTGACCACCTGCATGAGGAATGAAGTGTAGGTAATAACGTGGTGGAAGAGACGAGCCTCAAAAGTGAGCTAAGAAGCATTGGACGGGTGAATCAATTTAGAGTTTCCACAAACTAGCCTACAGGCAGTCAATGGGTCAAAATCATAACCTGTATTCCACTTATTATCCTCATAACAACGAATGTTGCTTATGGGGATTTGAAAAATCTGAACAATAAGATCATGGGTAACTATGAGTTTGATTCCTCGAACCAAGGAAGAAAATTTTTTTTACTAGTTGCGAGGGAGTGATATTTGTGAAAAACTCACAGACAAGGGTGGGTAATGGGGCTGAGAGATGGAAAGAAATGATGTCCATCCTAGGGCATCAAATAAAGCGCCAATGCGCAAACCATAGGAATTTGAAAAGTCAGGGTGTAGAGATTTACCTATAACAACTTTGTGATGAACAAAGGAATCTTTGTAGCTCTTTCTTCGCTTGGTGTCAAAGAAACGAGGAGGAGGAGGAGCAGCAGGAGCAGTATGACTAGGAGGAACATTCTTAGGATGCATGCTTGCAGAAGAAAGAAGGCAAAGAGAGTGAGAGGGCCGGAAATGGTTAGGGTGGTAATAGGAAGTGGTGATGGAGTGATCGGAGTGAGGAGAGAGGAGAGAGGAGAGAGGAGAAGGTGAGGAGTTGCAATCACCTGAAGAGAAGAAGAAGAGTTTTTTTTTTTTTTAAAAAAAAAAAAATTGGATTTTAAGAAAAATACACAACGAGATATATATAACTGAAAAGATCCAATTGACTGGATCGTGAGTGCGGTCGACTAGAGAAGCTAGAGCACGGTTTCAGTCGATAGAAGAGGTAATATAGTCAACTGGATCGGTTAAAATTTCTAGCAAAATGGGGGTTTTAAAAACACAATCTGGTCGACTGATTTAGAATTAGTCGATTGATATTTGAAATGTCCGGTCGACTGGAAAAGGTTTTTCAGTCGACTGTTTTGAGAAGAAAACATGTTTAGTTAAAAATTTTGAAATTTTGGATAGAAAATGTTGGAAAGGGAATCCGAGCTTCGAATTTACACAACATCAGCTAAACTAGCCATCCTTAATTCACGATGAATAATACAAAAATAATTTTCTTGAAGAGGTTTAGTGAAAAAGTCCGCCCATTGGTGATTTGTATAGATGAAAACAAGTTCGACGTCGCCTTTTTAAACATGATCTCTAATGAAGTGATGTCTAATCTCAATATGCTTAGTCCTAGAATGCTGAATGGGATTCTTAGAGAGACTAATAGCACTAGTGTTATCGCATCTAGGAGGGATGTGATCAAAGTGAAGTCCAAAGTCTTCTAATTGTTGTTTCATATAAAGAACTTGTGCACAACCACTACCGACGGCTATATATTTGGCTTCCACCCTGGACAAAGTTACGAAATTTTGTTTCTTACTAAACCAAGAGACTCTAAGAAGTGACACGTGCTACTTGTGCTCTTGTGATCCACTTTGCAATCGGCAAAGTCCGCATCCGACTAACTAATCAAGTCAAAGGGAGTGTCCTTAGGATACCAAAGTCCTAAATCAATTGTGCCTAACAAATATCTAAAAATGCGCTTAATGGCTACAACATGTGATTGTCTAGGAGAGGCTTGGAATCTATCATAAAGACATACACTAAACACAATATCCGATCTACTAGCAGTGAGATATAACAAACTACCTATCATGCCACGGAAAGTTTTAGTATCAACAAGTTTTCATAATTCATCTTTGTCAAGCTTGAGAAATGAGCTCAGGGGAGTTCCACTAGGTTTGCAATTTTCAAATCCAAATATTTTTTTGATGTACTTAGCTTGGTTAATGAAAATGCCATCTTTGTGTTGTTTGATTTGTAATCCAAGAAAGGAATTTAGTTCTCCCATCATACTCATTTCAAATTCATCTTGCATGCATTTTGCAAATTCTTCACACATTTTTCTCATTTGTAGCACCAAAGATGATGTCATCCACATAGATTTGAACTAGTAAAACATCATCATGTGAATGTTTGATAAAAAAGTAGTATCAATTTTCTCGATATATCCAAGATCAAGTAAACACTTGCTAAGGCGATCATACCATGCACGAGGAGCTTGTTTTAACCCATATAAGGTTTTTGAGAGTTTAAAGACATGATTTGAAAATTGTGAGCTTTCAAATCCGGGAGGTTGCTTGACATAAACTTCTTCCGCTATAAATCCATTTAAAAAGGCACTTTTAACACCCATTTGAAAAAGTTTGAACTCTTTATGGAAAGAAAAAGTAAGTAGCATTCTAATGGCTTCTAGGCTTACTATGGGGGCATAGATTTCCTCATAGTCTATACCTTCTTCTTGGTTGTACTCTTGGGCTACCAGTCTAGTCTATACCTTCTTCTGTCTTGTATAGAATGAACTTATCTAAAGCTTTATCCTTACTTTTTAGCAAATACACATAACAGTATTTACTGCAATCATCAACAAAAGTAATAAAATACTTATTGCCACCTCTAGATTGAACCATTTTTAAATCACAAATATCGGTGTGAATTAGACCTAATGGTTCAATGCTTCTTTCAACTGATTGAAACGAACACAAGTTTCACATTTATGACTTGTGTCAATATGGAAGTTTAGTATGTGGTCTAATTTAATTAATCTTCGCAAAGAATTAAAATTAACATGTCCTAGTCTGACATGCCATAAATCGGAAGACTCAAGCAAGTAAACAGAAGAGGTACTCATTTTATTAATCTTTGGGAATACAGTCGCTAGATTAAGTTTGAACATTCCATTACACATATATCCCTTCCCCACATACATTCCCACTTTGGTCAGCACCACCTTGTCTGACTCAAAGACCATTCAGAAGCCATGCTTGCTTAGGAGAGATCCAGATACCAAATTCTTGTGAATTAAATTCTGATACATAAAGGACATTGTTGAGAGTTAGCTTCTTTCCTGAAGTTATTTTCAGAATTATTTTCCCTTGGCCTTCAACATCTGAGGAAGCAGAATTTTCATATACATTTTCTCACCACTTGTATTTGGTTTGAAGGAAGAGAACATAGCTTTGTCGAAGCATATGTGGCGAGTAGCATCAGTGTCTATCCACCACTCCCTTGGGTTTGAATCCACCAAGTTCACCTCAAATACCACAACAGACAGATTGATGTCAGAGACATCCCTTGAGATAGAATCTAACTCCGTCATATTAGCCTGATTATTCTTGACTTTCTTTTGTGGCAGACGACACTCAGAAGCACGGTGTCCAGTTTTTCCACAGTTGAAGCATTTCACTTGAAACTGGAACTTTGGTTTCTTAGTGATCCCGCCTTTTGGGCCTAATTTAGACCCTTTGCCAGAAGGAAATTGCTTCTTCCCATGTGAACTTTAACCATGCTCAACCATATTAGCCTTGGACCCAAAGTTCCCCAAACTCCTGTCAGCCCCTTTGTTGTCTTCTTCAATTCGAAGCCTGACGATGAGACCTTCAATCTTCATATCCTTTCGCTTGTGCTTCAAATAGTTCTTGAAGTCCTTCCAAACAGGGGGTAGCCTTTTGAATTATAGCCGCAACTTGAAAAGTTTTGCTCAAGGTCATCGCTTCAGCATGGATTTCATGCAAGATCACTTGCAGCTCTTGAACTTGACTAATCACAGTCTTTGAGTCCACCATCTTATAGTTGAGGAATCTCTCCACTATAAATTTCTTTAACCCGGCATCCTCGATTTTGTACTTTCTGTCTAAGGACTACCACAATTCCTTAGCAGTGGTCTTGACACTATACACATTATAGAGTGTATCGTGCAAGCCATTAAGAACATAATTTCTGCACAAAAAATCCGAGTGCTTCCAAGCATGAATGGCAGAAGCTACTTGCAAGGCGATCTCCCAATTTCGTTCATTTTCATTAGGCACAGGAACCTCTTCCTTCAAGAACCTCGCAAGGTTCAAGGTGGCAAGGTAGAACAACACTTTTTGCTGCCACCTCTTGAAATCCACGCCTTGGAATTTCTCAGGTTTCTCCCCGTGGTTCACAGGAACTGTTTGGATTAAGGGAACCTTCACAGGGATCGAACCAATCACCACGGTGTTGGAGCCAGTAGCACCGTCGGTTGCAATAGGGTTCGCAGCAGTGTTCATAGCCTCATTTGCCATTTCTGGAAAAATTATCAAAGGAGAAAAGAAATTAAATCTAATATTTTTTTCCCTTTTAATTTTAACAGTGGCAGAATTTGTTTTCAAAGAATTATTAGGAAAAAAAGGAATTTTAAGATTATGCTCACGCTCACCCAAGCAAAACGCGATTCAGCACACTTTTCGTCTAATGGTATTTTCCCTGATTCTGCATCGTTTGGGCAGAAACTGAGAATTACAATAGTAATTTTTGTATTCCTAAAACCAAACTGTTTTTCAAAAGTAGTTCTGTTTTTGTTTTTGTTTTGTTTTTTTTATAAAAATAATAAGATTGTTGAAAAATTACATTGATATAAACGACAATAAACAGAAACAGATTCTGAATTACAACTTATGAAAATAAGAAAATTACAAAAAATATAAACAAGCAGAAACAGAAAAATTATCAAATCGAGGCCTATGATATTTCATAGTTTCCTTAAAACAGATTCGTCGCCTCACCGGATTTGCTTGAGAAAATCGTCGGCGTCTGTCTCCCAGGATACAACGGCTTCTAACAGTAGTACAAGCACAGTGTACAACTACTCTGGCGAACTTCTATGCTTCGTGCTCATTCAGGAAACCAAGGAAGTAAAATATGGAAAAAGAAGAAATTTGTATTTCTTGTGTATCTCCAAATGAAGAAGAACCTCAATATATAGACAGAGGAGAGAGTGGATTGTAATCTGTGGATTAATTCCAAATCAGTTCAGAAATTCCAAAGGTTGTAACAACAACCTTTTGGAGTTTTGTAACTCTTGGACTTTTCACTTTCTATCACATGTTAAGTGTGAAGAAATTCTAAAGGTATTTTGTAACTCTGGAAAGTTCTGGGGTCCAAAAAGAAATATTTTGTGCGCACCCGCACACACGACCCCGACCCGGCACGACCGATAGGACGTGTGTGGAGTAAACCCAAAGGGTCTTAGGTCCTCCCCCTTCCACAAAAATGGGTACCCCTTGGGGTCCAAACCCAAAACATGAAGTAGGCTTATAAATACACTAAAGACTTCTTCTATTTTTCCTATGTGGGACAAGGCAATTTGTGAACCTTTTTTATTTCAACAACTCCTTGTAAGGGGCAACCTTTGATCATTAATTTCTTATTCACCCATCAATAGTTTTGGACATGTGAATATATAAACTGCATCTCCTCATGGAGGAGAACACAAATCCACAAGCATCCCACTTAAACTCTAAGTGGGCCCCACTTTTATTAGCCCTTTAACATGGCCAAAACACATGTATATATCCAACAATTCCTACTCTAACTAAGTTATCCGTCGGTACTCCGACTCCTCCCCACTAAGCAAAGCTATAAAAAAAAATAGAAAGAAAGAAAGAAAGCAAGCAAGAAAAATTGAATCTCAAAGTATAATAACAATAGTGGGAAACCAAATCCAAATATCTAGTTTGAAAGGTTATAGTGAACATGAAACTACACATACTACTAAGTTAAGCTAATTATTGCACATAATTAGGTTATCATCATAAGAGTTAACATGTAATGAACATACATGAAATCAATTATACATACAACTCAAAATTAATATACATACAACAAAAATCAAACCTTGAGCCTTGAGAGAGAAGAGAAAAGAAGATCTAGAACTTGAAGTGCCAAAGTGCTTGGAACTTGGAAATGCCGAAGAGAGGGAAAGAGAGAAGAAGTGTCGAAGAGAGGGAAAAAGAGATCAGAGATGACTAATGAAGATTTGAACTCTGGAGGAACTGAGGAAGTACCGATTGCTGAAGTCTGGAGGAGCCTCAACTCAGCAGTCAACCAATTGGTTTGGTTTCAAACCCTAAATCCCTAACGTGGTTTATATAGGCCATGCTATATTAGTAATATGTCGAATTAAGAAGAGTATATATGTAAAAATTATATATAATTGGGGCAGGGCGGGTTTTAATTGGTATTTTTTCACGGATACCAAATCCACCCTATAGGGTTTTATTTTTACATACCAAACTCGCTCCTAATCCTATTACCGCTCTACCAAACCCGTTCCATTAGGGCGGAGCGAGGCGGGGAATTTTGCCATCCCTATATAGAATCCTATAAGTACAGTACAAGTGAAATGATCTTTCCAAGAGGTTTCCATTTGAATATCTATTAAGATTATGAAGCTCTGTTTGGACTTTGGACAAAACACTAAAGGTGAACATAAGTACTCAACTTTATAGTTTGTTAATCATCAAAATTACTTAAGGTAAAACCCTTAGGGCTAACAGTATATATATACACACATACGGTCAGGCTCTTAAGTGAACAGGGTTGAGTGAATATCCCCAGTGAATATATATATATTTTTTTTGTGCCTAAAAGAACCCGCAAGCTGCCCTACTAATCCGCGCGCCCTGCTGACCCGTGGGGTCTTTTAGACTAAAAAAATATGTTCACTGAGTATGTTCACTCAATCATGTTCACTTAAGAGCTTCACCGCACACACACACACACATATATATATATACATACACACACACCACATATATGTATATATATATATCATGTACTTATATATTACTGGGTACAAATATTACATCTACATATTTGGTTTCAATCGATATAAAAATTTCAGGTTCTTGTTCCCTTTAGTATGTCAGAAAATGTGGAGTGAATTTTACATTACTTATCTCAACTTTTACATAACCAGTTATATGAAATTTCACGTGACTTTTTAATCCCCGAAATTTCATATAACAAATTATGTGAAATTTCAAACGCTGGAATATCGCATAACTTCTTTTTTCTTTTCTTTTCTTTTTTTTTTTTCCAAAATTTCACATAACTAATTCTGTGAAATTCATATGCTGGAGTGAATTTTATATGACTTTTTCTTTTCACATAATTAGCTATGTGAAACTTTACACTACATGAAATTTCACACAACATCAAATTTCACATGGGACTACTACACCAAATGATCAAAAAAGTTATGTGAAATTAAATACATATGTGAAATTTCACATAACTAGTTACATGAGATTTACATAAATTTCACATAACTAGTTATGAGAAATTTCATAGCATTTCTAATGTAAAATTTTATATATTTTTTTTCTTTAGAGTTTTATATCGACAATAGTACTTATTTGACAGATTTTGTCGAGTAGATCACAAAAATATAAATTTTATGAAGAAAAAAAATGATTTATAAATTGAAACTTATGGATTTTTAAGTTTGAAAGTTTTATTCAGCAATGAAGAAAACACACACAAGGTTGCTGAAGGGCATTTTTGTCCCGAAATGCTATGAGGGACTTATTTCTATATTTGTTGTATGGAGACTTAAAAGTTTCTCCCTCGCTAATTTTCCCTTAAGACTAACTTGATCACTTGTAAAACAAAGTCATCCCTCTGATTCGAATTGACTTGGAAAGCATTCTTTAACCCTTTGTTTTGGGCTATTCTAATCAAACGCACCCAAATTCATGAGAAGTTATCCCATGAGTCTGTCACATGGTGGTGTGACGGGCTCATGGGATAATTTCTCCAAATTTAAGACTAATTCGGTAGTGTTGTGATTTTTTATTTTTGTTTTTAGTTTTTAAAAAAAACGCAACTAAAAATGTGTCTAGTTACCCATTTTACCTACCTGTTTCCAAAACAAAGGGTTAAAAAGAATGATGTCCCGAGTCATTTCGAATATTTCCAAACGTTATGATCAAAAAATAAAAACCAAACTCGTCAATTCCTAGAATTTTGTAAACCAAGACGGACAATCATGTAATTTACAAGTCTCGACCTTCCTTCAATATAAAATGTGTTGGACCAAACATAATTTATGTTTATTTTTTATTTTAAAAAATAGAAATTAGTTTCCATTTTCAGAAATATGAAAATTTGTAAATTAAAAATGTTACCATACTGTTAATATTTTGCCAAAAAAAGGTGGTTTTTATAAAGCATCTGAAAGGCAAAAGCAGAAATGCATCAAAGTACTTTTTGACACATGTAATATGGTTAGAGATGAAAAAGAATGCTGCAATGTTGTTGATGATGATAGCAAAGTGCAGTGGAACATTGTCCAAAGGAAAGTTTTGAGTGCAAAAATTAATGACTTTCTCAATCTGTCAACCTCTGTTACATATAAATTTGATATATAGAGCATCGGCAACTACTTTTAAACTTTGGCCAAACAATAATGAAAGGGAAATGGTTCGGAGTGGTTAAACAAGAATAGAAACATTGATGATATGACTGTATGACATGCTCAAGCTTAATGTGACGCGGACCACGTGTCAAGCGCTTGTATATTCACACAAGCTAGGAATATTAAGAATATATTTGACCCAAAAAAAAAATTTAAAAATTTAGTGTTAAATCCCCCATTAGAAAAATTTATTAGTTAAAGGATATAATGGAAACTTTTTTAGTAAAGAGTTCCTCTTTCCATATCTTTTGTTAGAATTATACAAAAATTCCCGATAATTTTGTGAAATTTTACTAAACTGTAGTCTCAACAATTTGTTGAAATTTCACTAAACTTTCACAAAATCGTCAAGATTTTTTGCCCAGTTTCATATGTGAGAGGCCTTTCATTAAATATATTTTATTGTTGGGCCTAATGCTTAAAAGTACTCTAAAATGGCAAAATGACAAAAAATTTCAGGTCTATTTGTAATGCCATTATGTTCATCAAATTATCACTTTTTTTCAATAATAAGGATTAGTTGGCAGTTATAGCTTGTAAGGTTTGAAAAGATATATTAAAACACGCTGGGTTGGAGTAAGCTTTTTAGTGAGAAGAAACAATTTTGAGCCAAGTATTTAGGATGTCCTATATCACAAATGGGTCACTATATTGGATATAATAATTTTGTTTTCAACTTTTGTATGGACTAGATAACAATTGGACTGATGTATTACATACTAAATTTTTATTTTTAGCCAAACCAATAATAAACTTTGCAATTATTGAAAACTATGTGTATAAAACTGAGATTAATATACACTTGAGGGACCCCTCCACCCCCTTCCGCCACTGATGTGGGTTCTATACTAATAAAAAGATCATAATGGTCCTCACACGGTGTTGACAATCACATGGAATAATTTCTCACAAAGACACTAAAATCCGGCATAAAAACAGGAAAGAGAGCATTTTTGCTCACCCAAAAAATAGTTGATGAATGCTCACCCAAGCATCCCATTGAGCAAATGTGTTCTCAACAGGAAATTACACTTACAAGGCTATCTTTCTTCTGTCAATGATCCACTTCCTTTATGGGTTCTACTTTTATTATTGGTTTTGAATTAATATCCTTTCCTTAGTTTGCTCAACTAAGTTTAAAAACCAGAAGATATCAAACACCAATCAAAGCTCTCTTGAATCATAGGATTCATAAAGGAAGCACTACTTGAATGCATTAGTCCTCTTCATTAATAAAACCTCAAAAGCCACCATAGTTTCATAAGAAAAAGCAAGAAATAAGCAATTTTTTTAGATGAAGATCGAAGTGGGGGAACTAAGTTAGGTAATCCTCCAAACCACGATTTTTCGAACCTTTTGACTTGGAAGAAATGATGTTTGTGTGTTCCCAACAACCCACAAATCCAAAAAAAGTGTCTGAAAAACAGATGTATATATAACTCTTCTGGGATCAACACTGACATATCTATCACTAAACTCAAAAGAGTGTAATAGAAAATGGCGAGCACCGTTCTTCATCGATTAGTGGTTCTACTGGCTATTTCTCAACTTTTTTCCTTGAATGCCATCCCAACATCAAGTATATATTCAAGATTTTTCGCATAATCCTTATCTAATTAAAAGCATTTGGCCTTGTTCTTGGTTAAGTAATATCTCTTGTGTGATTTCAGGGAGTGGACATCTTTTGCAAGAAGACCAAGATACTTTATTAGCTTCTGTGAACACCCACCAGGTACATTAAACATGCTTTTAAATTTTTTATAGAACTATTTAGCTTAACCCAAATGTACAAAGTAGAATAGAGTTGACAAATCTACTTTGCTTTGTTTTTTAATTGAAATGGAAACAGATGATGCCAGAGGAAATCATCGATGAAGTGCTTATCAATGGCAGTATCGATAATGATTATCCAGGATCAGGTGCTAATAATCGCCACGCTCCAAAACCACCACTTGGGTGAGGCTAAATTAATTACTTTTCTATGTGGTATAAACCTTCAACCTTGCATCTTAATTTAGACTGTCAAAAAAAAAACATCCTATTATATGTAAACCCTTTACAAGTTGCTGCCTAATCTTAGAGATTTGGAGCTTTAAAGGAGTGAATCAATGTTTTTGTATTTGTATCAATTTCACTAATATATATCTAATGTAATACTACTATCTATAATATTGTATGGTGTATAGAAGTTCTAGTGATTATAGTGTGGCGATTACGTGTTGTTTAGTTAGTTTTTGTGTATCTAACTTCCGACACTAGCTACCACACCACACCAACCTTTTGTCCAATTTTGAAAATTTATCCAGGAAAGGACTTGTTTCACTGATTAGGATAATCCCGAATAGTCTTCTAGTTGTGACCAAAATTAACAACTCTTTGGGATATGCAGATGATGATATGAAATGCTAAAACATATAGCTGCAGTGTTCATATTCTTCTGATAATTCTACCTTGGTGTATATATAAACACACTGCACGTGGTACGTATACAGTTTCTTTGCAAGAAATTATCTCATGTGACAATCGCGTCTGTAATACATTTTTGTTAGTGACTGGGACTTGCTGATGGCTCCTCTTCACTTGTTCTTGTTATCAACACTCAACCTTGGTTTTATGGATTATCATGGACCAGCCAACTCACTTTCCTAGAAAATGTCACACAGAGTCCAGTTTAGTTGGAGCCACCAGACTAGAAAATAAATAAAATAAAATTACATTGAAGTCCCTCCACAAATTTCAAAAAACTCCCTGTTTTCATTAGTATTTTAGTTTTTGTGTTCACTTCTATAGCACTAACTTAAATCATCTATACGAAAATATGGTTAGACCAAATAAAAATCGCTCCGGGGGAGTTGTCCCCCGAACCCTTGTAAACTTGGCCACCCAAATTACAGCTTCCTGATTTCATCCCTACCAAGCCCCCCAGACTTCAAGGGTGGTAATTTTACTAATCATCATGCGAAACTTGTAGATTATGTTAATCACCAAAAACCATGGAAGTCACAGATCATTAAAAATCTAGGAACTGTTGGTCTGTGTCACACAATATGGCTCTTTGCTTGGTATGATGGAAATAAAATCTTTACATATTATGCCCTCAAATCCTATACATTGGTTGACTTAAGTCAACTTTATTCTTTTTCTTTAATTATACTTTTCTTTAGAGACTAGCAAAATTGAAAGGCAAAATTGAAAGGAAAATTTTATAGGACAACAATTAGGCCAGCTATGCTCAATGGGACAGAATGTTGGGCAACTAAGAACTGACACATTAGCAAAGTGAACGTAACTGAGATGAGGATGCTAAAGTGGATGCGTGGTAAGACTAGGAAAGATAGAATTAGAAGTGAGTATATTAGAAAGACTGTAGGAGTGGTACAGATTGAGGATAAGTTGAGGGAGAATAGACTTGATGGTTTGGCCATGTGCAACGAAGACCAGTAGATGTACATGTGCAAAAAAGTGATAAGATCGTAGTGTCTGGAATAATTTGAGAGAGGGGCTGACCTAAACTGACCTGGGAGTATGTAGTACAACAAGTTATGAATATATATAATTTAAGTGAACATATAGCTCTTGATCGTGCACAGGGGCAGATCTAGAAAACCAATTCAAGGGGGGCTTGAGTACGGGGGTTCGGCCCCCTGGAAAAAAAAAATTAGACTTAATTATACATATTTTGGACTTTCTATGCATATTATGGACATATTTATATATTTTTTGCGTATATTTTGAACCTATTTATACATATTTTGGACTTATTTATAGATTTTTTGTATATATTTTGAACCTATTTATACGTATATTCTATATGTATTTTATAATTAACACAAAAGCATAAGAGAGAGGGATAATTTTATAATACTAGGGGGGCTTTTATAATTTTTAGGGGGGGCTTCACTGAAAAAACCTTTATTTTTAAGTGTAAATCTATAATTTTTCAAAAATCAGGGGAGACTTGAGCCCCCCTTTTACCCTCTTTAGGTCCGCCCCTGATGGTGCAGAATGGCAAAAAAGGATTCGTACAGTCGACCCCAACTGATTAGGACACAAAACTTGATTTGGTTTGGTTTGGTTTGGTTTATACTTTTCTTTCGAAAATGACATGGGGGCATCAAATTGTTTTGCAAATTCTAAGAAAAAGATCATGTCAGGTAAACCACTCAAAATCCTCATAAAGTTGGAAAACAAATGTAGACAGAGACATGCACATATTACACATTATATAAGTGGAGGGAAGTGGATCTGAGGTGTCATTCACTTATAATGCAATTATTACCCATCATCCCCATAGTTCATCTTCTCTTTCTGGCAAATTTGTATTTTTGCTTATTAGTGAATTGAATCTCTATGTTGCAGAAGTTCACAAGCACCAATTAAAGCTTTTATCTGAAAATGATGAACTATTACATTTAGGCCACAATAGTTGGTTAAAAAGATCTATGCATACAAGGCCTTTTGTAGAAGTCTGTGTGTTTCAACTTGTAGGCAGTGGTCTTTTTTTTTTTGTTTTTTTGGAAGTCTGTGTGTTTCAACTTGCAGGCAGTGGTTTTTTTTTGGAAAGTCTGTGTGTTTCAACTTGAAGCCAGTAGTAATTTTTTTATTTTTTATTTAAAAAAAAAAAGGAAAAAGAAAATCATAAATTTTGGAGAAATTATTCAATGATGCAGCCACATCTAGCTCGTCAGCATGCTAATGTGATATGACCATTTAGTTTAGGCTATATACTGGCCCCTACTTCCACTGGATCATGACACATGGTTGACAGTTGACAAATTTAAAATTCTGCTAACTGTCAATCACATGTCATGATCCCCTGGAAATAAGAGACATATGTATAGATTAAATGACCATGACACTACGTGCAGCATTCTTATGTGATGTGACAGTTTTATTGAATAATTTCTTCATATTTTTGGGGATAATGGGAAGGTCAATCGTAACGGTAGCATTCCACTGTAATTCACATAGCTTTTAAAAACACAAATTGGTTGTACGGAACAATGTCACCATTATACTACACATAACATAATGTGTTGTAAAAGCAAGGAGGTTTAGTGAAAAGCCAAAAATATACATGCACCACTCAAATGCTATGTAAAATACATGACCTTGATTCAATTTGTATGTGTCTGGGTAAAATAATATCTATGAATGGGTGAGCAATGGTGAACCAAATTTGAGTGAGCAAAAATACTCTCTTCTTTAAGAGCTTCGTATTTATTTTTTTCAACATTGACTTCTGGTAGGTCATTGGTCCATTAAATGGTGTGATATGAAGTGAAGTCCATTTGAACAACACTAAAACAACTCTAATGGGGCTAGCCAAAAATGCTAGGTAAAAGTGAAATTTGGCTCATCAAATAATGCAATGGCTTGTCCATTAAACTAATCTTCTCCAATCACACTAGCCAAATTCACTAGCCATTTATTTTAATTTGTATTTTCTATTTTCATTCAAATAAGAAACACTCATTATACATGAATCAAAAAATTAAAAATAGTGTTTGAAAGGGATGGCTCTCCATTTGGCTCTTAAGTTCTCACTCTCTATTTTGGTTATTAAATTTCTCACTCTCCATTTTGCCTAGTCATTTGGCTCCTCCATTGGACCATCTATTTTTCAATTTCACTAGGCAAAATGGTGGTTGGAAAGGATGGCTCTCCATTTGCCTCTCCCATTGGAGATGCTCTTACAAGCTATAGTCGTTTGTAATAAAACCGACTCTAAAGTCGTTTTTGGTAAAACCGACTTTATTTAAAGTCGTTTTTAGTAAACACGACTATATAAAGTCAGTTTTACTAAAACCGACTTTTTGTGTTAATTCTTTTTTTTTTTTCCAACAAAAATTCTTTTTTTAGAAAAAATATTTTGGTAAAATTCAACATTAAACTCGGTTTTAGTAAAACCGATTTTAAATATGTACTCGGTTTTCGTAAAAACGACTCTATAGAGTCGGTTTTGGTAAAAACAATTTACCCTAAAAGTGTCTTTAAGTTTCAATACACTCTTATTTAATAATTAAGTTATTAAAATACTATTTTTGTGGAAACAACTCGGCGAAAAGAGGCTTACATTAAATTGAAATGATAGCCCCTTTAGACTTGCCAAATGGACTTAATTTGCAGTTAACTGTGCAGATTTGTCAAAATTAATCTAGGCTCAAATGGGTTGGTACGTAATAATGCAGTAGAATTTAAAAGAGTTGGAGGCAATCCAAGAACTGGTTTTGTTATTCAGAGAATAACCGGTTCTAAACAGTGTTATGCATGTGCAGCTACTTTTCAGGTACAAAGGACTCTCTGTTGGCTTAAATATGCCCCAAGAATTAGTTCTTTATTAAACCAACAACATTGGTTTTCAATAGAGCAGATCAAAGTGAGCCTTGGTCTAAACCTAATACTCCACTTATTTAACATTCCCAAACAAGGCCTTGAATTTTGGTGACATCTGAAAACGACACCGTTGAAGGTCTTATTTTGTCGCAAAGGGAGAGGCCTCAATGAGAATTCAAAGCATTGAGTAATTTGAGTTGTCTCTTGTGCTCTTCATTGGCAATGGCAACAATGGACTATAAGCCGAAAGCATTCAATGTAAGTTTTTCAAATCAAAACTTTTGAACTTCCGGGTGCACTTAAATTAATTACTCCCTTACATTTGTCACTTTGTTCAAAGATAATGCACTAAAATTGTTTGTATATATGTATGTATATAATTTATATGTATCTGTCTATATCGTGCACAGTTCGGAATACAAGTCTTTTTCTTGACCAAAATCCCTTGAATGGATTTCCCTGACAGCATATTTTGATTCCCACGAGAAAGAATAGTTTACACACACACACACACACAAAAAGAAAAAAGCATCTATGTTCTCAAAATCGATTAAAGAGACAATTTTTCCTATAAATTTGGACCTCCACACTTGATTCAGTTCATGGGTGCTTTGTGGTTTTCTCTTTTCTGCCAACACTAATGAATGTATCAGGTTTTGGTGTGTAGTTCTTTTTCTTAGTAATTGACATTATCTGTGTTAAGGGGTTTCTAGGTTTAATTACCAAATATATATATATATATATATATAGTTTTCATGTGATATGGCATGGCGACTGAATGGTTTACAACAAGTTGTTCGAGTGTTTTGTGCTGAATTTTGGGGATCTTAATTGAGATAATTTAAAAAGTTCAAAGCTTGAGATAGTATTTGAAAATTGTTTTAGTGGTCCAAGTGAGATGTGGGTATTCTGCTGGTAAAATTGAATCTCAGTGCTAACTACGCGTGGCCGGCTCTACAAAACTATGAACTTGATTAACTTCTGCTACGGCAGAAACTAAATTCATGTCAAATCTCTGTTAAGAAGCCTTCTAAGCCTTGATATGCAAGCTTTCTTCATTATCTGTGGCCCATATCACAAGACTACAAGATTTTTTTAATCTGTCCAATCTCTCATTGTTTTTCGGTTGTTGCAGCGAGTTACTGAACTCATTCTTGTAGGTTTTATTTGGTTTGTGCATTAAGTTAAAGGAAAACTATTTCCCATCTCCCCCATGCTTAAATAACGTTAAAAATTTAAAAAAATTCAAAATAATGTTGTAACCTGAGAAAAAGGGAAGTAAGGTGACTCGCTAACTTCAAACCTTTAATTTATTTTTCACTATATCCCGTTTGCCTTCTTAAGTTCCTCCGTATCTTCCTTGGTAACCAAAAAAAAAGGCATAGGTTTCCTTTGTGTTTCCTTTTCTTTTCACTCACTAAATCCATGAACTATGCCTTAGAGTGTATAGATATTAAGAAAAATGGAAGTTCTTCTCCAATTTTTTTTTATAACTTATCAGTTCCCCCTATTCTTAATGTAGTAATATACCAAAAATGAAGCAACTTTTTTCCCCCCTGCAAAGCTACATAGAAAAGTAGTAACACAAATCAGTTGATGAAGAAAGGTGCAGCAATTAAGTCATAGCCTTTTCTTATAGAAGAAGAGCTTGTTTGGTGGCTAGCTTCCAGAATTACACCATGTTCATTTTAACCTCCACAGAGTTATGAGCAGTTGAAAGAAAAACTTCCCCTGATTACCTTCCTAAACAACCTTAGTTTCAGTCCTAAAGAACCTTAGTTTCAATCCGGAAAAACATTATCTTGGATAGCAAACACTAGAAGGCCATATCAAAGGCCAGATTTCCATGTGCTGTGCTCCTATCATGATATATAATTGAGGATGCTCATTTTAACATTTCATCCCTTTATGTTGTGGTTGTAGAAAAGATACTAAATCACTTGTGAAACTCATCTAATTGTCATGTTGTTATAAAATAAGGCCTTTAAATCTAGGAGTTCCACCTGTTTCACAATTGGAGAATATCAATTTGTGCGTCCATGACAGTGAATGAACTCATTCACAATCTATAAAGTATTTCACTTAGAAGCATGAACCTTCTAAAGTGGTCCCGCTCCATACCCCCGGTCCCTCTCCCGCTTCGTGCAACTTAGGTATTTCAATGTATAAATTCATCCTCTTAAATTAGTTCATTTGAAAAATGATAGTTATTATGCTAAAAGCCTAAAACTAGTGCTTAACTTCATCAGTTATTTCATCTTAAAAGTACTTAAGAATGACCACTTGTAAAGAATCATGATGAACTTTTTCATTTTCACAACGAACAAATTCAAGTTGATTAATTTTTTTATTAAGATGCTTTACAAATTATGAATGATCCATCATAGACGTGCAAACAGGCCCTTAGGCAGGGGTAATTTCTGATAGCATTCTGTCTGGAATGTTACCAATTCCTCTCATGGTGATCGGTTTGATAATTGTTTGGCTGCATGTAAGTGACAGCTAAGCAATATGACATTAGTGGGCTGGTGGTTCACCTAACTATAAAAAGGTGTCCAAGGTCTATCCCACCGTCATCCATCAAGAAAATGTTTATGATTGTTATTACAAGTAATGTCGTGTCATTTACCATAAACAGGCATTGACTATATTAACTTGATGGATTAATTGTTTCTCTCGTTGATACTGTAATTTATTTTTGAGCTGTAATTGCAAAGTTTTGACTGTTTTGCCTTGCCTGTTTAGAGGGCTAGCAATGCCGGTCCATTGACTAACCTGTGCAAGCCTAGGTGCCTAGGCATAAGTTACATACTTGCACCATTACGAGTATATCCGCCAATAGGTAGAAGGTAGTAATTAGGGGCAACCTGAATTTTTTATTTATTTATTTATTTTTTTTTTTAAATTTTTGACATTTTCTAAAGTGTCAAATCAGTTCTTAATGAATTAGAATGGAATTTGCGATTGAGTTTTACTATGTCTCATATTCTGATGTATGCGTATGTTGTCTAGGAAATGCTAACTTACTACATATCTAAACGTACGCATATTTACTTGGGAAAAAAGTCCACGCCACCCCATTAAATTGAGGTTACTAAAATATCTCTGCAAATGAGGTAAAGTATACTTTAATGCCCTCATTGCAAAATTACTTGTGTTCCCTCACTTGAATGAGGTGGCAACGACTTTTTCTGTCATTTTAAAATTAAACACAATGCTATTCTATTATCTTCATGTAGTGGGTTAGCAAACCCCTATATGTACATATATGTACGAGTTTCAATATTAGCTACAGTTATGCACTTATGGCAACCCTTTCCTATCCAAATAATTGGATCTCCATCTTCTTGGCATCTAAGGAGTGCAATCATACTTATCTCTGCTGCTCTAGCCTCCAAATTTTATTCATTTGGTTTCCTGGATCGAGTCCTGTAAACTAGAGGTCATATAAACGAGTGTCCCAGTTATCAGTGTAGTGTGTCTTTGTCGAATTATTTGAGGGAATAATTTTGTATGATACTCTTTTGTATCTGTTAACCAAGATGTGGGGACTTGGAATATATATGTCTTACACACATCTAGTCATAGCCTCATACAACATCTATATCAGGAAGGGCCACATTCCTTGTCTTGGAGAAGAAAGCAATCATATCAGCCACATAAAATCCAATTTCAGAACTAGGTGAGAATTCTTGAGAATTACTATTTACTAGTTGCCTAAACGTAAATATTATTCTATATCTTTTGTGCTTGGATGGCCATTATTACCATGTTAAGAAATGGCTGCAAAGTTGTTGAAAATGTTATGCCCACTATATTATGGGAAATAACGAAATTAGGCCAAATTGGCTACTCAAAAGGATTAACGTGCCAAACTACTACTTATGAGAGGCCATTAACTTTTTAAGTTATATTTGGCTCTCGATTTGAAGGAACCAATTATTTAGCCTGTGGGTTCTTAGGCATGCTCAGTATACTAGGCGGTAAATCAGTCTGATATACACTTGGTACGCAATTTCTAGAAAAACGGATTGGATATGGGTCGATAGGTAGCCCGAACCCAACCTGATTATATAGCCTCAACCCGTTGACAGTCCAATCCATTTACAACGTGCCATTTGCCACCTCTAAACATATTGAATTAACTTTATTAGGGCAGCTGTCTACAAATAACTATATGTAAAATAGAACTTCTGTTACACACTAAATACGCTTTTGTTTTTTCCCCCACAGGCCACAAGATTCTTAAAAATGACTAGTTTGTTGTTTATACGGAGCATCCGAAATGCTATGGTTATTAAGTTTATATCCCAAATTTGGTTCTCAAATGATGTGGCAGTGGGGTAATATTCAATACGGTGGTACCATCACAACTTTTATAAGATGTTGTCTTTTTGTGGTTTAACTGCCACACACAATCAATTTGATTCTCGTGAATGTTGGGGTGTAAACATTCATGTCAGTGTTCATGTACTAACATACATCTTTATGCATATATTTTCACTTCCTATGCTTTTATTTAGTATGACTGTAATTTGAACCCTTCTTTCCTCATAAAGTTCAATAATATCTACTGATATAATTGAGGAAAGCCAATTGGCATTTAGTGACATATTGATCGCGTCACTTTCAGAAGGAAATGATGTACCAAAACACAACATTTAGTTGATAAAATTTCAATTATTCTTTGGTGGGATAGTGACTCGTTCCCTTTTTGTTTCTCTTTTTTTTTTTTCCCTGATTCCTGAGGCCATATTCTTCTCATCTTCTCTTTTATATGCTTTTGGATTTATAAGATCTCCTCCAACGGGTCCCCCGGCCCTCGGGGAATAATAATTGATTGAGGCCTAACTTTTGTCTAAATGACTTTCGATTCACCGGACCTTCTGCTACTGACCTAAAAATACCGTGGGGGGTCGTTTGGCATCATCCCAGAATCTCCTTTACCTGTTATGGAATATATTAAAGTGGAGAAAAGGAGCTTCAAGTACATCAGCTGGTTAAAGAGAAAGGTACTTCAATAAATCTTCTTCTTTTTCTTGTTTTTCAAACGTTTGGGCCACATATGTATCATAACTCTCGTCAATAATTATATTCCTTTCTTTTGAATTTTATGTCTAAATTTGCCAGTATGGAATAGATTTGCTGGAAAGAACTTTGAGATTGGACCCATTGCTTGTTCGTATTTACAATGCTAATATTCCAAGTCAAAATTTTTATCTGATTAAAAAAAAAAAAAAAAAACCGGTGATGGTTAATTGGTGATAGCTTGATATAAACAAGCAATTAATGGCGCCCTTTTGACTCTAATTCACGGCATTAAGTTGTAATATGTTTAAATATGTCGGTGACTTAGGGTGCGTTTGATAAAACTGAAAATTAAGTGCTGAAAATTAAGTGCTGAATTTTAAGTACTGAAAATTTTAAGTGATTGAATTTGTAATACTGAAAACAGTGCTTCAACTACTGAAATAGAATGCATTCAGTGATTATTTTCAGCAGAAATTTTTCACTTAAAGTTTTCAGTGGTTTTTTGGCTACTTTTTCAATTAAGTGGTATGTTATCAAATGCACTGAAATAGAATAAGTGCTAAATCTTTTCATTTTCAGCACTTAATTGGGTTATCAAACATACCCTTAGTGGAAGCAATCTCACAGTAGTAACAGAATATATATGTATATTCTTGTATATGTGAAGAAATTCATGAAGAGATTTGTAGCTTGTTTCTTAGTTGTGTTAGCCTCTTGCTCATATAATACTTTCTCTAATTTAATGTTTAGTATCTGAACTTTTTTTCACTTTCGAATCCTAAATCCGAATTATCAATGCAGGAGACCAGCTAAATGTATGGCACTGGGAAGGCAATGCTTTGGAGATCAATCATTTGGATTTTGATTCCACTAATCGAACTATTGACCGCAACCCAAGAAATTCCCGATCGATCTGATCTAATTGACTTTTATGATTTGTTGTTGGCCATTGT
The DNA here is from genome assembly GCA_033977485.1 of Hydrangea macrophylla. Lineage (NCBI taxonomy): Eukaryota > Viridiplantae > Streptophyta > Magnoliopsida > Cornales > Hydrangeaceae > Hydrangea > Hydrangea macrophylla. The sequence continues at coordinate 84,865,491 of CM066983.1, forward strand.
GGCCTTAAACCTCTCTTTTCTTTTCTTCTTTTTTTGATCTTTGGTGAAAATTTGGTTCTTGGATGTGGGTTACAGTCTTAAAAAAAAAAAGAAGCTAAAACTTCCTTTGGAATACATTTTCTTAGAGGACACCCTTTTTTTTTTGGGTGCAGAGTAGGGTCCTGTTGATTGCTTTCTTATCAGAAGAAAGTGTAGAGCCAATATACAATGTGGACCTTTTTGTCATTTCCTAAACTTTGCCATGTGCCTTGTTTTCAATTGTGATTTGCATTGCTTTGTATAATTGTGTCATAGAACTAATCATAGCCTACATAAGATGCCATTTTATCATAATGTGATTAGTAATTCTTGCTTAGAGGTGGATCATATGCAGTCACTGTCAGAGTTAAAAAAGAACACTTGATAATCTCTTACCATACATGATCAATTCTCATAGCTTTTTTGTCTTCTAGAATGTATTTTTTTTTTTTATCCGGAGGTCCTGTTTATGAATGCATAAAATAGGATCAATTTTAGTCTCTTTTTTTTTTTTTTTCCTATTTGATTTTTCACAAAATAGCATCTTGTTGATTTTTTTTTTTAAAAAAATTTGTTTTAAGAACTATTCTGGATCGGGCTCAGACTCCTATGCACTAAAAGGGTATGTACTAACATATAGAACCAGTTCATTGAAGAACCACAAAACCGGTTCTGAGCCTTCCTAATTAAACAGACCCATAGTCATTTGTAAGAAGACATTGTGCAAGAAAGGTAGAGTTTACCATTTCATTACTGTGTATCTGAGGGGCAATAAGTTCTTGGTCTGATTCTCTTAAGGAATCAGCTGAATGAAGTTCCATGGTTGGTCTAATTCTCTTTGTAGCTATGTAGAACTCAAAACTTCACCTTCCCCATCTCCTCTCTCTCCCTCTCCCTCTCTCTCTCTCTCTCTCTCTCTCTCTCTCTCTCTCTCTCTCACACACACACACACACACACACATGAAGATTTGAACATAATTTCAAGATTTCCCTTTAATATATTATAGTATAATTCCTAGACAGGAGAAGACAAGAAGAGAAAAATAAGTTAATTCTCATATTAAATTTGATGAAATGGACTATTTGACTTGTAATAATATTGCAACTACAGAGAATTATTTTATAGATTACAAAAGAAATGGCTGATTAGATTTACTTTTCCTATTCTTTAAAGTACTTCTTGATAACATAAATAGGGCGAGTTTTGTCTTAAAATCCAGTGCTAGATTCTTTGATTCTTCCATCCCTACATCCAACAAAAAGAATCTGCCAATGACCTCAAAAAGTGAAATAAAATTAAAAGGAAAAGAAAAAGATGAAAATTTATAAAAGAAAGAGATAATTAGTGAAAATGACATTATGATAAGAATTTTTAAAATTAAGAAAAATTAAGATTCTTGATTAGAGAGAAATGTCCTCCATATAAAAATATGAAGCGAAATCTCACTTGGTATACATGAATATTAAGTGAAATTTCAATAAACTCATACATGAAAATGGAGTGAAATTTCACTTCAATCGATCTTTGAGGAACTTTTAACAAATTAGGAATCAAATTAGACTTTAAATTCTTGACAATTACTTCTAGCAACTTTCTCCTAAATTTCTATAATAAAAAAAAAAAACCTCATTTGGTTTTCCCTTTCAGTCAGCAAAAGAAATATCCCTCAAAACATCAAATTATTTTTTCCTCCTTTTTTTTTTTTTTTTGTTTCCTTCAGAGCTTCTCAAAATTTATAAAAGTTGCATCCATTATTCATAATGGGGGGGCCCACATAGTTTATCTGGGAATCCATCACATTACATACAATATATACATATATGCACATAGAGAAAGAGAGAGGGGGTTTGGAAAACAGCAAGATAAAAACAAACCATACACTTTTCCTCTTTTCTCTCCTTTTGAGACCCTCAAATTGAACTGTGTTGCTTTCTCTGTTATTGCTGCCTCAGAGATTCTTTCCACTCCTTTCAAGTCAAAGAAGAAAAAACCACATGAAAATTTAAAAAACATATATATATATATATATATATTTAAAAAACTAAATTAAAAAAGAAAAGTTGATATGAAATGGGAAAATGGAGAAAGGAAGAGGCACAGCTCATAGCATATATTCCCCCAAACATAGCCCCACCAATGTTTCCAGATATGGAGGGAGAACATAGGACTTCCCAACAACTCCCCCAAATTATAAATCACGACTAAAGCTCCCACACATATTGAACCAAATCTCATAAGAATTTAGAAAAGAAACAACCACCACCACCACCATACATAATATACTTATGATATAGAAATGAGTCTTCCACAAGTCCAAAATCAATATATCAGGTTGGTTCTATCTAGTGATGCAAAACCTAGGCTAAAATGGACTCCAGAGCTTCACCAACGGTTCGTCGATGCGGTCAATCAGCTTGGAGGGGCAGATAGTTAATGATCTGTCCATCTTTTTTTTTTTGCACACCCACCCACACACCCCATATATGTTTATATATATATATATATATATATCATATCATATCTGATATATTTTCTAATGCCATTGTTGTTTTCATATGGACAGAGGCTACACCTAAGACTTTGATGAGGGTGATGGGCATTGCTGGACTTACTCTGTATCATCTAAAGAGCCATTTGCAGGCAATTTCTTTTTCTTCTCTAATGATTTTTTTCTTTTTTTTCTACTCATACCATATAGAAAGAATTAGCAAAATGTTTCATGTTCCTCAATTTTGCTGCAGAAATATAGGCTGGGCATGAGTCAATCAGAGCTTTACAATGACAGTAACCAAGAGGGTGGTGAGTATATTGCGTAGACTACGATTTTATTAGGCGAATTCAAGTTCTGAAAGACTTTTTGGATGCAGATTATTATAGAGAGAATGAAAGAAGAGATGATCAGTTCAGTTTGGAAATTAGTCATGGAACTACGAAGAATCCGATGAACGAGTAATAATTAATAGTTAGAAATATTTTCAGATTAATTAATTTGGGTGGAGATTATAGCTACAAAAGACATATACTGATTAAGGGTTGTGTTTATCAGAAGCTTGCAGATAGCTCAGGCTCTACAGATGCAAATGGAAGTACAGAGAAAACTTCATGAACAGATTGAGGTAAAGACTGAAATGAATTGATCCCATCTTAGATAATTCTAGTTTTAAAGATTACAAAAACAAGTTACAATCTTTTTTTATTTTTTATAATTCTCTCAGGTTCAAAGACATTTACAGCTGCGAATCGAAGCTCAAGGGAAGTATTTACAATCGGTATTGAGCAAAGCTCAAGAAACGCTTTGTGGGTACAATTCATCTTCTGCAGGAGTAGAACTTGCAAAGGCTGAACTCTCTCAGTTGGTCTCAATGGTTAACAATGGCTGCCCTAGTTCATCACTTTCGGTCTTAACAGAAATCGGAGGCTCAAGCTTGAAAAATGCAGAGAAATGCGAGGGGGGAGGTTCAATGGAAAGCTCATTAACATCATCCGAAAGCTCGAGAAGAAAAGAAGAGACGGAATATTTGAAGAAAGAAAACGGAAATTCTGTCGTACTCCCATTAATGGATTTGTTCTCTGGAGATAAGAAAGAGACTGGAAGGAAGAGAAGTGGGAGTACAATTTCTGATGGTAATTGTTCTGAGCAACCATCTGGTAAAAGAATATCATTATCACAAACCCACAACAAAGAGAAAAGTGTTGATGAGTTTAGAAAGTTTGGATTGTTGGAGACTTTTGATCTGAATAGACAATGCCTAAATGACTTTGATTCAGGTCCAAAAGAAATTGACTTGAACTGCAAAGGTTTAGAGCAATTCAATGGACATCTTTAATGCTAATTGGGACAGTGATAAGCAGATTGGGTTTTAAGTTATTTATATATATACATATGTTAACTACTATAATGGTAATGGTTCTAAGAGCTATATTTTGTGTATAAAGAACTATATGTATATTGCTGTGTATGGACACCCAAAGTTCTTTTGAAAGTATATCCATATTGAAAGGTATAAATGTATTGGTGTGTGTGTGTGTATGCTTTTTCTCTGTATCTCAGACACACAGGCGTGCGCACGCACATTCGTATTTGTACTCGGTTTAGGAAACAGCCAACTTTCAGTAGATTTACTCAAAAATTCTCTAAACATTTCTCAGAACAAACAACATGATTATAAAATAACATAGCATAATTCACAGCATACGGCGAATATAATGATAGAATGAACACACACAATTAACATTCAATACCATGGAGCTTCAGAAGTCTATTTCGGTCTTCCAAGTGAAAGATCAACAGTTAAAAATATAGGTTTATGTCAAAAGAGCCAAGTGGAATGTGAAGCTCATAAGGGGTTGAACTTGGGATAATTTTGAACTGATTATTGACCCACATTCTGTTTTCAAACTTGGTCTCCTTGAGGCAGGAAATTTACCTTTTAATGGTTTCATGATTTTCATCTTACAATATATGAAGGGAACTAAAGTGGGTGAGAATTTGTATGACTGAATAGAAAAATATACCTCTGTGTGTGTTTGTGTGTGTGTGTGTGTGTTGAGACACCTCAGCTGACCTTCCAGGGCCAGGAAATCCAGAAGACAATCACGGTTCTGAATGCCATCCATGAGTCCCAATATACATAAGATGCAATTTTAGCCCCCCAAAAAAGAGAAAAAAAAAAAAAAAAAAAAAAAAGGAGTATTCAAGAACATATTCCCCCACAATTACAAAAGCGGATAATCCATATCTGAAATCCAATAATCCACAGCAAAGCTTTAATTTTTAAGAGAAAAAAAAAAAATACTCCTCCAAGCAATGTCTGGGAAATGAACGTCAAATAGTCACATGTCCACTTTTTACTAACATAAATTAAGAAAAATTTGTTTGAAAAATCCCACAACTTGTTACCAAAATTGCAGTGGTTGCGCAGTTGGATCAGTGGTTGACAAAAAGTAAACATCAATGGAGTTATGGAGTTGGAAATCATAGATGTAGATGGAGATGGTTCGATATTCCTTCCAATCGATCTTCTGAGAGGATGGAACCACCATAAACTCTTGTATTTGAGTGCCCAAAAGAACATATATACATGTACATATATATATATATATATATATACTAGTTTAAACGCACGTAAACGGTGTCTATCTAAAAAATAATTAGGAATAGTAAGCCAAAATAAAAAATAAAAAAAACAAAAATGAAAAAATGAAAAAAAAAAAAAGATTAAAAAAAAACCACTTAAATTAGGTATAAAAAAAATAAAAATAAAATAAATAGAAAAAGAAGAAGAAGAATAATAATAATAATAATTCATGCAACTTCCACAACAAAAAAGATACACAAAGCACATACAACAATCAATTCATAGGGTAAAAATAATAAAAACTGTTGAATTATTCTTCTTAGACCATTTGTTTATTTGTTCAATAATAATTTTTTTATGTTGCTATTTAATTGTTACCACATATCCTAGCTAGAATTCTTTCTTACATCTTTAATATTTTGAATTTACTATTTTCTTTGCTCATTACTTAATAATGACTATATATTTATTTATTGTATGACCACATATGTTAGTATTTCATTAATTTACCGTGTTTGTATAGTAATTTATTAAACTAAAAAATTATTTCATATGTTCTAATTAGAATAAGTTACAAATCAATCATGATCTAGCTTTCTTAAATATTTTTTTATATACATTAAAAGTTATTCCTACAAAAACGATTTAGGGAGCCCTCTACGTTCAAGATGGTCAAACTTTTTGTGCTGTGTGGCTTGAAAATTCTCAAAATCTTCAACCAAAATTTTTCATAAAGTCTCCATTGCCAAATTGCCAATATAATTGAAAGAATCACATAAGAAAAAATTTTATAACGAGAATTGATATTAGAAAGTAATTGCTTATCCATGGAGTTCACCTAAAAAAAGAGAAAAGATATTGAAACATGACAGAAGAAGGGAAAAAAAATGGAATCCACTAAGACCAAAATAGAAAAAAACCAATAGGATGATAGTTTTAATTTAATTTAAAGTCCTAAAATTATGAAAATGTATTGATCATCTATATCGAAAGAGACTTTTAGGCTCTATTTGGTGCACATATTGAAGGATCGGAAAGAAACGAAAACACTAAGGAAAATATTTTCCTTTGTTCATAAGCTAAAAAGGGCCTAAGACTCTAAGAGTGTCCATTAATTTGATAAAATTGAAAATTAATTGTTGAATTTTAGTACTGGAAATTTTAAGCAGTTGAATTTGCTGTACATAACACATGAGTATTTCAAGTATTGAAATAGACTGCAATTAGTGATTATTTCTAGTCGAATTTTTTCAATTAAGATATTCAATGGATTTTTGGCTGCATTTTCAATTAGAGTAATGCTAGAGTCACAAAGAGATGCTTACAAAAGAATATGGTATGTCATATGGCAGAATTAAGTGTGGCGACTCTTTCAATTAAATGGTACATTATCAAATTTATTGTACAAACAATGTTCGTAAAATTTTATTTTACCACCTAATTGGTTATAATCACAAGCTAAATTTGTCTAGCTAACTTCCTATCTTTCTTGTGGAACTTAAATAATGATAACATTTCTATGAATTATTGCTAATAAAGATAACAATAGTAACTTTTCATAAAGAAAAATACTCAATTAAGTTTTACATTCAATAATTGTGTTGCTAAACGCATGGGTAAAATGGGAATGGAATAGGACACCTGTCAGCATGGTAGTGGTGGATAAGCAAGAGTGAGAAAAATGCACTCTATGTTAAATGGGTAACCAAATATTAAAGTGGTTGAAATTGAATCCTAAAATTTTTTGAATGCATATCTTACCTAGAATAGGTTCGATAGAAGTTACCTATATTATTGTTGGTATAGAATAAACAAAATCGTAAGTGACTCATCATAAAGCTCCAAAAAAGAAAAAAGAAGAAGAAGAATAATAAAACAAATCAAGATTCTTTAAAAAAAGTTATGTAATACTAAGAATTGATATCAGGAGTTGATGGGTATAGTTTTATGTCTGTGAAATTACTTCAGTACCCTTAATGAAAACTTAATCCAATAACTGTAAATAGAAGTCCCGTCATGAGGAAGGGACTGATGTTACTATAACTAATAGTTTTTTTGTTTTCATTTTGACCATTAAGTTATTGAAAATATTACATTAATAGTAATGAGAATGAAATTTATAAGTAAGTTGAATGAATGAATAGAAGAGTAAGGAATAATAATTACCTTCAATGCAAAGCTTGAAAGTGCACATTTGTGTAAAGATCAATTGTGTTTAGTTCATCATAGCACATTATTAAGAGAACACGAAGAGTAGACTGTTTTGTGAATCTTAATTAAAGTGTAAAAAAAAATGTCCAAAGCTATGGAGAACTTGGGAAGTAGAGACGTATAATAGAAATTAGATAATACCAATAGGTTCTTTAATACTATCATTAGTCTTCTAGTCCACAAAAAAAAAAAAAAAAAAAAAAAAAAGAGAGGAGAGGAGAGAGAGAGAGAGAGAACTAAAATAATGTCTTAACAAATAGGGCCAAAAGTAAACCTGGGACTGAGAGGCTTGTGAATTCATGTTATTCTTCTACACGATTAATTTCTAGTACATAATTCCTTTATTTATTCCTAATACTTGATTTCCTTATTTATCTTAATTTAGATTGGACTTTGTTTCATCCAATGATCCAATACTCAATTAATCCATTCTGGTCCACTTTAATCAAATAAGCAAAAAATTGTTACACAATTACTCAAGGAACATACTTAGGTAAAACTCTTTAGGTGTGGTTTGTTAGGTTCCCTCTCACAACAGTGGGTCTAGGGATTAAAAAAAATAATGTTTAAAATTATTTTATTTATATATTTATTTATTTTCTAGTTAATTAGGGTCTCACAATTGTGAGGGGAATCTAACAAACCATGTACAGCTAAGGAACTTTGCCCAAATGTGTTGAATTACTAAAATTCTTCTATTAATTAGCTATTGATTAAATGTGAGCTTTTAGATGGATTAGCTCTCAAATATTTGTATTAATTGGAGGCTGAATGCAAGATTTATAATTGGAAGGTAAAATTTTTAAACTTCGCGAGTGTAAAATGAATCATATACTACTAAGAAATTAGTAATAGGAATTTAGTTAAGAGTCCTAAAATTCTTCATAAACACTTATTATAACTCTTTAAGAGATATATATGTTACTAATCCATCATTCACGTAATCCACCGTGGAGTCCAAAAAAAGAAAAGAAAAGAGGGGTTATTACACTAACACCCCTTCAACTATGACCATTTTCAATTGCCCTCAACTATAAAACTCAACAAATTGACCCTATCAACTATTTTTACTTTTCACTAACAGCCCTTCTGTTAGGTTGTAGTTAAAAAATTGATTACTTTTATATCATGTTACCAATATAAAAGTGTTAACATAACATTTTTGTCTCTTCTTTCAGTTGTTGAAATTTTAAGAACAAAATTGTCTAAAATTTGGTGTACAACAAAGGGCAATTATTATGCAACAAAGGATATTTTTGTCATAAAATTTTCAATTGCTCCAAGGAGGGACAAATAGATATCATGTTGCTAATAGTTTGTATCATATGGTGCTCACATGATAGTAAAAAAATAAAATTTAAATTTAAAAAAAGAAAAGAAAAAAAGCGTTCTTTTTTGGGACAGAATTCTAATGGAAGGGGTTTTAGAGAAAAATGCAATGTTAAGGGGAGTTAGTTTGTCAAGTTTTATAGTTTAGGGGCGTATTTAAAAAAGAGTCATATTTGAACTAAAGTGTGATTGACTTTTTTCTTTTCTTTTTTTATTTTATTTTTTATTTGTAAATTCCGATGGGAACTTGAGTTGTTTGGAAGGAGTTGTAATACACAATAGGATTAATGTCGAATACCATTAATATTAAGGAGTTGTAAAATTGTAGGGATTGTATATAACATGATATATCCAAAGCAAAAAAATAAAAAAGTTAGGATTATCATGGACGGACCCAAAAAAAAAAAAATGGTATACTAAAATTGTTAAAACTCTAAGAAAATTACTTAAGTGAAAGTGCACCGATTGATAAAAGTGCAAACCACTTATGGGCATCGGTAATTATCAGTTGCTTTATATCTAAAATACTAAAACCATCCCACAAATGAATTTACCAAAATAACCACTACGATCTAAATTTGTAATATTTGTTGATCTATCTCTGCACATAAATATACACATAACAAACAAATATACATACGCATATAATATATACAAAAAGAGGTTAAAAAAAAAGTCCAAGAAAAAGAAAAAAAAAAAAAAAACCAATGGATTTAGTTTATTCTAGAGTTCAATAAAAAGAAAGTTGATCTATGAGGCATATAAATATACACATTACATACAAATATGCATACGTATATAATATATATACAAAAAGAGATTTAAAAAAAAAAAAAAAGAGTTCAACAAAACGAAAAAAAAAAAACCCAATAGATTTAGTTTATTCTAGAGTCCAAAAAGAAAAAACCAGCCAAACACATAGATGTTGTTATTAAGTTGTAGGACTCTTATGGCATGGACACACTACAAATAAAAAAGTGGTATACTAAACTTTTAAAACTTTAAATTCTAAGGAAAATAGTTAAGTAAAAGTGCACCGATTGATAAAAGTGTAAAACACTTATGCACATTAGTATATTTATATATATTATAGATATATACATGTATTATGTTTTTTTGTTATACATTTACAAATCATGAATTGAGCTTTACTAGTCATGATCCCAGCAGTTTGTATACCCAACTGAACATAGAGTAATACTACACACACAACCTATTTCACAACCTATTCCAAAACTACTAAATCCTTAGATAACTCAGCTGAAAGCAGACCCCATATCCCAAATATTTCTCCCACTCACACAAATCCAATAACGTTCCTCAAATGGGTTTTTTTTTTATTTATCAAATTCATTCCTCTAATTGTATACATGGTTATACAAACAGCTTCACAAGAACATTACTTTTTAATAAAGAGTAACCATATGCTTCCAATGGCTTCAAATACTTTAAAAGTAATTAAAAGTTATACTACCACATTGGCCGTCAGTCATAGTATCACAAACCATTGCAATATAACACTCCATATAATACAATTGGCAGATCCTTTAGAAACCAAACTTGAATCCCACAGTATTAATTTTATCTAAATAATAATGCACTAATAATAATACACCTTCTCTCCCACCAATTCAATTCACATTTCAAAATTCAATCTTGTCAGGCCAGAAGCTTCCCACAATTATTTGGTTACTTCAAATAGATGAACATATCAAGGAAAACACAATAATTCAAATGCATGTATCCATTATTTGATTTGAAGAGGCAACCAGTTGACATGAAAAAAGAAAAGGAAAAAATAAAAAATAAAAAATCTCCAAACACAAAGTTCAAATGTATGTATCCATTATTTGTTTATGTACAGATCCCAAAACACAAAGAAGAAAATCTTAGAAAAATCTCTCTAGCTCTCGATTTCATGATCAGAGATTGAATTGAGTTGATGAGTCATTAGACTCAGTTGTATGATTCTGATTTGAATCCCCACTACTCCTATCAGTGTTGAATGAAAAACTTACCCAAATCTCTCTCCTCCCCCTACTCCTCCTCTCTCTCTCATCACTAACACCATCATCACCTCCCCCAGTTTTCTTGTGTACCCCATCATCATCATCAACAGGCATCTTATACCTACAAACAGGACAAGACCCATGAATCCCCAACCACTTCTCAATACAATTCCCATGAAACCTATGCTTACATGGCATTTCTTTAGCTAACCCACCAACCTCCCACTCTTCCAAACAAATCACACAATCACCATCTTCATCTCCTTCACTGATCTCCACGCTGTCCATTGATTCAATTGATGCCTTTGAGGCTGGTGGCTGACCATCCTTGCTCAGTAGATCTCGAAGCAGAGAGTCCAAGCTTGAAGAGCTGCCCTCTATCACCACCATGCCCTGTGTCAAAGGGTTGATGAGGATGATCCGGTCACGTGACCCCCCACGTGAGGAGGCCGGTGAATCTGGAGTCTCTTGATCTGGGTTTGTGAAATCTAGTGATGGGTCTGTGGTGGTTGTGAAGCCTAAGATGATGGGTAGGAACAGAGAGAGGTCTCTGTTTCTTGAACTTATCAAACGCTCTAAGAAAGATGGCTCAGGGGACTCTCTTTCAGAGGCCATTTTTTTGATAATTTTAGAGAGAGAGAGAGAGAGAGAGAGAGAGAGCTTAATGGAGATGGAAGATGGGAATTGGAGTTTGGGATTTAAGGGGAAAAGGGTGCGCCCACAGGTAAGTTTTGGAAGGATCTGGAATCGTTTGGTGCTTGACTGCTTGGTTAAGATTTTGATGTTTATCCCATGGAGTATTAAAAAAGTCTTTTTCAAAGTTGGACTTTGGAGGAGATATTTTTCAGTGTGTGGATACCGTACTGATGGTTCACTGTTGTTATTGTAGGACGTACGTTGTTCTTTTTGTTTTAACGGGGTAAAAAAACATGAAAAATTCTATATACACCCACAATTTGGTTGGAAAATTTTATATGTTCGAGCGTGTCAGGTAAGCAAGTTGTCAATATATGTGATGTTGTTTGGTTAGAAAATTTATAAGTGTGTGCGAACGTGCCAGGCAAGCAAATTGTCAATGTGTATGATCCAAACTGCGCCTCACCAAGCAAATTGTGGTGACGTTCGATGCCTTAAACAAGGACTTCAAACGTGTGAGATGAACTAAAAAACTAAAAAGAAGAAGAAGAAGAAGAGAGAGTTCGAATTCGAAGTGATTGAACTATTCTATGACTACTCCTAAGAACACAACAAAGTAAAGGTACACTACTCCTAATTAGGCTAAATTAAATTACCTAAACTAATGGCCATGGTGGCCGAATAGATGAAGAAAATAAAAGTAGATATATTAATGCATTTGTTTGTGTGGTCAAGGACCATTACAAAGAATACATTACAACATATTTATAGAAGAAACCTACAACTACTTTGAATTTGAATTACATTTCCCTCCAACTACAATAACTAATAATTCAAATTCCTACAACTACCAATTAGTGGGAGATGCTCCTACGATGACAAGTGTCTTTCTATCTTCATCATCACCATTGATCTTCAAGTAACCAATCTTGATCTCCCCTTGCAATGCCAAGTGTCCCTCAATTAACTTTCAAATAACCACCAACCAATTTGAATTGGTTCTTCCATGTGACAAATATAATAATAATATATAATAATATAATATAGCATGACTTTGTATACTAATACATAAAAATATTATTTATGGTCCAAACATACCCCCCGCGGCTCTTTAAGAACGAAGTTCTTAGAGAGCCGGAACAACATTATTCGATCCAATTAGTAGGTTCGAAATTGACCAAATTAACAATCTAAAGTAGTTTTCGAATTGGCTTTGAAGCCAATATAATAACATTGAACACAAAATAAACTGCTTTCATATACTAGTTTGATGCCCATAACAGTCTCGAATACACAAAACATTGCTTTAAATTGGCTTCAAAATATATAGAATAACTTCGAACTCAAAGTAGATGGCTCTAAACTTGCTTCGAAGTATACACAATAGCTTCGAACACAATATGAACTGTTTTTAATTAGTTTAAAACCAATAGACTAACTTGGAATGCCAAAAAATGGCTTTATACTCCTTTCGAAGCCAAAACAATAGCTTCGACACAAAATGAATGGCTTTAACTTGCTTCAAAGCCAATATAATTGCTTCAAATCACCAAAATGATGGCTTAAACTTGCTTCGAAGACAATGTAATAACTTCGAACACAAAACAATGGCTTCAAAGTTGCTTCAAAGCCAATGAAAAGGATTTGATCATAGAATGATGGCTTAAAACTGTATTCGAAGTAAATAGAGGGGGTTCGAACACAAATTAAGGACTTTAATTGTGCTTCGAAATCAAAATAAAAGCCTTGAACACAATATAAATTATTTTTAAATTGGTTCAAAACCAATAGATTTACTTTAAACACCACACCAAAAAAATGACTTTAGACTTAATTCGAAGCCAATAAAATTGCTTCGAACACTAGATAATGGCTTTACACTTGTCTCGAAGCCAATCTAATGGCTTTGAACACCAAATGGGTGGGTTAAATCTGGATTCGAAGCCAATACAACAGCCTCGAAGACAAAATTAACTGCTTTAAAATTGGTTTGAAACCAATAAACTAGCTTTCAACACAAAAGAATGGTTTTAAACTTGCTTCGAAGCCAATGTAATAACTTCGAACATACTACCATTTAACCGATTACTATTAGTACATCAAATAATCTTTTGGTGTAAATGTGTCACCAATCGAATAACAAAGGACTAAAAAAAAATTGTCCCTAAGTAGATGTACTTATAGCCAACACCACTTTGATCAGTATAAAAATTTGACCGATAATATCAACCAGAAAGGAATCGGCCAAGCCATGGTCTGGAATGACCCTGTATATTGGACACGAAGCAGCCAACCCATTTAACCTTGTTAATTGTCCTTGATAAAGGCAAAAACAAAGCCATATAACTTGAGACCCACATAAATACTTCTAACCCCATTGATGCTTATGAACCATTTTCTTTCTACTTCTACTAACCATTACTGTAAGGAGTAGGATCTATATTTCTTCCAATTTCTATCCAGTTAAGGAAGCATAAATGACCGAAATTGATTTTTATACGGTCAAAACAAGTACAATCAATTTAACACGTTTTCTTCATAGAAATATTGCCAAAGAAAAATCCACATGGTCATGACCCATTTTTGATGAGCCCCACAAAGCCAAAGTGGGTATTGACCAACTAAAGCCATGATTGGCTTAAATAATTCATATGTTTCAACACTTTGTATAAAAATGTTGAAAAACTCGAATTCATGAACAAAAGTTTGTTCATGATTCTCAACCAAAGTTGGTTGAAAAATACACCCCCCGAGTATATTTTCATCACAACTATTTGGTTGATTAACCAATATTGGTAATGAGAGTGTTGGTGATTTTTTTGTTTCCACCATTAAAGGATCATGAAGATTCTTCATAATTAATTTATTTTCACTCATTGGCTCATAATTTTGAAGAATAGTTGTCACTCCTCGAGCCATTTCATACATTTTAAGTTTTTAAACTAAATGCTTGATCCTTTAATTCTTCCAATAATGGAACTAAATCATTGATCCATTTTTCACCACCATAATTTGGTGTTGATGGTGGTGAAGAATACAACACTTCAAAATTGTTGTCACTAAGATTTGGTGTTAATGGGGGTGACACATACACCCATTCGTAATTGCTACTACCAAATTTTGGCGTTGATGAGGGTACAATATACCACCCTTCAAAATTCATCTTGACACTTGAGTCCCACCGGGCGTGCCAAAAATGTTTGGTTGGAAAATTTATAAGTGTGTGCGAGCGTGCCAGGCAAGCAAATTGTCAATGTGTATGATCCAAACTGCGCCTCACCAAGCAAATTGTGGTAACGTTCGATGCCTTAAACAAGGACTTCAAACGTGTGAGATGAACTAAAAAACTAAAAAGAAAAAGGAGAAGAAGAAGAAAAGAGAGTTCGAAGGATACCTTCGAAGTGATTGAACTATTCTATGACCACTCCTAAGAACACAACAAAGTAAAGGTACACTACTCCTAATTAGGCTAAATTAAATTACCTAAACTAATGGCCATGGTGGCCGAATAGATGAAGAAAATAAAAGTAGATATATTAATGCATTTGTTTGTGTGGTCAAGGACCATTATTAAGAGTACATTACAACATATTTATAGAAGAAACCTACAACTACTTTGAATTTGAATTACATTTCCCTCCAACTACAATAACTAATAATTCAAATTCCTACAACTACCAATTAGTGGGAGATGCTCCTACGATGACAAGTGTCTTTCCATCTTCATCATCACCATTGATCTTCAAGTAACCAATCTTGATCTCCCCTTGCAATGCCAAGTGTCCCTCAATTAACTTCCAAATAACCACCAACCAATTTGTATTGGTTCTTCCATGTGACAAATATAATAATAATATATAATAATATAATATAGCATGACTTTGTCTACTAATACATAAAAATATTATTTATGGTCCAAACAGGTGTGATTGATATCCAAACTACGCCTCACCAGACAAATTGTTGTAACATTCAATACCTTAACAAGGACTTCAAACGTGTAAAGATATAACTAATTGAAGTACTTCGAACTTATTAATGGGTAACTACTCCTAAATAAGAACAGTAAATAAAGTAACAGACTACTTTATTAAATTAAAACAGACTACAATCTAACCTTGAAGATGACATCGAAGGTATTCTACTTCTAAATTTAAGTGTCTAGATAGAAATACAGTAAAGGTATTGAAAGATATATGTTGATGTTGATCGAAGGATCCCTTTTCAAACGCAAACTCCTTCTATTTATAAGCATCGAGGCTTCACAATAGTCTTGTTTGAATGTTCCCTCTTCTTTTCAAATTGGTAACTGCTTCTCCACGTGGCACGGACTAGAGTTGACACCTGTTCTTCAATTATTCTTCAATGATCAACACGTGTCTCCTGATGGTTTACGTTTTAAATAGAGTAAAATGGCAAAATTGCCAGTACCTGTCCACACGTTACCCTGATTTTGTTAACTCTCTTGCCACATCAGATCCTTTGTGGCACTTGCTTATTGACTGGATAATTTCATCACAAACATTACCCCACCCCCACCCCCGCGTCATTTTCCTTTTGATTCAAAAACGATAATGGCGATCGTGGCAAGATCATGCTGGATAGTAGATTTTCAAGCAACTCTCTGAACATGATTTGAAAGCTCCAAATCTGCATTTATCTTCATATTGGCTGCTTATCTACTCACCTCCTTGTATTCTCAACTTTGCTTATTACTTCGAATTCATTCCTTTAACCATGTCTTCTTCTCATTCCCCACTCGATACTAGTGATCACCTTCCTTTAGACCTTCCCGAAGAAGTGATGTTGTCAACCAAACGTCCTGAAATTCCTCATCGAATCAATTGGGATCCTCTTGAGATTCCTCCTGAACCATTCACCTACTCGAAGTGGGGAAAATAGCATGATATGCTGAACCGGCCAAGTGCATCTTCATCAGGACAAAGTTCATCTTCAAGTTCTCTAAAATCAATCTATAATAATCAAACTTTCCCTCCTACTTGGGAACAACCCATTTCCCATGGTGAAAGGGGTAGGAGGATATCACAAAGGCATGAGGCTCGAAACACCAATCACTGTACCTTCAGTTATTCATCCAAGCTTTGAATATCCTGAAGCTGAAGGAATCATTCTAAGCAGGATAATAAAACCATACTATCCATTTTCGAATCGTCTTTCTAGGAAACAAAACCTACTAAATGCCAGGTTGATCTCTTCAACCAGTCCTCCTGGTGAAAGACTTCAAAGAGGCAACATTTTAATTCATCAAGGTAGACCCCCTATCCATACATATGTAAGGGCATCTCATGAAATTTTTTCTAATGAGCACTACTCCTCAGCTTTTTTCTCCAAATGCAAACTTTTCGGGAAAGATTACAAAGAAAGAGTGCTTTTCTTTGATTACCCTTTACTAGGTTTTCCAGACACCAAAGTTCAAGTGGCGGACCCCACTGAGGATATAAGTGATCCTTTCCTTAAGCTAGACCAATTGTGTAGGAATGGTCCCATATTCGAACATACTCCTCCCATTCTGTCACCTTCCCCATGCTTAATTATCCAAGCACAAAGGCTTCTAGTTGCCTTCTCACATCTCTCATCCATTTTGCTAAATTCAAGGGTTCGAATTA
Source organism: Hydrangea macrophylla (assembly GCA_033977485.1). NCBI lineage: Eukaryota > Viridiplantae > Streptophyta > Magnoliopsida > Cornales > Hydrangeaceae > Hydrangea > Hydrangea macrophylla. The sequence goes on from CM066983.1 coordinate 84,882,400, forward strand.
ACTTTGAATGGAGTTGCCACATTTTATGCCATGAATGGAGTATTTCAAAACTTGTTCAAACCCAAATAGATTTCACCCTTCGAACCTTGTCTTCTCGTGTAAGGTGGTATTCCCATCACCAAGAAAGTGTCCATCATTTGAATTACTTAATGGATCTCTATGAAAGTCTCAAGGAAGGTCCAAATGCACTCCTTGATGAAGTTTCATAATTCAAAGACAAGTACATCTATGGGTGTGGAAGCTCTGATGAAGAAAGCAATGTTTCTCATTATTCAAAGCCTAACCTCGAAGGTCGAATTGCATATCTCAAGGATGAAGCCAAAGTTGTTGGCATATCTCATCGAGGTAAAACTCCATTAGCCAAGGAACTTCAAGGTCTTCGCAAAGCCTTATCCAAGATCAACTCTCGATTAAACCAGTATGAAGAACAACTCAAGGAGGCTTATCTCACCCTTCGAAGTGAAGATAAATTGGCATTGTAAACCAGGAACCTATGCCTCGAGATAGAACTAGAAGCAGAATATTTTGCTTACTATTGGGACATGTTTCATAATCTTGTTACTTATGGATTTCCACACTTTTATCAATTATGTCTGTGAATTGTAATTGTATTTTTCTTTTAATGCAATAAGTTATGAGAAATTCATGTATGTTCTAACCAAATTGAAATGGTTCATTCCAAACTAGTATGTATTCCTCTTTAGAATAACGGCTATTTAAGTAACTGATTCTAACGGCTACTTTTTTAATAAATGCATCTTTTCCCCAAACGTCACTAAAGGCTATAAATAAGTAAGAGATAAGGATGGAAAAACCCTTCTAACTTCTGCAAACTTTTCTTCTCCCATTTATTTCTTTTGCACTCTATCTTCTTTGCAATCACTCTCATTTTTATTCTGGTTATCTTGTTTCCAAAAATGGCAACATCCGGTGATAACACTCAACTTCAGAAAATCTGTGATGATTTTGAAAAGGTCATTCGGGATGAACAAGAACAATATTCTAATGGGCAAGAAACTTCGCTAATCAATGAGATCCTTGTCCCCGTATCTTTCCCTAACCATGAATCATCCATTGTCGTAGGTCCCTGTTTGAGCACCCCTAACCTCAAACTTCACGTCTGCTATCCTAGGTTAGGACAACAGCACTTGGCTTATCAGCAAGAAATTCATATCCCTAGAACTGAATTAAGGTTTCGACAATGGCCCAAGCTTGGGAAAGAATGGCCAGAGTGGGTAGACAAAATTTTAGAGAACAAGAGAGAGACTCTGATTGCCACTGGGATTTATCACACCGTTAATCTCTCAAAATTCCCTATCGAGGCCAATCCTGATCTGCTGATCTGCTGGCCAGGGCCTTATGTTTTTGAAATCCCATCTTCAATCATTTTTAGTTTCGATTTGGTCCAATAGGTCCAACTGTTCTAGATATTTGTCACCTATTAGGGTTTTTATCCCATAGAGAGGACGCTCATCCTTATATGGTCGAATCCGATAGTCCTTCCATTAATACTGATTCAAAGTCATTAATATACACCAATTTCCTGACTTCTCATTAAAAAAAAAGTCATCAGGATGTGTAACAGATAAAGAATATTATTGCTTCCTTCTTTATTGGCTTTCAAAGCATCAATTCTACACATTTTCTCAAAGGGTTGTCCTTGAATTCTCCAATATTGCCAAAGCTCTGGCTGCTGGTCAAAGACTAGCTTTGGCTCCCTTTGTTCTAGGATCTCTCTACAGATCCTTTTCTGATTTGTGTTTCGACCCTTTTTTCCCCACTCAAGGTGGTCCTTTCTGGATTTTGCAAATGTGGCTTTATGCCTATTTTTCAAAAATTCACAACTTAAGGCCTATAAAGAACACTGTATCTCATGGGGTTTTCTTTGCCCTACTGCCAAATGTTGAAAAAACTTTCAAAGAGTATCTTTCTTTCTTTTTCAATATTCTTGTAGTTAGCTTGAATAATTTGTTTAAACCATTCTCCGTCCTCTACAATTCTGAAGATAAAACCCCAATTTTCCCCATCTGGCTGTGTCAAATATTGGACAGAACAGCAAGTGCAGTCGAACTAAAAGCTGCATGTAACAACCTGTATTTTATTAATTAATTTTAATTTCATTTCCAAATTTAAATACAATTTGTATTATCTGTGTTCGTTCTATTTCAATGGTCATATTTTATAACCTTATGGCCTACTCTGTTGTGCATTGAAACTCTTGTTGGGGCCAAAATGTAATTTAATAAGAATTAGTGATACTTGTGTTGGATTTTAAAACTGTATTCAAAACGGTGGAAATGTTTTCTTTTAACTCAAACTGCATTTTTATAAAACCGGAAAATCAATTCTTACGTTAAAATAAATTTTTCGTATTTTTGGGTGACCACTACGCCACGAAAATACCAGTTTATGTTCAAAACTGTCCGCGCCGTGTTGGGCTCCTACAGATTTCGAATTTGACATAAAGCAGACATGACACTCACTTTACTTCATTAATATCAAGTAATCATTTGATAGGGCTTTGTTTGGTTTTGCTTATTTGTTGTATGTTATTTTTGTGCCTTCAAGCTAATCTCCCAAACAACATTATTTTGACCCCTACTAATCTATACTTGGCCCTTTGTATATCTGTGGAGCTCATAACTCCTGCTTATACGTATGACTATATACTGAAAATCATGAATAATTAGAGAAATTGATAAAACATATTGGTTTTGTTGAGTATGTATGACAGAACTTGGAGCCCAAGAATTGAGAAGTCTATATAAACCTTATACACTCACACATAGTACACATTCTTTCATTCCAAATTCAGATTATAGAGAGATTACACAGAGAGTTTAATTTCAGAAATTTTAGAGAGAGATAGAGAGAAGAGCTCCAACCTCTATAACCTAGCTTCAATTGGAGATTCTTGTTCTCATATTCTTTCTCAACAAATTTCTACTCTCCAATTCACTGTGTGTATTACTAACTCACTCAGAATGTAATTCACCATTGATTTACTGTTTTGTATAGTTAATTTGTGATCACCATTTTTGAGTTCACGTTGGAAGTTCCATAGGTTGAAAATCATAACTTTTCAACCTCAACCAAATTTAGTTTTTAGAGATGATTTTGATAGAATATAGTATATAAAGTCTATGGTTTAAGTTATAGAGCTTAATTCATTCATATCACAACGTATATTGAAAATGAAGTTTTGATGTCTTTTGAAATTTCATAAAATTTGAGAGCTATAGTTTGTTTCATGTTAAAATGATTACACATTCATAATCCTTGTGAAAAACTAAAGAGATCCATATATAATATGATATATATACTAACAGATTTGGAAATGGGTCAAAAAGACCCTGAATTTCTGAAACAGAGCAGTTCTGACGAAGAAGATGAAGTCTCTGCTTCATCTAGCGCGTGCGATCGCGCGAGCGAGGGTTGCGCGAGCGGGCCGCCCGAGCGACCCCTCGCGCGAGTGACCCATGCGCGCGAGCTGTGCAATTTCAGGCAGACAGAAAAGATTTTAATTAGAAAAATGAAAATTAGGCAGATTGCGCGAGCGACCCCTCACGCGAGTGGCCCGCACGCGCGACTTTTGGCAGTTTCTAGTTCTTGCTTATTTTGTGTTAAGGAACTATTTGGGTGGTATTTTATGAACTGTTAAAGCTCTATTTGGGAATTCATTAAATCAGAATCTCAATTGGTTATGTTTAAACGATTAAAATGTTGTATTGTGACTTATCAATCCCCGTATGCTTGTTGTTTATATAATTCAGTGATTTACCTCATGTTTTAAAGTTTCATGACATACATGTGGAGTCGGTTGTGTTGGCCCAAAAGTGGAAACCTTAGAGGGGGGTGAATAAGGTTTTAGCGGAAATAAACCTTTTTAAAACTTAATTGCAAATTAAAACACAATCACAAACAATAATGTAAAGAGATAAGGGAAGAGATACTTGCAAACCAATTTTTCAAGTGGTTCGGCAATCGCACCCCGCGGCCTACCTCCACCCCTCAAGAACACCTCTTGAGGAGTCCTTTACTCCGATCTACTTCACGGGTGTAGACCAAACCGTTCCCGGAGCACTTACGGGTGTGCACCAAACCGTTACAAGAGCCTTCAATCTCTCCCAAAGAAGAACACCTCTTCTTTGCACACAAGGGTTACTAACCCTCAACCTTTACAAATTGTTTGGGTACAAATTGAGCTCTCTCTCTCTAGAGTGGATAATATAAATTAAAGCTCACACAATAACTCCTTATTGAGTAGATGATACAAATAAAAGCTCACTACAATTTACTCTCAAAGAAATACAAATCAACAACTAGAGCAAATTGATAAACTCACACAACTAGGGCTCAAATATGAATAATTAGAAATCAACAAGTTGTGTGATTTAAATAGATGTTTTCCTATAGATTGATCAACATAAAATGGTGTGGGAAAACATGTATTTATAGGCCAAGAAAGATTATAACCGTTGGTGGCAAGTTTGGTAATTAAAAGCCCCTTTAAAAACTAGCCGTTAGTGTATTCAGCGCAGTCCAGTCGACTGGATCGAAGGTTCAGTCGACTGGGAAGTTTATAGCAGTGAAGAGGCAATTTCAGTGCTGTCCAGTCAACTGAAAAGTTCAATCAGTCGACTGATGTTACAATCCAGTCGACTGGACCCTTAAAAAATCAGTCGACTGGTTTTAAGCAGTTTTTGGCAGACTGACACCTCTTTACTAAAATGGCCATAACTCTCTCTACAATACTCGTATTTGCGATCCGTTTAAAGATTCGGAAACTAGATTCAAATATCTTTCCAACCATATAAAACGCAAGATCTAATTCCTTACCAATTGGATCAGGTTTGCATTTAAAGTTGACCTATTTGCGCAAAGGTACTTTCTTTTGACTTAGCCACTTGAAAGCTTTTGTGAAATGAATTTAAATGAGTGGTCTAAGTATGTTTAGGTCCTTGAAAGTATTTTAAAGTGTGAGTGTAAGGATCCTAAAGTCCAATTAAAGTTACTTGAGTCCCTATGAGTGATTGATCAAAATGCTTACACGTAAATCCTAATCTTCAACCAAGGATGAAAAAATCTTCAAGTCTTCAAGCTTAATCCTTGTTGAGCTCCCTCACTCTTGGACTTCACCACATGCTATCTCATGATCTCAAACAAAGTTAGAACATTTAAGTACATGAATCAAGAGATTAGCGTAACGAAAATGACATGATAATTGATTGAAATAGAACCAATGAAAGTATGCAATTATCACTAGATTTGTCATCATTAAAACAAAACAAAAATAATGCCTTAAATAAATTCAAGGCTAACAGGTTGTATATGCATGGTGAGTGTGAATGTTGGTCAGTATGAAAAAGAGTAATGGACAGTGTGGTATAGTGAGTGCGGTTCAGATTGTGTTGTGGACACTCCCTGGTAAGTGAGTACCAAAGTGTGTTGTGAATGAGATTGCGGCGAGGGTGTCTTTGAAATGCGACGGTGGCAAAATTGAACACTCCCTGACGACCATGGTAGCGTCAAAGTGTGTGAAGCCGAACTTGGACATTCTCTGGCACCCATGGTAGTGCTAAAGTGTGGCCTACGGACACTCCCTAATACCCGAGTCTGGATATTGTGTGAGGGTTCCTCCGGTATTTGCATGGCGGATTAGGTAGTCAAAGTGTGAGGCAATGGACACTCCCTGGTACCCCGGACCAAAGTGTGAGGCAGACTGGACATTCCCTGGCATCCCTGTGCTAAAGTGTGGCTATCTTCGCGTTTCAAAGATACCGGTGTGTGATGTTGGGTTGTTGGGTTTTTGTCGAGAGAAAAAAGTCGGTAAGATGAGATGGTGCATTGTTCTCATACATGGTCACATATATGTGAATCATATCTTTTAAATAATATTGTGCTTGTTTCCTAAAATGACCTCCATGCTTTAATGTAAACTTGTTGTATTAAATGAGAATTGGAAAATGGTAAATGAGTATGTGTTACATTCAAAGTTATGTTTTTAATATTCACCAGCTTCTTGAAGCTGACGATGTTGATGCGTCCTGGACATTCGTGTTCAGGCTTTTCAGGTTATGATATTGCTGGACCGTATGACTATGCGAACTGAGAATCCCTGCCGGAAAGAGAATTTACTTTTATATGTTTTTAGTTAAACTGAATTCTGTAATAAGGATGACTGTAATAGATATTAAGTTATTGTTTTGTTTTAAGGCGGTTTGTGCCTTTAAAGATCCCGTGCTGTAATATGTAATAAGTTAGAAAAATATTTGTAAGCTTTGATTGCTCTACTCTGATTATATGTTTTTGTTGTTCGACGTTTGGGACGGAATCGATCCTTCAAACTGTCGCGACCTACGGGTCCATAAAGAAAATTAAACGCTTTCCATATTTATGCTACGTCAGGGCGTGACAGGATATAAGTGGTATTAGAGCCAGGTTATTATTTATCTCAAGATAGTTTAGCCAGGTTAGGGTTTACAGTATAGACCTGATTCCACGATCTGTTAGCTTAAGCTTCACACACCTGATGATACGACAGAGAGGATAGACTCAGAACCCAGACGCCTAAGATTATCTCTTTCCTGATTTAAGTTAGTACCTTTTTTAGGTATGGATCCAGCTCAGCCCCTTTTTGTACCAGACGGATTTGGGGGACACTTTGTGACACCTGGGGCAGTGGTCCTAGCCTTCCTCAACTTGTATCATGCGGCCGTTGAGCAGTTGGCCACAGCGACCATAGTATCTGACTTATGGCACCAGGTCCACATGGTAGGCTTAGTTTACTTGACTCGTATCCGCCTAGAGCTTCGTTACTTCGCGGAGGCTCAGCGCTTGGTGTTGGTTGAGATTTTGAGGTTGGTCGATAGTGATGCCTTCTATATTCCCCTCGAGATCCAAGTTGTGCACGCTCACCTCGCATAGCTGGAGATGCCCCCGCCAGTAGTTCCCATCGCCGAGGACGATGCTAAGGCTGTTCATTTGGTGCCAATAGGTAGAGAGGATGTAGAGGATGGCATAGGTCTAGATGATCTCGCTACTGAACTCGAGGAGGAGCTAGCACTTGAGCTAGTTCTGCCTGAGGAGGTGCCAGTTGAGGCAGATGTCCCCAGCGCCTGCTTCCTCGTTGACCTCTCAGAGTTCGGATTTTGATTTGGTGGGCCCGTTCCTTGTTCAGCGATTTCGCCCCGTCGACTCGCTAGATCTCCTGATAGCTGCTTACGGAGACGACTGATTTCTAGATATGATTTTGTACATATTAACTACTTTTGACTATTAGCTCTACCTCTTTTTTCAAACTGTAATTACATGCATTAAAGCATAGGGCGACCCCATTTTTGTAACATTAACTCTTGCATGCGTCCTAACCCATATAAATAGGGTAGGCATTGATCTGATCATACATGCTTTTTTGTATCAACTTGACAAGAAGTTATATATCAAATATACTCTTTTGAACATTGTCGTCATTTAAATTGCTTCATAGCACTATTGCATGCATGTTTCTCATTCTACTATCACTATCATGCATAGAATGGCTGGAGGACTAAGGAGGAACAGGAATCTGATCGAGGGAGCACCTGAGGTTGCCGATCCTACGGGGATGTTCGAAGCATTTGTCAGACGTTTGGAAAGAATCAGTAATACGAATGACAACCGACGAGACCGCCAAACTGGAGATAAGCTGCTGGAGAGATTCCGTGCACTTAGGCCCGAGCAGTTTGCGGGTACCGCAGAACCATGGAAAGCCGAGCAATGGTTAAGACAAATGGACCGTATATTCGAAGCTATCCAGTGCAACAAGATAGACAAGAGAAAGTTGGCTACATTTCAATTGACCGCCGCCGCCGCAGATTGGTGGGACTCGGTGATAGCCACTATTGGAAACACAGCTGTGATGGGAATGACGTGGACTGCGTTCAAGGGAAGATTTTTGGAGAAGTATTTCCCAACTACGGAGAGGCACAGAAGAGAGAAGGAGTTCATGGATCTGACGCAAGGAACCAAGTCGGTGCAAGAGTACACCACACAGTTCGAGAGACTATCTCGGTTCACTCCACACCTGGTAGATACTGAGGAGAAGAAGATACGGAAGTACAACCAAGGGCTGACACCGCAGATTCGCCGCCTGACTCTCGGTCACCTAGATAAGTCGTTTGAGGGTTGGCTTGGCTACTGATCTAGAAGAAGACACTCAAGTGAACCGTAAGCAATTTGAATTCCGACCGCCTCAAAGGGGTAACTTTAGAAATAGACCACCAATGAACCGTACCCAAGGGCAGAAAAGGAATTTTGACGGAAGCAAGAGGACCCAAACTATCACCTATCCGACTCAACCCCGAGTGGGAGAAGGTAGTAATGCTGGAAAATGTTTCAATTGTGGCAACCCTGGTCATCTGGCTCAAGATTGCAAGGAACCAAGGCGTGCTGCTCAACAAGGCATAGTCTGCTACAACTGTGGTAAACCAGGTCACATCAATAAGTTCTGTACTGCCCTTAAGCAAGTGACGTATGGTCAACAGAATCAGACTCGCTTGAATGCTGTTATTCCTGATGCCGCTGGATATGATGGGACTGTCTACGAAGAAGGAGATTATGGAGAAGCTCAACCTGATCAGCAAGTAGTAGAAGGTACATTCACTCTGTTTAACTCTCATGTTAAAGTGTTATTTGATACGGGTGCTGCTCTTTCGTTCATATCTGTTAATACAATTCGGAGATTGGGTATCTTACCTCGTCATTTAGAGAAAGCTTTGAGGGCTACTTCACCATTAGGAGTAGCAGTCAGATTAGGACACGTGTGCAAGGATTGTCCTTTACGACTAGGAGACCGTGAAATCCCTGCAAGGTTGATTGTCCTATCGATGAAGGAGTTCGACATAATCCTAGGAATGGATTGGCTCTCTCAGAATCAAGTGAAGTTGGATTGTGCGAGGAAGAGAATTACATTCTCCGACAACGAGAATTAACCCTTTGATTTTCAATGTAACCCTTCGGGAGATATGTTCCTCACGAGATGTTTAGCAAACATCGAAGTCGTTAGTACAGAAGCGACAGTGTCATCTATACCTGTAGTCAAGGATTTTGAAGAAGTATTTCAAGACGTTTCTGGTTTGCCGCCCGAGAGAAGTATAGAGTTCTGTATTGAGCTTATACCGGGTACTGTACCAATCACGAAGGTTCCCTACAGAATGGCCCCCACTGAACTATTGGAATTGAAGGAAAAAGTTCAAGAGCTCGAGAACCTAGGTTTTGTACGTCCAAGTACATCACCTTGGGGAGCACCAGTGTTATTTGTGAAAAAGAAGGACAGAATGCTTCGGTTGTGTATCGATTATAGAGAATTAAACTGAGTAACTATTAAGAACAAGTATCCCTTACCTCGGATTGATGATTTGTTTGATCAACTACAAGGAGCTACGACATTTTCCAAAATAGACCTAAGGTCGGTATACCATCAATTGAGGGTACAGAAGGAAGACATACCTAAGACTGCTTTCAGAACCCGATAAAGTCATTATGAATTTCTGGTGATGCCGTTTGGAATGACGAACGCCCCGGCAGTGTTTATGGATCTGATGAACAGAGTGTTCAAGCCTTATTTGGATCAGTTTGTCATCGTCTTTATAGATGATATTTTGATCTATTCTAAGTCGGGAGAAGAACACGAACAACATCTACGGATTGCGATGCTGACGCTTAAGGACCACCACTTATATGGCAAGTTCAGTAAGTGTGAGTTCTGGTTGCAAGAAGTGAAATTTTTGGGACACAAGGTGTCATCTCAAGGAATTTCTGTAGATTCATCCAAGACAGATGCTGTGTCGAACTGGGTTAGGCCGAGCAACCTCACGGAAGTTTGGAGTTTTCTTGGACTCGCAGGCTGTTACAGAAGATTTGTTGAGGGATTCTCCAAGATAGCTGCACCATTGACTGGGTTGACAAAGAAGAATTTGAAGTTCGACTGGACAGAGAAGCATGAGCATGCCTTTTTAGAGTTGAAAGAGAGACTCACTACCACACCGGTACTAGCTATACCCAAGCCTGACGAGAAGTTCACTATCTTTAGTGACACGTCATATCAGGGACTAGGGTGTGTACTTATGCAAGATGGTAGAGTTATCACCTATGGATCTAGACAGCTGAAGCCGAATGAGTTAAACTACCCCATTCATGTCTTGGAATTGGCAGTAGTAGTATTTGCGCTCAAGATTTGGAGACACTATCAGTCTATCTCTACAGTGAGAAGTTTGATTTATTCTCCGATCACAAGAGCCTAAAATACTTGTTCACACAGAAAGAGTTGAACATGAGGCAACGCAGATGGATGGAGCTGATCAAAGATTATGACTTCACGTTAGAGTACCACCCTGGTAAAGCTAATGTGGTCGCTGATGCTTTAAGTCGACAGACTCGGGAGACGATCGCCTCCTTAATGGTTAGAGAATGGCGAGCATTGGAGACATTGGCGGAGTTCGATGTACAGAGTGCTGAGGAAGGAGAAGGACAATTGTTCGGATGTCTTGTCCTACAACCTATTCTTATCGACCGTATTATTGAAGCCCAGAAAGAAGATGAGAAGTTTCAAGCATGGTTCGTGAAAATGTTAGAGAAAGACCCGACAGAATGGAAAGTAGGAGTCGACGGAGGATATCGGTGTAGAAATAGATTATGTGTGCTGGATTGTGGTGAATTAAGGAAAGACATTCTGGAAGAAGCTCATAAGTCAAGATATACAATTCACCCAGCAGGAACGAAAATGTACAAGGATTTGAAGAGAAATTTCTGGTGGGAAGGTATGAAGAAGGATGTGGCCGAATTTGTGTCCAAGTGTTTGACATGTCAACAAGTTAAGGCCGAACATCAGAGACCGTCAGGATTGTTGCAACCGCTACCTATTCCTAGTTGGAAGTGGGAGCACATCACGATGGATTTTGTAGTAGGATTGCCTCGATCGCAGTAGAATCATGATGCCATTTGGGTAATCGTGGATCGATTGACAAAATCAGCTCATTTCATTGCTTATAGTATGACATACCCGATGGAAAAGATGAGCCGGATGTACATACAACAAGTTGTGCGACTTCACGGTGCACCTGTGTCAATTGTGTCAGACCGTGATGCGCGTTTTACTTCTGGATTTTGGGAAAGTCTGCAAGAAGCTATGGGAACTTCGCTCAAGATGAGTACTGCTTTTTACCCTCAGAAAGATGGGCAAACTGAGCGTGTTAATCAGATCATGGAAGATATGCTTAGGGCTTGTGTTATCGATTTTGAAGAATCTTGGGAGACGCACTTGCCTTTGGTCGAATTTGCCTATAACAACAACTATCATTCGAGTATCGGTATGGCTCCGTTCGAAGCATTGTACGGACGACCATGTCGTTCTCCATTGTGTTGGGCAGAGGTTGGAGATACTGAATTGTTGGGACCAGATCTGGTTAGAGAAACCAACGAAAAGATTTCCTTGGTCAAGGGAAGGATGAGAACCGCTCAGAGCAGGTATAAGAGTTATGCCTATCGACGCCGGAAAGATTTGGAGTTCAGTGTCGGAGATCACGTACTTCTTAAGGTTTCACCTACCCGAGGAGTGGTACATTTTGGTCTCAAGAAAGGGAAGTTAGCTCCACGTTTCATCGGACCGTTCAAGATTTTGGATCGTGTCGAAAAAGTGGCTTATCAACTCGCGCTACCACTGAAGATGTCTGGGGTTCCAATGTATTTCATGTGAGTATGCTGAGAAAGTACATACGAGATCTCTCGCACGTGGTTAGCTATGACGATATTGAGACAAGTCATAACATTTGTTACAAGGAGAGACCTGTGAAGATTCTCGATCAGAGTATCAAGAAGTTGAGGAATAAGGACATTATGTTGGTGAAGGTTCAGTGGAATCACCATGACGAGAATGAAGCCTCGTGGGAAGTTATAGCTGATATGAGGGAGAAGTACCCGGAGTTGTTTCATGACTAGTTAATCTTGATTTCGGGGATGAAATCCTATTTAAGGGGGGGATGATGTAACAACCTGCATTTCACTAATTTATTTTAATTTCATTTCCAAATTTAAATCCAATTTGTATTATCTGTGTTCGTTCTATTTCAATGGTCATATTTTATAACCTTATGGCCTACTCTGTTGTGCATTGAAACTCTTGTTGGGGCCAAACTGTAATTTTATAAGAATTAGTGATACCTGTGTTGGATTTTAAAACTGTATTTCAAAACGGTGGAAATGTTTTCTTTTAACTCAAACTGCATTTTTATAAAATCGGAAAATCAATTCTTAAGTTAAAATGAATTTTTCGTGTTTTTGGGTGACCACTACGCCACGAAAATACCAGTTTATGTTCAAAACTATCCGCGCCGTGTTGGGCTCCTACAGATTTCGAATTTGACATAAAGCAGACATAACACTCACTTTACTTCATTAATTTCAAGTAATCATTTGATAGGGCTTTGTTTGGTTTTGCTTATTTGTTGTATGTTATTTTTGTGCCTTCAAGCTAATCTCCCAAACAACATTATTTTGACCCCTACTAATCTATACTTGGCCCTTTGTATATCTGTGGAGCTCATAACTCTTGCTTATATGTATGACTATATATTGAAAATCATGAATAATTAGATAAATTGATAAAACATATTGGTTTTGTTGAGTATGTATGACAGAACTTGGAGCCAAAGAATTGAGAAGTCTATATAAACCTTATACACTCACACATAGTACACATTCTTTCATTCCAAATTCAGATTATAGAGAGATTACACAGAGAGATTACACAGAGAGTTTAATTTCAGAAATTTTAGAGAGGGAGAGAGAGAAGAGCTCCAACCTCTATAACCTAGCTTCAATTGGAGATTCTTGTTCTCATATTCTTTCTCAACAAATTTCTACTCTCTAATTCACTGTGAGTATTACTGACTCACTCAGAATGTAATTCACCATTGATTTACTGTTTTGTATAGTTAATTTGTGATCACCATTTTTGAGTTCACGTTGGAAGTTCCATAGCTTGAAAATCATAACTTTTCAACCTCAACCAAATTTAGTTTTTAGAGATGATTTTGATAGAATATAGTATATAAAGTCTATGGTTTAAGTTATAGAGCTTAATTCGTTCATATCACAACGTATATTGAAAATGAAGTTTTGATGTCTTTTGAAATTTCATAAAATTTGAGAGCTATAGTTTGTTTCATGTTAAAATGATTACACATTCATAATCCTTGTGAAAAACTAAAGAGATCCATATATAATATGATATATATACTAATAGATTTGGAAATGGGTCAAAAAGACCCTGAATTTCTGAAACAGAGCAGTTCTGACGAAGAAGATGAAGTCTCTGCTTCATCTCGCGCGAGCGAGGGTCGCGCGAGTGGCCCGCGCGAGCGACCCCTCGCGCGAGCTGTGCACTTTCAAGCAGACAGAAAAGATTTTAATTAGAAAAATGAAAATTAGGCAGATCGCGCAAGCAACTCGCGCGAGCGGCCCGCGAGAGCGGCCCACACGCGGGACTTTTGGTAGTTTCTAGTTATTGCTTGTTTTATGTTAAGGAACTGTTTGGGTGGTATTTTATGAACTATTAAAGCTCTGTTTGGGAATTCATTAAATCAGAATCTCAATTGGTTATGTTTAAACGATTAAAACGTTGTATTGTGACTTATCAATCCCCGTACGCTCGTTGTTTATATAATTCAGTGATTTACCTCATGTTTTAAAGTTTCATGACATACATGTGGAGTCGGTTGTACATGCATGGTGAGTGTGAATGTTGGTCAGTATGGAAAAGAGTAATGGACAGTGTGTTATAGTGAGTACGGTTGAGATTGTGTTGTGGACACTCCCTGGTAAGTGAGTACCAAAGTGTGTTGTGACTGAGATTGCGGCGAGGGTGTCTTTGAAATGCGACGGTGGCGAAACTGGACACTCCCTGACGACCATGGTAGCGTCAAAGTGTGTGAAGCCGAACTTGGACTTTCCCTGGCACCCATGGTAGTGCTAAAGTGTGGCCTACGGACGCTCCCTGATACCCGAGTCTGGATACTGCGTGAGGGTTCCTCCGGTATTTGCATGGCGAATTAGGTAGTCAAAGTGTGAGGCAATAGACACTCCCTGGTACCCCGGACCAAAGTGTGAGGCAAACTGGACATTCCATGGCACCCCTGTGCTAAAGTGCGGCTATCTTCGCGTTTTAAAGATACCGGTGTGTGATGTTGGGTTGTTGGGTTTTTATCGAGAGAAAAGAGTCGGTAAGATGAGAAGGTGCATTGTTCTCATACACGGTCACATATATGTGAATCATATCTTTTAAATAATATTGTGCTTGTTTCCTAAAATGACCTCCATGCTTTAATGTAAACTTGTTGTATTAAATGAGAATTGGAAAATGGTAAATGAGTATGTGTTACATTAAAGTTATGTTTTTAATACTCACTAGCTTCTTGAAGCTGACGACGTTGATGCGTCCTGAACATTCGTGTTCAGGCTTTTCAGGTTATGATATTGCTGGACCGTAGGACTATGCGAACTGAGAATCCCTGCCGAAAAGAGAATTTACTTTTATATGTTTTTAGTTAAACTGAATTCTGTAATAAGGATGACTGTAATAGATATTAAGTTATTGTTTTGTTTTAAGGCGGTTTGTGCCTTTACAGACCTCGTGCTGTAATATGTAATAAGTTAGAAAAATATTTGTAAGCTTTGATTGCTCTACTCTGATTATATGTTTTTGTTGTTCGACATTTGGGACGGAATCGATCATTCAAACTGTCGCGACCTACGGGTCCATAAAGGAAATTAAACGCTTTCCATATTTATTCTACGTCGGGGCGTGACACTGCATGGGGGAGTTTCTTGATCAGTAGAGATCTATTTTTTGGGAACACTCTCAGTATTAAGTCTCATGGTGAGCTCTATTTACCTAACCAGTTTTTGAGACAGTCTGGGCTCACCCAATCAATCCGTTCCCCAATTAGGAGCCAAGCCAATATATATATATATATATATACTAGGTACTGCCCGTGCCCGTGGGCACTACAAAAAAAAATAGGATTTTTAATTTAAAATGGATTGTGAAAACTGGTTTTAATTCCAAACCCGCAGGAAGAAAAAATGAAATAAGCAATAATGGATAACTTGCAAATAAAATATATATATTCAATGCGGGGTAAGAACTTGGTTCAATACATCTAGGAAAAAAATGGAAAAATTTTAATTAATTGGTAATTGAAGACGGAACACAAAAGCAAAAGTAACATTCACCTACTTCTATAGTTTCGAACATAAAACCAAATTTCTGCAATTACATTTTTCAAAAATCTAGTCAAAACCATCAGTACCTTCTAGGTCCAAAACCAACGAAGCCTTACAAACTGCTGTAAATAATTGCACTACCACATCTTCATCCCATCTCTTTTTTCTTCTTTTTTTTGGTGGGTCTATTGCATCCAGTTTTGAGCATAAGGATAGTGTGTTTCTAGAATGCCTGCAATAACATAAGACATTTTGACAGAATCTGTCACACCCCAACCCGCCTCGTGCGGATTAGGACACGTGTAACAATGCTACAAGCTCCCAATTACATTAATTTGTAAAGAAATATGCGAATTACTAAGAAACACGTGTGTTTAACCACATTAAACAACTCTATTGTTACAAAATAGGCCCCAAGGGCAAAATGGTCATTTATAAAGTATGTAAAATTTTTATACCAAAAGTTAGGATTTTGAGTCCCGGTTCCAACGCAACAAACGGCACGCGAAACCGAGTTTTCTAGAAGAAGTTATGCATGTTTCCGTAAAAGCGGACATGTTGTGGGAAAATACAAGGCGGATCGATCCCTTCATTATGGGCGGATCGATCCATTTACTTGACATTCTCGCAGAATGCTTCCTAAAAAGGGCGGATCGATCCCTTCACAAACCGCGGATCGATCCCCTTCACAAATCTGCTGCCAAATTCCTTTTTGCTGTCAAAACAAGTTTTAACTTACCAAAACACAACCAAATCTCATAGAAACCTTATGAAACTTTGGGAAAACAACTCCAACACATTTCTAAACATGTTTAAACTCAAGTTAAGCATGGATCATAGAATCATACCCACAATTGGATCAAGTTAATCATGAACTCATCTCATTTGGTTCAAGAACAAACTTTTCAACTTTAAAACTCAATTCTCATTCAAAGTTTATAAAACTTGTTGGAATTCAACTCAAAGTCATAACTAACATTATAAACACTAAAGAAACATGTCCAAGACACTAACGACACACCCGGACTTGCCGAGATGGTCAAATCCATTACTTGCACCCTACTAGAACAAAACGAGAGAGATTACACATATGTTCTCAAATTTACCTCCAACTCTCCAAAATACATGGTTGTGACCCAAGTTCACTTCCAACAACTTAAATATGAACATTAACATAAAAGACACCATACTTTACATCATTTTACAAGTTTCAAAAGAAATTTACAAGCATGAGGCTCAATCTCCCCCATCTCTCCCATCTCTCCCATCTCTCCCATTCACAAGTCAAGACTTGTAGCCTCAAGTTGAGAACCTTAAGCCACTAGTTACACTATAATATAAGTTTAAAACATGTTTACAAGCTCTAACTCTCTTCCCCATTCCCGAGCACGTCACCTTCTCTCCGGATATCGCTCCGTACCTGCGGTGGTTGTTATGTACCACAACAGAAATAGGAAAACGGTTTTCTTAAGCAATTTGCTTAGTGAGCATTCTAAGCATGACTGAATGTTTAACATGTGCAATGCAACAATCAACATATAAATCATATTTGTAGTCGCCGAGTCACCGGTTTAATGATTCATTCAGACCCGAAGACCTCCCTTGGTCCCGTGGCCACTTCTATTCCTTGGACTTCCGTATTTATCGGATTCTTCCTCTACACCACCCTTATTACTCCCAACAATGAACCATTTCCCCGGTGCTCATTGACTACCACATAGACATATAAGCACATATACATGTATAAACATATGGTTTTCACAAAATTGATATGAAATTCATAATCCATCAATATAGTAACTTCTAAACATGATATCAACAACCAAAGTTATACAAGGATTCATTGACCACCTTAAACACAATCATTTTTAGGCTAGAAAACTCACCTCACTCACAGCTTATACCCCAAATCAAGCTAATTATGCAGAATTCCTTAGTAATTCTTGCCCAATTCTTTCCCCGGAGTAATTCCTATACAAATTCGGCAACCTCGGTCACCGATTGACGTAAGCTACCAAAATTACAGCGAGTAAAACAGAAATTGAAGGTATAGAAACGACCGTCTTACCTCCACGAGTCCAAAAGTGGTTTCGATTTGTGAATCCGACGAACGACGGCAACGGAACGGCGAGAATTCGGCGTCGGTGACGTTTTACGTCTTCTCTCGGTGCTCTCTCTGTTTTCTCTGGATTAATTCCAGCAGATTTTGAGAGACTCTCCCTCAATTGACACATGCTTGCATGTGTTTGAGGTGTCATCATCTCAATTCCCCACTATTCCCATTTACACCCCTGAAATTTATTAAGTTCTTATTATGAAATCCCCCAAACATTCCATTAACTACCCAATTATCTAATGAGGGTTTGTCTAAGTTTCGTATGGGTCCCAACGTGGGTCCCACATATTTTGTGAAATTGCTATCGCACCTACTAATTTTACATCTTTTTTATTTATACCCTCATTTGGGTGTCCAAACTACTACTAACACATATCAACATGTAATATGAAAGCAACTTAGCAAATATCCATGTAATCACATAAAAATGCATTTAATCACTTAAAATGCAAATTACCAATTTACCATTCACTGGGTTCCATTTCAATACCTGTCCCACCTCACTGGGGACTTTTCCAACTAGTGTCCCTCTCTGAACACTTTTTACTTGGGCGAGTCCAAGCCTCCCCTTAATCCATTTTATACACTAATTATATTAATTAATGCATATTAACACAAATAACTAACCCGTTCTCCGGGTACGGGTGTTACAGAATCGGATAAAAACAACACATTGTAATATTGATATGCTACAAAGGTTGCCAAGTTATGGTTTACCAGCACCTAAAATTTGTTAACTGCAACACGACAACACCAAACAAACCATGTAAAAAATGAAAATAAGTTGTGAACACTTGAAAGGGAATAAAGCTAGCAATCATACATTTCGATTACACACTCAACAACATTAACTTGTAGGTCCGTCTGAATGACGCTAACTTGTGCTTTTGGACCCTAGATCCATGGTCATGTGCGAAACATGTGGATGCATGTGCTCTTATTCTCACAAGAAACAAACAATCATGCCCATTGATGATTAGGAATGGCCCAACCCAACGAAAGCCACTCCCAAACAATTCTAACCATACGTGCGTTTCTAACCATTCTTAGCACATGTATTTAATAACAAAGATAAAAGAACATAGTCCGCGAAAAATTCCAAAATACCGCAAGTGAAATTGCACGGGTACAACCAAAAGAAAGGGCTAGGAGTGTGGGGGCGATGGCGAAAACGGCTTGGTTGTGGGCACTACGAAAAAAATAGTTCGTCAAAACCTCAACACTGTAATTAAACATATTTTTAACACGAATCATAATAAAATACATTAACTTTAAACTTGTCTTAATGCAAATTGCTCTACGGAAAAGAAAAGAAAATAAAAAACATAAAGGAGTTATGGAAATGAATAGCCATGCCATTCTTGTTTTCATTCCATATGTTTTCCCATACCATGAGATTAGAGGAAAAAAATCCAAGCATTTTTAGAAGCTAGAAGTTGCTTAATTAAGAAAAGGATACATACCAAAGCCCCAAGTCGTTTGAGCTTTGAAGAGCTAAATTTCTTGATACACACGTAGATTAGTTTGAAAATGGTATGGAATTAGAAGTTTTAAATTAAATTATAGCCTGACTAAGCTAGGAAGTCACTAAATAAAGAATTTCAAGTAGAGAAGTATTGGTGTTCCACCAATTCTAGACACATGAATGAGCCCAAAAGAAACCATACAGAAAATCAAAGACGAATGATATCCCACCAGCACGTGGTTGCGGATTCGAGTAACCACGTGTTTTCACTTAATGAGAACCAAAAAAAAACTGCTTTAGGAAATTGATTTTAAAGAGTGGTAACACTTTCCTTGATTAAAGGCGCTGATTAGGGCTGTTAAGGAGGAGATTATGGGCTGTTAGGGGGACTATTTAGGAGCGCTATTAGGGGATGATGAAATGAATTTCTTATGACCTTAATCAATGACCTTTACAAATATCTTATGACCTTAAAAGAAAAGAATGTGCAACTCTACAAATCACAAAAATAGAAGGAAAAAAATGACAGAGTACACAATAAAAAGGAGAGATAGTCTCTGCTGGATAATTGACAATCCCCAGAAATGTAGAATGAGTTCTAATGCCTTCCGTCCTATGCTATAGTGTTGCATGTAGAAAAGCAAACATGTAACTCAGTGAAAACCGATAAGAGATTACGAAGTCCTTGCATGAGCATATGCTTCCAATTGATTAAAAAAATATTTTAAAAAATTGAACCTATACTTAAAATTTGCAATTTGTTAGGAGGAAGATTTTTTCCCCAACAATAATTGACTTATATAAAAATGAATGTATAGGACTTTCCAATGATGCATAATTATGCAAGAAAAATTACCTGAGGCAAGAAAAATGCTATGGTAACCAATTGTGTTTGAAAAGAAACAAATTGATAGTTGATACTAATTGATAATAGCCCCAACCAATGAACTGCAGATTCGGGAAAAGAAAAAAATTTGTTTGTGTTGAAATACTTGAAAATGAAAGAAATGAAAAAACAAAATTGACCAAAAAAAAAAAACTAGCAGGGTTTTCTCCTCAAAACCCAAATGGAGACAAACATGGATCAAGTTAAACTAACAGCAGCAAACATAATGATATGCATATACACAAATTGTGAGCTCTTTGGAAAAAATATACCTTTAAGCTCTATACGCACTTAGGACCACGGTCCTACCTTGGTGGCAAAAGCCCATCATCCACACCCAAGTGGTTAATGTTCAAATCCCCCCTCTCCCATGTATCAAAAAACAAAAAGCTCTATACACACTTAACTTCGCAATCATATGAACTGGTGGTGTAAGTAAGAAACAAATGGTGTAAGTAGCAAATTCTAATGTAGCAAATTCGTATGGAATCCAGGAAAGCACTAAAATTAAAATTATATTCAGAATCACAAATGTGAAATTTCTTACCATGTTCTTCCCTTTAGTTCTCTAGTGTTTTCTTCAAAGAAAAGTTACAAACTTTAAAATTCATGATTTATTTTTCACCCAATTTCTTTTCTCTCTCTTCTTTTTTCCTCACTATTTTTCCTTACCAACCAAAGAAAGAAGAGAGTTTTCTTTTAATTAAGAGAGGTGGAGATACTCACAGCTTTTGGATCACAACCCTCTGAAACTAACTTTAGCTTTTCAGCTTCTATTGTTGTTGTCCTCACAATGCTTCTAGACTCGGGCACTGCCCATATTTGGTAACCAATTGATTTGTAATTAGAATCATGTATCCAACATTGAAAGTCACAAAAATAACCTTAAAAATAACTTACTGTACCACAAAATCAAAAGAGGAAAAGAGTTATAACGTGGAAGTAAATCTGATCAAGGACTTGCCCCCCAATTAATAAAGATATGGGCATAGAAAAGAAGGAATCAAATTTTTGGACCCACATATGTAAATTTTAAGGCTTTAAAATAATATGTGCACAAAATTATCAAAAATTAGGATGAAATGCCATAAAGTTTTGTAGAGGTAATTCAATTAGGAGAAATTGAGGGCATAAAATTTTCGATCTAATGTTCCTTCAAAAATTGAGTTTCAATCTAATGTTCCTTCACTTGTCCAACTTCATCTTGAACTGAGGTTCAACAAAATCTTAGTAAATTGTTGGAACACACCTTCCTTCCCTTTTCCTTAACTCCTTTGGGGGCCAAGTCTTCAAAAACAGACCTTAAAATTTTTCGTTAGTTCAGGTTATGCTAACAAATTGCAAAGGTCAAATAAAACAGACCTTAAATTTTGTTAAGGTCAAATAAAAAAATGAAAAATAAGATTAAACAATAAAGTTTAAGCACACTATGTTAAAGGGTAAACAGTAAATCAACACTTTCCTACCCATCAACTGCAAACACGTTCCTAAAATTTTATCTGCAACTGGAAAAGACATTTGGTAGAGGAAATGGTAAATCTTCATAAATCTGCAACAAATCAAACAGTAAGGGTTAGAGGAAGACATTTGTTAGCACAAAACTGCAAATAGGACAACAAAAGATTAAAACTCAAAATTCTTGAAAATTTTGATGTCCCAATTCACCCAAACCTACAAATTAACAAACAGTTAACACAGAATCAACAAAAAATAAGAATTAGTTCAACTTGGATCTAAAAGTAAACTCACAAACTCTTGACTGCCAACAAAAAAAGGAGGAGAGCCAAAGTCAGCACAAAGAAAACCTAAAATTAAGCAAACCACTTAAGCATGAGTATATAATAGCTTTTATACAAACAGGGAACAGAAGACCAAACTTGGATGGAGAAAAAAAGCTTGAATGGAGATATGTGAATCTTACTACAAATTCTCGTAAAATGAAGCCCAGCTCATTTTCCATATAAATAGATTGACATCAACAACTGCAAAAATAAGTTTTGGGGGGGTGGGGGCAGAACAAATTTAAGTATGAAATTAAATGCAGGAAATGGCCAGATATTGATTACCTTAAACAGTGGACACCCAAATCCTGTGGGTCGGAGATAAATCTGAGATTAGACAAAAAGAGAGTATGTGTGAGTTCTGAACCCTAACCGATTTCCATCCTCCCAATAGCCAAAAGAAAATAAACAGAGAAGAAGACTGGGAATACCTTTGACGCGCGAGAGCAGATCTGCGTATGTGTGAGTGAGATAGGGAGAATACCGATAGAGAGTAGGCACTCCACAGAGGTGGTTGACGGTGCCGGAGTCGGTGGTCTGTGGTGGCCGAGTATGGTCACGTGGTGTTGGGCGCGAGGAAAGAGAGAGAGAGAGAAAGAGAGAGAGAGAGAGAGAGAGAGAAAAGTAACCTGGGGAGAGTGTCTTGAAATTCAAAATCACCTTGGGAGGTGAGGACTGAGGCGAGACTTTATTTGGGGGTGAAGTTGTGGGACACATGGGAGAGCATGAGTGAATCTGAACCGTTGCTTGTCTTTGATGGTTAACAAATCCTAGCCCTTCTTTGTCTTTGTCTTGGGAGAAGACAAACACTTTCCTCCCTTGTTATATAGATATATTGATGGTTTATAAGACAACCTCGAGGGTGCCAGAAGGAGTGATAACTGCTGCATTGGCAGCTTATTAAAACAAGGTTAGCAACTTGGAGTTCACCTCCCTGCCTGTTTATACAAACTGCACACCTGCTTTCTCAAGTTGGTGGGAAAACTTGATGTCAGTGCAGATGGACA
Organism: Hydrangea macrophylla; assembly: GCA_033977485.1. Lineage (NCBI taxonomy): Eukaryota > Viridiplantae > Streptophyta > Magnoliopsida > Cornales > Hydrangeaceae > Hydrangea > Hydrangea macrophylla. Next base: position 84,904,916 of record CM066983.1, read on the forward strand.
AATGCCAACTCCTGAAGCACATTGATTCAAAGTCAAAAGGTAAACAAATTACCAATTCACCTCCTTTTCTTTTGGGTAAAGAAAAGAAAATCACACTAATGTTATTTAAATTTTTTGCAACACAAGGAAGTCAATTGGTGAAAGCTCTTCACCAAAAACCAGGACCTCGAAGACCAAACCGAGCATCCCAATCCCATCGAAGATCTCAACTCCTGCACCACCACCTTCCAAACCCAAAAGAAGCCTGATCCTTCCAACAGAGAGTCCTCCCCAGTCAACTGAGAACAAAGAGCCTGAAGAAAAATAGGACACCAGTTCTATTATAAAGTTGTTTCGAAGGAAAAAGGCCAAGACAACCACTGCATCTTTTGTTGGTTCGAAGGACATTGGGGGAGTTCCCATTCCTGTAATTCCTATTTCGATGGTAGGGCCTAAACCTGACTTTACTCCAAACATTCCACAAACAAAGTCTCACAGTCCCAGAACTGCAGAGATCCAAAAATCCCCTCCACAAGACACTCAGACTCAATCACAAGATGTTCAACCTCCACCACAAAACATTCAACCTTCACTGCTCGAACATCAACCAATGGTAAGGCATCCAAACTTCTCTGATATTTTATCTTTCTTCATAAAAAAAATTCTAAATAATCATTTATCTTTTGTTGACTAGACTAAATCGATTCCTGAGACCGAAACTGGTCCTTCGAAGACTAGTACAAGTTCTGATCCTGAAGTTGCTCCAGAACCAGCTTCGTTTGATCCTCAGACTGTCCCATGTGCTTCAAGTTTTGGGGAATTTCAGATATCTCTCCCTCCCAATTTGACTCCTGAAGAAACAAAAGACTTTAAAGAAGGTTTAAAACATGTTTTAAGATGAGAGATACTGCTTCAACCAATGTTCAAGAATTTTTTCAACAGATGACAGGTCGAAGCAAACCGAAAGTACCTCGATAGACCCAGTAGCTGCGCTTGCCACATTGAGACTCTTCAATCGAGTTTCATTTGAAGTTTTCGAGGACAAAGAAGTACAAAGAGCCATGAAAATTATATGTCAATTTATGTGGATAGTTCTGACATCTCTGTTCCAGACAAAGAGACCATTTCTGTAGTCATGTCAACCTTTGATTTTGATTGCTTTCTGCTGGAAAATGTCATTGAAGAAAGGAAACGACTAGAAGTTGATATGGAATATACTGCAAAAAAGACTCTCGAGATGGATCAAATACTAGCAGAATTTGATGAAACCAACACTGCAATTGAGAAGCTATCTGGTAAAGTGGACAAACTTAAAAAGGAACTCGAGCTTGCAGAGATTGAACTGTCCAACCTGAGGACCAAGCAAGAAGGTGCTAAAGCAAAGCTTTTGGTTTTGAAGACAGAGTTTGAATCGAAGCCTTTGATGAACCAAGAATCAATCTCTAGGCAAAAATTCATTCTTAGTCAGTCAAAACTGTACACTAGGTCTTGGGACAATTTTAGGTTGAAGGCTCAGTTTATAAGGACATTGGTATGAAAGATTGTACCAATAAAACTCTGTAGTTTACCAAAATCTGGTTTTGTATTAACTTTGAATGTGAAATACATAATTTTTGTTTCGAATGTTACATCTTTCATTCTAGATTTCTGCTTCCCAAATAGTTGGATAATATTATTTAAGAAACCTACCATTGATTTTCCTTATATGGACATAACCATTCAAAATTTTCAAATGGTAAAATCCACCTTTAAAAACTTTATGGATTTGGAATGGACCTTTCCACTTAGAGGACCATTTCCCATACTTTGGATCTTTAGATCCAATAGGCAGTATAGTTTTTCAAACCAAGTCTCCCTCATCAAAGATTCTTGGTTGAACTTTTTTATTATATCCCTTTGCTGTTATTCTCTTCTGTATTAGGATATTATTAAGAGCCTTGATTCTTTCTTCATCAATATCTTCCAATTCAATAGCCATTGATGTTTGATAATCATCCAAGAATAATTGATTCTGCTTCATAATTCGAAGAGAATTAACTTTTATTTTAATTGGCAAGACTGCCTCATGACCAAAAGTTAAAGCATAGGGGGGGACACCCCTGTACTTGTTCGCTTCGAAGGTCTATATGCCCATAAAACTTCTGGCAAAATCTTATGCCACATTCTTGGATTATTTTTTATGACTTTAGTCATATTTTCCTTTATGACTTTATTGGTTGCTTCAGCTTGACCATTAGATTGAGCATAATATGGGGTTGATTTTGACATTATGATCCCCAATTTATTTGCAAAAGTAACCACATCCCCTTCGAATATAGAGGCATTGTCAGATACAATGGTTTGAGGAATACCAAATCTGTAGACTATATTTTCTAGAAATTTGATAACTGTTACTTGGGTCACAGTCTGCATGGGTTCTGCTTCTATCCATTTAGTGAAATAATCTGTGACTATAATAATGAATCCATGACCTTTCGAAGAAGGAGGACTAATTTTTCCTATCACATCCATGGCCTAGCCTCTAAAAGGCCAAGGTTTTACTACATATTGAAGATCAACAGTGGGTAAATGCTTCAAAGGATCAATAGTGGGTAAGCCTCAAAGGGTAATTTGGTCATTTTTACACTTTTTACAATATATGGGTCAAACTTGGGTTCATGGACATACCCCAACCCATATATGACCCAAAATTCAATACTTTAGTGAGTTAATATTGGTTATAAAATTCTGTACCAAAATAAAGTTTACCAAACACATTTTTGTGTTTTCATTTTTTTTTTCAAAATGGAAACAAAGTTACCAATTACATTTCCTGTTTTCATTTTTTTTTAAATGAACACAAAAACTTCCAACCTAAAAATGAAAACCAAAAATGAAATGGTTATCAAACGGAATAAGAGTGCAAAATGCTTTTAATTTATGGTGAATGACTAAAATACTCTAATAAGTCACATGACTCACACATGGGCGAGTTTCCGTTAGTTTTTTTTATAGAAATTCTCACGGAATGACCACATTGCAAATTTGCAACTCGCTTTATACATTAAGGATTAGTTTGAGAAAATTGAAACATTAAGGTGTAAAGTCCAAAACGATATATACATTAGTTCTTTTTACCCTTGTTTTTGAGTAAAGACTTGGGCACAAACACTTCACAAACATGTTACACTAATACCAGTGGAGACTCTTACGTGATAGAGTTGTCTATCATACACGGGAAAAAAAAATGTATCAACTCTAACACATACATGATAGTCTTTCCACTGGTATTAATGTAATTTAATTGTGAAGTGTTGTACCCAAATCTTTGTTTGTTTTTTTGTTTTTTTGGTTTTTTTTTGCTGAAGGAATTTTCCATTTTGTTCAACTCATCATTGATTGTTCTAAAGGCTGTAAATGGGACCCATTTCACAGGCTCCATGATGCATCCACAAATGAGGAGCATGGGATATTAACCATATAATTGAGCTGCAACAGGTTCAACTTTAACATATCAAATGAGTTGAAATATTCTTGACTGATGATAGAGTAATGCTTTGTTTTTCATGTTTCTTGGAGAACATTTCAAGATTTACCTTTGCCTTATCATAGAAAGTGTTAGTAAATTTTTTTAATTTTATTTTTAAACTTAGTTTCTAAATACTTTAGCAGTTGCTTTAACAGTTACTACACATGGTTGACATGGCAGAGCATTATCATACTTTGACAGTAGCAAAGCAAGTGGCTTACATAGATGGTGCCTAGCCTCCAACTTCTCAAACTCATGACATGTGTGATTCACTAATCAAATGAATTTTATACCTCTAGTAGCTTCTTCTTTTTTTTTAAAAAATAATAATAATTTATTGTTATTTTAATTTAACCACTTAATAAAAGAATTAGTGGTAGAAAAAAAGAATTAGTGTCTCTTGTTAATCATCTGATTTCATTAGTGTGGTAGTATAAACTTTTTCCCATGGAAATGCACTGATAGTGTTTGAATAAATTACTGAATGAGAACTTTCTTTCTCTTTCAGAACACACTGGCTATTTTACAGGTGGTTTAAATTTGACAGCTTCTTCTTATTCAAATCTTGACTATTCCTTTTTCTTCAAAAGGAGTAAAGTATGGCGCTTCAGGCTTTTACTGCATTGGCATTCAAGAACTGTGATATCTTTGATACCCCTTCATATCCTTCTAATGTTCTGCGCATTCATAGTAGAAGTAAGTTACAGTTAACTGTTATGTTTATACTTTATATTTTTGGGATTGAAATGCTTTGATGATATTCTATAGACTGAAATGTTTTAAAATTGTGTGTGAGTACCCCATATAAGGGCCTGTTTGGGAATGCTTAAAATAGGACCTGGTTCAGTGTCTCACTTTTTATCTGATTTTTTTATGAGAACAAGGTTATGTTGGTTTGACAAAGAACCTGTTTTAACAGAGATATATTAGGCTGGCAAGGACTCCTATGCAAGAAATAGACTTTTACTGAACACTTGAATTCGTAGAAACGGTTCACGTACTACCACAGAACCGGTTCTTTGGTTTCCCAACAGCCTCTTTAAGTTCATTGACAGAGTTTGCTGCTTTCTATTGATGCAAACGCTTGATTGTGCATAAAGGAAGAAGTGAACAGCCTAAAATCTTATACTATTTATTATTTCTTGAGCTTATCATTTTGCGTTTTGGGCTCCCTTATTTATTTATGCAGATTTGGTTATAAAGCCATTAGTGATTGAAGCAAGAGCAAATACTAGGAAGGACAGTGCAAAAGTTCAAAACAGGAGGTTGCGGAGCAAGGTATTTCCCTTCTCTTTGTTCCTATAAAGTATGTTATTTGATATTCTGATATGTTTTATGCATATACTTAAAAGCCTTGTTACTATTGCTATCAAGGCAATAATGGAAATTATGGAATTTTATCAAAGCAATTATGGAAAAGATGGGTACTCTGCCAAATAGATTGAGTTGATTATAATGTGTTGCATCCACACTTCAACACTAGATAGTTATTAATGAAGAAAAGGGGTGCTAAATAACTTCTGAGGGAGGGCTTGCCTTTCACTTTGACGCCTACATCAGCAAAGTAAATTTCCATTTGTGCCTTAGAACAGTTTTCTTCATTGTCCATAACAATGAAAAGGTTGATTGATGCTATTATGAAGCATTTCTTGGTTAAATATTGAGCAGTCGGCACTTCTCTGTGAAAATTTCTTTATTAGTGCCCTATTTATATTCCTCGCCTTATGAAATACGTTGACCTCACTTCTTGCTGCTGCTTTAGTTCAAATATATTTGATCTTTGGAAGTAGCATCTATTATTCTTGCTGAAAATTTTGAAAAAAATAGCTTCCCATTTTTATTTTTTATTTTTTTGAGGAAATAACTTCCATTTTGTTTGACCAGTTTAATGGCACGGCTACGAAACCAAGGCTTTCAGTATTTTGTTCCGAAAAGCAGTTGTATGCCATGCTAGTAGATGACCAGAACAAGAAGTGTTTATTCTATGGAAGCACTTTGCAGCAATCTATTCGCGATAATCCCCCGCGTACCACAATTGTAAGTACTTCCTATACTACATTGCCAGAGAATATATCATAATCCTCTACAATTCGGAATTTTTTGTTTGGTGGCAATGGTGATCTAGGAAACACGGACATTTCTAAGAAGGTAACATGACGCGCATCGTGTCGTGTCCGACACATGGACACGATTCTTCGGGTACACTTTTTCTGTCGCATCAACTTGTAATTTTTTTTTTTTGGATTTGTTGTCTCGACATGCCTGTGTCGTGTCTTGTTCGTGTCCGTGTCCGTGTCCGTGCTTCATAGATAGCGGTATGATGTTTCACTTAATCTTTTGTGGTTCTATAAAGCTGTTTGGTTTTTGTAATTAGAAAATTTTATAAAATCCCAGGAAGCTGCTGAACGTGTTGGTGAAGAGCTTGTCGAGACGTGTGTTGATCTGAACATTAACGAAATATCATTTTATGATCGCAATGGTTTTGCTCGCGGGGAGAAGATGCAAGCCTTTGAGATTGCAGTTTCTCGATTTGGGTTCTTGTCAAGATAGATCTGCACCTAGTCCTACATGAGCTGTTAATAATAATTAGAAATTCAATGATTTTGCTCCAGTGTGCAAACCGGTTTTTTGAGGGATTTTCAATCTGTTACACATTATCACATAATTAGTATTTATATTGTCATAGATATATTACAAAGTGTTTCCTGTCTTTAGTCATGCATTTCATAAACAATACACGCTATACAAAAAATAGAAGAAATAATCTGTTAATCCTTGGGCAACTTTTGTGGAAGATCAGTTTATTTGAGAAACTGTAGAGGAAGCAGAAATAATTTTAGAAATTTCAGGGGAAATCTGTTTCCAACCTCTTAAAAGTGAGAAGTTATTCAGTGAGCCCCGCCATGCCACGTCATCATGCTGACATGGTGTGCCGCCCCAATAACATGGGGACATGTGGCCACTAAGATGAAGTGGCATGATAATGGGGAAAGATGATGTGGCCCCATTATCATGCCACTTTATCTTAGTGGCCACATGTCCCCATGTTATTGGGGCTTCACACCACGTCAGTATGATGACATGGTGTAATGCGCTCATTGAATAATTTCTCCTTTAAAGTTACTGGATGGCATCAGTTGGGACGCTGGCAGTTATTAGCCGTTTTAAAATTCAAATTTTGTTAGTTACTTGTTTACAAACCTTTATATGTATCTTCAATAGCCTACAAAAAATAACATAAACCAACTACTTCCAGATTTTCATACTCTCTTGTTCTATATTGTTTCAAAACTTCCCTTGAAATGGAGGGAACTGAAGGAATTGGAATCAAAATCTACGATAATGTTGACCCATCCGTATACCCATCTTCTCCCCAGCCCGCCACAGATCTCCCTCCGGTCACTGGCCGGAAAAGACGAGCGGTGCTGGCGAACGGAGTTCAAAAAACACTATCCAAAACATCGATGCTCGCGAATTTCCTCCCAACCGGAACCCTTCTCACCTTCGAGATGGTCCTCCCAACCGTGTACGGCAAAGGTGAATGCACTTCAGTCAGTACTCTGATGATGAATGTCTTACTCGGCCTTTGCACTCTATCTTGTTTCTTCTTTCACTTCACAGATAGTTTTCGCGGACCGGATGGGAAAGTTTACTATGGATTTGTCACTCCAAAAGGGTTGGCCGTGTTCAAGTCCGGTCTAGGCGTGGAAGTCCCGAAAGAGGAGAGATATAAAGTTGGTCTTAATGATTTTGTTCATGCGATTATGTCGGTGATGGTGTTCGTGGCGATCGCATTCTCGGATCAACGAGTTACGGCCTGTTTGTTGCCTGGACATGCCAAGGAAATGGATGAAGTTATGGAGAGTTTTCCTTTGATGGTGGGTATAATTTGCAGTGGCCTCTTTCTTGTGTTTCCAAAAACTAGATATGGTATAGGATGTATGGCGGCATAGGTAGTAGGTAGTATCATTTATGTAATAATTAATGGCGTTTTTGGTTGCAGTTCATGAGATCTTTTTTTATTTTATTTTTTCTAATCTTTTTTAGTCTGCTTGAATAACTATTTCATTAAAGCATTTGGTTGTTAACAGTTTATTAATACTACTACTATTATTATTATTATTATTATTGAATGGTATAAGCTTTTTTAGTTTTTCTGTTATTTTGGGCATTCTTTGAGAGAGAGAGAGAGAGAGAGACCATTTTGTAGTATTGTTCATACTAAACCAAAATTAAAAATAAGGAACTCTCAAATATTGTAGGAAATTAAGAAAAATGAGGGAAAATTAACATGTCAAGATAAAGGAATTAAATTATTCCTCTCCATTTTCCTCTTCTTTTTTTCCCCCTCTCTAAATCAATGGATCACATGGAACTAAGATAGTTTAATCAAAACGTGGGGATAATAAACGAACCATAACCAAATTTACGATCTAAAAGAAGCAAGTGGGAAAAAATGGCATGTCTGGCATATATGAAATAAAACCGATCTAAGACAATTTTGGGGATGTAGAAGCATTTTGTCATCCTGATGGAAACCCTGAGAATGGGTGAGAAAATTTTAGAGAAATGGAGTATTTATAATGCTTTCCTATAATTTTACGCGCACACACACAAAACAGACATCTTTGAATTGTTTATGAAAATTAAATCATGCTGTATACATCTGAGTTTAACTCATTTGACAAACATAATTGAAATTTCGGAAGCAATACAAAATTGTTACTGTTTCTCTGCCCAATTCCAGCGTGGTTTTGAAAAGTGGAAGAATAATGAAGCAAAAAACTGTATGCGCAGATGATTTCACACACACACAAACGAAGTTACAAAAAGAAAATTACAATCCGCAATGCTAAGGCTTTACCGCTTTAGATATCATACCATAAGGGAGTGTATACAAGGCACATGCCTCTCTCTCTCTCTCTCTCTCTCTCTCTCTCTCTAGATGATACAACAAATCTGTGAACACCTAGGTTTGTCAATACTGTACAATAGGTAAAACAAATCCTAGTAACTAGTATATACTAATATTAGCTATATAACTTCTCCTAATTCAAAACATTATGGAACGCTTCCGTATAACCAGATCTCCCTACCCTACTCTCAGTTACTGAATCTCCATTGCAGGCCAACCTGCCTCTACAAGCATGGGTTTTTCCAAAAGCCTCACAATCAGTAATATGAATTACGATTCGCCTATCTTATCATTCGCCGCAACATTGGGCACGCTTTCTTTCTTGAAGCTTCTGCCATAAACAGAGCATCTCTCTAGGACTTTGGTAGTGGGCAACAACATAACCATCTTTACACCCCTCATTGAATATCCTTGCTTCCTTCTCGTACCTTACTTCTAACCCGTTCTTCTTCATATCCGCAATCCAGATGCCCATGGCTACATCTTCCAGCTTGAACATCTGCGATATCAAGCATATTTTCAGATTCGGAAATGAATGTGTTAATTAATGCATGCACATGTGTGATGTATTTTCCGAAGAAAAAAAATGTGATGTAATGTAAATATAGAGGATGAAATTCCTTCCTTTATCTCAAAGCCATTGTCGAATCCTACACAGCGGAACATGGAGGTACTTGTGGCACAACGGGCCAATGTAGTCTATCACAATAAAATGATGGACAGAACTACCAGGAAACGACTTAGTAAATAGATTAATAGACCATTTTGGCATGGCATATACATCACACATCCTGGATTAGGGGGGGTTTAGGGTTAAGTAATGTTATGCTTCCCAAATTTGATTCCCAAAATGCTTTGCCAGTTGTACCACATCCATTGGTATGTGGTACCACCCACCACTACTGGTACACCTGTTAAAGCATTTGGAAACCAAATTTGGGATTCAAATTTTTGGGAAGCATAGCACTATTCCTAGCGTTAAAGGTTTAATTGCTGGAAAATATGATGGAAGTATTCAATGGAATAGGTCAAGCACATGCTGCAAGACAAACATTTCCCAAAATGACAGTAAAATTACTATGTGAGGAGCTTTGTATAAACCATACCTTTAAATGGCCTTTTCTATGCCCCTTGTAAACAAATTTTGCTATGTCCCTGGATACAACATAACCAGGCCCATGCGCCCATGGAGGGTAAGTTTCTTCAGGCCATTCCTGAAGTAACACATTCAAGAAAGGGAAATCGTCATAAATTATGACAAGAAATAGGTTATCCAATCATTTTTAGAGTTAGAATTGTTGAGCACAATGGCATAGGAAATCATGCAGATAAAATGTCCAATCACCGAGAAATGCTAGGAAGGAAACTTTTTCGTAAGTCTGAACTTGAGTTGATTGGGCTTTTTCAACAATAGATGGAATGGAGAATTGTATGGTATGTCTCTTTTCAACATGTATAACTCAAGCGCTAACGCGCACACACGTAAGAGGATTATGTCTGAAAATCTACATTTTTACGGATTTTTTCCCGAGTGAAGTACATTCTTGCCTTTTAGATCATTTATGAAACTGGCAGCTAAAAAGGCTAAGAACAGAGATCTGAGACTTTACACCTCTACTTTCACCATAAGTCCAAAACATAAAGAACGTAACCTACAAGCTTGCCAACTAATGAGCTGAAGTGAGAAATCGAGAATGTACTAACCTCAGAGCTAATATACCACTTGCTTTCAGGATTCCGATGAGGTTGGGAATCAGAGTTGATGAGACCATAAAGCAGCCCACGTTTCACATTGATCCTGTCCAAAGAGGTCAGAACTTCATCCACCCGAACAAATGCATCATCATCTGTCTTCATGACAAACTTTGAAGAAACAACCTCCGTCTGTTAAAGAGATATGAGGTCAACAAGGCGAAAAGAGAACTCTCCAAGTATGAGGAAGAGACCGTACTGTACCCCGAAGATGCAAATGGCTACAGTCTTCCATGTGATCAGACTGTAGTAGTCAACAAAAGGCATTAGTTGTATGTCTCTGTACGTCAACGCTTCATTCCAGAGCTCCTCATTCACCATCTGGTTTTTATGCTGCAACAAACGTCAAAGTAGATCATATGGTCTGTTTATATTAAAATGTGTATATTTAAGTATATTGTGCATATCTAATGTCAGTTTCTCCCCTTCCTTGAAAGGGTGACACACAACTGCTCGGTTCGATGTATTCCCTTCCCTCCCCATGAATCATATGTTTGTGACAACAGGGGCAGAATTTTCTAATTCCCATCGACTTTGGATAAATAGTTCCATGACATGTTTGCCTCACAACATGACTTCAAATAGTAAACATTGCCATAAATAGAAAGCAATAGTTAGGCTCTACACTAGCGTTAAGTATTGTAAAATTTCTAAATCAAACCTTGAGGTACACACGTTCTCATTGATGAACTATGAAAGACAGATTCTTCGAAAAGGCCGACACACCCGCACTTAGTGTGCACCCGTTCTGGGTGCTCCGTGGATTCTTTGAGTTCTTTTGAAGTGTGGCTGGGGCTTTATTGTAGAGATCTTTTGAAAAAGAACACAAGTTCTTCATACAATTTTGAAAGCTTAAGTGGTTTAAAAGTTAAATAATAGAAAATAATAATTGCAATTATCTAGGGTATACACTAATGCACTAATAGTTAAAAAATAATTTGTATACACTATTATCTGAAAGAATATTTTTAATATTTTATCCAAGTACTACCGCCGCACCCGCACCCGCACTTTTTGGAAAATTGGCAAATCCCCCGCACTCACATCATAGACTCCAAGTACCTGAATCCCCACACCCGCACCGGTGCTACCTAGTTGACGAAGCTAGAAATTTTAACCTCAGGCGGCCAAGGAAGCACGGACTCTTCTAGAAGGTCGACACATCCACACCCGATGCGCACCCGCATTGACGTGGATTCTTCACGGATGCAACAGGATGCTTTTTTTTATTTTTATTTTTTTAAAAAGGAGACACTTAACATAATTTTAGAAACTTTTGGAGTCATTTTAAGAATGTTGGGAATTGGATTACATGTCAAGACTCAAAAGGCTAATATTGCTTATTTATGCTTGTTAATTACCTTCATTATATTTTGTAAAAGCACCCCCGCAGCACCCTTGCTTTTTGGAAATTGTTTAATCTCCCACACCGGTGCTTCCTAGAGGGGGGCAAGTGATGTGCTTCTAAGGATTACCCCAAAGAAATGAGCATATTGCTGACATATTAATCTTCGAACTGACGTCTCTTAATTAGGTAAAACATGTGCTTGTATAGTTAGTATTCCTGAAAAACTGTGTACCATCCCTTTCTTTTATTCTTTAAGAAGCATGGAATTTTATATACGTTAACGTCAAGCACGAATCCTCTGAAGAAATGAGTGAAATCTTATATGCATTTGGACTGGAAATGAAGGAACAAGTCCCTCACTATAAGAGTCTTGCCATCCCTTGCCCAATTGGATCCATATTGCTTATAGCGTAGTGGTTTAGTACAACCGAAAAACAGTATCATTATATCAGTTACTATATCCAAAACAGAAGAAATTTTCAAAGAATGCTCACCAAACCAACAAAAAATCGCACTGCAACTTTCCCCGATCGTACAGCAGTATATTGCATCCATGTTCTTCTAACAGCCATCCTACGCTTGAAATTATTTGCTGTAGAGAAAACACCAATGAAGAGATCCAGAGGTCTTTGAAAGGGAAGAGGAGCCGATATGAGTGCCTCTAAGTCAATAATATGCTCTAAATCCTCTGATGTGGGTAAACCACTGGCCACAACGGATACTAATTTGATGTCTCCTGAAATCCGTACTTCGCTAACCAACCATGGCTCCAAACTCTAAATAGGCAACAAAATAAACAATATCACACAAACAGATAATTGTTCTGAAAATCTAAAGCAACTAGAGAAAGAGGTAAGAGAAATTACTTCACGAAAAGCAAAGGATGTTATGTGCTTTCCATCAACTGTCATCTGGATCCCCTCTGATCCCACCCTGAGTGTTGCAACAGACAAATAACCTTGCTTAAATGGGAAATATCTAGTCATTTTAGATCCTTCTGGGACCAGTGAGGAGTTCCTCGACCCATTATGATGCCTACTAGCTGCCATAACCCGGTTATCACCGTTGCCCACCAGCTTGTTGCACTGGTCCAACTCATCCACTAGCACATAATAGTCAATGGAGTCAACAATGTTAAAGAAGAAGAAAACATAAGTTACTAAAAGAAGAAGAAGAAGAGTATAAGCATTTGGAAAACAATTCAGTGAGAAATGTTCCGTTCTGTCAACTGATAAGGAGAAATGTTGTTGCATGTCTGTAACCCAATTAAGATTGTTGTCGTCCCACATCACTTAGATGTGTTGTTGCCTGTGTAGTTTATAAGGCCTTGGTTCCCCTCTCCTTAACACCTGGGTTTTAAGGAGTTGAATGGGCTGGGCCTTACAAGTGGTGTAAGAGCTTGGTTGGACTTGCCTTCCGACGTGCCGAGTGTCCGGCTGCTGTGGTCCAGGTTCGACTCTCCATCCCTGCTTTTTTGTACATATTTGCACTTTGTTATTGCCTCCACTATGATGGAGTTTGGGTTTTTTGCTCTCCACTTTGAAGCTTGATATACATTGTTGGGCCATTCTCTAACAGCTTAAGCTTTTGGAGTAGTTGGTAACTTAACAAAGATAACTAAGTAGGAGACATATGTGACCAATTACAGCTAGCAAATATTGTTTTTATTTGATGTGACCCTTCCCAGGATCCCTTTCCACAATTGATATCAATCCACAAGGACTGTACTCAAGTTAACTTATACACTACTTGTCCAAACAATTTGAAAATAAAAAATGCAATTTGGGGCCATTACTCAGTGGTAGTCCCGCTCACAAGGATGCTGGAAGGGGATTTGAGATAAACCTAGCATTTGACATTTTTATGCAGGTAGAAACAAAACAAAAGCCAAGGTAACAAGCAATTCTGAATACAAGTGTGATGTATCATTAACTTCAATTCTTATCTGGCAACTAATACTCATTAAATGCCGGAGAAATACAAAAGCACTATATAGCACATTGAGCTAAAGAAAATTGTGACTGCTTTGGTGCTTTGTTAAAAGGGGGTGAATTAATACACTGAAATACATGGACAATTGCATTTTGAATGAACAAGTAATTTGCTTCAAGAGAACATGGCAGGTAGATATACCTTTCTTATTCTTATCAGGATCAGGAGATGGACAACGTTCCTCTTCACCCCAGTCATGAGCGACAGTCCAGGTATTCTGAACAATTACAGGGTCCTCAGTAATCTTATCACCATGAAGCCTGACATTGTAATGCAGTACAACGGGTGGATCTGGCTCCCCAGGAAGTGGTTCCCCAGTTAAGTCGATTCGAAAATTACCAAGAAGCCCACTTGGAATGCCAATAATCGTAATGGAAGAACCCTGAGTCAAGCCACAAGGAACCTGTAATTTAAACCCACTATTATCAAGCTCCGTAGCATTTATTTTACTGAGAAAATGAGGACATTGTTTCTCTTTTCCTCTCTTGGGCGAACTCTCATTTCCTCGAGCAATCCTTTCCTCTTCAATTGAAGTCATAAGGGTATTCCATGCAATTCCGGCTTCTTTGATTGCCTCTACTGCATTGGGTAAAACCTGACCTCTACCAATGAAGTATTTCAGATGGTTCCACGTCTGCAAGGTTTGTTTCTCTTCATTGGAAAAGTTCCTCTGAGCAAAGAGACTGAGCATTATAGTATTAGCAGATATAACTTGAGTACCACTTTCTGGGTTCTGAATGGCGGGCGGATCACCAGAATTCAACCACTGGAGAGGATTAGTTGAATTGAAGGGGAAGGGACTAGTAAGATAGTTATCCCCAACAGGCTTTTTCATGACGCCGTACATCAAAACAAACAACATACACATGGATAAAATTAGAATGCCTCCGTACCATTTCTTCATTTCTGCACATTACTAGCACATCAAATAGCTTTAAGCCAGAAGTCCATCTAATTGAGCATATGGGAGGCAATGTAATACAAGAAGGTCATTCTGCAAGCAATTTCAAGCAAAGTTACCATGCTAGAAATGAGTCACATCATAAATAATCATCCTGGAAGGAGTATAGATGGACTAGAATTAGATGTTAAAGAAAAAACTATCCCAACTTCATTAATTCAGGACTCTAATGGAAATAATATAACACAGCAAAGTTTTTCATATACCATCTGAGATTGGGTATTTGGAACTATTAGGATTGCCCCAGATCCTAAAACAAATTCAACTTTAAAAATGTTCAAAGCTTAATGAGAAGTGTGCATCTCGTGAGAGAAAAATTAAAAGAGCAAAATAAATAAAAGGATAGATGTTAATGAAAAAGGACGTCAAATAATAAGCAATGAATAGAAGTACAAACGTCATTAAGTAGTTTCACTAGGATCACGTATGAGAGCTTAATACAGAAAAGTATACATGGAATTGACTAAGGTCAACCCCACGGTTTGTCATGCCACAACCTCATGCTTTTTCCTGGATACTCTACACAAATCTAACCATCATATCACGTCTCAACCCCATTACGAGGCTTAACTTTAGGTTAAATGGGACAGACCACTGATCACATTTGCATTCTTTGATGCTTTTGCTTCAGTTGATTCATTTCTTGTTTTCTACTCTCTTTTTTTTTTTTGGCTCTGAATCTGTTCCTCTCTTTATTTTGGACGAGACCATCTCTTCCTTGTACATTCTGATGATACTTTCCCTTCTTACTAGGGAAAAGGAAGAAAATGCAAAATGAACATCAACCATAGTATAGAAATGTTACCACCGTGCTCCAAAATGCACCATACCTAACATAGGCCATGCCCTTACTTCCAATTATATGCCATTAATTATCTTCTTTTCCTTCTATTTGTGATATTCTATATGCGTCAGCTCATGTCAGAGTGTAGTTTGAGAGCCTTGATAAGTTGATATCCAAAATAAGTCCCATTTTCCATAAGTTTAATGATCTAACATGTAGTAACTGACTGCTGGCTGATACAAAAGGATTATAAGAGAAATTCAACAGCTGAAGGGTAACAGAAAGCATGAGCTGTTCAATTCTGTATGTTTATAGCATATGTTTGTTTCTTTCCTTGGTGCAATTTAACTAACATAGATGTTTCCTACGACCCTTCTTGTCAAACTAAAGGGGTTCGTTCTGAACACTAAACTTTATAAGCTTAATAGGTCATTAAAATGGCTTAAGAACTTAAGCATCGATCTCTAATAAGACTAGACAATGCCTCCAAACATGCAAACAAAATGGTAATCCCCATTAGCAATACACACACGCCGCCCACCCACCAATGCATAAACAAGACCAGTGAATAAAAAATTTATGAAATAACAAGAGTAATTTTACAAGGCTTTAAACAGAATTATTCATACAGATCTGCCAATATGTTAACAGAGGGTGAAAAGGGATGGTTCAGAACTCTTATAATAAAAAGCTTTATTTAATTTCTAATGCACGATGATTACAAAGTACTAATGTAAGACCCAGTCAAGTCACAGAGATAAGCAAATACTAAAATACAAGATCATAAATTAGATCACCAAGGAACCTTCATTTGTAGGGACCACTGCACTCGATTATCAGATCTGAAAACCACGACTCTCTCAAGACCACACACACACACACACACACACTCACTCAAATGAAATAAATTAAATTAAATTAAAGCAGAATTAGAAGTGATGTTAAGAACTGAGTTCTGAATCAAAATAATATCATATCGTCGGAGACTAAATATCAAGCAATTTGAAACTCCAAAGTTTTTAAGTACAAAAGTTCTCTACATAGTCAAAATATATATACATACGGAGTATAAAATATAAACTCCGGTCACCGGCCAGATCCGAACACATATTAAACTGAAAATTCAGCAACTAAAAGGACATTATGGTTTTAAAATTCAACTAATTGAGCACAACAACAGTGAAGACAAGCTCAAATGAATCACTGAAACGAACAAAATTAACTTAAAATAGGTAAATTAGAGGGACTTATTAATTAGATGAGTAGAAAAACAAACAAAAAAAAGTGCTTCATCAACATGGAAAGGAAACGTACCTTCACCAGAATAGAATCTGTTCTTCGGCCGCGGAATGCCAGAGCGAGAGAAGAGAGAGATAGTAGAGAGAGAAACTCTAAGAAAGAAAAAAAGAAAGTTAGACCGTCTCAGTCGTTTGAACTTCAAGTCTACGCTAAAAACCGGTGGGAACTGAAAAATTAAAATTAAAATAAAATGGAAAATTAAAAATAAAAAATAAAAAAAGTGTATAGCATTAAAATGAGAGTGGTTTTTATAATTTGCGTTTGATTATTTATTTAGTTCGTTCTTGAAGTAAAAGTTCTCGTATTTGACAAGTTTAATTATTAATACTCCCCTTGATCAAAAGCGTGTACAAGCACCGTTGGCTGATTACCAAGGATTAATTAGAATTCTGTTAACTTTTGTTGTCATATTTATGTATTAGTCTTACAATATTTCTACATATTAAGTATACATCAACAAAAAAATTAAAAAAAATGTCATAGCCTGATTTTAAGATTTTATATGTCTAACAGATAAGATTAACTATCTTATCTGTCTACAAATATATAATATTATCTGATTATATTAACGGCGATAACTTTCTCAATTCTTGGGCTTTTTTGGTGATTTTTTTTTATTCTCTGTATTTTTTTCAGATCTACAATTATGGTATCAATTTTATAAAAGTAATATGTTTTTTGTTCTATTTATGAAGAAAAAAAAAAGACACACAATTTTTCATATTTATATATTAATAATATTGTTAATGTTTAATAAATAGTTATTATATATAATTTAAACGTTATAAATTGCTTTAAAATAGTTTTAAGAGAATATTAATTTGATTTTTTATTTTGGAATATTATTTATTAATATTCCTTATGTTCTGAAAAATAATTTTTATTACTTATATATTATACTTATTATTTATTTAAGATTAAATAAATAATAAATGTTAGTTTGATAGATAGTTATTGGTTTTAAATTATGGAAAAATAGTTTTAATCCTATTATTAAATTCTAAAATATTATTTTATAATATTTCTTATATTAGTATTACATATATTACATATTTATACTTATTATTTATTTAGTTGTAAATAAATAATACTTGTTTTCAATAAAAATAAATAATACTTGTTTTCAGCAAAATTACCATTATGCCCCTATTTACTAGTACACATGCTAATCGTCATTCTATGTATTGATATGAATTATAAGGACTCAAGCAATATTTATATTAGCGAATTCGCATCGACGTGAGTCGCTAAAGGTAAAAATGAGAGTGGTTTTTATAATTTGCGCTTGATTATTTAGTTCGTTCTTGAAGTAAGTAGTATTTGACAAGTTTAATTAATACCCCTTTGATCAAAAGCGTGTGTTTGGTGTCTCCTTTAAATGGTGACTGTCGTTTCTGTACAAGTACAAGCACCGTTGGTTGATTACCAAGGATTAATTAGAATTTTGTTAACTTTTTTTTGGTCATATTTATGTATTAGTCTTACAATTTTTCTACAAATTAAGTATACATCAACAAAAATAAATAAAAGATGCGTTACAGTCTGATATTAAGATTTTATCTGTCTAACAAATAATATTAGCTATCTTATTTGTCAATAGATATATAATATTATCTGTTTATATTAACGGTGATAATTTTCTCAATTCTTGGGCTTTTTTGATAACTTTTTTTTAATCCCTGGATTTTTTTTCAGATACATGCACCTATGGTACCAATTTTATAAAAGTAATATGTTTTTGTTATATTTATGAAGAAAAAAAAAGACACACACAATTTTTCCTATTTATTTAGTTTTTAGTTTTTTTTTTTTCCCAGTTTTTCATGGTTAATGTTGATCTCGGTTGATAGATACGGAGTATCATTTTGCTAATTCTAAAACATCAAATTTTATGAAATATGGACTTGTAAAACAAAAATTATAGCAATTTAAAGTTGTTTAGACATAAAAATGACCTAATGAATTATTAAAAAAAAAAGAGTACAATAGTATAGATTTTAGATTGGAAGGGATTTATTTATGGGGACTATGGCCGAAGCCCCCTTAACTATTTGCTTTAAAATTTTAATAGAGAGGATATTATGCAAAGTTACTCTTCACAGGCGAAGTTGCATCAAAGTTTTGCAAGTTGCATCAGATTAAGGTACAATTTGCACAATGCTAACAGCAAGTGTGCACAACGTGTATATCAAATAAGCACGATATTAGGTACAATTCACACAGCATATATACATATATATATATATATATATTTCACGTCCATTGTAGAATTTCTTACGTTTTTTTAAACATTAAAAAGTTGATGGTTTTTTTTATTATGTTATTTTGTTTTAATTTTTCACTTGTAATTAGGGATGACAATGAGGTGAATTTTTCGGGTTCTCCGCCCCGTCTATGATAAGTAGGGTATAGGGGTGGTTGAAACAGGATAGAGGCGTGTATGAGGTGAAACGTTTTAACCTGATTCGGGTTCGGGGTTTTGGGATAAAACCCCAAACTCACCCCAATTATACAGCGTACTTACCTAAGTACCATTACTTAGACTATTACCTAAAATACTTAGTACTATAAATGCTACCAAGTTGGGGTTTATGTTCACAGTTCATACGCCTGCAACTCTGAAACCCTTGCTCGCGTCTGCTGTCTATCACTGTCATTCAAGCCTTAACGAGGCGTGCGATTCATGCGGTGTGTGCAATGTGTGTGTTGCTATGTTCAATTTGTGCGTGCGATGCTTTGTGCAATTCGTATGTGATGTATGTGTTGTGTGTTCATGTGTGTGTGTTGTGTGTTCTTGTGTGTTGTGTGTGTTGATTCTTATTTATTATTATTATTTTTCAATTGTTGATTTTGTTGATTATTTAATTATTTTTGTATCAATGACTGAGTAATTGGAGTTCCATGAGATATGTTTTTTTTTTTTCAGGGTAGGGCTAGGTTCGAGAAAGGGTTCATTCAAGTTGGGCAGAGTTGGGGTAATGGGGGGTTTCGTCCCATACTCGTTTCTAGGGTAAGGCATATTTCAGGTCAATCGAACTTTCGAACCGAAACTGAACTTTCAAACAATTTCAGTTCGGTTTGAACCCGAACCAAAGTAAATTCGGTTTGAAATCAAACCGAACTTATAAGTACAGTTCGATTTTCGGTAGAGTTTTTCAGCCCGAACCCGAACCGAATTTTTGAAGTTTATTTATTTATTTATTTATTTATTTTATTTTTATTTTTTTATAAATAGATTTAGGGTACTTCATTAGTTTTACTAATATCCTGTTGAAGCTTGAAAGACATTTTTTTCTCTTAGTGAGTAATAACAAAATACAAACTGTAACTATTTGAGTTGTTCTTTTGTTCTTGATTACCAAATGGTTTTTTTTTTTTTTTAGATCTAGGGTACTTCATTAGTTTAACTAATATTCTTAATTACCAAATGGATATCTTGAAACTTGAAAGATATTTTTTTCTCTTTATTGAGTAATAAATAAAATTATAAAAAAAAAAATTTTAAAAATGAAAAAGAAAACTTCAGTTGAATTTCAACCCGAACCCGAATTTTAATTTCGAAACCGAACCATATTTTCGCAATTTATTTCAGTTCGGATTTCGGTATCGAAATTCTCAACCCGAACCCAAACAACCCGAACCGAACCGACTGTTTGCCCACCCCTACTCGTTTCGTTGCTTACTTGCAATTGATATTTTCTAATTTACAAAAAAAGGATAGACTAACTAGTAAATGCTATGTAAAAAGTTAACTGAATGCTAATTAATCCATTAACAAAAAGGGACACTCCATACATGACACATGTCCTACTACTAATACTCTCTGTTGCTCAAATCGAGGGATGAACATCGGCTGTGACCATTTGGTGTGACAGCCGTCTGTCGCACGAGCATTTATACTTTCTTTTGCTGTAAATTCAGATTTTTTATTTAATTATTTTTCTGTAACTTTTTAAAAGCTCTAATTGACAATTGTAGCCTTGTAGGATTGTTGAAACGTGGCGGGCGGCCCAAAGCCGGAACCGGAAAAATGTCGGAACAAGGGGCCAGCTGTTTACAACATTATCGTTGTCCCAGTACGTGATAGTTTTGCATTACAACAAAGGATCATATGGTACCGTAAATTACGGATCAACAATGGTAGAGTGGATGATGTTCCTTGCTTTGTTTTTGAGGAACAAAATCAAGGGGGATGAGGCTGTTTGTAATTTTCATTTCTTAGTGGATTGCCTTTCAAGCAAAAAAAAAAAAAAATGGTAGAGTGGTAAATATTTTTTACCACCGCTCACAAACACACTCTATCTCTCTCCTGGGTAGTATTGTAGAGCCCACTAAATTTATCCGAAACCCACAGTACCACCTAAGAGATAGATAAAATGTGTTTATAAGTGTGTAAAAAGTGTTTGTTACCCAAATATTACTTATTACGAATTAATAAATTCGGATAAAGTTATGAGTAATATTTGGGCATTAAAAAATTTCACTAACACTCACACCCACACTCTATCTCCCTCCTAGTGATACTGTGGGGCCTACAGTGGATCCCATAGTGGCACTAAGAGAGAGATAGAGTGTGAGTGTGAGTGTGAGTGTGAGTGTTAGTGAAATTTGTTAGTGTCCCTAACATTGTTGTTAAGTTATTGTGTGAGAAGCTTCTCATTAAGGGTGTAAAAAAGAGTCCAGCCCAACGGGCGACCCGAAGCCGACCTCAAAAAAGGGGCCTTAAGCTCGGCCCAAGCCCAAGGTAGGGCGCCAGTCCGACCCTAGGCTCTAGCATCCCGGGTAAGGTCAGGGCCTATCTCTTGAAGTCCAAGCCCGGCTCGAGGACAGACCCGACCAAAGCCCGGGCCGAGGCCCATATAAAAGCCCAATTAGAAGCTTCCCAATAATCAAAATATGGGTTAATTACATAGACCTCCCCTGAGGTTTAGCGAAATTACACGGACCACCCCTCTATATTGCAAAATTACACAGACCTCCCCTCTGGCATAAATTTACTATTTTATCCTTACTTTGTTTACCATTTTTCACACATCACTCTCACTCCTCTCTCTACTCTGTGTGTATATATTTATAGATATAGATGTATGTACTTGTATATCTATGTACATAGATATAGATATAGATATACAAGTACATACATAATATATGGACATACATATATATATATATATGAATTTGAATTTGATCAAAAAATAAAAAATCTAAACCCAAAATCAATTTGTTCCAAAAATTAATTTGTTCCTAAGATTTAAACCCAAAATCTATTTATTCCAAAAACTAATTTGTTTATAAGATTTAAACCCCAAATCAATTTGTTCTAACAACCCAAGATCTAAACCCAAAATACTAAACCCACCTCGAAGATTTATACAAGTATCTATGTATATATATTCAATGGCTATACGTATGTATACAAATATGTATATATATATATATGGTTTGCATGTATGTATGTATGTATATATGCATGGTCCATATATATGGTGTGTGCGTATGTATGCATGCCTACATGTATGTATATACAGTAGAGAGATAGAGAGGGAAGAGGTTTTTTTTTTTTTTAAATAGGGGTATTTTCGGCATTAGCAAATTAAGAAAGGTGATCTCTGTAAATTTTGCAATCTAGAGGGGAGGTGTGTGTGGATACCCACATCTTTTCTTTTAAAATCTTTTTCAATTTAAAATACAAAACAATGAGTCGCCACTTAAGTTTTTTTTAAAGGAAAATTAAGAAACCATTTTAAAGCAACTGATCTTTTTGCGAAACCAAAGATTAAACTAGGTCCGGGGATTATGGAATGAGAAGGGAAGGAGCCTATCGGACTAAAACACCCCTTCTCATCCTATCTCGCAATAGGCCTCTACTCAACATCCTTTTAATCAAATTAATTATCTAAGTATGTCCTCAACTAATACATATATATATACGTCACAAAAGCATGTCTGAAAGGGTGTAAGATTGCAAGTGATAAAATATCATTCAAAAATCACATAATTCAAGTAGCAAGCAATATGATATGCAAATAGGGAACTATAGAACTTACCCGGGATCCATGCCGCGAATATTAAACATGCAATGTATACGAATAGAAAGTAAAACCTAAGAAAAGGTCTCTAATCACATGTATTCACATAAGGTAAGATCCTAATTCTGATGCGTCGCGCATGAGGTAATAAAATCAATACAAAAATCAAGGAATTAAGTAAACTAGAGAAAGAGTTGAGAAGTTGTACCTCAAGTGCGCTGCAAAACAAGGGTTAATCCACATACTTTAGGAAGAATGTATAATATCGGATAATTATTCCTAAATGTTCTAGCTTAATTCTATCAAGTAGAGGAAATGACGCAATTATGAATTCTAATACCGACCTATATGGATGAATGTACATGATTACATGAACAATAATAAGCTATTGTATTATTCTTTGGTTTGGATCATTTAGCCTCTGTATTTAAGCTTAACTAATCTTTATTAACACATGGTTTAAGCCCTAGGTCATGGAGAGATCATTTAGACTATTGTTTGCAAGATATATCAAAGTTATGACAGAATTCTGAAAATTGCTGAGAGCAGATCAGAACTTCAAAGAAATAAAAAACATAATTCCTGAGGTTTGATCTGGGTGATATTTGGACACAAGATGCCTCTGTGTGTTTAGTTTCTAACCCAAAAAGAAAATCGAGGTTTCAACGGTTAGATCTCCGGGAATTGGACAAACACTAGACATCACTCAGAGACTTACAACTCTCCATCTAGAGTTTTTGTATGATTTTCTAAAAATAGTAAAAAAAAATCAGAAATATTTTGGTCTTTTTAGGGTAGCTTCCTAACACATTAAACTATTTAGAAAAATTTATTTCGGGTCAAGAGTGCTTGATTAAGATTCTGATTTGCTTATTTCAAAAGAGTGTTACTGTTCTGAAACTCTGGATAGATTATAGTTGTTTCACAAAACCCTTGACCAAACCACTCCAAACGTAAAAAATACCTTAAAACAAAAATTACAGTGGTAGAATTTTGAGTTATAAACACTTTTCCGTTGGTTTCATTCAGTTCCAACGGTTAGATTATCAACTAAAAATCTATGATGAAAAATAGATTGTGAGCTCACTGCATGATTTATCAAATACAACTTTTACTACTTAATTCTATTCATGAACCATGGGGTTTGGCTTGAACCACACTACTTCTCCTACCATTTAATGGTCATGGGAGACTAAATACATTCACATCTTACAAGTCTCAAGGGAATATGGGGGAATTCCATAAGTCCTAAACATAACAAACCTAAACCATGAAAATAGGTTTAGATTTATTAATCAAGTGTACTAATATCAACCTCAATTTTCTTGTAAATCATGAGACTACAAAAAGAATCAAGGGATTTTAAGTCCAAGGATTCAAGCATGACATTGAGGGTCTTATGAATCTTAAAGACTAATAGAAAAGAAAAAGAAAATTCAAAGAATCTAAGTATATTTGTGATTAGAATATAATTAAGACTAAGTAACTTAGAGTTCTACCTCAAAAATATCCTCAACTTGTGGTGGTGAGGAACTTCCAAAGACTAATCAAGCTCGTCAACCTTTAATTCACACAACTTCTTCTTTTCACTCCTCTAAACTCACTCCTAATTGTGTTTTAAGAAGAATTTTGAGAGTTAAGACAAATAGAACACTAATGTAACCTCTAGATTCAAAGAAAATCCAACCTTAAAACCACCAACCCCTTGTAAGAGGATATTCATCCTCTATGTATAGACAAATTTGGAGGGGTATTTCAGTCATTTCAGAGCAGAAAACCCTAATTCAGGCATCCTTTTGATAGTACAAAATGTGATGTATAACAGCTAGTTGTTACAAAAATGCGGCACTCAACGGAGATGGAAGTGGCACTCAGTAAATGCCGCCGCGGAATTCACTGAAAGCCGGTGCGGCATTCACTGCCTGCCGGAACGGCAGTCATTGAATGCCGCAGACAACTCCAGGGACTGCCGCCTTTTCTGGGAATCCATTTTTTGCGGCATTTGATGTAAAAAAGGTGGCAATTGGTGACTGCCGTTGCAGATCTCATTGATTGCCATTACGGCAGTTATGAAGTGCCGCAGCGGCAACCAGTGACTGCCGTAAAAGAGGTCA
Source organism: Hydrangea macrophylla (assembly GCA_033977485.1). Taxonomy (NCBI): domain Eukaryota; kingdom Viridiplantae; phylum Streptophyta; class Magnoliopsida; order Cornales; family Hydrangeaceae; genus Hydrangea; species Hydrangea macrophylla. The sequence goes on from CM066983.1 coordinate 84,929,597, forward strand.
AGTGCCGTTTTGGGCTCTATTTTCCATTTTTCTCTTTTTGCTTTCCATTTAAAGTTGGATAGTCCTTTGAAGAGCTTGATTTATCCTTGGAAGTCCTAAATAAGTTCGGATATTGTCATCATCAGATATGGAGGTAACACTCTCATTAACTCAACGTTTGGTCAAAATCGGGGTGTCTACAGTTTACCCCTCTTTGACGGAGCTTGTGGAGCAACACAAACCACAAGTGAATGTCGAAGCCTGTGTGAAGACAAGCCTTTGACCAAACAGTAGGGTTCAGGTAAAAATAAAATGCATTGCAAAAAGAAAGTCATCGCGCAGCAAAATTCCTATTGGTCGTACTCCATGATGAGCTGCCTACGTATCCCCTCAGGAATTAGACCAAGACGTAGTTCGGGTAAGAGTCAAACATACGCAAGCACAAGTAATCATACGAATGAATGCTCCTATCCTATCGTGATGCACATGCTCATGTAACGGTATTTTTCAAATAAACTCGACCGAGCAGGTGCCATGCTTATTCTATGTCATGTCTTCTCTATATGTGACGCATATTTCATGATGCGCTTAGCCAGAAAAGATTTACCAAAGGTGGACCATTGCAAAGATTTGTTTCAAGGGTCGAGAAAATGCATTTCTAAATTCCTAAGACGAGGGTTGACGCAAATCTATTGCGAGAACCGAGAATGCAATCTGTTACACTCTGAAGGATCAACGTAAATCCGTTACGAGGATCGAGAATATAAATCGGTTATATTCCCAAGACGGGGGTAAACACAAATCTGTTGCGAGAACCGAGAATATAAATCTGTTACACTCTGAAGGACCAACGTAAATGTGTTACGAGGATCGAGAATATAAATCTGTTATATTCCCAAGACGAGGGTTAACATAAATCTGTTGCAAGAACCGAGAATGCAAATCCGTTACACTCCGAAGGATCAACGTAAATCCATTACGAGGATCGAGAATATAAATCTGTTATATTCCCAAGATGAGGGTTAACGTAAATCTGTTGCGAGAACCGAGAATGCAAATCTATTACACTCTGAAGGATCAATGTAAATCTGTTATGAGGATCGAGAATATAAATCCGTTATATTCCCAAGACGAGGGTTAACGCAAATCTGTTGCGAGAACCGAGAATGCAAATCTGTTACACTCCGAAGGACCAACGTAAATCTGTTACGAGGATCAAGAATATAAATCCTTTATATTCCCAAGACGAGGGTTAACGCAAATCTGTTGCGAGAGCCGAGAATGCAAATCTATTACACTCTGAAGGATCAACGTAAATCTGTTACGAGGATCGAGAATTTAAATCCGTTATATTCCCAAGACGAGGGTTAACACAAATCTGTTGCGAGAACCGAGAATGCAAATTTGTTACACCCTAAAAAATGGGGTAATCATATTTGGATGAGTCAAGACTTAAAATCATTTCAATTTTCAAAATTTTGGAGCCCCACGGACTCAAAATCATTTCAATTTTCAAAATTTTGGAGCACACGGACTCAAAATCATTTCAATTTTCAAAGTTTTGGAGTCAACAGACTCAAAATCATTTCAATTTTCAAAATTTGTGTTAAAACTTCAATACCAAAATAAGAACTGAAATACCAAAATATCACCAAAACACTTGAAAATACTTTCAAAACTTCAATCCACAATTCATATTACAAGGATTTAATATAAAACCAAAACATAACTTATCTCCAAAACCAAACACTAGGAATATAATTACTCATCTAAACTCATTTACATTTGAACATATTAAACATTAACCATTAATCTCGAGCTATCCCAGAATCCCCATAGCTCAACGCTTCTCACTGTGATGCTCGTCCGAACCTGCGTGGTCATTAGCCACAAAATCGACTAAGCTTTTCGCTCAGTGAGTGTAATACTAATCATGCAACTGGAGTATTTAATGAATCATAAACACTAATTAAGCATTCACAACAATAAATGATCACCAGTATGTCAAGTAATCAATCACCATCGTATTGGACTCCTGATTCTGGGCTAAATAATGGTGATTATCACTTGAGACACTTTGACTCAAATAAGCACATAAGCAACTCAGCGTGTCGGTATGACAATTCAACATTTTCAAACATGTTAGTTGCTAATTAATCACATGCTTTTCTACTTAATCACAATTAAGCATTTTAAAGCATTTAATAACAATAAATCACAATAAACATCCAATTTTGAGATTAGGACACTAACCTCACGAATAAATCAAATCCCAATTTTTTCCTAAATCTAGCCCAAATATGAACTTGTAGTTAATCCTACATAATTTTGGTAAACTATATGTTACCAACCCATTTGGGTCATAAAAAATCTATTGTTTAAACTAAAAATAAATTATACCAAAAGGTTAGACTTACCCTCCCGAGTCCAAATATGGCTTTTGTTTTGGAAACGGACGTCGTACGGTGAAGAAATGGCGACGAAACGACGACAAAAGCTTTTCTTTTCTTTCTTTCTTTCCTTTTTTTTTTTCATCTTCTTCTCTCGCAGACTCTCTGTCTGTATTCTAATCCTTTTGTTTCTTTTAAAACAAAGGATGAGATCGAGATAAGCTACGGTGTTTCTCGGTTTATATGAGCTTAGCAATAACACTAATACCTCACAAGTTTCTAAATTCTTATTATGAAATCCCCGAAACTTTATATTAACTACTAAATATCTAAGTGGGTATGTGTCTATGTCACGTATGGGTCCCAAATATTTTATGAAATTGCTAATTAGCTTACTAATTATGAACCATATTCCAATTTGCCCTCACACGAGTATCCAAATTGGCACCATAAAAGGTCATAACTAGCAATAAAATATTCAAAACAATTACACAATTATTCATTTAATCACATAAATGCAATTAAATGCAATTTATCTAATGTAGACCTCCCGTGGGTCCCATTTCACATTTGTCCAACTGTGCCCTTATCAAAGCACTTATCACATTGGGGTAACTGGAACTTATTCAACTATTACATGTAATTAATTATACTAATTGATGGTGCCTAGAATTGGTAAGAGAGGATTCAGAGAGAGACAGAGAAACACCAAGGAGTTGTATGTGGTTCGGCCCCGTTAATGAGGTGACCTACGTCCACGTGTGCGTCTAGGCGCTATACTAGCAGATCACCGGCGGCCTGGTGAGCCAACAATGGTGGGCGGCACTACCAGTAATACCGTCCGGGTATATGCGTTTCAGTGTATGCTCTGGTTATTAGGTTTCTCAAGATCGTTCTCCCTCTTTAGAAGGGTATGGGTGGACTCTTTTATAGATGCAAGAGTCCACCTCTACATGGAAACTTAGATCCATTAGGAAGCCTATATCAATCACAATTTTATGTGCATAAGTTAAGGGAAGATCCTTATCAGATTAGGAACCTATCGAGTTTTATTCCTAATAGGACTCTGGCCGCACAAGGAAACTGCTGGAGTTGAGTCGCGCGTCCGGGAGAGCCGCCGAAGGTCACGCCCGGGCAGTGCGGGCACCCCGAGCGGTGACGCTGGCAAGCCCTGGGTGTGGACCCCAGGGTTCTGCTTGGTCTTCGATGCTGACGTGGCCGTTGGGCCCATGCTGGATAATTCTGAGCATATCAGCTGCCCCCCATTTCCAGAGCTAATTGGATGCCATATCTGATGAGGTTTGGAAATCAGAGCTGTTCACGAGAAACCGCTCGGGAAGAAGCCGAGGCCTTCCCCGAGGTAAGGCTGACCCGGGGTTGTCTTTCCGGGAAAGGACTGAGCGGGAGACTGGAGGGTCCGGTATTGCCCAGGGCCACGTGTCAGCTGCTTGCAGGCCTGGTTGGGATGCGACGGGGCCATCGTGGAGGTAACCGAACAGTTTGCGCTGGGACTAAACCGTCACGTCGTGCATTTAATGCATGCGCCTTTTGAGGCGGCGTATAGTATGCCCGATGTGACAGCCGTCAGTCGCCAAGAGCGGGAAAACGTCCTGACCGTCCGATCTGATTCAATCTGAGCCGTCCTTTGTCTTTATAAAAGGAGCGTCAGTTCATTCTACATATTCACCACTGTTTGAAGATCAATAATCACCGAGCGGGTTTTCAGAGCAAAGCACTCCCGACCCCTTTTCCTCTGCCCATACTACTTCAATCTTCCTTCCAATGGCTTCCAACATCGACCTGTCGTCTGACGAAGGGCTCAGAGCCTTCCGAGAGGACTGCCAAATTCCGGACGACGTAGTAGTTCGTCCACACATTGAGGGAGAGGAAGTGGCCTTCCCTTTCGTCCTTATTAGCAGCTATCTGCTGCTAATTGTGGGACTGCGCTTTCCTCTTCCAGTCTCCTTTTGTGACCTGCTCGTGGGGCTGCGCATTCCGCTCCACAGATGCCGCCCGAATGTCGCCCGCCTCCTCTGGGGGATTTCGGTACTGAACGAGCGACTGAGGTTGTTCCTCCGGTCCGCCGACGTCGCAAGGTGCTACATAATGGGGATCGACAACGGAGGTCCCTACTTCCGCCCCAAGACTGAGGGAAAGGACCTTGTCCGAGGCCTGGATTTTGCAAATAAGAATTGGCAGCAATACCCCTGGGTTATGGTTGCCGGCAACTGGCTGGAAGATGGCGTTCTCTGCCCCCCCGAGACTTTTGATCCTGACCTCTGCAGGCGAACGTTTGCCGCCTCCCGTGGCATTGCCCCCACCGCTGATGAAACGGAGGCGATTGACCGAGCTATCGAGGTCGGGCTTTCGTTTTCTGATCTGGTTGGGGGACCAGTAGACGATGCGGGCGCTGGACCCTCCTCTGCCGCTGTGGCTTCGGGGTCACGCTGCTATACTCGATCCATGGCCTCTGGTTCACGGGCCACGGGCATGGCCGGGCCGTCCAAGGGGCCGGTCACCTTGTCCACCAGCAGTGATTCAGTCTCATCTTCATCTGAGGATGCGAGCCCGCCACCTGCCCCGCCCGGGAAAGGGAAGGGAAAAGCTGTTGGTGAAGTCTCTGGACCTTCGCCGAAAAGGAGCAAGCTTGACACCCCGAGCGGTCTCCGTGTGCCGACCTGGACGGACCTCTCTCTTGCTAACATGGAGGGCCGCCTGCAGGAAGTGGAAAAGCAGACCGCTCACCTGGAGACAAACTTTGTCATGCGGGAGGTGGATGTCCACGCCCTAGAGTTGACTGTCCAAGGGCTGGTGGAGAGGATGGCTGCCCTGGAGGAGGAGATCAAGGCCTTGAAGGATAAGGGCACTTGAAGTCTGCCGTCCTTTTTTTTTTTTTTTTTTTTTTTTTTTTTTTTTTTTGGGGAGGCTACTACAACTGCCCCCCGAACTTGTACAGTTTTTTTTTTTTTTCATTGTCGTGCCCCCCAAGACGCCCGCTGCTTCCAAAACAGCTGGCGTCTCCTTCCCTACTGTGGAGGAGACCGTGCATAGAGGGCTTCCTGCAGTGCCGCCGGTTGAGAGGGCGGATGAGGTACGCGGGAGGATCCGCCCCGCTCTGCTGCCGGGTCAGGTGGACAAGTGCTCCTTGTTAAGCCCGGAGGACGTGACCGCTTGGCTCTACAGCATTAGCCATATGGTGTGTCCATATTTCGTACTTCTCATAGGTGCTTATTGCTTGTTTCGCTCATAATGCTTATAGCTGTTTTCGTTTGCAGGTCGGTTGTATAGCAGCGGGGTCCGAGGCGACCTTCCCCGCGCTGACCGGGAAACTGGCGGCTGCTGAGGAGGCCCTCTCCATGGAAAAGACGGCCCGGGAGGCTGAGGCGGAGAAGGCTAGGGCTTTGGGCCAGGAGCTGGGGGAGGCCCGAGCTGTGGTTTTAACCGAGCGGGCTTCCCGAACGGCTGCCGAGGCCCAGCTCGCTGCTTTAGAGGCCAAGCTTGCTGCCGCGGAGGCCGGTCGGGTTGCTGCCGAGAAGGATGTTGAGGCTCTGACCGCCACTCTGTCCGAAGCGACCGCCACCCTTGAAGCAGAGACGAAAGATGCCGAGGAGGAATTCGAGGCTGGATTCCTCAAGGGCTACAAGGACCTGATTGCCCGTGTTATGGCGGATCACCCGGACTGGGACATCTCCGGCTATTCCTGGGCCGAATCCAATTACTGGAAAGAGGACCGGGCTGCTGGCGGGGGGGGCCTGCGGAGGCTGCGCCAGTTGGAGCCGCTCCTGCTGCGGAGGAAGAGCTGGACGTTGTGGGTGACCAGTAGGGCTTTTATGCCCTTTCTTTTTCTTCTTTTACTGTTGTAGTATTTATTTTTTTTTGTTTTGTGGGGGGGTGAGCTACTACAACTGCTCACCCTAGGGTCTGTACAAGTCTGCTTTTAATCAATGACAAGGCCCCTGAGGCCACTTTCCTTTCCATTAACTGTTTACATTTTGTACTTGCATGCCCATGTGATTGCCAATCCCCGACCAGTTTTCAATTGCAAGACCCTTCACTTAGCACATGGATTAGGGTTGCAACCGGTTGAATAATTGGTCTTCTGCCAGTATCTGACCAGTTTTAGTCGAACCGAACACTGCCTTAGCAAAATGGTTTAGGACCGTAACTGGTAGAACGCCTGGTCTTCTCGACCTGTTTTTGAAGGCATACCCGGTGTATTATAGGACTTGTCCTGTTTTACCGTCCGGGTTATTTATCTCTGATCACTGTTAGTACTTGGGAATGCTAGGACTCCAAGTACTGTTAATGACCGGTGTGATTCCCTGTTTAAGGCTGCATTCCCCTGCCCCCCAAGCATTTTGGTAAGGCGGGTGCGTAGTAGCGAGCAACCTTAGGAAATCGACCTGGAACATGGGTGGTTGCAGGGTCTTTTGGGGTTTAGCCATCGTGGGTCACCTAGGGGGTTTGCCCCCATTGTCGGTTGGACCTAGGTTAAACCTTGTTTAATTTCCTGTTTAAGCCTGCATTCCCTTGCCCCCCAAGCGTTTTGTTAGGGAGATGGACGGGAATACCGACCGTAGGAAACCGACCTGGAACATGGGTGGTTGCAGGGTCCTTTGGGGTTTAGCCATCGTGGGTCACCTAGGGGGTTTGCCCCCATTATCGGTTGGACCTAGGTTAAACCTTGTTTAATTTCCTGTTTAAGCCTGCATTCCCTTGCCCCCCAAGCGTTTTGTTAGGGAGATGGACGGGAATACCGACCGTAGGAAACCGACCTGGAACATGGGTGGTTGCAGGGTCCTTTGAGACTTGCCATCATTGGCTGCCTAGGGGGTTAGGCCCCATCGTTGGCTGGACCTAGGCGAAGCCTGCGCCTCGGGGTTAGGCCCGAGGTCTTTTTGTGCCTTGGTGTTTAGCCAAGGTCTTTGAAGGTGCCTCGGGGTTAGGCCCGAGGTCTTTTTGTGCTGGGGTGGAACACTTGAGTAGGAACTTTGCAGAAAGGTAATTGCTTTATTTCAAAAAAAAATTTTAACTGCTCGGGTAGAGCTACAAAGAGTCCTAATCGATCGCTAACCCCCTTCATCCCAGCTACTGAAAATATTTTTGAAGGTGCTGTATGTTCCACGGGTGGGAAAGCTCATGTCCGTCAAAATCTCGTAGCCAATAGGTTCCCGGTCGATGAATCCGGGTGACCGTATATGGGCCTTCCCAGTTCGGCCCCAACTTCCCATGATTCGGGATTCTAGTCGACTGGTTTACCGCCTTCAGGACAAGATCACCCACTTGGAAGCCGCGATGCTTGACCTTGCTGTTATAGTACCTCGACACCCTCTGCTTGTACGCTGCCACTCTCAGATAGGCTTGATCTCTTTTCTCTTCTACCAAATCAAGTTCGGTTCTCAGAGCTTCCTCGTTGCCTTGCTCACTGAAATTGGCTACCCGGTAGGAGGGCAATCCGACCTCTGTGGGGACTACGGCCTCGAAGCCATAGGTAAGTGAGAACGGCGTTTCGCCTGTTGCTGCTCGGGGAGTGGTACGGTAGGCCCACAGGAGGGTCGGCAACTCTTCAGCCCACAGACTTTTGGCACTTTCAAGCCGAGTCTTGATTGATTGCAAGATTGTTCTATTCGTCACCTCGGCTTGGCCGTTGGCCTGAGGGTGCTCGGGAGAGGAGTAATGGTTGGATATCCCGTAGCCCGAGCAGAATTGCCGAAACACCGGGGTGTCAAATTGTCTGCCATTGTCGCTCACCAGTACACGGGGAGTGCCGAACCTGCTGAGGATATTCTTCTCTATAAAACCCTCCATCTTCTTCTCGGTGATGGTGGCCAATGGTTCGGCTTCTGCCCACTTGGTAAAGTAGTCCACGGCTATGACAGCAAACTTGACTTGCCCTTTTCCTATTGGCAGGGGGCCTACTATGTCGATGCCCCATTGAACAAACGGCCAGGGGCTAAGGATGGGTGTCTGCAACTCTCCCGGACAATTGATCATGGGGGAGAACCTTTGGCATCTGTCACACCTTTTCACATAGTCCCTGGAATCCCGAGCCATAGTTGGCCAGTAATAGCCTTGCAGCAGCGCTTTCCGCGAGAGTGCCCGGCCTCCAACGTGGTTCCCACAAATTCCTTCATGGATTTCGTACAAGATCGCTTGAATTTGCCCGGGATGAACGCAGCGGAGGTATGGGATGGTGAAGCCCCTTTTGTAGAGTATGCCATCAATTAAATGGTACCTGGCTGCACGGTATTTGGTGCGGCGGGCCTCATCTTTTCCGTCCGGTAACACGCCGGTCGCTAAGAATGTAACTATGGGGTCCATCCAACTGGGTCCCAGGTCCACCGGGTCCACCTCCATTCCTTCTGAATTGATCATACTTGGCTCGGACAGGTATTCTATCCTTATCCCGGGCAAGTCTGACTCAGAGGATGAAGCTAGGCGGGCCAACCGGTCGGCCCTGGTGTTCTCCTCCCGCGGTATCTGCGTGATGGCCAGTCCTTTGAGTCTCTTCGAAACCGCTCGGACAAGGGCCAGGTAGGCCACCATGTTGTCTTCTCGGGCCTCATACTCCTGACTGATTTGGTTAACCACGAGCTGGGAATCACTGTACCCTTGGACCTGCTGTGCTCCCATAGATGTAGCTAACTGTAACCCTGCCAGTAGGGCTTCGTACTCGGCTTCATTGTTTGAAGCGCGGAATCCGAACCGCAGCGCGTACTCGAGCTGGATTCCGTCAGGAGAGGTCAGGATGATTCCTGCTCCGCTGCCCTGGTTGTTGGAAGAACCGTCGACGTAGAGTATCCAGGTCGGGATGTTGATCTGCAGCCCGGGCGGCAAAACTGGTGGGTCGAGCTCTTCGGTCTGATCCTCTGCATAGGTAAACTCGACCAGGAAATCTGCCACTGCCTGCCCCTTGAGGGCTGTCCGGGGTCGGTAGACCACTTCAAATTCTTCCAATTCCAGGGCCCACTTGACGAGTCTTCTCGATGTTTCGGGTCTGCTCAGGATCCGGCGCAACGGTTGGTCTGTGAGCACTGCAATTGTGTGGGCCTGGAAGTATGGGCGGAGCCTTCGAGCAGATGTCACGAGCGCAAAAGCGAGCTTCTCGATCCGGGAATATCTGCTTTCGGCGCCCTGGAGTGCTCGGCTTGTGTAGTACACGGGGATCTGTATCCCGTGCTCTTCCCGAACTAAAGCTGAACTGACCGCTGATGGTGACACCGCCAAGTATAGGATCAGTTCTTCCCCCGGCGCTGGCGTTGAGAGCAGAGGGGGAGAGGCCAAGTACTTTTTGAGTTCCTGGAATGCCCCCTCGCACTCCTCCGACCATTGAAACGCCTTTCGGAGGATTTTGAAGAATGGCAGGCAACGATCGGTGGCTCGGGAGACGAATCTGCTCAGTGCGGCTACCCGTCCGGCCAAACTTTGGACTTCTTTGGTTGATCGGGGGGACCTCATGTTGATGATGGCCTGTATTTTCTCGGGGTTAGCCTCGATTCCCCGCCTGCTGACAAGGTGGCCAAGGAATTTTCCGGACGAGACACCGAATGTGCATTTGGCCGGGTTCAACCTCATTCCGAACTTTCTCAAAATGCTGAAGGCTCCGGCCAGATGGTCCAAGTGGTCGGTCTCCTCGCGACTCTTGACCAGTAGATCGTCAACGTATACTTCCATAGTTTTACCAATTAGATCTTTGAACATGTGGTTGACTAACCGTTGGTAGGTTGCCCCGGCGTTCTTGAGGCCGAAGGGCATCACCTTGTAACAGTACGTGCCTTGATCTGTGATGAAGGCAGTTTTTTCTTCGTCTCCGGGGTGCATGCTTATCTGGTTGTACCCGGAGTAGGCGTCCATGAAGGAGAGGAGCGAATGGCCGGCGGTGGAGTCCACAAGGAGGTCTATCCTAGGCAGTGGATAGCAATCCTTGGGACAAGCTTTGTTCAAGTCCGTAAAGTCCACGCACATCCTCCATTTTCCGTTACTCTTTTTGACCAATACGACGTTGGCCAACCAGTCGGGATAGAGGACTTCTCGGATTGAGCCCGTCTTGAGGAGCTTCTCTACTTCCTCAGAGACCGTAATTTGCCTTTCGGGGGCCATGCCTCGTCTTTTCTGCTTCACCGGCCGAGAGTCCGGGTTGACATTGAGGCGGTGAGACATAACCCGTGAGTCAATCCCGGGCATGTCTTCGTGGCACCACGCGAAGACGTCCTGGCTTTGGCGCAGGAACTGGATGAGTCTTTCCCGGAGGCTAGGCTCAAGGAGGGTACCGACGCTGACAGTCCGGTCTGGGAGTTGAGGGTCCAGGACCACTCTTTCCAACTCCTCTACCGGGCCGACTTTGTCGCTTGGGTCCCTCGGATCCATCTCCTGGACGCTGAAGGATTCTGCGACGGCGCCCTTTCGCAGGGAGCTGACGTAACAACTCCGTGCAGTCATCTGATCTCCGCGTAGGCTCCCGGGCCCCTGGGGGGTCGGGAACTTAACTGTCAGACTGTACGTCGAGACGACCGCCTTGGCTTTGTTGAGGGTTGGCCTACCGAGGATGACATTGTAGGCGGATGGTGTTTCCACGATAACAAAGTTTGCCAGCACAGAGGCTTGCTGAGGGTAAGTTCCCATGAGGATTGGAAGGTCGATGGTGCCGAGCGGCAATGTGCTGGACCCATTGAAGCCTACCAGTGGGGTCGTCACCGGTCGTAATCGATCCCGGGATATCCCTAGCTGCTCGAACGCTGAGACGAACATAATGTCCGATGAACTGCCCGTATCCACTAGTACCCTCTTGACCACATAATTGGCGATGGAGAGCGTTACAACCAGCGGGTCATCGTGGGGGCAGTGGAGATCCTGCACATCGTCGGAAGAAAAGGTCAACACGTCGGACGGCGGGGAGTCGGTGGATTGGACGTGCCAGACATCCGCCCGGGATGCCCGAGCATGCCTCTTCCTTGCCGACTGCGAATCCCCTCCGCCCGAGGTGCCGCCGGAAATCACATTGATCTGGCCGAGAGGTGGAGGCTGATCCGGAGTTCGGTTACCTTGTCGGGGTTGTCTGTCTGTTGTGACAAACTCGGCTAGGTGCCCCTGCTCAATCAGCTTCTCTATGGCCATCTTCAACTTGAAGCAGTCGTCCGTGTCGTGGCCGTGGTCCCTGTGAAAACGGCAGAATTTGTCCCGGTTTCTTTTGCCGGGGGGTGCCCTAAGCTTTGCTGGCTGCGGGAGTAGCCTCTGAGCCTCGGCAGCGGCCATTACTTCCTGGATAGGTCGGGAGAGCGGCGTGAAGTTGGCTTGGGGCTGATCCCGGCCACCCCGCTGTTGGTCCCGACCGCCTCGCTGCTGATCCTGTCTGGGCTTTTTGCCCAAGCCTTTGCCCGGCCCTTCGTGCTTGCGCTTGGACCTCGGAGACTCATCTCCCACGGTTCCGGAGCGCTTTGCCCTTAGGAATTCCTCGGTATCAATGTGCTTGCCGACCCTGTCTGAGAGTTCCACCAGGGTTGTTGGTCGGTCACGATGGAACGACGTGGCAACCTTGGTGTGTTGGACCCCCGAACAAAAGGCCATGATTGCTGCTGTCTCATTGAGATTACGGATCTGGAGCCTCTGCTGATTGAAGCGGTCCACGTATTCTCTCAGAGACTCTCCTTTGCGCTGCTTCACAGTGAGCAGCTGGGTGTCCGGCTGCGATCGGTCAAGCATCCCCACGAACTGGCTGATGAAGAGCTTGCTCAGAGATTTGAAGTCGTCGACCGTCCGGGGCCTCAGCGAATGGAACCATTGCGCGGCCGATCCCTTTAAGGTGCTGGGGAAGGCCAAGCACAGCAGTTCGTCGGTGGTCGTTACGAGTGCCATTTGAGCCTTGTAAGTGCGGACATGGTCCACGGGGCTTCCCGTGCCGTCGTAGGAGCTGAGGTGTGGCGGCTTGAATTTGCGAGGAATGGGAAACTGCGTTACCCGAACTGTGTAAGGGGATTCCGTTTCCGCATTGGTGAGATCATGCCGAGACTTGCGGCTCAACCTCTCAATCTGCTTCTGGAGGTTCTCAATCTGGGCCTTGACGTCTTCCTGCCCGGTATTTTTGCACTCTTCCGGGCGATAGGACGGATCTGATGTTGAGGCCTCCTCCTCGAAGTGTGCCGTCCTTGGGGATAGAACCCGGCTCCTACTCTGGGTAATCGTATGCCGGAGGTCCCTCCGGTTCCCGACCGGGGGGTCCTTAGCCGATCCCCGAGTTTTCTGGCCTGACCCCTCCCCTCGGGCGGCACGTCGGTTGTTGATGATGTCTCTGGCATCCTGCACCCGGCGGGGTTTTCTTGATGCCCCTGCTCGGGTACGCCTGGATGTTCGGCTGCGATCGCCATCTCCGGGGCGTTTCTCTCCCGGCTGGGACGCCGGCTGAGAGTGGGTGTGCTGTTTACCTTGCGAGACTTCACGGTCGCGCACGCTCTTCTCTGGAGGTGGCTCGCTCGGCAGGCGCTTCTCCTGCAGGGCCAGCAACATTTGGATCTGCTGCTGGGTTCGTTGTTGTCCCTCCAGGAGTTGAGCGAGCGTGTCGGCAACTTGCTCAGAATTTATGGAAGTGGCCGGCACCTCTTGTCGTGATACTTCCGCACCGTCTGCCTGGTGCGAGGTCTCCTGGCCACTCTGAGCGGCGGTCTTCTTACCCTTCTTGGCGGCCATATCGATCAGTCAAGATTTGTTTTGGTAAGGAAACTGTCGATTCCCACAGACGGCGCCAAACTGATGGTGCCTAGAATTGGTAAGAGAGGATTCAGAGAGAGACAGAGAAACACCAAGGAGTTGTATGTGGTTCGGCCCCGTTAATGAGGTGACCTACGTCCACGTGTGCGTTTAGGCGCTATACTAGCAGATCACCGGCGGCCTGGTGAGCCAACAATGGTGGGCGGCACTACCAGTAATACCGTCCGGGTATATGCGTTTCAGTGTATGCTCTGGTTATTAGGTTTCTCAAGATCGTTCTCCCTCTTTAGAAGGGTATGGGTGGACTCTTTTATAGATGCAAGAGTCCACCTCTACATGGAAACTTAGATCCATTAGGAAGCCTATATCAATCACAATTTTATGTGCATAAGTTAAGGGAAGATCCTTATCAGATTAGGAACCTATCGAGTTTTATTCCTAATAGGACTCTGGCCGCACAAGGAAACTGCTGGAGTTGAGCCGCGCGTCCGGGAGAGCCGCCGAAGGTCACGCCCGGGCAGTGCGGGCACCCCGAGCGGTGACGCTGGCAAGCCCTGGGTGTGGACCCCAGGGTTCTGCTTGGTCTTCGATGCTGACGTGGCCGTTGGGCCCATGCTGGATAATTCTGAGCATATCACTAATTAATGCATGAAAAATAAATATTACTTCCATTTTCTGGGTACGTGTATTACATTCTACCACGTTATAAGAAAAATCCTGTTTACATATGTTACAAATTGCTTTAGATTTATCCTCAGATTTTGTAAAAAAATTCCCAAACTTTTGATTTTAATTTTCTTTTAGTGGGTGGTAGGGTTTGAAGAAGTTGGATTAGACCTCGTAATTTCGACTTCATCATCATCCACATCCAATTCCAAATCATTAATCTCATTTCTTTTCCCATAGTCTATATTTTCAAAGTCATAAGTTGGCCGTTTTCTATTTTTTGAAGATCTTGAATGAGATGCCATTTTTTTTTTTGAAAAAAAAAATTGGGAAAAGAAATATAAAAGATTTAAAATAACAACAAACAAATAAGTAAGAAATGAAACAATAAATATTTTTTTTTAAAGTAGGGGAAAGAAATATAAAAGATTTATAAATAACAACAATTAAATTAGCAAGAAGTGAAACAATAAATATATATATATATTTTCAAAGTAGGAAAAAGAAATATAAAAAATTTAAAAATAATAACAATTAAATAAGCAAGAAGTGAAACAATAAATATATATATTTTTTCAAAGTAGGGGAAACTAGGAAAGAAATAGAAAAGATTTAAAAATAATAACAATTAAATAAGCAAGAAGTGAAGCAATAAATATATTTTTTTTAAAGTAGGGGAAAGAAATAGAAGAGATTTAAAAATAACAACAATTAAATAAGTAAAAAGTGAAACAATAAATAAATTTACCTCAACTTGCAGTAAGAGAACAAGAAGTGAAGAATTATGAATAATAAATATACTTGAGAGTTGTAGAAATGGAAGTGCTAGAAGATTTTTGAATCACCAACTTGAACTTGAATAAATTGAATCACCAACTTGTAGTCTTGTAGATTAGAAGTACCTAAGTAATTAAGTAGAGAGAAAGTTGATAGATATTTGATTTTGGCATGAGAAAATAACTTGTGGGAGGCTTAGTATTTATAGAAAATGGTTAGGGAAGTCATTTATTCACTTTTACATTTTTACCCCCAAAATTAGGCGTTTTATAGCTGTTAGAGGGGTGAAAATTGAAAAAAAAAAATAAATAAATAAAAAAAAAAAATTAAGACAAGCCAAACTAGCCGTTGGGCACCGGCCGGGCCAACTGGGCCGGGCCTCAACGGCTAGAAAAATAACGGGCTTTGGACCGGGCCAAAGGGCAGGGCTGGCTTCGGGTGTGGTGCCGGGCCGGGCTATGGACACCAAGGGGGGTGTCCACCACGGACCGGTGCTAAACGGCTGGGGCCTCAACTTGGGCCGGACTTCTGGCCTGAAATAAGCGGGTCGGGCTCGGGCACTGACCGAGCAACACTACCCAATTGACACCTCTAGTTGTGCACAAAATGGTTGTGCATAAATTGTGCATCAAGTTCTACCCTTAAAAAAAATAGTTAATTTATGCAGCATATAGAATAATTGATTGTGCTTTTTATAACTTTATAATTATATTTTTAAGTCAACACATAGTTCATTAAATTATAATCAAATTATTGTGCTATTTAGAACTCTATTATTAATTCGTCATTCAAGCATACTTCTTGAAAATTTATACGAGATAGTCCTTTGCTGTTACTTGGTCTTCTGTTTACACAGTCTCCTTATAATTAAAATGCAAAGATATTTTGGTAAAACCAATCTTAACAGTAAAGGCTTCCCACGTACCACCACCCACTCATCAATTGACCATAACTATGGTCCCAAATTTCACCAAATAACAACCTGCGAGGGACCCACTTCCATTCAAATTTCACCAAATACAACCTGCGAGGGACCCACTTCCATTGACCAACACATTTTTTTTTCCTTTTCTTTTGATCGGCCATTGACCAAGACATTTAATTTGCTACAAAATTCATTACTACAAAATTCATTAATATATGATTAATTAGCTCGGTAACAGGGCTGTTCCTGACTTTTGGGGGGCCCTAAGCGAATTTTAAAAATGGGACCCTTGTACAATTATGCATATAAGGGTTTACAAACATGGGCTTATATATAAAATAGGATTAATTTTAATTGGGGACCCTTAAAAATTGGGGGCCCCAAGCGATCGCTTGCTCTGCTTCCCCTCAGGACCGGCCCTGCTCGGTAACTACGTAGTTAAAAATGATTTTATTCATTGAATCTCTTTTTAAATAATCATATAATAATGTTTATTTATTGTTCATTAGAACTAAGTCTTTTTTCAAGTGAAAGTTGTAATGTACTCAGCTTTACTGATCCAAAGAGAAGGCCTTGATTCAAATTGGGAAAGCTCTAGGTAAGCCTCTGAAGACAGACTATAATACTGCTTCCACTACAAGGGGCAAATTTGCTAGAATATGTATAGAAATTGATCTCCGTAAGCCCCTTGTTCCAGGGTTCATGATTGGGGATATCACATACAAAGTGGAATACGAGTATATTCACTCGATTTGCTTCCTGTGTGGATGTGTTGGGCACCGTACTGAATTGTGTCCAAGCCGAAGACAATCAGAGCAAGCTCTTCCCTCGTCGGAAAACCCTCTGACAGCACCGGAAATCCAATCGGACAAAGGACAAGTTACCGTTGGAGACAAAACTAGTATGTGTGACAAAGATTATTCTGCTGGGCCGTCCAACCAGGCCAATGAATACGGGCCATGGATGTTGGTCCAAAACAGGAAATCTAGAAAGCCCAACTTCATTAAAAGAACTCATGGGGAGTCCAACCCGCAACCAGCAAGCTTGAGAACCCAGATTCCTTGTGTCCGGCCCATGGAGCCAAGAGGTAAGAAAAGAGAGCTAAATCCAGTGGGTGGCGCTGCAGATAAAGGAAAACAGGTGGCACGTGATCAGCAATTGGCCAAACCAGATGGATCTAATCCCAACCGTCCCTCCTCCTCTAACCCTAATTCTTCTAACCCAGCTAGCTTAAATGCCCTGTCAATACCAGATACCTCTAACACAGCCGTTCACGAACAAACCTCCAGAAACCCACCCCCTTTAAAACCCCAAATAGTTACCTCAAACCCTTTCACAGCCATTGATCCTGACCCCCCTCTTTCTGATCCAGAGCTCCTCCTCCCGCCTTCTAATCTGGTGCTACCTAGCAAGACCAATCTTCATGGATCCCTCACCCTTCGATCAAATAGAAACGATCCAACTGCAAGAAATCCTAGAAGCCAGATCCGCATGGCTAATGAAGGTACATTGGCTAACAGAGACTGTGAGGCTGATTGTCCTACGGAACCGAGAAGAAGCAGAAGTCCGAACGTACAGCGTACGAGTGGGCCCAACAACGTCGGAATTCGAGGACCAAGTCCGCCTCAACATGGAAAGAGGACGTGATCTTTTCTCCCCTGCTCCAAATCTCCCCAATCTGTTTTCCATGAAGATTCTTGTTTGGAATTGCCGCGGTGCGGGTAATGAAGATTTCCGTAATAACATGAATAATCTGTACAACTCTCATTTTCCTGATATTGTGGTTTTAACTGAAACAAAGGTCCCCATTGCCCCTCTGGTCAATTTTTTCAATAATCTTGGGCTCAGTGACTTCGCTAATATTGATCCTACTGGCCGGTCAGGGGGTATTTGGGTTCTTTGGAACCCGGAAATTGTTACGGTGTCTACTCTGCAAAAAGAATCTCAAGTCATCCATGTCCTTATTTCTCACAAGGACTATGATGATTGGATTTTTTTCGGCTATCTATGGGAGCCCTAATCCTCGCAACAGGAATCTTCTTTGGCAGAATCTGGAAGATATCGCTCATCCTCAAAATAATCCTTGGCTCGCAGCTGGTGATTTTAATGACTATGCAGACATTAGTGAACGCAGAGGATACACTGATTGCGACTCCAGATCCAGAACTATAAGATTTAACAATAACCTTAATGCTTGTGGTCTTATGAATTTGGGTGCTTCAGGGCCCTCTATGACCTGGACCAATGGTAGAAAGGGTATGGCGAATGTTATGGAGAGATTGGATAGAGCTGTGGCTAATGCGAGTTGGCGGCGGCAATTCCCTGAAGCAGCTGTTCAGGTGCTTCCCAGGGTCTACTCTGATCATAACCCTATTATGATTTACACGTCTGGTATTATCTCTCCCCCTCCTCGCACTAGTAGACCTTTTCGTATTGAAAATATGTGGTTCGAGCACCCTGACTTCCACTCCATTGTGGAAGGAGTCTGGAGGGAGAACCAACATAACCTTACGGAGGCTAATATTGAGCTGAAGAACAAAGCTATTAACTGGAATCGCACTAAGTTTGGTAACATCTTTAGACAGAAAAGATTTTTGTTAGCCCGTCTTAATGGAGTCCAAAGAGAACTGAGTCTTCGATATTCACACAACCTTTTTACTCTTGAGAGAACCTTGCAAAATGATTTTAACAACATTTTAAAACAAGAAGAAATTCTTTGGCATCAAAAGTCTAGGGTCAAGTGGTTGGCCCTAGGCGATTCTAATACTTCTTACTTCCATCTCTCCACTATTATTAGGAGGAGACATAATAAAATTCTGGCTCTTAAAGATAATAATGGGCATTGGGTTGATAACATGGATAATCTCAAGGATCTGGTCAGAAATTTCTTTGTGGATTTATTTGAGGCAAATACCTCCATGGTTGAGCAGGTAGGTAATATTAACCCCCCCTCCCCCCCTTGCACTTTTAGTGATAGAGAGAAAGCTATTCTTTGCCTCCCTATAACTGATATGGAGATTAAGAACACTCTTTTTGATCTTGGCCCTTCCAAGGCCCCTGGGCCTGATGGTATCAATGCTGGGTTCTACCAAAAATTCTGGCATGTTGTTTCCCCCTCGATCATTAATTTTACTAAGAATGTGTTTCGATATGGGTTTCTTCCCCCCCTGGTGAATAAAACTTTGGTTGCCCTTATACCCAAAGTTAATAATCCTGAGTCGATTTCCAACTTTAGACCTATAAGTTTATGTAATGTCTCCTATAAAATCATTACTAAGATTCTGTCTAAAAGATTAAGACCTTTTTTAAATAAAATTATTTGCCCCAATCAAAGCAGTTTTATCCCTGGGAGAAACACTAAAGATAATATTATCATTACCCAGGAAATTCTGCATTCCTTAAAAGGGCGAAAAAGTAATGCTGGAGGGATGATTCTTAAAATTGATTTTGAGAAAGCGTATGATAGAGTTAGATGGGACTTTTTAAAAGAAACTCTCATTGCCTTTAACTTCCCCATCCAATGGATTCATATCATTATGCAATGCATCTCGACTTCTGAACTTCAGATTCTTTTCAATGGTTGCCCCCTTGAGGGATTTAAACCTAAAAGAGGGTTAAGGCAAGGGGACCCTTTATCTCCTTACCTCTTTGTTTTTTGTATGGAGATTCTTGCTACCATGATAGAGAAACAAGTGCAGTCCAAAAAATGGAGGGGCTTGAAAGCTTCCCGAAAGGGACCTCAAATTTCTCACCTGTTCTTTGCTGATGATATTATTTTGTTTGCTGAAGCCACTGAAAAGAACTTTGATGTTATTATGAATACTCTGAATAACTTTGGTGCTATGTCTGGTCAAAAAGTTAGTATTGCTAAATCTCGCATTTTCTTCTCTCACAATACCAGAGGTAATATTGTTAATGCTATTACTAGAAAAAGTGGCATTGCTAAGACTTTGGACCTTGGTAGATATCTGGGAGTTCCCCTGATCCATGGGAGAGTCTCTAAGGCTCTTTTTAATTCTTCGATTACTAAGATCCAAAAGAAACTTTCCAATTGGAAATGCCATTTGCTTTCAATGGCTGGTAGGACTACCCTTATTAATTCTACCCTTGAGGCTATTCCTAACCATCTGATGCACACCACATTGATTCCTATGTCCATATGTCACCAACTTGATCGGATTAATAGAAATTTCCTTTGGGGGGATCAGGAAGGAAAAAAGAAAATTCACTTGGTTGGTTGGGATAAGGTTTGCCTTGGGAAGAGTCAAGGAGGTCTTGGTCTTAGGAGTAGCCACGAAAATAACTTAGCTATGCTGAGTAAGCTTGGGTGGAATATTCTCAACTCCAAAGACCATCTCTGGACCAAAGTTCTTGTTAGCAAGTATCTTAATGGCAACCCTCTTACAGAGTGGAAGGCCAAGAAAAGAAACTCTAACACTTGGAAAGGGATCCTGTGTACTAAAAACCTCCTTAAAAAAGGCACCAAATGGATAGTTGGGAATGGTAACAAAATTAACCTATGGAAGGATTGGTGGTGTGGCAATTCTAATCTGTCCCATGTTCAGCCTCAATATGAAGATACTGATCTCAAAGTGAAAGATATTATCTCTTCCCAGGGCACCTGGCAGATTGATATTATCCAACAATGGCTCTCTGAAGATGTTAAAAGTCAGATTCTTAATACTCCTCTACCAAATTTCTGTCAGGTGGAAGACTTCCCCACGTGGTCTCCAACTAGGAATGGTAGATTTAGTACTTCTAGTGCTTATAATATCTTAAGTGGTAATGCCGAAATTCCTAGTAGTAACATCTGGAAGGATCTTTGGAAATGGAAAGTCCCTAACCGTTTGAAATTCTTTTTCTGGAAATGCATCCAGGACAGACTCCCTACCAGGAACCTTCTGAGCATTCGCAACATCTCTCCCGATTCCTCCTGTCCTAGTTGTGCTTTTTGGAAAGAAGATACCATTCATATTCTGAGAGACTGCCCGAAAGCTCATAGCCTTTGGGCTTTAATTCTGCCCCCAGCAATTGACAATTTCAATTCGTCCCTCACTAGCACTAATTGGATACATGAGAGATTGAAAGATAAAAATATGAATGCATGCATTAATATTCCTAATGATCTTCTTTTCATCGCAGGTAGTTGGCATCTGTGGAAAGAAAGAAATAACTTGGTTTTCAGAGGACAAACTAATCATGAGAGACATATTGCTAATAGGGCTAAGGAGTTGGGAATGGATATTTGGAGAGCTTTTAAAAGAGAGAATATGAGGAGAGATAATGATGTGGGTAAACTGATACGTTGGTCTCCTCCAAATGCAGGTACCCTTAAACTCAACACAGATGGGAGCAGCAGAGGGAATCCTGGACAAGGAGGATTTGGTGGTCTCATCAGAGATGCCCAAGGGAGATGGAGAGCTGGCTACTACGGATACCTGGGGCATTGTACTAGCCTCTATGCCGAGATCTATAGTATCAAAGAAGGACTCGCCTTAGCTGTTCGGGAAGGAATGGAGAATGTTGTGGTTGAAACTGACTCTCTTTCTGCGTGCCAACTTATCCTTAGTGACAATGATAACCACCCTCTCAAGGTGATCATAGAAGATTGTAAAAGCTTAATTAGGTTATGTAAAGGGCATATTACACATGTCCTTAGGGAAGGCAATAGATGTGCTGACTTATTGGCTAATTTTGGGGCTGATCATTTGTATCCCTTTGTTTTGTTAGATTCTCCGATTAGGGAACTTTGGTTGCCTTTAATGGCGGATCTTTGTGGTACTAGCTATCCCCGTGGTAGCTAGGTTCTTTCTGTCTGTTTCTTCTTTCAGTTTAACCAAAAAAAAAAAAAAAAAAAAAAAAAAAAAAATATGTGGACATGTTGTTTTTGACTTCGAATTGAATATACTTAGCCTTATTAATGCATATAGGTTTGAGTTTTCAACCTCTTTAACAATGGAGAAACTATAAGGTTGTGCCTAAGCTCACCTTTTTAACTACTCGTAGTTAAAACTGTGCAGATAATCTGAGTAACATACTCTTAAGGGACTGTTTGGGAATGATAAAAATAGGTTCAATTTCAAATCAAGTCTCACTTTTATTGGTTCTTATGAAAACCAATGCTATGTCAATATCCAAAGAATCACTTATTCAGTCATGTCTAAGTTTGACACAAACTCCTATATACTTAGAAAACAGCAACACAAACACGTAATTAATCAATCATATTGTGCTCTTCTCTACACCATAAAACCAATCCTCATGCAATGCAAACAAGCT
Organism: Hydrangea macrophylla; assembly: GCA_033977485.1. NCBI lineage: Eukaryota > Viridiplantae > Streptophyta > Magnoliopsida > Cornales > Hydrangeaceae > Hydrangea > Hydrangea macrophylla. Next base: position 84,951,314 of record CM066983.1, read on the forward strand.
TGAAAAATTGCAGCACTTGAGCTTTCATTTTATTTTTTTAACAAAAAAAAAGCTTTCATTTTAAGGTGATGAGGATACACCTCATTTGCCACCTTTGTAAAAATTGCGATTGGGCTGGCCCAATAGCAGTAGCACTTTTGTATCTAAGGCTCCGTATGATAAAACTGGAAATTAAGTGTTGAAAATTAAGTAGTGAATTTTAAGTACTGAAAATTTTAAGCAATTGGTTTTACAATGCTGAAAACCGTGTTTCAATTACTGAAAAAGACTACATTTAGTGATTATTTTTAGCAGAAAATTTTCACTTGAAGTTTTTAGTGGATTGACTGTTTTTTCAATTAAGTGATATATTATCAAATGCACTGAAATAAATTAAGTGCTGAAAGTTCATTTTCACCACTTAATTGGGTTATCAAACACACCCTAAGCTATAAGTATTTATAGAGTGGTATATTTTTCACGTTTAATATTATGCATGATTTTGTCCAAAAACAAAACATATTTATGCATGGAGAGCTTTTAAACTCAAGGTCTTAAATTAACTTCATTGCCATGTAACTTTTTTTAAAATTTTTTTTTATCCATTTATTTATGCAATTGACTTGGTAACTAAGAGAACAACAATTATAATTCCAATTCACTAATTGGGAATTAAGTAAATGACATTCTCTCTATATTTTTGTATTACATCCCTAGAAAGTGGGAAATTCGATACTGGAACCACATGCCCTGCCCCGAGGTAGCACGGGGCATTCTATGAAGTCTGACCCGGAGGTATCCACACACAGATAAACCTGGTAAAGCTGGCTATTCCCAGATGGATCAGTATTGCACTCTATCCATGGAATGTACCCAACTTCATTTTTAATTGCATCTCTGATTCTTCCCAAGGTGTAAAATTGTCCATTTGGTTGTATTCCTGTTACATCCACAAAAGAAAATGTTTATGATGGTACCCTAAGATTGGTGTTAGAGCCGTTTGAGTTAGCTTTTAAAATAATATTTCTTGAAAATATTTAGAGGTTTGCTTGCCAAACAGTTCTTTTACCCGAAAGTAGAAAATCATTTGTTGGATTAAGTCCTTTTTTTTTAAAAAGCTACAAATTGGATCGTTTTACAAATAAGGTTTTGCTTTTAGACTTAAAAAACAAAGCTAATTAAATGGTCAAAACTTTTAAACAATAATTATAAGTAATTGTTGGCTCGGAAAATTTGCACATAGTCAAAATTAGAAATAACGTTACTGTGTGTGTGTGTGTATGTATGTGTATGTGTGAATGTATGTGGATGTTTTTACCTGCAGTTTTGAGGACTTGAAGGATGTTGGCTTTGTTTTTGAGGTTAAGAGTTGTAGCGAAGTAATCGTGCTGGTCGAGGACAGACTCGGAGCAAGTGCCATGCTTTTCCCATTCATGGGCCCAGAACTTTGAGCCATCACCACTTGGGCAAGCCAGTGTGGGCCAGTTCTTTTGCATTGTCCTTGTCAGATCTGAAATCTGTAATATTTGCACTATGTATTTAAAGCTAATTTGAAGTCTTTGAAAGAAGATTGAAGAGGTTGAGACTCAAGATTAAATAGAGAAAAGTGCATGTTCAATGTACTACGCCCAATATTAGGCCTATAAACTACATGGGCCCAATGTTAGGCGTTAGGCCCAATCATAAGACATAAATTTCTCTCCCACAATCAAAAGGCCTTTTCTATCCCTGTTTTGTCCATAAACTTTAGACTTTGAAGAGGACTCGCCACGTAGCATGAGGTCTAGTCACAATTCTAAAACGGGTCTTTCCTTTCTTTTATTTTCTTTTATTTTTATTTTTTTTAAAAAGATTACCATTGTAAATTTGCTATTGAACATCTATTTTTTCACTTCTTTTTTTGATCCAAAATTACTAATTAGTTTTTTAAAGTCAAAATTTGCTACGTAACATTTAAAAGAGAGAGTGTGTGTTTCTGTAAAAAAAAAAACGAGAGAGAGAAGCTGCAGTAAAACTTTTTAAAGAAAATATAAGATCTTGAAAAGTGTTGTATTTGTTTTGACAAGCGGAAAACTAATGGTTTCAGACCAAAAAAAAAAACTTGCCTTTTGAATTTGTATCGGAAATTTTATTTTTTCAAATATCCGGTATAGAATAAGAAACTTTCTACAATTATGGGACCTTCACTTTTCACTAGCCTAAAGCAAGGAAGAAAATTAGAGGAAAATCTCTCAAAGTGACTCTTAAGAGTTTAGTGTTCACAAGATTTCTTAGTTCGTTAAAAAGCCCCTCTAATTGAAACTAATATTTGGAAATATCCCTAGACTAAATATTTTCTCTCACACTCTCTCTCTCACTTTGTTTTAGGTCTGCCTCCATTACGATCAATCTGCCACCACCACCACCACCACTATCCCCAGCCGCCACCATCACTACCGCCATTGTTGCAGCCACCACATCTGGCCATCTCCGACGAGCTCGAACCAGATCCGGTAATATTAGATCCGACCATCTCCACGTTAGTTACAGATTTTACAAATATTAAGTAAAATTTCACTTGTTATAAGAAAAGTTAAAGTGAAATTTCACTTATTATTATTATTATTTTTTCTATGTCAAGTGAAATTTCAAAACTTTAGCTATAACACGTGAAATTTTACTTGTTTTTTTTTTAGTCACCGGAGGTGATGGGATGGTCGTCGAAGATGGTGGGAGTCGTGGTCGGGGTGGTAGGGATGGTGGTAATGATAGTTAGAGTTAGATAATGAAAATAATTTTAACCTAAAAAAATAAGAGATGACTTGTACTTAATAATATATTTAAATTAAACTTTAATACTAAAAAATTTTACACATCATTCCTTTCCACAGACTGTCCTTTTTTTTTAGTCCTATGGTTAAATTAGACCCAAATGCGAGCAACCACGCAACAATGAACAAACCACTTGTACCATCAGTACCAGATGAAACATGTCACACAGCAAGAGTAGTCAAAATCAAAATGTTTTTTATTTGATAAAAATATGAATTTATGAACCAACAATGCTAAGCACACAATACATTTTATATCATATTTTACAAATGGGCTTTAAATGTGTTGTATCTTTGAATTTTTCACACTTTTCTATGTACTACTCACACAACACAGGGTACATGCATTGAATGTATTATGGAATGTATTGTGTGCCTAACATTTTTGTTTATGAACAGAAGCATTTTGGGCAATATTAGAAGGTTTTCCAGCAGACAGACTGACCTACCAAAATTAGACTAAATATCAAAACTCAAAACCCATTAATTTGCGAGTAATTTATTGTTGCTCAAATTGTGTGCGTGTGTGTATATATATATATATATATATGCGTGTATATGAATAAGTAACTATATGTGAGATTATATATTGTGGCGTTGAGCACCTTGGATTGATCAAAAGAGCTGTCGGGGTCGCAGTTGGAAGGGTAGGAGCCATCTCTGTAATTGGGCCAAAGGCCATGGATGCTGAAATCTGCTGCTGGCTTTCCACTTGTTGGGTAGCAACAACTCTGTTTTGTGTCACAGTATGATCCTGGCCACTGCCACAAAAATAGTATTGATACATATAAAAAAATAAAAATAAAAATAAATAAATTTAGAGGGAGAAAATTAGAAGAAATTAGCATGATTAATTTGAGGAGTCCAATTATGAATTACCTGTTGAACAAAGTAGAAGAAATCAAAATCCTGTGAAGCACACAAAGCTGCTAGGCATTGTACCACAAAGAGCTTGATCAAGATTGAACCCTTGAAATTCATCTCTCTCTCTCTCTCTCTCTCTCTCTCTCTCTCTCTCTCTCCTTTCTATATATGTGTGTGTATAGATGTGTGTATCTTATTATACTTTGGTGGGATGGGATGAATTGTATTTATAGGCATAAGATTGGGGGGATTTGAAGAGAATATCCGATACAGTGAATCATTGGGGATGCAAACAATCAATCAATCTGTAAATAAGAACATTACATTTTTCACGTGTGTAACGGTCGCCCACTATTATTTCCTGGCGGCTTACCTTCTTTCTATCCCATTTTTTTTTTTTTGGTTTTCTTCTATGAGTCTTAATTAGTATGTCCTATTTATATATTTTGATTTCATTTCTTCACTACTCAATTTGAAAAACTCGTTCAAGTTAGTTAAAAGCTTTTTAGGGAATAAACAAATCAATTGTAAAACTAAGCAGAAAAAAAAAAGTATTTATTAATATTTCATCACTTAATAGTAAATGATGATTCATTGGTGACTTAGTAGAAAAATTCTGAATTTTAATTATCGTGTAAATAACTTACCAATATATATACATATATCTGTTTGTTATTGCGTCTTGGAAAAAAGATTTTTGACCTTGTAAGAAACAGGTTAAATGGGTTAAAAGAACCCAATCCAAATATAAGTATAGTTGCATTATAACTTGGTTATTGTCTTGGTCCATCCCTATTTCAGTTACATTTTACTTCTAAATATTTCCTTCTCTTATTTACATTGGTTCTTTGAGTCCATTATTTCTGGTATATTAATTGAATGCCTCCAATTTTTTAATTGATTTTTTTTTTTACTTATCTGGATTGGCTGGACACACATACCCTCCAATTTCTATAAAGCGCACAAAGCTTTCAAAATCTTTTTCTTTATATAATAATAATAATAATCTGGGTGTCCTGACCTCTTAAAGCACAAGATTAATTAGTCCCCGAACACATGCATCCATCATTTAAATACCCATTTTAAGGAACAAGTATTTGAAAAGGTTTTAAATACAAAACATAAACTTGGAGTTTATTTATTGTCTCATTTTAGTCTCTGTAATTTCAATTGCGTTAATTTGATTCCTGAAGTTTTTAAATAGAAGCAATGTGATCCAAATATCCAATATTTATGTGAGAAAATTTGACGAATTTCACCCACTGCTATGCACAATTATGCTAATAAGTGGATGAGGAGATTGGTGGAGAGCTTGATGTTGTTCCATTTTTGCTCCTAAAAATTACGATAGTGCATAAGAGTAGGTGAAAACCATCAACTTGTCTCACAAAATTGGACATTTGGATCGCATTGCTTCTATTTAAAAACTCCACCAAATTATCGCAATTGTAACTAAAGAGATTAAATTAAGACATAGACCAAACTTCAAAGGTATATTTATAATTAAGTCATTTGATAACGAGATCTCCACCTAATTTTTATAATTAGAGCTTATACAACCAAGCTCTCAAAACCTTGTTAGGTACAATATTATAAGACAAAAAGTTTTATAATTTGTCAGTATGGATGTAGCAATTTAAGTCAAAGTATTCACTCAAATGCTTCAAGCCAAAAAAAAAGGTGCCAATGGTGTGGCAATAAAATTGGCCACGTTGATGTTTGTTGTGTCGACTAGGCCAATAAAGAGCCAACTTCTTCTAATTTCTCCTTTTCATACACTCAGTTTGTTTTCGCATTGAAAGCTCAGTCATTGAGAAATGAGAAGTCTTAATTCCATCTACACCACACAGCTATTCGTTATACTTGTAATGCTTTTATTTTTCTTCTTTCAATAATGATTTGATTAATTAATGAGTAATGCTATTGTAAGAAGTTTTTTATATGAGAAAACACCTTATAATCTTTAGATGAGAAAGTACCCATAAACACATCTCAAGATTTTCAGTAATTCTATAGCTGTTTTCTCATCTAAAGATTATAAGGTGTTTTCTCATATGAGAAACTTCTTATAATAACATTACCCTTAATTAATAAGGTTCCTAAGTTACTAGTGAGAATTTAAGAACACTAGTAGCGAGCAAAGTCTCGAACAAAATTTACAATTCTGCAAATGCACGTTTCACATGAAAAAAAAATGTTTAAATAAGTTTTATAAGATAAATGTGTGGAGTTAATATTTTAGGAGGTGTTGCGTGATGGGTATTTTATTGAAAAAAATATAATTCAATAGGCTCTGTCTGGTTTGCGATTTTAGAGAAATAAAAAAGAAATGAAAGAAAAATAAGAAAGAAAATCAGTTCCCTTGTGTGTGTTTTTTATTCTTAAATAACATTAGAATTTAGAAACTTTCAAAGTATAGTTGCAAGGTAAGAAAAATGAAGGGAGATGACTAATAAAATTTAATATGTCAAATTTATTTTCCAACTTAATTTTTTTTCTTTCTTTATTTCTTATTTTCTTATTGTTTTTCTTATTAACCAAATAAAAAAAAATTCTTGTCTTTTCCCTCCTTAAATCTATGAATTAAACAAAGCATTGGGCTCTATTTGGTTTATGGATTTAGTAAGGAAAAGTAAAAGAAAAATTGACACAACAATTTTTTTTATATGGTTAATAAGAAAACATTATGAAAATATCAACAAAAAAATAAGTTGCAAAATAAAATTAAAGTTTTAAATTGTATTCTTCCTCTTTTCTTGAATTTTTAGAATATTCTGAAAATATTTCATTTCTACTCTTATTTAAGCATGTAAGAAAACACACACACACACACACAAAAAAAAAAACCAAAAAATTTCTTCTTGTTTCCTTTCCCTTTTAATTTCTCTAACTTTGCGATTCAAGTGAAGCATTAATTTTCTGGCTCTTTCCTTCGAGTATCTCTCAAGCTATTATAGGACCAAAGAGGGACACCAACCCTTTGCATCCTTTTTTGTTTTTGATTTTTCCCTCCTCTGAATTCTTCTTTTAGATATGTATTCTTGGTACACATCCCTTTTTTTTTTTTTTTTTTTTGAGGGGGAGGGCTGGTTTCAAATTCTTAGTATGCCTCAAAGGGTCCCAACATTTTCGCTTTCACATGAAGTCAAAATTGGGGATAATGAATCTGGAATTAGTGAGTTTGCTCTCTAAAACCATGAAAAAGATGTTAAAAATTCAATGCTGCTTTATGTATACTACCCAGTCATTTGAGACAAGTTAACATCATTGGTTCAATTTTGTAGCTTTCTCTTGTAATCAATTCATTGATGGTGTTGTTTGGTCCAAAGAGAAAATTTTGAACTTTGTGTAATTGGTATGTTGACTAACATGAGTTCGTTGGTGTGAACTAAATTATTATCATTTAGAACCACTCTATTTGGAAACACTCAGCAAATTGTACGAATTTATAGGGGGCCCTTGAGCAAGAAGAAAAGAATCGCCCACAAAGATTGTGAATTTTGCTAACTAGCTAGACCAAGTTGCCGACTATCTCAAGCTGTTACAGGATATGGATGTACACGTACTCTGTGTGTGTGTGGTGTGTTGTTTAATGTAGAAAAATGCATCCTAACAAGTGTTTGCTATAGTTTGTGTGTGGGTGTGCCAGAACCAACACTGGTTTGGTGTGTGCAAACTAATTTTTTAAAGTGCTTGTGTGAGTGATACACAAGACTTAAAGATCTGTCTTCTAACAAGACGATTGTGTGAGGTGAGCAGGAAATCACTAAAAGTTTTATGGCAGTACTAAAGCGCATAAGTCAATTCGTGAAGAGTTTACTAGATCAATAATTACAAACAATTAATAAAATATAAACATATTTTATTGAATGCTTGGAAAAAAAAATAACAAAACCAAAGAACAGAATCAGAACATGCTCTGAGTGTTCTATAGAGAATGAAAATAGTAAAAAGAAAATCAACAAGGACAGACCTTCTTTTCCGAAAAAAAAAAAAACAAGGACAAACCTATTTGCTATGGATGCAGAATAATAGGAAGAACACATGGTTGAATGCTGTTGAAATGCTAGCTGTTTGGGATGCTATTTTCGAGGATGATGTGAAGTCAATTGGAAGCTTGCCGGCCTGCTGATTTATAGCGGCCTGGACGGTAGAGATAAGGCAAGTAAACTGATAACTAATCTGGTAAAAAATTGTAACACCGTATCCGGAAAAAATGGTTAATTAACATGTTAATATGCATTAATTTATATAATTATTGTATAAAATGGATTAAGTGGAGGTTTTGGACTCACACGTGAAAAATGTTCAGAGAATGACACAGTTGGAAAAGTCCCCAATGAGGTGGGATAGGTAATGATGTGAGACCCAGTGAAGGGCCAAACAATATAACTTGTATTTAAATGAATAGATATATTGTATATGATTAATTGGAGATATGTTTAATCACTTACATATTGCATTGATATATATGTTAGTTGTTAAAAATGCTAATTTGGTTGTTGTTAATAAGGGCATAAATGAAGATGACTCATAATTAGTAGGTACGTTGGCAACTTCACAAAATATTTGGGACCATATGTGGAACCCATATGGGACTTAGACAAACACCCATTTAGATAATTGGGTAGTTAATGGAATGTTTGGAGGATTTCATAATAAGAACTTTAGAAATTATGGGGGTGTAAATAAAAAAAGAAGAAGAGAAAGTTGAGGTCAAGACACCTCATGCTTGTGCATGTGTAGGTGTCAAATGGGAGGGAGATCTCCTAATTTTACAGAAATTCTAAGGAAAAGAGAGAGACACCGAGAGAGAGAAAGGAGAAACCGTCTCCGACGTTGTCTTTCACACCATTCCGTTGCCGTCCGACGTCCAACTCCCTAACCGAAGTCGTATTCGAACTCGTGGACGTAAGACGATCATTCCTATACCTTTCTTTTACGTTTTAATCGTTGGAATTTTATAGTTCATTTTAACCGGTGACACGCGGTTGTCGAATTCATGTAGGATTTACTCTGGAGTAGAATTTGAGCTTGGATTTGGTAAATTTCAGCATTCTCTAACTTATTTGGGGTTGAATCTATAAGAGGTGAGTTTTCTAACTTAAAATTGATTGTGCCTAAATATGTATAGTGCTTCAATGATGTTTAGAAATGATAATTCATGCTTAGAAGTCATGAACATGATAGTTTTGAGATTATCATGCCAATTATGTGAAAAATTGCCATGCTTATATCTCTATGTGCTTATATGGTAATCAATGACTACTGGGAAAATGATTCATTGTTAGGAGTAATAAGGATGGTGAAGGAGAAGAATCCATGGAGAACGGAAGTTCAAGAAATAGAAGTGACCACGGGGCCAAGGGAAGGTCTTTGGGTCTGAATGAATCATCGAACTGATGGTTCAGCGGTTACGAATATGATTTATGTGTCTATTTGTAGCATTGCCCATGTTAAGCATTCAATCATGTTAGATTCCTCACTAAGCGTAATGCTTAAGAAAACTATTTTCTTTTTTATTGTGGTAAATAACAACCACCGCAGGTTCGAAGCTATACCTGGAGAGGAAATGACGTGCGTTTGGAAATGGGAGAGATTTGGGGCCTATTTATATGTTCTCCTTGAACTTGTAGTAAGGTGTAACTTATCATTTTGGAATCATTAGACTTGTTAAGTGTTGATTGTAGACTAGGAAGATGTTGCAAGTTGATATTTTGAATTCCTTAGACTCATGTTGTAATATAAGTACTTCGGAATTTGATGTTGAACTTAGAAAGTTTTATGTAAATTTTCATGTTATGGTGGGTTTTGTGTAATGGGTGGTGTTGGACCATTACGGCAAGTTTGGTTTGGTGCCGTAAACATATTTGGATGAGTTTTGGTTAAAACAAGTTGTTGCAAGGCTTTTAAATCCATAATGGCAAAGAAATTTCCATCTCTTTATTACTTTTTGTAGAATTGGAGTCTTTATGACTAGTTTTTCATTTGAATAAGGTTTGGATCATGTTTTGAATGTTTATGAAAGGTTATATATGTTGTTGATATGTTCAAGAGTGAATTGGAAGTGTTTCCAAAAGATTTTATGATGTTTGGGATCAACTAGGGGACTTGGTAATGTTTTGGAATGGTAAAAACAGGGTTTTTAGTGGTAGAAAACTATTCTGCAGAACCCGGATCAATTCGGACTTCTTGAGAGACATTCTGCGAGAAAAACATCGAAATAGATCGATCCGGGTTAGGGGTGTCATTTAGAATGGAAATTCCAAATCTGACCGATTCCGATCCGAAAAATTATGATTTTGGCATCAAAAATTAAATTCTGAAAATTCCGAAAATTTTGAAAAAAATCAGAACGGAATTGGAATTGTTTTGAGTATTTCGAAAATATTCTAAAAATATATTTTTCGAAAAACTTTCCGAAATCCGAATATTTTCTGAAAATTTGGAAGAATGTGGACTTATTTGTCCTACATCGAATAAGAAGAGAAATGAGAGATTAGGGGACTGTCTATAAAAGTATGACTTAACCTTTCAATAGTATTCGTATTTCAAAATTTCCAAAAATTATGAAAATTTTGAATTCCAATTCCGAAAAATCTGAAAAAATTCCAAAGGATTCCGTTTTTGAATTCGAAAATTCCGAAATTCCGAAATTCTGAAATCAGAAAAGAAAATGAAATTCCGAAAAAAAAACGGAACGGAAATTGGAAATCCTATTTAATTTCCAATCTTTTTTTCCTTTCCGAAAAAGGGTATTCTGATCCGTTCTAGCCAAAACATACCCCTAATCCAGGTACAAAGGGTGGATCGATTCGCTCGCAAATTTTTTCGCCGTCCACTTTTATGGAAACATGCATATCTCTTTCTAGAATACTCATATTCGCGCACTGTTTTTTGTGTTTGAACTAGGACTCTAAAATCTAACTTTTGGTATAAAATTTTCCCATCTTTTCTAAACAACCATTTTACCTTTGGGTCTGTTTTCTCATGGCATAGTTCTATTATGTTGTTTAAACCATGTTTCTTTGCTAATTAGTGAGTTTAGGGCGCGTATCACCTTGTTACACGTGTCCTAATTCGCCCGGGGCGAGTTGAGGTGTGAAAAAAATACTAGATTTCATCTCCACCAGTCTGATCTTGAATGTAGTCCATATCTTGGCTTGGTTCGGCTGACTTCTCTTCCAAGTAAGAGATATACTTCACAAAAGTGATAATATTTGATATTATCTTTCTTAATATTATCCCTTCCTTATGTGATAACATTCCATATCTTCGAATATATACATATATATTGATAATATCTCCAAAAATACTGATGATATATTGTTTTATCAGTTAACATATTTCTAATCTTGAAAAATTATCTCTTCCCAAAGCTGACTGAATTAGAGCCAACAATGACTAGCCCGAGACTGAGCCGGCTGAAGCAAAGTGACCAGTCCGATTGAAACGTCCAAACTTGCTCATCTACAAAACATGAAACCAAATTGATGGGGCCCACTAATTATAATATGCTTAAATTCGCTTCCAAAAAAGTATGCTTAGCCAAGAATATGCTAGTAATAATTGGCATAAGTGCAATGATGTGGTACTTACTTCTCCTTCTAATAGGGCAGAAGTAGTATAATTAAATATGCTTATTAGCCTGAGCAAACAGTGGCCAGTCCGAACTTAGATATGTATGACAGCCCGATTCAAATAGTGATCAGTCCGAACGTAGTCAGTCCGATTTTGAAACTCATTCGACCCTATCAATTTTGAACCAGTCACTTGGTCACTAGTTTTGGTAATTTGTCTCATAGGCCCTAAAAAAAAAATATCATTTTTGGCCTTATACAAATTTAACTTAAAAAATGCATTTTTTGGGTGTAAACAATGCCCCCCGGCTCTTTAAAATGAAATCAATGTAATTTTTTATGAGACATGTTATTTTATCAGACCGATCATCGGACACCTTGTAGTATAAACCATCACCAATCACATCAGCCTAACTACTTGAGCCGATTAAGTAAGTAGACAAGTTTGCCTGGCTAGCATTTGGATGACAAATCCCCATTGGCCTGGTGAATCACACCCATATTGGATAAAGCAGACCTTTGCTTTCAAAACTCGTGACCAACCTTTTTGAAGTTTGGGCTAGTATTTTTTCTTTCGGCCCACCTCATGGAGGCTATATTTGCTTTGGACTGCTTGTTAAACATGGAATAAATATGTGGATCTCACTACATGCTTCAAAAGCCAACTTCATTAGACAAGAGTCAATGGCCTTTCAGTCTTGGAACAACCACAATCATCACCTCATCTTTCAAGTCTTTAGTAAATAAAATTCCTTTGCATAGTGGGACTTGAAGTTGTGTTTGAATAACAGGGCCACCTTCGGTCAGTACCCCAAATCAGTTCAGATTATTTATGAACTTGTTCAACCGAATCAGTAATCAAGTTCAGTCAATTAATTTCTTTTTGCTTTCAGTCTGCTACTTTAGTCCGAAATATTATTTTGACCGAATTAATATTCGAGTTTGGTCTTCAATATTTTTTCAGTCACTTGATAATAAAACTGTAACAGCAAGACCCATCAAATCAATGATAATTTTTGGTGACATCTACACAGCCATCGTGGACGTAGATCAACCCAAGCCAAATAATTATTTGGCCTATAATAAAAATTATAATCGATCACTATTAAGAGACTGAAAATTTTGAACAACTCTTCAAGAGTGAGTTTCCTCAAAGAAAATTGCTCAAAAAATTCATGGACCGATTTAGAGTCAATCGATCACGGTGAAGCTTGCCCCCCGAGAACTTCATCATCTTCACCTTCATCAACAAAAGGGTCTTTTTCATCGGCCTTAAGAAAATTGTCAGGCCCGATTGGAATTTGCCCCCCCGAGCAGTTCATCGCCGATTTCTTCATCACTAACGAGAGGCTCTATGGCCGAATTAAAATTATTTGGCTCTTTACTGAAAATTTATTTTATGCCGTCTTGCCCCTAGAGCAGGTCAAACGGCATGGGATTAAGATGATCAGAGACATCGATCTCTTGATCTAGAGAGAGAACCTCGTGTGAGAAAAACAGGTTTAAAATTAAATCTAAACGCGCAGCGGAAAACAAAGTTCAAAACTTTTATTGGTAGCCTTGGATCTACTACTTATTAACTCTATAGATGCGCATAACAAGATGGAGAAGATTCTATACCTTAGGTCTTGAACCCAATTCTGATTTTTGTCCTTCTCCTTGTGTGTGCAGCAGCAACCTCTAGGAAATCTTCACCCTTATGTCTCCTCGAATGCTCCCAGAGTGGCTAGGGTTGGTGGGAACCCTAATAGTGAGAATAGGGAAGGTTTGGGAACTCTAAACAGGTTCTGCAGCAACTGGTACGTTAAAAATGATGAACTCTGATTTCTGGACGAAGCTGCCCTATTTATAGATTCCCAGAACCGACCTTACTTTCAATCGATCGAAGTGACTTCGATCGATCGAACTGTCGATCGATCGAACCTTGTTCGATCGATCGAACCTGTCTAGACTTCAATCGATCGAAACAACTTCGATCGATCGAACCAGTCTTGACAACATTCTCATTTGCCTTTCCAAGCATTCTGGCGGAGCTAAGAGTGGGACCTCCTAGGTTCTTAATTACTGGCTCCGATTAATTATTATTCCATCTAGTCAGTACTCTTGACTAAGGAATCAATAATTAATCAATTATCATTAATGCCACTATAAAATGATAATTGCACTCCAGTGCATAAGAACATAATCACACATACATAAGTGATTGCTAGACTTGTATAATATGATACGGATGTCCCTCTACCAGGCAGTATTCGTATCTATCATTGGGATGTATGTCTTAAGATACTGTCGACCCAATAGATAGTACATCTTATATTCCTCAAGTATCATTCACTACGCTTGGATTACTAAACATGTCAACAACAACACTTTGTTGACAAGGCTGGCCAGCTCTCAGTAATCACTCCTAGTGACATTCTCGAGGGAATACTTACTCTTCGTTTTATTGAAGAGGGTAGAATTCCATCTTGACAATATATGTTCCCAACGTTGCATACTTGATTTACCCAAGATACCCAGGTGTTGATCTTGCAAGACCTCACTGATTGGTAAGTCAAAGCAACCAAGCATACAACTTGCGTCCATAACTGTCTCAGGATTAAGGACATGTATCCCTATACAAGTTTTGAGTTCCTATTGACGGTGACAGCGTTTAGGTGTCAATAGGTTTAACTCAGGTCCATCAATGCACCGAGTGCACTAGCATATTAACCAAGAGTCAAAGACTCTTATGAATGAGATTCATCATTCTACCCCGTAGACGTTAATCATGCTACAGTGTATACCTGATAAGTTATCCAGACTTATCATCCACTGTGACTTATTTGAAACAACAAGGATTTGTGATTCATATCTCACATGTGTAATCACATACACAAATGAACCACATACAATGTTGTTTAAGGATTCCAGTCTAATATTCATCTCATGAACTAACATGCATAAATGCATTATGATATTCCATTGTCCAACTAACTGGTTTGAGGGCATATTCCCAACACCTCGGCCTTCTCGGGCAGTAGTGGTGATTTCAAGCCTTGTTCAAGTCGGAAAGTGATCTCTTCAAGGACTTGAACAAGGTCTTCTTGAGTATCAACTGATTCTTCCTGCCCCATTACTGGCAAATCTGATAAGCCGATGGGTTTTGTCTTCCAACCACCGTCTAGCAACTCATCTAACGACATGAAAGTGTTTTCCTCAGGGGGTGGACAGCCAGCTCCACTCGCTTCAAGGTGGCCGATACCTTGGGTAAAATACTCAATATCGGCCTCAAAACACCAGATCTTTTGGTAAAGATCACTGATGGCATAATCATATTGGGCTCCAATGGTGTGTCGATTTGGATACTGCGGATCCAACGGAATTTTCCATAAAGCCTCATAAGCAGTAGATTTATCATTTTTGAGATGATAAATTTCTTGTTGAAGTTGGCCTATTTCTCCATTACGCCACTTAATGTGGTTGTAGTACAAGTGTTGCCATGCTTAAATGAACATGATTCATTGCTCGGCGATGTCCCACTGGGCGTGCCAAAATGTTTGCTATAGTTTGTGTGTGGGTCTGCTAGAACCAAAAGTGGTTCGGTTTGTGCAAACTAATTTCCTAAAGTGCTTGTGTGAATGATACACAAGGCTTAAAGATCTGATTTCTAACAAGACAATTGTGTGAAGTGAGTAAGAAAGTACCCTCACCAAAATTTCTATGGTAGTATTGCAGCGCACAACCCAATTCGTGAAGAGTATACCAGATTAACAATCACAAACAATTAATAAAATGTGAAGATATTTTATTGAATGTTAGGAAAAAACAATAACAAAACTAAAGAAGAGAATCAGAACAGGCTTTGATTGTTAAATAGAGAATGAAAACATTAAAAAGAAAACCAACAAGGACATATCTATTTGCTATAGATGCAGAATAATAGGAAGAACGTATGGTTGAATGTTGTTGGAATGCTATTTTCGAGAAGCTTGCTGGCCTGCTGATTTGTAGCGGCCTTGATGGTAGAGATAAGGCAAGTAAACTGATAAAATCAATACGGTAAAAAATGTCAGATTTCATCTCCACCAGTCTGATCTTGAATGTAGTCCATATCTTGGCTTGGTTCGGTTGACTTCCCCTCCACGTAAGAGATATACTTTCCAAAAGTGATAATATTTTATATTATATTCCCTAATATTATCCCTTCCTTAAGTGATAACATCTTCCATATCTTTGAATATATACATATATATATATTGATAATATCTCCAAAAATACTGATAATATACTGCCTTATCAGTTAATATATTTCCAATCTTGAAATATTATCCCTTACTTAAGTGATAATATTTTAAATATTATCTTGCTAAAATATGATAACCTTCCTAAATATAATAATATAATTATTTAGAATTTGTAGGGATGACAACTTTCTATAAAGTAGCCAAAAAGTATTGACCTTACCTCAGGAGAGGTTAGGGTAATTAACCCAAAAATTTTTTTGGGTTATCTAGTAAAAATGACATTTTAGTGATCTTTTGTATCCTAGGACCCTCATGGAAATATTTCTACTCAAAAGCCCCTAAAGCTCATTACATGGACACAACTACCCATATCCTCATTGTCAGCTTATAATGAATGTAATTCACCCTCTTTCCTAAAACAACTCCACCAATCAAGCACATATGTGCTATAACACTCGAATGTGTGTTGTTGCATTTCATTACATTGTCATGCATGATATTGTGGTGTGTTGTGCATTTGTGGCACTTATGTTAGTGAGTTTTAACTCACAGGTCGATTTGAGTATCTCTGTAAGAGAACCCATTGGGACAGTGTTGATTAAGTGTTTGATGTTGTGAGGTCTCTCTGAGATTGAGACGGTCATTGCAGAATACCCTAAATATTTATCTAAAAATAAACTTTTACTTGTGTATTTCACTATATGTATTATTTTCTTGTTTAGAATATATTTCTGACGTTAATTTTAGTATCTTGGTGAGGGCGAATTAACACGCTATAGAATTGGTAAGGTAATTAGCAATTTCAGAAAAGTCATGTAGAAACTACGTTTTAGCAACCAATTGGAACTTAGTAGAAAATTTTTCTAATTTTTAGTTTTCACTCGTGAAGCGATGAATTAGGCGTGTTAGAAGTTTCAGAGGATAATTAGGAGTTTTGAAAACTCGTGGAGAGGTAAACACAATTTCTGAAAGTGTTGCCTATGACTTAGATATTTTTATAAAAGTTTTTAAACCTAAATCTAGAGAGGCCAAAAGGGGGATTTTGAAGCTTCGATCTTCACGATGCCAAACGACGACCGTTCGTCTGTTTGTTTTTCCCTAGATTTCATATTCGAACTCCTCGAGGTAAGGCTGTCGTTTTGATACCCACTAGGGCATTTTGGCAAAGTTTTTTGAAAACTTATTTTCTAGAATTTTCTTAAAAAGTTGATAATCGGACTTTTGATCTATAGGCATTGTACTAGACGGAATTCTGCACGATCTTTGTGCTTGGATTTTCTTTGGAATGAAGTTTAGGAGTGTTATTCGGAGGTGAATGATACAACTATGTGTTTTGGAATGATTTCTTGGCATGTATTCATATTTTGTATGAAAAGCATGTGTTAGATTATATATGTATATTGTGTAGTTCATATTATATATTGATAAGTAGGCCCAATTGTACGGTGAAATGTTTTGATTATATCGAGAGTACGGTGAAATGTATTTGAGCGTGTTGAGTTGTTATTTGGGTCAAATGAGAGTGTGTATCAAGCCATCGTTGTGGAGCCGTTATAGGCATAAGGTTGCACGTTTATAGAAAAAAAACGTGAGTCTTACCTTTTCGCGTGGACTTATTGGCGAGGAGTCGCGGATTAGGAATGTGGAACATACACGTGGGACTCCAGAGACTAGTATGAAATGTAGAGATGTGAATGAGAGCATGTTTATCATTCATGTGCATTGTTATTTTATTCACTAAGCGTTAGCTTAAACAAATCGAATATGTATGGTTATTCAAATGACCATTTCAGGTGTTAATGTCAACGAGAAATCGGGAAAATGATCACGAGATGTTGGGGATTCACTTAGAAGGCGACTCATCTTGGTTATCTTGATGTTTTGTAATAGAAATGATTATCTAACTTGCTTCGTTAAGGAACTTGTAATATAATTGGATGATAGTACTGTAATAGAACCTAGAAGCTCTGGATATGTTTTGAGCGTTATAATATATCGTGTACGTCTTTTTATATGTTGGAGTTGTGAAAGAACTCATGAGCTTGGATTTAAGTACGTAAAGGAGTTGATAGTTCATGTTTATTCAAGACTTGTGGCACTAATGAGAATTAAGTCAAACATGTCTTTAAAGAGTTTGGTAAATGTTTTCCTTAAAAGGACATGTTGACATATATGTTTAATTACCTTCCATAAAGTTTTGGAAGAAATGGATTTGGATAGGGTACTTTTTGTCGTGTCGAAAGTTGGACTAAAACTAGTGGTTTTGCTGGTTAAGGACTTTCGACCGATCGAAAAGACCCATTCGATTGGTCAAATGTTCCTCTGAAACTTTAGCAAAGGCACCTAGTCGATGGGACTTTCGACAAGTCGAGAGAGACGTTCGACATTCGACCGGTCGAAATACCCCTTGCCAGCCTGGTTGGTTTCCTACTTCCAAACCTTTTCAAATGTTCTAATTACAAAATTAAGCTTCTTCTGGGTCCCCTTTAAGGGAAAATTAGTTGGATTAAATTTTAAGCTTCCGAGCAAAAAGTTTACTCTTTTGGTTGGCTCCGGTACGTACTGAATTGAGAGTTGTGTTTCTTTTCCGCTGTGTGTTCTTAAAACTAATTCTTTTGGGAATGTTAATGAATTAGAGTAGCCTCGGTGGCGTGCCACATGTTTCGGTTCCGCTGTTGTGGGAATGGGCTGTGACATTTAGTGGTATCAGAGCATAAGTTTAGAGCCTTGGGAATGAGTGACATTATGTGTTGAGTGACGTTGAGTGGAGTGTGTAATCGAGAAGATAATATTGTTATCATTATAGAAATGCTTCATATGGTTGCATATGTTGGTGTGATGATGATCTATGCATATGTATATATTATGGCATGGCATGCATAATCTTTATGCATTGTAACCATTTGATTTTCAAAATCTAAAATCGTAAAAAATTTCAAAACTGATGAGAACGAGTTTTCTTGAGTACAAGGTGGAGATAGAATTTGGATGGTAAACAGTATAAGAAGTTTGAGGGTGGTTTACATGTTGAGAGAAGTACTTTTCGTATACAGGTAATGCGAGTGGTTATTGGAAGTTATCATTTCGGGATTGGTTTAACCATTATGACGTAGGTATATGAGATTGTGACATGAGTATATCAGGGACGACAGAAGAATTGACAGGATAGTAAGCGTCAGGAAGTATATATATAGATATTTTTGTGTGTGGTGTATAGTTGACGAATCTCTCAACTTACCTTACATCATAGAAGTATGGGATGGTCGAGGAATCTCTCAACCAATCTTACGGTGGGTATCAGATGGTTGAGGAATCTCTTAACCTATATTATGGTAAGTATTGGGAAGTGAATACGGTATTGGGATAGTGGATGGTTGAGAAATCTTTCAACCTATCTTATGGTCAGTAATGTGGGATGTTGAGGAATCTCTCAACTGAATCTGTTATCTCTGGTTTGAAAGGCAATTTTTTTTATGAGTGGTCAATATGCATTTGGGAATAGCCGTAATAAGAATACGATCGAAGATTTGATGAGTAATGCGGCATCAATTAGTCTTGGAAGTAAGATGATGCCAGAACGAACGTGGAAAAAAGAGAGTTGAGATTTGAGTATGAAATTTTGGTGTGAATTTCAAGATTTAGATTGAACGTGGAATTGATAGAACTATTGGGTACATGGACAGTGAGCTCATCCAAGAGCCAACAGCTCAATCCAAGCATGACTTGTGATGGGTGCGGTGCAGACTTGACTCTTGAGATGTTCCCAAGTAGATCCGAGTTTCACGTAGGCGTAGATTGAATATTGGCGGGGTAGCAATGAATGGGAATGGGAGAAGTGTATGAAAAAAAAGGAAAAAAAATTGTATTTGGGGTTTTGATCTTTACAACGATGAAAAGAGAAAATGAATGAATATATGAGACGAGAAGTTTAAGAATTTATGAGATTGGTTAGAGATGATACGGGTGGTGCGTAATAGGACAATTGTCGCATTGTCACTTGAGGCATTGATGTGGTAAGTGGATATTGAATTGAGAATACATTTCAGAAAGTAGAGGGCTGGGTAGTAAGTAGATGATGTTGATCGATAATGTGTTTAACGAGTTCTGTGGAGAGGAGGACGAAAAAGACAGTTTATAAGGTCGTGAATGTATAAATTGGGAAGATGGTACTTGATGAGTAAATGAACGGTATGGGTATGATGGACACTGGTGGTATGTGAATTTAATTACGATCTTGGCTATGGTTAAAGGATTTGTTTTAAAGAGGATAAACATGTGTGTATGAAAACTTTACTTTGTTATGATGTCGTGAAGGCAACAATTGGAAGGAGATGCAAACGAGAATGAATGTTAGGGAAAGTTGTTAAATCAGAGAGAAGACTGTAATGGTCTGGTTGAGAGTAAATGTCTTGTTAGAAAGTTACTAATGGAAAATTGGGATTAATATTAGAAAATGACCAATGAAATATTGGGAATGATGGGAAATAGAGTATGAAGTAACTATTGGGATTACGAGGATGGAGGTTAGTTTCTGGGAGGAGTTGGTTCAGGAGAAAATGGAGAATGAAATGGTTAGCTGGAATTACAGAGTTGTTGTCTGAAGGACATAAGTTTTGAACTTTTAAATATTTTGGTAATGATCAAAATCACCGCTGGAAGTGGATTTGAAGAAATTTGAAATAAAAGTTTTGTCTTTTTTTTTTTAATGCAAACACAATGGTTATGAGATATGTATTAAGAATTGAGAAGAACAGGAGTGGTGTTTAATGTTGATTTCAGTAAAATGAAAGACTGGGGATTGTGAAACTATTATAGCTATATCGGTATTTAATTTAGATTGATGAATTTGAAAGATGGGAAAAGATTAGTTGAGGATGATTCCATGAGTTTTGAGATGAAAGTGAACTGATGTATTGAGATTGATGTAACGGTCTTCGATAGAAAGGTAATCTGATCGGATATGACAAGGACGGATTCAAATTGTCACCGGTAAGAGAGACAAAATATCAGAGATCGTATGGATCTTGAATATGTTACAAGGAGAAGTATGTGTTGAAGGAATTATGAGTAGTGTTGAGTAACACATGGATCAAATTCTGTTAACGATTGTGGTTGTTACGATGGACGTTGTTGGAGTAGTAGTATTGTGATAGAGAAGAAAAGATTACAAGAAATTTGAGAAGTTTGTTTAAAACAATAATGAGAAAAACAATAAGGAGAAAAACGTGTTTATTTTAGTGAAAGTTTTAGATTGAAATTCTTATAGTATCTTTCTTTGTAAATCGATGGCTTATTCAAGTAGAATGCTAATTGGAGGATAAGATGTTATGACGTTTTGACTTTGCTTGAGTAAATAGGGTGATAGTTGTAGAGGTTTGGTTATAGCAAAGATTTGCAGTTGGAATCCAGAATGACACTTTAAGAGGTTTTGAATGAATGGGAATATATTGATGAGTTGGTTGATGAAGTTGAAGGGGAAAGAGACGACAAAATGATAGTTATAGATATCGAGGGTTACCGTTATGAAATAGCTTAGAAGGGAAGCATTGACATATGGTGAGAAATAGAAGGAAGCTTGGGCGTGTAAGTATTACACAAAGGTTTCATGATAGGAAAAGATAAGAAAATGAATTTCGAAGATATTAAACAATTGGTTGAAAAATCAACGTATTAATGGAATATGTACGGATGTTCATACCCAATTATGGTTCCGGTCGAGATATTGAATCATAATAAATTGCTAAACAGTCGAGATAATTGGTAAGTGACTGTAGGTCGGGGAGAAAGAAAAATGAGGAGAGATAACTCATCTTCTCGGTTTGCATATTGAAGGTTGTGGGTTCAGAAAAGGTACGATAGAATGAGTATGGGACATTTTGGTGTAATCTATTATCAGAAAGGAATGAGCGTGTTCTACTTGAGTCTTGATATTTTTACTCGGGAGTAATGTTGATTGGTTGCATGTTTTCAATTTGACACTTTTAAGTGGATGAAAACGGGGTTCAGAGGAGTTATTTTCCTTACGAGCTTGAGGATTTATTTTCCTTATAAGTTGTGATATCGTAGTGGAGAGATGGAAATTGTGAACAAAAAGATAAGTGTTGGGAAGCATGTTGGAGAAGTCATGCTAGGAGATAGCGTAAGTTTGGGGACAAACTTCTTTTAAGTGGGAGAGAATTATAACACCCGCATGTGTGTTGTTGCATTCCATTACATTGTCATGCATGACATTGTGGTGTATTGTACATTTGTGGCACATGTGTTAGTGAGTTTTAACTCATGAGTCGATTTGGGTATCTGTATAAGAGAACCCATTACAACGGTGTTGGTTAAGTGTTTGATGTTGTGACGTCTCTTCAAGATTGAGACTGTCATTGCGAAATACCCTAAATGTTTATCTGGAAATAAATGTTTAGCTGTGTATTTCACTATATGTATTATTTTCAGGTTTAGAATATATTTCTGATGTTAATTTTAGTATCCCGGTGATGACGAATTAACATGCTACAGAATTGGTAGGCTAATTAGCAATTTCAAAAAAGTCATGTAGAAACTTGCATTTTATCAACCAAATAGAACTTAGTCGAAAACTTTTATAATTTTTAGTTTTCACTCATGAAGCGATGAATTAGGCGAGTTAGAAGTTTCAGAGGATAATTAGGAGTTTTGAAAACTCATGGGGAGGTAAACACAATTTTCAAAAGTGTTGCCGATATATAGATAGAGATGAATTAGATATTTTTACTAAAAGTTTCTAAACCTAAATCTAGAGAGGCCAAAAGAGGGATTTTGAAGCTTCGATTTTCACAACACCAAACGAGACTGTTCGTCCGTTTGTTTTTCCCCAGATTTCACTCCTTTTGATCGATAGAATTGTACTAGATAGAATTCTACATGATCTTTGTGCTCGGATTTTCTTTAGAACAAAGTTTAGGAGCGTTATTCGGAGATGAGTGATACAACTATGTGTTTTGGAATGATTTCTTGACATGTATTCATATTTTGTATGAAAAGCATGTGTTAGATTATAGATATATGTTGTGTAGTTCATATTGGGCGTCTATATTGATAAGTAGGTCCAATTGTACAGTGAAATGTTTAGATTATATCGAGAGTACGGTGAAATATATTTGAGCATGTTGAGTTGTTATTTGGGTCAAAGGAGTGCGTGTATCAAGCCATCGTTGTGGAGCCATTATAGGCATAAGGTCACACATTTGAAAAAAAGAAACTTGAGTCTTACCTTTTTGTGTGGACTTATTGACGAGGAGTCGCGGATTAGAAATGTGGAACGTACACGTGAGACTCCGGAGACTAGTATGAAATGTAGAGATGTGAATGCACGCATGTTTATCATTCATGTGCATTGTTGTTTTTATTCACAAATCGAATATGTGTGGTTATTCAAATGACCATTTCAGGTGTTATTGCCGGTGAGGAATCGGGAAAGTGATCACAAGATGTTGGGGATTCACTTAGAAGGCGACTTATCTTGGTTATCTTGATGTTTTGTAATAGAAATGATTGTCTAACTTGCTTCATTAAGGAACTTGTAATAGAATCGGATGATAGTATTGTAATAGAACCTAGAAGCTCTGGGTATGTTTTGAATGTTATAATATATTGTGTACTTCTTTTGATATGTTGGGGTTGTGAAAAAACTCATGAGCTTGGATTTAAGTGTGTAAAGGAGTCAATAGTTCATGTTTATTCAAGACTTGTGGCACTAATGAGAATTAAGCCAAAATGTCTTTAAAGAGTTTGGTAAACATTTTAATTCCTTAAAAGGACATGTTGACATATATGTTTAATTACCTTCCATAAAGTTTCGGAAGAAAAGGATTTCGATAGGGTACTTTTTGTCATGTCGAAAGTTGGACTAAAACTAGTGGTTTTGCTGTTAAAGGACTTTCGACCGGTAGAATGCCCCTCTGTTTGAAACTTCAGCAAAGGCACCTAGTCGATGGGACTTTCGACTGGTCGAGAGGAACGTTCGACCGGTTGAAATACCCCCTGCCAGCCTGGTTGGTTCTCCTACTTAAAAACCTTTCAAATATTTTAATTACAAACTTATGCTTCTTCTGGGACCCTTTTAAGGGAAAATTAGTTGGATTAAATTTTGAAGCCTCCGGGCGAAAAGTTTACTCTTTTGGTTGGTTTCGGTACGTGCTGAATTGAGAGTTGTGTTTCTTTTCCGTTGCGTGTTCTTAAAACTAATTCTTTTGGGAACGTTAATGAATTGGAGTAGCCTCGGTGGCGTGCCACGGGCTTCAGTTCCGCTATTGTGGGACCGGACTGTGACATGTGCACACACACACACACATATATATATATATATACATATATATAGGATGTAAGTGAATTTTCAATATGTGCACCTCTCTCTCTCTCTCTATTTGCGAAAATTAACTAAATCAAGAAGTCATAGGCCATGGGCTATGCTAACTGTTCCGAGATTTGACTCAGGAAGTTTGTCAGTGTCTAAGCTATTTATGAGGGTTTTGGCTTACCTCAGCTTCTTAGGAACTCGGCTACTATCCGCCTATAGGGTATTCATATGTCAAAACCAACCTGGCTAAATTCTAAATAGATGCATTCAAGGCTATTTGGCGACTGCTAACTTTGTTGTCGATGTGACAAAACATGTACAATCGCCTTTACGATGAAACTAACCTGGATCACGAGTTCTGAACTATGAACAATCGGTGCTAATCAATTAAAATCTGGAACCTGGTTGTTTGGAAAATCTAAATTGGGTAAATCAGACACGACTTAATCTTGATCGTATAGCTTAGTAAAACTTAAAGCTAATCTATGTCACTAATCTGTGGCGTGAATAACCGAGCATGGTCAACCTAGATAACCTGGCTCTGATACCACTAAATCCTATCACGCCCCGACGTAGCATAAATATGGAAAGCGTTTAATTTCCTTTATGGACCCGTAGGTCGCGACAGTTTGAAGGATTGATTCCGTCCCAAACGTCAACAACAAAAACATAATAATCAGAGCAGAGTAATCAAGGCTTACAACATTTTTCTAACTTATTACATATTACAATACGGGTCAACCAAGGCACAAGCCACCTTAAGACAAAACAATATCTATCGTCTATTACAGTCATCTTTATTTCAAAACAGTTTATAACTTAAAACAAAGGATATTGATAAAAGTTCTATCTTCCAAAAGCAGCCGTTCTCAGTTTGCATAATCGAAATGTTCCGCTTGCTCAAAATCTGAAAAAGCCTGAACACGAATGTCCAGGGCTCATCAACGCCGTCAGCTTCAAGAAGCTGGTGAGTATTAAAAACATAACTTTGAATGTAACACATACTCATTTACCATTTTTTCAATTCTCATTTAATCCAATAAGTTTACATTAAGGATAGGAGTTCATTTTAGAAAAACAACCATAATATCATATGAAAGATATAATTCACATATATGTGACCGTGTATGAGAACAATGCACCATCTCATCTTACCGACTCTTTTCTCTCGACAAAATCCAACAACCCAACTTTCTCACACCAGTATCTTTGAAATACTCCGATAGCCACACTTTAGCACAGGGGTGCCAGGGAATGTCCAGTTTGCCTTACACTTTGGTTCGGGGTACCAGGGAGTGTCCAATACCTCACACTTTAGTACCTAATCCGCCTCACAAATACCGGAGGAAACCTCACGCAGTATCTAGACTCGGGTACCAGGGAGTGCCCGTAGGCCACACTTTAGCACTACCATGGGTGCTAGGGAATGTCCAAGTTCGGCTTCACACACTTTGACGCTACCATGGTCGTCAGGGAGTGTCCAGTTTTGCCACCGTCGCATTTCAAAGACACCCTCACCGCAATCTCAATCACAACACACTTTGGTACTCACTTACCAGGGAGTGTCCACAACACATTCTCAACCGCACCCACTCTACCACACTGACCATTACTCTTTTCCATACTGACCAACATTCACACTCACCATGCATATACAACTGACTCCATATGTATGTCATGAAACCACCCATAGAACATATGTAGTGCTAGGAATAATAACAAGGTATGCTTTGAAAAGAATTGAATTCATAATTGTTCCTAAATGACCAATCATATCCAAAATATAATCTGTTTTAACATTTTTCGCAAACAGAGCCTTAAAGACCCACAAGGTAACAACCAAACAGTTCCTTAACATGAAATAAGTAAAAACTAGAACATGTCAGAAGTCGCGCGTGCGGACCGCTCGCGCGAGGGGTCGCTCGCGCGATATGCTCATTTTTCGTTTTATTATAAAAACTTTTCTTTATGCCAGAAAACACACAGCTCGCGCGAGCGGGTCGCTCGCGCGATCTGCCAAATTTTCTTTTTTTCTTTTTAAAACCTTTTCTGTTTGCCTGAAACCACCACGGTTCGCGCGCGAGGGCCGCTCGCGCGAGTTCTTGCAGTGGCTTCATCTTCTTCGTTGAAACTCCCTTGTTTCAGAAATCAGGGGTCTTTTGACCCATTTTCAAATTTGAAAGTTTATAAGACATGTAATATATGGATTTCTTCAGTTTTTCACAAGGATTAAGAATCCACAACTAATTTAACATGATTTCAAACATAGCTCAAGAATTTTATGAAAAACTAAAAGATGACCAAACTAATTTTCTTATATACTTTCTCAATTTAGTAAATTAAGCCTTAATACTTTAAATATATCATCTATGATGTACAATCTTTCATAATCATCTCTAAAAACAAATTTTGGTTAAGTTTGAAAAATCCATGTTTCTAAGCTTGGAAATTCAAACGTAAAATCATCAATGGAGATTTTCAAATTAAGCTATATAAACAGCAACCAAGATATGAATTACATTCGTAGTGAGTTAGAAATACTCACAGAGAAGAGAATTGAA
Organism: Hydrangea macrophylla; assembly: GCA_033977485.1. Taxonomy (NCBI): domain Eukaryota; kingdom Viridiplantae; phylum Streptophyta; class Magnoliopsida; order Cornales; family Hydrangeaceae; genus Hydrangea; species Hydrangea macrophylla. Next base: position 84,977,663 of record CM066983.1, read on the forward strand.
GAAGTTGTTGAGAGAGAATCAAGAGATAGAAATCCCACCGTAAGCTTTGGCTATGGTGATCAAGTTCTTCTCTTTCCAAAATTTCTGAATAACTATTCTGTCTCTGAATCTCTCTCTATATCTATCAGTTTGTAAACTAATGTAGATTGTGTGTGTGTGTATATTGGAGAGATAAGAGAGTTTTATAGATTTGAAAGTCTTGGAGCCCAAGAACCATCACATATACTCAACAATATGATTTATTTTCTAATTAACTAAACACTATTATACACAGATATACATACGTATAAACACTGATGTATAAGTCTCATAACTCTACAGATGAACTAAGGGACACTGTAGGTTCCTAGGGGTCAAATGCTAGTTGTTGGGGAAATCAAGCTTATGGCACATCATTAATACACTCAAAACAAGTCTAACCAAACAAGGTATAAGCAAATCATTCCTTGCCATAAATGGAAATAACGTACAAGTCACTTCATGCTTTACATCACTTCCAAAATCTGTGGAAGTTCCATGTGGCACAGACAGTTTTGAAAGTAAACTGGTATTTTCGCGGTGCGGTGTTCACCACAAAATACAGAAAATTCATTTTAACGCAAGAAATAGTTTTCTGGTTTTATAAAAATACTGATTGAGTCAAAAGCAAACATTTCCACCGTTTTGAAATACAGTTTTAAAATCCAACACAGGTATCACTAATTTCCATAAAATTGTAGTTGAACCCCCAAAAATAATTTTATTATGAAATAAGACCAACCACAAAATTACACAGGGAAATTAATAAAAGCAGACATTTACAAGTTTTGAATTTAAATATGACTAATGCAATTACAAATAATTAAATGAAAATGCAGGTTATTACACCCTTCCTCCCTTAAACAGGATTTCGTCCCCGAAATCAAGACTAGCTAGTCATGAAATAATTCCGGGTACTTCTTCCTCATATTCGTTTCAACTTCCCATGAGGCTTCGTTCTTGTCATGGTGATTCCACTGAACCTTCACTAACGGAATGTCTTTACTCCTCAACTTCTTGATACTCTGAGATCTAGAATCATCACAGGCCTCTCCTTGTAAGAAATGTTATGACTCGTTTCAATACCGTCATAACTAACCACGTGCAAGGGGTCTCGTATGTACTTTCTCAGCATACTCACATGAAATGCATTGTGAACCCCAGACATATTCGGTGGTAGCGCCAGTCAATAAGCAACTTTTCTGACACGATCCAAAATCTCGAACGGTCCGATGAAACGCGGATCTAATTTTCCCCTCTTGAGACCGAAGCGTACTACTCCTCGGGTCGGTGATACCTTAAGAAGTACGTGATCTCCGACGCTAAATTCCAAATCTTTTCGGCGTCGATCAGCATAACTCTTATACCTGCTTTGAGCGGTTCTCATCCTTTCCTTGACCAAAGAAATCTTTTCGTTGGTTTCTCTAACCAAATCCGGTCCCAACAATTCTGTATCTCCCACCTCTGCCCAACACAACGGAGAACGACATGGTCGTTCGTACAATGCTTCGAACGGAGCCATCCTGATACTCGTGTGATAACTGTTGTTATAGACAAATTCAACCAACGAAAAGTGTGTTTCCCAAGATTCTTCAAAATCGATCACACAAGCCCTAAGCATATCCTCCATGATCTGATTAACACGTTCAGTTTGTCCGTCTGTCTGAGGGTGAAAAGCAGTACTCATCTTGAGTGAGGTTCCCATAGCTTCTTGTAAACTTTCCCAAAATGTAGAGGTAAAACGCGCATCACGGTCTGACACAATTGACACAGGTGCACCGTGAAGTCGCACAACTTGTTATATGTACATCCAACTCATTCTTTCTACCGAATACATCATACTATAAGCAATGAAATGAGCAGACTTCGTCAATCGATCCATGATTATCCAAATGGCATCATGATTCTGTTGCGATCGAGGCAATCCTACTACAAAATCCATGGTTATGTGCTCCCACTTCCAACTTAGGACAGGTAGCGGTTGCAATAATCTTGACGGTCTCTGATGTTCGGCTTTGACTTGTTGACACGTCAAACACTTGGATACAAATTCGGCCACATCCTTCTTCATACCTTCCCACCAGAAATTTCTTTTCAAATCCTTGTACATTTTCGTCCCTCCCGGGTGAACTGTATATTTCGACTTATGTGCTTTTTCCAGGATATCCTTTCTCAAATTCCCACAGTCTGGTACACATAATCTGCCTCTGTATCGATACCCTCCGTCATTTCCCACCTTCCATTATGTCGGATATTTCTCTGACATCTTTCACAAACCATGCTTAAAACTTCTCATCTTCTTTCTGAGTCCCAATAATACGGTCGATAAGAACAGGCTGTAGGATAAGACATCCGAAAAGTTGTCCTTCTCCTTCTTCAGCACTCCGTACATCGAATTCCGCCAATGTCTCCAATGCTCGCCATTCTCTAACCATTAAGGAAGCGATCGTCTCACGAGTCTGCCGACTCAAAGCATCAGCGACCACATTAGCTTTACCGGGGTGGTACTTTAATGTGAAGTCGTAATCTTTGATCAGCTCCATCCATCTGCGTTGTCTCATGTTCAACTCTTTCTGTGTGAACAAATATTTCAGACTCTTGTGATCGGAGAACAAATCAAACTTCTCACCGTAGAGATAGTGTCTCCAAATCTTGAGTGCGAATACTACGGCTGCCAATTCCAAATCATGAATGGGATAGTTCAACTCAATTGGCTTCAGCTGTCTAGATCCATAGGCGATAACTCTACTATCTTGCATAAGTACACACCCTAGTCCTTGATATGACTCGTCACTGAAGATAGTGAACTTCTCATCCGGCTTGGGTATTGCTAGTACCGGTGCAGTAGTGAGTCTTTCTTTCAACTCTAGAAAGGCGCGCTCACGCTTCTCTGTCCAGTCGAACTTCAAATTCTTCTTCACCAACCCAGTTAATGGTGCAGCTATCTTGGAGAATCCCTCGACAAATCTCCGATAATAGCCTGCGAGTCCAAGAAAACTTCTAACCTCTGTAGGGTTGCTCGGCCTAACCCAGTTTGATACAGCATCTGTCTTGGACGAATCCACAGAAATTCCTTGAGATGACACCTTGTGTCCCAAAAATTTCACTTCTTGCAACCAGAACTCATACTTACTGAACTTGGCATACAAGTGGTGGTCCTTAAGCGTCTGCATCATAATCCGTAGATGTTGCTCGTGTTCTTCCTCTGACTTAGAATAGATCAAAATATCATCAATGAAGACGATGACAAACTGATCCAAATAAGGCTTGAACACTCTGTTCATCAGATCCATAAACACTGTCGGGGCGTTCGTCATTCCAAATGGCATCACCAGAAATTCATAATGACCATTTCGGGTTCTGAAAGCAGTTTTAGGTATGTCTTCCTTCCGTACCCTCAACTGATGATATCCCGACCTTAGGTCTATTTTGGAAAACGTCGTAGCTCCTTGTAGTTGATCAAATAAGTCGTCAATCTGAGGTAAGGGATACTTGTTCTTGATAGTCACGCAGTTCAGTTCTCGGTAGTCATTACACAGCCTGAGCTTTCCGTCTTTCTTCTTTACGAATAATACCAGTGCTCCCCAAGGCGATGTACTTGGACGTACAAAACCTAGGTTCTCGAGCTCTTGAACTTGTTCCTTCAATTCCAACAGTTCGGTGGGGGCCATTCTGTAGGGAACCTTCGTGATCGGTACGGTACCCGGTATAAGCACAATACAGAACTCTATACTTCTCTCGGGTGGTAAACCAGAAACGTCTTGAAGTACTTCTTCAAAGTCCTTGACTACAGGTATAGACAATATTGTCGCTTCTGTACTGACGACTTCGATGTTTGCTAAGTATCTTGTGAGGAACATATCTCCCAAAGGGTTATATTGAAAATCGAAGGGTTGATTCTCATTGTCGGGGAGTGTAATTCTCTTCCTAGCACAATCCAGCTTCACTTGATTCTGAGAGAGCCAATCCATTCCTAGGATTATGTCGAACTCCTTCATCGATAGAACAATCAGCCTTGCACGGATTTCACGATCTCCTAGCCGTAAAGGACAATCCTTGCACACGTGTCCTAATCTGACTGCGGCTCCTAATGGTGAAGTAGCCCTCAAAGCTTTCTCTAAATGATGAAGTAAGATACCCAATCTCCGAATTGTATTAACAGATATGAACGAAAGAGCAGCACCCATATCAAATAAAACTTTAACTTGGGAGTTAAACAGAGTTAATGTACCTTCCACTGCTTGCTGACCAGGTTGAGCTTCTCCATAATTCCCTTCTCCGTACACAGTCCCATCATATCCAGCGGCATTACCATCCACACGAGTCTGTCCCTGTTGACCATAAGTTACCTGCTTGGGAGTAGTGCAAAACTTGCTGATGTGACCCGGTTCACCACGGTTGTAACAGACTATATTCTGATGATCGATGCGCTTGGGTGCCTTGCAATCTCGAGACAAATGGCTGGGGGTGCCGCAGTTAAAGCATCGTGTCACCCTCTTGGGTAAAGCACATCTTTTAGCAAGATGCCCGGGCATCTGGCAGTTAAAACAGACCTGAAGTTTGCTTTTCCATTTCTTCTTTTCCGATTTTGGTCCATTCTTCTCCTTACGGAGGTGACTCAAACTGCCGTGTTTCATCCATTGAGTCTCAATGCAATCATACCAATTGTGACCTGGTAGGTTGCAATTAGCACAGAGGCTGCTTGGCCTGCTTGTACCCTTGTTCTCAACGGGAGTCACCATTTCTTGGAACTTTCTCTTGCCTTGCTGTAGCTCAGATGATTTCGCAAGGAAACTCTCGTACAGATGATCTCCTAATTGACCTACTGTGATTCTATTACCCACCTCCCAAAAGCTCAGAATAAGTGACCCGACCAAGCCAGTGGGATCGACTTCTGGGGATAACAGCTGGGATTGTCCGCTTGATTGGTTCTCGGTTGCCTGAGGTTGATCGGCCATCTATGCTCCTACACGCAGCCTAACGGGTTAATATCACTATGTAATATATTCGTATTACAGCATAAGCATATAACAAAATCCAAGTATACATATTACACCAAACACGTATTCGTACTAAGACTGTCTAATAGCAAGGAGGTCGTATTCTTATTCTCTTTCCTAGCTTTAGGCCATGGGCTATGCTGACTGTTGTGAGATTTGACTCAGGAAGTTCGTCAGTGTCTAAGCTATTTATGAGGGTTTTGGCTTACCTCAACTTCTTAGGAACTCGGCTACTATCCGCCTATAGGGTATTCATATGTCATAACCAACCTGGCTAAATTCTAAATAGATGCATTCGAGGCTATTTGGCGACTACTAACATTGTTGTCGATATGACAAAACATGTACAATCGCCTCTACGATGAAACTAACTTGGATCACGAGTTCTGAACTATGAACAATCGGTGCTAATCAACTAAAATCTGGAACCTGGTTGTTTGGTAAATCTAAATTGGGTAAATCAGACACAACTTAATCTTGATCGTATAGCTTAGTAAAAATTTAAAGCTAATCTATGTCACTAATCTATGTCACTAATCTGTGGCGTGAATAACCGAGCCTGGTCAAACTAGATAACCTGGCTCTGATACCACTAAATCCTATCATGCCCTGACGTAGCATAAATATGGAAAGCGTTTAATTTCCTTTATGGACCCGTAGGTCGCGACAGTTTGAAGGATCGATTCAGTCCCAAACGTCAACAACAAAAACATAATAATCAGAGCAGAGCAATCAAGGCTTACAACATTTTTCTAACTTATTACATATTACAATACGGGGTCAACCAATGCACAAGCCATCTTAAGACAAAACAATATCTATCGTCTATTACAGTCATCTTTATTTCAAAACAGTTTATAACTTAAAACCTAGGATATTGATAAAAGTTCTATCTTCCAAAAGCAGCCGTTCTCAGTTTGCAAAATCGAAATGTTACGCTTGCTCAAAACCTGAAAAGCCTGAACATGAATGTCCAGGGCGCATCAACGCCGTCAGCTTCAAGAAGCTGGTGAGTATTAAAAACATAACTTTGAATGTAACACATACTTATTTACCATTTTTTCAATTCTCATTTAATCCAATAAGTTTACATTAAGGATAGGAGTTCATTTTAGAAAAACAACCATAATATCATATGAAAGATATAATTCACATATATGTGACCGTAAATGAGAACAATGCACCATCTCATCTTACCGACTCTTTTCTCTCGACAAAACCCAACAACCCAACTTTCTCACACCAGTATCTTTGAAATACTCCGATAGCCACACTTTAGCACAGGGGTGCCAGGGAATGTCCAGTTTGCCTCACACTTTGGCCGGGGTACCAGGGAGTGTCCAATGCCTCACACTTTAGTACCTAATCCGCCTCATATATACCAGAGGTAACCTCACGCAGTATCCAAACTCGGGTACCGGGGAGTGTCCGTAGGCCACACTTTAGTACTACCATGGGTGCCAGGGAATGTCCAAGTTCGGCTTCACACACTTTGACGCTACCATGGTCGTCAGGGAGTGTCCAGTTTTGCCACCGTCGCATTTCAAAGACACCCTCGCCGCAATCTCAATCACAACACACTTTGGTACTCACTTACCAGGGAGTGTCCACAACACAATCTCAACCGCACTCACTATACCACACTGACCATTACACTTTTCCATATTGACCAACATTCACACTCACCATGCATGTACAACTGACTCCACATGTATGTCATGAAACCACCCACAGAACATATATAGTGCTAAGAATAATAACAAGGTATGCTTTGAAAAGAATTGAATTCATAATTGTTCCTAAACGACCAATCATACCCAAAATATAATTTGTTTTAACATTTTTCGCAAACAGAGCCTTAAAGACCCACAAGGTAACAACCAAACAGTTCCTTAACATGAAATAAGCAAAAAACTAAAAACTGTCAGAAGTCGCGCGCGCGGGCCGCTCGAGCGAGGGGTCGCTGGCGCGATATGCTCATTTTTCGTTTTATTATAAAAACTTTTCTTTCTGTCGGAAAACACAAAGCTCGCGCGATCTGCCAAATTTTCTTTTTTCTTTTTAAAACCTTTTCTGTTTGCCTGAAACCACAAGGTTCGTGCGCGCGAGCCGCTCGCGCGATCGCGCGCGCAAGTTCTTGCAGTGGCTTCATCTTCTTCGTTGAAACTCCCCTGTTTCAGAAATCAAGGGGTCTTTTGACCCATTTTCGAATTTGAAAGTTTATAAGACATGTAATATATGGATTTCTCCGATTTTTCACAAGGATTAAGAATCCACAACTAATTTAACATGATTTCAAACGTAGCTCAAGAATTTTATGAAAAACTAAAAGATGACCAAACTAATTTTCTTATATACTTTCTCAATTGAGTAAATTAAGCCTCAATACTTTAAACATATCATCTATGATGTACAATCTTTCATAATCATCTCTAAAAATGAATTTTGGTTAAGTTTGAAAAATCCATGTTTCTAAGCTTGGAAATTCAAACGTAAAATCATCAATGGAGATTTTCAAATTAAGCTATATAAACAACAACCAAGATATGAATTTCATTCATAGTGAGTTAGAAATACTCACAGAGAAGAGAATTGAAGAAGTTGTTGAGAGAGAATCAAGAGATAGAAATCCCACCACAAGCTTTGGCTATGGTGATCAAGTTCTTCTCTTTCCAAAATTTCTGAATAACTATTCTCTCTCTGAATCTCTCTCTATATCTATCAGTTTGTAAACCAATGCAAATTGTGTGTGTGTATTGGAGAGATAAGTGAGTTTTATAGATTTGAAAGTCTTGGAGCCCAAGAACCATCACATATACTCAACAATATGATCTATTTTCTAATTAACTAAACACTATTATACACATATATACATACGTATAAACACTGATGTATAAGTCTCATAACTCTACAGATGAACTAAGGGACACTATAGGTTCCTAGGGGTCAAATGCTAGTTGTTTGGAAAATCAAGCTTATGGCACATCATTAATACACTCAAAACAAGTCTAATCAAACAAGGTATAATCAAATCATTCCTTGCCATAAATGGAAATAAAGTACAAGTCACTTCATGCTTTACATCACTTCCAAAATCTGTGGAAGTTCCATGCGGCACAGACAGTTTTGAAAGTAAACTGGTATTTTCGCGGTGCGGTGTTCACCACAAAAATACAGAAAATTCATTTTAACGCAAGAAATTGTTTTCTGGTTTTATAAAAATACTGATTGAGTCAAAAGCAAACATTTCCACCGTTTTGAAATACAGTTTTAAAATCCAACACACGGATGAATGCACCTATCCTGTCGTGATGCACATGCTATGCAATGGTATTTTCTTGAATTGACCTGATTATGCAAACGTCATGCTTACCCTACATCGTGTCTATACGACGTACTTTACACGATGTGCCGATCAAAGAAGATTACCGAATCTTGGACTGGTGCCAAATCTGTTAAGAAAGCTACTTTTGACTGAACATCGAAGGTTGGCGCAAGTCTGTTGCGAAAACTGAAAATGCAAATTCGTTATACTTTCAAACAAAGGATCATCGTAAATCTGTTACGAGGATCGAGAATATAAATTCGTTATATTCTCAAAACGAGGGTTAGTGCAAATCCGTTGCAAGAACCGAGAATGTAAATCCGTCACATTCTCAAACAAAGGATCACCGTAAATCTGTTACGAGGATCGAGAATATAAATTCGTTATATTCTCAAAATGAGGGTTAGTGCAAATCCGTTGCAAGAACCGAGAATGTAAATCTGTCACATTCTCAAACAAAGGATCGTCGTAAATCTGTTACGAGGATCGAGAATATAAATTCGTTATATTCTCAAAACGAGGGTTAGCGCAAATCCGTTGCAAGAACCGAGAATGTAAATCCGTCACATTCTCAAACAAAGGATCGCCGTAAATCTGTTACGAGGATCGAGAATATAAATCCGTTATATTCTCAAAACGAGGGTTAGCGCAAATCCGTTGCAAGAACCGAGAATGTAAATCCGTCACATTCTCAAACAAAGGATCGCCGTAAATTTGTTACGAGGATCGAGAATATAAATCCGTTATATTCTCAAAACGAGGGTTAGCGCATATCCGTTGCAAGAACCGAGAATGTAAATCCGTCACATTCTCAAACAAAGGATCGTCGTAAATCTGTTACGAGGATCGAGAATATAAATCCGTTATATTCTCAAAACGAGGGTTAGCGCAAATCCGTTGCAAGAACCGAGAATGTAAATCCGTCACATTCTCAAACAAAGGATCGTCGTAAATCTGTTACGAGGATCGAGAATATAAATCCGTTATATTCTCAAAACGAGGGTTAGCGCAAATTCGTTGCAAGAACCGAGAATGTAAATCCGTCACATTCTCAAACAAAGGATCGCCGTAAATCTGTTACGAGGATCGAGAAAATAAATCCGTTATATTCTCAAGACGGTGGTCATAGTTTGGGAGCCTGCAGGCTCAAATTCATTTCAACTTTTCAAAACTTGGAGTCGAACAGACTCATATTCTTTTCAATTTTTTCAAAATTGGGAGTCAACTAGACTTAACTCAATTTAATTCAGAATTTTGGAGTCAGTCAGACTCAAATCAGTTCAATTCTAAAAATTCGGGGTCTTTCAGACTTAATTTGATTTTCTAAAATCGAGAGTCCATTAGACTCAAACAAATTCCCTTCTTAGTCAAACAAATTTCATTTCATTTATTTTCAAAAATTCGGAGTCTAGTACATCAGACTCAAATTAATTCAAATTTCTAAATTGGGAGTCTGATGGACTTAAATTATTTCAAATATCTAAAGCCGGGGGTCCAATGGACTCAAATCCACTCAAATTAAATCAATTTTCCAAAATTGGTAGTCAATCGAGCTTAATTTTTCAAATTTCGATCAAGAGTTAGTCAGACTCAAATAAACTCAATTTCACCAAGTCCGGAGTCAATTCAACTCAATTCGAGTTCAAATTCAAAGGCTAAATTAGGAGTTGCCTAGACTCGACTTAATTCATTTTCTGAAATCAGGAGTCAGTCAGACTCAAACAAATTCAATTTCACCAAGTCCAGAGTCAATTTGACTCAAATCAATCCAATATTTCAAAATTCGTGAGTAGATCGGACTCAAAAGAATTTCTTTTCAAATTTCCAAAACAGGAGTTGAATCAGACTCCAAGAATTTCTATTTCACAAAGCGGGAATCGAATCAGACTCAAAGATTTTACAAAACTTCTAAAAACAGGAGTCGAAACAGACTCAAAGAATTTTCAAATTTCCAAAATTGGGAGTCGAATTGACTCGAACGATTTCAAATTTTCAAAGAGAATTTCAGTTTTCCAAATTGGAGTCAACTCAGCTAAACGAAAAATTTCAATTTACAACATTGGAGTCAATTCGACTGAAAAGAATTTCAATTTTCAAAATCGGTAGTTTGAATGAGACTCGAAGAATTATTGAGGATTAACGCGAATGCGAGGTTGCCGTTGATGACTAATACAGATGCTCGCGAGGATTAGCTGGGATTGCCATTGAGGACTAACAGAGGTTGTCATTGAGGACTAACGAGGATTGCCATTGAGGACTAATGCAGATGATGCTGCCATTGAGGACTAATGCAAGGTTGCCATTGAGGACTAATACCGATGATGCTGCCATTGAGGACTAATGCAAGGTTGCCATTGAGGACTAATACCGATGATGCTGCCATTGAGGACTAATGCAAGGTTGCCATTGAGGCCTAACACAAATGATGCTGCCATTGAGGACTAATGCAGATGCCATTGAGGACTAACACAAATGATGCTGCCATTGAGGACTAATGCAGATGCCATTGAGGACTAACACAAATGATGCTGCCATTGAGGACTAATGCAGATGCCATTGAGGACTAAGATAAATGATGTTGCCATTGAGGCCTAATGCAGATGAAGAGAAACTGCCATGGAGGACTAATGTTTATGAAGAGAAGCAGCCATTGAGGACTAATGCTTGTTCAGGAGTCTCGCCGTGCTTAAAGAACCAAATTTCAATATTCGGAGTCATTTCGGACTCAAAGAATTGATTTCACAAAAGTTCGGGAGTCCGCGGACTCACAGAGTTAATTTTTCAAAATTTGAGGAGTTTTCAGATTCAAAGAATTTGAACGGAGCTGATAGAAAGAAAAATTTTCTGCATTTGCGGACCTTTGGAAGAAACACATCGATTTCGTCAAAAGAGGGAAGTCACCTTTGCCCCTAGTATTGGACTCTTCTTATATTGTCACTTTGGCACTATGTTGTGATAGTGTTCAAAACCTCTGCTTGTATTGTTCTTAGGATGCTCATGGAGACTTTTCAAATCTTTATTCATCATCTTAAACCCATACATTTGAGACCATTTATTGACTCATCAAAGGAGGACATACCTAACAAAGCTAGTTACTCAAGATGATTGACTCAAACTCTACATTCATTATGAATCAATGTGCTTTCATTGCGAATAATGTATCATCTCACTTTTCATTTATTCATCATCTTACAAATGGTAGTGTTTTGCTGATAAACCGACACTTTGAAAACTTCCCCTTGTTGATTTAGCGAATTCTTTGCCTATCTAGAGTATGCTTCAAATTAGTGTTTTAGCTTATAGAATGAAAGGCACTCTATTTCAATCCTTTCAAAACGAACTTGATTACTTGAGAACTTGCCTCTGGCATAGAGGGATTTTGGCAAACGAAGTTTGCCCCTAGTCTTAAGGGCAAATAGGCTCATCCAAGGGTTTTGAGAACATGAGGGTACAGGATGCCTGCAGTGCATTTATTCCCAACCTAAAGATAATCATCATGAATTGGTGGGCTGAAGCGGAAAACCCAATGCTGAAGGGCGAACTTTGTTTGCCCCTGGTTTGGCAGTATATACATGGCTCCAGGCAAACACAAGTTTGCCCCTAGTATGAAGGAAGGAAACCAAAGGTGCAAAGGGTGATGCTTACAGTTTAGGGATGGTTATGGACCGAGGACCTTGGGAGGTTCGCCTACTTATCCCCGAGCGGGAATCGGGTCCAAAGTAGTTCGGCTGAGGCTTGAAAGAGAAAAATCACATAGTGCAACGATGTTTGTAACCGAACCGCACAGGCTGCCTACGTATCCCCGAGTGGGAATCAGGTCAAAACGTAGTTCGGCCAAGGCCTAAAAAAAAGATAGCATGAGATGATGAGGTAATGACCGAACCGAGCAGGTTGCCTACGTATCCCCAAGTGGGAATCAGGTCAAAACGTAGTTCATCGACTCTGGAAGTCTTAAAAGAAAAAGGCTTCAAGAATTGGTGGGCTTTTCGAGCCATGTTTTCATTTGGGTCCAATGAGTGCTTTTTCTGAAATGGGTCGCTTGTAGTAGCCTTTGAACAGGAACATGAACTACTTCTCCCTTTTATTTATTATTTTTTTTTTCTCTTTTTTTTTTTTTTTGGCGGTTGATCCTTTTCACCTTTTCACTAGCCAGTCAATGTTTACAACTCTCATAACACATCGTGTTTAAATCATACTCTACCATACTCATAAAGCAATAGCAGCCCTCCAAATCACTCATTATTTTTCTTCAAGATACTTTTGCATTGTTATAGGCCCACTTAGCCATGAGCCTCTCACAAAATTTTGATACTAATTGATACTTTCAAATCTCTCTTTCCAATTTATTTTCTTTGTTGAGAACAACACAAAGCTTTGGGATAATTCATCTACCAATGATGTACTTTGAAGTGCTCAAGAATTCTCAATCTTATTTATTCTTTGCCTTTTCTTTTCTCTTTCCTTTCTTTTCTCTACCTCACTATCTCTTATTCTCTTCATGATTTTGACTGGCTAGGATTCGGATTTTGAAATCAACACGCATCTTATTTTTGCTCTAACTTTTGCCTAGGTGCCCTTTCGGGTTTTCATCCTAGCGAGCTCTTTCTTCTTTTTCTTTTTTTTTTTTTTTTTTTTTTTGTGCTCTAACTTTTGCCTAGGCGCCCTTCCGGGTTTTCATCCTAGCGAGCTATTTTTTCTTTTTCTTCTTTTTTTTTTTTTGGAATAAGAAGTTCATTTAAAATGTCTGGCTACCATCAAGGACCAAGTTTATAGCTTTAGACTGGTTGGACTCATCTTTTAGGCTTGGTATTTGAGAGAAGGGGATGGTGAGCAAGCTTCAAGTTCCAAGTTCATTTTTTCAAGATTGAGCAAGAGCATCTTTAAATTCTTAAAGTAAAGCTAATCAATTCTCTACTCCTCTTTGGATTTGGCACAGAATTTGCTTGATCGCTTGGGATCCTTTTCAATGCAAAGATTTATTAACAAAGTATTTTCCATGATCGTTTGAAAAAGTGACTTTTTTTTTTTGGCTTAATGATCCATACATTCACGACTTAGCACACTGAATCAAGAAAAATGAGATTTTATTCAACTAGTAGGAAAAGATGATTACATCACTTGACTCGATAAACTCGACAAAGACTTGCAAACAAACTTGATGACAGACTGACCAGAAGACTCGACTGGACTTGACATTTGACTCCAACTTAACATAACTCGACTACAGACTAGACTCGACTTGGTCTCAACTGGAGTGTCACAGACGATTTTCAAATTATTGGGTCCCCAGGAGCATCCACATTTGCTTTAGCAGCAGCAGTTCCAAACACTATCACCTCACTAGCATTACTTGAACCTTCGGGTTCACCACTCTCCAACAGCATGTGTCATAACTCCTTTCTCAACCAGGCTTCGAATTTCATGCTTCAATCTCATACAATGGTCAGTATCATGACCCAACATCTGGTGATAAGCACAATACTGATCAACGTTATATCCTTTTGGGATGGGGTCAGGCACGGGTTGTGGATCCAACTTTTTCAAGCATCCTTTCTCTACTGCTTGTTCTAATAACACGCTCAACGGTACTCCAAATTCGACGGTCTCTCCATGTCGACCTTGATTGGACCTTGACCGATTACCTTTTTGATAATGGCCCTTCTGTTGAGGTGGTTGTGCCAAAGTGTTAACATCGGATCTTGGCCCCACATAATTGTTCGCCTGATTCTCTCTTTTGATTACCCCTTCGCGGATAGCGTCTTCAATTCTTGCCCCCACATCAAAAACCTCAGCAAAAGTATTGATTGATTGGAACCTCATCTTCTCTTGGTAAACCGACTGTAAATTTTTCATTAACATCCTGATCTGCTCTTTTTCGGATGGCCTTTGAACCATTTTGGCTGCTTTACCCCTCCATCGGCTTAAAAACTCAGCAAATGATTCATTATATTCCTGCCTGGTGGTCTCCAAATCCCGGACTGTCACATCTATCTCTTGGTTGTATTCATATTGGGCCACAAACAACTTCACTATTTCTTCCCAAATCCTAGTTTTACTTGGCTCGATCGTGAGGTACCACGACAAAGCAGCTCCGGTTAATGTTTGCTGAAACAAGACAGCCATCATAGTTATGCTCAAGCCACTTGGTTGGAAAGCCCCAATGCACATCCGTATATGACTGCGAGGATTACCGGTACCATCAAACTTGTCAAAAATCGGCATCTTGAAACCGATAGGCAATGTTTCTTGCACCCCTTCATACAATCCCTCTAGTTCAAGCAAATAAGTGTCAACTCCTTGAGCCTTACGGACTACCCTTTCAAGTTTCTCTACTTTTTCGGCCATCAGTTTCTCTTTCTTAGCTCTTTGTGCTTCTGGATCTTCAAACCCATCCTCTTCCCTAACCGGAGGAGGATCGACAACTGGTGGCGGCTGTCGTGCCAATGTTTCCATCATGGTCATCATCCTAGTCATCTGCCCTGCCTGCTCCTCTACTATGGCCCTCAATTCTGCTATCTCTCTTGTGTTTGTTTCTTGCGCCATTTTAACTAAAATCAAGGAAAAAGAACCCAAAAAGTGTCCTCACTAAGGGATCTAGTTGTTCCACTCTTTCAACATAGATAGGTAAAAGGTCCACATGCAGAATTGATTTTCAGGAGGCAAGAAATTTTGAGGAACTTTTGAATTACTTTGATCTTGACTGGAAAGAGGATAGTCTAAATTTGGATTCTACATGCATGCAATGCTTTGATGACTAAATGCATGCACCGCACACACGGATGAAATGCAAGTGTGTGTGTGCCTATTCTATATGCAAAAGAAAGGAAAATTCAAATCCTAACACATAAACATATAATCACATAGAATCCTCATTCATGTCAAGTGCGCTAATTTCTCCTATCATTGTGATCCTCATTACCCTCTCAAAGGTCGGATTTATTTTTTGAAAAGCATGATGGGATCTTTCAAATTCTCAAGAATCTCAAATTTTCCTTTGAAAGTGAAATCATTTCTCCGCAAAAGATGATTGAGTTTAAACTTTACTTTGAAACTTCATTTGAAAATCATTTCTTTGGATGATGAAGTCTTTCAAAATAATTCTCGCGGATTTTGAATCTCTTTTTTTTTTGAAAACGAGGGTATGAAAACATTTCTCAATAAAGATGATTGGGTTGAATTTTCATTTTGAAATTCATTTGAAAAACATTTCTTTAGTTGGTGAAACTTTTCAAAAACAAACACAAGATAAGAATGTGAAAATATACCTCAACAAGGGTTGACTTAGAATCAAAAAGTGAACTTCAAAGATTTTTTGAAAGAGCGGTTGAAAACTTCTGAATAAAGATGACAAAAATCTGTTTGCTTTCAAATATGGATTTAAAATTCTTTGGGTAGAAGAATCACATGATCGGATTATCACCGTTCTTTCTATGAATTCGGATACATACAAGGTCAATGATGCTTAGCTAAACATGATATAAGAGATGTAATCTTATAATCAAAATCTAACATATTCCCAAATGTCACGGGACATGAAGAGGAATTGCTCAAAAGTGATTAAAAGGTTACACATCTTTCATCAAGCAAGTATTGTCATCATCTCAAATAATCCCTTTAGGGCATTCAAACTTCCTAACATATAACCCTAATCAAGAATTGATTTCCTAATTTTGAAAGGTTCTACGGAAGCTACTATGCAAAGGTTGGGCTTTGGTCAAATAAGGGACCCTTGACACACACCCGATAGGATGCTTCATATACCAAATCATGGTACAAGATCAAGGGTGATCACACGGTCCCATGATGACTTGACCGACCGGGTTACCCCGAGCCTCCAAGGTCATAGTTCCATGCAATCGACTGGCGAAACATGCAAGTGCGATGCAACAGGCACACAAAAAATTAATTAACTTGATTAAAAGGATGCTTTCAAGTCTAATCCTCGAGTGAACCCAAAATCAGAAATTCTGGTCTGCGAAACCAGAGATTCTGGGTTCGATCCCCAGCAGAGTCGCCAGATTGTGGATATCGCAGGTTTTCTTACCCACTTTTAAAACATTTTTCACATCAAAATCAAATACGAGTCGCCACTTAATTTTTAAAAGGAAAATTAAGAAACCATTTTTAAGCGAACTGATCTTTTGCGAAACCAAAGATAAACTGGGTCCGGGGATCATGGAATGAAAGGGGAAGGAGCCCGGCGGACTAAAACACCCCCTTTCATCCTATCTCGCGATAGGCCTCTACTCAACATCCTTTTTAATCAAATTAATAATCTAAGCATGCCCTCAATTAATACATATATAGGTATACATAACACAAGCATGTTGGAAATGGTGTAAAATTGCTAACGGCAAAATATCATTCATAAGCCATGTAATTCAAGTAGCAAGCAACATGATATGCAATAGAGAACTAGAAAACATACCCGGGATCCGACCGCGAATATTAAACGTGCAATGCATGCGAGAACAAAAATCCTAAGAAAAGGTCTCTATCACATATATACACATAAGGCAAAACCTAGGCTAAGGTGTCGCACATGGAGTCGAAAATCAATTCAAAAATCAACGAAATGAATTAAACTAGAGAAGGGATGAGAAATTGTACCTCAAATGCGCTACAAAACAAAGGTTAGTACACATGCCTTAGACAAGATATAATATCAAAGAGTAATTAATCCTAAGTCATGTTCAACTAGATTCAACTAAGACAAGAGATAAGTCCTACTTATGAATATTACCATGTATGCATGAATATGAACAAGAATGAGATATGAATTTATTCACTAATTTGGATCCCTAAGCCTCTGGGTTTAATCTAAATTATCATTATTCAAAACATGGTTTGAGTCCTAAGACATTAAGAGACCATTTGAGTTGAAATAAATAAGATTAGACAAAAATAGTAGCAGTTTTTTATGAATTACAGAGAGCAGACCAGATGTTCAAAAATAGGAATAAAATACTTCCAATGGTTGGATCTGAATGATTTTTGGATATGTTATGCCTCTATGAGTCTAGTTTCTAACCCAAAAAGAAAATCAAGGTTTCAACGGTTAGATCTCCGGGAATATGGAAAATACTAGACCTCACTCAGGATTTTGCAACTCTCTGTCCAGAGATCTTGTACGATTTTCTAAAAATAGTAAATAAATCTAAATTGCTTCATTCTTTTTAGGGAACCTTCCTAACACATTAAAGTTCTCATAAACAATTATTAGAGGTCATGAAAACTTGGTTAGATCTCTGATCTATCAATTTTTAAATCGATTTGCTGTTCTGAAACTGTTCTGAAATTCTGGACAGATTGTGGTTGTCTCACAAAACTCATGATCAAACCATTCTAAGCATAAAATCTTATCAAAACAAAAATTACAGTGGTAAAACAATGTATTATTGACACTTTCCCGTTGGTTTTACTTGATTTCAACGGTTAGATTTCGAACTAAAAATCTTTGATCAAAAACAGTTTGTGAGCCCACTGTTTTCATTTTGCTAGTTCAACTTTGTTGATTGGCCTCAACTATTAAATCATAATGTTGGGCTTAAACCAAAACATTTCTTCTACCATTTGATGGTCATTGAAGACTAAGGACCTCTTTAAACTTATGGACTTTTAATGAAGTATGAAATGGACTTCACAAAATCCCAAACAATGAACTCAAACTTATGGACCAAAACTTGAGTTCAAATCATTACTCCTACCACTTGGTGGTCATTGGAGGCTAAAGACACACATACATGTAGGTTTTGGATAAAGTATGAAGAACTTCCAAAAACCCAAGGAAGAGGTTAGTCTAAGCCATAGAGATGGTCTTAAACTTAAAATATTTCTCCTACCATTTGATGGTCATTGGAGACTAAAGGAAAACAAATCCACATAAACCTCCATGGGATATAGCATGAATCCCCACAAGATTTTTAATGAGGAGATTTCAAGTCATGAACTAAGACTTGAACTCAACCAACTATGTGTAGAGATGATCATAATCCACTTTAATCCCCATATAAATCATAAGATCATAGGGAATTAGAGGATCAAACTCAAAGAAATCTAATGAGATATTGAAGATCTCATATATTTCTTTGAGAGGAATATAAACAAAAGAAAAGAAATCAAAATATTTGAATACTTCAAGTCAAAACTCTTTTATTCATAAATCCAAAGCTCTAATCCAAATTAATGAAACACCATGATATTCAATCACAAATTCTAAGTGGTGTGTGATGAAATGGGGTAGGAGGAGAGGTTTTGAAAATGTGTAAAGTTCCTAGATCTAAGAATTTGTGATTGAATTATTATATATGAAGATAAATTTTGAAGGTTTTACCTCTAGATCTTCTCAAAACTTGTAGATATGTTGAATTTCCTCAAGCTTTTCCTCTTCTTCTTCCTCAAGCCTCAAGCTCCTTCAATGGTGATTTGATGGTTGGGTAGAGTTTTGGTGGTGTTTGGGTAAAATAATTGGTAGAGTTTCTCTCTCTATATTTCTTTCCTCTAAAGCTCTCCCAATCTTTTTTCTATACAATTCAAGTGTCTCCCCCAAAATGAGAGAAATGGGTTTTTTATAGACTTTCATTACCTTAGGGGCTAAGATAAGGGTAGATAGGTCAATTTGGGGTGGGTTAGGAATATTCCATGGCATCTCTAACTCTCCATGGCACTTCTATGTAATTCCAAGAAACTTGAAGGGCATTTAAGTTGGCTAGAATAAAGGAACATTCTAGAGCATCTTTAAAGCACATGGGAGATTAGTGCCCAACAAAGGGCTTTTTGGGTATTTCTTAGATAAGGAATATGCCAAGGAATCTCTAACTCTACAAATCACATGGGCTACTTTCTTTTATTATTTTCCTTTTCCTATATATATATATAAATATATATGTATAGGCACATTTTTCATTTTAAATCTAAATTAATCATGAGTCGCCAAATAGTATATTTTTTCTTTTTTATCTTTTTGAATCTAAATAAAAATACAGGAAACAATGTTATTCTTAGAAAATATAATAATAATAATTATTATTCAATCTATTCCATTTTTTTTTAGAAAGTAACCCATGATCTAGTGAGCTCGAGACAGATGGTCAGTGATTGGCCAAATCTAGGGATATTAGGAGCAAGTTTTGGGAGCTTGAAGCTTTTCAGAAGTCGAAGCGATGAACTTGAAGAAAATCGTCGGGACATTATTCATCATTGATTTCTAGAGGTAAATCCCCCCTAAGTTTAATAGTTTGGTCAAAACTGGGGTGTCTACAGGTATCACTAATTTTCATAAAATTGTAGTTGAACCACCAAAAATAATTTTATTATGAAATAAGACCAACCACAAAATTACACAGGGAAATTAATAAAAGCAGACATTTACAAGTTTTGAATTTAAATATGACTAATGCAATTACAAATAATTAAATGAAAATGCAGGTTATTACAGATTGACATGTCATCCAATCGATTGACACTTTTTCCAATCGATTGACATGTTTTCAGCACTAACGACTTTTACTAAAACGGTCATAACTTCCTCTAGAAAATTCGAAAACGCGCACCGTTCGAAGCGTTGGTAACTAGACTCAAAGACCTTTCATTTGATATGTAATTCATCCATAAAAACTATAACTTATTTTTAAGGGCATTGCTTCAAAGTGAACCTGCTTGTTTACTAGTAGCTGTAAAAGCGAATTAAAGTAGTTTTTGATAAATTCATGGTTATTTCATATAAGATTTGACTTCTTCTTGTATATCCATGGTTATCGTTTCCAGTACTTTATATTTGTGTATTAAGTCACATATCATTTATGTGGAGTCAGTTGTACATGCATGGTGAGTGATGGTCAATGTGGAAAAGAGTATGTGGTTGAGATTGTGTGGACACTCCCTGGTAATTGTGTACCAAAGTGTGACGTGTTGAGATTGTGGCTAGAGTATCTTTGAAATGCGACGGTGGCAAAACTGGACATTCCCTGGCGCCCATGGTAGCGCTAAAGTGTGTGAAGCCGAAATTGGACATTCTCTGGCACCCGTGGTAGTGCTAAAGTGTGGCCTAAGGACACTCCCTGGTACCCGAGTCTGGATACCGTGTGATGTATTTGCGAGGCGGATTAGGTACTAAAGTGTGAGGCATTGGACATTCCCTGGCACCCCGTGCTAAAGTGTGAGGCAAACTTGGACATCCCTGGCACCCATGTGGTAAAGTGTGGCTATCTTAGCGTTTCAAAGATACTGGTGTGTGATAGTGGGTTGTTGTGTTTGTCAAGAGAAAAGAGTCGGTAAGATGAGATGATGCATTGTTTTTCATACACGGTCACATATACGCAAATTAAAGCTTTCAAATGATATTGTGGTTGTTTTGTAAAAATGAACTCTTTACTTTAATATCCACCTGTTGATTAATGGAAAAATGAAAAATAGTAAATGAGTATGTTTTATATTCGGGCATATGTTTTTAATACTCACCAGCTTCTTGAAGCTGACGACGTTGATGCGTCCTGGACATTCGTGTTCAGGCTTTTCAGGTTATGATATTGATGGGCCGTACGACTACACAAATTGAGAAACACTGCTGGATAGAGAATTTACTTTTGTATGTTTTAAGTTATAACTGAATTCTGTAATAGACAAAAGATATTGTTTTGTTTTAAGGTGGCTTGTTCCTTAGCTGGCCTAGAGCGGTAATATGTAATAAGTTAGAAAAATTTTGTAAGCCTTGATTGCTCTACTCTGATTTATATTAATATGCTGTTTGACGTTTGGGACGAAATCGATCCTTTAAACTGTCGCGACCTACGGGTCCATAAAGGAAATTAAATGCTTTCCATATTTATGCTACGTCGGGGCGTGACAAAACCTGGATAAATTTGTAACTTTCCAAAAATGCCATTTTTTTCTGTAACATCAACTACACATATTAATCAAGTATCACCTTCAAGTGTTAAAGATCATCATTCCAATCATTTTTACAATGTCAAATGGTTCAACAACAACAATACAATAGCATAGAACCCAATAACATAGAAACCATTCAGACAAACATTGCATAGTATCACTCATAGAACTTGTACACAGCTCCCCTATTATTTGCATAATCAAAAGCCTAGAAACTATATAGAACTTGCACACACAACTCCCAACATTGCCAAATACTTCATTAATGGCCTTAAGTATCAACTCTTGTTCTTGGATTAGCAAGCCTAATAGTTGTGATTAACATCCTAATCTCATTCCACATATATGCAATGCTAGTTTTTGGCAAAATATATCTGTTATCAAAATGTAAAACTCATATCAATATCATTGTAAACTAATGTTACAACACAAATAAAACTCATATCAATATCATTGTCTTTAACGTGTTTCAAATCCATGACTTAAAAATAAATAAATAAATAAAAAGGGATGTACAAGAGCATATAAACTAGCCAAGTTGTTAAGCTTGAAGAAAAAAATTGCATTACACATATTTGAAAAAACAACATATTATCTAATGGTAGTTAGCTAATTATGGAATGTATATAAGTAATTTTATTTCTTTTTAGCCTTAATTTGTACTTCCTCCGTCCCATTTTATGTGTCCATCTTGGGGAATATAACTATTTAAGGGGACAAAAAGAATCTACCCCTACTTTCCACAATTGCCCATAATCATTGCACTTTCTTTTTTTGTTTTGTTTTGGTGCTGATTGCAAGGAAGGGTAGTGTGGGAAACTAAGTAAAATTTGTATACTAATTTAGGAAAGTGGACAACAATTTTGGGACATCCCAAAAAAGAAAGACGGACACATAAAATGAGACGGAGGAAGTACCACTTTAACTAGAAAAACATCAAAGGACTTTTGAATATGGTATAAGAACAACAATAAACAAGAAGACATTTTATTGATAGATAACAATTACATCACCCCACTAAAAACTCCCAAGAGTCCAAATGACATCTTTGTCATATATTTAATCCAAAAAATGTGAACATTGAAAGTAAAACACCCCTACCGAGACTCCCAAAACCTTCCCATAAGAAATCTCATGAATTCAAAACAATCAAAAATCAACAGCAACCCAAATTTAGCAATATATACATAATATTTGAAGCAACTTGAGCATTTGAGCCTCACAATTGAATCACTATATACACAATGTTTGTAACAATTCTTGTGTTTGATTTGACCTAAAATTAGAATTGAATTCTACCCAATCTTGTACAAAAATCCATAGTCAGAGTATACCACCAAAAAAAAAAAAATAGTGAATAAAATCCATAGTTGGAGTAGGGTATTTCACCCTTGTTCCCACTCCTACCCTAACCCCAATTCTCTCTCTCCCCTGTTCTCGCCGGAAAGATTTGGAGCTTCATATCTCCATCGTCTCTCCATAAAAATGGACGAGACCAACGCCAAAAGCTTCGTCTCCCTCTCCTTTATGCATCCATATGTATAGGGAGACCTAGATCTACACATGTAATATTATTGTCAACCACACATATAATAGTATTTTTTTCATAGTATTTCCTAGATCTACAAAGAAAAGTAACATGAAAATCCTAGATCTACTCCAAGATAAATGAAGATCTACTCTAAGCTCAACGAGATCTGATGTGAAAAGGTAAGAACATGCAGATCTAAAGGAGAAGAGATACATAATTCGTAGATCTACTATTTTCTAAGCGAATCTACAAAACCTTAACCACAAAAACAAGATCTAATGTGAATCGATCCAAAACTAACCTCAAATTCGCGATGTGTCAGTGGGACGATGATGGAGATAAGCGAAGCTCAAGTCTGTGATGGAGATGAACGAAGTTCTGTGATGGAGAAGAACGATGCTCTAGCATTTTTTCCTTCCTATGTCTGTAATGGTGTATCGCCAAAATCGCCTCCTCATTGTTTCTCCTCCTTCGTTACAAGAATGTGAGAAAAAAGCTGTGAGGAGTTTATGTTTCCTTTTATATGGTAGGGATAGGTTAGTCATTTTACAAAACAATGCTACTAACCCTTATCCCCGCATTTTTAATACCTCTCCCACCCTGGTATTGTTTTATCCTCCCTACGCAGTATAATTTTTAACCACAGTATTATAATACCAGGATTAACTTATCCTAAAAAGGGCTAACCAAACACATTATTAACCTAGATTGGACTAAAATAGACCAATCCTTCCGAGTTATCCATCAAACAAACGGACCTTAAGGCACTAAGCAGGATTAACAAAATAATTATGAATATAAAATAAATGATTAATGATTAACAAGGATTTGCGGGTTAGCCCGATCCGAAACCTGAACCCATGGGTTATCCGTTAACACACTCATCCTAATCCAACTTAAATGATCCGACCTGACACGTTTATATTAATATAACCCAACATGTTACCCATTTACACAAACAAACAAATCCACCCATACCCATACACATACCTGACCCGACCTGTGCCCGAGTGTTATAACTACTTAAAAAAAAAACTCTTTCTTCTTTGGTCATCCCCGTCACCGTCGGCGCCATCTGTTCTTGCCGGAAAGCTTTGGAGCTTCATATCTCCCTCGTCTCTCCATAAAAATGGATGAGACCAACGCCAAAAGCTTCGTCTCCCTCTCCTCTACGCATCCATGTGTATAGGGAGACCTAGTTATCTCATTTAGGGTTCCCATGAACCCATTATTCTTTTCGGGTTTTGGGAGCATAATGGCTTGCATGGCCGGCCAAACAAGCTTCACTCCAAAAGTTGCTGGGGAAGGGGGGGGGGGGTATGTTGGGGTCCTAATGATCAGTTTGGTGTAACTTAGAGGCAGTTTGGTTGGGTTTTGAAAATCCAAGCTTGGTGAGGAGCTTTAATTGTGGCTTGGGTAAGAATTAGAGCTCAAGGATCTGTTTGGATGTTCCTAGAGAGTACATAAATGAATAAGGGGGGTGTTTGTACCCCAGTGTAGTCCTTTTCTTCCTCTTTTCCTTCTCCTTTGTAATAACCTGCATTTCCATCTAATTATTTGTATTTGCATTTGACATATTAGAATCCAATTTGAATTTCCATATTTAATCTGTATTGCTGATTTTATTTTAATTTACAATTCTCATATGTTAAACCTTATTATTGGTGCTACTTCACCATTTAAAATTATTGTTGGGGATCAAACTGCAATTCTACAAAATTTAGCGACACCGATGTTGGATTTTAAATCAGTATTTCAAAACGGTGGAAATTTTTACTTGGACTCAATCAGTGTTTTTATAAAAATCGAAAAATTAGTTGTTACGCAAAAAATGAATTTTCTGTATTTTTAGGGTGACCACCACGCCATGAAAATACCAGTTTATGTTTAAAATTGTCCGTGTTGCACTAGGATTACACAGATTTTTGGAAGTGATGTAAAGTTGGACATGACTTATGCTTTATTTCTATTAATGGCAACTAATGATTGGTTAGGGCTTTGTTTGGCTATGCCTAACTTGTGTGATTTAATGTTGTGCCATAAGCTTCATTTCCCAAACAACTTCATATTGACCCCTACTAGTCTAATGTTGCCTCTTCAGTTTATGTGGGAGTGTCTATACGTATGTATCTGTGTATATGTTATGCAATATAGAAATTTGGAAATCAATTATATTGTTGAGCCTTTGAGAATCAACTTGGCGCCCAATTAAGTTCCCCTCAACACTTGCTTATATATATACTTTCACACACATATCTTTGAAGACTGAATACAGAGAGAAAAGAGAGAGCTTGAAGGTTCATAATTACTAAAATTTTAGAGAGAGAGAAGCTTAACCTCCATAGCTAGAGCTCAAGTGGGTCTTGCTTATTTGATTTTACTTTCTTAACAATTACTTCATCTTCTACCTCAGTGAGTATTACTAACTCACTTAGAATGTAATTTATCCTTTATTTACTGATTTGAATAGTTGATTTAAGGATCACCATTGTTGATCTTACGTTTGAAACTCCATAGCTTGAAATCAGATTTTTCAAACTCAACCAAAATCCATTTTCTTAGATAATTATGATAGATTACATGTTGTAGATGTCATGTTTAAAGTTTAAGAACTTAATTTGTTCATATGAAAAAGTATATAAGAAATTAAGTTTTGTCATCTTGTAATCTTTCATAAAATTCTAAAGTTATATATTGATTCATGTAAAATTGATTTTAGATTCATAATCTTTGCGAAAAACCGAAGAGATTAATATATTATAAGGTATGGTAACTTACGGATTCAAAAATGGGTGAAAAGGACCCCTTAATTCTGAAACAGGGGAATTCTGACGAAGAAGACGAAGCTACTGCATGAACTCGCGCGCGCGATTGCGCGAACGAGGGTCGCGCGAGCGGACCATGCGAGCGGCTCACGCGCGCGAGCTGTGTGAATTCTGGCAAATAGAAAGGTTTTTATAATAAAACGAAAATTGGGCATATCGCGAGAGCGGACCGCGCGAGTGACCCTTCACGCGAGTGGCCCGCGCGCGACTTTTGCTAGTTTATGGTTTTTGTCTGTTTCTGCTAAAGGACTGTTTGGATGATATTTTATGGGTTTTTAAGGCTCTGTTTGCGAAAAATGTTAAAACAGATTATAATTTGGGTATGATTGGTCATTTAGGAACGATTATGATTTCGTTCTTTTCAAATATACGTGGTTATCAATCTCGGCATTTCATATGTTCTGTTTATAGTTGCACGACATTCATATGGTGTCAGTTGTACATGCATGGTGAGTGTGAGTGTTGGTCAGTGTGGAAAAGAGTAATGGCCAGTGTGGTAAAGAGAGTGTGGTTGAGATTGTGTTGTAGACACTCCCTGGTAAGTGAGTACCAAAGTGTGTTGTGGTTGAGATTGCGGCGAGAGTGTCTTTGAAATGCGACGGTGGCAAAACTGGACACTCCCTGACGCCCATGGAAGCGTTAAAGTGTGTGACGCCGAATTTGGACATTCCTTGGCACCCATGGTAGTGCTAAAGTGTGGCCTACGGACATTTCCTGGTACCCGAGTCTGGATACTGCGTGAGGTTTCCTATGGTATTTGCGAGGCAGATTAGGTACTAAAGTGTAAGGCATTGGACAATCCCTGGCACCGCGTGCTAAAGTGTGAGGCAAACTGGACATTCCCTGGCACCCCTGTGCTAAAGTGTGGCTATCGGAGTATTTCAAAGATACTGGTGTGAGATAGTGGGTTGTTGTGTTTGTCGAGAGAAAAGAGTCAGTAAGATGAGATGGTGCATTGTTTTTCATACACGGTCACATTTATGTGAATTAAAGCTTTCAAATGATATTGTGGTTGTTTTCTAAATGAACTCTTTACTTTAATGTAAACTTGTTGAATTAAATGGGAATTTGAAAATGGTAATGAATATATCTTACATTCAAAGTTATGTTTTTAATACTCACCAGCTTCTTGAAGCTGACGACGTTGATGCGTCCTGGACATTCGTGTTCAGGCTTTTCAGGTTATAACTACGCGGGGCCTTATGACTATGCTAACTGAGAATGACTGTTTTTGGAAGACAAAACTGTTATCAATGTTCCATGCTTTAATTTATGAATTGTTTTGTAATAAGGATGACTCTGAAATAGGCGACAAATATTGTTTTGCTTTAAGGCGGCTTGTGCCTTAGTAGACCCCGTATTGTAATATGTAATAAGTTAGAAAAATATTTGTAAGCTTTGATTGCTCTACTCTGATTATGGTTTTATGTTCGACGTTTAGGACGGAATCGATCCTTCAAACTGTCGCGACCTACGGGTCCTTAAAGAAAATTAAACGCTTTCCATATTTATGCTACGTCGGGGCGTGACATCCTTCTCCGGCGAGTCTCTCTCTCTCTATCTATCTATGCGTCTCTTCTGCAGTGTATGAATGTGTGTCTTGTGTGTGTGTGTGTCTGAGTGTGATGAGGCAAGGAGATTGTAAGGTAGTGTGTGTTTGTTCTCTCTCTCTCTCTCTCTCTCTCTCTCTCTCTCTCTCGGTGGTGCTTTCTCTCCCTCTCTCTATACTCTACTATATATATATACACTAATTGGTATATATGTATACATGCATATATGCAGATTTTGTGTATCTCGTTTGAAGGGACAAGGATGAGACATGAGAGGGATGGATTTGAGAGGGGTGGGGGAGTGTACCGACGGTAGGGGAGGGTGGTGTTGGTCCGGCGGTTTGAAGAGTGGTGGGGAGTTAATCCGGCGGTTAAGGGGGGTGTTTGGGAAGGGCTTTTGTCTAATGGGTTTGGGATAGTTTTAGGTGTACTAAGAGCATCTTGAGTTGTACTTGCATGCCTAAAATGGTATAGTTTTGTCTAGTTTAAATCCACGTGCCATACAATCTAGCTTGATACAGTTTCTACGGGTTCGTGTGACCAGTCAGTCTGGGTCTGTAGCTTACAGTCTAAGTTAAATAATTTGATAAATATGCATTATTCGTATAAGGTTACGAAAACACGGAACTGAATACGGGGATTCATTTTATAATATCAGAAATTTCACGGGTATTACAGAGAAATTTCACAAGATGTTCACTAAAGAAATTTCCTTGAATATTTTTGGGAAACTTTTCAAAGTGTTTAAAAAGCAGTGTATCTACAATTTTTTTTTTTTTTAAGAAAACTCTGAGAAATTAAATTGCACAAGGTGTTCAACTTGTTTACTAGAAGTATTTGAGTAGTTTGAAGAGCAATTTCTTTGAGAAATTTCCCATAAGTATTTTGGAAAGTTAAAAAATTAACGACTTTGAAAAACTTCTCAATACATCATTTGGAGAATTTCTCAAAGTAATTCCAGTAGAACAGTTTAAGACTTCGAGAAATTCC
The DNA here is from genome assembly GCA_033977485.1 of Hydrangea macrophylla. Lineage (NCBI taxonomy): Eukaryota > Viridiplantae > Streptophyta > Magnoliopsida > Cornales > Hydrangeaceae > Hydrangea > Hydrangea macrophylla. Next base: position 85,005,790 of record CM066983.1, read on the forward strand.
TCAAAATATTCTGGTAAATAGTGTCTATCTTCATGCTATAATATCCTTAAAAATCAAACATAAGAGATGTTATTTTTTTCCTGAAATCTGTTAGATTTAATTATCACAAAAAAAATTTCATATCTATCATAATCAAAAAAAGACAATTATCATAAATAGATTCAATTATCACAAAATCATTCCATAATTGTATTTTTTTTTTCACCTTCCATAACTCTAATGCATGTTCCGCCATTTAAGGGATTGGATATATATATATATATATATATTCCCTTATATTCCAATAAGGGTAAATCATTTCCAAAATTTCAGATTGGACTTTTGACCGAAAAAGATTAGGGGATGATTTTTTACCACTAATGATGAATGATGAGAGATTTTTGGGTAAAAAGCTATTTATTTTATTATTATTTATTTATTTATTGGTTTTTGTTTTGTTTTGCTGTAATAAACAGGAACACACTCTTGTTATTGTTTTTAAAACCACGTTTCTTGACTTTTCAAAGCAAAGATTGTTTTTTTCACTTTGTGAACTAAAGAAAAAGCACATACTAAATGAGCATTTGTTTTAATTTCTCATCAGTACAATCATAATGTACTATCAATACAAGCTTATTCAAATTCCATTACAGTCTTCCATAGTTAATTAGTCAGCTTAATTATAAAGCTTTCCTGCAAAAATTAACCAGACAAATTGAACAACAAATTAAAGTCACTACACCAATTACCAAATTTAAAATATACTCCAGTTTATGTCTGACATTTTTCAAAGCTCATCATGATCAGATCCAGATAAGAAGGATGGAAATTCAATTTCAGAACCACATCCTCTGGTGTGAGGCATGACTGGACACTTGATGAAGTTTGAGCCAGAAGAGTCCACACACATATACACCTGGTACAACTGGTGGTTGCGCGACGGATCAACGTTGCACTCTATATAGGCACCGAAGCCAACACCTTCTTCAATCGCGTCTTTGATGCTCTCTAGGCTGTAAAATTTCCCGTCAGGGCGAATTCCTGAAATGCAAACATATACAATTTATAGTCCTCAGAACCCTTCTTATGAGGACTCCCTCACTTTAACAAAGTGAGGACTTTTTTCCAGTTGTTGGATCCAGTTGTTGGAAAAATAGAGGTTACTAGATTTATTTGACCTGTATATGTGTGTGCGTGTGCATGTAGATTAACAATCGTCAAAATGTTTCTTACCATCGTTAATAGTTGTCCTCAATTGCAATTATTTTTAAAATGTAGAACTACAAGGCTCAATTAGATAATTTGGGGAAAAGCTAGGGTGGTGGAGTTTATTTGACCTATGTAATTTATTATCTTCAAAAGTGACTTGCTAATGAAATTCTCAAAATAAGGGCGTGATCTTGCTCATGAAGGGTAATGAAATTATTCGCAAGGGTAGCAAATGGAGTCATGAACTACTACTACTGGTGAGGTATGGAAGGAAATCAAATTTGTTTCCCAAGCAATGGATATACTTCATAATCATGTAATTATATATAGTCTGTTCTGTAATTAGTTGAATTGCAATTGAAACTCGGCCCAGTCTTTTATCAAAATGATTGAGCCAATACAAAAAATATATATAATAATAATAAAATAACAAAAAAAAAAAAAAAAGGTTTTTCTTTGAGTTTAAGTAATTCTATAATCGAAAAAAGTTCACTATTTGTACAGCTGCCTTTTATAGGTGTGAGTTGTCTGACTGTGCCTAATTTAAAAATAACCCAATATGATACTTTATTAGACCAACACAACACTAATTTTCATAATAACAATGTGGTTTCAAGCATTCCCAGACAACTAATCTAATTTTTCATTTTTTTTTTCAATGAGAAAAGAAATTACAAAAACCCCGGAAATATATATATATATATATATATAAAGAGTATACCTGCATCATTGAGGACTTGGAGGAGGTTAGCTTTGTTCTTGAGGTCAAGTGCTGTTTGGAAGTAATCATGCTGACCAAGTATAGACTCGGAGCAAGTACCATGTTTGTTCCATTCATGTCCCCAGAATTTCAATCCATCGCCACTTGGGCAGGCCAGTGTTGGCCAATCCTTGTGCAATCTACCGCTCAGATCTGAGATCTATACGATGTATGTAAACAGAGAGATACATCAAATCATAACTCAAGTAATGACTCAAAACAAATGAAAGAAAAAGTGTTGTTCATTACATAATCTGAAAGGAAAATGCTAATTACATCAGTTTATGACACCTAAATAGTTTACCTGTTATGTGTTAATGACGATTTAAAAAAAAAACCCTCATCTATAGGGATATTTGGTCATAGACCTCTTACAATTAAGTGTCACAACCAAAATTAACAACCCACATGATTTGACCATTTTTTATAAACCCCCTCTCAACTTTTTGAATTTGGTTAAAAGCCCCTCGCTGGAACAGAAAAATGGCTAAGACAATAATATCTGTCAACTTTAAAACACTGTAGCTCACTCGTTTTTTAGCTTTCTAAGTGATTTTTTTTATTTCATGCATTTTTTTGAGATCTATGCAATGGAGTTTAAAATTGTACAAAAAAAAAAATCAATTTGGAATCTCATTTTTTGATTTTATATGTCAAAACATATTATATTATCTGTCACCTTTAAACCACCGCAACTCACTTATTTTTTTTAGCCTTTTGAGTAATTTTTTTTATTATTTTTTTTATTTCATGTATTTCTTCGAGATTTACTCAATGGAGTTGAACATTATACAAAAGAAAGTAATTTGGAAACTTATTTTTTAATTTTACCTGTCAAAACAAATGATATAATCTATTGACAGACAGATAATATTAAGTTAAACAATCATAATTTTCTTATTTGGCCTTTTGGGATGATTTTTTTTTTTTTTTTTTGGTATTTCATGTATTTCTTCGACAACTATGCAATGTGCATGGAAATTTACTAAAAAAATATACGTTGCAGTCTGGTTTTGAGATTTTATCTATCTAACAGATAATATTGTCTGTTTATATTAACGACGATAACTTTTTCAATTCTTGGACTTTTTGGGTTTTTTTTTTTTAATTCCCTGTATTTTTTCGAGATCTATGCACCTATGGTGCCAATTTTATGAAATGAATATGTTTTTTTGTTATATTTATACAATAAAACATATATAGTTTTTTTTCATATTTGCTTAGATTTTAGTTTTTTTTTTTCCCAGTATTTCATGGTCAATGTTGATCTCGGTTGATAGATCTCATTTTGCTTATTCTAAATCATCAATTTTTTATAAAAAAAACGGACTTATAGAACAAAAGTTATAGCAATTTGAAATTGCTTAGGCATAAAAAAGACCTAATGAGTTAAAGAAAAAGTAGCATGTGTTTTAACTTAGAAGTTTATTTGAGGTGGCAATGGCCGAAAGCCCCCAAATCTATATAACTTCAAGTTTTATTTTTCCCTAATTAAAGAAGTCCATATCAGTATGTAAACCGTTTAGGTATCCCAAATTAGTGTTTCTAGCATTAATCTATTTGAAATGGTCTATTGTGTTCTATAAAACAACATATTAAAATGCAAAGCTAAACTTAATTAGAATTAAAGGCAATATCATGTACCTAGCTAAATGGTAAAGATTAAGATATTTGACTACTCAAAGCCATTTTTGTTTTCATCTTTTTCAAGGGTAAATTACACTAAAAGATAAGTAGGGACCTCTGTCGTATTTTTTGGGGGGGATGGATACATTATGATGCGTTTGGAAATGGTTGACCAATGTGTCTTAAGGCAACTTATTATACTATATATGGAAAGCTAAACTTAGAAGTCAAGGCAAATATATATCTCTGATTAAATGGTAAAGGTTATGAAAAGTGGACAGACTCAAACTCAAAGGTATTTCCATTTGTAGTCATGTTTAGGGTAAATTCCACTAACACCCTAGGATGGATCTGATATATACAAAACGCTCTCTCGTATTTTTAAAAATTATTTAAATATCTCCTATCAAAGATACGGAGCCCTTGCTGCGTTATTGGTGAATGCTACAGGTCTATCCTAGCCTCCTAGGCAATTTCGCAATCTGTATTACTATAAAATAAAAAATAAATTTCCAAGATTAATAACAAATTTTTTTTTTCTTTTCCTTTTGGCTTTGATAAGGGTATAGTTTTAAAAATTAACGGACAGTTATCAAACAAAAGGGATGGCATTTATCCTTTGAGAGTATTGCTTGTTACATGCAATGACCTACCACATCTATACAAATTAAACCAGAAATTGAGCCAATGAATATAAGGCCAACAACATTTATTTGGAAATAAACCGCAGTGCCTTCGAAGCAATCACCAGTTAGGTTGTCTCAAACTAAAAGAGCGTCTAGTCATTTGATTGAAATAAATAGCTAATAATTAGTTGGTAGATAGATTTGTCAATACCTTTCATGTTTGATGAGTAAGAACTTGGGCATGTGAAAATAAATGTTACCTTTATCAAAATGACTAGGAAAAACAAAGAACAAAAGGTACAAAAAGAAACAGTTCAAATCTTGGTTATATATATATATATATGATCAGCTAAGAAACTGGCTATCTGGTTCATAGGTCGACGGGTTTCAAATAGTCAAGTATGAAGTATTCGATATGCAATTTTTTAGTTTTTATTTTTATCGTGTATATTTGCTATACGTTTCGTTATGTCAAATAGCGTGCTCCGCCTAAAATCACTGTTGAAACATGCAAGTTTTTTTTTAAATCAACATGATACTAATTTTCGAAGAAACTAGATAGAAAATGAGAATGCGACAAAAGCTAATTAAGCCAATTGTTTGCATTCTCGAACATACCCATTATGCTTTGAATCATCAATCTACAAATGAAAGATCAAGAACATATGTACCTCAGATTCGTCAAAAGGAGTGGTACTATCGCAGTTTGATGGGTAGGTCCCATCTTTGTAGTTAGGCCACAGACCATGGATGCTGAAATCTTCGGCTGGCTTTCCAGTTGTTGGGTAGCAACAACCACGCCTTGAGTCACAGTACGATACAGGCCACTGTTACATTAAAAATAGAATGTTTTAAAAAAAAAACATGCTCCAAGTTTATAGGAATCCCAGAAAAATTGGAAATTTACAATAAAAGCAATAAATGAGAAAACAAGGTGAATCATGAATGTTTTGATAAATCCACCTGTTGAACAAAGTAATAGAAATCAAAATCTTTGGAAATGCAGAGAACTGCTAGGCATTGTATCACCAAAAGTTTGATCAAGATTGAATTGGTTGGCTTCATCTCTCTCTCTCTCTCTCTCTCTCTCTCTCTCTCTCTCTCTCTCTCGGGATTTCTTTGAAGGTAAGAATATTGTAAGAATGCAATGGTGTTGAGAGTTATATTTATAAGCAAAAAAGTTGGGTTTGTGGATGGAATATGTATCCAGGAAAGCATATCCATATTAGCCTTAAAAATAATATTAATCTAGCACATGGTCTGCATATCTAACGGAAACACGCATGTGAAAGCAACAATAACTCTATATTTAATTCATTTCATCTGGTTGGTGATTCTCTTTAATTTAAAGAAAATTAAACTTTGTGATATACATTTTCTTTTGAATCTTTTTTTTTTTTTTTTTTTTTTTTTTTTACTGAAAAACTAAAATTTCATTAATAGAAATCAAATCTTATAAAGAAGACCAAACACACAACAAAATTAAGAAAAAGGAACAAGCAAAAGCAAAACTACCAAAGATACAATAGATAAGGAAGCATAAGCGACCATAGAAAACACTCCGTCAGCTGCATCAGGAATCCACCACTGCGCCACAAGGACCGCTGCGTAGAGAGATCCGGAACCCAGGACAACTTCAAAACTGCTGATGATATAGACCACCCACAGAAAGAAGACGGCACAAAGTCAAGCCCAAACAAGTGAAGAAGCTTCACCAAAGGGGGCAACCGAAGTTGCTTGAAAAGCTTCCATGATAGCAAAAGTTGCACCATAAAAAGCAACACAACTGTAAAAGAGAACTCCAAAGCCACCAATCTTAACCCAATGAAGACCAAAAAGCCAATCTACTACTGTAAGACTAGTCTGGCCAACATCCATCATCTTGAAACCCAATGAGAAGCCATGCGAAATAAGAAAAACAAAATTCACGAAGGAAGGGGTAAAGTTTCACAGAAGAAGCGGAGAAGCCAAACAAGCCCTTATTTGTACTGGGACAAAACATGGCACAAAGAAGGTGAGAGAGAGAGAGAGAGCGGGAGAGAGGAGGAGGGGAGAGGCAGGTCGTTGGAAACTTTGGCCCCTACGTGGCTTTTTAAAAGTAGTTTATGAAATTTATTATTGAGTTGTTTGATAATTTTGTACAAGTGACACAGTACGCTTCAAAAAAATATCATAAAATCAAAAAATAACATTGAGCTTTTAAAATAGAGCTTTTAAAAACTCTCCCGAAAAAGGTCCTAAATTCAATTTTTGCAAAGCTCATAAACTAGTTATCAAATGAATTAACATAATATTGTATTTTAAAAAAGAAGAAACACCAAAATAGGAGTCAAACTAAGCCTAAGCCATGATCGAAGAAGAAACAGCACTCGTTCTATATGAGAGTCAAATTACGAGTTGAATGGGCATGAAGTCGGAGATATAGGCCATAACCATTATATTATGGGGTAGACTATATATTTGATAGTTCTATGTTCATATATTATTTTCTTGACGAGTTGTTGCTGTTGTAACCAAAACACAACCAGAGTACGTTCACAAAATATTTTGGACACACTGATGGACTTTTTGGACACAATGTTATATATCATATATAATTAACTTCAGTTAGTATATAATGACCATAAATAGATTCTTCACCTACCAAAAACTTTTAACTAATGAAATAGTTGTAAGGGCTTCAAACTGGTCATTTTCTTTTGATTTGGTCCTGAATGGGTTAACTCAACTCAGTCTCGTTGACTAATGCTGAAAAATCAATTCTGAAACTTCTTATTGATGAATTAAGTCTTCGCGTAATTAATTATGGTGGAGTCAGAGCTTTAATTGAGGATTATTTTTTTCTTGTCCTTAATTTTTCCTTCTTTTTTTTTTTTTTTTTTGGAAGAATCGTTCAAGCTTAGACTTATCTAATTAAAGCAGTACATGAGTCTCTCTCTCTCTCTCACTAAGCATATACAAAAGTTTTTTTTTTTTTGCCTTTTTATAACACCAAATGGAGAAGTCTAATGTGGACGTCGTGCACTTTTTTAAATGGTGTTGAAACCATTTAAAAAAGGGTACCAAACAGTTAGGTCATATGTAGGTGGTACGTATTGGCGTGCAAGTCATTATACACTTTCATGATTTAGATCCATATGGCTCAAATGCTGATCTGGATCTGAGTTATGGCCCAGCCGCCCAGGACTGGATTGGATAAACTACGACACTAGCTTGCATGTATATATATATATATATATATAGTTGCATTTGTTTACACACTTGTTTTTCGTAACAATAATAGTAGGTATACGTATTTTTCTACACACTTTTTGACACACTATACATTAAATACATGTACCTTGTGTTGTTTGAATTTTTCACATTTTTCTGTGCACCACTTACACAATACAGGGTACATGCATTTAAAACTAAGTGTTAAAAAATATGTAGAAAAGTGTGTGAATGTAGTAGTGCTCTTTACGTAATCTAAAGATTGCGATTGATTTGCATCTTTTATTTATTTATTTATTTATTAAAGACCGGAGAGTTTCAGGCTGGACCACTATTTCTTTCAATCTTTGGATGCATATTTATAGATCGTTACATGTTGAAAACTACTTTTTATTATTATTATTATTAAAAAAAAATTTGGAGGGATAAGTACAAGTTGAAAACTATGGGTTATGAAAAGTCTGATATATCATGCACGCCACGGCTCATAAGTACACTTTGGATCGATATGGTCTCTATAATTCCATTGCTTTGGAAACTTTGTATGGTCAGGACACCAATCCTTGCACGGTTTCCTAATAAAATACAATGCGAAACACGAGCGTAATGCCCAAAGTCTATTGTCCTGGCCTGTTAATCTGAAGAAAGAGCCATCATGATCCACAATACTAGTAAAATCTAAGTTACTAGTGGCAAAGGATTTTGATACTTTATAAGACTAGGGAAATTTACTTTACTGCAACATAGAAGTTATGTGATACAATGATCGAGTACGTCCCATAATTAAGTGGCAGAGATTCCAATGTTCCTCAAAGAAAACAACATTCACCTATGTTTTTTTCCCTATAAATGTATCTTCCAAATTCTTTTTGGAGTGCATTAAAAATTACTCCCGATTTCTCTGTTCTATAAATCGTCATACGGAAATGCTAGATGCACAATAAAAGTGCACAACGAAATGCACAATCAGCTTAAAATTGTTGGACTTTGTGCTGAAAAGCTTGTACACACAAAAAGACAAAAAATGGAGTGTACAGCTTTTTCAGCACGAGGTCCAATAAATTAAAGCAGTTTGTACATTTCGTTGTGCACTTTTGTTGTGCATCTAGCATTACTCATCGTCATAATTCTCCTGAAAAATCTGTCTCTTATAGCTTATTTGCTGACAAGGCAACAAAACCTTAGGATCGATCCGCCCGTCGTGGGCGTGCCAGGCACGGGTATGGCCACACCTACTCCATGAAAAGAATGCTTCTTTGGGCATTGTATGATTTGTGGATTTAGTGAACAAATGGAAGAGATAAACATTGTGTAAAAAGTTTTTCTTTATTTGCTTAATAAGGGGAAAAGTGGGAAAAAAAAAAAAAAAGGTAATGCTATGTACACCTAATTGAACTATCCATATGCTAATGTGGATTTCAAAAATTATTCATTAGTAACCAAACAAAATTCAAATTAATTTCAAAATTGTCACAACTTATCAGCAGGTGGAAAGTTTAGGTGTCCCAATTAGGTGTAACTAATATTACTAAAAAAAAAAAAAGCAGGAATAAAAAGAAAATAAAGTTAAAATAAAAATTAAAAGTTTTGAATTTTGTGAATTACTTCACTTTATTTTTCTTGATCTCCTATTATACTCGGAGTAAAACACTGTAGAATTAGTTTTATTCTCCTTCTCCTCTTTAAAATCAACAAACTAAACATAGCCTCATTACTATCCAGATGCATAATTTTTTAAACTTGCACAACATAACAACTTCAAAATTTTATTTCACAAGTAAATGGAATATGTTTCAAGGATCAAAGCAATGGCACTTTGATCAACCGGTGATGAAAAGAAAGGCATCTCTGGCTCTCTCTCTCTCTCTCTCACACACACACACACACACACACATACATGGTAGAAATCAACTAGAAAGAAGGAAATTCAATCTTTGAAGCACACCTCCCGCTGGGCAGCACAGGGCATTCGATGACATTTGAGCCAGAAGTGTCAACACAAATGTAAATCTGGTAAAGCTGGTTGTTGCCTGATTCATCAACATTACATTCAATCCCGGGAGTGTACCCAATTGCTCCTTTTATAGCTGCTGTGACACTTTTTAAGCTGTAAAATCCCCCATCTGGTTGGATTCCTGTAAAAAAAAAATTTTAATAAAAAAAATAAATAAATTATAAATCCACCCACAAATTTGGTAAGTCTTTGTTACATCACAAGAAATGGGCTAAATATGTTTAGATTTTAACTATATCCAATGTGAGAGACTAAATCAGAAAAGACAGTCTAGGGCTACGTACACGAAAATGATGAGATTTTACAATTTTCATATACAGTCCAAAAGAGAATACTACGGGTACATACCTAGGAGTAAAGATTTGAGCATAAATACTCCACTAACAAATTATATTAATACCAGTGGAAGACTGTCATGTGACAGAGTTGTTTACCGTACAGTGGACAAAAATGTATCAACTCTGTCCCATGTTAGTCTCCCATTAGTGTTAGTGTAATTTGTTTGTGAAGTGTTTGTGCACAAATCTTTACCCATGTACCTAACGGCCATTAAATAACATAAATTAAGGATAAAAAGCCCGGTTCAAGGCCCAACCCTATCCACTACCTCTACCGGACAACCCCAGTGGCGTCTACGGCTTGAAATGAAGCAAAAGCCCAGCCTGGCCCGAAGCACGCCAAGGCTCGATCCAAAATATGAAGAAACAAAAATTGAAGTGGCCCGCCATCCCGGTCTTAGTGGACCCGGGCCATCAGTCAGGGGGCGTAAACCCCCCCCCCCCCCCCCCCCCCCCCACCCAAGTCTAGCCGGCCTATTTTGACACCTCTAGATGAAAGTCACAGGTGAAAAAATTACTTAAATACCTCTCTTCCATACTTAAGTGTACAATGCTGTCAAGCTTCAAATTATTTAGCAAAAAAAGACCGAAAAGTGATAGTGAACATAAAGAGTACCTGCACTTTGAAGAATTTGGAGTAGGTCTAGTTTAGCCTTTAGGTTAAGAGTTGATTTGAAGTAGTCATGTTGGTTGAGGACAGACTCGGAACAAGTTCCATGTTTTTCCCACTCATGTGTCCAAAACGACGTGCCATCGCTGCTCGGACAAGCTAGTGAAGGCCAACTCGTTTGCATTCTGCTGACCAAATCTGAGATCTGTACAGTGTAGAAAACCAAAGCAAGAAATTTATAATGTATCGTTTGAAGTGCTGTAACACCCATTCCCGGAAAACGGGTTAATTATCATGTTAATATGCATTAATTCATGAGATTAGTGTATATAACGGTTAAGGGGAGACTTTGAACTCGCTAGTGGAAAAGTCCCCAGTGAGGTGGGACAGGTAATAAAATAGGACCCGGTGGAGGGCCCGGATAATAATATTGGCATTTTACAGGATTAAATGTATTTATATAATTAATGAATATTTGTTTAAATACTTCCACATTATAATATGCCATATGTGTTTGCATTTTGGACACCCAAACAAGGGTATAAATGAAAGGATTCATAATTAGTAGGTGCGATAGAAGCTTTACAACATATTTGGGACCCACGTTGGAACCCATACAGGACTTAGACAAACACTCACTAGATAATTGGGTAGCTAATGGAATGTTTGGGGGATTTCATAATAAAAACTTAAGAATTTCGGGGGTGTAAACGAAAAATGGGGAAAATGTATGCTTGGCAACACACAACATGCATTGCATATGTGTCAAGAGAGTATGGACTCTCACAATTTACAGAAAATTAGAGAGAGAGAGAGAGAGAGAGAGAGAGAGAGAGAAAGCTTGGAGACACCGTCACCGACGCCGTAATTCGTTCCATTGCCGTTTGTCGTCCAATTCGCGAACCAAAGTCGTATTCAGACTGGTAGATGTGAGACGGTCATTTCTATACCTTTAATTTACGTTTAATCGTCATAATTTTGGTAGCTTATGCTCATCGGTGACACGCGGTTGCCGAATTCTTGTAGGATCCACTTCGGAGTAGGATTTGAGCAAGATTGGTGAAAGGATTCTACATTTCTAGCTTATTTGGGATAAAATCTATAAGAGGTGAGTTTTCTAACTAAAGAATGATTGTGCTTTAAGGTGTTCAATGTTTCTTTGTATATATAGGATTGTTGAAATAATGCTTCTAAGTTATGAAATTGCTAGATTTATGATTTGTATGTCAATAAGTGAAATTGCCATGTTTATGTGCTTAAGTGTTTATGTGGTAATCAATGAGCATTGGAAAAATGATTCATGTTGGGAGTAATAAGGGTAGTGAAGAGGAAGAATCCGATAAATACTGAAGTTCAAGGAATAGAAGTGACCACGGGATCAAGGGAGGTCTTCGGGTCTGAATGAATCATTGAACCGGTGACTCGGCGATTACAAATAGGATTTATTTGTTGAATTGTAGCATTGCATATGTTAGGCATTCAATCATGTTTAGATTGCTCACTAAGCATAATGCTTAAGAAAACCGTTTTCCTTTTCTGTTATGGTAAATAACAACTACCGCAGGTTCGGAGCAATGTCCGGAGATGAAATGATGTGCGATGGGAGAGATGGGGGAGATTTGGGCTTGTTCATGTGTTTTTCCACTTAAACTTGTAATAGGTTGTAAGATGGACTTCCTTTAATGGTGATATTGGTATTTTGTTGTATTCGTGAGACTTAGATATATCCTTTAACTTGTCATTTGGTAGTTTTGGAACTTGATTTTTTTAAAATCCATGTAAATTTCCTATGTTTTGGTTGGATGTGTGCAAATTACTAAGTTAGACCATTCTGGCAAGTCCGAATGGTGTCACAAGTATTGTCGACAAGTTCCTTCATTTATATAATGATGGTTATGGTTTGAGTTCATGTTCAACAAATTTTACGAACTTTTGATAAGAATTGAGTTTCAAAGCTTGTTTTGACTCAAAGAGTTGAATTCATGGTGTTTTGATCCAATTGTGGTTGTGTTTATGTTCTACATGCTTATTTAATGTTTAAAAAGGTTTAGAAGTGTGTTTGAAATGTTTTCTCAAGGTTTCTTGAGGTTTTGTTTGGTTTAGGTATGATTTGGATATGTTTGAATATGTTGAACAGGGGTTTTCTGCTAAAAATTTAGTTTTGCAAAAACCGGATCGATCCGGGCCTTGAGCGGATCGATCCGGAGCAGCTGGTTAGGCAGAGATATCATTCTGTTAAAACTGGATCGATCTGGTTTTGGGCGGATCGATCTGCAGGTCTGTTTTCAACCAGACGGTTTTTACGGAAACAGACATAACTCTCTCTAGAAAATTAGGATTCATGTGCCGTTTTTTTTGTTGGAATCGGGACTCAAAGACCTATATTTTGGTATAAAATTTGCTATACTTTATTAAATACCATTTTGCCCTTGAGGTTGTTTTGTTACAATAGAGTTTTTTTACGTTGTTAAGCATATGTGTTTCTTAATATTTCGCATGTTTCTTTGCTAATTAGTATAATTGAGCTCTTGTAGCATTATTACACGTGTCCTAATACGCACAAGGCGGGTTGGGGTGTGACAATTGGTCAGACAGACACCCCTTTTCTAGGCAAGTTATTCAATTGTCCACATCATTGCCACTTGGTGATCCCAGCCAGTACAGGTCTGTCATGTGGCAAAGTTGTCTACCTTTCAGGAGATAAAAATCTTACACTTAGTCATATGAAAATCAACTACTGGCTGGGATTACCACGTGGCATATGTTCCAGGATTATAGAATAATTTATCCCTTTTCTTGTATAGTATTTTTTTAGTAACGTTAATGATTTCCAAAAAGGGTAATGTTATTGTCGAAGCAGCAATGGCTAATGTCAGAGCAAAAATGTTGCTAAAAGTTTTAACGAAAAAAAATAAGTGTCGCTAAAACTTTTAGCTACACTTTTTGCTCTGACATTAGCCATTCCTACTCTAACAATAGAGCTAGCCTTCCAAAAAAGAGTAATGCTATGCCAATTCCTAAATTTTTATACTAAAATTGCTTCCTAAATGATGACGGTAGGGTCTCATAAACAACTTCTAATCAAAATTCAACTAGTCTTACTGTATTACTCCACTACCACATTATTTAAAAAACACTTTTAAACTAAAAATTTTAAAAGCATAATACTACTATTCCTAACAAAGATGTGCATTACGGTCGCCTTTGACAAGGACAAGAAAATTGACAAACATGGTTTTCTAAGTATTGACAATGCCAATGGCCAATTGTGTTTTGGCCTGATATATATAAATGTGTATATAGTTTAGATGTGATAGCTAAACATGACTTATTTGTATGGCTACTTCGACAAGGATAGGACATTTTGAAAACGCTTTGGAGTACACAGAAAACATTTTTCCAGGGTTAGTATCATCTACACCCGTGCAATTTTACTAGAGAACAGTTATCCTATTATGTTCGAAAAATAAAACTCTCCCCCCACCCCCTCTACTTTGGTAAAATTACAATTAAGCCCTCAAAATTGATGAAAAAATTATTTACAAAATGTCTAAAAAGCTTATCTGCTAGGTATTTATAAATTTCACGATTTTCTCGATTCTTCAAAAGTATTTTTTTTTAAATCTGTTTGAACAATTTTTACAATTCTTCAAAAAATTTTGAAAATTTCACGATTTGCACGAATGTGAAATCTGTTTTCAATAGTTTAACGATTCCTTGAAATATATCCACATTTTTTTTCCCAAAATTATGAAGAAAAAAAAATTCAAGTCTTATGGTATAAATAGTTTTTCAATGTTGTGTAATTTTTAATTGGAATATGAAGAGATTGTTCTTTATGTCTACCCCAATGTCATTTCAATCTTCTAAAAATTGGGTAAATATAGTTTTAGGTATATTTTAAGGGTAATACTTGGGGCACAACCAAAGCCACAACCTTTTGCTCACAATTTTCAATTTGTGTCTATCTCGCTCTTGATGGGTCCCACAGTGCCAGTGACCCCACAGTGCCGACTAGGAGAGAGATAGACACAAAATAGAGGCTGTGAGTAAAAGGTTGTAGCTTTAGTTGTGCCCCAAGTATTACTCATATTTTAATAAACCAAACAATACTCCATAAATAGGAGGGATTTGTTATGACTTATGACTAATAAAAAATCAGGAGGAAATGTTGTTCTTCAAAGCTGAGAGGGTAAGTATTCTCTTATCAAATCTCAGGGATAGTAGATGATATTAACCCTCATTTTCAAATTCTACAACTTATCAAGTACTTGTTATACTCGGCATAATCCCAAAAAGTATAATTTAGAAGTTTATATTCAATATTATTATAGAAAGACAACACTTTAGTGTTTTTTCTTCAGTCTATGCAGAGCTTACTGCAACCATGATTGATCACATGTACTCTACATAGACAACACTTACACATATGGACCAACACTGGCGCAGAATAGTTACTGTATACATACTAAAGAAAAAACATTGAAATTTTGTTGTATATATACTAAAGAAAAAATACTAAAATCCGGTCAACTTTATAACGACCAATTTAAGCAGAAATTATCTCATGTGACAGTCATACCTGTGTGACTTCCATTTGTGGATTCCTAATAAAGAAATCACTATGGTCGTTACATTGTGTGACGGTCACATGAAATAATTTCTCCAAATTAAGGGTATAGGTACCTGCGATTAGGGGTGGCAAATTTTGACACGATAACCCGTTTTATTGAGACAACCCGACGACATGACACGATTAATTTAAAATAGTTTGTATTATAGATGAATATCACTCGAAATTAAAAATTAAACCAAAGCATATAACCCAATTAATGACACGATTATAACACGAGAACCCGAATTACCACCCCTACCTGCGATCGATCAAAAGGGGTGTTAGGATCACAGTTAGAAGGGTAAGAGCCATCATTGTAGTTGGGCCAAAGTCCATGAATCCCAAAATCTGTTGCAGGCTTTCCATTGCTTGGATAGCAACAACTTTGCTTTGTGTCACAGTATGATCCTGGCCACTGTATTAGATAAAAACATTTATAAGTGTCAATGAAACATAGTGTGTGTCATACGGCTATTTTAAATTTGAGAGGCTGTTTAGGAAAGCAAAGAACCAATTGTATTGTTCATAAATGAATTGAAATTTTAATGTTTGGTGATTCTCAATTTCTTGCATAAGAGCCTGTGTCCAGTCTAATAACTCTTTTAAAATCGGTTATTTGTCAAACCAACATAATCTTGATTCTCACAAGAACTAAGCAGGAAGTGAGATTGACTTGGACTGAACCTGGTCCAGTTTTAAACTTTTCCAAACAGAGCCTAAAAATAATTGCATATAATTGTAAAAGAGTCACTGACCTGTTGAACAAAGTAGAAGAAATCAAAGTCTTGTGCAATGCATACAAATGATAGACATTGTACAATCAATAACTTGATCAAGAGTGAAGAACCCTTAAATTCCATCTCTCTCTCTCTCTCTCTCTCTCTCTCTCTCTCTCTCTCTCTCTCTCTCTCTCTCTCTGTTTCTTGTGTGAACTTCTTTCAAGTTATTGGTTCAATCAAACTGAATTTATAGGCACAAATAGAGCAGTGTGGACAGACTGACATGTATAGTGTAAATGTATATAGAGACATATTTATATTTTTTTGTGTGTGTGAAATTGAGACATATGATTGCTATGTGACGGCCGGCCAAACTTGTTGCCTTACTTTTCTTGATGGAGAGTGGGGACACTATTAGTAACTGAGACATACAAACAATTTTTCAAATTGGATATTCCATCATGGTTTCACTATGTCCTTAATTAGAGTTGTGTTTTGGATAGCTTCTGTATTATTTTTCGGTTCATTCACGGCAAGTACGTGATGAGATCTAATAAAATAAATAAATTGGCGTGAGCTAATCAGTAAGAAGAGTTATAATTATATTTTAATACCTGGATTAGTCTCCAAGTTCTGGCGCCTAACCATTTTTTAAGTAGTTTATTGAGAAGCTATAAGTTCAGAAATGATACTAATCTCTGGCAATGTGATCTTGATTCTTTAGTTAGGATTTGTGGGCATAAACAATATATATATATAGAGTATTAATATATATATATATATACACGGTATATACCGTGCCCCATCCCGCACTGGGTGAACGCATTGAGCTTTTAAACCTAAAAAAACCGCAGGCCGCCCCGTTAGCGCTCCATCCCGCCGCCCCGTTGATCCATGATTTTTTTTAGGCTTAAAAGCCCGGCCAGTACGTTTACCCAGTCCGCACTGGAGCCTCTCTCTCTATATATATAAATAAAATTCTCTATTTCTCGCCTTTAATCAAGATGTCCAAAGCTAATAATCAGCTGCAAGGTTCCTAAGTTGCCATGTGCAAAACCACACATTTCCTCATCCCATGCAGTCAAGGCTCTGTTTGGTTTACGAATTTAGAAAGAAAAAGGAAAAGGAAAATGAAAGAAAAACGATAAGGAAAACCATTTTTTTTCATGGTATTTTACCTAGTGTTTTCCACTTTTCCTTCTTGCCAAAATAAAATTAGAAATTTAAAATTTTCAGGAAAAATCTGAATTCAAGAAAAAAAGGAAGGGAGGCGAATCACAAAACTTGAACTTTTAGTTTATTTTTCATAATACTTGACTCTTCAACAAAGTGTTTTGCTCTATTTTTCATTTTATTTTTTTAATCTCTCACCAAATCAATAAACCAAACACTGCCTTAATAATCAAACCATCCCATGTGAAATTGGATAAATTCCTTCTCACAATTTTATTGAAAATTTTTCACAATTGGCAATCTAAAACTAATCTATTCTGTCCCAAGTTATTTGCCTAGCATTTTGTAAGCTATAAATCTTTAAGCATTTTTCTTGGCCTCCAAAGCAAATATATGTCCTTTTTCTTTATCCTAAGAAATGGGTTCAAGTAAACACAAGCTTGTAATGTGAAGGCCGAACAAATGGGTAGTTAAGATTGTAAGATAGGATTACCCAAACACGTCCTTGATAAATATTGCAGTGCAGTCTTTGCAGGTGCAAAAACACAAACTCACAGCCATATGCCTAACCAAATCTCCACAAACATCATTCCCAGAATTAAAGCATGCTATGATAGAGTGAGGAATTTAAGAGATGGAAACCAATAAATGTTGCTTTGGTGCTCCCGAAAAAACGTCCCCGAAGGAGGGAAATTCAACAGAGGAATTGCATTTCCTCTTGGGTAGGAATGGACATTCAATGATGTCTGTTCCGGAGGCGTCAGCACAAAGATAAATCTGGTAAAGCTGGCTGTGACCCGAAGCATCAATGTTGCATTCTATCGCTGCACCTTGCCCAACTCCTACTTTTATAGCTTCCTTAATACTATCCAAACTGTAATATTCATCATCCGGTTTTATTCCTGTGAAATTTCCAAACATTTCATCATATACAAACAATTGATAGAATTCGACTAAAGAGATTGTAAAAAATTGAGACTAATTAATTACCTGCGTTTTTTAGAATTTGAAGGAGGCCGACTTTGTCTTTGAGTTTGAGGGCTGCTTCAAAGTATTCACGCTGGTCAAGTGTAGACTCCGAGCAAGTGCCGTGTTTTGTCCACTCATGAGACCAAAACTTTGTGCCATTGGCACTTGGGCATGATATTGTTGGCCAACTCTTTTGCAGTGTGCTAATTAGATCTGAGATCTATACAATGAAAACCATTCAAGATATAAAAATTGCTTATACTAGGTAAGATCTCCACAGTGGCATCTTCTAGTTCTTAAACAATATCGCAATTACTAAGATCTACTTTCATGCTGAAATGCAGCCAAAGCATTAGTGCACATTCCTATATAGAAATCCATCCACTAGAAGGGAATCTATTGGAAACCATAATATATAGTTACTTGAAAAATCAAAATTTTTTCATCTCAAGAACTAGAATGATTCCCAAGTGTAAATGAGGCTGTTTAAATACCTGGGACGTCCAAACAGACCATTAACCTAATTGCTATGGACATCCAGTTATGCCCTTATGCAAAAAAGAAGAAGAAGACAAACCCAGTATACGAGGCTCCTGCCACAACTGGTTTGGCTAGGTTTTACTTGCCCAACCTTACCCCCACATGCATGCATCCACAATGTGGAGAAGATGTTTCCGCATTTTGAACCCGTGATGTCCATGTCACAGTGAAGCAATCTTTTGCCATTACATGTATCTTTACTCTCCAAACTCAGATTCAAACTCCGTTTTTCAAAATTTTATTAAGGGAAATGGCCAGATCAACAAAAGCACCATTGCGAATAGCTACCGAAAAATGCGGCGCAATTTCCAAGACCTTTTAGAAATTTAAGTGCTGGTTGAACTTGATGTAGATAATTAAGGAAATTTTGCTACCAATATCTACAGACATTAACACTTACCAAATATGGGAAGCTCAATAACAAAAACTCTTTTTCTTTTAGGCTCTATTTGGTTTGTGGATTTAGATTAAAAAAAAAAAAAAAGGAAAACTAGCAGTTGATCCCTTTCGTTTTCCATCATGTTTAAATAACCTTAAAATTTACAAACCTCCAAAAATACAATTGTAAGATAAGAAAAATAAAGGGAAATGACTCGCAATTTTCAAAAGGTTAGTTAATTTTATTTCTCAATTTATTCACTTTTCCTTCCTATTTTTCTCCCCATTTTCCTTATTAGCAATCAAAGGAAAATGTTTTCATCTATATTTTCTCTTCATTTCCCTCAATAAATTCATGAACCAAACAAGCTTAAAAGCTCGTTGGAAGCAAATTCTTATGCAGAGGAACTTGAAATCAATGATGGTTTATGTAATATTCATACCACACTAACCAATTTCGATCTGTTTATGTAATTGTAGAGATTGTAGATACCTTGGTTTCATCATAAGGGCTGTTAGACTTGCAGTTTGATGGATAGGAACCATTGTTGAAGTTGGGCCAAAGGCCATGAATTCCAAAATCTGCTGCTGGCTTGCCTGTGGTTGGGTAGCAACAGCTGCTTTTTGTGTCACAATATGATCCTGGCCACTGTATCACCATTGTATACAAAAAGAATATATATTCACAACTTTAGAACAACTCCCAATAAAGTTTTGAGGCAAATAAATATGTGTGTGTGCATTTTCTTGTATTAATATTAGAGTAACATGTATTGCCATTTTTCACCAACACCCCCTAATCTAAAAATTCAACAAACTAAATGCTTCAACTATTCCCCTCACAAGTAGTTGAGGGGGTCAGTTTGTTCATTTTTTAGTTTAGCGGTCTTGGTGAAAAAGTGTAATACATGAGGGGTGTCTACGTAATTTACCCTTAATATAATTAAGTATAAAGGACTAACTCACCTGTTGAACAAAGTAGAAGAAATCATACTTCTGGGAAACACAGAGAAACAACTGACATTGTATCATCAAAAGCTGGATCAAGACTAGAACCCAGAAGGATCTCATCCTTGCTGGTGCTTTGTGTGTGTGTGTGTTTGTTATTTTGAGTTCAGCAGTGATGATTCTGTGGTTTTGATAGTTGAATTTAATTATAGGCACAGTATGAGATATTAAATAGGCAAAATCAGCATACATTAGCAATCGTGTTGAAGGGTGCTACATTATTACTTATCTCTGTAGCCAGCTGTGCTCAACATTTTCTATCTATTTCAGATATTTGCATTTTTATGGTGAAAGTTGTTGATTTTTGCTTGTGGTCCTCTTCAAATTTTGCTATCATGGGTTGTTTGGGAAGGATAAGAACAAATTTGCGGTCCAAAAGCTAACTCGTTTTGTATGTTCAAATGTATGATAAGTACATTTTTATTGAATTTTAAGAGACCGTTTGGGAAAGCAAAGAACCAATTATGTGATGTAAAGTGAACCGATTTTACAAATTTCTTTGTTTGGTGAGTGTCAATTTCCTGCATAGGAGTTCGTGCGCTGCCTAGTAACTCTATTAAAACTGGTTTTTTTTATCATATTAATATTATACTGGCTTTTACAAGAACTACATAGTAAGACCGTGGGGTCCAATTTTAAACCTTTCCAAATAGACCCTAGAATAGGCTATTTGTTACGAATGAGAGTGGTTTGGAGCTGATCCTGTTTGTTTTTTTTTTTTTTTTTTTTGAATAATGTATTCCCAAATGGGGCCTTAAATTTGGATGTGGTAAAAAAGAATAAGTAGGCTTCTTTTTTTTTTTTGTTGGTAAAAGGGAAATCAAAAGAAACAGAACTAGTTTCCACGAGGGAAACTAGTACCACAAGAGTCCGCCAAAAAAGGCATACATAGTTCCCTAATAGGAGAATCTAAAACAACAAGGGGATCCAGGTGATCCGTCCCAAGATTAGCAAGAAGGTCCGCACACATATTGCCTTCTCTCAAAATATGGATAATATTACCCTTACAAAATAAAGTAAAGTCCTACAATCTTCAATGATAGCCCTGAGGGGGTGATTTTCTTCGCTTTTCTGGATAAGCAGACAAGCCACTAAGGAGTCAGTCTCAACTAGAATGTTCTCCAATCCTTCACGGTAGGCAAGATTCTGGCCTACTCTGATGCTCTCGAGCTCGGCAAAGAGGCTGGTACAAGTATCAAGGTGCCAGTGATATCCTGTTTTCCATCGACCTTGATCATCTCTGATGAGGCCTCCAATTCCTTCTTGTCCTGGGTTTTCCTCGGCTGCTCCCATCCGTATTGAGCTTAAGGGTGCCTGCAATAGGGGGAAACCAATGTATAAGATTCCCATATCTAGTATTTTTCAAACTAGTCTCTCTTTTGAAGGCTTTGAGGATATCAATCCCTAAGTCCTTGGTCATTTTTGCAATTTGCCTATCCTGGGTAGATTTATTATTAAAAACCAGATTGTTTCTTTCTTTCCACAAGTGCCAGCATCCTGCAATAAAAATGATATCATTAGGAAGATTGATATGCTCATTTATAACAACATCTCTCATTCTCTCATGAAGCCAGTGGGTAATATTCATAGAGAGACTCTGCATATCCACAGCTTGAGGTAATAACAGATTCCAAAGACTGCGAGCTGTGGAGCATTCCCTCAAGATATGGGAAGTATCCTCTTTCCAAAAGGAACATTTAGGACATATAGAATCAGCAGAAATGTTTCTAACATAGAGAAGGTTTTTAGAAGGAAGTCTATCCAAAATACACTTCCAAAAGAAAAACTTCAATTTATTAGGAATTTTCCATTTCCAGAGATCTTTCCAGATGTTATTACAGGGCTGATATAAGTTACCACTAGTGATGGCATAAGCACTAGCGGAGTTGAATCTACCATTGCTCGAAAGGGACCACGAGGGAAAGTCTGCCATGGTATTAAACTTAGGGAAAGGAGTACAGAGAATGTCTTTCTGATTTTCATTCGATATCCATTGTTGGATATCATCCAACTGCCAGCTACCATGTTCAGAGATAATATCTTTAACTTTAAGGTTAGGGAATGTGTTATTAGGATACCTTTGGGACAAGGCAGATTATTCACACCGCCAATCTGTCCACAAATTAATCCTACAACCATCCCCCACAATCCATTTGGTGCTTTCTTTTAAGAGATCTGAGGAGCTAAGGATCCCTTTCCAGATGCTAGAGTTTCTTCTTTTGGCCTTCCACTCAGAGTGAGGGTTGCCGTTAAGATATTTACTTACAATCACTTTAGTCCAAAAATTATCCTTGGAATTCAAAATGTTCCATCCGAGATTACCTAGCATAGCTAGGTTGTTCTCATGACTTTTTCTGAGACCTAGCCTTCCTTGTTTTTTTTTTTTTTTTTTTTTTTTTAAAGACAGACTTTATCCCAATTGACCAGGTGTATCTTCTTTTTTAACTCTTGATCACCCCAGAGAAAGTCCCTATTAAAGCAATCAAGTTGCTGACAAACTGAAATAGGAAGCAACATAGTATGCATCAAATGGTTCGAAACAATCTCATTAGTAGATTTAATCAGAGTTGCTCTCCCAACAATCGAAAGCATTTGGGATTTCCAACTTGAAAGTCTTTTTTGGATCTTATTAATAGTAGAATTAAAGAGAGCCTTAGAGACTCTACCATGAATGATGGGGATACCCAAGTAAGTTCCAAGATTAGAAGTCTTAGCTATACCACTTTTCCTAGTAATGGAATTAATAATATTGCCTCTGGTATTATCTAGAAAAGAAAATACGAGACTTGGCAATATTAATTTTTTGCCCAAAAAGGGTACAGAATTTGACAAGAGTGTCCATAATGACATCAAAGTTATTTTCCGTAGCTTTAGCAAAAAGAATAATGTCATCAGCAAAAAAAAAAGATGGGAAATTTGGGGTCCCCTTTGAGAAGCTTTTAACCCTGTCCATTTTTTTGAAGCAAATTGTTTCTCTATCATAGAAGCCAAGATTTCCATACAAAAGACAAAGAGATAAGGGGATATGGGATCCCCTTGTCTGAGTCCCCGTTTGGGATTGAAACCATCAAGAGGGGTACCATTAAATAAAATTTTGAGTTCTAAGGTAGTTGTGCACTGCCTAATGATATCAATCCAAGATGGGGGAAGGTTAAAGGCAATCAGAGTTTCCTTTAAGAAGTTCCAGTTGATTCTATCATAGGCTTTTTCAAAGTCGATTTTTAAAATCATCCCTCCCCTAGAGCTTTTCCTTCCTTTCAAAGTATGAATGATCTCCAGGGTAATAATAATATTATCCTTAGTAGATCTCCCCTGAATGAAGCTACTTTGATTAGGACTAATCAAATTATTCAAGAAAGGTCTAAGTCTCCTAGTTAGGATTTTAGTAATAATTTTATAAGAGATATTGCAAAGACTAATAGGTCTAAAATTAGTGATAGAATCAAGATTATTAACTTTAGGGATGAGAGCGACAAAAGTTTGATTAACCGCAGTAGGGACCACCCCAATGTAAAAGACATTTTTTTTAATGAAAGTACATATAGAAGGGGAAACAAGACTCCAGAACTTTTGATAAAAAGCCAGCATTAATACCATCTGGACCCGGGGACTTAGAGGGACCAAGGTCAAAAAGAGCGTTCTTAATCTCCAAATCAGTGAGAGAGAGAGACAAAGAATATTCTTGTCCCTATTAGTAAGTTTCTTAAAAGGAGGAATAAAACTTAAATCAGCTTCTGCTTGAGTATCCACATCAAAAAGTTCTATGAAAAAATTCCGGACATGATTCTTAAGCAGGTCATGATTCTCAATCCAATTCCCAAGAGAGTCTTTAAGAGCCAGGATTTTGTTCTTTTTTCTTCTGATAATAGTAGATAAATGGAAAAAGGACGAATTCAAGTCACCTAAGGCTAGCTATTTAACTCTAGATTTTTGATGCCAAAAGATCTCCTCTTGACGGAGATTGTCTCTAAACTCTCTTTGCAGGTGTATTTCAAGAAGAAAAAGATTATGAGAATAAATCTGACTTAACGATTTTTGAATCCCAGATAGTCTAGCCAAAATAATTTTTTTCCTTTTAAAAATATTTCCAAAATTAATAAGGTTCCAGTTAGAGGCCTTTTCACAGAAAGAATCATTAGCATCTGAAAGGTTCTGAAGGTTGTCCATCCAGATTTCCTCCACAAAAGAGGGGAATTCGGGATGATCAAACCACATATTCTCAATGCGAAAGGGTCTAGCTGCCTTGAGAGGGGGAAGGATGAAACCAGAAGTATGAATAAGAATAGGATTATGAATAAGAAGTGGCTTCAACTTGGATAAAAAAAAAATGCGCTGGTTTTTGAGCAACTTAATTAAAAGGGTGATATAAAATCAATCAGGCAGTGGTGTAGGCTAAACATCAAACTTAGGGGAAGGAACTTAGTGAAACTTAATTTTGTTGCTCGCTTAAGTTTGACTATTGTACAAGGCATACAATATAGAGTGCATCGTAATAGTCCAAACAGCACAGACAAAACCGTCCACTTCCCTCAAGCACACACTGTGCCGTCAAATTCCCAAACGGCACAGTTTGACCGTTTGGACTTCTTTTTTTGGTTGTGTGTAAGTGTTGTTTTTCATATAAAATGGTGTCGTTTTGTCTCAAACAGTTTTGAGAGTGCCGTTTGAAAGTTACACCATTACAAATACACACAACTTATACAACAAACTTAAACTAAGATGCTATTACTACTTTCTTTTGTCTTCACCTAAATGACTTGATTGGCTGTAGGCACTTAAATCATGATAGTCCTTATTTTCTGAACTTGAATTTTAACCAAAGACGAATGACATGCCCATCGTTGTACATGCAGCGTGCTTCATCATCTAACCCAATCCTGTGTTAGATGTCATCTGTCTTTATCATGTGGACCAAGACCAAAAAAAAAAAAAAAGCAAATTATAATGGGATAATTACATATCAGTCAACTTTTTGTATAAAATTTAGAAGTTATTTTGTACTTTTTTAAAATTAAAAAAAATATCAAGAATAATTTTAAAAATTAAAAAGTTATTAACAAAATTTTAAAACAAAAATCAACTTTTGAGTGGTTATTTTGTGTTTTAGTCTATTTATGTTTTCAATATTGTGAACTTATACCTAAACGTTGTGATGATTGCTCCCAACATTGTGAAGAGTTGCACCCGACTTTGAAGCGAATTGCTCCCAAACATTTCGAAGAGTTACTCCCAATATTTGAAAGAGTTGCTCTACAATGTCATGTACAATTTAATGACTTTTTTATTTTACAAAAAAAAAGTTAATATATATATTTTTTAATTTTGAAAAAACAATAGATTGACTTTTAAATTCTATGCAAAAAAATTGACTGAAATTTAACAATCTCAATCATAATTCCGAAAAGGAATAATTATATTTCAATCAACTTTATGTGGTAAATTTAAAAATTCGTCTGCTACTTTTTTTCAAATTAAAAAAATATTAACAATAATTAAAATTTTAAAAAGTCATCATTAAAAACATATCATCTTTTTAAAAACTTGATATATATTTCAGTCTACTTTATGTTCTCACGTTATAAACTTGCACCAAAACATTATGAGTATGCTCTTAACTTTCTGGTGAGCTGCTTCCAATGTTGTGATGAAGAGTTGCTCCCCATTGTAACGTCATAAATAGGCTTGACAGTATGGGACCAAGTCCATGAACCCCCCAAGCCCGCCCATAATAAATGGGTTTGCGCAGGTGTGATTTATAAATGGGCTCTAGTTGGGCTGCCCATTAATTACCCAATCATTAAAAAAAAATTTAAATAATTACTCGTTCAGGTCACTTAGTGGATTTCAGTTGGGTTATTGGGCATGCCCAACCATTCCAGGCCCATGCCCATTATCAACCCAATTATCGCTACCCATCTCAAGCCCAAACCCATCTTAGGCCCAACCCATCTACGGCCTGCCCAGCCAGCCCAATTACCAGGTTTAGTCATAAATTTGTTAATCCCGACTTTGTGAAGAGTTGCTCCCAATGTTATGTGAAACTTGATAACTTTTAATTTTCCACGAAAAGTTGACAATTTTTTTTTAGTTTCGAAAAAATAGTAGATTTGACACTTTATTTTTTCACAAAAATGGACTTTCCCTTTGAAAAATCGAACATGTCTGTACCATGCCACCCACACACGCGCGCACAAGCACTAATATGTAAAGCCTTTACTGGTAAATGTCCAAGCCTTGTGTATCTTGGGCTTTATAGAGAGTAGGGCTTCGGCCCAATTTAAACAGAGTATTGCATATATCGACCCAACGTATAGGCTGACCAATAGTTCTCAACTTCTCATTGATAGAGCTTGTATGCTTCTCAAGCAAGTTTTTAATTCTTTTTTTTTTTTTTTTGTGTTTATCTCAGGAAAAAAAAAAAACTAGGAAGACATTGTTTTCATACTGAATTTGACATTAGGTCCTTAATAGCAATTTTTGGAAATTACTGGGACCCACAAACACAAAACAACTCTCTCAAAATCAAGTTTTTGCAGCCAAAATTGCAAAAATCCCCAAATCAAGTTTCTGCAAGACCTAGCCCTAGCCCGACTCCCCTCCACCCACGGCGGCACTAGCCTCCACCACCGTGCGCGCACTCTTTCTCTTTCCTTCATCTTTGAAGCAGAGCTGCAACTGAAACTGATTCTTGAAATAGGAAAGAGGATAACTACAATCATTTCTTACCAAAACAGAGGTTGATGACCAAAGTTTCTCTCAGGCTTAGTTTGGCCCCCATTTGGGTGCTTTTCCTTTTTTAAAACACAATTTCATGTAAATTCATTTAGTGACTAGTTTATGAGCTTTGTAAAAATTGAACTTAGGGCTTTTTTGGGTGGGAGCTTTTAAAAGCTCTACAATGGAGCAATGGAGCTTTTAAAAGCTAAAGGTTGTTTTTTTATTTTATGATATTTTTTTGAAGAGTGATGTATCACTTGTACAAAATTATCAAACAACTTAATAATAAATTTCATAAGCTCTTTTTACAAAGCCAGGTGGGAGCCAAACTAAGCCTTAGGCTAAGTTTGGCCTCCATGTGGCTTTTTAAAAGGAGCTTATGAATTTTATTACTAAGGCTTAGTTTGGCCCCCACGTGGTGCTTCTCCTTTTTTAAAACACAATTTTATGTTAATTCATTTGGTAACTAGTTTATGAGCTTTGCAAAAATTGAACTTTGGGCTTTTTTGGAGGGAGCTTTTAAAAGCTCTAGAATGGAGCTTTTAAAAGCTCAATGTTGCTTTTTGGTTTCATGACGTCTTTATGAAGAGTAGTGTGTCACTTGTATAAAATTATCAAAGAACTTAGTAATAAATTTCATAAGCTCCTTTTAAAAAGCCACGTGGGGGCCAAACTAAGCCTAAGTTGTTTGATAATGTTATACAAATGACACACTACTCTTCAAAAAGACATCTTGAAACCAAAAAGTACCCTTGAACATTTAAAAACTCCATTCTAAAGCTTTTAAAAGCTCTCTCAAAAAAGCCACAAGGTCAATTTTTGCAAAGCTCATAAACTAGTTACCAAATGAATTAACATGAAATTGTGCTTTAAAAAAAGGAGAAGCACCAAAATAGGGGTCAAACTAAGCCTTAGTCCAGGAGTAACTTCTCTAGGGCTTTGGAAACCACGAAGGCCTTGGGTCTAAGCCAGAAATAGATTGGTGGGGTGTTATTGAAGACTGGTATTGGATTAGGGCAAAATTGGATTATGTTATGCTGCTCATCGCCCAAACTGATTTTGAGAGAATTGAAGTTTCAATTGTAAGTCTTTTGTATTCTGATTTCCATGTCTTTTCATGTTGAAAAAGTTTGTATTTGGATTCATTTGAATATGTATTGAAGTTAATTGAAGTTTAGGAGATAACCATCAAGAGACTGGTCTATCCTCCCCCCATATAAATTATACTCCAACCTGCCTCTATATATTGTTGATGAATTTTTATTTTTTATTTTTGGTATGAGTATTCAAAGTAAATTTTAAGTTATTTAGGCAAAAGAGTTTCACATTTAAAATAAAAACACTAAAAAATAAAAATAATAATAAAAAAAATAAAAAGGTGAACGAAAATGGGAGACAAGTGAATAATGTTATGTTTCCCAAATTTTGACTTCCTACAGTTTAACAAAGGCTGCCCCCAAACCCATCACATAGTCATAATAATTTAGGCAAAACAACAAACAAACACTAATCAAGCCAACCCTAGAATCTAATAAAAAAGGGTTAATTACAGAAACACCCCCTGTGGTTAGGCCTTTTATCAAATACCCCCTTGTACTTTAAATTTTATCACTAATACCCCCTGTGGTTTGGACTAAAGTGAAACAGTCAATTTTTCCGTTAAAGTTAACGAAAAATTGATAAAAGTACAAAATTACCTCTATTACATACTAATAATAACACCCTTATATGCTTAAATGTTTATTTAGGCATAAGTGGAACATTATTATATTATTTTGATATTACATTTGTTGTTAAAGACCATTATGTGGTCACTTAGGGGTACCTTTGTGAGAGGGAATTTGACACACACACACACACACACACACACACACACACACACACACACACACAGAGACAATTTTGGGGATAAAATTTTTTTTTTAGATCTTAGCACATCACTACACTGGATTTCACTGTGTGTGTGGTCAAGAGTAGATTAAAAAAAAAAAACTAACATATCACAAAGATTGTATGTGTCTAAGAGTAGATAAAAATAACAAATAAAAAAAATAATATATCGCCAAGACTGTGTGTGGTGTGTGTGTGTGTGTCCAATGGTAGATCAAAAATAAAATAAAAAATTAAATAAATTTGCTCTCATGAATGTACCTCAAAGTGACTACAGGGTGTCTCTAACAACAAATATAATATCAAAATAATATAATAGTATACCACATATGCCTAAATAAACATTTAAGCATATAAGGGTGTTCTCATTAGCATGTAATAGGGATAATTTCGTATTTTTACCCATTTTTCGTTAACTTTAACGGAAAAAGTGATTATTTCACTTTAGTCCAAACCATAGGGGGTATTAGTGATAAAATTTAAAGTATAGGGGGATAACTGATAAAAGGCCTATCCACAGGGGGTGTTTCTGTAATTAACCCAATAAAAAATGCAGAACCTATAAGACCAATACCAAATGAAAAAATAAAGCACTACTGCAGCTAGATGTTAACACATGATGCTTCATTGCTTCCCATGTTGCTAACTCTAGTGGTAACAAAAAAAAAAAAACCTATTCTATGCAATGAAAATATTCAACATTGGAAGTTAAATACATGAAAGAAAAACTAGAGCGCTACAGAGTGTAAAATTTCTGAGTTGAATTGACATGTGGCAGCCATATCAGTCGGTGTGTAAATTCGGTGAGTTATAGCCGGTGGATCTAGAAAGACAAACACATGATGAACATAAAGGATACTGATAGGAGCTTTAGAAAAATCTGTTGAACTAGATCATACCCTCAGTACAACGGGCAAGAATAATCCTATCACTTGGCCAAACAAGAATTCCACGAGGAAGAGAAAAACAAATATGGTATCTACTTGCAACTTCAGGAGTTAAAGATTGAAATCTTAAAATGCCCATCTAGCTACAACTAGAGTTTGTCCCGATGGGTTAGAGAGAGGAAAACAAAAAAAAAATTTACCTCCAATCCTTGTGAACCCATTTTTTTTTTTTACCTCCAAGCCCTCCATTTCCTCTTTCAAAATTCAATCTTAGTTGCAGCTCTGCTTCAAAGACGAAGGAGATAGAGAGAGAGTACCTGAGTAGGTCGCCGGTGGTGGAGGCTAGCACCGCTGTGGGTGGAGGGGCGAAGTGGAGTCAAGCTAGGGCTAGGTCTTGCAGAAACTTGATTTGGGGATTTTTGCTCCAAAAACTTGATTTTGAGAGAGTTGTTTTGTGTTTGTGGGTCCCAGCAATGTTAAAAAAATTGCTAGTAAGGATTTAGTGTCAAATTCAATGTGAAAAACAATGTCTACCTAGCATTATTGAAAAAAAAATCTCAATCTTAAACTTTCAAAGGATTGGGATCCTCGGCTGCGCTGTCCCAGCAGCACCACAATTTTTATTATATATATATATATATATATATGTGTTGCTAGTAACACCACGTAGATGTTGTCCATGCTGCCCACAGGTACACGACCGAGGATCCACAGACACTTCCAAATTACCCTCCTTCGATTGTAAGGATATTTACCCTCGAGGATAAGCCAAATGTTGAGTCCCACTCCTACATTAATCTCTTTCTTTTTTTTTTTGAAAATTATTATTATATTGATTTGATAGAGAACTAATTTTAGGGGTGATTTTAGGTTATACACGAACTCCCCACACAAATACAAGAGAATCTATCTCACACTTGAATTTGTTGAACCAATTCGTTTATAAACCGCTGAATCAGTAATGCACCTTTCCAAACAACCCCTATACAATTGATTTTGAGTGCATGAATTGAGTCTTCGTGATCTCCATCAATCTAAACTCTGAAGTCTATTACACTAAGATAACTCTTAAGTAAAAAATTATCCTATATGTTTTTTTATTTACCCAGCATCCGATTCTAACAAACGAGCCCATTTATGATCGGTGGCCTCATCGTAAATTTGGAGCCCTAGTCATTTAATTTTCAGGACGATTTTTCATTTCTCATGGGGTGGGTGGCTCCAAGCCTTGATCTTAGAATCCCACTAGGACTTGCCGTGAAATCCCAACACTTAGATCCACCCCTTAAGATTACATATGTTTTATTTGAAGTTGAAAAATATAAAAGAAAACAAAGGGAATAATGAGGGATATAACATGTTGTGATGTATGTTTAGGAGTAAGCAAGTCATTTTTCAAAATTTCACCTACCCCAATCAATTCACATTTGAGTAGATTGAAATATGAGGGAATAGACATATTTCCAATCTCCCTTTTTCCTTTTCTCTTTGTTACAGTACCAAATAAGTTATGATGATGCCAAAATTTTGTTAAAGTAAATTAAAGTAATGTAAGGAAAGAGAGAGAGTAAGAGACTGGTTTTTTGTATGTGGTTCGGCCCTGTTAATGAAGGAACCTACGTCCACGTATGTGTCTGAACACGTTCACTATACTGTAAAAAGCCGGGGATCTGTGGTGAACCAATAATATTTTGGAGCTACTGTAGGTCGGCCGGACGTGTTGGTGATTGCTATAGAGGTGCTATAGAGACTGAAAAGTCGGTCCCTTTGAAGGGGGGTGAGTGGTCTCTTTTATAGATGCAAGAGACCTACTCATACATGGATAAGGAAATATAATTCAATTGAGCTTGATTGACATTAATTGTGGGCGTTTCCTAGTTGGATTAGGAAACAATTTGCTCTTTCCATAAGTCTTCTATCTTGAGTAGGAAACTGCCTGGAATATTCTGAGGCATGTGTTGTGGGCCCAGCTGGCATGCGCCTGTACGGACCGTGCCAGTGCGGTCTTCTCGACCGGTTGGTCTGGTCATAAATAAACCGCTCTGGATGGCGAGTCTCGGGTAGATTATACCGCTCGGACTGATGCTTATCCGAGGAATTGTTCACGATTTGACTGGGACATGGACTAGCTGCTGAGTTGAACCTCTCGGTCGTAGGATAGAGCCAATTTTGGGTGTATCAGCTACCCCCCATTTCCAAGGTTGGCCGGATGCTATATTGGGGCAAGGTTGGAAATCTGTCTGATGCTACTTGCCACTGTTTGAGTGCTCGGGGAAGCTGCCTTGGAGCTTCTAAGTCTTGTGAGTGCTCGGGAACTGGCTAAGAGTTGAAACTTAGCCTAGCCCAGAGTCTTTAAGTGCTCGGGAATTGGCCAAGAGTTGAGACTCAGCCTAATTCGGAGTCTTTTGCTTGAGTTAGCTCCCATGATGGTTATCTTCTACCCGTAAACCTTCATCAAGGTTGTGAGCAAAAGATTTGACCATGTTGGAAAAGCCGACCTAAAGCGTATTGCTTTAGGGTCCTTTTATGTTAACTCCCCAGGATGGTTACCTTCCGCCCGGTCATCCTTCGTCAAGATTGTTGGGAGAAGAGTTTGACTATGTTGGTGAAGCCGACCTAAATCACGTTGCTTTAGGGTCTTTTTGCTCCTCTATCGTCGGCCAACCTAAGAGATTTTAGTCACCTCTATCATCAGTTTGGACCTAAGTGGAGTTATTGCCTCTGAGTACTGTAGGTGTCGGGGTTGTCTAAGAGTTGGATTTAGTTACCGTAAGGCCTGTAAGTACCCAGCGTGATCGTCTGTTTAGTCCATCGTGCCTTTCTGCCCCCCAAGCTTTCGCTAGGACGAGGGTCTTTTGGAGGCTAGGACTGTAGGTAACTGACCTGGAACATGGTGGTTGCACGGTCTTTTGAAGCTTGCCATCATCAGCCACCTAGGGAGATTTTCCCCCATCGTAGGTTGGACCTAAGCAAAGCCGATGCCTCGGGCGTGACTGACAAACATTGAATATTGCACATTTATGTGCCAATATAATAGACATAATACTCATTTAATCCCCCAAATTCCTAGTTTTACATGCATATTTAAATTAATATAATTTAACAGTGATGTCACTCAAATGCATGTAATTATTTGTTTTTACACATTTTATATGTTTAGGTAAAAATTGAGTGAACTAAAGGAAAGGAAAGAAGTAGTAACCACACCATAGTATATTCATATGAATAGTAATGAATAGTAGTGAATAGTAATGAATAGTAACCAAACAGTGAATATCACTGTTTGGTTAGAACAAAAAAAAAAAAAAAAAAAAAAAAACAACGGAAAGCACATCCAAGCAATTGCTTGGATGTGAATTTTTTTATTATTAGTTTTTGTTTTCTTCTACCATTTCTTCTTTCAGTCTCTCTCTCTCTTTCCCTCTTTTTCATACTGCAGGATCAAAAAAAAATCAAAGGCCTGTCAGACAAACGAAGAAAAAAGGAACGAAGGAAGAAAACAGCACGCGAAGAAGAAAATTTTGCAAACACTGATCGAAGCAATGACGATTATTTACAAATCCTTCGTCTATAAAAGGAAAGGAGGAGGCAGAGGAAAAATCACCAATTCACAACAAGCAACAATCACTGTTAGGGAGAGAATAGTTTAGGGGAGGTTATTATGTGAGCACTTTATATTGTCCCTAGAAATAGGAAACTTTAGTTTTTCTTTGCCTTTTCTAGTTCTAGTAGTTGTAAAATTTTACTTTTATGTAATTGATGATTTTATGTTCAAAAATATGTAGCAAAACTTTGTGTACTGTATTTCTTAAATTTAAAATATTTGTTTTCTTGTATGACCTTTGTCAATTTTTAGTAGTAAAATATTCCTATTTAAAAATAGATTTAATATTTCTAGTCTAGTAGTACTTATAGTTGCCCCCTAAAATAGTTAGAAACTCCAAATTTTTAATTTTTATAGCAATATTTTCATTCACTAAAAGACAGATTTTGCGAGCAAATATCAGATTTCTTAGCCACATAGTTGTTATAATCACCTACTAAAGTCCAAAAGTACATCATACTTATTTCTCACTCCAAAAGTATATTTGGATTTGGTTTTGCCTTATTTGTGTTCTTGGAGCTCAACCACTGTAACCCCACAAGAATCCAAAGTTAAAGGTTTAGTATTTTATTTTTGGTTCAGTATTTCCATTTATGTATATTTTATTAGCCTAGTTGTACTAAACTTTGCTATTTTGCAAATTCCACAAATTCAACCCCAGTTCATGTTAAGTAGAAAAAAAAATATAATAATATTATATTTCACTCCTACCTTAGTTTCACAACTTTAGTTTTAATTGAGCAGTCACTGTTTACACCTATTTAATTTATCTTTAAATTTTATTTGGAAGACAGTTTCAATTCCAAAATGGTAGGCTAAAACTTTAATTGGGGATATGTAATAAAAACTTAGAAACCACAACTTCTGTGCACTAATCTTAAATGGGCAAATTTATCTGGATGAGTTATTTTTCCATTTATGACCAAAAATATCGATGTATCTATAGTTTATGACCATTTAACATGTTTATATACTATGGCTATAATAGGCTCAAAAGATTATATATATTTGAAATAAAAAGCCTAATTATGTGGATTGTCAAACTATGCCTTTTGTCATAAAAAACACCTAGCATACTCAAACAACTCACATGACAAAGTTAATATTTCAAATATGTGCTTATATATATTTCTATCCAATAATGGATAGGCAATTGTGTAGTGGCAGAGTGGTGGGGACTGGACGCCGAATAACCCATGTCCGCGGCGGGGCACGGTTCGAACCTGGCTACTGCCAAATTGCCTCTTTATTTTTCTTTAACCAAACGACGTCGTTTCATATCAAACCTGACACACTTGATATGACCCTGACTAGTGAAAGTTTATTTTTAAATAAAGAATGACTCTGCGGTCTTAAATGCCAAATGCTTTTCAAATGCACAAAAGTTGTGGGATCTAGTGTTGGTTTGCATATTCCCAATTCTTTAAATCATTTCCCCTAATTAATTAATATTTCCTGTTTTATAATAGTTTTGCTTGAATATCTGTATTATTTCTATCTTTCGCTATTGTTAAATTTAAAAAGTTTATCTTACAAAAATTTAGCTTTTATTTATTTTTCTTCCTTTTCTTACTAGTATGTTAGTTAATTTATTTTGCACTGTGAAAATCTTTACCATAAACTGTTAAGAAAAAAATAGCTTTAATTACTTTTATTGCAAACATATAAAAATTAGTAGTTTAGTAAAACCCCACAAAAATCCATCATCTTTTATTTTCTTTATAGTGACAAAATAGTTATCTGCCTAAATTTATAAAATTTTATTCCGTTCCCTGTGGGTTCGACCTGGACTTCCAGAACTTTATTACTTGTACGATCACCTACACTTGGGTGTGATAAGAAAACGCGTCAATAGGATGTCGTCAAGTTTTTGGCGCCGTTGCCGGGGAACAGTTAATAAAAAAATAAATAAATAAAAAAGTTAGGTTTAAAACTATTTTTCCTATTATATCTATATCTATATCTATATCTATATATATACTTATTCTACCTTATAAATAATCTAGTTTTCTTTTTAAGACAAAATGATAACATAAAAAAAATATATATTAAATTAAAAAAAAAACTATATATAATTTCTTTCCGTGTGAAATATATATAAATATATATTTATAAGTACGTAAGTGTTTATCTTTATATAAACCTATCTTCTAAAAAAATAAATATATAAAAAATATATATATAAAAAAAAAGGAGTTTTATTTTTACTTAGCTAATAATAATAATAATAATCATAATAATATTATTATCACTTAGTTTTTCTTTTAGTTCTTATGTCCTTAGATACTACTGAAGCTTTATATCAAGTACCACATAATTCTAATATTTCTAGTGAATCATCTAGTATACAATTTCCTAGAATAATGGCAGAAATTGAAGGACCAATCGTTGATGATGCTCATAGTGAGCAGGGGGAAAATATACCACACTTTGTTTTACCAGAACGTGAACAACGTCCTTTACGTGATTTATTTACCCCAGAAAGAAACATCACTCCTTCTTGCATCACTTTACCTAGACATACAGGAAATTTTCACTTTAGACAAGGCATGATTCCACTTTTACCAACTTTCCATGGAATGGGGACAGAACGTGCTTATTTACATATTCGTGAATTTGAAGAAGTTTGTAGTACGTTCTCTGATCAAAGCTGTCCTATTGAAATAATCCGTCTTAAGCTTTTTCCTTTTTCTTTAAAAGATAAAGCTAAAGCTTGGCTTTTATCTCTCCGTCCTGGATCTATAACTTCATGGCATGATATGAATGAAGCCTTTCTAAAAAAATTCTATCCAAAAAATTTAACTAATAGCATGATGCGTCAAATTAAACTTTTTACTCAAAAAGAAAAGGAACCATTCCCTGAAGTTTGAAAACGTTTTAAAGATCTCCTATTAGCTTGTCCACATCATGGATTTGAAAAATGGCGTTTAATTAATTTCTTTTATGAAGGATTAGAACCTAAATCAAAGAAGTTAGTTGAAACTATGTGTCAAGGAGAATTTTTGAGTAAAACTGCCGATGAAGCTGAATCATATTTTGATTGGCTTAGCGAAAATGCTTCCCAATGGGAAAAAGAAGAAATTGGTAGAACGGAAAAAGCTAAAAGTTTATACCAATTACAATCAGAAGATGAATTAACACTGAAATATGAAGAATTAGCACGTAAAGTGGAAGCTATATCAGTAGAAAAAAATAATCCACCTAAGAAGAAAAGAGAACTTTGTGACAACTGTCATACTTTAGGACACTCTACGAATGAATGTCCTAACAGTTCAAATTTTCAAGAAATTGCTCCAGCAGAGATAAATGCTGTGAATAATTATAGGGGTCCCCAAAACTCCTATGGTAATTCATACCAGTCTAATTGGAGGAATCCTCCAAATCATATGTATACCAAAGAAGGTATTTTACAATTTCAAACTCAACACCAACCTCCTCAAAATAATCAATATTTACCTCCTCCACCTCAATTTCAACAAACACAAAATACATATCCTAATACACAGCAAAATTCTAATGTTTATGTGCCTCCACACAAAAAAGTGCAAGAGGAACCTTTACAGTCTATGATGCAGCAATTAATACAAATCATGGGAAAACTACAAACATCTGTGGATAGGATTAATAATCAGCACGATTCTAAAGGAAAAGGCATTTTTCCTGCCCAACCACAACCTAATCCAAGGGGACAACCACAAGGTGATCCCTCAACTTCTGGTAATAATCAACATGAACAAGTAAAAGCTATAACTGTACTTAGAAGTGGTAAGGCTGTTGGAGAAGAAATATCACCTTCTTTAGAAGAAATTGAGCATATAAATAAGGAAGATAATATGATAGAAATTGAGGAAGAAATAGATGAAGATAAAATTGCTGATGAAGTTGAAATTGAAACCCATGAAAAACAACAAATTTTTCAAGAAAATGAAACATCTGACTTACCAGTGGAAAAAGAAACAGAGGAAACTCCTGAATATTCTCCTCCAATTCCTTATCCACAACGTTTAAGAAAACACCAAGATACTAAGAATCAGGAATATTTAGAATTATTTAAAAAAGTACACATTAATATTCCTCTCTTAGATGCAATTAATCAAGTACCTGCTTATGCAAAATTCTTAAAAGATTTATGTACCGTCAAACGTAAGCAAAATGTACGAAAGGATGCGTATTCTGCTGACTTTGTTGAAGAAATTAATTCTATCGTGCAGCATAATTTACCAACAAAATTCAAAGACCCAGGTACACCAACAATATCGTGTATTATTGGAAATCATAAAATTAACCACGCACTCCTTGACTTAGGAGCTAGTGTAAACTTGCTTCCTTATTCTGTCTATCAAGAACTTGGATTAGGTGAGCTAAAGCCTACTCGCATGGTATTACAACTTGCTGATAGATCTACAAAATATCCGCGAGGAATTTTGGAAGATGTTCTTGTCAAAGTTGAAAATTTTATTTTCCCAGTAGATTTTGTCATCCTTGATACAGAACCAGTAATAGATGCTAATGTGCAAATACCAGTCATTTTTGGAAGGCCCTTCTTGGCTACCATTGATGCCACTATTCGAATCCGCAGTGGTATGATGACTGTAGTATTTGGAAATATGACTTTAAATATTAAAGTTTTTTCTAATCCACAACATCAAGAAGAAGATGAGAATATTGAAGAAATTCATGCTATTGAATCTCTATCACGAGAATATTTTAACTTGACTTGTTATAATGATCCAGTAGAATCTGTTATTAATAACTCCATTCAGAAGCTAGACAGTAATAATCTACAAAAACATCTTATGAGTCTAAGTATGTTTTAATGAAGATTCAACAGAAGAAATAATTCAAGAAGCAATGTGGACCACATATTTTGAACCTTTACCACCAAAGACTACATTAACACTTCCATCTAATTTACAAACCCCACAGTTGGAATTAAAAGAACTCCCTAAAGAGCTTAAATATGCTTTCCTTGGTAGTAATAATACTTATCCCGTAATAATATCATCTTTTCTAGACTCCAGTCAAGAAAATAAACTCATTATTATGCTGCAGAAACATAAAAGTGCCATTGGTTGGAGTATAGCAGATTTAAAAGGAATAAGCCCTTCAATATGCACTCACAATATATATCTTGAAGATAATGCTAAAACCTCTAGAGAAATGCAAAGAAGACTTAATCCTATTATGCAGGAAGTAGTTAAGAAGGAAGTTCTCAAGCTACTCGACATGGGCATTATATATTCAATATCCGACAGCAAATGGGTAAGTCCAACACAAGTTGTACCGAAGAAAGCAGGAATTACAGTTGTTCCGAATTCAAAGGGAGAATTAATTCCCACTCGTGTCACTACTGGATGGCGTGTATGCATAGACTACAGAAAACTCAATGCTGTAACTCATAAGGATCACTTTCCTTTACCTTTTATGGATCAAATGTTAGAAAGAATAGCTGGTCATAAGTATTACTGTTTTCTAGATGGTTATAGTGGTTACAATCAAATAGAGATTGCACCAGAAGATCAGGAAAAAACTACTTTCACATGTCCATTTGGAACTTTCGCCTATCGCCGAATGCCCTTTGGTCTTTGCAACGCACCTGCGACTTTTCAAAGGTGTATGCTAAGTATTTTTAGCGATATGGTAGAAAAGAATTTAGAAGTCTTTATGGATGATTTTTCAATTTTTGGCAAAACCTATGATGATTGCCTTAGCAATCTTCAAAAAGTTCTACAAAGATGTGAAGAAAAAAGTTTAGTTTTAAATTGGGAAAAATGTCATTTTATGGTCACTAAAGGTATTGTCTTAGGATACATTATTTCTGAAAATGGGATACAGGTAGACAAAGCCAAAATAGATCTTATAGCTAATTTACCTATTCCCAAGACTGTAAAAGACATCCGTTCATTCTTAAGACATGCAGGTTTTTATCGCCGATTCATAAAAAATTTCAGTACTATTTCTAGACCTTTATGTCAATTATTGGCCAAAGACACACCTTTTGAATGGACTAAAGAACGTCAAAACTCATTTGAGCAATTAAAAGAGCATCTCACTACTGCACCTATTATGCAATCTCCTGATTGGAGCTTACCATTTGAATTAATGTGTGATGCTAGCGACTTTGCCATTGGAGCTGTCCTAGGGCAGAGAAAGGATAAAAAGGCATCAGTTATATACTACGCCAGTAGAACTCTGGATAGTGCTCAAATGAACTACTCAACTACTGAAAAAGAATTGCTAGCCGTGGTATTCGCTCTTAATAAATTTAGGCAATACTTGATTGGTTCCCCTATTGTTTGTTTTACTGACCACTCAGCTCTTAAATATCTTCTTTCAAAGAAAGACAGTAAGCCTAGGCTTATTAGGTGGATACTCCTACTACAGGAATTTAATTTAATAATTAAAGACAAAAAAGGAGTAGAAAATGTGGTAGCTGATCACTTATCCCGCCTCACTTTTGAAGACAATACTAGTGAACCCTTACCTATTCAAGACTCTTTTCCTGATGAACAGTTATTTTCTGTAACTTCTCTACCATGGTATGCTGATCTTGTTAATTATTTAGTAACTGGAAAAATACCAAGCAATTGGTCATCATCAGATAAAAAGAGATTTCTAGCTATTGCTAGGCACTTCTACTTTGATGACCCATATCTGTTTAAATATTGTGCCGATCAGGTAATTAGGAAATGTGTTCCTAATGAAGAAATCGAAAATGTACTTTTCATGTGTCATTCGTCCTTTTGTGGAGGACATTTTTCATCTCGAGTGACTGCCATGAAAATTTTACAAAGTGATTTATATTGGCCAACTCTATTTAAAGATTCATATTTATATTGTAAGGCTTGTAGCCGCTGCCAAATGTTGGGTAGTATTACAAAAAGAAATCAAATGCCAATGACCCCTATAATTACAATTGAAATATTTGATTGTTGGGGCATTGACTTTATGGGACCTTTTCCTCCATCTTGCCAATATGAATATATTTTATTAGCAGTCGAATATGTTTCAAAATGGGTAGAAGCTATTCCTACAAGAAAGAATGATCACTGTACAGTTATTGCATTTTTAAAAGATAATATACTTTCTCGATTTGGAACTCCAAAAGCAATAATAAGTGATCAAGGAACCCATTTCTGTAACAAGTCATTTGAAAAATTAATGAAAAGATATGGAGTGACCCATAAGGTGTCAACTGCATACCATCCACAAACAAATGGACAAGCTGAATTAGCTAATAGGCAAATTAAGCATATTCTCGAAAAAACTGTTGATTCTAATCGTAAAGACTGGTCTTCAAAATTAACAGATGCTTTGTGGGCATATAGAACTGCTTATAAGACCCATTTAGGGATGTCTCCATATAGACTTGTCTATGGAAAAGCTTGTCACCTACCAGTAGAATTAGAACATAAGGCATATTGGACTACTAGAACTTTAAATTGTAATATTGAAGAGGGAGGAATTTTAAGAAAATTACAATTAAGTGAGCTTGAAGAAATTCGTAAAGATGCATATGATAATGCTCGAATTCATTAAGCAAGAACTAAAATGTATCATAATAAGAATCTTTTGCGTAAAAGATTTACCCCCGCGCAAAAAGTTCTATTATATGACTCAAGACTACATCTTTTTAGAGGAAAGATGAAATCTCGATGGACTGGTCCATATATTGTAAAAAAATGTTTATCCTTATGGAACTGTAGAGATTGAGGACCCTAAAGATGGAAATACATTTAAAGTTAATGGACATAGATTAAAACCATTTTTAGAAGGATTTGAACCTGAGTTGGAGTCCATTCCTTTGGAGGACCCCAACTATAATGCTGTTTAATATCTTAAAAAATAATTGGTATAGGACATAGTGTATCAGAGTATTTATATTTTCATAAGTCCTATACTCTTAATTAGATAATTTTTTTTATATATAAGTTAGTTTTGTCATTATTATTATCTTTTCTTTGTGTATTTTTTTATTACAGGTGTTATCCTTAGCTTCTTTTTCTAATGTCACTCATTGAGGACAATGTCAGACTCAGTTGGGGGGGACGGTTTCACGATTAACACCTGTTTGTTTATTCTATCTTTATTTCATAAAAAAAAAAAAAAAAATTAGTTTCTCTAGAGAGAGATACACTGAAAAAAGAGAAAATGACTTTATATAGGGCTTTGAACCCTCAAAACTTTTCCCTATCTCTCTTTTTCTCTTTTTCCTTTCTTCTTCCTCTCTTTTCTCTCACTCTCGCCGCGATCTCTCTCTCTCATTCTCTGCAACTCTCTCACTCTTTCAACCCGATCTCCCTCTCTCATTTTCTTTTTATTTTTTTTAAATTTTCTTCGATCCAAAATCAAGATCCACTCTACTGATCACTAAAGGTAAGATCTATGATTTAGAGAAAAGCTTGATTTTGATTTTATTCTCTATTTTTCCGATTCGACTTTAGTTTTTATTTTAGATTTTGATTTTCTCTCTTTTCCATTAGTTAACAAAAATGATGTCCATAAGTTGTAGGTACTCACGCACCAAAGAAGCTTGGAAATATCACTCGATCTACGGCCCTACCAGGTTCTCAGATTTTCAAGAAACAGGTGATATTTTTCCATTTCTTTATAAAAAAAAAATGGACGACGCGCTAGTTATTGGTCTTCTGGATTTTGAACTTTATCTTATTATTATCCTAGTTCTTGCTATGTTAGTGTTGCGGTGCCCTTGTTAAAAAAAAAAAAAAGAGAGAGAAAAATATAACTGTCTTTTCTTAGTTTTCAGTTTTAAAAAAAAAATGCATGACTCAGAAGCCAAAGTTTTTATAATGTTTGAAGTTTATGTCATAATTCTTCTTATTACTATTATTGTAATGATGCATTGTCTTAAACTTTGTTAAAAAAAAAAAAAAAAAAAATTGGGAAAAATGTAGTTTTTCTTTTTGTGTGTTCTAGTTTTTTGTTATAAAAAAATAAAATAAAATAAAATAAAATAAAAATAAAAAAATAAAAAAAAAAAAAAAATTTAGTTTCTGAATGTATATATTTTTCTTAAATATTTTTAGTTTTTAAATAAAATTCCCACCCACCCCCTCTAAGCTCTCTTTAATTAGATCTTAGTTGATAGTTGAAAGGAGTGGAGGGTTGAGTCTAGCCTCTCTTGTTGGCTGAGAGTATAAAAAATGGATCCAA
Source organism: Hydrangea macrophylla (assembly GCA_033977485.1). NCBI lineage: Eukaryota > Viridiplantae > Streptophyta > Magnoliopsida > Cornales > Hydrangeaceae > Hydrangea > Hydrangea macrophylla. The sequence continues at coordinate 85,047,839 of CM066983.1, forward strand.
TAGTCGATGACCAGACGTTAATGGGTCGCTCACTTGTTTCTGAGCAGAAGAAACCCTTTGCTGGCACTAGCCTTTATGCCATCAAAAGGAAAGCTAAAAGGTTAGGATGGTGTTTGAATTGTTATAGAGAAGAATGTCCTGGTTTAAGTGCTCATAATGGCACATCTTTTAAAGTTTACTACTGCTACAAAAGACAATTCAAATCAAAACAAAAGAAAATTTTGGTTGAGAAAGAGGACTGGATCCTTTGATACCCAAAAAATTTTTTGTTTTCCCATCCCTGATTTCTTTTTATTTTTATTTTTAGTTTTTGTACAATCAATAATTTTCAGTCAGGTCAGACTTTAAAATGATCCTACGTGTACATCTGGTTTTCATTAGCTGGTTCGATAGGAGTAATTTGCATGATCCAAGCATCACCAGATATGTCTAGTGCGGTGAATGTCCCTAGAGGTAGTGAAAAACTAAGTAAAGCCAGAGTTATCTCTTAGCCTCTTACTGATGTTTTTAGCTTGCTAGTGGTTCTAGACTCATCTCTTTTACTAGAGGTGAATGGGTAATCATGACAACTTGGACGCTCCGGATTGCGTAGCCTCTTTTGTATAGGTGCAGAGGATACTAGTTGCACCATATATGTATCCAACTTAGTGGATATGCTTAGGATTTTTCAGAAGTTTTTCTTTTACTTTATATAAGATAAATTTGACACATTAATGTTATTTTGGGTATGTTAATAGCATACAACACATTGTCACATGTTTTACTATTTTCAAATGCTAGAAACTCTTTAAACATTAAACATTTTGAAACAGTGTGAAAATATTTACTGAATCTAAATGGATGAGTAAGCATAAACCATACAGTTTAAAAACAAGTAGTGGAAACTAATTAACCCATGTGAGCTTTTGTGCCAATCTTTCTTTATGAGGGTTACTATTTCTTATCAGTCTCATTTTATTCTCTTTATCATATCACTCGTTGAAAGTCTCATTATTTTTCTTTGACTGATCATTAGAAGAGAAAGTTCAGGATTTACCATTAGAACGTCTAAATTGCTTAAATGAACAAAGTCAATCTATTTTTAAAATGATTTAGGCCATCTTTTCTTTCAAATGCACCCCCCTTCACCTAATATTACCTTGTTCTTAGTTCTATTCAAATCATACCTTGCTCCACCTGGGAGTACAAACCTCATTTCTATATCCAGGTATGTGATTGGACTGTAATGATGTTGCACGAAGTGGTAAAGAAAGAAAGGAGTTGATTTCAAAAAAAAAAAAAAAAAAAAGAATGAGAAACTTAAAAAAAAAAAAAAAAAAAAAAAAAATGTACATATGATAAAAAGGAGAAGAAGAAGAAGAGATTGGAATGAATTGCGCAAACACTCCAATCACATGCTTAGAACAAATACACCCCAAATCTCCTACTCATCTTAATTTCTAACCTACCAGTCAAAGTCCTAATGATTTAAAAGAAATTGATTTTTAAATTTAAGTGATAAGGATGTTCTCCACGGTAGATCGCTCTTCTAATGCTAAGTATTCTTTCATGAGACTTATTGTACTCCAAATGCCTATATATTGAGTCATCAAAAATATATATATATATATATATATATATATTTTGGAAGCAATTCCTCTATCTTTGCTTCCCTACCAAGTGAGATGTTCTCTACACCGGTTTCTGAGAGGTTCTCCTTAAAAGAGTGAAATCCTAGTGAGATTTGAGTTAAAACTACAAGTTTTATGACTGTTAATAGTTATGTAAACTTTGAAGTTAAGATCAGTTGCTTGATTTTTTAAATACACACTGTAAGTTTAAAGAGTATAAAAAATGCCACCATTGACAAAATTGTGAGTATATGTGTTGCATTATTATTACATACTTGGAAATTTCATTTTATTGTCAAAATTAATCTTATCTATTGTAAAAGGAAAAAATCTACCTTTATTTTTATTTCATTTTATTTTTACACTTAATAAAAAAAAAAAAAAAATTTAAAATGAATTTTGTGGGTATATTCACTGCAAACCCTCACGAGACAACACTCGTCCACTAGGGGTAACCTAGGGGTTTAACGGCTTGTTGCATACGCTAAATGCAAATCGCGATTCCTGCGACAGTGAGTTAGTTAATTTTTATTTTCCTTAGTTTATTCCTACTCTTTAATAAAACTTCTAGAACGATTTCTCTTTCACTTCATTGCTAGGGACTAGAAATAAGCTAGTTGAGGGGTGTGACAAACATTGAATATTGCACATTTATGTGCCAATATAATAGACATAATACTCATTTAATCCCCCAAATTCCTAGTTTTACATGCATATTTAAATTAATATAATTTAACAGTGATGTCACTCAAATGCATGTAATTATTTGTTTTTACACATTTTATATGTTTAGGTAAAAATGGAGTGAACTAAAGTAAAGGAAAGGAAAGAAGTAGTAACCACACCATAGTATATTCATATGAATAGTAATGAATAGTAGTGAATAGTAACCAAACAGTGAATATCACTGTTTGGTTAGAACAAAACAAAAAAAAAAAAAAAAAAAAAAAAAAACAACGGAAAGCACATCCAAGCAATTGCTTGGATGTGAATTTTTTTATTATTAGTTTTTGTTTTCTTCTACCATTTCTTCTTTCAGTCTCTCTCTCTCTCTTTCCCTCTTTTTCATACTGCAGGATAAAAAAAAAATCAAAGGCCTGTCAGACAAACGAAGAAAAAAGGAACGAAGGAAGAAAACAGCACGCGAAGAAGAAAATTTTGCAAACACTGATCGAAGCAATGACGATTATTTACAAATCCTTCGTCTATAAAAGGAAAGGAGGAGGCAGAGGAAAAATCACCAATTCACAACAAGCAACAATCACTGTTAGGGAGAGAATAGTTTAGGGGAGGTTATTATGTGAGCACTTTATATTGTCCCTAGAAATAGGAAACTTTAGTTTTTCTTTGCCTTTTCTAGCTCTAGTAGTTGTAAAATTTTACTTTTATGTAATTGATGATTTTATGTTCAAAAATATGTAGCAAAACTTTGTGTACTGTATTTCTTAAATTTAAAATATTTGTTTTCTTGTATGACCTTTGTCAATTTTTAGTAGTAAAATATTCCTATTTAAAAATAGATTTAATATTTCTAGTCTAGTAGTACTTATAGTTGCCCCCTAAAATAGTTAGAAACTCCAAATTTCCAATTTTTATAGCAATATTTTCATTCGCTAAAAGACAGATTTTGCGAGCAAATATCAGATTTCTTAGCCACATAGTTGTTATAATCACCTACTAAAGTCCAAAAGTACATCATACTCATTTCTCACTCCAAAAGTATATTTGGATTTGGTTTGGCCTTATTTGTGTTCTTGGAGCTCAACCACTGTGACCCCACAAGAATCCAAAGTTAAAGGTTTAGTATTTTATTTTTGGTTCAGTATTTTCATTTATGTATATTTTATTAGCCTAGTTGTACTAAACTTTGCTATTTTGCAAATTCCACAAATTCAACCCCAGCTCATGTTAAGTAGAAAAAAAAAAATAATAATATTATATTTCACTCCTACCTTAGTTTCACAACTTTAGTTTTAATTGAGCAGTCACTGTTTACACCTATTTAATTTATCTTTAAATTTTATTTGGAAGACAGTTTCAATTCCAAAATGGTAGGCTAAAACTTTAATTGGGGATATGTAATAAAAACTTAGAAACCACAACTTCTGTGCACTAATCTTAAATGGGCAAATTTATCTGGATGATTTATTTTTCCATTTATGGCCAAAAATATCTATGTATCTATAGTTTATGACCATTTAACATGTTTATATACTATGGCTATAATAGGCTCAAAAGATTATATATATTTGAAATAAAAAGCCTAATTATGTGGATTGTCAAACTATGCCTTTTGTCATAAAAAACACCTAGCATACTCAAACAACTCACATGACAAAGTTAATATTTCAAATATGTGCTTATATATATTTCTATCCAATAATGGATAGGCAATTGTGTAGTGGCAGAGTGGTGGGGACTGGACGCCGAATAACCCATGTCCGCGGCGGGGCACGGTTCGAACCTGGCTACTGCCAAATTGCCTCTTTATTTTTCTTTAAACCAAACGACGTCGTTTCATATCAAACCTGACACACTTGATATGACCCTGACTAGTGAAAGTTTATTTTTAAATAAAGAATGACTCTGCGGTCTTAAATGCCAAATGCTTTTCAAATGCACAAAAGTTGTGGGATCTAGTGTTGGTTTGCATATTCTCAATTCTTTAAATCATTTCCCCTAATTAATTAATATTTCCTGTTTTATAATAGTTTTGCTTAAATATCTGTATTATTTCCATCTTTCGCTATTATTAAATTTAAAAAGTTTATCTTACAAAAATTTAGCTTTTATTTATTTTTCTTCCTTTTCTTACTAGTATGTTAGTTAATTTATTTTGCACTGTGAAAATCTTTACCATAAACTGTTAAGAAAAAAATAGCTTTAATTACTTTTATTGCAAACATTTAAAAATTAGTAGTTTAGTAAAACCCCACAAAAATCCATCATCTTTTATTTTCTTTATAGTGACAAAATAGTTATCTGCCTAAATTTATAAAATTTTATTCCGTTCCCTGTGGGTTCGACCTGGACTTCCAGAATTTTATTACTTGTACGATCACCTACACTTGGGTGTGATAAGAAAACGCGTCAATAGGATGTCGTCAGTGACCCCGAGGTCTTTTGCCTCGGGTGCCATCCCGAGGTCTTTAGTGCCTGGGTTCGGAGCCCGAGGTCTTTTTAGTGCCTGGGTTCGGAGCCCGAGGTCTTTTTAAGAGCTCTTTAACAGTCTGCGGTTCCTCATGCGATGATCGAGCAAGTACCACTGTAGTTGGATTGGTTGAGACTGTTAGAGACAGGAGGTCGGGCCGGGATCACCGGACTCCTGATTACTCTGAGCTGGATTCAAGGTCGGGATCATTGGATCCTAACTACTGTGAACTAGAGGTCCGGTCGGGGCTGCCGGACTCATACCACTATGAACTGGAGGTCGAGTCGGGACTGCCGGACCCTGCCTGCTGTGAACTGGAGGTCGGGTTGAGACTGCCGGACCCTGACTGCTGTGAACTGGAAGAACTGTCAGAACTCCCGGGCTGATCTCGCTTTCGCTTACTTCTGGAAGACTCGTTGCTTACGTGCCCGGGGTCTTTGGTCTTTAGAAATTCTTCAGTGGCAATGTATTTTCCAACCCTCTCTAGAAGTTCAACCAAGGTTGCCGGGCGATTTTTGTGAAACGACGCAGCGTACTTGGTGTGTTAAACTCCCGAGCAGAAGGCTATAATAGCGACAGTTTCATCAAGATCATAGATTCCAAGCTTCTCTTGATTAAACCGGTCGGTGAATTCCATGAGGGTCTCATTATCCCTTTGTATGACTGTCAGTAGCTTCATGTCACGCTTTGGCCATTCATGCATACCGATGAACTGGTTGATGAACTGCTTGCTGAGCTGCTTGAAACTGCGGACTGATCGGGGCTCCAAGGAGTAGAACCATTGTCCGACTGGGCCTTTCAAAGTGCTGGGGAAGGCCAGGCAATATAGTTCATCGGAGTTGGTGGTTAGGGCCATCTGAGCCTTGTAGGTCCGGACGTGGTCGACCGGGTTTCCCGAGCCGTTATAGGGATCTAGGCGAGGCTGCTTAAATTTGCGCAGGATTGCAAACCTCGTGATCTGGCTAGAGAATGGTGACTCTGTCTCGGTATTGGCGTGATTCTGAGTAGGGTTCTGGCCTAACCTTTTGGCCACTCCAATAATCTGTTTCTGCAAGTCCATGATACGCACCACCACACCTTTCTGACCGGTATCCGGGCCGCAAGTCGGGTTGATGGAGGAGGCTTCCTTCTCATGGCGATGTGCTGTCCCCTGGGATCGGGCTTGACTATGACTCCGGTTCATCGTGTGCCTAGGGATAACTCGGCTCTTGACCGAGTGACCCTGGATTGATTCCCGGGCTATATGCTCCTGCCTTTCTTCTCGGGCAGTACGCCTACTGTTGATGTCTCTAGCATCCTCAACGTGGGACGGGTTGGCTCGGGCACATTGTCTGGTCAAAATGGTTCTCGACCGTGCATAACATTCCCGGGTCGTTTCCCAGCCACTAGAGGACTGCTTTGTTGGGCCAGCAGGGCTTCGATCTGTTGCTAGATTTGATGTTGGGCCTCCAAGAGTTGTGTGAGGGTCGCAGTGATCTGCTCAGATGTCATTGTTGACCCAAATATGGAAACCTTAGAGGGGGGTGAATAAGGTTTTAGCGGAAATTAACCTTTTAAAAAACTTAATTGCAAATTAAACACAATCACAAACAATTATCTAAAGAGATAAGGGAAGAAACACTTGCAAACCAAATTTTCAAGTGGTTCGGCAATCGTACCCCGCGGCCTACGTCCACCCCTCAAGAACACCTCTTGAGGATTCCTTTAATTCGATCGACTTCACAGGTGTAGACCAAACCGTTCCCGGAGCACTTACGGGTGTGCACCAAACTGTTACAAGAGCCTTCAATCTCTCCCAAAGAAGCACACATCTTCTTTGCACACAAGGGTTACTAACCCTCAACCTTTACAAATTGATTTGAATACAAATTGAAACTCTCTATATAGAGTGGATAATACAAATAAAGCTTACTACAATTTTGCTCTCTCAAGAAATACAAATGAAAGATTTTGAGCAAATTGATAAACTCACACAACTAGGGCTCAAATGAAAATGTTTAAAGATCAAAGAGATGTGTGATCAATACTATGTTTTTCAATCAAAATCTCAACCACAAATAGCTTGGGAAAACATGTATTTATAAGCCTTGGAAGATTATAGCCGTTGGTGGCAAGTTTGGTAATTAAAAACCCGTCTAAAAAGTAGCCGTTATTGCCTTCCAGGTCGCTTCAGTCGACTGGGCCTTGAAGCAGTCGACTGGTCCTTGAAGCAGTCGACTGAGATGTGTTTACAAAGGGTTCTGCTTGAATTCTGCTCACTTCAGTCGACTGTATCGGGCCCTCAGTCGACTGCCCATCCCTGTTTGATAGCCTGACACATCTCTACTAAAATGGCCATAAATTCCTCTACAAAACTCGGATTTTTGATCTGTTTAATGTTTTGGAAACTAGATTCAAATACCTTTCCAACCATATAAGATTCAACATTTAATTATTTTTCAATTGGTTGGGGCATTTCTTTAAAGATGACCCACTTAAAATTTATTTCCAAAACTTTTAACTTTTAGAGTTTGTTTGAGCCCTTATGAGTGTGAGATCAAGATGCCTTATAATGATGGTCCTAGACTTCAACCAAGGATGAAATATCTTCAAGTCTTCAAGCTTGATTCTTGTTGAGCTCCTTGTAATCTTGATCTACATCAATTAAATCTCATGCACACTAAGATGTTAAAACATTGATACAATATTAATACATGAGATTATATATGAGCATAAAAATGACTATTGTTGGCCCAAATGTGGAAACCTTAGAGGGGGGGTGAATAAGGTTTCAGCGGAATTTTAACCTTTCAAAAAACTTAACTTCAAATTAAACACAATCACAAGCAATTATGTAAAGAGAGAAGGGAAGAGAAACTTGCAAACCGATTTTTCAAGTGGTTCGGCAATCGCACCCCGCGGCCTACGTCCACCCCTCAAGAACACCTCTTGAGGATTCCTTAATCCGATCTACTTACGGGTGTAGACCAAACCGTTTCCCGGAGCACTTACGGGTGTGCACCAAACCGTTACAAGAGCCTATGATCTCTCCCAAAGAAGAACACCTCTTCTTTGCATACAAGGGTTACTAACCCTCAACCTTTACAATTGATTTGATAGAAATTGAACTCTCTTTATAGAGTGGATAATACAATTTAAAGCTCACTACAATTCACTCTCTCAAAGATTACAATTGAAAGCTAGAGCAAATTGATAAACTCACACAACTAGGGCTCAATTGTGAAAGATTAAGAATTAACAAGTTGTGTGATTGAAATAGATGATTTCCAATGGATTGATCAATCTGAAATGGTGTGGGAAAACATGTATTTATAGGCCAAGAAAGATTATAGCCGTTGGTGGCATGTTTGGTAAATAAAAGCCCCTTTAAAAACTAGCCGTTATGCCTTTTCAGGTCGCTTCAGTCGACTGGAACATGAAGCAGTCGACTGGTCCTTGAAGCAGTCGACTGAGATGTGTTTACAGAGGGTTCTGTTTGCATTCTGCTCACTTCGGTCGACTGCATCGGGCCCTCAGTCGACTGCACCCTTCATAAATTAGTCGACTGGTTTTTTGCTGGTTTTGGCAGACTGACACCTCTTCACTAAAACGGCCATAACTCCCTCTACAAAATGAATTTTTGAGATCCAATTGATGTTTTGGAAACTAGATTCAAATACCTTTCCAACCATATAAAACTCAACATCTAATTATTCTTCAATTGGTTGGGGCATTGCTTTAAAGATGACCCATTTAAAATTTGTTTCCAAAACTTTAACTTTTAGCATTTATTTGAGCCCCTATGAGTGTGAGATCAAGATGCCTTACAATGATGGTCCTAGACTTCAACCAAGGATGAAATATCTTCAAGTCTTCAAGCTTGATCCTTGTTGAGCTCCTTGTAATCTTGATCTACATCAATTGAATCTCATGCACACAAAGTTGTTAAAACATTGATACAATATTATTTCATGAGATTATATATGAGCATAAAAATGACTATGATAATAACAAGGAATGAATCAATATGAGTCATGTAATTATCATAGCGTATTTGACATCATCAAAACATAATTAAATATGTCTTAATAAACCTTAAGGCTAACAACTATGATAATAACAAAGAATGAATCAATATGAATCATGTAATTATCATAGCATATTTGACATCATCAAAACATAATTAAATATGCCTTAATATACCTTAAGGCTAACAGTCATGACTGCCGCAGCCGGTGTCGGGGCCGGCGGAACATCCCGGTTGTCCTGCTATGTAGTCTTCTCACTCTTTTTCGGAGGCATGTCTATCAGCCAAGAGATTTGTTGATGAAGAACTTGTCGTTCCCACAGACGGTGCCAAGTTGATGATGTCAAAATTTGGTTAAAGTAAATTAAAGCAATTTAAGGGGAGAGAGAGAGTAAGAGATTGGTTTTTTGTATGTGGTTCGGCCCTATTAATGAAGGAACCTACGTCCACGTGTGTGTCTGAGCACGTTCACTATACTGTAAAAAATCAAGAACCTGTGGTGAACCAACAATATTTTGTAGCTACCGTAGGTCGCCCGAGCATGTTGGTGACTGCTATAGAGGTGCTGTAGAGACTGAAAAGTCGGTCCCTTTGAAGGGGGGTGAGTGGTCTCTTTTATAGATGCAAGAGACCTACTCATACATGGATAAGGAAATATAATCCAATTGAGCTTGATTGACATTAATTGTGGGCGTTTCCTAGTTGGATTATGAAACAATTTGCCCTTTCCATAAGTCTTCTATCTTGAGTAGGAAACTGCCTGGAATATTTTGGGACATGTGCAGTGGGCCCAGCTGGCCTGCGCCTGTACGGATCGTGCCAATACGGTCTTCCCGACCAGTTGGTCTGGTCGTGAATAAACCGCTCAGGATGGTGAGTCTCCGGTAGATTATACCGCTCGGGTTGATGCTTGTCCGAGGAGTTGTGCACGATTTGACCGGGACATGGACTGGCTGCTGAGTTGAACCGCTCGGTCATAGGATATATCCAATTTTGGGTGTATCAAGTTATAATACACTTATGCTTCCATCCTTTTTGTCGTTCCTCTCTAACTATACACGTGATTAAATTTAATGCATCGTCGAATTAACAATTTATTTATCTACGACACAATATATGTATATCATTCACCTTCATGAGAAGATATTGGATGTAACGATGATACACGTCAATTACTATAACAGACTAATATTCTTAAACATTTTATTTATACAGACAAATCTATCTAGAATTATCGGGAAATATGCATGAAACCGTGAATTTAGTTTATTTATGACGCTATGACACTAGAATTAGTGTGGCATTGAATTTTTTCTCCACCATAACATATGGAAAATTCTGAGAAGTTGTTGCATGATCTTGAACTATGGGCCACGTGGTGATTCTAATCGACAATGACTTGTTAGGTTACTTATGTAGTCAACTTGTCCTCTATTAACTAACAACTTAGGCTTAGTTTGGCTCTTATTTTGGTGTTTCTTTTTTTTAAAATCACAATTTTATGTTAATTTATTTGGTAATTAGCTTTATGAGCTTTACAAAAACTGAACTTAGGACAATTTTGGAAAGAGATTTCATGATTTTTATTTTTAAAAATATTATATCACTTGCATAAAATTATCAAACAACTTAATAACAAATTTTATAAAGGGGCAATTGGTGTTAAATCTATTTTAGGGTAATGTTTTAGTATTAGATCCAACAAGCAAAAAGTTTAGTTATAAGTCCTTTCTCCCTTCAATTGACTAAACTACCCTCATTATTTTGCTAAAATTGCTACACAATAGGCACGACACTACCATGAACACCGACGACTTCGCCGGACCTCCGACCACCTCGCCGGACCTCGGGCGACCACCACCAAGACGTCGTCCGAGCTTTGGTGACCTCGTCGGAGCTCCGGCGACTTCGTCGGACATTCTTAACAGTTCATATTTCTTACATCTAGAAAAATATGAGGGAAAGTAACATATCTCTTACATCTACTTGACAAGATCTACCAAGAAAGTAACATTGTTTGTAAGAAATTCTGAGGGAAAAAAAAAGTTGTGAAATTTTAAGAAAAAGTTGTGAAATTTCACTAAAAAAGTTTGTGAAATTTTGTTGGAGTATTAATTATGTATTGTTTGGAGTATAGAAGTTGTGTTATCAAATGAGAGAGGATGAAGGAGTTAGATCCAGCGAGAGAGAGAGAGAGAGAGAGAGAGAGAGAGAGAGAGTGAGAGAGAGAATTAAATCACATATCTAAAGAGAATTTCAACACTAAAAAAGCTGTGAAATTTCACAAAAAAAGTTGTGAAATTTCACAATTTTTTAATATCAATTTGGTCCATTTGGATATGCCAGATTTTTAACTGATATAAAAAAAATAAAACAAACTAACTCACAAATATGAGAAGGAGACTGATTAGAAACCAATAGTATGGTGTCGATGACTTGAAGTTGCTACAAATTTACTTCTTGCAAAATATTAGCTTCAACTTCAACAGATTCAGATATTGGTGTGGCTTCAACTTTCAAGGCACCGAATGGACATCCTCTAACAAGGGAGAGAGAGAGAGAGAGAGTAAACCAATAGCACTGTAAATCTTTATACTGTTGGAATTAAAGCCAACCACCATTCTCAACCCTAAGATGCTTACCTTTGACAAAATGGAAAACACAAGTGGCGGAATGAAGTTGTACGATGGAGGCATAGGGTCTGAATTTGACGAATTGGCTGAGATTTGGATTAGAAAAAAAAAAAACATGTAGTCTGTGGGACGATGGAGGAGGAGGCGGTGGTTAGATCGGCACTCTGTCTCTCTCTCTCTCTCTAAATGCAAACCAGTAACGGGACATGTGTGAAGGGTGTAATGGTCACAAATTATGGTATTATATGGGTCAAAGGATTTATGTTTATTAATGTCCACTAATAATGGACTCATCCCCAAATATTTTTCCCTTGTGTCTTATAACTAAATAATTATCCTAATTTAATATTTAATACCAAATTTCTATTTTATAAATTACTTCTATAAAATCACGTCAGAACCAAGCCAAGCCTCATATCTCAATCACATAACATTATCTTCTCTTATTAATCGAGATCGGCACGTGGACACGGTGCTGAGTCTGCTGACCATTCAATAAATGGAGGCACCATCCGTTTGACTGGCTGCAGAAACGTAGGAATAATACAGAAAACCGGTTACCAAACGACACCGAACCACAGACCGGACCGGACCGACCTGGACCGGACCGGCCATGCACAATCACGCGTACAAACCAAAAAGCTTTTCAGAATCATCGTCCCAATCAGAAAAAGAAACATTTTAATCGAGAGAGAGAGAGAGAGAGAGAGAGAGGGGGCGTGATCGAACGTCGACGATAGCCCTCTCCATCTTCTTCGATCAAAACCCTAAACAATAAAAAATTCATTGAATTCATCGTTCTTGGTTGATCATCATATGGTTCTCTTCGCCTCTCTCTCATCACCACCTCTCAGATCCCCACAATTTGATGCGACGATTGAATGCTCGTACACTGGATCACAAGCCTGACGACAATATGGACCCGATCAAGCTTCAGTTCCGCCCAAACTCCCACCATCGTACAAATCTCTTCTCTCGAAACCCTAAAAACACCACCAACATCACCAAATCAAGCATCGTAGTCTTCGCATTCATCGCGATTTCGCTCTCTTTGTTCTGTTATTTGTTCGTCTCAATAGTTTATCGGAAATCGGTTAAGCAAAAATTCGGGATCGTGATCGACGGCGGTAGCACGGGTACTCGAATTCACGTGTTTGAGTATGCTATTAGGGATGGGGTCCCGGTTTTTGATTTTGGGAAAGATGGGTTGGTCTCAATGCGGGTCAACCCGGGGTTGTCGGCGTTTGCGGATGATCCGGCAAGAGCGGGCGGGTCATTGGCGGAGCTGTTGAAGTTTGCGGAGAAGAGAATTCCAAAGGAGTATTGGGGAGGGACTGAGATTCGGCTTATGGCGACCGCGGGGATGAGATTGCTGGACCTGGGTGCTCAGGAGCGGATTTTGGAGTCCTGCCGGCGAGTTCTGAGTTCATCGAGGTTTAAGTTTCGGTACAATTGGGCGTCAGTTATTACGGGTATGATTGTTTGTGTACTCACTTTTTGATTCTGATGATGGGTGTTTTTATGCTGCTTACATTTGTTTGTCGTACTTGCACATTAATGCAATGCTTCTTACTGGTATGGACCTAGTGAAATGAAGCTCAGGCACAGACACATCGCTGCAGATACTACACGACACGGGCACGAAGGCATGAAAAATATTAAAAAAATAAAAAGCGCACGTCGACACCATAGCAATGTGTCATGTCCATGTGTCAGACATGCCTACCTTCTTAGAAGATACATTATCCATATCCATATCCATATATGTGAGAATTTTCTTATATACACGACCAGATAAAAACACTGTATTGTAGTCGGTTGCAGAATTAAGTAAAATTTTTAATTGTGTCTAATTGTTTATAAATATGTAATATTGGATTTCTTAAGTCATGTTGATGTCACTTGAATACTTGATGGTAAGCATCAATTGACAATTTTCTCTGTCCAAGTGCTACTGATATCCGGTTGCCTTAATGGTAAATACGTTCCAGAAAAGAAATATGTTGAGTTGAGAATTCTGTGCCAATCTCTACTTCGAGCCCTGCCTAGACTTTGTATTTTTCTTTCTTTCAAATCTACACTAAACTTGGAGAAGTACAAACGATTTTTTTCCCTTTCTAAGTTTTGTTCATCTTTCACACTTTGTAAATGCTTTATTAATAAACCATCTGCTTATTTGCTAATGCATCAAAACTAAGGTTACCCAAATCGCGGATCGTGCGACGGTACAAGGAATTGGAACTTGGATTGCCACCATTTATGTAATGTGGTATGGTAGGGGTACATTCTAGGTAGCACCAATGCGGATGCGGGGATTCGGGTGCGAGGGATTCGCTAATTTTCCAAAAAGTAAGGGTGCGGGTGCACCGGGAGTACTTGGATAAAAAATTTTACAAATACATTTTTATATAATAGTGCATACAAATTATTTTATAACTATTAGTGCATTAGTGTATACCCTAAATAATTACTATGATTATTTTCTATTATTTCTTTTTTAAACCCCCAAAGTTTTCAAAATTGTCTAAAGAACTTGTGTTTTTTTTCTTCGAAAGAACGCTACAAAAAAAGCCCCAGCCACACTCCAAAAGAACTCAAAGAATCTATGGCGCACCCACTACGGGTGCGCACTAAGTGCAGGTGCGGCGGCATTTTTGAAGAGTTCATGCTTCATAGGGTACTTTTCCAGATTGATAAGACGGAACTTAGTATAGTTTATTGAAACATTAAACGATTTTCTACATCATTTTCATATATGTTCATGTATGGTTTTAGCGACCAAATTTCATTGATAAAAGTGAACATTTTTCGTCGCTCAAAGTGTCAGCAGTTTTAGCGACAAAAATGTTGAATTTTAAGACGAAATTTCGTCGCTAAAAATCGGTCCGTTTATGGACCAGTCTGTCGGAGAGCCTCGCTCTGTTCATGTATATGTAAATATATACATATAGTGAAGAAATCGACTTATCTTTACAATATCACGATAATTTGGTGGTGTTATTAGTTATTTATTACAATATCACGGGATTTAAAGCTGGAACGCCGAAGAAGCGTTTTAGTTCGCTAGTGTACCACGATTAGGAAAACTGGAACGATGGATCCAAAACAGGGATATCTAGGGTTTGAGCGATATCTGGTAACACTTATCAAAATATACATATTTTTTGCCTTCTCATTTCTTTTAACATATTGCTGGTATATCTGCTCTCATTGATGACTCTATTAAATCTTTCATGTTTCGATTTAAAAAAATACACAGAGGGGTGAGTGAGAGGATTTTTTGCTCTAAATTTGTTTGCATCATTTGTTGTTTACTTTTGGCAGGTTAGTGCATGTTTTTTTTTTTTGGGTTGGTTCATTGCAAGGATGGGCTCTCTCTCTCTCTCTCTCTTACACACACACACACATAATTTGAACATGTTATTGCAAAATTTCCTACCATTTTGGTTCTTAATTGTAACTTGACTTTTGCTCCATACTTTAGAAGGTTAATGTTTGAAATTTTGATTTTTTAGGCCCTGATGAAGGGATTTATGCCTGGATTGTTGCAAATTATGCCCTTGGCACTCTTGGACGCGATCCTATGCAAACAACGGGAATTATTGAACTTGGCGGTGCCTCTGCGCAGGTTTAGTTTCCTTTTCCCTATCTCCTGAGTGTATAAACACGTGGAATGTTGTTCGTATTACATGAGAATTCATTACTCATTGGACACATACTTCCAAAACATTGTTGGCCTAGACTTTTGAACTGCAGTTTCCCTCAGAACATATTGACGACTAAGCATTTTGAATTTTGGAGACATGCATTGTTAATTAAGTACTTAATCTAGTTGGAGATTCGTGTTTTGTTTCTTCATGCATTTCAAGATTTACATAATTTCAAGATATCAAGTGCCGCAAAATGCGTAAATTTATTCACTGGTTTAAGTGGAGGTAGGTTCTTTCACCCAGGGAATCAGTTATTATGCTTTGCAGACTAATCAACTATGTTGTTCTTCTACTTTGAATGCTTTTTGGAACTCGTTAAATTATTCTGCATGAGTATTAACATTGAAAGCGTCAAATATATGCTTAACATTTGAAATGATTGGAATACTGCTACTTCAGGTTACCTTCGTTTCAAATGAGCCCATGCCTCCTGAATTCTCTCATAGAGTTAAATTTGGGAATATCACTTACAACCTCTACAGTCACAGTTTGCTCCATTTTGGTCAGGTGAGGTTTTTTTTAGTTGCATTTACCTGTGATGTGTATATGTTTGTATGGTGAGTGTTTGGGTACTTCATCATATGATGTGTATAGGACCCTAATACGCAAGAAAAGCTGGCATAATTGTTATAAAGTGGTTGCTTTTGTACTCGTCAGCTTAAATAAGAAAATAAAAATTAATAAATTATCTTTTTGTTTGGTTTTTTCCCAACTGTGGTTTACGCGTGACTTGTTCATGTAATGTCTGGTTGTGCTTGTACCCTAAGTGGTCAATGTATCTGCACAGTACCACTTAGAGGACTTCGTGATCCTTGATCAGAACAGGAGGAACTCAACTTGAACACTGAAAGGTTACTCTCCTTTGGAGTGATCCATTTGCCATTGACATTGAGACTGAATTATTATGACTTATGAGAAGTTCTCTTGTAATTGGATTTTTATGAAAAAGGTTGAGATGGTTAAAATTTTGTAAAAAGGCTGAAAACGTAGAGGACATGTTGAAATTTCACGACAAAATTTCCACTTTCTTTCAGGACATTTTAGAAATAATAATCCACACTTTCTTTGTTCTGTATTTGTCGTATAATTTGTGGATTCATTAACTAATCTTTTAATGGGAGTATGTTGTTAGTAGAGAATTTAGTTTGACTTTGAACTATCAATAGCACATATATTAGATATTTTTGTTGTGAAAGCAGCACTATGCAATTACCTATATGGTTGGAAGTCACTTGAAACTGTGATAATAACTGCTCTTGATCTATAGCTTGCATAAGAATAAATTGTTTGTGCAGGATGTTGCATTTGACTTACTACGGGAATCTTTGGTTACAAGAGGACTAGAGTTAGGTGAGCAACTATCCCTTTTCTCTCTGTATTGACTGCACACTCATTTTGGACCGAGTAATTTTCTCTATGTTTATAGCTTACATATCCATTATTTGGCTTGTTTATTATGTTTACTTGTTTTTGAAGTTGAATATAGTTTTAACAATATCATCAATAAAAGTAGTGTACTGAGATTTTGCGGGCAAAGTATGAAAAGGTCCTTTTAAACATTCAAGTACTATTGAATACATCCACTTGTAATTGTAGTTGCTCAGAACCGTAGGTTATATCCCTCTCTTTGTTATATAGAGTAATGGCACCTCTACCAATGTTCTTCCCTTTTTTGTTGTTTTGGCCCTTTGATTGTAATTCGCCCTGAAATATTGAGAGTTCCTGAATGCGTTGAATCATGTTGCAATATCTATACATGCTTTGGAATTTCCCTTTGAGAAACTCAAAATTTGACATGTAAGATGTAGGAAAGGTGATGCCAAATGAATGCTCTGTTAGTTTTGACGTAAAACATTTTCCACAATATGTTTTCAGCATTTTCTGATGTTTGGTTGCCCGTAAAATGTTGTCTTAAGGTTTTTCAGGCTAATGAAAGTAGCATAAAATGCTGAAAATAATTTACGGAAACTTAAAAGTGAAAGGCTCAACGATCATCATGAATGTATCTATATATAACAACATATACATATACACACACGCATATACACATAGATAGATGGGATATACATGTATATATATAAACCAATATACATGAACATCTTAGCTTATGTACATATGTTATAACTTATATGCATACACACACATAATCTCTTGTACATGTTCCATGTACTAATATCAATACAAGTTAATATTAAAAAACTTTGCTCATCAAAGTGGTTAAAAGTACTGTTTTGTTACTTAAATATTTTTCAAGTATCTATCAAACACTGAAAAACAAGATGGAAAATGAATTTTTTTCATGCATGAAAAATGTTTTGCGGCACATAACATTTTACATTGAAAACAAATGGAGCTGAAAGATGTGAAATTAGACCTTCATGAAACTTGCTTCATTATTGTGAATGTCTTGTTTTCCCTGCTATGCTATGCGCAGAAACCCCTAGAAGAAAATTAACACATTTGATTTCCCTTTTGTCAGGTTCTTTGGTAACACTAGGCCTTATTAGATATCGTATTAGTAAAGTTATTCCAACTACTTTTGGTTTCTTATGGTGTAGCTTCGAGAGTGCCTTGTGCGTTAGTGGGTGGTTGGGTGCTAATTGGACATAGATATGCTATGAGTATTGACTCAAAATGTTACTAAAATTTACTTTACTTGTTATACAGGCAAGATATCCTAATGTTGGGCTGCTTATGGGCATAAAGTCTCATAATAAGGTATTATGCGGTGGGAAATTATTTACTGTATTTTTCATTTGTGCAGCTGATGAATCTCTTCAGAGGGGAAAATCAATAGATCCTTGCACTCCAAAAGGATATTCACACCATATGAATTCATGGAATCTCTCTCCTGGTTCTTTGGAGGAAAAGAATAGATATATATCTAACTTTCACCCTGGGGGTAACTTCACAGAGTGCAGATCTGCTGCATTAATGTTGTTGCAAAAAGGAAAAGGTATGCAAATCATGTTATGAAGGTCATATCCAATTTCTGTATTACCCAAGAAGTTGATTTGTTTCTTAGTGAGGGTAATAACCGATGGCTTTTTCCATGTGGGGTGCAGAAAAATGCTCCTATCAGCACTGTTACATAGGATCGACGTTCATACCCAAGCTGCAAGGGAAGTTTTTGGCAACAGAAAATTTCTTCTATACATCAAAGGTTTTTTCTTATTTCATCTTGGGAGTTGCTAAATGCACCCACAAAATTACTGTCTATACACCCTCAATAGGAGATGCTTTATGTATTCCACCTCATCGCATAGTGTGGGCTTAAGAAGCACCGATACTGATACGGCGACACAGACACGACACAACACGAAACGGCGATACGACAAATCCTAAAAAAACGCGACACGATACGGAGGCAACACTAGAAACATAAATATATATATATATATATATGTTACCATGTAACATAAAAATAACAGTATTCTTAAAATAACTAAGAACTAAGATGTTATATAAATTACCTGCGACAATAATACCTTCTTCGTCGTCTCGCTGCAGGTGATCTCTTTCGCTTCTCTATGTCTCTCAACTCTGTCTCTTTCTCTTGCTTTTTTTTTTTAAAAAAAATTTTAAATCCTCAACTTTTTAGTAATCCTTCTATTTATCATAAAATGTATTAACTTTTCAAAATAAATCCCTCTTTTCCAACCATATTTTACATATTAAGACTTTCGCACCAAAATTCAAGACTTTTCTTTAAATATAAATATAAATATATATATATATATATATATTGTGTTGGGAAAGTGTCAGAGCCGTGTCGATGAAGTGTCGGTACTGCGTCGACAACGTGTCGTATTTCAAAACTAAATTTAAAAAAATCCGACACATTTTTGGTGTGTCCGCCCGAGTGTCAATGTCGGAGGTGTGTCAGACACGAATACGGCACTTCATTTGAAGTGTTGGTGCTTCCTTGGTGTGGGCATAGTTGTCAAATCGGGATTCGTATTGTGAATCTGAAAGATATAAGTGAATCGAATCGTGAATCGTAAGATTTGGTAACAAATTTTAAAATGATAATAAACTATGTAGAACAAAAAGTAGAGGAAAAGAACAATCAAATAATGATATAAAACACATTTAATTATACTTATACTAGCAAAAAAGCAAGTATAAACCCAAACTTGTAAATATTAAAAACTAATAATGCCACTTTGAAAAAGCCCTAGAATATTTGGGGAAGAGGAGAAAGGAGTGAAAGTGTGTTTTTTTACAATAAACACTAATATATATATATATATATATATATGTGTATCTTATAGGTGTTGGGACCACCTTTTGTTTAAATAAAAAATCCAATGAAAAAAAAGAGTCAAAATGTGGGTTTTTCTTCAGCCAGCAGTTGCAGGCCCTCCTAAGCCTAGAAGAGGATTTTAATATGCAATATCTTGTAGTATATATATATTTAGGGGTTGGGCCCATATTAAAAAAAAAAAAAAGTTTAAAAATGGGTTTCAAAGCAATCGACAGCCGTTGGGTTCATAGAACTTTGAATAGAAAGTGAATCATTGTATCATACGAATCGTATGAATCACACGATTCTTGCGATTCCCATGCAATTATTGATGCTATGCGATTCAGGTAACGTAATCGTATCGTTTTCTTGACAAATCTTATTGAATAGTAAGATTCGAACCGTGAATCGTAAGATTGTGATAACAGATGTGTGGGTGTAGAGAAATATTGGGCGTGTGTATCTAGTAGATCCCTTCTTTCGTAGCTCAATAATTTCGTGTTTACATTTAGTAGAAGACCACGTATACTTCCGCTTTCCACCTTGAAGCACATGTAGGTGGACCTAGTGTTTCATCTTGTGACCTTCGTTTATACTTATTTTGAACAGTTCTTTAAGTTGGCTCCAAAAGCATTGATTTCTGATCTGATGAGAGCTGGAGAACAATTTTGTGGAGATGATTGGTCAAAGTTGAAAGTGAAATATCACTCCCTGGGTGAGGAGAATTTGTTGCGCTACTGCTTCTCTTCTGCATATATTGTGGCCATACTTCATGACAGTCTTGGAATTGCTTTGAATGATGAAAGGTCTGCTTGCTCCACCACTTATCTGAACTATGATCCTCGATACTGGGTTATGTTATACGTAGGCTCTGTGTGGTTCATGCATTTGGTGAGGGAAAGGAAAACACTTCTCTGTCTTTGGTTATCAAGGAAAATAGGAAGGAAAAGAATATTGCGAGAAATTAATAGATAATTTTGAATCTTGTGAGTTAATTTTTTCCTTTTTTTTCTCAAGTTACAATCATATGTTGAAAATTTTTATGTTATTTAAGCATGGACAAAAACACAAGGGAGCTTATTTTCCTTGTCTTCATTCTCTAAACCTGCAAACCAAACAGAGCCTTTATGTTTCACGCTTCTCTGCACAAGGAGCTAAAGGTAAGGTTCCTTGTGGACATGATCAGGCCAGAGCTTAATATACTGAGAGCTTTTTATCTGTATACATGAGGTGTATGCAAATGAGCGTGCACATGCACATGTTTACGGGTCCACGTTTGCACTTACTGATAAACATCGTTGTTGAGCAGGATTGGGTTCACTAATCAGGTTGGTGATATACCACTCGATTGGGCATTGGGAGCTTTCATCTTACAAAGCACAAATGACTTGGACACCGAGCATTCCAACTGGATTGTGAACGTCATAGGTGGTGACTCATCCACATTGCTTGCCCTAGTTTTCATCTCCATTATATTGATAGTCACTGCATGGTTTGTATCAAAGTGGAGAAAACCTCAGTTGAAGACAATTTATGATCTAGAGAAAGGGAAGTATATCGTTACACGAATCGGTAGATGATGGTAGTTTCTTAAACGGAAGTCCAAGTGATTCCGTTCTGCAGATCACGAGGAATGAGATGTAGGAGCCAAATAAAACTCAAATTCCTGTATGTGAGAATGTGGGTATGTTTCCTTTGGCTCTTCAAATGGTAAGTAATCTGATGGGAAACTTGAGATCTGTATTTTGTGGGGTTTCATCATGGAAGGTAGACTGACTCTTTAGACGTCTCTGGTGTAAAAAAAAAAATTAGATTATGATTTGTAATTTACGGGGGAGTCGAATAATTGAAAACGATCCCATTGTTTACACTATAACACTATAAACAGGGCTAGGATGTGTAGACTGCCAAGGAAAAAAGGTGGGGGCTGTATGTATTTCTGTGGATGCTTTGATTGCTGCACACTTGCACAACAGTGAGGAAATTTTTTATATTAAAGGTTTTTTTTTTACCTTCCTTTCCCCCACAAATGTGGTCAACTTGGTGAGAGTGATAGCTTCTATTTCACTGGTTCTCCATTTTTCATGCCTGACAATCAGGTTTTTCTCTAATCTTCACTACTATTGAACATATTAACAGGAACCTTGGATACAACCAAGTAATACTTGCACCAGTATCAGGGACCTTCTTTGATACACCCTTGGCAAAAAAAAAGAAAAGGTAATACATGCTCCAGTAGTAATACTTCATTGGGCCTTGGTTACTATACAATGGAGCAATTGTTACTTTCAAATGGCACCTTGAAAGGTTACTATCAAATGACATATAAACCTATTGTTACTACTGAAAGCTGTCTTTTAAAAAAAAAAAAGTTAGTAAGCTTGTGGAGGATCCAGATTGAATAAATTGCACACTGTCTTTTCATTTGTTTGTGAATGCATTTCTTTGATCTTCTGTGGATTCGATTTAGTCTAACTAGTGCATTAAAGCATGTTGTGATTGTATGGCTGTAAGAGAGAGCACATGATGTGATAAATAAGCCTGTATAAAAACATATGGGATGGTACTTGGTTGAAATATTATCATTGGATTTGCATTTGATCCTGCAAAAGAAGGCGTGGAATTAATAGTAACCAGCAGTTTATGGCGTTTAAAGAGAGAATGTAGAAGTGTAGACGTTGGTTAAAATAATATTGTTGGGCTGGCAGGGCTGCTAATTGGACCGGCCAATTTAAGCGTATTCCAAATTTAGAGCAAACTTGAGCAAATTTCGGGATGAGCCTAAGCTAGAAATTTTCAGGTCTGGCTTGATTTTTAAATGAGCCTTTGCTAGAGGTCTGACTTGGTCAGGCTCTATTACAGCTTGGCCAAGCCTAGATGGACCTAAGCCCAAAACAACTCGTTCGAGTAGCGGCCTTTTATTGTGTCTTCGAGTAATGCTACAGACACAATACATTGCACAACACAAAGCATAATAAGGTTTTAAATGCGTGTACTCTGTGCTATGTAATTCAAACAACACATAATACAAGACATTTAAAATCCTGTTGTGCTTTGTGTTGTATAATATATTGTGTCTGTATCATTACTATTGTGTCTCCACATGAACATCTGGGGGAGGAGAGTACAACGAAGTCAACTATTTATTTATTTATTTTATATATAATAACAACTTGTTTTATCAAAACAAAAATACAAAAAAACAAAAGACTTCTTCCGTAACCATGGATGTTACTTTATTCACTTTGTGAGTAGAGAGAAAATATATATATATATATATATAAATAAAGATAAATTCAAATTTGAGAGAGAAGTTAAAAGTAGTTTATTGTATATTGACGGTTTATAGAGAAAGTAGGCATTATGACAATTTTGTTCTTTTATGTGAGTTGGTTTTTTTATTTTATTTATTTATTTATTATTTTTTTTATGAAATACATCATATCAGTATTTTTGTAAATATATTTTTTAGGTTAAAAATTTGTGATACCACTAATTCTGGCTTTCTATAGTAATATAGATATAGATATATGCACATTTTGAATTAACATTCAACTGTTCAATTATCTGTTGGGCCCAAGTGATTAGTTTGGGCCTGTGTAATGAAAAAAGGGGGATTTTAAAAGCTCTTTTGTTTGCCTCAAATTTTAAAGAGAACCCAAAGCTAGGTTTTACTCTTGTTCCACATAGGATAAATTAGAAGAACCTCAAAGGCCATATATATTGATGTGTGTTGTCTAAGGATAGGACCCTTAGGGGTATCCAATTTTGTGGATGGGGGAGGACCTAGACCCAATCCACAAAACACACACACGCGTGTGCACCGTCGTCACTACAGCCCCACTCCGTTCCTTTTTGGGCCTACTCCTATATATCTTTTTATACAAAATTTATTTGAAAAACCATTTTTTTTTATATAATCTAATAGAGTTATAATTAAACTGGTCAACTGGGGACCCATTCTCTCTCAATCTCTCCACGTTTTTTTATTTCAGACATTTTCTCCAACGTTCTAAGTTTCTCTCCACGTTCTGCAACGTTGTTTTCCCAACGTCCTGAAAATATTTTTTTAATATCTACAGAAAATTGTTTTCATTATTTTATTCATTCCAAACCAGAGAAAAAAAAAACATACAATTTTTGATAAACAGAGAGAGATATAGTTTTGCTTAAATTTTTTGTGATTCCGAGCAACTAATTCTGAAAGAGTGTGGGTTTTCTGATTTTCCTCTGTGCACAGAAAATTCGAGACAGAGATGATTTTTGGGCTGCTTTATCTTAGACGTTGTGACCTTCATCCGAGCTGCTTGCACAACTTGGGAAGAGCCGAAAAGCGTCTTAAAGAGAACGACTTAGTCCGCGACTCATCCCAAGAAAAATGTTAAAGGCTACTGTTACTGGTAATATTGTTCTATTTCAGTTTCTGTAACAACAATTTTAAGACATTTTTACATCTAACAAACCCTTCAAATTTCAGGGCCTTCACTTTAGACGGTGGAGGATGAAAATGATGTTTTTCTTAACTACTAAAAAACTGCACTCTTTTTGTCTTTCTGAAAAACCCACTGTTCCTGAATATCCTAATGTTGCTCAAATCGGAGAGTTTCAAATTTGAAATGAAAATGATTTTCTTTGCAAAAATTATATTTTGAATGGACGCTCTGATAGTCTTTATGATTATTATACAAATTGTGTTTCTGCAAAAAAAAAAAAAAAAAGTTTGGGATGCCCTTCAGAAAAAATATGACACCGAAGAAGCTGGAGCAAAGAAATTTGCAGCCAGTCGTTATTTGACATACCAAATGACGGATGACAAATCTGTTGAAGCTCAATCCCATGAGCTGCAACAGATTGCTCAAGAAATAATTTCTGAGGGCATGACATTAAATGATCAGTTTCAAGTTGTTGCAATTATTGACAAGCTTCCCCCAAGTTGGAAAGATTTCAAAAATATTTTGAGACACAAAACTAAAGAATTTTTATTAGAAAATTTGATTACTCCGCCTTCGTTTCTAGTTGTTTTCAACAACAAGAAACCTCAAAAAATTTTCAAAAACAATATCTCTGTTGTTCTGAAACCACTTGCAAAAAATATGAAGTTTCAAAACCAGAATCAGAACAAGAACCGCAACAACAACAAGAATCCGAATCCGAAGCCAAATCAGAATAAGAATATACACCCTCAGGAATAAATGAAGTTGGACAGTTTGTTTGCTACAACTGTGGTAAGCCAGGTCACATGGCTCGAAACTGTAGAATCCTCGACGAGTTGTTCCCCAAGCTAATCTTGCTGAAGAGCAGCTCGTTGCTATGATTTTCGAGGTTAATATTGTAGATGGATTCGGGAGGTGGTGTGTAGACACTGGCACCTCGCCATGTTTGCTATGATCGTGACATGTTCATATCCTATTATGAAGCTAAGGACAAGAAAGTGTTGTTTGGTGATTCCTACACCACTATGTTGTTGGTACTGGGGAGGTTGAATTAAAGTTTACTTATGGAAATACTGTCGTTTTGAAGGATGTCTTGCAAACTCCAGAAATGAGAAAAATCTTGTTTTGGGCTATCTTCTCAACAATGCTAGCTTTACTCAAACTATTGGGGCTGATATTTTTACTTTAACTAAGAGTGGAGTATATGTTGGAATAGGTTATGCAACTGAGAGCATGTTTAAGTAAAATTGATTTTAATAAAATTTCTTCTACTGCTTACATGTTGTGTTCTTTTAATGTTTGGCATGCTAGATTATGTCATGTGAATAAAAGGCTTGTGAAAAATATGAGTAGTCTAGGATATATTCCATAATTGTCTTTAAATGAATTTGACAAATGTGAATTTTGTAGCCAAACAAAAATCACTAAAACACCACATAAATCTGTCACTAGGGAATCTGAACATCTTGAATTAATTCATTTAGATATTTGTAAATATGAAGGAATTTTAACTAGAAATGAAAAAATGTATTTTATCACTTTTATTGATGATAGCTCAAATTATTCATTTGTTTACATTATGAAAAATAAAAGTGAAGCCATTGACATGTTCAAAATTTTCCTAAATGGGATTGAAAATCAGTTTGATAGGAAAGTTAAAAGATTCCGTAGTGACAGAGGACATGAATATGATTCTGATGTTTATTGCTTTATATAAAATTCATGAAAAAACTGCCCCTTATTTCCCTAAAATGAATGGAAAATCTTAAAGAAAAAATAGAACTTTTACTGAATTAGTAGTTGCTATTTTATTAAATTCAGGGATATCTTCTCATTGGTGGGGGAAATTATTATTAACTGTTTGTCATGTATTAAGTAGAGTTCATAACTCTAAAACTTATATTTCCCCTTACGAAATTTGGAAATGAAGAAAATCAAATGTGGATTATTTTAGAACATGAGGTTGTTTGGCATATATTAGAATTACAGACCCTAAAAGGTCTAAATTAGCTAGTAGAGCTTATGAATGTGTTTTGTTGGTTATGCTATTAATAGTAAGGCTTATAGATTTTATGATTTAAAGAATCATGTCATAATTGAATCTAGTGATGTTGATTTTTTTGAAAATAAAAATTTCCTTTTAAATTTAAAAATAGTGGGGGTTCAACATCATATAATATGCCTAGACTAGCAAAATCAACTATGTATGAATTAGAACCTAGAAAAAGTAAAAGAGCCCGAATCGCGAAAGATTTTGGGACCGACATTTATACTTACAACTTAAAGGAGGATCCTAACACCATCCAAGAAGCCTTGACTTCTATAGATGCTAATTTATGGCAAGAAGCCATAAATAATGAAATGGAATCATTAGAATCAAATAAAACTTGGCACTTAGTAGATCTTCCACTTAGTTGTATGACAATAGGTTGCAAATGGATTCTTAAAAAGAAATTGAAACTCATTGGCACGATAGATAAATATAAGCACGTCTTGTAGCTAAGGGTTATAGACAAAGAGAAAATATTGATTTCTTTGATACTTATTCATCTGTCACTAGAATTACTTCTATCCGTGTACTGTTTGCTTTAGCTGCTATTCATGATTTAGTAGTACACCAAATGGATGTTAAAAAAAGATTTTTTAAATGGTGAATTAGAAGAAGAGATTTATATGGACCAACTTGAAGGTTTTACTATTTTTGGTCAAGAAAATAAAGTTTGCAAATTGGATAAATCTCTTTATGGTTTGAAACAAGCTCCTAAACAATGAGATGATAAATTTGACAGTTAGTCATCTCAAATGGTTTTAAAATAATTGAAAGTGACAAATGTATTTATTACAAATTTGAAAACAACATTTGCACTATTATTTACTTATATATGGATGACTTACTTATTTTTAAATCAAATATTCATGTCATTAATGATGTTAAATCTTTCTTATGTGCCAACTTTAATATGAAAGATTTAGGAGAAGCTAGTGTAATTCTTGGAATTAATATTACTAGGTCTGAAAAGGGATTTTCTTAATATCAATCCCATTACATTGAGAAGATTATAAAGAAATACAATTACTTTAACTGTAAACTAGCATGTACTACATATGAACCTAGTGTGAAGTTGTTCAAGAACACTTGTGACAGTGTTAGACAAACCGAGTATGCGAGCATCATTGGTAGCCTCCATGATGCTACTGATTGCACTAGGCCTGATATAGCTTATGTTGTTGAAGTACTATGTAGGTTTACTAGTAGACCTAGTATGGATCATTGACATGCTATTGAAAGGGTCATGCATTATCTTAAAAGGATGATGAACCTAAAATTATACTATCAGAAGTTTTCCGTTGTCCTTGAAGGATATAGCGATGTTGATTGGAATACCCTATCAGATGACTCCAAGGCCACTAGTGGATACATTTTTTGTATTTCTGGAGGCGCAGTTTCATGAAAGTCTAAGAAACAGACTATTTTCGATGGAGTCAGAGATGATAGTACTGGCTACAGCTAGTGAGGAGGCAGGTTGGCTAAGAAACCTGCTATCTGATACCCCTTTATGGGAGAGACCGATACCAACTGACCTAATCTACTATGATAGTACCGTGGCTATTGCAAAAGTTGAAACCGTTATTACAATGGCAAGAAGGGACAAATACGTCGCAAGCACAGTACTATTAGAGAGTTTCTCTTCTGGAGCTGTATGAGTGGCTTATGTACGGTCTGAGGAGAACTTGGTTAATCCTTTAACGAAAGGGTTAGCACGAGAAAATGTTTGGAAAACCTCAAAAGGGATGGGGACTAAATCCTGATAGTTGAGTCACTTGTGATGGCAACCCAACCTACAAACTAGAGATCCTAAGAAATAGGTTCAAAGGGTAATAACAAGTCGTGAAGTGATATGAATGGAATCAAGCTAATAATTTTATATAGTGTTAACACTCCAAGTCCATCCCTAAGAAGCATGACATCCTGAAGGACAGAAGGTCAAGTTATTTATAACTCTTAATAACATCTAAACTCCATTTGGAGTGGGATACCTAGCTATAGGAGTGTCCTTGTTAGACTATCACCTAGGCGAATGTGAAGTGAGGTCGCTTCCTATGAAATTTTGGACAAATTCTCTAGATCATTCTCTATACTGGGATATAAGCACATGGCCATAAAGTGCTGGTTTTTGAACTTCACTCTAGTAGGATTGCGTGTGCGGTGTTGTCTGAGATAGAGGGATTTTAAAAGCTCTTTTGTTTGCCTCCAATTTTAAAGAGAAACCAAAGCTAGAGTTTTTACTCTTGTTCCACATAGGAGAAATTAGAGGAACCTCAAAGGCCATATATATTGATATGTGTTGTCTAAGGGTAGGACTCTTGGGGGTACCCAATTGTGTGGATGGGGGAGGACCTAAACCCAATCCACAAAACACACACGCGTGTCGTTGCCACCGCTGCCCCACTTCGTTTCGTTCTGGGCCGGACCGGGTATGGGTGTGGCTTGGGCTTTGGCTTGGGCCTACTCCTACATATTTTTTTATACAAACTTTATTTGGAAATTTCTCTAACATTATCCAAGTTTCTCTTCACGTTCTGCAACATTGTTTTCCCAACGTTCTGAAAAAAAAATATATATATATATTTTTATATATACAAAAAAACTGCTTTTATTGTTTTATTCATTCCAAACCAGAGAGAAAAAACATACAGTTTCTAATAAACAGAGAGAGTTACAGTTTTTCTTAAAATTTTATGTGATTCCGAGCAACTACTTCTGAAAGGGTGTGTGTTTTCTAATTTTCCTCCATCCAAGAAAAATTTGAGAGAGAGGCGATTTTTAAGCTGCTTTATCCTGGGAATTTCGTGGCCTTCATCTGAACTGCATGCACAACTTGGGCAGAGCCGCGAAGCGTCTTAAAGAGAACGACTTAGTCTGTGACTCATCCCAAGAAAATTGTTAAAGGCTACTGTTACTGGTAATATTGTTCTATTTCAGTTTCTACAACAAGATTATCAAACAACAAAAGGCCACAATCAATGACAAATAAGTCCTATTCAGGTTTCTCAAATCCCCACACTATTGGTATTAGGAGGGGATTTGAAGATATGCCAATAGTGTGGGACAGCAAACAATTGGCCAACTCGGATAACACCTTCATCTATTTTGGCATGGTTAATGTCACGACCCATTCCGCTACGGGCGGAAATAGAACACGTGGCACGCCATCAAGGCTCATCCAATTTAATTAAAGTAAATAGCAGCGGAAAACATAAGTAAAATCCAAGAAATTCAAAGTTATAAAAAGTTTTGCACATTTGAAAATACTTAAAGAAACACCGCTTTTGGAACCAGCAATCCAGTCGATTGATCAGAGATCGGTCGACTGAAAATGAAAAATACAGAGAGCCTAAAATCTCAGCAACCAGTCTAGTCGATTGTGTCAGGGACCCAGTCGACTGTGGTATCAAAATCCTAGTCAACTGGTACCTGCCTAGTCGACTGGACTGTAATCCACCAGAAACTCCCATTTTGAAAACACAATCCAGTCGACTGTCCTCTCAACCCAGTACTGCTTTTATCACAGAACGAAAATAACATTTCTAACCCAATGATCCAGTCGACTGTGTCGGGGACCCGGTTGACTAGTTTTATAAATTCCAGGGCAGTAGCCTGTCCAAATGGAGCCTCTAGTCGACTTCCTTTACACTAGTTAACTGTTTTCTCTTTGTTTGCTAAGCATTCTACAGAATTCAAGCTAAGGTTATCCCAACTCATTACAACATGGTCCTCAATGTATTACAATGCATTCAACCCATAAATACAAGAGTTTAGTACAGATTATAAAACTACTAATCCATTCCGATGTTCCAAGTTAAAAACAAAACATAGTTCAAGTTCATTACATCTTATTACAACTTTGGAATGGAAAACAAAAAAAAAATACAAGAGCAATCTCGTCGTCCCATCAGCCTCACTCCTCGCGTTTCTTCTTTCCTCTCTTCTTATCACCTATAATGGAATAAAGTTCCACTGCTCAGCTATATGCTAAGTACACAAATTCTAACATATGCATATATGATAAATCATGCTTTAATCTCATAATTCACATCAAAATAGTCTCTAGGGAAAAAAAAACACGCATTCATCTGGTGGTGGTAAGTCTAAGCCTTAAACCACGATGCCCACGGCTAGTCCAAGCCTACAACCGTTGCATCCCAAGTGCCCTGGCAAGTCCAAGCCTTACCATGCAAAGTAGCCGTCACTACTAAAATTCTCAAACATCAAGAAACTTACTCCGACATGAAATTGTATAAGTCCCTCCTTTGACCCACATAATCACTTAACGTGCTCGCGTAAAAGTTAGAAATGCTTTTCACATTTAAGCACGTGCATAATTAACGGGCCTACTATTAACATGAATTTTGCCATAATCACAATTTCATTGTTGAAAATCAAGGTATGTATATTTCCTATATAACATAGGTTAGAATTTCATATCTAGTGCGATTTCTCTTTAACTTTGAAGGAAGTACTAGGGGACCGATTAAACGTCGGATCTCAGATTTTAAAAGATTCCTACAAGTATACATGGGTTTCCCCAAAATTCCAATATTAGGATTTTCATAAAAAGTTGCCAAACGAGGCCTAAGAGACATAAAAAATAAAGCTCCTACCTTGAGGAGTTCAAATATGAAATTTAGTGAAAAATATACGGGCAGAAGTCCATCGATTTGCCTCAAGAAGCTCAAAGCAATAAAATCTATCTTTTCTCCCTCTGGTATTTAGGTTTAGAAAACTTTGTAAATGAAAAATATCTTCACACTTTCTATATATAGGTACGACTCTTGGGAATTACATTTAACTCCCCATGAGATCTCAAAACTTCTAATTATTCCCTGAAACATCTTGCACGACTAAAATCCGTTGTTGTAGGCAAATTCAACTAACGTAAAGTGTTTTTTCCAATCACTCCCAAAATCTAGGACGCACAATCTAAGCATATCTTCTAGCGTCTGAATCATTTGCTCTGACTGTCCGTCGGTCTGAGGATGAAATACAGTACTGCATCTCAACTTGGTACCCATAGCCTTTTATAAACATCCCCAAAACCTCGACGTAAAACTACTATCATGATATGATAGAATCACTATTGGAACCCCATGTAGTCTTACTACCTCTTTCATAGACAAATCTGCTAACTTGAAAGGCTTAGTTGTCTTGATCGGTAGAAAATTAGCTGATTTTGTCAATCTATCAACTATAACCCAAATCTTGTCATTCTTGTTAGGCGATCGTGGAAATCCGAAAATAAAGTTCATCGTGATCTCATCCCATTTTCACTTTGACACTAATAATGGTTGTAGTAATCCCGCAGTTACTTGTCTTTCTGCCTTAACTTGTTCACACGCCGAACATTCGGAAACAAACTTAGCCACGTCCCGCTTCATACCTCTCCACAAAAAATTCTCTTGCAAGTTCCGATACATCTTGTTACTTCCTGGATGAACTGAATATTTAGTACTATGAGCCTCTCCTAAAAGTCCTCTTTCAAGTCTTTTACGTTCGGTACACACAATCAACTCCCAAGCATTAATACTCCTTGTTCCAAAGTAAAATCAGGTCGCTTTTCCAAAGGCATCTCATCTCTCATTTTACACAAGTAACAATCGTTGAACTGTTCCAGCTAGATCTCATCTATAATGTCTAGGTGAGCTATTATCGCCATCATTAAGCCACCAGTAGTCTCTAGAATTACATCTAACTCCAAACGCTCCAATTCATTTACTAATTCCTTTTGTTGGGTTAGCTCGTTGGCAAAATTCCTTGTCAACTTTTGCAGGGGCAGTCCTGAGTATTTGGAGGCCCAGGAAAAACTATTAAAATGGAGGCCCTTATATGGGGGTTCAGGGGCAGCGCCCCTAAGGCAATTTTTTTTGGGGTCTACTTATACATAATTGGCAATTGTTTAGGATTAACTTATACATATGGCAATTTTTTTGGAGTCTACTTATAATATGAGTCTATTTGTGAAACTCAAACATTGTATGGTACCTTTCAAAATTCTAGAGGGGTCTAGTTCTACAACTCAAAAAATTCTTACACTAAAAGTGTAATTTTCAAAATTCTAGAGCCTTTGCTTTTGAGTTTTATATACATATATATATCAATATGTATGTAGTTGATAACACTATATTGGGCCTTGGGGGAGACCTAAATGTAAAGTACTAAAAATTCTCAAGGTAAAGTTGTAATTATGAAAATTTTATAGAGGCCTTCAAAAATTTGTGAACTTTGGTGGCCCGGGGCGGTTGCCCCTTTTAACCCCCCTTTGGGCCGACCATAATCTTCTGGCTTAAAGCATCGACTACTACATTAGCCTTCTCGGATGATACTTAATTGAAAGATCATAATCATTATCAACTTTAACCATCTTCTCTATCTCATGTTCAAGTCTCGTGGAGAGAATATATACTTTAAACTCTTGTGATCTCTGAAGACCTCACACTTTTCCCCGTACAAGTAATGTCTCCAAATCTTCAAAGCATAGATTACCACGGCCAATTCAAGGTTATGAGTCGAAGAATTAACCTTGTGTGTTTTCAACTATATAGATGCGTAAGCAATCACCTTGCCACCTTGCAAACGTACACATCCCAAACCCTGATGCGACGCATCAATATAGATCACAAACCCCTCGATTCTGGATGGTATTGTCAAAATAGGTGCTCTTGTCAACCGCGACTTCAACTCTTCAAAGCTGTCTTTACACTCTGAACTCTATTCAAAAGTAACCCTTTCTCATCAACTTTGTTATAGGCAATGAAATCTTCAAGAAATTCTCAATGAAACGGTGGTAGTATCTAGCTAATCCTAAGAAACTTCGAATTTCTAACACTGAAGTCTGCCTCTGCCAATTAGATACAGCCTCTACCTTGTGAGGATCAACTGAAGATCCATTCTTGTCAATCACGTGACCAAGAAAAGTAATGCTAGGCAGCCATAATTCACATTTCTTAAAATTTTTGAATAGTTGCTTCTCTCGCAATCTCTAAAGTATAAGTCTCATATATTTCTCGTGCTCTTGCTCGGTGAATAGATAAGAATGTCGTCGATGAATACGATCACAAAGTCATCTAAGTAGTCTTTTGAAGACTCGGTTCATAAGATCCATGAACACGGCTGGTGCATTTGTAACTCCAAATGGCATGACTAGGAACTCATAATGTCCGTAGCGCATTCTGAAAGCTATCTTCTCAACATCTTGCACTTTTACTTTCAACTATTGGTAGCCCGATCTCAAATCGATCTTCGAAAATACTTGTGCCCCACAAAGTTGATCAAACAGGTCATCGATTTTAGGCAACGGATACTTGTTCTTGATTCTCAACTTGTTTTGTTCTCAATAGTCAACACACATTCGTATTGAACCATATTTCTTCTTTATAAATAATACTGGAGTTCTCCACGGTGATATGCTAGGTCGAATGAAACCTTTGTAAAGTAAATCTTATTGTTGGAATTTTAGCTCTTTCAATTCCACAGGTGCCATTCTATACAGTGCTTTCGATATGGGTCTTGAGTTTGACACCGTCTCAGTGGTAAACTCAATCTCTCTCAGTAAGAACATCTGGTTAGTCATCTGGGAATACATCCAGATACTCTTATACTATTGGAATGTATTCTACCTTTAATATAGTCGTCGAAGTGTCAATTATTGAGCATAGAAATCCATGACATCCCTTCTTTAACTACTTACCCACTCGAATAACTGAAATCAAATCCGGTGATGGTGTAACCCCACTCCCTTAAAAACAAAAAGTTCTCATGCACCGGTGATCAAAAATTGACTTCTTTTCGTTCACAATTTATTGTGGTTTGGTTAAAGGATAACCAATCCATTCCAAAGAACACGTCAAAATGGTTTACTACCAACGGTATAAGGTCTACGGTCATCAACTTCTCACCTAGTTTGATCTCGCAATTCTTGTATATATCGTAGACAATATTGCCACCTTGCTAAGTGGTATGACAATGGACAATTCATACCCTATAAGTGCCAATCTAACATTCAAATGTTCAACAAAATGATGCGACACTAGCGTAGATCCTGAATCAACGAGTATGCGTGCTAAGTGCGAACATACAAGCACCATATTTGAGACCACTGTATCCGTAGTAGCCACATTTTTGGGATTCATCTGGAATGACCTCCCTTCATGCTGCTCTATCCCCTGCCTCTTCATATTAGATTGCTTAGGCTTCGAACCACTCAAAGTCATAGAACTCACTCCTTGTTGGGGACGTCTCCTCAGATAATTCTTGGATTGATGTCCAACCATCCCACAATCATAACATTTGCATCTCATATCAGGTTCCGAACTACCACTGTTCATCCCTTGAGTTTTGATCTGAAAATTAGTTAGAAAACATCGGATGGTGTGTTGTCGATTACAAAGAGGACACATCGGTATATTGCTCCTCGGTCTCCCTTGTCCACTGAAGTTAGAACTAGAACCAAAGCCTCACATGAATGGCCTCTTGAAAGATCTACCTTGGTTCTGATCACTACCCGCATTACCTCGCTGGTCTTGTTGATTCTATCTCGATCTCTCTATTCCACTTTTGGCTACAAGCACCGTTTATTGCACTGCTGCCAAAGTCTAATGTTCATAGGTCTCTACCCTCAAATGGATATTCTTCCTTAAACATTCCTCGAACTTCCTTGCTCTATCCTCCTCCTTTAGCACTGAGCCGAATCTCAATGATGCATTGTACTTGGAAGTATATTCAGTTACGGCCATATCTCCTTGCTTAGGGTTATCAAACTATCTCATCTTCGTATTATGAGCTGCTCGAGAAAAAAATCAGCGATTGAACTCTGCCTTGAACCCTTTCCACGTTATTGGTGCCCCTTGATCCAACACATTTACCCACTAATTCTGAGCTTCGCCTTTGAGCATGTCACTTGCATTTTCAATCTTCTGCGTATCGAACATTGGATAGATATGAAAATTCTATCGATGTCCATAACCCAATGCTCTGCTAATGTGGTATCAGATGTCCCATGGAACTCCATCAGTTTCTTTCATGTACATTGTTTAGACATGGATCTCCCACCCCTATTCTTAGGTGTAGGCACAACAACTATCAGTGTTGGCTCAAATGGAGGTGTTGAAGGCAATCGCTCAGTTATACTCTGTATCAAGTCTCCCATATTTTCAATCATTTCTATCATGTGGTCCATTCATCGAGTATGTGGTGATAGATCTTGCTCACCATCACTCATGATTGTACAATCCTGTCAATCTAAGTGCATAAACACTATACATGTATGACGATAAATATGAATATGTATGTATATCAACAAACGATATGCATCAAACATTTCTACAACGTATGGATGCAATCTAGAATATGTGTCGAAACACTCAACACTCCACTCGTCGTCAAACGTTCCTAAAGTTTTGCTACCTCTAGCTCTGATATCAATAAATGTCACCACCTATCCTGCTACGGACATAATAGGACATGTGGCAGACCACCAAGGCTCATCCAATTGAATTAAAGTAAATAGTGGAAAACATAAGTAAAATCCATAAAATTCAGAGTTATAAAAAGTTTTGCGCATTTGAAAACACTTAAAGAAACACCCCTTTTGGAACCAGCAATCCAGTCGACTGATCAGAGGTTCGGTCGACTGGAAATGCAAAATACAGAGAGCCAAAAATCTTAGCAGCTAGTCCAGTCGAATGTATCGGGGACCCAGTCGACTGTGGTATCAAAATCCCATTCGACTGGTATCTGCCCGGTCGACTGGACTCTAATCTACTAGAAACTCCTATTTTGAAAACACGATCCAGTCAACTATCCTCTCAGCCCAGTCGACTGCTTTTATCACAGAATGAAAATAACATTTCTAACCTAATGATCCAGTCGACTATGTCGGGGACCCATTCGATTGGTTTTACAAATTCCAGGGTAGTAGCCTGTCCAAATAGAGACTCCAGTCGACTTCGTTTACACCAGTCGACTGTTTTCTCTTTGTTTGCTAAGCATTCTGCATAATTCAAGCTAAGGTTATCCCAACTCATTACAACATGGTCCTCATTATATTACAACACATTTAACCCATAAATACAAGAGTTTATTACAGATTACGAAACTACTAATCCATTCCAAGGTTCCAACTTAAAAACATAACAGAGTTCTAGTTCATTACATCTCTTATTACAACTTTGGAATGGAAAACAAAAACATATACAAGAGCAATCCCGTCATCCCATCGGCCTCACTCCTCGCATTCTTCTTTCCTCTCTTCTTATCACCTGCAATGGAATAAAGCTCCACTGCTCAGCTATATGCTGAGTGCACAAATTCTAACATATGCATATGAGATAAATCATGCTTTAATCTCATAATTCACATCAAATAGTCTCTAGGAGCAAAACACGCATTCATCCGGTAGCGGCAAGTCCAAGCCTTAAACCGCAATGCCCACTGCTAGTCCAAGCTTACAACTGTTGCATCCCCAGTGCCCTGGCAAGTCCAAGCCTTACCATGCAAAGTAGTCGTCACTACTAAAATTCTCAAACATCGAGAAGCTTACTCCAGCATAAAATTGTATAAGTCCCCCCTTTGACCCACATAATCACTTAACGTGCTTTCGTAAAAGTTAGACATGCCTTTTACATTTAAGCGTGTGTATAATTAACGGGCCTACTATTAACACATGAATTTTGCCTGGATCACAATTTTGTCGTAAAAAATCAAGGTATGTATATGTCCTATATAACATAAGTTAGAATTTCATACCTCGTGCGATTTCTCTCTAACTTTGTAGAAAGTACTAAGAGACCGATTAAACGTCGGATCTCAGATTTCGAAAGATTCCTATAAGTATACATAGTTTTTCCCAAAATTCTAATATTAGGATTTTTTTTAAAAGTTGTCAAACGAGGCCTAAGAGACATCAAAAATGAAACTCTTACCTCGAGGAGTTCAAATCTAAAATTTGGTTAAAAACAAACGGGCATAAGTCCTTCGATAAGAAACTCTAAGCAATAAAATCTCTCTTTTCCCCTTTTTGGATTTAGGTTTAGAAAATTTTGTAAATGAAAAATATCTTTTCACTTTCTATATATAGGCACGACTCTTGGGAATTACACTTAACTCCCCATGAGTTCTTAAAACTTCTAATTATTCCCTGAAACGTCTTACACAGCTCAATTATTACTTAACGAGTGAAACTATAAATTATAAAAGTTTTCGCTTAAGTTCCGTTTGGGTCCGTAATTACGTTCCAAAAACTAATTCTCATGGAATTTCTGGATTACCTACCTTTTATGCAACGTATCACTCACGTTATCACCAAAGTATTCAAAACGATCTAAATCGAGATCAAAACTACCAGAAATGATACAAAATAGGTATAATTACACAATGAGTTTGAAATACTTGTTCACACAATGAGTTTTGAACATGAGTGTAGACACCCCATTTTGTCGGCTATCAGATTTAGGAGACCTATAGCTTGGTGGTTCACAATGATCGAAAAAGACTCAAAAGGACTCCTGGAAGTTAGTTCTATTTCTCAAAATGCTCAGAATGACCAAAATGCCCCTGAAATCCCAAAAACTCCCAGATTTGGACCAAAAGTTCTGGAAACATGCTATGTCATAAGAAAAGTAAAAAAAATAAGTTTTTAAGTAAAATCAGATGAAATCGTCAGCTCCCAGAGACCCCCGGAAGACCCAAAAGTTCCCGGAAAGTCCCCGTTGACCAGTTTGACCAAGGTTTGACCAAAATCGTCCAAATTTTCCGGGATCATTCTAGATCATGTGGAAAGTATTAAAATAAGTTTTAAAAGAAAATCGAGCGAAAACGTCAGCTCTTGGGAGCTCCCAGAGGTTTCCAAAACTTCCCGGGAATCCCAGGTTTGACCAGTTTGACCAAAAGTTGACTTTGAAACCGGAGATTTTTCATGGATACTAGAGGTCAATAGCTTTCTGACGGTATATCGCACATAATTTTTGGATTTCAAATGAATCTATTATGAATTTTTGAATGTGGAAAAGGCGATCAAATCGGCTTTTATCGCGAATACCGCAAAACTTTTCAAAGTGACCTATCCCTAAACTATTTTTTATGTAAATTAGACTCCATTACCTTTCCAACGGTATATCACAACCTCAATTTGGAGTTTGTATGCATTTTCTGTGAATTTCGGACGAAATAGGGCCTATTCGCGAATACCGGAACCTCTGGGGGCCTAAACAGCATTATCTGGACGAAGGAGGAGAGTGCCGCCGTGGCACTAGCCCACTGCTGCTGCGGCACATGCCCAGTGCCACCGCGGCACTCTCCCCCAGAACAGTCCATTTTTATAATTTTGATTGGGGGTCCAAATTGATTAATTAGAAACCAAAACGACGTAGTTTTGGTTCCCAGCTTATTTTAGACCAATGGGAGACCTTTTTATACTTTTTAAAACCCCATTTACCACCCCTCATTTGCCTATAAAAGAAACCATTTACTTCCATTTAGAGGGAGAGACATGGAAGCTTAGAAAGAGCTTAGGAAGAAACTCTAGATAATTATAGAAAGAGAAAGAGAAGAAGTAGTCTTCTTCTTCTATTTTCTCCATCAAAGTGAGTTTTCTTTTTACTTGAGTTTGCTATCAAAACTTCAATCATCCAAACATTTCTTTCACTACCATTCTTGAGTATTCATGAGATAGGAAGCTACTTCCATGTCCAAATGTCACCATATATGAGTGAAAGACCAAGCTACAAATCCAATATCTCAATGATTATCAACTATTGATTGCTATTTGAATGCTTATTTACTTTGATGTTCATCTCTCTCTTAACCTCATTTCTTTTTTACTTTTCTTTGATTATTTAGTTGTTCATCATCATCTAGATGACATGTTGTTTGAGGAGAGTGAATCCTTATGGATAGTAGCTCTTGACCTTAAAGACATGTTTGATGGATGATGATTCTACCTTCAATACATTCATATGTATTCTTGAAGTCATATTCTCAAACAAAATTATGTTTGCGCAAGTAATATTGGGAGTTCTTTGATGATTCAAGGTTGGATGAGATTCTAAGTGGTCACATAGTCATCTCAAGTGTTTAAGTTCATGCTTTGAAAATCTATTTCAAAACCCCTAATCAAGAACTCAAACTCTATTCCAAAACCCAAATCCATTTTCTTCGAGAATGATCCAAAATAGTGAGCTATTCAGATTCAAAGGTTTGTTTTGAATTAAATACTTGAGTTATGATAATGAAACCACTTGGAAAATCTTCCTAAGACATCATAGTTTGTCTCCAATTTTTCTCATCAATTATAGAGATGTGAAAGTATTATTTTCAGATTTAAGAAGTTCATATGCATAATCTGCCTCTGTTCTCACAGAATGTTTACCCGACTTCTTGCACTTATTCTGGATGTTTCCGTCACTGTACATATATCTTTTCTATTTGTTTTATGCAACTTGGGTGTCGTAGAAAACGTTTGGTATATAATGGGTCATCATGAACCATTTATTTGATTTATGAAAAATCATACAAAATCAGTCAACAGTGCAGCTTTTATTTCTGAGTCATGTGTACATTCTGATTTGTTTCTCTTAATCTGTGATAGCTATTGAGGTTTGGTCTTTTTCTGTGTATTCTAGACACACTATGGAGGCTCTCCAATTTTTATCACATTTTCCTAGGCATGTTTGACCTCCCATTATGATGTTATAAAGTAATGTATACAGTCTGTCTACTATTCACAGCATGTCATTTTTGACTTTCACACTTTGATGCCACACTCTCTTGTATCTAGATGAACCCATATCCCATGAACATGTTCTTTACCACTTTTAGCATGCTATATCATATCATGTATCATCTATCCTCTCATGTATCATACTCCCATAGATTCTTGAGTTTGGTTTCCAAATAAAACCATGTTTTGCAAATACTTGGGAAGTTCTTGAAATGAGTTAGGAATTGATATTCCAAGTGGTTAGAATATTCATCCAAGTTCTGGAAGTATACTTTCAAAACCTCCATTTCAAAACCCCCCTCTTAAACCCCTCATTTTGATTTCAAGAAATAAACCTTGTTTTTCTCAAAACCCTCAAAACAGTGAGTCATTTAACTTCAAGGAATTATTTTGAGTTCAATACTCAATGTATGAATGCAAGACCACTTGGAAAGTCTTTCTAACTCATTATAGAACATCCATGATTTTTGGCTTTACTTGGAAGCACTTGAAAAGGGTCCATTCTTGCCCAAACATTCCTTCCAAACATTCTGCCTCTACTGTCACAGCAGCTAGGTTGACTTTCAACTTGTTTTACAGAAAACTTTTCCAAAAAGAGTGGTCCCAACTTATTTTCTTTTGAATATCAATGTCTTAGGGAACTTTCTGTATAATATGGGCCTCTAGATCTTTTGTTTTCATTTTCTAAGATTTTCTAACATTTCAGTCGACAGTACGGACTCTGTTTCTGAATAACCTATATTGTTTATATGATTTCTCTCGATCTGTGATAGTTATTAAAGATTGGATTTTTGGGTTATGTTCTAGACACAATAAGGAAGATCTCCATAAAAAATCATTCATTGAAAACATTCCTAACCCCTCTTTTCCATTTTTACAAGATCATGTGTACTGTTCTATCCACTATTCACAGCAAGCATACTTTTACTTCCATCCTTTGATTTAATGCTTATATGCACTCTAAATTAGCTCATGTCTTAGGAAGTAGTTCATACTACATTTGTACATATCCCATAATGACCTCCTTCATTCATTCATACACAATCTAGACTTCTAGGTCATTCTAGGAATCCATGAACACAAAACACACTACAACCCTGGCACATTCTAGACACATACATTGCATTCATGCAAGATTTGGGATTTTTGTAACTCCTAATCTAAGAAGATTATAAGGAATGATCATGATCACACGTTCATACTTCCCCTCGATCTAATCATCCTTTCTCATCCGTCCCGGGGATTGAGAGATTTTCTCTTCTCAAAGATTAACATGCATCATTCTAGCTTGCTAAGCATCCTTATTTTCTTTGATTTATTTGTTTCAAGAATTATTCATGTCCCCTTAGATTAGGAAAACTTTATTACTTGATATGTGATTAGACGATTTTTCTTAGGTTTGTTTTGTTTGATCTTTCACTTTGCATTGTGTGATACTTGGCTTAGATCTTATGAATGATATCTTATCTTTAGATCTTCCATTTCAAATTTTCTTATGTGATGTAATATACTATCATAGTATTAATTGTCGAACCATACATAGTATAAGATGATTATTTGGATGCTAATTGAGGCCCGTCGAAAGACGGGGCGAGTTGAGGGTGTTTTCGTCGCGACAAAGGCTCCTTCCTCTCTCGTACCAAAACCCCGAGCCAAGTTCTTTGGTTATGAAGGTCCGGTGCCCTTTATCCATTTGGGTGAGTCAAAATTAGGTTTCTTGGTTCCTTAAAGACCAAGTGGCGACTCTGTATCTGTTTTCAACAGACCTAATCTCTTTCTTTGATCAAAATCAAATTTCAAACAAAAACAAACAAGTGGTGGAATCCCGCGTGTCCACAATGAGGCAAAGGAGATGGCTAGAGTTGATGAAGGACTATGATTTTTCAATTCAGTATCATCCGGGCAAGGTGAATATCGTCGTCGATGCTCTTAGTCGTAAGACACCAACCAATACTGCATCAGATTTGACTTCTCAGAAAGAATTGATTCGAGATATGGAGAATTTAGAGCTTGATGTGATTCTGAGGATTGAAAGTGGCTTGATTTCGATGATTGTGGATCAACCACTCTTGATTCACGAAATCACGGGGAAACAACTTCAAGATGTGGCTTTGAAGAAGATTTGTGATGAGATTCCGATGGGCAAGCAAACGGGATTTACTTTTGAGAACAATGTCTTGAGATTGAGGGGTAGAATCTATGTGCCTAATGAGAAGGAGTTGAAACGGAATATCCTAGAGGAAGCACACAATACGAAGTACACCGTTTGATCTTGTCAGAATTAAGATATAAAAGTATGCTTTACTTTCTAAGGATTTGTAGTGTGGAAGTAAAGGTCGAACCCATAGAGATTGAATTACTAAAGCACTTTAATTTTAAAACGTAAATCTAGTTAATTAAGAAAATAGAATTTGAATTTTGATTTTAATTAAACTAAGAACAGTAAAAATAATCTAAACTATGAAAGCAATTTAAAAGTTATTTTAAACGATATTTGAAGTGAACCTAAGATTGCAAATTTACTACTAGCTTTATAATAAGAGTATTTATGCATTCAATTAGCTTATTACATTGGATGATAATAGGGAATTATAACTACAAGCCCAATTCCTCTGTCAAGAAGATAACTACGATTCAAGCACAACATAATTCATCTTCGGTTGGCACGAATTGTCTCACACTAAACTAGGGTTGCGGCACAATCCGTCTTTCTAGGCATGAACTATTCGGCTACTTGGTATCACAATTCAGTTAAGCACCATTACATGTAAATAATCCATACAAGCACAGCAAATATAGATCATTGAGTACATGACATTCAAAATAGATCTAAGACAAGAATAAACTTTGAAAGCAATGATTTAATCAATAGATGTTCAATTTTATTATA
Organism: Hydrangea macrophylla; assembly: GCA_033977485.1. Classification (NCBI taxonomy): domain Eukaryota; kingdom Viridiplantae; phylum Streptophyta; class Magnoliopsida; order Cornales; family Hydrangeaceae; genus Hydrangea; species Hydrangea macrophylla. The sequence continues at coordinate 85,090,291 of CM066983.1, forward strand.
AAAATCCTCTAAACATGTAATCATCGTCCATACATAATAAATCTAAAAGAAAAACATAAATAACTCCCTATTACTTGGCTAGGGTTTCATTGATACCTTAGATCTTGGTTTAAGCGGCCATAGAATCAAGGATTGACAAGAGGTTGATGGAGGAGGCCATGGAAATCCTTGGTCTTCTTCTTCTTCTCCTTCATTTCCTCTCTTCAATGGCTGAAAGTTTTGTTGTATATGGATGTGTATAATGTTGTGTAATGATGTGTAACCTCAAATTTGATTTAGAATAAGATTTATATAGATTTTGGAAGGATTTAGGAAGCTTTCCTAAGTCGAATCGTACTAAAACTGATGTATTTTTGTTTCTAGACGTCGTATGCACAAACCACCTTCGCTGGGCACTTTAATTTAATAAAATACGCATTTTTTGGTTATTTCACAGGTCGCTCGCGCAGCCCTCTCGCGTGAGGTAGTTTTCGTTATACTGCGCGACTTTCGTAGAATTACGATAACGTTTTGCTCGAAACTCGGATTGACTCGTCGTTTACGGCCACGCGTCCGTAACTCGAAGATCTACATTTTGTATCTCTGGAGAATTTTCTAAAATCTAAAGTATTCCTTGTCAAAAATGCAATTTACCAAGACTGCTACTGCATTCAACTTTCATCGGAATCACCTTTAATTTGTGCCCAGAATGTCTTCCAAAGCCACTAATCATTGGATTTTAGTGCCTTTTCATGTTAAGGCTCCAAAACCTACAAAACATATAATACTTATTAGAAACACTTAATAACTAAATAAAGTGGGCTAACAAAGCATATCTTCAGGACTATAAAGGGGAACTATTCGTTCCAGATCACACCCCCAAACCTACACTTTGCTAGTACTCGAGCAAAGAAAAACATAAAATAAATACTACTATACTTAAAAATTCTAACTCACTGTCGCAGGCAACTCAATTGCATTTAGCATATGCAACAAGCCTTTTAAACCCCTAGGTGTCCCTAGTAGGACAAGTGAAGTCTCGTGAGGGTTCTCATCGAATAAGACACCCACAACTATCTTTATTTCATTATACATTCAAAAAGTTTTATTAAAAACAAAAAACATAGCGTTCAATACTCCTTATCATAAAACAATGATTTGAAATAGAATAACGAACAAGAAGAAACGAAACCAATCATCCACTTACGTCATGAAAAATAATCCCAAGCACATGCATCGTATAAATCAATAGAGTTTCTCATCAAAATTGCACGTGTGTGATGTGGTAGTCAAATGAACACGCGCATGTCATGAACTTGGAATATAACTCGGATAACATCCAACTATGCTTCAACTACGAATCTCACAATGTTAATTACACTCTTAAATGAAATGCTCAGAACATGTGTAATCTCTGTAGTATATGTGAGCAAAGAAAATATGTTTTCAAAACAAGAAACGCTCACATATGACTCGAAAAAGACGCATGATAGGAAAGAACAGTAGTCTCATGGATAGAACGCCAATAGTCAAGAAAAATTAATCGTTATCATGTTTTAATCCCCCTCCCATCGCTTACATATCCAAACCATATTTTCTAGGATCAAATAGGATTTTTCAAAGGTTGTAACATGGCTCAGGCAATGAAAAGGAATAGAACGGATTCATTAAGTAGTTTTAGAGTGGTGTTGTAAGGCATATTTCATCTTCTTTCATCATCTCTTCTACCAACTTTCATCTTTTCATTATCTTCTTTTCATATTTTTTAATTTCTTTCCTCTTCTTTTTTTTTTCTTTTCTTCTTTCAACTTTTTTTCTTTCCTTTTTTTTTTCCAACCTCTTTTTTTTTCCTCTTCGTTGCTTTTGAAATGAATATTCACTAAATATCAAGGCAACTACCTCAAACATCATCTTGTTTTTCGTCTTCTTCTCAATCGACACCGCCTTATCACCACTAAAAGTTTATCAATCTTTCAGTGGTAATCTCCAAGTTAGTCAAGTTGAAACAAAGAGAAGGATAATGGTGATTAAGAAAAAAGGACATTTTACAACTCAAAGGTGCGAACTAAGGAAATTTTATCATTTATTCTGGATAGAACAAAGATCAAAAGGGTGGAAAACAAAGAATTAAAATCACATCCTAGGGTGATACAGTTCCTCCACATCTACGATAGAAGATTATTTAGCATGGTAGCAAATATTTTAACTTGACTATCAACCAAAACAAGAATAATGAGACTAAACAACGAGTAAATGCGTTATTTCAATGACATTCGACAAACTCAAATGTATTTATAACCCTCTAAAAAGAACAGATAAGCTCAAAAGCTCACTAGGTTTAGTCTCCACCTTATGTTATCTAAAAATCCGAATTATATTATAGTTCACATCAAACATGTATTCAAACGACTACATGCAGTGCATAGGTTGTGTGCAAATCTATGATATAAAACTACGATTCGAACGATGCATAACCTAGAACGTCACATCATGACTTCAACAAATGTTTAACCACATCTTTCCTTGTTGACCATTCTATAACAATCTAAGTTATTTAACATGAAGTATCGAATTGAGATTTCAAAAACATCGGTAACATTGTTTATTTAAGTACATGTATTGAATTTTTTTTTAAAAAAAATCAGTGCATAATAATGTGCATACCCCCAAACCTTAACCTTTCATTGTCCCTAATGAAGCAATAAAACGAAGGAAGGAGAGTACGTAAGGAAGGAACGATAATACCTCGATCTTGACAATCACAAGCAGGTGAACGTATATGAATATGGAATGAAAGTTCAAATGCTCCTAATGGAGCCACTATTTCACCCGTCGGATAGTTGTATTCCTAGATATATTGTGTATTAATCTTGACATTAGAGGTAATAAGATGTTAAAACAGTTAAATAGGAAATTGTAATTGTAACTATTTAATCTAAAACTCTTCTATACTTAACAATAAAAAAACATAACAAACACAAGAATAATGATAAAGAAAAGAAATAGATATATATAATACAGACTACGGTGTACAAGTTTTTTTTTAAGCAAAAAAAACTAAACTATAATCAAAAGACTCAATGAAAATCAAAAGAAAAAAAATAAACAGAACTATGAAAACAAAGAAAGACTGACTCTATAAGTGCATAAGAAAACAAACTGAAAAATAGAAAGACAACTCACCAGGTTTGGGAAAAAGGTGGTAAGAGAACAAAAGAGAAAACACAGAAAACCTTACCTCGCGCTAGCGGGCCGCGCGAGCGACCATCGTGCGCTCGACCCCTCTGCGAGGTAATGCCGAGGTTGGTTTTTAAGTTTTAAAAGAAAATTTTCTAAGGCAAAGGATTGTGCGAGCGGGCTGTGCCATTGAACCCCTAGTGCGCACGATTCCAAGCGCGACATGAACCTGAGGCTATATGTAAAAAACTTTGAAAATTTTTCTCGAAGGTAAAATCTCGCACGAGCGGGCCGCGCGAGCGACCTGTCGTGCGAGCGGGCCACTTGGTCTTTTCCTCTCTTTTCACTTGTTTTATGTGTATAAGTTCAAAATAAATTTACTCCAACCCTAAAACCTGTCCAGAAAACTCAAAAAGGACTCAAAATGACCCAAAAAAGTTCAAAAATAAGAGAAACAGACGAAATAAAGCTTGGGTTGTCTCCCAAGAAGCGTTGTCTTTTACGTCTTCAGCTAGACCGTTCTAGCTCAAGACTTATGGAGGCCGCAACTCTGACTTTGTACCCTTGAGGGCACTTTGGGAGATTTCGATGAAAAGCAAGAACTATGTCATTATGAGTTAATTCATTTGACTGTTCTCCCTGATTATGTTTAAATCGATTTCTCACCTTTCGAGTAAATTCAGCATTAGGGTCCTGGTTATTCAAATTCGTCCGCTCATTACTCACCATATTATTCTTCTCACCTACATTTATTTCTGTAGTAGGTTCAATAGTTCGTCTTACCTCACTATCTACCTCACATAGGTAATCATCCTCTTTGGAAGGTTGATCAATAGCGTTAAAAATGTTCAATTTTAGATTCATGTTCCCAAATGACACTTTCATTATGTCATACCCGCTCCTGCGGTATTTATTTATATCATTTTAGCATGCTTGCGGTTGTGTTAATTAGCATGTGTGAAGTGAGTGATGACTCACTAGCTGTTGGAGGGTGTCTTTTGAGAACCCAGTATTTGGCCTTAAAGGCAGTTCGGAAGGTGTCAAGAGAGGACACGGGAACATGGAAAGGCATGTTGCGTTGGCATAGCTAAATGACATTTATGTGATTTAAATGTTATTTGACTTACTGGCATTTTGATGAATAGTAAATTTACCTGCGTAGAGTAAATTCTGATAATCTTGATACTGTTAGATATCATTTTGAGAACTGTGGTGAGAACGTGAGCGATCGTTGTATAAAAAGGTAGGATGTGTAGAGATTCCACAGAATTTGGTTTTCGGACATAATTTTGGATCCAAACGGGACGTAATCGAAAACTTTTGGGATTTATAATTTTCACTTGTAAAGGCATAAAATGGACGTATGCGACATTTCAGGAATTAATTAGAAGTTTGAGAAACCCGCGGGGAGGTAAACGCGATTTTTGAAAAGATTGTCTATATATAGATGAGGGTGAGTTTGCATTAGTTGCAAACTCATATAATATCTTGGGAGAGGAGAGAGAAAAGGGAGATTTAGTTCTCCGAGCTTTGCGACGACGATCGGCGACATTTCGTCCGACTGAATTTCACCAAACTTCATATTTGAACTCCCCAAGGTAAGGGCTACGTTTTGATAGTCTTTAGGCCGCGTTTGGCTAAGTTTTTATAAATTTCTAAATCTAGGAATTTGGGGAAAACACGTGTAAACTTGTAGGTTTTGCGTAGGATCGGAGATTTGGTGTTTAATCGGGCTTCTAGTCGTTCCCTCAAAGTTATACGACGATAGCTCGAGGTATGAATTTCTAGTCTATGTTATATAGGTGAAATACATGTTTTATATTTCGATGACGAAATTGTGATCCGGGCAAAATCCATGTGTTAATCTTAGGCCCGTTAATTATGCACGCGCTTAAATGTGAAAAGCATGTTAAATTTTACGCGAGCACGTATATGTGTTAAATGAGTATGTTTATGTGCCTATGTGGGTTAAAGGGGGATTTGTGCTAATTCACCGTGAGGCGTCCTCTCGAAGGGGGAGGATTAGCAGTGACGACGGTCACTTGCCGATAAAGGCATTACGTGACATGTCGAAGGGGCATGGGTCATGGTTGAGTCGAAAGACTTTGGATCGGTGAAGGTGCACTTATTCCCTAGAAACCATTAGTTATGTGTTATGATGAGATTAAAGCATGATTTGTCATATATGCATATGTTAGAAATTGTGCACTCAGCATATAGCTGAGCAATGGAGATTTACTCCATTGCAGGTATGAAGAAAGGAAAAATGGAATGCGAGGGATGATGCCGTTAGGGATCAATCGGAGGAATTTTTGTATAGAACATTTTTGTAACCGAATTATAGAAGGTCTGTATCATTTTGGATTGATGTAATATTCTTTTGAAAACCTTTTTAAGTTGGTTAGAAGCGACTCGGAATCTTGAGTTCACGTCTTGATGTTTAACAAGTTGAATTTCGTGTTTTATAAATTGTTGAAGTACTTATGAGATTTTGATCCAAACGAACCCTCAACTTAATTAGTTAACGTTTTTCAAACTTAGGAAAGTTGTTATACTTGTCCTTATAACATTGGTAAGGTTTGATAAGATTTGGAATATGTTTGAAGGGTTGCAAAGGAGTGGGGTTGTTTGATGCCTTAGCAAAATTCTGCAGCTTTGGCCAGGATTCTGCTAAAGGGTCATTCGACCGGTCGAAGGGGGTCGTTCGACCGGTCGAAATACCCCCTGCCAGAATTCTTTTTCTACCTCTTCCGAAAATTATTAAAAGGTTTTGATTGGTTCTTAGGGTACCTTTGGGATCCCTTTCAACATAAAATCATTCGTTTTGAAATATAATTACGTTTTCAATTTTATACAGATTTTACAACTTGGAGGGTAATGTTTCCAAAGTTTTATATACTCAAGATTGTTTTAAAGTTCTTTTCCGCTGCGTATAGTTATTGTTGAGCCTTGGTGGCGTGCCACGTGTCCTATTTCCGCACATTAGCGGGATGGGTCGTGACATCTAGTGGTATCAGAGCAGTAGGTAACAAAACTTTGGGAACGTTCGACGTCAAGTGGAGTGTTGAGTGAATTGACACATATTCTAGAATGCATCCACATATTATAGAGATGTTTGATGCATATGGTATGTTTTTATACATACATGACTATGTTATTGGCATACATGCATAGTATTTATGCACTCGTGAATCGGTGGAATCATGCGGACGTGGAACCGTGTGGCAAAATAAAGTTTCTGTGGGTTATCATAGACCTTGTGGGGTGATATGAGGGAGAGATGATATCTTGATCGTGGTGAACAATTGAATTTTCAAATGAAAATGAAATGATTTTTGGATCGAATCGGTAATTATTTAAATTGATAGTAATAAGTGCTCTTTGAGGGCTTTAACCGAGAACGGAGGTGGAATAGTGAATGTCAGGGGAGATTTCCTTATAGTTCACGTAGAGAATGAAAAGTGATTGTTCGTAGTCGAGTTTTGGAAATGGAGAGTGATTGATAAGAGTTCCATCTCAAATATGGGCTAAACGTCGTGACGTGAGAGAATAGAGATGGACAATTGGGGTTTATGACAGAAAGATAGTCCAGCGGAGTGTATTGCTCATACATGGGGTAGGTGAGGAATCTCTCACCTTTTCTTACGGTGTTATCCTAAGATGCTAACCTGCGGTGTGATTGTACGGGTTATCTTAGGGTTTTCTCTTATACGGTGTGTATTGGGTAGTTGAAGAATCTTTTGACTTGTAGTACGGTATATGGGATGATTGGATGGTTGAGGAATCTCTCAATCTATCGAATATTGGTAAGTATTATAGTTGTTGAAGAATCTTTCAACGTATGGTATGCAGTTTGAGATATTGGATGGTTGAGGAATCTCTCAACCTATCTTACGGTATGTATTGAGGGTTGAGGAATATTTCAACGTATTGTGAGTATCATGGTTGTTGAGGAATCTCTCAATTGAACCTAGTTCCGAATGGTCGTGGGACCATAGAGGATTCAGATATAGTATAAGGATTGGTAACGAAAGGTACCGGATTGATTGTATAAGTGGGAAGTGGTGTTTAAGGATTAACCTATGACGAGGGGTTGAAAATGGAAATGATAGAGTCCGCTTGGATAGTTGAAAACAATTAATGAAAGCTTAGTCGAGGATGGACCTCTGAAGCAATTGCTTAGATTTGATGATCAAGTGCATGTGAATTTAATGATAAGGACGGCATAGGTCGGAGGAGAAATGGTAGAACTTCTTGGTGGAGATTAAAGGAATGGAAATGATTATGAATAAGAGTTTCTTGGTGTTTTGAGGTGTGGTTTATCAAAGGAAGTAGAACAAAGAATGTAGGAATATAGGACTTGATGTGAAAGATACGTGTGAGTGATTGAACATGATAAGAGATTCGGAGGAATCAAATGGACATCGGATATCATGAAGATAAGGAGATCTTGGTAAGAAATACTGTAGAGAATGTCTTTATTACAGTGAGTTATAGTGTGGATAACCAGGAACCGTGTGTAGTTCGATGAGTTTTCAATGTTCTCGAGCACTTTTAGTAATTCCAAAGTGATTGGGAAGTGGCCCCAAATGCCTTGTGAGTTTGGAGACTTTTAAGGATGTTAAATGGATGAAAAATATGGTCCAGGGGGTACTGGACCGGTCGAAAGGGGCGGTTCGACCGGTCGAACACCCCTCTGATCCAAACAGTGTTTTCGAAAACATTTTTCGTCGACTTTTACGGAAACATGCATAACTCTTTGTAGAAAATTCGGATTCGCGCGCCGTTTCTTGCGTTGGAACCGGAACTCAAAGAGCTATCTTTTGGTGTAAAATTTAACCATAATTTTATAAATGACCATTTTGCCCTTGGGCTATTTTTTTTCATAGAAAAGTTCTTTTAAGAGGTCTAATTGATGCTCTCTTTGCTAATTATCGTATTTCAAACAAAGTGAAGGATCTTTTAATGATTGTAAAGCATCGTTGAGTATTTAAAGTGAGTGGTTATCAACGGGAGGTTGGAGTATGAGAAGTATTACGATACTGAATAAGAGCAGCTGTGGAAATGGATAGAGTAAAGAGACTTTGGGTAAGTCAGATCACAAGAGTGAAAATGTAAATTGGGAAGATGAAGCTTCAATGGGTAAGTGAACAAGAACGGTGGAAGTGGGATGAAGACTTGGGAGCACGTTGAGTACATTATCAGATATGATAATAGAACTGTAAATCGGTTAGAGGGCAATGCTGGATGCAACGGAATGCTATCTCAGTTGTCCTGGGATTCAACGAAGTTGGAGAGTTTTGAGAATGTCAGATTTCATCCCAAGGAAAATTTTAAAGTGTTTAAAATGTTTAAAAAAAAAAAAAAAATCAAACTTTTGTTTGAGTAAGAAAATTTTATTATATACTTGTAATAAGGTATCAAGTAAACTTTGGAGGACGAGTATCGTGGAAAGATATAGCACGCTTAATGCTTGGGACACAATAGTGTGGGTCAAAGGAATGAGTTCTACATGAGCAGGTTATAAAGTTGGAAATTCTAAAGTAATGGATTAGTAAATGTTGTACACTTGGACTTAGTAAGCTGGAGGTAGTACCACTACTCGAGTTGACTTGGGTATTTTCTAAAAGGAACTTGATCTTGGGTTAAGTACTTGAATAACCCGAGGTTATGAATGATTTGAGGTTTTGAACGTTTAGAAACTTGATGAGATTCGTAAAGTGTGAAGCACTTAAAGACAATAGTTAAGAATGAGTGATATTGAGTATGGACACGAAAGGTATGTGAATTGGGAGTTGATAGGGAATTTATTGAACACAGTGAGACTATGGTACTTCGTTGGAAAGATTAAATTACTGAGTTGTCTTCAGATGGTTACGAGAACAGTATGAATACTTGAACAACAGGTTCTTCGAGAATAATGAATTTGGGGTCAGAATAGTAAGGATAAAGGATTAGAGAAATCTGAATTGGAGTTAAGTCAGGCTGACTAAAATTATGAAATATTAAACTATGAAATAAGGTATGGTGATTTGAGATGTTATAAGAAGAATATACGCTTAGTGTAAAGGGTTATCAAGAACTCAGTAAGAGTTGAGATACATAAGTACGATTAGTATGGGCTTGTGTAAAGGTGAAAGTGATATACCAGAGACTTATGGGGTTGTGATCTTCAACAGAAAAGTAATTGACTCAGGGTGTGTGTACACTATATGAATAGAATGGATTGTGGAGGGTCAAAGATTTGGGACAGGAACAGGGTATGGTCTGAGTATGGAAATGCGTCATGATGAACCTTGTGGTACATGTATGATTGACTAAGTCAATTTGGGTTAACCACGTTATTGGTTACGATGAACATTGGGGTTATTATGTTGGGAAAGTATTATGCAAAATTTTAAAATGATTTGTTTTAAAAATAAAAAGGAAGAATATGTATTTGACTTTGTTAAAAGTTTTAAATTTAAGGTGTAAAGTGAAATCTTCTACGTTAGCCGACGGCAGTTCGAGTACAGAAGTGGGAGATAAATGGCAAGTGTGTTGACCTCACCGAGAGTGGTTCGGGATAGTAGGTAACCTCGGACGAGTAAAATGATGTAAAATTTTCAATTGAGAATCTGAATGGTGTCTTACAAATCATGTACGTTTGGACTTAAAATACGAGATTGGATTAAACCGAACTGGAATTTGATCAGGAATGAGAGTTGTTTGAAAACGTGTTATCGTTCTACGGGTATTCCACGATTAACAGGATAAGAGATGGAATTCATGGTATATGAAATAGTTGATTGAGATATTGACTTACCGACAATGTATGAATGTATGATAGTACTCAATTTTGATTACTTCGAGGTGAAGAATTGTGTATGGTTGTTAACCAGTTGAAACATGTTGGAAACGACGGCTAGTCGAAAAGAAAGATGAGTTATTGATTTTGTTTTGGCTATTGGGATGAACTTTAAAGTTCGAAAAAGATGTGACAAGTACAATGAAGGTATGTGTGGGTTGACGTGTGACGTTGTGATATGATTTAATGTCAAGATTGACTATTGGTTTTGTTTTACTCAAGCATTGATGTTCTTATGTATCGAGATGTTTTTGTGTTGTTAGTATTCGAAGAGAATCTTCAATCGGGTTGAGACGAGGGCTTCAAGGATTTATTTTCCTTAAGAGCCTGAGGATTTATTTTCCTCGTGAGATTGTAATATCTTGGAGGAGATTTGTAGTTGGTAATGAGACCAACGTTGGAAGTCTTGTGGCTTGATGAGTTGGCATAAGTTTGGGGACAAACTTCTTTTAAGGGGGAGAGGATGTCATACCCGCTCCTGCGGTATTTATTTATATCATTTTAGCATGCTTGCGGTTGTGTTAATTAGCATGTGTGAAGTGAGTGATGACTCACTAGCTGTTGGAGGGTGTCTTTTGAGAACCCAGTATTTGGCCTTAAAGGCAGTTCGGAAGGTGTCAAGAGAGGACACGGGAACATGGAAAGGCATGTTGCGTTGGCATAGCTAAATGACATTTATGTGATTTAAATGTTATTTGACTTACTGGCATTTTGATGAATAGTAAATTTACCTGCGTAGAGTAAATTCTGATAATCTTGATACTGTTAGATATCATTTTGAGAACTGTGGTGAGAACGTGAGCGATCGTTGTATAAAAAGGTAGGATGTGTAGAGATTCCACAGAATTTGGTTTTCGGACATAATTTTGGATCCAAACGGGACGTAATCGAAAACTTTTGGGATTTATAATTTTCACTTGTAAAGGCATAAAATGGACGTATGCGACATTTCAGGAATTAATTAGAAGTTTGAGAAACCCGCGGGGAGGTAAACGCGATTTTTGAAAAGATTGTCTATATATAGATGAGGGTGAGTTTGCATTAGTTGCAAACTCATATAATATCTTGGGAGAGGAGAGAGAAAAGGGAGATTTAGTTCTCCGAGCTTTGCGACGACGATCGGCGACATTTCGTCCGACTGTATTTCACCAAACTTCATATTTGAACTCCCCAAGGTAAGGGCTACGTTTTGATAGTCTTTAGGCCGCGTTTGGCTAAGTTTTTATAAATTTCTAAATCTAGGAATTTGGGGAAAACACGTGTACACTTGTAGGTTTTGCGTAGGATCGGAGATTTGGTGTTTAATCGGGCTTCTAGTCGTTCCCTCAAAGTTATACGACGATAGCTCGAGGTATGAATTTCTAGTCTATGTTATATAGGTGAAATACATGTTTTATATTTCGATGACGAAATTGTGATCCGGGCAAAATCCATGTGTTAATCTTAGGCCCGTTAATTATGCACGCGCTTAAATGTGAAAAGCATGTTAAATTTTACGCGAGCACGTATATGTGTTAAATGAGTATGTTTATGTGCCTATGTGGGTTAAAGGGGGATTTGTGCTAATTCACCGTGAGGCGTCCTCTCGAAGGGGGAGGATTAGCAGTGACGACGGTCACTTGCCGATAAAGGCATTACGTGACATGTCGAAGGGGCATGGGTCATGGTTGAGTCGAAAGACTTTGGATCGGTGAAGGTGCACTTATTCCCTAGAAACCATTAGTTATGTGTTATGATGAGATTAAAGCATGATTTGTCATATATGCATATGTTAGAAATTGTGCACTCAGCATATAGCTGAGCAATGGAGATTTACTCCATTGCAGGTATGAAGAAAGGAAAAATGGAATGCGAGGGATGATGCCGTTAGGGATCAATCGGAGGAATTGTTGTATAGAACATTTTTGTAACCGAATTATAGAAGGTCTGTATCATTTTTGGATTGATGTAATATTCTTTTGAAAACCTTTTTAAGTTGGTTAGAAGCGACTCGGAATCTTGAGTTCACGTCTTGATGTTTAACAAGTTGAATTTCGTGTTTTATAAATTGTTGAAGTACTTATGAGATTTTGATCCAAACGAACCCTCAACTTAATTAGTTAACGTTTTTCAAACTTAGGAAAGTTGTTATACTTGTCCTTATAACATTGGTAAGGTTTGATAAGATTTGGAATATGTTTGAAGGGTTGCAAAGGAGTGGGGTTGTTTGATGCCTTAGCAAAATTCTGCAGCTTTGGCCAGGATTCTGCTAAAGGGTCATTCGACCGGTCGAAGGGGGTCGTTCGACCGGTCGAAATACCCCCTGCCAGAATTCTTTTTCTACCTCTTCCGAAAATTATTAAAAGGTTTTGATTGGTTCTTAGGGTACCTTTGGGATCCCTTTCAACATAAAATCATTCGTTTTGAAATATAATTACGTTTTCAATTTTATACAGATTTTACAACTTGGAGGGTAATGTTTCCAAAGTTTTATATACTCAAGATTGTTTTAAAGTTCTTTTCCGCTGCGTATAGTTATTGTTGAGCCTTGGTGGCGTGCCACGTGTCCTATTTCCGCACATTAGCGGGATGGGTTGTGACACATTACCCCCGATCGACAGTTACACGAGCGTTGGTCGTAGCCAAGAACGGACGACCAAGAATGACGGAAGTGTGTTTCCTAGCATCTAGCATGGGTTCAGTATCAAGGACTATGAAATCGACAGGGTAATAACATTTATCAACTTTAACTAAAACATCTTCGACGATTCCTCTAGGGATTTTAACAGAACAATCCGCTAATTGTATAGTAGCGGTTGTGGGTTTCAGTTCACCTAGACCTAGTTGTTTGTAGATGTGGTAAGGTAAGAGATTAACACTAGCTCCTAAGTCAAGGAGAGCCCGATGAATAACAGTGTCACCTATGATACATGAGATCGTTGGTGTACCGGGATCCTTATACTTTGGAGGAGCATGTTGGAAAATTGAACTTACTTTTTCTGTGAGGAAGACCTTTTTTAGAATATGACTGTGCAACTTACGCTTTTAAGTGCATAGGTCTTTTAGACATTTAGCGTAAGCGGAAATTTGTTTAATAGTGTCGAGGAATGGGATATTGATTTTAACTTGTTTAAACACCTTGAGTGTATCTTCGACTTTTGACCCTTTTTTTGAAAAATGTGAAGGTTCGTCGATGCTTGCTGGAAAGGGCATTTTCGAAATATAATTTGTTGGAGTTGGTTCCTTTTCTTTCCTACTTTTACTCGTGTCCTCACCATTCTCTTTATTCGAGTTAATGTTTACCTCTTTCTCAGTCTCATTCGAAATTTCAACAATTTCATCTTCTTGAATAGTCATCCTAATCGAGACGGCATTTACTTGATCATTCGAACCCCCATTCTCATATTGTCCCTTAGGGTTTTGTATAGTTTGACTCGGCAGCTTACCCTCGTTTCTACGACTTATTGTATTAGCTATTTGTCCCATTTGGGACTCAAGCTTTGCAATGGATTGTGTGTGAGAGTGCACTATTTATTCTTGTGCTTGTGCTTGCACTTGCGTTTCGATATTCTTAAGGGATGCTAATACTTTCTCCTCAAAAGTGTTAACCCTTAGAGGGTTTGGATTAGGAGGGGGGTGTTGGTATTGACTTTGTTGAAATTGGGGTCGATAAGTATTAGGAAAATTATTTGTCATAGGATTATAAGCATTTCGTGGAAATTGTTGAATAGAGTTTATGAGTTGCTCCACAAACTCCTAAAATTGAGATGCGGATGGACATATAAGTGTAGAATGTTAATGGTCGGAACATATTTGACAAGTTTCGTAAGAGGTGCGCTTGTCGTTTGGTTCATTTTCATAAGTCGTTCAAGTTTTTTTAGATAGTTCTTGCAATTCAATTGAGTGACTTGACTCAAACTTTACCTCTCGTTTAGGTTGATGAGGATATCCCTCGGGGTGTACAGACACAGCCTGGTGCGTAGAATTCTCACTTAATGTTTCAAAAAAATTTCAGACCTCATAGGCGCTTTTGTGGAGGAACGTCCCCGCACAAATAGCATCGACTGTGTTCCGCACAGAGGGGATCAGCCCTTCGTAGAAAACCTGTGATTGGCGACGAATAGTTGCCATTTATAGTCTTAAAAATACGCTTTGTTAGCTTATTTCATGTAGTTATTAGTTGTTTTTTAATAAGTATTCTAAATTTTGTAGGTTTTGGAGCTTTAACTTGAAAATGCACAAAAATCCAATGACTAGTGGCTTTGGAAGTTATTCTGGGCTCAAAAGGTGATTTCGGTGAAGCTAAATGCAGTAGCAGCCTCGGAAAATTACATTTTTGACAAGGAATACTTCAGATTTGATAAATTTCTCTAGAGATATAAAATGTAGATCTTTGAGTTACAGACTCGTGGCCGTAAACGGCGAGTTAATCCGAGTTCTGAGTAAAAAGTTATCGCAATTCTACGAAAGTCGCACAGTGCAACAAAAACTACCTCGCGCAAGCGGGCCGCACGAACAATCTGTGAAAAAACCAAAAACGCGTATTTTATCAAATTAAAGCACCCAGGGAAGGTGGTTTGTGCATATGACATCCAGAAATGTAAATATAACAGTTTTAGTGCGATTTGGCTTAGGAAAGCTTCCTAAATCCTTCTAAACTCTATATAAATCCTATTCTAAATCAATTTTGTGGTTACACAACATTAGGTACATCCATATACAATTAAAAACTTCAGCCATTGAAAAGTGGACAGCAAGGAGAAGAAGAAGAAGATCAAGGATTCCCATGGCATCCTCCATCAACCTCTTGCCAATCCTTGATTCCATGGCCGCTTAAACCAAGATCTAGGGTTTCAATGAAACCCTAGCCAAGTAATAGGGTGTTATTTATGTTTTTCTTTTAGTTTTATTATGTATGGATGATGATTACATGTTCAGAGGATTTTTTTTATAATAAAATCGAACTTCTATTGATTAAATCATTGCTTTCAAAGTTTATTCTTGTCTTAGATCTATTTTGAATGTGATGCGCTTAATGATCTATATTTGCTGTGCTTGTATAGATTATTTACATCTAATGGTGCATAATTGAATTGTGATATCAAGTAGCCGGATAATTAATGCCTAGGAAAGATGAATTGTGCCGCAACCCTAGTTTAGTGTGAGACAATCTGTGCCAATCGAAGATGAATTATGTTGGTGCTTGAATCGTAGTTATCTTTTTGACGGAGGAATTGGGCTTGTAGCTAGAATTCTCCATTATCATTCAATGTAATAAACTAATTGAATGCATAAATACCCTTATTGTAAAGCTAGTGGTGGATTTGCAATTCTAGATTCACTCTAACTATCGTTTAAAACAACTTTTAATCGCTTTTATAGTTTAGATTTATTTTATTGTTCTTAGTTTAATTTAAAAAATCAAATCAAAATCCGTTTTTCTTAATTAACAAAATTTAGGTTTTAAAATTAAAATGCTTTAGTGATTCAATCCCTGTGGGTTTGACCTTTACTTTTTGTCACACCCCCGACCCGCCCCCCCGGATTAGGACACGTGTAACAAGACTATACACACCCAAAATACACTAATAAGCAAGAACCATGTTAGTTATTAAGGAAAAACATGATTTGAAGTAGCTTAAAACTACTATGCTGAGATAAAATAGCCCAAGGGCAAAATGGTCATTAATAAAATATGACAAAATTTTACATCAAAAGATAGCTCTTTGAGTCCCGGTTCCAATGCAAAAAACGGCGCATGAATTCGAATTTTCTACAAAGAGTTATGCCCGTTTCCGTAAAAGGCGACGAAAAAATACCTTTGAAATCACTGTCTTGTGCAGAGGGGCATTCGACCGGTCGAGCGGGTCAATTCGACCGGTCCAGATACCCTCTGAACCATATTTTCCCCCATTTAACATTCTAAGAAGTCCCCAAACACATTAGTCACTTGGGGCTACTTCCCAACCAACTTAGAACTACCGAAAAGTGCACAAAAGCATCGGAAACTCATCAAACCACGCAACCGTTGGAAGATTTCAATTTATTCCAACTGAATTTTAACAAGAAACTAACTCAAGTTCATTCTAAGAACTAGCATATACATGAAAACATTTTGAGGAAGAGTTTGAAGCTTTGTTTAAACAAGTTTGAGCCAAAGAACACTAGTATAACTTGTGTTGATTAAGAAATTCCGCGAAAAATACTTATCAACCTTTGGAACTAAAAGTAAAGTTTCTATAGGTCAATGGGACCCCAAAGGTACCCTCTTGGCCTTTTATAAGTTAAAACAAAACATAGGAACAATTAGAATCAAAGGGCTGGCAGAGGGTTGTTCGACCGGTCGAATGGGTCCCTTCGACCGGTCGAAAGCCCCTCTGCAGAACCTTTTCTGCAGCAGCAACTTTCAACCTGTTTACATAAAGTTTTGAAACTAAAACTCACTCCAACACTTTTGAAAGGCTTATAAAACTTCTTGAACAACAACCTAATACACATTGGGGTACTTCCAAGTACTTGAAACTTGTACCCAAGCTCCATTGAAACAAATAAGACATTAAAGCCCAAATCTTGGCTTAACTCGCATAAACATAGAATTTTAACAGAAATAGTTCAAAAGCTTTACATACGACTTAGTTACAACCAAAACTTGCCCAAAATAGTTGCGACATACACCCGGACTTGCCGGAATAGCCCAACTCCACTCGCATACCAAAATCCATAGTTTTAACAAAAGGAATTACATAGGTTTCACAAGATTTAACTCCAACTCCTATCACTATAGACATTATAACTTAAGTACCACAAGTCCAAAACCATAATTTACATCATATTACACGATGGTAAACACATGCACGTAAATCCTAGCCTTTCCCCGGTCCAAACTCGTTTCACCTTCTCTCCGAGCCTTGCTCCGAACCTGCGGTGGTTGTTATGTACCACAACAGAAATAGGAAAACGGTTTTCTTAAGCAATTTGCTTAGTGAGCATTCTAAACATGACTGAATGTTTAACACGTGCAATGCTATAATTAACACATAAAAACACAACCGTAGTCGCCGAGTCACCGGTTATATGGTTCATTCAGACCCGAAGACCTCCCTTGGTCCCGTGGCCACTTCTATTCCTTGGACTTCCGTATTTATCGGATTCTTCCTCTTCACCACCCTTATTACTCCCAATAATGAACCATTTCCCCGGTGCTCATTGACTACCAAATAGTCATATAAGAACATATACATGTATCAACACATAATTCTCTTGCAATTGATATAAAATTCACAACCCAACAATATAATTACTTCTAAACATGAATTAACATCTCTAAAATCACTTAAAGCCTTGAACATATTAAACACAATCATCTTTAGGCTAGAAAACTCACCTTATACACAGATTTTACCCAAGATTAAGCTAGAGAAGTGCTGAATTTCACCAAATTGAACCTCAATTTCTACCCCAACAAGAATCCTACAAGAATTCGGTAGACGACGTCTCACCGTTAAGTACGAGCTACTAAAATCTAGCAATTTAAACGTAAATTAAAGGTATAGAAATGTTCGTCTCACCTCCACGAGTCCAAAAGTGGTCTCGGATCGTAAATCCGGCGAACGGCGGCGACGAAACGGCGGAATTACGGCGTCGGCGTCTCGAGCTCCGTCTTCTCTCTCGGCTCTCTCTTGTTTTCTTTTGATTTTTCTGCTGTAGAAATGAGAGATTAACTCTCTTATGCCACATACACACACATGCAAGGTGTGTTGGCAATATTTTGCCCTTTTCCCATTTACACCCCCGGAATTTCTTAAGTTCTTATTATGAAATCCCCTAAACATTCCATTAACTACCCAATTATTTAATGAGTGTTTGTCTAAGTTCCGTATGGGTCCCAACGTGGGTCCCACATATTTTGTGAAATTGCTATCGCACCTACTAATTTTATATTTTTTTCATTTATACCCTTATAACACCAACACTACACATATATCAACATGTAATATGAAAGAATGTAAACACATATTCATGTAAACACATAAAATGCATTTAATCATTTAAAATGCAAATTACCATTTTACCCTTCGCTGGGTTCCATTTCAATACCTGTCCCACCTCACTGGGGACTTTTCCAACTAGTGTCCCTCTCTGAACACTTTTTACATGGGCGAGTCCAAGCCTCCCCTTAATCTGTTTATACACTAATTTTACTAATTAATGCATATTAACACAAATAATTAACCCATTCTCCGGGTACGGGTGTTACATTTCTCCCTCCCTAAAAGGGAGTTTGGTCCCCAAACTTACTCTTACCTCAAGAATTGAAGAGATGCGGGTACTTGGCTCGGATCTCATCCTCCCGCTCTCAAGTAGCCTCTTCCACTGAATGGCTTCGCCATTGAACCATCACCAAGGGAATCACTTTAGTCCTCAACACTTGATCCTTCCTATCAAGGATTTGTACTGGATGCTCTACGTAAGTCAAATCTTCTCGAATCTCCAATGGTTCTGGAATGATAACATGTTTTGAATCCGGCACATAACGTCGAAGCATCGATACGTGGAATACGTTATGAACATTCGCCAATTCTTGTGGTAATTCCAACCGATAAGCTAACGGTCCCACCCGGTTAAGAATCAAATATGGCCCAACATACCTCGGGCTGAGCTTACCTCGCTTACCAAATCGTGCTATGCCTTTTGAAGGTGATACTTTCAAAAACACATAGTCACCCACCTCGAACTCCAACGGTCTTCTACCCGTATCCGCATAACTTTTATAACGACTTTGAGCCGTTTGTAATCTCTGCTTAATCAGTCGGATCTTGTCAGTAGTGATTTGCACTATCTCTGGTCCCAAAAGCTGTTTCTCTCCAACTTCTGTCCAACATACCGGCGATCTACACTTTCTTCCATATAATGCCTCATAAGGCGCCATTCCAATGCTAGTTTGGAAGCTGTTATTGTAGGAGAATTCAATCAATGGCAAATGAGTTTCCCAGTCAGCTTTAAAATCCATAACACATACTCTCAACATATCTTCCAAAATCTGAATCACTCTCTCGGATTGACCATCGGTCTGGGGATGGAATGCGGTACTGAAATGCAAAGCTGTCCCTATAGCCCTCTGTAAGCTCTCCCAAAATCTTGACACGAACCGAGTGTCACGATCTGACACTATCGACACCGGTGCTCCATGAAGCCGTATAATTTCTCTAATATAAATCTCTGCAAGTTTCGATGGATCCTTGGTTTTGATAGGTAAGAAATGGGCTGACTTGGTCAACCGGTCAACAATGACCCAAATACTATCGTTCGACTTTTGAGATTTTGGAAATCCCGATACAAAATCCATCGTGATATGCTCCCACTTCCACTCCGGTATCTCTAGCGGATGTAATTCTCCCCCAGGTCGTTGGTGTTCCAGTTTCACTTTTTGGCATGTCATACATTTGGACACAAATTCTGCGACCTCTCTTTTCATACCACTCCACCAGTAAATTTCTCGCAAATCTCGGTACATTTTCGTACTTCCCGGATGCACGGAATATCTTGTATTATGAGCTTCTTCCATAACTTTGTCTCTCAAATTGCCAACTTTAGGAACACATAACCGATTAATGTATTTCAGAACACCATCTTGGAAACTAAATTCTGGCCTTCTCCCCTCTGGTAATTCATCCACAATCTTCTTGAATTCTGGATCTAGAAGTTGATTAGTCTTGATTTCATCAATTAAACTCGGCTGTGCCACGATCGCAGCCATTAAACCACCATTGACTCTAGGAATTACTTCAAGTTCTAATTGTTCAAATTCTTTCACCAGCTCTTCTTGCGTTGTTAAGGCATAAGCTAAGTTTTCCGACGACTTTCGGCTCAAGGCATCGGCAACCACATTTGCTTTTCCCGGGTGATATTGAATTTTTAAGTCATAATCTTTCATAAGTTCCAACCACCTTCTTTGTCGCATATTAAGATCTCTCTGAGTGAATAGATATTTCAGACTTTTGTGATCGGTGAAGATTTCACAAGTTTCCCCGTATAAATAATGTCTCCAAATCTTCAAAGCGAAGATTACCGCCGCTAACTCCAAGTCATGTGTCGGGTAGTTCTTTTCGTGAGATCTCAACTGTCTTGAAGCATATGCTATTACCTTGTCATCTTGTGTCAAAACACATCCCAAGCCTTGGTGAGAAGCATCACTGTAAATTCTGAAATTTCCAGTGCTTGTTGGAATCGAAAGTATTGGTGCCGTAGTCAACTTTTTCTTCAATGCTACAAAACAATCTTCACATTCCTTGTTCCACTCAAACGGTACATCCTTTCTCATCAACCTCGTCATTGGCGTTGCAATTCTAGAAAAGTCCTTAACAAACCTTCTGTAATATCCGGCTAACCCCAAGAAACTTCGAATTTCGGACACATTTGTCGGTCTCGACCAATTCATAACAGCTTCAATCTTCTGCGGGTCTACAGAAATACCTTCTTTAGAGATCACGTGTCCTAAAAACGTGACACTTGTCAACCAAAACTCACTTTTCTTTAACTTTCCAAATAATTGCTTTTCCCGAAGTCGTTGTAAAACCAACCTCAGGTGTTGTTCATGCTCCTCCGGACTCTTGGAATAAATAAGGATGTCATCAATAAATACTATCACGAACTCATCCAAGTACGATTTGAATACCCGGTTCATCAAATCCATGAAGGCGGCAGGCGCATTAGTAACCCCAAACGGCATCACTAGGAATTCATAGTGCCCGTAGCGGGTCCTAAAGGCAGTCTTCTCTACATCCTCTGCTTTAACTTTCAATTGGTGGTATCCCGATCTCAAGTCTACCTTCGAAAATACCTGAGCCCCTTGAAGTTGATCGAATAAGTCGTCAATACGTGGCAACGGGTACTTGTTCTTGATTGTTACTTTGTTGATCTCCCGGTAATCAATGCACATTCGCATTGTACCATCCTTCTTCTTCACAAATAATACCGGTGCACCCCACGGAGACACACTTGGCCGAATAAAACCCTTGTCTAGCAATTCTTGTAATTGGATCTTTAACTCCTTCAACTCAACTGGCGCCATTCGATACGGTGCTCGTGAAATTGGTTGGGTTCCCGGCATAACATCAATACCAAATTCAATTTCTCGATCAATCAATACACTAGGTAACTCCTCTGGAAATACATCTGAAAATTCTCTAACTACCGGAATATCTTCAAGTTTTAAATCGGGACCTCTAGTATCAAGAATGCTACACAAGAACCCTTGACAACCTTTCTTCAATAATCGACATGCTTCAATAGCGGATACGATATACGGTGGTGATACAACACCCTTACCTTGAAAATAAAACTCATCTTGATTCGGAATACGGAATGCTACTCCTTTAGTGTTACAATCAATATTAGCATGATTAGCTGCTAACCAATCCATACCCAATATAACATCGAAGTGCTGAATTACTAACGGTACCAAATCAACAGTTAACTCTTTACCATTCACATTAATCTCACACTTTCTAAACACACCCGAACTAACTAACGGAGCCCCCAATGGTATCGCGACAGATAAATTATAGTTTAGGAACTCTAATGGCTTATCTAAATTCCTAGCAAAGTGGTGTGACACGAATGAGTGTGTGGATCCTGAATCTATAAGTACATTTGCTAGATGTGAGCAAATGGGAACCATACCTGAAACAACGGTATCGGCAGAAGCGGTCTCTCCCGGCCTGAGTTGGAATGATCTTGCCTCTCGTTGCTCCCTCCTCGGAGGTTGAGTAGTCCTTGGTGTGATAGCGCTGGCCGCAGAAGAACCTGAACCTGAAGCTCCTTGGCGTCTAGTGGGACAATCCTTAGATTGATGTCCCAATTCCTTACAAGTGAAGCATCGACCTCTCATATCTAAATTCTGATTTGGGCAATTTCTGGCAATGTGTCCCGGTTGTCGGCAACTATTGCAAATGATTGGGTTTGGAAGTTGATTACACCGACCCCAATGAAATTTCTGACAAGTCTGACACCTCGGTTTATTTCCACCGGAACCACTACCGATACTAGCTGATGATCCTCCTAAACTCTGTCTTTTTGCACTCCCCTGACTACTGAACTGACTTGATCCCGGTCGTTTACTTTGTTGACTCGGTGGTGGTGGCATGTTTGAAGTATAACCAAGGTCTCTCTCAGCAATAGAAGCAATGTCCAATGCCTTAGCATAAGTCTCTGGACGGAATACGGTCACTCGTCCTCGGATGTCACCTCGAAGTCCCGCTACAAACTTCCTTGCTTTCACTTTCTCGGTTGTTACAATGTCCCCGGCAAACCTTGCCAAACTCGTAAATTGCGTGGAGTACTCCCGGACTGACTTTCCCCCTTGTACCAACTCCATGAATTCTTGAGCCTTTTGATCTCCAAACGATTCTGGAAAGTATTGTTCGTTAAATATTTCCAGAAAATGATCCCATGTAGTCGGTTGACTCGGACCCAGCTTAGTTCGCCACCAATATTGTGCCTCATCTTTTAATGTGTCAGCGGCAAATAGAACTTTCTGCTCCTCTGTACACGGTAATACCCTGAATATCTTCTCCATATCAGAAATCCAAAAGTTTGCCTTCATTGGATCGGCTTCCCTACGGAATATTGTTGGCTTCTGTTTATGAAATTTTGAAATAGTAACAGTTTCCTCCCTTGGATTTGGATTCGGTTGTACCGGTCTTTCTTCGATCACATGAGTTTCTGCTACTCGTACCAACCCTTCGATTGCTCTTTCAACTCGTTCCATTCGATTTGAGGTGTCACCTCCAGACATTATGCCTGGCACCCACATATAGTACACACATGCACGTTACTTTTAAATAAACACATGGCATGCTTATCAACATTAAAACATGCTAAGTAAATGTGTATGCATGCTTATGCAACTACGTGTCGTTGTGTGCACACTACGCGTCGTATACGTCTCTCGTCCCCAAAGGCTCTAAACTATTGCTCTGATACCAAAAATTGTCACACCCCCGACCCGCCCCCACGGATTAGGACACGTGTAACAAGACTATACACACCCAAAATACACTAATAAGCAAGAACCATGTTAGTTATTAAGGAAAAACATGATTTGAAGTAGCTTAAAACTACTATGCTGAGATAAAATAGCCCAAGGGAAAAATGGTCATTAATAAAATATGACAAAATTTTACATCAAAAGATAGCTCTTTGAGTCCCGGTTCCAATGCAAAAAACGGCGCATGAATTCGAATTTTCTACAAAGAGTTATGCCCGTTTCCGTAAAAGGCGACGAAAAAAATACCTTTGAAATCACTGTCTTGTGCAGAGGGGCATTCGACCGGTCGAGCGGGTCAATTCGACCGGTCCAGATACCCTCTGAACCATATTTTCCCCCATTTAACATTCTAAGAAGTCCCCAAACACATTAGTCACTTGGGGCTACTTCCCAACCAACTTAGAACTACCGAAAAGTGCACAAAAGCATCGGAAACTCATCAAACCACGCAACCGTTGGAAGATTTCAATTTATTCCAACTGAATTTTAACAAGAAACTAACTCAAGTTCATTCTAAGAACTAGCATATACATGAAAACATTTTGAGGAAGAGTTTGAAGCTTTGTTTAAACAAGTTTGAGCCAAAGAACACTAGTATAACTTGTGTTGATTAAGAAATTCCGCGAAAAATACTTATCAATCTTTGGAACTAAAAGTAAAGTTTCTATAGGTCAATGGGACCCCAAAGGTACCCTCTTGGCCTTTTATAAGTTAAAACAAAACATAGGAACAATTAGAATCAAAGGGCTGGCAGAGGGTTGTTCGACCGGTCGAATGGGTCCCTTCGACCGGTCGAAAGCCCCTCTGCAGAACCTTTTCTGCAGCAGCAACTTTCAACCTGTTTACATAAAGTTTTGAAACTAAAACTCACTCCAACACTTTTGAAAGGCTTATAAAACTTCTTGAACAACAACCTAATACACATTGGGGTACTTCCAAGCACTTGAAACTTGTACCCAAGCTCCATTGAAACAAATAAGACATTAAAGCCCAAATCTTGGCTTAACTCGCATAAACATAGAATTTTAACAGAAATAGTTCAAAAGCTTTACATACGACTTAGTTACAACCAAAACTTGCCCAAAATAGTTGCGACATACACCCGGACTTGCCGGAATAGCCCAACTCCACTCGCATACCAAAATCCATAGTTTTAACAAAAGGAATTACATAGGTTTCACAAGATTTAACTCCAACTCCTATCACTATAGACATTATAACTTAAGTACCACAAGTCCAAAACCATAATTTACATCATATTACACGATGGTAAACACATGCACGTAAATCCTAGCCTTTCCCCGGTCCAAACTCGTTTCACCTTCTCTCCGAGCCTTGCTCCGAACCTGCGGTGGTTGTTATGTACCACAACAGAAATAGGAAAACGGTTTTCTTAAGCAATTTGCTTAGTGAGCATTCTAAACATGGCTGAATGTTTAACACGTGCAATGCTATAATTAACACATAAAAACACAACCGTAGTCGCCGAGTCACCGGTTATATGGTTCATTCAGACCCGAAGACCTCCCTTGGTCCCGTGGCCACTTCTATTCCTTGAACTTCCGTATTTATCGGATTCTTCCTCTTCACCACCCTTATTACTCCCAACAATGAACCATTTCCCCGGTGCTCATTGACTACCAAATAGTCATATAAGCACATATACATGTATCAACACATAATTCTCTTGCAATTGATATAAAATTCACAACCCAATAATATAATTACTTCTAAACATGAATTAACATCTCTAAAATCACTTAAAGCCTTGAACATATTAAACACAATCATCTTTAGGCTAGAAAACTCACCTTATACACAGATTTTACCCAAGATTAAGCTAGAGAAGTGCTGAATTTCACCAAATTGAACCTCAATTTCTACCCCAACAAGAATCCTACAAGAATTCGGTAGACGACGTCTCACCGTTAAGTACGAGCTACTAAAATCTAGCAATTTAAACGTAAATTAAAGGTATAGAAACGTTCGTCTCACCTCCACGAGTCCAAAAGTGGTCTCGGATCGTAAATCCGGCGAACGGCGGCGACGAAACGGCGGAATTACGGCGTCGGCGTCTCGAGCTCCGTCTTCTCTCTCGGCTCTCTCTTGTTTTCTTTTGATTTTTCTGCTGTAGAAATGAGAGATTAACTCTCTTATGCCACATACACACACATGCAAGGTGTGTTGGCAATATTTTGCCCTTTTCCCATTTACACCCCCGGAATTTCTTAAGTTCTTATTATGAAATCCCCCAAACATTCCATTAACTACCCAATTATTTAATGAGTGTTTGTCTAAGTTCCGTATGGGTCCCAACGTGGGTCCCACATATTTTGTGAAATTGCTATCGCACCTACTAATTTTACATTTTTTTCATTTATACCCTTATAACACCAACACTACACATATATCAACATGTAATATGAAAGAATGTAAACACATATTCATGTAAACACATAAAATGCATTTAATCATTTAAAATGCAAATTACCATTTTACCCTTCGCTGGGTTCCATTTCAATACCTGTCCCACCTCACTGGGGACTTTTCCAACTAGTGTCCCTCTCTGAACACTTTTTACATGGGCGAGTCCAAGCCTCCCCTTAATCTGTTTATACACTAATTTTACTAATTAATGCATATTAACACAAATAATTAACCCGTTCTCCGGGTACGGGTGTTACACTTTTACTAATGCAAATCTTTAGAAAAGTAAAGTATACTTTTTATATCTTAATTCTGACAAGATCAATTTTTTGCGCCGTTGCCGGGGATTGCAATTCACTACCTTTAGTTTTAGAATCTTATTTTAGTTAATTCGTAAATATTAGATTAGTTTTTATTTTTCTTATTTTTCATTTTTGTTTTGAGTTACTAATTTTTTTTATTTTTTATTTAGTTTCTCAAGTAATCAAATTCTAGCGTGTCGGAGTGGAAAAGCTTAGCACACCAAAGGAGCTTACACAATTAAAATAAAATAAAATAAATATACATTGCTTCCTTTAAAGTGTGGAGTGAGCACTGCACTAGCTAGAAAACCCGGGGCATTGGACTTTGACGCGAATCACTGCTTAAGGATAAATTCATGCATCATAGTAGTATTGTGTGCTTGTTACTTAGATTCCTTTTCGATCGGGTTCTTTGTTTTCATAGTACGTTTATGCTTGTTTTAATTATTTTCTTTAAGTCTTTTAATTATAGTTTAGTTTATATTAATTAAAAAAAGAAAAGAAAAATAAAGATATGTATATCTATTTTTCTTCTTTATTATTGTAATTTTATTGTTTATTTTCTATTATCAAGTATTGATAGGTGATTAGTAGCTCCATTTGGAGCAATTGAACTTCATTGCCATACGTTTACCTGGTTTGTGATTGCTGAGATTGAGGTAATGTCGTTCCTTCTTTACGTACTCTCATTTTTTTCGTTTTATTATTTCATTGGGGATAGTGAAAGATGTAGGTTTGGGGGTATGCACTCAGCACATTATTATGCACCAATTTTTCAAAAAAAATTAAAATATTTCGATTTTTGTACTTAAATAAACGAGATTATCTATGTTTTTGCAATCCGAATTCAATACTTCTTGTTAGATAACTTGAGTTGTTATAAAATGATAAACAAGGAAAGATGTGGTTAAACATTTGCTGAAGTCATGATGCGACGTTTTATGTTTATGTATCGCACGAATCGTAGTTTTATATTATAGATTTGCACATAAACCTATGCACTGCATGTAGTCGCTTGAATACATGTTTGATGTGAACTATAATATGATTCGGATTTCTAGATAACACAAGGTGGAGACTTAACCCGGTGAGTTTTTGAGCCTATCTTTTCTTTATAGAGGGTAATAAATACATTTTGTGTTTGTCAAATTTCATTGAAATAACGCATTAACTCGTTGTTTAGTCTCATTATTCTTGTTTTGGTTGATAGTCAAGTTAAAATATTTGTTACCATGCTAAATAATCTTTTGTTGTAAAAGTTGAAGAATCATATAACCATAGGAAATGATGATAGGCCCTCTTTGTTTACCACCGACCGAAAAATAATAAAATTTCCTTAGTTCGCCCCTTTGAGCCGTTAAAGTACCTCTTTTTCTTTGTTACCATTATCCTTTTTAGACTCCAACTTGGCCAACTTAGAGTTCACCACTGAAAGATTGATAAACTTTTAGTGGTGATAAGGCGATACGTCATTTAAAAAAGAAGAAGAAAACAAGATGATGTTTGGGGTAGTTTCAATAAATAGTCGTTTGAAAAAGCAATGAAGAAAAAAAAAGAGGTTGAAAAGAAAAGAAAATAAAAGAAGGTTGGAAAAAGAAAAAAATAATGAAGAGGAAAGAAATTAATATATATATATATATATATATGAAAAGAAGAGAATGAAAAGATGAAGTTGGTGGAAGAGACGAATGAAAGAAATCGAACATGCCTTACAATGCCATTCTAAAACTACGTAACAAATCATTTCTATCCTTTTTCATTGCCTGAGTCACGTTATAACCTTTGAAAAGTCCTATTTGATCGTAGAAACATGTTTTGTATATGAAAATGATGGGAGGGGGATTAGAACATGGTAATGATTAATTTTTCTTGACTGTTGACGTCCTATCCATGAGACTACTGTTCTTTCGTGTCATGCGTCTTTTTCGAGTCATATGTGAGCGTTTCTAATTTTGAAAACATATCTCCTTTGCTCCCATATATTAGAGAAATTACACTTGTTTTCTGAGTGTTTCATTTTAGAGTGTAATTAACATTGTTAGATTCGTAGTCGAAGCATAGTTGGATGGTTATCTGAATTATATTCCAAGTTCATGACATACGCGTGTTCATTTGACTACCATATCATACACGTGCAATTTTGATGAGAAACTCTATTGATTTATACGATGCATATGCTTGGGATTGTTTTTCATGACGTAAGTGGATGTTTGGTTCCGTTTCTTCTTGTTCGTTGTTCTATTTCAAATCATTGTTTTACAATAAGGAGTTTTGAATGTTATATTTTTCGTTTTTAATAAAACTTTTTTAAATATATAATGAAATAAAGATGATTGTGGGTGACTTGTTGACGAGAACCCTCACGAGACTTCACTCGTCCGACTAGGGACACCTAGGGGTTTAAAAGGCTTGTTACATATGCTAAATGATATCGTGATCCATGCGAAAATGGAGTAGTATTTGTAGTAGTAGTTTTATTTTTCTGTTCTTTTTGCTCGAGGACTAGCAAAGATTAGGTTTGGGGGTGTGATCGGCGACGAATAGTTGCCGTTTATAGTCCTAAAAATACGCTTTGTTAGCCCATTTTCTGTAGTTAATAGTTATTTTTTTAATACGTATTCTAAATTTTGTAGATTTGGGAGCTTTAACTTGAAAGTGCACAAAAATCCAATGATTAGTGGCTTTGGAAGTCATTCTGGGCTCAAACGATGATTCCGGTGAAAGCTGAATACAGTAGCAGCCTTGGAAAATTGCATTTTTGACATGGAATACTTTAGATTTGAGAAATTTCTCCTGAGATATAAAATGTAGATTTTTGAGTTACAAACGTGTGGCCACAAACGACGAGTCAATCCGAGTTCCGAGTAAAAAGTTATCGCAATTCTACGAAAGTCGCGCAGTGCAGCGAAAACTACCTCGCGCGAGCGACCTGTGAAAAAACCAAAAACGCGTATTTTATCAAATTAAAGCACCCAGGGAAGGTGGTTTGTGCATATGACATCCAGAAACGTAAATATAATAGTTTTAGTGCGATTTGGCTTAGGAAAGTCTCCTAAATACTTCCAAACTCTATATAAATCCTATTCTAAATCAAATTTGTGGTTACACAACATTACACAGCATTAGATACACCCATATACAATTAAAAACTTCAGCCATTGAAGAGTGGAAAGCAAGGAGAAGAAGAAGAAGTCCAATGATTCCCATGGCCTCCTCCATCAACCTCTTGCCAATCCTTGATTCTATGACCGCTTAAACCAAGATCTAGGGTTTCAATGAAACCCTAGCCAAGTAATAGGGTATTATTTATATTTTTCTTTTAGTTCTATTATGTATGAATGATGATTACATATTCAGAGGATTTTTTATAATTAAATCGTACTTCTATTGATTAAATCATTGCTTTCAAAGTTTATTCTTGTCTTAGATCTATTTTGAATGTGACGTGCTCAATGATCTATATTTGATGTGCTTGTATAGATTATTTACATGTAATGGAGTTTAATTCAATTGTGACATTAAGTAGCCGAATAGTTCATGCCTAGGAAAGACGGATTGTGCCACAGCCCTAGTTTAGTGTGAGACAATCTGTGCCAACCGAAGATGAATTATGTTGGTGCTTGAATCGTAGTTATCTTCTTGACGGAGGAATTGAGCTTGTAGCTACAATTCCCCATTATCATCCAATGTAATAAACTAATTGAATGCATAAATACCATTATTGTGAAGCTAGTGGTGGATTTGCAATTCTAGGTTCACTCTAAATATCATGTAAAACAACTTTTAATCGCTTTCATAGTTTAGATTTATTTTATTGTTCTTAGTTTAATTAAAATCAAATCAAAATCCATTTTCCTTAATTAATTAAATTTAGGTTTTAAAATTAAAGTGCTAGAGTAATTCAATCTCTGTGGGTTCGACCTTTACTTTCACTACTGCAAATCGTTAGAAAAGTAAAGTATGCTTTTTATATCTTGATTCTGACAAGATCAACCTGTACCAATTGCCACTTGGGAACTTGATGATGTGGGCAAGAGTGTAATAATTCTTTAAATTGTTCCCAAATGTCATAGAGTGTTTCCCTATCTTGCATTACAAAGTTTGTTATGCATTTTCCTATTTGATTTGTACTCGTAATAGGGAAAAACTTTTGTAAGAACGCCGTGTGTAACCCTTCTCATGTTTTGATAGTGTTTGGCTCAAGAGATTGGAGCCAATACTTAGCTTTATCTTTTAAAGAGAATAAGAAGAGGCGCAATTTTAACTCGTCGTTGGTTAAGTTCTGTATTTTTAAAGTAGCACAAATATCCTGAAAGTCTCCTAAATGTTGATATGAGTCCTCTTTCACACGACCATGGAATGAGGGGAGTAGCGCGATGGTAGATGACTTTATCTCAAAGTGAGATGCTGCCACCTCCGGTAATTCTATGCATGATGGTGGTGTGTAGGCCGTAGGAGTGAAATAGTCTTTTAGCAGATGAGGCGGAGGTATATTAGGATTATTCCCATTATTTTTGTTGTTTCTATTATTTCCGTAGTTTCCAATGTCGGCCATTGGAATAGGTTTAATGTTAATAATGACGCGTGATTTTTGTTTAGTCTTTTAAGGGTACTTCGTATTTCAGACTCAAATAAAGACGGCAGTTCAGGTGTCGAATCGTCGTGTAGCATCAACCGAGTTATAGAAGCTTGAGTTGAGGACCTAAGGACTCTAAAGGTACGTTCAAGTTCAAGATTAAGCGGATTTAATTTCGATTTACTCGAACGGGTACCAAATATAAACTAAACAAAAAATAAACTAAAACAACGACTGACTCAACAAAATCAAAAAGCAATCACGTAAATAATCAAGCACACAGTACTACTATGATGCATGTGCTCACTCCACACCTAACCTAATGCAAGTAATTGCATCTCAGCGCCCTGACTTACAGTGAATTGATGCGAAATTTAAAACAAGCGATTTATTAACATTTTATTTTATTTTATTTTTCGCATAAGCTCCTTTGATGTGCTAAGCTCTTCCACTCCGAAACGCTAGAATTTGAATCACTTGAAAAACTACAAAACAAAGAGAAAAGTTAGTGCCTTAAATAAAAAATATGGAAAATAAGAAAAATAAAACCTAATCTAAAATTTACGAATGAACTAAACTAAGATTCTAAAACTAAAGGTAGTAAATTGCAATTCCCAGCAACGGCGCCAAAAATTGATCTTATCAGAATCTAGATATAAAAGTATGCTTTACTTTCTAAGGATTTGTAGTGTGGAAGTAAAGGTCGAACCCACATAGATTGAATTATAAAGCACTTTAATTTTAAAACCTAAATCTAGTTAATTAAGAAAATATAATTTGAATTTTGATTTTAATTAAACTAATAACAGTAAAAATAATATAAACTATGAAAGCAATTTAAAATTTGTTTTAAACGATATTTAAAGTGAACCTAGGATTGCAAATCCACAACTAGCTTTATAATAAGGGTATTTATGCATTCAATTAGCTTATTACATTGGATGATAATGGGAAACTGTAATAACCCAGAAAATTTCTACTTTTATTTATTACATATTTGCTACTCTTGTGGGACCATATGTGACTTTAATTGGTACCTTTATGTAAGGTTAAGTATTACTTGATCTATTATTTTGATTGAGCTGAGCATGTTAGTATCCTATAGTGAACCAATTAGGTATGATGGTTAATCATTATATCACTATTATTATAGTAAGGGTTTGGTTGGTACCTAGTGAAACACTATTTGGTACTTTTATTGTAGCACTACATAAATAATAAATATATGTAAGTATATTTGATAGGGTATGATGTGACCAAATTTGGTTCATTTAGGGTGTTAATAGTATGTGAACACAACTTGTTGGGTGTGTATGTATGTATATACATGAGTATATATAGTATATAGTATATAATAAATTTATATGGTGGGACCCACCCATATCACCTAAACCCATCAACACAACACCTCCTTTTCTCACGAATTCCCATCTTCTTTTCATTTTAATTTTTTTTTCTTTCTTCTCCCTTCTCTCTCTCGGCAGTGAGTCTCTCTCTCCCCCTTCCATGGTGGTCTTCTAATTTTTCTTCATTTTGGAGACCTTAGGGTCCAAATTTCTCAAAATGCCCAATATGAAAGTTGTAGAGCTAGATGAGATCTACACAGGGGTACTTTCAAAATTATGATCAAGGGTTGTTGGCATTCCATGGTAGTTGCTCACACTCACTTTGGGCAGGATTGCTTTGGGTCATGATGTAGAGCTCGGTTGGGGCTTCCTAATGGTGCTATTGGAATTCTATTTGGGGTTATTTGGTGAGTACATTATATTTCCTTTTTAATTTTATGTGATTTTTAGCTTCTAAGTTTTAAATCTAGAAGTAGTTCTATGGATTTCTTGAACTATAATTAAAAAACTCTAGCATATAGCCGATTTAGCCTAAAATGGAAAAGTTAGGATATCTCTTTATTCCTATAAGTTCTAGCTCTCAAATTTGGAAGGTAGTCTCCATAAATACATGTAGAATCATTCTTAAAACAGTTTTTATTTTGATTGTACCGTTAGGGATTTAATTGAGTTTCTTAGAAAAGGGTAAAATGGTAATTTCGGAATTTTGTGATGCGATTTTGGTAAAACCGACTTCGGATTTGGATTACCCACGAAATTTCACTCAAGATGGACACTGATTTCAGTTAAAAATGTTGAAGAATGAGAGAGTTATGGCACTTAGAAGTTTGCAATTTATGGCTGCCAAACAGGGCATGTTCTGCCCAGAATTTTATTTCCGAAAATTACATTTATACCCCCAGAACTTTGAATGGATGAATAGAAGCCTACCGACATCGGATTGGGTCGCGGTTTCGAGCATATGACTTGTTATGCTATTTATTATCTTTTGAAACATGAATGGAACCGTTTTTAGAATATTTTGTAAAATCCCTGTACTTTAGTGTATTTACAGAATT
The DNA here is from genome assembly GCA_033977485.1 of Hydrangea macrophylla. Classification (NCBI taxonomy): domain Eukaryota; kingdom Viridiplantae; phylum Streptophyta; class Magnoliopsida; order Cornales; family Hydrangeaceae; genus Hydrangea; species Hydrangea macrophylla. The sequence continues at coordinate 85,123,030 of CM066983.1, forward strand.
GCCCCAATCTTTCAAAAAGGGCCTTTTGATCATGCTAAATATTTGTAAAATCATTTTACATCTACAGGGAAATTGTACAAACACCCTATTGGTATTTTATTTATATTGAAAGTAGTTCAAGTGTACATTCTTATGATTTGGTACATTTTGGAGTGATAGTCCCATTACCCATCATTTAAAAATATATATATATAGTTTTTATTTTTAAAAATGTGTAGTATATATATATACCGTTGGCGTCTTTAGCCGTAGAATGATGAGAGGATCATAATCTTGAGGTTGAAACATCTATGTGCTAAAATTACTAAGATGCCCTTGAAAGAGCATAATTATTATTTTGCCCCTACACTGTGATTTTAGACTTAATTGTTATTCAATTATTATTAATTGTAGGGACCGTGACCTATCGGCCTTATTCAAAAGGAACTTTATTTCCGTTAAGATATCGAGGTGAGTAAAGATCTTACCCTTGTGTGCTCACATATCGTGAGTAAGTATTTTTCTCTTATATTATTGTAGTATATTTAAGTAAAGTATGATTACTTGGATTAATGTTTTATTCTTATATGGCTGAGAATTGTGATTACTTGGATTAATGTTTTATTCTCATATGACTGAGAATGGTGATTACTTGGATTAATGTTTTATTCTCATATGGCTGAGAATTGTGATTACTTGGATTATGTTCATTTGCATATGGCTGAGAATAGTGATTATTTGAACGTTGAATGTGGTAATTTATTTATTGATGTGGGAGGTGAAAATTTATCTATTGTCGTTGAATGTGTTATGTCATTTGACATTCTTGAAACTTACATCTTGTTTGGATAATTTATTATTCTTCCTCCTTGTCTGTTCATGGATCATTTTTGGGACACAGGTTGTTACTCACACCAGTTTTATACTGACCGGGATGTCTCCATGCATCTCGGGTGCGTTCAATATATGAACGTAGCCAAAGATGTTTTTTTTTTTTTCAGGAATTTGAGCATTGGATCAAGTTGGGGTTAGCAAGCTTGGAGTTCTAACTTTGGATCTTACCCTTTCTTATTTATTTATTCATTTTTGTGAGTTCAAGTTCATTTGGAAATCTTGGTGCATGTGCCAAGTGTATTAGTGTTTGAGATAGTGCGGGTTGTGCAAAGTGTAATAAGTTTTGTATTTGGTTTAAATTTTACCGTCTATTCAGAGGTATTCATTAAGAATTGTAGACCGAGATCCTGTAAGTTTTAGTTCTATTAAGTTTTTAATGTTTAGAAATTTAGGGCGTTACAAGTATTTATGCCTACAAAAATTGGGTTTTAAAGTCTCGCCTTATGAGAAATTCGTAGGCATATGTTTTAACATGGAGCTCTAATGAGGTTTTAAGGCTTTGTTTGAAAACGAGTTTGTTTTTAAAATATTTGTACTTCAAAATATTTTGGAATCTAAGTGGTACCGGTTGACCCTCTTTGACCCGTTTGGTCCACGTGGGTTCAACATTTGAATTGTCGACCGAGTTGGAATTCACGTGGGATTTTCTTGTAGCTTCCGTATTGTTGGATTGGTCCACATAGGATTTTGACATTGTGGTTGACAGGTTGGACCTGCCTTTATGTCTTTCATTATTATTTTTATTTTCGGGGCGTCACAGAATGGTATCAGAGCTTACCGGGTTAGAATACCTAAGGACTATGGGAGTTATTTGGGCCTGTGATAGGCGTATCGAAGTAAGTAGCTGAGTCTTGAATAAGATGAATTTTACTTCTGGTTACTCGCTTACTTGATTATATGTTCACGTGCTTATGTGCTTACGTGCTAAATATCTATTAATATTTGTTAACATGGTAGATGGGATTAAATCTCTCAGAACCATAGTGTAGCGTGTGAGCTCTAAATTTATTTAGTTGCTTGGATAATTGTTTTATGCATTGGAAATGCTATGTGTACGTTAGTTATGTGGATATCAACTTGTTATTTAATAGCGGTTGCTAAGTGTTACTTTTATGTAACTAGTACGTATAAATAGGTTATAAAACTCCCTAATTTGTGGTACTTGTAATTCTTGTGAGTACACTAAAAATTTTGTGTCTTGTTTGAAATACATGGAATTTATTCATATGCTATGTAACTTAATTTACGTGCAATGTGATTGTGATTGTGATTGCATGTCAAGCACATGCCTTAGGTGCCTCGTGCTTGGGCGACCTATATTATAGAATGTGTTAGTTATTTTGTATTCCTTGGAAACATGTGGATGATGAGTAAGGTATTCTCTAAAACAATATTTTGGGCGTTGATTGCCTTGAGGTTGACAAGTGACAAATTCTTTAGAATTTATTGTCAAAGTTATTGACAATGTAGAAATAGAAATCGCTATAATTGAATCGAAAATTCTAAAGCTTGAGGAATCAATTTCATTTAACCGAGGAATATAGTGATGTGTATTTTTATGTGATTAGGGATTGAAAATCCTTTATGAACTACCTCTTGAAGAAATTACTTGTCTAATGGAGGTAGGGAGTTTGTGCATCTTGAGGTAAGAGGCAATGCAATGAATGTTAAGGTGAAGAGTTGATTTTAGATGTTATCATTCTCTACGAAAAGTTTTGGGTAAACCTTTAGTGAGCACCAGTTAATGTTTATTTTTCTATCCTAAATTTTTAACCTTTGGCATGTATCTTGCTATTTAAATTACAAGGGATTGAATGATTGTGCTATGAAAAATAGTTTTTGATTTGAGTAGTGTTTTATATTAACACTATTGTATTGTGAAAATATATATATATATATATATATATGTATTTGGATATACCATTTGAGTTACGTTGATAATTATCATTTGGTTGTACTCTCTAGAGGAGTAGACTGTGTTAATGCATTTAATAAAATGCTACTTGACAGTGCTTATTTAGTGATTACTTAGTGATTGAAATATATATCCTTGAAAATGCGCATATGATGCATTGGGATTTGGAATATTTATGATTTACAGTCAATTACATATCATTGCATCACACTCATTGCATTGCATCTCATTATTACATCCATTGCATTGCAACCCGCTGCCGGAGTGTGTGGACTTGAGCCGTGCTTTCTCTTGAGCCGTGGGAGACTAGACTCCTGTATGGGAAGAGGGTGTATGGGATCCCACATTATCGGAGGGGAGGTTATTGATTTCGGAGAACCGGAGTATGTGGACTTGAGCCGTGCCTTCCCTTGAGCCGTGAGAATCTAGTTCCTTCTCGTATGGGAGGAGGGTGTATGGGATCCAACACTTGCGGAAGAAAATGGGTTTTCAAAAAAAAAAAAAAAAAAAAAAAAAAAAAAATTCAAAACCAAAAGGTTGCTTTCAAAGATGTTTTTAAGGATTGTTTTAAAAAGTGTCCAAAAAAAAAGTTTTTAAAAGTGTTTTCAAGAAAAATCAAAAGACTGCTTTTGAAGGTGTTATTTTTATTTTATTTTATTTTATTTATTAATGTGTAGCAATCTCAGGATCGACATGGCTATATGATTTGAGGATTTATACAAATTCGTGATGAGTAGTGATGTAGCATTAAAGGCTTTGCATAGACTCGTCCCTAGTTTAAAAATATGTGTTCGAGTGGGTTCAATCTTATATCACAGGTACTACAGGTGAAGTGAGTATGATGGTTGTATAGCCCGAGTGGCATTTGTATCCTTTGGTGATAAGGCCAAGGACACAAAGATAATGATAGTTGTAATGGTGGATAAGAGATTGGCATTATACGGTGTTGTATATCATGTAATGTGACAGAATTTCGGGACGAAATTCTTTTATGGGGGGTAGAATGTAATAACCCAGAAAATTTCTACTTTTATTTATTACATATTTGCTACTCTTGTGGGACCATATGTGACTTTAATTGGTACCTTTATGTAAGGTTAAGTATTACTTGATCTATTATTTTGATTGAGCTGGGCATGTTAGTATCCTATAGTGAACCAATTAGGTATGATGGTTAATCATTATATCACTATTATTATAGTAAGGGTTTGGTTGGTACCTAGTGAAACACTATTTGGTACTTTTATTGTAGCACTACATAAATAATAAATATATGTAAGTATATTTGATAGGGTATGATGTGACCAAATTTGGTTCATTTAGGGTGTTAATAGTATGTGAACACAACTTGTTGGGTGTGTATGTATGTATATACATGAGTATATATAGTATATAGTATATAATAAATTTATATGGTGGGACCCACCCATATCACCTAAACCCATCAACACAACACCTCCTTTTCTCACGAATTCCCATCTTCTTTTCATTTTAATTTTTTTTTCTTTCTTCTCCCTTCTCTCTCTCGGCAGTGAGTCTCTCTCTCCCCCTTCCATGGTGGTCTTCTAATTTTTCTTCATTTTGGAGACCTTAGGGTCCAAATTTCTCAAAATGCCCAATATGAAAGTTGTAGAGCTAGATGAGATCTACACAGGGGTACTTTCAAAATTATGATCAAGGGTTGTTGGCATTCCGTGGTAGTTGCTCACACTCACTTTGGGCAGGATTGCTTTGGGTCATGATGTAGAGCTCGGTTGGGGCTTCCTAATGGTGCTATTGGAATTCTATTTGGGGTTATTTGGTGAGTACATTATATTTCCTTTTTAATTTTATGTGATTTTTATCTTCTAAGTTTTAAATCTAGAAGTAGTTCTATGGATTTCTTGAACTATAATTAAAAAACTCTAGCATATAGCCGATTTAGCCTAAAATGGAAAAGTTAGGATATCTCTTTATTCCTATAAGTTCTAGCTCTCAAATTTGGAAGGTAGTCTCCATAAATACATGTAGAATCATTCTTAAAACAGTTTTTATTTTGATTGTACCGTTAGGGATTTAATTGAGTTTCTTAGAAAAGGGTAAAATGGTAATTTCGGAATTTTGTGATGCGATTTTGGTAAAACCGACTTCGGATTTGGATTACCCACGAAATTTCACTCAAGATGGACACTGATTTCAGTTAAAAATGTTGAAGAATGAGAGAGTTATGGCACTTAGAAGTTTGCAATTTATGGCTGCCAAACAGGGCATGTTCTGCCCAGAATTTTATTTCCGAAAATTACATTTATACCCCCAGAACTTTGAATGGATGAATAGAAGCCTACCGACATCGGATTGGGTCGCGGTTTCGAGCATATGACTTGTTATGCTATTTATTATCTTTTGAAACATGAATGGAACCGTTTTTAGAATATTTTGTAAAATCCCTGTACTTTAGTGTATTTACAGAATTGCCCCAATCTTTCAAAAAGGGCCTTTTGATCATGCTAAATATTTGTAAAATCATTTTACATCTACAGGGAAATTGTACAAACACCCTATTGGTATTTTATTTATATTGAAAGTAGTTCAAGTGTACATTCTTATGATTTGGTACATTTTGGAGTGATAGTCCCATTACCCATCATTTAAAAATATATATATATATAGTTTTTATTTTTAAAAATGTGTAGTATATATATATACCGTTGGCGTCTTTAGCCGTAGAATGATGAGAGGATCATAATCTTGAGGTTGAAACATCTATGTGCTAAAATTACTAAGATGCCCTTGAAAGAGCATAATTATTATTTTGCCCCTACACTGTGATTTTAGACTTAATTGTTATTCAATTATTATTAATTGTAGGGACCGTGACCTATCGGCCTTATTCAAAAGGAACTTTATTTCCGTTAAGATATCGAGGTGAGTAAAGATCTTACCCTTGTGTGCTCACATATCGTGAGTAAGTATTTTTCTCTTATATTATTGTAGTATATTTAAGTAAAGTATGATTACTTGGATTAATGTTTTATTCTTATATGGCTGAGAATTGTGATTACTTGGATTAATGTTTTATTCTCATATGACTGAGAATGGTGATTACTTGGATTAATGTTTTATTCTCATATGGCTGAGAATTGTGATTACTTGGATTATGTTCATTTGCATATGGCTGAGAATAGTGATTATTTGAACGTTGAATGTGGTAATTTATTTATTGATGTGGGAGGTGAAAATTTATCTATTGTCGTTGAATGTGTTATGTCATTTGACATTCTTGAAACTTACATCTTGTTTGGATAATTTATTATTCTTCCTCCTTGTCTGTTCATGGATCATTTTTGGGACACAGGTTGTTACTCACACCAGTTTTATACTGACCGGGATGTCTCCATGCATCTCGGGTGCGTTCAATATATGAACGTAGCCAAAGATGTTTTTTTTTTTCAGGAATTTGAGCATTGGATCAAGTTGGGGTTAGCAAGCTTGGAGTTCTAACTTTGGATCTTCCCCTTTCTTATTTATTTATTCATTTTTGTGAGTTCAAGTTCATTTGGAAATCTTGGTGCATGTGCCAAGTGTATTAGTGTTTGAGATAGTGCGGGTTGTGCAAAGTTTAATAAGTTTTGTATTTGGTTTAAATTTTACCGTCTATTCAGAGGTATTCATTAAGAATTGTAGACCGAGATCCTGTAAGTTTTAGTTCTATTAAGTTTTTAATGTTTAGAAATTTAGGGCGTTACAAGTATTTATGCCTACAAAAATTGGGTTTTAAAGTCTCGCCTTATGAGAAATTCGTAGGCATATGTTTTAACATGGAGCTCTAATGAGGTTTTAAGGCTTTGTTTGAAAACGAGTTTGTTTTTAAAATATTTGTACTTCAAAATATTTTGGAATCTAAGTGGTACCGGTTGACCCTCTTTGACCCGTTTGGTCCACGTGGGTTCAACATTTGAATTGTCGACCGAGTTGAAATTCACGTGGCATTTTCTTGTAGCTTCCGTATTGTTGGATTGGTCCACATAGGATTTTGACATTGTGGTTGACAGGTTGGACCTGCCTTTATGTCTTTCATTATTATTTTTATTTTCGGGGCGTCACAGGAACTATAGCTACAAGCCCAATTCCTCTGTCAAGAAGATAACTACGATTCAAGCACCAACATAATTCATCTTCGGTTGGCATGGATTGTCTCACACTAAACTAGGGTTGCGGCACAATCCGTCTTTCCTAGGCATGAACTATTCAGCTACTTGGTATCACAATTCGATTAAGCACCATTACATGTAAATAATCTATACAAGCACAACAAATATAGATCATTGAGTACATGACATTCAAAATAGATCTAAGACAAGAATAAACATTGAAAGCAATGATTTAATCAATAGAAGTTTAATTTTATTATAAAAATCCTCTAAACATGTAATCATCATCCATACATAATAAATCTAAAAGAAAAACATAAATAACTCTCTATTACTTTACTAGGGTTTCATTGAAACCCTAAATCTTGGTTTAAGCGGCCATGGAATCAAGGATTGGCAAGAGGTTGATGGAGGAGGTTATGGAAATCCTTGGTCTTCTTCTTCTTCTTTTCCTTCCTTTCCTCTCTTCAATGGCTGAAAGTTTTGTTGTATATGGATGTGTATAATGTTGTGTAATGATGTTAACCTCAAATTTGATTTAGAATATGATTTATATAGATTTTAGAAGGATTTAGGAAGCTTTCCTAAGCCGAATCGTACTAAAACTGATGTATTTTTGTTTCTAGACGTCGTATGCACAAACCACCTTCGCTGGGCACTTTAATTTAATAAAATACGCATTTTTGGGTTTTTCACAGGTCGCTCGCGCGAGGTAGTTTTCGCTGCACTTTCGTAGAAATGCGATAACTTTTTAGTCAGAACTCGGATTGACTCGTCGTTTGCGGCCACGCGTCCATAACTCGAAGACCTACATTTATATCTCTGGAGAAATTTCTCAAATCCAAAGTATTCCTTGTCAAAATGCAATTTACCGAGACTGCTGCTGCATTCAACTTTCACCGGAATCACCTTTTGAGCCCAGAATGTCTTCTAAAGCCACTAATCATTGGATATTAGTGCATTTTCATGTTAAGGCTCCAAAACCTACAAAACATATAAAAATTATAAGAAACACTTAATAACTAAATAAAGTGGGCTAACATGACGTATCTTCAGGACTATAAACGGGAACTATTCGTTCCAGATCACCGAGAATGAAGAGAGAAATAGCACACTATGTTTCACGCTATACGAGCTATCAACAAGTGAAGGCCAAACGCCAAGTACCTTCGAGATTGTTACAACCGTTATCGATAATCGAGTGAAAATGAGAATACATTACAATGAACTTTGTAAGTGAGTTTCCGAGATCGAAGAAAGCGAACACTATCATTTAGGTGATCGTTGACCGTTTGACAAAGTCGTCGCACTTCCTACCACTTCGAACAACTAAGCCGACGACGTTAGCTAAGTTGTATATCCACGAGATTGTGAGACTATATGGTATTCCAGTTTCTATTATTTCGGATAGAGATAGTATTTTACGTCAAAGTTTTGGAGAGCCTTGCAAGAAGCAATGGGTACCAAATTGCATTTCAGTACTGCTTTTCATCCTCAGACCGTGGTCAATCGGAGAGAGTAATCCAGATTTTGGAAGATATACTTCGTTTATGTGTACTTGATTTCAGGATGATTGGAAAGACCATTTTTTGTTGATTGAGTTCGCATATAACAACAGTTTTTAGTTGAGTATTGGGATGGCTCCTTATGAATCTTTGTATGGTCGAGTATGTCGTTTACCGATTAGTTGGACCGAAGTTGGAGAAAGAATGATTGAAGGGCCAAATATTGTGCAAGAGACGACAGACAAGATAAAGGTAATTAGACAACGGTTACTGACAGCTCAGAGTAGGTATAAGAGTTATGCCGACAGGCATAGATGACAGTTGAAATTTGACGTGGCTGATTTGGTGTATTTGAAGGTGTCACCTTCAAAGGGGATTACTAGATTTGGAAGATACAAAAAACTCAACCCAAGATATGTAGGACCTTTTGAGATCATTAGGAGAGTTGGACCCGTAGCGTATCGATTGAACTTTCCAAGTGAGTATGCTCAAGTTCATAATGTGTTTCATGTATCGTTGTTACGAAAACATTTGACATAAGATAAGGACCAAGTGATGACTCCGACACCGAATGAGGTTCAACGAGATTTGACTTATGTTGCATATCCGGTACAGATTTTGGATCAGAAGGATCAAGTCTTGCGAAATAAGGTGATATCGAAAGTGAAGGTGTTATGGCGTAACCAAACAATGGAAGAGATGATATGGGAAATCGAGGATGAGATGCCTACTCAGTATCTGCACCTTTTCGATACATGAGGTACAAGTTTGGGGACAAACTTCTTTTAAGGGGGAGAGCATTATAACACCCGCATATGTGTTATTGCATTTCATTACATTGTCATGCATGATAATATGACGTGTTGTGCATTTTAGCACATATTTGAGTGAGTTTTGACTCACGAGTCGATTTGGGTGTCTGTGTTTTAGAGAACCCTCTGAGATTGTGTTGATTGGGCATTTTGTTGTGGTGAAGTCTCTCCAAGTATGAGACGTTCATTGTGGAATATCTTAAATGTTTATCTGAAAATAATTGTTTACCTATGTATTTCACTATCTGTATTATTTCTGATTTAGAATATATTTTTGTTGTTAGATTTAGTATCCTGGTGAGGATGAAGTAACACGCTATTAATTTGGTAGGCTAATTAGCAACTTCGAAAAACGTCATGTAGAAATTTGCGTTTTAGCAACCAAACAGAGCTTAGTCAGAAACTTTTATAATTTCAAGATATCACTCGTGAAGCTACGAATTAGCTGTGTAGAAAGTTTCAGAGACTAATTAGGAGTTTTGAAAACTCGTGGAGAGGTAAACACAATTTTGGAAATGTTGCCTATATATAAAAAGTGATGACTTTTATATTTTTGTAACTCTTAACCTAAAACTCAAAAAGAGGCCAAAAGGGGGGGATTTGATTGCTTCGAGCTTTGCGACGCCAAACGACGACCATATGTCCGTCTGTTTCCTTCTAGATTTCATATTTGAGCTCCTTGAGGTAAGAGCTTCGTTTTAATACCCACTAGGACCTGTTTGGCTAAGTTTTCCGAAAAGTTATTTTCTAGAATTTTTCATAAAAGTTGATAAGTGGATTTTTGAACTATATGAATTATACTAGACGGACTTCTGCACGTTCTTTGTGCACAGGTTTTCTTCGGATTGAATTTTAGGAGCGTTATTTGAAGGTGAGTGATTCAACTATGTTATTGGAATGATTTTCTTGACGTGTATTCATGTTTGATATGAAAAGTATGTGTTAGTTATAGAGATATATTGTGTAGTTCATATTGGGCAATTATATTGATAAGTAGGCCCAATATCATGGTGATATGTTTTGGTTACCGCGAGCATGGTGATATGTATTTGAGCATGTTGAGTTACATATTTGGATCAAAGGAGCACGTGGTTACTGAGCCATTTTGTGGAGTCGATATAGGCATTAAGGTCGCACGATTGAAAAGAAGAATCGTGGGTCTTACCCTTTTACGTGGACTTATTGGCGAGGAGTCACAGATTGGGAGTATGGGATGTACACGTGAGGCTCCGGAGACTAGTATGAATTGTAGAGATGTGAATGCGGGCTGTTAGTCCTTTGAACCCTCACTGCTTCAGGTCTTCAGTCGACCGGACCAAGTATCAGTCGGCTGGACCTCTGGTTTGAAATTTGTTTTGTTTTTTTAGCTGCGTGTGTTCTTTACACTAAATCTTTTAGGAACGTTAATGAATTGGTTTAGCCTCGGTGGCGTGCCACGTGCTCCGATTCCGCTATTGTGGGATCGGGCTGTGACAATATGAAAGCAAAAGCTTTTGCTTCTGCCACATGTCAATTTCTAAGTATTTTGATTATTTTAATAAATAAATATATATATACATATTATATATATACACATATTTGTGCTAATTAATGATTGACCATTAAATGAATTTGATGACCAATTTATTATAGGTTGAATTTGATATTTTATTCATTATATACCTTTGAATTTGTAAAAAAAGATATGCATCTTAACATTTTTGATATCCTAATTAAATTAAGATGGAAAGCACTTCTATGCAGTTTCCACACTGTTTGCACAGTTTTTAAAAAAACAGAAACAGTTTTGGGAAAAACCCTATGCAAACTGTGAGAGGCACAGTTTGCACAGCACTATGCTAACTGTACAGAAGTGTTTTCTAATTAAGATAGCATTTATTTAGACAATAATTTTAGATCTAAAATTAAAAATTTGTTCACATTAGACATGTGACTGAGAGGATATATAAATATATAAAGACTTCCCCGTGCCCGAGGGCACGAAGTGAAAACCCAAAAAACAAAAAAAATCAAAGGCTTTTTCTAAGCTTTTTGAAAGAAATAGAAAAGGAAAGCTAAATTTTTGTGATTATTTATAATTAGCCCATATTTGGGAAGCAGCATTACTCATTTCACTACTTAGCCCTATAGACTATATCAAACTGATAGAACTAATCAAATGACCTATAAAAAGGGTGGAACTAATCAAACTGGTAGCAAAATTTACAACCATAGTGCTGGACAAACCCATTTTTTAGATAGACAATAGAATATAACAAATACGATTCCTAGACTTTAAAAAAAGTGCAAGTGATAATACATTTCTTGAGACTTGAATTATGAAATCCATTTTTAAAACCCACTTCCTAAACTTCAACTTTATGTGATTTTTCACTCATATTATATCAGTTTGATTATGTCATGCCCCGGAACGGCATAAATAGAGAAAAATAAATTTCCTTTATGGGTCCATAAGGAATGACAGGTGAAAGTCACTAATAATCCACACCACGCAGTACTAGTCTAAAAGAAAAGCAACAGTAATCAACTGAAAATAGCACACAGTGCTAACTATTACAAAATATCAGAGTATGGTCCACAGGATCACAACAGGTCTGAAGACAACAAATGCCCAAGTACCCGTTAACAAAAGATTTAACAGAACAACTGAAATTAAATCTAATTATAACATCTTCAGTCTTCAACTGGCATAAGGATAATCCTTCCTGGCGTAACTGTCATCGGTGGGGCCCTCCTCTGGATAATAGTCATCAGTGTACTGGTCATTACCTGTAAAACAAGGGGCAGGATATTCTGGACGGGGAATGTCCAGGCAATAAAAGGCCGTCAGCTTACTGAGAGCTGAGTGAGCATAAACTAACGAAGTACCAGTTATCTGAAATAAACACAAGCTTATGAAAACACGAGTTAACATCTTATTATAACCATATCTTGTTTCTCTATTCATTCTTGTAACCCGACCCTTAACGTCTTGTTACTCGAATACTGAACTCAACATATTCTGATCTTTCCTGAACAGACTCAATCGTTTAACTCTAGGGATACACCCTTATTCTGTCCATCGCTTTTAAGAGCATATGAACAGCTCACCGCATGTCATGGACTCCACGTCAGTCTGTCCCCAGCTTTTAAGAACAATGGTCCTGTTCACCGCATTTCAGGGATATAACATTTCGAACAAGGCATATCAATCTATTGCCACGACTTAACGTCATCTACTAGTGATCCCAGCTCACCGCTTTTAAGAGCATATGCACAGCTCACCGCTTTTAAGAGCATATCATAGATCATCCAGTCTATCTTAGGACTATTTGGTCCAGCTCACCGCTTTTAAGAGCATATGCACAGCTCACCGCTTTTAAGAGCATATCATGACCGAACGTCCATCCACGTACCATTCCCGGAACTTACCAAACCTACTTACGTTCCATTCTATATCGACACATGACAGACTCCCAATGTGGCCTGACTACTCGGATTAAAAGAAATCAGATATCAAACTCATATCAGAATCAACACGTCACCCATGTCTTCATATTCTTTTTATTCATTATCCATTAATCTTTGGTGTCACATTACTCCTGTCTACCCCATAGTCGCATAAGGGAAATCCGAATCAGGAATCGAACAACTAAACCTCTTATATAATAAATAGGCAAAGGAAACCATGTTCTGATCATGTCAATCGATTGGGACAGAGGTTCAATCGATTGGTATCAAAATCATGTCAATCGATTGGGATCATGTCAATCGATTGGAATCTGAAAAGTGTCAATCGATTGAAATTCTATTCAATCGATTGGGATCTGAAAAGTGTCAATCGATTGAAATTCTATTCAATCGATTGGGATACAACTGATGTCAATCGATTGAGATTTATGTCAATCGATTGGCACTACGTCTTCTCCAGCAGATTGTAAAAATAGCATATATAAACGTACACAACATGCATGTAACCCATCTAAACATCATAATAGCTTATATAAACTTCATATAAAGGGACCAAGTGAGTTAGTACTCACCTAGGGTGCGTTTGGATGTGTTTAAGTTTGAAAACTTCAAACTCTCTCTCTCTTCTTCTTGTCTCTGTCCAGCCCTCTCTCTGTCTCCTCCTTCTTCTTTCTTCTTCTTTCTGTTTCTTCTCCTTCCTCCCAGCTGCCACGGCAGTGAGTGTGTGTGAGGGTGTGTATATATGTATAGATATAGATATATGTATATATCTCACAAGAGGTATGTATATTTCTCTCCCAAGGTCTGAAAAACAGCCCCAAGGCCATGAAATGAAACATATATATAGAGATAAGGGAGTGCCACGTGTTTAAAGCTGAAGGAAAGAAGAAAACATTTCTCAGGTTATGTCAATCGATTGATAAACATGTCAATCGATTGGCAACAGATATTTGTAGTCAATCGATTGGAAACAATGTCAATCGATTGGGAATGTTGACACGTAATCACTTTTAGTCGGTTGAATGTAAATCGATTGGGATAACTTATCAATCGATTGGTATTAGAAAAGTGTCAATCGATTGGGAATATGTCAATCGATTGGTATCAAAAATCACCAAAAAGAAGGGAAAGTTTATATGAGTATAGAAATGAAATACCAGGTCTTATTAATATACCGAAATACAGGGTATTACATCATCCACCACTCAACAAAAGATTTCGTCCTCGAAATCAAAAGCAACCAGGTCTAAAACAAAAATGAAAACTTCTCGCGCATCTCTGACTCTAGTTCCCACGAAGCTTCTCCTTCATCGTGATGTTTCCACTGAATCTTGACTAACGGAATCTCCTTGTTCCTGAGTTTCTTGATTCCTCGATCTAGAATGCGAACAGGTCCTTCGTTGAATGTAACGTCGCTGTTGACTTCGATATCCTGAAAGTTGATCTCGTGCGCTGGGTTGTGAACACACTTTCTCAGCATACTGATATGAAAAACGTTGTGCACTCCTGACATCTTTGGTGGCAACGCAAGGCGATAAGCAACTTTTCCAACACGCTCCAGAATCTCGAATGGTCCGATGAAACGTGGCGATAATTTGCCCCTTTTCTGACCAAATCTGACGATTCCTCGAACAGGTGAAACCTTGAGTAATACGTGATCTCCAACGGCAAACTCCAAGTCTTTGCGTCGCTTGTCAGCATAACTCTTGTATCTGGTCTGGGCTGTTTCCATCTTCTCACGTACGACTTGAATCTTCTTGCTGGTTTTTCGTACCATCTCTGGCCCAAGAAGTTGACTATCTCCGACTTCGGTCCAACATAGCGGCGATCGGCACGGTCTTCCGTACAAAGCTTCAAATGGCGCCATATCTATGCTCGAATGATAACTATTATTATAGGCGAACTCAATCAAAGGTAAGTGTATTTCCCAAGAACTCTCAAAATCAATGACACAAGCTCGTAACATATCTTCCATCACTTGATTAACTCGTTCCGTCTGTCCATCTGTCTGTGGATGAAAAGCTGAACTCAAGTTTAATGTCGTTCCCATTGCTGTTTGGAGACTCTTCCAGAATTCTGCAGTAAAGCGCGAATCTCGGTCTGACACAATAGAAACAGGTATTCCGTGTAACCGTACAACGTGTTGTAGATACATTCGGCTCAAACGTTCTACTGAGTATGTCATGCTATAGGCAATAAAATGTGCCGTCTTCGTAAGTCGATCCACGATTACCCATATAGCATCGTGATTCTGCTGTGACTTCGGCAATCCTACCACGAAATCCATGGTTATGTGTTCCCATTTCCATTGAGGAATTGGTAACGGCTGTAGAAGTCCAGGTGGTCTCTGATGTTCTGCCTTTACTTGTTTACAAGTAAGACACTGAGTTACATACTCTGCCACATCTCTCTTCATTCCTTCCCACCAAAAATTTCTCTTCAGATCCTTGTACATCTTCGTACTTCCGGGATGAATAGTCATTCGTGACTTATGTGCTTCATCCAATATGTCTTTTCGGAGACTTTCTTCATTAGGTACACAGAGTCTACCTTTACATCGTAAAGCTCCGTCTGTACTAATACTCCAGACTTCTGGTTCTTTGGCTGACATCTTGGCGAACCATAACTTCAAATCCTCTGCTGTCTGTTGAGCCTCTATGATACGACTGATCAAAGTCGGTTGTACCATAAGACATCCAAAATGTTGTCCTTTATTTGGCTCCACTGGCTGAAGATCAAATTCAGCAATTTCTTCTAATGCTCTCCATTCTCTAATTAGAAATGCAGCGATCACTAGTCGAGGTTTACGACTCAAAGCATCTGCTACTACGTTTGCTTTGCCAGGATGGTATTGCAAAGAAAAGTCATAGTCCTTGAGTAACTCCATCCATCTCCGCTGTCGCATGTTCAACTCCTTTTGAGAGAACAAAAACTTCAGACTCTTATGATCGGAAAACAATTCAAACTTTTCTCCGTAGAGATAGTGTCTCCAAATTTTCAATGCAAACACTATTGCTGCTAATTCCAGATCATGCGTAGGATAATTTTTCTCATGTACCTTCAATTGTCTTGATCCGTATGCGATAACATTTCCATCTTGCATAAGCACACATCCAAGTCCTTGGTACGATGCGTCACTGTAGATCACATACTTTTCTCCACTCTTAGGTAATGCGAGTACTGGTGCAGAAGTCAATCTTTCTTTTAACTCCTGAAATGCACCCTCATGCTTGTCTGTCCATTCATACTTCGTCTCTTTCCTTGTTAAATTCGTCAAGGGTCCTGCTATCTTGGAAAATCCTTCTACGAATCTTCTGTAATATCCTGCTAAACCCAGAAAACTTCTGACTTCGGTCGCATTCGTCGGTCTGTTCCAGCTTAAGACTGCATCAATCTTAGATGAGTCTACCGAAATACCTTCCTGAGATATAACGTGTCCCAAGAATTTGACTTCCTGTAGCCAAAACTCACACTTGCTAAACTTTGCATACAACTTGCTATCTCGAAGTGTTTGCAAGGCAACTTGTAAATGCTCCTTGTGATCCTCTTCTGTCTTTGAGTACATCAGTATATCATCAATGAACACTATAATGAATTTATCCAGATATAGTCGGAATACTCTATTCATCAAGTCCATAAATACTGCTGGCGCATTTGTCAATCCAAAAGGCATAACTAAAAACTCGTAATGCCCGTATCTTGTCCTGAATGCAGTCTTCGATACATCCTCTGGTCGAACTAACAATTGGTGATATCCTGAACGCAGATCGATCTTGGAAAAGATCCTAGATCCTTGTAACTGGTCGAATAGATCATCTATCCGAGGTAACGGATATCTATTCTTAATCGTAACCTTGTTCAACTCCCTGTAGTCTATACAGAGTCGAAGTGTTCCGTCCTTCTTCTTTACAAACAGAACTGGTGCTCCCCAAGGCGACGTACTCGGACGAACAAATCCTAGATCTTCAAGCTCTTGAACTTGCTTCTTCAGTTCTAACATCTCAGTTGGTGCCATCCTATATGGAGTCTTAGAAATAGGCAATGTACCAGGTACTAATTCCACGCAGAAGTCTATTTCTCTTTTCGGTGGAAGTCCTTTAATATCCTGAAATACATCTAGAAAGTCTCGTACAATAGGAATTTGATCCATAGTAAGCTCCGTACTCGTACTAATGATCGTAGCTAAACCATTCGTAAGGAACAGGTCGCTTGTCAGTTGACACTGAAATCTGATCGTCGGCTTTCCTCGTATTGGAAATACAATCGTTCTAGCAGGGCAATCCAAATTGGCATTGTACTTAGTTAACCAATCCATCCCTAGGATAACATCGAATTCTGACATCGACAGAACGACTAAGTCTGCTGGCAGATTCCTATCTCCCAAAGTTAAAGGGCAATCTTTACACACTTTACTCAACTTAACTGTCACTCCCAAAGGTGACACAGCATTCAGTGTTGACTCAAGTGTCTGGGGTTCTAAACCCAACTGACGCACAATCTTAACAGCAATGAAAGAACGTGCGGCTCCAGTATCAAATAAAGCTTTAACTGGACTATGAAAAAGTACAAGTGTACCTTCCAAATGTTGCTGCTCATCAGCATTAAAGCCTGCTCCTTCCGGAATAATAGCATTCATTCTCGTCTGATCAGGAGGTCCTTGAATTCCTTGTACTGGTGCTCCGTAGTATCCTCCTGGTGGCGCACGACAATCCTTACTCAAGTGTCCTGGTTTGTTGCAGTTGCGGCAGACAATATCCGGCCTGCGATTAGATCTATGGGTAATGCAGTTCCTTGCAATATGTCCTGGCTTTCCACAGTTAAAACATCCTCCACTATTGCTGGGTGGGGCTGTTAGTAATGCCTGTGGCTGTGACCCCTGCTGGCGATATTGTTGAGGTCGATTATAACTCTGCTGCGGTTTCCTGGTTCCTTCCCAGGTTCTCTTGTTTCCTTGAAAATTTTCCTGAGATCTCCATCCTTGGGTATTTCTTGGTGGTCGATTAGGAAAATTTCTCTGTTGAAACCCTCGTGACAACTGAGGTCGATTTGTCTGTGATTGCTGTACTGGATTAGCATCCTTTTCTAATCCTGTAGCAAATCTAACAATTTCCTCATGCGACTGGTTCAGATGACCAACCATCATATGTCTGAGGTGGGGGTTCAGTCCTTGGTGAAATCTCTTTACCTTCTTTTGCGGCGTGTCTATCATATGCTGAGCAAATCTGGATAGACGCTCGAACTGTGTTGTGTATTCCCGTACATTCCATCCTCCTTGGATCAAATTGAGAAAGTTCCTTTCCTGTTGATCTCTCTCATCTTCTGGAAAATACTTCTCCAAAAATCTGCCTTTGAATGTCTCCCACGACATAGCTCTAGCGGCATCGATCCCAACAGTGGCTTGTTCAGCTTCCCACCAATCTGCGGCGGCATAGGTGAGCTGAAACGTAGCAAGGCGACGTTTCTCTTGTTCGTTGCATTCCAATGCTCCAAATATTAACTCCATCTCTCTTATCCATTGTTCTGCCTTCCATGGTTCTGTTAGTCCATCAAACTTTTCGGGACGTAACCCACGAAAATTTGCTAACAACTTATCTCCAGTCTGTCTTGGTGGCGAGGGTGCAAGAGGTCTCTGGTGGGTGGAGTGATTATATGTATCCCCCACATGCTCCATCCTCCGCATAAATGCTTCAAAAATTCCGGTTGGGTCCATTCCCTCTGGAATAGGTGCTCCGTTACGTGCTTGGTGGTTTCTCAAGGGTCCTACCATGATGATAACGAGTATCGCCTACAAGAGACATATGGATCAGCTGAAAGTCTTCACGTAGAAACGAACTCAAGATAGAATAAGAAACAGCTAGACTAACAATTCTACTAAACAACACAGCACAACGCAATAATCAAACAATAACCAAAAGTACTGCTCGTATATATATTATCAAAAGATGTACCGTATAGTACACACTAGTCAAACTGTGTACCATATGGGACAAGAGTTACAACAACTAAAGTCAGCTAATACTATACAAAGCTATGGTCAATAGCTATCTCTCAAGCTCCCAAAAATCTAGTAGACAACATGTCCTGGTAAAACTAACAAAACTAAGTCCTGCAGGTCCTGGCTCAAAAGTCGTCAGCATCTGATCCTGCTGGTGGTGCCTCGTCCTCTGAATCAATCTCCATCTCCTCGAGTGGATCATCCTCAACTGGTGCGACAAGATCTCCGACTACTACCCCTATATCCTAATCCTCTATCATCTCTGCATCATCGTCCTCCATCACGTCTGCTATCGCCTGGTTAGCGACATCGACTGCTACTGCGGCGAATTCGTCGGCTATATCAAGAGCTCCTGCTATCGCGACCTCTCCTATAACAAAACCTGCTGGCTGAGCGATCATCTGAGCTATCCATCCTACTGCCATATCGGCCATAGCTGCCATATGCATAATGGGTCCAGCTGGTATCTGAAGCACAACTGGTATCTCTGGCACAACTACCTCCTCGTCGGCTGCCTCCTCATCTACTACAATGTCTGCCTCAATAGCCTCTGGGTCTGGTACTGGATCCTCTGGCTCAAACTCTGGCTCCTCGGGGTCATCCTCAGGTTCATCATCATCTGCATCGTCTACATGCTCATCCTCTACTGGGTCCTCGTCATCTATCGGATCCTCCTCTCCATCTCCGTCCATGTCCTCATCGAGATGCTCATCCTCTGGCTCTAGATCCTCCTCATCCTCAATCGGCTCAGGCTCTGGGACTGGTACTGGTGATGGTGGAGCTGCTGCTGCTGCTGCTGGTGCAACTACGGGCTCTGGTGGACCGGCTACAATAGCTCTCAACTCAATCTCATCCATCTCTGGCTTACTCAAAACTAGTCTTAACATCTCCTGGCAAATGTCTCTACCGACCCTCGCAGTATGGTAAGCATCCATGCGCATCTGTGTCGGGTGAGTACTCCCGGTCACATAAAGCGCTCTCCACATGTCCTCCTCTAAATGTCGACTAGCTATCTGGCACACACGCTCACGATAAAACTCTGGGTCAGCTGGCTCCACGGTATCTCCATGGATAATATGTCCTCCATAAGCATCAGTCACAAACTGGTGAAACTCCGGATCCATGCTATCCTGCAAAGGAAACTATCTATCGTCAGGAAGACGAACTTATCTTATACTCATATCTCATCTCAAAGAATCTTAACAACACTAGGACCAGATGGTGTGGAATGATCGGTGAACAACAGTATCACCCCCCCTAGAGTACCAAACTCAGGCTCTGATACCAAAAACCCTGTCACGCCCCGGAACGGCATAAATAGAGAAAAATAAATTTCCTTTATGGGTCCATAAGGAATGACAGGTGAAAGTCACTAATAATCCACACCACGCAGTACTAGTCTAAAAGAAAAGCAACAGTAATCAACTGAAAATAGCACACAGTGCTAACTATTACAAAATATCAGAGTATGGTCCACAGGATCACAACAGGTCTGAAGACAACAAATGCCCAAGTACCCGTTAACAAAAGATTTAACAGAACAACTGAAATTAAATCTAATTATAACATCTTCAGTCTTCAACTGGCATAAGGATAATCCTTCCTGGCGTAACTGTCATCGGTGGGGCCCTCCTCTGGATAATAGTCATCAGTGTACTGGTCATTACCTGTAAAACAAGGGGCAGGATATTCTGGACGGGGAATGTCCAGGCAATAAAAGGCCGTCAGCTTACTGAGAGCTGAGTGAGCATAAACTAACGAAGTACCAGTTATCTGAAATAAACACAAGCTTATGAAAACACGAGTTAACATCTTATTATAACCATATCTTGTTTCTCTATTCATTCTTGTAACCCGACCCTTAACGTCTTGTTACTCGAATACTGAACTCAACATATTCTGATCTTTCCTGAACAGACTCAATCGTTTAACTCTAGGGATACACCCTTATTCTGTCCATCGCTTTTAAGAGCATATGAACAGCTCACCGCATGTCATGGACTCCACGTCAGTCTGTCCCCAGCTTTTAAGAACAATGGTCCTGTTCACCGCATTTCAGGGATATAACATTTCGAACAAGGCATATCAATCTATTGCCACGACTTAACGTCATCTACTAGTGATCCCAGCTCACCGCTTTTAAGAGCATATGCACAGCTCACCGCTTTTAAGAGCATATCATAGATCATCCAGTCTATCTTAGGACTATTTGGTCCAGCTCACCGCTTTTAAGAGCATATGCACAGCTCACCGCTTTTAAGAGCATATCATGACCGAACGTCCATCCACGTACCATTCCCGGAACTTACCAAACCTACTTACGTTCCATTCTATATCGACACATGACAGACTCCCAATGTGGCCTGACTACTCGGATTAAAAGAAATCAGATATCAAACTCATATCAGAATCAACACGTCACCCATGTCTTCATATTCTTTTTATTCATTATCCATTAATCTTTGGTGTCACATTACTCCTGTCTACCCCATAGTCGCATAAGGGAAATCCGAATCAGGAATCGAACAACTAAACCTCTTATATAATAAATAGGCAAAGGAAACCATGTTCTGATCATGTCAATCGATTGGGACAGAGGTTCAATCGATTGGTATCAAAATCATGTCAATCGATTGGGATCATGTCAATCGATTGGAATCTGAAAAGTGTCAATCGATTGAAATTCTATTCAATCGATTGGGATCTGAAAAGTGTCAATCGATTGAAATTCTATTCAATCGATTGGGATACAACTGATGTCAATCGATTGAGATTTATGTCAATCGATTGGCACTACGTCTTCTCCAGCAGATTGTAAAAACAGCATATATAAACATACACAACATGCATGTAACCCATCTAAACATCATAATAGCTTATATAAACTTCATATAAAGGGACCAAGTGAGTTAGTACTCACCTAGGGTGCGTTTGGATGTGTTTAAGTTTGAAAACTTCAAACTCTCTCTCTCTTCTTCTTGTCTCTGTCCAGCCCTCTCTCTGTCTCCTCCTTCTTCTTTCTTCTTCTTTCTGTTTCTTCTCCTTCCTCCCAGCTGCCACGGCAGTGAGTGTGTGTGAGGGTGTGTATATATGTATAGATATAGATATATGTATATATCTCACAAGAGGTATGTATATTTCTCTCCCAAGGTCTGAAAAACAGCCCCAAGGCCATGAAATGAAACATATATATAGAGATAAGGGAGTGCCACACGTTTAAAGCTGAAGGAAAGAAGAAAACATTTCTCAGGTTATGTCAATCGATTGATAAACATGTCAATCGATTGGCAACAGATATTTGTAGTCAATCGATTGGAAACAATGTCAATCGATTGGGAATGTTGACACGTAATCACTTTTAGTCGGTTGAATGTAAATCGATTGGGATAACTTATCAATCGATTGGTATTAGAAAAGTGTCAATCGATTGGGAATATGTCAATCGATTGGTATCAAAAATCACCAAAAAGAAGGGAAAGTTTATATGAGTATAGAAATGAAATACCAGGTCTTATTAATATACCGAAATACAGGGTATTACATCATCCACCACTCAACAAAAGATTTCGTCCTCGAAATCAAAAGCAACCAGGTCTAAAACAAAAATGAAAACTTCTCGCGCATCTCTGACTCTAGTTCCCACGAAGCTTCTCCTTCATCGTGATGTTTCCACTGAATCTTGACTAACGGAATCTCCTTGTTCCTGAGTTTCTTGATTCCTCGATCTAGAATGCGAACAGGTCCTTCGTTGAATGTAACGTCGCTGTTGACTTCGATATCCTGAAAGTTGATCTCGTGCGCTGGGTTGTGAACACACTTTCTCAGCATACTGATATGAAAAACGTTGTGCACTCCTGACATCTTTGGTGGCAACGCAAGGCGATAAGCAACTTTTCCAACACGCTCCAGAATCTCGAATGGTCCGATGAAACGTGGCGATAATTTGCCCCTTTTCTGACCAAATCTGACGATTCCTCGAACAGGTGAAACCTTGAGTAATACGTGATCTCCAACGGCAAACTCCAAGTCTTTGCGTCGCTTGTCAGCATAACTCTTGTATCTGGTCTGGGCTGTTTCCATCTTCTCACGTACGACTTGAATCTTCTTGCTGGTTTCTCGTACCATCTCTGGCCCAATAAGTTGACTATCTCCGACTTCGGTCCAACATAGCGGCGATCGGCACGGTCTTCCGTACAAAGCTTCAAATGGCACCATATCTATGCTCGAATGATAACTATTATTATAGGCGAACTCAATCAAAGGTAAGTGTATTTCCCAAGAACTCTCAAAATCAATGACACAAGCTCGTAACATATCTTCCATCACTTGATTAACTCGTTCCGTCTGTCCATCTGTCTGTGGATGAAAAGCTGAACTCAAGTTTAATGTCGTTCCCATTGCTGTTTGGAGACTCTTCCAGAATTCTGCAGTAAAGCGCGAATCTCGGTCTGACACAATAGAAACAGGTATTCCGTGTAACCGTACAACGTGTTGTAGATACATTCGGCTCAAACGTTCTACTGAGTATGTCATGCTATAGGCAATAAAATGTGCCGTCTTCGTAAGTCGATCCACGATTACCCATATAGCATCGTGATTCTGCTGTGACTTCGGCAATCCTACCACGAAATCCATGGTTATGTGTTCCCATTTCCATTGAGGAATTGGTAACGGCTGTAGAAGTCCAGGTGGTCTCTGATGTTCTGCCTTTACTTGTTTACAAGTAAGACACTGAGCTACATACTCTGCCACATCTCTCTTCATTCCTTCCCACCAAAAATTTCTCTTCAGATCCTTGTACATCTTCGTACTTCCGGGATGAATAGTCATTCGTGACTTATGTGCTTCATCCAATATGTCTTTTCAGAGACTTTCTTCATTAGGTACACAGAGTCTACCTTTACATCGTAAAGCTCCGTCTGTACTAATACTCCAGACTTCTGGTTCTTTGGCTAACATCTTGGCGAACCATAACTTCAAATCCTCTGCTGTCTGTTGAGCCTCTATGATACGACTGATCAAAGTCGGTTGTACCATAAGACATCCAAAATGTTGTCCTTTATTTGGCTCCACTGGCTGAAGATCAAATTCAGCAATTTCTTCTAATGCTCTCCATTCTCTAATTAGAAATGCAGCGATCACTAGTCGAGGTTTACGACTCAAAGCATCTGCTACTACGTTTGCTTTGCCAGGATGGTATTGCAAAGAAAAGTCATAGTCCTTGAGTAACTCCATCCATCTCCGCTGTCGCATGTTCAACTCCTTTTGAGAGAACAAAAACTTCAGACTCTTATGATCGGAAAACAATTCAAACTTTTCTCCGTAGAGATAGTGTCTCCAAATTTTCAATGCAAACACTATTGCTGCTAATTCCAGATCATGCGTAGGATAATTTTTCTCATGTACCTTCAATTGTCTTGATCCGTATGCGATAACATTTCCATCTTGCATAAGCACACATCCAAGTCCTTGGTACGATGCGTCACTGTAGATCACATACTTTTCTCCACTCTTAGGTAATGCGAGTACTGGTGCAGAAGTCAATCTTTCTTTTAACTCCTGAAATGCACCCTCATGCTTGTCTGTCCATTCATACTTCGTCTCTTTCCTTGTTAAATTCGTCAAGGGTCCTGCTATCTTGGAAAATCCTTCTACGAATCTTCTGTAATATCCTGCTAAACCCAGAAAACTTCTGACTTCGGTCGCATTCGTCGGTCTGTTCCAGCTTAAGACTGCATCAATCTTAGATGAGTCTACCGAAATACCTTCCTGAGATATAACGTGTCCCAAGAATTTGACTTCCTGTAGCCAAAACTCACACTTGCTAAACTTTGCATACAACTTGCTATCTCGAAGTGTTTGCAAGGCAACTTGTAAATGCTCCTTGTGATCCTCTTCTGTCTTTGAGTAGATCAGTATATCATCAATGAACACTATAATGAATTTATCCAGATATAGTCGGAATACTCTATTCATCAAGTCCATAAATACTGCTGGCGCATTTGTCAATCCAAAAGGCATAACTAAAAACTCGTAATGCCCGTATCTTGTCCTGAATGCAGTCTTCGATACATCCTCTGGTCGAACTAACAATTGGTGATATCCTGAACGCAGATCGATCTTGGAAAAGATCCTAGATCCTTGTAACTGGTCGAATAGATCATCTATCCGAGGTAACGGATATCTATTCTTAATCGTAACCTTGTTCAACTCCCTGTAGTCTATACAGAGTCGAAGTGTTCCGTCCTTCTTCTTTACAAACAGAACTGGTGCTCCCCAAGGCGACGTACTCGGACGAACAAATCCTAGATCTTCAAGCTCTTGAACTTGCTTCTTCAGTTCTAACATCTCAGTTGGTGCCATCCTATATGGAGTCTTAGAAATAGGCAATGTACCAGGTACTAATTCCACGCAGAAGTCTATTTCTCTTTTCGGTGGAAGTCCTTTAATATCCTGAAATACATCTAGAAAGTCTCGTACAATAGGAATTTGATCCATAGTAAGCTCCGTACTCGTACTAATGATCGTAGCTAAACCATTCGTAAGGAACAGGTCGCTTGTCAGTTGACACTGAAATCTGATCGTCGGCTTTCCTCGTATTGGAAATACAATCGTTCTAGCAGGGCAATCCAAATTGGCATTGTACTTAGTTAACCAATCCATCCCTAGGATAACATCGAATTCTGACATCGACAGAACGACTAAGTCTGCTGGCAGATTCCTATCTCCCAAAGTTAAAGGGCAATCTTTACACACTTTACTCAACTTAACTGTCACTCCCAAAGGTGACACAGCATTCAGTGTTGACTCAAGTGTCTGGGGTTCTAAACCCAACTGACGCACAATCTTAACAGCAATGAAAGAACGTGCGGCTCCAGTATCAAATAAAGCTTTAACTGGACTATGAAAAAGTACAAGTGTACCTTCCAAATGTTGCTGCTCATCAGCATTAAAGCCTGCTCCTTCCGGAATAATAGCATTCATTCTCGTCTGATCAGGAGGTCCTTGAATTCCTTGTACTGGTGCTCCGTAGTATCCTCCTGGTGGCGCACGACAATCCTTACTCAAGTGTCCTGGTTTGTTGCAGTTGCGGCAGACAATATCCGGCCTGCGATTAGATCTATGGGTAATGCAGTTCCTTGCAATATGTCCTGGCTTTCCACAGTTAAAACATCCTCCACTATTGCTGGGTGGGGCTGTTAGTAATGCCTGTGGCTGTGACCCCTGCTGGCGATATTGTTGAGGTCGATTATAACTCTGCTGCGGTTTCCTGGTTCCTTCCCAGGTTCTCTTGTTTCCTTGAAAATTTTCCTGAGATCTCCATCCTTGGGTATTTCTTGGTGGTCGATTAGGAAAATTTCTCTGTTGAAACCCTCGTGACAACTGAGGTCGATTTGTCTGTGATTGCTGTACTGGATTAGCATCCTTTTCTAATCCTGTAGCAAATCTAACAATTTCCTCATGCGACTGGTTCAGATGACCAACCATCATATGTCTGAGGTGGGGGTTCAGTCCTTGGTGAAATCTCTTTACCTTCTTTTGCGGCGTGTCTATCATATGCTGAGCAAATCTGGATAGACGCTCGAACTGTGTTGTGTATTCCCGTACATTCCATCCTCCTTGGATCAAATTGAGAAAGTTCCTTTCCTGTTGATCTCTCTCATCTTCTGGAAAATACTTCTCCAAAAATCTGCCTTTGAATGTCTCCCACGACATAGCTCTAGCGGCATCGATCCCAACAGTGGCTTGTTCAGCTTCCCACCAATCTGTGGCGGCATAGGTGAGCTGAAACGTAGCAAGGCGACGTTTCTCTTGTTCGTTGCATTCCAATGCTCCAAATATTAACTCCATCTCTCTTATCCATTGTTCTGCCTTCCATGGTTCTGTTAGTCCATCAAACTTTTCGGGACGTAACCCACGAAAATTTGCTAACAACTTATCTCCAGTCTGTCTTGGTGGCGAGGGTGCAAGAGGTCTCTGGTGGGTGGAGTGATTATATGTATCCCCCACATGCTCCATCCTCCGCATAAATGCTTCAAAAATTCCGGTTGGGTCCATTCCCTCTGGAATAGGTGCTCCGTTACGTGCTTGGTGGTTTCTCAAGGGTCCTACCATGATGATAACGAGTATCGCCTACAAGAGACATATGGATCAGCTGAAAGTCTTCACGTAGAAACGAACTCAAGATAGAATAAGAAACAGCTAGACTAACAATTCTACTAAACAACACAGCACAACGCAATAATCAAACAATAACCAAAAGTACTGCTCGTATATATATTATCAAAAGATGTACCGTATAGTACACACTAGTCAAACTGTGTACCATATGGGACAAGAGTTACAACAACTAAAGTCAGCTAATACTATACAAAGCTATGGTCAATAGCTATCTCTCAAGCTCCCAAAAATCTAGTAGACAACATGTCCTGGTAAAACTAACAAAACTAAGTCCTGCAGGTCCTGACTCAAAAGTCGTCAGCATCTGATCCTGCTGGTGGTGCCTCGTCCTCTGAATCAATCTCCATCTCCTCGAGTGGATCATCCTCAACTGGTGCGACAAGATCTCCGACTACTACCCCTATATCCTAATCCTCTATCATCTCTGCATCATCGTCCTCCATCACGTCTGCTATCGCCTGGTTAGCGACATCGACTGCTACTGCGGCGAATTCGTCGGCTATATCAAGAGCTCCTGCTATCGCGACCTCTCCTATAACAAAACCTGCTGGCTGAGCGATCATCTGAGCTATCCATCCTACTGCCATATCGGCCATAGCTGCCATATGCATAATGGGTCCAGCTGGTATCTGAAGCACAACTGGTATCTCTGGCACAACTACCTCCTCGTCGGCTGCCTCCTCATCTACTACAATGTCTGCCTCAATAGCCTCTGGGTCTGGTACTGGATCCTCTGGCTCAAACTCTGGCTCCTCGGGGTCATCCTCAGGTTCATCATCATCTGCATCGTCTACATGCTCATCCTCTACTGGGTCCTCGTCATCTATCGGATCCTCCTCTCCATCTCCGTCCATGTCCTCATCGAGATGCTCATCCTCTGGCTCTAGATCCTCCTCATCCTCAATCGGCTCAGGCTCTGGGACTGGTACTGGTGATGGTGGAGCTGCTGCTGCTGCTGCTGGTGCAACTACGGGCTCTGGTGGACCGGCTACAATAGCTCTCAACTCAATCTCATCCATCTCTGGCTTACTCAAAACTAGTCTTAACATCTCCTGGCAAATGTCTCTACCGACCCTCGCAGTATGGTAAGCATCCATGCGCATCTGTGTCGGGTGAGTACTCCCGGTCACATAAAGCGCTCTCCACATGTCCTCCTCTAAATGTCGACTAGCTATCTGGCACACACGCTCACGATAAAACTCTGGGTCAGCTGGCTCCACGGTATCTCCATGGATAATATGTCCTCCATAAGCATCAGTCACAAACTGGTGAAACTCCGGATCCATGCTATCCTGCAAAGGAAACTATCTATCGTCAGGAAGACGAACTTATCTTATACTCATATCTCATCTCAAAGAATCTTAACAACACTAGGACCAGATGGTGTGGAATGATCGGTGAACAACAGTATCACCCCCCCTAGAGTACCAAACTCAGGCTCTGATACCAAAAACCCTGTCACGCCCCGGAACGGCATAAATAGAGAAAAATAAATTTCCTTTATGGGTCCATAAGGAATGACAGGTGAAAGTCACTAATAATCCACACCACGCAGTACTAGTCTAAAAGAAAAGCAACAGTAATCAACTGAAAATAGCACACAGTGCTAACTATTACAAAATATCAGAGTATGGTCCACAGGATCACAACAGGTCTGAAGACAACAAATGCCCAAGTACCCGTTAACAAAAGATTTAACAGAACAACTGAAATTAAATCTAATTATAACATCTTCAGTCTTCAACTGGCATAAGGATAATCCTTCCTGGCGTAACTGTCATCGGTGGGGCCCTCCTCTGGATAATAGTCATCAGTGTACTGGTCATTACCTGTAAAACAAGGGGCAGGATATTCTGGACGGGGAATGTCCAGGCAATAAAAGGCCGTCAGCTTACTGAGAGCTGAGTGAGCATAAACTAACAAAGTACCAGTTATCTGAAATAAACACAAGCTTATGAAAACACGAGTTAACATCTTATTATAACCATATCTTGTTTCTCTATTCATTCTTGTAACCCGACCCTTAACGTCTTGTTACTCGAATACTGAACTCAACATATTCTGATCTTTCCTGAACAGACTCAATCGTTTAACTCTAGGGATACACCCTTATTCTGTCCATCGCTTTTAAGAGCATATGAACAGCTCACCGCATGTCATGGACTCCACGTCAGTCTGTCCCCAGCTTTTAAGAACAATGGTCCTGTTCACCGCATTTCAGGGATATAACATTTCGAACAAGGCATATCAATCTATTGCCACGACTTAACGTCATCTACTAGTGATCCCAGCTCACCGCTTTTAAGAGCATATGCACAGCTCACCGCTTTTAAGAGCATATCATAGATCATCCAGTCTATCTTAGGACTATTTGGTCCAGCTCACCGCTTTTAAGAGCATATGCACAGCTCACCGCTTTTAAGAGCATATCATGACCGAACGTCCATCCACGTACCATTCCCGGAACTTACCAAACCTACTTACGTTCCATTCTATATCGACACATGACAGACTCCCAATGTGGCCTGACTACTCGGATTAAAAGAAATCAGATATCAAACTCATATCAGAATCAACACGTCACCCATGTCTTCATATTCTTTTTATTCATTATCCATTAATCTTTGGTGTCACATTACTCCTGTCTACCCCATAGTCGCATAAGGGAAATCCGAATCAGGAATCGAACAACTAAACCTCTTATATAATAAATAGGCAAAGGAAACCATGTTCTGATCATGTCAATCGATTGGGACAGAGGTTCAATCGATTGGTATCAAAATCATGTCAATCGATTGGGATCATGTCAATCGATTGGAATCTGAAAAGTGTCAATCGATTGAAATTCTATTCAATCGATTGGGATCTGAAAAGTGTCAATCGATTGAAATTCTATTCAATCGATTGGGATACAACTGATGTCAATCGATTGAGATTTATGTCAATCGATTGGCACTACGTCTTCTCCAGCAGATTGTAAAAACAGCATATATAAACATACACAACATGCATGTAACCCATCTAAACATCATAATAGCTTATATAAACTTCATATAAAGGGACCAAGTGAGTTAGTACTCACCTAGGGTGCGTTTGGATGTGTTTAAGTTTGAAAACTTCAAACTCTCTCTCTCTTCTTCTTGTCTCTGTCCAGCCCTCTCTCTGTCTCCTCCTTCTTCTTTCTTCTTCTTTCTGTTTCTTCTCCTTCCTCCCAGCTGCCACGGCAGTGAGTGTGTGTGAGGGTGTGTATATATGTATAGATATAGATATATGTATATATCTCACAAGAGGTATGTATATTTCTCTTCCAAGGTCTGAAAAACAGCCCCAAGGCCATGAAATGAAACATATATATAGAGATAAGGGAGTGCCACGCGTTTAAAGCTGAAGGAAAGAAGAAAACATTTCTCAGGTTATGTCAATCGATTGATAAACATGTCAATCGATTGGCAACAGATATTTGTAGTCAATCGATTGGAAACAATGTCAATCGATTGGGAATGTTGACACGTAATCACTTTTAGTCGGTTGAATGTAAATCGATTGGGATAACTTATCAATCGATTGGTATTAGAAAAGTGTCAATCGATTGGGAATATGTCAATCGATTGGTATCAAAAATCACCAAAAAGAAGGGAAAGTTTATATGAGTATAGAAATGAAATACCAGGTCTTATTAATATACCGAAATACAGGGTATTACAGATTAGTTTTATGAAAGTCATTTGATCAGAGTCACGGAAAGGAAAAAAGAAAAACCTATATAAAAAAAAATAAACTCTATGAATATATGTATGATATGGGAAGTTTACATTCCAATATTTCTATTTTGAAAAAATCAGTTCACTGATTTAGTTTATCTCCCAAGATTTGTGTTTTGTAATTACTTATGTATATATTCAAATTCAAATTGATTTAGGGAATTTCTTTTTTGCTATAAAAAAAAATAGTCTACTGATTTAGTTTTACCCAAGATTTGTGTTTTGTATGTACTGAAGTTGACAATTGGGATATTGACATGTATTTATTCAAATTGAAATTAATTTAGGGAATTCCTTTTTAATATAGAGTTTTAATAGGATACAATGCAATATTTAATGGGATTAACTATTTTTGGTGGACAATCAATCCGACGGTCTGAAATATCTAAACTTGTCTCAATGGTGAAGATTAAAAGTTGCTAACTTGAAAATGACCCACGCCGCTATATCTTATTATATAGATATACCTGTATTTATAAAGCATCTGGTGTGGTAAAGAATTCGCGTGTTCTTTTTGTCCGTCTACATTGTATTCTGATCAAACAAAAAGCACCATAGCTTTTACATATGCAAGTGCAATTGTATATGTAGACGTATGCTTTTACATATGGAAGTGTAGTAATTTACATATATATTTGCTTCTTCCACGTGACAATCTTCTAGAATTTTGATCATTTATTTTTTTTTTCTTTTTTGCATTTTTGTGTTAATATTGACAAGGATTGGGCAATTTTTAATGTAGATTAATTTAGATATATAATTTATTATCTACCTTTAATTTGAATTAAAGAAATAAGTATCATAACATATTTCAAATATCCTAACTAAATTTAGATAGCATTTATTTAGTCAACAATTTTAGTTTCAATATTAAAAATTTGTTCACATTAGACTTCTGACTGAGAATATATACATATATACCTGAACATATATAGTATTTGGCATGGTAAAAAATTCGTGCATTGTTTGATCTGTCCATCAACATTGTATTCTTATTAGTCAAATAAAAAGCACCATGACTTTTACATATGCAAATGCACTTATATATTTACATATGTATGGAAGTGTAGTAATATGCATGTTTATATCATTTACAGTTTTTTTGTATTCTACGTAGACTTCAAAGTTTAGTTTAAGTTTGCTCATCCATATATTTGCTGACTTTTGGTTCTTATTTGAAGGAAATAAGAAGATTAAGCGTGTTACTTTAAAATGTAACGAGACTG
Organism: Hydrangea macrophylla; assembly: GCA_033977485.1. Classification (NCBI taxonomy): domain Eukaryota; kingdom Viridiplantae; phylum Streptophyta; class Magnoliopsida; order Cornales; family Hydrangeaceae; genus Hydrangea; species Hydrangea macrophylla. The sequence continues at coordinate 85,154,878 of CM066983.1, forward strand.
TTTTCTCTTAACCTTACAAGTAGGTGTCATTTATGTAGTTTCAGTGTGTAGTTGAATATTATTTCTTAGTTTAACCAATGTTAAGTTTTAAAGATATATTCTTCAAATGATCAAGGACTAAAATATTCAAGGTCATTCAGTTATTGAGTGTTTTGAATTTATTATTGTTGGAATTGATTTAAATTTACATATAAGATATATGCAATATTGTCATCATTTTTTTAGCATTTGCATGATCGTTCTATTATATTTTAATAAAAAAAAATTCGTTGCATAGTATTTTTGTGTTTTATAAATCTCTCGTGAATTTGCACGGGGTCATAAGCTAGTACTAGAATAAATTGGGATCATCTTTAAAAAAAATTAAAAACAAGTGTTAAACACCAAATTAACCAAATGGGTCGGCAGCCCTAAATTTTTTTTTTCTCTGAACAACTAATGAAATTTATATCACAAGAAACCATTACATACATGCAAGAGACCAAGAACAAGCATCTCCCAAAGCCAGCCCCCCCCCCCCCCCCCCCCCCCCCCCCCCCCCCCCCCCCCCCAAAAAAAAAAAAAAAAAAGAAAAAAAGAAAAAAAAAAGAACCGCAACACCCCAGTCCCAAGGATCAAGTATTTGACTTCTTCTTATATATTGACTCCAATAACGTAGTCAATTCCACTTGAAAAAGAAATAAAAGTATATATGATTTGTATCGATTGGTATATCAATGCGTGCATGGTTTGAGATTCACTTGAGATTAAATACAAAGAAGAAGAAGATCAGAAGTCAGGGAAGAATAATAAAGAAAGACTTATCAGATATCAGTTGAATATATAACATGCTCACCCCTTGCTTAGAAAGCAAAATAAATAAAAGGGTTAAATACATTTTACACCCTTATTATAGTTAAGTCTCTGTGTCATTTTAGTCCCTCGATTTTCAATTTGGTCAATTTAGTCCTCAAACTTTATAAGTTGTAGCAATCTCATCCAACCATCCGAATTTGTTAGAAAATCCAACGGCAGCTTCACACGTGAGTCTCACATGCCATCAAATCAAGGGCATATATGGAAATCCACACTTTTCCCTCCCAATTTACCGTCGCCCTCTCTCATTCACTAAAAGAGATAAACCCTAACCCCTGTTACTATCGAAAACACAATCAGCCTTCCCTAATCCGAAAATTCAATGAGTTATTCGGGTTAGGGTTTAAGTAGAAGAACCAGATCCGGTGCTCGATTGAGTGGGTTTGCCTGCAGAAAGGAAGAACGACCATGGGTCTTCAATGAAGAATGAGGAATTATATGTAAGGCAATGGTAGGATGGTAACTATTAATGCTATTTTTTTAAAATAAAAAAAAAACTTAACAATCTATAGTGCTTCGTTTGAGGATATGGTGGACAAAAAATGTGTTTTTTAGTTGATTTGAAAAGTATGCATACATTTTTAACTTGATCGGAAAAGTGAGCACTTAAAAAGCTCTGTGTTTTTCAAATGTTGTTTTAAATGCTCTTTGTGGACCATGTGTTTCTGAAATGTATTGTTTATTTGATGAAATCTTTGATATTTATAGACTTTGGAGTTTTCAAGAATTTGTTTTTGTCCATCTATCCTTCAAGCTCGACTTGTTAGCAAAGTCTCTCTGTTTCTGGGTTTCTCTCTATTTCTCACTCCCTCTCTGTTTCAGTCTTGGGTCTGTGTTGCTATTGTTTGGTTGGAAAATTTATAAGTGTGTGCGAGCGTGCCAGGCAAGCAAATTGCCAATGTGTAAATGTGATTATCCAAACTGCGCCTCACCAGGGAGATTGTGGTGACGTTCGATGCCTTGAACAGGACTTTAATTGTGTAAAGATGTTCTTAATTGAAGCACTTCGAACTAATTTAAAATAACTACTCCTAAGTAAATTAATAAAAGAAGTAATAAAGTAAGAAACTACTTTGATTAAGTTATAGAAAATACAATCTAACCTTGAAGATGACTTCGAAGGTGTTCTACTCCTAAATTTAAATATCTAGATAACAATACAGTAAGTGTATTGAGAGATATATGTTGATGTTGATCGAAGGATCCCTTTCGAATGCCCAATCCTTCTATTTATAGACGTCGAGGGTCCCCAATAACTCTGTTTGAATAATCCCGCTCAATTTCCAAATTGATAACCTCCCTGGCACCTGTTATGTCCTGGAATTGACACCTGTCTTTCAGTTACTTCATGGTGATTTACACGTGTCCTCTAGCAGTTACATACTTGAATGAAGTGAATCAGCAACAACTGCTCATAACGGTTTCCACATTCTTCCATGTCTACCATTTATCCTGCCACGTAAAATCTTATGTGCCAAGACTGCATTAGCTGCATATTTTCATCACAAACATTACCCCCCGCGCCATTTTCCTTTTGGTTCAAAAAAGATAATGGTGATCATGGCTGGATTGTGTTAGGTAGTTAACATCTTACGCCATCTTTGAATATCTTTAAATTGCACGTTTACCTCTTCAATTATCTTCATATAAACCATCATTCCTGTTTGATTTAATCTTCCATTTTACCTTGTTCTCTTGACTCTGCTTTATTGATCATGTCTTCCTCTCAATCTTCCTTCGACACCAGTAATTATTTTCCTCTAGACCTTCCTGATGAAGTAATGCTATCAACCAGACGCCCTGAAATTTCTTCTCGAACCAATTGGGATCTTCCTGAAATTCCTCCTGAACCCTTCACCTACTCGAAATGGGGAAAGTGGTATGAAATGTTGAACAGACCAAGTGCTTCCTCAACAGGGCCAAATTCTTCTTCGAACTCTTCCAAATCGATTTATAATACCCAGACATTCCCTCCTACTTGGGAACAACCTATTTCCCATGGTGAAGGAGTAGGATATTATAAAGGTATGAAGCTCGAAACCCCAGTTACAATTCCTTCAGTTATTCATCCAAACTTTGACTATCCTGAAACTGAAGGGATTATTCGAAGCAGAACAATAAAACCCTACTATCCATTTTCGAATCGTCTCTCACGAGAGCAAAATCTGCTAAATGCATGGTTGATATCTTCAACCAGTCCTCCTGGTGAGAGACTTCAAAGTGGTAATGTCTTGGTCCCTCAAGGCAGACCCCCTATTCACACATATGTGAGAGCATCTCATGAAAATTTTTCTAATGAGCATTATTCTTCAGCCTTCCTTTCAAAATGCAAATTTTTCGAAAAAGATTATGAAGAGAGGGTACTTCTCTTCGACCATTCTGTTCTAGGCTTTCCTGACATCAAAGTTCAAGTGGTGGATCCCACTGAAGATATTGGTGACCCTTTTTTGAAATTAGACCAATTATGCAGGCATGGTCCCATTTTCGAGCATATTCCACCTATTCTATCACCTTCTCCATGCTTGATCATTCAAGCCCAAAGGCTTCTAGTTGCCTTTTCACATCTTCCCTTTTCCATTTTACAAAATCCAAAAGCTCGAATTAATTTCGAATGGAGTTGCCATATCTTATGCCATGAATGGAATATTTCAACCCTTGTTCAAACCCAAATGGATTTTACTCTTCGAACCCTGGCTTCTCATATAAGGTGGCATTCTCATCACCAAGAAAGTATCCATCATTTGAATTATCTAACGGATCTTTATGAGAATCTTAAGGAAGAACCTAATGCACTTCTTGATGAAGTTCAGAGTTTAAGGAGAAATACATCTATGGTTGTGGAAGTTCTGATGAAGAAAGCAGTGTTTTTCACTACTCAAAACCTGATCTCGAAGGTCGAATTACATATCTAAAAGAAGAAGCCAAAGCTGCTGGCATATCTCTTCGAGGCAAGACTCCATTAGCCAAGGAACTTCGAGGTCTTCGCAAAGCTTTGTTCAGGATCACCTCGCGACTAAATCAGTATGAAGAACAACTCAGGGATGCTTACCTCACTCTTCGAAGCGAAGATGAATTGGCTTTACAAGCCAGAAACCTATGCCTCGAAATAGAACTGGAAGCAGAATACTTTGCTTATTACTGGGCCATGTTTCATAATTTAGTTACTTATGGGTTTCCCCATTTTTATCAATTATGTTTATGAATTGTAACTGCATTTCCCTTTCAATGAAATGAATTATGAAAAATTCATGTTTTTATTAATTAGTTCATTCTGAACCAGTATGTCTTTTCCTTTGATGCAACGGTCCAAAAAGAGTAACCGAACCTAACGGCTATTTTTCAATAAATGCATCTTTTCCCAAACATCACCAAAGGCTATAAATAGGTAAGCCAAAAAGAAACAAAAGACCTTCAAACTTCTACAAGTCTGTTTTGTTTTCCTCTTTGCAATCTAACTACTTCATTTCTAAAGATGACAACAACTGGTGACAACACTCAACTTCAGAAAATCTGCAATGATTTTGAACAGATCCTCAAGGATGAACCAGAACGTTACTTACAAGGGCAAGAAACTTCTCTGATTCATGAAGTTCTCGTTCCCATTTCTTTTTTCGATCATGAATCCTCAATTACCGTAGGTCCTTGCCTGAGCACACCAAGCCTGAGACTCCATGTTTATTACCCCAGATTAGGAGAACAACATTTGACTTACCAACATGATCTTCCAAACCCCAAGTACGACTGGAAGTTTCGACATTGGCCTAAACCTGCAAAGGATTGGCCTGAATGGGTAGATAGAATCTTAGAGAACAAAAGAGAGACTCTAACCACAACGGGAATTTATCATGCTGTTCATCTTTCAAAGTTTCCCATCGAATCCAGTCCTAACTTATTAGCTGCAGCCCTCTGTTTTTGGAACCCTATTTTCAACCATTTTCAATTTCGATTTGGTCCAATAGGCCCCACTGTTCTAGACATCTGTCATTTATTAGGGTTTTTGCCTCATGGGGAAGATGTTCACCCCTATATGGCTGAATCTGATAGTCCTCCCATCAATACTGATTCTAAATCATTAGGGTATACCAATTTCTTGATTACCCATAAAAAGTCATCAGGAGCAGTGACAGACAAGGAATATTACTACTTCCTCTTATATTGGCTTTCGAAGCATTTATTTTACACTTCTTCTCAGAGAGTTGTCCTCGAGTTTTCTAACATTGCTAGAGCTCTGGCTGCTGGTCGAAGGTTAGCCCTAGCACCTTTTGTTCTAGGATCTCTCTATAGGTCCTTTTCTGATTTATGCTTCGACCCCTTTATTCTTACCCAAGGTGGTCCTTTCTGGATATTACAACCATGGCTATATGCTTACTTTCCAGAAATTCACAACTTAGAATCCTTATCCTACACTGTTGCTCACGGAATCTTTTTTGCCTTATTACCAAATGTTGAGAAGGCCTTCAAAGAATCCATCTCCTTCTTTTTCGATCTCCCTGCAATAAGGCCAAACAAACTATTCCAACCATTTGCTGTTCTCTATAGTTCTGAAGACAAATCTCCTCTTTCTCCTCATTGGCTTTGTCAAATTTTGGACAGAGCAGCAAGTGCTCTTGAATTAAAAGCTGCATGGGGTAGTTTCTTGATTAGTAGGGATCTATTCTTTGGGAACATCCTTAGTCTCAAATCTCAAGGTGAACTATACCTTCCCAATTAGTTTTCGAGGTAATTTGGGCTTACTCAATCAATTCCTTTCCCAATCAGGAGTCAAGCCAATATACTTATGGCTTATAAAACTCACTCGAAAGTACCAGAATCAGTAGTAACTGCTGCATTAGCAATTTATCAAAACAGAGTCAGCAATTTGGAGTTTACTTCTCTACCAGTTTACACCACCTGCACCCCTGCCTTCTCAAGTTGGTGGGAAAATTTGATGTCAGTGGAGATGGACAAGTGCCAACTCTTGAGATATATCGATTCGAAGCAACCAGGTAATAAAAATTTCCATTTAACCCTTCTTCCCTTAAATGATGAGAAGAAACCTGATTTATATTTGTTTGAATTTTACAACACAGGAGTAGTAATTGGAAAAAGCTCTTCACCAACAACCAGAGCTTCGAAGGTCAAGCCAAACGTTCCGATCCCTTTAAAGACCTCAAAAATTTCAGCTCCTGCTCCTCCATCCTCAAAACCAAAAAGAAAACTAGTCCTTCCAGCAGAGAGTTCACCTCCTCCATCAAAAAATGTTGAGTCTGAAGGAGAAGAAAAAACTAGCCCTGTCCCTGCTTTATCTCAAAGGAAAAAAGCCAAAACAACAGTTGAACCATCTGCTAGTTTAAAAATCACCAAGGAAACTCCCATTCTAGTAGTTCCTATTTCGAAGGTGGCACCTGTACCTGAATTATCGCAAACCACTTTAGAACCATTATCTCAACATTCTGACCTTCCAGAGATTCAGACATCTTCTCCATCCAGTGCTCACCTCCCATTAATTGCATACCAACCAACAATAAGTTATTCAAACTTTTCTGGTATACATCTCTTATATACACAGATCATTCTAATGAAGATGTTCTGCCTTTGTTGCCCAGATTGTTCCTGAGACTGTGGCTGGTTCCTCAAAACCAAGTACAAGTTCTGATCCTAAGACTGCTCCAACATCAGCTTCGTTCGAACCTCAAGCTCCCCCAAGTGTCTCAAGTTTTGGGGAATTTCACCTATCTCTTCCTCCCAATTTAAATCCTGAAGAAGTTAAAGAATTTAAAGAAGGTCTGAAGTCTGTTTTGAAGATGGGAGACACTACTGTGACCAATGTCTAAGAATTCTTCCAACAAATGACAGGTCAAAGCAAGCCAAAGATACCTTCTATAGATCCAGTAGTTACACTTGCTACATTGAGATTATTTAGTAAGGTTTCGTTTGAAATATTCGAGGACAAAGAAGTGCAAAGAGCTATGAAAATCTTGTGCCAGTTCATGTTGGACAGTTCTGCCATAACTGTTTCTGACAAGGAAACCATCTCTGTATTGATGTCTACCTTTGATTTTGATTGTTTTTTACTTGAAAAGGTCATCGAAGAGAGGAAACAACTAGAAGTTGATATGGAATACACAGCAGAGAAGACTCTCGAGATGGACCAATTATTGACAGAATTTGATGAGAACACCACCACAATTGAAAAACTTTCAAGCAAGGTTGAAAAGCTTAGAAAGAAACTCGAGGTTGCAGAAATTGAACTGACCAAGTTGAAAGTGAAGCAAGGGGATACTAAGACAAAGCTGCTAGCTCTGAAGACTGCAATTGAATCAAGACCTTTGAAGAACCAAGAATCGATTTCGAGGCAGAAATTCATTCTGAGCCAGTCAAAATTGTACTCTAGGTCCTGGGACAATTTTAGATTGAAGGCCCAATTCATAAATAAATTGTTGTGATAGATAATATCAATAGGACTTTGCAATGTACCAACATCTGGTTCTTGTAACTTAACTTTAAATGTGGAATACATGTTTTTATCCTGTGAACACTACATTTTTTTTATTCTAGATTTCTTGCTTCCCAAATAGTGGGATAATATTGCTTCAAAAATTTGCCATTGATCTTTCTGATATGGGCATACCCATTCAAATTTCTTAAATGGTAAAATCCTCCTTCGAAAACCTTGTGAATTTGGAATGGACCTTCCTATTTAGGGGACCATTTTCCATATTTTGGGTCTTTAGATCCAATAGGCAATATTGTTTTCCACACCAAGTCTCCCTCATCAAAGGTTCTGGGTTGAACTTTTTTATTATATCCCTTTGATGCTATTCTCTTCTGTATCAAAATATTATTGAGAGCTTTGCTCCTTTCTTCATCTATATCTTCTAGTTCAATGGCCATGGATGTTTGGTAATCATCCAAAGATAACTGATTCTGCTTCATAACTCGAAGAGAATTAATCTTTATTTCAATAGGCAGAACTGCCTCATGTCCAAAAGTTAAAGCATAAGGAGATACACCTGTACTTGTTCACTTCGAAGTCCTATATGCCCATAAAACTTCAGGCAAAATCTCATGCCACATCCTTGGGTTACTTTTTATGACTTTAGCCATATTTTCTTTTATGACTTTATTGGTGGCCTCAGCCTGTCCATTTGATTGAGCATAATATGGGGTTGATTTTGACATTGTAATCCCCAACTTATTTGCAAATGTAATTACATCTCCTTCGAATATAGAAGCATTATCAGATACAATGGTTTGAGGGATACCAAATCTGTATACTATGTTTTCTAAAAATTTCACAACCATTGTTTGAGTCACAGTCTGCATAGGTTCTGCTTCTACCCATTTAGTAAAATAATCTATGGCTAAAATAGTGAATCCATGACCCTTCGAAGAAGGGGGACTAATTTTTCCTATTACATCTATGGCCCAGCCTCTAAAAGGCCAAGGTTTTACTACATATTGAAGGTCAACAGTTGGTAAATGCTTCAAAGGACCATGCTTCTGACATTCTTGACATCTTTTGGCAAATTCAATACAATCTTTCAAAATTGTTGGCCAATAAATGTTATGTCTTCGAAGCAACCATCTCATCTTAATTCCAGATTGATAAGCTCTACATAATCCCTCATGAATTTGAGCTATAGCTTCTAATCCTTCGAGATTATTTAAACATTCCAATAATAATCCATCGCTCCCTTTTTGAACAATTTTCCAGTATATAAGATGTAATTTGCAAATTTTAACCTTATGCCTCGATTGGGTTTTTCACTGCATCCTGAGAGATAATCAATGATTGGTTTTCTCCAATCATCATAAACTTCTATATTTAAGATATCAATAGAAGGTAATCTATCTACCAATACTGGTAATAATTTCCTATAAGTCACTTGTTCCATTTCAATATTTTCATTATTTGTTTTAAATCCAGATGCCTTCTGAGCTACATCATTAGCTTCTTCATTAAAACTTCTGCAACAAGTTTACATTATCGAATTTGGATAACAAATCCATTGTAGTTTCATAGTACACCTTCAATGCACTACTCATACATTTATATGTCCCATTCATATGATTTATGACCAACTGGGAATCTCCAAATATATCTACAAATGTAGCTTTAAGATTCAACAAGGTTTCGAGACCCATGATAAGAGCTTCATACTCAACTTGATTGTTGGTACATTGATTCGAATTTAATTTATAGCCATATTTGGTTTTAATCTTTTCAGGTGATTCAATGACAAAACCAATGCCTGCAGCAAATTCATTTTTTGAACCATCAAACCATAATTTCCATGGACGAATGGTTATTTGCCCAATTTCATACTTCCCCTCTGTTTCGAGGCAATTTGGATGATTAGCCAAAAAATCTGCCAATGCCTGACCTTTTACTGCCTTTTGTGGCACATAACACAAACAAAATTCTGATAATGCTAAGATCCATTTACCAATTCGATTCCTTAAAATAGGTCGAGTCAACATATATTTAATTAAATCAAATTTAGCAATCACATAGACTTCAGTAGGAAGAAGATAATATCTTAATTTCATTACAGCAAAATACAAAGATAAACATAGTTTTTCTACAAAGGAATACTTGCATTCGACAGGATTCAAAAACCTACTAAGGTAGTACACAGCCTGCTCTTTCTTATCATCATTGTCTTGGGCTAATAAGACCCCAATTGATGCTTCTGCTGCTGAAATATATAGCTTCATAGGCCTATCTTTTCTTGGAGGCATTAACACTGGTGGCTTCACCAAATAATCCTTCAAGGCTTGAAAGGCAGTTTGATGTTTGTCTTCCCACTTTAATTCTTCATGATCCTTCAATTTCAACAAAGGGGAAAAAATTAAAGTTTTTCCAGCAGTATTGGAAATAAATCTTCGAATGAAGTTAACCTGACCTAAAAACCTTTGCAATTCCTTTTTTGTCGAAGGGGGTTTACTTCGAATAATTGCTTGTGCTTTATTCTTATCTACTTGAATTCCCTTTTCATGTACCAAATATCCTAGAAAATTTCCAATACTAACTCCAAAAGCACATTTTAGTGGATTTAACTTGAGTTTGAAACATCTCATCCTTTCAAATGTTGACTTCATGTGACTAAGATGATCATCAAATGTTTTTGATTTAACAATTATGTCATCTATATAACATTCTAAGAAGGTTCCAATCATGTCATGGAAAATAGCATTCATGGCTCTTTGGTAAGTAGCCCCTGCATTTTTTAAACCAAAAGGAATTTGTATCCATTCGAAGGTACCTATGCTACCTGGACACCTAAATGCAGTCTTATGAATGTCCTCTTCAGCAATGCATATTTGATTATATCCGGAATGGCCATCCATCATGGACATTATAGCATTTCCAGCAGATCTATTAATTAATAAATCAACTATTGGCATAGGATATTCATCTTTAGGAGTAGCTAGATTAAGATTTCTGTAGTCGATACAAACTCTTAATTTGCCATTTTTCTTCATAACTGGAACAACATTCGAAAGCCATTCAACATACCTGGCAGTTCTAATGAATCCTGCCTTGAGCAATCTTTCAATTTCCTCTTTAATCTTCATCGTGACTTCTGAAGTCATCCTTCGAGGTTGCTGTTTCACTGGTTTGTAGCCAGCTTTGATAGGCAACCTATGTTCTACTAAACTCCTTTCGAGTCCTGGCAACTCATCATAATCCCAAGAAAAAGAATCTTTAAATTCCTTTAACTCGACCAATTTATACTGGTCATCCTTTCCAAGTTTGGAACTTAAGTAAGTAACTCTCTTTTGTTGATCTGTTCCTAGATTGATTTCTACTAACGGGTCTTGTGAAGCCTCTTGTATCGAATTTTCTGGTAATACAGATAATTCTTCTTTGCCAATATCTTTTAATTCTTGTGAATCTTCCTCAAAGACATAGTCTGACCAATTTATGGTCGAGTCTTTCTCAATTCTTGACTCTAAATCTGCCATCATTAGCTTTTGTAAGACCAATCGAATGGTCTCTTCTACATCTCCTATTTCCATAGGTGTATGAGTCATTAAACCATCTTATCACCACCCAATGGTTCCAAAGAACCAAATGGCATTTCAGCCAAAATGTCCCAATTTTCTTCTGGAGATTCATCTTCTGATTCTTTAATGTCAATTGGCTTGACATCATCTTGATATAATTGAGCTTCGACACAATTGGAACTTGTATGAAAAGGCTGAACATCAGCCTTTACTGTTTCAACTTCACAGTTTTCCTTCACAAGCAACAGTTTCTGATGCATTGAAGAAGGAACACATTTATTAGCATGAATCCAATCTCTTACTAATAAGGCATGATAACTAGGATTTGCATCTACTACAAAGAAAGCAGTTCTGGATTTGTTAGATCCTACTATAGTTTCAATAGGTATCACACCTTTGGTGTTTTTCTTATCACCAGTAAATCCTGATATCATAATGTGAGTTTTTATCAACTTTGCATTTTGTTTATTGATCTTTTTTAAAGTATTCTGAGGAATAATGTTGACAGCAGCACCATTATCAACCAGTATCTTGTTTAAAAGGACACCATTTAAACAAGCCTTTATATATAATGGTTTAAGATGCTTAGTCATTTCTATTGATGGTTCTTCGAATGAATAAACAAAATTACAATCACTAAAAACAAACTCAGGAAGATTTACCTCAGAGACATCCTCAATAGAAAATTCCATTTCCATTTCTTCATTTAATTGTTGATCTTCTATTGCTTCGAAGATCTTTGGTAGTATGAATGTGGCAGTGTTAATTTCCATATGTTCTGGAAACGTGCCAAACTGAATAAGCATTTTCTCATCTTCGGTATTTTCCTTTTCGAGTTTCATTTCAGCATTTCCCAAAACCTGGGATTCTACTATTGTCATTGCTTCATCCTCATCATCAATACTCATTGCCTTTTCCAACTCTAATACTTTGGCTTTAATAATGCTTTCTTCAGACATAGTATCAGACTCAACCCTTGTATTTCGATCGAACCTGGGATTAGGCCTCGAAATATCACTGGACTCCCTTTTGATTTCATCTCCCAACTCTTGGCTTTGAGCTTGCATTTTAGAAAATTCTTTCCACATTGTGAACTTCCTCTGCAATCTCCTTTGTTGAGTCCTGTTTATCATAGGGACCATATTCTGGTTCTTTTCCTTGGAATGTTGCAGTACATGCCATGTGTTTTTCTCAACATGAGGAGGTTTGATCATCCTATTCTTGTTTTGCAAACTTTGTTGTTCCATCATATTTTTGACTCTATCATCTTGCAAGACAAACCAGTTTGGTACTCCTATTACCAATGCAGGTTCACATACTTGAGATGTCTCACCAATCTTTGGTGTTTTATTCAATGCTTCGATGTTTATCTCAGCCTGTACCATATGTGCTGGTACCAATTTTGATGGTACAAATTGAGTTTGTCTCTCTCTCTGCATCCCATAATGTTTCTTTGGTGCGTGAGAGAAACCTGACCTTACATATTGCAAATTTCTTGATGGTCGAGCATAATTACTAGCATGAAAGTTTCTTGAAAAATTGGCTTTAAAAGGGGCCATTGGCCTTGGAGCATACCTTGCTGTCATAGGACCAGTGTATGTTGAGGCTTGATAAATTGGTCCTCTAAACTGTCCTCTTCCAACATTCATGATTGGTTGAAAAGGAAGTTCACAGGAAGTGCTTGCTTTCTTTTGCTCGAACAAAGGCTATTTATTTTTCCTGACTGTTTTGACCCCAACCCTTTCATCATAGATTACAGCATACCTTTTGCCACAACCAATGCACAAGTTTTTTGCATATTCTTGGTTAAAAACTGAAAACTCGGGATTTTTCTTTGTTATTTCTTCGACCCTTTTCATTTGGTCTTCTGACTTTGCAATTTCCCTATCCTTGATCACAGTTCCAAGGGAAATGTCATGGACATTAATGGACACCTCTTGTACTGCTGGGAATGGATCTTCATCAACCCCCATCTGGTTCTCAGGGAACCTTAATTTCCCTTTCTTGATCAAATCTTGAATTCTGTCTCGAAAAACAGTACAATTATTAGTTGAATGGGTCCAAGAATTATGCCACTTGCAGTATTTCTTACCCTTTAACTCATCATTAGAAGGTAATTTTGTCCCCTCAGACAACCTGATAATTTTCCCTTCTAATAGATGATCAAATATTTCATCTGATTTATATACATCGAATGAATATTTTTTGAATGATCCTTTAGATTTGTAAATCTCAGCAGAAACATTTTTCTTTACAAGACTCTTATATGTGAAAGGTTCTTTTCCTATTATTTCTGCAGCATCTATCTCATAATTAGGATCTTTATAATACGTTTTTATTGAAGAAGCATTCCTTTCATTTTCTTCTTCCAATAAAGCCTCATATCTAGAGACTCGAGCAGTTAACTCAACAAGATCTCTAAACTCTAAAGCATCGAATTTCTTTCTAAGTCTAAATTCGAGACCATTTTGAGACAACTTAACAAATTCAGGTTCAGGCAAAATGATTTTACATTTTGTCCTAGCCCTTTTGAACCTATTTATAAATTGAGTGGCCTTCTCATCAGGCTTTTGACATAGTCTGGCCAAGTCAACCATTGATACCTCTGGTTCTGTTTGGAAGAATTGAGTATGGAAAGATTCTTCCATCTACGCCCAATTGTAGATCGAATTAGGAGCTAAGTTAGTAAACCAAGTGAATGCAATATCTGTTAATGAACTAGGAAACAAACGAAGCCTAAGATATTCATTATTTCCTGCATTAGCACACTAACTGATAAATTTTGCTATATGTTCGACCGTGGATTGACTTCCATCCCCAACACATATAGCAAAGGTAGGAAATTTAAATCCTCTAGGGAATTCGATCCTATCAACTCAATCAGGATAAGGTTTCCTGTAAACTGGAGTTTGTACCCCCCGAGCCATAGGTCCACAAACTTCATGGATTAAATTAATCATATCATTCCTATCAACCATATTGAATGGTTGTTGATAACCTGGATGACCCAAGTGAGGGTTCAATGGTGGTATTGGAGGTGGCTGAGGATTATTATCCATTCTCCTAGGATTTTCATTCCTTCTACCCACTCCTATTCCAGTAGGGTCCGGCTCGAATGTAGGATTATTGTTTATTCTCCTATTTTGGCCTGCTGTGTTTTCTCTAGGCCTTGGTTCTTCGAAATTTACCGATCTATGAACATGATCTTGACCATTCACATGGTTCCCTTGCATCCCTTCGAATACTGGAAGAGTATTATTAGGGACAGAAATATAAAAACTCTCTTGTGAATTCGGCCTAAAAGGAGGCCCATTTACATGATTCATAATATTTGGCTGAAATGAGCCATGAACATGACCTCTTTCACTCTGTCGAATCATAGATGGATTTCCACTTGGCACCATTACTGGTGAAAATTGTGGTAAACTATTGTTAAGGGAAGTAATCAAAACATTAACGTTCTGAATCATATTCCCCAAATGATCAAATATCGGTGTCAATTGACTCACCAAATCGTGTTGACTTTCTGAACCAACATTCCCATAATTTGGAATTGAATTTAAATTTTCAATTCCTATTTCTGGGTGGTCATTGGTTGCATGATTGCCAGTATTGCTGCTTTGAGGATCTTGGTGTGGAGAACCACCAGTTTCAGCAATATTAACACCAACGTTGGCATTATCAACAGACCTATTGCTTCGAAGGTTTCTGTTTACCATCTTATGACACTTGCGTCCCACCGGGCGTGCCAAAAATGTTTGGTTGGAAAATTTATAAGTGTGTGCGAGCGTGCCAGGCAAGCAAATTGCCAATGTGTAAATGTGATTATCCAAACTGCGCCTCACCAGGGAGATTGTGGTGACGTTCGATGCCTTGAACAGGACTTTAATTGTGTAAAGATGTTCTTAATTGAAGCACTTCGAACTAATTTAAAATAACTACTCCTAAGTAAATTAATAAAAGAAGTAATAAAGTAAGAAACTACTTTGATTAAGTTATAGAAAATACAATCTAACCTTGAAGATGACTTCGAAGGTGTTCTACTCCTAAATTTAAATATCTAGATAACAATACAGTAAGTGTATTGAGAGATATATGTTGATGTTGATCGAAGGATCCCTTTCGAATGCCCAATCCTTCTATTTATAGACGTCGAGGGTCCCCAATAACTCTGTTTGAATAATCCCGCTCAATTTCCAAATTGATAACCTCCCTGGAACCTGTTATGTCCTGGAATTGACACCTGTCTTTCAGTTACTTCATGGTGATTTACACGTGTCCTCTAGCAGTTACATACTTGAATGAAGTGAATCAGCAACAACTGCTCATAACGGTTTCCACATTCTTCCATGTCTACCATTTATCCTGCCACGTAAAATCTTATGTGCCAAGACTGCATTAGCTGAATATTTTCATCACAAACAGTTATACAACATATATAGTATATACATACGTATACGTATGTATAAGCGTGGGGGAAAATTGGGAGGGACAAGTGTGGATTTTCATATTTGCCGTTAAGTTGATGGCATGTATATGATGCTGCTGTTAGATTTTCTAACAGATTTGGATGGTTGGATAAGATTGCTACAACTTATAAAGTTTGAGGACTAAATTGACCAAATTGAAAGTTGAGGGACTAAAATGACACAAGGATCAAACTATAAGAGTGTAAAATGTATTTAACCATAAATAAAACTTAAACTTCGTATAATTTGTGGGAGGTGCCATTAAAATAACAGTAATTTTTTTTAAACGTGCTTAAATTTAAAAAATGGGTAAAGTTTGGGACACACTCATTCACACAACTTTTAGGACACAATCCAAAAGTTGTGTCTATTTCTCTCTTGTGATGTCAGTGAACTCCACAATAACAAACGAGAGATAGATACATCTTTTAAATTATATTTTAAAAATTATGTAACTGAATGTGTCCCAAGTATCGCCCTTAAAAAAAAAATTTAACCAGCCCTTTACCAAAAGTCTTAAATTAAGAAGCATAGATTCAAATAAAATTTCCCCATTTTCAGTTCACAGAAAGAATGCTCCAATACTGATAAAAAAAAAAAAGAATGCTCCAATAAAAAGGACCACAGGAGATGAAATCGGACGCCGGTTACACGGCAAATAGAAGTAATTGACAGAAATACCCCCATATTAGCCATTGGATGGCTGTCACCGAACCTAAATATCAGGCTCGGGAAATCCGAGCCTACAAAGCCTATAAATAGCAACCTCTGAATTTGGGTGAAGATTACGACTTGACAACAAAACGAAGAGAGCGAGAGGGAGAGAGGGAGTCCCATTTTTATCCGGTTGGCCACCAAACACGCGATTCCATTCTCGATTTCCTTCTTTCAGGTACTACATTTTCTTTGATCTCAACAAAATTCTCAATTTTTTTTTATATATATATTTTATATCTCAATTCGGTTTCGTTTTCCCAACAATTGATTTGAAACCCTTCGATCAGCTGCTTTCGCCAGTTTGATCGTTGGATTTCTAGGTTTTAGTTTTTCATGTTTTCAATTGCCTTCAAATTGTAGTGGGTTTTTGAGGAATTTGTGGTATTTTTATAGTAGGGGATTTTTGTGAATCTTTGTAAATGGGTGAGCATTTGGTGCTGCATGTGGACCGGCTTGTGACGCCTGTGGCCGTACAACCGGTGACTGAGGTGGTTACTGGTGCCGGAAGGCAGCCGCAGGCTCAGGCTGATGTGGCTGGACCGTCGTGTTCTGTGGCGGTTGATGAGGAGGAGGTGGGGGTGGGGAGTGACGTTTCGGATGAGGAGGAAGAGCGGCTTATAAGAATGGCAGAGTGCCGCATTTGCCAGGATGAAGATTCTATCAACAATTTGGAGACCCCTTGTGCCTGTAGTGGCAGTCTCAAGGTAATTTATGGCAACCCCTTTGCAGAATTGCATTTTTTAAAATATGTGTGTGTGTGTGAGTGTGGTTATATGTTACATATAAACTATTCTGCTACGATTTGTTAATTTGACATAAAAGGAGAAGGAAATGGGATGACAAATTGTAGAATTTGGAGACCCTTGTGCCTGTAGTGGCAGTCTCAAGGTAATTTATGACACCCCCAGTTGCAAAAAAGTGTGAATGAAATGGAAGAGAAATTGTAAAATTTGATTTTGGGGATTTATTGTGGTGTTGAGTTAGAAAGTTATAATCTTTTAGTTTTCTATCCTGGTTAAAACAGAAATGAAAAAGAAAAAAGAGACAAAATTTGGCTTTCTTATTCGATGAAGAATTGATAAAGATAAATATGTTAGTTTCCATGTTGGAAAATTCTACCTGTTATATTTTGTGTATCTGTCTATGGTCTACCATGTACACATTATAAATTTACAGTTCTAAAATGATGTTTCTATTTACAACCAACAATGGTAAGTTATCCTGATACTAATTGTTTTTGATTAACTTTAGAGCTTTGCATTCTTTTTTGAAGGACTGTTGCTAGAACCATCTTGATGCTACAATGGTGGTTTCGTGAAAATGTCAACTGAGATTTTATTACTAGGCCATAGGTGCAACCTATTTGTAATTGACAATGCCTTGTTCCTCTTTCTTTTGCAATAAAATTTTCAATGTTATTGTCATCTTCCTGATCAACTACCTTTAATTTAGAGTTATTTTCTTGTTTTAGTAATAGACTTATTGTTTAGGTCAAGTAACTTAATGAGTTGATTTATGCAGTATGCTCACAGAAAATGTGTTCAACATTGGTGCAATGAGAAAGGAGACACAACTTGCGAGATCTGTCATAAGGTATGCTTATTGCCTCATTTTTTTGGATTTTTGTGCTATTTTGTATCACATTTTGAAGACGCTTGTGCATGTTTTTTGAACATAAGTTCTCTGTTGTAGACGGGCTTATACGAATATCAACATTGAAAGCTGGGTTCAGCCTCTTATTATTTTTTTTTTCCCCTTTCCCTCAATTAGTAGGATCAATATTTGAATCTTTGTATTACTCCGAAAGGTTTGGATTTGAAGTTAAGAAAATATACGAACATTTAAAACATTCAGAGTTCTTTTGGATTACTAGTAACAACGGCGAAAAATAGTCAAGAGATTCTGACAAAGTTTGTTGACTCGTTGCCACTGGTATAACTTATTTTGGTCATATTGATGTTAATATCACAGTTTTAGACGGTGCCTCATTGACATACTTGGGGTGGAAGAATGTGTTAATACGCCCTCAATCCCAAATTAAAGAACCTTTTTGGAACTCTTAACTATTTAAGGAAACTGATTTTAGTGTTGTGAAAATTTACAACTTTCCATTGTTATCCTTCATCAAATGAAAATAGTAGGGAGTATAATTGGAATAAAGGACTCTTAGAATGGGATAGAGGGAGTACAAATTTTCTTGATTGCAAGTTCTCTCTTTACGATATACTGACATGACATCTTTGAAAGAATCATAAGGGAGTTATACATTCAATTTTGTCCAGCCCCTGCAAATACGGAAAATAATAGGGAGTGACAAAATGAATAGTGTGACTGGAGTTAGAAATTTGTTAATATCCTTTAGTCATGTAATGGTCATGTTTTCCATTTGATGTCCAGCCTTACCAACCTGGTTATACTGCTCCTCCCCGTCCACCAACTGGTGATGAGACTGCCATTGATATTGGGTAATTTCTCTTTTGTACTTACTTTTGAGCAATTATTATTTTGTTTCATTTTACCTATCAATTTTTATTTTTTTTTATTTTTTTTATTTATTTGGTTTCATTTAGAATTTTTATTTATTAATTTGTATTTATCTTTCGGACACTATGATGTGCATGAGAATCATGAACTTGACTGCCTTATGACTTTGACTTATTGGATCTTACAGTGGTGGATGGACAATCTCTGGGACCCCTTTAGATTTGCATGATCCTCGCCTTCTTGCAATGGCTGAGGCGGAACGTCACTTTTTGGAAGCTGAGTATGATGATTACACTGCTACAAATGGTAGTGGAGCTGCATTTTGTCGATCTGCTGCTCTAATTGTAAGCTTTATGAATATGAACCAAGGATTAGAACACAGGCTTTTAAAATTCCTCGTTTTCATTTGCCACTAGATTTCTCTTGTAATTTCCGTGTTGCTTCGAGACTCATGCGAAATGGAAGTTGTGTTAGGCAACTCCTTTATATAAGCAAAGAAAAAAAACTTGTGAAAAGGGGCTATAGAGAGCTGTAGATAAATATGTTTCTACAAGCATGCATTCACGTGTTGCTGTGTTGGTGTTGCTTATGTGACACCTATATAATTATCTGGATGTTATTATTCGACTCCTATATAATTACCTGGATGATATTATTCTCCAAAAGTTGACACCTATATAATTATCTGGATGTTGTTATTATTCGACTCCTATATGATTATCTGGATGATATTATTCTCCAAAAGTTTGTTAGACTCATTTTGATCTGTTTCCTAAGGGTCTGTTTGGTTCATGGATTTAGTGAGGGAAAAGAAAAGAAAACACTGAGGAAACACTTTTCTTTGTTTGGTAGACAAGGAACACAGTGAGGAAAGTAGGAAAGAAAAGAAAATATGGTAAAAGATATAATAAAATTCTATTATTTTGCAAGTCACTTCTCCTCCTCTTGTCTTGAGTTTCTATTATATTTTAAACGAATTTAATGTCTGAAGTTGTTTAAGAATGAAGGAAAACATAGTGAAAACAGTAGGTGAACAGTTTTCCTTCTTGCTTTCCTTCACAAAATCCACAAACTAAACAAAGCCTAAGACTATGCTTTGAGATTGAGAAATCTTGCTGGTTTTGATTGGCAGTTAATGGCTCTGTTGCTCTTGCGGCATGCATTAACTATGACAGATGCTGACGGGGATGATGATGATGCATCAACTATTTTTTCAGTAAGTGGGATTCGAACTTTTATTACGGTCTATGCAAATGAATTTGTATTGGAGTGACTAAGCAAATTCGTTGAATTATGCTCTGCAGCTTTTTCTGCTTCGGGCTGCTGGATTTCTTTTGCCCTGCTACATTATGGCCTGGGCCATCACTATCTTGCAGCGTCGAAGGCAGAGACAGGTTGGTGTTTCCTTTTGGTCTGCTGTTAACTATCATTTTATTATTCGCTTTTTTGTTGTGATTTAATATTGAAAATGTAATCTTTCCTGCATATACCGTCTCTGAAGGAAAATTGGTGGTATTTACTTGCTTTTGAGTGCGGTTTAAAAGAAACTATATGGTGGCTCACACTCTTATGATGGCCAGTGTGAATTTGGTATACTTAGGGCCTGTTTGGCAACGCTGAAAACATGATCATGTTCAGTCCTATCTCATTTTATGTCTGATTTTTATGAGAACCAAGATTATGTTGGTTCGACGAAGAACCTTTTAAAGAAGAGGTTTTAGATTGGGCAAGGACCCAAGTGCAAGAAAAGGCCATTAACCAAACACTTATTATATAAAACCAATTCACTTATGATCCACATAACATGTTCATTGCCTTCCCAAATAGCCCCTTATGCCCTACATGGATCTAGATCCACCACGAATGGTTAAATAACAATGGCCATCAAAGCCTGTGAGAGGTCCCGTGGACCAATTTTTCTTTACTCCGAATTTCCAACTGATAAATCATTCATAAAGTTGTACATGAAGTTGTTAGTTCTATTATAAAGTGTTTTGTATTTGAATTTTGTCATTTTGTGAACCAGGAAGCTGCAGCGTTGGCAGCGACACAATTTGCATTTGTTCTACAATCAGGGCAAAGGAGGGGTCTACACTTCACCATTGCATCAGTACCCACAGCGATGGCACCCCACCAGGAAGGTGCATAATATGTTTGTATATATATGTCACCCTCTTAAGTGAACAGGGTTGAGTGAACATACCCAGTGAATATGTTTTTTAGCCTAAAAACCCCGCGGGCTGCCCCACTGACCTGCGCGACCTGTGGTTTTTTTTAGGCTAAAAAATATGTTCACTGGGTATTTTTACTCAACTTTGTTCACTTAAGAGCCTCACCGTATACGGGCAAGTATGGACAAGTACAAACTCATGTCATGTACTAGTTCTTTACGCAACCATGCGAGGAAGGTGTTTTGGCGTCATTTGTTAGGGGCTTGTCGAAATAGCCACGAAGCGCCAACTCATTACTATATTTGTATTATCCTCTTATGGAGGTGTATATGAATTGCACCTCAGTGTGACTTGCTAGTGAAAACTGGTTGTCATCAGTATCTGTTGTCTTTGATGATCATGTACATCTATCTATATCCAGCTGTATTTCTTGTCATAATAATTCTTTTGTTTGAGCTTTACCAGGTTATTTTTTCTTTCTTAAATCATTATTGGTATTGTTGTTATTATAATTTTCAAATTTTTAATTAATTTAATTGTAGGCTTAATAACAAAATATACCCTCGGTCCTTGTATCATTTAGTCTCTTTAATTATATCAATTTGGTCTCTTGGGTTTTTAAATAGAAGCAATGTGGTTCAGTTGTGCCAATTGGGAGAAAAGTTGATTGAAGTCACCCCTAGCTTCAGATAGCTAGATGTAGCCACTGGACTTTCTGGATCTATAAGCCTGAGTCATCGAGGTGTTTGTAATTGTCGTCAATTTTTCTTAGATGGGATATTTGGACCACATTGCTTCTATTTAATTGCTTATAGGGAACAAATTGATTCAATTGAAATGACATGTACTAAACTGAGACAAAGACCAAACTACCAGGGTATTTTTTGTAATGAGTAATACTATGCTTGCTAAATTTTGAATTCCAAATGCTCTCCAAATACATATGCTGGCAGTGGGATCACTTTCAATAATGATGAGATCATTTCAACATCCTCCAATCAAAATTCGGCTCACTGTCACATGGATTTAGAAAATATTTGGGATTCAATATGGTATGGACAGAATAATCCCGAGGTAGAACAACCATCCCTTTTTAACCCGTGTTTAGGTGACATTCTGAGTGTAGTTCTCAGCTTTGTCTCAGCAAAGATCAAGCTTCAACACTTCTGTCCTTGGTTTGGTTTACCATGCACTGCTAATAACAAAATCTAATTGGACTAGCAGCAAAAAAAAAAAAAAAAAAAAACTAGGACTCAAATATATCTATAATATATATATATATAAGTGCACTAATGACCTTAAGTGTTTTGAACTTTTATCAATCGGTGCACTTTTGCTTAACTAATTTTTTTTAGAGTTTTATTTTGTTTAATATGCCATTTTTTTGGTCTGTCTACAAGTGTCCTACAATAATAAAATCAAATCTAATAATATTACAAATTTTTTTTTTTCAAATTCTCTACAGTTTATCCTTTTCTAGAGACAAGACACTACAATAGTGATTGCAATCCGAAATACAATCTAATAATATTACAGTTTTTTTTTTTTTTTTCTTTCAAATTCTCTACAATTTATCTTTTTTTAGAGACAAGACACTATAATAGTGATTGCAATCCGAAAATGATTTGGTGTATCACGGCACATCTTCAAGAGTCCATTTTTTTAAAACTTTTCTGCTGGAATTATTGTACGGTCCCTGAAACATGTTCCACAATTCAACAAAAAGTTCGACATCAAACCAAACAAGAAGTCTATATTAAAGTCAAATAAATAAACCTCCACGCAAGCATAGAAAAAAATTGATAATAATAATAAAAATAAACTTTCACACAGTCACACACTAAAATTAAAATAAAAACCGAATGAAACCAACTCATCATCTTCTGTTAGTTATATATATATATATATATCAAGTATAAGACCTAAGAATCCTACTTTTTCTAGAATTTAAAAATCACAAAATTACTTTCTATTGATTTATTAATTGTATTAGATCTCCTATTGTTACTCCAATTAGAGATATTTTACTCAGTTATAATTATAATTCATATTTCTCTTCTTCATCTTTTCAACTACTCTGTCTTTACAATGGATATATATATATATATATATATCATGTGTTCAATTCCTCTATATTTCCTATATCGCACAGCTCATGGTCTAACTATTGTTGTGTTAACAATAGGAAGTTGCTATTGGTTCAAGTTTTAACTAATTGTCTACTTCATGATACCTAAAGGTTACATTCTAAAACTAAGCTAATTAAGTAAATAGAAATTTCGTATTTGCTTTTTATTTTTGGACTCATAGATTATCAACTAATAATTCTCATCATCCTCTTAATAAAAAGAGATTGCTAAACTAAAACTTCTTATTGGTTTTTCTTTTCTGTTTTTTTTTTCTCGAACTTCAATGGTAGTGGGACCACTTGATTTCTATTAAAAATTATTTTGTTGGTCACTCTATCACATTTGTTGGAATAAAAAATTGAGAAACGTACATAGCATTACTCTTAAATTAATTTGTGACAATGAAGATGTAATGTTTAGGTTTGATTTCTTTGGCATGTCCATAAGAGTCCTACAATAATACAATTCAATAATATTAAAGTTTTTTTTTCCTTCCAATTGCTACAGGGTGACTAGAAAGGATCCTATACCATTAAGAATTTGGTCTTTGTTATGGTGAGCACATACAAAATCAACACAGTTGGTTTACAACGTGACGTGCAGAGGTCAGTTTTTTATAAGTTGGCATAACTACCAACTCCGTAAATTCCATAAATTCTTTTGTTTATTAGTCAATGCGTTCATATATATATATATATATAGATATGCGAGATGAGTTGGCACTGCATGTGTGTTATGAAAATTCAATTCAAAGCTTTAAATTCATTGTTTTCATGCTTTAAAAGTGAACCTGATATTACTGATGAAGTGTTTGTGATAATTGCAATTTTTTTTCCTGCCCTCCCCCTTAATTAAGCTAGATTCTGATCCGTACTTGAGAGAGAATCCAAGAAACATTACACATGAATGAGAAAGAAAATTAAAGCATCATTAATGATATTCTTATAACAAGAACTGGGCGGGAGAACCAATCAATGCAAGAAACATTAAACAATGAGAAAGAAATTTAAGCATCATTGGCTCTTAAATTAATTTGTGACAATGCTTCCTAAAGTTTGAATCTCATATTGGTTTCCAAATTCTTTTTCAGTTGCACCACATGCAATGGCATATGGTACAATCGATCACTATTATAGCATGCGTTATAAGTATTAAGCCATTTGAGAACCAATTTGAAATTCAAAATTTGGGAAGTACATGGGGTAAAGTGTCCACTTTTGAAGCACATATGGGGTAAAGTGATATTGAGCCTAACCACGGGGTAAAATACAATTAACCCTGTTATTTATTCAAAGAAAGTATAAATTTATTTAAGATCTTCATTAGTCATCAATTATAGTGCTCATGTGCTATAACTATTAGAGTATTTGTGTTGTTTTATTGTTTTAAAAATATTAAACAATAAAATATGGGTGCATATAGCAAAACATGTTGGTTTTGTTTTATATTGTTTTGTGAATTTTTTTTTAGAGTATTTTTGTACACTAAAGTTTTGTTCATTCAAGCACTACATTCGGTGAGCATATGGGCCCATCATTTTCATCCCTTAAGTGTTTGTACTTTTATCAATCAGTAGTCTTTTTACTGAATAAAAGAAGACTAAATTTCTCACAAAAACAGTCACACATACAATTAAGATAATCTTACTAATTCTATAACATCGTGAACGTACACTCATTTCATTGTTGTGCCCGTATAATGTACGTACAACACTTAACGAACTATTGAATTTGATGAATCTAATATGACTGTTAAAGTTAAACTCTACACATATTTTTAAGGCTCAATTACAAAATATACTCTTGATTATTTTTTTTGTTCCATCCATAAGAGTGCTACAATAATACAACTTAATTATAACATTAAAGATTTTTTCTCCCTTCACAATTGCTACATGGTCAGTGGCCCCTTAAAAGAAGAAAAATTGGCTCGCGTTCAAGGGCGAAGTTAGGAATTTTTTAGTAGGGGGCTAATATTGAAAGGGTGTGTATTTATAAAATGGCGAAGGTATACAAGGTTTCCGGAGCAACCGTCTAAGATGATTTTTTTTTTGTTGGTATATTTATACATATTTATGGGTAATATATACTGGTTTCATATTACCGTTTTTCAATCATAGGAATTGATTGCTTTTTATAATTTGTTAACCTTGATCAATGTTAAAATAATTTGGGTTGTGCTAAATTGAAAAGTGATAAGAAAATGTAATAAGACAAATATAGAAGGAAGGCTAACTTACATTTGAGACAAATTATCACATATAAATGTTTATTTTTCAAAGAATTATAACTAAAGACCATAAAGAACTATAAGAGATTGGAGTGATCATTCTATATAACTTAAGTTTTATTACCCTATCACTCACAAACACATAATTATAGAAATGGTATATATGTTAATTGGTTCTGAATTACATGTTAAAAATTATTGTACCAACTGATGAATCTATTGGCTTTAACAAAAAAAAAAAAAAAAATAGCCCTAGGCCATGTCACATATCACTAATTAGTGTCTTTTTGTTTTCTTTCACCAATTTTGTATTGTATTTGCATTCTTATGATTATGATGATATTATTGTATATTTCGTGCTTGCAAATAAATATCGTCTAACAATTACTAATTAATTTTACAAAACAAGGTAAAAAGAACATTTTTAACACTAAAGTGGTTGACATATTTCCATAATTTGATTGTGTGAAATATGAATGAGCATATATATGCCTTTATGTGGAACTATCTTTAATTGAAATTTATTAATTTTTATTTAGGGAATTATACACAACCTTTCAGGGGAAAATGGCATCACAAAGAAATAGAAAAAACTGGTATGCGTTGTTCAATGATGAGGAAAGAGAACTTTATATTCAGAATACTAGAGATGCAAGGAAGAAGAGAAGGGCAGCTGCTAACAATTCAATAGCGGAAGGTGGAAATAATCATCAAACAAATAATTCAAATGGTAAAAGACAAAGAATCCATTGGTTACTTAGAGCCCAATTAGTGGAATACTGTCACGCCCCAGCGTAGCAAAATAAGGAAAATTTTTCATTTCCATTTTGGACCCGTAGGTCATGACAGGTGAGGGATCGCTTGTCCTGTACTTAGCTTAACATGTACCAGAAAACAGAGTATATAAAGCAGCAAGGAAGGAAATATAGATCAACATTACAAACTTAATTAATATTACATTGTCTCAAATAAAAGTATTTCTTAAGGCACAAGCCGCCTTATTCAAATTAAATCATTATTCATATATTTTATTACAACTTTAATAAATTATAAAAGCAGCTCTGCAGACTTCTCTAACTGGCATAATCATATAATCCTGCATAGCCATCTCCTGGACATTTTGGGTGTCCAGGACAAAATAAAGTCATCAGCTAATGAAAGCCGAGTGAGCATAATGAACGCACAAGCAATGTATATAAAAGTACATTAACTGTCCTTGCTTTTAGCATTTTACAGTACTGTTAGTCCATTATTCTAGTCGTCACATATAAACAATAAATGAATAATTAACTCAATTATATAAGACCGTGCATGAACAATGTAACCACCTCACCTTACTGACTCTTTTATATTGACCACAACCTCTCGACTCATTCGGTTCGCCAGAACCATCCGGCACGAGGCCGTTGTTTTTAGATCGGTCTACCGTATCCGAGTCGGCCTGGACACGACCTGATTGGCCTGCCGTATCCGAATCGACCTGGGCTCAATCCTTCCTAATTAATCTACCGTATCCGAGTCGGCCTGGAATAATTAAGGTGACACAAGACTTTGATTGACCTACCGTATCCGAATCGGCCTGGGCTCAATCCTTCCTAATTATCTGCCGTATCCGAATCGGCCTAGAATAATTAAGGTAACACAACTCAAGACACCATTTCTTTACCTACTTCTCACAAGACATATATGTCGACCCAAACGACCCCTTTCCAACATGCCAACTTGACTATGCATGTGTATGACTCATTCCATTTACGATTTTCTTTAACATGACAGTGGTTGTTTTAAACATGTGATTATTATCAAGTGAACCAATTTAGCTTAATTTGATTTTAGGAAACTGACGGCGTAATTTTCGGTATCATAGAATTTTTATTACAATTTTTAGAATATAAAATAATATATAAATTTAGTCACAAGGCCCTTCTTAATGACATAAATATATAAAAGTAAAGGGTACATGCTTTGTCATTATTTTTAATAAAAACAAGACATCAAAATATAATTCTTCCATTTTCTCCAAGGAAGACCATTTTGAAACAATTAAAATACTAGTTAGATAACCACTTAATTAATTTATTAACAAAATCAAGTTCTAGTTTTATAATTTGATAAATTATAAAACTATATGAAATGACCCCCAACATGTTAATTATAAAATAGAATTTAATAGGGTCAATGAGTATTTTTACTACTAATTTTCTACATAATAAACTAATATATTTATTATTTATTTTTATGTAGCAAGTATTGAACTCCCAACTTTGGGGTCAATGAACTAACCAATCAACAAACTATTTCAAGGGGGGACTAATTGGGATCCTAATATTTCATTGTTAATTTACAGAATGAGTTTTCGTTAACCTTTTTGGTACCACTAATTTTGTACCTCCATGGCTATATATACATATCTATACATATTCACTTATTTTCGAAACCTACGGATAACGCGTAATGACTTAAAGTACATTAAGAGTGGGTTCAAAAGACTCACCGTTCTTTGTAGTGGCTGGACTAAGAGGCCGAGAGATTCCGTAAATATCCGTAATAAAAGCTTTGAGCTATAATGGCAATGGAGCTCCTACTATGATGTTCTTCCTTTTCTACTTAGCACTTGTAGAATTGTATCGTGCTTGTGAGTGAGTGAGTGAGTGAGAGTGCTACTGAGAGCTAGAATGAGGGAGATGTGTCAAATGCTTTGTGTGTTATGTGTTTATATAGGCAAATTGTCTAAGTGAGGTAGTTAGAATTTGTGGGTAATAAACAAGCACACACCACTCTTATTAGATTACCACTCATTTTTACTTGGTTAAAAACATAGCACACGCCTCACATTTACAGCCTTCCAAATGCCATCATTGAGCTTCAATTGGTTTGGCAAATGACGTGGTTGATTAGTTAAATAATCAGTTCATGTGGGTAATTTAACGGGTTGGTTTGGTCCGGTTTGGTCAGTTAGCTAATTAAAATGTCCCAAATAAAATCATTAGGGACAAAAATGCAGGCGACGTGATAATATATTTTATTAATGGTTCTTATCCCAAATCATAGGGTAACTTAGGGGCACAGTCTTAAGTAACAATACAATTAAATTATTAAGGGGGTTACAAAATTTTAAGGCATTGTATTAATAAATGTTAACACAAATATTGCTTATTTATTCAGATAATATTACTACTGACGTTAATACACAGTAGTAAAATAAAATGGCATTGAGTTATCAAATTAATAATACTAGTACCAATAACTTATGGAAAGATTTTCACAACTAAAATAATACACATTAATGAAATAAAATTGACATTTTTATTTATTAATAGGGACGCGAAAATACAGGTTGCTACATCACTCCCCCCTTAATAGGGATTCCGTCCCGGAATCTAAGCTGACTAATCCTGAAACAACTCTGGGTACTTAGTTCTTATTTCTGATTCTAACTCCCAAGTTGCCTCATTCTCATCATGATACTTCCACTGAACTTTCACTAGAGGAATGTCTTTGTTCCGCAGCTTCTTCGTACTGTGATCTAGAATACGCACAGGTCTCTCTCTATAGGTGACATTGTCATGGATCTCTATGTCATTGAAATCAATTGCATGTGAAGGATCTCCCTTGTATTCCCTCAACATGCTGATATGAAAGACATTATGTACTCCAGACATCTTTGGTGGCAATGCCAGTCGATATGCTACTTTCCCAACACGTTCCAGTATCTCAAATGGTCCAATGAATCGAGGCGACAACTTACCTCTCTTTTGTCCAAAACGTACTACTCCTCGAATTGGTGAAACTTTCAAGAGCACATGATCTCCGACAGCGAACTCTTTGTCCTTTCTATGTTTATCTGCGTAGCTCTTTTGTCTACTCTGTGCGGCACGCATCATATCTTTCACAACTGTGATCTTTTCATTGGTCTCTCTAACCAAGTCTGGTCCCAACAACTCTTTGTCTCCAACCTCTGCCCAACAAAGCGGGGATCGACACGGCCGTCCATACAATGCTTCAAATGGGGCCATTCCTATACTTGAATGGTAACTGTTGTTGTAAGCAAATTCAATCAATGGAAGATGTGTTTCCCATGAACTCTTAAAGTCTATAACACATGCCCTGAGCATATCTTCCATAACCTAGGAAGCACCAGTGCGGATGCGGGAGTGCGAGGACGGGGACGCGAGTGCGGAGAGTTCGGCAATTTTTCCAAAATCACCAGTGCGCGTGCGGCAGGGGTACTTATGTAAATATTAAAAATATATTTTATATAACATTTATATAGTAGTATATACAAACTATTTTACCATATATTTTCAAATTTACACATTTAATCATCAAATATATATATATATATACACATTTAAAATATCTGGGGTTAAAGTATAAATATTTAGGAAACTAAATGGGGGCTAAAGTCTAAATATAAAATAAAGAAAGGATTTAAAAAGAAAACTCAAGTTCTATAAGTGAAAGTCTAGGGCTTGGACATTTTCGGCCATTTGTTCACGTTACACAGAGAGAGAGAGAGAGAGAGAGAGAGAGAGAGAGAGAGAAAGAGAGAGAGAGAGAAAGAGAGAGGGGAAATCACAGACGAAGAAGGAGAAGAAGAAGAATCGTAGAAGAAGAAGACGAAGAAGAAGAAGAATCGAAGAAGCAGAAGACAAAGAAGTGGAAGAAGAAGAATCGAAGAAGAAGCAGAAGACGAAGAAGAATCGAAGAAGAAGAAGAAGAAGACGAAGAAGTCGAAGAAGAAGAAGAAGAATAAGAAGAAGAAGAATCAGAATCGAAGAAGATACCTGGTTTGTCTTCTACCTTTCTTCATTTTATTTTATTTTTCTTGAATCTGGCGCACTCTGGGCGCACTCTGGCCGCACTCAGCCGCACTCAAAAATGGCAAAGAACTCAAATGGAGTCCATACGCACTAAAGGCGCACTAAGGCGCACTAAAGCCGCGTCCGCACTCCATACGCACTCAGTGCGCGTGCTCCACCAAATCTGCCGCACTAGTGCTTCAGAGTCCATAACCTGATTGGTGCGTTCAGTTTGTCCATCAGTTTGTGGATGAAAAGCAGTACTTAAACTCAATGAAGTCCCTAAAGCTTCTTGAAGACTTTCCCAGAATCCTGACGTAAACCGTGAATCGCGATCTGATACAATAGACACTGGTACTCCGTGTAGTCGTACAACTTGCTGAATGTACATCCTACTCATCTTTTCTACCGGGTAGGTCATACTGTAAGCGATGAAGTGAGCGGACTTCGTCAAACGATCCACAATAACCCAAATAGCATCGTGGTGCTGTTGTGTTCTGGGCAATCCAACTACAAAGTCCATCGTGATGTGCTCCCATTTCCAACCTGGAACCGGTAAGGGTTGTAATAGCCCTAAGGGTCTTTGATGTTCGGCTTTCACTTGTTGACAAGTCAAACACTTAGACACGAACTCGGCTACATCCCTTTTCATTCCTTCCCACCAGAAATTTCTCTTCAGGTCCTTGTACATTTTTGTTCCTCCTGGATGAACTGTCAATCTCGACCTGTGTGCTTCTTCGAGAATATCCTTTCTTAGACTGTTTGTGTTCGTCACACATAATCTGTTCCTACACCGGAGTGCTCCATCGGTCCCGATTTTCCATTCCTCTGGGTCCTTTGCTGACATTTTCTGAAACCACAGTTGAAGATCGGAGTCTTTCTTTTGCGCTTCCAAAATACGACTTATAAGTGTCGGTTGCACTACAAGGCATCCAAAGTGTTGTCCTTCGCCTTCTGTAGATACTTGAACATCAAATTCAGCTATCGTTTCCAAAGCTTTCCATTCTCTAACCATTAGAGATGCAACCATTCCTCGAGGTTTCCGACTTAAGGCATCTGCGACTACATTAGCTTTACCAGGGTGGTATTCTAACGTGAAGTCATAGTCCTTAATCAATTCCATCCATCGGCGTTGCCTCATATTTAGCTCTTTCTGAGTAAATAAATACTTCAGACTCTTGTGATCAGAGAACAAATCAAACTTTTCTCCATATAGATAGTGTCTCCAGATCTTAAGAGCAAACACTACTGCTGCCAATTCCAAATTATGAGTCGGGTAGTTCAGTTCATTTGGCTTCAACTGCCTTGAACCATAAGCAATAACCTTGCCGTTTTGCATAAGTACACATCCCAATCCTTGATAGGATGCGTCACTGAAAATAGAAAACTTCTCGCCATCTCTTGGTATTGCTAGTACTGGTGCCGTGGTAAGTCTTTCTTTCAATTCCTGAAAAGCCTGCTCACGCTTATCATTCCATTCGAACTTGACATCTTTCTTAGTCAAACTAGTTAAAGGGGCTGCTATTTTTGAAAATCCTTCTACGAATCTCCGATAGTAACCCGCGAGTCCAAGGAAACTTCTGACTTCTGTAGGATTGGTTGGTCGAGTCCAATTTGAAACAGCATCAGTCTTTGATGAATCTACAGCAATTCCTTGTTGTGAGACCACATGCCCTAGGAATTTCACCTCTTGAAGCCAAAACTCACATTTACTGAACTTCGCATATAAATGATGACTTTGAAGTGTCTGTAATGTGAGTCGCAAATGTCGTTCATGTTCTTCTGCTGTCCTTGAATATATCAAGATATCATCAATGAAGACTATGATGAATTGATCCAAGTAAGGCCTGAACACTCTGTTCATCAGATCCATGAACACTGCCGGAGCATTCGTTAATCCAAACGACATTACCAAGAACTCATAGTGACCGTACCTCGTTCTGAAGGCTGTCTTTGGTACATCCTCAGGTCGTACAAGTAACTGATGGTATCCCGACCGTAGATCTATCTTAGAAAAGATTGTAGCTCCTTGCAATTGATCAAATAGATCATCTATTCGGGGTAAAGGATACTTGTTCTTGATGGTGACTTTATTCAATTCTCTGTAGTCAATGCACAACCGAAGTGATCCGTCCTTCTTCTTCACGAATAACACTGGTGCTCCCCAGGGTGATGTACTTGGGCGCACAAATCCCAGATCCTCAAGTTCTTGAACTTGTTTCTTTAGCTCCAGCATTTCTGTAGGGGCCATTCTGTAAGGTGCTTTGGATATAGGGATAGTGCTCGGCACTAGATCAATGCAGAAATCGATCTCTCTCTTAGGTGGTAGCCCAGAGATATCCTGAAAAACATCCTCGAAGTCTCTGACTATGGGTATCGATGAGATAGCCACTTCTGTACTGGCAGTCTCGATGTTAGCTAGACAATTGGTGAGGAATGTATCACTCATAGGGTTACACTGGAATTCAAAAAGTTGACCTCCAGGTACCGAAAAAGTAATACTCTTCTTAGCACAGTCCAACTTAGCGTGATACTTAGTAAGCCAGTCGATTCCTAATATCACATCAAATTCCTTCATTGTTAGGACAACCAAATTAGCTGGAAGATTTCGATTCTCTACGTGTACCGGGCAACCCTTGCATATATGTTTTAGTGTAACGGTAGCTCCTAACGGTGAGACGGCATTCAAAGCTATGTCTAACTTCTGAGGTACTATATTCAAATTTGGAAGAATTTTGGCAGCAATAAAAGAGTGTGTGGCACCCGTGTCAAATAAGACTTTCACACGATGATCATAAAGTGTTAAAGTACCTTCCATGACTTGCTGCTCAGGCTGCTCTTCATATTGGGTTCCCTCATACCCAGCTTCTTCATAATTACCTTCCTCGTAACCTGCGACATCAGGAATGATAGCATTTAGTTGGGCCTGTCCCTGTTGACCATAGCTTCCTCCTTTAGGGGCACGACAATACTTGCTGACGTGACCAGTCTTGCCGCAATTATAGCACACTGTATTCTGACGATTATCGCGCCTTGGTGCTTTGCAATCCCGAGATAGGTGACCGGGGATGCCACAATTGAAACAATTACTAGTACTCCCTCCTGCGCCGGATTGTGGCCGAGTCTGATAAGGGGCTGGTTGAGGTTTTTGGTTCCCATCGAAAGTCCTCTTCTGACCCTGATTGCGATATGGTTGCTTGTTCCCAAATTTTCCTTTTTGTGGTGGGCGGAAGTCAAATTGCTTGCGGCTCGATCGCATGTCTTCTTCCAATTCGGTGGCCAGATCCACAAGAGATTCAAATGTTTTGTCCAAGTGCCCGATAGTCATACGTCGAATAGGCGGAGCCAACCCTTGATTATATTTTCGGATTCTCTTTTCATCCGTATCCACCATATGTGGAGCAAATCTGGATAGCCTCTCAAATTGAGTTGTGTACTCTTGTACTGACTTGTTTCCCTGGACCAGGTCCATGAATTCTCTTTCTCGCTTGTGCCTCTCGGTCGCTGGGAAATACTTTTCCAGAAATTTTCTCCTGAATGTAGTCCATGTCATTGCCCGTACAGCGTCTTCTCCCATGGTGGCTTTCACTGCCTCCCACCAATCCGCAGCAGCATATGTCAACTGGAATGTTGCCAACCTCTTCTTTTCCTGGTCAGTACAATCCATTGTCTCGAAGATGTGATCCATCTGCCTTAGCCACTGTTCGGCCTTCCATGGTTCGGCAGTGCCAGCAAATTGCTCTGGTCGCAAGGCACGAAACCTTTCCAATCGTTTATCTCCCGTTTGACGAGGTGGTAATACATTCCCTTGATCGTTTCGGTTTCTGTTGTTCTGGGCGGTCAGCTCTCCTATCCGTTCAATTGGCCGGATAAACGCCTCAAACATGCCGGTAGGATCGGCAGCTAGGGGTACTCCCTCGATCAAACCGTGGTTTCTAGGACTCCTTCTTGCCATACTATATCTTAAGTCCTGATAGTACAAATGTTAGCAATTTTAAACAATTATAATAAGAAGTACAATTATTAAAACAAGATTCCAAAAATATTTCTTTATATATATCTCTGTAAGCAGTTACATCAAGTATGTCCAGTTAATGCTTCTATCTAGTCAAAAGTGAGATTTTTGGGGCTATCAGTCCGATATACAAAAATATGGGAGTCATTGCCTATATGCACCCTAGTGCTACCTATATATGCATCAATAACAAAAAGGGGACTACCAGTCCAATATTTACAACAAGACCAAATAAAAACACCTAAGGGTGCCTAGCAAAAGCAGCGGGCCATCGACGCCAAACTCTGGGCCTACGAGTCGGGCGGACAACAGCTCGGTAGATGGTATCATCGTCAGATACGGAGGGTGGGGCATCCTCCATAATAACGTCGAGCTCAACAGGTAGCTCAGGTGGTGGCTCAGGTAACTCGATGATATGAACCTCGGCCTCCATCTCATCCTCCTCGTCTATGATCCCCTCCATCAGTACGGGGACCACTCCATCCATCTCGTCATCCTCATCATCATCATCATCATCATCAATCATGGGCTCGACAGGTGGAGCAGCCACGGGTGCCATAGCTGGGGGTGGTATAACTGCAGCGGCTAAAAGGTCTAGATGTGCCTGGACCATATCCATCTCGAGGGGTACGTAGATCTCAGGGTCAAGGATCCTCCTGATCCTCTCATCAGCAATCAGTCTATCTGTCCAAGCATGGTAAAGGGCCTCTAACCGTACTCGCCTCAAATCTATGGCTCCCTCAACATGAATCTCCTGCCACACATAGTTTTCCAATCTAACGGTGGCCTGATATCGTATCAAGGTGACGTACAGCTCCCAATCGAGTGGCTCTATCCCATTAGGGCCAATAACGTGCCCTCCAAAATCATCTGGAACAAGATATGGGTCCATAACCTGACAAAAGCAAACTATCTTATATCAGGGCTAATCTTAATATATCTGGATGTCGGATCCTAAGTACCGAGGACACTCGACTATGCCTATCCTTTTGCTATCACAACCTGTGTCTAGGCTTATGCCTAAGAATACAACCAAGGCTCTGATACCAAAAATCCTGTCACGCCCCAGCGTAGCAAAATAAGTAAAATTTTTCATTTCCATTTTGGACCCGTAGGTCATGACAGGTGAGGGATCGCTTGTCCTGTACTTAGCTTAACATGTACCAGAAAACAGAGTATATAAAGCAGCAAGGAAGGAAATATAGATCAACATTACAAACTTAATTAATATTACATTGTCTCAAATAAAAGTATTTCTTAAGGCACAAGCCGCCTTATTCAAATTAAAACATTATTCATATATTTTATTACAACTTTAATAAATTATAAAAGCAGCTCTGCAGACTTCTCTAGCTGGCATAATCATATAATCCTGCATAGCCATCTCCTGGACATTTTGGGTGTCCAGGACAAAATAAAGTCATCAGCTAATGAAAGCCGAGTGAGCATAATGAACGCACAAGCAATGTATATAAAAGTACATTAACTGTCCTTGCTTTTAGCATTTTACAGTACTGTTAGTCCATTATTCTAGTCGTCACATATAAACAATAAATGAATAATTAACTCAATTATATAAGACCGTGCATGAACAATGTAACCACCTCACCTTACTGACTCTTTTATATTGACCACAACCTCTCGACTCATTCGGTTCGCCAGAACCATCCGGCACGAGGCCGTTGTTTTTAGATCGGTCTACCGTATCCGAGTCGGCCTGGACACGACCTGATTGGCCTGCCGTATCCGAATCGACCTGGGCTCAATCCTTCCTAATTAATCTACCGTATCCGAGTCGGCCTGGAATAATTAAGGTGACACAAGACTTTGATTGACCTACCGTATCCGAATCGGCCTGGGCTCAATCCTTCCTAATTATCTGCCGTATCCGAATCGGCCTAGAATAATTAAGGTAACACAACTCAAGACACCATTTCTTTACCTACTTCTCACAAGACATATATGTCGACCCAAACGACCCCTTTCCAACATGCCAACTTGACTATGCATGTGTATGACTCATTCCATTTACGATTTTCTTTAACATGACAGTGGTTGTTTTAAACATGTGATTATTATCAAGTGAACCAATTTAGCTTAATTTGATTTTAGGAAACTGACGGCGTAATTTTCGGTATCATAGAATTTTTATTACAATTTTTAGAATATAAAATAATATATAAATTTAGTCACAAGGCCCTTCTTAATGACATAAATATATAAAAGTAAAGGGTACATGCTTTGTCATTATTTTTAATAAAAACAAGACATCAAAATATAATTCTTCCATTTTCTCCAAGGAAGACCATTTTGAAACAATTAAAATACTAGTTAGATAACCACTTAATTAATTTATTAACAAAATCAAGTTCTAGTTTTATAATTTGATAAATTATAAAACTATATGAAATGACCCCCAACATGTTAATTATAAAATAGAATTTAATAGGGTCAATGAGTATTTTTACTACTAATTTTCTACATAATAAACTAATATATTTATTATTTATTTTTATGTAGCAAGTATTGAACTCCCAACTTTGGGGTCAATGAACTAACCAATCAACAAACTATTTCAAGGGGGGACTAATTGGGATCCTAATATTTCATTGTTAATTTACAGAATGAGTTTTCGTTAACCTTTTTGGTACCACTAATTTTGTACCTCCATGGCTATATATACATATCTATACATATTCACTTATTTTCGAAACCTACGGATAACGCGTAATGACTTAAAGTACATTAAGAGTGGGTTCAAAAGACTCACCGTTCTTTGTAGTGGCTGGACTAAGAGGCCGAGAGATTCCGTAAATATCCGTAATAAAAGCTTTGAGCTATAATGGCAATGGAGCTCCTACTATGATGTTCTTCCTTTTCTACTTAGCACTTGTAGAATTGTATCGTGCTTGTGAGTGAGTGAGTGAGTGAGAGTGCTACTGAGAGCTAGAATGAGGGAGATGTGTCAAATGCTTTGTGTGTTATGTGTTTATATAGGCAAATTGTCTAAGTGAGGTAGTTAGAATTTGTGGGTAATAAACAAGCACACACCACTCTTATTAGATTACCACTCATTTTTACTTGGTTAAAAACATAGCACACGCCTCACATTTACAGCCTTCCAAATGCCATCATTGAGCTTCAATTGGTTTGGCAAATGACGTGGTTGATTAGTTAAATAATCAGTTCATGTGGGTAATTTAACGGGTTGGTTTGGTCCGGTTTGGTCAGTTAGCTAATTAAAATGTCCCAAATAAAATCATTAGGGACAAAAATGCAGGCGACGTGATAATATATTTTATTAATGGTTCTTATCCCAAATCATAGGGTAACTTAGGGGCACAGTCTTAAGTAACAATACAATTAAATTATTAAGAGGGTTACAAAATTTTAAGGCATTGTATTAATAAATGTTAACACAAATATTGCTTATTTATTCAGATAATATTACTACTGACGTTAATACACAGTAGTAAAATAAAATGGCATTGAGTTATCAAATTAATAATACTATGTAATACCCTGTATTTTCGGATGCATGGTTATATAAATAAGACCCTGTATGCTTGTGTGAAACCTTGGGGAAGAATCTTTCTCGAGCGATCGAACTCACTTCGATCGATCGAACATTGTGCTTTCTCAATCGATCGAACATACTTCGAGCGATCGAATCTCTGCCGACCTGATTCTGTGATGTGTACCCTTTCCCGAGCGATTGAACTTCTTTCAATCGATCGAACCTTAACCGACCTGGTCTCAATCGATCGAACTCACTTCGATCGATCGAACGTTGTATTTTCAGTTTACGTGGTTGCCACCTGCCCTTCTTGTTTCCCTATATATATACGTGTGTTTTGTGTGTGTGTGGTGTTTGGCAGTTTAGAGAGAGAGAGAGAGAGAGCTTGTGTGTGTATGTGTGTTCCATATATATATATATATGTAACCGTATGTGTGTGTGTGATAT
Organism: Hydrangea macrophylla; assembly: GCA_033977485.1. Classification (NCBI taxonomy): domain Eukaryota; kingdom Viridiplantae; phylum Streptophyta; class Magnoliopsida; order Cornales; family Hydrangeaceae; genus Hydrangea; species Hydrangea macrophylla. The sequence continues at coordinate 85,192,706 of CM066983.1, forward strand.
ATATATATATATGTGCTTGGGCAGAAAGAGAAGAAGGAGAAGAAGAAGAAGAGAACAAGAAGAGGAGCAGAAGAAGAGGAGAATAGAGACAGAGAGGAGAAGAGGAGAGAAAGAGAAGAAGGAGAGAGAGAACGAGCTCACCATAGCCGCCACCGCGGAGCTCGGAACGCCGCCACCGGACCACCGGAGAGAGGTGAGTTCATTAACTCACTCGAAGAATGATTCTAGGGTGTTATATGCTGTTTAGAACGTTTATATTGTGACCCCGAAATCTTTGTTCGTCGCTGCCAAATTTCTGGGTAGAAGATGATGTTCGAGCGATCGAACTATTCTCGATCGATCGAAACGACTTTTCCTCGAGCGATCGAAATGACTTCGATCAATCGAACTTCGTTTGACTTCAATCGATCGAGATGACCTCAATCGATCGAACCTTGCAGAACATGTTTATTTCCTGTTGATTATAATATGAACTGTTTAGTTGATTAAATGTTGATCCATGCTTTTATTATGCGATATTGTTAATCTAAGAGATAGTGCAACACTGTTATGAGATGAACTGTTTAACTGTTACATGATAATATTGCTGAACTGAATAGTAGAATGGAATACGACAGCATGTTAATAATCAGAAATGAGTAGATATGTTGAATACAGAGCATGTGGTATTTCCTGTACTTAGTAGATGAGCATTTCACAACATGTGTCAGCATGCATGGGATGGTGTTATAAAGAGACAAGAGAATCTGATGAGAAATGGGATAGTATTATGACGAGACAAGAGAATATGATGAGAAATGGGATATGTGCTTCAATGTGGAATAATGAGATATTGGTACTTTGGATCCGTGGGATCAACGGCTGACGAGCCGGGTGGACGTGGGATGGTTAGAGTTCCTAGTGCGCCTCTCGCTGTTGAAGACGTCCAGTGATGCGTATGCACTGTTGAAGACGTCCAGTGTACCGTTGAAGACGTCCGGCTAGTGCTCTAATGTATTCTCAGCTGTGTAGACGACCAGTGAGGATATACACAGCGTAGAAGACGTCCGTTGTGCCGCTTCCATCGTTTACAGATAGGTGGTACCGTGTAGACGACCGGTAACCCTATCAAGGGATTGTGGGACCTGCTGCCTAGTCAGGTGATTCCGATTGGCAGTATTGTATCGACGAATGGATATCAGATTGGAATGATGGGATTGACGTATGGATACAGAGATGGATAGAGATATGAATATGAGTACGGATATGATGAGATAAAGGTTCAGTCGTGGATTCAGCGTCCCGACGTAAAGGTATATGCATGGGTTAGATGCATGGGTCACATGCATGGATTTGGTGAATACGTGATGAGATATGTTATACCATGATGTTTATCCTTGTCATTACTTAATATGATTTCTGTTATTATTGAATTCATGCATAGTTTAATGAGACCTCTGCTATGTCCGTGAGTGACGTCATTGATAAGAGATTAACCGCATTTTAAGATGCTGAATAATAGCGGTGAGGAGTGTTGTTTAATGTACTCACTCAGCTTTGTATTCGAAGCTGATGGCGTTTATGCCCTGGACATTCCAATGTCTAGAGCTTGGCAGGTAGTGAGGACGGAAGGCCGATGTTTCGCCGGACGTGGAGCTAAAGGCTTAAAGACGAAGACGTGCCGCTTTGTAATAATTAGTTGGTGTATCTTTTGTACTACTGATGTTGTTGGTATAGGCTTCAGACTCTAAGCCAGCTGTTGTAGTAGTTTTAGTAGACTTTTATAATTGGTACTTGGGCATCTGTTGCTTCCAAACCTTTTATAGTTCCCGCTGTAGCCTCTGATTATGTTAATAAGTTATGTTCTATGAATAGCATCCTCCCTATCGTGGTGTTTGTTGGTTTGATTAGATGACAATGCGGTTATTCACCCGTCATTCCCTATGGACCCATAAAGGAAATTTATTTTTCCCTATTTATGCTGCTCCGGGGCGTGACAGGATTTTTGGTATCAAAGCCTAGGTTTTCAGTTGTTAACCGCTTGTCTTTTGTGTTAGAACCCGAGTTCTAAGATAATATCGGTAGCATGAGGATTAGCTGAGATGAGATAGAACTGTTATCTTGTCACGCAGATAAGAGGTTGGAAAAATCCGTTTGAGGATGTTTCTTTGGAAGGTAGTAACTGTTGGAACCAATAAGAATTTGGATAGCTGAGTTCACGGAGAACAGACATCGAGAGTTAGTTGTGGTGATGGAGATCCTAAATATAGAGCCGTTGGATGTTAGACGCTGATGAATTCCTGAGCGATGTCGGAACAGTCAGTATGCCCTAGAAATAGAAAGAGGATAAGGATAAGATTATCCTGTTACCTTTAGTCACATGTTAGTTGAGTGGTCTCACATGTTAGTTGAGCAATACTCATAGCCTGGAACTTGAGAATAGAAATAGAATGGTTAGATTTGACGTTACGTGTAGAACCTATAGTTTCGTAACCCGTGTCTTGAGCATAGATACATTTAAGCGCACTTGGTAGATAGACTGACCTTGTGGATATTATTTATGTGAGGTATTCGTATTGCTTAATGTGATCGTGTTATATAGTGGTACTATTTATTACCGCATGCTTTTGCTTGAACTATAAGATAGAATGCGTCTGACCGAATAGTTTTCATTTGTAGGTAGCAACACTGAACCCTACCAGCACTCGTTATGGTTAGGACGACTCGAGGAAACCAGAGCCAGCTGAATGGAGTACCTGAATTAGTGCCTCCTGAGATAGATCCAACCGGAATGGTCGGAGTTTTCATCCGTCGCATGGAACAAGTTATCAATCGTGCGGATCACTTCATCGGCAATGGAGCACCAGTACGACAAACAAGAGTCAAGTTGCTAAAGGAATTTCGTGCTCTTCAACCAGGAACCTTTACCGGATTAACGGGAGCATGGCAAGCTGAGCAATGGATTCGACAAATAGAATTGATATTTGAGGTACTTGGATGTACTGACATTGAGAAAAGACATTTGGCCGTATTTCAACTGACGTTCTCAGCAGCAGATTGGTGGGACGCAGTGAAAGCTACGATAGGTGAAGAAGCTGTAGGAAGGATGACTTGGGAATCATTCAAGACTCGATTTCTAGAAAAGTACTTTCCAGAATCTGAGAAGAACAAAAGGGAAATGGAGTTCATCCAATTAGTTCAAGGTTGTTTTTCAGTGCCCGAATATACAACTCAATTTGAGAGGCTATCACGATTTGCACCGCATATGATCGATACACCAAGAAGAAAGATCAAAAGATATCATCAAGGACTAGTTCCGCATATTCGTCATATGACTATAGGACATTTAGATCAATCTTTCGAAGCTTTGGTAGAAATGGCAACGAAACTGGAAGACGACACTCAGATTAGTGAAGGACAACACTTTGATCAAGCATTTCCAAAGAACGATCAGTTTTTCATAACGGATCAGAGAGGAAAAGACAGTCAGATTGTGTTGGCAACTAACCAAGTTCAACGAGGAAACATGGAGAGAAGTTACATAAGCAACCGCCAGAAGCGTAAGAGGATGGGGAACGACCAGAAAGAATCAAAACTAATGACGACCCCAACACAGCATAGGGAACGAGATATCTGCTAAAATTGTGGAGTACTAGGACACCATTCCCAAGAATGCACAGCAGTAAGGAAATCTAATGGACGGGGAATACGATGTTTCAACTGTGGTAAATTTGGTCATGTTCGTAAGTTTTGTCCAGAACTAGAGATGCAACACAATGTTCCATCGCAACAAGTACCACGAGGGCAGACTCACCATACAAGTAATTGGTCTCAACTTAGACAAGGACGATAGACAGAAGGTACAACACTCAACACCTACATCATGTATTATATATGATCCCGATATTGCAGGAAGTTTGGTATTTGTTTGATTGATTGTAAGAGGATTAGCCTACACCGTAAATTGTAGTTACCGGAACAATTCATTTGGTACTGATCAATAATCGTCTATGACAGTAGTTTTCCAAGAATAAATATGACATCAATTGCATCCCTGTATAACATCAATTGCATCCCTATATGACATCTTTTGCATCCTTATATGACGTCAATTGCCTCCCTATCGAAAGACTACGCCAACCATTGGTATGTTGGACAAAGACTAGAGATGTGGAATCTAAATTTTCGTAAGATGTAGCCTTAACAAGAGAGGACGAACTAGAAGATTGCGAGTATACGAGAAGAGATACGAGTAACGCAGAGACAACACCAGAACTTTCAAAAGAGTATCGCAGAGGAATGCTTTTCAACACCAATCGCCTGTTACTTTTATTTAGTCGAGATGTTTTGTAGTAGAACGACTCACGATATCAGTATGTAGTCCTGCTTAACCTATTTGATTAGTACGTGGAAGCAGAATGAGTATTCAATGGATTGAACGACCTCAAAGAGATGATTATATCAATAGTACGTGGGAATTTGGAGAGCCATGAGGAAATTTGAGTTATCAAATGACGATGTTAGAGTCATGATGCTTTTAAGTCAGCATACTAAAGGATGATAATAACACATGAGTTTTATAAGGACGTAGTGTGCAACACGAGGCTGACTAATAACGTTGACGATCGTAACAAGAAGTCCAGAGATAAGAAGACAGTCAACTGATGACGCAGTAGAGACATTGTCAGCACAGTGTGAAGCATCTTCGAAACGAGAGTAGACGGCAACGCTTCTTTACAACTTAGATAAGATTAGAACCCTCACACCGTAGAGTTTGACTTGAGGAATGAATCTTGTGTTTAGAGACTAGCTGTTTCAGAGTTGTGAGATGATTAGATTATGCTACCTAGAACATTTTCTCGAAATTCGACATACGAATTTTCATATAGCTAACCCGAGGATTAATAGTTGTTACCCTAGCACTTATAGATCGTTGATAACTTTGCATCGCGTGTTTAGAACTTAAACCTTTGGCCGCTAATGTGATCGTTTATGTAAAACGAGAACTTGAGCATTTTAGAGTATGTCTTCTGAGATGATTTGTGTTTTTATTTGAGGGGCTACTGCTTCAGATTTCGAGGACGAAATCTTTTGATGAGTGGTGGATAATGTAATACCCTGTATTTTCGGATGCATGGTTATATAAATAAGACCCTGTATGCTTGTGTGAAACCTTGGGGAAGAATCTTTCTCGAGCGATCGAACTCACTTCGATCGATCGAACATTGTGCTTTCTCAATCGATCGAACATACTTCGAGCGATCGAATCTCTGCCGACCTGATTCTGTGATGTGTACCCTTTCCCGAGCGATTGAACTTCTTTCAATCGATCGAACCTTAACCGACCTGGTCTCAATCGATCGAACTCACTTCGATCGATCGAACGTTGTATTTTCAGTTTACGTGGTTGCCACCTGCCCTTCTTGTTTCCCTATATATATACGTGTGTTTTGTGTGTGTGTGGTGTTTGGCAGTTTAGAGAGAGAGAGAGAGAGAGCTTGTGTGTGTATGTGTGTTCCATATATATATATATATGTAACCGTATGTGTGTGTGTGATATATATATATATATGTGCTTGGGCAGAAAGAGAAGAAGGAGAAGAAGAAGAAGAGAACAAGAAGAGGAGCAGAAGAAGAGGAGAATAGAGACAGAGAGGAGAAGAGGAGAGAAAGAGAAGAAGGAGAGAGAGAACGAGCTCACCATAGCCGCCACCGCGGAGCTCGGAACGCCGCCACCGGACCACCGGAGAGAGGTGAGTTCATTAACTCACTCGAAGAATGATTCTAGGGTGTTATATGCTGTTTAGAACGTTTATATTGTGACCCCGAAATCTTTGTTCGTCGCTGCCAAATTTCTGGGTAGAAGATGATGTTCGAGCGATCGAACTATTCTCGATCGATCGAAACGACTTTTCCTCGAGCGATCGAAATGACTTCGATCAATCGAACTTCGTTTGACTTCAATCGATCGAGATGACCTCAATCGATCGAACCTTGCAGAACATGTTTATTTCCTGTTGATTATAATATGAACTGTTTAGTTGATTAAATGTTGATCCATGCTTTTATTATGCGATATTGTTAATCTAAGAGATAGTGCAACACTGTTATGAGATGAACTGTTTAACTGTTACATGATAATATTGCTGAACTGAATAGTAGAATGGAATACGACAGCATGTTAATAATCAGAAATGAGTAGATATGTTGAATACAGAGCATGTGGTATTTCCTGTACTTAGTAGATGAGCATTTCACAACATGTGTCAGCATGCATGGGATGGTGTTATAAAGAGACAAGAGAATCTGATGAGAAATGGGATAGTATTATGACGAGACAAGAGAATATGATGAGAAATGGGATATGTGCTTCAATGTGGAATAATGAGATATTGGTACTTTGGATCCGTGGGATCAACGGCTGACGAGCCGGGTGGACGTGGGATGGTTAGAGTTCCTAGTGCGCCTCTCGCTGTTGAAGACGTCCAGTGATGCGTATGCACTGTTGAAGACGTCCAGTGTACCGTTGAAGACGTCCGGCTAGTGCTCTAATGTATTCTCAGCTGTGTAGACGACCAGTGAGGATATACACAGCGTAGAAGACGTCCGTTGTGCCGCTTCCATCGTTTACAGATAGGTGGTACCGTGTAGACGACCGGTAACCCTATCAAGGGATTGTGGGACCTGCTGCCTAGTCAGGTGATTCCGATTGGCAGTATTGTATCGACGAATGGATATCAGATTGGAATGATGGGATTGACGTATGGATACAGAGATGGATAGAGATATGAATATGAGTACGGATATGATGAGATAAAGGTTCAGTCGTGGATTCAGCGTCCCGACGTAAAGGTATATGCATGGGTTAGATGCATGGGTCACATGCATGGATTTGGTGAATACGTGATGAGATATGTTATACCATGATGTTTATCCTTGTCATTACTTAATATGATTTCTGTTATTATTGAATTCATGCATAGTTTAATGAGACCTCTGCTATGTCCGTGAGTGACGTCATTGATAAGAGATTAACCGCATTTTAAGATGCTGAATAATAGCGGTGAGGAGTGTTGTTTAATGTACTCACTCAGCTTTGTATTCGAAGCTGATGGCGTTTATGCCCTGGACATTCCAATGTCTAGAGCTTGGCAGGTAGTGAGGACGGAAGGCCGATGTTTCGCCGGACGTGGAGCTAAAGGCTTAAAGACGAAGACGTGCCGCTTTGTAATAATTAGTTGGTGTATCTTTTGTACTACTGATGTTGTTGGTATAGGCTTCAGACTCTAAGCCAGCTGTTGTAGTAGTTTTAGTAGACTTTTATAATTGGTACTTGGGCATCTGTTGCTTCCAAACCTTTTATAGTTCCCGCTGTAGCCTCTGATTATGTTAATAAGTTATGTTCTATGAATAGCATCCTCCCTATCGTGGTGTTTGTTGGTTTGATTAGATGACAATGCGGTTATTCACCCGTCATTCCCTATGGACCCATAAAGGAAATTTATTTTTCCCTATTTATGCTGCTCCGGGGCGTGACATACTAGTACCAATAACTTATGGAAAGATTTTCACAACTAAAATAATACACATTAATGAAATAAAATTGACATTTTTATTTATTAATAGGGACGCGAAAATACAGGTTGCTACAAATACAAATCTAAAGGTATTTGGATTACACTACTTAAATTAACTAGGTTGTGTTTTAGACATGTTATCATGCTAATTTTTCAACTTTCCTATCTACAGGGGAGATATTTCTCGATCCCACGTGTTCAGAACCTTATGAGTTACAACCAAAACCATCTTGTGCTTATTGTGGCGCAAAAAAATTTGATTACGAGCCACCAACATTTTGTTGTCAGAAGGGAGAAGTAAAACTAGCTCTTGTTGAGATACCAAATGAGTTGTATAATTTATTCACAACTTGCACAGAAGAAGCTGACGAGTTTAGAAGAAATATTCGGGCATATAACAGTATTTTCTCCTTTACATCTTTTGGAGTCAATCTAGATAAAGAGCTTGCATCAGCAAGTAGAGGAATTTATACATTTCGAGCACAAGGTCAAATTTATCATGATATTCCTTCCCTGATTTCTACAGAAAAGGGTCCTTGCTATTTTCAATTATATTTCTATGATACCCATAATGAGGTCCAGAACAGAATGAATAAACTGGAAGGTGCAAATTTAAGTGAGAACATAGTAAAGCAACTAATCAAAGTTCTTAAAGGAAATCCATATGCACAATTTTTACGGAGATTAAAAGATCGTCCTCTGTCTGACGATTTCCAAATTTGTATTAAAAAAGATGTTCGATTGGACCAACGAGTTTATAATGTACCAACAGCAGAACAAGTTGCTGCAATATGGATTGAAGGCAATCATCCAAATGCACAGCTCGAATTAAATATTGTAGTACATGCTCATTCAGGTCATAGACATAGAGTGAAACATTATTATAGTTGTTATGATCCCTTACAGTATCCTCTTCTGTTTCCAAAAGGAGAAATTGGATGGCACCCAAATATTCATAAACAAACATCTGACAATAATGATGCCAACGTAGTTTTAGAGAACGGATCTAGCATACCTAATTACACATCTACTGAAGATATATTTGATCGAGAGCAACAAGGTAACTAATCGAATTATGATACACTTCACTTTAAACTCAAACTAATGTTGTTATATTAATATATTTTTCATTAAAATTTGTTCCCAGATATCGGTGAAGAAAATAATGCAAAGGTATCATGTCGACAATATAAGTTGCAAATAAGGGATTCTGAAAAACCCTTTCTTCTACTAGCTGGAAGGTTATTGCAACAGTTTTTTGTTGATATGTACATAAAGCTGGAAACAACTAGGTTGGATTATTATAGGAGCAAGCAGTCACATATCAGATCTGAACTTTATCAAGGGATTGTAGATGCTGTAACAGCTGGAGAAACTAGAGGCAACCAAGTAGGTCGAAGGATAGTACTTCCTGCCTCTTTTGTTGGAGGCCCAAGAGATATGCGCCGTAGATATCTTGATGCGATGGCATTGGTTCAACGATTTGGAAAACCGGATCTATTCATCACAATGACATGTAATCCAGAGTGGAAAGAGATACTTGATAACCTAAGAGAATGCCAACGTCCACAGGACAGGCCTGATTTGATTTCAAGAGTATTTCGTGCTAAGTTCCAAGATCTAAAAGACCAGTTGTTTAGGAAAGAAATTTTTGGCAGAGTAGCAGCAAATGTTCACGTCATTGAATTCCAAAAAAGGGGTTTACCACATACACACATGTTGATTATATTAAAGCCTGAATTCAAAATCTCAAGCCCAGATCAATATGACAAATTTGTGTCTGCAGAAATTCCAGATAAAGAAAAGTATCCACGTCTATATCAGTTGGTTGTAAAACACATGATGCACGGCCCTTGTGGAGAATTGAATAAAAGCAATGCATGTATGGTAAATGGAGAGTGTAAAAATCATTACCCTCAACCCTTGTGTGCTAAGACAACATGTGCTAAAGATGGATATCCAATTTACAGAAGGACAAATGGCAAAGTAAAAGTGACAGTTCGCAATAAGGAGCTCAATAATCAATGGGTCGTCCCTTATAATCCATATCTCCTTACAATATATAATTGTCATATCAATGTTGAAGTATGCTCTGGTCTAAAAGCAGTTAAGTACCTTTACAAATACATCTACAAGGGACATGATAAAGTTTTAGTACATGTCGCGCACAATGATGGTGAAAAAATAGTTGATGAAATAAAACAATTTCAAGATGCAAGATGGGTATCAGCTCAAGAAGCAATATGGAGAATATACGAGTTCAACTTGAATGAGATTCACCCTGCTGTCATAAACTTGCGATTACACCTTCCAAATAAGCAGTGTGTGACTTACTGGAATAATCAAAACTTGAGAGATGTTATCAATTATGATCAAAATTCCAAAACAATGCTTACAGAATATTTTAGGATGTGTTCCAAGAGTGAAAAGGCTAGAGCACTTTTGTATAGTGAATTTCCAGAGTACTATGTGTGGGATAGTAAAAATAAACGTTGGTATGAAAGAAAGGAAGGGGAAGTGATTGGTCGAATAAATGGAGCAAATCCGGTGGAAGGTGAGAGATATTATTTAAGAGTACTATTACTTCATGTCAGAGGACCAATTTCATATGAAGATTTGTTAATAGTTAAGGGTATCAGTTGTAAAACTTTTAAAGAATCTGCACAAAAAAGAGGCTTACTTGAATCTGATCAAAGCATTTCAGAGTGCTTAAATGAGGCAACCATCTTTCAAATGCCTCATGCCCTTCGCAGATTATTTGCAACAATATTGGTTTATTGTGAACCAGCTGATGTAAGAAAATTATGGGATGATCATTTTGAAGCAATGTTTGAAGATTTTAGATGTGGTGATAATTCAATGAAGTTGCAAATTTCAAACACTCTTACAAGTTTGAACTCTTACTTGGAAAGTATGGGTAAAAGTATTGAGAATTATGACCTGCCAAGTATACAACATGAAGCCTCTCACTCGGAACAAAATTATCCAAGAGAAATCAGAGATGAAATGTCAATTGAAGTTCATCTAGAAGATTGTTACTCAGAATCAAGTTTAAACATCGAGCAACAAATAGCATTTAAAGAAATATTAGATCGAATTAATACTGGAAGAAGTGGTGTATTTTTTATTGATGGCCCTGGAGGAACTGGTAAAACATACCTTTATCGTGCCTTACTTGCGACCATAAGATCGCGCAAAATGATAGCTCTTGCAACAGCAACATCAGGAGTAGCAGCTGCGATAATGCCTGGTGGACGAACTGCACATTCACACTTTAAAATTCCCATCAGTGCTAATGAGACCACTATGTGCAACATACCAAAACAAAGTGGAACAACAAAGTTATTACGTGAAGCAAAGTTAATTATTTGGGATGAAGCACCAATGGCAAGACGTTGGGCTATTGAGACACTTGACAGAACATTGAAAGATATCTTAGACAACCAGGAAGATTTTGGAGGAAAAGTTATCGTGAGAGAGAGAGGAGTTGGTATTTTTTAAAGACTCTCAAGACCTCCAACACCTTTGTTTTGAGATTTTTCAAAAAAGGTGAGATTTTGAAGATCTCAGAGATAGCAAAGACATATCATCACAAATCAACCCAATCAAAATCAAAACCTAACAAAATCCAACATAAAAATCAAAACCGAACCTTGAAGATCTTGAAATTTCGACCACTCATAATCACAGATCTTGAAGCTCGACCACCGTAGTCTAAGAGCTTGAAGTTTCAGCTGCCATAGTCATAGATCTTAAAGCTTCGACCACCATAGTCGCATATCTCGAAGCTTCAATCACCATAGTCACAGATCTTGAAGTGATTCCTGCTATGGCTTTGAGACTTGGAGAGAGAGAGAGAGAGAGAGGTAGACTTTGATTTTTAGAATTCTTTTCCTTCTTATTTTTAAGATCTGATAAGTAAGGAACGGGAAATGTTAAGAGTTAAAAGAGAGTCTGGGAAGAAATGAGAGTTAAGTCTCATAAGTTAGAGGTGTTTTCTATCACCATAGTCACCAATAATGCTAGGCACACACTCCAAACCACATCTTAAACCACGTCCTTGCTTTAAATACATGTACCCTGTGTTGTGTAAGTGGTGCACAGAAAAGTGTGAAAAATTCAAACAGCACAAAGTACATGCATTTAAAGCATATAATGTGGTTTGGGGTATGGTTTGGGATGTGTGCCTAGCACTTCTCCCATAGTCACATATCTAGACCTGAAATTTCCTTTTTCTTTTCCTTTTTCCCTTCCTTTTTTTTTAAAATATATTTTTGCACACTCTAAAATTGTTCACTCATTGCTCATTCAACTCTCTATTAATTAATACAGTGAGACTCACGATTAAATATGAACTAATTAATGGTAAAAAGTCATGAGTTCCACTATATTAGCCAATGAGAGAATTGGGTAAGCAATCAGTGAACAATTTTGGGTGAACAAAACTGTAATATTTATTTATTATTATTATTATTATTATTATTGTTTTTTAAACTTCTGGTAGTAGAAAAGACTGCATAATTGTTTACATGTTCATTCACTATGTTTTCTATAACCATAAGACGACTAATGAATAGAAGAGACTACATAATTGTTTACATGTTCATTCACTACGTTTTCTATAACCATAAGAATGCTAATGAATACTCCCTCTGTCTCATTTTAAGAGTTTTTAATGCCATTTTTTGATGTCACATTTTAAGAGTCTTATTTCAAAATTCAAAGCACTTTAATACACACTTTCTAAGTTTGTCCTTTATTGCAAACAACTTTTCCATCTCTTTCATTAATGTGACACTATAATTTTGAATTTCAAAAGGGCAATATTGAAAAGGTAGAAAATCTCACAAAAATCAAGATGTTCTCCCAAAAGAGACTCTTAAAATGGAACGGAGAGTAGAATACATCAAAGGGATTAGCTTCAATTGTCTAATTGATATCAATTTAGATACAAACTATGCAGAAATTGATATTGGTTTTTCCTATGCCACTTATGTCTTTTCTTTTTACATTTTCCTTTATGTCCATGGGAGTCACCTACTTTTAGGGTAAATTATATAAACACTCTCGCACTTAAGTGTTTTGAAATTTTATGAATCGATGCACTTTTACTTAAGTAATTTGTCTTAGAGTTTTAATAAGTTTGGTATGTATTCCACTTTTTTTTGGACCGTTGCACTAATTTAACAATTTGTTTTATTCTTTTGAATCTTTTATAATTTCTATTAATTTTTTTTTAAATGTTGGTTTTTTCCATCTAATAAATTAAATATCCCTATTTAAGTTGTTTTCTTAATAATATAATATGATAAAACATATTTCATTTTCTATGTTTCACATTCAACAAATTTTACCATTGATACCTTTATGTAAAAGAGATTTTATATTTTGAACATTTCCAATGCAGCAAAAATGACTATGCTCATTAATTCACTCAAAATATTCCAAAAAATATGGACTATTAAGGTGATGGTCATTCGACAAGGAAGTGTTGAACACTACAAAAATGGGAAGGAAAATTGCGGAAAGTAATCGTGGTTGACGAAGCAGTAAGTAACACTACAATTAGTTTTAGATTGTTATATTAAAGTGTTTTAAACAAATAACTAAAAAATTTTACTCATCTAATGAATGCAGGGGACTAAAGTGCAAGTCTTAATTTTTGAAGCGCTAATTGAAAATTTTGAAGGACTCCTCCTATGCAACAAGACGTATATTATATCCAATGGAACTGTCAAGAAAGTCAATCAAAATTATGAGCATGTTCATCCGGAGTTTGAACTAACATTACAGCACAGTACTGATATTAGGGATGCTGAACAAAGCTTAAAATTGAAGAACATTGCTTATGATTTTGTACCCTTCAAGGAGATTCAACACACCTTCAATAAACAAGATACAATAGGTATGTTAAATTTTAGTTTATCATCATAGTATTGTCTATGAGCATATGGTTTACATAAATTGACAACTTAACGCATTATAAAATGCAGATATGTTAGGGATCATCACCAAGGTTGAACCAAGTCATGTGATCACAAAAGGAAATGGTGAAGTAACTCATAAAAGAGAAATTATTCTACAAAATGAGTAAGTATCAAATTTATAATTAAAAAAGTTTATCTTAATACATATTTAAAACTTCTACTTAACTTATGTTGCAGCCTACAATCAATATCACTAAATCTGTGGAGTGACTTGGCACTCAATGAGGGACAAAAGCTCGAAGAGTTGGCTTCTCAACAACCAATTGTAGCAATTTCAAAAACAAAAACGAACAGAATATAAAGGTACATTTTCGATGATTATATATATCTATAGGTATACACATGTGTACATAAGTTGCATTTATGTTCATACATATATGGTGGAACAAATGTAAAGTCATGTCCTACTGCAGGTGAATTCCAAATTTCAACTTCATTCTAATCAAGTGTACAACTGTATCCAACCGGAAAAGAAGTAGACGAACTAAAAAAGCGGTAATGTACTATAACTCTAATCATTAATCTTAGTGTGTGATTTGAATATCAAACAATGTTATACTCTCTTTGTCCCATATTAAGAGTCTCTTTATGGGAATTCAAAATTTTTAAGTGAAATCTTTAATTCTTGTGAAATTTTATAATTTTTCATTATAATCCTTTTGAATTTCAAAATTCATATCAAAGAAAAAATGCAAGAGTTTTATAGATTAAAGAAAATGGAATCAACGACTCTTAATTTGAGATGGAGGGACTATTAAGTAACCAATATTCACAAGTTCATTAGTGATATGCATATGGGTTAAATGAAATTTGTTACATTTGTAAGCTCAATTTTTATTTATATGCTTCAACATTTTACAATAAAAATTCAGGTTGAAATCTTCGAAGAAAACTAGAAAATCAGAATTATTGACCTTCAAACCAAAAATTAATGAAGCGATAGAAGTCAAAGTTGCAGAGATTTTATCCAATCCGGAATCTCTAAAAAAGGTAATGTTACTATAATTTCATAAAAATAAGTATAGATTTGAATTTCTTTAATACTAACCTTTTTTTTTATATAAATAATAAACAGAATAAGTGGTATTACTTTCAATCAACCGTTGAAAGAATTTTCAACCAAGATCGACCATGGTATGATGCATGCAAAACATGCGGCAAAAAATAGTCATAAATGAAGATGGAACAGAATGCACAACCTGCCAAAAACAGAATGTAGATCATAATCCAAGGTAACATATATATTTAAATAACCAAAACTTAGCCTAATATTGGTAAATTTTCACAAGAATACTAAACTTTGCTTCTTCTTAAGGTATATTGTGAGGTTAGAAACTATTAATGGGACAAATACAATGAATGTTGTTTTGTTTGACGAGCCAGCACGAATTTTAATTGGATGTCCAATATCAGAATATATCGCTTCCATAAATGAGGTACGTATTCCAATGCTTTAACAACAAATTTCATATTGTTGCATGACTTGTCATTTAAACATCTATCTAATTATAATATTACTGCAAATACAGGGATGTAATAGGTCCAAGTTTTATAGAAATTTGTGTTCATGTAAATTACAAGAACACAAGTTCTACTTCAAATTGCCCACAAATGGCAAAGATTTCTCATCAGATAAAGGCATCATTGTTCAATCACTTGAGCGGGTGGAAGATATGGAACCAATACTTATTGAAGACGATGAAAACATCCAAAGTTTCAAGAAAAGAAAACAAAGATTAGAGAAAAGTGATGGAAAGAAGAAACGTGCCGTGAAGGATAAAATCAAAATAGAAAAAGAATAAGGTTGCAAATACATAAACATTTTGTAATAGTCTTTAGAGTTTAATTACTAGAGAGGATATTTCCAAGTTTAAGTCACAGTAAACAAGTATTTTATATTGTTTTCTTATGTGAGGTTTCATCAATCAACTATAATTATGAGTTATGACAATTAAGATTTTAAATTTTGCCACATTGTCATGATCTCATTACAAATCATTGTCATGGCTTTATACTTTTATTAATTGTACTTTTTATTTATCCTTCTTAGAATTTCTGTTGCCTTAATTTGGGTCCATACCACTATTTCAATCAAATTACTTATATGAATTATATAAGACAATGCGTTTCATTTTATCAATTTTTACTCATAGTAGTTGCAATTCCAAATATAACTTTGTCTTTGATAAATACTTTAACAATATGAGCACCAACCACGTGCAACGCACGTGTTGTTTTACTAGTATATATATATACACACACAGAGTTAGGCTCAGGAAAAAAGAGAGGGCTTCTGTTTTGACTGTCGGATCGTGTTTTCATTAAGGGTAGTTTTGTCATTTCACAGTTTTTAAACACGATCCGACGGTCAAAACAGAGACCCTCTCTTTGATAAAGTGAGTGCGCAAATTTGTACTCTCAATCTCAACTTCATGGCACTATCATTTACAATTGGAGAACTTAAATAAGGGAAGGGAAGGGAAGGGAAGGGAAGGGAAGGGAAGACTAGGAAATGATGAATTGTTGAAATGCGGGGACATGATCAGTATCATACACCAAACAACTTTGCTTTCTTTCTCTTTTCCTTTTCTTGCTGTCCATTAAGGCCAATCGCTGATCGCTCGACCAGTAATGGAGCCAATGGTTTTGAACAAAAGTTCCAAAAAGCCACTACTTTACGACCAACCTTGAGAATCTACAAAAGCTGCACAACCAAATTTATATACTACATATATTTGTAATGCTGCCACAAAAGTACATATATTACTTGTGATCTTCACTTTTTCTTTCCCTGATAAAATTGCAAAGAGGGAGGATGGATCATAGTTAGTTTTACCCCCTTCAGATTCTGATTATAAAAATAGCTTTAGTAGTAGGCAAGAGTATCTAACAAGTACATTAACCTAAAATGGTACGTACCCGTACCATAATCAAAGTAAAAGGTACCTACCATCTATCAATGTAATCTCTTTCCTTTTTTTGGCGTTGATGTCAAAAGACTAATGTAGCTAATGAACATAGGGAAAAAAAAAATATATATATATATATATATATATCTTGGTGAGAATAAAAGGCATTTTCATGTAATGTTCTGGGGTATTAGCAATTTTTCCCTTGAAATATTAAAGTTGCGGGCCTTAGTGTAACGGTAAAGTTATTCCATTGTGATTTGGAGAAATTATCCATCACTTTATTCTCGCGTGGAACCCACAAATTATTCAAAATGTAATTAGAATGTAACACCAGTCACACAGAAGAGATGGTCACATGAAATAATTTCTCTGTGACCTCGATGCACAAATCCAAAATGCGACAACAGTCTATCCAGATTTCGAGCTAAGATAGTCAACATATAACCCTCCTTATATCTCTGTAGTGATGGGAGATTCATGCAGTAAGTTTGTCCAAAAGAATTATTATATGTATGATGATCCCTATTGAATAAACAGTATAGCAACAAAAGAACAAATACTTAATGTCACCATTATTTTGGGGACATGGTTATTGTATATTAAATAATGGCTAATCTGACAAGGAAAATATGGCTATCGTTACATTATAGACTCAACAATATATAATAGATTACTAAATTGGCAATAGTTCACCATCAGAAGAACAAACTAATTGGTTAATGGAATTCATGAATGATAATTAGTGAGGTTAGGAGATAACACATGAGGAAAAAAAAATATATTGAATGTAACGGTTAGTTTGGTATATTAGCTTAGGTCGTGTTGGTGCTATTCCCTCTCACAAAAGGGAGGGTTCACAATTATAGAAATAGTTTTTGAAAAAATTGTTTTAAAACAATGATCACTTTTGTGAGAGGGAATAACACCAACATGACCTAAGTAATTAATGTATGAAAGTGTTGTCATTTGATGATATGATATCACAAACCGATACAATTATTCATTTTATCTATACACATATGACATATATTTTCAGGGAAATCCTTATTTGTACGCTAAAATTATATTGATAACGTGGAACCCATTTTATTCTAATTAATATTCACTCGAGATGGGGGATGAAGACTAGAAAGCAAACAACTCAAATCACTCTTTTACTTTACTAGGTGATCAAAAAAAGTATTGAATAAGCCCATTAATGGAACATCAAAGGTGAGGTTGTACTTGGACCATGACCAGTCCGCCCTCATCTTGAGACGCCATGGAATGGAATCCCTTCATGCAATTTGATAAAGCATAATATAAGAACATATATATGCTTTAGAATGTTCCAACTTGCATGTCATTTTCTTTCTATATAATAATAAAAGAAAAAGAAGTTCTACATGGATAAACTAGCTAGGAGATGGTGAAAGAGAGGAGGGGGCAGGGGGTCTCTTTGAAACATTGAATGGTGGAATTAGAGATTGGCAATCAAAGTAGAGAGAAAAGAAAAGCATAAAGAAACACATAGAGCACAAGAAACCAAGAATGTGATTTATGTTGCATAGAGAAGAGAGCTTGGAATTCTAAAGTGAGATCTTCAAATGGTATAAAGCAATTGTTTGGTTTTTTTTAGGAGGGTACTACTGTTCTATTCCCCCATTCCACTTATTCTTTATTACTTAGTTCCCCTGCTCATGCCATGTCTGCGCAGTCACTCTTATTCCCAAAAACTTCCTTTCCTTAACATCTAAGGAACAGTAATTTACCCAGAATAAAAACTTTTGGAGCAATGCTATGCTTTCCCAAATACATGTGGTAGTGGGATCACCTTCAATAATGAACAGACCGCTTCAAGATCCTCCAATCAAAATTCTGTGGGCCTACTGTCACATGTATTTATGAAGCATTTAGAATTCAAAATTTGGGAAGTATAGCATTACTCAAACTTTTGTATTAATTGTACATTACATTGCTGTATCTACACGACATACGATACTTCTGTACATTTTATATTATTCCAAGATATTATTGGTCTATGCGTACTATACGTAAACAAACTTGCACACGTGGACAATCACATCTCATGATAGCATACATAACGAAATGTTCACAAAGCACTGTTTGGGAATACAAAATGCAGGATCACTTTCAGTCTTGTTCTCTTTTTTATTTTATTTTTTGTTTATAAATGAAAATTAACTTCATATTGGCTTGACAAATAACCTATTGAAGGACTATTTTTGGATATTGCTCGAACTCCTAGAAAATAAATAAAAATATATCAAACACTTTAAGTATACAAAATCAGTTCTTTGCCTGCCGAACACCCCATAATTCTTTTTTTGATGGAAAAGTGGGAATTTCGTTGCAAAACTCAAGAAGTTACAAGATCTGACAAAGCCAAAGATTGAATACAATGAGGTAAATCATCAAAGAAAACCACATCCACTCGAATAACTTTTGCGCAACGTGCAAGCTCACGAGCCACCTTGTTACCCTCGCGACGAACATGGGACAAATCTGTAACATGCATTCGAGTGAGGATTTGCTTGGCTACTTCAGCAATGTGACCAAAAGGATAAGACAAGGGTCGGGATCGTGAAAAAGTTTAACAACATTTAGTGCATTCATTTCAATGATATCACAAAAAAAAAAAAAAACCAATTTGTTCGACTGCCTCACACCCACGAAGCACCGTCATGGCCTCACATGCCGCGGCTCCAACGAACCATGTCCAAACAAAGAAAAGCAAAAGATGCACCACATAATTCTTAATTTTATTTACACGGCACATATGCACGCAAGAATGGTCGGGTGATGTGGCAAGATGACTAGGACTCCGAAGGACCAAAGGACTAGATTGGTCATTGTTTGGTAGACAAAAGCAGGGGGGAAATGATACACATGTAGGGAAACAAATGAAAAAAGATGCTTAGCTTCCCAAGGGTGTTGTTCCAAACACCTTTATTCATCCTAGTCAGATTCTCCCATAACAGAACAGCCTTAATTAATTTGCTTACATTTCAGGCTGATGATTGGGGTGAATCTCAAATTCCTCTCAAGTTTGTTATTTTTTTTTTATTTTTGGGCCCCCCCTCCCCCAATGCTTTAACACTTTAAAGCTCCCCCCAAAATCCCACAAGTAGATAAATCACACCCTTATATCTACAGGAAATTCATCATAATAAGAGAAGGATTGCAATCTCACACTTGCTTATTCTCTTATTACTCTAAAGAAACAGAAAAAAAACATTCTTCTACTGTTAATTTTTTTTTTCTTTTCCTTTTTTTAGGCTTAGAAGTTAGAAACCATGGTTTTAAACACTCATAGGGTCTTTATTCTTCTTATTTGTATTGGGATTTTGGCGGTTCAACCCGACAAAATTTCTGGCCTGAGAAGTGCAGCCGTGGTACTTAGATGGAGCAAGAATCACCACCGTGCACTCAAAGAAGCTGCCACGGAGGACCTGAAAGCAGAGAAGAAACCAGCAGGGGTAAACAAGACATTTGATCCGAACCAATCGAGCAAAAGAAGTGTTCGAAGAGGTTCAGATCCTATCCACAACAGGTCTTGATGCGTTAATGGTGTGTTCTCGGTTGATTGGTTTCTCTATTTTGGTTCTATGGAACTTTACTACAGAGAAATATGTATAGTTAGAGATGTGATAGAATGGCACTCTAAGGCATTCACCGAGCCAGCACAGTTACGTCATTTTATCTTGATCAGAAGGCACATATAATATTGTGCCGGCTCTCAAAAGCGGAAGAGGAAAAAAAAAAAACATATATTTGTCTTTCTTAATATTCTGTTTGGACAAGAAAAATATTCATAGGTTTGCGGTTGTTTTACTAGTTTCCGGCAGTTTAGCGTTCTAATGACAAGTTTCTTCAGCATAAAGAGCCAACTGTTATACTTTGATTGTTCCACACTACGAAGATAAATTCCGCTCTTCTCTTTCAACCGAAACAAACACTAAACATACACAGTTATACAATTTTCACATCCAATTAACGAAATTCTACTTGAGCGCGTAAATATTTTTAGGAGGTGTTAAATTAAATTCAACGGTTTACGTCTTTGTTGTTTTGTTAGAGCTTGATTATGGAACTTCTTCTGTTAGACTTAGTTACAGAGTTAAAAGCTTCATTTGATGGAGTTACTTTGTCTTGGATTTGGGGGTTATTTCTTTTGGCCTGGACAGTTTTTTTTTGGCTATGTAACTGGGAGGATTAAACCTGAGGTATTTAATAATTGAATCTTTGCTTTTCAAAAAAAAAAAAAAAATTTAAAATCCTACGGTTTTTTTTTTTTTTTTGGATTTTCAAAAAAGTAGAAATTGATTTTCTATAGTTTAAAGTAAGCATTCTTTTTCAATCTGTGGAATCATAAACTTCTTTGCAAATATCCTAACAAATGAGCATGAATTTAATCCAATACACAAGGGATTTTGACAGAGTGACATGGGATAAAATGTTCAGAAAAAATCTATAACTAAGGAGTTTGTGGGTTCCAAAGTGTACTATCAGAATATTAGATGGGACAATGGAAAGTAGGCAGCACCCATATTTAGTCTCCCTGTAACCCTACTATCGATAATTCACGGCTACTAATAAAAGCAATTGAAATTTCGGAAAAGAAAATAAGAGTTTAAAAGGTCAACCCGATTTTACTTTGAGTCAAAACTCCATGATTAATTAAAATTTAATTCAATCAAATTTTTATGTTACAAAATTTCACATAACTAGTTATGTAAATTTTTTGTGTTTTTTACTAAAATAAAAGCAGGGTTGGGCCTAAAACCAAAAAAAATCTATCTTATACTACTTTTGACTAAAATTATCTAAAAACAATAGAATTCAGAGATTAATATAGAGTGCCATTAGCCACATTTACTGCACTTAGTATATCAGCAAATTAGTTAACGTTGTAGTTCAAAATTTTAACCTGTTAATTTGGGTTCAGTTGACATTCCTTATTATCTTTGGTGATCATGAAGCGCTGATACTATGAAACCTTTTCAAATTTACACGGCACAGTTGTTCTAAGTTTGCAATTTGATCAAAAGTTGAAAACAAAGAGAAGACAAGGCAGTAACTAAGAAATGTTGAGGCAATTCATCGAAGAAAATGCTTTTGCTCACTCAAAATATGGTACATTAATGTAACCCAAGCATTCTATTGGCCAATGTAATGGGATCCAAGATTAAACAATGCTCACCCAAGCATCCCATTGATCAATGCAGTGGGACTCAGGATTAAACAATGCTCACTCAAACTTCCCATTGGCCAATGCAGTTGGACCCATAGGATGCTTGGGTGAGAATTAGTATACCATTTTTTGGGTGAGCAAAAATCTCTCTTTCATTGAAATAATCATATTCATAAATAAATAAACACATAACAGCACAAACAGTGAATTGAATGAGGGGGCATTAAATCACCGATGTAGAAAAGAAGAAAACCAAGATCGAATTAAGGAAAAACAACTCATACCCTCAAAACAAGATTGTTTGGTAGCCTGGAAAATCATCAGGAAATGGATTATAACACGCGCACACACACACAAATATCAACAAAGAGACGTAGAAGCAATCACATCGTGTAAATTCTCAAGAACAACCCACCAATCTCCCAAATAATCGGAGAGAGTTATTATGCTATTCCCTCAAAAAAAAAAAGAAGTTATTATGCTATCTAGTACTTGAAAAAAAAAATTAGGTTTCACGCTGATGATGTGGTATTCTAATCAAATCAAATTCGTTTATTCAAATATCTGGTCTCCTATTTGTTGGAAATTTAAAAACGCAAAATCAAATTCTCCAAATAATCACACAAAAATAACCCACCAATAATAATTAACAAGCACACCAAAGAAAATACAGATTTCTACGTGATTATGCCAAACATTGGCTACATCCACACCTGAAAGGCCTGTTCTTTCACTATTGAGAATAAAATCTAGTACAAAAAAATAAATAATTAAATCTCATAACCCAACCCTTAAACCCCTTGTACGCCCACTCTCAATTCTCAAAGATCTCACACTCTCTCACCCTAGACCATGCACCCCTATGAAGGGAGACCCCTCAACTTAGCATACCAAGGGTTGTCTAAATTCTTATGCAACATCCCCTTTTATAAAGTTTACAATCATTACTTGTTGGATAAGTAATACAACTCTATCACAAAAAGAAACTTTTCATAACAAGAATCTAGTCAAATTAACAATCTCTAATTCATGGGATTGTCCCCACATGTGATATAATCACAATAATTTTTAGAGGAATCTCTTCCCACAACAGCTCAAGCTCTATCCACATAAGCCTACAATCTCTCGTCTATTATTAGGGCAAAAACTTTAATGCAACCGTTGCAAATAGGGACATGGTATCCCTTACCAATAATATTCCTTATTTAATCCATTTGCCCTTATTTTGGGGAATTCTTAACCAACTTAGCTAAAAAAAAAACCTCAAACTCACCAAAAAATTAAAAAATGTGAGAGGGGAGAAAATTCTCCTACATAATATTCCCGTTATATCTAATAGAGCACTACTATATTCATACACTTTTTTACACCCAGCTTTAAAAGCATATACATTGTATTGTGTAAGTGGTACACATAAAAGTATAAAAAAAAATTCAAACAACACAAAATACATGCATTTAGCATTTAAAATATAGTATGTGAAAAAATTAGATCTAACATTTTCCTATCTAATTTTTACTCCTCTAGAGACATTACAAAATCACACGTGCTTATTACTCCTACTCATTTAGTCTTTGGTTGGGCCAATCCTAGCGAAGGACCTAATGACATTTTATGGACTTCTGCCCGTTCTGGGAAGGAATTGGGCCGAGTACTACAAAAAGGATGGATTTTTCTGTCTAGAGAGATCAAACCCTTACGCTATGATTGGGAGTTTAAAAAGTGAGAGAAAAGAAGATAAAGGGAGAGAAAATACTTTACTTTCTCTCACTTTATTCCGATTGCGAGTTTTAATGAGGGGAGAAAAAGAGAGAAAATGAGAGAAAACTAACCCAATTTTCTTTCAATTTATTTCTCTCTAAAATGGAAAGAAAATGAGAGAAAAGAAAGTGGAGATTAATTAATACTCCCTGCGTCCCAAAATAAGTGTCCACTTTCTTTTTGCACAATGTTTAAGAAAGTTGTATTATATTAATTTATTTGGTTAATTAAAAAGTCACTTTCCAATTTTACCCTTAGATGTGATGGGTGTTTGACTTTTTGCTTGTTTTGGGACCACAAATAAATGCTTCTTTGTCTTTATTACAAGGGTAGTTTTGGAAAGTAAGTAAAAGCTATATGCCAATTTAGGAAAGTGGACACTTATTGTGGGACATCCAAAAAAGAAAAATGTGGACACTTATTATGGGAGAGAGGGAGTATTTCTTAATACCCACTATTCCTTTCTAGTTTAGTCTTACCTAATTGTAATTCCATCTAAGTGGGGGTAGAATGATAACTTTATTTATTTATTTATTTTTTCTTCTCAACTTGCAATCAAGGAAAAAGAAAGTTCTCCTCAACTCTCAATCAAGATGAAAGAAAACGCCATCATTTCTCTTCTCTTCTTTTCTCTCCTTACTTATAACTTTCTCTTCTTTTCTTCTATCCTAAACTACCAATCATAGCGCTATAGCTAGGGGTGTAAGCCAAAACCGAAAAACCGAATTGATTGACCAAACCGAACCAAACAGTCAATTTTCTAAAAAAAAATCCTAAGCTAAAAAACTAAACCAACTGCCCAAAATCGAAAAAAAAAACACGACCGAAGCAACTACTTCAGCCGGATTTCAAACACAGAAAACCGACCGATTTACACCTCTACTTATAATATTTCCAACCATGGGCTTCATTTTTTCTCTTCATTTTTTGAAGGGGTTGGCCACACTATTTTAAAAAATGAGCTCCAAGTTCTAATCATCACTCCATGTTAGTATTCACTTTTTTTTAAATTACTATTATTTTATTCAAAAGATCTTTAAAAACTACATATATTTCTTCACAACCTATACATTATATAATTATCTAATTTTTTTTTATTCAAGCTTGAATTTTTATTATTTTAAAAATAAAAAATGTATCCACATTAAAATATAAGTGAAATCACAATAAAAAAAGTTATCAAACACACTTAAAAAAAATAGATTTATATGAATTAGTCCTCCATTTTGGGAGGATAACAGCTTAAGTCCCATTGGCATGTGAGTTTTAAAATTGGCCCGTTTATATGCCATTAATCAAGAATTAGTCCCTCCCCAAATAATATTGGTGGATTTATGGAACTAAATACCCTTTTCATTGGTTTTAATTTTTGTTTTTTGAAAATATTCTATTATTAATTAGTGCATTTAGTGTTGCTGAAATCCAGGCGGATTATAATGATTTGCTGGCACGCTTTTTCACTCTCCATTCTCCACCACCACATATTAGGCCTGTCAACGGACCGGGTCTAGGCCCGGATCCGGCTCAGTTAGACGGATCTGAGCTTTTTTTAAGATCCTAATCCGGATCCGGATCCGAATCCGGATCCGGATCCGAATCCGAATAGAGTTGTATGAAAACGGACCGGATATGGATTTAATAGATCCGATCCGCCTAAGACCCGATCCGAATTTGTATATGTTATATATATATATAATATAATATATGTTAGAGAAATCTCTTCCATTCAAAATTTTAATCCAAGGGTGTATATATAACATAATTTTGGACAAACCCCAAACTCTAACCCTAAGAAATTAGATTGTATTGGCATTTCAAATGAGTAATATTACTTTTTTACAAGTAGGATTTCTATTCGGATCGGATCGGATATTCGGATCTTAACAAATCCGGATATGGGATAAACCTTGTAGATCCGTCGGATATACGGATCGGATCCGGACTAAAATATGTTTGTCGGATCCGGATCCGGATCTGGCCAATCCGGTCCATATCCGACCCGTTTACAGGCCTACCACATATCCTGGTCTCCTCTTTCTCTCTAGGAACATTTGAATTTCAAACCCTCTTTCTTCATCTCATCTGTTCCAAAAAATAAGCCATCTTTTATTCTCCTCTCTCTCTCTCTCTCTCTCTCTCTCTCTCTCTCTCTCTCTCTCTCTCTCTCTCTCTCTCTCTCTCTTTCTCAAGTGAGAACACCAACAACAACACCACCACTGTCTCTGACATCTACCACCACCGCTTCCGGTACAATCACCGCTACTACCTCCTGTGGAAGCTCAATCTCTGCCGCCTTGATGTTCAATTCGAGGCCGAGGAACGACCTCCTTTTCTATCTTCTCTCTCCCGGCAGCCTCCATCACCGCCGTCGCATGGTGTGTTCTATGCTTTTGAGTTCATTGTGGGAAGATTTGGGCCAAACCCACTTTGATTTTGAGCTCCTGACATCCTTAAGCAAATATTTTGTTATGAAGAATCTGATGCTAGTTTGTAGTTTATTTTTATTTATTTTTATATTTGTAATCATTAGTCATTCTTACCAAGTTTGTTGAATTCTCAACTTGGATTTTTTTCATTAATCACCTCTTTGTTCAACACTTGTTATGATTACGATTTTGTAGATCTCAATTGTGTGTTTTTTTTTTTTTTTTTTTGCAGTTCTTGGTGAGATTTCTTTTTATTTTATTTTTATTTTTTTATTTTTTATTTTGACAGTGAGAAATTTCTCACAAAGTGTGGAGTTTTACTTTAGAGTTTTGAAGGTGAGAAATTTATTTTTTCTGATGAGAAAATAGGTGAAAAGGTGAGAAATTTCTCACTGTAATAGATAAAATTTCTCACATGTGGTTGGTATTGGTGAGAGATTTCTCAGCAAATACGTTCACAAGGTGAGAAATTTCTCACTCTAATAGATAAAATTTCTTTGTTATCTCTCTCTCTCTCTCTCTATATATATATATGTATAAATATATGTATAACAAATCAAGGTTTTGAATTTAAAACCCTGATTTATGGGAGTTGGGATAATTATTAAATTTCTCTTTTAATTTTCTCTCTTTCTATATATATATATATATATATAACAAGGAGTATGGGTATTTTGGTCCTAAAAATAGGTGAGGGACTAATTTTTAAGTTGACTTAAAGAATGGATCAATTTTTAAAAAAGGCTACAATAAAGGACTGAAATCTAAAGAACCATAAAAAAAAAAACACACACATTGAAAATAAAGATACATAAAATATTGTAATTGTTATTGATGAAATTATTATTTGTGTTGTTAATATTCAATGGAATCTTGAGTTATGGAATATAATCAATCATGTTTTAATTTGAATCAATTTATGTCCATTAAAATAATTTAAAAATAATTAATCTTAATTACAAATTTTAAATTGTTTAAATTTCTTTAATCACATATTTCTTCATATAAATAAACAAGAATTATGATTGTGAATATAATTTACAAACTAGTATATACGAATTGAATTATACATCAAAATTAAGGTAAATTACACTCACCTCCCTTGAGGTATGTCCTAAATACATGGACCTCGCTTGTATTTTCAACAATTTCACTAACCTCCCTTGTTAGGATTTGTCATGTAACAATAGCAAGGGTCTAAGTCAAAATCGAAAAATTGAAACAAACTGAACGGTCGCTTTTTTAAAAAAATATACTAAGCTGAAAAAATGAACCGTCCACCTTAAAAAATAATAATAATAATATTTGACTGAACTGACCACTTCGGTCGGATTTCAAAACACGAAAAAAAAACCAACTGCGCGAACTGACCGTTTTACACACCTAAACAGAGGTGACTGAGGTGATCAATTTACCACTTTACCCATTTCGTGAGTTGGGGATTTAGTTATATTCATCTATAGCACATACATCATGATACTAGAAAAATAGATTGTTAGACCATCTTTAATGGGCATGCTATACTTCATGCTATTGCCAAATTATAGCATGACCTTGAAAAATCTCTCTCCAATGGCATGTCAAAGCTCATGCCAAATTATAGCAATGCTATATCCTGTGCCAAATTTGGCATGACCTTTGGCATTGCTAGAATTTGACATGATATTTGGCACACCATTGGAGATGTGTTTTTAAAGAGTCATGCTATAATTTGGCATGCCAACAAGGCAATATCTTAATTTTTTTCAATACAAGGAAATGAGTAGCATTTCATTTAGCATGTACTATTGGAGCACATATGTTAAAACATAGCATTTTAGCACTATAGCAATGCTAAAATATAGGTTTAACATAAAGAAAATATCACTTACCATTGGAGATGCTCTTAGAGACAGCCCAATGATGGTTCGTTGTAACTATGAGGGTCTGTACCAGTTATTTCTCTCTTAAAAGTTTACACCAAGGACAACCAAATGAAATGGTTATGCTAGAAGCACTGAGTACAGCAACTATGATGGTTGCGGTGATATTTGTTGTAGTGTTAATTGTGGGAAAGGGGGAAAGAGAGAGAAGACAGTAGGGGGAAAATGCTTAAAATTTGGTTTCCAATTAAAATTTGGGTTCATATATAATAAGGGTAAGTTAGTCATATTATAAAAGTTAATCTCGAAAGTTAACTTTTCTGTCTGGGAAACTCATTATTGACTAATAGAAGAGAGGTTAGTGTAATTGTTGAAAACACAAGGGATGTTTGTCACAGCCCGGTCCCACAATAGCGAAACCGAAGTGCGTGGCAATTAAAGTAAATAGCAGCAAAAAACATAAGTAAAATTCACGAAATTCAGAGTTATAGAAAGTCTTGCGCATTGGAAAACACTAACGGAAAACAATTCATTTGGAACCAGCAATCCAGTCGACTGATCAGAATTCGGTCGACTGGAAATGCAAGATATAGAGAACTCAAAATCTCAGCAGCTAGTCCAGTCGAATGTTTCCCAAGTTTAGTCAATTGGGGCTTCAAATTTTCGGTCGACTAGTACGTTCCGGTCGACTGAAATCCAGCCAAAGCAAAAAATATCTGATTCTAAAACACAAACCAGTCGACTGTGTCGGGGGACCAGTCGATCGCTGTTACAAAAATGATGCAGTGTCTCGTTTAACTAATGAATGCAGTCAATTGGCACTTGATCCGATCGACTAGTTTACCTTGTAACAGAACATTCTGCAGAATTTTCTAAGCTAAAGGCTTTCTGAGTTCATCTAGAGACCTTGCACACTACAAACTCATTCCAAAGTGAGCCTAACTGAATTATAACATCACCAAAACATAATTACAAAAGATTACTACCTATTACGATATTATGAATTCGTTCTAAGATTCCAAGTTACACACATAGTTTAAAAGTCATAAAATCCTTATTACAACATTTCTATTTCAAAACTACGAGGTAAAGATGCTAAGTCGCGTTCTAATTGAACTCCCAATACCCTGCGATCACTTCTTCGATTTCTCGCCGGCATTAACTGTCACGCCCCGGAGTAGCATAAATAGAGAAAAATAAATTTCCTTTATGGGTCCATAGGGAATGACAAGTGAAAGTCACCGATAATCCACACCACACAGTACTAGTCCAAACAGGAACAGTAAAACAACTGAAATATAAACACGGTTCTATCTATTACAAACATCAGAGTACGGTCCACAGGATCACAACAGGTCTGGAGACAACATATGCCCAAGTACCCGTTAACTACAAAGTAGAACAGTAAAAGGAAAAGTAGTAATATAACTACTATCTATCTTCAGGTCTTCAGCTAGCGTACGGATAGGCGTCAGCATAACTGGCATCAGTGGGGCCATTCTCTACGTAACTCCCTTCAGGGTAATCGTTATCGCCATGAGTTCCGTCATCTGCATTGTAAAGGACAGGGTAGTCTGGACGGGGAATGTCCAGGCAATAAAGGCCGTCAGCTTGTTGAAAGCTGAGTGAGCACTAACTAACACAGTCTCATAGAAATGACATAATTACCATTATGAACAATGTATGACAGTGATACTAATTATATTCCTCACTCGTTTATTCAGAAATATCATTAATCGATTATTATTGACTCCCATTCTAAGACTGATTCCACAATACCCAACTGACTATCTCGAACTGATTATATCAGCACAACATACCAGTGCTCTTGTTCACCGCTATACCGCTTTTAAGAACTCTTGCGAGCACCCATACATCGTTCTTATATAACGACTGGTCCATGGATATACCCATACTCTTGTTCACCGCTTTTAAGAACTCTTACTGTTCACCGCTTTTAAGAACGCTTGCGAGTACGATACATACACAGCTCTGGTAATTCAAATCATGGGCGTGCCACATCTACTCTTGTTCACCGCTTTTAAGAACTCTTACTGTTCACCGCTTTTAAGAACTCTTGCGAGTACTGTGCACCCATAATTCTCACGATCCTGATCAAATCCTTGACATACACTTATCGGATTCAACCTGAGCGAATCATCAGCTCGACTCACACAACCTTAAACATACAATTCCTCTTACTGACTCATTCCTCACTTATCCAATACTACCCAGTATTATCATCTCAAACTTTACTACGTTATCGCGTCGTACTATTACTAGCGTTCCGAACCCGATTACGTTACTCACCATGTTATCTCAATCTCATTATCGTATCCCATTACCTCCGTTATCCATAATATCGCATAATAGGAACATGAAACAACAATTAAACAACTACGCATTATGAATTATAAACTGAAAGGAATACATTCATGTTCTGCTAGGTTCGATCGATTGAGGTCATCTCGATCGCTCGAAGAAAGTGCTGTTCGATCGATTGAAGTCTTCTCGATCGATCGAAGTGAAGGTGATCTCGATCGATTGAAGTCATTTCGATCGATTGAGACTTAGTGATGTTCGATCGATTGAACTCAGTTCGATCGGTCGAACTTCGTCTTCCCCAGATTCTGCCAGTGAACGTGCAGAATATGTTAGGGGGTGTTTGGGTTATAATTAATACGCCCAGAATATGTAAAACATCATAACTAAGTTACCGAGTGAGTTTGGAACTCACTGAAAGTCGTTAAGGTGCGTTTGGGTAAGCTTTAGCTCCGAAGCTTTAATGGCGGCCACTCTCTCTCTCTTCTGTCTTGTCTCTGTCTCTCTCTGTCTCCTTCTTTCTTTCTCTTCTTCTTCTTCTTCTTCTCTTCTTCTTCTCTGCTGAGTATATATATATATATAGATATGTGTGTGTATATATATAGATATATGGAGGTATGTGTATATATATGTATACCAACACACAAGCACACACTCTCAACTCTCTCTTGTCACAAGGTTCAGCAAACACACCACACACACGAATGCAGTGTATATATAGGAGAGGATGGGGTGCAGGTGGCAGCATTTGCGCAAAACTGGTATTCTGATATTTCTATTCTCGATCGATCGAAGGATGCTCGATCGATCGAACTCAGATCGGTCAGTTAGATCGATTGAAAAAGGGTTTGATCGATTGAAGTGGGGACCACGTATTTAATTTATGTCGGTAGGGTTTTCGATCGCTCGAAAAGGGTTCGATCGCTTGAACTGAAGGGTCTCGATCGCTCGAACTAGCTTCGATCGATCGAATATTGAATTTCATGAATGGTCAAATGAAGTATATAGAATCTCTCTGCATTAAATATTTATTAAAGAATACGGGGTATTACATCATCCACCACCCAACAAAAGATTTCGTCCTCGAAATCAGAAACATACAAAGTTAAAATAAAAACGGAAATTTCTCACGCATCTCTGACTCTAGTTCCCATGAAGCTTCTCCTTCATCATGATGCTTCCACTGAATCTTGACTAATGGAATCTCCTTATTCCTGAGCTTCTTGACTCCACGATCTAAAATGCGAACTGGTCCTTCGTTGAACGTAACATTGTCGTTGACTTCAATATCCTCAAAGTTGATTTCATGCGCTGGGTTATGAATACATTTCCTCAGCATACTGATGTGGAAAACGTTGTGCACTCCTGACATCTTCGGTGGCAGCGCAAGACGATAAGCAACTTTTCCAACACGCTCTAGAATCTCGAACGGTCCGATGAATCGTGGCGATAATTTGCCTTTCTTCTGACCAAATCTGACGATGCCTCGAACAGGCGAAACTTTGAGTAGCACATGATCTCCAACGGCAAACTCTAAGTCTTTGCGTCGCTTGTCAGCATGACTTTTGTGTCGGGTCTGAGCTGTCTCCATCTTCTCATGTACAATTTGAATCTTCTCACTAGTCTCTCGTATCATTTCTGGCCCAAGAAGTTGAGTATCTCCGACTTCAGTCCAACATAACGGTGATCGGCAAGGTCTTCCGTACAAAGCTTCAAACGGCGCCATTCCTATACTCGAATGATAACTGTTGTTGTAAGCGAATTCTATCAAAGGTAAGTGTGTCTCCCAAGAATTCTCAAAATCAATAACACAAGCACGTAACATATCCTCCATTACTTGATTAACCCTCTCCGTCTGTCCATCGGTCTGTGGATGAAAAGCTGAACTCAAGTTCAATGTTGTTCCCATCGCTGTCTGGAGACTCTTCCAAAATTCTGCAGTAAAGCGCGAATCTCGATCTGATACGATAGAAACAGGTACCCCGTGTAACCGTACTATGTGTTGCAGATACATTCGGCTCAATCGTTCCACTGGATACGTCATAATGTAGGCGATAAAATGTGCTGTCTTCGTAAGTCGATCCACGATTACCCAAATAGCGTCATGATTCTGCTGCGATTTTGGTAATCCTACCACAAAATCCATGGTGATGTGTTCCCATTTCCATTGAGGAATTGGTAACGGCTGTAGAAGTCCAGGTGGTTTCTGATGTTCTGCCTTTACTTGTTTACAAGTAAGACACTGAGAAACATATTCAGCCACTTCTCGCTTCATTCCTTCCCACCAAAAATTTCTCTTCAAGTCCTTGTACATCTTTGTACCTCCAGGATGAATCGTCATCCGTGATTTATGAGCTTCATCCAATATGTCCTTCCGGAGATTTTCTTTGTCAGGTACACAGAGTCTACCTTTACATCGTAAAGCTCCATCTGTACTAACACTCCAGATCTCAGGTTCTTTTGCTGTCATCTTGGTGAACCATAACTTCAAATCCTCTGCTGTCTGTTGAGCTTCTATGATACGGCTGATCAAAGTTGGTTGTACCATCAGACATCCAAAATGTTGTCTTTCCATTGGTTCCACTGGCTGAAACTTGAATTCGGCTAAAACTTCCAATGCTTTCCATTCTCGAATTAGCAATGCAGCGATCACTAATCGAGGTTTACGGCTCAAAGCATCTGCTACGACATTTGCTTTACCTGGATGGTATTGCAATGAAAAGTCATAGTCCTTGAGTAACTCCATCCATCTTCGTTGTCGCATGTTCAACTCCTTTTGAGAGAACAAATACTTCAAGCTCTTATGATCGGAAAACAGATCGAACTTTTCTCCATAGAGATAGTGTCTCCAAATCTTTAATGCAAACACTATTGCTGCCAATTCCAGATCATGCGTCGGATAATTCTTCTCGTGTTCCTTCAATTGTCTTGATCCATATGCGATAACATTCCCGTCTTGCATCAGTACACAACCCAATCCCTGGTGCGATGCGTCACTGTAGATCACATATCTTTCTCCACTCTTAGGTATCGCAAGTACCGGTGCAGAAGTCAATTTCTCTTTTAACTCCTGAAATGCATCCTCATGCTTGTCCGTCCATTCATACTTCGTCTCCTTCCTTGTTAAATTCGTCAGTGGTCCTGCTAACTTGGAAAATCCTTCTACGAATCTTCTGTAATATCCTGCTAATCCAAGAAAACTTCTGACCTCTGTCGCATTGGTCGGTCTGTTCCAACTTAAGACTGCATCAATCTTAGATGAGTCTACCGAAATACCGTCCTGAGATATAACATGTCCCAAGAATTTGACTTCCCGTAGCCAAAACTCACACTTGCTGAATTTTGCATACAACTTGTTATCTCGAAGTGTCTGCAAGGCAATCTGTAAATGCTCCTTGTGATCCTCTTCTGTCTTTGAGTAGATCAGTATATCATCGATGAACACTATAATGAATTGATCCAGATATGGTCTGAATACTCTATTCATTAAATCCATAAATACTTCTGGCGCATTCGTCAATCCAAAAGGCATAACTAGAAACTCGTAATGCCCGTATCTTGTCCTGAATGCAGTCTTCGATACATCCTCTGGTCGAACTAACAATTGGTGGTATCCTGAACGTAAATCAATCTTGGAAAAGATTCTCGATCCTTGTAACTGGTCGAATAGGTCATCTATCCGAGGTAGTGGATATCTATTCTTGATCGTAACCTTGTTCAACTCCCTGTAGTCTATACAGAGTCGAAGTGTTCCGTCCTTCTTCTTTACAAACAGAACTGGTGCTCCCCAAGGTGACGTACTCGGGCGAACGAAACCTAAGTCTTCAAGCTCTTGAACTTGCTTCTTCAGTTCTAACATCTCAGTTGGTGCCATCCTATACGGAGTCTTAGAAATAGGCAATGTACCAGGTACTAATTCCACACAGAAGTCTATTTCTCTTTTCGGTGGAAGTCCTTTAATATCCTGAAATACATCCTGAAAATCTTGTACAATAGTAATCTGATCCATCGTGAGTTCTGTACTTGTACTCCCAATCGTAGCCAAACTACTCGTAAGAAACATATCGCTCGTCGGCTGACACTGAAATCTAATCGTCGGCCTTCCTTGTCTCGGAAATACAATCGTCTTAGTAGGGCAATCCAAATTGGCACTATACTTAGTCAACCAATCCATTCCTAGGATAATGTCGAACTCGGACATTGACAGAACTACCAAGTCTGCAGGAAGATTCCTATCTCCCAAAGTCAATGGGCAATCTTTACACACTTTACTCAACTTAACAGTCACTCCCAAAGGTGACACAGCATTCAGTGTTGACTCAAGTGTCTGGGGTTCTAATCCCAATTGACGCACAATCTTAACAGCAATAAATGAACGTGCGGCTCCAGTATCAAATAAAGCTTTAACTGGACTATGAAAGAGTACAAGCGTACCTTCCAAATGTTGCTGCTCATCAGCGTTAAAGCCTGCTTCTCCTGGAATGATAGCATTCATCCTTGTCTGATCTGGAGGTCCTTGTATCCCTTGAATCGATGCTCCGTAGTATCCTCCTTGTGGTGCACGACAATCCTTACTTAGATGTCCCGGCTTGTTGCAATTCCGACAGACAATATCCATTCTGCGATTAACTCTAGGGGCTGTACAGAATCTGGCAACGTGCCCTGGCTTTCCGCAATTAAAACATCCTCCACTATTGCTTGGCGGTGCTGTCAGTAGTGCCTGCGGCTGTGATCCTTGCTGGCGATATTGCTGGGGTCGAGTATAGCTCTGCTGTGGCTTTCTGGTTCCTTCCCAGGTTCTCTTACTCCCTTGGAAATTACTCTGAGGTCTCCAACCTTGAGTATTCCTTGGTGGCAAGTTATGGAAATTCCTCTGTTGAAAACTTCTAGATGACTGTGATCGATTCATCTGTGGTTGTTGTGCTGGATAAGCATCCTTCTCTAATCCTGCAGCAAATCTGACAATCTCTTCGAATGATTGATTCAGATGACCAACCATCATATGTCTGAGGTGGGGATTCAATCCTTGGTGAAATCTCTTCACCTTCTTCTGTGGCGTGTCTATCATATGCTGAGCAAATCTGGATAGACGCTCAAACTGTGTTGTATATTCCCTGACATTCCATCCTCCTTGTACCAAATTGAGAAAGTTCCTTTCCTGTTGATCTCTCTCATCCTCTGGGAAATACTTCTCCAAAAATCGTCCTTTGAATGTCTCCCATGGCATAGCTTTAGCAGCATCGATCCCAATAGTGGCTCGCTCGGCTTCCCACCAATCTGCGGCGGCATAAGTGAGCTGAAAAGTAGCAAGGCGACGCTTCTCTTGTTCGCTGCATTCCAATGCTTCAAATATCAACTCCATTTCTCTGATCCATTGTTCCGCTTTCCATGGTTCTGTTAGTCCATCGAACTTTTCTGGACGTAACCCACGAAAATTTGCTAACAACTTATCTCCAGTCTGTCTTGGTGGCGGGGGTGCAAAAGGTCTCTGGTGGGTGGAATGATTATAAGTATCCCCCACATGCTCCATCCTCTGCATGAAAGCTTCGAAAATTCCCGTCGGATCCATCCCTTCCGGAATAGGTGCTCCATTACGTGCTTGGTGATTTCTCAAGGGTCCTACCATGATGATAACGAGTATTGCCTACAAGAGACATATTGATCAGCTGAAAGTCTTCTCGTAGAAACGAAACCAAGATAGAACGCGAAGTAACAAGAGCTAACAGTTCTACAAAACAACACATCAAACATCCAACAATCAATATCAAAAGTACTGCTCGTATATATATAGATATCAAAAGATGTACCATGGAGTACACAGTAACCATACCATGTACCACGTGGGACAAGGCTAAAACAGTGCTAAGGTCAACTACTACTGTCTATACAAAGCTATGGTCAAATAGCTATCTCTCAAGCTCCCAAAAATCTAGTGGACAACATGTCCTGATAAAATCAAAAACTAAGCCCTGCAGGTCCTGACTCAAAAGTCGTCAACGTCTGATCCTGCTGGTGGTGCCTCGTCCTCTGAATCAATCTCCATCTCCTCGAGTGGGTCATCCTCAACTGGAGCAGCAAGATCTCCGACTACAACTCCTATATCCCAATCCTCTACTATCTCTGCATCATCATCCTCTATACCGTCTGCTATTGCCTGGTTGGCGACATCGACTGCTACTGCGGCGAATCCATCTGCTATATCAAGAGCTCCCGCTATGGCTGCCTCTCCCATAACAAAATCTGCTGGTTGTGCGACCATCTGAGCTATCCATCCTACTGCCATATCGGCCATAGCTGCCATATGCATAATGGGTCCAGCGGGTATCTGAAGCACAACTGGTGCCTCCGGCACAACTACCTCCTCATCGGGCGCCTCCTCATCTACTACTATGTCTGCCTCAACAGCCTCTGGGTCCGGTACTGGATCCTCTGGCTCGAACTCTGGCTCCTCGGGGTCATCCTCAGGCTCATCATCATCTGCATCGTCTGCATGCTCATCCTCTACTGGGTCCTCGTCGTCTATCGGTTCCTCCTCTCCGTCCTCGTCCATGTCCTCATCGGCATGCTCAAGGTCCTCATCCTCCTGGATCGGCTCAGGCTCTGGAACTGGTACATCGGGTACCGGCGATGGTGGTGGTGTTGCTGGCACTGGTGCAACTACAGGCTCTGGTGGACCGGCTACAATAGCTCTCAACTCAATCTCATCCATCTCGGGCTTACTCTGAACTAACCGTAGTATCTCCTGGCAAATATCTCTACCAATCCTCGCAGTATGGTAAGCATCCATACGCATCTGAGTCGGGTGAGTCCTCTCTGTCACATAAAGTGCTCTCCACATGTCCTCCTCCAAATGTCTACTAGCTATCTGGCACACACGCTCTCGATAAAACTCTGGGTCAGCTGGCTCCACGGTATCCCCATGGATCACGTGTCCTCCATAAGCATCGGTAACAAACTGATGAAACTCTGGATCCATGCTATCCTGCAAAGGAAAACTATCTATCGTCAGAAAGACGAACTTATCTTATACTCATATCTCATCTCAAGAAAATCTTAAATACTAGAACCAGATGGTGTGGAATCCATCAGTGAACGACAATATCAGAACCTAACCGTAATATAACCAGGCGCTCTGATACCAAAAACCCTGTCACGCCCCGGAGTAGCATAAATAGAGAAAAATAAATTTCCTTTATGGGTCCATAGGGAATGACAAGTGAAAGTCACCGATAATCCACACCACACAGTACTAGTCCAAACAGGAACAGTAAAACAACTGAAATATAAACACGGTTCTATCTATTACAGACATCAGAGTACGGTCCACAGGATCACAACAGGTCTGGAGACAACATATGCCCAAGTACCCGTTAACTACAAAGTAGAACAGTAAAAGGAAAAGTAGTAATATAACTACTATCTATCTTCAGGTCTTCAGCTAGCGTACGGATAGGCGTCAGCATAACTGGCATCAGTGGGGCCATTCTCTACGTAACTCCCTTCAGGGTAATCGTTATCGCCATGAGTTCCGTCATCTGCATTGTAAAGGACAGGGTAGTCTGGACGGGGAATGTCCAGGCAATAAAGGCCGTCAGTTTGTTGAAAGCTGAGTGAGCACTAACTAACACAGTCTCATAGAAATGACATAATTACCATTATGAACAATGTATGACAGTGATACTAATTATATTCCTCACTCGTTTATTCAGAAATATCATTAATCGATTATTATTGACTCCCATTCTAAGACTGATTCCACAATACCCAACTGACTATCTCGAACTGATTATATCAGCACAACATACCAGTGCTCTTGTTCACCGCTATACCGCTTTTAAGAACTCTTGCGAGCACCCATACATCGTTCTTATATAACGACTGGTCCATGGATATACCCATACTCTTGTTCACCGCTTTTAAGAACTCTTACTGTTCACCGCTTTTAAGAACGCTTGCGAGTACGATACATACACAGCTCTGGTAATTCAAATCATGGGCGTGCCACATCTACTCTTGTTCACCGCTTTTAAGAACTCTTACTGTTCACCGCTTTTAAGAACTCTTGCGAGTACTGTGCACCCATAATTCTCACGATCCTGATCAAATCCTTGACATACACTTATCGGATTCAACCTGAGCGAATCATCAGCTCGACTCACACAACCTTAAACATACAATTCCTCTTACTGACTCATTCCTCACTTATCCAATACTACCCAGTATTATCATCTCAAACTTTACTACGTTATCGCGTCGTACTATTACTAGCGTTCCGAACCCGATTACGTTACTCACCATGTTATCTCAATCTCATTATCGTATCCCATTACCTCCGTTATCCATAATATCGCATAATAGGAACATGAAACAACAATTAAACAACTACGCATTATGAATTATAAACTGAAAGGAATACATTCATGTTCTGCTAGGTTCGATCGATTGAGGTCATCTCGATCGCTCGAAGAAAGTGCTGTTCGATCGATTGAAGTCTTCTCGATCGATCGAAGTGAAGGTGATCTCGATCGATTGAAGTCATTTCGATCGATTGAGACTTAGTGATGTTCGATCGATTGAACTCAGTTCGATCGGTCGAACTTCGTCTTCCCCAGATTCTGCCAGTGAACGTGCAGAATATGTTAGGGGGTGTTTGGGTTATAATTAATACGCCCAGAATATGTAAAACATCATAACTAAGTTACCGAGTGAGTTTGGAACTCACTGAAAGTCGTTAAGGTGCGTTTGGGTAAGCTTTAGCTCCGAAGCTTTAATGGCGGCCACTCTCTCTCTCTTCTGTCTTGTCTCTGTCTCTCTCTGTCTCCTTCTTTCTTTCTCTTCTTCTTCTTCTTCTTCTCTTCTTCTTCTCTGCTGAGTATATATATATATATAGATATGTGTGTGTATATATATAGATATATGGAGGTATGTGTATATATATGTATACCAACACACAAGCACACACTCTCAACTCTCTCTTGTCACAAGGTTCAGCAAACACACCACACACACGAATGCAGTGTATATATAGGAGAGGATGGGGTGCAGGTGGCAGCATTTGCGCAAAACTGGTATTCTGATATTTCTATTCTCGATCGATCGAAGGATGCTCGATCGATCGAACTCAGATCGGTCAGTTAGATCGATTGAAAAAGGGTTTGATCGATTGAAGTGGGGACCACGTATTTAATTTATGTCGGTAGGGTTTTCGATCGCTCGAAAAGGGTTCGATCGCTTGAACTGAAGGGTCTCGATCGCTCGAACTAGCTTCGATCGATCGAATATTGAATTTCATGAATGGTCAAATGAAGTATATAGAATCTCTCTGCATTAAATATTTATTAAAGAATACGGGGTATTACATTAACACCTGCAATGGTTATTTAAATAACCACACATTTTTCGATTCGTTTAAGTTAACGCTTAGTGAATAAAACAATGATGCACATGAAAAATAAACATGCTCGCATTCACATATCTACAATTCATATTAGTCTCCGGAGTCTTACGTGCATGATCCACACTCCTAGTCCGCGACTCCTCACCAATAAGTCCACGCGACAAGGTAAGACCCACGTTTCTTTTCTTCAAATGTGCGACCTTATGTCTAGAACGACTCCACAACAATGGCTTGGTACCACGTGCTCTTTTGACCCAAATAGCAACTACACATGCTCAAACACATTTCACTGTTCTTTCGACATAATCAAAACATTTCACTGTGTTATTGGGCCTATTTATCAATATAATCGCCCAATATGAACTACACAATATATATCTATGAACTAACACATGCTTTTCATACAAAACATGAATACATGTCAAGAAATCATTCCCAAAAACATAGTTGAATCACTCAAATCCGATTAGCGCTCTTGAAATTCGTTCAAAAGAAAACCCGAGCACAAAGATCGTGCAGAAGTCCGTCTAGTACAATTCATATCGATCAAAAGCTCGATTGACAACTTTTTATGAAAATTCCTAAAAATGATTTTCGGAAAATTTAGCAAAACAAGTTCTGGTGGATATCAAAACGAAGCTCTTACCTCTAGGAGTTTGAAAATATGATTTTAGTTGCAAACCAACGGACGAACGGTCGTCGTTTGGTATTGTGAAGATCAAAACTTCAAAATCTCCCTTTTGGGCTCTTTAGATTTAGGTTAGAAGACTTTTGTAAATGAAAATATCTCACCTCTTTCTATATATAGGCATAACTCTCAAAAATTACGTTTAACTCCCTACGAGTTCTCAAAACTTCTAATTATTCTTCGAAACCTCTTACACGTCTAATTCATTGCTTCACGAGTGAAACTATAAATTATAAAAAATTTCATCTAAATTCCGTTTGGTTGCTAAAATGCGATTTCACATGATTTTTATGAAATTACTAATTAGCCACCAATTATGTAGCATGTTAATTCGTCTTCACAAGAATACTAAAATTAACGATAGAAATATATTCTAAAATTAATTCGTATTCCACAATTAACGCCTCAATCTCGGAGAGACTTCACAACATCAAAACATCAATTTTAAACTGTCTCAGAAGGTTCTCTTATACAGACACCCAAATTAACTCGTGAGTCATAACTCACTCACACATGTGTCACAAATACACACCACATCACATTATCATACATGACAACTGTAATGAAATACGAGAAGCACGCACACGAGTGTTATAATGTCTGTGTATTTAAGACATACCTCAAGAGAGGTGAGTGTAATTTACCCTTAAAATTAAGAAGAAAATATTTATATATAAGATTTGAGACATGAGTGAAATTTTAGGGGATGAATAGTATTGATGTGGGACATATGTAGAATCTTAGGGAAAGAATAGTAGATCATGAATATGATATACACAGAAATATACATGCACGCACACATGGCACTTATATATATTCAACTGTTTCGATTTACTGAACAGATTTGAGAAATTACTTAACGACATCGCAATTTACACAAAACTTAATTAACATCTATAATCTTGTATTCCAAGATGCATTGATTCTAAACGATGGCTCTGATACCAGCTGTAAGTCTATAATTGATTAAAATAATCATACTATCATGCGGAAAATTTATGGATCTTGAATCTAATACATGTTAAGAACTCACATATAAATTTACATACCGTTGTTTGCCATTGTCAATTGATAGAGATAGTGATTAGAAACCCCTTATTTGGAGACTTGATATAAGGCTTCTCCTTCTTCTCTCTGTCTCTCAATCTTCACAAACATACTGTAACTGATGGATTGATTTTGAAAGGGGAATTTGAAAGGGAAAGTTTGTATATTTTATAGAGGAGAGAAGAGGGCCTTAAAAACAACTGCTATTGAAAACTGTTCCATCGTTAGTTTATATAACCTCCAAAGCAGTTATTTGTTTTATATATTATATATTATTAATTAGACATTTTTTATTGGCTAATAAAATAGTTGTGGAGTCCAACCAAATTTGGAGACTAATAGACCACTTTTATGTGACTAAAGTCACGTGGATAACAGAATAATGTTTTGAAGGGGGTGCTCCAAATATGAAGCCTCACTCACTATTCATGGTAACCTCAAAATAGAATATTATAAAGCATGGATGAAGTGTTATTTCTCCAAATTGGCTTTAAATATAGAGTTGTGAAGGATGGTTGGAGTTGCTCTGATAGCAACTGATGCAAACTTTTCCCAAGGAAATCGCAAAGTAAATTTCTCTGTGCTCTGTTCCTTCTTTTCTAGTCATTTGCTTTTCAAAAGAGCTTCAATTTTGAATTGCATCCAATATTATCTCCAATAATAACAAAATCCATTAATTGGAACCTTCATTGCAAAATTCACTTTCAACAATTATTTAACAGACTTATAAAATTTATACAGAACAAATCATCAATTAAAGGATTGTGTTAGGTACAATTAGTGAAATTTTTAGCTCACACCCTTATGAAGAAGTAGAATGCAATTACATGCTTCGGGACACACACTTCGGGACAAGGCTTTGATTGTCACTATTGTTATATCTTTGGATAATTTTCAAAGATGACGACTATAATACAAATTTTAAAATTAATACAAGACAGAAAAAAATAAAAATAAAAAATTGTGTGGAGTGGAACAATATTTCAAGATGGGGAAGGAGGCAAACAATTATATATGATACCCTTGTTCGGCTATACCATGAAAGTCAAATAGTTTTAGTAAATTTACTAAGCAAACTCTTTTGTGGAAAAACTTTGAGTCAATCCAGCAGCATAAATTGTTGCAAAACAACCCAACTTGGGCTAGTATACTTTTAGGGTAATTCTCGGAAAATAACTTTCATACAACTTTCACACAACCTTTTAAAAGATGTGTCTATCTCTCTCCTGTGATGTCATTGGACCCCATAGTGACATAAGATGTCACTGGGTGTCTATCTCTCTCTTGTGTCACTGTGGGGTCTAGTGACATCACAGGAGAGAGATAGACATATCTTTTAAGAAAGTTGTGTGAAAGTTATATAAAAATTGTGTCCCAATAATTACTCGTACTTTTAATAGGTAAGGAGGTGACACTTTAGTGTACTAAGTATGAGTGAAATCAGTTCATATCGATCGGTTTAGCAGTGATTTCAAAACTGACTAAAGGAGTTCCATTTGATCGGTTTAGTCAGATTTTTTTTCTGTTCGAATCGGTTTTTTCATAGAACCTCCTTGATGAAAACCAACCAAACCGCCTTTAATTTCAGTTTGATCGGTAGTTCAGTATCAATTTTTTTTGCACCCCTAATACTGAGCTAGGCCCAAACAACGGACAAAATTGTTTTAATTGGGAAGAACATAAGGTTTGAGATAAATAATAGTAAAAAAAGAATCTTGGTGTCCCTTTCGCAGGTACAAAGAACCAAATTCTTGAATGTCACATGTATTGAAACACTTGTTGTTTAACTTGTTTAGATTAAAGAAATAGGAAAATAGAAAATAATCTAAAAAAAAAAAAAAAGTCGTAAAAGTGTATATGTTAATATATATTCTATACCCCATAGTATAATATAGTTGTTATCATCTTTCACTTTTGGCAGACTTGAGAAGATATTTTTTTCACTCGCCTTATCTTCTTGTGTCATGTTGCATAAATAAAAGGACCACAAATGCTCTTAGTTTGATGCTGATCAATAATCTTAAAGGGAAATTATCTCATATCAATAGAAGGAAAATTCATCGTAGATTCTAGTGATTTTGAATGTATCATACATACATTCGGGTAGTTTTAGTTCTTAAATGTATGTTATAACTAGGTCTTAAAATTTTGTCCTTTGAAAAAATGGTTTTCAAAGTTACAACATTTTTAAACTTGATTCCAAATTTAGAGGCCAAAATTGCAATATTTTGACACATCAAATTGAGATGTATGATACATCCAAAACCACTAAGAACATCATTCTAATAATTTTGGTCCCCAAAAATATTATAATTTGGTCCCAACATATATATTTTTTTTTATTGCTGGTCCTAACATATTTTAACTTTCAAAACTTAAAATTAAAGTAATTTTCAAAATAACAACATGATGTAGATTAAATTGGTTTTCAAAATTACATGATCTGGGGATTTACTTGCACCATTTTGTGACAAAAGTATAATATTTTGACATCAAAATTAAAATGTACGATACAACCAAAATGATTAAAGAGTTATCAAAGAAGATCCCCCAACCAAAATATGGGAGTGTCCTTAACCTTCCATTTTTTAGGGACCCACATCACTAACGCCAATGGCCCTATGGAATCTGGTTCTGATTTTGGACATTGACTTCTATCTCACTGTATATATTTTTTTGTTTGTGAGACAGTGAGAGAGAGATAAATGGAGGTTGGGAGATCTGCTGCAGAAGAGTAAAGTCACCACCTCTTCTGATTTCTTGGGCCCTAACTAGTAACTACCCCTTAGCTGTGGGTCAACACTATTCCCCTAACAGAACCTCAATTATTGCACAAATGACATGTTAGTTGTTAAGTTGACCAATGACTTCTATGATCTCATTTAAGATAGTCTCAGTATATTTATTTTCCCTTCATCTTACATAAAAAAGCTGATGATGATGTTACCAAGTGTAGATATGTATGCATATTCAACAATGCTGGACTAAAACCCTCAATGATGCAACTTGCAAGCTACTTGTGGCCAATTAATTCATTGTTTTTTCCTGTCACTCCCAAACTAAGAACCTTATTCTAATTTCAACTATTGAAAAGTATGTTTTATTGATATGAAAATTTAAATTTTCATCATTATGAAACTTTTTAAGTTTAAAATCTCAATATTACATCTAATAAAAAGTGGGAGAGTTTCGTACAATAAAACAAAGGTCTTTTAAAATAGGATAGAGAGAGTTGGAGTAATTAAAATGGCAAATTTCATTGACTTTCCCTTAGGTCAGGTCGGTATGGGAACCTCCCTTATGATTTGCATAATTATATTTAGGGTAAATATCACCTACCTCCCTTGAGGTTTGGCCTAATAACACTTACCTCCCTCCACGTTTCAGAACTAACAATTACCTCCCTTAATTTTGAATTTCAGTAACACTCACCTCCCCTCCGTTAACAAGCGGTTAGAAAAATTAACGGAATGACGATAATATCACTTAATAGCGATCTAAAATACCAAAATTACCCTTCCTACTCACTTCTTTCATCAATCTAACTTACCCACTTAAAATATTTGATCGAAAACCAGCTTTCCATAGGGGTCTTACCCACTTAAATATTTGATAGAAAATCAGCTTTCCATGTTCAGGAGTCTGCTCAAGTAAGAAGTGAGTCAAGAAGAAGGGTAATTTTGGTATTTTTTATCGTTATTAAGTGATGTCATCATCATTCCGTTAGTTTTTCTAACGGTTTGTTAACAGAGGGGAGGTAAATATTACTGAAATTCAAAAATAAGGGAGGTAACTGTTAGTTCTGAAACGTGGAGGGAGGTAAGTGTTATTAGGC
The DNA here is from genome assembly GCA_033977485.1 of Hydrangea macrophylla. Taxonomy (NCBI): domain Eukaryota; kingdom Viridiplantae; phylum Streptophyta; class Magnoliopsida; order Cornales; family Hydrangeaceae; genus Hydrangea; species Hydrangea macrophylla. The sequence continues at coordinate 85,237,693 of CM066983.1, forward strand.
CAAACCTCAAGGGAGGTAAGTGATATTTACCCTTATATTTATTTCCCTTGAACTTTGGAGATTTTTAAAAGGGAATTGTTATTGGCATTCCAAAAATTACCATTGGTACTCCATAATATCACATCTAGTGCATGTAGTACCATATAGTTATTGCACTGCATAGAGTGCCATTAGTAATCTATGGGGTGCCAATAGGCACGCCTTTTTTTAAATAGTAAGTTATATTTGATTCGCTTTTAAAGACGAAATTTTCATCGCTAAAGGTATACAACATCATTGCTAAAGGTGATTTTGGCTTTAGCGATGAAAATTCGTCACTGTCCACTTTAGAGACGGCCTCGGGAAATACATAAGTAATTTTGCATGCACCATTAAATTTTGTTCGGTATCCATGTCTACCACGGTGAGTCAGAATAATTACGCAAACACAAGGAAGGTCCTTGTATTTTGACCTTATTGCAATGGTAAGTTAAATTTTTTTTTTTTCTTTCTTTGGTGGAAGGAATGGTAAGTGTAATTTACCCTAATTAAATCTTGGACAAGTTTTGTAACAGTCCGTTTGGCTCTGCTTATAGAGGCCCCAAACACTTTGAGCAAAAAAAATATAGAGGCCTCAAACATAGTTTTGAATCACAATCGGTCGTTTGGCAAAACCTTGCTGCTTGCGTTTGCATTAGCAAAAAATTTTGATTAATTACCTTCGAAGCAGCCCAAGCTTCTTTTGGCCAATCTCATTTTTTTTTTGTGATTACAATTGCAATCTCAATTTGTACAGTATTTTTACTTTTCCAAACAAGCCCTAAGTAAGCAATTTATACACAAAAGTCACATAAAACTGCATAAGACAAATAACATCCCATCCAACATGCTAATCATCAAGTCAAGATTAAAGAGCTATAATGATAAAAGCTTATACAAAATAAAGGGTTTATACTTCCTAATTAAGAGTGGAAACAATTTGTGTGAGCATATCTTTGCGCATCTTTGCGCATGCTTCTTTAACAGTGGAAACAATTTATCAGGGCATTGTTTTATACTTTTATCCACTAATAAAAGGGTTTTGACTCTGACTGTGAGTCCATAGATATCCAATATACATACATATAGCTCTGTGTGTGTTTTTGTGTGTATGTAATATGTATAGCTCATGGTAGTAGTGTTCTCCATTTTCACCTCACAAAGTTGCTCTATAGGCCTCCTGTTCTTGCAGCAAATTTCACGGCTTTAATTATGAAAAAAGACCCTGGTCATTTGTCTTTTCAAACTTTAGGAATTTGATCAGATCATATTTGGAGTAGATTTTTATGCCTTGGATTCCTATGGAGTGCCTTCATTTTGAAACATAATTAAGATCAAGAAGGATTTGGTTACTGATATTCCACTTTAAGAGATTGTGATTTAAGTATTCAGATGGACATATTCATCAGAAATTTTTAGATATCTTTGAAAGTATATCACACAGTATTCTAAGTCTGTAACCAATGAGAGTGATTCTTTGGGCTAGGAATTTTCTTAGACGTAGGAGCATTCCCTCTTTTATGGTTCCAATGAAAAAAAAAAAAAAACTCATCTTCATTGACTGCAAGATCTGGTACACTCAAAAGAGTACTTAAACACTTCTCCATATTCAGAGAATGATTTATAGTTCACTTAATTTAGATTTTATTTGAGCTTACATATATAGGCAAAAATGGAGACTAATACAAGTTTAATCGATAAAAACACTAGAGTATGTGATAAGAAATTGTTCCGTGTGTGTGTGACAGTCACTGTGATCTCTTCATTACTGGAAGATCAACGTGTACTATGCAGAATACTCAAATCACACGGATGTGACGGTCATATGAGATAATTACTCTAGAATATATGATCCAATGACTAATTTGACGGTAAAATGCTCTTAACTTACAAATTAATTAGCCTATCCTCCTTTCGCAAAATGGGGTTTACTAAGATAAAATTTGATTGACTATGAGTCCATGACAATTGAGTTTTAATTAAATTCTGAGATTATAGATGGAAAAAAAAGTAATTTTCTTTTTTGTGAGCAGGTTGATATTTTAAATAGTCTAATATTTATTATTTTTACTAATATACATTTATTAAGTTGCTTTTTTGAATCTTGCCAATTATATATAGGGATAATTAATTAACAGTCCTTGTGTAGGACTGAATTAGGAGATTAGTCTAGCCCCCCTTTTTTTTTTTTTTTTGGCAAATGATAAGGACATGAGTTTTTAAATTGTTCGGCATTAAGTCCATTTTTAAACTGAAAAGAATGTAATTGACAAATTTATTCTCATTTTCACACGTAGAATATGCTGGTAAACTAATGCCACCTCAACACACATCCCAATTTTATTTTTTTTTTTCAAACTTTAAAATGCCATAACTTTCAAACCACAACTATCATTTTATATATTTGTAATCTAAAAGGAAAGATCTATCAAACAAGATCCATAGATCACTTTAACGTAATGTCAATGTCTTGCGACTGAGACATGAGACCTTTGAATTTTTTTTTCTATTATATATATATATATATTTGCATTCGATGATATGTTATTGTCTTTACTGGACAGTAATGTGAAGACAGTAACATCTGAAAATTGATCATGATTTTGTTATTATTAGATCTATTTGAAGAAATATTACCGTTGACGACATGTCGTTGTTTCTTTGTTCAATAGCATGTTGTTAATCTTTAATGGTATATCATTGATTTTTTCATGAGGATAGTTTTTAAAGACGATGACATCTACGAAATGACCCTAATTTTACAAAGTTTTGCAACAATGATGTTACTATCTTTGTAAAAATATTTAGTTTTTGATAATATGTTGTATTTGCTTGAAAAGTATTGTTAATGCAGTAGCAAATGATAAAATGCCCATAATTTTGTAATTATTTGGTCAATTTTAAGAAATGCTATAGTCGACATAATCATGTTACTGTCTTTACCTAGACAACACTAGTTAAAAACAGTATAATGTTTTAAAAAGACCAAAACTTTGCGATTCTGTGACCGTTTTGGATGAATTTTTTATTTTTTATTTTTTTTTATTTGGAATATTTTTTCGAGATCTACGCACTGGAAGTATTGGTTTTACAACAACAATAATAATAATAATAATAATAATAATAATAATAATAATAATAATATAACAATGATTTGTTGATTTCCGTTTGTGAGTTACAAAATTTTGATTTTTTTTTTTTTTTTTGAAGAATGTTATAGGTACTATGGATCTTGTTTTGTAGATCACGGATATATAAAAATTGATTGAAAATTGATTTGTAGTTTGAAAGTTATGGTATTTTAAAGATTAAAAAAAAAATTTATTTGTTGGTTTGTTAGCCAAAATTAACACTCATGTTAATAGCACTTTGAGAACAATTTTGGTCCAAAAAAAATTAAAGGACCTTTGACATTAAAAAAATACGCGTGGACTAATCTCCAAATTTTGACTATTCCAGAGACCTTTGGTCACTCGCCCTAATATATATTGCGTGAAGTATGTCATTACTATGTTTTCTTTTAATCCTCTTTAATTAGTTTACTTGATTCAAGCACTTAGAAAAACACCCTTAGCCTTAACTCTTAAGATCTACATTTAAATAAATGGGAAATGCTATTGTGAGAAGCTTCTCATATGAGAAGGCGAGTTTTAACCGCTGGATGAGCATCTAGCAATAGATGCTTCTCCAGATTCCTGGGAATCTTATGGCTAGATGCTCATCCAACGGTTAAAACCCGCCTTCTCACATGAGAAGCTTCTTACAATAGCATTGCCCTAAATAAATTAAGTTCAAATCGGATAATAATAATAATCGTAATGGCTATTAGGAATGAAACGTGTCGGCCCAATAAAAGCTGGAAGATTAAAGAAAACAGAAAAGTGATTAACATGTCGTATCGCCGCATTACTATTATTTTATTATTTTAATGTTTGATGTCATACGTGGAAGCTAAAGTTAGATTAGAAGCCGTACCGACTCATTTTACTTAGTTTTAAATTTAAGTCTTAATACTACATTGTTTACTAGAAGTTGTTAACATGTGATCATTAAGCAACAAGAATTAAGAAAATCCTCTCCCTCACCACCAACTAGGAAAAGAATAAAATCTTAAAAGTGAAAGGGGGCAATTTGATATCCTGCAAGGGCAATTGTGTAAAGACAATTAGATGTACACAAGAAAACAATTTCTCTTTATACCATAAATGTGCTACAGAAAATATATAGTATATCAGAAATGATTTGTGCACAGAATATTTGCACAGAATTTGTGCACAGAATTGATCCAGACCACTCATTTCGATGACCCCTACACATTTTAGTATGGGGGCCACCGAAATGAGTGGTCTGGATCAATTCTGTGCACAAATTCTGTGCATTTTTCTGTGCTTGTAGCATTACTGATAGTATATGCTCTAGATAGTAGATATCCTTATCTTGTATAAAATTTCTCTTTAGCTAATGAAGTTCATATGTTTATAAAATTACTTATTAATTTAGATATCCCCTCAACCTCTTAGCAAATGAGAGTCACATTTAGGAGTGAATAAGAGCTGAGATGACTTTATGTATGTTTGGGTTCGACTTTTTTTTTTCCTTTTCTTTTTTAAATGAGATTGAAATCTAAGTTTGGGTTGGACTTTGTTTATTAATTGACTCAAGCTCAAGCATATATCACACTTTCTTGAGCTCGACTTATTTATTAAATGAATCTAAAATCCAAAATTGAGCTTAACTAGTTAAATTATAGTTAGGTCAATAACTTTTTTATATAAGCTTAACCTGATCTTGTATAATCAATCGAGCTCATTAATCTCTGAAACTATACAATTTTATAGTAATAAGTATATACATAAGAAAATAAATTTATACAAATCCGTGACAAGCATATGTTCATGTCTAACTTTTTCACAATTTTACAGAAAATAAGTTTCTGTATGCTTAAATTTGAGTTATTTATTAGTATTAAACAAGTCTAAAAATCCAAACCCCACATGGGCCGAGACATATTCGCGATAACTTGTTAAGCTGATTGAATACACCACCAACAAGAATGGGGTGGGGGTGGGGTGGTCATTTTAACTATCATACTTTGGAGTGGGGGCCAACTAATTCTCTCATGCTACACTTGTGCCACGTGTGTAATTTGAGACTCAATTTAAAAACAAATTTAAGTGATTTCAGACATATTTATTACAACACAACTAACCAACTCATGGTGTGTGAATATGATCTGAAATCTTTAATTTAATCCGAAATACTTAGTACTTAAATTAGAATTATAAACCCCCCACCCACACTGAAACTTAGGCTTTATATGTATTTTTACTAGTATAAAACAAGTGGTTATTGATATTATGAGATAGCCTTCTCTTTCTCTCTCTCAATCTCTCTACAAAACCACATTTGCATCAACTTTAGATTTCAAAATCATAATCAACCCCCATATACAAAGACAATACACAACTTGCTCTGATCCTTCATCATTATCTTCAACCATCATCTAGTGAGAGGAAAAAATCAAGAAATGCCCATCCCCCTTAACTTAACCCCAAAAATAATATAAGCCCTAACCCTAGATTTTTTTTTTGTGTGTGTGTGTGAACCATACTACCACAATGGACATTCACCTAACAACTACCACCACCCAAATCAACCCAGATGCAAAACATGAAACCCCACCACATATCCAACCTATTAAATCCTTATCCTTCACCAACGGCGCGCTAAAGAATCACCACCACCATCATCTGACAGCAGCACCATCAGCTGCGGTGGGGACGTACAAAGAATGTCTCAAAAACCACGCAGCCAGCTTAGGTGGCCACGCCCTGGATGGCTGCGGTGAGTTCATGGCCTCCCCCACCACCGCCACAGACCCCACCTCGCTAAAATGCGCCGCCTGTGGCTGCCACCGCAACTTCCACCGCCGCGACCCGGACGAGCCCACCACCGCCTTCATCCTCGACTTCCGCCACCACCCACCACCGCCTCCTCTCCGGACTTCTCTCTCACCCTCCACCTCCCCACCACTGCTGCCGCCGCCGCCTTCATACTACCCTTCGGCGCCGCAAATGTTACTTGCTCTCAGCACCGCCGTCGCCGAAGACCATCCGAAAACGAACCACAGTCAATTTCCGAGCCCGGCGACGGCGAAAACAGAGAACCCAGTTGGGCGAAAGCGATTCAGATCGAAATTCAGCCAGGATCAGAAAGAAAAGATGTTTACATTTTCAGAGAAATTGGGTTGGAAGATGCAGAAATGCGATGATGGGTTGGTTGAGAAGTTTTGCAATGAAATTGGGGTTCGAAAAGGTGTTCTTAAGGTTTGGATGCACAATAACAAACTCAACTTTCTAAAGAGATCATCATCAGACAATATGAATAACAACAACAACAACAATAGTACTGATCATGATCTGACTCATCATATGGAGGAGGATATTACTGGAGTTCATCTTCATGTTTCAAGTACTAATGGGTCCACTTCTTCTTCATCTCGATCTGTAGAGAGAGAAAGTGATGAGGGTTTAGAGAATAATGGTTAATTAATTAATTCCTTCTTTTCCCCATCTCGATCTTTTGGTTGTTTTTGACTTTTGAGAAGAAGATGAGAACAGAGAGAAATAGCAATATTTCAACTCTTTTTAATTTTATGAAGGTTAATATTTTTCGCTAAATCCTTCTAATGTTAAGATAATTTTATTTTTCTTTCATTCAAGAGGGAAATCTCTTTTTCTTCACTTTTATGTTGTAGGAGTATGAAATTATTTAGCTTTTCCAATTGTTCCTTTTTTTTTTTTTCCCCTTCTTTTCTTTTTTTTGGGGGGCATAAATATTAGCTTAATATTTTTCTGCGTTCATAAATTTTTTTTTTATTTAAAATATTTACAATAAGTTTATCAGTCGCGGTTGTCCAAAACTGGAACTTTATTCAGTTCTGGGTACAAATTTGATGAAGAAAATATATTCTGCAACTGTGTCTTTTTTTATTATTATTTATTTATGAAGCAATTTTCAACTTTCTTCAGGAACTTATGTACACTTGTCATATTGGGGTATGATCATATAAATGGCACTGATTGGGGATTTTTACTTATAGACCTTTGAATATGATTATTTATTTATGTAGACCTTTGAATATTTAGAAATCTAGTCGAAAATACCACTTTATCAAAGTTTTTTGCATTAGGTTCACTCCTAAAATCAATTCATTAAAAGGTCTAAATTTATTGAAATTTCCAAATCGTAATCATTTTATGACCCTTTTGCCCCCGTGTATGTATATATATATATATTACAACTGATATGTAATATATATATATATACAAGGATTCTCTAAAAAGGGCTCCCTCTCTTTATTAAAGAGAGGGCCTTTGTTTTAGCCGTTAGATCGTGTTTTCATTAAGGGCAGTGCTGTCATTTCACAGTTTTTAAATACGATCCGACGGTCAAAACAGAAGCCCTCTCTTTAATAAAAAGAGGGCGCCCTTCTTAGAGCCTGACTGTATATATATATATATATATATAACAATCAACACATATAGATATGCATATATAATGGATGAGCTGTGGTATTATATCCATAAATTTAGGTAACCGATTTTGGATATTTAAATCCCATAAATTTAGGTAATCAATTTTGGATTAAATGTTCAATGTCATGGCAATTTTTGAATGTTCATTTTCAGATGATCTCCTTCTTTATATATATATATATATATATATATCGATCGGAATGTTGAATTCAGATGTAATTACATGTGATTTTTAACACTGAATACAGTGACATGTTGCACGCTAGTGTGAAATTTAACACTGGTATTTTTTTGTAGTGCTATTCTAATCCAAAAATAGTTTATCAAAATTGGAGTTTCATATTACATTCAATACTTATTTTTTTGCTAAACATATGTCATGTTATATGAGATAAATTCCTCTCACATTTGCATTTAGATTACCCACTGCCCCCTTTTTGTTAAGTGTAATTTCATCAGCAAATTTTAGTGATAGTACTAGTGTAAAATTTGACAGTGTTTTGAACAGTGTAACATGTTGCTACTTACAATGGCAGAAGAAACACAACACCACATAGCAACATCTTAATCAAGTATCAAAAGCCCATTCACCCTTACCACCAAAATTCAGAACAACCAATAAACTAACACAAAGATGGAGTAGCAATATAAATGGAGGTTATGCATATCCAAAAATAGTTAACAGTGAACAATTTTACACTTTAAATCTGAACAATACTTGACAAAACAATTTTACACTTCAAAATCCGGAGCAACAATTTGGCATTGCTAATTATCGTACGACCAAAAAGAGAACCTATGAAACAATTTTACATTTCAACACCTTCAAATTCAGTTCCACCTTCAAAATCACATGTTGTTGTCAACACCTACGTGTACATCAGTTTTTTAATCGTTGATTGTACTGTCCGATTCATCACCACCTCTGCTTGTACAATTTTGAGTATAGAATTCATTACTCATGTCTGAAATCTGAGTGTAAAATTTTGCAAGAACCCAATTTTTCAAAATTTAACCAAACCTCACTCCATCCCCATATTCTCTCTCTATCTCTCTCTCTCTCATCACAAGACAGGAGTAAAGAGAAACGAAAAACCAAACCCCCAACCCCAATATAATTTTTCCATCAACTATGGATTCTACTAGAAAACATTTTCTCACCCAGTGTTCCAAAATGCACAAATCATATAAAATTTTACACTCAATCATGCCCAAAATTTTACACCCAAATCACCAAGAAAGGAAAAAAAAAAAAAAGACTCACAGAGTGTTTCCAAACAGCCAACATATTCCCCCCATGCTCTCTCTACAATCACAAGAGAGGAGTTACAGGAGTAAAGAGAAACCAAAAACCAAACCCCAGTCTAATTTTCCCAAATCACCTAGAAAGAAAACAACAAAGAAAAAATGTCTCACAGTGTTTCCAAATCGCCCAAATCATGGCCATCCCAACCACCAAAACCTTATCTTCAAATTTACCAAAGCCTCTCTTGCCCACTCACAGCTCCCTTTTCCGATCGCCGCCGTTGGGGTTTGGAGGAGTCTAGGATGAAAGCCTCGCCATTATTGGAGGCTTGGAGCTCAGTGGGGGAGATGGAGTCTAGAGATCAGAGAAAGTGTAGAGAGAGAGAGAGAGAGAGAGAGAGAGAGAGAAGGGGGGAGATGAAGAATAGAAGTTGCTCCCATGAATTGAAACCAAATATGATACAAATTCAAAGTTTTGAATTTTGAAATTATGTTAATGGCACACAGATTGAGCCTGATTTCATGCGCTTTCCTCACGAATGAGCTTATTATGGAAGCTCTGTTTCTTCCAAATGGCATCACATACAGATTGAACGTGTGGAACAAATGGGGGTAGTTTGGTCTCTATATTATTTTATGGACCTATTGCTAAAAACCTTTTGAGCTTAGTCCTATTTCAAATAAAGGGGAGTAAATAGGACTTATTAATAGTTATCCCATGATTTTTTTTTTTTTTGGGCATAAATATGCGTTTAACTGTTTTTCCGGGAGTATTTTTGTTCTAATTGTAGTTTTGCTCATTAAAACTTTGCTCACCCAACTCACCCACTCTGTCAGGTACTTTATTGGGTGAGTATATATGGTTCATCATTTTTTATGGACAAAATGAGGATTAATTAAAGTTGGAAAAGTGGTGGATTTCACGTGCTGACCCAATTAAGTGCTTGGATGAATAAAAATGCTCTCAATTTTTTTAAAAAAATTTACAATAGGTTTATCAATTGGTTGTCCAAAAATGGAGCTTTATCAGTTCTGGGTAATTTGATAAACAAAATATATTCTGCAACTGTCTTTTTTTTATTTATGGAGCAATTTTCAAATTTCTGGAAGAACTAGGGTACACTTGTCACATTGGGATATAATGGCACCGATGGGGATTTTCAAATTTTGATGTTATTGAATCGAAATAATCACACGCAAACAATATATAAAAAATAGAAAGATTAAAGAGACACAGAATTATCACGATAATGTGCCTACATTCACACTGGAGAGCCAGAAGTTTCCACTATCAAAAAATGATTTAGGGATACATTATATATATCTTCTATAGGTACATGGCAAAATTTTCAAAATACCCATATCGTACCGCGGGCCGCACCCCCACCCAGCTCCATGGCTACGTTTCACTCCACTATGGGCCACAGGGCCCTTCTCTTAACTCTTGGGCCTAGTGTAACAAACCCATCACAATATGAGCCACACCCAACAATCTCCACCTTGGCAAATATCAAGTCACCTTGAAGATCACAATTACATGCTTCAACTTGAACTTGGTAGGGGGTACTCCTCCTCTTCAACAAAAAGAGACACTGATCAAATCCAAGCAATACTTGAACTTTTCTGTAGTAACGGCTTTGTCAACATATCAACAGCATTTTCCATCGTATGAATCTTTTCCAAAAGAATATCACCAGTAGAAACCAATTCCCTTATTTTGTAGAACCTCACATCTATATGCTTAGTTCTTACATGATACACCTGGTTCTTTGCCAAATAAATGGCACTCTGACTATCACAATGCAACTGAACTCCACCTTGATCAACACCAAGTTCCTTGACTAAACCCTTTAACCACTGTGTGAGTTCTTTATCCGATGTGGATAGTGTATGAAGGATGGTATAACACGTAAGCTGGTTAGTGCCAAGTGGAGCAACAAGTGATACTACGTGGTAGGTAAATGAGAGTAAGAGTTTGGTACAATGACAACGATAATAATATTAAATAATAATAATATAAATATATGTAAATAACTAAAAGATGGTGGGACTTGGAGAGTGTATGGCTCGAGTGGGAACCAGGGTAGTGCCAAATAAGAGAGAGAGAAAGCAGTGAAGGGTTGGTTACCGTTGAGGACTGCTGTTTGGAAGGGAGTTATTCTATAAGGCTAAAGGAGAGGTAGTGGAAGATTGAGTAATGGCTGAGAGTTTGGTGAGTGTCTTAAGTGCTTGGGTTCGCAGCTTAAGACTGGGCTAAAGCTTAAACTCTAGGTTGAGCTCGGGTCGTTGGATGTATTGAATGGGACCGGTATTTATAAAGGATTTGTGAAGTTTTTGGGTATAGCTAGAGGTGGTTGAGTCGGCGTCTTCGGAGTGGTTTGTATGTTTGAGGTAGTTGAGGTCATTAAATGAAGGATGTGGACAAGGCAGTGCTTTTAGAAGGCGAGAGACGAGGTATCGTCGTTTGATGGAGAACCAGAACCAACGCCATTGGTTGGTCAAAGGGAGGAAAAGGGAGGTGAATGTTATTGGTGCAGGGTTTAAACGAGGGGAAATATCAAGACTTTTCTATTGGTTTGGCAAGATGAATTGTCACCTTGAGGGATGGTTCGCATTATACAGCACCGATTTCCTATTGGTGCAGAAGGTTAAGCATTGGGGTTATTCGAGGTGCAGAATGCTCAGCGAGGTTAAGCATTGGGTTATTCGAGGCCATGCTATTGGCTTGCAGAGTGAGGTTGAAGTGACTTAGGCGAGGTGAGAGAGTCAAAGGTTACAGCTGGTCTGATTAGCTGTGAGGCCGGAGGGGCAGGGCACGTGATTGATGGTCACGTGTCTCTCTTTCTCTTTGGGACCAACCCTAACTTTGCCTGTGAGGCGTGAGAGGGAGGTACCCCTGGTTCTAGCCGCCGAGCCATGAGCTCTCGAGTTCCCAGTGGACATGGCCACCCTTAGTACTGCTTCACGACTAAGGGTGAAGAATCCACGTGTAAGTGTGTGCTTATGTGTAGTGCAGTGTTCGTGGGGAGCATCGAGGAGAGGCGCGTGGGGTTCGCATGCTACGCTTGAGAGCAAGTGGTGACTGCAAGCGGTGGTCGATTGGTAAATATCATGGTGAGTGGTCATTTGATGGCCAATCGATGACATGAATGCTCATCCCGAGTAGTAGCAAGCTTTGACAAGTGATCAATGGATTAAACAGTGCCGAGTGGGCGGTGGTGAAGTGGGTGGAGTGATCAATGGATTAAACAGTGCCGAGTGGGCGGTGGTGAAGTGGGCGGAGAGGGCAGTAGGCGGAATGGGCCTACTTTGCTTTCCTTTGCTTTGTTTGGGGTGGGCTCAATCGCAGTGGGCTTCGGAGTGAGCTATTTGAGGTTGGCCTTTTCAGTTGTGAAGTTTCATAGTGGGCTCTGCGGGGGTGGGCCTTCGAAATAGTTACTCTGAAGTGGGCTTCAAAGTGAGTTCATCGATGGGGTAGACATGCGGGTTGGGTGCTTTTGGTTATGGCGGGGCCCGTTACTTGGTGACGTCGCTAATACACGTGGAGTCGTCGGTAACATGTATTGGTCAAACTATGTGAATTGTTAACCATTACCTACATTAGCCCCCCTGTCCATATGCTAGGTGTGAAGCGGCTAGGATGCGGGCATGATCTTATATATATATATATATATGTTTTTGGTGAATGGACATCTCATTTTTACTGTTGGCACTTGATGGACCTCTTCAACTTTTGCAGTAGTACTACCTGGTAACGCTTTGCTAGTCGCAAATCTGGTCGACAGCTTGGTCCAGTGGATATTTTGTTTAACTTGGTATCCGTTGGGCATCGTCCTTCGGTAGTTGCTAAAAAGAAAAAGGGCTTTGGAGAAGTGGTGGGTCCAATCCTTTTGTATATACATTCTTTCTTACTCTGAAGGTGTGAAACATGCTGCAGGTTTCACTTTGTGTTGGAGAGAGTTCTTTATCTAGATTATTATCATATGAGGCCAAAGTGTTTTGGCAATGGCGTGGAGTCAAAACTTCTTGGGACTTCTGTCATGCCTTGTATCAAGTTTCTACGTGGAGTGGGGCTTCAAGTTTTGCCTAGGGATGAGTTGGTGATAACTGATATTTCTGTACTTTGCATCATGAGTCCTTCTTGGCGAAAGTATTGGGCTGCTATGATCTAAAATTTTGGTTTTAGGAGGCCTTGGCCAGTTGTAAAATGATTATATAATTTCTCGTTGTAAGGTCCTGATTTAAACAATCATAGACAGTGATGTAGTGATCCTGACTTCGTTCCTCGTTCCGAATCTGATCTCAGTAAAATCATGTGTGTTCCCTTTTAATGTATGTATTGGGTCTTGTACAAACACACATGTTTATCCTTGTTATGTATTGGTGTATGTATCGGGGTCTGTATCGTAATGAAAAATCGGATTTTTCTTTCTTCTTCTCCTTGCGCTTGTGATTGGTGATTTTGTATTTGATCTCACGTGTTCTTTTTATCATTTTCCTTCATTTCCCTTCTTGTGGAGAGGTGTCGGGTATGGTGGTCGGAGTTCGTACTCGTACAGCTTTGGTGAGCGAAGTGGTGGGAGCATGATGCTCAGGCCACTTTTGGGGAGAGAGTGCAATGCTCAAGCTACCCATGTTGGGGAGTGTGCCCCTCCGAGAGCTAGGGAGTGTGCTCCCTTGGAGAGATGTATCGTATTTAGGAGAAAACAAGGATACAATATTCAAACTGTAAATATTGGGGAGTGTGCCCCTAGGAGAGGAGTGTGTTGTTGACTTATGTTTCTATTATATTTGTATTGAGTGAAATATATATATTTTGAACTGGGTGTCTATAAAAAAGTGAAGAATAACCTGTTTGCTCGTCATCTTTACTTATGAAGAAAATAAAGTATGGAGCTTCGTTGGGAGAATTCCATTTGCCCTTCGGAATAAAATTTGGAGAATCTGTTTTAGTGTCCTCCTTCCCCCCCCCCCCCCCCCCCCCCCCCCCCCCCTCGGAAAAAGAGGGGAGTAAAATTTGGAGATTTATTTGGGCATTTTCCGTTCTCCTTCGGAAAGGTAAAGTAAACTCTGGAGCCGTGGAGTAATAGTTGGCGTTGTACTATGGTTGTTTTGGGGTTCTGTTTAATATATGATGGGGGAAAAGAGGAGAAGAAAGAAAAAAAAAATAATAATAATAATAATAATAAAGAAAGATTTGCGGTGTTTTGGCTAAAAAATAAGAAATGAGAAATTTTATCTCATTTTTTTTTTTTTTTTTTTTTAGGAAATGGAAGCAGATTGTGTACAATTGAGGGGTGAAGTGTCTGCTATGGGTGTGGAGATTGCTGATATGGGGAGATAAAGTAACAGAGATCCAGTGATTTTTAGTGATTTTTCAGAGATGCTGTGTTTGACCGGATTTGGACGTTGTATGTATACATGTATAGATATATATATGTAAATAATTCGTCATAATAAATTTTTAGGGTAGTAGTCTAAAAGTAAATTTGTTGAACTGTGTGAGAGTGAGTAGTCGGAGGAGCGAGGAAAGAAAAAAAAACAAAATCGAGTTGTACTTTGAACTCTCAAATGGAAGCAATTTTTGGATGGAGAGAAAAAAGAAAAAAAAAAAAATTAAATCTACATATATGTATGTATATTTACCAGCATGGAGCTGGGGTCTTATTGCAGTTTTGTGAAACTGGCATGGGCATATAACTTATATGTATGTATCTCCCTTTTGTTGTGTTGTTTTGTTTTTAAAAGTTAGGAAAAGAACACAAGGGGAAGAGAGTTAGGGCTAAGGAGAAGACACCAATTCTCAAGGAAGAAGGAGGAAGTGGATGTAGCCATTGAAATCGGTGTGGTGCTTACTTTGTGCTTCGGAATTAGGTAAGCTCTTGCTATTCTCTTTTTTTTTATCGTGTCAATGTGTGTGTGTATATATATATATATATGTATATATATGTATGTGTGTGGATGTAAGGGGGGGTTTTAGGGGATCCAAAATTGGGAAGAAAATGGGGGCGGCAGTGAGGTGGTGTGAAGGGAGGTGGATGGTGGTGGAGGTAATGAGGTGGAGGGGATGAAAAGGGGATGAGAGAGAGAGGGAATGCCGAGAGGGAAGGGGGGGGGGGGGGGGGGTGTTGGTGGGGGGGATGAGGGAGGGATGAGAGAGAGAGAGAGGGAATGCCGAGAGGGAGGGGGGGGGTGTTGGTGGAGGGATGAGGGAGGGATGAGAGAGAGAGGGGATGCCGAGAGGGAGGGGGGGGAGGTGTTGGTGGAGGGGATGAGAGAGAGAGGGGAGGGGGGGGGGTGTTGGTGGGGGGATGAGAGAGAGAGAGAATGCCGAGAGGGAGGGGGGGTGTTGGTGGAGGGGATGAGAGAGAGAGGGAATGCCGAGAGGGGGGGGGGTGTGTTGGTGGAGGGGATGAGAGAGAGAGGGGATGCCGAGAGGGAGGGGGGGAGGGGTGTTGGTGGAGGGGATGAGGGGGGATGAGAGAGAGAGAGGGAATGCCGAGAGGGGGGGGGGTGTGTTGGTGGAGGGGATGAGAGAGAGAGGGAATGCCGAGAGGGGGGGGGGGGGGTGTGTTGGTGGAGGGGATGAGAGAGAGAGGGGATGCCGAGAGGGAGGGGGGGGAGGTGTTGGTGGAGGGGATGAGAGGGGGATGAGAGAGAGAGAGGGAATGCCGAGAGGGGGGGGGGTGTGTTGGTGGAGGGGATGAGAGAGAGAGGGGATGCCGAGAGGGAGGAGGGGGTTGTGTTGGTGGAGGGGATGAGGGGGGGATGAGAGAGAGAGAGGGAATGCCGAGAGGGGGGGGGTGTGTTGGTGGAGGGGATGAGAGAGAGAGGGGATGCCGAGAGGGAGGGGGGGGAGGTGTTGGTGGAGGGGATGAGAGAGAGGGAATGCCGAGAGGGGGGGGGGTGTGTTGTGGTGGAGGAATGAGAGAGAGAGGGGATGCCGAGAGGGAGGGGGGGGGGGGGGGGGGGGGGGGGGGGGGGGGTTTGTTGTTGTTTTTTTTTTGTTTTTTTTTTTTTTTTTTTGTATGTGTAGGGGATGCCGCCTTCGTCGGGACCGGCGGTAGCCAAAAATTTTTTTGTTTTTTGTGTGTGTGTGGGGGTACCGCTTCGTTGGGACCGTTAGCCAAAATTTTTGTTTTTTGTGTGTGTGGGGATACCGCCTTCTTCGGGACCGGTAGCCAAAAGTTTTTTTTTTTGTTTTTTGTGTGTGTGGGGATACCGCCTTCTTCGGGACCGGTAGAAAAAAAAAAAATTTAATTTTTTTTTTTTTGTGTGTGTAGGGATGCCGCCTTCGTCGGGACCGGTAGCCAAAAAAAAAAAAATTTTGTTTTTTGTGTGTGTGGGGATACCGCCTTCTTCGGGACCGGTAGAAAAAAAAAAATTTTTAATTTTTTTTTTTGTGTGTGTAGGGATGCCGCCTTCGTCGGGACCGGTAGCCAAAAAAAAAAAATTTTTGTTTTTTGTGTGTGTGGGGATACCGCCTTCTTCGGGACCGGTAGAAAAAAAATTTTTTTTTTAAAATTTTTTTTTTTGTGTGTGTAGGGATGCCGCCTTCGTCGGGACCGATAGAGAAATTAATTTTTTTTTGTGTGTGTGTGTGTGTGTGTGTGTAGGGGATGGCTTGTCTTCTCGCCGTATCCTTAGGAGCCGGTGACTTTTTTTTTTAAAACATGCCGTGGTTTTGTGGCCGGTAAAAAAAATTTTCGAACTATGGTGATAGGTTTTCTCAGCGTATCCTTAGGAACCGGTGGTTTTTTTTTCTTTGTATTTGGATACCGCCTTCTTTGGGACCGGTAGCAAAAAAAAATTTTTTTTTTTTTTTTTTTTGAACCATGGAGAATTGGAGATAGCTTTTCATCTTAGCATATCCTTATGAGCCGGTGCTTTTTTTGTATTTGGATACCGCCTTCTTTGGGGCCGGTAGCAAAAAAAAAAAATTTATGTTTTGGAGTAGTTCTTTTTCTTGTCGTATGGTTAGGAGACGATAACTTCCTCTTCTGTTTTTTTTTTTATGGCTGCGTGAAGGAGTAAAAAGCCGAGTGTGTATGTGTGTTTTTGGGGTTCTCGGGTGACATGGTGTGTATGTATGTGTATGTCATATATATATATAAAAAAAAGGTGATGTGAGCTGTGCATGGGGAATTAGCGGCTAGTACAACTTAACATTGTACGGTCTCGTATTATCTACGGTCTTGTCATATGTTTGATATGATATATGGAGCTTTGAGTATTGGGACTTACCTGGGTCTTTTGAAATGGCGCTTCCAATTTTTGTTTTGTTGTTGCATGAGAGCTACTTTAGGGAGCATTGTTGGTGGCTAGAGTCTGCATCTCCATTTTTATTTCTTTTTGGAGTTTTGTCTGGAGCTTTGGTCGGAGTTCTCGCTGGTGAGACTTGGTGGGTGGGTCGAGTAAACAATAGACTGGAAATTAAGAGTTTTCCCTTTTTTTTTTTTTTTTTTTTTTTTTTTTTTTTTTTTTGCAGGTGTGATGGTGCAAGTATTATCACGCGGCTCAGGTGGGCTACCGGATATAACTGATGGGAAGTATTGTCAAAGGGCACCCTATTTGGGTGAAGATGATGCATTTTGGGTTGGAGAGGGGAATCTTTCCTCATTCTGTGTTAAAGTTTGCGGCTAAGGAAGGGGTTGCTCGGTACGAACCATGGGATGAGTGGACCACTGCTACACTTGATGAGTTTGCAACGATATTGAAAGAGGCTAAAATTTATGATGCCATTTGCTGCTTCCGAAATCTTGAGATATCATGCGTGGAGAGAGATATGACTGCTCTTATTTCTCGTTGGTGCGTTGAGACGCATACTTTTGTTGCTGCCTGGGGGGAATTTACCCCGACGTTAGAGGATGTTGCTGCCTTATTCTCTCTGAACATCATTGGTGGTTTGGATTTTAGCTCATACCTGCTTAGTACGGAGGAGCAAGAGATAGTAAACCAGTTGGAGTTGGGTTCGACGGCGTGTCAGGTGACGTCTCGTTTCTTTTTTGCTGATGGCTCTGAGCGGCCGAAATGGCCTACGTCGAATGGGGGCAAGGCCGACTATAAAGCTTTTATACGCTATTTTTGGGAGGACAGACAGTATGGTACAGCGTCACGTCGGCGTCGTAAATGTATTCCTGGTGGTGGTAATCGATATCGGTTAGCTGCATATCTCGCATGCTGGCTATCTAAATTCATATTTGGAGGTGCTCCTAAAGATGGTCCATGCTCTCATCTATATGGGTTGGCTGCCATTCTATCTCGAGGTAAGGTGCTTCCTTTGGGGCAGATGTTTCTAGGGTCATTGTACATGCGTTTAGACATGGTGGCAGCCGATATGCGGCGATCTTTTGGGCGATATGATATCGAAACGCATGTGTCGTTCCTATTTTTACAGATGTTTTTGTATGAGCGATTTAGGGGCTATGCGGCGCCCGGGGGATCGTCTGATACATCTAAGTATTGGGGGCAGCGTTGGGGCTTCCGCGTGCGTCCTTGTTTTCCATTAGCCCAGGTGCTGGATATGCAGTCTGCATTTGTGCGTCGTCCCTATATGGTTGTGGGTAATGTGTCGAGCTTACCCAGCCCGTTGTTTCGGCGTATTATTGCTCAGCAAGTTTCTAGGGGTGATCTTGGTGCTATGACAGCCGATGTGGTGGCTGCCGTCATGACAGTGACCCAGATGTACTTACCTGGCTTTATTGAGAGGGGGGCGCGTAGTATGATTTATCGCCCTGACCGGGTTTGCCAACAATTTGGACTTAAACAGGGTGCTGTAGTCCGGGGTCCTCAGTTGATATGTGGTGATTTACATGGTTGCTATGAGGGGAGGAGTTGTGGTGGCCCTGATACGGTGGTTTTGGTTGGTCCTGATGTGTCCGGTGTATACTTAGATGGTTATGTTCCGTTCTGGCTTCAGGCATTGCTGTGTTTTTCCCAGTATTGTGAGTCTATGCCGAGATCTCTGAGTGTGTTTGAGATAAAAAATGGGGATCCTTCTTTACGTTGTTCGGACAATGTGATGTACTCATCTTGGGATAAATCTAGATTTTATTCACCGGTGGTTAGATGTCCTGTCCTAAAAATGGAGAAGTCATGGGCAGAGGAATTTGCTTTGACCAAGTTTGACAAAAATGTGGCTAGTCCTATGAAGAAAAAGACTCCTCTAGCTGCAGACAAATTGCCTTTAAATGGGGTAAAGTAGATAAATGAATAAATAAATAAATAATATATATATATATATTCGCATTATGTCCTTATTGATTGCTCTTTTTGTTGTTTTTTATTTTGTTTTTAGGCTAGGGGGACAGCTAGTAAGAGGAAGAGAGCTCCTAAGGGTAATAGACTGGCCGGTGTTACTACGGTTGGTCCTTTAGATGAGGTGGGCAGAGGTGGTGGGTTGTGCTGCCCTCGTGATGATTTAGCTGATATCCCGTTATTGGGCATTTCTGCTTCAGAGTCTCTGCTGGTGGAGGCGGGACTCGTGGAAGCTGGACTGATTCCTTCGTTTGGCGAGAGGGCGGAGGTTTTTACTTGTGATCATCGGACTAGCTACAGAGATTCCGTTCGTAGTTCGGATACAGACGAAGGTATGTCCGAGTTCAATCAGGAGGAGAGTATGGAAGAGAAGGAAAAAGCATCATCGTGTGATGACGATCCATCATCACGTGGTTCAGAGAGGGCGGTTTCTCAAGGTGGCCCAGGGGGAGATATTCGTTTGTTGGCGCCTTTGGTGCCGGTGGTCACTTCGGAGGGGGATGCAATTGTTTCGGAGCCTTTGGTGTTGGTGATTACTTCAGAGGGGGATGCGGGTTCGGCCCTTGGTGGTGTTGGCGCAAGTAGGTCTGGATCCGTGGATAGTTTTCATTCTATGGATCGTGGTCTGGCTTTTGGGAATTCCTTCAACTCTTTGCGTGGTGGTTCCGCGGGTGATGGTGGTGTGTTTCCTGTATCTCCACAAGTGAGTACCGTATACTGTTTGGAGATGAGCTCTTCCAGTGTTCAGAGTGGACAGTCGTCAGGTCTTGCTACCGTTTCACCGCCTGGGTTATTGCGAGCTGGAGTTTTACCAGTCGATTCGGTGATACATCCTTCTGTGGGGGTATTCCCAGTTGATTCGGTGATGCGTCTTTCTGTGGGGGCATCCCCAGTGATGGTCGATAGTACCTCGGTAGTTGTTATTTCATCCTCATCTAGTGCTGCAGGTATTAGCAGCTCTGTACCTGCTGCATTGCCTATAATCGCCGTTGAGTCATCCTGCTCTGCAGCCTCCAGTTTATCTAATATTCTGGACGGAGTTTGTTGTGACGTTTCACTTCCTACCCTTGTTCCTGCACTTCAGGAGGCCGTGTTAGGGATGGTGCATAGGCGTTACCCACAGACGTTCTCGGGTGGGCTACTATCTGCATCTCCTAGACTCCGCTCCTTTTGGCTTAATACATTAGCGTCCATAGTGTGGGCGTTATCCACTACTACTTTGGAGGGTCTTAGTGATGGTATTCTTGTTGTTATGGCTAGCGATCTTCAGTCTCTCAGGAAGACTATGGGCTCCGAAGTGTGTTGGTTGGAATCTCGGGTGGCCTTTGCGAGAGCTTATGTGAATTTGAGGCGTGCTGCTCGGGAGGAGGCGTCTATGGATGGCAGGAGGGCGGAGATAGAAATGGAGAGGGCGGAGATAGAGAGGGAAAGGTCGGTATTGCAGCAGCGTTTGACTGTATTGGAGGAGGAGATGTCCGGGTTGCAAGCTTGTGAGGTTGAGCTTCGTGAGATACGGGCGCGTGCCTACTCTTTGGGTACGTTTAGTGATGGTGCTTTGGAGGTGGCTGCGGATGATCCTGGTATTGGTGATCTGTTTTCGGTTGAGGAGAGGGCGGTGCTTTGTCTTCCTCCTCAGTAGTTGTTTATTATTGCGTGTGTTTTGTTTTTGCATCCCTAGCGGTGGCGGGTATGTCTACCACAACATGCCTATGCTGATCTTTTTATGTTTATAAGGACATGTGTTTGTATTCGTGTGATATATGATGTCGTTTCTTTTATATCTCTGTTTTTTTGTGTTTAATTTGCCAAAATTTCTCTTATATGAACCAGAGGAAAGAAAGGATAAAAGGAGAAGAAAGAGAATTAAGAAAAAGAAAAAAAAAAAAATTAATAATAATAATAATAATAAAAATAATAATAATAATAATAATAATAATAATGATAATAATGATAATAATAATAATAAAAAGGTTATGAGTGGCACGCCCATGATGCATAAAAAGATAAGGACGGTATAAATCAGACAAACCCATGTGAAAGTTATGACAAGCTAGGGTGTAGACACGCGTGCATATAGAGATAGGGAGTGGTGTAGACATGTGATATGTGTACGTCGTGTTGTAAGTTTGTAGTTAAACCATTTGTAGTTTATTGGTTGTTTGGGTATGCAATAAATTTTGTAATATAAAAAGGGGGCTGGTCTTTCTAAGGTGCTCATAAATAGCAATAAGGTGGAGGGCTAAACTATGGCGGCCTCTTCACGAGCATCCAACCTAGGGCCGAGTCGGCCGCGTTTACCGGCAAGGTTTGGTGATGCGCCGGGGGGTTGGCGAGGTATTCTTGTTCGAGAAGAGCTTGTCCCTTATTTGGAAAGCGTATATGCGAACTATCCACATACTTTTACAGGGTTAGCCTATATGGATCAACAAGAACGATTGCTAGCCTGTGAAATGTTAGGTAATGTAATTTTAGAGATGTCGAGGACGAACCTGGGAGGCGCCACCTACGACTATATGCAAAATGTGAGGGGAAGTATTCATGACATGAGTACGCAGGGACTGCGACTGTTGTGGTTGGCGGAGCATCTTGATATGGTGGTCTTACTTCGACAATTTGTGGAGGCACGGCGGAGGAGGCAATTTGAAGAAAGACAACTTGCCTCAACTAGTGAGAACTACAGGAGAGCTCGAGTGGAGTTGGTAACATCAGCGGGTCAATGGAGGAGGTCAGGGATACCTCGTTCAGTGCAACAAGAGGCTCGGGCGTTGCGAATCCAAGCTGCTGTAGATCATGGTGAAGAGGAATGCAAGATGTATGAGGAGAGATTGGCAAAGGCGAGGATCGTAGAGCAGCGTTCGAGGGCTGGGATTATTACTGATGATGTTGATAACGAAACTTTGGTGATTGCTGGGTTGTTTGTGGAATAAGAATGTTTGGGTGATGGGCTGTAATCTGGGTTTTTTTTTTTTTTTTTTTTTTTTTTTTTTTGCAGTTGTGGTTGTGCAAGTATGGTGTAATGGTACTGGCAATAATGTGGCGAATATTTTCAAAAAGGGAGAAAGTTGTCCATAAATGATGTAGTACATATGCGTAGGAAACAACTTTTCTTAGGGAATACAAAGACTGGAGAGAAAAAGGAAAAAAAAAAAAAACTACTTAGGTAAAGAAAGGAATCAGCTATCTTGGCTAGGCATGGTATAACTTCAACCATTGGGTGTTGATAGGTCCAGATAGAGAATTTTCACCCACTTTTTGGATCCTATAATAGCCACTGAGGTTGGCTTCTTTGACTTCGTAAGGCCCTTCCCATTGAGGTGTGAATTTGGGTGCCGAGATACCCCTCATAATGTGCGTAGCTGCCTTTAGGACCAAGTCCCCTTCTTTGAAGACCCTAGGTCGAACCATAGCATCGTAAGCCCGCGCGATTTGCTTTTGGTACTTTTGGAGGTTTGATTGCGCCTTGTCCCTATGCTGATCCAGTTGCTCGAGCATGGTCGGGCGAGGGTCGTGTAGAACCTCGCTTTTCATGGCAATTCGGGCAGAGGCCACCACCAACTCTGTGGGTAAAACTGATTCGGCTCCATAGACCAAAGAGAAAGGAGTCGCCTGAGTTGGTCGTCTCTTGGAGGTTCTGTAGGCCCACAGGGCTAGAAGGAGTTGGTCGGCCCAAATCTTGGGACAGTCCTTCATCGTCCTGCTTAAGATCTTCAGTAGTGTTTTATTTGTTGCCTCGGCCTGACCATTGCCTTTTGGATAATAAGGAGTGGACTTGTGGTGGGTGATGTCATAGTTTAGGAGGAGCTGTCCCACATGCTTGTTGATGAATGGTGTTCCATTATCAGATAGGACTACTTTGGGGATCCCGAAGCGGCACACAATGTGCTCTCGGATGAAGGCCGCTACCGCCGGCCCGACTGCTTTCCGCATTGGTATGGCCTCCACCCATTTGGTATAGAGTTCTGTTGCCGCGAGGATCCAAATGTTGCCTTTTGATGCCGGAGAAATTGGCCCTATGAGGTCGAGGGCCCAAGTGTGGAATGGCCATGGTGTCGTCAGTGCCCGTAGATCGACGGCGGGAGCGTGGATTCGATTTCCATGGACTTGGCAAGGGTGACATCGCTTGACATGGGCTCTTAAATTTTTCTCCATTGTTGGCCAATAGTATCCAAGGTCCAAGAGATGACGATACAATTTTGTACCTCCTTGGTGTTCGAATTCATGTGCCTTGCTCAAGACTTGATGAATTTCTCCTCCAGCTAGGCACCGTAATGGTTCTCCATTGAAGCTGCGCCGAAAAAGCATGTCTTCTCGGATGAAGAATTTTGAAGCTTGCTTTTTCACGATCGATGCGTCAGTTTTGTCGATAGGGATTGAACCCTCTTTCAAGTAGTCGATGTATGGTTGTCGCCAATCTGTGATTTGAGCAGTAAAGTTGCATTCCTCTCCATTCGGGGCTTCTTGGCACTTCGGACATGCTTGTTGGAGCATTGAGGCTTCTTTGGACATTTTTGGCCAGTAGTATCCCTTCCTTTGTACCACCCGGTATAAACTGATATCTTTTTCTCCACAAATGTGTTGGTGGACCTGGTGGAGGCGGAGTTTGGCTTCCTCTTCTCCTACACATCGTGCTAAGACCCCCGTGGGGGCACGGAAGTAAAGGTTGTTTCCGAGGAGAGTGAAATTTTTTAGTTCGGATACTGCCAATCTTCCTTCACGGCTCCGCAGCTGGGTGATGATGGGGGCTCTCCAGTCATTAGTTTCTTCGAGGGGTAGCAACTCCAGTACTGTACATGGGAGAGTTCTTTTGATGATCTCGATGTGTGTGGAACCCTCAGGCACATCTATTTTGGAGGCCAGAGTTGCCAAGGCGTCTGGGAAGCGATTGTCTGATCGCGGCGCGTGTTCCACTCGGACTGTTTCAAATTTGTCAAGCAATCTCTGTACGATGGTTCTGTACTCTGCTAATGCCGGCTCTCGTATTGCAAACTCTCCCGAGGTTTGTTTGATGACCAAATTGGAGTCTCCCCTTATGCATAGCTGGTTGACACCCATCTTAGTGGCTGCGAGCAACCCCAAGACCAGTGCCTCGTATTCTGACTCATTGTTGGAGCACTTGAAGTCAAGCTTGTAAGACAAGTGAAGCTTGGAGCCGTCTATTTGGGATGTCAAATTAATCCCTGCTCCTCCTCCGAGTGATGTGGAAGAGCCATCGAAGCTGAGAGCCCATTCACCTGGGTCTTCGATAGTCATTGCACACTCCAACTCTTCTCCCGGGAGTGCCTCTGAAGGTGGTTCGAAGTCGCCGCTTGGGAATTGAGCCAAAAGGTCGGCCAGTGCTTGGCTCTTAATTGCCCTGGGAGTTATGCAGGTGATGTCGAATTCGGCTAGGAGAAGGAGCCATCTTGCCATTCGCCCAGAGAGGGCAGGCTTAGATAGGAGGTATCGAAGTGGGTCACACCTTGTTACCAAGTGTACTACATGGCTAAGGAAGTAATGCCTAAATTTCTGAGCTGCGAAGGTGAGTGCAAGGCAATGGCGCTCGATGGGTGTGTATCTCACCTCGGCATCTCGGATCACTCGGCTGATGTAGTAAACTGGTTTTTCTTGTCCCTCCACCTCTTGAGCAAGCAATGCCCCAATTGATTTGTGTGTTGATGTAAGGTAGAGGAGGAGTGGTTTCTCTTGTACTGGTGCCACCATTGTGGTCGGTGCTGCGAGTGCCTTCTTGACAGCGTCGAAAGACTCCTGGTGAACTTGTTCCCATCTGAACTTGGCATTTCCTTTCAGTAGATCTCCCAAGGGATAAGAGATTTCTGCTAATGCTGGGATAAATCTGCGGAGGTAGGACACCCTTCCCATGAATTGCTTCAGTTGCTTTTGGGTGGTTGGTGCGGGCATGTCCATGATTGATTTGGCCTTCGTGGGGTCCAAGTCGACGCCATGGCGGTGGACTACGAACCCCAGGAATTTACCTGCTGCGACCCCAAAGGCGCATTTGAGTGGGTTCATTCGGAGCTTGAATTTTCTACATCGTTCAAAGACGGCACGGAGGTCGTTTTCATGGCCTTTTCCTTGCTTGGATTTCACCACGATGTCGTCCACATAATCCTCCAAATTATGGTGGAGCATGTCGTGGAAGATGGTTGTCATAGCCCTTTGGTAGGTGGCGCCTGCATTTTTCAATCCGAAGGGCATGACAGTGTAGTAAAAGTTGCCGAAGGGGGTACGGAAGGCTGTCTTTTCCGCATCTCCTGGGTCCATCTTGATCTGATTGTAGCCGCTGAATCCATCCATGAAGGAAAAGTCTTGATGTCCAGATGTGGCGTCGATCAGAGTATCAACATTAGGAAGGGGGAACTCATCTTTTGGACATGCTTTGTTAAGATCTCTAAAGTCGACGCACACCCTGATTTGACCATTCTTTTTTTTCACAGGTACCACGTTTGCCAACCACGTGGGATGCTTGATGGGCTTAATGAACCCGGCTTGAAGGAGTTTCTCTACTTCGACCTTGATCTGGAGCTCGAGCTCGTGGCGGAACACTCGAGGAGCTTGTTTCACTGGTCGGTGTCCTGGATCAATATTGAGCTTGTGGGTCACGAGAGTCATGTCTAACCCGGGCATCTGGTCGTAGGTCCAAGCAAACACGTCAATGTACTCTCGAAGAAGAGAAACCAGCGTTTCTCGTTTCTCTGGAGTCGCCATTTTGGAGATGAAGGTGGTACGAGGTGCCTCTCCTTTTGGTGCAAGGTTGACTTCTTCTACTTCTGGTCCCGCAGTACGTGGTCCATCTTGGAGTGTTTCTGGGGCTGGCTTGAGCTCGGTGGACTCTTGAGCTTCAATGACGTTGCACGCAGGGGGCTCAGGGTCACGTGGAGGAGTTTCTGACCCCGACCCCTCACACCGTCATAAACAGCGATACGCAAAGCGTCCATTGGGGAGTCTGATTCGAATACATTCGGGAGAGGTATCACGGCGACTTCCGGTGTTTTTCTTTGGGAAAAAATCCTTTTTTTGAGCGTCCTCCCACCTAGGAATGGTAAGGCCGCGCGGTGATGCAAATGGCATGGTTTCCTCTTCGGAGTCAAGGCTATCGAAGAAATCTGCTTCTGCCATGTGGGCCTCATGAACGCCAAATGGTCGCAAGGTGCCCGCGACTGTGAACACCTTCCTCCCTTCGCTCGTGTTAACCTTCCCTTTCATACACTGATGGTAGGTGGAGGGTACGATGCCGAACTTGTGCATCCATTTACGTCCCACGAGTAGGTGGTAGGAGGTGTCGGCATCGATCACATGGAATCTAGCCGGTGCTTGGAACTTTCCAAGACGGAGTGATGTGGTGACGAACCCGATGGTCTGTCGGACGTCATTACCGAAGCCTGCAATATCGATGGCCTGCGGGACAAGCTTTTCTTTGGGGATACCGGTAGCTTTGAAAGTAGCTAGTGGCATTATGTTGAGCGAGGCCCCTCCATCGAGCAGGGCCCTTTTGAATTCCACCTCATGGACAGTCGCCGCCACGTATAATGGACGATTATGTGGATGTGGGACTTGTATGTCTGCATCTGTGAAGGTGATCATCGATTCTGCTTCTCGGGCTGCACGTCGTACAGACCCTCCAGAGGCCACGCATGCTTGCTGGTAGGTTTCTGCGACCCGTAATATAGCTTTGGTGGCTTCGAGTCGTGCCTCCTCGCAGAATCCAACTTGGTCGAAGAAACATCTGAATTTGGTGAGGTCCTTAACCTTTGATGCGGTGAATTCCTCAGTGCTGGCGCATGGATTGGTTATGGACGGGCCTTTGACAGTCGGGTGTATTTCTTCTCCTTCCTCTTCTTCCTCAATGAACTCAATGAGAGGGGCAGTTACTTCCACTGGTGCAGGCGCCTTTTCCTTGATGAATTGGATAACGGGGGTCGAGGCATGGGGAACCATGTGGAAAGAAACCATGTTCACGACCCCTTCATTGTTCCCTCGAGGCTGGCGGGGTGCCTCTTCGGTGGCATCCGGTTGAGTGGTCGTTACTAATTCTCCATTTGCAATTTTTCTATGGAAGATGCCACGGAGAGCCCAACAGTCTTTGGTAGCATGTTTCACTATCTGATGATAGGAACAGTAGTTGTATTTGGCCTTGTCGGTCTCGGTGGGAGGTCTGGTTGGTGGACGGAGGATGATCACATCATCCCTTATCCACTTTTTGAGCACGGCCAATACTTCCCTCATGCTGCAAGGAAAAGGGGGGGCGCATCCGTCTCGTCTCTTTTGCGCTTGTTGTCGTTGTATTCCTTATCCCGTCCGCTCCTTCGTTCTTCCGTTACGGCCGCGGTCGGATATCGTCGTGGGCCCGAGGGGCGAGAATCTCTGCTCGTTCTTGACGACAATACTCTCACATCCTTAGCTAAATTACGGGCTGCAACCATTAATTTCGAAAATGTTGGGAAGGAGTGGTTGATGAGGTGGATTCTGTAATCTCGGAGCATACCATGGACGCAAAGTTGGACTAAGCTTTCTTCCGTGGTGTTGTCATGGCATTCCATAGCTCGATCGCGGAATCTGTCCACGTATTTGACCAGGTTCTCGTTGTCGCCTTGGGTTTCTCTGGACAAGGAGACGGTAGTCACTCTCTCGGTTACGCTAAAGAACTTAGCATGAAACATGGAGGCTAATTGGACCCAGGACGTAACAGAACCTGGCTCTAAGTTGGCGTACCAGGTGTATGCTCGGTCAGTCAAAGACTTAGAGAATTCTCGGAGACGGAGATTTTCATCCTCACGGTAAGTTCCGAGGCTGTCGAGAAACCTGGCCACATGTTCCTTTGAGTTTCCTCGTCTTCCATCATATCGAGCAAAGTGCACGTTACCATACCCTGCTGGGTAAGGGAGGCTAGCCAGCTTGAGTGGATAAGGAGGACGAGTATCGAGCGGGAGGAGAGGTGACGGAGCCGTCAGCGCCTTTTCTCTTAGGAGTGATTCGACTTCTGCCAAGGTGACGAAAGTCGTGGATGTTGGCTTTTCCGTTTGTGCGGTAGGTGTTGGTTCTTTTACTGGTGTGTGGTGCTGATCGTTGACATAGGATGTCCTGACGATGTTATCTAACCCGGAGGTTCCGTTTGGGGTCGGCGTTGATCCTTTCTGAGCGATGGTCGCCAAAGTCTCAATGATGAGACGGTTCTGTTCCTCAAGCTTTTGGAGATGCTTTTGTTGTCCCTCCATCTGTTCAAGCCGTCGCAGGATATCGAGTTCGACCTCTGCGGCGACGGATCCATGCGAATCATGAGTTTGAGACTGAGCGGGCTCCTCCCTACTGGGGTTAATGCTTAGTGGGTTAGCATTTGACCCTGTAGGTTGGGCCTTGGATTTTTTGGGGCGTCCAGCTCTACTCTTAGGGAGTTGTTGCTCTCGCTCGCTAACCATGTTTTCGAGTATACCTCCCACTGTGGTCGCCAAAATGTGTGAGTTCTTTATCCGATGTGGATAGTGTATGAAGGATGGTATAACACGTAAGCTGGTTAGTGCCAAGTGGAGCAACAAGTGATACTACGTGGTAGGTAAATGAGAGTAAGAGTTTGGTACAATGACAACGATAATAATATTAAATAATAATAATATAAATATATGTAAATAACTAAAAGATGGTGGGACTTGGAGAGTGTATGGCTCGAGTGGGAACCAGGGTAGTGCCAAATAAGAGAGAGAGAAAGCAGTGAAGGGTTGGTTACCGTTGAGGACTGCTGTTTGGAAGGGAGTTATTCTATAAGGCTAAAGGAGAGGTAGTGGAAGATTGAGTAATGGCTGAGAGTTTGGTGAGTGTCTTAAGTGCTTGGGTTCGCAGCTTAAGACTGGGCTAAAGCTTAAACTCTAGGTTGAGCTCGGGTCGTTGGATGTATTGAATGGGACCGGTATTTATAAAGGATTTGTGAAGTTTTTGGGTATAGCTAGAGGTGGTTGAGTCGGCGTCTTCGGAGTGGTTTGTATGTTTGAGGTAGTTGAGGTCATTAAATGAAGGATGTGGACAAGGCAGTGCTTTTAGAAGGCGAGAGACGAGGTATCGTCGTTTGATGGAGAACCAGAACCAACGCCATTGGTTGGTCAAAGGGAGGAAAAGGGAGGTGAATGTTATTGGTGCAGGGTTTAAACGAGGGGAAATATCAAGACTTTTCTATTGGTTTGGCAAGATGAATTGTCACCTTGAGGGATGGTTCGCATTATACAGCACCGATTTCCTATTGGTGCAGAAGGTTAAGCATTGGGGTTATTCGAGGTGCAGAATGCTCAGCGAGGTTAAGCATTGGGTTATTCGAGGCCATGCTATTGGCTTGCAGAGTGAGGTTGAAGTGACTTAGGCGAGGTGAGAGAGTCAAAGGTTACAGCTGGTCTGATTAGCTGTGAGGCCGGAGGGGCAGGGCACGTGATTGATGGTCACGTGTCTCTCTTTCTCTTTGGGACCAACCCTAACTTTGCCTGTGAGGCGTGAGAGGGAGGTACCCCTGGTTCTAGCCGCCGAGCCATGAGCTCTCGAGTTCCCAGTGGACATGGCCACCCTTAGTACTGCTTCACGACTAAGGGTGAAGAATCCACGTGTAAGTGTGTGCTTATGTGTAGTGCAGTGTTCGTGGGGAGCATCGAGGAGAGGCGCGTGGGGTTCGCATGCTACGCTTGAGAGCAAGTGGTGACTGCAAGCGGTGGTCGATTGGTAAATATCATGGTGAGTGGTCATTTGATGGCCAATCGATGACATGAATGCTCATCCCGAGTAGTAGCAAGCTTTGACAAGTGATCAATGGATTAAACAGTGCCGAGTGGGCGGTGGTGAAGTGGGTGGAGTGATCAATGGATTAAACAGTGCCGAGTGGGCGGTGGTGAAGTGGGCGGAGAGGGCAGTAGGCGGAATGGGCCTACTTTGCTTTCCTTTGCTTTGTTTGGGGTGGGCTCAATCGCAGTGGGCTTCGGAGTGAGCTATTTGAGGTTGGCCTTTTCAGTTGTGAAGTTTCATAGTGGGCTCTGCGGGGGTGGGCCTTCGAAATAGTTACTCTGAAGTGGGCTTCAAAGTGAGTTCATCGATGGGGTAGACATGCGGGTTGGGTGCTTTTGGTTATGGCGGGGCCCGTTACTTGGTGACGTCGCTAATACACGTGGAGTCGTCGGTAACATGTATTGGCCAAACTATGTGAATTGTTAACCATTACCTACAACCACAAAGCTTCCTTTGCAGCCTCAGCTGCTGCCGTATATTCTGATTCAGTTGTAGATAGAGCCACAGTAGCATGTAAAGTAGACTTCCAACATATAGGCCCTTCTGCTAGTATATACACATAACCTGTCATAAACCTCCTGTCATCTAGATCACCTGTGTAATCTGCATCTACATACCTTATAACTGAAATAGAACCCTACTGTCTCTGAAACATAATTCCATAATCTGTTGTACCTTGAAAATATCTAAAAATCCACTTCACTGCCTTCCAATGCTCTATCCCTGGATGTGCCATATATTTGCTAACGGTGCTGACTGCATGTACCAAATCAGGTCTAGTGCAAACCATTGCATATATCAAACAACCTATAGCATTGGCATACGGTACCTTGGACATATCTTCAATTTCTGCTTTTGTCTTCAGGCATTGACTATCAGACAACCTGAAGTGATTGACCAACGGTGCACCAACTGGTTTTAGTATCACTCATACTAAACATCGCCAGTACCGTCTTCATGTACTTTTCCTGAGAAACCCATAACCTTCCAACCCTTCTGTCTCTCCGAATTTCCATGCCAAGAATTTTCTTGGCTGCACCCAAGTCTTTCATTTCGAACTCTCTACTAAGCAATGATTTCAGTCTAACAATCTCTTTCACACACTTAGCAGCAATTAACATATATATCATCAATATAAAGCATCAAGAAAATGAAAGAACCATCATCAAGAACCCTAAAGTGAACACAACAATCATACTCACAATGACTGTAGCCAATCTGAATCATGTAGGAATCAAACTTCTTGTACCACTGCCTTGGAGAGTGCTTCAGTCCGTACAAAGACTTTTTCAGTCTACAAACAAGATGTTTTGATTCTGGTTACTTAACGCTCTAGATGCTCCATGAAGATGTGCTCCTCCAAATCACCATGAAGGAAAGCAGTTTTCACATCTGGTTGCTCCTGCTCCATATCATAATTAGCTACTAAAGCAAGCATTGTCCGGATAGAAGTGTGCTTAACCACTAGAGAGAAAACCTCATTGTAATCAACCCTTTTCTTTGTGAGTACCATTTCGCTACCAATCTTGCCTTAAACCTATGCCCTTCCTTTTTCTGATACTGCTTTATTTTTCCTGTACACCCACTTGCACCCGATTGCCTTCTTTCCCTTAGGAAGTTCCACCAAATCCCAAGTCTTATTCTTGTGTAGTGACTGAGTTTCATCTACCATATCCTGGTTCCATGTCTACGCTTCGCTCCGCCTTGGGCCACAGGACCATTCCCTTGACTCTTGGGCCTAGTGTAACGGACCCATTACAATATGAGCCACACCCAACATGTGTACAATATGAATTTTTTTTTAGGTAAGAGCATTGAATATGATTGAAGCAAACCTCATAAACACTGCTCTTTTTCCTTATTAGTCATTTTTTTTACTAGTAATTTAATATTCCCTCTGTCCCATTTTATGTGTCTATCTTGGAGAATCCAACTATTTAAGGTGATAAAAAGAATCTACACATATTTTCCACAATTGCTCATAATCATTGCACTTTCTTTTTTTGTTTTGTTTTGGTGTTGATTGTAAGAAAATGTAGTTTGGAAAACTAAGTAAATTTTACATACTAATTTAGGAAAGTGGACAACAATTTTGAAACATCTAAAAAAAAAAAACATATAAAATAGGACGGAAAGAGTATCACTACTACATAGCAATTACGTACCCTTTTCTCCTAGCTTAATTGAAAAGGATAGTTCAACCCTTGCTATAATCTTGTTTTGTTTATTTATTTATTTCTATTTGTTTTTTTTAGGAATGTTTTGTTTTTTGTATTGCACCTGGTTAAGAGGGAGAGGACTTGTCAAAATATAGGATTAGATTTCGGGACAACCCAACTTTTTGAGTTGTGACATATCTATTATCCTGTAATCTGAACTTTTAAGGCAAGCAGGCTTTGTTGTTGTCTAATATAAAAAAAAAAACTTAAAAAGTTGTCCTATCAAATGACTTGCCACCTTTAATTCCTCATTTGGTTGGTTGATTTTGGCGGCAAAGCTTGTTTTCTTGTGTTAATGATAATCATAATGGAGATTAATTTATTAGCACAAATAATTTGAATATGTGATGGCGGAAAAGCCCAAAACAAATTTGTTTAGGGATGGGCTAGCTGCAGATTCTCCATACCTATTCTAACCTCCCTCCTCGCGTAACACACACACACACATATATATATATATATATATAAGGTCAGGTTCTCCTGTATATTGGGTAAATGTACTAGGCTTGGAAGTTTAAAAAATCAACGGAGCGGCTTGTGAATTTTTTAAGCTTAAAAATCCAGTGCACTGGAGAGCCTTTCCCTATACAAGATAACTGCATAAGTTGTTTGAAAAATAAGACGAGTCTATGGATTTTCTGGTATGAATTGAATTGCGAATTCATGCCCAAGTTTTGGAGAAATGGCATAATCCTCAAGACGAAAGTTAATTAAATTAGAGTAATGTTATGTTTCTTAAATTTTTATTTTAAAAGTACTTCTCAAATGATGTGGCAATGGAGTCAGGTCCAGAATAGCCAGATCAATTGAATTTTGATTAGAAGTTGTTTACTTGAACCCACTGTCACATCATTTGAGAAATACTTTTGAATTAAAAATTTGAGAAATATATGTCACGTTCTGATCTTGTATAAATAAAATGGGATTTTCTAATGATCTTTAATCACACTAATTCCCTAAAATACATGAATAGTCTCTTCTCGCCCTTCTCTTTTCTCGTGGCTCTCTATCTATGTTCTTCTCAGTTTTCCTGTTTTTTAACTCCTTCCTTTTTATTTCTTTTGATTCACCACTCAATCCATCCAAACATACAATCGGTATATATAAATATATATATATATATATCACACACAACTGCCACCACCTCCTCATGTTTCTGGAAGCTTGCTTCCTCATCTCCTCCTCCTTTTTTTTTTTTTTTTGGTTTGAGTTTGAGGTAGCCTTGCATGCATAAATGACGTGTCACCGTTCCAACTCACCACGTGTCACTTATTTTGTTAGGTGACACTTGTGAGTTATACCACAACCTATTATATTAACTGTCCAATTTTAAATAGGTGTTGTTTGTATTACGTTTGTGTCTCAAATAATTTCATGAGATTTTTAATTAGTCTACCAATTAAGTAGTGTGTCCAATTCGTACTCACAATGGTACTCAAATAAATCACAAAAATGGTCACATCTAATAATAAATAATTAAAACAATTAAATTATAATCCATATATGCCTTAAGAAATATTTAAGCACATAAGGGTATTTCCATACACTTGTCCGATCTCAAATGGAACATCAATCACAAGTTCACTCATCGGAACCGACATTACTTACCAATTCCATATCCCCAACCGGCCACCCAAAGTCAACCCATGAGTCAAAACTCACCTCCAATTAAGTGTTAATTAACACCAATAATCTCAATTAAATAATTAAATGTGCAATTAACTTAATCACAAGGACGGGTTTTTGTCACACGTGAGTCCCACAAGTGATGTGAATATAATAAGTATTTGTGTACAAATACGGGTTATCACAGCATATATAGCATTACTCATTAAATCATGGTCTAGTTAGTGATAATGACATTTTATGGTTCTTGTATAGTCATAGATCCAACAAGAAAATCACTTTAGTGAAAATCCCTGCACTTGTATACGTACATTGCACTTATATTTTAAAATTTTACAAAACTACAAATTTTACAAAAATAGTTTTGTGAAATTTCATAGAAGTAGTGAATTTCACAAAACCACTTTTGTAAAATTTCACAAATTCATAAAAATGTATGTAAGCAGAGACTTTTCAAAAAACTGCAAATTTTTAAGGTTCTTTAGACTCTTAAGTTCAAAATCAGGGATTTAACGCTAATTATCCCTTAAATTAGTTAGGACAAATAGGTCAATTTTCTTTTGGGCTCATAAACTGGTTCATCTTTGCTCTTTAATATTTTGGGTCTCGTGGTACATAGTCTACATAATATAGAGATAAATTAACTCATGTGATCGTTATATCTGTGTGACTTTCACAATAAGTTGAGAATTTTGTAACTCTGACGTAAGTCCTACAATCCACAATTAAAGGTGAGAGGACCTTTGTAATTGTGACTTAAATTCTACACCCCTCTCTTAAAAATTAGTTGAAATAGTCCAAGTAATCATGATTAAGTAGCTAGAGACAAGAGGAAGGGCGGTTAATTAAATAAGTACTTAAATGCATATCACAAGTTTAGTGGGCCCATCAGATCTTGCTCAAAGTTTTATTTATATGAGAAAAGTTTGGGTAGAACAAGATTTAGGTAAGCGTCCTATGATAAGAGTAGTAGTTATGATTCTTATGAACCTTGTAGAGTATTAATCATTTTGCTAAATGGTAAACTTTTTGGCGCTACATTACTAACACTAAAGTTGCTGCAATTGAAATCCAAAAACAATTTTAGCAACAAAAAAAAAAAAAGAAATCCAAAAATAAGATTTTGAGAGTGTTGTGCATTAGGCTGCTTCTCTATAGCCTCAAACCAAATATTTTCTAATAATTAGGGCTTGCATTTGAATCTTTCCACAATATCGGTGTTACATAAATTAAAAAATGGGTTCATATTTGTACCCAAAAAAAAAAAGGAAAAGAAAAGAAAAGACTTCGATACCTTTTTTTCAGTTCTTTTCCTACTTTTTTTAACATATCATTATATTTATAAGTATACATATGCGACATATACTTTGATCAATAGGATACTAGAACAGTATGACAAGGACACAAGTAATTGTACCCAATTACTGTCCCAATATATATATATATATATATATCGTTTTTAACATTAAAGTTTTCTTAGTTTTAAATGCAAAAAAGTGTTCTTAGTTTTGTTTGTTTTCAAATTTGATGCCAGTTAATTTTTTATATTTTGACTGAATCATTTTCTTAGCCCTAATGAGTGTGGATGGCCAATTATCGACATATTTGGACAAGCAAAAAGTCCATTAAGTGGGCCCACGGATTTGGATGTTGACACTTAAAAAAAGAAGAATGAGCACTTTAAAGCCAAAGATTCTGTGATTTTTGTGTGTTTTGGACACTACTTTTCTTCTCCATAAAAGGCCCACACTACTGTCCATTTGGGTCAAAATCCAAGAGAGTGATGACCCAACTTTATATTTCCAAGACAGCTCCTCCTAGCTTTGTAAGTGGACCTCTAAGGATGTTGGGGGTTTGCTACTAATTAATTGGGTTTTCTTTCCATTTTTCTTTTGTTTAGTTGTCCGTTTGGTTAAGCAAATTTAGGCTTACAATATTGACTTCTTTGTTAAAACGAGGGACCTGCTAACTAAAGTCTAAAGCCCTTTTTTTGTTGGTTTTTTTTTTTTTTTTTTTGCTTTTTTGATCTCGTGGTTGTACACTAGTAACGGCCAAAGGGGTCCTAATTTTACAGCATAATTCTAGGTTAGAGAGACGTTTGCTGATTTACCCAATCTCACATTTTTCCCTCTTTAAAAAAAAAAAAAAAAAAAATCTAAACAAACATTTTTTTCCTCTTTTTTTGAACATTCTATGCCATGTATTTCTCTTCATTTGTTAGTTATATAGAAACTTTGATTAAAAATTTGACTTACAATGAAGGTGGCAATGGGAGGCTTAATTCACCGAGAAAATTATCAATATGAAGTCAGAAAATTTGTTTGAAACTCAGGAAGGTCCAATAATAATGTCACAGGTCTGAAAAATAAAATTAGCCCAATCTTGTCTCTACCATGATTCTAGAAATGGGTTTTATTAGTTTTCTCAGTTCCTACATTTATACTTTCTAAATTGGACCATTGATTAAAAAAAAATAATTTTTGTTACTAATTCGATTTTGTTAATAATAATTACATATAAAAGGTATAGAATAAGTATGGACCAGTAGAGGGGGAAATTGGGACTTAGCACCGGTGTCCCGTGGATTATATGCAAACAAGATGATGCTCCGGACTCAATTGTAAGCAATTTCCAGTTGTTTCTTTCAACAGTTTCTTAATAAACCTGACACATATACTTAAATCTTTTGCAATTTTTTTGGTCCTTGTCTACTTAGGAAGAGTTCCATAAATACCCGGAAGAAGTTATTTTGACCCTATTGTCCAGCATGAGAAACCTATTGTATTGTTGTAATTGTTATTATTTGAAGCCTACGATATTTTATGCCCTTTCTTGCAAGAGAATAAAATTTAAACCCAATTTAATATAGTGAATACCCAGTTGTCCAGCATGGGAATTATCGAATCATCCGGCCGCGCGTCAACCAAGTTGAGA
This sequence comes from Hydrangea macrophylla, assembly GCA_033977485.1. NCBI lineage: Eukaryota > Viridiplantae > Streptophyta > Magnoliopsida > Cornales > Hydrangeaceae > Hydrangea > Hydrangea macrophylla. The sequence goes on from CM066983.1 coordinate 85,274,282, forward strand.
CTTATTATCTGATCAACATGCATGTTGAATGCTTTTGTCATATATATATATATATATATATATTTTGAAGCTCCTGCAATTGGAAAGTGGTGATATGATCATACCTAATTAATGGTGATACATATATATATACTACTGCGTAGTGTTCCTATTTAAGTGGTGTTTGTGTTTGTGAATATGTGCTGGCCGGGTGATTAATTAGTTTTGATGCGGCCGGCTGTGTTGTTCTCTTGGGGTTTGGCAAGGGGAGGTAATTAATTAGGTGATACATTTTGGGATGCGCCTATTGTTTTGTATGTTAAGCCCTGGGAGAATTTCATATGTGTTGGGTTATGATGATAGAGTACAGTGACATCAGAGTATGACAATCAATCATATCTGCTATTTCATGCTATTGTCATGGTTTCCATTATATTTCTTTGAAATTGGTTTCCATTATATCTTAAATGATGTGAATTCTTGGTTGTCATGGTTTCCATTATATTTCTTTGAAATTGGTTTCCATTATATCTTAAATGGTGTGAATTCTTGGTCTCTATTCATTTGATCAAATGGCTCTTAGGTTTTTTTTTTTTTTTTTTTTTTGGCTCAAAAAATGGCTCGTAGTTTTTGCACACTTGGTTCTTCTAATTGGTTCAAGTCAATTGTCTAATGTTCAAGTGCAGTATATATACATATATATATATATATCAATCAGCTCTAAAGAGGTCTTCTGTTTTGGCCGTCGCATCATGATTTCATTAAGGACAATGTTGTCATTTCACCCACTGATCCAGCTATTCAATGGCCAAAACAAAGGCCCTCTCTTTAATAAAGAGAGGGCGTACTCTTTAGAGAATTTTCATATATATATATATATATATTTATTTATTTTCGTACTTTTTAAGCATATATGGTGCTCGTGAGGTGATATTCATGTATACGGATATGCAATTACATATTGTATATCTTTATATATACATACTTATGGTTTGGCTCTTTTAAAACTAGATATATGACTTAACGTGATTTTAATTCCCTTTTTTTATATGTTATTTTAGGATAACCCTAGTGCAAGAAATATGAAGGAAAGTTATGTCCTCGTTACTATGACTTGGTTACCATTTTCGGCAATGACTACACAACGGGATACTGGGCAGTCACGGGGTCTATCATAAGCTTGGAAAAGATCCGACAAATTGATTTTAGTTTTTAGTACATTAAAACAATCATGGAGACTTTTTATGTACTTTGATTTGTAGTTTTTTTTTTTTAATGAAACTTTGACGAGTACTTATAATTTTACTTTGATGAGATTTTGATTTTTAGTACATTAAAACAATCGTTTGTGAAATTGACTATTGATATGAATAGTTGTCTCAATTGTTTGAATTTGTTTCAAACAGTTTATTTGTGATTCATAGGTTAATTGCTTGAAAAAAAAAAACAAAGAAGGTAAGTTATCAATGGAAAATGTTAATTTTCAATGGAAAATTATTGAAATCAAACAGCTAAAATGTTATTTTCCAAGAAAAATGACTATTTTTCACTGAAAAACAATGACAATTAAACAACAAAACTAGATTTTCCATGCAGAAAATAATTGCAATCAAATAGCCCCAAATTTTATTTCCATGGAAAAATTTTTCAAGTAAAATAATTTCAAGGAAAAATTTTCTTTTCAACCCATTTTCTACCATGCAATCAAACGCACCCTAAGTGAAAATTTTATATTAAAAATAATCATTAATGCAGTCTATTTCAATACTTGAAACACTGTTTTCGGTATTACAAATTCAATCGCTTAAAATTCAGCACTTAATTTTCAATTTTATCAAATGGGCCTAATATAACGAGAATAGTAACATTGATCTGGATTTTTTTTCGATTACAATGGATGAGAGGATTTGAAACTGCACCTATAGCGTGGAGAGTTTGTACCGGCCAATTTAAATAGAATCTCAGTCCTAACATTGAATTTGCATAAATGTAAAATTAATGTTACCTCAAAACAAATAAATCCAATTAAGAGCTCGGTTCGAGCCACAATATAGGATTAGATAATAAACAAAACAACCATTTCCTCTTCAAATGCTTTCAATTAGATAATAAACTAATTGAAGTTGCACCCTTAAATTGAAAAGGATAGTTCTACCCTTGCTATGACTTGATTACCATTTTTTTTAGGAGTGTTTTGCTTATTTTTAGCTGATGGCCTGAGGCTAATGGCTATGAGGGGCTGGTTTTGGATTGATCCTGGTTGATAGGGAGAGGACTTGTCAAAATATAGGATTAGATTTAGGGACAACCCAACTTTGTGAGTTGTTGTGACATTTCTGGATTTTTTATATTATCCTGTAATCTGAACTTTTAAGGCAAGCACTAAGTAGGCTTTGTTGTTGTCTAATATAAAATACTTAAAAAGTTGTCATATCAAATGACTTGCCACCTTTAATTCCTCATTTGGTTGGTTGATTTTGGCGCAAAGCTTTGTTGTTCTTTTGTAAATGATAATCATAATGGTGAGATTAGTTTACAATAATGCTTCAGCACCTACTGTGCATCTAACGGTTGGTGTCGTCCATCTCGACGAGATTCATGCCCTGATCGCGTGGGATCCACTGAGAAGGACGGCACCAATCGTTCGGTGTACTATTTCGGTGTTCTCCATCGATGCTTCTAGCATTATCCATTAGTTTATTAGCACACAGATCGAATTTGAATATGTGATACAAAGTAGTAGAAAAGCCCAAAACAAATTTGTTTGTGGATGAGCTAGCTGCAGATTCTCCATCCCTAACTCTCCTTCACGTAACACACACATACATATATCTATTTATAATGTATAGTATATATAAGTATACGGTGCCCATAAGTATTTTACACTTTATCAATTGATGCACTTTTACTTAAGTGATTTTTCTTAAGGGTAAGTTTGGTGTGCCACTTTTTTTTTTTTTTTGGTCCGTCCTCAAAGTCTTACAACCTAATAACAATTTTTTATATATAAATAATAACCACCAAAATAATAACACACGTAAGTTGTCCTACTTTTTCTTTATTGCGGTGTATTCTTTTTTTGGCTTGGCTTAGATTCGGTTTTCTTAAATTTACAATCACATGCTGGACTAAAATAAAGGGTTATCATACTCTATGATAAATTTGAACTAACTTTCATTATTGGTTTTCTTTCCTATTATTATTATTATTATTATTATTATTATTATTATTATTATTTTTTGGTAGACTACTTGGATAACGATTAATTACTTCTCAATCTCATTACAAATTTTTTTTTTTTTGGATCTAACTTCTAAATCTCAATACTAGCAATTATAGTACACTACTTATACTTAAAACTATTTTATAGAAGACTCTAGGTAAGTAAACATATTTTACGGTAGAGTAATGTTAGGAACACAAAAAAATCACAAAGAGATACTCAGAAAAGAATGTGGCATCCCATGTGACAGTAGGATCCACCAAACTTAAACATGGAATGTCACATCCTTTTGTGAGCATCCCTTTGTGAAGCATTACTCTTTATTGTATATATTTTTCTTTATACAATTTTTTTCAAAAAAAAATTTCTTACACAACCGACATTTTCCTTTACGGTTTTGAGGCATGCTTCTATCTACTATTATTGGCTTTGCTACCATTATTAATCTGAGAGATCTTCATCTTCTTTATTATTCTACTTTCAGCATTATAGATGTTCGAGATCTTCATCTTCTTTGTTATTAAGTTCAATTTTCTATGAATGTTTCTCTTCTTTATTGTTAAGTTTAATTTTCTGGGCATGTTTCTCTTTAAATTAATTGTATGCGCCTTGTGTCTATATATATACATCCCTCATGAACTAATTATTTTGGGCTCTAGCCTCTATTACATTGCCTTAACTCCATAATATTCTGCAATTGATGATTGAGCAGACTACTAGACGAATTTATTTTTAGATATAAAAAATCTTAAGAATTAAATGTTTTGACTACTATTGATTTGCATCTTTATACTAGAACCAAAACCCTTAGTGTTCTAAAATATGTTAATTCACATGATTTGTTGCTCCTATTAATGGATTTCTTTCTTTTTTTCTTCCTAGTCAGTTATAGCTAATAACTATACAATTTTTTTTAGATAATTTAAAAAAAAAAAAAGAAAAAAAAAAAAGAAAGCAAGAAAGAAAGAACTTTCAACAGGTATTGGCTAACATTTTTCAATTTCAACAAATTTATCGTGTTAAATTTTATTAATAGATGTTTGATAATTATTTAAACTTTTATTTTATAATGGGACATGTTTGGCGCACACTTTTTTTGGCACGAAGTGTCATCTGACAATTGATTGGCATGGGTCCCACCACGGAACGCATTTCGGCCATCGAAAACCAATGGTTGATATGTGTTCGGTGGTGTGACCCACGCCAATCAATGGTCGGATGACACTTTTGTGTCAAAAAGTGCGTCAAAAATGTGTGTGTGTGTGTAGCACTACTCTTTTATAAAATATAGTACTGCTGCCTAAATTATTTTGTGAAAATTTCATGTTATTCTTGAAGAAAACTGGACTTTAGTTTTTTTTTTTAATTGTGATTAATTAGACTAATATGAATAAATATTTTACGAAGAAAATAATATAATCGAAAAAATAAAAATAAGATTAGTACTTATAGTCTCATTTTATGGAGAAGTTTTTGTGAACCTTGAAGGTAGCGCCTAGGTAGTGCCCCATACCCAATGAGATAGCGCCACACAGGATTGTTAGACCATTTAAATTTTTGTGGTGGATTTTATTGTTTGTGTGACGCGCATCTATTGGATACGGAGTACCAAGTGGCATGCTACGTAGTAGCTTGGGGGTACCCAAAAATTTCTCCATTTTATGAAAGTATTGTTGCTTTTTTTAAAACTGCCATATACATTGTTATATACATTAACTAATTACTGAAAAATGTTTGGTGTTCCTCTAGAATGATTTTATTTTTTCTTTCGGTGTAGTTTATAGAAAGAATATGACTTTAATAACATGGTCGTATTGTTTAGAAAGGAAAGGTAGCATTAAAATTAGAGTAATGCTATGTTTCCCAAATACAAATCTCAAATCCTCATCACAAATGATGTGGCAGCAACCACACCAAAATTCACTTCCTATACATTCTCTCTATTCTTTTTCTCAAAGACAATTCCAACTACCTACATTCTATCCTTTGCGGTACCAAAGTTTTTTAAACCACACTATAATTCGCTTCCTATACATTCTCTCTATACTTTTCTCAAAGATATCTCCAACCACTTACATTCTCCTTTGTGGTACTAAAGTTTGAGGTATGCTTCTCTCTGTTTTTGTTGCTTTTGTTATATTTATTGATGTAAAAGATCTCCATCTTCTTTGTTGTTAAGTTCAATGTCAGTTCTAAGATATAGTATCAAACTATTAATAAGTTATACTGCACGAACTTAGAACTAAACATACTATAGAGTACCTATGATTTCAAATTAATCTCTTGTATTGTTAAGTTTGATTTTCTCTAAATTATATGTATACACACATGTGAGCGCGTGCGCATGTACATTGTCTCATCTATGTATCTCTCTTAGTGATGGAATTCTGTATTTACTGAAGTTATTTAACAAGTTAAAACACTGCACCAAATTTGGTATTAGACATTAAATAGCATATGTGATTTAATATTTATCTATGTTAGTTTATTATTTGTATATGTTTTGCACCTCTTTTAAAAATATTTTGATTAAGGTACATACTTTGTTAAAAGAATGATATAATTGAATAATTGTTCACGATACATCAAATAGTCATATCCTCCTATAGGATTTATGAATTAAATATTTCATGTTAATTTATTTTTTCATTTTTTGCGCACCAAACAATGGAAGTGAATAAGATCAGATTTAGGTTTTTTTTTTTTTTTTAATTGAAAGTAGAAAATTTGTAAAATAAATTTCTCTCATTTATAAAACATTTTTTTTAACAAAACAACTCTTTATGTTCTCGCAACTTAATTAATTATGATCATCAAAAAGTATTAATCATATAATTATTCTTCTTCCAAAACCTAAGAAGGGGAAAAAAAAACATTAGTTTTTCTTCAACATAATCTATAAAAGAATATGAACTCATATGGCTGATCAGATTAAAATTGATGCATTACATAGAGAAATTCATTCTGATTCTGAAACTTTGGAATATCAAAAATTCTATTGCGATTCCAAAATTTTGGATTTTTTGAAAAGTTTTGAAAATGAGAAATGTCTTTGAAATTTTTATACATAATGTATAAAAGAATATGAACTCATAGGGCTAATCATATCAGAATTGATGCATTAAATAGAGAAACTCATTCTGATTTCAAAACTTTGGAATATCAAAATTCCATTACGATTCCAAAATTTTGGATATTTTTAAAAGTTTTGGAAATGAGAAATCTCTTTGGAATTTTTATTCCTTTTTCATATTAAAAAATGGAATTTTAGTTGAAAATAACATAGGCCTTTCATATCATAAGTTTTGCAAATAAAGTACAGAGGGATGGATTTTTGTCATGTCTAAATTTTCGGATCGGAAGTTGTTTGGAATATTTTAAAATTAAAATTTTTAAAATTTCCAGCAACATTTTGATTCGAATCCGACTTACTCATTTAAAATTTTTCACATTTTTGAATTTTGCACTTCAGAACTAATTTTACAACTCCATAATCGTTTAGAATTGGTTTCAAAATTTATATTTCTACATGCACCCATATGTTCACGCAATTAACAAGAATGGAACATAGTCAAAATTGTGATAGTTTTTTTTTTTTTTTAATTAAGACATAAAATAAAGCAAATAATTAGGAAGTGTTTGAGTACTTGACTTTAATACTTGAAAGATACTTTAAATCAAAAGAATTTTAATTAGCCATCTATTTATTCTTATAGATTTTAATACTTTTCAAAAAAATATTAAGAAATTATTTGTACGAGTTAAGTGTGTAGCTAATTTGATCATTTAATTTGTTAATATCTACCATCTTGTGCACCAACCACGTGCAAAGCACTTGATTTAAGATTAGTATATATATATATATATATATATAGGTATACAAGATAACTACATAAGAGGTTTGAAAAATAAGATGGGTCTATGGATTTTCTGGTATGAATTGAATTACAATGCCCAAGTGTTGGAGAATTGACATTATCCTGAAGACAAAAGCCAATTAAATTATGAGCTAGTTGGTGATAATGATATTTTATGGTTCTTTCAATAGGCAGAGGTTTAACCAAAAAAAAATCACTTTAGTGAAAAGTTCCTGCAATAAATATGTATACTGCTCTTAAATTTTACAAAACTACGAATTTTACAAAAGTAGTTTTGTGAAATTTCACAAAATTATTGTTGTGAAATTTTACAAATTGATAAGAGTGTATGTAAGCAGAGGCTTTTCAGAAATTGTAAAATTTTAAGATTCTTTATACTCTTAAGTTCAGAATCATGGACTTAGCGTTGATTATCCCTTAAATTAGTTAGGACAAATATGGCAATTTTCTTTTGGACCCATAAACTGGTTCATCTCTTGCTCTTTAATATTTTGGGTCTTGTGGTACATAGGCTACATAATATAGGGAGAAATTATTTCATGTGACCGTCGTGCCTCTTTGACTTTATTTTTGATTTGAGGATTTTGTGGGTCCTACAATCCACAATATGGGTGAGAGGACCTTTCTAAAAAAAAAAAAAAAAACAGATTTTGAGAGTGTTGTGGATTAGGCTGCTTCACTATAGCCTCTTCAACCAAATATTTCCTAATCTCCTGTACTCCAATTGGGGGTTGAATTTGAATTTTTCCATAATATGGGATTTACATAAATTAAAAGTCGGTTAATATTTGTACAAAAAAAAAAAAAAGAAAAGAAAAAGACTTAGATACCTTTTATTAACTTGACTTCTTTTTTTAACTTGACATTCGTTCATGTTTACACGTATACATATGTGACATATACTTGCCTCGGTAGGAACTAGAACAGTATGAAAATGACATAAGTAATTGTACCCAATTACTTCTTAGCAAAAAAAAAATATTTATACCCAATTACTGTCCCAATATATATATATATATATATATATATTCGATGCCAGTTAATTCTTGATATTTGACTGAATAATTTTCTTAGACCTAATAATGAGTGTGGATGTCCAATTGTTGACATATTTGTACTAGTTTCTTAAGTCCATTAAGTGGGCATAGGGATTTGGAAGTTGACATTTAATAGAGGAAGAATGAGCACTTTAAAGCCAAAGATTCTGTGATTTTAGTGTGTTTTGGACACTACTTTTCTCCTCCATAAGGCCCTACACTACCGTCCATTTGGGTCAAGTCCAAGAGAGTGATGACCCAACTTTAGATTTCCAAGACAGCTCCTCCCAGTTTTGTAAGTGTGGAATTGGGGGTTTGCTACGGAGTAGTAATTAATTGGGTTTTCCTTCTTTTTTTTCTTTTGTTTAGTTGTCCGTTTTGTTAAGCAAATTTAGGCTTACAATATTGACTTCTTTGTTAAAGAGTCTTGCTAGGGGTACTAATAATTTTCACTAACATTTACTAACACACTTTATCTCTCTCTTAATGGTACTGCACTCTCGCAGTACCACTAAGAGAGAGATAGAGTGTGTTAGTAAGTATTAGTGGAAGTCGTTAGTACCCCAAATATTACTCTTTGTTAAAACAAGGGACCTACTTGTCACAGCCCACCAACATGGCACAATATTGTCCGCTTTGCAGTACTGGGCTCGCACATACGGCCCAGCCCACTCACGGCTTTGTTCCTGGCATTGGGCCTGAAAATCCAACCCAAAACGCGTCATGCCAGTTGATGCACAAGCCCTACATATACAACACATCCCCTGACCGTCCCCAGGCGATGTGGGACGCAACATCCATGCCCCCGGTCGACTGGGCAGCCCAGTCGACCGCAAGAGACAGGATCTCACACTACTAAATAAAGTCTTAAGGGTTTTTTATTTTATTTTTTTTCTCGTGGTTATACAATAGTAACGGCCAAAGGGGTCCTAATTTTATAGTCGCATAATACGTTCGTTGATTTATCCATTCTCACATTTTTCCTTCTTTTTTTTTTTTTTTTTTTAAATAATAATAAATCCAAACAAACGAACTTTTTTCCCTCTTTTTTTGAACATTCTATGCCATGTATTTCTCTTTATAGATAAAAATAAAAAATAAAAAATAATCTTGTTGTTAATAACCCCAATTAAGTGGTGAAAATAAAAACTCTTAGCACTTATTTATTTTCAGTGCATTTGGACTTAGTTTGGCCTCCATGCAACTTTTTAAAGTGGCTTATGAAATTTATCATTGAATTGTTTGATAATTTTGTACAAGTGACATTTTACTCTTTAAAAAAATCATGAAATAAAAAAGCAACATTGAACTTTTAAAAACTCCATTCTAAAGCTTTTAAAAGCCCCCACCCCCCCCCCCCCCCCCCCCCCTCAAATAAAGCCCTAAGTTCAATTTTTGCCAAGCTCATAATTGAATTAACATGGATTTGTGCTTTAAAAAAGGAGAAGCAACAAAATGGGGGCCAAACTAGGCCTTGATAATGTATCGCTTAATTGAAAAAGCAGCAAAAAATTCATTGAAAAACTTTAAGTGAAAATTTTCTGCTGAAAATAATCACTGGATACAGCCTATTTTAGTACTTGAAGCATTGTTTTCGGTATTGCAAATTCAATCGCTTAAAATTTTCAATACTTAAAATTCAGCTCTCAATTTTTAGTTATTATCAAACGAACCCAATATAACGAAAATAGTAACATTGAACAGGATTTTTTTTTTCCATTACAATGGATGAAGGGAATCGAAACTGTACCTAGGGCATGTTTGGTACACATGAAAATCAAATGAGTTGGGAATGGAATAAGTTCAGGAATGGAATGAAACATGAATGGATTAGAAATGATCATTTCATTCATTTATTTGGCTACATACCTAGGAATTGAATGACATTAAATTTTAATTGAATATTCAAATATTTAATAAATTTATTTTAGTCAAAGAACATCAAATTTAAATAACAAAAAAGGAAAGATGACAAGATTAAATAAAAGAAAAAAGAAAGTTGAAAAATTTGACATTACCATATCAGGGTTAAATAAATAAAAGGAAAGTTAAAAAAAATTTGACATAATCATATTAATTCCTTCCATTAGGAATGGAATAGCCACTCACTACAACAAATAGCACTTTTTATGACGAACAAAATCGTCGCAAATAACTATGATTTCGTGGCAAATAGTCTATAGTGATGAAACTTTCGTGGTAATTGATTTGTCGCAACTAATGGGGTGGCAGATAATTATTTGCAACGTTATGGAAAATTCGTGGCAAAAAAGCCTATTATAAGCCACAAAAAAAACTTTCGTGGCAAAATGATTTATTATTTGCAACGAAATTAATTGTCGCAAAAGCTGTAAATGATTGTTGCTAATAATCCAATTTCGTTGAAAATAGTTTTACAAATGAGACAAGGCTGGACACTATTAGCAACATGTCATTCGTCGCAAATACGCTATCTATTGCAACCAAAACTTCGTCACAAACAAGTTTATAAGTAGTCACAATAACCTCATCAATAACACACTTGTTGTTGTTGGCCTGGAATTATTTGCAACGAGCTTTTAGTTGCAAAAAAACATGGGATCATAATTTTCTATTCTAAAATATGTTGCCAGCATATTAATTTTTGATTTATTGTATTTTGGCAACCACTTCCATAATATTTGCCCAGAAAACATTTTTTATAGTGTCACCTTATAAAATAACAATCACATTAAATAAACTACAATTAACAACTATCCATTGAAGGCAAAACACATCATCTTTCCAAAAGCAATAATCCAAAATTAGGCATATCTATACATATCAAAAAAAATGCTGGAATGCCTAGCCAAAAACACACAACCACTAAAGTGAGTTAATTACAATATTGTCCAAAAAATAGACCTTTGCTGAAAAGAACAGGCCTGTCTAACTTCAAAAGTCAAAGTGATAGTATCCCAAGAGAAGCATGATGTAGTCCCAAATCTACAAAAGAAAAACAAAGAAACTGAGAAAAATAAAATAAAATAAAAGAGGTTAACTGCATATTCAATGGTCAATATGATAAAAAAAATAATAAATAAAAATTAACACAACAAAAGAAGCTTCATTAATAGGAATCAAAACATATTACAATTTACCCCCAACAGACAAGGATCAAACAAAAGCACCCACAAAGCAAACTCAACACTCCCAAAAAACTGTAAAAGCACAAGAAATTAGGCAAAGAAACAAGCAGCCCCCAACTAGAGCATCAACACACACCATGGTTGTAAATATAATGTTTCTCTACCACTTGTACGATATCCCAACCATAGCACAAACAAGAGCAAGCCCACGAATAATCAATCATAGTGAAAATCCAACAATGAAACCTATAAATTCCCCCACAACAATCGAATGAGAAAACAACGGATAACAAGCAATAGCACCAAACAAAACCATCAAACATCTAGTTTCTAATCAAAACAATAATTTACATAGGCTTTTAAAAGTATACTCTCTGCACTATTTTTTAAACCATCACATTTAACATGGATCTAAAAGGATAGTACCAAAAATCAACAAAGATTAAAAGGATAGTCCCTGTACAACTAAAATCAAGTTTCACTATAGATTTCGAGTTTTGGGGGCCAAACATCTAGGTGAAGTATCTAATGTTAAATTACATTTACATCATTGCTAGATCACTAAGAGAACACAAGAAATGAAAGAAAATTCAATATTATTGGGTTGTTCCCTAGAGCCTAAGGAAGAAGTTCCCATAAACTTATAAGTTTCCTTGAGAGCCTATGTCGAACAATCAATTCAATACATTTCTAATTTTACAGATATAGCTTCTCATTTTTTCACATTCGGCGCTTCCAATAACATTTGTTAAAATTCAAACAATAACAATTTCAAGTGTATACGTTTGGTGCATAACTTACTAAATTTAAACTCTTACCATGAAGGAGGTGTGTTCCCTGATGCTGATGCAAGTAAGGCTTGGATTTGTGCTTCCAGCTGGCTTTGTCGAAGTAGCACCTCTTGCAATTGTGATTGTTGAGTATGAAGTTCATGTCGAAACTCCTCAGCGCGTTTTTCTGACTCCTCAGCTCTCTGATTAGCTCGCTCCACCTCTGCACGATTGCGTTGACTCGACCTTGATGAGGATGGAGGACACACTCCATGCCCAAGACCCAGTACATAACCTGGCTTTTTACCAAGAACCTTCTCACATATCTGCTCCTCTGATAATCGAGTACTACCCTCAGGAACAGGTGTAGATTGTTCAGCAACCATTAAATCCTACATTAAGTTATCAACATAAAAAAGTTGTAGTACCTACCACAAATCTGAAACAAATATGTACAGTTAGTTATTATAGCAAATAAATATTTATAATGTCAATTTTCAAGTCATACATGGCTCTCCTTAGCTTTCGGGTGTGTCCAGCCTTTACCAGGTCGATAATGCATATGTTCGTAAAACTCGATCATGCCATACTTTTCTCCAGTTTCTTCATGTCGCTAATTTGTTTGCAACCCAAAAACAAAATGTTATATACTTACAATCAAATTATTCAATAAAAAGTTAGAAAAAATCAAAGAAATAGTATCAACCAAAGCTTCTCGATATTGGGAAAAGGACTTTGAACCACCATAATGGTTGACCACCAACTTCTTTCGATTCTCGGTGTTGATCTTACTCCTTTTCTGCACCAGCAAAATATTCACATAGTAAATATTATACAAGCTAAGGACATTATCTACAAAAAAATTTACGATCTAGCATTGTACTTGGTATCCATTAAAAAAAATAAAACATAGCACCTGATAGTTATCGGTCATGTAATGCTTGCATATATTCTCCCAGTCTTCATGTGAAATGCCATCAAAAGGATGATCGCATGCAATTGGATAGCCGCCCAATCGTTTAAAGTACTTGTGAATTTTGTGCCTATAATCTTTGAAGCGATCCTTTAAATAATCATCAACCGCGAACTTCACATGTGGTACATCAAGATCAATGTCGAATTTCTCCTGAAAATACACAATTATAAAGTTACACATTAGTATATATCATGTGAATAACATATATGAATAAGAAAACAAATCTGTTTGATATTACCAATATATGGTTATATAATATCTTTAGCTGATCCTCATTAACCTCAGACCAATCCTTACACGTCACTGGTGCATAAGTACGACAAATAATACCAAGCTCAGCTACAAACCATTTGTTCCACCCATTGATTGGCCTTTTCATGCCCTCGAGTATCTCTATCCTTACACGTTGACCCGTTGCTTCTATATGTCTTATCAACGCGATATTCTTAGCCTTGCCACGCCCTTTTCTCCTGGAGGTGGATGCTGTAACATAAACAACTAACGATTATAAGTTTTCAACAACAAACAATTATATAAAGCTGTAAACAACTATAATTATCATCTTACACATACTAGTAGTCTCAGTGGTAGGAGTCACTGGTTGAGAACTACCCATCCCTACAGGTGTAGCTAGATTTTGCTCTGAATGTGAACTAGGTGGTTGACTAAGCATTGCAGGTCGTCGTCCTCGTCCTCCCGGTGCCATTGCTATAGAAACTCATATGAAATGCACTCCATTTTATGCCAACATTATAGAAACTCATATGAAATGCACTCCACTTTATGCCAACATTATAGAAACTCATATGAAATGCAATCCACTTAATGCCAACATGATCAAATATTTGATGCAACACATATGAAAACTACATTAATTGAATAGCAAATTACAATATTCATAAACAAAAGCTTTGATAAAAGAGAGACAAAAGACAAAAGTTACAATTGTACGTCAAATCTCTATATCAGTATCATAATCACTAAGCAAAACATCTTCATTATCACAATAATCTATCAATGTATCATCCTCCATCTCATTCTCGTCGCCATCATCAATGAAAGTAGCATCTTCATCATCTAACATGATAGTGGTTGGTAGAGAATTAACGTGAACATGATCAGGATTTGCATCTTCCCTATTTAATGGTAAAGCCCCTTGTTCCTCATTCTCGACTTCATCATCTTCAATGACCCCGTTCCTTTCAGAAGTCTCATTTTGTTGATATGCTTGATCTTCGGCATTGGGGCCAGTTTCAATATTCTCCACCAGCTCCATCTCAACAATATCATATGTGTTTCTAGGTTCTGTCTTTTGCACAACACGCCAATTACCGTGCAATTTATTGTCATTAACATAAAAAACTTGCTCCGCTTGAGAAGCCAAAACAAAAGGATCATTCGTATACCATTTACGGGATACATTCACACTCGTGAAATGATCATCTCTCCGTATTCCATTCTTTTTGTCACCTACATCCCACCAATCACACTTGAAAAGAAAGACATGATTGTCCTTAATGTAATCTAGCTCAATAATATCTGTTAGAACACCGTAAAAGTCAATTTCTTCGGATTGATGATCCCCTTTCACGACTACACCACAATTTTGAGTTTTTCGATGTCTTTCACGCTCAACAGTGTGAAATCTAATTCCATTAACTACACAACCACTATACCATTTATACCGTGGATCAGGACCACATGCCAATGAGTATAGAGCATCCGTAGCTTCAACGGAATTCTGATTGCGCAGCCTTTGCATCTATTTAGAAAATTATAAGTGAAATTACTACAAAATATTAAATAAATAATCAAATATAATTTATGTTATAAGCCATTAGTGAAAACTTACACGTTCTTGAAACCATTTTGCAAATTTTTCTTCATGCCTCTGTTGTACATCATTCGCATTTTCTTTTTCCAATTCTGCTATATGTTCTCTACTTAAGACACAAAAATTATAGTCATTAAATATTTAGCTAAACTAGTAGTAAACATGAATCAACATTGAGATAATAAGTTGCACTTACTCCAAATATGGTGTAATTTCATGACAATTATTTAGCACGTACCACCGCACCTTATCAAGTGCTTTCCTATCCATTATTTCAATATTACTTGATGATCGTAAAGGACGGACATTTTGATCAAACACAGATAGCCCAACACTTTTCTGCCCCAGGCCTCCGTCATAATTCCGTTCTTCTCGATTGAACCTTGTCTCAATGCCTTCGAGATACATAGAGCAGAATGTAAGACACTCGCTATCAATGTAAGCTTCGGCAATCGAACCTTCGGGACGTGCTTTATTACGCACATATTTCTTAAGAACACAAAGGAACCTATTTGCATTCAATGGAGGTTAGTATGTCTAAAATGTCTTCAAAAGAGAAGAAAAAAATAACAATGTGAAATCACAATTACCTTTCAATAGGATACATCCATCGATATTGTACCGGTCCTGCAATTATCGCCTCATGTGGCAAATGAATTGCTAAGTGAACCATGACATCAAAGAACGCCGGTGGAAATACCCTTTCCAACTTACAGAGTATAATGGCTATGTCCCTTTCCAATCTCTCTAAAACTTCGAGTTTTAACTTCTTACAACACAACTCCTTAAAGAAAATGCTAAGTTCGATCAATGCAGTATAAACATCCTTGTCCAAGTATCCACGAATCGCAACCGGGAGGAGACGTTGTAAAAGAATATGACAATCATGACTTTTCATGCCAGATATCTTACCTTCACTAACATTTACACATCGAGAAATATTTGACGCATAGCCATCTGGGAACTTAACTGACTTTAACCATTCACAAAAACTCTTTTTGTCATTTGTGGATAATGTGTAGCATGCAGATGGAATTAAATATTTATCACCATCAGGTACTAAGTGTAACTCCTTCCTTATACCCATGGCCTCTAGATCCATGCGTGCCTTTACATTGTCTTTTGTTTTTCCATCGATATTCATCAACGTTCCCAATATATTATCACATATGTTCTTCTCAATATGCATAACATCCAAATTGTGTCTTAGCATGTGTGCTTTCCAGTAGGGCAACTCAAAGAATATGCTCTTCTTTGTCCAATTCAACTCCACATCAGGACGTTTCCTTTTTTTATCATTCGGTGCTTTTCCAAATTTGACATCTTTTACATGTTTTAGTTGGTCTAACACCTCATCCCCAGATAGTACTTTGGGTTTCGGTCTATTCTCCTTCGTACCGTCAAATTGTTTATAACGCTTTCGCCAAATGTGCCCTTGATTTAGAAAACGACGATGTCCCATGTAGCATATTTTACGCCCATATTTCAAGAACATAGAACATGTATTTTTGTTGCAAGTAGGACAAGCCATGAACCCTTTTGTACTCCATCCAGATAAGTTTCCATATGCTGGAAAGTCGTTAATTGTCCATAATACTGCTGCATGCAATCGAAAATTTCGTTGACTCTGTGCATCATATGTCACAATTCCATCTTCCCATAACTCCTTTAACTCATCTATCAATGGTCGCAAGTACACGTCAATGTCATTTCCTGGTGACTTTGGTCCAGGAATAAGCAATGACATGAATAGAAACGGCTCTTTCATGCATTTCCAAGGTGGTAGATTATATGGTACTAACATCACAGGCCACATGCTATATGAATTGCTCATGTTACTGAAAGGATTGAACCCGTCGCTTGCAAGCCCAAGTCGAACATTTCGAGGATCAGCAGCAAACCACTCATGCTTCTTATCAAAATCTTTCCAAGCCTTAGAGTCAGCTGGATGCCTGAGTACATTTTCCTCATCAACACGTTTCTCTTTATGCCATCTCATATCCGTAGCTATTTTCCTTGACATAAACAACCTCTGAAGCCTCGGTTTTAGTGGAAAGTACCGTAGAACTTTATGCGGAATATTCTTACGTTTACCTTCACTATACTTATATCTCGGTTCCCCACATTTTGGACATTCAGACAAGGTTTCATACTCTTTCCAAAAAAGCACACAGTCATTCTTGCAAGCATGAATAGGAATATACCCGAGGCCCAAGTCTCGCATGATACTCTTAGCCTCATAAAAAGACTTCGGCAATGTCTCACCAGGGGGTAATGCCTCTTTCACTAACTCAAGTATCATATTGAAGGCCTTGTTACTTATCCCGTTGATTGTCTTTATATGAAAAAGCTTCAATAGAAAAGTCAATTTAGAGAACTTATCACAACCTGGATACAAATCACATTGTGCATCCCTTAACAGCCTATCAAATTTGTCTAAATCAAATTCTGGAACATCCGGATCATTTACACTAAAAGCTTCTCCTTGTGCCATGCCCAGATCATGGCTCACAGAAGGTTCCCCATATAACACATCATCACTATCCGTAAATGTTCTTCCATGAACGTCTTCTATAAGTTCTCTCATATTTTCGGTTATCTGAGGTTCATGATCTGCCACACTATTGTCAATATCTTTGTGATTGACAATTGGTTCGTAGTTTTCACCATGATGTTCCCATTGAGTGTACCTTTTATCCATGCCATACTTATAGAGATGATCTTCCACAACATCTATTTTCTTAAAATACAAGTTGCTGCATTGACGACATGGACATCTAGTCCTATTTTTGCTATCTGTGTGAACACGTGCCAAACTAAGAAATTCTTTAAGTCCTCTAACATATTCAGCAGAATACCTATGTGGAAGTTTAATCCAACTCTTGTCCATTTCAATTAACCTATCAAGAGAACAGAGGAGTGGTGGTAATCCATAGTCAATTTAACATGCAAAAAGAATACAAATGCATTGAACGTGTATTAGAAAACCAAGCTTTACACCGACAATAGTAGAGATAAGACAACGCAACAAACAACAATTCTTGAAAGGGTCTAAGGTCTAACACACAAATGAACGATTGAATTAAAAACTTAAGATCACAAAATAAGTTAGATCCCTACGCCAAAGCTACCTAAATTACATGAAAAATTTAACAAAATATTTTTCAAAGTTACCTAAATATGTACAGACTTGTTGAAATATATATGTATATGTATATTATAAATCTAATAATCATATATATATATATATTAAACTAAGAAATTGATATATAGCAATGGCCTAGCATACCGAAACAATCTTAGATCTCTAAGAGTGTATCTACAAATTTGCCTAAATACATCGTAAAAGGTACAATTGCATTTACATTTTTCTACATTACTTATGTGCTTACTAATGTCAAGAGAAAATATTAAATAATGTCAAAATAATTGAATTAAAAGATTGGCAAAGTAGTTCCATGATAAACTGATAGACATGGTATCAATGAGGTCAAGGTCTGTTTGTCATTGCTATCAATTTAAAAAGTAAAAAACAAATTGACTTAGTAAAAACTAAAAATGTACATAAAGAATATGCATCCACCATTCAATCATATGTTAGAGTGGTTAACTAAATTGTGGTTAACAAACGAAAAAAAGGTCAATTCTATCAGGGGCAGAGGTATTCCAGGGCCAATGGGGGCACGTGCCCCCACTCACTTTTTGGGAAGAAAAATTTTACCCTACATTTGTTATAGGTTTTACATTTAAACCCCCCTTAACTTATGTTTAGGCCCCCCCTCAAACTTATGTTTAGGCCTCTCAAAGGGGTTAAATGCCTAATTTAATGTCATCAACTACATGTATATTGATTTACATGTACATACAACTTAAAGGAAATGCGCCTAGAATTTTGAAAATTACACTTTTAGTGTGAAAATTTTATACGTTTTAGAAATAGTCCCCCCTAGAATTTTGAAACACACTATACAATATTTACATGTCTCCAAATAGACTCATATTATAAGCATATCCCATAAAAATCGTAATTATATACAAGTAGCCCCTAAAAAAATCGCCAATTATGCATAAATAGACCCCAAAAAAATCGCCTCGGGGGCGCTGCCCCCGAACCCCCGTGTGGCTTAGGCCCCCCTAACCAAAATTTCTTGCTCCGCCCCTGAATTTTATGATACATCCTAGTGGTTTATGGTGTATTATACATAGTAGTAGTTTGGGGGACCCAAAATGTAGTAACTTGCTCTGAAAATGTTGTAAATTTGCAAACTACTTTGATTTTAAAAACTAATGTGGTTTTTAAGTTATAGAATTTCTACTTTAAAACAAAAGTGGTTTTTAAGTTACAAAAGTTTGGACCTAACTACAACATTTTGGGACGTAAATTGGGATGTATGATACATATATCCTAAACAACGAGGATGTTCCATAGAAGGAAAATACTTTTGCTCACCCAAAAAATGGTTCACCAATGCTCACCCAAGCATCCCATTGGCCAATGCAGTGGGACCCATGATTAAAATTTTAATCATGGGTCCCACTGCATTGGCTAATGGGATGCTTGGGTGAGTCTAGGTGAACCATTTTTTGGGTGAGCAAAAATGCTCTCTTCATAGAAGATCCCAAGAAAAATGTGACTCATTTTATAAATCTTGCTCAGGAGAGTATAGTTCAGTTGTCAAAAGTCGAGAAGCATAGGAAAGGAAAACATGGTGAAAAGTGATTAAAAACTCAAAATATAGTCACTTTCTTTCTTTTTTCATGAATTCCTATTGTATTTTGAAATATTTTAGTGTCAAATGTTTTTAATGAAGCAAGAAAACATAAGAGAAAACACTAGGGAAAGACAAATTTCCTTATCGTTTCTATTTTCCTTCCCTAAATCTTCAAAAGGCAAACAGAGCCTAACTAAAACTATGTTTTCTTACCTAAATTAGGTGCTAGCACATGGCCCTTCAAGACTAATACAGTGAGGGAGAATGGCATGTTAACTTTAGAAGTACTTCAAGTAAATATTAAAATTACATCAACAGGTGTAAAACAGATACATGTAAAGGTGTTAAAAAATTGTTGAAATTGCATGGGCACATGTGAAAGCCGCAGGTTTCAATTGATTAAAAAAAAAAACCACCCGATTAAAATAATGCATGAATGGAGATCCAATTCTAGCTTCACGCAAATCAAGGATAAAAAGTTCAAGACTTTCAATTATAGATCTCCATCACCAAACGGTTCAACGTTCAAACATTATGTCGATATTTCCGAATAAAAAAATTATGTCGGCAATTGGGTTAAGAAATTCAATTCATGGACATTGTGAGATCACAAAAGGCAAAAAGAAAGTCTATTTAAAGTACTTACACCTGATTGTTTATGATTTGAGGCGATAGTGATGATGATGAACTGAGATCTGAAAAAAGGAAAAGCAAAGAGTTATGCACCAAATACCTCCGTCCTTACAAAGTCGCCAGCCGTCGACCGTCGTTGTGGCCCTTGTAGCGTGAAAGAGAAGGGAAAGAGCATAGACGTATCTGATCGTTCCCACGTTCTGTACGTGAGTGGACTGAGGGAGAGTTTATTTTTGGGGCCAACTTATATAGCCCTAAATTTGTTGTAACAAAATGTGTCGTTGCATAAAAGCTATAAAAAAAACTTATATTTGTTGCAACAATAGGTTCGTGGCAAATACTTACAAAAAAAATTTTAGTACTAGTTGCCACGAAATTTTCCGTCTCAAGTAGTGTTGGCGCATTTTTTTGTTTGGCGCGCGGAACTTTTTCTTCTCCCGCCAACTTATTTGCAATGACATAATTTGTCACACTTATTTTCGTGGCAAAAATTATATTATTTACCACTAACACCATTTTCATCATAACTAATAGCTTATTTGCCACGAATTTTTTCTCGTGGCAAATATTTCGTTACAAAAAATGTGTTTTGTTGTAGTGACTCCTTAGGTTTTGATAAGGAATGCTCATTCCTACTTTAGTAGGAATCCCATTCCAAAAAGGAATGGTTATTCCATTATATTTGATCATACTAAATATGGTAATGGAATGGACTTAAGAATAACTAGGGGTATCATTTGGAATGGAAATTCCAATTCTGTCACGAAAATTTCCAATTTCGGAAACCAAAAATGCTTTCCGAATTTCAAAAATTTCGAAAAAAATCGGATCGGAATCGGAATTGTTTTAAGAATTTCGAAAATTCTGAAAGTTTTTCGAAAAAAAATTTCGAAATTATCTTTTCCGAAAATATTCTGAAGAAAATCTGAAACTATATTTTCCGAAAGTTTTCTGAAATATTCCGAAACTTAATTTCGTCCCACATCGGTAAAGAATGAAGATATGGAATGACAAGTACTTCTATAAATTATGTAACACCCTGTTATTTCTTTTTCACTAATAAAGGAATATTTCATTTTAATTCCTATTTAAAATATTTACTTGGGGTCAAATCGTAATTTTCATAAATACTTTCTATGGTTTTGAAAACGATACCTACATTTTTGTGCAACCCGGAAATTATTTCCTACGATATCATGGTTTTCTGCATTTTTATTTTCAACTGTACAATACCAGTTATTATTTTTTTAGCTGCGACTATACTGCGGCTTGGACGAGGGAGCACGTGAGCTCAACCTCACCAGATAGTTTCTCCATTGCTTGGAGGCTACACATTTTCTATCAGTATACGTATATGTATATTACTCTCAATCTCTCACAGTTCTCTCTTTTCTCTCATGCACACAACTCTCAAACTCTCTCAACTCCCTCTAGTTCTCTCAAGACATTACACACACACACAAACCATTTTATATGATATATACCTACACACAGATACTCATATATACATATATATATATAGTTCAAGAGAACGGGAAGAAAATCTAGACGACGAAATTGACGGCGGAATTCTCGGTCTCAAATTCTCAGTATTAAACACCTCGGTGAGTAATTCAAACTCACTCCCAACGTGTGTATATGTGTATATTTCTGTATATATATACATGTGTGTGTATATATAGATACATCATTGAAGCTTTAAAAATTGGAGTTTTAGAAAAGTTAACCAAAATCAATTCCATGAATTGGGAATGAAAGATCTTAGTCCTAATAAGTTATGGTTCGAATACTACGACTTAATTCATCCGTATCGCGACGTATTGTTGAATTGAAGTTTTGTCACTCTTACTTTAATCACGAAAATCGAGAGATACAATTCGTATTTTTTTTATCGCGTATCTTAATCTACGCGAAAAACTGAAGAGATCCATATATTACATGTCTTAATTGAAACAAAATTTGAAAATGGATCAGTTTCAGTTTTGAAACTGAAAACAGGGAAAAAAACGAAGAAGATGAAGCTTCTGCTTCAACTCGCGCGCGCGGCCCGCTCGCTCGTGCAACCCCTCGCTCGCGTAACCTGAGCAGTTTTGGGCAGAAAGGAGATTTTTGCAATTTTCGCAGAAAAGGCCTGATCGCGCGCGCGGCCTGCTCGCGTGACATGACATATTTTTGGTAGTTTGTGTATTTTTGTATAACGGACTGTTTGGAAAGGTTTTGGAAGGTTTTAAGGAACTGTTTTGAAAAATATACTATTTTAAGGATTTAATTTTAAGAACTGGATTAATAAGAATGATTAAGATTGAGATTTACATTCGTACAAATATTTGGTATTATGATTAATAACTGATGTTATGACTTATGAGCATTGACATACATAATAGGGTCGAGGTTGAGTCGACATGCATGTGTGTGAGAAGGCGTGAAAAGAGTAAAGAGCAGCGATGTATTGAACGACTCCGATACTGAGCGGATAATATTCCTGGTATTGGATGCGACAGTGTTGTGTACGACTTAGATATCGATTGGATATTATTTCTGGTATCTAAGGCGCGCGTTTTGGATATTGATTGGATAATATTATTCCTGGTATCTGAAGCGATGGTTTGTTGTGATTGTCACGCCCCGACGTAACATAAATATGGAAAGTGTTTAATTTCCTTTATGGACCCGTAGGTTGCGACAGTTTGAAGGATCGATTCCGTCCCAAACGTTGAACAACATAAAACCATGATCCGAGTAAAGCAATCAAGACTTACAAATATTTTTCTAACTTATTACATATTACAATACGGGGTCAACTAAGGCACAAGCCGCCTTAAAACAAAAACAATATCTATTGTCTATTACAATCATCCTTATAACAAAACAGTTTATAACTTAAACCATAGGATATTGATAACAGTTTCGTCTTCCAAAAACAACCATTCTCAGTTAGCGTAGTCATACGGCCCCGCGTAGTCATAACCTAAAAGCCTGAACACGAATGTCCAGGATGCATCAATGTCGTCAACTTCAAGAAGCTGGTGAGTATTAGAAACATAACTTTGAATGTAACACATACTCATTTACCATCTTCCAATTCCCATTTAATTAAACAAGTTTATATTAAATTAAGGAGTTCATTTTTAGAAAACAACCACAATATCATTTGAAAGATATAATATATATATATATATATATGTGACCGTGTATGAAAATATTGCACCATCTCATCTTACCGACTCTTTTCTCTCGACAAACACAACAACCCACTATCTCACACCAGTATCCTTGTAATACTCCGATAGCCACACTTTAGCACAGAGGTGCCAGGGAATGTCCAGTTTGCCTCACGCTTTGGTCCGGGGGTACTAGGGAGTGTCCAATGCCTCACACTTTAGTACCTAATCCGCCTCGCAAATACTTGAGGTAACCTCATGCAGTATCCAGACTCGGGTACCAGGGAGTGTCCGTAGGCCACACTTTAGCACTACCATAGGTGCCAGGGAATGTCCAAGTTCGGCATCGCACACTTTAACGCTTCCATAGGCGTCAGGGAGTGTCCAATTTTGCCACCATCACATTACAAAGATACTCTCACCGCAATCTCAACACGTCACACTTTAGTACATAATTACCAGGGAGTGTCCACAACATAATCTCAACCACACACTCTTTTCCACACTGACCATTACTCTTTTCCACACTGCCCAACATTTACAGTCACCATGCATGTATAACTGACTCCACATGTATGTCATGACACTTGAACAAGAGTAAAATGCTGAATTATAGGAACAACGTACGTGCGGGGATTATTAAGTCGTAATACATCAGTTCAATCGTCCCAACATAACCAAATGGTTTCTGTTTTAGTAAATTTCCCAAACAGAGCTTTAAAAGTTCATAAAACATCACCCAAATAGTCCCTTAACATAAAATAAGCAAAATTTAGAAACTGTCAGAAGTCACGCGAGCGGGCCGCTCGCCCGACATGGCCAATTTTTGTTTTCTTATTAAAACATTTTCTGCCTGCTTGAGTTCACGGAGATCGCGCGTGCGGATCGCTCGCGTGGTCCGCTTGCACGATCTGCCTAATTTTTATTTTATAATAAAAACCTTTTCTTTTTGCCAGAAAACACACAGCTCGCGCGCGCGGGCCGCTCGGCGACCTTCGCTTGCGCGATCGCGCGCGCGAGTTCAGACAGTGTCTTCGTCTTCTTCGCTGAACTTTCTCCTGTTTCAGAATTTCAGGGTCTTTTAACCCATTTTGCAAATCCGAAGCATATAGGACATATAATATATGGATCTCTTTGGTTTTTCATAAGGATTGTGAATCCATAATCAATTTTACATGAATTAAACTATAACTCTAGAATTTAATGAAAGACTAAAAGATGACATAACTTAATTTCCTATAAACTATTTCATATGAATGAATTATGTCTTAAAACTTTAAACGTATGATCTATGATGTAATATCTTTCATAATCAACTCTAAAAACAAGTTTTGATTAAGGTTTGAAGAATTATGATTTTGAAGCTCAAGCTTCCATGGACGAAATTAGCAATGGTGGTTTATCAATACATACACATAATCAATAACTAAGCATAAAATTACATATAGAGTGAGTTTAAAATACTCACTGAGATTAAGAGTGAAGAGTTAGTTAAGAAAGAATCACGATAAGAATTCCAATTGCAACTTGACTATGGAGATTGAAGCTTCTTCTCTCTCTAAAAATTCTATAGAACTCTCTCAAGCTCTCTCTAAACTCTCTATATTTTCTCTCTATACTACTAGTTCCAAATGTGTAGAATATATGTGTGTGTGAGTAGTGTATATATAAAGAGCTATATTAGCAAACTTGGAGGCCAAGAATTTTGTGGGTTACTCAACAAAATAAATTTAGTTTTCTAAATACTCAGCTCATATATGCTGATAACACATATACGTATATACATCTCCAGATTTTGAAGGGGCAATTTAGAGTAGTAGGGGTCAAAGTTAAGTTGTTTGGGAAATGAAGCTTAAAGGCATGTCTTAACACACACAAGAAAGGCATGGCCAAATAAGGCCTTATCCAATGATGAGTTACCATAAATGGAAAGTAAAGCAAGTGTCAAATCTTGCTTTACATCACTTCCCAAAATCAGTGGAAGTTTAATCTGGCGCGGACAGTTTTGAACATAAGCTAGTATTTTCGCGGCGCGGTGTTCGTCACAAAAATACATAAAATTCATTTTAACGTAGGAAATGATTTTCCGGTTTTATAAAAATGCTGATTGAGTCGAAAGAAAATATTTCCACCGTTTTGAAATACAGTTTTAAAATCCAACACAGGTATTACTAAAATTTATAAATTTATAATTTGGCCCCAAAAAGAATTTGAAGCAAGTAATAAAATTCTAAACATGAGGATTGTAGATAAAAATGAAATCAGCAATACAGATTAAACATAGAAATTCAAATTGGATTTTAATATGTCAAATGCAAATACAAATAATTAGATGGAAATGCAGGTTATTACAGTGATCGACCCAGATACTGAGCGAATATTATTCCTGGTATCTGAGGCGATAGCGTGGTGTGCGACCCTAATATCGAGCGGATATTATTCCTGGTATTGGAGGTGACAGTGTTGTGTACGACTCATATATCGATAAGATATTATTCCTGGTATCTGAGGCGCGCGTTTCGGATATCGAGCGGATATTATTCCTGGTATCCAAAGCGATGGTATGGTGTGTGATTTGGATATCGATTGGATATTATTCCTGGTATTTGAGGAAATAGGATGGTTGAATCGAGTTTGTCTAGAGAAAAGAGTAAGTGAGATGAGATATATCATTGTTCATGCACGGTTACATACTTATTGCTTACTATATCCCCCCGTTACTAATTCATATCCAATATTGCATTCTTAACTTCATGATTTTACCATTACTGGACACAGATTATCACTTATATTGGGAGATTTAATGGATAAATTGTACTTTCGTTGTTCTTATCGTTACTCTCTTGGAACGAATAAAGATCTCTTTTTGTAGATTTTGTAAGCTTGGGTGAAGTGGAATCCAGCCTGGGTAGCATTCATGAAGTTAAAAAAGGTCAAGAAAGAGAATTCAGAAAGGCGGATCGATCCGTCCTTTAGAAGGGATCGATCCGCGTGCTCAATGGAAACTTATTTGCTGATTCAAAAAAGAGCGGATCGATCCGCCAATATGAAGGGATCGATTCGCGATCTTCCTGTGGCATTCTGCGACAAAACTTCCGAAATTGATCGTTCCACCTATATGAGGGGATCGATCCGCGATTTCTCAGAAAGATAGTAATAGCCCAGATGAAAGGCGGATCGATCCGCCAATATGAAGGGATCGATCCGCGCCTCCTGCTGACGACTCTCTCTTTTTATTACAACTTTGCTTTTATGTGTATGTAATATATATAGTTAAAGATTGAATATTATTAGGGTTAGCTGGTATTTTTGCTTAGTTTTCCTTAGGTTGTAAGCCTCCTCTCTCTAAATCCTCTCATCTCTTCCCCCCATTACTCCTCAACTACCAATATTTACTTCCATTTAGTGTTAGAGAGAGAAGAGTGTGAATGTATTGAATGGTTGAAGTTTACATTGAAGAATTTCTTGGATTTGCTATGGCATTTATGATGATTTTCTCTTGTTGGTATAATTTCTCCTTCCCTCTCTTTAATATTGTTGTCATTATGACTATGAGTACCTAAATCATGTAGGTTGGGGATCATAAACCCACCATTGGATCCATGTGTGTTTTATTGTAGAACTCTCATATTTTGTAACATTTCTATAGTTCATGGGTGTATGGTTTAATGTTTTGAGATCCCACTTCTAATTGCATTGGAAGTTGTTAAATCTCTAAACTCTAACCCTATACCCATGTATTGCATTGGAACATCTATCTAGCATGTTGACTGACTACCACATGTTTGATAGTTTGCCACAATGAAATTTTCTACTCTAGAATGTGTTACAAGTATGAAAGCCATGTGTTGGTTGGTCCAAGGTGGGGGAATGCTCCCCAACCTCAATTTCTCCATTTACAAAACTCTCATTTGTCAATTAAACTTAGCTTTGTTCGAAGTTTACTTTCTCTTTTCTAAATAGTCATTGTAGTATAATCTTTTACAAATTGAACCAATCTCAAAGTAAAAAAGACTCAATTTTATTTCTTAGTTTGTTAAATTACTTCTCGCATTATAATTGGTTATTAAGCGCTCAACAAGCATTGTTGCATTCCAATCCTTGTGGACTCGACACCCTACTTCCAACATACTACGTTTTTAATAGGGTTAAATAAGAACTTGATTTTGACAACATCAGTTACTTATGTTGAAGTTGGAACCTTCAATTTATTGCTTTTAAAGTTTAAATTGTACTGTTGTTCATATGCTTATATATACATTGCGAGTATATTTTTATTTTACTCACCAGTTTGCAAAAGCTGACGGCGTTGAGGCGTCCTGGACACTATGTCCAGATTTTCCAGGTCAGGAGCAACCAAAGTATTTTGACTATGTTAGTTAGAGGCAGGAGACTTTCCAGGAAGGCTGTTTTATATTTCTTATGTATTTTATTTTGGAGTTGTAATAAACACTTTATTAGAATTTAAATAAGGTGGTTTTTTGACCAAAAAAAGAAAAAGAAAAAGAATAAGGTGGTTTGTGCCTAAGTTTATGACTGATGTAATAGTTTAGTAAGTTTAACTTTGGAGCTTACGTTATTAGTATCCTTTACTTTAGAATGTTGTTTAAGTTATTTGTTGCAGGGACAATTGGTCATACTTGCTTGGTATGACCTACGAGTCCATAAAGAAAATTAAATACTTTCCTGTATTATGCTATGTCGGGGCGTGACAAATTGAAAGACAAGCATGACAATCATCACAAATGAAAAATTCCAAAATAATTCCAACAATTTCTTAAACTTTCGAAAAGATTTCGATTCGAAACAAATCCAAAATTTCGGAATCAAAATTGGAATTTTTTTTAGTGCTCCAAAAATTTCGGAATTTTTTCTGAAAGGAAGGTTTCCGATCCATTCCCGCCGAAATACACCCCTAAGAATGACCATTTCATTCCAGGGTTCATTCTGGTACACCAAACATGCCCCTATAGCGTGGGGAGTTGGTGCCAGCCTATTCGATTAGAACCTCAGTCCTAACATTGAACTTGCATGGATGTAAAATTAATGTTACCTCAAAACAAATGAATCCAAATTATCCAACTAAGAGCTTGGTTCGAGCCACATTTTTGTCCAGTTGGAAAAAAGGCACTATGCGCCACTCTCATTATTGGGGTTCGAACCCCGTCCTGGCACTTGTATCTTTGCACGAGAATACTACATAAAATGATCAAATAAATATATCAATCAAATTAAGAGGTCTGTCCATGTAATTGTCAAATAACTCAAAGAGAGAAGTGTAATTTATCCAAAATTAAATATAACTTGGATTAAAAATTCCAACTTTGTAAAACCAATAGGATCATCTGCAGCATTTTGTTGCACCTCAACACTACATGCATTCAAACTCACAAGAATCATTTGGAGGACTAAAATGCAAGCAGTAATTCTGTTTTCAAGCCAATCCAGTCTTCTCTCAAAAACTCCATATGCATTGCCCCACGAGTAATTCTAGAGCCACAATTTTTGTTCACAACTTTTGTATGTGCCTAACTCTCTCCTAATAGGTTCCACTAGTACTGTAGGGTCCTCTAACACAGTGGGACTTATCAGGAGAGAGATAAACACATAAAAAAGTTGTGAACAAAAAGTTGTTCCCAAAGTATCAACCCTTGCCCTATTGTCAAATTAGGCTACAATCGCAGAAGAACAAAACAAAATGTGATAATCACCCTAAATAAGAGAGCGTTTTTGTTCACCCAATTTTAGTTCACCATTGCTCACTCAGGCTTTCATCGGATGACATGTGTCTTATTCCAATAATTATATTGATAATACATTGGAATAATGGGAATGAATTGAGACACATATCACCCAGTGAAGGCCTGAGTGAGCAATAGTGAACAAAAAAAGGGTGAGCAAAAATGCTCTCCTTAAATAATGCTTCACAAATTTGATTCACAAATATTTTAATAGTTGTACCATTTAAAACAACTTATGGTGAAATTCAATGGTCCCCACTATTATTATATGTATGTGGTACAACTTTCAATGAAAATTTGGTGGTCTCTACTATAATTAATTGTGATGTAACTTTTAAAGCATTTGGAAACCAAATATGGGATTCAAAGTTCGGAACCAGAGAATTACTCAATGAGCATAGGCAACATAAATGAAGGAGTAATGGTATGGTTCGCAAATTTGGGATATACCAAATGCTATGACATTATTACCACATACAGTTACGGTAACTACAATAACATGTAATACAACTGTTAAAGCATTTGAGAATTAGTTGTGGGATACATCACCCATTTCAACTAGTACAAACACTAGTCACTATTGAGTATCAAGAATTTCCATATGTATCAACTTCATAAGTGTATAACATTCACTTATTAACATTTATACATGTCAACTAAACAAATGAAGGTGCAAAAACTAATCCATATATTTGGACTTGCTTCTTCATGTTTCAGAACACAGCTAATGCAAAATGTGCTTCAAACTTGAGCAAACCCATATCATCTCTCTTTCATTCTGATCCATGGAACACCTCATCACCCCAGTTATTTACCAAAAACCCTAGTCAAAGCAACGTGTCGCAACGAAATAGTCCCAGAAAGCCAACAAATTACTGGACTCACCTGAAATTTCTCAACCACAATCTATTGAAAATGCTACGGTTCCAAAACCTGAATTGCAAATTTGGTTTTTAAATATTTTGTCAGTTGTACCACATATAGTGGTATGTGGTATTACCGACTATTGTGATATACGGTACAATTGGTAAAGCATTTAAGAATCATATTTGGAATTTAAATTTGGGAAGCATATAGTTACTCCCATGTATACTATATAGCCATCTCAAAATAAAAAAATAATAATAAAAAAAAAATTAACAAAAAATAATAAATAACACATTCCCATCTCGAATGTTTTGTGATTAGTAGTAGCCTAAGGTAGGCTCATTCACATCCTTTTGAAATTATGTTGAGTTAGTAGAGGGGACGGATTTTGTACCCTAGCCCAGTGGATCCTTTCAGAAAGCCCAAGCCGCTACCCAACTTTATTTTTTCTTCTAAACGGAAGAAACTTGGTTTTCCCATACATTTTTTTTATTTTTTTTTCCTTCTAAAAAGTGTTCCATAACATATGTGACACTGAGACTCTCTTCAATAATGGTAGAATCACTTCACCATCAACTAATCAAAATTATATGGGCCCACAACCACATGTATTGGGAAAGAGTAATGCTACAGACACAACACATTGCACAACACAAAACACAATAGAGCTTTAAATGTTTGTACCATGTGCTGTGTAAGAGGTGCATAGAAAAGTGTGTAAAATTCAAACAGCACAGGGTACAAGGCATTTAAAGCACTATTGTGCTTTGTGTTGTGCAATGTATTGTGTTTGTAGCATTACTCATTGGGAAATACTTTTGGAAAAAAAAAATGGAAAGCATAGCATTACTCCTTGGTTTAATAGCTAGCATATCAAAAGGGTAAAAAGTTTCAAAGGGAAATATAGGATTTAGGTCAGTTATTTAATGGTTATTGGCTATTGCTAACCCCTAATAGAGAAATTTAGTATGAAATCTCCCACTAGAGAAAGTTATTGATTAAAGGACACAATGAAAACTTGTTGGTAAAAAGTCCATCAACCTAAGTTTTTTGTTCAAAAATCCTGACAAGTTGAAAGTTTAGTGAAATTTCATAAATTCGTCGAAATTTTTGTCATGTTTTTATATGTGAGGACCTTTCATTAGTGTTTTCCTTGTTGGACTTAATGCTTAAAAAAGTACTCTACAATGGACTAAACCCTAATTATCCCTTATTATTATACCTATGCTGTGGTAACAAAAAGACAGTGAATAATTTTCTAGGGGCTAAAGTGAGCCAATGAAAATTTTGGATCGGAATTAAAATTACTTCAACAACGGAGGGCCAAACTTGAAGAAAATAGGACCCATATGATGAATATAAAGAAGAAGAAGAGAGTTGGGTTTTTAATCAAACTAAACATGCTGTAGATTTTCACACAAACTGTAAACATTGATTCTATATTATAAATTCCCAAACATGCCTTGATTTTGGTCTTAGCACCAATCGCTTCAACATTAGCGGTGTCATCGGTTCGGTTCGATCGGTTTTGGGGAGGTTTCAAAACCAACCAATAAGTTTTGGTTTGGTCAATTTGTTGGTTTTAGGGGTTGTACGCAAAAAATTTTGAGTCTACAAAAATAAAGAAATATGCAAGAATGAATATCAATATTATTAATCAGTGAAAATGAGTACAATCTCTGTGTATCTTTTCAAAGAAAAGAAATTATCCTCTGATTCAATCTCCTTCAAGTACTTCTACTTCAAGGGCTGAGGTGCTTGATCTGAAATGGAATTGACGATCGCTTGAACTTGTTGAACCGCTGAATTTGAAGAAAATCCTTCACAAATTTGCGTGTGAAAGAGTCTTCTGAATTTGTTAATACTCTAATAAATAACAGCACGAGTTTGATGTGCTTGTTATTCTTCAATTGAGTATTCGAACTTGATTTTGATGAGTTTGGAATTTGAGAGAGCTTGAGATTTAGAGAAAACTTGGGCAGAGTGTTGTCTTGTAATTTTCTCTCCCTTTTCTCTTCCAATGAGCCTCTATTTATAGGCTCTATGAAAGACTTAATTGCAAGTAGCCAAAGTTTTGGATCTTTGACCCATTTAATGTGATTGGTTTGATTTGTAATTTAAGAGATAATTTCTCTCTTATTTTAAATGAAAAATAATAATAATTTGACTTCAAATTATTGTATTTTCAAGAATACATGTCCAACTTTATTATTTTGGCATGGGTCAAAGTGGACCTATGTTTATGGGTTAATTCTTTTTTTTTTTTTGTTTAACTCATGTCAACAGACCACTTGAGTTTGGTTTGACCCGAGTCTTAAAAATGGGACAAAGTATGAAGTTATTGCCACGACTCACTTTTGGTGTGACTTTTAACTTTAACTAACCAAGAATAAATTTGATCATCTTAATTAATTAGACACTACTAAGACAATAAATTTTTGTTCAAAAATGCTACATGTCACACCCGCCCCGAAGGTAAGGGGTGGTGCCTTCATGGGTTGCGACCGTTTTAAAAGGAAATAAAATGAAATAAGATAAAAGGCTTAAAGCAGTGAACAAAAGAGTGTAAAGAAATGTGTGAAAGTACGTACAAGTAGGAGTAAGGCCAAGTAAAAGTTCAGAGTCACAACCTAATATTATCGGGAATTAGGATCCCTACAAAGACGATTAGAGTAATCATCTTTGACTTTTGAGAAATAGTTTGAGAAAAGTGGGCCCTTTTAAAAGTGTGACTCTTGATACTCGTGCAAAACTAGAGTTCTTGAAGTGGGTTCGGGGACTCGATTATGTCGAGGGAAGGTATTAGGCACCCTCGAACATCCGTGACACACGATTGCCAGTTTAGTGGTTTTCATAGTAACGGGGCGTACGTAAGAAGTAGTAGAATACATATACAAGAAATTAAACACAAGCATCCGTGACATGCGGTTGCCGATTAACGTATCTCGACACGAGATAGTTTTGAAAGAATGTATGTATCTCGACTCGAGATAGTTTGAAAGTATGTATACGTATCTCGACACGAGATAGTTTGAAAGTATGTACGTATCTTGACTCAAGATAGTTTGAAAGTATGTACGTATCTCGACACGAGATAGTTTGAAAGAAAATAGTTATGGCCACACCCAAGTATGAGTTGCATACGTATCTCGAGACGAGAATCAGGCCGTACGTAGTTCTATGCTTGTATGTGTGTGGATGTTTTGGTCGATCTAGATAGTGAAAGTGTAAAATAGTGTTTTAAGTAAAGTTGGTGTAGCTAGGAACTTTAACTTGCACGGTATAGTCCTAGACTTTAACCTTTGAAGAGTAGCAAGTTTTGGAAAATGTATAATAGATCGACCGTATGAGTAATGAATGCTATGCCCGAACATCCTGTCATCAAGCTATTGATTAACTTGACGGAATACGCTTGTTCGGGGTAAGTGAAAAAGTATTTTTGGGTTTTATGTTTTATAATTTTTTTTTGTCTTTTTGTTTTATGTGTTGGAAGTAAGGGTCGGTGCCTAGTGATTTGAGAAAGTGCCGGAAATATAGGTTGGTGCCCATTGATTTTTGGAAAAGTGTGCCAAAAGTACGGGTCGGTGCCCACGTAGTTTAAAAAAGTGTACCGGAAGTATGTAGACACCCCGATTTTGACCAAACGTCGAATTAAGGGGAGTACTACCTCCAGATCTGATGATGACAATGCCCGAACTAATCAAGGGTTTCCAGAAATGATTCAAGCTCTTCAAATGGCTATGCAATTTAAACAAAAGAAAGAAGGGAGGGAAAAGAAAGAGAAAAGAGGGGATAAGAGAAAACGGCACAGGGCAGAACTTGCAGTAGTTACGGGTTGCCGGACCGGCAGTCAGTGAATACCTCAACGACAGTCACTGAATGCCGTTAAAATGCACCAAATGCCGCGAAAATGGGAAATCCTAAAAAGATGGCAGTTCCTAGAGTTGTCCACGGCATTCAGTGAATGCCGGTGCGACAATCAGTGAATGCCGCTGCAGTATTCATTAAGTGTCGCACCGGCTGTTACTGACTGCCGCTTCCATCTCCAGTAAGTGTCGTGTTTTCTAGCAGACAGCTTTGATACATCACATTTTGTACCATCAAAAGAACATACGAGATCAGTGTTTTTGCCCCTGAAATGACTAAAATACCCTTTTAAATTTGCCTATATAAAGAGGGTGAATATCCCATTGCATGGAGGATGAATTCTTGAATCTTCTAACCTTATCTTGAATCTTTTCATCTTCAACCTCTCAAATTTTCCAAACATACCCAAGAATCACCTTCATAAGAGTGAGAGAGGAAGTTGTGTGTGAATTAAGAGTTGAAGAGCTTGTTTTACTTGTGAAAATCCTTCAAAATCACCAAATTGAGGATATTTGGAGGTAGACTTTAGACTAATTAGCCTTTAAATATGTATTAACTTGGATAATACTTGAGTATTAAGTCATTTCTTGTAATTATATTTACCTCTTGAGATTCATGAGACCTCCAATGTCTCATTCGAATCTCTTAACATGAAGTCCTCTAGCTCTCTTGTAAGTTCATGGTTTACAAGGGGATTAAAGTTGATGTTTAACATGTTTAGCTAATAAGTTCAAGTCTATTATCATGATTTGGGTTGATTATCTTTATATTTCATGAAATTTCTCCAAAACTTCATTGAAATCTACAAGCATAAGAGTCATTAGCCTCCCATGATCATCAAATGGTAAGAGAATTAGTTTAATTAAAGCCAAGTTTAATGGCTTAGTAGTTAAAATTAGCAAGTATAAGATGAACTAGACAAAGATGTAGTGAGTTCATCAACCACTTTTCATCAAAGATTTTTAGTTAAACATCGAACCATTGGAACTGAATGAAACCAACGGGAAAGTATCTATAACTCAAAGTTCTACCACTGCAATTTTTGTTTTAATAATATTCCATGGTTAGAGTGGTTTGGTCATGAGTTTTGGGAAACAACAAATCTGTCCAGAGTTTCAGAACAGCAACACCCTTTAGAAACGAGGAAATCAGAACCCTAATCAAGTATTAATGACCCCAAATATTTTTTTCTGTGAAGTTTAATATGTTAACAAGACTCCCGAAAAATATTAGAGTCTTTCAGATTTATTTACTATTTTTAGAAAATCGTACAATATCTCTGGATAGAGAGTTGGGAATTCCTAAGCGATGTCTAGTGTTTATTTAATTCCCAGTGATCTAACTGTTGGAACTTTGATTTTCTTTTGGATTAGAAACTAGACTCATAAAGGCATCTTGTGTCCAAAGTTCATTGACATCAAACCACGGGAACCATGCTTTTACAATTCTTAAAGTTTTGATTTGCTCTCTGTAATTCTCAGAATTTCATAACAGACTTGATAAACATTGTAAATAAAAGATCACATGATTCCCCCATGACTTAGGGCTTAAACTATGCTTAAATAATGATTAGTAAGCTTAAATTCAGAGGCTAAATGGTTCAAATCAAGGAATAATCCAATAGCTTGTTCTTGTTTCCATGTAATCATGTACACTCATCCATTTAGATTGATACTTATACTTAGAATTCTTGGTATGTCATTTCTTCTACTTGATAGAATTAAGCTAGACATTTAGAGATGGTCATTTGATATTGTATATCATTTCTAAAGCGTGTGGACTAACCCTTGTTTTGTAGCGCCGATGAGGTATGGTCTCTTGACTCTTCTCTAGCTTAATTATTTCTTAATTTTATTAATTTTTCGACCTCATGTGTGACACCTTAGAATTAAAATTTACCTTATGTGTATATATGTGATTAGAGACCCTTTTATTAGAATTTATTCTTTTGTATGCATTACACGTTTAAACATCTGTGCCTGTATCCCGAGTAAGTTTCCTAGTTCCCTAAATGCACATCATATTGCTTGCTAATTGAAGTATGTGGTTTTGAGTGATATTTTATCATTTGCAATCTTACACCCTTGGGACATGCTTTTGTAATCTATATTTATATATATGTATTAGTTGAGGGCATGCTTAGATTAATGAATTCGATTAAAAGGATGTTGAGTAGAGGCCTACCGCGAGATAGGATGAGAGGGGGTGTTTTAGTCCGTTGGGCTTCTTCCCCTCTCATTCCATAATCCCCAGACCTAGTTAACCTCTGGTTTCTAAAAGATCAGTTTGCTTTTAAATGGTTTCTTAATTCTCCTTTCAAAAATTAAATGGCGACTCATTTTTGAATTTGAATTTGAATTTGAATTTGAAAAATGTTTTAAATAAAAAGCTGTGGGTAAGGAAAATTGCGATATCCACAGTTGGTGCCCAGTGATTTTTGGAAAAGTGTGCCAGAAGTACGGGTCGGTGCCCACGTAGTTTGAAAAAGTGTACCGGAAGTATGGGTCGGTGCCCAAGTAATGAAAAAGGTGTACCAAAAGTATGGGTCGGTGCCCAATGATTTAAGAAAAAGTGTCGAAAGTAAGGGTCGGTGCCCAGTGGTGTAAAAGAGTAACCGGAAGTAAGGGTCGGCGCCCAGTGGATAAAAAGTTTTACCGGAAGTACGAGTCGGTGCCCAATGATGTAAAAGAGTAACTGGAAGTAAGGGTCGATGCCCAGTGATGTAAAAAAGGTGATGTGAAAGTTTTACTGGAAGTACAGGTCGGTGCCCAGTGCAAATGGAGAGAAGTATCAACTTTTTGTTTCTCTGATTTTTATCAACAAATACTAAAATAGGAGATAAAAATGCAGCTGGGTAGGTCATTAGATCTCTTTTCGGCTGACGCGTGATATAAACTTCAAACAGGTGGAGTTCGAGGCCTCCTTCCGACTGGCGCATGATATAGCATTTGATAAAGTTCAGCCAGGTGGCTCATTAGATCTCCTTCCGGCTGACGCAGGATATAAAGTCCAATCGGGTGGAGTTCGATGCCTCCTTCTGACTGGCACAGGGTATAGCAGTTTGATAAAGTTCAACCGGGTGGATCATTAGATCTCCTTTCGGCTAACGCGAGATATATGTAGACACCCCGATTTTGACCAAACGCCGAATTTAGGGGAGTATTACCTCTAGGATCCGATGATGACAAATGCCCGATTAATCTAAGACTTCCAAAGGTGATTCAAGCTCTCCCAAAGCCTTTTTCAATTCAAGACAAAAGGAAAAAGAGAAGAAAAAGGAAAATAGAGGAAAACGGCATATGGTGATGGTTGCGGCAGTCACGGGTTGCCGGATGGCAATCTCTGGAGTGCCGTACGACATTCTGTGAATGCCGCGAATTTTACCAAATGCCGCGAAAATTAAAATTTCACAAAAAGACGGCAGTCCGTGGAGCGTTCTGCGGTAGTCATTAAATGCGGTTCCGGCACTCAGAGAATGCCGGACGGCAGACATTGAGTACCGCAATGGCAGTTATCGAGTGTCGCATTTTTATGACCGCCAACTGTGAAACAGCATATTTTGTACCTTCAAAAAAGGACGCTCAGAATTAGGATTTTGCCCCTGAAATGGCTGGAATACCCCTCCAAAATCTGCCTATATAAGGAAGGTGTATATCCCATTATAAGAGGACTTGAAATCTGGAATGTTAGGATCCCTATATTGATTCCTCTTCAAAAACTTTCTAAATTAAGAGAGTAGGAGAGTTTGAAGAAAGAGCTAGAAGAAGAGCTTGATCATCATTTGGAAGGTCGTAAAGCAACCAAGGAGTTGAGGATAATTCGAGGTAAACTCTAGGATAATTAGTTTATTTAGTAGTTCAATCACAATATTTAGAATCTCTTAAGATCTTTACACATTTTCAAAAACTCTCTTCCCACCTCATTTCATCATACACCACTAATATTGTTATTGAACTTGCATTTCATTGGTTTGGATCAAAATAGATTTGGGTTTAAAGCTTAATAAATCTTGAAGTAGAACTTTGGTTTCTTTCTTTTGATTATGTTTATTTCTTAAGATTCATAAGACTTTCAATATCTTACTTGAATCTTTGTACTTAAAACCCTTAGTACTCTTATAAACTCATGATTTATGAGAGGATTAAGGTTGATATTAGTATATTGAGTCAATGAGTCTAAACTTTTACCCATAGTTTGAATTCATTATTTTGAGATTTTATGAAGTTTCCTCATACTTCATCAAAATCCATAAGTATAAGAGTGCTTAGTCTCCAATGACCATCAAATGGTAGGAGAAGTAGTTTGAGTCTAAGCTCATCTCCATGGTTTAGATTCTTTGCCTTGGGATTTTGTAAAGTTTTTTTATAATTCATTAAAATCTATAAGTTTAAGTGTCCTTAGTCTCCAATGACCATCAAATGGTAGGAGAAGTAGTTTGGTTTAAGCCCAACTTCATGGTTTAGTAGTTGGGGTTAACAAACAAAGTTGAACTTGACAAATGGTGCAATGGATTCAATGACCACCTTTGATCAATGATTTTTAGTTAAATAATGGACTGTTGGAATAAAATGAAACCAACTGAAAAGTGGCAATAACACAAAGTTTTACCACTATAATTTTTGCTTTAATAAGATTTCGTGTTTAGAGTGGTTTGGTCATGAGTTTTGTGAAGCAACAATAATCTGTCCAGAATTCCAGAACAGTAATACCTTTTTGAAATTAGTAAATCAGAACCTTAACCAAGCATTTTTGACTTCAAATAATTTTTTCCATATAGTTTAATGTGTTAACAAGACCCGCTAAAAAGATTGATCAATTCTGATTTTTTTACTATTTTTAGAAAATCATACAAAACTTCTGGACAGAGAGTTGGAAATTCTTGAGTGATGTCTAGTGTATGTTTGATTCCCAAAGATCTAACTGTTGGAACTTTGATTTTCTTTTTGGGTTGGAAATCAGACTCACAAAGGTACCTTGTGACGAAAAACCATTAAGATCAAACCATTGGAAGCATGCTTTTCAAATTCTTAAATTCCAGGTCTGCTCTCTGAAAATTCTAGAATATTGTGACAGATTTGTAAACTTTGCAAATAATGGCTCAAATGGTATTTTCATGAGTTAGGGTTTAAACCATGTTTCAATAATGATTAGTAATGCTTGAAATCAAAGTTTGGATGATCCAAATCAATGAGTATTTCATAATTTATTCTTGTTCATGTATACATTCATCCATGTGGCTTGATGCTTGTAATTAGGATTCTTTGCTTTAGATTTAACTATATTTGATAGATTTAAGCTAGAGGCCTAGGATTGTCATCCGACTTTATATCTTGTTTATTATGTGGACTGACCTTTATTTTGTAGCGCCGATGAGGTATGATCTCTCGACTCTCACTTAGTTTAATTATTCTTTAATTTCACTGATATTTTGACCTCATGTGAGACACATTAGAAAAAAAAACTTGCCTTATGTGTATATGTGATTAGAGACCCTTTATTAAGATTTCAACTTTTGTATGCATTGCACGTTTAAATATTCGCGACTGGACCCCGGGTAAGTTCTCTAGTTTTCTATTTTGCATATCATATTGCTTGCTAAATGAACTACTTGATTTTGAATGATATTTTGTCTTTAGCAATTTTATACCATTTCGACATGCTTGTGTAATGTATATTTATATCTATGTATTAGTTGAGACTTGAGGGTATGCTTAGATTAATAGTTTGATTAAAAGGATGTTGAGTAGAGGCCTATCGCGAGATAGGATGAGAGAGGGTGTTTTAGTCCATCGGACTCCTTCCTCTCTTATTCCATATTCCTCGGACCTAATTAATCTCTGGTTTCAAAAAAAGATCGGTTTCCTTTAAAAATGGTTTTTAATTCCCCTTTCAAAAATTAAGTGACGACTCATCGTTTTTGAATTTAAATTTGACAAAGGTTTTAAACAAAAGTTGTGGGTAGAAAAAATGCGATATCCACAATATAGAGTCCAATCAGGTGGAGTTCAAGGGTCTCCTTCCGACTGGAAAAAAGAAGGTGGAATATCTGACCAGTGGATTTATAGGGAGATCACACCACTAAGAGAAAATAAAAGAGATATAAAAGGGTGGAATATCTGACCGGTGGATTTATAGGGAGCCTATAAGATAAAATAGAAAGAAAAAGATGGAAAATCTAACCAATGGATTTATAGGGAGCCCCGAACCACTAAGAGTATGAGTTTGAGTATGTTACCTGTGCAAAAGGGGCTATTGAAATTCAGTCGATGTTTGTTGAGAAAGAATCTGGAGCTTTGAAAGGATCGTAATCGAAAAACATCGCAGAAATAAGTCGAGAAGGCCCGAAGTCATATTTCGACACAAAATTAACTTGAACGGACATAATATTTGGGTCCGGAAGGGCCGGAATGGTAAAAAAAAGCTATAAGTCAGGCCGGAATGGGTCCGAGCTGAGTTGAGCATGACCGGTGGGGGTTAGAACTGGCTGGTAGAGCCTGAAATGGACTTATAAAAAGCCAAACAGTCCCTAAGAGTTGGATTCGGCCAATTCTGAGATCACCAGTGTGTCCGGCACGACCAACTTAGCTGGGACCAAGTGTCCGT
Organism: Hydrangea macrophylla; assembly: GCA_033977485.1. Classification (NCBI taxonomy): domain Eukaryota; kingdom Viridiplantae; phylum Streptophyta; class Magnoliopsida; order Cornales; family Hydrangeaceae; genus Hydrangea; species Hydrangea macrophylla. The sequence goes on from CM066983.1 coordinate 85,314,670, forward strand.
TCGTTGAAATCCGGACTCGAAGCGAAGAAAACTAGAAAAAAAAATTGAAAATGGACCAAGGGGTGCCACATCAGCAGCCGGGTGGCAGATGACGTGGCAAAAGCGCCACGTGGCAGCTGCTGATTGGTTGTTCGTGAGACGTGGCAGATGTCGCAGAGTTCCACGTGGCAGATGATGTGGCATGACATGCCACATGGCATTTTCTGATTGGGTGGTTTGCGCTGACATGTTAGTGACATGGCAGTCCACGTGGCTAGATGATGTGGCAGATAATGCCACGTGTTAAGTCCTGATTAATTGGTCAACGCTGACTCAGCATTGATGTGGCAGACACGTGGGTGATTACTGGACTACTGACTTAGCAGTTATTGCCACGAGTCAGTACTGGATTGGCTGGTCAACTGTTGAGTTAGAGCTGACTCAGCGTTGACTATTGTCTGCGCGTGGGCGAGGCGGTACGCTATGTAGTGGCGCGTGCGGTTATTTTCGGTGACCTTTTGAGGCGGGGCCACTGGGGTTTGGATCGTCTAAGGCAGACGATTAGGTTGGTGGTGGTGGTCACTGACGACTATGGGTGGAATCGTCGCCGGAGTAGCAACTGTGCTACGGCGGCGCATGGGGGCTTCTGATGGCACGTGTGGCATCTGGAGGTGCATTGTGGTGGCGGTTCCAACGGGGTTGGCTCCGGTTTGCTGAGGGGGACCCACTGATATGGGCAGTGAGAGAAGAGGATGTGGGCAAGGGCTTGTTTGGGGCTGTTTTCAGATTCTGGAGGGGCTACGACTCTGTTTTGGTTTGAGCAACTTTTCTAGGCTTTCTGGACAGTTTTGGGTGCTGGGTTTGTGAAGGGGGTTGGGTAATGGAGTGGTGGTCATGGGTTTTTGGTGTTAGAAGTAGTGGTGATAGCGATATGGTTGTGTTTGGTTAACAACCAAACATAACCTAAGGTTTGGGAGCCAAACAGGGCCTTAAAGAGGGAGGTTGTGTCTTTTTTTTTTTGGCTACGAACGGAGGAAACCTTCTATTTATAGAACGTTTTCTTTAAAACCCTACATGGGTTTTAATTAGGTATGACAATTTTTGACACGATAACCCATTTTACTGAGACAACCCGATTATGACACGACACGACACGATTAAATAAAAAAAGTTAATATTTTTTATTGAATAGTACTCAAAATTAAAAATCAACCCAAAACCATGTAACCCGTTTATGACACGTCTAACCCGAATTGCCACCCTTAGTTTTAATCCTATGTAGGTGGGACGCAGAGAGTTAGTTTCCAATCTTTGATCAGGGCTGTTAATCGATCTTGGACTTTGATTTTTGATATTCTTCAATCCAATTATCTGATTTTGGATGATTCGAAAAGATCCGAGCTTGGTTTAGTGTTTTCTTCAAATCCGCATGGTTGGATCGGAATTCGTTTGAAACACGAAAATGCCTCCGTTTTCATCAGACTATTAACGTCTAATCTAGACCATCTGAACTTCGACTGTCGGTATCTTTTGATCCAACCGTCTGATCTTTCTGATTCAAGATGATTTGAAATCGTATTGACGTTCTCTTTGAATCAGTACGGTTCGATTGAGAACCTCAAATTAGAAATGACTATTTTGTCCCCTTGTCTTTTCCCAATTGAGCTTCAAAACTTCGATTGTGGTTGGATTCTCTGTCAGTGGTCAGAATTCAATGATTCAAAGTGCTCTAGGCTCGTATTGACGCATGTTTAGTCCTGGCATAATCGAATTTTGCCTTTGTCATCCCAAACTCTGATATGTTGACTTTCGATTCGAATCGGTGCTGATTATTGAACTTCGGGAAGTCCGAAATACAGTATGTTCGCATCGGCACTGTTTACGGCGTTGATTTCATCTCTGGGGATCCTGGTTGGACTCTGGAGCTTTTTTTATTTACGTGCCCGGTGGGCCCTCCTGCGACAGTTATTTCTATTTTTTTGGCAGGTCAAAATAGGGTGTCTACAGCTGACCCTCTTTTTCATGTTTTGCGAAACAATTTGTGACAAAGAAACAAGATAGCCTATTTTGTCCCTTTTTTCTTTAAGTCATGAGAATAAGTAAAAGACGTGCCAGAGTAGGCAAATGAGTACGAGGTGCCAACGTAGGCAAGTGAATGTGAAATGCCATCGTAGGCAAGTGAGTGGTGTACCAATGTAGGCAAATGGGGATTGTGGGTACCACCAGAGAAGGCAAATAGCTCCACTGGGGATTGAGAGCATTACCAGAAAGGGTGAATGACTCCTTTGGGGATTCATGGAAAAATTGAGTAGAAGAGGGATGGTGTAGTCGAGAAGTGCATAACTACGTAATCTCAATCTTTAACCGAGAATGTAGTAAAGTGAGGGTATGGTCAAGCCTTTATAAGTGCCTACGTATCTCCTATCAGAAAATCAGACCGTGCATAGTTCATAAATTATGAAGAAAATGCCATATTGGGATAGTAAAGAGCAAAATGCCATGTTGGGGCATGATTACAGTGGATATGAGATAGCGAAATGCCATGTGGGGTGTGGTCGCTATGAGATAAGAGAGTGGTAAAATATGATACGCATGATTATCGTGAAGATAAGAGATGAGTGTAGTAAAATCCAATACAGTTGTTCGCTGTGGTGATAAGATCATTAAAATGCGATGCGTGTGATTGTTGAAGATATGAGAGAGCAAAATGCCAAATAAGGCGTGATTGCTATAAAGAGTTCAAGATAAGAGATACAAAATGCCACATGGGGCGTGATTGCTATGAAGATTCGAGAGCAAAATGCCACGTGGGGCATGATTGCTATGAAGAGTGATAAAATTAGCGAAATGTGGTATGCGGGATCGTCGTGGAAAGTTGAGGACAGCAAAATGCGATGCGCGTGATTGCTATAGAGTGTGGGAGGGTAAGAGAAATATCTGATGCTTGATGCCGATGTAAGTTGTGTGCCGTTTGAGGGACTTTTACCTGATGGTAGGTGATATGAACATGATGCCACTTGACGGACTCACTCCTGATATTGAATGATAGACGGTGACGTGAATAGGATGCCCCTTGACAGACTCACTCTTGATTATGATAATTGATAGTGTGAATAGGATACCACTTGACGGACTCATTCTTGAATCCGATGATAGATAATGTGAATAGGACACCTCTTGATGAACTTACTCTTGATTCTAGTGATAGATAATGTGAATAGGACGCCACTTTACGAACTCACTCCTGATTCATATGATTGATGGTATGAATAGTATGCATAGGATGCCACTTGATGGACTCACTCCTGATTCCTGTGATTGCTGGTATGAATAGGATGCCACTTGGGGCCTTATATTCTTAATGTTTGTGATGGAATATGACGTCGTTTGAAGGACTCACTCCTGATTCTGGTGATGGATTCTGGTGACGAGTGAACAATATGCTGCTTGAGGGTCTTATACCTGATTCTGGGAGTGGATAGTAGACAGAACGCCGCTGGGGGTCTCATACCTGATCCTAATTCGAGCGTGAATGGTTAGTCCTGAGCGAGGGATAGATTTCTTGACAATCTACCAAGGAAAAGACTGATCTGATATATAGATCTGAGCAGATGGATTAGTGTGAAGTTGGCGAGTCTGAGTAAAGGTTGATATCGTGGCTTGGTTAGTGGCAAGCTTTTTATGTTATTTGAGAGTAGTGTTAGAACTAGTTATCCCTGCTACAGAAAGCATGCAGTATCTGCTATGCTAAAAGATATGAATGCATTTTTAAAGTCATATCATGCTAAGTACGCATATTTATAAGAGTATGATCCATGAATCTATCATCTGTGAAAGAATGCTCATGAGTTAGTGGATATCGATCGTCTTATCTCCTATTGAGTACTAGAAGACAAAGTATTTGACTGTGTAGGCTCAGTGCCCCAGTGATCGCCCTTCAGAAGGACCCAGTTTTTCAGTAATTAATTTCTCTAGAGCTCTCATTCTCTCTGAAACCACTTTTACCTTCGGTGCCCTCACGGGTTTTCACCGAATCTGATTATTTCATCGTTGTGCTTCAGTGTATCTTGTGACTTTGAAAGGATGTGGCACTCCCGTCTTTTGGAGTGATGCAAGTATGTGATCTTGTGAATCTAACAAGGCTTTTATCAATCAAAGTGAACTTTAGTGGGTCGTAATGAAGGCCAGGGTCTTGGGATGAGAAATGAATGGATCACATGAAGGCTCAAAGTTTATTTTAAAAAGTCAGTTGAGATTCCTGAGATCACCTTATCCCTTGCGTCTTTCCTTCTTTTGATTTTGCTCTTTTTCTGTTTGAAGTATGTATCCGAGTCAGATCGTATCTTTTGTGGATTTGCTCCAGCTTTGCATTGAGTTCTATTTTGTTTGTTTTCTCTTTCTTTTTTCCTTTTGGCATTGCCCCAATATAGGGGGGGGTGATCCTCAGGGGTTTAAGTTTGAAAAGAAATCATTGTATGGCTCAAGAGGGCTAGCGAGGGGAAAAAGTATATGGATAACTGAAATGATTGCCTCTAATCATTTTGACACAAGTCGAGTCGGGTTCAGAGATCACATATATGCATCATTGAAGTTAGAGATTATGGGAATGCGTATTTACTTTCCTGACGAGAATTGAAGGGCCCTATATAGGCTGGTAGTGATCGTGATGACCTTTTTGTTGAGTCGTGGGGGCAAAGGCTGCCCTAGTTGATGTATGTTATGATCCTGAGAATACCGAGGTGTTTTTGTCCCTGTATGCTCATCAGCTGTCTACTTTGTCCTTGTGTAATCAGATGACATCAAGCTATCATAGAGAAGTATGCATTGAGTATGCTTTTGTCACCTGATTCTTGTTAAGATGCGAACATCGTCAGAGGATGAAATGGCCGATTTCTGAACTTGAGTCGTTTCTCGGCACAACCTTGTGTTGATTGTACTTTCAGGTAGAATCGAACATAGCTTTGTTACGTCTAAAAGTCTCATACGTCGTATTCAACAAGTTACATGACAGTCATATCCAGTGAATCGTGAGGCTTAGAATTGAAGCGAGATAATAGTTATTTGATGATGTAAATAATGAGTTTTTTTTTAATGCATGTACTTATGCAAAGCAGGCAAAGCATAAATTTAATAGTATGGAGAAACTGCCCCTGTATGGCATGTGATGAGGAGTAAAGTTTCAGAACAATGTGATGAGTTTTCGGTCTCTTACGAGAGTCGTCTTGGACATGACCAAAGGCTTGTGGGTGTGTATGGGTAGAAGTAGGCCTATTGGTTTAGTGGCTTGAGGGTTCAAACAATCGCGAATGCGCTGGTACTACTCAGATTTGATCTCCTCGATTTTGTCATCCGACCCTGCTCAAGTTTGATGCTTGGACATGTTTGGATTCAGAATTTAGACTTGTTTGGACAGATTGTCCACTCGGACTTTCTCGATCCGTTGAGGAATCGGTGATGCTCAGAGTAGGCTGAGCGTGTAGAAACTTCCCATGTTGACTTCCATCAGAAGTGTACCTGTAGTGGAGGTTAGAAGAAGTAGAGGTAGACGTTAAGTTAGTAAGTCACTTTAGAAAAAAGAAATGGGGATTCTTCTCCCAGTGACTCGTTAGAGATGGGAGAGTACTGCCCCAGTGTGATGTGTATTCCCAAGGTATGAGATGAAATTGGATAGCCTTTCGGCGTCACCAAATGTCTTTGAAAAGTAGTTTTATCCTTAGGGAGTTTTTGAAAGGTGAGAACAAGCTTTGAAAAGTCCGGCTGTCTTTCGACGCAGTTTATAAGTTTGAAAAAGTTTATCCATCCCTGGTCTATATACAGTTGCAAGGGGAAGATAAAGAAGAATTGGGTTAGCCTTTCGGCACCGTTTTATGAATTTGAAAGAGTGTATCCATCCTTGTTAAAATGTAAGGAAATGATAAGTGAGAAAGTGCAGCTTTTCGGTGCTGTTATGAAGTTTTTAAAAAGTTTATCCATCCTTGTTAAAATGTAAGAATAGGATGAGTAAGAATGCGCAGCCTTTCGGTGCCGTTTTGAGTTTGAAAAGTTTTTTTGCCCCCTGGTTTGTAAAAGGTGCAGGGGGAAGACAGAGAAGGATCCGTTAGCTCATCCGCTCCGTTTATTATTTTTGAAAAGTTTTTCCGTCCCCAATTTATATAAGGGGATGATAGAAAAGAATTGGGCAGCCTATTGGCCCCGTATTATGTTTTTTTGAAAAGTTTGTCCACCCTTGGTTTATATAAGGGGATGATAGATAAGAATCGGACAGCCTATCGGCGCCGTTTCGTATTTTGAAAAGTTTTGAATACGCACGTGTAGATTGTGACTATGTGGAGAGGTTGACGTCTAATATAGATTTATTTAGGTCCGGTTCCCGAACCTTCAAATCTTCGGTGCCGTAGCACCTTCTCAGGTTGGTGGTTTCGAGCGGAGGAACTTTCGGTGCTGGTACCGACGGTACTACTGCACCTTCTCATGCTTGATGCAAGTGTGTAGTGTGTATAGCAGTAAAGTATGGCATTGGCCTTGTAGTTTCAGTATGCCATTGGCCTTGCAGTTTCTTTTGAGTCGCATGTATCTGTGCAAAAAAGTTTATAACCTAAAAAAATTATAGAAGTATAGTGTAGTTAGTAAAAAAAATGCCCCTTTAGTATGAAAACCACCAAAGTGACGGGCTGAGTCCTCTTAAGTGTATTCCCCAACAGAGTCACCAACTGTCGCGTCCGCCCTGAAGGTGGGGGGCAGTCCCTTCATGGGACGCGACCATTTTAAAAGGAAAAGGCTCAAAGCAGCGAACAAAAGCGTGCAAAGAATGTGTGAAAGTACGTACAAGTAAGAATAGGGCCAAGTAAAAGTTCAGATTCACCACCTAACATTATCGGGAGTTAGGATCCCTGCAAAGACGATTAGAGTAATCATCTTTGACTTTTTAGAAATAGTTTGAGAAAAATGGGCCCTTTTAAAAGTGTGACTCTTGATAGTCGTGCGAAACCATAGTTCTTGAAGTGGGTTCGGGGACTCGATTATGTCGAGGGAATGTATTAGGCACCCTCAAACATCCGTGACATAGGTTGTTGGTTTAGTGGTTTTCATTGTAACGGGGCGTACGTAAGAAGTAGTAGAATACATATACAAGAAATTAAACGCGAGCATCAGTGACATATGGTTGCCGATTTACGTATCTCGACACGAGATAGTTTTGAAAGTATGTACGTATCTCGACTCGAGATAGTTTGAAAATATATAGTTATGTATACGTATCTCGACACGAAATATTTGAAAGTATCTACGTATCTTGACTCGAGATAGTTTGAAAGTATGTATAAGTATCTCGACATGAGATAGTTTGAAAGCATGTACGTATCTTGACTCGAGATAGTTTGAAAGTATGTACGTATCTCGGCACGAGATAGTTTGAAAGAAAATGGTTATGGACGTACCCAAGTATGAGTTGTATACGTATCTCGACACAAGAATCAGGATGTACGTAATTCTGTGCTTGTATGTGTGTGGGTGTTTTGGTCAATCTAGACCGTGAAAGTATGAAATAGTGTTTTAAGTAAAGTTAGTATAGCTAGGAACTTTAACCTACACGGTATAGTCCTAGACTTTAGCCTTTGAAGAGTAGCAAGTTTTGGAAAATGTTTAATAGATCGACCGTGTGAGTAATGAATGCTATGCCCAAACATCCTGTCATCAAGCTATTGATTAACTTGACAGAATACGCCCGTTCGGGGTAAGTGAAAAAGTATTGTTGTGTTTTATGTTTTATAATTTTTTTTGTCTTTTTGTTTTATGTGCTGGAAGTAAGGGTCAGTGCCTAGTGATTTGAGAAAGTGCCGAAAGTACGGGTCGGTGCCCAAGTAATGCAAAAAGTGTACTGAAAGTATGGGTCTGTGCCCAGTGGTTTGAGAAAAAGTGCCAGAAGTAAGGGTCGGTGCCCAGTGGTGTAAAAGAGTAACCGGAAGTAAGGGTCGGCGCCCAGTGGATAAAAAGTTTTACAAGAAGTACGGGTCAGTGCCCAATGATGTAAAAGAGTAACCAGAAGTAAGGGTCGACGCCCAATGATATAAAAAAGGTAATTTGAAAGTTTTACAGGAAGTACGGGTCGGTGCCCAGTGCAAATGGAAAAAAGTATCAACTTTTTATTTCTCTAATTTTTATCAACGAATATCTAAAACATGAGATAAAAATGTAGCCGAGTAGGTCACTAGATCTCTTTCCGGCTGACGCAGGATATAAAGTCCAAACGGGTGGAGTTCGAGGCCTCCTTTCGACTGGCGCAGGATATAGCATTTGATAAAGTTCAGCCGGGTGGGTCATTATATCTCATTCCCACTGACGCAGGATATAAAGTCCAATCAGGTGGAGTTTGATGCATCCTTCCGACTGGCGCAGGATATAGCAGTTTGATAAAGTTCAGTCGGGTGGGTCATTAGATCTTCTTCCGGCTGACGCAGGATATAAATCCAGTTGGGTGGAGTTCTAGGCCTCCTTCCGACTGGCGCTGGATATAGCAATTTGAAAAAGTTTAGTCGGGTGGGTCATTAGATTTCCTTCTAGCTGACGCAAGATATAGAGTCCAATCGGGTGGAGTTCGAGGGTCTCCTTCCGACTGGCAAAAGAAGGCGGAATATCCGATCAGTGGATTTATAGGGAGACCACACCACTAAGAGAAAATAAAGGGGATAGAAAAGGGCAGAATATCTGACCGGTGGATTTATAGGAAGCCCAAACTGTTGGCCCAAATGTGGAAACTTTAGGGGGGGGTGGTGAATAAGGTTTTAGCGGAAATTAACCTTTTAAAAACTTAATAGCAAATTAAACACAATCACAAACAATAAACTAAAGAGATAAGGGAAGAGATACTTGCAAACCAATTTTTCAAGTGGTTCGACAATCGCACTCCGCGGCCTATGTCCACCCCTCAAGAACACCTTTTGAGGATTTCTTTACTCCGATCTACTTCACGGGTGTAGACCAAACCGTTCCCGGAGCACTTACGAGTGTGCATCAAACCGTTACAAGAGCCTTCAATCTCTCCCAAAGAAGAACACCTCTTCTTTGCACACAAGGGTTACTAACCCTCAACTGTTACAATTGATTTGGATACAAATTGAAACTCTCTATATAGAGTGGATAATACAAATAAAGCTCACTACAATTTTGCTCTCTCAAGAAATACAAATGAAAGATTTGAGCAAATTGATAAACTCACACAACTAGGGCTCAAATGAAAATGTTTAAGGATCAAAGAGATGTGTGATCAATACAATGTTTTCCAATCAAAATCTCAACCACAAATAGCTTGGGAAAACATGTATTTATAGGCCTTGGAAGATTATAGCCGTTGGTGGCAAATTTGGTAATTAAAAGCCCCTCTAAAAACTAGCCGTTATTGCCTTTTAGGTCAATTCAGTCGACTGGACCTTGAAGCAGTCGACTGGGCCTTGAAGCATTCGACTGAGATGTGTTTATAGAGGGTTCTGTTTGCATTCTGCTCACTTCAGTCGACTGCATCGGGCCCTCAGTCGACTGTCCATCCCTGTTTGACAGCCTGACATATCTCCACTAAAATGGCCATAACTTCCTCTACAAAACTCGAATTTTTGATCCGTTTGATGTTTTGGAAACTAGATTCAAATACCTTTCCAACCATATAAGATTCAACATTTAATTATTTTTCAATTGGTTGGGGCATTGCTTTAAAGATGACCCACTTAAAATTTATTTCCAAAACTTTTAACTTTTAGAGTTTGTTTGAGCCCCTATGAGTGTGAGATCAAGATGCCTTACAATGATGGTCCTAGATTTCAACCAAGGATGAAATATCTTCAAGTCCTCAAGTTTGATTCTTGTTGAGCTCCTTGTTATCTTGATCTACATCAATTAAATCTCATGCACACAAAGATGTTAAAACATTGATACAATATTAATACATGAGATTATATATGAGCATAAAAATGACTATGACAATAACAAAGAATGAATCAATATGAATCATGTAATTATCATAGCATATTTAACATCATCAAAACATAATTAAATATGCCTTAATATACCTTAAGGCTAACACAAACCACAAAGAGAAGATAAAAGAGTAAGAAAAAGGCAGAAAATCCAACTAGTGGATTTATAGGGAGCCTCAGACCACTAAGATTATGAGTTTAAGTATGTTACATGTGCAAAAGGGGCTATTGAAATTCAGTCGATGTTTGTTGAAAAAGAATCCGGAGCTATGAAAGGATAGTAATCGAGAAACGTCGCAGAAATAAGCCGAGAAGGCCTGAAGTCATATTTCAACACGAAATTGACTTGAACGAACGTCATAGTTGGGTCTGGAAGGGCCGAAATAGTAAAAAAAAAAAAAAAAAAGCCATAAGTCGGGCCAGAATGGGTCCGAGCTGAGTTGAGCGGAACCGATGGGGGTTAGAACTAGCTGGTAGAGCCTGAAATGGACTTATAAAAAGCCAAACAGTCCCTAAGAGTTGGATTCAGCCAATTCTAATGTCACCGGTGCATCCGAAATGGCCAAATTAGCTAAGAATAAGAGTCCGTTCGTTGAAATCCGGACCCGAAGTGAAGAAAATTGGAAAAAAAAATTGAAAATTGACCAAAAGGTGCCATGTGGCAGATGATGTAGCAAACAGTGCCATGTGGCAACTGCTGATTGGTTGGTCTATGAGACGTGGCAGATGACGTAGAGGTCTACGTGGCAGATGACGTAGCATGACGTGCCACATTGTGGCTTTTGATTGGGTGGTCTGTACTGACGTGTCAGTGAAATGGCAGTCCACGTCGCCAGATGATGATGTGGCAGACAATGCCACGTGTCAAGCCCTAATTAATTGGTCAACGCTAACTCAGCACTGACATGGCACACACGTGGCTACTTACTGGACTGCTGACTCAGGAGTTATTGCCATGTGTCAGTACTGGATTGGCTAGTCAACTACTGAGTATGAGCTGACTAAGCGCTCACTGTTGTCTGCGCGTAGGCGAGGCGGTACGCTGTGCAGTGGAGCATGCAGCTCGTGTGGTTGTTTCCGGTGACCTCTTGAGGCGGGGCCACTGGGGTTTGGATCGTCTGAGGCAGACGATTAGGTTGGTGGTGGTGGTCACAGACTACTATGGGTGGAATCGTGCTAGAGCAGTAATTGTGCTACGGCGGCACGTGGGGGCTTCTGACGGTGCATGTGGCATCTAGAGGTGCATTTTGGTGACGGGTGCAACGGGGTTGGCTCTGGTTTGCTGAGGGGACCCACTGATATGGGCGGTGAGAGAAGAGGATGTGGGCAAGGGCCTGTTTGGTGCTGTTTTTCAGATTTTGGAGGGGCTAAGGCTCTGTTTTGGTTTGAGCAGCTTTTCTGGGCTTTTGGATAGTTTTGGGTGCTGGGTTTGTGAAGGGGGTTGAGTAATGGAGTGGTGGTCGTGGGTTTTTGGTGGTGCTAGTAGTGGTGGTGTGGTGGTGGTGATATAGTTGTATTTGGTTAACAACCAAACATAGCCTAAGGTTTTGGGAAGGTTTTGTTTGAGCCAAACAGGGCCTTAAAAGAGGGAGGTTGTGTCTTTTTTTTTTTTGCTGCGTACGGAGGAAACCTTCTATTTACAAAAGGTCTTCTTTGAAACCCTACATGGATTTTAATCCCATGTAGGTGAGACGCAGAGAGGTAGTTTCCAATCTTTGATTAGGGCCGTTAATCGATCTTGGACTTCGATTTTTGATATTCTTTAATTCGGGTATCCGATTTTGGATGATTCGAAATGATCCGGGCTTTGTTTAATGTCCTCTTCAAATCTGTATGGTTGGTTCGGAATTCGTTTGAAACCCGAAAACGCCTCCATTCTCTCTCTCTCTCTCTCTCTCTCTGGTTGAAATTACATATGCACCGTAATCTTTCCCCAATTTGATATTCTTTGAAAGATTCAATTCGAGTTTGTTAAATCTCTTAATTACAGTTCGTACATTATTGAATTTATACTACATTTGTTGTTATTGTTTAACATCATATCTCGTGCAAATGCACGAATTAACAACTAGTTGTGGTGAACTTTGAAACACCAGACTAGTCAATGACTTCCCTTTTCTTCCATTTCGGTAATGATGATCTCGTGCCATAACTCCAATCTTATGCATTGCACCACCATCAATCAAGGGTTCATTTGATGCCACAATTTTCTTTCTAGTTATAACTTTGTTTCCTAATTTTTACCAAATCAGGCGTTACATATTGGCCTTATCATTGCCACTTTACAGTACTTGATACTTTCCAAAAAAAAAATGTACAATGTACTGCCCCCTCTTATGGATGGAAATTGCAATCTTGTGCTTTGTCTCAGTCATCAAGGATGTGAATTTCTTGGTAACAAAGTCTATTAGTCTATAAGTTGGTGGTTTTCTCTTTTGAGTGAGAGAGAGTGTTCAACTTTGGAACGGAGAGGCACCACTCACGAGTCCTTGAATGATGTTTTGATGTGGCGGTCATATTTGTTTGCAGAAACAAAAAAATCAATGGATGAAATTTTGTGGCTTCCAAAGTTCTTACCATTGTGCGAAGCCAAGCGGCCAAGCTTTATTGTCCCTTTTTTTTTTTTTTTGGTGCCGTTTTATCATAAAAATTCTATGTATTTGTATACGTAGACTTTAGATATGCCTTGAATTGCAGGTCCATCTCTTGAGGATGTACATAACTTGTTCGAGTCGTTGCTCTATTTATTAGAAGTCGACGCATCTCATTCATCCAAGTCATACCGCCACTATTCTGGAGCCACACCAAGTCAACTTCCTCGGTTGCTCAGGCATCTATTTGAAGACGATGCACCTAATTCTATCAAGTCATGCCGCATTGTTGCTCAGACATGTCCATGCGTGAGGGATGCGCCCTAATTTGTCCAAGTCATGTCGCACTGTCACTTAGACACCTCTGGGAGGTGCGCCTAATTTGTCCAAGTCATGCTGCACTGTAACTTAGACGTCCATGAGCGTGGGATTCGCCTAATTTGTCCAGTTCACTTTGTGACAGCCAGTATTGCACGACTGCTCCCTTAGACACTCCCTTCGTAAGTGGAATGCATTTGACAGATCGGTACTACACGACTGGTCCCTTAGACACTCCTTTCGCAAGTGGAATATGTTTGACAGGCCGGTACTGCGTGACTGGTCCATTAGACAATCCCGCAAATGGAATGCGTTTGACAGACGTGCTGGTGTTGTGTGATTGGTCTATTAGACACTCCCTTAACATGTGAAATGTGTTAGATCAACTATGTCACAGTACGAGTTCTTTAGAGTTTGCACACTCATTTGGCTCATGTCAAGGCCAAAATTATATTTTATTTATTTATTTATTTATTTATTTTTATTTTTTTTGATTGGTTGATCGAACTTGAGAGAAACTCCAAGTTGCCTACGTACCCAATATCGAGATCAAGTCAAAATGTGGCTCAAAGGAGCTTTTTTTTTTAAGCTCCATGCAGTTTAGGCTCGTGCGGTTAGGTGCATTGATGTACAGTTGAAGCTCATGTGATGACGAGCCTTGAATTTTTTTTTTTTTTTTTTGATGCTTTGCCGTTCATAGTCTATACTCTTATTGGCAAGGAGTAACCTGCAGTTTACGCTTGTGCATCATGGGGATGACATTGAACTTCGTGGAATGGAAGTTTGATTTTGGAGGAAGAGATAGTCCCATAGGGATGCCATTGAAGTTCGTGGAATGGAGTTTGATTTAGGACGAAGAGATAGTCCCGCTTGCTAGAAATTAATCAGGGCTGGTCTTGGGAACAAATAAAGCAAGCAACCGCTTAAGACCCTCACTCCCAAATTTAATTACAGATGTGATAAAAAAAATTTAATTTTATATATAATTATGCATAAGTACACAAAAAAAATCATTTAGGGGCACTGCCCCTAAACTCCCGTATAGCCTTAGGGCCCATATTTTAGAGTTCGCATCGGACCTCCCAAAACTCACGACCGACATTGAGAAATTTGTACACAAACAAATTTCGAGACTATAAAAATAAACAAGAAATATGTAAGAACAAATATCAATTTTATTAATCTGTGAAAATGAGTACAATCTATGTACATCTTTTACAAAGAAAAGACATTATCCTCTAATTCAATCTCCTTTTAAGTGCTTCAACTTCAAGGGGCTGAGACAATTGATCTTGAATGAAAATTGACGATCGCTTAAATTTGTTGAACCGTTGAAGTTGAAGAAAATCCTTCACAGATTTGCGTGTGAAAGACAGTTCATCTGAATTTGTGAATACTCTAATGAAGAATGCCACGAGTTTAATGTTCTTGTTATTTTTCAATTGAGAACTAGAACTTGATTTTGGTAAGTTTGGATTTTGAAAGAGCTTGAGATTGGGAAAAAACTTGGACAGAATGTTGCATTGTAAATTTCTCTTCCTTTTCTCTTCCAATAAGCCTCGATCTACAATAGTTTAATGAAAATCGATCGAACCAATCAGTTCGATCAATTGGTTCGATGGATTCGGTTTTCTTGACCCCTATCCAATATTTGTATTTGAAGCCATGTGACTGGGATACGCCCATTCATTCTCTTTTTATTTTTTCGGCTCGAAAAAAGTAGTCCATTCATAATTTTGAAAACCCACTTGACTTGTCTCCTACTTTAATTTTCTGACTCTCCATTTTTGCATAAGTTCACCATCATCTTTAGTGCATACACTGATTGATGTGTCTGAGCCACTAAATGAAAAAATTTCACTTTCTAAGAAAATGAAAACCGTAGAATTGTAAACATGATGGAAAGAGTTATTTATTTATTTTTTATATTTTTTATCACAGAAAGAGTTAGTATATTCATTATAATTAGACTAAAATTCATTGCTGAAAACATTATAAAAAAAAAACTTACATTAAAATAAACAAAATGTTAATTAGAGCATGTTAGGTTAATTAAAACCAGCCGACCATCACACGGTGTGAAAATTACATAAAATAGTTTCTCCACACACGGAGACACAAAAAGCCTAATACTTTTCAAGATTCGAAACTTCTCCCATTTCTACTAGAAAATGTCAATTATAAACAAATAAGGTATCCCTTTTTCATTCACATTCTAATGGTCCAAATTAAATGGGCCTTACCCTTACAAATCTTGAACAAAATAACATGCCTCTACCTTTTCGTCTCATTCTCATAATTTCAAATTTTCAATTGAGGGACCAATTAGAGCAAGAAAGTTTTATGAGAAAAGTTCCAAGTTTCTATTCCATCACCACACCATGAAAACTACATTTTGCTAATGACTTCTAAATTTAGAGTATACGTTACGGCCACGGCTCTCTGAGAAGTTATTCAGTGAGCCCGTCATGCCACGTCAGCATGTTGATGTGGTGTGATCAATTAATCTTAACCATTCACTTTTTCCTTTCTTTTAGGGAAATCATGACAAGTGGTTAGTGAAATTTCAAATTTTAAATTTAATAACCACTTGTCATGATCCCCTTAAAAAGAGGGGGCAAATGGTTGGATGAGATTAATTAGTCACACCACATCAGCATACTGACGTGGCATGACGAGCTCCATGAATAATTTCTCCGGCTCTCTCCCTTTCTTTCTTATCTTTCTCTCTCTATAATTTTCTGAGTGGAGTCGACACTTGTAAAACTTTTCTCATCTGAGCCACATGAACCCTTGGACAACGTCTAATCACATGGAATGTTGTGTTGTATTTTATAGCGAATTAGTGGCATTAATGATGTTCTTATCAAGGGAATAATGAAATTTATTTTGACTAATCTGTTCCCAAAAGACAAACCTCTTCATTTGGTATATAATACAGTAATACTACCTCCGTCCCATTTTATGTGTCCATTTTGAGGAATCCAACTAATTAACAGGACAAAAAGAATCTACCACTACTTTTCACAATTGCCCATAATCATTGCACTTTCTTTTTTGTTTTGTTTTGGTGCATGTTGATTGAAAGGAAGGGTATTTTGGGAAGCTAAGTAAAATTTCCATACTAATTTAGGAAAATGGACAATAATTTTGGGACATTCCAAAAAGGAATAATGGACACGTAAAATGGGACGGAGGGAGTAATTATTTTGTTTTCT
Source organism: Hydrangea macrophylla (assembly GCA_033977485.1). Lineage (NCBI taxonomy): Eukaryota > Viridiplantae > Streptophyta > Magnoliopsida > Cornales > Hydrangeaceae > Hydrangea > Hydrangea macrophylla. The sequence goes on from CM066983.1 coordinate 85,330,741, forward strand.
ATGAGAAAATATAGATATTGTAGCATGGGTAATACTTGGGACACACTTAAAGACACAATTTTTTGGACAAAATTCAAGAGATGTGTCTATATCTCTCCTGTGTTACTGTGGGGTCCAGTAACATCACATGAGAGATATACACATCTTTTGGGTTGTGTTCCAAAAGTTGTGTCTTTGGGTGTGTCCCAATCTTTACTCTTGTAGCATTAGGTTTTCGAAAGGGTAAGTCTATTGTAAGAAACTTCTCATATGAGAATGCGGGTTTTAACCGTTGGATGAGCATTGACAATAAATGCATCTCCAGATTCCTGAAAATCTTATGCCTAGATTCTCATCCAACAGTTAAAACTCGCTCTCTCATATAAGAACTGCTCAATATAGCATTGCCCTTTTCAAAATGATCTTTGACCCTAGCTCCAGACGAAGGGTTACATAGGTTTTTCTTCGTTTCCATGTGGCAAGATTATTCTTTTACTCTCTTTATAAGTTTGTCTCTGTCTTCATATATATGTATTGTGATTAATTCTTATACATATATAGTTTTTTTTTCCCCATGGTATTTAGCTATTCAACTTGCATAAGAGCCACTAAAACAAACGGCCACAACCATCCCAGTTTAGCTGAAAATAGCCGGCACATTTACCAATTTGACTTTTAGTACTAAAACAATACTTCAGATTTCAATACGAATTAAGTTTCAGTCACACCACTTATGTATTAGTTAGAAACTAAATTTGTTAATTACTCAGCTTCCATGCGTGCTTATTATATATATATATATATATATATATATTTGTGGGTAAATTGCATGCTTGCTGGTTAGTTGTAATTGAATACACTTTGACATGATGTTGCCAGGTTTAATTTAATTAAATGTTCAACTAATCAACTATAAATTGTTTTAGGAACAAATATCGGGAGTTGTTCTTTTTATTGTTTGATTTTGTTTGTAAATTTTTTTTTTTTTCTGCACAACACTTAATTACTTTTTCTTAGATATTTTTTATATTGGCTACACGTGTGGTTGATCCACATGTATAAAAGTATCAATACATACGAGAAATTCTAAATGCATTCACTTAATTGCTCTCTACATCTAGTTATTGCATTATATACACATAATATATTAATTATTTAATGCAACTAGTGAGTGTAGAGAGTAAAATAAATGGATGTTGATAAAATTTTCAATAATATATACAATAGCATCTTAAAACATGATTTAAAAAAAAAAAAAAATATATATCCCAATAAAAGTACTGAAAATTTGTCTCCTTTTTTTTTATCCCTCTTTGAAAAAGCCAGTCTTTAGATTTGATTTGAAAATAAGGATGGTCCAAGCTAAAGGCGTAAGCCACTCTTTTCTGTCACTCGTGGCGTGGAAAATAATATTTCTCTCTCCTCGCCCAGCCTAGTAATATCAGTCACTCGAAGAGGCTATTTGTATAACCAAGAACATTTCATGTGGTGTGATGGGCGGAACTTTCAAAGGGTTAAGGTAGACTATAGTCTCTCAAAGTTTGAAAATAAAGATTATTATATGTGACATTTAACCTAAATGTAGTTTAGCTCAATTTAAAGTTTGAAAATTTGTTTTATTGCGGTCCCATTTGATACAATTGAAAATTAAGTGCTGAATTTTAAGTATTATTAATTTTAAGTGATTGAATTTACAATACTGAAAATAATGTTTCAACTACAGAAATAGAGCGTTCTGCAATTATTTTCATTATTAAATTTTCACTTTAAACTACAAAATGGAATGCAATTGTAATCCTCAACTCCCCAACCCCCCTCCCAACAAAAAATAAATAAATAAATAAATAATACTAATAATAATAATTTCTGGCTCCACCCTTGGTTAGAGTAGACCAAATTGTTCAGTGTTTGAAGAGAAATTTTGTGGTGTGCGTTAGTGGTTTGTGAGCATGAGAGAATGTAAAATGTGAGGTTGTGGTGCTGTCATGTGTCACATGGATGAGAAAAATTGTAACTTGATGACAAAAAATTGTAACCACCGATGAAAAAAAATGGTAATAAAGGTAGTTTTGTAACCACTATGAGGAAAAAAATATAAAAGAAAGAAAACGATGTAAGGGTTAATTACACACACCTTCCATGTATTTTGCCTTAATTACACGGACTTCCCTCACATTTTGAAAAATTACACGGACCTCCCTTTAAATTAGTATTCTATAATACTTTCTCCCCTTAAAATTAATATTTTGTATCACTTTCCTCTGAAAGTGTAAAAAAACACTAGGCATAAGAGAGGTCCGTGTAATTTCCCAAAATGCGAGAGAAGTCTGTATAATTAAGACAAAACACATGAAAGGTAAGTGTAATTAACCCAAAAAGTAACCACCATGACAAAAAATTGTAACCTATCGTAAAAATTATAACCATGATGACAAAAAACTGTAACTAACTGTTGGAAAATATTAAGGATATTGCTAGGATTTTTTGATTGAGGCGAGCTACGGTAGCACTGTCCTTAAGAACAATTCTGCCCCTCGGAGTCAGTGACTCGATGCAGAAGGTCTCAGCGCTATGTTCTCCAGGATTCAGCAATCAGATCTTCCAAACGTGCACACGAATTGGAAGATTATGTGAGCGCTCAGAATAGCTCCAAACTCCATAAAGAATTTTACAAAAACTTTGAAGAACAAGAAAAATAGAAAGGAAAATGAGAACATAAAATTTTCTATGTATTTGGAAGAGAAAAGGAGTCCTTAATATATAGAACAAAAATTGATTCACAATGAGAAGTGCAACCTCCCAACATGTATTAAAATGTGTCATCAAACATGTGCAGCCCAACGGCCATTTTATTAAAAACAGATTTAATAACCTCCAACGGCCATATTTTTAATGCAGGATTTAATAGCCTCCAACGACCATATTTTTAATACAGGAGTTAATAAATTTAATAGCCTCCAACGGCCATATTTTTAATACAGGATATTAGTCATATCAATGTAAATGACTTTGTTTGTATTTTTGAAATAAAAAGCCCAATGCCCAAATAAGAGGAAACCCAAAATTCCAACAATGCCCCCCTATTTCAAAAATTTAAACAACAAATAAAATAATGGAGCAAGAGAACTCAATGCATCAGAATTGGTGCCTTTAGAGCTATGAACCAGTCCCTAGGAATATAAGAAGTGACTTACAGGAATTTGGTGAAATAATATTTCTATGAACCAGAATCCCTTAACGTAAACCAGTCGTCTTATATCCACATTGATTCCTCAAAATCTGAGCAACTCTAATCGGTGTGGCACCTCTAGGCCCTGCGCCAGTCCTGAATTTTCATAAGTGCTCTAGAAAATTTGCCTACATTTTCATAGAAAGCGGTCCACTTTCACACTTATATAGGTGAATCCATCAAGTATGTATTGCAATTAAACATACCATCCAAATAATATGGACTATGGAATTCATTAAGAGTTTAACTCAACCTTTACACATTGCAATTGCACTATACACCATAGGAATGGACAACAATATAATCAAGTTATAGTGCATCTCAAATCAACCAATGACTTGTTATTACCCATATGAACCTATTTCTTGGGTTCTCCAATTACATAGGTTGGGTTACCATCATTGTTGATTTTTGTTATAGGCATAAGCCCCATTCCCCTCGATGTTTCATACACTAGTTTTCTCCCTAGTGATTTTGTTAAAGTGTCAGCCAAACTCACTTCTGGCCTTACAAAATTAAGAGAAAAATTTTATCTCAAACAGCTGTCTCACAATATTATGACTTAGGCGTATATGCCTACTCTTGCCTTTATAGGACTTTTTCATAGCTCAGCCTTTTACAGCCTAGCTATCTCAATGTTTATTCCAAATAGGAATATCTGCTAAGAAGCTTTTAAGCCACTCAGCCTCAAAACTAGCTTTCTCAAAAGCTACAACCTCATATTCCATCATTGACTTAGGGTATGTTTGATAACCCAATTAAGTGCTGAAAATGAAAAGGTTCAGCACTTCTTCTTTTTCAGTGCGTTTGATAACATACCACTTAATTGAAAAAGCAGCCAAAAAATCACTGAAAACTTTAAGTGAAAATTTTCTATTGAAAATAATCACTGAATGCATTCTATTTCAATAGTTGAAGCACTGTTTTCAGTATTACAAATTCAATCACTTAAAATTTTCAGTACTTAAAATTCAGCGCTTAATTTTCAGCACTTAATTTTCAGTTTTATCAAACGCACCCTTAGTTATGCAAGTTTTCTTGGACGACTTCCAAGATACTGCACCTCCACTAAGTGTAAAAATAAATTCACTCATTGAATTCGTCTTATCTGAATCCGAAATTCAATTTGCATCACTGATTTTTTTAAAATACATACTTTCCTCAAAAACAATTTTGCATAAAATCTGGCCTTGAGAAAACCAAAATTTAAATTCTCTCAAATTTTGAAGTATGCAATACATTTTCAAAAATAAGTTCTTCATTATCTCCGGATATACAACATTTTCAAAAATATTTTCTTCACTATCTCCGGATATACAACATTTTTTAAAAAATGTTTTCTTCACAGGAGTGATATTTAGCTCTAGCTAAGTTACCAAAACATTGGTACTAAGCAAGTCATCAAGTAAAACACTTCATTTTCCCTTGAAGAGTATTTCTTGTAACAATTGTGTTGTTACACATATGCCTACAAGCGCTCAAATTAATTAACCATCCTCCAAAATTTGTTATGAACTTTACTTCCATAAACATAGCCACAAATAGTTCTTCGGACACATTAGCCTAAGAACAAATTGATGCTTTTCCAATTATTGACTAAAGAGCTTGATATGTTTTCAAAATAAAATAATTTAAAATCATTTTATTTGAAGGAGATTTTATAACACTTGGCTCAAAAAGAGTCTAAAAAGGTTTACAAAGAGAATTATTAACTCAAAACCCTTTTCAACCTCATAAGATTGATCAAGAGAAATATCAGCAGGAGCTCTTGTAATTTTAATCTCTAAAATTACCCTCGCTGCAACCAAAACCTTTCATATCAAAATTAAATCTACATGTAAATATGCCATAACACATACTCCATCACTATGTTTATGATATAAACATATCTCACTTTTATTAATTTTGAAACTATTTGAAACAATAGTTTAAACAAGATTTTCATTCCCCTAATTGACTACTAAATTTAAAATCTATATAAAGAGTAAACAAGTATTCACACTTTACTCTTATTCGGATCTAAAAAACTCTACCAGTTTATCCGAATAAAATTTCTCCTCTAATTCTCTATTTAATATAAAATGGTTTTAACATCCATCTCATAAATATATACTAATACATATCAATAGCTAATGAATTTTATTGGATGTAAAATATGAGAATAAGTATCCAAAATCAACATATTTCTTTTAGTTAAAAACATTTCGCTACTAAAGTAGGTTCACATTTTTTCAATGAACCATCGAAAATTTTTCTAGTCCATTTACTCTAGAAGTAAATCCACAAGTTTCAACTACAATTAGACATGATATAGTCCAAATCATCTTGAATTACTTCTCTCCAAAAATACTCAAGAGATTAGTGTGTCCTCTAAATAAATAGGAACTCATTCTTTATAAAGTAATGTACATAAATTACTTTTAAATTCTTTTTAGCAATAGGCTCTCTTAAAGTTTTGTAGTACACAAAATATGTCATGATATCTATCATGCATTCTAAAATTAAAGTAGCTGAATGAGATAAAACATGAGGTTGAGAACCTCCACTATTCCTCAACTTCAATATGCTCAAAAAAAAAATATTTGTTTTTAGAGATTGAGGGTACTTTATTAGAAATAAAATATACAACTAGTAAAGCTTATCTCCAAAACTTTGAATCATCTCAATGAAAACTCGAATAAAAATATCACTTATCAAAGTTTTTGGCTCAAAATAGTATACAAATTTTCACACCCAAATATATGTATTATCTCAATTGGGCCTTAAAAAACCATAATATATGTATCACAATTTCATACATATAAGCAAAGCCAACAAAAGTTGGAGTTCTTACATAACCTCCTTACATAACCACTAAAACTTTGAGAACCATTAAAGTTATGTAACCTCTCGTCCAAAAAAAAGTCTAATTAACAATCTTTAGTCCACTACCATACTACCAAGTTTATGAGGTCCCAATGACCAATTAACGAAACATAGCCAAAAGATTACGTACCATAAACAAAATAATAATAATAATAATAATAATAATAATAATAATAATAATAATAATAATAATGGGCTCAATATGTGCATGTGTACACATATAAAGTGAACAAAACTATGAAAATAAATCTGTATATTGAAACTCTTTCACTTTTTTACGACAGTTCAATGTCCATGACAAACCCATCAAATAGGCAATAATTACTTTAACAAAAACTCATCAAAGCTCACTATGCCCAAAAGTTGCTTGCTTAGAAAATTAGTCTAAAGATACTCTTAACACAGTTTAGAGCAATTTTCGATTTTTAATCTCATATTGGGTCTAACTCTTATGAAACTCATCTTTCCTGACATGGCCCTCTTGGCACTCAGTCTAGTGATGTATCCAGAGATACTGTAGCATTAATCATGTCATAACTTTCCACATAAAATAAAATAAAGATAATTAGAAAGCATATGCTTCAATAGTCAACAAAACAAACAAGCACATAAAATTGTTCAAGATAAGGGCTATGCTATTCCTTTACATGCCCAACTATATGTAACCATTATACAAATAATATAGGCATGCAGTTTTTGTTATCCATGAAGCAAACTTGTAATATGCAGTTTATCATAATTTAAAGTGATGATTCAAAAATTCAAAAGAGCTTCTTGAGTTATGAGAACTTATAAGTAAATATTAATATTTTATTATATAGTAAATCCCATTGTGTAACATGTATACCTCTATCACTATTTTATAAAACAAAGGTCCAATGAAGTAGATGGGTTAAGCACATGAATTAGTGTCATTTTAAAGTTTTAGAATATATATATATATATATATATATTTTCTTTCAACCTCCATAGCTTAAAGTTAGTGCTTGCAAATTCAAAGGAATCAACTTCCATGGCAGATACCAACACTTAAAAATTGTTGAAACTGTAAATAGAATAGGAATAATATTACCGGATCAATAGCACCTCTTTGACACATCTCGGGTTCGCGACGATCATAGCAACATCCAATAATTGTTCTTAAGATTGTTGGAAAATATTAAGGATATTGCTAGGATTTTTTGATTGAGGTGAGCTACGGTAGCACTGTCCTTAAGAACAATTTCGCCCCTCGGAGTCAGTGACTCGATGCAGAAGGTCTCAGCGCTATGTTCTCCAGGATTCAGCAATCAGATCTTCCAAACGTGCACACGAAATGGAAGATTATGTGAGCGCTCAGAATAGCTCCAAACTCCATAAAGAATTTTGCAAAAACTTTGAAGAACAAGAAAAATAGAAAGGAAAATGAGAACATAAAATTTTCTATGTATTTGGAAGAGAAAAGGAGTCCTTAATATATAGAACAAAAATTGATTCACAATGAGAAGTGCAACCTCCCAACATGTATTAAAATGTGTCATCAAACATGTGCAGCCAGGGCCGGTCCTGAGTATTTGGAGGCCCGGGACAAACTACTAAAAGGGAGGCCCTTATACGAGGGTTGCCCCCGAGACAATTTTTTTTGGGTCTACTTATACATAAGGATAATGCTATGTGCACATAAAATATGCACATAAATATCTGGGTCATTCATTTTGGTGGGGTCCATGCCTGCACGCATGAAACCCACCAAAATGAATGGCTCAGATCTTTATGTGCACATTTTATGTGCACGAATCATTTCTCTATACATAATTGACAATTTTTTTAGGGCTTATTTATACAAATTTGGCCGTTTTTTTGTTGGTCTACTTATAATATAAGTCTACTTGTGAAACTTAAACATTGTATGGTATCTTTCAAAATTCTAGAGGGGCCTATTTCAAAAACTTAAAAAATTCTTACATTAAAAGTGTAATTTTTAAAATTCTAGAGGCCTTTCCTTTTGAGTTTTATATACATGTATATCAATATATATGAAGTTGATGACACTAAATTGGGCCTTGGGAAGGCCTAAATATAAAATACTAAAAAATCTCAAGGTAAAAATGTAATTATGAAAATTTTATTATGGGGGTCCTCAAAATTTTGTAAACTTTGGTGGCCCGGGACGGTTGCCCCCTTTGCCCTTCCTTTGAGCCGGCCATGTGTGCAGCCCAACGGCCATATTTTTAATGCAGGATTTAATAGCCTCCAACGACCATATTTTTAATACAGGAGTTAATAAATTTAATAGCCTCCAACGGCCATATTTTTAATACAGAATATTAGTCATATCAATGTAAATAACTTTGTTTGTATTTTTAAAATAAAAGGCCCAATGCCCAAATAAGAGGAAACCCAAAATTCCAACACTAACAAAACCACTACGCAAAATCACATAGTTTTCCCCAAAAAAAATATGTCACTTTCTCGCAAGGATTTCATGTGCTAGTATTGTTACTTTGTTAAGTACATAAGAATCCGTATATGCTTTAATAATACCATAAAAACTTGATCTTTTATTAAACCAACATAATACCTGATTTCTACTCCCCAAAAAAAAATACCTGATTTATAGAAACCAGCTAGAAGTGAGGCTTGTTCTAAATCCGTTTTTTTTTTTTTACCATATCCAAACAGGCTCTAAGATAAAAGCATCCAAACAAAAATTTAGAGATACAGAGCAGTCATCTTCATTACCTAAATCTATTTGACACCCATGGCACTTGAATTGGAGAGTGCGATTGCAGAGATTTGACTACTTTCTTGGATCATGAAAGAGCAAAAAGAATCTAAATAGCATCACCCACTACTCTTTCTTGGTGAATTATAAATGAAAGAGAGTAGTTTTACCTACTCTACTCAATATCCTAAGTACTGTGAAAGAAAATCATGTGGAACTCGTGCAGCAGAAAATAAAAATTTAATGGCTTCTTACACTCATGATCAAGTCTATAATATATATAAAATACATGCAACACCCATAGAGCAGGGGCGGACGCAGGAGTTTTGATCAAGGGGGGCAGAAGTTTATATGGGGGTAGCACCCCAACCCAATTTTTTTTGGCTTAAAAGGGACAAAGTGCATTTTTTAAGCTTAAAAGGGACAAATTATAAATTAAAGGGGCAAAGTGAATAAAGTATGGAAAAATGATTATTTTGAAAAGTTGAGGGGGCAACAAAGGGGCAAAAATGAATAAAATATGAAATATACAAAGTAAAAGAATTATTTTGAAAAGTTTAGGGGGGGGGGGGGGGGGGGGGGGGAATTAAGGGGCAAAAATGAATAAGTATATTAGGTAAATTAATTATTTTGAAATGGTTGAGGAGGGGCAAGTTAGGGGTAAAAATGAATAAAGTATAAAATACATAGGATAAAAGTATAATTTTGAAAAGTTGAGGGGGGGCAATTGCCCCCATTAAAACCTTCCTCGGTCCGCCCATGCATAGGTGGATCGAATAGTTACCCTTGAAGCGTGCTTTACAAAATATTGAATCTGGTTCGTCCCACAAACAGTTCACCAAATCGTCCAAACGTCCGATTTCTAAAAGGAAAAAATTGGGGAGACTCCCATTTAGACTCCCTTAGCCTGAATTTGCCATAAATGGTAAGAAAAACAGTTCCCAATGCACCCCTAGAACTGCTCTTTCTAAAAGTATCCACACAAGTAAATCACAAATTGAAAAAAGCTTTGACTTTCTTCGACAAATTAAAGAAGACAATGATGAGGTCACAACGTGACAATATGGATTATATGTGGTTAGAGTATTGAGACAAACTTAGGTTTGCTAGAAACTTCTTTAGTTTCCCGTACCTCATATATAAAATAATGCTATAAGACCATTTCTCAATCTAATTAGAAAACTAAATTTGATTAGAGGACTTTCTTAAGTCAAATAGAAACAAATATTATTATTATACTACTTCCATATTAACAACTCAATATCAAGTAGACCCTCGCAACTCCTTCCAATTACACATTGCCCTTTTGTGTGTGATCCCTTAGATTCATACTAATCTGATAGAAAGTACTAACACTTTAAAGTATTACAATTAGAACCCTTTCTAATTAATTTAAATTAGAATATCTTTTAATTCTCTCTTATAGAAATAATTAATATTAATGTTGATTATTTTCGAGCTTCTACCAGTCATGAGTGACACCTAGCAGTGTATTATGACACACTCCAAACAGTTTGAAAAATAGTGAACCTTTCCGTTAACAGTTATTGTATAATTCAATCCTCTATCACACCATGTCCTAATTAAATCTTTTGGGTAATAGACATATTTATCAAACCACGATTTAATTATATGTTCTCAAACTATTTGATATTTCTTTATTTGGTGAAATTAGAAAACTCTTTTCTAATTCTCACCCTACCCTGGCCAGGAGCTTAACTTGAGATATATCATAGAATATCACTTAGGACATTTTCTCCCTTACTTGAGATTGATAGATTCCTTGTTGTACATTTACATACATGTCTTCATGTATAACTTACTATACCCAACAGTGCATGAATATGCCTTTAATTAAAACATAAATACCGTGCACGTTAAAGCATAACAACTCACACACAAGACAACAGTAAAGTCACAGGTCTAAGGATTACTTGTACCACTGTCACTAAGAACAGTCCATTGATAGATAAGTACAATTCCATTTGGATGTACCTAATATTTTATCACGTTCAGTGAACTTATTCTATAACAAGCACCCACATGTCTGTTATAGAATCCCCACACTAATGACTTAAGACTAGTCATATTTTATCAAATAAAATAAACATGGCACATATTAGTCTAACTTGATTATTAAATGCCCAATTTAATAATCATACGACTAAGAAATTTTTTAGAATAAAGCAACCGAGAAGTATATAGTCTTGTTTTTTTAACTTTTTAAGTACATACCTTCTCAACTTTTATTCTATGAACCTATCATATAAATGCTAAATAACAATAATGATAAATAATAAACTTACCATTTATTAAAATGCAATTGTTATTACAAGATACTATTCCTAAAACTATACTCCAATATAATTGGCTTTTAGGCATACTACTAACACTTTTTCAGTTTACTAACTTTATTGTTAATTTGTTAGCTAATACTTGATAGGGCGCCATCTCAGAGTTCCTTAAATAAAACAATTTTCTTTTCTTTTTCTTTTTTTTTTTTTATAAAAGATGTTCATATTATTAAATGTACCTATTATTTTGGCCATTCAATCATTTTAAGGATACTATTTTAAATCTCAAAACTCATTAATTTTTTAATGCATGAAAATGGTAACATAGGATGGAACATTGTCGTTTCCTAAATGACTACTGAGGTGTATACAAGTTGAGTTCATGTATATTTGAGTTTGATTTATTTCTAAACGAAGTTTGAGGTTTATTTGTTTATTAAACAAACGAATACAAATCAATCGAACTCATGTATACTTGATATAATCTATTTTATATATATATATATATATAAAAGTCAAGGCCAAATCCTTCTCCACAGCTCGCCAAGTGGATCCTACGTGGCCACCTCCAGCAACCTTTAGAAATCTATGTGGCCAATCTTTCCAGGCCTCTATGTCGCCCCAATCTCCTTAACGTTCCCATCCTTTGTGATTCTTTCCCTCCTTCCCCTCATTCGTTCGTCTCCTCTGCTCAAAACGGTGGCCTCCTCCCCTTCTCTCCAGCCATTACTCCTCCCTATAATGGCCATTAAAAGCCCAAAATATATCTCTCCTCCTCTGTGCGTTAACATATATTCATCAAAGCTCCTCTGCCCAAACAAACTTCATCCCGATTTTGCTGAACCTCTGTGGCATCAGCCTCTGTTATTTCTTTAACACAAGTAATGTAAACCCTTACTGATTTCCTTCAACGAATTGATCATTATGTGCCACGCTTCTCTCCTTTACTGCTTCTCAATGAGTTTGTTTAGTGTGTATCTGGTTTGTCTATGATATCTATGATGAACATTTGATCTAGACAATGAAGTTTGTTTAGGAGTAGTTATTTGAATTGCTTGAAAATATAGATCGAAGATTATTCATATGGATTATGCTGAATATTGTTCTTAATTTGCTTTCAGTGTTCGTAATGGTTAAATAATTTGTGGTCTGCTTTGGGCTTGGTTGTATGTCTAGGTCTTTGGGTAACTAATGCCCACCAAGTGTTTGTGTTTTTGTTAAAGAGTATAGTGACTGGGTTGGGTTTTTTTGAAATACTCCCTTATTAATAAAAGTTTGATGGTGTTATTAAAAAAAGAAATGGGTTTGGCTCTTTTGAAATACTCCCTTATTAATAAAATTTTGATGGTGCTATTAAAACAATAAAAAAAATTGGCTGATTATACATGAGTCCTACGACTATTTTTTTTTGTGCTCATTCTGGATGTAATTGAGGTTTGGGTTGTAGCCCTTTTCATTTTTGATATCCATAAATTTATAGATATTAACACATATCTTTGTTCCCTAATTTTTTGATTTGGGTTTTTAAAATTGCAGCCAGAAAATTAGTGGCTTTGTTCGGTTCTGCATTTGGAGTTGGTTTGGTTGCCTTGCTGTTGATTGCATTGCAAGCAAGGTTAGTTGGTTATCTTCTCCATCACTGTTGTCTATTTTAGTGTGTAAACAAAGAAATACATATGAAAGTAACTATTATCCTGTATATATATAATCAGGGTACTCGGAATAAATAATTACATCAATTGGCTGAACAACTCAAAACTGATAAGAACTTACCATTTACACTTACACACATTAAAATAGAATTTAATCATGGGGAATTGTAAAGGGATGAAATGCATGAGATTAAAAAGTGGTGCTGAGGTGATTTCGCATGTTCAGCGTCAAGGCAATAAAGTTGCACACGAATTATAAATGGTTTATTGGTGCTGAACTAAAAGTGGTTTGCTCGAGCTTCTTATGATCTGAAAGTTTGGAGAGGATGCTCGCTGTCCTCCAGTTGCTGCTTTAATTTATTGGTGCATTCTGATGCCTCTTTGGCATCTTAATGCCTTTTGTATTTCTTTGTCAGTTAAGATATATATACCCTTCAATTTTAAACCATGATGTATTTATACTCTACACAGATACAAATAGCATCAATTGGTTGTGCATTAGACAAGTCAAATTGCAAAAATTCTGACATCCGGCTTCTTTTTCTTTTTCTTTTTTTGCAATAAAAATAGCTTAGCAAGTACCACATGTGGTAGTGATTGGTGGTACCACATGGTACAACTAATAAAATATTTGGGAACCAATTTTGGAAGTCAAATTTGGGAAGAATTTCAATACTCCACAGTTAAACATTGCAATCAAACACCCACTAATGAAATACAACAAACACTCAAGAGGAATTCAATCAATTCAAGTCCCAGAAATAATGATTGCAACAAACCAAACTAAAAATGATTAAAACATCTCCCATGCACATATGTATTAATTAATATAATATATACAAACAGAGAATACTTATCAATTAAATTGTAGTAGGCGTCCACTTCAAGTCCCAGGCATTTGATAGAAACAGTAAAACGATTGAGATTAAAATCAAATATCTTGAAGTCGAATACTTGGTCATCGTGTATTCATCTCTTTTCCACTTTCTTTGTAAGTTTGGTAGATGTGGGTTATCTACTCCATCACTGTTGTTTGTTTTAGTGTGTAAACAAATAAATACATATGAAAATCTTGACCCAATGATCTTCACTTCTGTGATTTTTCAATGAGCTTTTATTTTGTGACTTTCATGTAATATTTTGTATTTTGTTATTCCTTTATATCAGAACAACATATCTATTGAATACAACACAAAATTGTTGCTATATAGTCAAGTTGTTTTGACCCAAAAAGAAAAATCTTCCACATAATTCTTTGGGTGCATTCTAAAGATGCCATTACTAAACGAAAAAGGAAACGACCATTCAATTTTGCTCCAGTTTTGCTTTTTTTTTTTTTTGGAATTTTTCTTTTTTGCTTATGTTGTTCATTATTTGGCGTTATTTTGCTCAATAGGTCTGTTCCTTCATGTTGTTTAGTTTCTTGGTTGCTACATTTTTGCACGGGTTGCTTATTCCCATTTTACTCATATGCTAACCCAATAGAGGTGCTTGAGTGAGCAATGAGGGAGCCAATATGTTAGTTTTTTTTTACATTTTGATGAATATATTTTTTCCACTTAGTGCAATAAAAGTTTGTGAAAATTGATTTTTGGACTGTTTTTATTTTTTTTGACCTTCCAAAAACAGTTTTGTATGACACAATTAGTTCATAATTGTTTATGATGTGCGTAAAGCTTTAAAATTGCATTCTAAAATTCCCAAAAACGTGTTTTTTCCCTTTTTAAAAATCTGATTTTCAGACTGTTGTATATTTTTCCCCTTCCAAAAACTGTTTTGTATGACACAATTAGTTTCATCACTATTTATGATGCGTGTCAAGGTTATAAAATGAGTTCCAGGTTGTGCTTATACAGATTTTATTCTGTTTGGTGTAGATGGTTTAATCTGAGAGCTTATGTTCCGTTTGTTTTTTGCATACAATCTTTAAACTAAGATGGCTTCTTCCTTACCCAAAAAAAAAAGTTAACAAAACAACACTTAACTTATAATCATTTTGTAACTCTGTGCAAGATATTAATTTGTATTATACATGCAGCTGAAATGGACAAGAAGCAATGTGTGTTCAAGATTCCGTTTATAATCTTCCTAAATGAAATACTACTGAAATTAAGGCTGCCTCCGCCACGGTTTGAAGTGAACCAAATAAACGCCAAACTATATTGTGCTTTTGTTCATATTACGAGCATCATTGAGGATGAACCCGTCACTTTTGTAGGACGTTATTTTAAAGACAAAGAAGAAGCCAAAGAAGAAGCAGCTCGTGCATTAATTTAGAACTGTAAAAGATTTATAATTGTCATATCGATGACTTGAACTTCCAAGCAAACCAATTTGCACAAGCTAGTTTTGAAGATTCACAGACACTTTACAAAGAGCTTTTAATTGATTATCGAAAACTTGAAAACGAACTCAAGACCCTTAACGGAGATGAAGGAACCGGCTCATCGACAAATGACTGCTAAGTTCTGGGACATACATTAGTTTGTCTTCTTAAATAATGTAAAATTGTAGAAAATATTTTGTTTCCATCAAAATGGTAGTGGATTTGGAATGTAACAACTATTTTGTAATCCGTTGGACCTCTTTTACCAACTGAGCTTGGAATAGTATGTTAATTGTTGCTCTATTTGTTTCCCCTCTGATATAGTTGAAATTTCGTTACAAACAACTCCTCTTATAATTGTATACATCCCAATTATAACATATTAGAATTTATTGTATGCAATGAATATCATGTACATGTAAATATTACGCAATAATTTTTAAAAAAAAATTTAATATCTCCCCTTATAAGATATAGCCACTCGAGTTTTAGTTATGTGTTAACTATAAACCGTTTGTTTAAGTCTTCCATCTCGAATATAGGCAATTGACTTTTAGTTATGTGCCAAGTATTATAGACCAAACCTATAACTCTATAACATATATCATATTTTGGACTGGCCAAGTCATGTTTATTTTAGCCACTAACACGTTTGTCTAAGAATCAACTTTGGTCATTATTCCTTTGTAGAATGGAATCAGCTAGATTGGCAAGATTTAGGAGGTGAATAGTAATAGCTACGAGACGAAATGTTACCCCTACCACAAGGATTGGTACTCAAATAAATGTAGATATTGTTAATTTGAATATTTGGGAACCCATGTTTAATATCGGAGCTCCATGGACCAATGTAACTATTCTACAAGCTGCGGAGTACTTTTCTAGAAGAACCCTTACTATTGGCAGAACCCCTATTTTAAGTTATCAACCTCAAGCACCAATAGGTTCAAATTATTACATGCAATGGAGCAGTAGAAATATTGCATTTTGGGCAAGATTACGCAAGAGATTGGTGATGGCACAAAGAAGAAACAATGTTTCCAATGGTAGAAGACGACATGCTACCATGCAAGTAGGGCACAATGCTAACAGACTAGTTGTTGCATAGATATCGAACCCAGCAGCATGTCAACTAGTGATTAATATCATTTCACATTCGATTGTCCAACACCGATGGTTCTGTTAGTAGTAGAACAACTATTCAAGAATTGGCTCCAGGCATCATAGGTATGCTGTGATAATTACATAGACACTTTCTACGGTACTAAATTATATTTAAAAAAAATAAAATTATTTGTCTTTGTTTAGTTGGCAATGGTGAGCCCTCGATAACTACAAGTCCATCAACACAAGTTCCAGCACGTCGTCGTTCACGTAGAAGATCACTACAAGACTCATCCAAGAGTAGTAATCCAAGTATTCCATTGGGACGTAAGTGGAGAATAAAAGTTTTCTTCAGTAAAACAAACATCTGGTAGGGAAATATTAAAGTGTTAAAAAAGATAAGTAGTTGTTTGCACCTAAAAAATACATTTTTTAGTTAAAATTATGATAAGGCCAATTGAGATTTTAGATCGGACTCATGAGACCGATGACATAAATTAGGGGTCAAGTGATTGGTTTAAAGTTAATAGGGCCGGATGAGTTTTGAACTATTTTATTAAGTCGGGCTGACATACACAGGTTAATCGGACTGCATCCTAAGACCGATATGATTCAGCCACCCTTCATTCAGGAACTACTAAAATAGTCAACAAGGGTGGGCCCAAGTCATCATCACTTTGCTGATGTACAGAATCTCATGTGTGATTCAAGTCCCAATATATCATGTATTTCAGTGTAAGCCTTGTTTGGCACTACAATGCATATCGGGCTTCATTAACTTTAGTCGGCCTCAACTAGTTTTTACTAGGCGCTGGATTTGGCATGTGATAAGAGAAGTTTTCATGGGACAGATCAATATTCATAAAGTCAACAATGGTGGGCCATGCTTTGTTTTTTATCTTTGGTTGGTATTAGTTTTGGATCAAAGCACTAATATGGCCACGTCATGGCTGTGAAGATTGGATTGGTGGGCCCCGTATATCAATAAAGTTGAAATGGCAATTTTAATCAAATGCCAGACGAGTCCGACTGGTAATTTTGCCTTAGTCGGTCTCACAACAATGATCAGTAAATGGCATTCGGGCTGCTAAATCATTTGTCTTACATTGCGTGATTTTTTGGTTAACCATCAATATCTCACAACATCAATTCAGCCACTTTATGGAAGGAGATATGGTTGACTATAATGGGAAGAATATCAATTCCTACGAATTCGCAAGGGATAATATTTTTGTATAATGGAAATATTATTTGATTTAGGAAGATAATATCAAGATATTATCCCTTATGGAAGGATATTATCAGCACTTATGGAAGTATATCTCCTACTTGGAGGGCAAGTCAGCCGAATCAAGCCACAAGATGGACCAGATTCAAGCTGTAAATATATATACATATATGTATATTATTGAAGATATATGGAAGTTCTTATCAGTTTATGAAAATAAACTGGTATATTTTACCAGATTATATTCATCAGATATTTCCTACCTTATCTAGGAGACCTCCATGGCCGCTATAAATCAACAGGCAGGCCAAGCTATCAAAGCACTCCGCGTCACTCTCGATAAACCGCATTCAAACCGCATCCAAAAGCATTCTAAAGCATTCTTTAGCATTCTTAGGATTAGTTCTTAGCATTTTAATTACATCCTTGTAATTTCTCTTCCTTATTTTAATTAAATAAAAATCCTGCTTTTTATTTAATTTCTCTTTGTTTATTTCATCACTTGCTAGGCTTGTGTGCTTCAACACTGTCTAGGGATCTTTGGTGAGGGTACTTTCCTACTCACCATACACAATCGCACTGATAGAAGTTAGATTTCTCAAACCTTGTGTATCACTCACACAAGTGATTTAGGAAATTTTGTGTTTACAGTTTGGGTCTACCTCACAAGGCCATGGCACGCCCAAACCAACAAATATAGCAAACAATTTGGCATGCCCGGTGGGACCGCCAAGTGATGAGCCAAGCATACCGTGAGACATGGCTGCAATTCTACCGCGACCAGGTTCGTTGCAGGGACGAAAAAATAAGCCTTCTTGAAGGTTTAATTTCCCATCTCAACTTCAAAAAGGTGATGCTCCATTGCGATTCATGCTGCCAAAAGTTGGGATCGCCATGGGATTTGCAGCTGGGTCATCGGCTTAGTCGTGAAATAAGCCGATATGAGGTTGAAATCGGTCAACTAAAAACTGAGATTGACCGATTAGAGACCGATAGACAATTTTTCAACAATGAAATCGGTCTCCTTCTTGCTGTAAGTAAAGTAGAAGAGCCAGCACCTTATGGAGAAAATTTCATGTCCATGGAGGATTTCTTAAACGGTAGCTGGAGGGAAAATCCTAGCAGTTCTCCTAATTTGCCGCTCGGGGGGCAAGAAGACGAAAAAATAAGTTCTAGTGAAGAGCCGAATAATCTTATATCGGCCATAGAGCCCCTCCTTGATGTTGAAGACGACGAAGCACTCGGGGGGCAAATTCAAGACGAGCCTCAAAATTTCATTGAGGCCGAAGAGGAAAGTGATAGGCCGAGTGATCTTGAACCGACCATAGAGCCTCCCGTTAGCGAGGAGGACGATGATGAAGACCCCATTATTGAAATCGGTGATGAACCGCTCGGGGGGCAAGTTTCGCAGAGACCGATTGAAATTAAATCGGTCCATGAAGCTTTTAAAAATATTCCTTTGAGGAAACTCAGCCTCAAGGAGTTGTTCAATTTTTTCGGTCTCTTCATTGTGACCGATTATTATTTTTATTTTAAGCCAATAAATTATTTGGCTTGGGTTGATTTACATCCACGATGGCTGTGTGGATGTCACCAAAAATTGAATATTATTTGGTGGCTCTTTTTGCAACAATGGCATTATCAAAGAAGACTGAAAAGATACTAAAGATCGAACTGAAATTGATTCAGTTAGCACACTGTTCGGACTGAAACATGACCGGAACAGGGAAATAAGTGGTGTTATGCAATCTCTATTGTAGTGGATGTGGTTGGATATGGAGTTTGAGTTGTGTTGTGGGCCCAAGGTGACTTATGCTATATGCTAAGACTGATGAAGAATGGATGGCCATTGACTGGCATAGAATGGGTCATAAATTCAGGTGGGGTCCATTGATGACCCATTAGCAGATTTGGTGTTCAATGTTAGACAAAAGTAATGATGGGGTTTCTTGTTCACTCCTTATTCAACGTGGCTTCCAGATAAATTTATGCAAAGAAGTAATCGGGCAGGTTCAGATGGCATGAGCCCGATTCAATAGGCAAGCCCGCTGGCCAAGTACGGATGCATCATCATTGCCTTTTTGTCGGAACTATTCGATGGACAGTGAAGGCTTTGGTCAATGACTAATCAAATTGGCGTTAACACTATGGTGTATCATCGGTCTCATGACCAAGGCCGATATCAGTTTTAAAGTAATAGGTCTCAAAAAAATTTGGCTATTCAAAATTACATGATTTTCATTTTAAACAGCCAGGGGGGCAATTGTTTGCACCTAAAAAATACATTTTTTTAGTTAAAATTATGATAAGGCCGATTGAGATTTTAGATCGGACTCATGAGACCGATGACATAAATTAGGGGTCAAGTGATTGGTTTAAAGTTAATAGGGCCGGATGAGTTTTGAACTATTTTATTAAGTCGGGCTGACATACACAGGTTAATCGGACTGCATCCTAAGACCGATATGATTCAGCCACCCTTCATTCAGGAACTACTAAAATAGTCAACAAGGGTGGGCCCAAGTCATCATCACTTTGCTGATGTACAGAATCTCATGTGTGATTCAAGTCCCAATATATCATGTATTTCAGTGTAAGCCTTGTTTGGCACTACAATGCATATCGGGCTTCATTAACTTTAGTCGGCCTCAACTAGTTTTTACTAGGCGCTGGATTTGGCATGTGATAAGAGAAGTTTTCATGGGACAGATCAATATTCATAAAGTCAACAATGGTGGGCCATGCTTTGTTTTTTATCTTTGGTTGGTATTAGTTTTGGATCAAAGCACTAATATGGCCACGTCATGGCTGTGAAGATTGGATTGGTGGGCCCCGTATATCAATAAAGTTGAAATGGCAATTTTAATCAAATGCCAGACGAGTCCGACTGGTAATTTTGCCTTAGTCGGTCTCACAACAATGATCAGTAAATGGCATTCGGGCTGCTAAATCATTTGTCTTACATTGCGTGATTTTTTGGTTAACCATCAATATCTCACAACATCAATTCAGCCACTTTATGGAAGGAGATATGGTTGACTATAATGGGAAGAATATCAATTCCTACGAATTCGCAAGGGATAATATTTTTGTATAATGGAAATATTATTTGATTTAGGAAGATAATATCAAGATATTATCCCTTATGGAAGGATATTATCAGCACTTATGGAAGTATATCTCCTACTTGGAGGGCAAGTCAGCCGAATCAAGCCACAAGATGGACCAGATTCAAGCTGTAAATATATATACATATATGTATATTATTGAAGATATATGGAAGTTCTTATCAGTTTATGAAAATAAACTGGTATATTTTACCAGATTATATTCATCAGATATTTCCTACCTTATCTAGGAGACCTCCATGGCCGCTATAAATCAACAGGCAGGCCAAGCTATCAAAGCACTCCGCGTCACTCTCGATAAACCGCATTCAAACCGCATCCAAAAGCATTCTAAAGCATTCTTTAGCATTCTTAGGATTAGTTCTTAGCATTTTAATTACATCCTTGTAATTTCTCTTCCTTATTTTAATTAAATAAAAATCCTGCTTTTTATTTAATTTCTCTTTGTTTATTTCATCACTTGCTAGGCTTGTGTGCTTCAACACTGTCTAGGGATCTTTGGTGAGGGTACTTTCCTACTCACCATACACAATCGCACTGATAGAAGTTAGATTTCTCAAACCTTGTGCATCACTCACACAAGTGATTTAGGAAATTTTGTGTTTACAGTTTGGGTCTACCTCACAAGGCCATGGCACGCCCAAACCAACAAATATAGCAAACAGTAGTTTGTTTCCTTTGGATGTGTAGGCAAATATACGCAAGCCTGGAACTTCGGAGGACCTACATGTACATGAATTTATTGTCGAGCTATTTTATGATACCAAGAAAGAACATTAAAGTCTAAGCAAACTAGAAGCCCAACATTCTCAATCTGTTGCTCTGTAGGGCAAGTTAAGCTACCACTATTGAAGTCTACACCAGTTTTTCTTGAGACTTTGCTTTCATACCAGGGAGGACAACAATCATCTACCTTTTGTAGAAACATAAGAGCTTATAACATGAGTTTTGCAATGACATCCATGGGTGGTAAAATTGACAAAGCCATTAATATAGGAACAACACCATACATGTTCAGATTAGGGGGCCAAAACTACCATAAAATTAGCTCTTTACTTCCTGTAGAAGGTTACCAACCAAGATTTGCACAACTCTATATTTATGATACCGACAATGAAATCTCAAATAGGATTTCAACAATTCGTAGCAATGGAAATAACACTCTTCTTGAAGCCAACATAGTTGGTGGCCTTCTGAAAATGCTCGACGAATGCAATGTGTTGGTGAAATCATTCAGAATGGCACGAGATAGATTTCAAGAAGACGATATACAAGTTATTCGCCTTCATCTTATTGGTAGCAGGAACACAAACCATTCAGAATATAGCATCCCAAATTTTGCAGATGTTGCTGCACTTATTGTAGGAGACTTTGATCCATCGTGTACTGGACGTGATATCATCGTTGAGAATAAAACATTAGGCTTGCAAAGGATATATGAAACACACCCATCTTTCATGGCACTTCAATACCCATTATTATTTCCGTATGGTGAGGATGGCTATCGACGTGGTATTCCCAACAAAAGTAGAGGAGGAAGGAATGTAATAGATAGAAAATGTACAATGAGAGAATATTATGCATACAGACTGCAACAAAGAATTGACGAAGGAAAGACATTACTTCGTGGTGGGAGATTATTCCAGCAGTATATTGTTGATGGTTATACATCTACAGAACAAGATCGCATACATTGGTTAAAAAGAAACCAGGGTCAACTACGAAGTGAGGTATACAATGGTTTGAAGGATGCAGTTCTGCGTGGAGATACAAATGAGGGTAGTTGTGGTAAACGAATCATTCTACCTTCCTCTTTCACCGAAAGTCGAAGATACATGATTCAAAATTATCAAGATGCAATGGCAATATGCAGATGGGCAGGTTACCCAAACTTATTCATCACTTTTACCTGTAATCCCAAGTGGGCCGAAATAGCAACCTTTCTTGAATCAATCCCTGGTCAAAAGCCTGAAGAAAGTCCTGATATCGTGGCACGAGTTTTTAAAATTAAGCTGGATGAATTATTGCAAGACATAAAACAAGGAAAACACTTTGGCACTGTTGTTGCAGGTATTTAGTTTTCCATAAATTTTATTTAATACATCGACAAATTGCAAATTTGAGCTAACTCTTTTCTACAAAATCATAGTGATATACACGATTGAGTTTCAGAAAAGAGGTCTGCGACATGCCCATATACTCATTTTTCTTGATCCAAGAGATAAAAATCCCACCAGAACATATTGATAGGATTATGTCTGCAGAGATACCGAACCAAGAAAGTGATCTAGTAGCTTATGAAGCAGTGAAACAATTTATGGTTCATGGGCCATATGGCTCTGCAAATCCACGATCTCCTTGCATGTTCAACAACAAGTGCAGTAAGCATTTCCCAAAGAGAATTTCTGAGAGGTCGACTATTGACGAAAATGGATTCCCTGTTTACTGGCGCAGTAGGGATGGTAAAACTGTGTAAAAAAGGGAACATTGTTGGACAATCGATGCATGGTACCGTACAACATAGACCTATTTGTCACAGCCCGGTCCCATAATAGCGGAACCGGAGTCCGTGGCACGCCACCGAGGCTAAACCAATTCATTAACGTTCCCCAAAAATAGGTTTGAAGAACACACGCAGCGGAAAACAAAACACATTTTAAAACCAGAGGTTCAGTCGACTGCTCAGTTGACGGAGGCGGGCAGGGATTTTAATATCGAAAATCAGTCGACTGCAATAGGAGGTCCAGTCGACTGCTGAGGGGTCCAGTCGACTGCCGAGGGGTCCAGTCGACTGCTTCTGCTAAAAATGAAGCGGAAACCAACAGGCTCAGGGGTTCAGTCGACTGCTCAGTCGACTGCTCCCCTGGCAGCAGCCCAATCTGCAGGAAACAAGTTTTAAAAGCTTTCTAACTATCACCAATGATCAACCATTCAATCCAAACTCAAGCCAAAGTGATTCTAGCTGTATTAAAGCATTTCTAAAGTAATATTACAACATGTTACTAACTATTACAACGTTCAAGATTCATTCTATCATACCAAATTAAACATGGGTTAAAATAAAAGAGATTCTTATTACAACATTTCTAGGATCCCAAAACTACAAGATTTACATTCAAGTTGCCTTCTAAAAGAACTCCCAACCCACGTGCTCACTTCTGCGATTCCTCGCCAGCATTAACACCTGAAATGGTTATTTGAATAACCACACATATTTCGATTTGTTTAAGCTAAAGCTTAGTGAATAAAACAACATATGCACATGAATGATAAACATGTCCGCATTCACATCTCTACAATTCATACTAGTCGCCGGAGACTCACGTGCCCGTCCATATTCCCAATCCGCGACTCCTCGCCAATAAGTCCACGCGAAAGGGTAAGACCCACGATTCTACAAACAATCGTGCGACCTTAATGCCACTCTATCGGCTCCACAAAATGCTACGGTGACCACGTGCTCCTTCTGACCCAAATAAGCAACTTAACATGCTCAAATACATATCACCATGCTCGCGGTAATTAAAACATATCACCGTGTTATTGAGCCTACTTATCAATATAAATGCCCAATATGAACTACACAATATATCTCTAGGAATTAATACATGCTATTCAAACATAACATGAATACATGCCAAGAAATCATTCCAAAACATAGTTGAATCACTCACCTCCGATTTACGCTCTTAAACTTCGATCCAAAGAAAACCCGTGTACAAAGAACGTGTAGAAGTCCGTCTAGTACAATTCCTATGGATCAGAATTCCATTTATCAACTTTTATGAAAAATTCTAGAAAATAACTTTTCGGAAAACTTAGCCAAACAGGCCCTAACATATATCAAAATGAAGCTCTTACCTCGAGGAACTCAAATATGAAATCTGGGAGAAAACAAACTGACGGAAGGTCGTCGTTTGGCGTCGCAAAGCTCTAAACTCCTAAATCTCCCTCTAGCCCCCCTTTTGGCCTCCTCTTGGAATTTAGGTTAAGAGTTGTGAAATATCTCAACTCATCTCTATCTATATATAGGCAACATTCTCGGGGAATTACGTTTACCTCCCCGCGAGTTTTTCCAAATTCCTAATCAGTTTCTGAAACTTTCTATACAGCTTATTCATAGCTTTACGAGTGAAACCTCAAAATTATAAAAGTTTTCGACTAAGTTTCGTTTGGTTGCTAAAACGCGAATTTCTATATGACGTTTCCGAAGTTGCTAATTAGCCTACCAAATTAATAGTGTGTTCATTCGTCCTCACTAGGATACTAAATCTAACAACAGAAATAAATTCTAAAACAGAAAATAATACAGATATTGAAATACACAGGTAAACATTTATTTTCAGATAAACATTTAAAATGTTCCACAGTGACCGTCTCATACTCGGAGAGACGTCACAACAACAAATCCTCAATCACCACAGTTTCAGAGGGTTCTCTAATACAGACACCCAAATCAACTCGTGAGTCAAAACTCACTCAACCATGTGTCATAGGACACGCCACATCACATTATCATGCATGACAATGAAATGCAAAAGCAATAACACGAATGTGGGTGTTATAATACTCTCCCCCTTAAAAGAAGTTTGTCCCCAAACTTATACCTCAAGTCTCGAAAAGGTGTGGATACTGAGTACGCATCTCATCTTCTATCTCCCATGTCATTTCTTCCGTAGTTTGACTACGCCATAACACTTTCACTTTCGACATTACTTTATTTCGTAAGACTTGATCCTTCCGATCTAAGATCTCTACCGGATACGCAACATACGTTAAATCACTCTGAATCTCATTCGGCGTCGGAGCCATCACTTGATCTCTCTCTTCCACTAACTGTTTGCGTAACAACGATACATGAAACACGTTATGAACTTAAGCATACTCGCTCGGCAAGTTCAAACTATAAGCTACGGGTCCAACCTTTCCAATGATTTCAAAAGGTCCTACATACCTCGGGTTGAGTTTCCCGTATCTACCAAATCTGGTTATTCCCTTTGAAGGCGACACCTTCAAATACACCAAGTCTCCTACATCGAATTCTAACGGTCGTCTACGCTTATCGGCATAACTCTTATACCTACTCTGAGTTGTCAGTAACCGTTGTCTAATCACCTTTATCTTATCCGTCGTCTCTTGTACAATTTTCGTCCCTTCAATCTTCCTTTCTCCCACCTCTGTCCAACTAATTGGTGAACGACATACACGACCATATAAAGCTTCATAAGGAGCCATCCCAATACTCGACTGAAAACTGTTGTTATATGCAAACTCAATCAGCGGCAAATGGTCTTCCCAATCACCCTGAAAATCAAGTACACATAACCTAAGCATGTCTTCCAAAATCTGGATTACTCTCTCTGATTGACCATCGGTCTGAGGATGAAAAGCTGTACTAAAATGCAATTTGGTACCCATTGCTTCTTGCAAGGCTCTCCAAAACTTCGATGTAAAACTACTATCCCTATCCGAAACGATAGAAACTGGGATACCATGTAGTCTCACAATTTCGCGAATATACAAATTAGCTAACGTCATTGGCTTAGTTGTTCGAAGTGGTAGGAAGTGCGACGACTTCGTCAAACGATCAACGATCACCCAAATAATAGTGTTCGATCTCTTCGATTTCGGAAACCCACTAACAAAATCCATTGTTATGTGCTCCCATTTCCACTCGGCTATCGGTAACGGTTGTAATAATCCCGAAGGTACTTGGCGTTCGGCCTTTACTTGTTGACAACTAGTACAACGTGAAACATATCGTGCTATTTCCCTCTTCATTCCCGGCCACCAATAAACATGTCTCAAATCTCTATACATCTTGGTGCTTCCTGGGTGAACGGTATATTTTGTATTGTGTGCTTCCTCTAGGATGTTCTTTTTCAACTCTTTCTCACTAGGTACACAAATTCTACCCCTCAATCTCAAAACATTGTTCTCAAACGTGAATCCCGGTTGTTTGCCCATCGGAATCTCATCACAAATCTTCTTCAAAGCCACATCTTGAAGTTGTTTCTCTGTAATCTCGTGAATCAAGAGTGGTTGTGCCACCATCGTCGACATCAAGCCACTTTCAATCCTCGGTATCACTTCAAGTTCTAAGTTCTCCATATCTCTTATCAATTCTTTCTGAGAAGTCAAATCTGATGCGGTATTGGTTGGTACTTTGCGACTAAGAGCATCGGCGACGACATTCGCTTTGCCCGGATGATACTGAATTGACAAGTCATAGTCCTTCATCAACTCTAACCATCTCCTTTGCCTCATATTCAAATCTCGTTGTGTAAACAAGTACTTCAAACTCTTATGATCTGTATAGATCTCACATTTCTCTCCGTATAGATAATGACGCCAAATCTTCAATGCAAAAATCACGGCGGCCAATTCTAGATCATGTGTTGGATAATTCTTCTCGTGCGGTCTAAGTTGTCTCGACGCATATGCAATGACTTTATCACCTTGCATAAGAACGCAACCTAAACCTCTATATGAAGCATCACTGTAAATAATAAATCCCTCAGTCCCTGACGGAACGGCTAAAATTGGTGCTTTCACTAGTCGACCCTTCAACTCTTGGAAACTTTCTTCACATTCTGGACTCCAAACAAAAGCAATATCTTTCCTCATTAACTGTGTCATCGGCATTGCTATACGCGAAAAGTCTTTTACAAATCTCCGATAATACCCAGCTAATCCTAGGAAACTTTTGATGTCTGTCACATTCGTTGGCCTCACCCAGTTGGTAACTACTTCTATCTTCTGAGGGTCTACAGAAATTCCTTTAGTTGACACTATATGTCCAAGAAAAGCTATCTCGGTCAACCAAAATTCACACTTCTTCAATTTACCGAATAATCTCTTTTCACGCAATCGTTGTAAAGCTAATCGCAAATGATGCTCGTGATCTTCAACGCTTTTGGAGTAGATTAGGATGTCATCTATGAACACGATAACGAACTCATCTAAATAATCTTTGAAAACACGATTCATCAAATCCATGAATGCAGCTGGTGCATTAGTCACTCCAAACGGCATAACCAAAAATTCAAAGTGACCATATCGAGTCCTGAAAGCTCTCTTTCCAACATCTTTCTCTTTGACTTTCAACTGATGGTAATCGGATCTCAAATCGATCTTCGAAAATACCTGAGCCCCTTGTAACTGATCAAACAAGTCATCTATTCGCGGCAACGGATACTTGTTCTTGACGGTTAACTTATTCAACTCTCGGTAGTCGATGCACATACGCATTGTTCCATCTTTCTTCTTCACAAACAAGACTGGAGCTCCCCACGGCGAAACACTCGGTCGGATAAAACCCTTCTCCAACAGTTCTTCTAACTGAACTTTCAATTCTTTCAACTCTATCGGTGCCATTCGGTACGGTGCTTTGGATACCGGTTGTGACCCTGGTACTACTTCTATTGTGAACTTAAGCTCTCTTTCAATTAATACGTCGGGTAACTCATCGGGAAAAACATCTGGAAATTCTCGAACTACTGAAATGTCTTCTATTAGTGGTCCATACACTCGCGTGTCGATAATTGAACATAAGAAACTCGAACAACCCTTCTTCAACATCTTACTTGCTTGAATCGCCGATATCAAGTACGGCGGTACGATCACTCCCTTACCTTGAAAAGTAAACTCCTCTCGTCCTGACGGATAGAAACTAACCTGTTTCTGTTCACAATCGATTCTGGCTTGATTAACCGACAACCAATCCATACCCAAGATAACATCAAAGTAATTCACCGTCAACGGAATCAAATCAACGCTCAAGACTTTATCACCTATCTTGATCTCACATGACTTGAATATCGAAGAAGTAACTAGTGGTTCACTACTAGGCAATGATACACACAGGTCGTATCCTAACGGTTCTGACTTAACAGTTAAATGCTTAACAAAATCACGTGATACAAATGAATGCGTCGAACCAGAATCCATAAGTATACGTGCAGGATACGAACAAATAGGAAGAATACCTGATACGACGGTATCATCCGTATTCCCCGGCCTGAGCTGGAAGTATCGTCCTTGTTGTTGCGCGACTCCTTTCCCTTTATCTATTCGAGGTTCTACCCTTGATCCGCTTGGCACACTCGATGCCCCGGTACTCATTCCCGGTTGTCTCTTACTTGGGCAATTCTTCGCTATATGCCCCGGTTGGCCACACTCAAAACATTTCCCTCTTATCTTTGGGTTATAGCTCTTGGCGTTCGAGGTTGTGTTTGGTGTAGTCGAATTTGCGTTCAAAGGACAATTTCTAGACACATGTCCCAATTGTTTACAAATATAGCAAGTGGTCAATTGATAGCAGGTTCCTCTGTGTCGTAGGTTACATGTTGGACACAACGGTCTCGGGTCCCCCATGAACGTACTCCCTCCTTGGCTACTCATATATGATCCCGAACCTTGCGTAAACGGTTTCTTCGCATTCCCTTGACTCTTGCCCCTATTGTCATTAGGTCTCTTTCCTTGTTGTCCCTGTCGATATCTGTCGACACTTTTCTCAGCAATACGGGCAGCTTCCTCAACGAAAGAAACGGTCGGGTGTTGCAACATGTCCACACGGCCACGGATATTCTCTCTAAGCCCTTCCTCAAACTTACGAGCTTTATCCCTATCAGTCGGAACGGTAGTTTTCCCAAATCGTAACAAGGCATTGAAACGAGAAACATACTCACCTACGGTTATATCTCCCTGAACCAAACTCGCAAACTCTTGACGTTTCTGAGTATAAGCAGATTGCGGAAAGAAACGTTTGTTGAATTCTTCCTTAAATGCTTCCCACGTGATTGGCTTCCCTTGTTCAAGCACGTTGTTCCACCAGTCCAAGGCTTCACCCATCAACGTATCGGATGCGCATAAAATTTTCTCCTCATCGGTACATATTACCTGACGGAAATGTCTTTCCATGTCCATCATCCAATGATCGGCCAAGTCTATGTCAATTTGTCCATGATACAACGTCGGTTTTCGCTTATGAAACTGTTCCACGATTGTGTGTTGAGGTCGCGGTGCCGATGGTGCATTGACATAACGAATTTCCACTTGTGGAGGCTGAACGTTCATTTGTTCTCTTTCACTTACCACTTGTATGAAATTTCCCACCATATTCACTATTTGGTCCATCCGCGAATGCGGTGACAATTCTCTTGGTAGATCAGCCATAACGTTCCAAATATTCCCCTGTCGAGTTCAATGCATAATGACCATGCATGCTATGCCACAATATAGATATATGTGCACAGTTCATCACAATCAACAAAGGGTAACACATGAAGCATTTCTACAAAGATAACAATTATCTTTATAATTACACACTCCACTCGACGTCACTCGGCATATATAACGTCACTCGTTCCCAAGGCTCTAAACTTATGCTCTGATACCACTAAATGTCACAGCCCGGTCCCACAATAGCGGAACCGGAGTCCGTGGCACGCCACCGAGGCTAAACCAATTCATTAACGTTCCCCAAAAATAGGTTTGAAGAACACACGCAGCGGAAAACAAAACACATTTTAAAACCAGAGGTTCAGTCGACTGCTCAGTCGACTGCTCAGTCGACGGAGGCGGGCAGGGATTTTAATATCGAAAATCAGTCGACTGCAATAGGAGGTCCAGTCGACTGCTGAGGGGTCCAGTCGACTGCCGAGGGGTCCAGTCGACTGCTTCTGCTAAAAATGAAGCGGAAGCCAACAGGCTCAGGGGTTCAGTCGACTGCTCAGTCGACTGCTCCCCTGGCAGCAGCCCAATCTGCAGGAAACAAGTTTTAAAAGCTTTCTAACTATCACCAATGATCAACCATTCAATCCAAACTCAAGCCAAAGTGATTCTAGCTGTATTAAAGCATTTCTAAAGTAATATTACAACATGTTACTAACTATTACAACGTTCAAGATTCATTCTATCATACCAAATTAAACATGGGTTAAAATAAAAGAGATTCTTATTACAACATTTCTAGGATCCCAAAACTACAAGATTTACATTCAAGTTGCCTTCTAAAAGAACTCCCAACCCACGTGCTCACTTCTGCGATTCCTCGCCAGCATTAACACCTGAAATGGTTATTTGAATAACCACACATATTTCGATTTGTTTAAGCTAAAGCTTAGTGAATAAAACAACATATGCACATGAATGATAAACATGTCCGCATTCACATCTCTACAATTCATACTAGTCGTCGGAGACTCACGTGCCCGTCCATATTCCCAATCCGCGACTCCTCGCCAATAAGTCCACGCGAAAGGGTAAGACCCACGATTCTACAAACAATCGTGCGACCTTAATGCCACTCTATCGGCTCCACAAAATGCTACGGTGACCACGTGCTCCTTCTGACCCAAATAAGCAACTTAACATGCTCAAATACATATCACCATGCTCGCGGTAATTAAAACATATCACCGTGTTATTGAGCCTACTTATCAATATAAATGCCCAATATGAACTACACAATATATCTCTAGGAATTAATACATGCTATTCAAACATAACATGAATACATGCCAAGAAATCATTCCAAAACATAGTTGAATCACTCACCTCCGATTTACGCTCTTAAACTTCGATCCAAAGAAAACCCGTGTACAAAGAACGTGTAGAAGTCCGTCTAGTACAATTCCTATGGATCAGAATTCCATTTATCAACTTTTATGAAAAATTCTAGAAAATAACTTTTCGAAAAACTTAGCCAAACAGGCCCTAACATATATCAAAATGAAGCTCTTACCTCGAGGAACTCAAATATGAAATCTGGGAGAAAACAAACTGACGGAAGGTCGTCGTTTGGCGTCGCAAAGCTCTAAACTCCTAAATCTCCCTCTAGCCCCCCTTTTGGCCTCCTCTTGGAATTTAGGTTAAGAGTTGTGAAATATCTCAACTCATCTCTATCTATATATAGGCAACATTCTCAGGGAATTACGTTTACCTCCCCGCGAGTTTTTCCAAATTCCTAATCAGTTTCTGAAACTTTCTATACAGCTTATTCATAGCTTTACGAGTGAAACCTCAAAATTATAAAAGTTTTCGACTAAGTTTCGTTTGGTTGCTAAAACGCGAATTTCTATATGACGTTTCCGAAGTTGCTAATTAGCCTACCAAATTAATAGTGTGTTCATTCGTCCTCACCAGGATACTAAATCTAACAACAGAAATAAATTCTAAAACAGAAAATAATACAGATATTGAAATACACAGGTAAACATTTATTTTCAGATAAACATTTAAAATGTTCCACAGTGACTGTCTCATACTCGGAGAGACGTCACAACAACAAATCCTCAATCACCACAGTTTCAGAGGGTTCTCTAATACAGACACCCAAATCAACTCGTGAGTCAAAACTCACTCAACCATGTGTCATAGGACACGCCACATCACATTATCATGCATGACAATGAAATGCAAAAGCAATAACACGAATGTGGGTGTTATACTATTGGTGAAGTATCAAGCACATATGAATGTAGAATGGTGCAATAGATCTCGATCAATAAAATATTTGTTCAAGTATGTAACAAAGGGTCCTGATAGAGCAACAGTGGCCTTGCAACATAATGTGGGAGGAACATGTGAAGCCAACAACAAATCTTCTACAGGTTATGATGAAATAAAAAACTACTTGGAGTGTAGATGTCAGCATCGGAGGCATGCTAGAGGATCTTTGAGTTCGACATCCACTATCGACAGCCAGCCGTTGAGAGGTTGAATTTCCACTTACCAGATGAACAATGTGTAACTTTCAGAGAGGATGATAATCTCCAAAATGTCCTAAATCGACCAGATATACAGAGTACTATGTTCACTGAGTGGATGAAAACTAATGAGCAATATGAAGATGCACGTCAGCTAACATATGCAGAGTTTCTAAGAGATTGGGTTTGGCATACAGATGGAAAAAAATGGAGTAGAAGAAAGTCAGGAAAGTGTATTGACAGACTATTTTATGCTCACCCTTCAAGTGGCGAAAGGTTCTACATGAGAATGTTGTTGAACATTGTTAAAGGTCCAAAAAGCCCTTAAGACCTGAAGACAGTGAACAACATATGTCATACAACATATAAAGCAGCATGTTACGCTCTTGGCCTTTTAGAAGATGATGGTGAATGGCATGAAGCCATAGGAGAGGCATCAAATTGGGCTACTGCTTCACAACTTAGAGAACTCTTCTCAACTATATTGACGCAATGTGAAGTGTCCGATCCATTGAACTTTTGGGAGAAGAACTGGGCACTTCTTACCGAAGATATAGAATATAGGTAAAGACGTGCTCTAGGTCTTGAACAGTTAAGATTATCAGATACACAAGTAAAGAGTTACGGTCTATATGAAATTGATAAAGTTCATAAGAAAATGGGCCGGAATCTAAAGAATTCCTTTTTATGCCCCTACCAGACCCTACAATCTTCCGACAAACAGGGAATAGATTGATTCAAGAAAAAATGTCATATGATGTTCCACAACTGTGTTCTCAGCACAAAACTCTATTTGCTGGAATGAGTGATGCTCAAAGGAGAATCTATGCAGCAGTTATGAATGCTGTAAACTTGGAAAAAGGGGGTATGTTCTTCATTTATGGCCATGGAGGAATATGGAAAACATATCTATACAAGACCATTTTGTCCGCGATACGTTCACAACGCAAAATTGCAATGGTAGTGGCATCATATGGAATTGATGCTTTATTGTTACCAGGGGGTAGAACTGCACATTCACGATTTCATATTCCGATAAATATCACAGAAGAATCAACTTTTGAAATTAAACCCGGAACACATATAGCTGAATTGCTCTCCATAGCAAGCATAATTATCTGGGACGAAGCACCTATGGCCCACAAGCAATGCTTTGAAGCTGTTGACAGAACGTTAAAAGACATTATGCGCCTTTCAAATTTAGAAAATGAAACCAAGCCATTCGGAGGTGGAGACTTTTGTCGAATTCTACCTGTAGTACCAAAAGGCGGTAGAGAAGATATAGTTCACTCATCAGTAAATAGATCAACTCTGTGGCATGACTGCCAGGTGTTTATGCTAACAAGAAATATGAGACTAGCAACACCAATAAATGGACCAATTACTGGACCACCCTTATTTGACTTTGGAAATTGGATACTTAAGATTGGGGATGGCCAAATTGGAGAAGGAGTTGGAGAAAGTGAAATTGAAGTGCCTGGAGATTTGCTCATTCCTGCAGGAGAAGACCCCGTCAATGACATTATTCAAAGCACTTACCCTAATTTGGATGAGAAGCTATTAGATACAAAGTACTTGGAAGAGAGAGCAATACTAGCACCTAGAAATGAGATTGTAGAAGAAATCAATAACAGGGTCATTGCTTTGGTACAAGGAGAAAAAAAGATATATTTGAGCGCAAACTCCATTTGTAAGGCTTCATCATATACAGAGGATCAAGAAATGCTATACCCCACAGAGTTCCTAAACTCTTTGAAGTTTCCAGGGCTTCCTAACCACAAGTTGATATTAAAAGCCGGCTTACCAATGATGCTTCTTAAGAATTTGAACCAGACAGCTGGACTTTGTAATGGCACAAGGCTAATAATCATTCAACTAGGGGCCGGGTTATAGAAGCTGAAATAATTACTGGTATAAATATTGGAACCAGGGTATTTATTCCAAGAATTGGGTTATCTCCAAGCGACTCAAAATGGCCATTCATCCTAAAAAGAAGACAATTCCCAATCATAGTTTGTTTCGCCATGACCATAAACAAAAGTCAAGGCCAATCATTGAAAAATGTCGGCCTTTTCTTGCCAAAACCAGTTTTTACTCATGGTCAATTACATGTGGCCATATCAAGGGTAACATCAAGGAGTGGACTGAAGATGGTAATAAAAAATGATAATTCCGAAAGCATTAAAACCACAAAAAATATCGTGTACAACGAGATTTTTAACAATCTACCAACAGGTATTACTTTGCATCAGAAAAACATCACAACTCTCTACTCATCCAGGAACTACCTTATTCACTCTCTCTTAAAAACAACAAAAAAAACCATTAAATGCAACAATGGAATTCGATGAAATAAAAACTATAGTCCAATAAAAACATAAAAACTGTTCTACATGAATGAGATATATAAATATTTACAAACTAACTTACAATTACTTTCTTCCATGCAGGTCAGTAGCGAAGTCACAATGAACATGAGCTATAATCTTATTCCAGAATTAACCAGCGAAACAGATTCATGGAAGATCAAAGTAAGAGTGACACGAATATGGGATGTCGTTAACACGAAAACCAAGCAAGTTCTAAGTTTAGAGATTATCCTATTAGATGAGGAGGTATTAACCTATCAAATATATGTTTGTTTCACTTAGTTTCAGAGAAAAAAAAAATATTGACTAACATACAATCTTATTATTAATTGTATCAGAATAATGATATACATGCAACAATTTGGAACAACGTAGCACCACTGTTCAGGACATCCATTGAAGAAGGGAAGATATATATCATATGGAATTTTAGAGTTGGCACGTTCAATGACACGTTTCGCCCAATACCAAATGAGAAGAAATTGATCTTTCGATACAATACAAAAGTCAAAGAGCTTAAGGACTGTCCGACAACATTCCCGGTACACAAATTCCATTTTGTTGATACCATTGAATTGACTGAAAGATTGAACAACCCTATTCTGCTTACAGGTAAGAAACCACTGACACCTTAAACACAAAAAAACTAAGGCAAGTATTGATTATTGTCCAATTAATACATTATATGCAGATATAATAGGCAAAGTTACTGCAATTGGACCAGTGCAAGAAAGCACAAATGATAAAAGAATAGTCAAGAGGAGAAATGTTCAATTGCTGACATCCAAGTAATACACTTATTCAAATATTCATTTCATACATTTTGCCTCACAAAACTTTCGTATTAATGAATTTTGTAATATAGATCTCTCAAAATAAGAGTCACATTATGGAACAACACTGCAACCGAGCTTCATGATGATCTGTTCACTAAAACTGAAGGGCCTATTATTATGGTCATCAATTCAACAACTATAAGCCAATTTCAAGGTACAATGAATACTTAAATTTTTTACATTCTATCCTACACAATAATAGAATACAACACTTCAACTACAACATTCATTTCAACCTCATTAAAATTATGCAAGAGCTTATGCCCTATCAACCACTACAGCTACAAAGGTCTACATCAACTTAGACATTCCAGAAGCATCACAATTTGTAGACAGGTAAACAAAAAAAAAACCAACTTATCTCTGAAATAAACAATCAAAACAAACATTAACATACATCTACTCTTCTGATAGCCAACTCGATCAGGGAATCGAAATTCAACAAATAACAAGCCAGCAAACGAGTCAGCTGCCAATTGAGCAACAAGTTCAATACAATAGGATACAAATAGAAGAGATCAAAGCAATACAATGGGAGTCAGAAACCCAGTTAAATAATGTAGAAAATTCTATAGTTGAATATTACTTAATGTTACTATCCATACCAAATTATAAGGTCTAAGAAACTATAGTTACCTGCAAGGCATCAATTACAAACATTTAATCACAATATGGTTGGTACTATGTCTCTTGCTCATTGTGTCAAAAGAAAGTCCAACCGAAGGACGATGGTTTTTGGTGTAAAGAATGCAAAATACAGCCTAAATACCCACACAAAGGTACAAAAACATTCAATGTATTGTTCTTTAACTAACATGTATAAACTGAACCGAAAAACTTCCTAACATAATTAATTTGTGCATTTAATACAGGTACATGATACAACTTCAGGTTGAAGACCAGACAGGTTATGCTACATTTGTTCTTTTGGATAGACTGGCGGAAAAACTAATTGGAAAATTAGCAACAGAGCTAGCAAACCAAACAATAGATGTACAACAACTATTTCTTAAAAGCATAAAAAAAAACCAAAAAAACCATATATGCTAAAATAGCTAATGCACAACATTCTTAACATGTCCTCCAGGCAAATGGAAAGAATATTGAGGCAATTCCACCTGAAATTTAGAACCTTGAAGGAAATACCTATATTTTTCAGCTAAAGTTGAATGACTACAATCTGAAAGAGGGATGGCAGAATTACACCGTCAACAAACTATTTGACAAAGAATATGAGCTACCAAATGCTGGCGTAGAAACACAGCATGCAATGGTAAAAAATGGTCTTCACCAATTATACACAAAAATAATGTTATACTAAAGATTGTGTTATACAGCCAACACAATCTCAATCTACCGAAGAAGCCTCAGCAAGTATGCCAAACAAACAAAAGCGAGATGCAACTCAATTGGCAGAAGACAATATTGGTGCAACACCAACACAAGTGGATACAAACAAGACATCAGGAAGAATAAAAAGGACCAAGACCAAACAATAAATAATCCGTTATCATAGTTGATTCTCAAGATTAGAAATAAGTACATACTACAAAAAAACTCCACAAACTGCAGTAACCTATTAAAAACATCTATGATGTTTCCTATTGACTTATTATGCTTTCAAACTTACCTATAACGTTTTCTACTTGCATATTATGTTGTTTTCTATAGGAATATTACGTTTGCTATTCTGATGCATCTGTGTTGATTTAAAAGGAATTACCCACATATGAATGCATATATTTGTTAATTCATGGAATATATTTGTTTAATGGGTTTTCAAAGCTTATGTATGTATTAGCAACTACCCATGCTTATACCACTGCTAAGTTCAGCAGGACATCTTTTTTAAATTTACAATTTACTTTTGGATGCACATGATTCCTGCAAAATTGAGAGGCTCATTTGGAAACGAAGAGTTTGAGTTATATAGATATTGTGGGCCTGTAGCCTTTCCAGCTGATTTTTGGGAGTTCAATCATTCCTTCATATAAACTCTATATGGATATATAAATATATTTGTATTGGGCTTGAGTTGTTTGTACATCTGGGGTTTTGGATATAATATTTTTTAACCTAAACAAAATCACTTTCGGACAATATTTTGTTATTATAGGTACAATGTATTATGATGCATTTTATAGTGTTGTTGTTTAGGCAACAAAGTAGTATACAGTAATTCTGACACGATAACAACACTACCACGATTTTAGTCATACGATACAATGTCATCATAAATCAATCTCTGTTACTCTTTGGCTAACAACACCGGAGAGGGGAAAGAGTTTGATAGCATACAAGTGAGGCAACAGGAGAGATTATGTAATGTTAATTAGGCTCGAAGCCAACAACCAATTCCAAGTTCTCTTTTCAACCTGAGTTGTTTTTTTTTAATTTGGCAATTTGATTGCCAGGGATGCATGCTTGGTTTGTTAAAAGATGTGATATATATGTTAATTTAGCCGTTCACTTTGCATGCAAAAGATGCCCACCTTTCTTCTTTTAAGAGTTCGGCACCAGGTTCAATATGTCTATCACATGGATTTGTCGATTGCAATAGTAATTATTTGTGTGCCTTATGAATGCGTTACCAAATGGATTTCTTTTTCTTTTAAATGTTAAAATAGTTGCATAAAATTGATTATAGCATGTGCACCTTATGAATATTATTTTATTACATTATTATTCTTTGAAAAACTACTTCGAAATGGAATTCTATTTTATTTTTGCCAGAATAGTTGAAAAAAAAAACATTATACAATGTAACCCCTGCATAGTACGGATTATCGACTAGTTAACTTATTAAAAAGAAGAAGAGTAACTAGGGGCCACAACTAGAATGTCGAAAACATAGATTGTAAGGATTTGTAAGTTATTTGCAAAAAAAGATTTGCAAGTTAAAGGTTGGCATCTCTCTCTCTCTCTCTCTCTCTCTCTCTCTCTCTCTCTCTCTCTTTTAAATTGAAGTTAGAGTGGCTTTTACTTATGCTAACAAATGTAATGGTAAATTATAGTAATACCCCCTTAACTATGACTCATACCCTTAAACTATAAAACTCGACAAACTAACCCACTAAATTATTGAATTTTTTCACACCATCCGTTAAAATTCCGTCCAAAAAACTAAAGTTTTTGCATCATGTGAGCCGCCGTTGGACACATAATTTCTCTTTGTTGTTCACCAAATTTTATGAAATTTTGTTCTAAAATTTTGAACAAAAACTATCATATTGTTAATATCTTACATGATGCAAAACGCTAGTTTTTTTTTGGATGAAATTTGAATCAAAGGGATGTTAGGGAAAAAGTGCAATAGTTGAGAGGCCAATTTATTGAGTTTTATATATTCAAAAAAAAAAATTTATATTGTTGAGGGATATTTAAAAAAATGTAATAGTTCAGGGGGTGTGTAGCACGTTTATGATCACTTTCTTTTAATCTAGGAAATAAAATGAGTAATTCTAGACCCACATAAAATTCTACACAAAAATTCATACAAAATAATCATGATTCTTGATTCTGGTGAATCACGTGAGAGACACATGTGTTCCCCACATAGGGTACACTGTATTTGAGGGTTAGGATAATTTTGTGTGGATTCATTATTGATTTTTTTTTTTTGATTAATTTGGGGAAGATGTTACTAATCAAACACTCTACCCCCTACACTCCCACAACAACAAAACTTCTTCATCGTTTGGAAGAAGAAACACTGAAAAGGGAAAAAGAGATGGTCCCAAAAGTAAATTTCGTGAAAAACCAAACGAGGCTTTCAATGCTAGGGTACAAACAAGTTTTACAAACACACTCTATCTCTCTCTCCTGGATGGCACTTCAGGGTCCACTGAAATTATTCGGATCTCATTCAGACCCCATAGTGCTACCCAGAGACAGATATAGTGTGTTAGTAAGTGTTTGTGAAACTTGTTTGTGCCCAAAATATTGCTCTTTTTTTTAGTAATGCTAGACACACTCCCAAATGCACAACTCTGTTTAAAAATATTGAATCTCGTCCTAAAAAACTTGTACACAAAAAGAGAGTGGGCAGAGTTTTCAGCACAAGGTCCAATATTTTTAAACAAGATTGTACATTTGGTTGTACATTTAGAAATGTGTCTAACATTATTTTATTAAATTTTTTTTTTTTTTTGGGGACTCCTCTGACTAAGTCCCATCTTTGAAACGCGTCAGACCGTGACAGAAATTAAAGTCCTCCAGGCTCACAACCGACAAAACTTCCGAGAAGAAAATCTAAATAGCGGACTCTCTCTCATGTACACATTTTACACAAACCGCCCCATATTATTCCTCTCTCTCTCTCTCTCTCTCTCTTCATTTCACTTAATAGCTCCAACCTTAATCTACGGCAACAATCAACATGGTCCGACTCGAACGAACCTCTTCTTCTACATGAAGATGGCTAGATTTTCCTCCACAAATTTCGCTGCTGTCTACTAGTGGACACTCCACTCTCTCCAATGAAATCTTTCATATATATATATATATATGGAAACTATTTGTGCCCAACTTTACTCTTCCTCTCTATTTGCTTAGGAATATGAACAAAGTACCCATATAGTAGATTCATCGTAGTTTATTAATGGGTACCCAGAAGTATTTGCCCATGCTGATCAAAAAGCAATTTGATCTTGTAGATAAAAGCTTTTCGATGGAGTTTTTATGTAGAACAGTGGTTTGGTTTGCTAATTCCTTTTGGGTTTTGCTCTGTACTTACATTTCCAATCTCTTTGGATTTGTAATCAGATATCTCTTCAGGTATGCTTAGCTTGATGTATGTTTTTATGATCTTTCGTATTATTGTAAAATTAATGACTTCTTTCTGTTCCTTTTTTTGCAGAAATTATGAGAATTGTCAAACCAAGGAATTGAATTTCAGTGATATTAGGGAGGAGGAAATTGATACAACTTTTTCAGGGGATTCAGTATTTGATGATTTTGGTAAGGAAGAAGAGAAATCAGAGTTTACTTTCAGGTTTGATCAGTTTCAGAAAAATGGAGATTCTGATAAAAGAATTGGAGAAACAGAGAGCTCTGTTTTAATGGAAACTCAATCTACTCAAAGCACTAGCAAATATGAGTTTATTCCAAAGAAACATTTCAGTGGGTTCATGGAGGAGCCAGAAACTATTAGATTCACTGTTAAAGAATTGTTTATGGGTTCAGATGATGCCTTTTCGATCGCCAATAGGGCCTCTGTTGATAAAGATTTTCAAAATCTTAATTTAGAAGAAACCCTCCAACAATCCCAGGTGGGTTTGAACAATAAAGATTTTCAGCAACTTTTTGTAAAGTCATCAGAAGCTTTTGATCAAGAAAAAGCAGAGGACTCTGTTCATAGTATGTGTAAAGAAGAGGTTTTTGAAAAGCAAGAGCAAGTTAGTCCCACTAAACATGAGCTTTATGAGAATAATAGTAATAAAGATATGGTTGGATTGGAAAAAAGTTCTATAGATTATGATAATCTCTCTGATGAAGTTCATTTGTTATCGGACAATCAAGTTTTGACTTTTGATCCAAAGCTGGACTCAAGTGATCCAATTGATGATGTGTTATTAGTTGGCAATCACATAATGGATTCAAATATGCCAACTGATAAGAATAATCAAGAATTTCCTGAAAAAATTCCCTTTTTTGAAGATAGTGATGATTCGTTCATAGAATTGGATCCCAATTCGCAGAATTCAAGTGAGTTTGATGCAGAAAAGTTGTGTGGGACAGATTTAGGTATGTTTGAGAATGAAAATGAAGTGAAAAATGAAAGCTTTGTAGAGATGGAATTTAAAGATGGTGTAGAAAAATCAGAAAAACCCAATTCTGGGAATTTGTGGGATTCTGACTCTGAAGATGAAGATGATTTTGAAATTCTGGAAGAACATAAGAATTTGATTGAACAGATAAGAATGGAACTGAGGAATTCAAGAGCTGGAGGCCTTCCTACAATCATGGAAGAATGTGAGACTCCAAGAATGGTGGATGATCTGAAGCCCCTTAAATTTGAAGAAAAGTTAGAGCATAAAGATCGTATGGAAGAGATTCATAAGGTGTACAAGAGTTACGCTGATAAAATGCGCAAATTGGATGTCCTGAATTGCCAAACTATGCATGCCATTAGTAAGTTACTCAGAAATCTCCTTTTTTCCACTCTTTCATGTATTTTTTTTTTTTTTTTAAATTACTTGATCATGAACTGCTAGAACAGATTGTGTAAATTTGCATACCTGATTAACCTTGATGGCGATTTTCTTTGAAGGTATTTTGGTAATTTGCACACTCGTAGCCTCGGTCATTGAGGATAGTGAAAATTACAGTAGCTCTGTGAACGTAGCTCTAGTTTTGGGTGAACCATGTAAATCTGGTTGTCTTGTGTGATTTTTATCAGTTCTGTTTTCTCGTATCTCGTAGATCTTGGTATAGGGTAAATCCTTGACAAAACTCGGATCATAAAGGTTCAATTTTTAGACTTGTATAGTCGAATTGATGCATATATGATCCACTATGAAGCACGAGTGCTTCAAAAATGGTGCCGCACGCGCACTTAGTGCGCATGGAGTGCTTTTGTAGTATTTTTGTGTAAAACTTTGTTAACGTTTAATATTAATTTGCTTGCTTGTGGTTTTGTTGATAGTTGAATTATATTGTTTATTATTAAGCAAGTAATTTATGTATATTTTGTGTCTTAATTAGAAGAAAAAAAATAGTGGTAGAATAGTTTGTAACTTTGTATATAGTGTAATAGTAATATATAAATGCTATATAAAATATATTTTTAATTTTTTTTATATAAGTATCCCCACTGCACTCGCACTGTTGATTTGAGAAAATTACCGGACTCCCCCGCATTCGCGTCCCCGTGCTCTCGTCCCCACATCCGCACTTGGGCTTCCTTGATGGTCCATTTGTTGTGTAGATAAGTTTTTTTTTCTTAAGTGTAATTATATGTAGTTGGATATAAAATAGTCCTTGTGAATGCTCACCTAACAAGTCCTTGTTTTCTGGTTTAGGTTATTTTCAATTTTTACTTTGTCTTGATTAGCTAAAGAACAGCTCATCATATTTTGCACCTGATCAGGTTGAATATCTATTAGTACATCAAAAGTGATCTTTTAGGAGAACCTTATGTTATTGCTTGGTGGGTCTCTATCCTCTTTACAGCACCAATGTCCCACTACCAAAAATTCACACAAAGCTTGATCCCATTTCTTGTCTGATCTTCAAATGTTTTTTATGCCACAATTTTTTAAAGTCTATATCAGTAGTCTATAATGTAATCGAACCGACCTTTCTTTTTCCTCCACTAACCTTTGATATTAGCCTATTAACATCAAATCAATTAAGTCTATTGGAAATGTCTTTACACCACTTAGGCCCCGTTTGGAGAAACACTATTGCAATTGCAGTTTAATTGCACGTTTTGTGTTGTGTGCGCCTAATGTCCCACATCGCCCAAGTATAGGCTGAGAAGTGCGTATATGAGCTCGTGGGCACCCTCTCTTTGCCAACCATTTTGGAATTTGAAGCCGACTTGGGCAGATTTACTTCCAATTGCAGTTCCCAAACGAGCCCTAAAGTTTCAACTTTTTTTTGGGCAGGTTTTCATCAGCTGAAGGACTCATTTCCATTAACTCCACTCCAAAACACTTCATTTTCAACAATCAAATCCCTTATTTACCCAAGCTTTTGGCCATGCAAACTAAGAAGGGTCTATGCAGACCCAGTCCTAAAGTCCATTACTGAATTGCACAGGGATTTGGAAATGGTCTATGTTGGACAGGTTTGCCTTTCATGGGAAATCCTCCATTGGCAGTGTGAAAAAGCTAAAGAGCTGATAGAACTCGATTCCCAAGGCTATCGTCCCTATAACCAAATGGCCGGTGAATTTCAACAGTTTCAAGTTCTTGTTCAAAGATTCATAGAGAATGAACTATATCAAGGGCCTAGAGTTCAAAACTATGCCCAAAACCGATGCTTCCTTCGTGCCTTTCTTCAAGTTCCAGTCATTAAAGGTACGCAAATCTTGTTAATATTAATAAACCGACGAGTGATATTAACAAAATGAAGACATTTCAGAATGTTTACTCGAGAACTTGATTTTACTGCAGAGGATTGTATGAAGGATAGGAAGGAAAGAAGATTAGAGGGTAATGATATAATTTCAATTGCATTGCTGAGAGACATCATTGAAGAATCAATGCATCTTTTCTGGGACTTTCTTCATGCTGATAAGTATGAGC
Organism: Hydrangea macrophylla; assembly: GCA_033977485.1. Lineage (NCBI taxonomy): Eukaryota > Viridiplantae > Streptophyta > Magnoliopsida > Cornales > Hydrangeaceae > Hydrangea > Hydrangea macrophylla. The sequence goes on from CM066983.1 coordinate 85,374,418, forward strand.
CTAATACGATCCTAAAGGCTCTTCAAGGAGCTCATGTCAATAATCAAGAACCTATTGATTCTGACCTTAAGATGGATATTAAAACAATTCTTCAAAAGGTTTGCTTTCTTCATATAATCAAAATTTACCTTTTTTGTTATAATTTGGTAAAATGCATTCTGCACCTTTGAATTATGCACCAGTTTGTACTTTGCTCCCGGAGCTTTCAATTGTCACAGTCGGTCCCTTAACTTTCAGTGCAATTGCAACGTCATCCTTCTGTTATAGCTTCTGCTTGGAAAAATTACGAAAACTTGCCACAAGGTGCAATATCAACTTTCCATGTAAAAGTCCTTGCCTTACTTTTTCAAACGGAACTGACGGAAATGTTGACATTGCAGTTTGCATGAAAGTTAAAGAAGTATATTGCTACAATTGAAAGATAAAAGGACCAAATTAACTGCAAATCGGTGTAAAGTTCAAGGGAGCAAAAAACGGTGTTTACCCCTTTTTCTTCATTTTGTTAGATTTGTTCATTTTTACTTTTCATGTAAAATGCAGAAGGAGAAGAGGCTTAAAGACATAGTAAGAAGTGGGAATTGTATAGTGAAGAAGTTCCAAAAAAATCAAGAGGGTGGTCGATTGGATCATTCAGTGCTTGTGGCTCAAGTTGAATTGAGATTGGTTTCAAGAGTTCTAAATTTCTCAAGATTAACGAGAGATCATTTAGTATGGTGTCAGATGAAATTGGACAAAATTCACTTAGTTGGCAGAAAGATTCATGTAGATCCCTCTTTTTTGCCCTTTCCATTTTGAAACTTTTGACAGTAGCCAATATACCTGGAAACAGCCTCTCTACTTGCTGGGGTAAAGCTGGGTACATCTCACCCTCCTTAGACCCTACAATAATAGAAGTTTTGTGCACTGGGCTGCCTTTTTTGATAGTAGCCAATATACCACTTGTCTTTAATGTATATCCATTCCTATTAGGAAAAAAGAAAGGCAGGTAATACTCTTGTTATACATACTAGTTCAGCTATACTCGTGTATATAATATATATTGGACATCTCATTTGTGGGCAATGAATTTAAGGTTATTTTCTTTCTTTCCTTACAATTCTTGGCTGTTGATTTGGACTAGAAGCATACCATTATGCCAAGACACTATGTTTATTTACTTTTAAGATGAAAATATATTCCAATTAAAAGGTATATAATATTTGTAGAAAAATACCATGCCAACTAAAATCTTATATTTTATTGGCATATAATTCATGGAAGTGTTACTATTGGCATATAATATAATTTTTCGCATAGAGAAGAGAAATTGTTCACTAACCGAGGTCCACAAATGTTTGGTAAAGAATCTAGACAAGTTGAAGTTATCTTCAAATTTGAAGCAGATGAAATGTAAGGGCTCCCATGGTAATAATATTTAGGTGCTGTTTGGCGTAAATTCTCACACAGAAGTTCATTTCTTGAATGAATTTCTGAAGATGGAATTTTCAAAATAGACTTTTTTTTTTTTAAAGAAGAGTTTGTTTAGTGAATGAGTGTTTTTTAAATAAAAAGTGTATCTAAATGTGCAAATACGTTTGGTGGTAACTTTTTAAAAGTACAAACTTATACCTACTTACCAATATTAGTCTTAATCATGAATTTAAAACTAAATGGATATAACATATTATAGTATATAATCTTAGACTTCAAATAGTTAGATGAAATAAATTAAAAATATTTATCCATAACTATCATGTCTAATGAACTAAAATTGCGCACAGAAAACAAAAAAAAAAAAAAAAAAGAGAGAGAAAGAAAAAGAAAAATCACTTTTAATTACAATGTTGGTTTAATGTCTGATTTTCAATAGAAATTGTAAAATAATAGGGATTCAGGTAAGCTACGTAATTCATGCATAGAGTTTGGATAAAGAGGGTGACGAACATTGAATATTGCGCATTTATGTGCTAATATAATAGACATATTGCTCATTTAATCCCCCAAATTTCTAGTTTTATATGCATATTTGAATTAATATAATTTAACGGTGATGTCACTTAAATGCGTGTAATTGTTTGTTTTTACATATTTTATATGTTTAGGTAAAAATGAAGTGAAATAAAGGGAAGGAAAGAAGTAGCAACCACACTATAGTATATTCATATGAATAGTAATGAATAGTAGTGAATAGTAATGAATAGTAACCAAACAGTGAATATCACTGTTTGATAGGATCAAAACAAAAAAAAAAAAAAAAAAAAAAAAAAAAAAAATATGAGACGGAAAATGACATCCAAGCTTTAGCTTGGATGTCAGTTGATTCTTTTACAAAATTTTTTGTTTCTTTTGTGCAGGATTTCAACACGCTGTCAGAGCTGAAGGAAAAAATTGCGCGAGGAAGAAAATTGCAACCAACGCGTGCTCAAAGCTGACGAAGGAAGTGATGCATTTTCACTTCCTTTCGTCTATAAAAAGGAGAGCCAACGAGAAGCTCAACACACAACACAACACAATACAACACAACTGAAAGAACAGTTTACATGAATCACTGTTAGGGAGAGAATAGTTTAGGGGAGGTTATTATGTGAGCACTTTATATTGTCCCTAGAAATAAGAAACTTTAGTTTTTCTTTGCCTTTTCTAGTTCTAGTAGTTGTAAAATTTTACTTTTATGTAATTGATGATTTTATGTTCAAAAATATGTAGCAAAACTTTGTGTACTGTATTTCTTAAATTTAAAATATTTGTTTTCTTGTATGACCTTTGTCAATTTTTAGTAGTAAAATAGTCCTATTTAAATTTAGATTTAATATCTTTAGTCTAGTAATACTTATAGTTGTCCCCTAAAATAGTTAGAAACCCCAAATTTACAGTTTTTATAGCAATATTTTTATTCACTAGAAGATAGATTTTGCGATTAAATGCCAGATTTCTTAGCCACGTAGTTGTTATAATCACCTACTAAAGCCCCAAGCACTCCATATTCATACCTCACTCCAAAAGTATATTTGGATTTGGTTTGGCCTTATTTGTGTTCTTGAAGTTCAACCACTGTGACCCCACAAGAATCCAAAGTCAAAGGTTTAGTATTTTATTTTTGGTTCAGTATTTCCATTTATGTATATTTTATTAGCCTAGTTGTACTAAACTTTGCTATTTTGCAGATTCCACAAATTCAACCCCAGCTCATGTTAAGTAGAAAAATAATATAATAATATTATATTTCACTCTTACCTTAGTTTTACAACTTTAGTTTTAATTGAGCAGTCACTGTTTACACCTATTTAATTTATCTTTAAATTTTATTTGGAAGACAGTTTCAATTCTAAAATGGTAGGCTAAAACTTTAATTGGGGATATGTAATAAAAACTTAGAAACCACAGCTTCTGTGCACTAATCTTAAATGGGCAAATTTATCTGGATGAGTTATTTTTCCATTTATGGCCAAAAATATCTATGTATCTATAGTTTATGACCATTTAACATGTTTATATACTATGGCTATAATGGGCTCAAAAGATTATATATATTTGAAATAAAAAGCCTAATTATGTGGATTGTCAAACTATGCCTTTTGTCATAAAAAACACCTAGCATACTCAAACAACTCACATGACAAAGTTAATATTTCAAATATGTGCTTATATATATTTCTATCCAATAATGGATAGGCAATTGTGTAGTGGCAGAGTGGTGGGGACTGGACGCCGAATAACCCACGTCCGCGGCGGGGCACGGTTCGAACCTGGCTACTGCCCAATTGCCTTTTTATTTTTCTTTAAACCAAACGATGTCGTTTCATATCAAACCTGACACACTTGATATGACCCTGACTAGTGAAAGTTTATTTTTAAATAAAGAATGACTCTGCGGTCTTAAATGCCAAATGCTTTTCAAATGCACAAAAGTTGTGGGATCTAGTGTTGGTTTGTATATTCCCAATTCCTTTAAATCATTTCCTCTAGTTAATTAATATTTTCTGTTTTATAATAGTTTTGCTTAAATATCTGTATTATTTCCATCTTTTGTTATTATTAAATTTAAAAAGTTTATCTCACAAAAATTTAGTTTTTATTTATTTTTCTTCCTTTTCTTACTAGTATGTTAGTTAATTTATTTTGCATTGTTAAAATCTTTACCATAAACTGTTAAAAAAAAAATAGCTTTAATTACTCTTATTGCAAAAATATAAAAATTAGTAGTTTAATAAAAACCCCACAAAAATCCATCATCTTTTATTTTCTTTTTAGTGACAAAATAGTTATCTGCTTAACTTTATAAAATTTTATTCCGTTCCCTGTGGGTTCGACCTGGACTTCCAGAACTTTATTACTTGTACGATCACCTACACTTGGGTGTGATAAGAAAACGCGTCAATAGGATGTCGTCAAGTTTTTGGCGCCGTTGCCGGGGAACGGTTAATAAATAAATAAATAAGTTAGGTTTAAAACTATTTTCTCCTATTACACCTATATTTGTATCTATATATACTTATTCTATCTTATAAATAAACTAGTTTTCTATTTAAGAAAAAATGATAACATAAAAAAAATATATATATATTAAATTAAAAAAAAAAACCCATAAAAATAGAAAAAAATATAAAATAAAAAAAAGAGTTTTTTTTTTTTTTTTTACTTAGCTAATAATAATAATCATAATAATATTATTATAAGTTAGTTTTCACTTACTTCTTATGTCCTTAGATACTACTGAAGCTTTATATCAAGTACCACATAATTCTAATATTTCTAGTGAATCATCTAATATACAATTTCCTAGAATAATGGCAGAAATTGAAAGACCAATCGTTGATGATGCTCATAGTGAGCAGGGGGAAAATGTACCACAATTTATTTTACCAGAACGTGAACAACGTCCTTTACGTGATTTATTTACCCCAGAAAGAAACATCACTCCTTCTTGCATCACTCTACCTAGACACACAGGAAATTTTCACTTTAGACATGGCATGATTCCACTCTTACCAACTTTCCATGGAATGGGGTCAGAACGTTCTTATCTTCATATTCGTAAATTTGAAGAAGTTTGTAGTACGTTCTCTGATCAAAGCTGTCCTATTGAAATAATCCGTCTTAAGCTTTTTCCTTTTTCTTTAAAAGATAAAGCTAAAGCTTGGCTTTTATCTCTCCGTCCTGGATCTATAACTTCATGGCATGATATGAATGAAGCATTTCTAAAAAAATTCTATCCAAAAAATTTAACTAATAGCATGATGCGTCAAATTAAACTTTTTACTCAAAAAGAAAAGGAACCATTTCCTGAAGTTTGGGAACGTTTTAAAGATCTCCTACTAGCTTGTCCACATCATGGATTTGAAAAATGGCGTTTGATTAATTTCTTTTATGAATGATTAGAACCAAAATCAAAGAAATTAGTTGAAACTATGTGTCAAGGAGAATTTTTGAGTAAAACTGCTGACGAAGCTGAATCATATTTTGATTGGCTTAGCGAAAATGCTTCCCAGTGGGAAAAAGAAGAAATTGGTAGGACGGAAAAAGCTAAAAGTTTATACCAATTACAGTCAGAAGATGAATTAACACTAAAATATGAAGAATTAGCACGTAAAGTAGAAGTTATAACAGTAGAAAAAAATAATCTACCTAAGAAGAAAAGAGAACTTTGTGACAGTTGTCATACTTTAGGACACTCTGCGAATGAATGTTCTAATAGTTCAAATTGTCAGGAAACAGCTCCAGCAGAGATAAACGCTGTGAATAATTATAGGGGTCCCCAAAACGCCTATGGTAATTCATACCAATCTAACTGGAGAAATCCTCCAAATCATATGTATACAAAAGAGAGTATTCTACAATTTCAAACTCAACACCAACCTCCTCAAAATAATCAATATTTACCTCCTCCACCTCAATTTCAACAAACACAAAATACATATCCTAATACACAGCAAAATTCTAATGTTTATGTGCCTCCACACAAAAAAGTGCAAGAGGAACCTTTACAGTCTATGATGCAGCAATTAATACAAATCATGGGAAAACTACAAACATCTGTGGATAGGATTAATAATCAGCACGATTCTAAAGGAAAAGGCATTTTTCCTGCCCAACCACAACCTAATCCAAGGGGACAACCACAAGGTGATCCCTCAACTTCTGGTAATAATCAACATGAACAAGTAAAAGCTATAACTGTACTTAGAAGTGGTAAGGCTGTTGGAGAAGAAATATCACCTTCTTTAGAAGAAATTGAGCATACAAATAAGGAAGATAATATGATAGAAATTGAGGAAGAAATAGATGAAGATAAAATTACTGGTGAAGTTGAAGTTGAAATCCTTGAAAAACAACAAATTTCTCAAGAAATTGAAACATCTGATTTACCAGTGGAAAAAGAAACAGAGGAAACTCCTGAATACTCTCCTCAAATTCCTTATCCACAACGTTTAAGAAAACACCAAGATACTAAGAATCAGGAATATTTAGAATTATTTAAACAAGTGCATATTAATATTCCTCTCTTAGATGCAATTAATCAAGTACCGGCTTATGCAAAATTCTTAAAAGATTTATGTACTGTCAAACGTAAGCAAAATGTACGAAAGGATGCGTATTCTGCTGACTTCGTTGAAGAAATTAATTCTATCGTGCAGCATAATTTACCAACAAAATTCAAAGACCCAGGTACACCAACAATATCGTGTATTATTGGAAATCATAAAATTAACCACGCACTCCTTGACTTAGGAGCTAGTGTAAACTTGCTTCCTTATTCTGTTTATCAAGAACTTGGATTAGGTGAGCTAAAGCCTACTCGCATGGTATTACAACTTGCTGATAGATCTACAAAATACCCGCGAGGAATTCTGGAAGATGTTCTTGTCAAAGTTGAAAATTTTATTTTCCCAGTAGATTTTGTCATCCTTGATACAGAACCAGTATTAGATGCTAATGTGCAAATACCAGTCATTTTTGGAAGGCCCTTCTTGGCTACCATTGCTGCCACTATTCGAATCCGCAGTGGTATGATGACTGTAGTATTTGGAAATATGACTTTAAATATTAAAGTTTTTTCTAATCCACAACATCAAGAAGAAGATGAGAATATTGAAGAAGTTCATGCTATTGAATATCTATCACGAGAATATTTTAACTTGACTTGTTATAATGATCCAGTAGAATCTGTTATTAATAACTCCATTCAGAAGCTAGACAGTAATAATCTGCAAAAACATCTTATGAGTCAAGTATGTTTTAATGAAGATTCAACAGAAGAAATAATTCAAGAAGCAATGTGGACCACATATTTTGAACATTTACCACCAAAGACTACATTAACACTTCCATCTAATTTACAAACCCCACAGTTGGAATTAAAAGAACTCCCTAAAGAGCTTAAATATGCTTTCCTTGGTAGTAATAATACTTATCCCGTAATAATATCATCTTTTCTAGACTCCAGTCAAGAAAATAAACTCATTATTATGCTGCAGAAACATAAAAGTGTCATTGGTTGGAGTATAGCAGATTTAAAAGGAATAAGCCCTTCAATATGCACTCACAATATATATCTTGAAGATAATGCTAAAACCTCTAGAGAAATGCAAAGAAGACTTAATCCTATTATGCAGGAAGTAGTTAAGAAGGAGGTTCTCAAGCTACTCGACATGGGCATTATATATTCAATATCCGACAGCAAATGGGTAAGTCCAACACAAGTTGTGCCAAAGAAAGCAGGAATTACAGTTGTTCCAAATTCAAAGGGAGAATTAATTTCCACTCGTGTCACTACTGGATGGCGTGTATGCATAGACTACAGAAAACTCAATGCTGTAACTCGTAAGGATCACTTTCCTTTACCTTTTATGGATTAAATGTTAGAAAGAATAGCTGGTCATAAGTATTACTGTTTTCTAGATGGATATAGTGGTTACAATCAAATAGAGATCGCACTAGAAGATCAGGAAAAAACTACTTTCACATGTCCATTTGGAACTTTCGCCTATCGCCGAATGCCCTTTGGTCTTTGCAACGCACCTGCGACTTTTCAAAGGTGTATGCTAAGTATTTTTAGCGATATGGTAGAAAAGAATTTAGAAGTTTTTATGGATGATTTTTCAATTTTTGGCAAAACCTATGATGATTGCCTTAGCAATCTTCAAAAAGTTCTCCAAAGATGTGAAGAAAAAAGTTTAGTTTTAAATTGGGAAAAATGCCATTTTATGGTCACTAAAGGTATTGTCTTAGGACACATTATTTCTGAAAATAGGATACAAGTAGACAAAGCTAAAATAGATCTTATCGCTAATTTACCCATTCCCAAGACTGTAAAAGACATCCGTTCATTCTTAGGACATGCAGGTTTTTATCGCCGATTCATAAAAAATTTCAGTACTATTTCCAGACCTTTATGTCAATTATTGGCCAAAGACACACCTTTTGAATGGACTAAAGAACGTCAAAACTCCTTTGAGCAATTAAAAGAGCATCTCACTACTGCACCTATTATGCAATCTCCTGATTGGAGTTTACCATTTGAATTAATGTGTGATGCTAGCGACTTTGCCATTGGAGCTGTCCTAGGGCAGAGAAAGGATAAAAAGGCATCAGTTATATACTACGCTAGTAGAACTCTGGATAGTGCTCAAATGAACTACTCAACTACTGAAAAAGAATTACTAGCCGTGGTATTCGCTCTTAATAAATTTAGGCAATACTTGATTGGTTCCCCTATTGTTTGTTTTACTGACCACTCAGCTCTTAAATATCTTCTTTCAAAGAAAGATAGTAAGCCTAGGCTTATTAGGTGGATACTTCTACTACAGGAATTTAATTTAATAATCAAAGACAAAAAAGGAGTAGAAAATGTGGTAGCTGATCACTTATCCCGCCTCACTTTTGAAGACAATACTAGTGAACCCTTACCTATTCAAGACTTTTTTCCTGATGAACAGTTATTTTCTGTAACTTCCTTGCCATGGTACGCTGATCTTGTTAATTATTTAGTCACTGGAAAAATACCAAGCAATTGGTCATCATCACATAAAAAGAGATTTCTAGCTATTGCTAGACATTTCTACTTTGATGACCCATATCTATTTAAATATTGTGCCGACCAGGTAATTAGGAAATGTGTTCCTAATGAAGAAATCGAAAATGTACTTTTCATGTGTCATTCGTCTTTTTGTGGAGGACATTTTTCATCTCGAGTAACTGCCATGAAAATTTTACAAAGCGGTTTATATTGGCCAACTCTATTTAAAGATTCATATTTATATTGTAAGGCTTGTAACCGCTGCCAAATGTTGGGCAGTATTACGAAAAGAAATCAAATGCCAATGACCCCTATAATTACAATTGAAATATTTGATTGTTGGGGCATTGACTTTATGGGACTTTTTCCTCCATCTTGCCAATATGAATATATTTTATTAGCAGTCGAATATGTTTCAAAATGGGTAGAAGCTATTCCTACAAGAAAGAATGATCACCGTACAGTTATTGCATTTTTAAAAGATAATATACTTTCTCGATTTGGAACTCCAAAAGCAATAATAAGTGATCAAGGAACTCATTTCTGTAACAAGCCATTTGAAAAATTAATGAAAAGATATGGAGTGACCCATAAGGTGTCAACTGCATACCATCCACAAACAAATGGACAAGCTGAATTAGCTAATAGGCAAATTAAGCATATTCTCGAAAAAACTGTTGATTCTAATCGTAAAGACTGGTCTTCAAAATTAACAGATGCTTTATGGGCATATAGAACTGCTTATAAGACCCATTTAGGAATGTCTCCATATAGACTTGTCTATGGAAAAGCTTGTCACCTACTAGTAGAATTAGAACATAAGGCATATTGGGCTACTAGAACTTTAAATTGTAATATTGAAGAGGGAGGAATTTTAAGAAAATTACAATTAAGTGAGCTTGAAGAAATTCGTAAAGACGCATATGATAATGCTCGAATTCATCAAGCAAGAACTAAAATGTATCATAATAAGAATCTTTTGCGCAAAAGATTTACCCCTGCGCAAAAAGTTCTATTATATGACTCAAGACTACATCTTTTTAGAGGAAAGATGAAATCTCGATGGACTGGTCCATATATTGTAAAAAATGTTTATCCTTATGGAACTGTCGAGATTGAGGACCCTAAAGATGAAAATATATTTAAAGTTAATGGACATAGATTAAAGCCATTTTTAGAAGGATTTGAACCTGAGTTGGAGTCCATTCCTTTGGAGGACCCCAACTATAATGTTGTTTAATATCTTAAAACATAATTGATATAGGACATAGTGTATCAGAGTATTTATATTTTCATAAGTCCTATACTCTTAATTAAATAACTTTTTATATATAAGTTAATTTTGTCATTATTATTATCTTTTCTTTGTGTATTTTTTTTTTATTACAGGTGTTATCCTTAGCTTCTTTTTCTAATCTCACTCATTGAGGACAATGTCAGACTCAGTTGGGGGGGACGGTTTCACGATTAACACCTGTTTGTTTATTTTATCTTTATTTCATAAAAAAAAAAAAAATATTAGTTTCTCTAGAGAGAGATACACTGAAAAAAAAGAAAATGGCTTTATATAGGGCTTTGAACCATAAAAACTTTTCCCTATCTCTCTTTTTCTCTCTTTTTCCTTTCTTCTTCCTCTCTTTTCTCTCACTCTTGCTGCGATCTCTCTCTCTCTCATTCTCTGCAACTCTCTCACTCTCTCGACCCGATCTCCCTCTCTCATTTTCTTTTCATTTTTTTTAATTTTCTTCAAACCAAAATCAAGATCCACTCTACTAATCACTAAAGGTAAGATCTATAGTCCAGAGAAAAGCTTGATTTTGATTTTATTCTCTATTTTTTCAATTTCGGCTTATTTTTTTTTATTCAAGATTTTGATTTTCTCTCTTTTCCATTATCTAACAAAAATGATATCCATAAGTTGTAGGTACCCACGCATCAAAGAAGCTTGGAAATATCACTCGATCTACGGCCCTACCAGGTTTTCAGATTTTCAAGAGACAGGTGATATTTTTCTATTTCTTTGTAAAAAAAAAAAAAAAAAAAAAAATGGACGATGCGCTAGTTATTGGTCTTATGAATTTTGAACTTTATCTTATTATTATCCTAGTCCTTGCTATGTTAGTGTTGCGGTGCCCTTGTTAAAAAAAAAAAAAAATCCAAGTTTTCTGTTTCTTTAAAAAAAAAAAAAATAGAGAGAAAAATATAATTTTTTTTCTTAGTTTTCAGTTTAAAAAAAAAAAAAAATGCATGACTCAGAAGCAAAATTTTTTATAATGTTTGAAGTTTATATCATAATTCTTCTTATTACTATTATTGTAATGATGCATTGTCTTAAACTTTGTTAAAAAAAAAATAATAATAATAATGTAGTTTTCTAATTTTTGTTAAAAAAAAAAAAAAATTTAGTTTCTGAATGTATATATTTTTCTTAAATATTTTTAGTTTTTAAATAAAATTCCCACCCACCCCCTCTAAGCTCTCTTTAATTAGATCTTAGTTGATAGTTGGAAGGAGTGGAGGGTAGAGTCTAGCCTCTCTTGTTGGCTGAGAGTATAAAAAATGGATCCAATAGTCGATGACCAGACGTTAATGGGTCGCTCACTTGTTTCTGAGCAGAAGAAACCTTTTGCTGGCACTAGCCTTTATGCCATCAAAAGGAAAGCTAAAAGGTTAGGATGGTGTTTGAATTGTTATAGAGAAGAATGTCCTGGTTTAATTGCTCATAATGGCACATCTTTTAAAGTTTACTACTGTTGCAAAGACAATTCAAATCAAAACAAAAGAAAAATTTGGTTGAGAAAGAGGACTGGATCCTTTGATACCCAAATAAGTTTTGTTTTCCCATCCCTCATTTCTTTTTATTTTTATTTTTAGTTTTTGTACAGTCAATAATTTTCAGTCAGGTCAGACTCTAAAATGATCCTACGTGTACATCTGGTTTTCATTAGCTGGTTCGATAGGAGTAATTTGCATGATCCAAGCATCACCAGATATGTCTAGTGCGGTGAATGTCCCTAGAGGTAGCAAAAAACTAAGTAAAACCAGAGTTATCTCCTAGCCTCTTACTGATGTTTTTAGCTTGCTAGTGGTTCTAGACTCATCTCTTTTACTAGAGGTGGATGGATAATCATGACAACTTGGACGCTCCGGATTGCGTAGCCTCTTTTGTATAGGTGCAGAGGATACTAGTTGCACCATATATGTATCCAACTTAGTGGATATGCTTAGGAATTTTTTTTAGAAGTTTTTCTTTTACTTTATATAAGATAAATTTGACACGTTAATGTTATTTTGGGTATGTTAATAGCATACAACACATTGTCACATGTTTTACTATTTTCAAATGCTAGAAACTCTTTAAACATTAAACATTTTGAAACAGTGTGAAAATATTTACTGAATCTAAATGGATGAGTAAGCATAAACTATGCAGTTTAAAGACAAGTAGTGGAAACTAATTAACCCATGTGAGCTTTTGTGCCAATCTTTCTTTATGAGGGTTACTATTCTTTTCAGTCTCATTTTATTCTCTTCATCATATCACTCGTTGAGAGTCTCATTATTTTTCTTTGACTGATCATTAGAAGAGAACGTTCAGGATTTACCATTAGAACGTCTAAATTGCTTAAATGAACAAAGTCAATCTATTTTTAAAATGATTTAGGCCATCTTTTCTTTCAAATGCACCCCCCTTCATCTAATATTACCTTATTCTCAGTTCTATCCAAATCATACCTTGCTCCACCTGGGAGTACAAGCCTTACTTCTATATCTAGGTATGTGATTGGACCGTATTAATATTGTAAGAAGTGGTAAAGAAAGAAAGGAGTTGATTTAAAAAAAAAAAAAAAAAAAAAACGAAAAAAAAAAAATGAGAAATAAAAAAAAAAAAAAATGTACATATGATAAAAAGGAGAAAAAAAGAAGAGGTTGGAATGAATTGCGCAAACAGTCCAATCACATGCTTAGAACAAATACACCCCAAATCTCCTACTCATCTTAATTTATAACCTACCAGTCAAAGTCCTAATGATTTAAAAGAAATTGATTTTTAAATTTAAGTGATAAGGATGTTCTCCACGGTAGATCGCTCTTCTAATGCTAAGTATTCTTTCATGAGACTTATTGTACTCGAAATGCCTATATATTGAGTCATCAAAAATATGGGAGCAACTTTTCTGTCTTTGCTTCCCTACCAAGTGAGATGTTCTCTACACCGGTTTCTGAGAGTTTCTCTTTAAAAGAGTGAAATCCTAGTGAGATTTGAGTTAAAACTACAAGTTTTATGACTGCTAATAGTTATGTAAACTTTGAAGTTAAGATCAGTTGCTTGATTTTTCAAGTACACACTGTAAGTTTAAAGAGTATAAAAAATGCTACCATTGACAAAACTGTGAGTATATGTGTCGCATTACTATTACATACTTTAAAATTTCATTTTATTGCCAAATTTAATCTTATCTGTTGTAAAAGGAGAAAATCTACCTTTATTTTTATTTCATTTAATTTTTACATTTAAAAAAAAAAAAAAAAATTAATGAATTTTGTGGGTATATTCACTGCAAACCCTCACGAGACAACACTCGTCCACTAGGGGTAACCTAGGGGTTTAATGGCTTGTTGCATACGCTAAATGCAATCGCGATTCCTGCGACAGTGAGTTAGGTAATTTTATTTTCCTTAGTTTATTCCTACTCTTTAATAAAACTTCTAGAACAATTTCACTTTTCACTTCATTGCTAGGGACTAGCAATAAGCTAGTTGAAGGGTGTGACGAACATTGAATATTGCGCATTTATGTGCCAATATAATAGACATATTGCTCATTTAATCCCCCAAATTTCTAGTTTTATATGCATATTTGAATTAATATAATTTAACGGTGATGTCACTTAAATGCGTGTAATTGTTTGTTTTTACATATTTTATATGTTTAGGTAAAAATGAAGTGAAATAAAGGGAAGGAAAGAAGTAGCAACCACACTATAGTATATTCATATGAATAGTAATGAATAGTAGTGAATAGTAATGAATAGTAACCAAACAGTGAATATCACTGTTTGATAGGATCAAAACAAAAAAAAAAAAAAAAAAAAAAAAAAAATATGAGACGGAAAATGACATCCAAGCTTTAGATTGGATGTCAGTTGATTCTTTTACAAATTTTTTTGTTTCTTTTGTGCAGGATTTCAACACGCTGTCAGAGCTGAAGGAAAAAATTGCGCGAGGAAGAAAATTGCAACCAACGCGTGCTCAAAGCTGACAAAGGAAGTGATGCATTTTCACTTCCTTTCGTCTATAAAAAGGAGAGCCAACGAGAAGCTCAACACACAACACAAACACAACACAACACAACTGAAAGAACAGTTTACAATCACTGTTAGGGAGAGAATAGTTTAGGGGAGGTTATTATGTGAGCACTTTATATTGTCCCTAGAAATAAGAAACTTTAGTTTTTCTTTGCCTTTTCTAGTTCTAGTAGTTGTAAAATTTTACTTTTATGTAATTGATGATTTTATGTTCAAAAATATGTAGCAAAACTTTGTGTACTGTATTTCTTAAATTTAAAATATTTGTTTTCTTGTATGACCTTTGTCAATTTTTAGTAGTAAAATAGTCCTATTTAAATTTAGATTTAATATCTTTAGTCTAGTAATACTTATAGTTGTCCCCTAAAATAGTTAGAAATCCCAAATTTACAGTTTTTATAGCAATATTTTTATTCACTAGAAGATAGATTTTGCGATTAAATGCCAGATTTCTTAGCCACGTAGTTGTTATAATCACCTACTAAAGCCCCAAGCACACCATATTCATACCTCACTCCAAAAGTATATTTGGATTTGGTTTGGCCTTATTTTTGTTCTTGAAGTTCAACCACTGTGACCCCACAAGAATCCAAAGTCAAAGGTTTAGTATTTTATTTTTGGTTCAGTATTTCCATTTATGTATATTTTATTAGCCTAGTTGTACTAAACTTTGCTATTTTGCAGATTCCACAAATTCAACCCCAGCTCATGTTAAGTAGAAAAATAATATAATAATATTATATTTCACTCTTACCTTAGTTTTACAACTTTAGTTTTAATTGAGCAGTCACTGTTTACACCTATTTAATTTATCTTTAAATTTTATTTGGAAGACAGTTTCAATTCTAAAATGGTAGGCTAAAACTTTAATTGGGGATATGTAATAAAAACTTAGAAACCACAGCTTCTGTGCACTAATCTTAAATGGGCAAATTTATCTGGATGAGTTATTTTTCCATTTATGGCCAAAAATATCTATGTATCTATAGTTTATGACCATTTAACATGTTTATATACTATGGCTATAATGGGCTCAAAAGATTATATATATTTGAAATAAAAAGTCTAATTATGTGGATTGTCAAACTATGCCTTTTGTCATAAAAAACACCTAGCATACTCAAACAACTCACATGACAAAGTTAATATTTCAAATATGTGCTTATATATATTTCTATCCAATAATGGATAGGCAATTGTGTAGTGGCAGAGTGGTGGGGACTGGACGCCGAATAACCCACGTCCGCGGCGAGGCACGGTTCGAACCTGGCTACTGCCCAATTGCCTTTTTATTTTTCTTTAAACCAAACGATGTCGTTTAATATCAAACCTGACACACTTGATATGACCCTGACTAGTGAAAGTTTATTTTTAAATAAAGAATGACTCTGCGGTCTTAAA
Source organism: Hydrangea macrophylla (assembly GCA_033977485.1). Lineage (NCBI taxonomy): Eukaryota > Viridiplantae > Streptophyta > Magnoliopsida > Cornales > Hydrangeaceae > Hydrangea > Hydrangea macrophylla. The sequence goes on from CM066983.1 coordinate 85,390,123, forward strand.
TGCCAAATGCTTTTCAAATGCACAAAAGTTGTGGGATCTAGTGTTGGTTTGTATATTCCCAATTCCTTTAAATCATTTCCTCTAGTTAATTAATATTTTCTGTTTTATAATAGTTTTGCTTAAATATCTGTATTATTTCCATCTTTTGTTATTATTAAATTTAAAAAGTTTATCTCACAAAAATTTAGTTTTTATTTATTTTTCTTCCTTTTCTTACTAGTATGTTAGTTAATTTATTTTGCATTGTTAAAATCTTTACCATAAACTGTTAAAAAAAAAATAGCTTTAATTACTCTTATTGCAAAAATATAAAAATTAGTAGTTTAATAAAAACCCCACAAAAATCCATCATCTTTTATTTTCTTTTTAGTGACAAAATAGTTATCTGCTTAACTTTATAAAATTTTATTCCGTTCCCTGTGGGTTCGACCTGGACTTCCAGAACTTTATTACTTGTACGATCACCTACACTTGGGTGTGATAAGAAAACGCGTCAATAGGATGTCGTCAGAGGGCATTACTTATAAAATAAGGGTAAAAGTGTAATTTTGTGTATAAAGCTCCTGACTTCTAGGGAAGTGAAAAAATCACAGTTTTGAGAAGTCAGGATTTTTATGGAAATGCACTATTTTCCAAAAAGTCCATTCCCAAATCTCACCAAACGAATTTCAATTCTGTAAATGAACTTCTTCTTCCAGAAGTCCATTCCCTTAGTAATTGCGTGTATATACTTTCTAAATACAGAGTCTTGTACGATCAATACTTGATTCAAATTAGTTTGGAGGAGCTTTTCCTACTCCACTTGATGACATGTCTTCACAACTTGTCATATGCATATGTCACATGGTTACCATGTCAAGCAGCTTCTTTTTTTGATTAAAAAAAAATGATGATAAAATAACAAAATAATACAGGAAGATGTGCACACAATAATCGTAGAGTAATGTTATGTTTCCTAAATTATTTTTTTCAAAATTTTTTTTTCAACACATGTGATAGTGAAATCATTTTCAATAATAGCGGAATCACAGAATTTTTTTTTAAGAAGCATAGCATTACTCATAATCATATATGCCAAGTCCCTTCAAAATAAAATGACTTGGTCACATCAACGTAGTTTGAGATAGATCGAATGTTATTGGTAATTTTATCATTTAAACTCCAAAAATACATTTTTATTCCCCCATAGGTAAAGTGAAAATTAAAAGTGAAATAATCAATTTGGCGGATTCTTTTATGGAGATTTAAAATAAAAAAATAAAAATAAAAATAAAAAAACATCAATTTATTTCTTGTTATAACAATCTCAGTGTTCCCAAGTGAGAGGGTGTTTAGCAACAACTTTTGGTACTATTTTATACTTAAGGTGCGTTTGATAGATTTTTTTTTTTTCATAAAAAACATTTTCTTTCGCATATTTTTCAGCTTTTATGGGGTTTGAATGCTTAAATTTTTCGTGGAATATTTTTCAACAAAAGTGGTCCCGTGACTAAATTTTCCTCATTTTTGAGGAAAATGATTTCCAACCATCCTCTAGAAAATCAAATTCCATGGAAAAAATTGGACAAAATAGATCGATCAGATCGACGAGATCGTGACCCCTCTCTCTCTCTCTCTCTCTACTCTTCTACTGCCGAATCGCCATCGCCATAGCCTCGAGCGCCAGATCTCTGAATCGGTACTCTCTCTATCTCTCTCTGAATCTGGATGTGTATGTACAGATTGAATCTGTATGTATATATATACAAGCATATACATATAAAAATTCTGAATATACATATACACATACATACACAAACACATACTGAAAAGTTCATTTGCTCTTACTAGCACAACAGCCAAAGCCGAGAAACAATCGAGTTTTCTTCTGTGTTTTGTATCGAATCAACTCGGACGATCCTTCTCGCAACTAGGTTTTTTTTATTAAACCCTAGCTTTTTATTCCAATATCTTATTGATATGTAATGCACATTGTGTTAAACTTGAATACGGGTTTTGGAGTTTTAGTACCTTGATTGGTAGAGTATTCCAAATTATACTAAAGAAATAAATCAAGAATTTGTCAAATACGTCAATTGTTCCTTGCGACTGTATCACGAGTTGAATCTACGTATGAAGAAGTTTAGGCTTCATCTGATGATTGATTATACCAATTATGCGCCTCAAATTGATAAGTGGATTGACATTGCCATAGAAAACCAAGTGGAAGAGCTAGTCCTCTTTATTAACAAGAGAAGTTACGCAATTTACTCCACAGTGCCTAAAACAATATTTATGGCTAATTCTTTAGTAGTTCTGAGATTGGGTCATTGTAAGTTAGAGGAGAAATTTGACACCACCAATACAATCAAGTTTCATTCTCTAAGGAAGCTTTCCTTGGAAAGTGTAAATTTGGATGATTGTATGATTCAGAGCTTAACCTCTAGCTGTCCTATGATAGAGGAAATCAAACTCTTCCATTGTTGGAAATTGAATAAAATTCACGTCGTTAATCTCCATAGACTCATAATGGCCAAAATAAAGAGTTTTAAATCCAAGTTCGATGGACCAAAGTCGAGTCACATTGACGTGCCAAGTCTTGAAATCCTTGATATCGATATTAATTGGGAAATTCCATGGAACATTAATGTGGGTTCATGTCTGAAAATATTATATTTAGCAGCAGAAAATATTGCAGACGAAATGTTATGTGACCTTGTTTCTCAGTTTCCAGTCCTTGAGTTTCTTAGTCTCAAATTTTGACATGTTCTGGAAAGGATCAATATTAAAAGCTATTCTATTCCGAAATTTAGTTTAGCCAACTGTAAGAAGATTGTGGAGGTAAAGATTGATGCTTCGAATTGGGTTGTTTCATTACGGGGGTACAATTTTGCCATTTGTACACTCAACAAGTGATTCTGTTGTTTGGATTACATAAACTGTTATGAACATCTCCTTGCTCTATGGTTAAATAAGTTTAAGGAATATCTCACAAAATTGGGTCATTTCGAATACGTTTGCCTGAACATTTGTTGTAGAGAGAGCATGCGTAATATGGAGGAATTAAGGGAAATTTCATCTCCTCATAGTCCTCCTATACATAAAGCTGAGGTTTTTAAGTTGGATATAAAATCGTCGTCTCTAAAAAGTTATATGGATCTTCTTGATGGCTTGTTTTGGGTTTGTCTTCCTGAGACTCTGTCTATTAAAATGGACTCTGGGTCTAATGACAACTTCATAGAGAAGCTTATCGGGTTTCTTATGAACAGAGAAAGATCAATTTAATTTTTTAGATTTAGAAATTTCTAATAAATGATAGTGATACTTGAGGTCTTTTTGTTATCTTATTAAATTGAGTTAATTTGTTAGCTAGTCTTGATCTCATGCTTTTCTTTTATGGTAACCAAGTTATATTATTTTGGAATGATTGATATATTCCAATTGGTGTACACCTGATTGCCTTACAAAAAGACTTGCGTCTTTGCGCTCCATAATTCTAGGAAGAACTTTATTCTTAAGTTGATTACATGTAATAATTTCAATAGAATCCACAATGTGACAGAAATATATCACTATGAAGCTCAGTGGTTTCTGTGCTTTTGGCTTTGATGCGTCCAAATAAATCTATATATAGTTCCCAAAATCTCAATGGTCCTATGCAAGACACTCTAGTAAGTTTGGTTGTGGTTTCAATCTCACTGTAAGAAAATGTCATGTTCATCATCTTCGAAGCGTTTCTGGTTCATAGTAGCTTTGGTTGTGGTTTCTATGTTATTGGCTTTGATGGGTACAAATAAATCTGATTGGTTGTTTTCTTCTAATTACTATGCAAGTATGAGAATAGTACATATATATTTGGGGCAAAGACTGGTTGGGGTTAATGACAGTGAAGAGGCTAATTGAAAAGATTCTACTACTCTTATATGCCACCCCCCCCCCCCATTTGGTCTCTCTACTTGCTCAGTTGCTTGTCTTGTTTTCTTGTGTGTCTGTATTGTTTTTAATTTATTCAGATTTGAGGGACTTATTGCTTGTCTGGTACTTCACTTTTTGACATAAAACATTTTTGCTGCTTTCTTCGAGAGTGAAAACATAGTAACAACTTACAAGCAAACTATTCAAATCAAGTGTTTCGATTTTTTGAGTAACGCATGTTAGCATATAAAGTACTACCTCAGGATTTTGGAACTGACATAGAGGGAATTAGTAGTCTCAGGACATACATCTTAAGTCTAGTGCTTGTTTATGGAGACTATAGCTATAGATCCCAAGTTTTCAATTCCAATGATGCTAAATAGATGAAAATCGCTCAGCTATTCACTGGCAAAAAAATCCACCCAAGAAAGCTTCCATTTGTTTTATATTAAGGCCCAAAAGGATAAAAATTAGGCATGAACCGCCTTATTTTGCTTATGGTAGGAAATTTTTTAAATTCTATTTGATTAGGCGTTTGTTCAGTTTATTGAACTCTTGCTTTTATTTTGCCAATATTCTATTGCTTGCTTGTTCAAATTGCTGAGTTGATAAAGCTTCCATTTGTAATGCATCAGAAACTCTCTTTGTTAGTAAGGAAGTCACATGCTTGGCCTTTGGTGTGGATAGAATTTCGGTGATCTCTCGATCAGAGGATGACATGGTTCTAGTTTGGGACACTAAACCCAGAAAATCATTTGCATTTTTAAGCAGGCGAAAGGTAAGTCTACGTGATCAGAATTGGTTCTAACTTGCTTAATTTTTCTATAGCATTGGTAATACGAAACATAGAGTAAATTAATACCCACAAGTCCTTTTTTTTTACTTGAAAATCGATCATTAATATTTGGTTTTTTGTTTCCGTATTATATCGTATAAGCTTAAATTTGACGAGGTCGATGCTATTATTTGGACAGGGAGGGGAGTTGATGAAGGCTATTGTTTACCTGAAACTTGCCACCTGAGTTGGTGAAATAGCCGCAGCTCATGTCAAGAATTACTCCAGCAACTATCGTCAACTTCGCGTGATCAAGCCCTTTTCTTCTTTTTTTTTTTTTTTACTTTTATGGGCACTTCTTATTTTCCATTGGGCCATGAAGTTTCAATAAAGGTTGGAGCAAAAAAAGTACTAATTTTTCATATTGTACTTCCACCGTTTGTGAAATTGACTATTGATATGAGTAGTTGTCTCAATTGCTTGAATTTGTATCATTTCAAACTGTTTGTTTGTGATTCGTAAGTTAATTGGTTGAATTTTTTTTTTTTTTTTTTTTTTACTTTTATGGGCACTTCTTATTTTCCATTGGGCCATGAAGTTTCAATAAAGGTTGGAGCAAAAAAAGTACTAATTTTTCATATTGTACTTCCACCGTTTGTGAAATTGACTATTGATATGAGTAGTTGTCTCAATTGCTTGAATTTGTATCATTTCAAACTGTTTGTTTGTGATTCGTAAGTTAATTGGTTGAAAAAAATGTAAGTTTTCAATGAAAAATGTTAATTTTCCATGAAAAATTATTGCAATCAAATAGCAAAAAATTACTTTCCATGGAAAATGACCATTTTTTATTGGAAAATGACTATTTTTCACTGGAAAATAGTGACAGTCAAACAGCAAAACTAGATTTTCCATAGAAAATGTAGGATTTTTCAACCAGAAAACAATTGCAATCAAACACCCCAAATTTTATTTTCATAGAAAAAATTTTTGAGTAAAATAATTCCATGAAATTTTTTTCTTTTCAACCCATTTTCTACCTTGCGATCAAACGCACCCTTAGTTGTATAATTTCAGAAGCTAAGATGAAATTCTTTGATAAACTGGATTCTACGAGAAAATGAGTCAATGGCAAAAATAGGCCAAAAGTTGGATTTCGCAATAGCAAAAGCCGAAGTTGTGCCCAAAGATACGATTGCAAAGGGGTGCAATCAGCGTTTGGGGCCTTTGGGATACTAGAAGCAGTTCCCAAACGGTCCCTAATTAAGTAGCAAGCGAGCCTAGAATTGTAGGACGAATAGGGATGGCAACAGGGCGGGTATGGGACGGGGCCCCCATACCCCGCCCCCGTCCCGCTTAGATTAACCCCTACCCCGACCCCGCCCCGCCCCGAGGGGGACCTCCTCCCAACCTCGACCCCGACTGTAACTGGGGAACCCGACCCCGCCCCGTCTCGCCCCGATTAGGCTTGTTCTTCTTTTTATTTATTTTTATTTATTTATTTATTTTTTTATAATCTGGGTATCATACAAAATTTAGATTCAAAATAAATTTAAACATCCAAACACAATAAAATCATGCTTGTAATAATATGAGTATATATGTTTGTATTGATACAACAAAAAAAGAGAAACTTTTTAAGGTCTAATACACGAAATTGATTCATACAATCTGAGAAAGAGAGAGCAAAACCTGTTTTATTGTAGATGTTGAAGAAGATATTCAGTAGATACTATATTGCAAATATTGACCCAAGTTTAAATGTCTCAACCAAATTGATCGAATTCAAATCTTCATTGGAGCTTTCTGGACTGATGAAGCACTTCCTGACCTTGAAATCGTCTGATCTTTGATTGAAGAACAACAATGGAACATTGGGTCTGCTACTGAAGCTTGAAACATAACACAAAGAAAAAGCTCTGTGATATGAAGGGTCTAGAAATTTCAGAGGTTTGAGAGAAGGTTAGAGAGGAGAGTCTTGATTTCTTGGAGTTGACTGTTGAGAGAGATGAGAGGCGTCGGAGAGATATGAGAGGCACCGACAGACATAAGAGTGAAATGAACCCTAATTTCACTTCTTGAGTATTTATATTAGCAGGATAAAAATGTAATACTCAATTTACTTGAGGGTATTAATGTAAATAAGAAGTATAATCGGGCGGGTTCGGATTTTTTGACCCTACCCCCGACCCCGACTCGGGTTATGAAAATATCCCTCATACCCACCCCTAACCCTATTAAGCCCCCATACCTTACCTATTAGGGACAGGGCGGGACGGAGAACCCGAAAAATCCGCTGCATTGTCATTCCTAAGGACGATGGATGAATCCACTAAGTGGAGATGGATCTAGTCCAATAGGCCCTCTTAGGCCCAGATCAGTGAATTTGATATCATACATATGTCAATAGCCGCTCACGCTTGCACCATAGAATCCAACGGTTCTGATCTGAATCTCAGCCGTGAGGCCCCAAATAAAACGTGTCAAATCTTGTCCTTTAAAAGAGTAGTGTAAAATTGCTTATAACCGTACGATCTAGGGCGACGGACAATCCGAAGCCCCCTTTTAAATATATCCTCTCTTCTTCTGCAAAGCCCTTCTGCCTCAACCAGAGAGAGAGAGAGAGAGAGAGAGAGAGAGAGGTGTGGCGGCTTGAAGATGGTGCAACGTCTCACCTATCGCAAGCGGCATAGCTATGCTACTAAGTCAAACCAGCACAGGATCGTCAAAACCCCCGGTACATCTCTCATTTTCTTCCACTATCTTGTATGAAAATGATACGTATATATATATATGCTATCTCATATATGGCATCTACAGTACTATGACTCGATGGTGATTAGTATTATCAGTTCAACTTGTATATATGCGATGTTCGATTTGTGATTTGTATTCATCATGTGTATATGTGATTTGTTGGCATTGGAATGTTAGGTGGGAAGCTAGTGTATCAGACGACCAAGAAGAGAGCAAGCGGACCTAAGTGTCCTGTCACTGGGAAGAGAATCCAAGGGGTATGCTTTTTGTTACTACTTTCCTGCTTCAATACAACGTATCATATTTGCACATGTTTTTATTTTAGTTCCACTCAATAGACAAGCCTCATTTTTTGGCATGCCTTTCTTCTCTTTATTTATTTTGGGAATTGAATGTGATGTCCATGCTGCATAATTCTTAAGTTTTTAGCCATAGGTTCTGCGAAATGATATGATAGTTCGAGTGATTTTCTGGGTTCTAAAGTCCACATTGTTTCGAAATGCCTAGTTTCACATTTGTGCTTTTAGTTTTTTTTTTTTTTTCCGGTGAAATTGATTAATAGTAACATGCGTATTTAATTCATTTTGAAAGAATTTTGTAGCAAATGGAACTGTTAGGATCAAGTGCATACCACTGCACCAAAAGCACTTGCTGTTAGTGAATGCGCAACTTTATTTATTTCCTTATATGCATGATAACGCAGAGCCTGTACTGAGTACCAGGTGGGCATGAGGGGCTGCGCCCGTTAAAGCGTCAACGGGATGGGCTGTCAAGCACCTATGCCACGTACACGCATAACAGCGAGTCCATAGGGTGATCACTGGCTCCCATAAAGCGCCAACAGAAACGTAATTAGACTTTTATAAACTGTTATACTAGGAGTTAACATGCTTCTTGGTGAGTGTCCTACCTGAAGTGTCAGACACTCACCCATACCCTTGTCCAAGTGTGAGTGTACGACATGGGTACTTCAACCTATTAAGAACAATCCATGTAACATAGGTTAGGGGAATCCTACGTAGGCAGAGTTAAACAGGTCTAATCAAAATTGGAGAATAAGGTTCGTTTGATATAACCTAGGAAGCAACAGTGCGGATGCGGGGACGCAAGTGCGGGGAGTTCAGCAATTTTCCCAAAATCACCAGGACGAGTGCGGCAGGGGTACTTGTGTAAAATATTAAAAATAAATTTTATATAACATTTATATAGTTTTTCTTTTTTGTTGTGTGTGTGTTTTTTATTTTTAGAATAGCATTTACTGGTGCTATTTTCAAATAATTATAAATGGTATAAAATGTAAATAGTTTAATATTTGTAAAAACTTAAGGGGTCCCATTCATAATATTAATAAAAATAAAAATAAAAGATATGTGGGGTTTTAATATTTGTAAAAACTTAAGGGGCTATTCATAATATTAATAACTATATAAGATATGTGTGATTGAGGAAGAAGAAAAAAGAACGAAGATGAAGATGAAGAACCTGGTAAAGAAGAAGAAGTAGAAGAAGAAAGAAAGAAAGAGAAGAAGACGACTCGAGGTATGCATCGAGTACTTTTTTTTTTTTTGAATCTGGAACTACGCCGCACTCAAACTTCGCCAAGAACTCCAATGGAGGCGAGACGCGCTAAAGGCGCACTAAAGCCGCGTCCGCACTCCACACACACTAAGTTGCAGGCCTCACCAAAATTGCAGCACTAGTGCTTCTTAGGATAAAATTGAAAATTAAGTACTGAAATCCTTGTGCTGAAAGTTTTAAGCTACTGAATTTGCGATGCTGTAAATAATGTTTAAAGTACTGAAATGTAAGTGTTGAGCGTAATTGGATTGTTTGATAATACTCATTAATACTGAAAGATTACAATTTAACAATCTAACAATCAATAAAGAGACTACAAATAGCAATACAAATAGTCAAGACACCACCCACATAAGCCACGTAGCAATATAATCATACAAGGACAACACAATATTGTAGGGTTTGAGATCGCAGCAAAACATTGTAGTTTGACGGACATAACAGGGGTAGAATGGTCAAGTAGAAATATCATTTAAAGGCAAAAACACGGACCGTTTGTTTTCACTGGTTTTCTAGCAACTTTTCCAATTAAGTTGTGAACCCTTTTGCATTATCAAATGCACTGAGAAGAATAAGTGCTGAAAATTTTCATTTCAACACTTGTTTGGGTTATTAAACACACCCTAAGTTTGGAAGTTCTATTGCACAACCTAATGATTTGTTACTGTTTTATGCATGCAAGTCAGGTATGGACACTAAGTGTATGCAGCTTGTACTTTGATGCAGGAATATGTCTGATCTTAACGTATTATCATTACGTACCTCAAATTAAAAAAACAGTTGGCTTTATGGCTTACGCCACCCAAGCAATCCTCATTTAATTTCCTATCATTGACTGCAACTTTGTTTTTATCACTTTGATAATTTGGCTTTACTACTTTAACACTTTAAGTCGATTCCAAAAGCTGGATTGAATGGCCAAAATTGTCTAATTTTTATTAGACCTCTTTGTCTTTTGTTGGGTGTTATTGTAATTTGTATCCACGAAGAATGGTTGGACATAAGCTTTTAACTCTCTTGAATCCTTGATATAGTGCATCGCTCTTTTTGCATCTGCCCTGCCTGAAGAATGTTTTTTACCCAGATTTCATGTTTTTACTCCCTTAATTTTATTGCCGAGGCAAGCCTTCTTGTGCTATATATATTCCTTTAAAGTACCTTATATTTGAAATTTTGAACTTTTGGTTGAGCTATTGAAAACATGAAACATGAAAGGGAGATTGTCTTTTGTTGTGTATTGGCCTGAAGTTGAAGTTAGTTCTTTATGCTGGATTCTTTTGTATGTGGTGGTGCTGACACTTTTCTGTTGCGGTGAAGCACTTGCTTTGTTTTTCTCTCTTTCTTTTGCAAGTGATTTTTATGGCGAGTTCCATTTTAAGTACAGTTTCCAAGTCATGATTTTTTTTTTTGGGGGGGTCAAATCCAAGTCATGATTCAAAGGTGACCTTGTCTGCAGATTCCTCACTTGAGGCCTGCTGAATACAAGAGATCTAGATTGCCCAGAAACCGGAGGACTGTAAACCGAGCTTATGGTGGAGTATTGTCCGGAAGCGCTGTAAGGGAAAGGTATGTTTCTTTAAGCAACTAGTAACATTGCTCAAGTAAGGGAAAGGTGTGTTTCTTTAAGCAACTAGTAACATTGCTTAAGTAAGGGAAAGGGGTGTTTCTTTAAGCAACTAGTAGCATTGCTTAAGTCGCTTTGTCACATATATATTCTTTTATTTTGGGTAGCTCTAAGTTCTTTATTTTGTTTTCTGGTTTTGTAGGATCATTAGAGCGTTTTTAGTGGAAGAGCAAAAGATCGTGAAGAAGGTGTTGAAGATTCAGAAGGCCAAGGAAAAGCAAGCTACTACCAAGAGCTGAGCTTGAGAACATGTACCTACCACCTCTTGAATTCACTCTTCAGGAGGAGTAATTTTGGATATGGCCATTCACAAATTCACAAAGAATCATGCAATGTAATGTGATTTGTTCAAATTTCGTTTTGTATTTCTTGGGCTACAATGAACAACTATGTTTTTTAGTGATTTTTCTTCACTTAGTCGACAAACCACTGCAACAGGATTTTGTTTTGCTATTATTTGTTATGGACCTTGTGGTTTTATAGTCTTCATTTTGGATTCTGTTTCATGTAATACCAGTGTCTGTCTTCATCTTTATTTGGGAAGTTGGGTTTTGGACACAACACACACTCCCTTACTTGAAACCACTATTTGGTTTGTATGTTTTTCACCAGTAAATGCTATGACTTCACAAATTTGAGCCCCAAGTTTGTTATCAATGCTTTGCTACGCAATGGTATGTATGATTCCAACGACTATTACATATACTGATACAACATGCAGTACAACTGTGAATATTTGAGAAACGAGTTTGAGATGAACATTTAGGAAGCATAGTATTATTCATTTCCCTCATAGATGTGATGTATTTTTCAGAATCTCGTGTTATTATCCAATTTCCACAAAACATCAAACGCATATCTGATTACAATATTATTGCACATTACATCCTCTTATTTCATAAATAAATGGGGATGTATATCACCGAGCTCTGTTTCTCCACTGTAAATCAAACTTGAGGAGAGAGACCAAACTTATTTCTAAGCACGTCGATAAATTTGTCATGGGGAGGGAGGGTCTCCTTCATAAGAGGGTAATCTATTAGAGCATCAACCCAGGAGAAAAAAGCAGGTTGTTTTTCTGGGCCAACACTCCCACCGAAAGCCTCTTGAAAAGCTCGGTAGTTGCAAGAAAATGATCCTACCACAATGTCAAGAAACCCAAGGGTCTCACCGTTGAAGAAAGGCGATCTTTTCCCCTGAAAATCCTTCTCAATTCCTTCTTCAAACACCCCACGCAACTCCAAGTATTCTTCGATGGCCTTTTCTTGATCTTTGCCCTTGCACATTAGGATGGGCAATGAACTGGGGATGATCTGAATATGAAGACAATTTTAGCTATTTAAGCACACCGAGAAATGCAAATTAAACCTCTGTTTAGTTCATGAGTTTAGGGGAGGATGAGAAAAGAAATCGTCAACTGAGAGAATTACTTGTTTGGCTTCAAAGGGCAACACAAACGGTGAGGAAAATAGGATTAGAAAACACTGATTAGATCACTTTTCTTTGTCCGGTTAATAAGGAAAAGAAAACAGCGTTAAAATGATTTTGTGAGTGGCTTCCATTTCTTTGTCCAGAAGTCACTTATGAACCACAAACCAAAAACATAGCCTAAAGAGGAAGGAAGTAGTGAGAAGAAGTTATAGTACCTTCTGGTCATAGAAGTTGGTCCAGAAGCGAACTTTGGCTCTCTCATAAGGGTCCTCCGGTAATAGTTTGGGGGTGTTGTTCCAATGCTCGTCTATATACTCCAGAATTACAAGTGATTCGGAGATGGGTTTGCCATTGTGGACTAGTACTGGTACCTTCTTGTGGACTGGGTTGTAGTGGAGCAGCAATTCACTCTTGTTTGTCAAATCTTCTTCTATGTACTTGTACGGTATGCCCTTCAGTTTAAGGGCCAATTCAACTCTAGTACAGTAGGAGCTTGCCCACATCCCAAACAACTCAACTTCACTCTGCTTCTCCATTCTCTCTCTCTCTCTCTCTCTCTTTCTCTCTCTCTCTCGGTGCAGTGCATTATGCATCTAAGCAGATGTGATATATGTAGAGTGGGGATCTCCAGCGGATGTCATGTGGGTGATTGGGTCAAAATTGTGGACCCCATCCTTCATGTGTTCACACTCCTTAGAAGTCCCAATTTTAACTTGAGAAATGATAGATGTACAACAAAAACCCACAACTAATTGCACAACCTGCTTAAAAATATTGGATTTCGTGCTGAAAAAGCTGTACACCCTTTTTTTTTGTCTTTTTGTGTGCACAGTTTTTTCAGCACGAAGTCCAACAATTTTAAACAGGTTGTGCAATTGGTTGTGGGTTTTTGTTGTGCATCTATCATTGCTCTTTTAACTTTACTACAAAAAATAAACACTCAATTCATTCCAATGTACATCTTGACTACAAAAAAAAAAAAAAAAATACATCAAAAAATTCGTTTAAAAAACCAATACCCAATTCTTTCCAATATACATCTTTGACCAAAAAAAATTTCCAAAATACATTCAAAAATTCATTCAAAAAACGACACCCAACAGTAGCTCATTCAAAAAACCAACACCCAATTCATTCCAATATACATCTTGATCAAAAATTAATAAATTAATAAATAATAATTTCCAAAATACATTAAAACCCAATTCAAAATACATCAATAATAGTAGTCCATCCTGTAATGAAAATATTAAAACAACGTTAGATGTATCTCGCACCATGTTGTTTTCAATTTGTTAATAAAAAAACAATACTTTTTAAATTACCTGTAGACGAATTACTATCATCATCTTAGAGGTGTCAAAAGGGCCGGGTTGGCCCGGCCCGAGCCCAGCCCACTTTTTTCGGGCTAAAAGCCCGGCCCGGCCCGCTAGGCCCGGTTCACATACCCCGGGCCGGGGTGGACACACATTCTTCCGTCCATGGCCCGGCCCGGCCCGGCCCGAAATGAAGAAAAAGCCCGGCCCGGCCCGAAGCCCACCACTGTCAAGGCCAAAAGTCGAAGGAAGCCCGCTAGCCCGTCCGGCCCGGCCCGATGTCCGGCCCGCTAGGCCCGGGCCACCGGTCCGGGGCGGACATCCCCCCTCCCTTCCCAAGCTCGGCCCGGCCCGGCCCGATTTTAGGTGAGGCCCGGCTCGGCCCGGCCCGAAGCCCGGTCAAGCCCGCTTTGACCGAGCCCGGCCCGGCCCGGCCCGTTTGACACCACTACATCATCTAAACTTGCAACTGAAGTAGCGTCCTCATTCAGTGGGGTAGTTCTATATGAAATTGAATTGCAACTAAAGTAGTGTCCTCATCATTTAATTTGTTGTCCATTTTTTATTTTTGTGTTTAAACTTTCTTACCGATTCGTAAGCATTGGACAATTTCTTTTATCGTATGTCAAACCATCTTTGCCACACCCATGACAATTTCCAGCTTTAGAATTTTTTTCCTCTCACTAGTGCCTTCTCTTTTCCTCCCTTGAGCCTTTTTCCACATCCTTTCGCTCGCACTTGGTTCAACTCATTGTAACTATATTCCTAATTATAATTCATGTTCACCGACTTATATTCGTAATTATAATCCAAGTCTTTGTCGTAATGAATTTGTCTCACTTTGTACTTCACGACATTTCTTCTAATGATATTATACACGTGGTGGCTGTCATCCTCCTCCAAGAGCTCAAATTTTAAAATTGAAGCTCTCCCAAAACTCATCGTGAATTTTATAGAAGATTTCATGTGTATAAATATCAAACATTTGCTCCAAATAGTCGTGGGGTATTTTCAATTTAGGCTTCTCGATTATATCTTTGTGATCCTCCATCAACTCTTCATGACATTGACGTTCAAGCCCCCTACTAAATTGGATCATAAAATCAAGCAATGAATTTTGTGTGTGTTCTTTTTTAGCGTGGATGAGGTGTAAAGAGAGGTATAACACGTAGGCAGGCTAGTGAGTGTAAGATATAGTAAAATAATAGAAAAATAGTATGACAGTCAGATGGGTCCCGAAGAGGACATGGTTCGAGTGAGAGTCAAGGTAGTTCCAAATAAGAGAGAGAGAAGCAGTAGGTATCCTAAGGTGAGGATATGAGTGGAAGGTATGGAAGGAGTGAAGGTGGAGGAGGAGTGGTAGGTAAGGTGTGAGTGAAGGTGGAGGAGGAGTTGCTTGGATGATAGTAAGAAGGGTGTGATAACTTGATTAATTGCTCAAGCTTCAGGTTGATTCCGGTTGTTTTCAGTTTTTTTGGATGTATTGAATGAGGCTGGTATTTATAGCAGGGTTGTGAGGGTTTATGGTCTTGCTAGAGGAGTTGCTGATGTGATGTGTTGGAGCTATGGGAGAAGCCCATCTGCTTAAGGTAGGTAAGGGTCTTAAATGTGGTGGTTGGGGTATTAAATGGGATTTGACCAGGCGATGGTCAAGCAATGACGGGTCATGTAGTAAAGCAAAGCTGGCATTGGTTAGTGGCAGGTGAGGCAGCAGGTGCTGCAGGTATGTCAATGAAAGGGTGGCTTGCTATTGGTTGCAGAGGTTTAAACGAGGGAGTGTATCAAGATCATGCTATTGGTCTGCAGAATGTGCTGCAAGGTTGAAGTGATAAGGCAATGGGAAAGTTAATGGCCCAGCCATGGGACTCCCTAATTGGTTTGTGAGGCTTGGTTGCAGGGCACGTGAAGGTCACGTGTCTCTCTCTCTCTCTTTGAAACCAACCCTAGCTTTGCCTGGGAGGCATGAGCTAGGGAGATGCCCTTGACTCTAGCCACCTAACCAAGAGCTCTCGAGATCCCAATGGGCCAGGCCACCCTTTAGTACTGCTCCTGACTAAGGGTGGTTGACCCAAGTGTGAATATGTGTGTTTGTGTATTGATTATGGGCTCTTGTGATTGCCACGAGTATGGCCCTCTAAAGTGCCATGTCCCCAAGGGCTGGGGCTCCCATCATAGGCTTAGCCTTTTGAGGTGGAGGGCCCTAAGTATTGGAATTGCACTTAGCAATGGGCCTTCCTGGAGATTTATGGAGAGAGGCTCACATCACGGGCTTAGTCCTTTGAGGCGTCGTAAGTGTTGGAGATGCACCCTTCCTACAGAGGGCATTCCATCATCTTGGGCTTGGCCCTTTGGGGTCCCCAAGTATTGGGGTTGTAGCCTTCCTAGGGAGGGCCTCCCCAAGTATTAGAGTTGCAGCTTCCTAGGGACGACCTTCCATCAGCATAGGCTTGGCCCTTGGAGATGCTATAGGTAGTGGATTTGTGGGGCCCTCCTAGAGATTTAAGTGAGTAGGTAGGTAGTCTATGTGGACATATAAGTAATGACGATGTTGGAGATACGTTTCCCTTTTGGTGACGTATGCAACTACCACGTGGCGGATTAATACACATTACCTACATTAGCGCCCCTGTCCGCATGACGGGTGCGTAGCACATGGCAGGCGAGGATAACTTTAAAAGTCATTTGTGTTTGTAACTGACGATTGTGTCTCCATGTGGTAGATAGCTTGTTGATGGATGATGGTTGATCGTGCTTCGCAGGCTTTGAGTGACTAGTTGATGGACAAATGGCTTCCATTTTGCAGACTCTGAACTTCACGTGGCTACAGTACCACTTCACATGGGTATAACGGCCCTTCGTCTATAGTTCTTGCAGGATATGGGGCTCAAGTATCAAGCTTTTAAGTTTGTGACCTTGAGGAAGAGAAGTGTTGCTCGCCATTTAAGCGTTTTGCACGATATTCAGGAGTGTAAGAATAACTAGCTACAGAGGACACCTAAGACAGACAGTCGGATTTTGCCATTTTGGCCTCCTAATAACTTGTTTGCTCTTGACTTTCTCATAGTATTTCCTTTTCCTTGCTGCTTTCCTTTTGTTTGTTGCTTGTGTAGGATCCCTTGGGAGCATTATATGTATGGATTAGCATTTTATGGATTTGAATGGTGAGTTTAGTTGTCATATTGGTGGATGGGGAGAGCGTGATGCTCATGCCACCTTAAAGGGTGCTGCCCTGAGGTATAAACGGGGGATGGGGTTGCACATGCCACCCGATTGGGGCAGGTAAAAAGTGTGATACTCGTGCCGCCCTGAGGTGGAGAGCCTGATACTCATGCCACCTGACTCAAAAGGGGAAGAGCATGTTGCTCGTGATCCACCTCAATGAGGCTCCTCAAACGAATGGAGGGCATTACCCATGCCACCCGAGTGAGGGAGGGGGAGAGCGTGATGCTCGTGCCACTCTGAGATGGAGAGCGTGATGCTCATGCCACCCTTCTCAAAAGGGGAAGAGCATGTTGCTCGTGATCCACCTCAAACGAATGGAGGGCATTACCCGTGCCACCCGAGTGAGGGAGGGGGAGAGTGTGATGCTCGTGCCGCCCTGAGATGGAGAGCGTGATGCTCATGCCACCCTTCTCAAAAGGGGGAGGGCATTTTGCTCATGCCGCCCAGGTGAGGCTAGTAAGGGGAGAGCGCGATGCTCGTGCCACCCGGAGATGTAGAGCATGATACTCGTGCCATCTTGATTAGGTGTGAGCTTGGAGCTCTTTTTGTGAATCGAATGGAGTGTTCGTGTGACTGGAGATGGCAAAAACTTAAATTTGAAGGCATAAAGCTGTATTTTGCAGCAAGTCCTTCCTCCATTTTTATAATGATAAGAATAATATAATGTTGAAGGAAAAAATTGTGGTATGAGGAAGTTGAAGAAAATGATGTGAAGAACCTACGAGGAGGGTAAAAATGAAAAACTTTGTTCTTCTCCTGTTTATGAAAGATAATTGAGGAAGGTAAAAAAAAAAAAAAGATTTTGGAGAACTTTGTTCCTCCCCCTTTTTTTTGGAAAGAAAAATGGAGGATAAAAATGGAGAATTTTGTGAGGTCTTGATGGTGTGTGGTGGCTGTTGATGTCTCTGAGGAAGGATAAGTATGATTTCTGATGAGAATATGTTCTTTCATGTGATGTAATATTTGCAAAAGAGAATGTATTCCTCTAGTCAAGAGAGCCCGCCCGCTAATAGAGATGCGCCCCATGGGCCAAGGGTGTAGCAATAGACGACGAGAGCTATGACTCTACAAGTGCCAAAAAAAAAAAGATTCTACAACTTCTAGAAAATTTAAAATTTTCTGGAATTTTGAAATAGTTTGGGACCATTTTGTAGTTTCAAAAAAAAAATTGGGGCTAATTTGTAAATTTCAAAAAAAAAATTGGAGCCTTTTGTAATTTTTGAAATACATGGGGTGTTTTTGTGATTTGAGAAGATTCTAGGAATGTCTCCATAATTTCTGAAAGTGATACGGTTGTATGTCAAAAATATACAAAATTGAGCAATCTAACTTGAGGAGGAGGTGATACCCTTGGTGTGACAACACACCCTTGAGTAGGAGGTTGACACACTTGGGGAGAGTGAAACTTTGGTGTGGTGACACCTTGAAAAAAGTGACCCCTTTAGCATGGTGACAATGTGGGGGGGTTCCCAAGGTAGAGGGGGAACACGAGCCCCTTGAGTAGGAGGTAGAGGGGGGGAGGGTCCGAAGGTGGAGGTGGGGTGATGCCCCTTTTTTTTTTTTTTTTGCAAAGGAAGGAGGTGGGGCCTTGGAAGGGGGGGTTCGAAGGTGGAGGTGGGGTGATGGCCCTTCTTCTTCTTTTTTTTTTTTTTTTTTTTTGTTTTTTTTATGGAGGGTGGAGGTGGAGCCTTGGAAGGGGGAGGGGGGAGGGTCCGAAGGTGGAGGTGGGGTGATGCCCCCTTTTTTTTTTTGTGGAGGATGGAGGTGGAGCCTTGGAAGGGGGAGGGTGGAGGGTCCGAAGGTGGAGGTGGGGTGATGCCCTCACTTTTTTTTTTCTTTGGAGGATGGAGGTGGAGCCTTGGAAGGGGGGGTCCGAAGGTGGAGGTGGGGTGATTGTTTTTTTTTTTTTGAGGAGGATGGAGGTGGAGCCTTGGAAGGGGGAGGTCCGAAGGTGGAGGTGGGGTGATGTTCTTTTTTTTTTTTTGGGAGGATGGAGGTGGAGCCTTGGAAGGGGGAGGGGAGAGGTCCGAAGGTGGAGGTGGGGTGATGCCCTTTTTTTTTTGTGCAGGATAGAGGTGGAGCCTTGGAAGGGGGAGGGGGGAGGGTCCGAAGGTGGAGGTGGGGTGATGCCCCTTTTTTTTTTTTGTGGAGGATGGAGGTGGAGCCTTAGAAGGGGGAGGGGGGAGGTCCGAAGGTGGAGGTAGGGTGATGCCCTTTTTTTTTTTTTTTTTCCTATTTTTTTTTTTTTTTGGAGGATGGAGGTAGAGCCTCGGAAGGGGGAGGGGGGAGGGTCCGAAGGTGGAGGTGGGGTGATCCCCCCCCCCTTTTTTTTTTTTTTTTGCGGAGGAGGGAGGTGGAGCCTTGGAAGGAGGGGTCTGATGGAGGAGGGGAAGCATTACCTCCCCTTTTTTTTTTGTTTGCGAAGGAGGGAGGTGGAGCCTTGGAGGGGGTTCGAAGGTGGAGGGGGAGCACTGCCCCTTGGGGACCTGCCTCTTGAAATAGGCATGTTACACGAGCGTACTCCCTGGAGACCTGCCTCTTGAAATAGGCATATCAGACGAGCGTGCCCCCTGAAGGCCTGCCTCTTGAAATAGGCATGTTACACGAGTGTGCCCCCCTGGAGACCTGCCCCCTTTTTTTTTCTTTTTTTTTTTTTGGAAAAAAAAAATTTATAATAATAAAAATAATTTAAAAAAAATAGTTTTTTATTTTTTATTTTATTTTTTGAACTTCTTCCTCCCCCATTTTTAAAAAAAAAAGTTTAGAGAAGTTTGGGAATTTTGGAAAAATAAAAAAATAAAATATGTTGAAAGGACGACCCTAACAGGGGAGGGACGACCCTAGCAGTAGGATGGACACCAACATGAGGTGATGACCCAGTAGAGGGACTAGGAGAGACGTCCCTAGCAGGAGGGACGATCTCGGGAGGGACGACCCTAGAATTATAAGGGACGGTCCTAGCAGGAGGGACGACCCCAGAGGAACGGCCCTAGCAGTAGGATAGACGGAAGCAGGGACGACCCCAACAGGAGGGATGACTCAGTAGAGGGACTAGGAGAGATGGCCCTAGCATGAGGGACGATCTTAGGAGGGACAGCCCCAGCAGAATGGTGACCCCAACAGGAGGGATGACCCTAGCAGTAGAAGGTTTTTTCCTCTTTCTCTGTCTTTGGGTCCTCTTCTTTGGTATTGTTTCTGTTCGTCCTCTAGTTTTGGGAGCGCTTCGAGCTTTATGGGTATAGATAGATGTATCTGGGAGCTCCTCATCTACTAGGGTGACGTGACCTGGAGCTCTCTGTTTCTCCCCTTTCGTGGTCAAGGGGGTGGTACCATAGGTGGGTATTGCCTCCATGATTTGCATTGGAGGATAGGGGACCAGTAGAGGTCCATAGCAAATTGTACATCCTAGAAGTGGCATTGGGTATGAGTGCGATGTGACTCCTCGTGCCATGGCAACTTGAGTCTCCATAATGTTATATTGTTGTTTCTCAAGTTAGAACTGTTTTTGTTGCGCCTCCATTTGTTCAAGCCATTTTGGGATACTGAGATATACATCGAAAAACGACTCCAAATAGTTGTAAGTGCGAGAGTGACCAAGTTCCTCCCTACTGGGGTTCGTACTCTTGTGAGTAGTAGACCCAGTAGGTATAACATTGGACTTCTTTGTTTAGGGAGCTGTTGTTGCTAGTGTTGTTGTTATTGCGTACTTACCATGTCTACGAGTATACCTCCCACTGTGGTCGCCAAAATGTGTGAGTTCTTTTTTAGTGTGGATGAGGTGTAAAGAGAGGTATAACACGTAGGCAGGCTAGTGAGTGTAAGATATAGTAAAATAATAGAAAAGTAGTATGACAGTCAGATGGGTCCCGAAGAGGACGTGGCTCGAGTGAGAGCCAAGGTAGTTCCCAATAAGAGAGAGAGAAGCAGTAGGTGTCCTAAGGTGAGGATATGAGTGGAAGGTATGGAAGGAGTGAAGGTGGAGGAGGAGTGGTAGGTAAGGTGTGAGTGAAGGTGGAGAAGGAGTGGTAGGTAAGGTATGAGTGAAGGTGGAGGAGGAGTTGCTTGGATGATAGTAAGAAGGGTGTAATAACTTGATTAATTGCTCAAGCTTTAGGTTGATTCTGGTTGTTTTCGGTTTTTTTGGATGTATTGAATGAGGCTGGTATTTATAGCAGGGTTGTGAGGGTTTATGGTCTTGCTAGAGGAGTTGCTGATGTGATGTGTTGGAGCTATGGGAGAAGCCCCTCTGCTTAAGGTAGGTAAGGGTCTTAAATGTGGTGGTTGGGGTATTAAATGGGATTTGACCAGGCGATGGTCAAGCAATGACGGGTCATGTAGTAAAGTAAAGCTGGCATTGGTTAGTGGCAGGTGAGGCAGCAGGTGCTGCAGGTATGTCAATGAAAGGGTGGCTTGCTATTGGTTGCAGAGGTTTAAACGAGGGAGTGTATCAAGATCATGCTATTGGTCTGCAGAATGTGCTGCAAGGTTGAAGTGATAAGGCAATGGGAAAGTTAATGGCCCAGCCATGGGACTCCCTAATTGGTTTGTGAGGCTTGGTTGCAGGGCACGTGAAGGTCACGTGTCTCTCTCTCTCTTTGAAACCAACCCTAGCTTTGCCTGGGAGGCATGAGCTAGGGAGATGCCCTTGACTCTAGCCACCTAACCAAGAGCTCTCGAGATCCCAATGGGCCAGGGCACCCTTCAGTACTGCTCCTGACTAAGGGTGGTTGACCCAAGTGTGAATATGTGTGTTTGTGTATTGATTATGGGCTCTTGTGATTGCCACGAGTATGGCCCTCTAAAGTGCCATGGCCCCTAGGGCTGGGGCTCCCATCATAGGCTTAGCCTTTTGAGGTGGAGGGCCCTAAGTATTGGAATTGCACTTAGCAGTGGGCCTTCCTGGAGATTTATGGAGAGAGGCTCACATCACGGGCTTAGCCCTTTGATGCGTCGTAAGTGTTGGAGATGCACCCTTCCTACAGAGGGCATTCCATCATCTTGGGCTTGGCTCTTTGGGGTCCCCAAGTATTGGGGTTGTAGCCTTCCTAGGGAGGGCCTCCCCAAGTATTAGAGTTGCAGCTTCCTAGGGACGACCTTCCATCAGCATAGGCTTGGCCCTTGGAGATGCTATAGGTAGTGGATTTGTGGGGCCCTCCTGGAGATTTAAGTGAGTAGGTAGGTAGTCTATGTGGACATATAAGTAATGACGATGTTGGAGATACGTTTCCCTTTTGGTGACGTATGCAACTACCACGTGGCGGATTAATACACATTACCTACAAATTTCTTTTAGAAACGTATCTTTTAAATGCATGAGCATTTTCCACTCGTTGCCTACTTTACATTCCAGTGGAAAAAATGTGATTAAAATATGCGGGGACCCATCGTGACCTCATACATTTATTGTAGCCACTTGTTGTCATTTAAGCCACTTTTCTCCACAAGCTCCAACCACGTGGAGTCAAACTCTTCCTCACACTCTGAATTTCATATGCAATCGGAAAACTCCCAAATTGTGTCTGCTCTCTAATTCAATATTCAAATTCTCCCCCCACAAACCACTGTAATATTATACTCCATGTCATCCATATTTTTCTAAACCTGTATCATACTTCACACTCACCCCCATTTTGTTTATACTCCATGTCAATTGATTTTCTAAGATTTGTAATTAGGCTGTTAAAAAAAATATTCACAATCAACAATTGAAATCAAATAATCCATAAAAAGTACCAAATTCTACAAATCTAAGTTTCACAACCCCTAGCCTAAATCAAATTCCACATGGACAACAATACCCTAAACATGTTCCCAAATCTGCTCGGCACAATAAAAAAAAAATTGTTCCCAAATCTCAATAAGCAAATACTGAAACATTTAGGAAAAAAAAAATCCCATGTTTACTGCTTACCTCAAGTGAACTCTAAATAGATCTCAATTTTGAAAATCTTCTAGCCAAAAAATTTCTCCAACAAAATATCAATCAATCCAATAAAAAAGAAGTGCCAATCAAAAGCAGATTCAATACACAAGTGGTATATTTGCACCAAAAATTGCAGAAAAAGGCCCTAATTAATTGATTTATTGCATGCCTAAATACGACATAGAATACATATATACCAGATTGCTAATCTTGAAGGGCAACATAACTGGAGTTGTTTGTTCAGTGACACACATTGGAGATTCAGGCGGCCAAGGGTACTACAAGGCTGAGATGAGGAGAGATGGCGTCAAAGGCGGCGTTGGTGGCTTTTCCTCCATCGTGGGCGGCATAGGCGGAGGCGGCGGTGGCGGTGGCGGTGGATCTTCGTATGTGGCTTCGAATCACAATCTGGTGAGTGAGTTAACGAGAGGAAGCATGGAAGGAGATGACTTATTTCTTGACTTTGGATGGAGAGAGGGATGGAGACGAGAGACAGAGAGTCAAGGGAAAGATTGAGCGAGAGAGAAAGATATTACAGATTGTGACTTTGGGGGTGTTCAATATAAATGTAGCAATAGGCATAAGCGTTTTATATTTTTATCAATCAGTGTACTTTTACTTAATTTTTTTTTTTATAAATTTTTAAAAATTTAGAATACCATTTTTGTTGTTTGTGGTGTGTCCATGAGAGTCCTACTAATGTCTTATCTAATTAAAGATTTCCTACAATTATGCAAACGTATTAATTTCATTCAATTGAGTGCTGGTTACTTATGAACTCTATTTGATCTAATTGAAGGTGTAGAAGTTTATGTATACACTTTTTTTTTTAATCAGAGTATGTATACTCTTGCTATGGTAAGTTAAGCATGAAAAGTCCATAACTATATTGTATTTTTTTTTTTTTTGTTTTTTTTCACGAGCATGTAAGTTCCACGTGCCAATTTTGGTCAACTCCCATCAATTACATGAATCCTAATCCAACTTCAATACCAACACATGTAATTAATTAAGTCACTTCAATCTCATTATTAATTGTATCGGAAATCCTAATAAGGGTCAAACCCCTACTTATAACGTGAGGCGTTATTATAAAAAATAAAAAACAAAAAAATGCTAATTATATATTACCCCTTGTAGTTAGGCTCAGTTTCACCTACCTTCCTGAATTTTAAAAACGAACACTTAATCTCCTATGATTTTGGACTAAAGTGAAACAATTAAGATTTCTGTCAAAATAACCTTACCTAGTTATTTAGTTTTAAAAACAACCCCACATTAAGAGAGTTTAAGTGTTAAAATTATCTTCACATAGGCAGTTAATCAAAAATTGACCATGCAAAGGTGTTAAGTGTTAACGATTAGCCCCACGTAGGTGGGTTAATTGGTAGCATACAACTCTACATAACTTAATTAATATTTTATCGCACTTTCCAAACTCTCCCAATTGGTTGGATTTAAAATCAAGTAATATGCCATTCAAAACTTTAGTCTTAGTAATTAAGTTTGGTATGCCATCCTTTTTTAGTCCGTTCATAGAAATTTTACTCTTTTTTTTTTCAATTACATGGGGAATTCGAACTTGGAACTGATACCATCTATAAGAGTTCTAATTTTCTTTGTTTTGTATGTTTTACAGCTTTTTTGTTTAATTACATACTAATGGTACAATTTTCTTTTTATTTTTGGCTGACATTCTTATTGCTTAGCAATAATGGTAGGCCTCTAAAGTACTAAACTAAAAGTAATGTATTCTTTTAATGGGATAACTAAGTTTCAGTCACTTTTTGTGGGATAACTAACAGTCAGTCAATTATTTTTTTGATTTTAGAATGATATCTATTTAAGTGGGAAAAAAAACACATCAAAACTTGTCAAGAATAACTCACCAAACGGTGTCGGGAGCAACTGTTCAAACGTGAGGAGCAACTCACCAAACGAGTCGAGAGCAACACTTAAAATAGATATCCTTATAAATAAAAAAAGTGATTGACTGGCTCTTAGTTATCACACAAAAAGGTGACTGAAATGTAATTTTCCCTTTAATTTTCTCTACATTATATCTTCAATAACTTTCCCAGCAACCAGTCTCTCAATCTATAGTACCTCTTGTTGCATGTCATAGACATGATTACCAGTCATTGCAAGCATTAGTGGGAAGAAAGACAGATTCATTAATATTTAGATCTTCGATGTTAGTATCAAACAAAAAAAAAAAAGATCATCAATGTTTACGTATACTTAGCTTGCATGAAAATATGAAATTTTTCATCGTTTTGGTTTTCTTCATCTCTAAATAGTGGCCTTGTAAGGCCCAAAATATTCTAATTAGAATTCGCCCATAGTAGAATGATGTAGTCTCTTAACCATTTTATTATTATTTTTTCAATTTGCTTGCAAACATATATGGCTTCTTAATTATTGACGATTTTGGTCTAACTATTTTAATGAGAATGTTTATAAACGATAGTTTTTTTGGGTAAAATTCAAACATGGGCTGCACGCTTCTTATAATATGCGACAATAATGCAAGTACTTTATGTTGACGAGGAAATTCAAACTAAAAAATACACTCATATTATATGTAAAAATTTAGTTGTCGTTTAGCATACCCGTGTTCATATAAATATCAGCATCCTCGCATCAACATATATATACATATACATATATATATATTTACAATCTATAATCTATATAAGTGCACCAGTGTCCATAAGTGTTTTATACTTTTATCAATCAGTGCATCTTCACTTAAGTGATTTTCTTAGAGTTTTAACAACTTTAGTATACCACTTTTTTGGATCTGTCCATGAGAGTCCTGACTTTTTATTTTTCTTCTTTGAATATCATATTATATACGTTACATGCAATCCCTATTATTTTACTACTCCTTTACATTAATGACATATCACATTCCAAACAACTCATGTTCGTATCGAAAAAAAAAATAGTTAATTACACTTTAGTTCATAATTGGTTTCTATTTCTTTTTTTTTTTTGGACTCACGGTTATAGTGACACCCCCTCAAATATGACTATTTTTTTTTTAATATGTTCCTAACTATAATACTTGACAAATTAACTCCCTTCAACTATTGCATTTTTCACTAAAAACCCCTTCCATTAAAATTTAGTCCCAAAAAAGAATTTTTTTTTTATCATGTGAGCAACATATGATACAAAATATTAATAACATGATATTCATTTATTCCTCCTTCGAGCCGTTAGAAATATTGAACAAAATTATCCTTTGTTAGCCCTTTGTTGTACACCAAATTTAAAGCAATTTTATTCTAAAATTTTCAACGACTCAAAAAAGAGACAAAAATGTTATGTTATTAACACTTTTAGATCATGTGTTGGTAACATGATACAAAAGAATTTTTTATTTTTATTTTTTTACGACAACCTAATAGAAGGGGTGTTCGTGAAAAGTTATAATAGTTGAGGGGGTCAATTTGCTGAGTTTTATAATTGAAGCAGTAACTGAAAAAGGTCATAGTTGAAGGGGTATTAGCATAATTGCCCCTTTTTTGGGACTCCATGGTGGATTACATTTCTAAGTTGCTTGATGGAATGGTGGATTAGTAGCATATATCTCTTAAAGAGTTAGGATAAATTGCATTTTGCGCCCCTGAGTTTGGGTGATTTTGCACTTTGCACCCTAAATTTTTAAAGTTGGTACTTTGGTCCCTAAAGTTTCACAAATGTGGCAAATAAGTCTAAATAGCCCTTTAGTGACGAAATCCTTCGTCAATAAAAGTGAAAATTTCGTCGCAAAAAGTCTTGGAGGGACTAAAGGGCAACTCATCCCAAACTTTAGGGACCAACGTGCCAAATTTGAACTTTAAGGTCCAAATTGCAAAACCACCCAAACTTCAGGGGTGCAAAGTGCAATTAATCCAAAGAGTTATAATAAATGTCTATGAAGAATTTTAGGACTTAAGTATACTCTTATTATCAATTCTTAGTATCGTTTTATGTTTAAGTACTACACCGAAGCCCTTAATTGTTTTCCACTTTTATCAATCAGTGCACTTTTACATAAGTGATTTTCTTAGAGTTTTAATAACTTTATTTTATTTTATGGTATGCCACTTTTTTTGGGTCCGTCCATCAAAATCTTCATTTTTTCTTCTATTTTTTTGGATATCATGTTTATGTGTTGTACAAAGTTGAGATACATTTAGCAAATCATTTCCACGCGAAATATAATACTATGGGCGAGGAAAATAATGTTTCCTCACCAATTTTGGCACTTTAGGTGAGGAAGTAAAACCTTTGTCACCAAATGTGTGTGCCTTTGACGAAAAATTGTTTCCTCGCCAATATATACTCTACTTTTGGCCAGAAATTTTGAGTTTCCTCGCCACGTTATGTCGCTAAAACTCATTTTTATTGTGGTGGTTGCTAACTTTTTGATGGACTCCCATGATGGATTAGTTACATATATCTCTTATAGTTATAGTAAATATCTATTATAAAAATGATGGTACTCTCACTATACTCCTGATATCAATTCTTATTTACATGACTCTTTAAAAAGACTCCTGATTTATTTTTTTCTTCTTCTTGATCACTCACAATTTTGTTTATTCCATACAAGAATAATATATTTAACTTCTGTCAGACCTCTTCTAGGTAAGATATGCATTCAAAAATTTCAGGAGTCAATTTTAGTCATTTGACGATCTGGTTATCCATTTAACATAGAGTGCATTTTTCTCACTCTTACTTACCTAGCTACCACCACTATGCTGACATGTTAAGCTAGATCATGATAGATTTGTAACTTATTTCTAATTAGAACATATTAAATAATGTTGTAGTACACCAAACTACTACACAAACTTCACGGTTTTTTCTTCTTCATCACGCATAATTTTGTTTATTCCATACAAGAGTAATATAGTTAACTTCTGTCAAACCCATTCTAGGTAAGATATGCATTAAAAAAATTTCACGAGTCGATTTCAGCCATTTGACGATCTGGCTATCCATTTAACATAGGTGCATTTTTCTCACTCTTGCTTACCCACCACTACTATGCTTACATGTGTCCTATTTTCTCATTTTACTAATGCTTTAGCAACACAATTATTGGATGTAAAAATTAATTGAGTATTTTTCTTTATGAAAAGTTACTATTGTTATCTTTTTTTTTAACAATATTTCATATAATTGATGTAAATGTTTAATTTTCACAAGAAAGATGTGTATCTCACTTTTTATTTCTAAATATATATATATATATATATATATGTTTTTATCTTTTTCCAGTAACAATAGTTTTTGCATTATAAATATATTTTTTTTCCTTATGTGATTCTTTTGAATGTAGATGCATCCCTAAATCATTTTTGTAGGAATCAGATTAACATAAAAAATGTATAAGAAAGCTAGATCATGATAGATTTGTAACTTATTTCTAATTAGAACATATTAAATAATTTTGTGATTCACCAAATTACTATATACAAAAACTTCACGGTGACTGAAATAACATATATGGTCATACTCTAAATATATAGGCATTATTAAGTAATGAGCAAAGAAAAAAATATAATCAAAATATTAAAGATGCAAGCAAGAATTATAGCTAGGGCATGTGGTAACACTTAAGTAGGAACATAGAGAAATTATTATTGACAAATAAACAAGTGGTATAAGATGAAAAATTCAACGATATTTTTTTTCCCCTTTGAATTGATTGGTGCATATGTTTTGTGTATCTATATTATATTTGCACTTGTATTAATTCTTCCTCTTCTTCTACTTCTTCTTCATCTCCTTCTTTTTTTTATTCCTAATTTAAGTATTTTCTAAATTTTTGGTTTAATATTCTTAATTGATTTTTAGATGTACACTATTCACGTGCAACGCACGTGTTTTTAAACTAATATATATATATATGTATTTGTGTTTAGAGTTGACTCTAAGACGAATGCCCATCTATACAAACTTACGGACCATTATTGGTGGGCCCCATACCATGTGTCTAAAAGTTTATCATCTTTCTCTTCAATACTTTCAATTCACGTGGATGTTTTAACTTTTAAGTCAAATGGTGGGCCCTATAATGTATAAAGAAATTAATGTGAATCATCTTTTGCTTATTCAATTATCTTTGCTATGAATATGATCGTTTTCCTTTAGTAATATTAAAAGAAGCAGTCGAGCGGGTTGTAGTGCAATTAATATAGGCTTTCTCTTTTAACTTTTTAGTAGAAAAGGAGAGGGTTCAAATCTTCATATGAGATTTTAATTGCTTGCCTCCCTCCCAGTTATTCTTCAGTCTAAATAAGTGACTTTTAGTGGGCTTTGCTGTGGATTAGTGTGAGACTTTGGGGTTGGATTGGATTGAATTGGAGCTAAAGTGTGCATGTATGTGAGATATATGTATCCAATCCGAATCCAAATAAATTTCAAAATAAAAATATAGTAATAATTAAAAGAAGCAAATGTTGAAGAATGAGACAAGAGTCAATTTTTTTGGGGTTTTAAATATGTGTATTAACATTCAAAGAATAAAGGTCTAACGTTGAATGTCAAAGGCTGAACCGTGAATGAAGAAAATGTACACTTCTGAGGAATATGATAGCAACAAACTTCTTAAGCAGCAAGAAAGAGGGATATGATAGGTGCCGAGAGTATGAATATTGAGTAATGCCAAATTTTTTAAATTCATCCAAAAATATGTAGTAGTAGGATCACCTTCAATAATATTGGGACCATTGCAACATCCCTAATCATATCTCAATCTACTGCCATATGTATTTAGGATGCAAAATTTAGAAAGCATAACATTAGTCATAAATATTTAAGTTACATTTTCTCGAACAGTTTAAGCTTTTGGAGAGTTGTTAACACATTACAACAAAAATTGGTTTTAGCGAGAAACCGATTTCGTCGCTAAAAGCCCTAATTTCCTCGCCACATTTGTCGAAAAAGAGGTGCTGGTGTCACGCCCCGGAACCACCCAGATGATCCTAGGACACGTGGCACGCCACCAAGGCTTATCCCAAGTCACTAAAGTTTTAAAAACAAGTTTAAAATAAGCTTAAACCAAAGAAGCTCAACCAACAAAGGACAATTTTAAAAATTTCTTTTCCAAAGGTTCAAAGGAGTCCCAAGAGACCATCTCTAAGTAAAAAGCTTGAATTATAAATGTTGAAAATCGACCGGACAAAAGCCCCTCTGAGAGTTCTATCATCCAATTGTCCTATTTTAGCAAGTAGTAAATTCTTATATAACAATACCAAATCTCAAGTTGAATTCAACACTAAAACTTTAAACCATCTAGAATCAACCCATTTCCCATAATTAATTTTTTTTAGACTTAACAATTTTTGGCGAGGATACCTCATTTTTCTCGCCAAAAGTAGGTTTTAGCAAGAAATTTTGTTTCGTCGCTAAATAAAAAGGGGAAATAATATTTTTTTTAAAAGTAACTTTAGGCGAGGAAATTTCGTTTTCGTCGCCAAAGACTTCACTATAGGCGAGAAAATAATTTTTCGTCGCCAAAGACTACACTTTTGTCGATGAACTATTATTTTAGCTTTTTGACGACCAAATATAATTTCCTCGGCAATACTATGCTTTTGGCGAGGAAATCTAAATTTTCTCGCCATGTTTTGTCGCTAAAGCACATTTTTGTTGTAGTGATTTATGGTATCAGAGCAGTCAAAGGTCCTGAGTTTAATCATCGCTATCACCCTAATTTATAAAAATTTTCACATATTTGGTTCTTATTGAAGAAAGTTTGGCCATAAGTGAGGAGGCGTGTTTAGAGTATAAATACTTCTCTAACAGCGTGCGAGGATACTTACATGGCATTCTTCAATTTTTCCAAAAACCAAAGGTGCGGGGGGGGAGTGGGGAACTTTTTTGAATTATTAAGAATACACTTCCTATATAATTCTATAAATTGCACATCGTCTTGATCTTTTTTTGTAGTTAATATAAATAATAAGCATAAATAAGCAATACTAGTATTTTTGACATATAATCTGTCACGCCCTGGAACCACCCAGATGCTCCTAGGACACGTGGCACGCCACCAAGGCCTTACACCAGTGATTAAAGTTCCAAAATAAGTTTAAAGTAAGCTTAAACCAAAGAAGCTCAGCTAACAAAGGGCAAAATCTCATTTTTGCAATCGGCCAAAAACCCTGTTTTAACAAGCAATAAATTCTCATATAATATTACCAAATCACAAGTTGAAACCAGCACTAACGATTTAAACCATTTAAAGCCAAACCAAAGTCACAAACATGAGCTTTCAAGTACAAGCAAAAGTTTTTAAATTCTTTAGGAAAAGTACTAATATAACCATTTACAACCAACTCAATAAATAAATCTTCAAGTTCAAACGTCCCAATCTAATAGCATTAGTCATAGTAACACTATGATCAAACAATCCCAACTAACACAGTCCAACCTTATATTACAAGAGTTAAGTTACAATCCAACTAAAGTATAAAGTTTAACTAGAAACATTACATAAGTCTTAAACCAACCAAAGTATGACTCGTACTACAATCCAGATTAAAACCGATTAATTACAACTATATTGCAAGCTTTAAACTAAAAAACAGGTAACTATTAATAAGGTTACAACAACTCCCAAAACCCATAAGCCAGCCAAGCCACTTCCCAGCTCACTTCCCCGATTCCTCGCCCCGATCACCTACGATGGTTATTCAATAACCATTACAATATATAAGCTATATACTTAGTGAGTAATGCTAATCATGACTATAGATAATTGACATGCTCAATTCAACACATTACAAATAACTATAGTCTCCAGCAATTATTAGCTCACTCCCACTAATATCGGCTAGCCCGCGGCTCCACTCCCCAAGCCCACGTGACTAGTCATGACCCACGCCCTCACACGTGCGGTCTCATAGGCCTCTGGAGGCCGTGGTCATCACCACAAAGATTACCTCATGGTGGTTTAGAACTAGCAATTTTCATTAACCCAAATAGGCAACTCAACATGCTCATTTAATCATTACACCGTACTTTCACAATCAAATTGGGCCTAATTTAACCACATGAATTTTGCCCAATAATACGCTAAATAAATTAAATTACGCTAATTAGGCATGCTTTGGCATCACAATTGAACCCAACATGAAAATCATCCAAATATCAAAATTAACATCACTCACCTCTTGGGTTTCGCTCCTAATTGTGAAATTAGAGTCCTAATATGAATCAGGTACAAATCCTATACATAAATTACAAGTTATGAGCTAAAACCCTAAAATGGGTCATGGAAAAATTACCACAGAACTCAATAAAATTAGTACCAATAGATTAGACTCACCCCTAGGAGTCCGAATATGTAGCCTGTTTTAAAAGTCGACGTCGTTCTACTCGTCAACCGTCGTCGAGAACGTCACCGTCAAAATCTCTGTCACGTCTCGTGTCTCTGTCTCTGCAATATGCCTATACTAACCGAGAGTGGTACTAAATAGGATGAAGAGTCATCCATCTTAGGTGGCTTAGTTATATAAATTTACCCATTTTATTATGAAACCTCCACTAGTTTGCTAGTTTTGCAATTACGCCCTTACTAATTATGAAACTGTTTTAAAACTATCCCAACCTAAATGGGTATTTGTGTATGTCTCGCATAGGTCTCATAAGTGGTCCCATATAATTATATGAAGTTACTAATTAGCCTACTTATTATGTAACGTGTTCAATTCGTGCTCACAAAGGTACCCCTAATTAACCCCTAAAATTGGTCATCACCTAATAACATGATATTAACAACAATAAAATAATAAATCATTTAAACCTTAATAAACATTTAGGCACATAGGGTGTTCCACATATTACTGTCCCATCTCAACTGGGACCCATCAACACATATCCCAACTTGGGACTACCACATTGGACAAAACTGGGTTCCTAACTGGACACCCATAATCAACTTAGTGGGTCAATCCCACCTCCAATAAGTGTCACATAACACATTAATTAACATTAACTCATGATTATGCATGCTAAACCAATAATAAATATAAACCGCGGGAGCGGATGTTATATCTCTCCCTTCCTTAAAAGGAGTTTGTCCCCAAACTCGTACTACCTCAAGTTTCGAACAAGAATGTATACTTTTCTTTCATTTCATCTTCTCTTTCCCACGTGGCTTCCTCAACAGAATAATTCCGCCACAGCACCATAACCAAAGGAATAGTCTTTGTCCTTAGAACTTGTTCTTGCCTGTTAAGAATCTTGACTGGATGCTCGATATATGTCAAGTCTTCTCTGACTTCCACACGGCTTTGGAACAATCACTTTATTTGAATCTGACACACATCTTCTTAACATTGATATATGGAATACATCGAGTACATTAGCCAATTTTGGTGGTAATTCTTACCGATAAGCTACTGGTCCAACATATCTTGGATTTAATTTCCCACATTTTCCGAATCTTGTAATCCTCTTTATAGGTTATACCTTTAAGAATACAAAATCCCCAACTTCAAATTCTATCAGTCTTCTTTTCAAGTCCGCATAGCTTTTATACCTACTTTGGGTTGTTTGAAGTCGTTGTTGTATCGTCTTTATCTTTTTTGTGGCTTACTGAACAATTTCAGGCCCTATTAATCTTCTCTCACCAACCTCAGTCTAGCAAAGTGGAGAACGACACTTACGCCCGTATAAAGCCTCAAAAGGTGCCATTCCAATACTGGATTGATAACTATTATTATAAGCAAATTCAGCCAATGGCAAGTGCTGTTCCCAATCACCTTTAAAATCCAAAACACAAAGTCGAAGCATATCTTCAAGTATCTGAATTACACATTCTGATTGTCCATCGGTTTGAGGATGAAAAGCTATACTGAAACTCAATCTTGTACCCATCGCTCTCTGCATTCCTTGCCAAAATCTTGATGTAAATGCACTATCTTGATCTAAGACTATAGATACTGGAACTCCATGAAGTCTCACAATTTCTTGAACATACAATTCAGCTAATTTCTTTGGATCATTGGTCTTGATTGGTAGAAAATGTGCAGACTTAGTAAATCGATCAACGATTACCCATACACTGTCATTTGACTTTCTAGATCTCGATAAACCTCCCATGAAGTCCATTGTGATATTTTCCCATTTCCACTCTGGTATAGGAAATGATTCTAATTTTCCCACTCGTTTATGGTGTTCCACTTTTACCCTCTTACAAGCCACACACTTTGCCACATGTTTTGCTACTTCATGTTTCATCCCTGACCACCAATAGATTTCCTGCAAATCACGGTACATCTTAGTACTAACCGGATGGATTGAGTACCTTGTATTGTACACCTCTTCCAAAATTACTTCCTTGATACCATCTCTATCGAGTACACAAATCCGATTCTTGAATTTCAACATATCATTCTCAAAAGTAAATTCTGGTTGCTTACCTTCAGGTATTTCATCATGAATCTTCTGTTAGGAAACTGTGTTCCCAGAATCCATTGACAGCGCGTATAAGTTGGTACTGCAAAAAAAAAAATACGTGAAAACTACAATAACCCTACAAGGGCGGAACTAGGGTTACCTTAAACTGCTAAAACGGATTGCTGTAGTAGACGAATCGAGAACACGGGCTCGATAACAGCTCACAATCTTCTACCGTATTCCTTTGCTGCCAGAATATCGAACTGAGTGTGGGCTCCTTCGAAATCCTTTATGTTTCTACTCTCTCTTTTTACGCTCTCTTTTCTATTCCGAGTTATAATACTCTTGATGGAAAAACGCAAACTGAAGAGAGAGCCAAAGCAGTATATATATAGGCTACGATAGGGACCATAAGAAGTCAATAAGGAATAGGCTTCCTTATGGAATTAGGAAACCCTAATTCGAACTGAATCAGATTCCTATTTCCATAAATTATAATTCATACCACTAAAGAATTATAATTGCACTCCTACCCTTATCTCAAAAATATATTTCAAGCTCCATGTTATTAAATCTCCCCATGTT
Organism: Hydrangea macrophylla; assembly: GCA_033977485.1. NCBI lineage: Eukaryota > Viridiplantae > Streptophyta > Magnoliopsida > Cornales > Hydrangeaceae > Hydrangea > Hydrangea macrophylla. The sequence continues at coordinate 85,424,640 of CM066983.1, forward strand.
AAGATTACAGATATCCATTAATTAAATATAATTATTGACAATTATATTTAATTAATTTCTTAAAATTCCTTGAGATCCTCTGCTTAACTTATCTGATATGTCGGATACAAAATCCACCTACAGGGTTTGACATAATCAAAACTTATAAGCTTTCTCAAGGGGACATCATCAATCCCAAAATTGAGACATGGATTCCATCATTAATTAATATCCACCACACAATTAATATTGCCACCCAATCCAATGAGATATTGACCCATTTAAGGATCTCACCCTTTTAGGGATCAAAGTGTAAATATCAAATGTACGTGTCTACAAATTAACTTAGGATTTAGAACATAAGCACTCATAATAGCCATGAGGTATTAATTATCTTATAAGTCAGTATAAAGATAATTACCCCAAGTCAGTCCCGTTTAATACACAAAGTGTACCAGCTTAGTGAGTTGAAACTATACCGTTTTCTGTAGTTAAGACAAACCTACTACAACACCATGCTGCAGTCCTACCGATGGTGTGTCCAATCCCATCTAAGACTGTAAACCAAAATCTTACATTCTATAATATCTGATGGCCTGATCTTCCGTGTGTAAGCCGAACTCTACACACCAAACCACCTACTATATAGAATGAGAGACACACATGCATAATATTAAATAAATAATATAATACAAACATTGCCCACACAGATTCTCATAAAAAAAATGGATTAACTGATTTTATTAAATGAATAATAAATCAACTACATAAAGCATGGCTTTTAGTATATATCCCTAACATCTTCAATGTTGGATCTTGAAGTTGTTTAGCTTGAATTTCATCAATAAGGGACGGCTATGCAATAATACCTGACATTAAAGCACCTCTGGTTTCTGGAATCACCTCCAACTTTAATTGTTCCATTTCCCGAATTAACTTTTCTTGTGAAGTCAAAGCATAGGCTAAATTGGTTGTAGACTTTCGACTCAGCGCATCGGCCACCACATTAGCTTTCCCTGGATGATACTGGATTGACTAGTCATAATCCTTCATTAGCTCTAACCAGCTCCTTTGTCTCATATTCAAATCCCGCTATGTAAACATATATTTTAAACTTTTATGATTAGTGTAGATTTTGCACTTTTCCCCATAGAGATAATGCCTCCAAATCTTCAAAGCAAAGATAACCGCCGCTAACTCAAGATCATGAGTCGGATAATTCACTTCGTGTGGCCTCAATTGTCATGAGGCATAGGCAATCACTTTGTTGTTTTGCGTCAAAACACAGCCCAAACCTCGGTATGAAGCATTACTGTATATCACAAACCCTGCAGTACCTGAAGGAATGGTCAATATTGGTGTTGTCATCAATCGAGTCTTCAATTCAACAAAACTTTCTTCACATTCTGGACTCCAAATAAAAGGAACATCTTTTCGCATAAGTTGTGTCATTGGCATCGCAATTCTTGAAAAATTTTCTATGAACCTTCGGTAATATCCAGCTAATCCCAAGAAATTTCGTACTTCTGGTACACTTGTTAGCGACTTCCAATTGGCTACAGCTTCAATCTTTTGCGGATCCACTGATACACCCTCTTTTGATATTATGTGCCCCAAAAATGCTATCTCAGTTAACCAAAATTCACATTTCTTCAACTTTCTGAACAACTTCTTTTCATGGAGTCGTTGTAGACCAACCGTAGATGCCTCTCGTGATCTTCTGTACTCTTGGAATATATTAAGATATCATCTATGAAGACAATTACAAACTCATCCAAATAATCTTTGAACACTCGATTCATCAAATCTATAAATGTCGCCGGTGCGTTCGTAACTCCAAAAGGCATAACAAGAAATTCATAATGACCATAACGGATCCTGAACGCTGTCTTCTCCACATCCTCTTCTTTGACTTTTAATTGATGGTAATCCGATCATAAATCAATCTTAAAAAAGAAAACAAGTCATCAATTCTAGGCAACAGATATTTGTTCTTGATAGTTAGCTTGTTGAGTTCCCGATAATCGATACACATCCTCATAGTCCCGTCTTTCTTCTTGACAAACAAGACCGGTGCACCCCACGGTGATACACTAGGTCGAATGTATCCTTTATCTAGAAGATCTTGCAACTGAATCTTCAGTTCTTTCAACTCCACTGGTGCCATTCTGTATAGTGTTTTCGATACTGGTTGAGAACCTGAGGCTACTTTAATAGTAAATTCAATTTCCTGCTCAACTAGTACATTAGGTAGATCTTCAGGAAACACATCTGGGAGCTCTCGCACAACTGAAATGTCTTCTACCTTAGTCCATGTGACCCGTGTGTCAATTATTGAACATAAGAACCCCCGACAACCTTGTTTTAACAACTTGCCTGCCCGAATTGCTGAAACCAAATATGGTGGTGCTACAACACCAGCTCCCTGAAAACTAAACTCCCCTTGTCCCATTGGTCGAAAAGTAACTCTTTTCTATTCACAGTCGATAGTAGCTTGGTTTGCGGATAACCAGTTCATACCCAAAATTACGTCAAAATAATTAACGGCCAATGGAATTAAATTCACTGTCAAAACCCTATCATTTACCCTAATTTTACATGCTTTAAATATTGATGAAGTCACCATAGGTTTACTTAAGGGTAACGATATTGACAAATCATACCCTAAAGGTTCTGACATGTTGTCTAAGTGTTTAACAAATTCATGTGCAACAAAAGAATGTGTTGAACCTGAATCTATTAAAACATACGCCGGGTGTGAGCAAATGAGTAATGTACCTGATACCACAGAATCGGTAGCTAAAGCATCCCCCAGTGTTAGTCAAAAATACCTTCCTTGTCTTTGTTTTGGCCCTTTTTCCTTATCCACTTGTCCTTAGTTTTGCCCTAGTTGAAGCCACAGAACCTGTCCCTTGCTGTCGTCTTGTTAGGCAATCTTTAGCTTGATGTCCTGGCTGTCCACATTCAAAGCATTTTCCCCTCATGTCTGGATTTATACTCCCTGTACTTTGAGTTCGAGCTTGTGAGCAATTCCTCGCTATATGCCCCTTCTATCTACAAATATTATACACAAGTGTTAAATGGCACACACCCCCATGCTGACGATTACAAGTTGGACATAATGGGCGACTCTCCCCAGTAAAGGAACTTCCCTTTTGAACTCCTGAGCTAGAACTAGAACCTCGCGAGAATGGCTTCTTAAAGAAACCTTATCCTTCGCCTTTTCCCTCAGCTGGCCGCTTATTCTGTTGGCTCTGTTTGTACTTATCAATATCTCTCTCTGATATCAAGGCAACATCTTGTACATGTCAGCAACTTTTCAAAGTTGATGTGTATCCACTCGGCTTCTAATATTATCCCGTAGTCCTTCTTCAAATTTTTGTGCTCTATCCACTTTTCTTGGTACTGTTCGATGTGTAAACCAAAGTAAACTATTAAATTTTTCTACATACTCATTTACTATCATGTCCCCTTGTTAGAGATTTGCAAACTCGCGACCCATCTAGGTCTTGACGGATGTTGGAAAATATCGCTTGTAGAAGACCTTTACAAATCTGTCCCAGGTCTCAGGTGCCCCTTGTTTAATCACATTTGTCCACCAGTTTTGAGCTTCACCCTTCAAAGTGTCGGAATTATCTTTTCCTCATCTGTACACTCCACTGCCCGAAAGATACGGTTCATATCCATCACCCAGTGGTCAGCTTGTGATGGATCTTGGCCTTCATCAAACTGACTTGGTTTCCTTTTATAAAATTATTTAATAACTCCTCATTCAGCCCGTGGTTGTGGGTTTGCAGGTCTATCACATCCCATCTGATCACTTACTACCCTTACGAAATTGCTTACCACATCTTCTAAGTGGTCCATCCTCGAATGAGGTTAACGTTCCCGATTATGATCCATTCTTTACCTGTTAGTCAATTTATATAAATATCTTACATGCTATGCCAACATGTTATATAACAACATAGCAACAATTACTCATATGCATTCATGAAATGCATCTACATGCTCAACATCTACACGTACCCTCAATCGTCGTCTCTTGTACCCAAGGTTCTAAGCCTATTGCTCCTAGGACACGTGGCACGACACAAAGGCCTTACACCAGTGATTAAAGTTCCAAAATAAGTTTAAAGTAAGCTTGTCACACCCCAACCCACCCCTAGAAGATTAGGACACATGTAATAAGAGTAACCGCACCCAAAACACAAACTAATTAGAAAGAAAATGTGGATAAACCACTTTAAAGAACTCCATTGTGACAAAACAGCCCCCAAGGGCAAAATGGTCATTAAGAAAGTATGTAAAAATTTTATACCAAAAGTTATATTTTTGAGTCTCGGTTCCAACACAACAAACGGCGCGCGAATCCGAATTTCTAGAAAGAGTTATGCACGTTTTCGTAAAAGCGATCGTGCTGTGAAAACTACAAGCGGATTAATCCCTTCATAAAACCCGGATCGATCCATTTCTTGTATCCACTAGCAGAATGCTCCTCGAAAAGGCCAGATCGATCCCCTCATAAACCCGGATCGATCCGCGACCTACAGAACATGTTCTGCTGCTAAATTTGGCTGTCAAACAAGTTCCAAACTTACCAAAACACAACCAAAACACATGGAAACATTATGAAACTTTGGGAAAACATATCCAACACATTTCCAAACACTTTTAAACTTAAGTCAAGCTTGGATCACACAAACACATTGTCACACCCCAACCCGCCCCGGCGGATTAGGACATGTGTAACAATGCCACAAGCAAACATTTATACTAATTAGCAAAGAAAACAAGTGAATTACTAAGAAACACGTGCTTAAAATGACATACAAGAACCTTACTGTGACAAAATAGCCCCCAAGGGTAAAATGGAAATTAATAAGATATATCAAATTTTATACCAAAAGATAGGTCTTTGAGTCTTGGTTCCAACAAAAAAAACGGTGCGCGAATCCGAATTTTCTAGAGAGAGTTATGCCAGTTTCCGTAAAAGCCGACGGGCTGAAAACGTAAAAGCGGATCGATCCGCCCCAAAATCGGATCGATCCGGATTTAGCAGAACTTCATTTTCTGCTCCCCTGGATGCCCCGGATCGATCCGCACGAGACCCGGATCGATCCGGATTCTGCAGATGTGTTTTCCTGCTGCTAAAACTCTGCTAAATCAGTTCAAAACATTTCCCAACTTCTATTTTTCATTTCAAACATCTCAAAACATTTTGTAAACATCCTCCCAACATTCATAAACATGTCAACTACATGTTTAAGCTTGCACAAACATTTTAAACACACCACAAACCTCAATCAAATGAAGAACTTGACACCAATTTCATAAAGTAGTCAAATTAGAAATCCTTTTACCAAGATAAGTTCAAAATCCCCACAACAACTTGATTTAATCAAAACTCATCCAAACATTAGTTGAGGGTTCACAATTCACTTCTAAAATGATTGCAAGTTCACTTAATTAACAAAATCTATGAAAACCATTTGAAAGAACCAACTTCCATTCTTTTAACAATGCTTGACTCAACATGAAACCAAAGGCTCAAACACAACTTCATTTCTCAAAACATGAGTTCAAGAACTCAACAACTCAAACTCAAGGAATGAGCACCCAACATATTAGCAAGTTTCCCAAACCACATTCTAGAGCATTAGAAGGTGGTGTTTAACATATTACAACTACAAAAGAAGTTTGTAACTCAAAACAAGTTGTTCTTCCAACAAGATCATTTACAACTACAATATTACAAACAAAAGCCCCAACTCCACCACTAACATAATTACAAGGCTATGAACATATAAACAACATAACTCCTTCCCCGGATTCCCGATCACTTCCTTTCCTCGTCACGATCCGTACCTGCGGTGGTTATTCAATAACCACACAGAAAACAGTTTTGGGTTTTTAAGCTTACGCTTAGTGAATACTATAACCGTGCCATGGATATGAAATGTGCATATGCAATATATAAGCAACACAACGATAAAATGGTCGCCGGTATGTCAAGTATCTAACCACCATCGCATCGGACCCAATATTCCGGGCCTTTTCTCACTTCAACGTCGCATATAGCGAAAACACACACTCTCGCGTGACCGTAGTCAATCGTTGTGGTCGTCACCACCGTCCCGTTACTACGGGCTAAATAATGGTGATTAACACTTGACATCCATTGACCCAATTAAGCACATAAGCACACCAACACATCATATAGCAATTTTCATAAAATTGACATGTTAAGCACAAATTTAACACATGCTTTAACTACAACTTCAAGAACTAAGCATTTTAACCATACTCAATATCACATAAGCACCATTTAACACCCAAGTTAGGATTAGAGTACTGACCTCACAAATTGCCCCAATTAAAGACTATAAACCCCAAATTTCTTGTAAATATTAGCTCTAGTTTCCTCCGGTGATAATCCTACACGTAAATATCACATATATGTATCGTCACCTCAAAGAGGGTCGCGGAAAAACGTTAACGAAACTGAAAATGAAAGGTATAGAGACGATCCTCTCACCTCCACGAGTCCGAATACGGTCTCGGTTCGCGAGACGGTGTACCGACGGCGACGAAACGGCGAAGACGGCGGAGACGTGAGCTCCTCTCTAATGGCTGAATTTGTTTTCTCCTATATCTAAGTCTCTTAGTTTGATATGCAGGAGAAGATGGTGAGTCATGTGCTTGAGGTGTCAACATCCCAAGCCTCATGCCAAGTTGTGCTTATTTATGTTTACACCCCCAATATTTCGTTAAGCTTTATTATAACATCCCCTAAACAATTGCATTAACTACCCAATATCTAGGTGGGTATTTGTCTATGTCACGCGTGGGTCCCAAACGTGGTCCCACATATTTTGCGAAGTTGCTAATTAATCTACTAGTTATGAATTTGATTCCTATTTATTCTCACACGGGTACTCAAACTAGCACCATAAAAATTACAGATAACAATAAGATATTAAAGCAATTAAACAAATATTCATATAACCATATAAATGCAACTAAATGCAATTTATTTAATCCGGACCTCCCGTGGGTCCCACTTCATATTCGTCCAACTGTACCCTTTTATTAAGCACTTAACACGTCGGGGTAACTGGTACTTACCCAAATTATCACATGCTATTAAAATACTAATTAATGCATGCTAAGCAAATATTAACTCATTTATCCGGGTACGAGTATTACATTTCTCCCTCCCTTTTGGAAGTTTGTCCCCAAACTTTTCTTACCTCAAGAATCGAACAAGTGAGGATACTTCTCTCGGATCTCGTCTTCACGTTCCCAAGTCGCCTCCTCTACTGAGTGATTACGCCATAGCACCATAACAAGAGGAATGACTTTGGTTCTCAACACCTGATCTTTCCTGTCTAGGATTCGAACTGGATGTTCAACATAAGTCAAGTCTTCTCGTATCATTAACGGTTCTGGAGTAATACAGTGACTCAAATCTGATAAGCAGCGTCGTAACATAGAAACATGGAATACGTTATGAACGTTAGCCAACTCTTGTGGCAGTTCCAACCGATATGCAACAGGACCAACTCTATCCAAAATCAAGTAAGGTCCTACGAACCTCGGATTCAATTTGCCCCGCTTTCCGAACCGTGTTATGCCCTTCGAAGGCGATACTTTCAAGAAAACATAATCACCTACCTCGAATTCCAACGGTCTTCTTCTAGTATCTGCGTAACTTTTATATCGACTCTGAGCTACTTGTAGCCGTTGTTTAACTAACTTGATTTTGTCGGTAGTGATTTGCACAATCTCGGGTCCTAAAAGTTGTTTTTCCCCAACCTCTGTCCAACACACCGGTGATCTACATTTCTGACCATACAATGCCTCATAAGGCGCCATCCCAATACTCGTTTGGAAGCTATTATTATAAGAGAATTCCACCAACGGTAAATGGGTTTCCCAATCTAACTTGAAATCCATTACACATCCTCGAAGCATATCTTCCAGAATCTGAATAACGCGTTCAGATTGACCGTCTGTCTGAGGATGAAAAGATGTGCTAAAGTGCAAGGTTGTCCCCATTGCCTTTTGCAAACTTTCCCAAAATCTAGATACAAATCGTGTATCCCGATCCGACACGATGGATACCGGTGCCCCGTGTAATCTAATAACTTCTCTGACATAAAGCTCTGCTAACTTTGTTGGATCACGAGTTTTGATTGGCAAGAAATGGGCTGACTTCGTCAACCGGTCAACGATTACCCAAACACTATCATTAGACTTAGGAGATCGCGGCAAACCTGTTATAAAATCCATAGTGATATGCTCCCATTTCCATTCCGGTATCTCTAACGGTTGTACTTCTCCGGCGGGTCGTTGATGTTCTATTTTCACTCGTTGACAAGTTATACACTTAGCTACAAACTCGGCAACTTCTCGCTTCATACCACTCCACCAATACACTTCCCGCAAATCTCTATACATTTTGGTACTACCCGGATGCACGGAATACCTCGTATTGTGAGCTTCTTCCATAATCTTATCTTTCAACTCTTGAATATTAGGAACACATAAACGATTAATATATCTCAACACATTATTCTGGAAATTGAACTCTGGCCGTCTACCCTCGGGTAACTCTTCAACTATTTTCTTGAAATTTGGATCCAAAAGCTGACTTGCCTTGATTTCATCAATCAAACTTGGTTGTGCCATGATAGCTGCCATTAAGCCATCTTGAATTCTAGGAATCACTTCAAGTTCTAATCGTTCAAATTCTTGTACTAACTTTGCTTGAGCTATTAAAGAATATACCAAATTTTCTGACGACTTTCGACTCAGAGCATCGGCAACCACGTTAGCTTTACCCGGATGATACTGAATCTTCAAGTCATAATCCTTCATTAATTCAAGCCATCTTCTCTGTCTCATGTTTAACTCCCTTTGGGTAAACAAATATTTCAAACTCTTGTGATCGGTAAATATTTCACATGTTTCCCCGTACAAGTAGTGACGCCAAATTTTTAATGCGAAGATCACTGCCGCTAACTCCAAGTCATGGGTTGGATAGTTCTTCTCATGTGTCCTCAACTGCCTTGAAGCATAGGATATCACCTTACCCTCTTGCATTAGTACACATCCTAAGCCCTGATGAGAAGCATCACTGTATATACTAAAACCTCCAGTACTTGACGGAATAGCTAATATCGGTGCTGAAGTCAACTTGTCCTTCAACTTTTGGAAACATTCTTCACATTCCTTATTCCACACAAAAGTCATATCCTTTTTCATTAACTGGGTCATTGGAGTCACGATTCTAGAAAAATCTTGAACGAACTTTCTATAGTAACCGGCTAACCCCAAGAAGCTTCGAACTTCAGAAACGTTTGTCGGTCTTGACCAATTTTTAACGGCTTCTATCTTGTGTGGATCTACGGAAACACCATCCTTAGAAATCACGTGTCCAAGAAATGTAACACTTGTTAACCAGAATTCACTTTTCTTTAACTTCCCAAATAATTGCTTTTCTCTAAGTCGTTGCAAAACCAACCTTAAGTGTCGCTCGTGTTCCTCCTGACTTCTAGAATATATCAAAATGTCATCAATAAATACAATCACAAATTCGTCTAAATAAGTCTTGAACACCCGATTCATCAAATCCATAAAAGCGGCTGGTGCATTTGTGACCCCAAACGGCATAACAAGAAATTCATAGTGCCCGTACCGAGTTCTAAAAGCAGTCTTCTCAACATCTTCAGCTTTAACCTTTAACTGGTGATACCCAGATCTCAAGTCAATCTTAGAAAAGACTTCTGCCCCTTTTAACTGATCAAACAAATCATCAATACGTGGTAATGGATACTTGTTCTTTATGGTTACCTTGTTGATCTCCCGGTAGTCGATGCACATTCGCATTGTTCCGTCTTTCTTCTTCACAAATAAAACCGGTGCACCCCACGGCGATACACTTGGCCGAATAAACCCCTTATCAAGTAACTCTTGCAACTGAGTTTTTAACTCCTTTAACTTTACTGGAGCCATTCTATACGGTGCCCGTGAAATCGGTTGAGTCCCCGGAATCACGTCTATCCCAAATTCAATTTCCCTCTCAATCAACACACTTGGCAAATCTTCTGGGAAAATATCTGGAAATTCCTTGACCACATGTATATCTTCTACCTTTAATTCAGTACTTCTAACATCAAGTATGCTACACAAAAACCCTTGACAACCCTTTTTCAATAAACGACAAGCTTTGACAGCTGACACCAAATAAGGCGGTGATACTACACCTGTCCCTTGAAAACAAAATTCATCTTGATTTGGCAATCGAAACGTTACTCTCTTATTCTCACAATCGATAATAGCATGATTTACAGATAGCCAGTCCATCCTTAAAATAACGTCGAAGTGTTGAATGACCAACGGTACTAAATCAACAAACAACCTTCTACCATTCACGTCAATCCCACAAGCTTTAAAGACACCCGAACTCACTAGTGGCGCTCCCGATGGAAGTGCAATAGATAAGTCAAAATCTAGTAATTCTAAGGGTTTGTCTAAATTCTTAGCAAATTGATGTGATACGAAAGAGTGCGTTGACCCTGAATCTAACAACACATTGGCAGGTTGCAAGCAAATAGAAAGTATACCTGAAACCACCGTGTCAGTCGCAGTGGTCTCCCCAGGCTTGAGCTGAAAATACCTTCCTTGTCGTTGCTCTCTCCCTTGGGATTGCTGTTGAGATGGTCTCTGCCTTGGTGCACTACCCACGGATGAGCTGGAACCTCCTTGTCTTCTCTTAGGACAATTACGTTCTCGATGCCCCAAATCACCACACGAATAACACCTTATGCCACTGTCATCTGTACTTTGTCTTGGAATAATACTTTGTCTTGGAGGATTCGGACAATCCCTTGCCATGTGCCCCGGTCGTCGACAAATGTTGCAAATGATAGGAGACATGTTACATACTCCCCAGTGATATTTACCACAAGTCTGACACTTGGGTTTATTACCCCCACTTCCCGATGAACTACCAGAACTCTGCCTTTTTGAATTACCCTGTCCTTGGAATTGACTACCTCCCGGCCTCTTGAATGTTTGACCTTGCCCTGTTGGCAACACACCTCGTTCAGCGATCAAAGCAACGTCGAGTACCTCTGAATAGGTTGATAGCCGATGTGTATCCACTTTTCCCCTGATTTCATCACGGAGTCCTTCCTCAAATCTTCTTGCCCGAGTGAACTCATTCGGAAGCAAGTCCATTGCAAATCTGGCCAAACTTGTAAATTTTACGGCATAATCTCTAACAGTCATGTTACCTTGACTGAGATGTGAAAATTCTCGGGACTTTGATTCACTGAAAGACCGAGGAATGTATTGTTTTGAGAACTCTTCGATAAATCCATTCCAGGTAGTTGGCGCTCCTTGCCTTAGTATTGACGTCCACCAATTTTGTGCTTCCTCTTTCAAGGTATCGGAGGCAAACAAGACTTTCTGTTCCTCTGAACATGGCAAAACACGAAATATTCTCTTCATATCGGTCAACCAATGGTCAGCCTTCATTGAATCGGATTCCCCTTTGAACTGCCCTGGCTTTTGCTTGTAGAACGTGACAATCGTTATCGGTTCTACCCTCGGTCCTGGATTTGACGAACCCGGTCCTTCCTCAACAACTTGAGTTTCGGCAACTCTTACCAATTTTTCCATAACCACCTCTATTCTATCCATACGAGCTGCAGACGGGGTTTCACCTCCAGACATCCTTGCCTGGCACCCACCACAAGATGTATATACATGCACGTTACCTTTAAATAAATCACGGTGCATGCTAAATAACATTTAAAGCATGCTAAATAAATGTGTATGCATGATCGTGTCACTATGTGTCATTTTATTCAATTTGCACGTCGTATTCGTCGTCTCTCATCCCCCAAAGGCTCTAACCTATTGCTCTGATACCAAAAATTGTCACACCCCAACCCGCCCCGGCGGATTAGGACATGTGTAACAATGCCACAAGCAAACATTTATACTAATTAGCAAAGTAAACAAGTGAATTACTAAGAAACACGTGCTTAAAATGACATATAAGAACCTTACTATGACAAAATAGCCCCCAAGGGTAAAATAGTAATTAATAAGATATATCAAATTTTATACCAAAAGATAGGTCTTTGAGTCCCGGTTCCAACAAAAAAAACGGTGCGCGAATCCGAATTTTCTAGAGAGAGTTATGCCAGTTTCCGTAAAAGCCGACGGGCTGAAAACGTAAAAGCGGATCGATCCGCCCCAAAATCGGATCGATCCGGATTTAGCAGAACTTCATTTTCTGCTCCCCTGGATGCCCCGGATCGATCCGCACGAGACCCGGATCGATCCGAATTCTGCAGATGTGTTTTCCTGCTGCTAAAACTCTGCTAAATCAGTTCAAAACATTTCCCAACTTCTATTTTTCATTTCAAACATCTCAAAACATTTTGTAAACATCCTCCCAACATTCATAAACATGTCAACTACATGTTTAAGCTTGCACAAACATTTTAAACACACCACAAACCTCAATCAAATGAAGAACTTGACACCAATTTCATAAAGTAGTCAAATTAGAAATCCTTTTACCAAGATAAGTTCAAAATCCCCACAACAACTTGATTTAATCAAAACTCATCCAAACATTAGTTGAGGGTTCACAATTCACTTCTAAAATGATTGCAAGTTCACTTAATTAACAAAATCTATGAAAACCATTTGAAAGAACCAACTTCCATTCTTTTAACAATGCTTGACTCAACATGAAACCAAAGGCTCAAACACAACTTCATTTCTCAAAACATGAGTTCAAGAACTCAACAACTCAAACTCAAGGAATGAGCACCCAACATATTAGCAAGTTTCCCAAACCACATTCTAGAGCATTAGAAGGTGGTGTTTAACATATTACAACTACAAAAGAAGTTTGTAACTCAAAACAAGTTGTTCTTCCAACAAGATCATTTACAACTACAATATTACAAACAAAAGCCCCAACTCCACCACTAACATAATTACAAGGCTATGAACATATAAACAACATAACTCCTTCCCCGGATTCCCGATCACTTCCTTTCCTCGTCACGATCCGTACCTGCGGTGGTTATTCAATAACCACACAGAAAACAGTTTTGGGTTTTTAAGCTTACGCTTAGTGAATACTATAACCGTGCCATGGATATGAAATGTGCATATGCAATATATAAGCAACACAACGATAAAATGGTCGCCGGTATGTCAAGTATCTAACCACCATCGCATCGGACCCAATATTCCGGGCCTTTTCTCACTTCAACGTCGCATATAGCGAAAACACACACTCTCGCGTGACCGTAGTCAATCGTTGTGGTCGTCACCACCGTCCCGTTACTACGGGCTAAATAATGGTGATTAACACTTGACATCCATTGACCCAATTAAGCACATAAGCACACCAACACATCATATAGCAATTTTCATAAAATTGACATGTTAAGCACAAATTTAACACATGCTTTAACTACAACTTCAAGAACTAAGCATTTTAACCATACTCAATATCACATAAGCACCATTTAACACCCAAGTTAGGATTAGAGTACTGACCTCACAAATTGCCCCAATTAAAGACTATAAACCCCAAATTTCTTGTAAATATTAGCTCTAGTTTCCTCCGGTGATAATCCTACACGTAAATATCACATATATGTATCGTCACCTCAAAGAGGGTCGCGGAAAAACGTTAACGAAACTGAAAATGAAAGGTATAGAGACGATCCTCTCACCTCCACGAGTCCGAATACGGTCTCGGTTCGCGAGACGGTGTACCGACGGCGACGAAACGGCGAAGACGGCGGAGACGTGAGCTCCTCTCTAATGGCTGAATTTGTTTTCTCCTATATCTAAGTCTCTTAGTTTGATATGCAGGAGAAGATGGTGAGTCATGTGCTTGAGGTGTCAACATCCCAAGCCTCATGCCAAGTTGTGCTTATTTATGTTTACACCCCCAATATTTCGTTAAGCTTTATTATAACATCCCCTAAACAATTGCATTAACTACCCAATATCTAGGTGGGTATTTGTCTATGTCACGCGTGGGTCCCAAACGTGGTCCCACATATTTTGCGAAGTTGCTAATTAATCTACTAGTTATGAATTTGATTCCTATTTATTCTCACACGGGTACTCAAACTAGCACCATAAAAATTACAGATAACAATAAGATATTAAAGCAATTAAACAAATATTCATATAACCATATAAATGCAACTAAATGGAATTTATTTAATCCGGACCTCCCGTGGGTCCCACTTCATATTCGTCCAACTGTACCCTTTTATTAAGCACTTAACACGTCGGGGTAACTGGTACTTACCCAAATTATCACATGCTATTAAAATACTAATTAATGCATGCTAAGCAGATATTAACTCATTTATCCGGGTACGGGTATTACATTTCTCCCTCCCTTTTGGAAGTTTGTCCCCAAACTTTTCTTACCTCAAGAATCGAACAAGTGAGGATACTTCTCTCGGATCTCGTCTTCACGTTCCCAAGTCGCCTCCTCTACTGAGTGATTACGCCATAGCACCATAACAAGAGGAGTGACTTTGGTTCTCAACACCTGATCTTTCCTATCTAGGATTCGAACTGGATGTTCAACATAAGTCAAGTCTTCTCGTATCATTAACGGTTCTGGAGTAATACAGTGACTCGAATCTGATAAGCAGCGTCGTAACATAGAAACATGGAATACGTTATGAACGTTAGCCAACTCTTGTGGCAGTTCCAACCGATATGCAACAGGACCAACTCTATCCAAAATCAAGTAAGGTCCTACGAACCTCGGATTCAATTTGCCCCGCTTTCCGAACCGTGTTATGCCCTTCGAAGGCGATACTTTCAAGAAAACATAATCACCTACCTCGAATTCCAACGGTCTTCTTCTAGTATCTGCGTAACTTTTATATCGACTCTGAGCTACTTGTAGCCGTTGTTTAACTAACTTGATTTTGTCGGTAGTGATTTGCACAATCTCGGGTCCTAAAAGTTGTTTTTCCCCAACCTCTGTCCAACACACCGGTGATCTACATTTCCGACCATACAATGCCTCATAAGGCGCCATCCCAATACTCGTTTGGAAGCTATTATTATAAGAGAATTCCACCAACGGTAAATGGGTTTCCCAATCTAACTTGAAATCCATTACACATCCTCGAAGCATATCTTCCAGAATCTGAATAACGCGTTCAGATTGACCGTCTGTCTGAGGATGAAAAGATGTGCTAAAGTGCAAGGTTGTCCCCATTGCCTTTTGCAAACTTTCCCAAAATCTAGATACAAATCGTGTATCCCGATCCGACACGATGGATACCGGTGCCCCGTGTAATCTAATAACTTCTCTGACATAAAGCTCTGCTAACTTTGTTGGATCACGAGTTTTGATTGGCAAGAAATGGGCTGACTTCGTCAACCGGTCAACGATTACCCAAACACTATCATTAGACTTAGGAGATCGCGGCAAACCTGTTATAAAATCCATAGTGATATGCTCCCATTTCCATTCCGGTATCTCTAACGGTTGTACTTCTCCGGCGGGTCGTTGATGTTCTATTTTCACTCGTTGACAAGTTATACACTTAGCTACAAACTCGGCAACTTCTCGCTTCATACCACTCCACCAATACACTTCCCGCAAATCTCTATACATTTTGGTACTACCCGGATGCACGGAATACCTCGTATTGTGAGCTTCTTCCATAATCTTATCTTTCAACTCTTGAATATTAGGAACACATAAACGATTAATATATCTCAACACATTATTCTGGAAATTGAACTCTGGCCGTCTACCCTCGGGTAACTCTTCAACTATTTTCTTGAAATTTGGATCCAAAAGCTGACTTGCCTTGATTTCATCAATCAAACTTGGTTGTGCCATGATAGCTGCCATTAAGCCATCTTGAATTCTAGGAATCACTTCAAGTTCTAATCGTTCAAATTCTTGTACTAACTTTGCTTGAGCTATTAAAGAATATACCAAATTTTCTGACGACTTTCGACTCAGAGCATCGGCAACCACGTTAGCTTTACCCGGATGATACTGAATCTTCAAGTCATAATCCTTCATTAATTCAAGCCATCTTCTCTGTCTCATGTTTAACTCCCTTTGGGTAAACAAATATTTCAAACTCTTGTGATCGGTAAATATTTCACATGTTTCCCCGTACAAGTAGTGACGCCAAATTTTTAATGCGAAGATCACTGCCGCTAACTCCAAGTCATGGGTTGGATAGTTCTTCTCATGTGTCCTCAACTGCCTTGAAGCATAGGATATCACCTTACCCTCTTGCATTAGTACACATCCTAAGCCCTGATGAGAAGCATCACTGTATATACTAAAACCTCCAGTACTTGACGGAATAGCTAATATCGGTGCTGAAGTCAACTTGTCCTTCAACTTTTGGAAACATTCTTCACATTCCTTATTCCACACAAAAGTCATATCCTTTTTCATTAACTGGGTCATTGGAGTCACGATTCTAGAAAAATCTTGAACGAACTTTCTATAGTAACCGGCTAACCCCAAGAAGCTTCGAACTTCAGAAACGTTTGTCGGTCTTGACCAATTTTTAACGGCTTCTATCTTGTGTGGATCTACGGAAACACCATCCTTAGAAATCACGTGTCCAAGAAATGTAACACTTGTTAACCAGAATTCACTTTTCTTTAACTTCCCAAATAATTGCTTTTCTCTAAGTCGTTGCAAAACCAACCTTAAGTGTCGCTCGTGTTCCTCCTGACTTCTAGAATATATCAAAATGTCATCAATAAATACAATCACAAATTCGTCTAAATAAGTCTTGAACACCCGATTCATCAAATCCATAAAAGCGGCTGGTGCATTTGTGACCCCAAACGGCATAACAAGAAATTCATAGTGCCCGTACCGAGTTCTAAAAGCAGTCTTCTCAACATCTTCAGCTTTAACCTTTAACTGGTGATACCCAGATCTCAAGTCAATCTTAGAAAAGACTTCTGCCCCTTTTAACTGATCAAACAAATCATCAATACGTGGTAATGGATACTTGTTCTTTATGGTTACCTTGTTGATCTCCCGGTAGTCGATGCACATTCGCATTGTTCCGTCTTTCTTCTTCACAAATAAAACCGGTGCACCCCACGGCGATACACTTGGCCGAATAAACCCCTTATCAAGTAACTCTTGCAACTGAGTTTTTAACTCCTTTAACTTTACTGGAGCCATTCTATACGGTGCCCGTGAAATCGGTTGAGTCCCCGGCATCACGTCTATCCCAAATTCAATTTCCCTCTCAATCAACACACTTGGCAAATCTTCTGGGAAAATATCTGGAAATTCCTTGACCACATGTATATCTTCTACCTTTAATTCAGTACTTCTAACATCAAGTATGCTACACAAAAACCCTTGACAACCCTTTTTCAATAAACGACAAGCTTTGACAGCTGACACCAAATAAGGCGGTGATACTACACCTGTCCCTTGAAAACAAAATTCATCTTGATTTGGCAATCGAAACGTTACTCTCTTATTCTTACAATCGATAATAGCATGATTTACAGATAGCCAGTCCATCCCTAAAATAACGTCGAAGTGTTGAATGACCAACGGTACTAAATCAACAAACAACCTTCTACCATTCACGTCAATCCCACAAGCTTTAAAGACACCCGAACTCACTAGTGGCGCTCCCGATGGAAGTGCAATAGATAAGTCAAAATCTAGTAATTCTAAGGGTTTGTCTAAATTCTTAGCAAATTGATGTGATACGAAAGAGTGCGTTGACCCTGAATCTAACAACACATTGGCAGGTTGCAAGCAAATAGAAAGTATACCTGAAACCACCGTGTCAGTCCCAGTGGTCTCCCCAGGCTTGAGCTGAAAATACCTTCCTTGTCGTTGCTCTCTCCCTTGGGATTGCTGTTGAGATGGTCTCTGCCTTGGTGCACTACCCACGGATGAGCTGGAACCTCCTTGTCTTCTCTTAGGACAATTACGTTCTCGATGCCCCAAATCACCACACGAATAACACCTTATGCCACTGTCATCTGTACTTTGTCTTGGAATAATACTTTGTCTTGGAGGATTCGGACAATCCCTTGCCATGTGCCCCGGTCGTCGACAAATGTTGCAAATGATAGGAGACATGTTACATACTCCCCAGTGATATTTACCACAAGTCTGACACTTGGGTTTATTACCCCCACTTCCCGATGAACTACCAGAACTCTGCCTTTTTGAATTACCCTGTCCTTGGAATTGACTACCTCCCGGCCTCTTGAATGTTTGACCTTGCCCTGTTGGCAACACACCTCGTTCAGCGATCAAAGCAACGTCGAGTACCTCTGAATAGGTTGATAGCCGATGTGTATCCACTTTTCCCCTGATTTCATCACGGAGTCCTTCCTCAAATCTTCTTGCCCGAGTGAACTCATTCGGAAGCAAGTCCATTGCAAATCTGGCCAAACTTGTAAATTTTACGGCATAATCTCTAACAGTCATGTTACCTTGACTGAGATGTGAAAATTCTCGGGACTTTGATTCACTGAAAGACCGAGGAATGTATTGTTTTGAGAACTCTTCGATAAATCCATTCCAGGTAGTTGGCGCTCCTTGCCTTAGTATTGACGTCCACCAATTTTGTGCTTCCTCTTTCAAGGTATCGGAGGCAAACAAGACTTTCTGTTCCTCTGAACATGGCAAAACACGAAATATTCTCTTCATATCGGTCAACCAATGGTCAGCCTTCATTGAATCGGATTCCCCTTTGAACTGCCCTGGCTTTTGCTTGTAGAACGTGACAATCGTTATCGGTTCTACCCTCGGTCCTGGATTTGACGAACCCGGTCCTTCCTCAACAACTTGAGTTTCGGCAACTCTTACCAATTTTTCCATAACCACCTCTATTCTATCCATACGAGCTGCAGACGGGGTTTCACCTCCAGACATCCTTGCCTGGCACCCACCACAAGATGTATATACATGCACGTTACCTTTAAATAAATCACGGTGCATGCTAAATAACATTTAAAGCATGCTAAATAAATGTGTATGCATGATCGTGTCACTATGTGTCATTTTATTCAATTTGCACGTCGTATTCGTCGTCTCTCATCCCCCAAAGGCTCTAACCTATTGCTCTGATACCAAAAATTGTCACACCCCAACCCGCCCCGGCGGATTAGGACATGTGTAACAATGCCACAAGCAAACATTTATACTAATTAGCAAAGTAAACAAGTGAATTACTAAGAAACACGTGCTTAAAATGACATATAAGAACCTTACTGTGACAAAATAGCCCCCAAGGGTAAAATAGTAATTAATAAGATATATCAAATTTTATACCAAAAGATAGGTCTTTGAGTCCCGGTTCCAACAAAAAAAACGGTGCGCGAATCCGAATTTTCTAGAGAGAGTTATGCCAGTTTCCGTAAAAGCCGACGGGCTGAAAACGTAAAAGCGGATCGATCCGCCCCAAAATCGGATCGATCCGGATTTAGCAGAACTTCATTTTCTGCTCCCCTGGATGCCCCGGATCGATCCGCACGAGACCCGGATCGATCCGAATTCTGCAGATGTGTTTTCCTGCTGCTAAAACTCTGCTAAATCAGTTCAAAACATTTCCCAACTTCTATTTTTCATTTCAAACATCTCAAAACATTTTGTAAACATCCTCCCAACATTCATAAACATGTCAACTACATGTTTAAGCTTGCACAAACATTTTAAACACACCACAAACCTCAATCAAATGAAGAACTTGACACCAATTTCATAAAGTAGTCAAATTAGAAATCCTTTTACCAAGATAAGTTCAAAATCCCCACAACAACTTGATTTAATCAAAACTCATCCAAACATTAGTTGAGGGTTCACAATTCACTTCTAAAATGATTGCAAGTTCACTTAATTAACAAAATCTATGAAAACCATTTGAAAGAACCAACTTCCATTCTTTTAACAATGCTTGACTCAACATGAAACCAAAGGCTCAAACACAACTTCATTTCTCAAAACATGAGTTCAAGAACTCAACAACTCAAACTCAAGGAATGAGCACCCAACATATTAGCAAGTTTCCCAAACCACATTCTAGAGCATTAGAAGGTGGTGTTTAACATATTACAACTACAAAAGAAGTTTGTAACTCAAAACAAGTTGTTCTTCCAACAAGATCATTTACAACTACAATATTACAAACAAAAGCCCCAACTCCACCACTAACATAATTACAAGGCTATGAACATATAAACAACATAACTCCTTCCCCGGATTCCCGATCACTTCCTTTCCTCGTCACGATCCGTACCTGCGGTGGTTATTCAATAACCACACAGAAAACAGTTTTGGGTTTTTAAGCTTACGCTTAGTGAATACTATAACCGTGCCATGGATATGAAATGTGCATATGCAATATATAAGCAACACAACGATAAAATGGTCGCCGGTATGTCAAGTATCTAACCACCATCGCATCGGACCCAATATTCCGGGCCTTTTCTCACTTCAACGTCGCATATAGCGAAAACACACACTCTCGCGTGACCGTAGTCAATCGTTGTGGTCGTCACCACCGTCCCGTTACTACGGGCTAAATAATGGTGATTAACACTTGACATCCATTGACCCAATTAAGCACATAAGCACACCAACACATCATATAGCAATTTTCATAAAATTGACATGTTAAGCACAAATTTAACACATGCTTTAACTACAACTTCAAGAACTAAGCATTTTAACCATACTCAATATCACATAAGCACCATTTAACACCCAAGTTAGGATTAGAGTACTGACCTCACAAATTGCCCCAATTAAAGACTATAAACCCCAAATTTCTTGTAAATATTAGCTCTAGTTTCCTCCGGTGATAATCCTACACGTAAATATCACATATATGTATCGTCACCTCAAAGAGGGTCGCGGAAAAACGTTAACGAAACTGAAAATGAAAGGTATAGAGACGATCCTCTCACCTCCACGAGTCCGAATACGGTCTCGGTTCGCGAGACGGTGTACCGACGGCGACGAAACGGCGAAGACGGCGGAGACGTGAGCTCCTCTCTAATGGCTGAATTTGTTTTCTCCTATATCTAAGTCTCTTAGTTTGATATGCAGGAGAAGATGGTGAGTCATGTGCTTGAGGTGTCAACATCCCAAGCCTCATGCCAAGTTGTGCTTATTTATGTTTACACCCCCAATATTTCGTTAAGCTTTATTATAACATCCCCTAAACAATTGCATTAACTACCCAATATCTAGGTGGGTATTTGTCTATGTCACGCGTGGGTCCCAAACGTGGTCCCACATATTTTGCGAAGTTGCTAATTAATCTACTAGTTATGAATTTGATTCCTATTTATTCTCACACGGGTACTCAAACTAGCACCATAAAAATTACAGATAACAATAAGATATTAAAGCAATTAAACAAATATTCATATAACCATATAAATGCAACTAAATGCAATTTATTTAATCCGGACCTCCCGTGGGTCCCACTTCATATTCGTCCAACTGTACCCTTTTATTAAGCACTTAACACGTCGGGGTAACTGGTACTTACCCAAATTATCACATGCTATTAAAATACTAATTAATGCATGCTAAGCAGATATTAACTCATTTATCCGGGTACGGGTATTACACACATTCACAATTTGATCTAATCAATCATGAACTCATTTCATTTGATCCAAAACAAACTTTTCAACTTTAAAACTCAATTCTTATCCAGAATACATGATTGTATGTTTAACACGTGGTTATTATGTACCACAACAGAAATAGGAAAACGATTTTCTTAAGTATTACACTTAGTGAGCATGATTGTATGTTTAACACGTGCAATGCTACAATTCATACATAAGACGTAACCGTAATCGCCGAGTCACCGATTATATGGTTCATTCAGACCCGAAGACCTCCCTTAGTCCAGTGGCCACTTCTATATCTTGGACTTCCGTATTTATCGGATTCTTCCTCTATACCACCCTTATTACTCCCAACAATGAACCATTTCCCCGGTGCTCAGTGAATACCACATAGACATATAAACACATATTCATGTATCAACATATAATTTTCATAGAATTGACGTAGAATTCACATGATTAACATCTTTAAACTCCTAATCATGAATTATCATCTCTAACATCACATATAGCTTTGAACCCATTAAACACAATCATTTGGTTTGTATAGAAAACTCATCTTAAGCAAGATTATACCCAAATTCAAGCTATAGAAGTGCTGAATTTTACCAATTAGAGCTCAATTTCAACACCAAAATGAATCCTACAAGAATTCGGTAGACGACGTCTCACCGTTAAGTATGAGCTACCAAAATCCAAAAATTTCAATGTAAATTAAGGGTATAGAAACGTTTGTCACACTCCCACGAGTCCAAAAATGGCTTCGATTCGTGAATCCGACGAATGACGGCGACGGAACGACGAGATTTCGACGTCGGTGACGGTCCGTCTTCTCTCTCGTGATCTCTCTTTTCTTTTCTTTTGATTTTCTATAAAATGAGAGTCTAAGCTCTCATAGTGATACACACACATCACATGCATGTGATGTGTCACAAGTTTTCCCCTATTTTTGTTTACACCCCCGGTTTTTCTTAAGTTCCTATTATGAAATCCCCAAACATTCCATTGACTACCCAATTATTTAATGAGTGTTTGTCTAAGTTCCGTATGGGTCCCAACGTGGGTCCCAACGTGGGTCCCAAATATTTTGTGAAATTGCTATCGCACCTAGTGATTATGAACCTTTTTTAGTTATACTCTTGTATGAGTATCCAACATAAAACCAATTGCTAACACATATATCAACATATAATATGGAAGCATTTTAAACAAATACTCATGTAATCATATAGATGCATTTAACATATAAAATGTAAATATTTTTGTTCAGCCCTTCACTGGGTCCCACCTCATTACCTGTCCCTCCTCACTGGGAACTTTTCCAACTGTGCCCTTTTCTAAACACTTTTCACGGGCGAGTCCAAGCCTCCCCTTAATCCATTTTATACACTAATTATATTCATTAATGCATATAAAAATAATAATTTACCCCTTCTCCGGGTATGGGTGTTACATTTCTCCCTCCCTAAAAGGAAGTTTGGTCCCCAAACTTACTCTTACCTCAAGAATCGAAGAGATGCGGGTACTTGGCTCGAATCTCATCCTCTCGTTCCCAAGTTGCTTCCTCGACGGAATGGCTACGCCATTGAACCATCACCAAGGGAATTACCTTAGTTCTCAAGATTTGATCTTTCCTATCAAGAATTTGCACCAGATATTCGACGTAGGTTATATCCTCTCGAATCTCTAACGGTTCTGGAACGATTACATGTTTCGAATCTGGCACATAACGTCGAAGCATCGACACGTGGAACACGTTATGAACATTCTCCAACTCTTGTGGCAGCTCTAACCGATAAGCTAACCGCCCAACTCAATTAAGAATCAAATACTGTCCAACATATCTCGGACTTAGTTTACCTCGCTTACCAAAACGTGATATGCCTTTTGAAGGCGAAACTTTTAGAAACACATAGTCACCTACCTTGAATTCCAACAGTCTTCTACCCATATCCGCATAACTTTTATAACGACTCTGAGCCGTTTGTAACTGTTGCTTAATCAATCGAATCTTATCAGTAGTGATTTGAACTATCTCAGGCCCCAAAAGTTATTTTTTACCAACTTCTGTCCAACAAACCGATGATCTGCACTTCTTTTCATACAATGCCTCATAAGGCGCCATTCCAATGCTAGTTTGGAAACTATTATTGAAGAAAAACTCTATTAACGACAAATAAGTCTCCCAATCAGCTTTGAAGTCCATAACACATACTCTCAACATATCTTCCAGAATTTGAATCACTCTTTCAGACTGACCATCGGTCTGGGGATGAAATGCAGTACTAAAATGTAAAGTTGTCCCCATAGCCCTCTGTAAACTCTCCCAAAATCTTGACACGAACCGAGTGTCATGATCTGACACTATCTAAATCGGTGCCCCATAAAGTCGGATAATCTCTCTGATATAAATCTCTGCAAGTTTCGATGGATTTTTGATCTTGATAGGTAGAAAATGGGCTGACTTAGTCAATCGGTCTACGATGACCCAGACACTATCATTTGACTTCTGAGACTTTGGAAATCCTAAAACGAAATCCATTGTGATATGCTCTCACTTCCACTCTGGTATCTCTAGAGGATGTAACTCTCCTCTAGGTTGTTGATGTTCTAGTTTCACTTTTTGGCATGTCATACATTTGGACACAAATTCTGCGACTTCTCGCTTCATACCACTCTACCAGTAAATTTCTCGCAAGTCTCGGTACATTTTGGTATTTCCTGAATGTATCGAATATCTTGTATTGTGGGCTTCTTCCATAACTTTGTTTCTCAAATCTTCAACTTTAGGAACACATCATCGATTGATGTATTTCAGAACACCATCTTGGAAACTGAATTCTGGCCTTCTCCCCTCAGGTAATTCATTTATAATCTTCTTAAATTCTGGGTCTAGAAGTTGATTTGTATTGATTTCACCAATTAAACTCGGCTGTGCCACAATCGCCGCCATTAAACCACCTCTAATCTTGGGAATCACCTCAAGTTCTAATTGTTCAAATTCTTTTATCAACTTTTCCTATCCAGTTAAGGCATAAGCTAAGTTTTCTGACGACTTCCGGCTCAAAGCATCGGCCACTACATTGGCCTTTCTCGGGTGATACTGAATCTTTAAGTCATAATCTTTCATGAGTTCCAACCACCTTCTTTGTCGCATATTTAGATCTCTCTGAGTGAACAAGTATTTCAGGCTTTTGTGATCGATGAAGATTTCACAAGTTTTCTCGTATAAATAATGTCTCCAAATTTTTAACGCAAAAATTACCGCTGCTAACTCCAAGTCATGGGTCGGATAGTTATTCTTGTGAGGTCTCAATTGCCTTGAAGCATAGGCTATTACCTTGTCATCTTGTGTTAGCAAACATCCCAAGCCTTGGTGAGAAGCATCACTATAAATTCTGAAATTTCCAGTACTTGTTGGAATTGTAAGTATCGGTGCCGTTGTTAATTTCTCCTTCAATACTAAGAAGCAATCTTCACACTCCTTATTCCACTCAAACGGTACGTCTTTTCTCATTAGCCTTGTCATCGGAGTTGCGATTCTAGAAAAGTCTTTAAGAAACCTTCTGTAATATCCGGCTAATCCCAAGAAACTTCGAATCTCGGACACATTTGTCAGCCTTGACCAATTCATAACAGCTTCAATCTTCTGTGGGTCTACAGAGATACCTTCTTTAGAGATCACATGCTCCAGAAAAGTGATACTCATCAACCAAAACTCGATTTTCTTCAATTTCCCAAACAACTGTTTTTCTCGTAGTCACTGCAAAACTAGTCTCAAGTGTCGTTCGTGCTCCTCCGGACTCTTGGAATAAACTATCACAAACTCATCCAAATATGAATCCATAAAGGCTACAGGTGCATTAGTAACCCCAAACGGCATCAATAGAAATTCATAGTGTCTGTATCAGGTCCTTAAGGTTGTCTTCTCTACATCTTCGGCTTTCACTTTCAATTGATGATACCCAGATTTTATATCAATTTTTGAAAATACCTGAGCCCCTTGAAGCTGATCAAATAGATCGTCGATACGTGGCAACGGGTACTTGTTCTTGATTGTTACTTTATTGATTTCCCGATAATCAATGCACATCCGCATTGTACCATCCTTCTTCTTCATAAATAATACCGGTGCACCCCATGGAGACAGACTAGGCCGAATAAAACCCTTGTCTAGCAATTCTTGCAATTGAATCTTTAACTCCTTCAACTCAACTGGCGCATTCGGTACGGTGCTCGTGAAATTGGTTGTGTTCCTAGCATAACATCAATACCAAATTCAATCTCTCGGTCAATTAATACACTTGGCAACTCTTCTGGAAATACATCCAGAAATTCTTTAACAACTGGAATATCTTCAAGTTTTAAATCAGGGCCTCTAGTATCAAGAATACTACACAAAAATCCCTGACAGTCCTTCTTCAATAAACGACAAGCTTCAATAGCTGACATGATGTACGGCGATGATACAACACCCTTACCTTGAAAATAAAACTCATCTTGATTCAGAATACGGAATGCCACTCCTTTAGTGTTACAATCAATATTAGCATGATTAGTCGCTAACCAATCCATACCCAATATAACATCAAAGTGCTGAATAACTAACGGTACAAAATCAACGGTTAACTCTTTACCATTCACATTAATCTCACATTTTCTAAACACACCCGAACTAACCAACGGAGCCCCCAATGGTATCGCGACAGATAAATCATAGTTTAGGAACTCTAATGGTTTATCTAGACGTTTAGCAAGGTGATATGACACGAATGAGTATGTGGATCCTGAATCTATAAGTACATTTGCTAGATGTGAGCAAATGGGAACCATACCTGAGACAATAGTGTCAGCAGAAGCAGTATCTACCAGCCTGAGTTGAAATGATCTTGCCTCTCGCTGCTCCCTCCTCAGAGGTTGAGTAGTCCTTGGTGTGATAACGCTGGCCGCGGAAGAACCAGAACCTGAAGCTCCTTGACGTCTAGTAGGACAATCCTTAGCTTGATGTCCCAACTCCTTACAAGTAAAGCATCGGCCCCTCATATCCATATTTTGATTCGGACAATTTCTAGCGATGTGTCCTGGTTGTCGGCAAATATTGCAAACGATTGGATTTGGAAGTTGATTACATCAGCCCCAATAAAATTTCTGACAAGTCTGACACCTCGGTTTATTTCCACTAGAACCACTACCGACACTAGCCGATGATCCCCCTGAACTCTGCCTCTTTGCACTCCCCTGACCACTGAACTGACTTGATCCCGGCCGTTTACTTTGTTGACTCGATGGTGGTGGCATACTTGATGTATACCCAAGACCTTTTTCAGCTATGGAGGCAATGTCAAGCGCCTTAGCGAACGTCTCGGGTCAAAACACAGTCACTCGTTCCCGAATATCACTTCGAAGCCCTGCTACAAACTTTCTTGCTTTCACTTTTTCAGTTGTTATCATATCCCCCGCAAACCTTCCCAAGCTTGAAAATTGCGTTGAGTATTCACGAACTGACTTTCCCCCTTGCACTAGTTCCATGAATTCTTGAGCCTTCTGATCCCCAAATGATTCCGGAAAGTATTGCTCATTAAATATCTCAAGGAATTGGTTCTAAGTAGTCGGTTGCCCCGGGCCCAACTTGGTACGCTACCAGTATTGCACTTCATCCTTTAACGTGTTGGTGGAAAATAAAACTTTATGTTCCTCCGTACACGGTAATACCCTAAAAATTTTCTCCATATCCGAAATCCAGAAGTTTGCTCTCATCGGGTCGGCTTCTCCACGGAATATTGTCGACTTTTGCTTATAAAATTTAGAAATAGTAACAACGTCCTCCCTCGGATTTGGATTAGGTTGTACCGGTCTTTTTTTGACCACATGAGTTTCAGCCACTCGAACCAATCCCTCAATTGCTCTTTCAACTCGTTCCATTCGGTTTAAGTTGTCACCTCCAGACATAATGCCTAGCACCCACATTATTACACACACACACACACGTTACTTTTAAGAAACCCATGGCATGCTAATCAACAATAAAAACATGCTAAATAAACGTGTATGCATGTTTATGCAGCTACGTGTTGTTGTGTGCACACTACGCGTCGTATACGTCTCTCGTCCCCAAAGGCTCTAGTCTACTGCTCTAATACCAAAAATTGTCACACCCCAACCCACCCTTGGCGAATTAGGACAAGTATAACAAGAGTAACCGCACCCAAAATACACACTAATTAGAAAAAAAAATGTGGATAAACCACTTTAAAGAACTCCATTGTGACAAAATAGCCCCCAAGGGCAAAATGGTCATTAAGAAAGTATATAAAATGTTTATACCAAAAGTTATATTTTTGAGTCCCAGTTCCAACGCAATAAATGGCGCGCGAATCCGAATTTTCTAGAAAGAGTTATGCATGTTTCCGTAAAAGCGATCGTGCTGAGAAAAATACAAGCAGATTGATCCCTTCACAAAACCCAGATCGATCCATTTCTTGTATCCACTACCAGAATGCTCCTCGAAAAGGCCGGATCGATCCCCTCATAAACCCGGATCGATCCGCGACCTACAAAACATGTTCTGCTGCTAAATTTTGCTATCAAACAAGTTCCAAACTTACCAAAACACAACCAAAACACATGAAAATATTATGAAACTTTGGGAAAACATATCCAACACATTTCCAAACACTTTTAAACTTAAGTCAAGCTTGGATCACACAAACACATTCACAATTTGATCTAATCAATCATGAACTCATTTCATTTGATCCAAAACAAACTTTTCAACTTTAAAACTCAATTCTTATCCAGAATACATGAAACTTGTTGGAGATAAACTCAATGTTATAACTAGCATTATGAGCACTAAAGAAACATGTCCAAGACACCAGCGACACATCCGAACTTGCCGAGATGGCCATACCCATTACTTGCACCACACTTGAGCAAAACAAGAGAGGTTATACATTGGTTCTCAAATTCACTTCCAACCACCAAAATATACATTTAGGATTCAAACTCTTTTCCTAAATCCAAATATGAACATTAACATAAACGTAACCATAATTTACATATTTTTTTTTACAAATTCCAAGAAGTTCTTATGCTCAAGATCCCAAATCGCCCCCATCTCTCCCATTGCGCGTGTCATTTCCCCTCCAGAGCCTAATTCAAAAGAATTCGTGCGGTGGTTATTATGTACCACAACAGAAATAGGAAAACGGTTTTCTTAAGCATTACGCTTAGTGAGCATGATTGTATGTTTAACACGTGCAATGCTACAATTCATACATAAGATGTAACTGTAATCGCCGAGTCACCGGTTATATGGTTCATTCGGACCCGAAGACCTCCCTTAGTCCCGTGGCCACTTCTATTCCTTGGACTTCCGTATTTATCGGATTCTTCCTCTGCACCACCCTTATTACTCCCAACAATGAACCATTTCCCTGGTGCTCATTGACTACCACATAGACATATAAGCAGATAAACAAATATTCATGTATCAACATATAATTTTTATAGAATTGACATAGAATTCACATGATTAACATCTTTATACTCCTAAACATGAATTATCATCTCTAACATCACATATAGCTTTGAACCCATTAAACACAATCATTTGGTTTGTATAGAAAACTCACCTTAAGCAAGATTATACCCAAATTCAAGCTATAGAAGTGTTGAATTTTACCAATTAGAGCTCAATTTCAACACCAAAATGAATCCTACAAGAATTCAGTAGACGACGTCTCACCGTTAAGTATAAGCTACCAAAATCCAGCAATTTAACGTAAATTAAGGGCATAGAAACGTTCGTCTCACCTCCACGAGTCCAAAAATAGCTTCGATTCGTGAATCCGATGAACGGCGACGACGGAACTGTGAGATTTCGACGTCGGTGACGGTCCGTCTTCTCTCTCGTGATCTCTCTTTTCTTTTCTTTTGATTTTCTGTAAAAATGAGAGTCTAAGCTCTCATAGTGACACACACACACATCACATGCATGTGATGTGTCACAAGTTTTCCCCTATTTTTGTTTACACCCCCGATTTTTTTTAAGTTCCTATTATGAAATCCCCAAACATTCCATTAACTACCCAATTATTTAATGAGTGTTTGTCTAAGTTCCATATGGGTCCCAACGTGGGTCCCAAATATTTTGTGAAATTGCTATTGCACCTACTGATTATGAACCTTTTTCAGTTATACCCTTGTATGAGTATCCAACATAAAACCAATTGCTAACACATATATTAACATGTAATATGGAAGCATTTTAAATAAATACTCATGTAATCATATAAATGCATTTAACATATAAAATGTAAATGTTTTTGTTCGGCCCTTCACTGGGTCCCACCTCATTACCTGTCCCACCTCACTGGGAACTTTTCCAACTGTACCCTTTTCTAAACACTTTTCACGGCCGAGTCCAAGCCTCCCCTTAATCCATTTTATATACTAATTATATTCATTAATGCATATAAAAATAATAATTTACCCGTTCTCCAGGTACGGGTGTTACAAAGCTTAAACCAAAGAAGTTCAACTAACAAAGGGCAAAATCTCGTCTTTGCAATCGGCCAAAAACCCTGTTTTAACAAGTAATAAATTCTCATGTAATATTACTAAATCACAAGTTGAAACCAGCACTAACGATTTAAAATATTTAAAGTCAAACCAAAGTCACAAACATGAGCTTCCAAGTACAAGCAAGAGTTTTTAAATTCTTTAGGAAAAGTACTAATATAACAATTTACAACCAACTAAATAAATAAATCTCCAAGTTCAAATGTCCCAATCTAATAACATTAGTCATAGTAACATTATGATCAAACAATCCCAACTAACACAGCCCAACCTTATATTGCAGGAGTTAAGTTACAATCCAACTAAAGTATAAAGTTTAACTAGAAATATTACATAAGTCTTAAACCAACCAAAGTATGACTCGTGCTACAATCCAGATTAAAACCGATTAATTACAACTATATTGCAAGCTTTAAACTAAAAAGCAGGTAACTATTAACAAGGTTACAACAACTCCCAAAACCCATAAAACAGCCAAGCCACTTCCTAGCTCACTTTCCCGATTCGTCGCCACGATTACCTACGATGGTTATTCAATAACCATTATAATATATAAACTATATGCTTAGTGAGTAATGCTAATCATGATTATGGATAATTGGCATGCTCAATGCAACACATTATAAATAACTAAAGTCTCCGGCAATTACTAGCTCACTCTCACTACTACCGGCTAACCCGCGGCTCCACTCCCCAAGCTCACGTGACTGGTCATGACCCACGTCCTCACACGTGCGGTCCCATAGGCCTCTGGAAGCCGTGGTCGTCACCACAAAGATTATCTCATGGTAGTATAGAACTAGCAATTTCCATTGACCCAAATAGGCAAATTAACATGCTCATTTAATCATTACTTCGTGCTTTCACAATCAAATTGGCCTAATTTAACCAAATGAATTTTGCCCAATAATACGCTAAATAAATTAAATTACGCTAATTAGGCATGCTTTGGCATCACAATTGAACCCAACATGAAAATCATCCAAATATCAAAATTAACATCACTCACCTCTTGGGTTTCGCTCCTAATTATGAAATTAGAGTCCTAATATGAACCAGGTATAAATCCTATACATAAATTACAAGTTATGAGCTAAAACACTAAAATGGGTCGTGGAAAAACTACCACAGAACTCAATAAAATTAGTACCAATAGATTAGACTCACCCCCAGAAGTCCAAATATGTAGCATGTTTTAAAAACCGACGTCGTTCGACTCATCAACCATGGTCGAGAACGTCACCGTCAAAATTTCCATCATGTCTCGTGTCTCTGTCTCTGCAATATGCCTATACTAACCGAGAGTGGTACTAAATAGGATGAAGAGTCATCCATCTTAGGTGGCTTAGTTATATAAGTTTACCCATTTTATTATGAAACCTCCACTAGTTTGCTAGTTTTGTACTTACACCCCTACTAATTATGAAACTGTTTTAAAACTATCCCAACCTAAATGGGTATTTGTCTATGTCTCGCATTGGTCCCATAAGTGGTCCCATATAATTATATGAAGTTACTAATTAGCCTACTTATTATGTAATGTGTTCAATTCGTGCTCACAAAGGTACCCCTAATTGACCCCCAAAAGTGGTCATCACCTAATAATATGATATTAACAACAATAAAATAATGAATCATTTAAATCTTAATAAACATTTAGGCATATAGGGTGTTCCACATATTACTGTCACATCTCAACTGGGACCCATCAACACATATCCCAACTTGGGACTACCACATTGGCCGAAACTGGGTTCCCAACTGGACACCCATAATCAACTTAGTGGGTCAATCCCACCTCCAATAAGTGTCACATAACACATTAACTAACATTAACTCATGATTATGCATGCTAAAGCAATAATAAATATAAATCGCAGGAGCGGATGTTATATAATCTAACTCTAGACATTCTTAAATCGACTACAAAGTACGTGTTTAAAATTTAGTTAGAGTCCCCTTTTTTTAAAAAAAACACTAATTTAAAAAAAAAATACCACGTTGCATTCAAAAAATTCCATGTTAGTGCGAGTGCGCGAGCACCTCGATCTTTTAAAAAATCCATGCTTCCTAGACATTATCATTCAGAAAAGGAATATGATGATCAATCATTTTTATGTTAAATCTTCCCCTACATACTCATACTATATGCCTTTCATACACAACTTAACTTTACTTCCAAAGGCGTAGGCAGACATTTAATTAGGAGCTGAGATTGGATGGATTTGCATACAATAGGGGATTTATACTTGGAAATTTGGGCCTACTTATTCATATATTTTTTTTAATTGGATTTTCTGTATGTCACTGTCACGACCCATCCCACTACGCGTGGAAATAGGACACGTGGCACGCCACCAAGGCTCATCCAAACATCATATAACAATACGCAGCGGAAAGAACTTTAAAACAACCCTAGGTATTTAAAACTTAGGGAACATTACCCTCTGAGTTTGAAAAATCCATTGAAATCAGAGTTATAAAAAGTTTTGGCCAATTAGAAACACATCCAAAATACTCAGTTTTGAAAACAGAGGTTCAGTCGACTGTGCCTAGGATCCAGTCGATTGTGCCTAGCAGAAACCAAAACCTAAAATCCTCAATAGAGGTCCAGTCGACTGCTCAGGGAACCCCAGTCGACTGTGTTATGCAGAACTAAAATTTAACATTTCTCATCAGGGGTTCAGTCGACTGATCAGGGAACCCAGTCGACTGCATTGGTTACTATTTGGATCAGTAGATAAAATCTACAGTGACTCAGTCGACTGATCAAGGGTCCAGTCGACTGCTTCTCTTACTATTCACTTTCAGTGTCTCAATCTCACGAGATCCAGTCGACTGATCCTGGGTCCAGTCAACTGCTCCCCTGCTGGGCAGCCTGTAATGAAATATTAACAACTCATGCTTCTCCACACTAACCACAATCACAACCATACCTGGTTTTCAATATTCAAAACATAACTACAGACGTTCAATTACAAGATTACGATACTACGAAACTAATCCATAGCTCTATTACAACATATTATTACAATTTCAAATCCTTACACAAGTTTTAGGATTAAAACAAAAGCATATACAATTGTGGTTCCCCGGCGTTCCTCGGCCTCACTCCTCACGATTCTTCTTGTCTTTCCTCTTACCTGCAATGGAGTACAACTCCACTGCTCAGCTATATGCTGAGCGTACAAGTCTAACATATGCAATATATGATAAAACATGCTTTAATCTCATAAATCATATCAATAGTCTCTAGGGAGAAAAATACGCATTCATCCGGTAGCGGCAAGTCCAAGCCTTAAACCGCGATGTCAATGGCAAGTCCAAGCCTACAACCATTACATCCCACAAGTGCCATGGCAAGTCCAAGCCTACAACCATGCACAGTAGTCGTCGCTACTAAAATTCTCAAACATCGAGAAGTTTACTCCGGCATGAATTTGTATAAGACTCCCCTTTGACCCACATAGACAACTCAACGTGCTCGCGTAAATTTAGACAAGCTTTTCACAATTTAGTGCGTGCATAATTAACGGGCCTACAATTAACACATGGATTTTGCCCGGATCTCAATTTCGTCGTCGAAATATAAAATATGTATTTCTCTATATTTCACAAGTTAGAACTTCATACCTCGTGTGATTTCCCCCAAACTTTGAAGGATCGACTAGGAGGCTAAATAATTGTCGGATTTCGAATTTGAGAAAATTCCTACAAGTTTATACCTGTTTTTCCCAAAAGTCTAGAATTAAGATTTTTACAAAAATTTGCCAAACATGGCCTAAGTAGTATCAAAACGTAGCTCTTACCTCCACGAGTTCAAATCTAAAATCTGGAGAAAATCTGACAGACGAAAAGTCGTCGATCGGCGTCGCAAAGCCCGTTAGCTCAATCTCCCTTCTCTCTCCTCTCTCTCTCTAGATATTTTTAGAAGTTGTGGATGAGAATGAAATCTCATCCACTTCTGTATATAGACAAACTTTTTGGGAATTACGTTTACCTCCCCGCAAGTTTCTCAAAACTTTTCATTAACCCATGAAACTTCGCACACGTTCATTTTATGCCTTTACGAGTGAAAATTATAAATTCCAAAAGTTTCCAACCAAGTCTCGTTTGGGTCCAAAATTTACGTCTGAAAACTATATTCTGTGGAATTTCTACACAACCTACCTTTTTCATTAACGTATCACTCACGTTCTCACCACAGTTCTCAAATAATATACTGAAGTATCCAAATAGCAGAATTATACTACACAGGTAAAATTACTATTCACGAAATACCAGATATATCAAATAACATTTAAATCATATAAACGTCATTTAATCGTGCCAATGCAACATGAAATTTCATGTTCTCGTGTCCTCACTGACACCTCACCGTTGACTCACAGTCAACCTCAACTCAAATTATTAATAACATTAATAATTCCAAAATCTCAAGTTATGCATTTTCAAAACCATGAATTTCTGGAACGGGTGTGACAACTCTCCCCTCCAAAAAGGAAGTTTGTCCCCAAACTTATACCATCTTCTCAAGTCGCCAAGACTATTCCCACAAGTATTTCAAACATTTGCCTCATACACAAACCAATCACTTCACTGAGAAGTCACAGTCTCACGAGGAAAATAAATCCTCAGGCTCTTAAGGAAAATAAATCCTCAGAGCCCCCGTCTCAATCCGATAGAAAATTCAAATAGCATCCTAGCAATATCCCGAAGCATCTCGATAAATAAGAACATCAATACCTAAGTAGAACTTACTCAATAGTCAAATCTGACACTAAATCACATCACGATGTCACCACGTCCACTCACATATCCCTCACCGTACTTATCACATATACTTTTTGAAACCCAAGGATTATATCCCAATCACCAAAACGAAGGAAGTAACTCATCTCCCATATATCTTTATTTTACTTGTCACATTTCATTTTCGAAACTCAAAAGTTTCATCACAGTAATTCATCTCTCATTCACCTATCTGCTTTTCGACTAAAAGTCGTTGACCACACGTCTTAGCTAGTGCACCATCATACACGATTCTTCATCTCGAAGTGAACCAAAATCAAGCACTAGCATATACGTATACCTCGTCGATAAGCCAACGCTTCAATCAACTGTTTCGCACCATAGATTCGATCCCTCATCCCGTTAACCACAAGATACTTGTAGAATGATAATGTGTTTTCTAGCGACTTCCCATTTCTTATCGAGTTACACTATTTCTTCCCCGGAACGCCATATCACAATAACATCAGTTCAATGAATAGCACTTAGTCGGTAGTGCGTCGCACTAATATCCTCTCTATTTTGCATAATACTTATCATTTCGTTCAATTTAACCAATCATGTACTATACTTTCAATTACACGTGCCTCATCAAATACCATTCAGATTTCGAGCTTACATAACGTCCCAAATCACCCACAATGAGGTCAAACATATTCATCATTTAGCTCTCCAAAGTCTGCACCCGAACTACTGCCGATTGAAATAGAAGATCATACCTAACAGTTTTGATTTAGAACTTTCATCAAAGTCAAACACATTTCTTTCCATGTTGTTCTTTTAAAACAAATTGATTTAAAATTACGCATAATACTTCATCTCCTTCTCAACACAATTACTCCCAATATCCATTGTAACGAATAGCATTGTTAATCAAAATTTGACTTAGCCAATCATGCACGTAACACAAAGTGTATCATAACATATCCTCTTGTTCAGAACATACCCTGTTCCTGTCCCAAACCGTTGATCATTTACAATTCATCATGTTCACCTAGTGTACTCACATTCTACGCCAATCACTTTTCTTTCGAAGATCTCAACCGCAATGTAGTCCATTCTCATATCAGTCTAGGTAGATTCATTACCATTTATGTAGTTTACAACTCTATACGTCGCTGATGTTTCACTTTTACCGTTGCACATGTCCATATCGCTCACACTTCTATATCTCAACTCTCACTGAGTTCCTGGCAACCGTTCACACCAAGCGTATATTCTTTCGTATAACATCTCAAGGAACCATACCTTATTCTGACATTCAATGTTTCATAACCGTAGTTGAATCTGACTCAATTTCCAATTTAACTTTCTAGTCCTTTATTTATGCTATCTGGGTCTCCAATCCATTATTCCTGAATAACCTATTGCTCACAGTATTAATGTAATCCCTACATATAATCTGAGGATAAGCCGGTAATTAAATCGTCCCACAAAATACTATAGCCTCACTGTGTTCAATAAATTCCATATCGACTTCTAATTTACATACCTTTCACGACAATACCCCAAGTAAAAATTCTCACTCCGGTCACCAATGCCAACTGATTCCTAACTGTCATCTTTCACGTTCTTCACACTTTATGGATCTCATCAAGTTCTTGATTGATCAAGCCTCAAATCATTCATTACCTCAGGTTACCCCAATACTTAAATCAAAGTCGAGCTCCCTTTGGAATAATACTCAAGTCAACTCGGTTAGTGACACTACCTCCAGCTTACTACGTCCAAGTGTACAACACTTCACTAAGCCCTTACTTTAACATTTCCACGTTTATAATCTGCTCATGTAGAACCCATTCATTTGACAAACACTGTTGTCTCCCAAGCACTAAGCATACCATATCATTCCACGATACTTGTCTTCCAAGGTCTACTTGATACTTAATCACAAGTATTTAAAATAAATTTTTTTACTCAACAAAAGTTTTATGTTAAAATATTTTAAACACTTTAAAATTTTCTTAGGGTGGAATTCGACATTCTCAAAACTCTCCAACCTTATTGGAATCCAGGTGTCACTGAGATCGTATTTCATTGTATTCACCATTGTCCTCCAACCATTTTCCATTTCTACTATCATATCCGATAATGTACTCAACGTAATACCATGTCTTCCTCCCATTCTTACCGGTTCTGTTCACTTACTCATTGAAGCTTCGTCTTTTCAATTTATATTCACTCCTCTCAAACTATATTGATTTACCCAAAGTCTAGTACGCAAAGTCTAAGCATGTCTGAATCGTCCGTTCTGACTATCCATCGGTCTGAGGATGAAATGTAGTACCGAACTCGGTTTAGTACCCGTGGCTTCCTGTAGACTTCCCAAAACCTCGATGTAAAACAACTATCACGATCCGATATAATCACTGTTGGAATTCCGTGTAGTCGTACAACCCCTTTCACATACAATTCCGCCAACCTTGAAGGTTTAGTCGTATTGATCGGTAGATAATGTGCTGATTTTGTCAATCTATCAACCATAACCCCAAATCTTATCATTCTGATTAAACGATCGTGGAAATCCCGAAATAAAATCCATCGTGATCTTATCCCACTTCACTTTGACACTGGTAATGGTTGTAATAGCCCCGCTGGTACTTGTCTCTCTGCCTTCACTTGCTAACATGCTAAACACTCAGACACAACTTGGCAACTTCTCGCTT
Organism: Hydrangea macrophylla; assembly: GCA_033977485.1. Classification (NCBI taxonomy): domain Eukaryota; kingdom Viridiplantae; phylum Streptophyta; class Magnoliopsida; order Cornales; family Hydrangeaceae; genus Hydrangea; species Hydrangea macrophylla. Next base: position 85,462,355 of record CM066983.1, read on the forward strand.
CATACCTCTCCACCAAAAGTTTTCTTGCAAATTCCGGTACATCTTGTCACTCCCCGGATGAATTGAATATTTAGTACGGTGAGTCTCCTCTAAGAGTCACTCCTGGATTAGCTTTACCCTTACCGTAGTCAACTGTATCATCTTAGGTCTTAACAACTTTCTTTCCTCAACCTCGATCCCATAAATCAGCGATTGACATTTATGCCCGTACAACGCTTCATACTGTGCCATTTCCGATACTTGACTAAAACCCGTTACTTCTACTAACTGTAGTCTCAAACCGTCAAAGTATACTCCATCATTTTCGTTCTTAATACCTCATCCTAGGTTAATCCTTAAATACCACTTCCCACTTTTACAATCAATCTGGTAACTTTCCTTACTATCCTTTATACTACATCTGAATCCACCATGGTACCACGAATATTCGAACCCAGGTTCAGTTGAGAGATTCCTCAACAACCACAATACTCATAACTCGTTGAGATATTTCTCAATTCCCAATACATACTACAAGATAGGTTGAGAGATTCCTCAACCATCCAATACATACCGTAAGATAGGTTGAGAGATTCCTCAACCATCCAATCGTCTCAATGCCGTACAATAAGTTGAAAAATTCTCAACTACTTGACATACACCGTATATACCGTAAGATACATCATAAAATAACCTCATACGATTGTACCGTAGGTTAACACCGTAAGATAAGGTGAGAGATTTCCTCACCGACTCCATACGCTAGCAATACATATTGTTGGACTATCTTTCTATCACAAACCCCAACTGTTCATCCTTATTCTCTTCCGTCACAATGATTAACCAATGTCTGAAACAAAACTCTTATCAATCAATCTCAATTCCAAAACTTCACTATGAATAATTTCCTTCATTTTCTATGTGGACTATGCAAAAGTCTCTTCTGACATTCACTATTCAAACTCCGCTCTCGGTTAGATCCCTCAAAGGACACTCGTCACTATCGTTGAAAACATCCACCGATTCGATCAAAACCCTTTTCTTTTCGCTTAGAAATTCCACTGTTCATCACTACCAAAGTATCATCTTTCCCTCTTGCCACAACACGCGGTCTATTATAACTCATGATAACGTCATCTCATCATACAGCTCCACATTCGTATGATTCAACCGATTCACGAATGCATCAATAAATTGCATGTATGACAATAACATAATCATGTATGTATAACAACATACCATATGCATCAAACATCTCTACAATATGTGGATGCAATCTAGAACATGTGACAATTCACTCAACACTCCACTTGTCGTCGAACGTTCCCAAAGTTTTGTTACCTATTGCTCCGATACCAATAAATATTACGACCCATCCCACTACGCGTGGAAATAGGACACGTGGCACGCCACCAAGGCTCATCCAAACATCATATAACAATACGCAGCGGAAAGAACTTTAAAACAACCCTGGGTATTTAAAACTTAGGGAACATTACCCTCTGAGTTTGTAAATATTAATCCATTGAAATCAGAGTTATAAAAAGTTTTGGCCAATTAGAAACACATCCAAAATACTCAGTTTTGAAAACAGAGGTTCACTCGACTGTGCCTAGGGTCCAGTCGACTGTGCCTAGCAGAAACCAAAATCTAAAATTCTCAACAGAGGTCCAGTCGACTGCTCAGGGAACCCCAGTCGACTGTGTTATGCAGAACTAAAATTTAACATTTCTCATCAGGGGTTCAGTCGACTGATCAGGGAACCCAGTCGACTGCATTGGTTACTATTTGGATCAGTAGCTAAAATCTACAGTGACTCAGTCGACTGATCAAGGATCCAATCGACTGCTTTTCTTACTATTCACTTTCAGTGTCTCAATCCCATGAGATCCAGTCGACTGATCCTGGGTCCAGTCAACTGCTCCCCTGCTGGGCAGCCTGTAATGAAATATTAACAACTCGTGCTTCTCCACACTAACCACAATCACAACCATAACTGGTTTTCAACATTCAAAACATAACTACAGACGTTCAATTACAAGATTACGATACTACGAAACTAATCCATAGCTCTATTACAACATATTATTATAATTTCAAATCCTTACACAAGTTTTAGGATTAAAACAAAAGCATATACAATTGTGGTTCCCCGGTGTTCCTCGGCCTCACTCCTCACGATTCTTCTTGTCTTTCCTCTTACCTGCAATGGAGTACAACTCCACTGCTCAGCTATATGCTGAGCGTACAAGTCTAACATATGCAATATATGATAAAACATGCTTTAATCTCATAAATCATATCAATAGTCTCTAGGGAGAAAAATACGCATTCATCCGGTAGCGGCAAGTCCAAGCCTTAAACCGCGATGTCAATGGCAAGTCCAAGCCTACAACCATTACATCCCACAAGTGTCATGGCAAGTCCAAGCCTACAACCATGCACAGTAGCCGTCGCTACTAAAATTCTCAAACATCGAGAAGCTTACTCCGGCATGAATTTGTATAAGACTCCCCTTTGCCCACATAGACAACTCAACGTGCTCGCGTAAATTTAGACATGCTTTTCACAATTTAGCGCGTGCATAATTAACGGGCCTACAATTAACACATGGATTTTTCCCGGATCTCAATTTCGTCGTCGAAATATAAAACATGTATTTCTCTATATTTCTCAAGTTAGAACTTCATACCTCGTGCGATTTTTCCCAAACTTTGAAGGATCGACAAGGAGGCTAAATAATCGTCGGATTTTGAATTTGAGAAAATTCCTACAAGTTTATACCTGTTTTTTCCAAAAGTCTAGAATTAAGATTTTTACAAAAATTTGCCAAACATGGCATAAGTAGTATCAAAACGTAGCTCTTACCTCCACGAGTTCAAATCTAAAATCTAGAGAAAATCTGACGGACGAAAAGGCGTCGATCGGCGTCGCAAAGCCCGTTGGCTCAATCTCCCTACTCTCTCCTCTCTCTCTAGATATTTTTAGAAGTTGTGGATGAGAATGAAATCTCATCCACTTCTATATATAGACAAACTTTCTGGGAATTACGTTTACCTCCCCGCAAGTTTCTCAAAATTTTTCATTAACCCATGAAACTTCGCACACGTTCATTTTATGCCTTTACGAGTGAAAATTATAAATTCTAAAAGTTTCCGACTAAGTCTCGTTTGGGTCCAAAATTTACGTCCGAAAACTATATTCTGTGGAATCTCTACACAACCTACCTTTTTCATTAACGTATCACTCACGTTCTCACCACAGTTCTCAAATAATATACTGAAGTATCCAAATAGCAGAATTATACTACACAGGTAAAATTACTATTCACAAAATACCAGATATATCAAATAACATTTAAATCATATAAATGTCATTTAATCGTGCCAATGCAACATGAAATTTCATGTTCTCGTGTCCTCACTGACACCTCACCGTTGACTCACAGTCAACCTCAACTCAAATTATTAATAACATTAATAATTCCAAAATCTCAAGTTATGCATTTTCAAAACCATGAATTTCTGGAACGAGTGTGACAGTCACCTTTTTTCAGTAATAATACGTGTTGATCGCTTATTGTAATTTGTAAATCTTGATTGAGTAAAACAATTTGAGTTGGACTAAATTAAGAAGTGATAGGGTTTCAATTTGGGCATGTTTTAGGTGAGCAGACTGAGAATTGACGGTGCACATGCATCCTCCCTTGTGTATGTGTGGCAGATGTTCTTTACCGGAAGCGCTGTAAGGGAAAGGTATATGTTTCTTTAAGCAACTAGTAACATTGCTTAAGTCGCTTTGTCACGTATGTATTCTTTTATTTTGGGTAGCTCTAAGTTCTTTACTTTGTTTTCTGGTTTTGTAGGATCATTAGATCATTTTTAGTGGAAGAGCAAAAGATCGTGAAGAAGGTGTTTGAAGATTCAGAAGGCCAAGGAAAAGCAAGCTATACTACTACCAAGAGCTGAGCTTGAGAACATGTACCTACCACCTCTTGAATTCACTCTTCAGGAGTAATTTTGGATATATATATATATATATATATATGTAGGGGGCTGCTAACCTACAACATGATGGTTGTAGGTTAGCAATATACAACAGTCTATTTAGCGACGAAAAATAGACTTTTTGCGACGAAATTTTTGTCGCTAAAAGTTTCAACTTTTAGCGACAAAAAAATTCATTGCTAAAAGCCTACTTTTCGTCGCTAAAAACCTCATTGGTTGTAGGTTAGCAAATCTCATATATATATATATATATATGGCCATTCACATGGAATCATGCAAAATGTAATGTGATTTGTTCAAATTTCGTTTTGTATTATTTTCTTGGGCTACAATGAACTACTGCTATGTTTTTTTAGTGATTTTTCTTCACTTAGCCGACGAACCATTGCAACAGGATTTAATTTTGTTTTGCTATAAGTATTTGTTATGGACCTTACGGTTTTATAGTCATTCATTTTGAATTTTGTTTCAATGTAAGACCAGTGTCTGGCTTCATCTTTATATATTTGGGAAGTTAGGTTTTGGACTCACACACACACACCCTTATTTGAAACGATTATTTGGTTTGTCTGTTTTTCACCGGTAAATGATATGATTCCCAAATTTGGTGGATTTGTCGGTTGCATTACAAGCAATGATATTGCTGCATGTGGTATAACTCTGTATTTAAGAAACAAGTTTGGGATGTACATGTAAGAAGCATTAGTATTATTCATTTTTCACATGTGTGATGTATATTTTTTAGAATCTAAAAAAAAAAGAGTAATTTTCCAATTTCCACAAAGGTCAAACACATATCATATCATATAATATATCATATGATATATGATTCCAATCTTATTTGCACATTACATCATCCTCTTATTCATAAATTAAAAAATGGGGATATTGTAGATCACCGGCCACCTAGCTCTGTTTCCGGAGTACTGTAAATGAAACCTAAGGAGAGAGAGAGAGACCAAACTTATTTTTAATCATGGCAACTAATTTGTCATGGGGAGGGAGGGTCTCCTTCACAAGAGAGCAGTCTATAAGGGCATCAACCCAGGAGAAAAAAGCAGGTTGTTTTTCAGTGCCAACACTCACACCAAGAGCCTCTTGAAAAGCTCTGTAGTTGCAAGAAACTGATCCTACCGCAATGTCAAGAAACCCGAGGGTCTCACCGTTGAAGAAAGGCGATCTTTTCCCCGGAAAATCCTTCTCAATTCCTTCCTCAAACACCCCAATCAACGCAGAGCATTCTTCGATGGCCTTTTCTTGATCTTTGCCCTAGCACATTATGATGAGCATTGAACTGGGGATGATCTGAATAACAAAAGACAACTTTAGTTATTTAATTAGCACACTAAGACGCAAATTAAACCTTAGAAATCGTCAAGTGAAACAATTTTACTTGTTTGGTTTCAAAGGACAACACAAACGGTGAGGAAAATAGGATTTTTTTATTTATTTATTTATTTTATTATTATTATGATTATAGGGAAAAGAGAAGAAAACACTCATGAGATTAAATTATATCACTTTTCTTTGTCGGGTTAATAAGGAAAAAAGCGTTAAAATGATTTTGTGAGTGGCTTGACTTATGAAATCCACAAATTAATTAACCAAATTAACATAGCCTAACTAAAGAGGAAGGAATTAAGTAGGCTAATGAGAAGAAGTTATAAATATATATATATATATAGAGAGAGAGAGAGAGAGAGAGTGTGTACCTTCTGGTCATAGAAGTTGGTCCAGAATCGAACTTTGGTTCTCTCATAAGGGTCCTCTGGAAATAGTTTGGGGGTGTTGTTCCAATGGTCGTCTATATACTCCAGAATTACAAGCGATTCGGAGATGGGTCTGCCATTGTGGACTAGTACTGGTACCTTCTTGTGGACAGGGTTGTAGTGGATAAGCAATTCACTCTTATCTGTCAAGTCTTCTTCTACGTACTTGTAGGGTATGCCCTTCAGTTTAAGGGCCAATTCAACTCTGGTACAGTAGGAGCTTGCCCACATTCCAAACAACTCAACTAATTCACTCTGCTTCTCCATTCTCTCTCTCTCTCTCTCTCTCTCTCTCTCTCTCTCTCTCTCTTCGTGCAGTGCATTATGCATCTAAGCAGATGTGATATATATATATAGTCTCTTAATTTGTGGATGATGTTTGACCAAAAAAATAAAAATAAAAATTTGTGGATGTTGTTGCATTATTGTTAATTTGTGTTGTGTCAGCAGGTGAGTCATCTTTTGATTATTTAATTGTTTTTTTTTATAACTTCGAGTGTCTGGGCCAGATTACGTGCACCTCGATTAATCCCACGAGGTCAGGACAGGGTGAATCCTGTGGCCACCTTTTTGAGATTCAAACTTGAGACCTCTGAGTATAACACTCAGAAGCCTTGCCATCCGACCACAAAGAAAAGTAGTTATATTTAATTGTCTTTGATATGAATAGGATCGTTATCCTTTAATAATATTAAAAGAAGCAAAGGTTTGAAGAATGAATGAGACAGAGAGTTTCAAATTTTTGGGATTTTAAATAGATGTATTCAAATTCAAAGATTAAAAGTCTTAACGTTGAATCCGCCGGTGGAAAAGTCCTTTTTCATTTTTGTAATCGTAAAAGAAAGAAAATATACAATTCTTGTGAGCAAGAATGACGAATATGATTATGATAGCAACATACTTCTTGAGCAGCAAGAAAAAGAGGGATTTGATTGGTGTTGATACGAGAGTATGAATATAATTGAGTAATGGTATGCTTCCCAAATTTATTCTTAAAATATATTGTACTGGGATTACTTTTAATAATATCATGACTATTTTGGCATCCTGAGTTTAATCACCGATCGCTGTCACCCTAATTTATAAAGTTTTTCACGTATTTGCTTCTTATCGGAGAAAGATTAGTCGCACGTGAGTGTTAGGATTGTACCTAAAATTTCATTAGTGAAATTACTTCTGAATTATGATTTGATTCCTTATTTGGTAGTTCCTTGTCAATAAGGATTCCTTTTATGGTAGAAGTCATCTAGTTTATATATGAATGTTTGTGAGAGTATTACTTATTGTACAAGACTTACCATAGGGGTAAGTCCTACTACAATTAGGATTGGGACTTTACAATCTATATAAAGATAGGGCTTACTCAATGGATTGATAAGATTGGTTGGAAACCTTCTACATACACAAGAGAGGGCTAGCTGCAAACTAGTGAGGGAGAAATTAGTTTCTAGCAATTGTGTGTGTCATATAACTTGGTTGGAGAGTTATACACGTGAGGTCTTGAGTGCTTGTAATCTTTATATTAATCGAGGTGATCGCCTTTGCCCGTGGACGTAGGCATTGTTGGGTCGAACCACATTTAAATATTGTTGTGTTGGTTTGCTTGATTTTTATTTCATGGTTGTGTCATTCTTGTTCGATCTATTTATCTTCATCTTTGTAGGTGTGGTTTTTCTTGTTGTATTGTGGGCCCATTCCCAACAATGAGGGGGCGTGTTGAGAGTATAAATACTTAAAATTGCACTCTCTCTAACAGCGTGTGAGGATATGAACATGGGTACGGAGCATTCGTCAATTTTTCAAAACAAGGGTGCGGGAGGTACTTTTACGAATTATTAAGAATACAAGTGCTATATAATTCTATAAACTACACATCCTCTTTTTTTTCTTGTAGTTATTACAAATAACAAGCATAAATAAGCATTAATACTAGCATTTTTTGATGTATAATCCAACTCTCGACATTCTTAAATCGACTCCAAAGTGTTTAAAATTTTGTTAGTCCCATTTTCTTTAAATAAAAAAAAAACACTAACTTAAAAAAAAAAAAAAATACCAAGCTGCATTCGAAAGATTCCACATCAGTGCAAGTGCGCGAGAGCCTTGAGTGTCAATCGATCTTTTAAAAAAATCCGTACTTCCTAGACATTCGCTCATTTAGAAAAGGAATATGATCAATCATTTTAATTTGTATTAAATCTTCTCCTACATACTCATACGGTATGCCTTTCTTACACAACTTAACTTTACAGTCCGTTTGGTATGCCACAAATAAAAAAGAATTGATTTGCAATTCTTGTTTATGACAAATTATGTGTTTGGTTTGACACAAAAATGAGAAATAAAATGATTTATAATTTTCTTGCCAATTCTTCAGAATTTGAGTTTTAGGCAAGACTGAAATCCAACCAAAATTAGTCGGATTTGGTGAGAATTGATTTGCAACTATTGTTCTTTCCAAAATACCCAAATCCAAAAACCCTAACCTGATTTCTTCTTCCTTTCGCAGCTTCTTCTTCCTCTTCTTCTTCTTCTTCTTCTTCTTCGGTCGTCTTCTTCTCCGGTCGTCTTCTTCAGTCTTCTTCTTCTTCTTTGGTCTGTTCTTCTAGTCTTAGTTTAAGGTGTGTTTGGGTAAATTAGTTCTATGGTCTGGGGATATTTTAGGAAGTATCAATAATTCTTTTTAATTCTATTCTTTTTATTTCTGTTTCAAACCAAACATGAGAATTAGAATTGCAAATCAATTATATTCTTTTCTACTCTCTCTAATTCAATTCTATTCTATTTTACAATCAAACCAAACGGGCTGTTACTTTCAAAGGTGGAGCCAAGCTTTTAATGAAATTATTCAGTAAGTCTGTCACACCAAGTCATCATGGTGACATGGTGTGTGTCACGCCCCGGAGCAGCATAAATAGAGAAAAATAAATTTCCTTTATGGGTCCATAAGGAATGACAGGTGAAAGTCACTAATAATCCACACCACGCAGTACTAGTCCAAAAGAAAAACAACAGTAAACAACTGAGAATAACACACAGTGCTAACTATTACAAAATATCAGAGTATGGTCCACAGGATCACAACAGGTCTGAAGACAACAAATGCCCAAGTACCCGCTAACAAAAGGTTTAACAGAACAATCGAAATGTAATCTAACTATAACATCTTCAGTCTTCAACTAGCGTACGGATAGTCCTCAGCGTAGTAATCCTTCCTGGCATAAACGTCATTGGTGGGGCCCTCCTCTGGATAACACTCATCAGTGTACTGGTCATTACCTGCAGAATAAGGGGCAGGATATTCTGGACGGGGCAAGTCCAGGTAATAAAAGGCCGTCAGCTTACTGAGAGCTGAGTGAGCATAAACTAACGAGGTACCAGTTATCTGAAGTAAACACGAGCTTATGAAAACACGGGTTAACATCTTATTATAAAGATAACATTATCTTGTTCCTTTATCTATCCTTGTAAACCGACCCTTATCGTCTTGTTACTCAAATCACGACATTTAACAAACTCTGATTTCATGAACTGACTCAATCGTTTAACTCTAGGGATACACCTCCATTTCGTCCACCGCTTTTAAGAGCATATGCACAGCTCACCGCATGTCATGGACTCCACGTCAGTCCGTCCCCCAGCTTTTAAGAGCATATGCACAGCTCACCGCTTATTAGGGACACAACGTTTCCAATAAGGCATATCATTCTATTGCCACGACTTAACGTCATCTACTAGTGATCCCAGCTCACCGCTTTTAAGAGCATATTCACAGCTCACCGCTTTTATGAGCATATCATAGATCATCCAGTCTATCTTAGGACTTATTTGGTCCAGCTCACCACTTTTAAGAGCATATGCACAGCTCACCGCTTTTAAGAGCATATCATGACCGAACGTCCATCCCCGTACTATTCCCAGAACTTATCAAACCTACTTACGTTCCATTCTAACATCGACACATGACAATTCCCAATGTGGCCTGACTACTCTGAATGAAAGAAAACGGACATCGAACTCATACAAGAATTTATAGTATCTAACGTTGTCAGATTTATACATATGTTATTAATCATACTTATCTGTGTTGTCACATTATCCCTGATAACCCCCAAATCGTAAAAAGGAAGTCCGTATTGGAAATCGAACAATAAAACCTCTTATAAAATAAATAGGCAAAGAAAATCATGTTCTGATCATTCCAATCGATTGGGACTAAGTCCAATCGATTGGTATAAAATCATATCAATCGATTGAGAAAACAGGCAATCGATTGGGTCTTAAATAGTGGCAATCGATTGCTAACATTTTCAATCGATTGGGATGTCAATTGATTGGATCTCTATCCAATCGATTGGATCCAGACTGATGGCAATCGATTGAGATTTATGTCAATCGATTGGCACTTCGTCCTCACCATCAGATTGTAAAAACAGCTTATATAAACGTACACTACATGTATTTAACCCATCTAAACTTCATAATAACTTATATAAACTTCATATAGAGGGACCAAGTGAGTTAGAACTCACCTAGGGTGCGTTTGGATGGGTGTGGGCTTTAAAACTTCCAAAAGCTTCTTTCTCTCCTTCTTGCTCTTCTCTTTCTGCCCAGCTCTCTCTCTGTCTCTCCTTCTTCTTCCTTTCTTCTTCTTGTCCTCCCCTTCGTCTTCTTCCAGCTGCCAAGGCAGTGTGTGTGTGTGTATAGATATAGATATATAGATAGATATATGTATATCTCTCAAGAGGTATGTCTCTCTCTCTCTCTCTCAAGGCTGCCAAAATGACCCAAGGCAATAAATATGGTCATATATATAGAGATAAAGGAGTGCCACACGTCCAAAGCTAAGGGAAAGAAGAAAACTTGTCTCAGGTTATGCCAATCGATTGGGACACAAGTCAATCGATTGGGAACAGATATTTGTAGTCAATCGATTGGAATAATGGCAATCGATTGGGGTGTTTGACACGTCATGAATTCAGGTCGGTCTGATGGCAATCGATTGGATTGATGTCAATCGATTGGTATCCGAAAAGTGGCAATCGATTGGGAAACTTGGCAATCGATTGGTAACCAAATTTCACTAAAGGAAAGAGAAAGTTTATACGAGTATAGAAATGAAATACCATGTCTTATTAATATACCAAAATACAGGGTATTACAGTGTGACCCTCGAAATATACAAAGACACTTGGATATTTTTTATAAAGGTGGACATGACATGTTGGTTACATATTTTTAAAAAGCCATGCCCACTATTTCCAGAGACATAACCTCCCTACATCTCATTTCCACCTTTTTAAAAAAAAAAAGTCACGTGTCTTTGTATAATTGGAGGGTTACACCAGGTCAGCATGATGATGTGATGCTCACGTGGTATGGCGGACTCACTGAATAACTTCTCATTAATTAATTAGGGGCTGAGATTGGATGGATTTGCATATAATTCTATACTTGGAAATTCTTTTTTGGGCCTACTTATTCATATTTTTGAATTGGATTTACTGTATGTCACATTTTTTTAGTAATAAGTGTTGATCGCTTATTGTAATTTGTAAATCTTGTCTGTGTAAAATAATTTGAGTTGGACTAAATTAAAAAGTGATGGGGTTGGATTCTATTTGGGTTTTTTTTCCATGTTTTGGGTGAGCAGACTGAGAATTGAGGTGCACATGCATCCTCCCTTGTGTATGTGTGCACATACCATCACCATGATCAAGAAAGAGAGAGAGATGACAGAAGGAAACCAAAGTTTATGGTGCATTATGTTTTTACTTTTTACGTGTAAAAGTAAATTGACAGCGAAGGCCATTTTCAGTGAAATATCAATGCTTTAAGTTGTCCTAGTAGAGGTTTTTACTTGTAAAGTTCCATTGTCAATGCTTTAGCTCATTCAATTCCCCATTTTGTTTCCTTGTGATAGTTTCTCAAACAAACTATTCTTATGATTAAAAATTCCAAATTATTCCACTAAATGACTCTCCCAGAAACTTGAAGAACTAATAGTTGCCATTTTTCATCACTAGAAAATTAGGGTCTTTTCAAGAAAGGCACAATCTTTACAATAATCATCAAGAAACAAAACTACACGCATAAAAAGAATTCACTAAATCCTAAGACTAAATCCTTTTTTGTTAGGTAAGTTCAGAGGTTCAAGGCCCTAGGTAAAGATTGTCCATTGCTATTCTAATCACAAACACATGCACTAACAAAAATTAAACTTGGGTGCACAAAATTTCCTTGGGAAACCATGGTTGAAATATACTAACACTTATTTGTGGAAAAACTAGTGGACATCTCACTAGGACAGGGAGAGGACTCCCACAGAAAATTCGACTTCCACGCATCGGTCAAATTCGAAGGCAAACCAAAGGGAAATCCAACAGATTTCATAGTCCCCCACTGATCATATAAACTCGCGCCATTCGGATCATTAACCATGGCTGTTTCTTCACCACCTTGACGCTCTTCAGCTAAAGTGATTGAGAAACCATTACAATGATCTTGGAAGCCACTAAAGTCTATACTCTCAGAGGCCTTATTACCAAAATCACCAAACATTGAAGATGACATGTTTAATAGCATTGTTGATGCATCATAGCCTGTGGGTAGATCTTGATTTGGAAAGGAGAATATTTGTTCTGAGGGTTTAATGGTCATTTGGTTGATGGGCTTGTAGGAGGGAATATCTAGAGGGAAAAAGCTTGTTATAGATGATGACTCTGGTATATCAATATTGTTATAACCAAACATGTTATGATCTGAACTAAACTGGGTAGTGAGAGCACTATGGTTTCGTACATCAGATGTGGTGGTTTCAGGCAATGTTGGAGATACCCATGAATTAGATATAGCTCTTTGTGTAGTAGAGCTATTTTTCTTGAAGATCCTGCAGATTGCCCATGAGTCCTGCAAGTCCAAAATAGACAATATTTCAATTCCATTACATAAAAACCAACCAAGTAATGGTAGGTGCACAATGAATTGCACAACCTGTTGCACAAACGTGCAGCACAGATTTGTGCTGCACGTTTGTGCAACAGGTTGTGCAATTCATTGTGCACCTAGTATTTTCCCAACCACAAATAACAACAACAACAACAACAACAACAACAACAACAAAAACAACAACAAAAAAAAAAAAAGGATAAGGGAAGTCCCAACCTACAACATATATCTATCAATGTGGAGATTTTTATGGACAAAAAAGTTTATGTTATCTCATTAGAACAAGGGTACTGAAGTATTTATATATAAAAAAAAAAAAAAATTTAAATTATTTTGGGAGTTACTAATTAAATACACGTACCAATTTTCTGAACGTGCATGTACAGCTCATGTACTCCATCTTAATTCATAAAGTGGATATAAATAGAAATTGGGTGAGTGTGTATTTAACAGCTCCTTCCCGTTATTGTAGTACTCTTGTTATAAAATTACTTCATTACTCTCATTTTAATAAGACGTGACAAAGATTTTTAATGTTCATTTAAAAGTTCACACAATACTATCTCAATAACTTAGTGTAGTTATGATGTCTCTCATATATATATATATATAAATATATATACACACACACATTTACATACAAGTATGCATAAGAATAATAACTCTATTTACATTGGCAGGGATGTTTTTGTCAAAGAAGCGCTTTTGGGGAGCTGAGTCGGAGAGAGAAGGTAAGCGAAACTCATGCATCATCCAGTCTGTTTTGATCCCTTTGGCAGCTCTGCCTTTGTAGAAAACAAGAGACTTCTTTAGCCCAATGCACTTTGAACCCTCCGATGAGTAGATTGGCCGATCGGTGCCCGTGGCCTTCCAGAAACCACCTCCGGTGACTCTGTTGGGGCGCGCGCTGTTCCTGTACTTCCGGTCCCTCGGACAGTAGAAGTACCATTCTTTCTCACCGGTGGTTGCCATCTCTATTTGAAGAAAATAAGGATAAAAGATGAGTGATAATGTTTTTTTTTTTTTTTTTTTTATCTTTGAGGACATGGGACACTAGTAAGATAGTGATAGTTTTGTAATGACAATGATTTGGTAATTAGAATAATGACAAACTTATAGCTAGCTACCTTACAAAATTTGTCTAGCTAGTTTTTTTACAAAACATGCATGGATCAGTTAGGATTGTTTGGGAAGGCCGGCTTAGAATCTGTTATGGTTCATAACTAAATTGGTTATATATTCAAGGGTGTTTGGCAGATGTTCTTTACCGTGCAGGTGTTTGTGCCCTCCACTCTAAAACCAATATTCTTAAAACAATTTCTTTGTAAAAGTTTTTGATAAAAATCAGATAAAAAATGAAAGTGCATGCGGGTTCCAATTAGAATCCGCATAATACTCAAACTATAGTGGCATCACACCAGTGTGACGATCATATATTTGAAATAATTTCTCTCCTTATACCTAGTTTAGTACTTGCATCAAAACGATGGAGTACCCAAAATATCAAGACAGGAGAAAAACTCAAAAGTACAATACATGCATGCATGTGGAGCATATACTATATACACACACACAAGATCATATATAGGAAAACTTCAAGTATTGCTAAACATTAGTAAAATATAAAACTTCATGCATTAAAAGTAATTAAGCACAAGAAATATAAAATCAAAGTGATTGAAAACTTCATGCATATATGTATAGTATTTTTTTTTTTTTTTTTGCTCAGCATGTATAGTATATACAGATAAACACACACACAAGAGATCGTGTATATATATATATAGGAAAACTTCATGTATTGCTAAACATTTAAAATACAAGACTAGCTTCCTGCATTAAAAGTAATTAAGCACAAGAAATATAAGATCAAAGTGATTGAAACATAAAACTAGCTAAGAGTTTATGTGTATAAAGTAAAGCATGAATTTTTTTTTTCTCTTACTTGGAAGATCCCATGGATCAAACTTATATATGTCCAGTTGCTTGATAAGTTCAATAGAGAGAGGCCTCTGATGAATCTTCCTCTTAAGATAAAACCCTACTAGTTCTTCATCTGTTGGGTGAAACCTAAACCCTGGAAGAATCACTTCATCCAGTTTCTCAACATCATTTCTTTCATCCATAATTTCCTTCTTCTCTCTCTATCTCCAGAATCAAACCCAATGCCAAAAAAAAAATAGGACAGAAGAAAATCTCTATATAGTTTCTCCCCTTAAAAATGGATCGAGAAAAAAGATGGGTATAAAGGTCTCCACAGATCTTAAAAATCTAACAATAAAGAAAAAAGAAACTTGTAGAAAAAACCCTTTAAAAAACTAAACCAAACCCGGCCTTAAAAGGAAAATCTTAAAGCTTGTACTTTTTAACACAAGAACAACCCTAGCTGTGAAGGAACTTCAAAAAACATGAGCTCAAAGAGCTGAATACTTTAGTTTATGAGAGTGAAAGTTCACTTAGTTTGAACTCATTATATGGTTCCTGAGAAGGGGTTTGCCTCCGAAGGATCAGCCACCTTTTCTGGTGACTTTAAAGGAGCTTGTTTCTGCTAATTAAGATCGCGATAACACACACACACACAGAGAGAGAGAGAGAGAGAGAGAGAGAGAGAGAGAGAGAGAGAGAGAGAGAGAGAGAGAGAGAGAGAGAGAGAAGAAGCTCTCTTCAGAACAACTACCGAGGAGCCCTAAGTCAAGACAATGAATTTAAACAATGTGTCAATGACATTGTTTAGTCCAAATTGAGGAATCTCAAGAAACTAACCAAATTAGTAGTTTATGGGGATCATGATTTCATGTATTTTTTTTTTCACACTTAAATCATATTAATCTCATGAAAGTTTTTCTATACGAACATACATAAGAAGACAAAGCAAACCCAAGTGTGTGGACTTTATTTACTTAAACTTCGTTTGAATTGCTATTTGGAATGTGGACCAAGACCAACTTCCAATGCAAAAGCTCAAAATTATATTCAACTGTCAATTTAATTCTTACGAGACTGCGATCAAAGTTTTGGTTTTTTTTTATATTATGGAGATTTTAGTTTCTCAGGATCCAAAAATCCCATTTCTATTCCATTCCTCAAAGCTTCTATTCCACTGACCTGTCAGATTTGAATATTGTGTTAAACTCACAATGTTGAGATACCCTAAAATGGACGTGTTATGTGAACTGTATGGCCATGTGGGGACCACATGTATAAAGAGTTCAATCTCACGCCCAGGTAAGAGAACCAGTTGACCCTTTTGGGCCCACAACCAATCTTTCAGAGTTAAAACTCTATCCCATTTAGGTTGACTTTTAGGCTAGGGAAGGGCTACCTCCATTAAATGACAAGTTTACCCTTATAAATGCTGTGCTTTTTTTTTTTTCTTTTTTCTTTTTTTCTTTTGGGGTATTATTAATTGGGTAATTTAATATACAGTCCTAATATATGCATCTAACTAGAAATATATTATTTTTTAAAATGAATCTAGAAATTAGTCCCTTGCCTAATTTAAAGACTAAAATACCCCTATATCATTTTTATAGAAATGTATATATATGTATAACTATATACGGTAACTGATTTATCATCATTTACTCCACAATTCATACATGTACATATATAAACTAATTTATATATGATAAATTAGTTACCATATATAGCTAAAAACTGAGAAAATATCTCCATATAAAGTTCACCATCACCAAGAAATTTCTCACAAACTCTTGATAAATTCGCACTATGTATTCGGAACTTCATACTTAAAAACTGAGAAAATTATCAATGAGAGTGCACTAAAATAATGTGAAATTGCTCACTATATTAACTAAGTATTGAAAATAGTGAGAATTTCATATTTTAATGTGTATAATAATGAAAAATTTCTCACTCATACTAAAAGGGTAGAACAGCCAACTTTTTAAAACAAAAATAAGCATACACATAGAGAGGATTTGATGAGAAATTTATCAACAATTAACAATTTATTGAGAAGAATTCCAAAAAAATAAAAAATAAATAAATTCACACCTTTTAAATTGATATGACGAGTAATTTCTCACAAAATAAAAATAAATTTCTCACTTGTAGGTGAGAAATTCTCACTTCTCTCTCTATACCAGAACTCCAGACTGTGCTTCTCTCGAATTTCTGATCTGTGATTCTCTTTCTTGCATCAATCTGTGTCGAGAACTATGGCCCTTAAGTTTCTTGTTCTCATTCACAACACAAATTGTTACCAATCCTGTAGAGCCTCCAAAGATGGCATGTAACTCTCTAAATCGTCAACTCCGATGACAGCATCGGCATCAATCAAAAGGTAAGGATGATTGGTAGTGGCCACCGGAAAGTGATTGGGGAGCTTTTTTAATGATTTGTAACAGAAAAATTTATCCCTACAATCGGGTATGGCTGCTTCAATATTCATCGGAAATCCCAAACTTCATCTCAATGATGATGATGAGTATAATCCTTTTGTGTGATTGTATTTGAGAGAGAGAGAGAGAACTGGAAAGAGATGTATATATATATATATAATTTGTGGAGTTCCTATCTCTCTCTCTCTCTCTCTCTATATTTATATATAGATAGTTGTTTGGAGTTTAAATTTAAAACCCCCTAAATTTAAGTCTTTATTACTATATATATCTTCATTACTATATATATAATCCGGATCTTAAAAAACGGACTGTGTAAAAAGTGAGAATTTCTCACAAAAAAGTGAGAAGCGTGTAAAAAGTGAGAAAGTGATTTTCTCACATATATATATATATATATATATGTATGTATGTATGTATGTATGTATGTAACGAAGGGCATATTGGTCCATAAAATCTCTATCAAATTGGAAAAAGGGGACTAAATATTGATTACCTTCCAAAATCAAGGACTAATTACTATACATACAATATAGTTATGACCAATTCCTATTAATGGTCCAAAATAGGGACCAAACCTTATATTTCTATTATTAATTTTATAATCTATGTGCATTGATATATTTTTTATGCAAATTTGTGCTCTCCTAGCTACTAGAGCTGCAACTAGAGGTGAACTTTATATGTATCGAAAACAAACTAAGCCCAATCTCAATCTCAAATATTGACAGACTACTTTATATTCCACAAGTCTAAGAGTAAGATACTACGCATACTTGTATCAATCTAGTTAAGATATGTTAGGTAAAGTGGATTAATCAGAATTTTATATCTATTACTTAGGACTGGAGTCATATCTGAGTTAGTCATCTTTGTACGTCTTTGGCGCAAGTTCGAATCCACCCTCTCTTTTTGTAATTAAAAAAAAAAAATTAAAAACCTTTGTGGTGTGGTAAAACGTTATTACATGGAATCCAAGGAACTGATAGGTCAATAGTTCAACGCTAATTAATCACCTCCAAACTCTATGTATATGTTTTATTATTATGAGAAGCCTCGGTCATTTGTTAATATTGATCTATCATTGCAACCCTTAACCAAAGCCTACCTTTGGTTGTGTTCAAGTGTTTAACCCTCAATCTTTTTTGGCACGTGGCCGGGGTGGAGTTGCTACAACCTTACTCAAAAGATCCCTTGTTCATCTTAGAAGTTTGTCCTATAGCTAGACAAACAATTAATTTGTAAATTGGTTTCCTTCAGCAACAATGCTAGGTTTTAGACATTAATTGTTCTAATTGACGTAGGTTTTGAAAAATCAGCACTGTTAGTCACTCATATTCAGTTCTGCCCGAAAAGAAATATGTATGTATATATATATTTCATCGATTCGATGAGCCATGTTGACATTTAAATTTTCAAGAGATTCTTTAAGGCTCGATAAGCCATTGGTTCGTGAATTTTGTATAAAAGAAAGGGAAATGAAAACAAGTAGGAAAACTAATTCGATCCCTCGTATTGTCCATTGATTATGCTAAATAACATTAACGATTAAAATTTCTAAGATACAATTGTAATATATGAAAAAATGAAAGGAATAACTCGTAACATTCAAAATGTTTAATTTATTTCTCAATTTATTCTCTTCGTTGTTCTCTTTTTTTCTTTCCCATTTTTCTCACCATTTTCTTTATTAACCAAACAAAAGAAAAAGTTTTCCAATATTTTCCTTTCTTTTTCCTCACTAAATCCAAGAACAAAACAAAACTAAAGTTATTATGGGCTCACATATTCTGTCGAGCTTTTAGGCTAGTCGAACTCAACTTTTTTGCATTATTTTATATTAATAAATGATGCAGACTCGAAATTAAAAAAATTAATATTGATATTTGAAGAGTCTCTTTGAGATGCTCCAACCTTTCGAGCAAAAATAGCTCTTCAAAGTGCCAGATATTCACTTTAGTTTTTTGAGACGCTCGCTTACAGGAGAGATTGATTTTTGGTCATTTACAATTACATTACATGAAGCAGAAGTCAAATAGTGGCCCTTTTGAAAAACAAGGATATTGGTTTCCTCAGTTTCTTGCTTTCTGTAAACCAATTATGCAAGATAAAGTTACACACACACATATATAAATATATATGTGTATATCTGTGTGATATAAATGTAGTAATTGCTGGTACTTGAGTTTGCTAACCATGTCTTCTTAGTGGATGGCAAGCATAGTACCAACTATTAAATGTGGGAAGTTCACTGAGTCAATTTGTCAAATGCCAAACTTGGGAACTAAAAATTGTAGTGAAACTCCCCAAATGAATCCCTCGTTTGAAACCCTTCTTGTCTGATCCTTGACCTAGGATTTGCTTCCCAAACGTGCAACCAAAGTTTAAAATGGGTCAA
Organism: Hydrangea macrophylla; assembly: GCA_033977485.1. Taxonomy (NCBI): domain Eukaryota; kingdom Viridiplantae; phylum Streptophyta; class Magnoliopsida; order Cornales; family Hydrangeaceae; genus Hydrangea; species Hydrangea macrophylla. The sequence continues at coordinate 85,481,820 of CM066983.1, forward strand.
ACTCTTGAAATCCAAGCATTCCTACTTCTTCCTATGTGAAAGAACCTCAACCCTTCTTTTACATCAATGATCTCCAGCCCAGCTCATCAAGTGCACATCATGAGGTTGATGAACAACGCTATGCCCAACATTTAATTTAATTTTATATTTTTAGACTGACCCAATTGGTAAAAAAAATTGCATAAATTGCTATTCCGTGTCCCATTTTATGTTTCTTTCTTTTTTTGACCATCCCAAAACCATTGTCCTTTCAGAATATTCAATGATAATTTTTTAAATTATGTAGGTATTGAGCCCCAGTGCCCCACGTGGCATCTCACATCGGGCCCCACCACTCTAGGTGTCGCTCCACCGACAGTTGTGAGCGTCATGCTCTCCTCATGCGCCTGGCGCCCTTATTGGAGAAAGTGTGGCATTTGATTCGGGGAGGTAATTGAACTATATGGAGTAATATGGAGTACAAGAGATGATAGTGATAATGGATGATAGTGATGCTCTACGTAAGTTACAATGGATGCATTTTATAGGCAAACACATAAGGGAACTATTGCGGACTTCAAATAGATGTTTTCGAGTTCGAATAATATTACATCATATTCCTTACGTAAGGAATGTACTTTTTCGCTAAAGCTTCTCACTTTTGCTCCATCGCCAGTTTCAAGTTGCATACTTGCCCCCGTTCCATCCGCAACTCTGAGCATCTCACCCCTACTCCATCGACGACTCTGAGCATCATCCTCGCCCCTATTCTACCAGCGACTCTGAGCACCATGCTCGCCCCATGCGCCCTCATCCCATCGACGGCTCCAAGCATCACGCTAGCACGGCTCCACGGACGACTCTGAGCGTCATACTCGACTCGTGCACCTAACGCCCTCACTCTATCGGTGGCTTTGAGCATCATGCTCACCCCGCTACTTCGACGGCTCAAAGCACCATGCTCGCCCAGTGCGCATTGCATTCTCGCCCCCAATCACTGCAATGGCCACCTCGGGCTGCATGCTCGGCTAGCCAAGTCAGGGACTGGACCTGAGCAAGCACTGTGACGGGACCTCAAGAGTTTGGTTTGGTGGTTAGAGTTGAGGGCGTCATTCTAGTGGTATCCCTCACGGACGATGCTAGGATCGATCCTAGAGAGAGAGCGAGAGAGAGAGAGAGAGAGAGAGAGAGAAATGTGTACATGGCACGTGTCGGTTATGCTCAATCAATCAAATCATACATTAAATGCGTTGAGATTCGCCGAACCCAATATCCTCATCACCATTAATGCCATGATATTTTGCATTAATGAGGGCTCCACTTAGGTCAGGGCACCACGAAGGCGAAACGCGCCAGTCTCTTGATACATCCCACAACTATATCCCACCTCGGCAGCATAATTACCCCCTCCTCTCACACAAATGAAGGTAAAGCTAATGCTAGCAAGCACAAAAACAAAAAAAACATTACAACTGCCAGATCGACGCCCCCAAATCTCCACCGCTCTTTCTCTCTCGCCTTGGCTCCCACTTGAGCCTGACTCTTGAATGGTCCTGACATTTGCACGTGTTATACCTTGTGGTACACACAATGAGAACCCACCTTGTTCAAGTTGCTTTCCGAAATAACCCTAGTTGGTTTTGAAAACACCCAACAAAAATAAAAGGAAAACTAAACCAAAAAAAAAGGGTACTTTTGGAACAATGCCATAAATTATATGGTGGTAAATTATACTTTACCCCTAGGGTTTGACCGAGTGGCACGCCCCCCCCTGTAGTTATAGTGTACCACACAACCCCCTTGTGCTTTGGTTCTAAGTAAAACTGTTAGGGTTTCTAATACCTTTATTGTAAAGACTAATATACCCCTCCATTATACAATGGAAATTGATTCCTCTCATTCTCATTCTATGTATTACGATTACAAAAGTTGCCTAGATCAAATCTAGGGCTTGCAAATGCATCAAGAACCTATGTTACTGTCGTGAATTTGAACCTCGAAGAAGCTAGTGTTTTCGATCAGTGATCACCAATCTCTCTCTCTCTCTCTCTCTCTCTCTCTCTCTCTCTCTCTCTCTCACTGTTCACATGGCCCAGCCCCTCTTGATTTTTCTTATTCTTTGTCAAGTCTTCGTCTATGATATCTTCTTCTTCTTCTTCTCTTTCTTCTTCTTCATTGATTTCTTCTTCGATTCTAACGTTTTGTTTCATATGTACCTCTTTGCTTGGTTGGTATTGCTTGTGAGTTTTGAGTTCCTAAATGACTTGCATTGGACTTTATTTGTTGTTCTTTTGGTTCTCTGAAAGCCAATTTTTTGGCTTTGAGGTTTTGAAGTTTGGTATGTGGTTTGTGTTGGCTGATGTTGAGTGTTGAAAATCTTATTTGTGGGTGTGCTTATGTCCACTGTGACCCCTAAAAAATAGCATGGCTTTGTTTGGCTTTGTGTGGCCTTGGGTCTTTGTCTTTTGGATGTATTGCTATTGGTTTTGGGGTCATTGTTAATTCTAGTGCTGCACATGGGTCGGGTCGGGTCGCTACAGAACCGGAACCGACCCGATTATGAATGGTTTCATGTTTTGAGATCCAGACCCGAACCGATGAGGTTTGGACCCAGATCGACCCGATCCAGTAACTTTGGTTTGGTTTGGTTTGGTTTGGGTCGGGTCTGGGCCACAACCCAGCTTCTTTTTTTTTTTTTTTTTTTAAATATACATTTTTTCTTATATTTTATTTTATTATTATTTATATTTATATTCATTAGTGGATACCTATTCTTCTATGTATAATATATCCATTAAAAATATTGATGAGGGTGGAGAATCATAAAAATTAATTCCCACCATTAGAAAGTGGATATAATGTTTTTTATATTCATGGATATAATTATGTGCAACCTATAAAAGTTCAAATTAATAAGGTGGTTATGTTTTATATACTCATGGATATAATAAAAAGAAAAATGAGTACTTTGTCACCAAAAATAAACAATTAATTAGCAAAAACAGTTTGTCTATTAACCGGACCAGACCAGGCCATACTCGAACTGGCCCAGACCCGACCCGAAATATTTATCTTCTGATTCGACCCAAATCAGACCCGAACCATTTCATTTCAGACCCGACCCAATCGGTTTGGGTCGTTTCGGGTCTTCGGGTAACGAGTTTTTTGTGCAGCCCTAGTTAATTCAATGGTGCCCCACTGGATTTTGATGAATTTTGGTAAAACAAAAATAGAGCATTTAGGCTTAGTTTGGCCCCCATGAGGCTTTTTAAAAGGGGCTTATGAAATTTACTACTAAGTTGTTTGATAATTTTGTACAAGTGGCACACTACTCTTCAAAAATATATCATGAAACCAAAAAGCCACCTTGAGCTTTTAAAAGCTCCATTCTAGAGCTTTTAAAAGCTCCCCCAAAAAAGCCCTAAGTTTAATTTTTACAAAGCGCATAAACTAGTTACCAAATGCATTAACATGAAATTGTGCTTTTAAAAAAAGAGAAGTACCAAAAAAGGGGCCAAACTAAGCCTTAGTTTGAGACTAACATACCCCAAAAGTCCACATCCCACAAATTCGGCAATAATTTCCTTCAGTCCAAAATCTCCTCGTTGGGGTGGTTCATCATTGTTCTCTCTCTCTCTCTCTCTCTCTCTCTCTCTCTCTCTCTCCTTCCCGCTGTCTTGAAAATCTGCAGAAACTATTTGCAGGAAAACGTAGAATCTGCAAAAAAACGCACGGGGCTTATGGGGAACAAGATGGGGGTAGATTGGTCTTTCTAGTAAAACCATTTGGAGGGAAAAGTTCCCACTCATTTAGTCTCACCTAGATGATCAGGGCCAGATCATGCGTGATGCCCACTCTCTGTTAATATTAACAGAAACCCTAACAGTTTCACTTAAAACCAAAGCAATGTATACACTATGAACTACAAAAAGGGGTCATGTGCCACTCGGTCAAATCCTAGGGGGTAAAGTGTAATATACCCAAAATTGTATGCATATGAATACAAATATTATGTCACTTAAAAAGTTAAGACTCTAAAAAATGGACACATAAAATAGGACGAAAAGAGTATTATCTTCAGGCCCTATTTGGTTTGCATGGAAAGGAATCCAAGGGAGGAAACTCAATCCTTAGAATCACTTTCTTATGCTTGGTACATTTAAATGGCTTGGAATCCATATTAGAATTAATTTCAAATGGAAGTAATTTCTTAAAAAAATAAGGAAACAAATTCCTTATCTAGAGGTGGTGATGAGATTCATTTGCTTAGGAATTGAAAAAAAACTAAACATTAGAGATCTTCAACCAACTTGATTCTTATCTTTTGACATTATCTAATTATTTTTAAAATTTTGATGAAGTTATATTTTAAAATTTTGATTTTATTACATTTCAATTTTGTGATCTTATTGATAAATATACGTGTATATATATACGTTTATATATGTGTGGGGTAAATTTTTAGGGAGAATTTAATCTACTTATTTAAATATTGTTTCAATTCCCAACTAAATTATCATAAACCAAACATATGAATTAGAATCTATCTGTTTCTATTATCATATTCATTATTTATCCAAACAATATAATAACATTAAAACAGATTCCTTTCCATGAATTCTGATTACTTGTATACATTCCTTTTCATGCAAACCAAATGGGCCACAGTGTGATCACGATTCCCAATCAAGTCATGCATTTGTGTGATGGAAGCATAATCGACCGGACCTCCAAAAGTGGTACCTAAACGGGCTCATACTCTCATATCATGTCAATATTCAATGATCTTCAGTACACTTCGAAAAAAATATCAATCACCTCTTAAATGAAAGGATAAATATCACCTCTGAGGTTTGCTTTAATTACATTTAGATTTCCGCACATTTCAGTAATATCACCTATACCCCCTCAGATTTGAAACGCATATCACCTAGACCCCTCCGTCAATTCACCGTTAAAAAAGTGATAGAATGACATAAATAAATACAAAAAAATACCCCTAAAAGTTTGGTCCTTGTGTTATTTTGTAGTTTCAATCAATTTGGGTCCTGAAAGTTTTAAATTGAACGAATTTACTCACCAACTATACATTGCAACTTTTTAAGGAAAAAAATAGAACATCACCAATCTCCAAACCCGCTTATTAGCGTAATTGTGCATAACAGTGAGTAATTTTGTCAATTTTTCTCACAGAATGAGGGTTTTGGATCAAATTGCTTCAATTTAAAACTGTAGGGACCACATTGACTCAATTAAAACTACAGATACTAAAATGACACAAGGACCAAACTTTCAGGGGTATGTTTTGTATTTATTTATGTCAGTCCGTCACTTTTTTAACAGTGAATTGACAGAGGGAGTCTAGGTGATACATGCTTCTAACCTCAAGAGGTGTAGGTGATATTACTAAAACGTGATGAGGTCCAAGTATGATTAGAGCAAACCTCAGGAGGTCTAGGTGATAACCAAACCAAACAAAATCAAACATTGTGTCCCAATCAATTAAGATCGACTGTATGAATCTTTTTTCTCCATTCTACACAATCGAAAGCTATATGCTTATTTATGTACGCCTAGGAGGTCTAGATGATATGTACCCTAAATGAAAACTATCTTTAAATACTGAGCAAAAAAAAGAAAAAAAAAAAAAAAAAAAAAAACTATCTTTAAATAACCTCCCTTTCATTTATGTAGGCAGCGGATTCCGCCCACACGGCTGGTGGGCAACACTCCCTTTGCTACTGAGGATCCGAACTGTTGATGTAGGTACACATAATTTAATTTAATGACGTCAGCCCGTTATTAATATTAAAATGACAAGATTATCCACTTAGCAGACTGATAATAAGTAAATATATAATTTTACCCTCACTTGAATCCTAAACTCCTTCATGTCCCCCACTTAGATGGGGGTATTTTAGTATTTTCTAACCAATTAAATTTTTGTAACTGAATTAATTTTTTAGATAGAAGAGTAACATAGTAACTTAACATTATCAATTAACAGTCATCCATTAACCTCCAAAAAGGAGGAAGGTTGCTGATTCAAAATACGGGGGAGGAAACTGATATACAACCGGAGGTTAGTATTATAGGAAAATGTCTCATGAACCCACCATCCCTAAGAAGTAAAGTCACGTGATGATCGCATGAAATAATTTCTCGTCAAGAACATGCACACAAAATGGAAAACATCTTCCTCTAATTAGCATAGCTTTTTGAAGAGGTTGCCAGGTATGGCGTCTTTGTAACCCACGATTAGCCGAGCTACCATGCTTATTATAGAACCAATCTCACTATAAAGATATGCTGTGGTCGATATATATGTGACTACTTTGAAGGTAATCTTTGAATCTTAAAGTAAATGACATCAATTTGAAGGTAATGGCATGCAAAATACTTGATTCTTATGCAAACCAGTAAGCCCCTGTTGGTCTCTCAGTTTATGCAGCTGAGCTTCAGTCCCTTGCATTGCCTAGCAAAAAGGAGGGGAATAAAAGAGAAGTCAATTATCAGCAATATAAGCACAGCACTGTAGCAGGTTTATAAATTTGTCCAGGGCCGGCTGAGCTTTAGGGGACCCAAAACGAACTTTTCAAATGAGGCCCGGGGCTATACGGGCGTTCGGGGGCAGCGCCCCCAACGATTTTTTTTGGAGTCTACGTATAATTATGCGTATATATTGGTTTTCAATGTCACATTGCAAAATATTCTTAACAACTTGCAGCATAATTAAATACTTATTTGAACAACCAATAATTTGAAACCAAGCTATAAATTGAAAACAGCTTACAACTGGAGGGTTTGTTTGGGTTAAAACTAAAAGGAATTGGGAGAATTGAGAAAAACCTAATTTTCTTACATTTTTTTCGGTACACTGATTTATTTTTATTTTTTTTAAAGTGTATCACACTATGAGTTGATCAATTAGTCTTTTTTTTTTAATAGTAAAATAAATTATAGTCTTATTCTCTCCTGTAAAAAAAATATAGTCTTATTCTAGAGGGTTTGTTTGGGCTTAGCTTTGTAATTTTATATGTGAAAATTTTGGGTCATTTTAGTTTGGGTTGGGGTCTTTATTAGGCTAGGTTATAGTAAGTTTTTTATGAGGGCCCAATATAGAAATGCAAAGTTAGTACCAAAAATGGGGCCCTTAAAATTAGCTAAATATCTGGGAGGGGCCCAAAGCGGTCGCTTTGCTAGCTTTCCCCCAGGGCGGGCCCTGAATTTGTCTCTCAGTTGTGTTTTCACTTCACGAGGAAAACACAGCGGCATGCATAAAATTTTAGGCTCTGTTTGGTTTTTGGATTTAGAGAAGGAAAATCGAAAAGAAAAGAAAAGGAGAAGAAAAGCTAATTTTGTAATGTTTGCCGTAAAGTTTTCTTCCATGCTTAAATAACTTTAAAAACTAAAGTAATCGAAACATAACTTAAATGCTTAAGAAAAGACGGAGGGAAGAGACTCGCAACATTCAAAATTTTACTTTTTTGCACCTAATTTTCTCTTCCTTCGTAGTTTTCTCATTGCTTTCATTTTTAACCAAATAAAGAAAAGCATTTTGGTTTCCTTTTGCTCACTAAATCCATTAACTAAACGAAGCCTTATAGAAGTGCACTGGCTTATAAGAATGTCCAAGTAATAATTAAATCAAATTTGTTAGCATACAATGATACAACTACAGAAGTAGCAAATGGGTTTCTCATCTATTGTCAGAGAAATGTCCATGAAACCATGGCCACCAACCTTCAACTTTGTTGTTTGTAAGTAATTACTATCCCCAATCTTTGCAATAATATACCCTCACACCATTACTGTTTAATTTTTCTTTCGCTAGCTACGGGTGATTTCCCCTCTAAGAACAAACACTCAATTTCCATTCTTCAATCGTTATAGAACAAAGAGTCTCTTAAAGAAACGATTAGTTTGATAAGTGAATGTGGTAATATGAACTAGGGAGCAGAAACAGGACAGGTCTGTGTCTGTCCTCCAGGTTTGCTATCATTGGCGAAAATTAGGATTTTCTAAATCAAAGTTTCTTATCAACTAGGTGAAACAGATGTGGTTTGTTATTTTAGTAGAGGTAGCAAAGAACTTTGGTATCTAACAATAAACTAGTACGACATAGGACTTTCAACATAGTCATAACTAGACCTAAGCCCAATCCATGATTGGGCTGGGCACAAACCGGGCTGAGCTTATCCTAAACCCATTCGCAAGGGGGCCAGGCCGGGCCCGGGTCGGCCCGTTTCTTACTCCAGAGATTTTTTTGTTTATTTTCTCCCCCAAGGCCTTGTTTGGTGATGAAGATGAGGAAGAAGAAAGGAAATTGGCTACGGGGAAAGATGATGAGACTAATTTCCCAAGCTTTTCTTGAAGAAGACAAAACGCACCAATCCCATGTAAGGATGGTTTATACATTGCATGTTGCCATCACCCATGTCTATTTGAAGACCTTCCATCACCATTGTCGATCCAAAACTGCTAATTACTGATTGAAATGTGTAAAGTTTGCAATTATGGTAAAACAAATTGAATTGAGTCCAAATGGTAAGCGAGAAGAAAGAGCATTTGTCTAAATATTTAGGATGTGCTTGATTACAATTAGAATAATATTTTATATAGACCATATTGAAAAAGTTCAAATGGTAAGGGAGAAGAAAGAGTATAGTTCTAAATATTCAGGATGTGTTTGATTACAATTAGGGTAATATAATAGAATATATAACTTTTTTATCAATTTTTGGATGGTTTTTTTTAGCATAGCCAATATCTTTTGGGGGCTCTGAAATAATAACACTATGTTTTAGGGGGGCAATCTTAATAAAATTTAAATTTTTATAAATTATATATATAACAGTGGAATTTTAACAAAATTTGGGAGTCGTGGCCCCGTCTGTCCCCCTACCTCCGCCACCGCATGTGGAGTTTGAAGACAGTGTTATCATTTCATTTTTTTCCCGGGTAATAAAGCTTAGGTACGTTCCATTCTCTCTCTCTCTCTCTCTCTCTCTCTCTCTCTCTCTGTGCATTTTTTTATTCGGATGGAAAGCATCTATAGATTAGTATTACTTCCAAAAGCAATTCTTTTAATAGTAGGACTCTAAGGGTTCGTTTGATAAAATTGAAAATTAAATGCTGAATTTTAAGTAGTGAAAATTTTAAGCAATTGAATGTGCAATATTGCAGATAGTGTTTCAAGTACTGAAATTTGAGTGATTATTTTTTAGTAGAATTTTTTCACTTAAAGTTTTCAGTGGGTTTTTGCATACCTTCTCAATTAAGTGGTATATTATCAAACGCACTAAAAATATCATTTTTAGTACTTAATTGGGTTATCAAACACACCCTAAGCCTCTAACTGAATTGAAACTTACCTCACCTTTCCATTGGTTTTGCTTTTTGGACTCTATGAAGTGATTGAATTGTACCCTATAAGGCATGGTTTATCAACTCAATGATGATCATCCAATAGATAGATAAGTTGGGAAGATTACACAATTTATTTTAAAAGATCACATCATTTTAAAAAAAGCAAGGCTTCACTTGACCGTTAATTATTTTTTAAACTTTTTGATAACGTCCAACTTACCTTACAGAAGTCAATAAAAAATTTCATACAATATTTTGTTATCTAAAACAAATACGAGCATACATTTTAAAAAATAACAATTTCACATCGTACCTTTGTGCATCAATAACTTTGTTAGCTTTTCATCTCTGAAAGGGAATGTTTTGCTATTATGCATACACAATGGAGGTTCTTATATTTTGACATTACCTTAAGAGGGGTCACTATAATTTCCCTATTTTATATATGAACCATGGGCCCTACGATGTAATTCATACCAATCCCCTTCAGAGTTTTATATTTTTTTTTTCTACATGACTCATTCTTGTGTAATGATTATTCAATTAAAAGTTAAATTTATAGAAATACTATATGATAATCATTATGTGAAATGGGTTTAGAAGATCATATCATTAAGGATACAGTAAAACATATATTAGAGGAGATTCTACAATTAAAAATATAGTATAAAAGTAATTTGAAAAAGAAATTAAATTGAAAAACTTAAAATAAAAAAATAAAACTTGAAATCAACTGAAGTTAAAATAATACCAATAATGAAATTAGTAGTACAAAAGTTATTTATTTTAGGAAATAACTAATAAGTACAAACAATAAGTCCAACAACAAAGAAAGTATGACCTAATGAATTTAAAATAAAAAGGTAATTCCATTATAAACATAAGTTCATTGATATTTAGACACCAAATTTATTTTCTTACAAACTAACAATGAGATAAACAAAAGTGGAACCAAGGGGTGTTGGAAGGGAAAAGGGAACATAAAAGGGTGTTTTAAAAACACATCATGAGAGTAAAATGTGGGATGTAATGAGCTTAGAGTTAAGTCAGTGAAATTACAAAAAAGTACAAAGCAAATAAATTTTCACTACTAATTGTTATGTAGAACTTTTATCTTACACTGTATTTACTAGAAGCAACAAACATAGTTTGAAAAATTGTGTATAATGTTAAAAAAATAAAAATAAAAAATCAGTGTGTTATTGTATAAAATTTAATACGAATATGATTATAAAAATCAATAATAACATATTACATACTAGAAGCCATGAACTAATAAATCTAAAAATTATTGGGAAGGTACATCGACTAATTATTCATGACTAACTACACACCTTAATTTTTCATATTAAAGTTCCATGTCTGTACATTACTTTGGTGCATTGGGTTTAACAAATTAATAAATTTAAGATACAAATTCAAAATCAAGTATTGTCTCCAAGAGTGGAGCCAAGAAATTATATTAAAGAGGTCAGGCTAAGAGGTTGATTGCTTATTTAATTTGCAACGCGTGACTGCTGGTACCAAGTGAGGCATAGCTCAAATAGCAAAGAGCTTGGCATTTAAGTCCCCTCCATGTATCGATTGGATGTTCGAAACCCCCTCCCCCATATCATCAAAAAAAAAAAAAAAAAGTTTTGACAAGAAAAAGACGATGGGGACAAATATTTAAGGTGCATTGATTTGTAATTTGGCTAATATATTACACATAATTTTGATCATTTGCAAAATTTGGAAGGGGGTAAATTACACATTTAACGTATAATTTTTTTTTATCCACTTAAATTTTTTACTTTCCAAAAGAAGGGGGTACCCCAACCCAGCCCACTTTCCGCCCTGATTGTCTCCTACTTCCCCCGTCCCATATTTAGATTCCAGCTTTGAGAATCCAACTTATTAAGGGAACATTATCATTGTACAAAATAAATGCTTAATCTTCCAAATTTACCCCTTATAATATCTAAAACTCCTTCCAACAGTCTTTCTACCCCTACATGAATGAGGGTAAAATTGAAAAAGAAGTGTAAATGTGCATTGAGTTTTCAAAGACAGAAAGAATTTTGGGACATCCCAAAATGAAAGGCATGACTCAAAATATGGGACAAAGGGAGTACTTTATTAGGACTGATTTGACTGAACGTTAGTTTTATGTGAGAAGATACTTGATGAAAACATAACAACACATTTAGTTCATTGAAATAAACACCTAAAAATATCACCATTATGAGCTATGATTTGTTTGATTTATGCTTCGGTAAATACAACCACCACGTGCAACGCACGTGCCACTAAACTAGTATATATATCTATATATATAGAGAGAGAGAGAGAGGGGCTGCTACTGTGGCTAGAGAGAGAGAGAGAAGGGGGCTGCTGTGAAAGAGAAAGGTGAGAGTTTAGGATTTGCTTTAGTCAGAGGGGGGTTATTCGCAGGCCATAAATGGTTTCATTGTGGGCCCGCCAAAGCCCGATGATTTACTTGAGTTTAAGAAGCAAACCCGATAACAGCCCGCTATAAAAATATACTAGGCCCGAATTCATTATTTTTGGGCTGTTTTTGGCGGGCTCGCGTGTGCGGGCTGGAATTGAAAGCCCTAGTCATAACAGTACAGAGGTCGCAAAAAAACTGACAGCACATGAAGAGGGTGGGGAGGCCAAAAAAAAAATAAAACTAACTGTTAGTCCCGTCGCGTTCCACATACTATCTCAACCTTATGCATTCAACATTGGCTTTAATCGGTAGTTCTGCTTTAGTTGTAAATAAGGAGAAGGAAAAGAACAATATGCAAAATAGAATAATGAAGAAAACTGAAACAAGTCAAACCTGCACGAGCTCCATATCCCCATATAGAATGAATCACATAAAATGCTCTCTATCAAGATGCTTGCAACAATTCCCTGATATCATATCCTTGGAGCTACACAAACAGATAGAAAAAACTTTCGGCACATATTGCAAAATAAATATGCAAACAATAAGATTCTATTTTTTGCCTATGAGGTTTCCAAACTAAACAAGGTGGAAATCAGATGAGTAGGTTTTTTTTAGGGAGGGGGGAGCATTTAGTATTATTACAGAGCATTTTGCAGATGACAGAGAAACGAAAGAGAAAATAATTTACCTGAAGAAAGGTGAGAAGTAAGATTACGCCCGAGTTCCAAAAAGCATGTATTGTGATGGGGGTCAGAAGGTTGCGGGTCTGGGCATATGAAAATCCCAAAGCAATCCCTAGATGCATATATAACCCAATTAGTTACTTCAAAGTAGTTGGTAAATTTGAGAGTGGCTAGAAAGCTCTACAGTTTAAACTCCAAACACAGGCCATGGTGCCGCTGATGCTTCACCTTCTGGTTTCTTACTACAGAGATTACTGGTAGGCAGACAGTCTATACATTCAATGACTAAGAGGCTTCCATTACTTCTAAGAAAATTCTAATATAGTCAAAATTCGAGACATGGATTGATGCTTTAAAATTTAAATTATTTAATATGCTTTACTTACCAAGTGTGTCCGCCATATTCAAAAAAAAAAAAAACCGAGCAACGAATCTTTATACTAAGACCTTTCAAAATAACAAATCATAAAAATCTTAATAATACGTTTTTTTGTTTTTGTAATTGATGGAACTTTCAATTTCTGGCACGGAGTGGCACCTCACCAGGTGATATGACAACCACGTCTCTCAGATTATCCACAAGTAGCACATTTTCTCCTTTGGAAACTCTGAGCTTTCATTCTTTTTAATTTTTCTAGTATTCCACCTTATTTTGAAGTTATGTTACTGCTTAAACTTAGGATTTTTTTTACAACGTAAAAACAATACCGTCGTACCGAGCACAAAGAGCTGGGGAAACTGTCCAGGAGTGAGATGTGCCAATGCAAATACTGCAGCACTGATAAGGACAGAAACAGGTGTAGGCACCCTGCAGAGATAGTTCCGAAAAACATTATAAATATAAAAGCATTAATCAACACTTGATTAGTCAAGTCCAAGTTCCAAACTTCTATTGCAAATAGTTTGTTAGCTAGGCATCAAATTATCCTATAAAAACAGAATCCAAAAAGGATTTTTCTCCTCAAAAAAATAAGATAGACACCGTACCATTTGGTAAGAGATACCATAAAAAAGCCTCGAAACACTGTCTCCTCAAGAAGTGGAGCAAGGACACCAGTGATGCCCAACAGGCAGGCAGTGCTACGAAAGATTAGAGATGATTAACTTTCTTATTTGATCATCAAGACCCAACTATGGTAAAAGGTTACAGTCGAGGTCTGTCTGATAAGTACCCAAAATGTTTGGGCAATTTAAGAGCAAGAGCATATATAACAGTGAATAAGTTCTCTGTTGGAATACCTAATACTTGATGATCCAATCAGTGGAAGCAAGCGAACAAGGGCATCAGTCTGAAACCAAGTTACAAATGATAAAGAAAGGATCCTTCATGCAGTATAAAATAAAAGAATCCAAAATTAAGAGTAAAATATAACTCTTTTTCTAACTTGAAATACAAAAATCTAACCAATCTATTCAAAGACCGAGCAAAGAAAGCATGACACATTTCAATTTTCAACCTGATGACAATGGGTAGCGGAGACAAACTTATCGTTCGTCACCTTTCATTTTCAGTGTACTTCAGTAACTGAGCTCTCATGTGATCATGTGTGTGGGAGAGAGAGAGAGAGAGAGAGAGAGAGAGAGTTTTAAGATTTATGGTATCACTCTCTTAAATTGCTCAACAACTGAGTCCATTTACAATTGCTATTACTATAAGTAGTTATGAACAGGAGTGACCAGCAAAGTCGCTTCTGATTATATAGCCCCGTCCCCTTCGTCCATCTCCAACCATGGTAGTAGATTTGAGGTAGCAAAAGTGTACTTTGCAGCCTCAAACTCAAATGTGTTACCTCACACTTCTTGCACTCCAGCCCAAGGTAGCAAACCATAATATTTTATTATTTTTTTCACTTTTACTTATTTTGACTTCTGCCCTCTCTCTCCAAACTGTTCCTACCCTCTGCAAATTTCTCACGCCCAAACCCATCTCTCCCTCCCATGGCCGAATCCCTCCATCTCCCATGGCCGAAATCTCTCATCTCTCATATTCCAACTGGAGACTGGTTCCCAAATTTGTGGCCATGGCTGTTGGTGGCTGAGGGTTTCGGGGGTTGTTACTGTTAGAATGTCCCAGATCGCCCATTTATGGCCCCTCTATGCGGTTTATAAAGCTTTAGTTCCCCTCTCCTTAACATCTGGGTTTTAAGGAGTTGAATGGATTGGGCCTTACAAGTGGTATCAGAGCTTGGTTGGGTTTGTCTTCGGGCGTGCCGAGTGCCCGGCTGCTGTGGTTCAGGGTATGCCGAGTGTCCGGCTCCTGTAGTTCAGGGAGTGTGTTGGAATGTCCCACATCGCCCATTTATGGCCCCTCTGTGCGGTCTATAAGGCTTTAATTCCCCTCTCCTTAACACTTGGGTTTTAAAGAGTTGAATGGCCTGGGTGAACATATCAGCGGTTTGATCAGACGAGGGAACAAAGCTCGGAATAATAACACATGATCGAACTTTCTCCCGAATAAAGTGAAGGCTGATTGGTCTCTCTCTCTCTCTCTCTCTCTCTCTCTCTCTCTCTCTCTCTCTCTCTATGTGAAGGCTGATTGGTGGTGGTGAGATTATGTTGGTGGCCGGTGGTGGTGGGGCTGGCGGCGGTAGTGCGATGGTTTTGGGACTGATGGTGAGGGAGGTTATTGTGTGGTTGCTTGTATAGGAAATCTTTTGATTAAAATATGCCAGTTTATGTTTACTGATCTCTAAAGTGACCCTTCAAATTTGCTACCTTTGTTATCAAACAAAGGTAGCACATTTAAGCTCTCCGTTTGCTTCCTGGGTTGAAGCGTCAAATTTGCTACCTCCTTCGGAGATGGTCTTAGATTAATGATGTAGCAAGAATGAGAGAGAAAAGGGAAAGGAAGAAACATTTTCCAAATCCCTCTCCTTTCTATTCTATAACAAACAAGAGAGGGTATGCTTTTCTCTACTTTTTTCCCCTTTTTTCCTATTTTCAACACCACCCCAACCCCCAACCCAAAAAAAATAAAAAAATAAAAATTAAAAAATCCCCCATCTTCCCTTTCTTCTCTCTCCCTTCCTTTTCTTTCTCTCTCACTTCCAAAACAAAACAAAAAGAAAGAATTAATTTTCTTCTCTCTCGTCTTCTCATATTTTTCCATTTCTTCTTGACTCTTCTGTTTCCTCCGTCTCAAACATCAAGAAAAGTTCAATACAACCAC
This sequence comes from Hydrangea macrophylla, assembly GCA_033977485.1. Classification (NCBI taxonomy): domain Eukaryota; kingdom Viridiplantae; phylum Streptophyta; class Magnoliopsida; order Cornales; family Hydrangeaceae; genus Hydrangea; species Hydrangea macrophylla. Next base: position 85,497,454 of record CM066983.1, read on the forward strand.
ATAATGAATTTGTCCTCTGCCTTGTGAAAAAAAGATGTGTAAGCTCCTATTATTACAAATCAATTTCTGACCTCTCTTTGTGGGTTCTCACCACTAAACAATGACGTAGCAGCTCCTGTTAATGCTATAGAAATTAGTGCCCCAACAAGGCCAATCCCTGCCCAGACGAACCACCCTTTCTGTAGGTTGAAAGGTTCCCTCAAATCTGAAACAATTGTACTCAGTTGTCAATAAACACAAAATGGTTCCAGTTCCAAAATGTATACATTAACTAGCAGTGGGCCGGTAATAGGCTTAGAAATAAGATGACTCCACTTGGTAATAACACCACAGGTTATTCCCAAAAACAACATTATTTTACGTATAAGACAGTTGCTTTCGCATGGCTGCTCGTTTAGAAAATGTGGACTCTCACCCAACAGAAGCATATGAATAGTTGGTGAGTTTAGGCATAAATCATGAACCGCCAAAATTCATATAATAAAAGAGAACATGTTTTTTATACAGAATAACGCAATAAACAAGCTTTACATGATTATTACCATAGCAAAACAAGTCATCCGGCAGTGGTTGGAATGTGTTCCTGACGCTATACAGAACTCCAAGTATAACTGCTGTTGTAATGCTGCAAAATAATTACATAGACAAAGTCAGCCCCAAATATTGCTTCAGAAGTCCCACAAGAATCTCAAACAAATTGAGTCAAAAAAGAAAAAGGAAATAAAGGTAGCTACCTAATAAAGTCATAAGGAACTCGGCGAAGAGGCAATGTCTTTGGATGCCATAGAGCTATTTCTATCGGTGGATATTGATTTTACTTAGTAGTCATTCTCAATATAGGTGCGTATGTACGGAACAAATTGAAAGACCCATACGGAAAATGAATAGTAATAAGATTCACAACACCAGATAGATGGATATAAAGTTCATGGTAAATATTCAGATAAACGTTAAACAGGAAAGTTTCATTTCGAAATCTGGGTTGACATATTTGACAGGTCCCTCAACTAGTATTATGCTGCTCCAAAACAGCCCCATGTTGTATGAAGAAGCAAGCCTAAAAATATATGGCGGTTGGGATCGTGTGAAAATTAACGTCTCATGCCAACGCAAATGAAAGTGAAAGTTTAGCTGGTGAAATTTTGAACAGTTGCTTCGTTTGGCAGCATGACTTGGGGCCTTGGAAATAGAAGTGTACGCAATTGATATGTTAATCTTTGTCCAATTCCACAAAATTTCAATTCCAATCACCACCTCTGTGCTACGAAAAGGTCCAAGTAGATAGTGAAAAACTCCAATCTTTGAGCGAAAAAATGAAATGGTCCAAGTACATAGTGACTAAACAAAATCCAGGTCACTTTGTGCATACAGGAGAATTACCCAAGATTTAAGACCACTGACCAGGTATAAATTTAGGTTGCCAATTCTGTGCTTTCCTAAATAGAAGTATACAAATACACTTAATAACTTGAAAAACAAAAAGCAAAGACAATAGTACATACGACTGGTCCACAAAAAGAATTTCTGCTTTCTCATCCAAGCTTAGTTCCCCAATTTCAAGACCTAGATATGGAATAGCTGCAGCCTCTATCAACCCTGTCAAAACGAAACTGCCTGGATAATAATTAGATTTGCAGCAATAATGGTTAAACATCATCAGATAAAAAAACAACGAAACATCATCAGATAAAAAAACGAGTTCAGGGTGATTTGAATAACTAAAGTAAAATGCATATAAATAAACAAGTATGTGTCTCCATAAAAAGGAGGAAGAAGAAGAAAGATGAGATAATATGCAGCATATAAAAAACAAAGAAACTAATACCAAGGTTAGATCTTAACAAAGGAAAGATTTCCAAAACACAATTAAGAGTTACCACTGAGATGGCACTAAAGGCTCCTCAAACGCACAGATATCAGCATGTGAGCTCACACAAGCACGTAGCAAATATAGGTTATTAAGTACAGAAAAGACACCTTAATCCACAGGCAAGAGAAGTCAGAGAAACTGTTTGCCATTTCCAAGGCACATCCCACCGTTGTAGGATTGGCCAGTCCAACCCGCTATCCTGAAAGATCGCAGAGCACATGGATCAACAAAAACTACATCATCTCTAGAACTTGTGACACTGTTTGAACCTAAACAAAAATGCCATTATGTTTTGCATAGGGTTGCTACTTGCTAGATGAATCAACTGAGAGTCATGCAAGCCCAACTGTGATTCCGCCAATATATGATAGAAAACAATTTTCGAGCTCATCAAGGGTTAGACCCTAGCTTGAACTTGGCTTGACGAGCTCATGCGCGCTCAACTATTTCCATACTAACCAAGCTAAATGACCTCAAAGTTAAGTAAAAGCTTGATTTGGTATGGAACTCTCCAATGGTCACACTCAATTTTCTTTCTAATATTATTACTCTCCCTCATTTTAGTAAAAAAATTGAGTAAAAGCGTCAACCCTTTAATCAAACCATAACAAATCAACTTTGAGAAGAAAAAAAAAATTTTAAAAACCCTCTCCAAATCCTTACTCAAACCATACCAAAATTAGAGTGCATGAATAGTGTTGCTTCAATTTGGGTCTAGATTTGAGTAAAACTCAATCTGAGAAGGATTTGAGTCAAGGGATGGAGAACCGTTTTAAAGGTATTGAACCAAATTTAAATTTGGTACAGGTTTTGGGTAAGGATTGGAGATGCCTTCAGACCAAAATCACCTAGTATATCAAAAACTCGCTCAAGATCATTTTCCAAATCAGAGACAAATCTCAATCTCTCCTTATTTCTAGCCGAGAAAAAAGCAAAGCACTATGTGAACAAACTCAGGTAGTTCATATATAACCTAAGTTCCTTGAAATTGCTGTGTAAATTTGTTCGTAAATGCCAACAGGAACAGTAATGTTTCTCCGAATCGTACAAAGCTAATGCTTGCTCAAATTACAATCGTACAAAGCTATAACTGAAGTGCAATTCCTATTAACTGATAACTAAAACAACCTAAAAGATAAATAATCGTACACAGATTTTATTTTCTCATCGTTCTTCGGTTTTCTAGGTAACCCAAAAAAAAAAAAAAAAAAGTGCAAAAACAATTATTAGAGCAAAATAGTAAAGATTTTTTCAAAGTCGAAACAATCTTTTGAACATTATCTCTGGAGCTTTAATAATCTTACCTTGTGTTCAAAATCATCCTTTGATTCTTCATTAGGATTGTAAAAGCAAATCGAACGAAGTCCTCTATTATCTGAAGATCGAGTTGTATTTGTGTAGTGAAACCTCAAAGCTCGCTGAGAGAAATTAATGCGTTTTTTGAGAAGCACACAGTGATGAGTTCGTCGAATTTGGGTTTCAGACGAACATGGCGTCGATAAAGCAGAGAAACTAGAGAGAGGAGTGAGAGTAAATAGCGTCGAAACCATTGCTGAATTTGAGCTTTCAGTCACTACTTCGAAGTCAGAGAGAGAGAAACTGTGCTGAGACCACTGCCCTGCCCCCTTGCTGAGAAGAAGATAAGGCAAAATTTCAGTGGAAAAAAAAAATGTAATTGTAGAAACTCCCCGAGATATTTAAGAAATTGTAATAAGGGTACAATAATCTTAGAAACATCAATATCACCTCCTTGGGCTTGGATTTGAATACAACACAACACTGAATCATTACACAAGGTTTGGGTTGTTGTGTCTAACGGGCTCTTAGCCCAATATGGTCTTACAATGGAGTTAGCCCAACATGGTCTTGCATAGAAATGAAAAGCTATGAATTGAGCTTTCATATCTAAATTGTTTTGTAAAGCTAAGAGTACATAAAGATTTAACTGAACGGTAAATTGCTTCCGCCAATTGTCGAGAAGGGGAATAAAATTGTTTTTTTAATGTTATCCGACAATCCGTCCCACCATGAGCATGTAACATGGTATGATGGTCTATTGTGATTTGTGGACCGTCGATCATTGTAGAATTCGCATGAAATTTACAAGATCGACTGTCCACAATAGACCGTCACACCATGTGACGGACTCATGGAATAACTTCTCCATAAGAGAATAGTTGGGACCTACAAGATCAATGGTCCATGATACGGCATCGTTTAGCCCTTCCATCATGAAATGACACGTGGCAAGGAAATCGCAAGTCGGTTGCATGGAATACCACCAGTTTGAACGAGTCCACATAACCGTTGGACCTAGAAGACGTGGTCAGTCTCGTCTAAGAAATATAGGAGGTAGGTAGCCCATAATGCGAACTGTGGGACATGTGGCAGGCTCTACAATGGCCCAACCCAACAAATTAATAGGAGACTGCGCTGCAGAGACTGCAGTCCGTTAATGTTACTTCTTATTTATACTGCAGCAAATAAACAAGTAAGATATAGTCTTTCCTTGACTAAAATAATACTGATTACTTCATTTCTCGATAGCTAACTTAGTCATCGGAAAAGGCTCAAAGAACCTAACCCCCCTTGAGTCTTTCCCTTTCCTTATGTGCAGGATTAATATTCAAAAGAATCATCATCAGTTGTCCCCGTTTTTTGCCCTTTACCAACCTACCTGAAATCGACAACATCAATTGGCGTCGTCTGTGGGAACCGCATTGGTTCCTCTCTTTTTTCCAAATCGGGCACGATGGTGGTTTTCACTAGGTCTACTTCGTCCCGACCATCTCGGCATCAGGACACCCAACAAAGGAATTTGAACCTAGGCGCTCCAGGAGCATCCGCTGGGGTAGACCCAGCACGTCAATCAACCGCAATAGATCAGATGATGCAGCAGTTCAAGAATCTGACGAATACAGTGCAGGCATTGGTTCAGCAGCAGCAATCTATGTCCCAGTTGGTGGGCAGTCAACCCAACCCCCATAAGGAACGCAAAGAAGACGACCGCTCTGCCCGGACAACGCATAGCTCAGTAGCCAGGCACTCTAACGAGTTTCGAACCAAAAATGTGGAGCAAATTGACAAATCCGGAGACCACCACAAGGGTCCAGAAGGCAAATTGACAAACCAGTTCAGAGACGAGATCAGCCGAAAGAAGGCCGATCGGAGGAAGACACGCCCGAAGCATTACAACTCAAGGCCGAGCAAGAACTCCAGGAGCTTTTGGGGCAGGGCGAACCCCCATTCATCAGGACAATCACGGAAGAACCCCCCTAAAAGGGTTTTCCTTGCCAAAGCTCGCCATGTATGACAGGAAAACTGACCTAGCGGAGCACCCAAGCCAATATCAACGGGCCATGGCTTTGTATAGTCATAGCAATGCACTAATGTGTCGAGCCTTCTCAAACACGCTCACCGATACGACGTTGTCATGGTTCAATCAGCTTCCCCCTAGATCAATCACCTCATTTGCCGACTTAGGGGTGAAGTTCATTAATCAGTTCCTCACCAGCAAAAAAATCAAAAAGGGGTCGGATTATATGTTAACCATACGCTACGCCAAAGGAGAAGGCCTGAGAGATTATATTACCAGATTCAACGATGAGCTCAATACAACGGAGGGATGTTACCAAGGCTTCGCTAACTCAGCATTACAGGCAGGACTCCACCCTGGGATCTTCCTCACCTCCATCAATAAAAATCCCCCTAAGAGCCATGCGGAGTTGTTGGCAAGAGCTAACAAATGCATATTAGTGGAGGACATGAATTTGGCCAAAAAGGAATTGAGAAGCATGATAGATCCAAAGCCCCCTAAAAGGGAAACTAAGAAAGAGAAAAAGAGGCAGCGGTCACCTGAAAAGCCGTTCAGAAAACCTGACTTCAAGAGGGCCAAACTCTATACCCCCTCAACGCACCTCTATCCCAAATTTTGGATCAGTCTAAATGAAGAGAAGATTTTAAATGGCCGGAGCGCTTGAAGGGGGACCCACAGAAAAGAGACAGGTCGCGATACTGCAACTTCTATAAGGACTATGGACACACTCCGGACGAGTGTAAGGTCCTCAAACATGAAATTGAGGAGCTCATCAAGTGAGGGAAACTTTGCCAGTATATCACCGCCCGTGAGGACAGATCAGGACTACGAAAAGAGAGAAGGGATGGTCGAGATGACAGAAGGGACAGGATTCAGAAGCAGGTCCCCTAGCAATAACATGATCAGCCCAACATTATACATGCTCTCCACGGAAGATCTAGGAACTCGAAGGACTCCAATAGAGCTCGAAAGAGACTTGCCGCGAGGCTCAATATCCCCATGCACGATAGCCCCCCATGCAAATTTTTAGCTTTAAAGAGGCGCCTAAGGTGGAACCACGCATCACCTTTACCGACCAGGATCTGATTGGAGTCCATCTCCCGCATGAGGACGCTCTAGTCGTCTCCTTGTGGATATCCAATTTTGATATCAGAAGGATTCTTATTGACAATGGGAGCTCGGTTAATGTCATTTCTTGTCTACTCTGAAGAAAATGGATTTCGATACGAGAAGAATAGAATTGGCAAAGTCTAACCTGACTGGTTTCATTGGAGAAGTTAAGGTACCTGAGGGCCGTGTGATGTTGCCTATCACTATAGGGGAAGATTCTAACTACATCACCACCCTGGACGAATTCCACATGGTGAATTCGTTCTCTCCTTATAACATAATTATGGGAAGGCAATGGCTCCATGATTTGGGGATAATACCATCATCCTTCCATCAGTGCATGAAGCTGCTCATCCGGGAAGCAGTTGTAACTATACGAGGTGATCAGAAGGAAGCTAGAAAATGTGGGTGCACTGGTCTGAAATCGTCAACCGCCAGATAGCAATCACCGAACCCTCCCCACTCGGAGCAAGCTGGTCCACTCCAACTAACCTCGCGAATGGACGAGAACCTGGACACAGATAGGCCCTCAGTATTGGAGTCGAACGAAGAATTAGAAAAGGTTTCAATCAGTGAATGCCACCCTCTCAAGAAGGTGAAGATTGGAACGCAACTCCACACCCAGTAAAGGCAATCACTCATCTCTTTCTTGAGAGAGCATATGTCAACCTTTGCCTGGTCAGCACAAGATCTTGTGGGGATTGACCCCCAGATCATCATACACTGCCTCTCTGTCGACCTGAATCATACTCCAGTCAGGCATAAGAGAATGACCTTCGCCCCAGGAAGGAATGACATAATCAACGTGGAAGTAAACAGACTTATAGAGGCTGGACACATCAGAGAAGTTCGTTACCCAGCATGGTTAGCCAACACGGTGGTAGTCCCTAAGAAAGGAGGAAAATGGAGAGTCTGCATAGACTACACCGATTTAAATAAAGCTTGCCCGAAGGACAGCTTTCCCATTCCCAAGATTAATCAGTTGGTCGATTTGACAGCAGGGAATGAACTGCTGACTTTCATGGATGCGTACTCAGGCTACAACCAGATCAAGATAGACCCTCTGGATCAGGAAAAAACTTCTTTCATCACCAAGAAAGGTCTATATTGTTACAAGGTCATGCCATTCGGATTAAAGAACACTGGAGCAACTTATCAGAGGCTGGTTAATATGATGTTCCGAGATCAGATCGGCAAGTCAATGGAAATATATATTGATGATATGCTAGTAAAGAGCAAGCATGGTAAAGATCACATCAGCCATTTAAGGGAAACATTTGAGGTCCTCCAGAGGTTCCATTTAAAGCTTAACCCGGCCAAATGCATATTCGGGGCCTCGGCAGGAAAGTTCTTGGGTTTTCTGGTGTCACAAAGAGGGATAGAGGCAGATCCAGGTCAGATTAAATCCTTGATAGAAATGGAGTCCCCCCGAACAAAAAAGGACATTCAATGTTTAAACGGTAGTTTAGCGGCCCTACACCGCTTCATCTCAAAAGCATCGGACAAACGTCTTCCCTTCTTCAAAGCCCTAAGAGGGGGAACAACGTTTGACTGGATGCTAGAATGTGAAAGCGCATTCCAGGACCTCAAAGCCTATCTTGGCAGTCCAGAGTTACTGACAACACCGGAACCCGATGAGCCTCTGTATCTATATATGGGCGTCTCAGACTATGTCGTCAGCTCGGCTTTAATAAAAAAGGTACAGAAAGTGTAGAAACCGGTTTACTATGTGAGCAAAACACTCTTGGAAGCTGAAAAAAGATACACATGCCTCGAAAAGTTGGTTTATGCTTTGGTCATCTCAGCAAGAAAACTCAAGCCATATTTCCAAGCACATACTATCATCATGCCCACGGATCATCCTATTCGATCTGTACTCCACAAGCCAGAAACATCTGAAAGGTTGGTCAAGTGGACTGTGGAGCTTGGAGAGTTTGATATCCGATTTGAACCCAGGACAGCCATAAAAGCTCAAGTCTTGGCTGACTTCGTGGCCGAGTTTACTAGAGAAGGCGCTCCCGCATGTTCAGTTCCAGAGCCACGGCAGTGGGAATTGTACACAGACGGGGCATCAAACAAGAAGGGATCTGGAGGTGGCATCATCCTAAAAACCCCAGAAGGAGAGGTGCTGGAAAAGTCAGTAGCTTTTGGCTTCAAACCCTCGAATAATGTTCTTCATAATTACGATCTATATACTTTGTAAGCGCCAATGGCAATTTGGTCATTTTACGATCTATATACTTTGTAAGTTCTAAAATGTTCTTCATAATAATATGAGTTCGCATGCTTTGACGACGTTAAATTTTGATTTTATTTTAACAAGTTATGGCATTTTAAAGTTTTAAGGGTAAAATAGTCATTTTACAAATATATTCAAGTAAAATGGACCATGCCATTGGATACAAAACGCCGAAAAACCTCGGGGATAGGCCACTATGTATTATTTGAAGACTTTAACAATGTTAACTTCGTATATGTAACCCCAAGAGTAATTTGGTCATTTGATCATATATGTGCTTTTTAGGTCCCAAATGTTCTTTATCTTAAATATGAGCTCACAAGCTTTAACGGCGTTCAATAATAGTTTAGTCTTAACAAGTTATGGCATTTTGAAATTTGAAGGGCAAAATAGTCATTTTACAAAAATATTCAGGCCAAATAAACCCTACCATTGGATCCAGAACGTCAAAAAACTTGGGGTAGGTCACTCTGTATTATTTGAAGATTTTAACAATATTAATTTCTTATATGTAAACCCCAAGAGCAATTTGGTCATTTTACGACGTATAAATTTTTTTTAGGTTCCAAAATAGTTTTCATAATAATATGAGCTTATAAACTTTAACGAGGTTAAATTTTGTTTTTTTTTAACTAGTTTGACATTTTAAAGTTTTAAGGGTAAAATAGTCATTGTACTAAGTAATTATAAAATTTTGACACAAAAATATAATTTACCAAACGCACAAGTATGTATTAAATTAAGATTGTCAAGGTCGCACTTCCACTCTCAAAATCTTGTGAACAACTTGGAAATGCTTTGAAAAAGCAACATTAAATGTAATTCTTGGGACACACTCAAAGACACAATTTTTGGGGCACAACTTAGAAGATGTGTTTATATCTCTCATGTGATGTCATTGAACCCCACACTAACACAGGAGAGAGATAGATACATCTCTTGGATTGAAGATCAAGATGGGATCAAGACTTTTAGTATGTCCCATAAGCATCCACCTACTTTAGACTTGGCCCGTTTGCCTTGAACTTTAAGTACTTCACCTAATTTAATGTTGAGTAAAGATTTGGACACATTTAAAGGCATAACTTTTGGGACACAATTCAAGAGATGTATCTATCTCTCTCCTGTGTCATTGTGGGGTTCAATGACATCACATGAGAGATATAAACACATCTTCTAAGTTGTGTCCCAAAAATTGTGTCTTTAAATATGTCCAAATCTTTACTCAACATTAAATTAGGTGAAGTACTTAAAGTTCAAGGCAAACGGGCCAAGTCTAAAGTAGGTGGATGCTTATGGGACATACTAAAAGTCTTGATCCCATCTTGATCTTGTGACCCGGCAAAATGAAAATTGTATGGCTGAAAGTGAAGTTTGTTCAACTTTAATTTAATGTTCATTTTTTTAGTATGTCCCTTACCAAAAGGGATTTGATTAAGTCTAACAAAATGTCATCATCATATGTCACCGGTCTACATTAATTAGGGCCACCTTGGTAACAACTTAAGGAGTGTACAAATGATTGTGGAGCTCTAAAAGTTAAAATAAAATTATTTGACAAATCCGATTCTACGATTAAATAGTAAAAAATGTGACTTAATCGTTAAACTTTGTAATTGGTTAAAAATTACCTTGCGCAACTTTTTTTTTTTATCAAAGAGAACCAATTTCATTGAGACAGATTCCACAAGGGAACAAGTACAAACTGATCACAAGTGGAGCACCAAACAACAACAAAAACTGAAAAAAATTGAAAAAACACAGCAACAAAGCAAACTAAAGAACAAACACTACAACCCACTTGTAAAGTCGTACTACAACCTCCAATCCAAAGATAAGACCGTTTGTAGTGCAGCTCAAAAACGAGCCGGCTGAGGAGGAAGCTGCCGAAGACCCGCACCAAAGATCATCCAGACCGCACCAAGTCTGCGAAGAGACCCGCCAAAACTTCAGATCTGCAAGAGGAGGGGGCCGGATCTAACCACAGAGCAAGCAGATTTAGAAGATCCAAGGTGAAGACACACACCCAAACAAACAAACAAAGAAAAAAACACAAACCCAACAAAAAGGGGGAGAAACCCTCACAAAGAGGGAAGAAACCCTCACAAAAGGAGGGACAAAACCCCACAAAGGGGGACAAATCTCTCATAAAGAGAGAAAAAGCAACAAAAACTATATACAAGAGGCTCTCCCATGGCGGGAGAGCCTCCCATGGCGGGAGAGCCCCCACAGGGACGACGCAGAGGGAGTTTTAGAGAGAGGTCGGAGAGAAAGGGAAATTTGGCCAAAGGTTGTTTTAGCTATTGAATCACAAAAACATAAATTGCAAATGAGCCATATATTGTACCAAGGGATGACTTCCCAGCTTAGTTTAGTTATTCATTTTCACCCATTTGAAAAACTGAAATGAAATAATATTCAATGTGACCACAACATCTATGTAACTTATTTCTAGAAAAGGGAAAAAAAAAAAGTTATCTATGTAATGTACGTAGGGTTTGGAGATCAATAAACTTACTTTAAAACTCATATTGAGGACTAAGGCATCTTCGATTATACGAAATAATTTTTCCTTGTTTAAAGTTGTTACTTGTCTTAATTTAAAATAAATAAATAAATAAGAAGAAAACTACAAAGGAATTAAAATTAATTTCTCTTTCTTAGGTTCAGTGAATGTAAAGAGGGTAATGAAAATATTTGACACTATTGAATTGGTGAATCAAAATGTTCTCACATTCTAAGGATAAACTGCAATCACATAAATTGTGTGTTTGGATTGGTGTTTCATGGATCTATATACATTGTAACGCTAGAGATACTTAAAGAATTTACCCAAAAATGTCACCAAATGATGTGGCTACTTGAAAGTGAAACTATTCTTTGATTGAAAAATAAAGGAACACAAGTATTGTATTTAATTTCAATATCTAGTTTAGGTAACTAATTTTGGTGAACTAGCATTTCTCATATATCGACAGTTTCGATACTTATCGTAATTTTTCTAAAATAAACATATTTCATAAGTACACCAATGCATTTTGTTATAGTGGCTTTTAAGTTGAAATTTGAGCTTTTTACAAAAGATAATGCTAATCAGCTAGAAATGAGTGATTAGTCTTGTATTTTGCGTTCGTATGGTCTTATAAATGTGAAAAATACCATTCCTGGAGCTTCTAAGAACATTATTTATACACATTTGTCACACGACCTTTATAATTCTTTTTTACATCGTGCACATGGATTTTGTGTGTGTTTTATAGGTTTTGGATGACATTCCATGCTCAAAGGATATCCCAATGAAAGATAAAATCAGTTGTAGCCACTTCCAGCCCATTTTTGACATAGAAGACCTCGGATTGAAAATTTTCTCAAAACACAAAGAGATGTACAGATCGACAAATTAGCTTCGCGTTGCCATAAATCACGCATCAATTGGAGGTCGGAGCATAAAGTTATGGCATTTTCTACCATCAGTGCACAAAGCTTAGTGTACCTCTCGACCAGGTAAAGGGTACCTCTGGACTGGTCGAATGTACACAGAAAATGTTGGCTGTTTTTACAAGTTTGCACTCCGATGTTTTAGTATAAACATGATTTTTTCTCTTATTTGTTAAGGGTTGAACCCTAATTTTTAGATGAGTAATGCTTGGAACACATAAAACATCCACATACAGTTGCTCACAAAAACTTATTGTGTTTATCCCTCTCCTAGAGTCACAAAAACTTATTGTGTCTATCCCTCTCTTGGAGACAGACATGCCAGGAGAGAGATAGACACACTAAGTTTTTGTGACCAACTGTATGTGGATGTTTTATGTGTCCTAATCATTACTCTGTTCAGATTATCTCTCTCTCCCTCTTGTTCTTCTAGTTTTCTTCTCTAGTTTTCTTACTTTTACTCACCAACAACCCTCTAGTTTAGGAGTTATTGTAGAAAGAGTGGTTTTATTGTACTTTGAAGCTTGTGTTGGATCCTAACTTGGAGTTTATTGGAGCATTTTATGGTGTTTATTAGGGTTTGGTATATTTTCTCTTCCTCTCTCTTTGCTACTTATGATTCTTGTGATATGAGTAGCTAGAAAATGTTGATTGAGGATCATAAACCAGTAATGGACCATTTGTGCTAAAATGTTAGGGTTTTCTACCTTAGGATGTGCTTTAGACATTGAAACCCCTTGTTTGTGAGTCCAAGGTGGGGAAATGGCCCCAACCTGTATCTTTCCCATTATATAAACCACAAATCAATCATACTTGTTCGTGTAGCACGTAGTTCTTAATGTAGTTTAATTCATAAAGTAGTTGTTAATTAAAACTCCAAATTAAACAAACAAATTATCAATTTTTTTTTTACACCTTTTGTTAGCGTTTTAATTGGTTATTAAACTTCCCAACACATTGTTTGCACTTCAGTCCATGTGGAATCGATCTCAGACTTCCTAAGCATACTACTTGTACCGATAACTTGCACTTGAGCTAAGCAACATTTTTAGGCGGCCAATGAGCTATTGCGAATGCCACCTCCGACTTAGAAGGAAGATGATACCTCTTTATTTTTTTTATGGAAAAGCTTATTTATTTATTTTTTTTAAAGTAAAATGTCTATCAGAGGAAATTTTTACAACAGTCAAGATAATTATGTTACTAGAATTGTCCTTTAACTGGCATATTTTGTTTGATTGATTCAATAATAACCAATACGTTTGATTGATTCAATAATAACCACCATTATTTTAATTGGGAACCATATATTATGGACATATTTTAAGGAGACAAGACCACCTAATTTCTCTGCATGATCCATTGGTCCCTATGTCACCACGTACACCCTTTCTAAATTAATATGGAAATCTGGAAACATATTGTGGACCATTCTATTTAAATTTAGTAGAGTAGTTTGTAGGTTGAGACCTTTTTTTTTTTGATAAAAGGAGCATTTCATTCGAGAAGAGAACTGAAGTGAAAAGACATCATCATCAACAAAAGACTGAAAATAAAGAGGAACATCTATGTAAAAAATCAAAGCATCTTTGTGGGTCTTGGCACGACGCGCGAGCTCATGAGCGACTTTGTTTCCATTTCTTTTCACGTGTGACACCGAAAAAGAGTCCAATCCATTCAGAACCAATTTTGTTTCCTCAATCAAATGTCCATAAGGGGTGAGACACAACTCTGTAGACTTTAAGTGAGAAACAATAGCTTGTGCATCAGACTCCATCTCAAAAGCCGTAAAACCCGCATCAACTGCCGCAACCACCGCCTTTAAAACCGCCATAGCTTCCATTGACGAAGCATCCAAACAACCATTAAAAAACAAGGACAAGCCAAACATCACATTACCTCTAAAGTCCCGAATAATGGCATCTATGCCCCCTCCCGAAGCATCCGCAAAGCAGGCACCATCGACATTGAGTTTAAGGTTGGATTGAGCTGGCGGCTTCCACCGAACCATGGTGTTCGGCCTCATCGTAGCCTCCACACGGGTAGCCTCCTTGAAATCAGTCGAGAATTGGTTTACATGAAAAATCACCTTATCAGCCATTGCAGTGACACCCTCAAACAAGGCCTTGTTACGATGGGTCCAGATTGACCAAGCAGTGATAAGAAACTTAGCCGCCCGATCCAAATCTTCCCCGGCCAACACATCATCGAACCAATCCCCAAAATGCACCATCCTCCCTCGGGTAACCAGGCTATGCTCAAATAATTGGCCCCAAACCATCCTTGCGAAGCTACAATGGTTAAGCACATGGGAAACCGTCTCTAACTCCCCACACCGAAAGCATCTTGTATCAACCGAGACTCCCTTCCTTTCAAGATTCATCGAGCATGGAAGAATATCTTTCAAGGCAGCCCAACCAAAACACCTAACCTTTGTGGGGACCGGGAGCTTCCAAAGCCTTTGCCATCGATAACCATTCACCGAAGAAGATGAAGCAACATTGGTGGCCACTGGTTTCCATTGAAGCCCCAAGCGGTACGCCGATCGGACTGTGAAAACACCCTTATCCTCCCAATGCCAAATCAGTCTATCCACTGTTGCATTTGGGTGGATAGGGATGCGAAGGATAGTATCCACCTCGTGCTCAAGAAAAAGCTCTTTAATTAAGTTCACTTTCCATCCCTTTGAGATCGGGTTAATAAGGGATGAAACCGGGGAGTTCTTGATTGAAACAGGGAGGGGAGAGAATGGCTTAAAAGAGAACGGAGTGGGCATCCAAGGGTCGGATCCAATCTTGACAGTAGATCCATCTCCCACCTCCATCTCAGTCCCTTGCGAATTAATTGGATAGACCCCCAAATGCTTCTCCAAGAAAAGGAAGGACAAGAACCAATCCGTGTGCTCAAAATATCCCCTGCGGAAAATACTGGGCTCTGAAAACTTGAGCAATAAGCGAATTCGGCTGTTGAAGGATCCTCCAAACTTGCTTAGCAAGTAAAGCTTGGTTAAACACTTCCAAATCTTGAAAACCCAAACCCCCACAACATTTTGGACGACACAGTTTTTCCCATGACACCCAATGAATCTTTCTCTTATCACCTGAGCTTCCCCACCAAAACCGAGCCAAACTAGATGCAACATCATTAAGGAGAGTGATGGGGAGTTTAAAGCAAGACATGGGATACGTGGGGATGGCTTGGGCCACCGCCTTGATAAGAATATCCCGACCGCCCTTAGATAGAAATCTTTCCTTCCACCCTTTAAGTTTTTGAAAGATTTGATCGCGAATGGAGCCAAAAATCTGTTTCTTGGACCGCCCAATTAGAGACGGAAGTCCCAAATATTTTTCATGCAACGCTAATGAATCCACTCCCAAGACTGTTTTGATCTTTTCACATTGATCCTTCGGGGTGTTGGGACTAAAGAAAACAGAAGATTTTTCAATGTTAACTTTTTGCCCCGATGCCGCTTCATACGGCTGAATTGTATCCAATAGCCTTGTACACTCCTCTTCGGAAGAACGACAAAAAAGAAGGCTATCATCGGCAAAAAACAAGTGCGTGATCTGAGGACCTCCCCGACCTAACCGAACCCCATCAATAAATTTGTGATCCTTAGCCCTATTCAATAAAGCAGACAGAACATCAGCGCACATGATGAACAAATACGGCGAGAGAGGATCACCTTGGCGAATACCCCGTGTGGGTCTGATGCACTCAGAAAGGCTCCCATTGACAATTACTGAATATGTGACCGTTTGAACACACTCCATGATACGAGCAACCCAAACTTCGTGAAAACCTAAACGCTTCATAATCGCCCGAAGAAAAGACCACTCCACTCGGTCATATGCTTTACTCATGTCTAATTTAAAAGCCATGTGGTGCACTTTACCCCTTGTTTTCGATTTAAGAATATGTATTGCCTCAAAGGCAATCAGCACATTATCCGTAATGAGGCGGCCCGGTACAAATGCACTTTGGTTCTGAGAGATGATGCTCGGTAAAATTACTTTAAGACGGTTAGCAAGGACTTTGGAAATGATCTTATACACCACATTGCAAAGGCTAATAGGACGGAATTGAGAAATAAATTTCGGATCCTTTACCTTTGGAATTAGAACAATATGAGTGTGATTAATATTTTCCGGAAGGGAACCCTCATCAAAGAAAGTCTTGACCAAACGAAACACATCACGCCCCACAATCTGCCAGTACCGTTGGAAGAAGAGCGCACGCATCCCATCAGGGCCAGGAGCTTTCGTGGGGCCCATCTGAAACAGTGTTACCTGAACCTCCTCTTCAGTCACAGGAAAAAGAAGCCTTCTATTCATGTCTTGTGTAATAAAGGGGTTCACACAGCCAAGAATAGAATCAAAATTACTAGGGTTCGAAGTACCAAATATCTCCCAAAAATAATCCACCGCAATACTCTTGAGTGAATCCTCTTTGGCGCACCAATTCCCACTCAAATCCGTAAGTCCATCAATATAATTCCTTTTCAGTCGTTGTGAGGCCTTTTTATGGAAGAATGAAGTATTCCGGTCGCCCTCTTTGAGCCATGTCACACGAGACCTCTGTTGCCAAAGAATCTCTTCTTGCTTAAGGAGAGTATTAATCTCGTTTGATAGAGCACGTTCTGCTACCATATCTTTACAATGGATCGAAGAGTTCCTGAGATTTTTTAAAGCTTCTTGTTTCACACGTAGGTTTTTCTGAATATTACCGAATGTCCTTTTGTTCCATGCTGCAAGTTGTGTGCTACATCTTAAAACCTTTTCCATAATTCCCCCATTTAGATCCCCTTGCCCCCAGGCATTTGAAACAACCTCATCACATTGCTCATGCTTCACCCACATTGCCTCGAACCGAAACCGTTTTGCCACCATGCGATTATGTCTCACCCCTCCATCCAACCGCACCAGAATGGGACTGTGATCAGAGACTGGTTCAATAAGATGAAAATCTCTAGCATTCGGGAAGAAGTGGCTCCACGCCACTGACGCCACAAACAGGTCAATCCTTTCCTGGATAAAATTAAACTGAAAATGACCATTTTGCCAAGTAAACGGGGGCCCCCCGTAGTTAAGATCGTGTAATTCACAAAAGTCAAGTGCCTCACGAAAGAGACCCGCTGCCGTAAAATTAATAGAATTTCCCCCATCCTTTTCCCAAGAGTACAAAACTTCATTAAAATCTCCCCCAACAAGCCAGGGTAGATTTACCGTAGATTTTAGAGACTTGAGAAGGTTCCATGTAAGATATCTTTTTGAATGCTCGGGATGTCTATAAAAGCCGGTAAATCTCCACCACTTATCCCTATCGGCCTCCTTAACCACAACATCAATATGGTGTTTGGACATACTGAGTAAAGTCACATCAATATCCTCGTGCCATAACAAAGCTACACCACCACTATGACCCGTACAACTAACAGAAAGACAATTATGAAAACCAACAGAATGACTAATCATTTTCATACGATCACTAAACATTCGTGTCTCCATTAAGAAGACAAAACTGGGAGCTTCAACCCTCACAAGCTTTTGGAGGGCCCTAACTGCTCAAGGGTTCCCAAGCCCCCGACAGTTCCACGATAGAAAACTCATTGGTCTCGGTGGTGCTGCCTCGCAGCCACCACCTGACAATTGGAAGGATCAATATCCATCACCAAACTTGCCTTAGCCCTCTTCCCTGACTGTATCAAAGTTTCGACCCCATCGACCTGTGCAGGTCTTTTGTGCACCAAATTCCCTTCGCCCGTAGACATGTTCACATCACCTGGCACCCCATCCCGAATCACCTGCTTCCAGCCTCTACCCCTCCTTGTAGGCGAATTGTCAGTGGCTCCCTTTTCTGCACCCCCAAATTTTGATTCACTATGTTCCACAATGGCCATAGCAAGAGATTCCTTGCCATGGACATCCAACATAGGCGGCTGGTCTTTCCCTAGTGGCGCATTAGTAGCTTCGGCTGCACTCGTTCCCCCTCCCCCCTTTGAGGTAAGATTAGTCACATTGTCAATTGGGTTGTCTAGTAGCCCCTCCTGACTAGTTTGCACCAAAGGACTGTCATTAGAACCCGAATCAGGCCTATTCTGCTTCTTCTCATCAGGAGTGGATCCGTCGGTGTCCCGACCAGCATTAACAGTGCTCTTCCTCTCCATCGAAGCCCTAATCCATGGCCCATACTGTAACTGGTTTGTATTATTGCGCAAATCTTGAAATGTTGTAACCGGGCATACCCTTTCCGAATGCCCCATCCGTCCACAAGCATAGCATATGGACGGGAGACATTCATATTTTAGGCGTACCCACATAGATTGGCCATTCCATGAAAGCTTGAACAGTCGGCACAACGGTTTCTCAATTTTTAGTCGAACCCTAATACGTAAGCACTCCCCCCATGCACGTCCGTTCCCATCCACATCCACTTGCAACACACTCCCCATGCACGCACCAACTAGCACACCCACATCCTTTGTCATGCAAGCGAGAGGCAGGTCGTGGATTTGCACCCACATGGAAACCTCCTCAAACTTAATCTTTTCCAGTGGGTTGTTGATATCAACTTCACGTAGGGCAAGTAGATGGCTGTCAAAGTTCCATGGTTCTCCAAGCAAGATCCTTACCTTATCGTTTTCTGAAGCAAACACAAATAGAAATTTATTTTGGCTCAAAAGCCTGACTTCAAAACCCTTTATTTTCCATACCAGAACAAGAACTCTGTGCAAAGCTTCCACCGTAACAGGTCGAGAGATTAACAACGAGCCCATAAGACTTGTCTTTGGATCAATATCAAACCCAATCCTTCCATCATTATCAACCACAACTTCTGTCCCTTCCTCCTGCGTGATTGTCAACTTGGATAGAAGATTCTCTATGTTATCAGCCATGATAAAAAGGAAAAAGTAGAAAAAGGTAGAAAAAGACAAAACCCCTATGAAGAATCAAGGGGACAAAGCCCTGAACAGGGACAGCGCAACCAGAGACAAGAAACCCTAGCCTCGGCTGACTATTCGAATTTTAGGTTGAGACATTTAAGTATTGTGATATCTGTTAAAACCAAAAAATAAAATAAAATAAAAGAGTATTGTGATATATATGTATATATATATATGTATATGAGTAATGATTGGTGTACATAAAATGTGCACATAAAGATTTGAATTATTTATTTTGGTGAGTCCCAACAATACCCAACATACATATATATATATATACATATATATATACATATATATATATATATGTTGGGTATTAGTTAGTGGACAATGCTAGGGGCACTAACAAATTCCACTAACACTTACACCCACACTCTATCTCTCTCCTAGTGGCACTTTTGGTCTACTGCATGCGGACCCCACAATGCCACTAGGAGAGAGATAGAGTGTGGGTATAAGTGTTAGTGGAATTTGTTAGTGCCCCAAATATTACTCTTAGTGATGCTATTCACCTATAAGAACACCACTTGTTATCAGTAGTTTGGGCTTCAAGGTTTAGATTTACGTTACTGTGCTCTTATTTAAGTTCCTGAATTAACAGGTTTGAGCATTACAAATGACATCAAAACTGATCTAGGCTTCGGCAATGTGGTATAACACGTGCGACTATCCATAAGAGAACACATTAGGCATTAAAGTGGTGGATCGAGAGTAGTACCATAAGAGCATCAACAATGAATAAGGAACTCAGGACAACTTAGCAAAAAGTCATTAAAAATGGGTGTAGGTATAACTAATGTATATGATAGTGAAATTTAGTAGAGCCTAAGTTTGTGATACGCCTGAATTTAACTAATGTACAGGTCAAACGGCACACAATGTATCGTCCCACTACTACATGGTACACACTGTGCCATTTTATCACCACTCACCACCACCCGGCACACACAGTGTCGTGTGCTTCCCAAATGGCATAGTGTGTGCCGTTGGGATCATTTTTATTTTTTATTTTTCATTTTTTTTAATGTGTTGGTGGCACATTATTTAATCTCAAACGGCTTTGTTTTGTGCCGTCAGGATGGTACACGGCTTTTTCTGTGCCGTCTCACTATCTACCATTATTAGAGCATTTCCAGCAGACTAGCTATTCTAACTTTTCAGACAAAATAGCTAGTCAGATGTAGTTTTTTGTGTTCCAGCAGGCTAGCCACATGGTTAGCGATTCTAACATTTATTTTTTTGACTAGACAGATTTTTCTAGCCATGAATGACTATCTATATTCTCTCTCCAAATCTCAACCTTTAAATCTTCCATTAAAATTAAACGGCATAAATCTCAACCATAGAAAATATAGTGAATCAAAATGACTACATAAAATAAAGAGCACTGTTGGAATTGAAGGTTAAATATTGAATAGCTAAAATAGTTTTTGGTTAAAATAACAGGCTATATACAATTGAGTAATGCTACACACATAACCTATTCCACAACTGCACATCCTGGCCACTGATTTTGATGGCCATTGATTTAATGATATTGATGAGTAATGATAGTACTCTTAATTGGTATCACCTATATGAGAATGGAAGTGGGGTCGCTTCTATGGTATCAAAGACTTGGTTCACTAAGAGTTCTCATGAATAAGGATCTTGGTCAGGGCCAAAATGAACACAATCGAATGAATTAATATGTATAAGGATATATGGTGTGTTATCTAATATAGGTTTACACTAAAAGGTTGAACTGTTCAATACTTAATGTACACTGCGTCACCGAGTAAATCTAGTAGATATTCACTAAAGAAAAGTTCAAGTCCAAAAGACACTCTCCTAATGCGTCGCAAGTCCGTGAATTGCTCTCGTAGTTTTATTGTATTTCATTTTTGTTTAGTTGCCCATAATTATTCACATGTTGTAATACCCTGTATTTTCAGATATATATATACCCTTAGTACTTTCTTAGTCTTTGGTGAGTTTGAGAGCCAAATCGATCGCCCTTAACCCAATCGATTATGATCTTGTCAAAATCAAGATAAAAAGTATACTTTGCTTTAAAAGATTTGTAGTATGGAAATAGAAGTTGAACCCATAGAGATTGAAATACTAAAACACTTTAATTTTAAAACCTAAACTTAGTTAATTAAGAAAATAGAATTTCGATTTTGATTTTAATTAAACTAAGAACAATGAAAATAAATTTAAACTATGAAAGCAATTAAAAGTTGTTTTAAACGATATTTAAAGTGAACCTAGGATTGCAAATCTACCACTAGCTTCGTAATAAGGGTATCTATGCATTCAATTATCTTATTACGTTGGATGATAATGGGGAATCGTAGCTACAAGCCTGATTCCCCCATCAAGAAGATAACTACTATTCAAGCATTAACATAATTCATCTTCGGTTGGCACGGAGTGTCTCACACTAAACTAGGGTTGCGGCACACTCCGTCTTTCCTAGGCATGAACTATTCGACAACTTGATATCACAATTCACACTACACCATATGACCAAATTTCTAACGGACAACTTTTATGATTTCTAACGGATATATCCGTTACTAATTAATAACGGATATATCCATTAGAAAATGTATATATCCGTTAGTAATGACCATATAGTGGCAATTTTGTAAATGAAAACTCAAAAACTAAAATTTCGGTGGCAATTTTGTAAAACTAAATATTACACAAAAATTTTGCCCAAAATTTTTCCCACTAATATTTCCCCCTAAATTCTATTTAGTATTCTCTTCCACTCTCCAGCCCATTGGTCAAACCAGAGAAGAGAAGAGATAAGGAAGGGCAACTTCTGCCTCACCGTCGTCCTGCGGCCTTTCCTCGATGACGCCGTCCTCTTTCATCTATCTCTCTCACTTGTTGAAGCCACCGCCCAAACTACTACTATCGCCACCTCCACATTTGTGATCACAACAGGCAAACAGCTCACCATTGATCCCTTCTCTCACTCTCTCTCTCTCTCTCTCTCTCTCTCTCTCTCTCCCTCTCTAACTTTCTCTATCTAAGAAACACTTTCAGGGTTGCGAATTCGATCAGGGCCTATGGTTCTTATCTCCGAGGATAAGCAATTTGATTTTGGTTTTTCTTCCTTTGGATTGCCTTTCACTGTAAGTTCTTGGCTCTGATTGTTTATTTCTTTATATGATCAGTTGATTTTTTTTTCTCTTTTGAGCTCTGATTTGATCTAGGGTTTTGTACTGATTTAGTTTTCTTGGTCTTCCTTGCCTTTCAGAGTAATTTTTTAGCTCTTTGATTTTGGTTTTTTTTTTTTTTTTAGCTTGGTTTGAACTAGTTTTTTTATTTATTTATTTTTATTTTTTTGGGGGTTTCCTGTGTTATTTTTATTTTTATTTTCGGATCTTTCTCGTTTACTTGTGAGTTCTGTCTATCCCTCACGAGAATCTGCTTAAGCATAGTTACCCTTTCTCTAGTATTTCATGTGTTCAATTCACCATGTGGATGTGACCTGATGATGCCTCTTCTCTCTTGTCTAGCACCCAAAATTAAGTGGCCTGGCATCCTTGGGTTATCTTATCACTAGGCATATTATTATAAGGATTGAGATGGATCTTCTAATGATCAGTCTCATTATCTTATCACTAGACATATTATTCCTCAATTTGTGATTTTTGTACTAAGTATCCATCTATTTCTTATTTTCTATTTGTTCTACCACTTCTTGTTTTGTTTTGAAATTCTAAACGGTTTTAAGTTTTGCATTTGTTCTAAGTATTGAGATTATTGCATTTGTTCTACCGGTAAAAGTGTCACTTGAGAAAAAGTTAGTCATAATTGGCCTTCTTGGTTTGGTTCGTTTTGTCTCTGAGATGTACAAGCGAAACTGTCAATCTTCATTAATCCCCAACTTGAACATTGTTTCTCTTTTAATGTAATTTAGTGAAACTTCATCTGAATGTTTTATGTTTCTGAAGCAGGCGTGAGCTATAAATGGCTCTTGCCTTTTTCCCCCCTTATTTCTAATTTCTCCCCCTTTTCTAACTTTCTATATTATACACAATCTCAAGTGGTGGGTCTGATTCACAAATTTGATATGTTTTAATATTTCTTTCCATTTCTTGTCATGTTTCTTTCTCAAAGTAGCCATAGGAGGTCTCTTTCACTCTTGTGGAGCTTTTGACTCTTCATCAATCAATTCTCGGTGATTCATGGGAATAGAATTCACACACCACTTGTTTGTTAAATTGCTAGCAGATCAAAATCTAGTCTTGAATTGAAGCTACCACAGAATTTTTTATTCATCGCCATGGCTTATGTCTATCGCTTTGGACTTTCCTGTTTTTTGTTTATTGGATATAATTTTACCCTTGGTTAAGATATATTTACCATACCCAGGAAGTAGCAGTCAAGGTTCTCAGCATCCAGGATTTTCACGAGGATCAGTTGAAGGAATTCTTAAGAGAGGTATGGACATACTGATTTGAATGATCAAAGTTTACTAGATTGTTTACTACTTCATATCATCTACACTGTCATTGAATCTTCTATTTTCTTAGCAATACTCGTCCATATTAATATTGTGTGTTTCCTTCCTTCGTTGTTTAAGCTTCAAAGTAAAAATTCTTCTCCTTGCCCTTACAAGGAAAAAAGAACAGAAAACGATATTTGGTATTTTTCTTTCTGGTAGCCAAGGTATTTATATTTGTTATCTGCTTTGGTGAGTCTCGGTGATTATAAAATTTATCTAGTGCGATACATGAGTTGTTCAACAAACATGGGATATTTGCATAAATTGTTTTTTGAATCTTCCATCTTCGTCTATTTTAATCCATGAATAATTAACTAGAACCATTTATTTCTGAGGTGTTGCTTGCAGTTTGTTTAGCTGAGTATCTATGTAATTCTGTATAGCTAATAATGCTAAGTTGTGATTTGCGTTTACTAAGGTTGCAATAATGAAACGTGTTCGTCATCCAAATGTGGTTCTCTTTATGGGTGTTGTTACGAAACGTCCACATTTGTCGATAGTCACAGAATATCTTCCTAGGTAATTGTTTCTTATGGTTTCTGTATTACTAGTTTTATATGTAGCGTAGCAATGCATACTAACCTCTACAAATCTCGACTTTCATGGAACAGAGGTAGCTTGTACCGCCTCATAAACAGGACGACTGCTGGAGAAGTTTTAGATAAAAGGAGGCGATTACGAATGGCGCTGGATGTAGTTTGTACTGATTTTTTGTTGCCCATTTTATAAAAAAAAAATTCATCTGCTGTTAGAGTTTTATGTTAAAGATTCTACGATCTTTACTGGATGCAGGCCAAGGGAATTAACTATCTTCACTGTCTTAACCCTCATGTAGTTCACTGGGATCTTAAGTCTCCGAATCTTTTGGTTGAAAAGAATTGGACAGTGAAGGTATAAATATTTGTGTGAATATACATATACATATTTTATATATACAAGGCTACTGTTTCTTTCTCCCGAAGTTTGTTTGTACTCTTTCGCAAACTTGACACGATACTACATATCATGCTCAAGTGTGTGATTTTGGATTGTCTAGATTCAAAGCAAATACTTTCATATCATCAAAATCTGTTGCTGGAACAGTGAGTCTCTCTCCCTTTCTCTCTCTCTCTCTCTCATTGCAGTATTTTGACACAAACTTGAACATGAAACAAATTTTGTAGTGAGGAGGTCAATTTGATCAAAAGTAATAGATCTTTTTTGTCAGGAATAGTTCGATATAAGATTTGGTTGATCACTTCCGAGTACAATCAACAACTTCAATCAAGCCTTTTGGATCTTTTGTCATTTGTTTTTCTCTAGTTTTAAGAGACAGTAACACTCTCATTTATTGGAATTTCTTTAGTGTTCTTTTTCCACTATCTTGTTCTAGTGTTTTGTTACATTTAGATGTTTCTATTATCAAAACATGCTCCTTCTCCATCCTCAATAGAAAACCAGAATTATGACCAATATCTTGTTGGTAGAATATTTTCCTCTCGGTGCATCAATCAGGCATGTAACTCTCTTGCTTTTCATTTCAGCCCGAGTGGATGGCCCCCGAGTTCCTCCGTGGAGAGCCTTCAAACGAGAAGTCTGATGTTTACAGTTTTGGAGTGATATTATGGGAACTCATTACCTTGCAACAGCCTTGGAATGGACTCGGCCCTGCCCAGGTACTGTATATATAGATATATATTAAATTATTATTTCAGAAACTTGTTCATCTTCTTGTTGCTGCTGCAGGTGATAAATTTATTCAAAAAGTGTATTTGTATACCAATTGATAATTGTGGTGCATATTGAAACGTAGCATTTTGATTTTTTGTGGTTGACATTACTTGGATTGCAAACTTTCAGGTGGTTGGAGCTGTTGCTTTCCAGAACAGAAGGCTTTCTATTCCGCCAAATACCTCCCCCGTATTGGCTTCGCTCATGGAATCTTGCTGGGCAGAGTAAGAATCTTCTTTATTAGTTAAAAGTTGAAATAGGCCTCCTTGTCACTGAGTCAATACTGCCCATGTTTCACTTGAATTTTTTCTTGGTTATTATTTCTCAAGAGGTTAGGTTTCCTCAATTTATGAGGCTTGCTAAAGATTGGACTACAATATTTTTCTGCTCTAATGATACATTATTTGGGCTTTGATTTGGGAACAAATTTTCTTTTGTTCTAAGCATGACTTATAAGGATGCTTGTAATGTTGTGTTTGACCCAAGTTAAATGTACATAAGGCATATATATTTTTTTGTTATTAAATTTCTTCTTCTTCTTATTCTTCTTCTTATTATTATTATTATTATTTTTTTTTTTTGCGAATAATACTCTGGAAATGTTTCTTGCACATCCACTTTCTGACAGTTTCTAATTTTCCTTCACAGTGACCAAGCCAAGCCACTACATATCAGTCGAATGCTTACAATTAATAATCTCCTTTAATATATAATTACATAAAACAAGCCACTGCATATGATTTGTGCCTCATTCTATCATAGGCATTCAGTGAGCACTGCTTCTCTCACTATTTAGAAGCGTATGGCTTCATGTTCTATTTTACTCCCAATGCTTGTGCTATGCTAGCGACATATCATTTTTTGTTTTATTTGACCCCCAGTTGTCCAACATATGCACCAAAAAAATCATATATGCTAAATTCTTGCTAATCGTCTCTTGTAAGTGAATGAAAATTCATCATTTCATTTTCTAGATTCACAACTCAATCAAATTTGTTGAAGTCACTATTCTAACTTTGTAACTCCTTTTCATCAGGAAAAGTTGCTCGAACAAGCATTTGCATCTCATTAATGCCTGTTAATTTACTTCCTAACTTGCTAGAGTAGCAACTGATTCAATATACACTGATAAGGAAGATTTTTCTGTAAAAGGTTAACTGCCTCCCTTCTATTGCAAATTTGTATGATTTTCTATCTATTACCCCAGTTAATTCAATTAATTGTAACTAAACTAATATATTTGGGTAGGAAATATGTGCCAAAATACTCAGACTGTTTGGGTTAATTCTTCTTCCATTATGTAGGTATTGATCTGATAATGAGAATTATTATGTTCTTGTAGACTTGTAGAGTTTGGATTAAGACGCGATATGCATATTTAGCCCACATGTGCTCTATCTATTAGACCATAAGAAATGAACTACTATTTACTATATACAATTCCAGAATAAGAATGGAGTAAAAAATAAACTTATGTAGTTGTGACTGAGTTGTATAGCTTGGCTTTTCCTCTCATACATTCTTGATACACATTAATTAAGAGACATCTCATCTATGTCCAGCATATGCACCAATCTCAGAAGCCTGATTACCTTGTTCTCAAATATGCTCGTAGATGGAAGTGGCATGCTTGTAAGACAGTTAAGAGTAAGTTATCATTTGAGCTAGGTTCTTAGGTTACAGAACTTGTATTGAGTGCTTGTTCTCAATCAATAATGTCAGAATGTGTATGCTAATTAATTTGCTTTGTGCCCAAAGTTTGTCTCGAAGGTGTCGCTTGTTGAATTTACTTATCTCTTTGTTACTTACAACTCTTTCTACTGGCGAAAATGTCACTGAATATTTGGAGTTGCTCTTTAAGATGATAGATTCAGAAGATGCTTGTCTTTTCTTGACTGTTAGTGGATGCCTGGCTACAATATGTAAGTTAAATACGCAAGAAGTGGGTAATATTGAATCACTGGAGAGGAGCCTGCACATTGGCATCTCACAGGGCTTTATGCTAGAACTTCAAGCCCATAAAAGCTCTGAAGTGTGAGATCGAGCATAAAACATTTGCTTTCCATCAAAGCTAAATTTAATTCTGAAAGGTTGCTTTGCGAAATATACTTGAAAATAGTATATACAATTTTCCTGGGGAGTCTCTATTTGTTTAAATTTAAAGTGCTAATTTGAGAACAATCCTTTGTACGATTAACAAACTCAGTTTTTTGTTGGATAACTATGCACAAAATCCATTATTAGTTCTTCTTGCATGATGATTAATATTTCTGTTGCCTTTGCATTTGTCTGTTTTGTTTATAATCGCACATAGATCCAGTATTGAACTGATTGTTCACTCATAATTATATTTCACCTGTATATGCAGTTTATCTTGGAGCAACTCTGTAATCTTATCTGTCCATCAAAGCCAGAGTTTGTATATCTTTTGGTTCTTAACAAAGCACACACACAAGAAGGGTTCATCATGGGATCAATGACCAAAAATCCTTATTCTAGTGCTGAGATTGGTCCATTGATGCATGATGTTAAAAACAAAATATAACACCCGTATTTGTGTTATAGCTTTTGCATTGCATTGTCATACATGATAATGTGTTGTGACGTGTCTTATGACACATGATTGAGTGAGTTTTGACTCACGAGTTGATTTGGGTGTCTGTATTAGAGAACCCATTGAAACTATGGTGATTAAAGATTTGTTGTTGTGAAGTCTCTCCGAGTATGAGACGGTCACTGTGGAACATTTAAATGTTTATATGAAAATAAATATTTATCTGTGTATTTCAATATCTGTATTATTTTCTGTTTTAGAATTTATTTCTGTTGTTAGATTTAGTATCCTGGTGAGGACGAATGAACACGCTATTAATTTGGTAGGCTAATTAGCAACTTCGGAAACGTCATATAGAAATTCGCGTTTTAGCAACCAAACGAAACTTAGTCGAAAACTTTTATAATTTTGAAGTTTTACTTATAAAGCTAAGAATAAGCTGTATAGAAAGTTTCAGAGACTGATTAGGAGTTTGGAAAACTCGTGGGGAGGTAAACGTAATTCCCCGAGAGTGTTGCCTATATATAGATAGAGATGACTTAGATTTTTCATAAGTCTAAACCTAATTCCATAAAGAGGAGGCCAAAAGGGAGGCTAGAGGGAGATTAGTTGCTTAGAGCTTTGCGACGCCAAACGACGACCTTCTGTCAGTCTGTTTTCTCCCAGATTTCATATTCGAGCTCCTCGAGGTAAGAGCTTCGTTTTGATACTTATTAGGGCCTGTTTGGCTAAGTTTTCCGAAAAGTCTTTTTCTAGAATTTTTCATAAAAGTTGATAAATGGAATTCTGATCCATAGGAATTGTACTAGACGGACTTCTGCACGTTCTTTGTGCACGGGTTTTCCTTGGATCATATTATAAGTGCGTAAATCGGAGGTGAGTGATTCAACTATGTTTTGGAATGATTTCTTGGCATGTATTCATGTTATGTTTGAATAACATGTATTAATTCTTAGAGATATATTGTGTAGTTCATATTGGGCAATTATATTGATAAGTAGGCCCAATAGCATGGTGATATGTTTTGATTACCGCGAGCATGGTGATATGTATTTGAGCATGTTAAGTTGCTTATGTGGGTCAGAAGGAGCACGTGGTCACCGTGCCATTTTGTGGAGCCGATAGAGTGGCATTAAGATCGCACGATTGTTTGTAGAATCGTGGGTCTTACCCTTTCGCGTGGACTTATTGGCGAGGAGTCGCGGATTGGGAATATGGACGGGCACGTGAGTCTCCGGCGACTAGTATGAAATGTAGAGATGTGAATACGGACATGTTTATCATTCATGTACATATGTTGATTTATTCACTAAGCTTTAGCTTAAACAAATCGAAATATGTGTGGTTATTCAAATAACCATTGCAGGTATAAATGCTGGCGAGGATTTGGAGAAGTGAGTACGTGGTTTGAGAGTTCGCTTGGGAGGCAACTTAAATGTTAATCTTGTAGTTTTGGGATAAGAGAATATTGTAATAAGAATTGGGTTGTTTTAAACCATGTTTAATTTGGTATGTTAGGATGGATTTTAAACTGTTGTAATGGTTAGTAACATGTTGTAATTATGTTTGATAATGTTTTAATACAGCTAGAAGTACTTTAGACTGAGTTTGGTTTGAGTTTATTTCGAGTGGTTGATCTTTGGGGAAAGTTAGAAAGCTTTTAAACTTGAATTTCTGCAGATTGGGCTGCTGCCAGGGGAGCAGTCGACTGAGCAGTCGACTGAACCCCTGTGTCTGTTAGCTACTGCTTCTTATTTTAGCAAAAGCAGTCGACTGGACCCCTCAGCAGTCGACTGGACACCGCCCTCAGTCGACTGGACCCCAGTCTCAGTCGACTGGAATTGACATTAAATCCCTGCCCACTCCCGTCGACTGAGCAGTCGACTGAGACGTCGACTGGACCCCCAGTATCAGTCGACTGGAATTGACATTTAAATCCCTGCCTACCTCTGTCGACTGAGCAGTCGACTGTGCAGTCGACTGAGCAGTCGACTGAACCTCTGGTTTTAAAATGTGTTTGGTTTTCCGCTGCGTGTGTTCTTCAAACCTAATTTTGGGAACGTTAATGAATTGGTTTAGCCTCGGTGGCGTGCCACGGGCTCCGGTTCCGCTATTGTGGGACCGGGCTGTGACATTTAGTGGTATCAGAGCATAAGTTTAGAGCCTTGGGAACGAGTGACGTTATATATGTTGAGTGACGTCGAGTGGAGTGTGTAATTGTAAAGATAGTTGTTATCATTGTAGAAATGCTTCATGTGTTAGCATTTGTTGATTGTGATGAACGGTGCACATATATCTATATTGTGGCATAGCATGCATGGTCATTATGCATTAAACTCAACAGGGGAAATATTTGAAACATTATGGCGGAACAGCCGAGAGAATTGTCACCGCATTCGCGGATGGACCAAATAGTGAATATGGTGGGAAGTTTCATACAAGCGGTAAGTGAAAGGGAACAGATGAACGTTCAGCCCCCACAAGTGGAAATTCGTTACGTCAATGCACCACCGGCACCGCGACCTCAACACACAATTGTGGAACAGTTTCATAAACGGAAACCGACCTTGTATTATGGACAAGTCGACATAGACTTGGCCGATCATTGGATGATGGACATGGAAAGACATTTTCGTCAGGTGATATGTACCGATGAGGAGAAAATTTTGTGTGCATCCGATACGTTGATGGGCGAAGCATTGGATTGGTGGAACAACGTGCTCGAACAAGGGAAACCGACCACGTGGGAAGCATTTAAAGAAGAATTCAACAAACGTTTCTTTCCACAATCTGCTTATACTCAGAAACGTCAAGAGTTTGCAAGTTTGGTTCAGGGAGATATGACCGTAAGTGAGTATGTTTCTCGTTTTAATGCCTTGTTACGATTTGGGAAAACTACCGTTCCAACTGATAGGGATAAAGCTCGTAAGTTCGAGGAAGGGCTTAGAGAGAATATCCGTGGCCGTGTGGATATGTTACAACACCCGACCGTTTCTCTCGTTGAGGAAGCCGCTCGTATTGCTGAGAAAAGTGTCGACAGATATCGACAGGGACAACAAGGGAAGAGAGCAAATGACAGTCGGAGTAAGGGTCAAGGGAATGCGAAGAAACCGTTCACGCAAGGATCAGGATCGAATATGAGTAGCCAAGGAGGGAGTACGTTCATGGGGGACCCGAGACCGTTGTGCCTGACATGTAACCTGCGACACAGAGGAACCTGCTATCAATTGATCACTTGCCATATTTGCAAACAATTGGGGCATGTGTCTAGAAATTGTCCTTTGAACGCAAATTCGACTACACCAAACACAACCTCGAACGCCAAGAGCTATAACCCAGAAACGAGAGGAAAATGTTTTGAGTGTGGACAACCGGGACACATAGCAAAGAACTGTCCGAGTAAGAGACAACCGGGAATGAGTACCGGGGCATCGAGTGTGCCAAGCGGATCGAGGGTAGAACCTCGAGTGGATAAAGGGAAAGGAGTCGCGCAACAACAAGGACGATACTTCCAACTCAGGCCGGGGAATACGGATGATACCGTCGTATCAGGTATTCTTCCTATTTGTTCGTATCCTGCACGTATACTTATGGATTCTGGTTTGACGCATTCATTTGTATCACGTGATTTTGTTAAGCATTTAACTGTTAAGTCAGAACCGCTAGGATATGATTTGTGTGTATCATTGCCTAGTAGTGAACCGTTAGTTACTTCGTCAATATTCAAGTCATGTGAGATCAAGATAGGTGATAAAGTCTTGAGCGTTGATTTGATTCCGTTGATGGTGAATTACTTTGATGTTATCTTAGGTATGGATTGGTTGTCGTTTAATCAAGCCAAAATCGATTGTGAACAGAAACGGGTTAGTTTCTATCCGTCAGGGCGAGAAGAGTTTACTTTTCAAGGTAAGGGAGTGATCGTACCGCCGTACTTGATATCGGCGATTCAAGCAAGTAAGATGTTGAAGAAAGGTTGTTCGGGTTTCTTATGTTCAATTATCGACACGCGAGTTCTTGGACCACTAATGGAAGACATTTCAGTAGTTCGAGAATTTCCAGATGTTTTTCCTGATGAGTTACCCGACGTATTGATTGAAAGAGAGCTTGAGTTCACAATAGAAGTAGTACCAGGGTCACAACCGGTATCCAAAGCACCGTACCGAAT
The DNA here is from genome assembly GCA_033977485.1 of Hydrangea macrophylla. NCBI lineage: Eukaryota > Viridiplantae > Streptophyta > Magnoliopsida > Cornales > Hydrangeaceae > Hydrangea > Hydrangea macrophylla. The sequence goes on from CM066983.1 coordinate 85,529,306, forward strand.
GGCACCAATAGAGTTGAAAGAACTGAAAGTTCAGTTAGAAGAACTGTTGGAGAAGGGTTTTATCCGACCGAGTGTTTCGCCGTGGGGAGCTCCAGTCTTGTTTGCGAAGAAGAAAGATGGAACAATGCGTATGTGCATCGACTACCGGGAGTTGAATAAGTTGACCGTCAAGAACAAGTATCCGTTGCCGCGAATAGATGACTTGTTTGATCAGTTACAAGGGGCTCAGGTATTTTCGAAGATCGACTTGAGATCCGGTTACCATCAGTTGAAAGTCAAGGAGGAAGATGTTGAGAAGACAGCTTTCAGGACTCGATATGGTCACTTTGAATTTTTGGTTATGCCATTTGGAGTGACTAATGCACCAGCTGCTTTCATGGACTTGATGAACCGTGTCTTCAAGGATTATTTAGATGAGTTTGTTATCGTGTTCATAGATGACATCCTAATCTACTCCAAAAGTGTTGAAGATCATGAGCATCATTTACGATTTGCTTTACAACGATTACGTGAGAAGAGATTGTTTGGGAAATTGAAGAAGTGTGAGTTTTGGTTGACCGAGATAGCTTTCCTTGGACATATAGTATCGGCAAAGGGAATTTCTGTAGACCCTCAGAAGATAGAAGCAGTTACTAACTGGGCGAGACCAACGAATGTGACAGACATCAGAAGTTTCCTAGGATTAGCTGGGTATTATCGGAGATTTGTGAAAGATTTTTCGCGTATAGCAATGCCGATGACGCAATTAATGAGGAAAGATATTACTTTTGTTTGGAGTCCAGAATATGAAGAAAGTTTTCAAGAGTTAAAGGGTCGACTAGTGAAAGCACCAATTTTAGCCGTTCCGTCAGGGACTGAAGGATTTATTATCTACAGTGATGCATCATATAGAGGTTTAGGTTGCGTTCTTATGCAAGGTGATAAGGTCATTGCGTATGCATCGAGACAACTTAGACCGCACGAGAAGAATTATCCAACACATGATCTAGAATTGGCCGCCGTGATTTTTGCATTGAAGATTTGACGTCATTATCTATACGGGGAGAAATGTGAGATCTATACGGATCACAAAAGTTTGAAGTACTTGTTTACACAACGAGATTTGAACATGAGGCAAAGGAGATGGCTAGAGTTGATGAAGGACTATGATTTGTCGATCCAATATCATCCGGGCAAGGCGAATGTAGTCGCCGATGCTCTTAGTCGCAAAGTACCAACCAACACCGCATCAGATTTGACTTCTCAGAAAGAACTGATACGAGATATGGAGAATTTGGAGCTTGAAGTAATACCGAGGATTGAAAGTGGTTTTATGTCGACGATAGTGGCACAACCACTCTTGATTCATGAGATCGCAGAAAAACAACTTCAAGACGTGGCTTTGAAGAAGATTTGTGATGAGATTCCAATGGGCAAACAACCGGGATTCACGTTTGAGAACGATGTGTTGAGATTGAGGGGTAGAATTTGTGTACCTAGTGAGAAAGAGTTGAAGCGGAACATCCTAGAGGAAGCACACAACACAAAGTATACCGTTCACCCGGGAAGCACCAAGATGTATAGGGACTTGAGACATGTTTATTGGTGGCCGGGAATGAAGAGAGAGATAGCACGTTACGTTTCGCGTTGTACTAGTTGTCAACAAGTAAAGGCCGAACGCCAAGTACCTTCAGGATTATTACAACCGTTACCGATAGCCGAGTGGAAATGGGAACACATAACAATGGACTTTGTTAGTGGGTTTCCGAGATTGAAGAGATCGAACACTATTATTTGGGTGATTGTTGACCGTTTGACGAAGTCGTCGCACTTCCTACCACTTCGAACAACTAAGCCGATGACGTTAGCTAAGTTGTATATTCGCGAAATTGTGAGACTACATGGTATCCCAGTTTCTATCATTTCGGATAGGGATAGTAGTTTTACATCGAAGTTTTGGAGAGCCTTGCAAGAAGCAATGGGTACCAAATTGCACTTTAGTACATCTTTTCATCCTCAGACCGATGGTCAATCAGAGAGAGTAATCCAAATTTTGGAAGACATGCTTAGGCTATGTGTACTTGATTTTCAGGGTGATTGGGAAGACCATTTACCGTTAATTGAGTTCGCGTATAACAACAGTTTTCAGTCGAGTATTGGGATGGCTCCTTATGAAGCTTTATATGGTCGTGTATGTCGTTCACCAATTAGTTGGACAGAGGTGGGAGAAAGAAAGATTGAAGGGCCGAAAATTGTACAAGAAACGACGGATAAGATAAAGGTAATTAGACAACGGTTACTGACAGCCCAGAGTAGGTATAAGAGTTATGCCGACAAGCGCAGACGACCGTTGGAATTTGATGTGGGAGACTTGGTGTATTTGAAGGTGTAACCTTCAAAGGGGATTACTAGATTTGGGAGATACGGGAAACTCAACCCGAGGTATGTAGGACCTTTTGAAATCATTGGAAAGGTTGGACCCGTAGCTTATCGTTTGAAATTGCCGAGTGAGTATGCTCAAGTGCATAACGTGTTTCATGTATCGTTGTTACGCAAACAATTAGCGGAAGATAGAGATCAAGTGATGACTCTGACATCGAATGAGATTCAGAGTGATTTAACGTATGTTGCGTATCCGGTAGAGATATTGGATCGAAAGGATCAAGTCTTACGAAATAAAGTACTAGCGAAAGTGAAAGTGTTATGGCGTAGCCAAACTACGGAAGAGATGACGTGGGAGATAGAAGATGAGATGCGTACTCAGTATCCACACCTTTTCGAGACATGAGGTATAAGTTTGGGGACAAACTTCTTTTAAGAGGGAGAGTATTATAACACCCGTATTTGTGTTATAGCTTTTGCATTGCATTGTCATACATGATAATGTGTTGTGACGTGTCTTATGACACATGATTGAGTGAGTTTTGACTCACGAGTTGATTTGGGTGTCTGTATTAGAGAACCCATTGAAACTATGGTGATTAAAGATTTGTTGTTGTGAAGTCTCTCCGAGTATGAGACGGTCACTGTGGAACATTTAAATGTTTATATGAAAATAAATGTTTATCTGTGTATTTCAATATCTGTATTATTTTCTGTTTTAGAATTTATTTCTGTTGTTAGATTTAGTATCCTGGTGAGGACGAATGAACACGCTATTAATTTGGTAGGCTAATTAGCAACTTCGGAAACGTCATATAGAAATTCGCGTTTTAGCAACCAAACGAAACTTAGTCGAAAACTTTTATAATTTTGAAGTTTTACTTATAAAGCTAAGAATAAGCTATATAGAAAGTTTCAGAGACTGATTAGGAGTTTGGAAAACTCGTGGGGAGGTAAACGTAATTCCCCGAGAGTGTTGCCTATATATAGATAGAGATGACTTAGATTTTTCATAAGTCTAAACCTAATTCCATAAAGAGGAGGCCAAAAGGGAGGCTAGAGGGAGATTAGTTGCTTAGAGCTTTGCGACGCCAAACGACGACCTTCTGTCAGTCTGTTTTCTCCCAGATTTCATATTCGAGCTCCTCGAGGTAAGAGCTTCGTTTTGATACTTATTAGGGCCTGTTTGGCTAAGTTTTTCGAAAAGTCTTTTTCTAGAATTTTTCATAAAAGTTGATAAATGGAATTCTGATCCATAGGAATTGTACTAGACGGACTTCTGCACGTTCTTTGTGCACGGGTTTTCCTTGGATCATATTATAAGTGCGTAAATCGGAGGTGAGTGATTCAACTATGTTTTGGAATGATTTCTTGGCATGTATTCATGTTATGTTTGAATAACATGTATTAATTCTTAGAGATATATTGTGTAGTTCATATTGGGCAATTATATTGATAAGTAGGCCCAATAGCACGGTGATATGTTTTGATTACCGCGAGCATGGTGATATGTATTTGAGCATGTTAAGTTGCTTATGTGGGTCAGAAGGAGCACGTGGTCACCGTGCCATTTTGTGGAGCCGATAGAGTGGCATTAAGATCGCACGATTGTTTGTAGAATCGTGGGTCTTACCCTTTCGCGTGGACTTATTGGCGAGGAGTCGCGGATTGGGAATATGGACGGGCACGTGAGTCTCCGGCGACTAGTATGAAATGTAGAGATGTGAATACGGACATGTTTATCATTCATGTACATATGTTGATTTATTCACTAAGCTTTAGCTTAAACAAATCGAAATATGTGTGGTTATTCAAATAACCATTGCAGGTATAAATGCTGGCGAGGATTTGGAGAAGTGAGTACGTGGTTTGAGAGTTCGCTTGGGAGGCAACTTAAATGTTAATCTTGTAGTTTTGGGATAAGAGAATATTGTAATAAGAATTGGGTTGTTTTAAACCATGTTTAATTTGGTATGTTAGGATGGATTTTAAACTGTTGTAATGGTTAGTAACATGTTGTAATTATGTTTGATAATGTTTTAATACAGCTAGAAGTACTTTAGACTGAGTTTGGTTTGAGTTTATTTCGAGTGGTTGATCTTTGGGGAAAGTTAGAAAGCTTTTAAACTTGAATTTCTGCAGATTGGGCTGCTGCCAGGGGAGCAGTCGACTGAGCAGTTGACTGAACCCCTGTGTCTGTTAGCTACTGCTTCTTATTTTAGCAAAAGCAGTCGACTGGACCCCTCAGCAGTCGACTGGACACCGCCCTCAGTCGACTGGACCCCAGTCTCAGTCGACTGGAATTGACATTAAATCCCTGCCCACTCCCGTCGACTGAGCAGTCGACTGAGACGTCGACTGGACCCCCAGTATCAGTCGACTGGAATTGACATTTAAATCCCTGCCTACCTCCGTCGACTGAGCAGTCGACTGTGCAGTCGACTGAGCAGTCGACTGAACCTCTGGTTTTAAAATGTGTTTGGTTTTCCGCTGCGTGTGTTCTTCAAACCTAATTTTGGGAACGTTAATGAATTGGTTTAGCCTCGGTGGCGTGCCACGGGCTCCGGTTCCGCTATTGTGGGACCGGGCTGTGACACAAAATTTGCCACCAATTGGATCTGTTAGGTCTTCTTGAGGATGACTATGGGATGGAGTTTTGCTAGTTGCTGGAAATATCATCTCTCTCGATTTGAGCGTTGCTCAAGTTTATGAACAAGTATGGAAAAAATCAAACTGTTAGTCTTCAAATGCAACTGGCAGTACTACATTGTTATCCTCCAATGCTGTTTCATCAGCCAGGGATTGTCCTCCAATGGCAATAACTTACCGGCTTTAGTATTTGTTTATTCTATTTTTAATTTAGAAGTTTTGTAATGGGTTCTCCTCATTGGTAAGAGCAATATTCTTCCAAAACTACTAGAAATTTTTGCTTCTGGTACCTTTTGCTTAAACAATTTTCCAAATTTGTGACTCTTTTTCATATTTGTATGGTTATAATTTACAAATAGTATAAGGATAAGCATATTCGAGTGGTCATGTTTGTTAAGTTTAGTCAGTTTGTTGCTTAATTTTCTATTACTAGTGGTGCTAATGACTACTTTGGTGCATAAATGCTTCATCAGATTTGCTTCAAACTATGGAAAGTCAGGGTGAGAAAGGTATGGAGAGTACAAGAAACTCTATGAGCTCTATCCTTTGTTATTATCTTGTTTTAATGTTGTAACATAAGTTGCTATTTCTTTTAACTTTTGCTCATTAATATGATTATGTTTTTTCCCTTTTATTTTTTTCCTCGAATTATCAGGACGAAATTGTTGCGAAGCCTGAGAATCATCTTCTGAGGTCTTCAATGCAGCTAAGCAGGAAGTTAGCTCTTAGGTATGGCTTTCAATCAAAATTTAGAGGATTTAGTGCTCTATTGTCAACCGCATATTAAAGTTGAGAACCAACCGCATATTAAAGTTGAGGATAACTTGGATAAATCATTTTAAAAGTCATGGTTTACTATTCTGTATTCGCCTATTCGGTTTCATATGAATCTACAAGCTTGCTTATAAATATCACGTATTACTATGATTTTTGGACATAGTGGTTGCTATAAAATATCATCTAGCCAGGTGAATGTAGATGTTTTCAATACCCAATCATATGTTTTATGTCGCATATTGACACAATTTATGAATAGCAGCCCAAATCAGCCCTACCCCAACCAAAATTTAAGTGAGATGGAACTGTAGGAATAATAACAAGAGGTAGGAGACAACCTTTAGAACAACCTATAAAATTCCATAGTCCTAATACAGGACAGATTTTAAATTTAACAGCTCATGATATACAGAACTGGAACCAAACTATAGATGTTTGGAAGAACAATGTAATTGCCCAAGTAATACAGAACAATCGTTTTGATGGTAGTTCAGTAGAAGAAATGTATAGGTAGTTAGAAACATTCCTTGGTACAAGTGAGATAGAGGGAGGGAGAGAGAGAGAGAGAATTTGAAACACGCGGTTACAAATTCAATTTATGAGAGAGAGAGAGAGGGAGAATTTGAAACACGCGGTTACAAATTCAATTTATGTCATATTTATGTAATTCCTTGTGACAATAACATACAACGCAAACATATGAAGACTGTATGATTTAAATGATAGCCGCTTGATTTTTAGATGATCATGGTCATGATCAGTCTCTTGATCAAATATTTTTTACTTCTTCCTTAATTGACCAAACCACCTTCTCTACTACTTAAGTGAGCTAATCACACAACCCGGAGTAAGAGTCAACAAGTTCGATAACAAATTTGCTCACCCAAGCATCTCATTGGGTGAGCAAGTGGGATCACCTACTTTATGTTTGGAAAACCTTTAAATCGACTTTGGCTCTAGCCTCTAAATTTGAAGAGTCATTATGCTTCCTAAATTTTGTAATCCAAATGGTTTTCAAACACATATGGTAGTGGGCTTACTTGATTTTGATTGAATAATGGTGAAGTGGTCCCACTATTATTGAAGGTGGTCTCACTGTCACATACCATTTGATTTTGAGATACAAAATTTGGGTGAGATAACATTTACTTTACTTTTTAGTGTCCACTAGCCTTTGACCATAATGTAAAGCTATGTTACTTGCAATGTACAACCTATTTTTTTTTTTCATTTACAGCTTAGGATTGATGGTGATTTCCTTTATTTTCTGGTAGATGCTGCAATTAGAGCGGTATGTTTGCTTGCAATTTCAGTTATATCATTTAATCTTTGCACTAGTTCACTATTTAGAGATGATTGGTGATCTTATTCCAAGAATTTATTTTTTTTTCTTAGGAGTATGTTTAGAAGTGAGAAAAACAAATGTTGCGTCCCCATAGGATTAGAGAACTTTCAAATCTAGACACATGCTTAAATGCCCCTTTAGATTTCGGTATTTATTTAATAAACTTCATTGGACGTGTCCCAACTCAAATCAATGGTTTCTCTTATTTCATGGGATACGGGTGATACCTATAGCGCGAGGAATATCTGGAAAGTTGCTTCTTGTGGAGAAACATCCCTTGCACTCTAAGCAAGTAGTTGTAATTGTTATTGCTCCATTGGCTGGGTTTAGTGCAAGTTCTTCAACTTGAATACATTTTTTTCTATGGGTTGAAGTGTTGCTATTAGGTCTACTTGATTCATGGATTTTGTTATCCGCCTTCTTTCTTGCCATTGAAAGATTGTGTTTACTTTTATCTATGCAGGATATGATATGAGAGATTGGAATTTCAGAATCATGTGAACCTTGATTTTAATTTGCTACATCAAAGGGATGAAGTGCTGTCAGAGGGCAGGTGTGTAAACTACATGCTTGTTATTTGTATGCTGATGTTTTATTTAGTAGGATTCGTAGAGAATTATTGTAAAGTATATGTTTGTAATTTACATATTGTGATGTTTTATTTTTAAGATTCATAGAGAATATTCTCAATGATATTGTAGGTTATCTATAACTAGACTTCTTTTGATTTCTATGTATGGATTTTTTTTGTTGTATTGGGTGCATATTGAGCTTGTTATTTTGTATTTGGTATGGATTATTATGTTTGTTAATTAGGTGCAAATAAAAACTGGGAAGCATATAAATAACTTTTTTTAAATTTTTTTAAATTTATACGTATTTCTAACGGATATACTCGTTAGGAAATCTGTTAGTATTTTTTTGTGTTTTTTTAAAAATTACTAACGGATATATCCGTTAGAAATTGTTGACAAATCCGTTAGTATTCAATATAAATCTTTTAAAATTGGATAAAAAACTGTTAGTAGGCACATTTCTAACGGATATATCCGTTAGAAATCCTTTGATTTACTAACGGATTTACTAACGGGTATATCCGTTAGTAAAATTAATTTTTCTAACGGATATATCTGTTAGTAAATCCGTTAGTAATATTACTAACGCTAAAATACTAACGGATATATCCGTTAGTAATATTTATTCTAACGGATATATCCGTTAGTAATGAGGCCATATGGTGTAGTGTCAATTAAGCATCATTATATGTAAATAATCCATACAAACACAGCAAATATAGATCATTGAGCATATCACATTCAAAATAGATCTAAGACAAGAATAAACCTTGAAAGTAACGATTTAGTCAATAGAAGTTTGATTTTATTATAAAAAAATCCTCTGAACATATAATCATCATCCATACATAGTAAATCTAAAAGAAAAATATAAAATACACCCTATTACTTGGCTAAGGTTTCATTGAACCCTAGATCTTGGTTTAAGCGGCCATAGAATCAAGGATTGGCAAGAGGTTGATGGAGGAGGCCATAAAAATCTTTGGCCTTCTTCTTCTTCTCCTTGCTTCTCCCTCTTCAATGGCTGAAGCTTTTGTTATGGAAGGATGTGTATAATATTGTGTAATGATGTGTAACCTTAAATTTGATTTAAAATAGGATTTATATAGATTTTGGAAGGATTTAGGAAGCTTTCCTAAGCCAAATCGCACTAAAACTGCTATATTTACGTGTCTGGACGTTATATGCACAAACCACCTTCGTTGGCCATTCTAATTTGACAAAAAACGCATTTTTGGTTTTTTCGCGCGGCCCGCTTGCGCGAGGTAGTTTTCACTACACTGCGCACCGATCGTAGAATTGCGATAACTTTTTGCTCGGACCTCGGATTGACTCGCCATTTGCGGCAATGCGTCCGTAACTCAAAGATCTACATTTTATATATAGAGAGAAAATTTTCAAATCCAAAGTATTCCTTGTCGAAAATGCAATTTACCGAGACTGCTACTGTATTCAACTTTCACCGGAATCACCTTTTGAGCCCAGAATGACTTCCAAAGCCACTAATCATTGAATTTTAGTGCATTTTCAAGTTAAAGCTCCAAAACTTACAAAATATAGAATACTTATTAACAAACAACTAATAACTACATGATATGGGCTAACAAAAAGTATTTTTAGGACTATAAACGGCAACTATTCGTCGCCGATCACACCCCCAAACCTATACTTTGCTAGTCGAGCAAAGAAAAATATAAAAATAAATACAACTATACTTAAAAATCCTAACTCACTATCGCAGGCAACGCGATTGCATTTAGCACATGCAACAAGCCTTTTAAACCTCTAGGTGTCCCTAATTGGACGAGTGAAGTCTCGTGAGGGTTTTTGTCGAATAAGACACCCACAACTATCTTTATTTCATTGTACATTTAAAAAGTTTTTATTAAAAACAAAAAAACATAACATTCAATACTCCTTATCATAAAACAATGATTTGAAATAGAATAACGAACAAGAAGAAACGAAACCAAACACCCAACTACGTCATGAAAAACAATCACAAACACATGCATCGTATAAATTAATAGAGTTTCTCATAAAATTGCACGTGTGTGATGTGGTAGTCAAATGAACATGCGCTTATCATGAACTTGGAATATAACTCAGATAACCATCCAACTATGCTTTGACTACAAATCTTACAATGTTAGGTTCACTCTCAAGTAAAATGCTCAAAACATGTGTAATATCTCTAATATATGTGAGGAGGAGAAATATTTTTTCAAAACAAGAAATGTTCACATATGACTCGTAAAAGACGCATGACACGAAAGAACAGTAGTCTCATGGATAGGACGCCATCAGTCAAGAAAAATTAATCCTTACCATGTTTTAATCCCCTTCTTATCATTTACATATCCAAACCATGTTTTCTAGGATTAAATAGGACTTTTCAAAGGTTGTAATGTGGCTCAGGTAATGAAAAAGGATAGAAAGGATTCATTAGGTAGTTTTAGAGTGGCGTTATAAGGTATGTTCGATTTCTTTCATCATCTCTTCTACCAACTTTCATCTTTTCACACTCTTCTTTATATATATATATATATTTTTAATTTCTTTCCTGTTCTTTTTTTCTTTTTCTTTTTTTTATTTTTCAACCCTTTTCTTTTCCTCTTTTTTTTTTCAATCAATACATCGCCTTATCAACACTAAAAGTTGTTTAATTTTTCAGTGGTGAACTCCAAGTTGGCCAAGTTGAAACAAAAAAAGGATAATGGTAATTAAAGAAAAATGGCATTTTAATTAACAGCTCAAAGGGGCAAACTAAGAAAATTTTTATCATTTTTCTGCATAGGTAAACAAAGAGGGCCTACCATCATCTTCTATGGTCATATGGTTCTTCAACATTTACGATGGACGATTATTTAGCATGGTAACAAATATTTTAACTTGACTATCAACCAAAACAAGAATAATGAGACTAAACAACAAGTTAATGCTCTATTTCAATGAAATTCGATAAATGCAAAATATATTCATAACCCTCTCTAAAGAAAAGATAGGCTCAAAAGCTCGCCGGGTTTAGTCTCCACACTATGTATTATCTAGAAATCCGAATCATATTATAGTTCACATCAAACATGTATTCAAGTGACTACGTGCATTGCATAGCGTTGTGTGCAAATCTATGATATAAAACTACAATTCAAACGATACATATCCTACAACGTTACAACATGACTTCAGCAAATGTTTAATCACATCTTCCCTTGTTGACCATTCTATAACAATCCTAGCTATATAACAAAAAGTATCGAATCAAGATTGCAAAAACGTAGGTAACATCGTGTATTTAAGCACAAGTATCAAAATTTTTGAAAAATCAGTGCATAATAATGTGCATGTAAGTGCATGTGAGTGCATACCCCCAAACCTAAACCTTTCATGTCCACAATGAAATAATAAAATAAAAGAAAGGAGAGTACGTAAGGAAGGAACGACATTACCTCGATCTCGGCAATCACAAACTAAGTAAACGTATATGAATATGGCAATAAAGTTCAATTGCTCCATATGGAGACACTAATTCACCTGTCAAAATACTTGACAAAAGAAAGTAAACAAACAAAAGAAATAACGATAGCAATAGAAGTATAAATATATAATGCAGACCATGGTGTACTTGTCGAAAAACTAAACTAAAACTGAAAGACTCAATGAACATCCAAAAAGAAAACAAAAAGAACTTATGAAAACAAAGGACTTGATATAAGAGGGCTTAAGAAAACAAACAGAAAAGAAAAAGGAGTGACCGGGTTTGGGAGAAAGAAGGTAAGATATTAGAGAGAAAAATGCAAAAATCCCCCACTCGCGCGCGCAGGCCGCGCGAGCGAACATCGCGCGCGCGAATCCCTCTGCGAGGTAGATCTGAGACCTGTTTTATAAAAACTGAAAAAGAATTTCTAAGTTAATAAATCGCGCGAGTGGGCCGCTCGGGTGAATACTCTTTACGCGCGGGATTTGAGGCGCGACCTGATGCTGAGGGTATATATAAAAAGTTTGAAAAAATTTCTCCTAAGGCACACACTCGTGCGAGAGGACCGCGCGAGCGACCTGTCGAGCAAGCAGGCCGCGCGCGTGACATGTTATTTTTCTCTTTTCTCACTTGTTTTATGTGAATAAGTTCAAAATAAATTTACTCTGACCCCCAAACCTGTCCAAAGAACTCAAAAACTGATCGAAATGACCCAAAAATGTTCAAAAATAAGAGAAACGGACGAAATAAAGCTTGGGTTGCCTCCCAAGAAGCGCTGTCTTTCATGTCTTCAGCTAAACCGTTCTAGCTGAAGACTTATGGAGGCCGTTTCTCAGACTTTGTACCCTTGAATGCATGAGGGAGACTCCGGTGGAAAACATAAATAATGCCATTATTCTTTAACTCGATCAACGGTTCTCCCTGATTATGTTCAAATTGATTTCTCACCTTCCGAGTAAATTCTTCATTAGGATCCAGATTATTTGAATTCGTTCGCCCATTACTAACAATATTGTCCTCCTTACCCACATTTATTTCTTTATTAGGTTCAATAGTTCGACTAACCTTATTTTCCGCCTCACATAAGTAATCATCGTCATTGGAAGGTTGATCAACAACGTTAAAATTGTTTAATTTTAGGTTCATATTTCTGAATGTCATTTTCATTACCCCTATTCGACAGTTGATGCGCGCAATAGCGATTGCCAAGAATGGACAACCAAGAATGACAGAAGTGTGTCTCCTAGCATCTAGCACAGGTTCAGTGCCATGGACCATGAAATCGATGGGGTAGTAACATTTATCAACCTTAACTAGGACATCTTCAATGATTCCTCTAGGGGTTTTAATAGAATGATCCACTATTGTATGGTAGCGGCCGTGGATTTAAGTTTACCTAGACCTAGTTATTTGTAGATGGTGTAAGGTAAGAGATTAACACTCGCCCCTAAGTCAAGGAGAGCCCGATGAATGACAATGTCACCTATGATATATGAAATCGTTGGTGTATCAGGATCCTTATACTTCGGAGGAGCGTGTTGGAAGATCGAACTTACTTTTTCAGTGATGAAGACCTTTTTCGGAGTATGATTGCACAACTTGCGCTTTTGAGTGCATAGGTCTTTCAGACATTTAGCGTATGCGGGAATTTGTTTAATAGCGTCGAGGAATGGAATATTGATTTTAACTTGTTTAAATACCTCGAGTATATCTTCAGTTTTCGACCCTTTCTTTGAAAAATGTGACGGTTCATCAATGTTTGGTGGAAAGGCATTTTTGGAATATAATTAGTTGGGACAGTTACATTCTCTTTCCTAATTTAACTCGTGTCCTCACCCTTCTCTTGATTTGAATTAACGTTCGCATCTCTCCTACTCTCTCTCAGAATCTCAACAACTTCATCCTCTCGAGTAGACGTCCTAGTTGAAACAGCATTCACTTGCTCACTTGTACCACCCACCTTGTTTGTCCCTTAGGTTTATGAATAGGTTGACTTAGCAACTTACTCTTGGTCAAACGGTTTAGTGTATTAGCTATTTGTCCCACTTAGGACTCCAGCTTTGCGATGGACTGTGTGTGAGAGTGTACTAATTGGATTACCAAACCAAAACTTTCAAGTGAGGCCAACACTTTCTCCTCAAATGCATTATTACGTGGAGGTAGAGGAGGCACTACACCATATGACCAAATTTCTAACGGACAACTTTTAACACTTCTAACGGATATATCCGTTACTAATTAACGGATATATCCGTTAGAAATGTTAAAAATCCGTTAGTATTTTTTCTTGAAAGCCAAATTTTTTTAATAAAATGAGATGCAGTGGCATTTTTGTAAATAAAACTCAGAAAACGAAAAGACGGTGGTAATTGTGTAAATAAACACGGGAGACTTTCTGAATATTTTACCATAATATTTTTCCGCCCAAATTTCCCCTCCTAAATCACTGAATTACAAACTCCCATAGTCCTTTGTACTATTCCCCCTTTTCTCTTACTTTCTTTCTCTCTCACTGAGAGATGAGTGGTGGAAAAAACCCTAGAGAAACCTGTTGGACCACTACCTCCAACAGCTCAGATCCACCACCACTTGGCCTGTACAAATAGCCGACCAGTTACTGGACCCTCTAAAGAAATCATAGCTACAACTGCCGCCTACCCCTCCTCCATTTGCCACTACCCTCCACAACTCACAATATCAAACACTACTTTATGAAATCAAGTCATTTTTGGCCAAAACCATTCTCAGATGGAAGGATGAAGAGTCAAAAAATTCCCACCACTTACTGCAGTCGCAGCCGAAGGACCACAATTACAACTAACAAGTAAGCCCTCGCACTCTCGATCAATACTCTCACTCCCTCTATCTCTATCTCTCTTGCATTTCTTCTTTCAGATCTGTGATTGTTCTTGAATCGGTAAATGCTTTTACTTCTTTGAATCTGTGATTGTTCTTTGAATCGGTAAATGCTTTTACTTCTTTGAATCTGTGACTGTTCTTTGAATTGGTAAATGCTTTTAGTTCTCTGAATCCTCTCGCTCTCTCTCTCTCTCTTGCATTTCATGAATGCCTTTTCTTTTCTTTTTTTTTTCCTAATTTGATTTGTAATGATTGATGTTGCTTGATTGAATCATTGTAAGATCTCTGTTCTCTAGTTTCTCTCATTTCTTCATTTAATTTTTTTTTTGGAGGCTCAGGCACTTTCAGTATCAAAGTACTGAAGCAGAGAAATTTCTACTTTGTTCCCATAAAGTATGTTATTTGATATTATGATTTAAAAGCCTTGTTAGTATTGCTATCAAGGCAATGATGGAAATTATGGAGTTTTATCAAAGCAATTATGGAAAAGATGGGTACTCTGCCAAATGGATTGAGTTGATTGTAATGTGTTGCATCCACACTTCAACACTAGATGGTTATTAATGAAGAAAAGAGGTGCTAAGTAACTTCTGAGGGAGGGCTTGCCTTACACTATGACACCTACATCAACAAAATAAATTTCCCATTTGCACCTTAGAACGGTTTTCTTCGTTGTCCATAACAATGAAAAGGCTGATTGATGCTATTACGAAGCATTTCTTGGTTGAATATTGGGCAGTGGGCACTTCTCCGTGAAAATTTCTTTATTAGTGCCCTATTTATATTCCTCACCTTGTGTAATACATTTACCTCACTCCTTGTTGCTGCTTTTGTTCAAATATCTTTGATCTATGTAAGTAGCATCTATTATTTTTTGCTGAATTTTGGAAAAATATAACTTCCATTTTGTTTGACCAGTGTCATGTCACGCCTACAAAACCAAGGCTTTCAGTATTTTGTTCTGAAAAGTAGTTGTATGCCATGCTAGTAGATGACCAGAACAAGAAGTGTTTATTCTATGGAAGCATTTTGCAGCAATCTATTTGTGATAAGAGAAATAGTGTTTTTATGTACATGAACTTCATAGCAAATGCAATATAATTGGAGGCTTTAATAACTATTACACAAGTCGCTAACATACTTCGTGGTATGTGTCCCAACCAAAAGAGTCGGAGACATCTCCCATACCCTTGTCAGAGTGTCGAGTGTCCGACACGTGTACCTCAACCTATGAAGAAGAGTCCATGTAACGTAGTTTGCATGTTATAAAAAGATGGGGATAATGTGAACATTTGATATTTTGGAGAAATAAGATGGTATCTCAACAAGATATTTCAGTAAGTCAACTTGAAGCAAAGTTAAGTTAATAAAATGAAAACTCATTGGTGATATGAATAGAAATTTTGTGTATAAAGATAGTGTGCAAATAGCCATCGGCTCGTTGTATCAGTAACGGTTGATCTGTCACTTGGGTTTTTACAGATGTTTGGTGTATTTAAGAAATTCAGATTCAGATTAAATAGGAAATCAATTGTGAAGTTATGATTGAGAAATAATGAAGGATGTTTGTTTGAGTGCAGAGTAAAGTTAAAGGTCTTTTGTTAAATGGTGGTATAGATGGTGACAGTTTGATAGACAAATCAAAATGAGGATTTGGTGTGAAATCAGATAACTAGCCCGAAGTGGTGGAAACCCAACAAAAATTCATCTTGGAGATATCTAGTGGGATGTCTACTTTTATCCTCTAAGAACGATGTTTAGATATGTGTAGCCTATTCTTTATATTATGTTTGAATCACATGCACTATTGGACTTGACTACTTGAGCATTGAGTCCTGAAAATAAAATCATGGCTGGGAAGATCTTGTGTTATGGTGTAAGATAAGATAAATATTCTACATCTATACAATAGGATATTATTTGGTGGATGATAAGAGTTTTCTAATTTTTTTTTTTTGCGATCAATCGACAATGATTTGGACGTGGTCTCTGAGAGACTTGCAGAATGGAGCTCAGATCTGGAAGTGTACGACTTTAAATTTGGCCACAGGAAAAGTTGAAAAAAAAAATCTAGCTGTTATATTATTCAGCCAAGATTTAAAAATGACTAGTTTGGAAAAATACATTAGTTCTCTATAAGGATTTAGTTATGGAATTTAAAATCCGAAAAGAGTATGTTTGGTTTAAAACTTGGTTTAAGCTGTTTCATTGAAAAGATGGGTAATATTGCTGATGAAATTCAGCCTCTGTTTGCAGCCGTTGTAATTCATGTGAAGAAGCTTCATTGTTACTAGAGGAACTTCGTTTATTTGATAATCAAGTCTATGGAGTGGCACATGGACTTCTCATGGGCCACATGGAAAATGTATGGGTGCAAGCTCTCTCCCTTTTTGACGAGGTGAAGCATATGGACTCTTCCACTGCTTCTGACTTCTATAATGCTTTGACTGACATGCTGTGGCACTTCGGTCAGGTAAGTTTTAGTAATTGCTTTATTGAAACTGTTTAATTCTTATGTTAGAATACAATACAAGTTTCATGGGTTGCGCCCTTAGAAAACAAACTTACGAGTCCATTGGAGTCACAGTTGACATTCTCTCAGTGGAGTATGCAACCTTACCAACCTCTTTCTCCCTGGCAGGTGTACTGGAATTGATTAATTGGTGTCATGGCAATGCACCACATTTCATAATGGGTAATATCTTCCAAAAGTTCTATTTTCTGTTCCGGATTAAGACTAGCCCACTTGTCTCTATGTCATGAAAAGTACAACTGTTTACATTCGTTAGTAAGATGGTTTTTCTCTCTTTTTGTTGTAAATTATTGGGTGGACTTCTTAAAGTAAACTTAGAAGTAGTCCAAGAGAATTTTGGAACGTGTACGCTTACTATTGGAAGGAAGCAGTTTTTTTTTCTTCTTTCTTTTGAGAGTTAGTAATGTTTCTGGAGTATCATAGAAGTCCCAAAATGTTTCTAGTTTGTGGTATTATGAGTTTTTAAGTTAATTGACAAATAACCAAGAAATCGTATAAATTTATTGTCCAAGTCTCTTTCACTTTTTGCAGCCAGACTTCACTTTCTTTGGCAAATCTCTCTAATCTGATTGTTCATTGCCATAGATCCTGGATATTTGTTACCCTACCTAATTCAGAGAAAAGGAAAAAAAAAACTTGGTTATTCCTAACCACACAGACTCTTCTCTCTCTCTTATTTATTTTTTCTTTCAGTGGCTTTTATCCTTGTTTCTTAATGGTAATGAGATTCAAAAAAAGAAGAAAAAAGACAAAACTATTTTTAGGCTATTATCATCCTGTTATGGGATTCTCATGATCTGCCATACAGCTACCAGAAGTAGTTGTGATTCTGACTTTCATTCTGTATAATTATTGCTTTTCCCATAAACGTGGGGCTCAACTGTTCTGCTTGAAGGGAAGCGACGTCAAGTATGGGATAACCCATGGTCTGATTCTTGCTTAGATTTGCATCCAATGTCTTCTGGTGCTGCACGTGCCATGGTTCATGCCTGGTTACTCAATATTCACGCAGTTGTGTGTGAAGGCCACGAGTTGCTAAAACTACTAAGGTATTATTATATCAAATCTGTATGGCTCTTCAATTCATGATGATTTCTTTCTCATTCATGTTTTGATGAAATTGTGGTTCAATTTTTTTTCTCATCAAAATTGATTTTTTTCCTAATTCATTGAAAGAATTATATCTCCTCCATAATTTAAAGTTTCAAGCTTTTGTCATTATGCAGCATTTTAACGGGGTGAGGCAAGTCTTTTCTGTTTGTTAATCAAATTGCTAGTCTCGTTCATGTGTTTACATATTGGTTGAATTCTATGTTATGTTTGTTTGGTGAAACCTACTCTTTCTGTTCTGCATATTGATCAAGATTTCATGAACTTCTCTATTTTCCCCGACAAAGGTTCATTGACTGGGTTTTTCTTATTTTTGAATTCCCTAAAGACCTCTTTAGGTGATTAAATAGATTAAAAAAAAGATAACTAGCTTGGATCTTAAATCTGCTACCAGAGCATTTCGAGAAATAGAAACAAAATTGAATGTTCCAGTGTCAACCTTACTCTGGCACAAACCGTGGTAATGCTGTGAATAAGCATTGATCGGAACAGAGCAGAAGGTGTCTTTCCCTGCCGCCCTTTTGTTGCTACTCATCATGTTCAATTGTATTGATGATCAAATCAAAGGAAGCAGTCCGAATGTTCTTGTATGGTTCAGGCATTGACTCTTAAAAGATTGAGCTGAACTTGGAACTTTTCCCTGAAGGCTCTCTTTGCTCGTATCTCCATCCCCTGGGGGTTCACACTACCGATCAAACCACGTGCTATTTTCCCATTCTTCTCTGCATTATCATCCTCCCTTGCAAACCTGAGAAAAAGATGCAAGTGGTCCTCATAGGTCATAGGATTTAAGGTCTGAATATATAACAGATTAGCTTAAGCAATACTCCTTGATATAGGTCATAGGATTTAAGGTCTTAGAAGACGATGAAAATGTTTATATAAACCCCAGCCCTCAACTCCTGCACGAAGAAAAAAAAAGCTATTTTGGCCTCCTAAAGACGGATATGTCACTGTCCAATTACCTTCACTATCAGAAGTTTAAACATAATCTGAGAAAATTTAAACAAATTATCTTCCAGAAATTACTCCAGTTAAGAAGTCAGGAGCCAGCTTTCCCATGACTGCAGCATGTTGGGATTCCTCAATGATAGTAAAGATTCAACACTGGCTTCAAGAGACTCGATTTTCATTTTGTAAAGCCACTTCTGCTGGTTTCCATGTTATAAAGTTTCTTAAGTTGGAGTTCTTTTGAATGTAACTGTAGATTGATATTTTGATTAGTTATATGATTTGCTCTTTTTCTTTCTTCGTGGTTGTGGGAACTTCAATTATGCTTCTTGTTCTACACAATCAGAACAAACTATATCGAAAAGCCTTTAAATGAGACAAATAATTTAGATAGGATTAGGAATTGTCCTTTGTGATTAGTTTGCTTCTTTTAGTTTCAATAATTTGTTTTTTTCCCTCTTATCAATTACTACTCAGTTTTTAAGTTTTGTTTAAATTTTGGTTAGCAATTGAATTGTTTCGGCATAAATTCAATGTGTAAAGCTATTAGACTCAGATTGATAAGTTTAACATCTATAGTATTACATTCCAATCGGTTCTTAAATTACAAATTAATGGACATGGTGTTTTTCTCATTCTTTTTGCAGATATATGGGTATTATTGTTGGTACTTGGTATAAGTGACTTGGATCCCCTGGTGTCATGGTTCCAAGTGGCAAGACAATAGTTGGTAGCTCATCGAGGTTTTTTTTTATACGATAAATTGGTGTAAATGTGAATTTTTATTGCTGCACATTACAAGACTTCAGAATTTGTTATGTTAGCACCTATTACTTGTAATCATGCAAGGAATGACCGTATACACATTTGGTTTGTTAGTTTAGGTTTGGATGTATGAAATATTTTGGATTCTACTTGTTTTTATTATTATGGATAATTTTTATTGTATTTGGTATGGATTATTATGCTTGTTAATTAGGTGCAAATAAGAAAAGCGAAGCATGCATATGAATAAATTCTTTTTATTATAGAGTGTATTAATATTTCTAACGGATATATCTGTTACTAATTCTTGACAAACCGTTAGTATTCAACATAAATTCTTTGATTTACTAACGGATATCTGCTAGTAAGTAGCTTTCTAACGGATATCTGTTAGAAATCCTTTGATTTACTAACGGATTTACTAATGGATATATCCGTTAGTAAATCCGTTAGTAATATTACTAACGCTAAAATACTAACGGATATATCTGTTAGTAACATTTATTCTAACGGATATATCCGTTAGTAAAGAGGTCAGATGGTGTAGTGAGGAGGAGGGTTGGGTTGTGTATTGATATTGTTGAGACTGATGTTGCCATGCACTGTTGAAGACGTCCAGTGTACTATTGACGATTACGTATGGTTAGTGCCCTAATGTATACTCACCGTGTTGACGACCAGTGAGAATATACACAGCGTAGAAGACGTCCGTTGTGCCGCTTCCATTGTTTACAGATAAGATGTACCTTATAGACGGCCAGTAACCCTATCAAGGGATCGTGGGACCTACTGCCTATTTGGGTGATTCTGATTAGTATTATGGTATCGACGTATGGATATCAGATAGGTATTATGGTATCGACGTATGGATACAAATTGGTATTGTTGTATCGACGAATGAATACGAAAATGGATATGAATATGAGAATGGTTAGTAAGATGATTGTTCAGTCAAGGATTTCAGCATCCCGGCATGAAGGTAGATGCATGGGGTGGTTGCATGGGTTACATGCATGGATTTGGTAATGCCAGACACTGAGTAGCATGATGAAATATTATACCATAATCTTCATTATTGTCTTCATTTCTATGCTTCTTGTTATTCCTGTTATCTTTTATTTAATGTATAGTTTAATGAGACCTCTACTGTGTCCGTGAGAGACGTCATTGATAAGAGATTAACCACATTTTAAGATGCTGAACAGTAACAGGTGAGAAGTGTGTTTGATGTACTCACTCAGCTTTGTATTCAAAGCTGATGGTGTTTATGCCCTGGACATTCTAATGTCTAGAGATTTGCAGGTCTTGAGGACGTAAGACTGATGTTTCATCGGACTTGGAGCTGAAGGCTTGACGAAGAAGGCGTGCTGCTTTGTAATAGTTAATTTGTATATCTATTATACTTCTGTTTATATTTTTTGTAGGCCTCAGACTCTAAGTAAGCTGTTGTAATAGATTTAGTAGACTTTTATAATTGGTACTTAGGTATGTGCTGCTTCCAAACCTTTTATATTTCCGTTGTAGCCTCTGATTATATTAATAAGATATGTTCTATGATTAGCATCCTCCTTATCATGGTGTTTGTTGGTTTGAGTAGATGACAATGAGGTATTCACCAGTTACGGGCCTACGGGACCAAAAAGGAACTTATTTTCTCTATTTTTTTGCTTCTCCTGGGCATGACACATATGGGGGATTGTTAGATTTGGGGTGTGAATGAGAGCTTATGTGGCACGCCCCGAGGTAGCATAAATAGAGAAAGCATTTAATTTCCTTTATGGACCCGTAGGTCGCGACAATTTGAAGGATCGATTCCGTCCCAAATGTCGAACAACAATAATTTAAATCAGAGTAAGAGCAATTAAGGCTTACAAATTTTACCAAGTTAATAATTATTACAGCACGTGATCATCTAAAGGCACAACCCGCCTTGTATCAAAATAATAATATCTATTATAGCAATCCTTATTACAACTTTTAGTTCATAATATAAAGCAACAATATTAATTCCTCTTCTCAGGTAGTTGTGTTCAAATCGCATAATCATATTGTCCCGCCTGGTCATAATCTAAAAAGCCTAGACACGAATATCCAAGGCGCATCAATGTCGTCAGCTTTATAAAATTGGCGAGTATTAAAAACATGTACTTGTAATGTAAAACATACTCGCTTACCATTTTCATTTCACAGGTTTATTATTTCACATGTTAGAAACATAATAATGAATTCAACTCGTAAAACAACAAAGATAATATCCTAATCTTCAATCAATATAACATGTGATCGTGCATAGAACAATGCAATCATTCTCATCTCATCGACTCATTTCTCTTGACAACACACCATCCTAACTCTCTCACTCTAGTATCTTGAAATACTAAGGTGACTATACTTTAGTACAGTGGTACCAGGGAGTGTCTAGTTTGCCTCACACTTTAGTACAGGGTACCAGGGAGTGTCCAATTGCATCATACTTTAGCTATACCACAGATGCCCATGAGTGTCCAGTAGGCCACACTTTAGCACTTCCACAGGTGTCAGGGAATGTTCAAGTTGGTGTCACACACTTTAGCGCTATCATGGGCACCAAGGAGTGTCCAATTTTGTCACCGTCGCATTAAAAAGATACTCTAAACCACAACATCATAACCTTACACTTTAGTACACCAGTACCAGGGAGTGTCCAAAACACAATCTCATTCACTTAGTCTTTTCACACTGACCATCACTCACCATGCATGTAAACTTGACCCCACGTGCATGTCATATGACTTTATACAGAAAAGTAAATTACTGGAAAGCAAGAACAATGTATGAATGTAGACACCCTGATTTTGACCAAATGTCAAATACAGGGATTGGTTACCTCTTAAGACCGATGATGACGATGGCCGGTAAAATTTGGAGATTTTCCAGAAGATTCAAATCCTTTAAAGATTCTTTAAATAAAATTTTGAAATTCAAAATAAAAGAAGGAGAAATTGGGTATTCAGGAGAAACCTAAATGTTGAAGAACGTATGAGAAAATCAGTCTGGGGATCCGTCCTGAGAAATAAAGATATGAAAGAAAGTTTTGAAATGAGTAATAGAAAGGAGAAAAGAAAAAGAGAAAATGAAAAGAAAATTTGAAAAAAGGAATTTTTTGAAAAGAAAAGAAAAAAAAAGGGGAAAAGAAATAACACATTAAAGTACATGCTATGCATGTATTCTTGATGAAATATATTACAAATATAAGTATTTAAATGTAATTCACCAAAAAAATTAAGTTCTTGTTAACATATATTTTGAAAATTAAAAAGAAGGCAGGAATTCCGTTAGCCGCGGCACGCGACAAAGCCAGCGGGACTCACTGAGTGCCGCGCCGGCATTCACTGAGTGCCGCAGGCAAGCCGTCGAGTGCCGCGCGCTGTAACAGACTGCTTTTCTCACATGTTCTAGAAGAAAACTTTACACATGGGTTTTCACCTAAATTTACCCATTTAACCTTGTAATGTAGGTCTATATAAACAGACCTTCATCTCCATTGTTGGGAATTTCAACTTTTTGAATCAAAAAATTGAGATACATAAGGGATATATATATACAATAGAGAGAATTGAGAGAGGAGAAGAGAGTTTTCTTGAAGATTTTGAAGAATAGTTGAAGAATTTGAAGATTTGTTTGGAAGAACTTCACAAGAGATAAGAAAAATCCTTGAGGTCATAGAGATAACCTCTCAATCCTTGATAGAATTGGGCAAATTCAATCACAAGTTCATAGTTCTAGGAGCTTTACACATTTTCAAAACCTCTCTTCCTACCTCATTTCATCACACGCCACTTAGAGCTTGTGATTGAATCTCATAACATTTCATTAATTTGGATCCAATTGATGCCTTGGGTTTAAGATAAGTTTGATTTTGAAGAACTTGTGTTACAATTTCTCTAAGTAAACTTTGATTCCTCATTTCTTTTTGAGATTCATACAACTTTATGTATTCCTTTAAGTCCTTTTTGAATTCAATTCCTTAGTTTCCTATGGTCTCATGATTCATATGGAGATTAAGGAAAACTATGGTCATGTCTACACATAGTTAATGGAATTCAAATCTCAACTCATGATTTGAATCTCCTTACTAAGAATCTTATGGGATTCATGCTATATTCCATAGAGTTTTATGTAAAATTTTGATTTCATTTAGTCTCCAAGGACCATTAATTTGAGAGGGGATTAGGATGTCATGACTCTATATTCCTCAAGGTTCATATGTTTGAGAGAGGAATTAGATGTAGATTTGCATAGTTTATATTCAAAATTCATGAGATTAAGTAAGACCTTAGGATTCTCTTACTATGAGATCTATGATGGAAATCCATTAAGGCTAAATCCATCAACATCTTCATGTTTCATTATTTATTCCAATGATCATATTCATACTTGATCCTAGTTCTCTCTAGAATCATGGATCAAGTTTGATTCGAAATATGAACATCAATTTAACAAAGGTGCAGTGAATCCACAAACCAACTGTGATCAAAGATTTTTATAAAATCATGGTTCATTGGAAATTGGATGAGACCAATTGGAGGATGTTCATAACCCATTTAAGGACCTCTGTGATTTTTGTTTTGATGAAATTCCATGCTTAAGATGGTTTGGTCTTGTGATTTCAAAACAAGCAACTCTCTGTCCAAAATTTCAGAACAGTAAGTCCGTTTTAAAATTATTAAATCAGAACCTTAATTGATTTTCCTTGGCCCAAAATAATTTTTTCTAAGTATTTCAATGTGTTATGAAAGTGCCCTAAAAATTTCTAAGTGTTTCTCATTTTTTTTCTATTTTTAGAAAATCGTACAAGATCTCTGGACAGAGAGTTGCAGATTCCTGAGTGATGTCTAGTATTTTCTATATTCCTAGAGATCTAACCGTTCAAATCTTGATTTTCTTTTTGGGTTAGAAACTAGACTCACAAAGGCATATCATATCCAAAAATCATTAAGATCCAACCGTTGGAATTATGGTTTTTCTACCTTTTAAAATCTGGTCTGCTCTCTGTAATTTAAGAAAAAACAGTCATTGTTTTTGTCTAGTCTCATTAATTTTAACTTAAATGGTTTCCTAATGTCTTGGGACCCAAATCATGTTTTGAATGATGATAATTTAGCTTAAATCCAGAGGCTAAGAGATCCAAATTAGTGAATAAATTCATACCTCATTCTTGTTCATATTCATTCATTCATTCATGTCCATGATTAGAACTAGTTATTGGATAATGTTGGACTTAGTTGAACCCAATTGAACATAACCATGGATTCCTTATGATCATGTCGGGATTATAGCACCCCTATATGAACTTCACATTGACTCTTAGTTGAGACTTGTATATCTATAGAGATGCTATGACTCCAACTAATCAAAAGAAATTCATAGCTTTATCAACTCTTCCTCTATTTGATAGATCTAAGCTAGAGATTTAGGATTGATTATTTGATGTCATATTATTGTGTGAAGCATGTGGACTAACTCTTGTTTTGTAGCGCTTTGGAGGTATGACTTCTCATCTCTTCTCTAGTTTATTTCATTTGTTGATTTTATTGATTTTCAACTCCATGCACGACACCTTAGCATAGGTCTTGCCTTATGTGTATATGTGATTAGAGACATTTTTTCTAGGATTTCTATTCTTTGTATGCATTGCACGTTTCCTATTTTGAGCTGGACCCCGGGTAAGTTCTCTAGTTTCCTACTTGCACATCATTTTGCTTGCTACTTGAATTATGTGGCTTATGAATGATATTTTACCGTTAGCAATTTTGCACCCTTTTGACATGCTTGTGATATGTATACTTATATCTATGTATTAGTTGAGGGTATGCTTAGATTATTAATTCGATTAAAAATGATGATGAGTAGAGGCCTATCACGAGATAGGATGAAAGGGGGTGTTTTAGCCCGCCGGGCTCCTTCCCCTTTCATTCCATAATCCCCGGACCTAGATTATCTTTGGTTTTGCAAAAGATCGGTTTGCTTTCAAAACGGTTTCTTAATTTTCCTTTTAAAAAAATTTAAGTGGCGACTCGTCTTTGAATTTGAAATTTGAAAAATGTTTTAAAATTAAAAGTGGGCCCAAATGCCGGTATCCACAATGAATGAGAATAATCAAGTCTTTAAGTATTCATTTATAGCAAACCTTATAAACAGGATTCTGTTTTAGCATATCTCCCAAATAGTACTTTAAAAACCCTTATAACTTTATCCAAACAGTTCCTTAATAGAAAACAGACAAAAACCAAAAAAGGACAAGTCGCTTGCGCGATGGGTCGCTTGCGCAATATGCCCCTATTTAAATTTTGTTTTAAAACTTTCCAATTATCAAATTTTACACAGGTCGCTCGCGCGAGTTAGAGCAGAACCTTCATCCTCTTCGTTTATTTCCCCTGTTTCAGTTTTGGGGTCTATTTTTTACCCAGTTCAATTTCGAAAGCAAACATGACGTATAGTTAATGGTTCTCTTCGTTTTTCCGCAAAGATTGCAAATATACGATCGGATTTACATGAATCGAAACGTAGCTCTCGGATTGTACAAAAATCTGAGAGGTGACGAAACTTCGTTTTATATATACGTCGCGATATGAATGAATGAGACCCTAATACTATAACCATAGCCTCTATGTATTGTAATCTTTCATAATCATCTAACAAAATGGATTTTGGTTAAGTTTGGAAAATTCATGTTCTTAAAGCTATGAACTTCCATGGATGCTATTATCAATGGAGGTTCACAATTACATAAATGTAAACAGTAATAGCACGTGCATTACATTCTGAGTGAGTTCAAAATACTCATTGAGATAGAAGATTTGCAGAAATTGTTGAGAAAAAAAAAATCACAATAAGCAAACCCAATCAAGCTTTGGCTATGGTGAATTCAAGCTTTCTCTCTCTTCAAAATAATTTCTATAAATTCTCTTCTCTGAACTCTCTGTATTAGAACTCAGTTTGTAAAACTTCTCTCAATGTGTGTTGTATTCTATGCTTATAAAGAAATCTAATTTGATGAACTTGGGCTCCAAGTTCCATCTACTATACTCTACAATCTATTCTCTTTCTTAATTTCTAATTACATGAGTTGCGGTCTGACACAATCGATACAGGTGCACCGTGTAGTCGCACTACTTGTTGTATGTACATCCGGCTCATCTTTTCTACCGGGTATGTCATATTGTAGGCAATGAAATGAACCGACTTAGTCAATCGATCCACAATTACCCAAATGGTGCCATGATTCTGCTGTGACCGGGACAGTCCCACTACAAAATCCATGGTTATGTACTCCCACTTTCAACTTGGAATAGGTAGCGGTTGCAACAATCCCAAGTGTCTCTGATGTTTGGCTTTGACTTGTTGACACTTCAAATACTTAGATACGAATTCGGCTACGTCCTTCTTCATACCTTTACACCAGCAATTTTTTTTCATATCCTTGTACGTTTTTGTCCATCCCGGGTGAACTATAAATTTGGACTTATGTGCTTCTTCCAGAATATCCTTTCTTAAATCCCCACTATCTGGTACACATAATCTGTTTCTGCATCTGTACCCTCCATCGATCCCCATTTTCCATTCTGTCGGAGCCTTATCTGACATTTTAACAAACTATGCCTGAAACTTCTCATCTTCTTCTTTGTGCTGTTATAATATATTCAATAAGAGTAGGCTAAAGGATAAGACATTTGTGGATATAGCAATTTTCTGTCATCCACAGCTTTTCTTTTTGAAATTTCAAATTCAAAACAAATGAGTCGCCACTTAATTTTTAAAAGGAAAAATTAAGAAACCATTTCAAAAGGAAACTGATCTTTTGCGAAACCAAAGATTAACTAGGTCCGGGGATTATGGAATGAGAAGGGAAGGAGTCCATCGGACTAAAACACCCCTTCTCATCCTATCTCGCGATAGGCCTTTACTTAACATCCTTTTAATCGAATTATGAATTTAAATGTGCCCTCAACTAATACATATGTATAAATATACATTACAAAAGCATGTCTAAAGGGTGTAAGATAGCAAGTGATAAAATATCATTCAAAAATCACATAATTCGAGTAGCAAGCAATATGATGTGCAATAGGGAACAAGAGAACTTATTCGGGATCCAGCCGCGATATTAAACGTGCAATGCATACAAATGAAAGAAAATCCTAGAAAAGAGTCTAATCACATGTATTCATATAAGGCAAGATCCTATTCTAATGTGTCGCGCATGAAGTCATAAAATCGATAAAATCAAAGAAAGGTTAAGCTAAGGGAGAGTCGAAAAGTCATACCTCATTAGCGCTACAAAACAAGGGTTAGTCCACATGATATATAGCACGTGAAATTTGAATAGTGATCCTAAGCCTCTAACCTAAATCTATCAAATGTAATTAACCTAAAGCAAACGAATCCTAACTATAAATGTCGAGTCACATGGATGAATGTAAGCATAAACAAGAAGAAGTCATGAAATACTTATTGATCTAGGTCACTTCAAACTTTAAATTCAAGCTTAACTAATCGTTATTGAAACATGATTTGAACCTTAACTCATGAAAATATCATCTAAGCCATTGTTTATAAGATTGATCAAAATTATTACAAAATTCTGGAAATTACCGAGAGCAGATCAGAACTTCAAAGAAATAAAAAGCATGGTTCCCGTGTTTGATCTTGGTGAATTTTGGACACAAGATGCCTCTGTGTGTCTAGTTTTTAACCCAAAAAAGAAATCAAAGTTTCAACGGTTAGATCTCCGGGAATTGGACAAAAACCATACATCACTTAGGATTCTACAACCTTCTGTCCAGAGTCCTTGCACGATTTTCTAAAAATAGAAAAAAATTAGAAATGCTTTGTTCTTTTTAGGGTAGCTTCCTAACACAATAATCTAGTTAGAAAAAATTATTTTGGGTCACAAGTGCTTGATTAAGGTTCTGATTTGCTTATTCCAAAAGAGTGTTACTGTTTTGAAACTCTGGACAGATTATGGTTATTCCACAAAACCCTTGATCAAACCACCCAATGCAATAAACTACCTTAAAACAAAAATTACAGTGGTAAAACTTTGTGTTATTAATGTTCTCCAAGTGGTTTCATTCAGTTTCAACGGTCTGATTTTGAACCAAAAATCCTTGATCAAAGGTGGTCATTGAATTCACTGTACCATTTGTTCAAGTTCAACTTTCGCTTGTTAATCCCAACTAATGAACCAATGAGTTGGACTTAAAACCAAACCATTTCCTCTACCATTTGATGGTCATTGAAGACTAAAGACGTTGATGTTTGGAGATTTCATTGAAGTATGAATTAGCTTCGTAAAATCTTAAGATAATGAACCTAAACCATAGGGATTAATTTAGATTCACACCATTTCTCCTACCATTTGATGGTCATTGGAGACTAAAGACATTGATGTTTGGAGATTTCATTGAAGCATGAATGAACTTCATAAAATCTTAAGACAATGAACCTAAACCATAGGGATTAGTTTAGATTCAAACCATTTCTCCTACCATTTGGTGGTCATTGGAGACTAAAGACACACATACATGTAGGTTTTAAATTAAGTATGAAGAACTCCTCAAACCTAAGAAAAATATTAGCCTAAGCCATGGAGATGGACTTAAACTAAGCTACTTCTCCTACCATTTGGTGGTCATTGGAGACTAATAACACTTGAACTCATGGGTTTTAATGAAGTATAAAGGACTTCATAAAACCTCAAAGTAATGATCTCAAACTATGGATGGAGTTTGGACTCATTAACTCAATATACTAAAAATCAACCTCAATCCCCTCATGAATCATGAGTTTATAAGGATATTGAAGGACTCTAAACACATGGATTTAAGTAAGACATTGAAAGTCTTATAAATCCAAGGAGATAAACATAATCAAAAGAAAATGACCAAGGCTTTACTTCAAAATTTTATTAAGGTTTAACCATTGAACTATTTTGATCCAAACTAATTACATAAAAGCTCAATCACAATATGATATGTCCAGAAATATCCTGTAGCAGTCCAATCGCCACGTAGTCATCTAATAGCCCGGGGAATCCGGGTTAGGAGCATAGGGCCCACAGGCCCGGGTCGTCCGGCTGAGCTTATCCGAGATACCCGCAGCTCGGGTACCAGGCATGATAGGGCTCCAGGAGATGCGGCATGAATCACGTTTCTTTCCATCCCTGTGCAATCATGACTCTATCAAGAGAATCAATAGTTTCCTAAATCATTTAGGAAACCAAACAATGTATAAATCTATTGTAATTGGATTATGCTTCCTAATCTAATAAACTTACCATGTAAGGGTGGACTCTTGCACCTATAAAAGAGCCCACCTACCCTCACAGAAGGGGGGCGGATATCAATTCTCTAAGCACATAAGCAGAAACTAGAGAGCTCTCCATCACACACGCATACACCCGGCCGGTATTACTGGTAGTGCCGTTCCCTTTTTTGTTGGCTCACCAGGCCCGCCGGTGATCTGCTAGTGAACGTGCTCAGACGCACTCGTGGACGTAGGTCACCTCATTAACGGGGCCGAACCACATACAAATCCTTTGTGATCTTATTTTCTTCTTGAGTTGTTCTTACCAATTATCGGCATCATCAGTTTGGCGCCGTCTGTGGGAACATCGATACAGTTTTCTCATCAACAAAAAATCTTTGACTGATTGACATGCCTCCTAAGAGGGGTAAGAAGACCGCCGACTCAACCGGTCAGGAGGACCTACAGATCGAGACACGGGCGACCTCCATGACCTCCGACCAGGTCACAGCAGCCCTGGAGCGGCTCTTGGAGGGCCAGCTCCGGACACAACAGCAAATAGAGGCGCTCTTGGCCCAGCATGAAAAATGGTCGAGGACCCCGAGAAGGGCCCTTCGTCGAAAAAGCGGCCTGAAAAGAGCACTTCCAGTAAGAGGCCTGCCCGGAAGCGCGGAAAAACCTGATCCGCTCCAGGGTCCCAACTAAATCGGGAAAGTCAGGCGGAGGGAGAACGTAGCCAGCCCGCTAAGCGCCCACAGGAAGGACCTCGGTACGTTCCTCGCCGAGCTCGCCGAGTCGAGGACGCCCGGATCCTCATCGAACGGCGGCGGGCCGCAAGGGGAGAAGCATCCGGACGAAAGGTTAGGGAACCGGTCGACGATCCGCCCGCCCTAAGCCGGGATGATCTTAGGCACAGGCTATCCCGAACTCGCAGCCGAATACTATCCCCAAGATCGGCGCGCTTCGAGGATGAGGCGTCATCGTCCGACCCCACTTACTACTCAGATGCAGAGAGGAGGACCGGGCGTACTGACGTCAAAGCCCAGGTCGAGGAGCTGCAGCAGCAGATTGAGAGGCTGAACCGCAAGTCCGGTCACGACCTCACTAATACAGAAACAGAATCGCCCTACACCGCCCGGATGACACAGTTCCCGATTCCGCGGAAGTTCAAACCCCCTCATCTCAGCTCATACGACGGCAAGGGGAGCCCGGTGGACCACATCCGCACCTATAAGGCGCAGATGGCACTAGTCACTACAACGGACGAGCTGCTATGCCTAGCGTTCCCCAGTACTCTGAAGGGATCGGTCGCACAATGGTTCCATGCACTAAAGCCGCGAACAGTTGATAACTTCAAAACCCTAGGCAAACTCTTCATCAGCCAATTCGTCGGGATGCTGGACCGATCGCAGCCAGATACCCAGCTGCTGGCTGTCAAGCAGCAGAAGGGGGAATCTTTGAGGGAATACGTAGATCGTTTCAACCAACAGAGGCTACTGATCCAAAACCTCAACGAGACAGCCGCAATCATGGCTTTCTGCTCGGGAGTTCAGCACACCAAGGTGGCCACGTCGTTCCATCGAAACCAACCGGCAACCCTGGTGGAACTCTCGGAAAGAGTTGGAAAGTATATCGATACCGAGGAGTTCTTGAAAGCCAAATGCGCCAGCCAGGCAGGAGATGAATCCCCGAAACTCAAGCGCAAGCGTGAGGGGTCGGAGAAGAACTCGGGAAAAAAGCCGAAGCAAGACCAGAGGGATCCTAGGGGCCAGCCCCTAGTAGCCTTCACGCCCCTTTCCCGGCCCATTCACGAAGTAATGGCTGCAGCGGAGGAACAGAGGCTGCTCCCGCAGCCAGCTAAACTCAGAGCCCCACCCGGTAAGAAAAATCGGGAGAAGTTTTGCCATTATCACAGGGATCACGGCCACGACACGGAGGATTGCTTCAAGTTGAAGATAGCAATCGAGAAGCTGATCGAGCAAGGGCATCTTGCAGAGTTTGTCACAGCTGACAGACGCCCCCGTCAAGACGCCCGAGCTCCCGGACAGCCCCCTCCACCGCTCGGCCATATCAACGTGATCTCCGGAGGAACATCGGGCGGAGGTGACTCTCAGTCGGCCAGGAAGAGGCATGCCAGAGCATCCCGAACGGATGTATGGCACGTCCAATCCGCCTGCTCCTCACCAACTGACGTCCTGACGTTCTCGTCCGACGACGTACAGGGACTTCACTGCCCCCATGATGACCCGTTGGTGGTGACGCTGTCTATAGCCAACTATATGGTCCAAAGGGTACTAGTTGACACGGGCAGCTCGTCCGACATAATGTTCACAGCAGCATTCGACCAACTCAGAATCGATCGGGATCGGCTCCGGCCAGTTGCTACTCCCTTGGTCGGATTCAACGGCTCCAGCACTCAACCGCTCGGTACGATCGAGCTCCCGGTCCTCATGGGGACCTACCCACAACAGGTTTCCATGCTCACCAATTTTGTGATAGTGGATGCCCCATCGGCCTACAATGTCATCCTCGGGAGGCCGACCCTCAACAGGGCCCCAGCAGTTGTCTCCACATACAGCTTGACCGTGAAGTTTTCAACTCCCCAGGGACCTGGATGCCTGCGAGGAGACCAGACCACGGCTCGAAGTTGTTATGTTAGCTCATTGCGCCGGGGGCAATCATTGAGACACTAAACGTCCAAGAAATGGACCCCAGGGACCCGAGGGACGTGATAGGGCCCATGGAAGAATTGGAGCAGGTTGTGCTGGATCCAGAGCATCCGGTCCGCACGATCAACGTAGGCGCATTGTTGGAGCCCACCTTGAAAGAAAAGTTAATCCAGTTCCTGAAGCAAAACTAGAATGTTTTCGCCTGGAGTCATGAGGACATGCCCGGGATTGATCCCCGAGTAATGTCCCATCACCTCAATGTCAGCCCAGACTGCCGTCCGATAAAGCAGAAGAGAAGGGGCATGGCGTCCGAGAGGCAAAACGCTGTAAGTGAGGAGGTAGAAAAGCTCCTAAAAGCTAACTCCATCCGAGAGGTCCACTACCCCGATTGGTTAGCCAACGTTGTTCTGGTCAAGAAGAGCAATAATAAATGGAGGATGTGTATGGACTTCACCGACCTCAACAAGGCCTGTCCCAAGGACTGTTATCCGCTACCCAGGATAGACCTCCTTGTTGATTCAACGGCAGGCCACTCACTCCTCACGTTCATGGATGCCTACTCGGGGTACAATCAGATCAGCATGTACCCCGGGGATGAAGAGAAGACAGCGTTCATCACCGACCAAGGCACGTACTGTTACAGGATTATGCCCTTCGGCCTTAAGAACGCCGGGGCTACATACCACGCCTGGTCAACTTCATGTTCAGAGACCTCATCGGAAAGTCCATGGAAGTATACGTAGACGATCTCCTGGTCAAGAGCCGAGATGAACTTGATCACCTGGAGCATCTGTCCGGGGCCTTCAGCATTTTGAGAAAATTCAGGATGAGGTTGAACCCAGCCAAGTGCACCTTCGGGGTCTCATCCGGGAAGTTCCTCGGTCATCTAGTCAGCAGACGGGGAATAGAGGCAAACCCCGACAAAATCCAGGCCATCATCAACATGCGGTCTCCCAAGTCAACAAAGGAAGTTCAAAGCCTAGCCGGACGGGTGGCCGCACTGAACAGATTCGTCTCCCGAGCTACTGACCGGTGCCTCCCGTTCTTTAAAATCCTCCGTAAAGCTTTTCAGTGGTCGGAGGAATGCGAGGAGGCATTCCAGGACCTCAAGAAGTACCTGGCCTCTCCTCCTTTACTGACGACACCTACAGCCGGAGAGGAACTATTCTTGTACCTGGCAGTGTCACCGTCGGCGGTTAGCTCGGCACTTATTCGGGAAGAGCACGGGATACAGTTCCCAGTGTACTACACTAGTCGAGCGCTGCAAGGCGCGAAAAGCCGGTACTCCCGCATCGATAAATTGGCCTTCGCCCTCATTACCTCAGCCCGAAGGCTTCGACCGTACTTCCAGGCCCATGCCATTGTAGTGCTGACGGACCAACCTCTCCGCAAAATTCTCTCCCGGCCAGACACATCCGGAAGGCTCGTCAAGTGGGCTTTGGAACTGGAGGAGTTTGAGGTAACTTACCGACCACGGACGGCCATCAAGGGACAAGTCGTCACAGATTTTCTGGTCGAATTTACGTATCCTGAAGACCCGGTCGAAGAACTCGAGCCTCCGGCCTTACCGCCCGGATTGCTCGCCGGCATTCCCACTTGGGTACTACACGTTGATGGCTCTTCGAATCAACAAGGCAGTGGAGCCGAAATTATTCTGACCACCCCCGATGGCATCCAGCTCGAATATGCTTTGAGATTCGGGTTTCGTGCCTCCAACAATGAGGCCGAGTATGAGGCCCTTCTAGTCGGATTACAATTAGCCATTTCAATGAGTGCACAACAAGTCGAAAGCTACAGCGACTCCCAGCTCGTGGTAAATCAGGTAAACCAGGAATACGAAGCACGGGAAGATAGCATGATGGCCTACTTAGCCCTAGTCCGAACGGCATCCAAACAGCTCCGAGGATTTTCCATCACCCGGATACCTAGAGAAGAAAACACCAGGGCTGACCGGCTTGCTCGCCTCGCATCGTCAGCTGAGTCAGACTTGCCCGGGATAAGAATACAATTCTTACCCGAGCCGAGTGTGATCAATTCAGAGGGCATGGAGGTTGACCCGGTTACTCTGGGACCTAGTTGGATGGATCCAATCGTGACATTCTTGGCAACAAGAGCGCTGCCAATCGACAAAGAGGAAGCCAGGAGGGTAAGGTACCGGGCGGCGAGATACCACATTCTAGATGGTGTCCTCTACAAGAGAGGATTCACCATCCCGTACCTTCGCTGCGTTCATGCTACGCAGGTCCGAGCAATATTGTTTGAAATCCACAAAGGTGTGTGCGGGAACCACGTAGGAGGCCGAACACTTTCCAGAAAGGCCCTACTACAGGGTTATTACTGGCCAACCATGGCCCGAGATTCGCAGGAATACGTTCGAAGATGCGACAAGTGCCAACGGTACTCTCCTATGATAAACCAACCGGGAGAACTTCAGACCCCGGTCTATAGCCCCTGGCCATTCGCCCAATGGGGGATCGACATCGTTGGCCCCTTACCAACAGGGAAAGGGCAGGTTAAGTTTGCTGTAATAGCCGTTGACTACTTCACCAAGTTGGCGGAAGCTGAGCCCCTGGCAACGATAACCGAGCAAAAGATGGAACATTTTGTAGAGAGAAACATCCTTAGCAGGTTCGGTATTCCGCGAGTCCTGATCAGCGACAACGGGAGACAATTTGATATACCTGTCTTCAGACAGTTCTGCTCAGACTATGGAATACTGAACCATTACTCTTCTCCCGAGCATCCACAAGCAAATGGTCAGGCCGAGGTGACCAACCGCAAGATCTTGCAGTCAATTAAAACAAGGCTGGAGGGAGCCAAGGGCCTGTGGGCCGATGAACTCCCAGCCCTCCTGTGGGCCTACCGTACCACACCCCGGGCAGCTACGGGCGAAACCCCATTTTCATTAACTTACGGTTTTGAGGCAGTAGTCCCCACAGAGCTCGGGCTGCCCACATACCGGGTGGCTACTTTCAATACCCAAGCCAACGGAGAAGCCCTCAGGACTGAACTAGACTTGGTGGAAGAGAAAAGGGACCAGGCCTATCTCAAGGTGGCAGCTTACAAGCAAAGGGTCTCGCGATACTACAATAGTAAGGTAAAGCATCGTAGTTTCCAGGTTGGGGACCTTGTTCTTAAAGCAGTAAACCAGTCAACCCGAGTTCCAGGCCATGGGAAGTTGGGAGCAAACTGGGAAGGACCGTATATAGTCACTCGGGTCAACCGACCAGGAACCTACTGGCTACAAAGCATGGACGGGCACGACCTCAGTCACCCTTGGAACGTACAACATCTCCGCAAGTACTATCAGTAGCACCTAGCTACGGGAGTCTAGTGTTATGAGGAAAATTCTTTTAGCCTTGCTAGGACAATTGTTACAGATGGTTATCTTTTAAATAAAATGGAAAAGTTTTCTTTGAAACATGACTCCCTTCGGTACATCGGGCAATACACCAAAAGACCTCGGGCCTAACCCCGAGGCAACAAAAGACCTCGGGCCTAACCCCGAGGCAACAAAAGACCTCGGGCCTAACCCCGAGGCATCAAACGACCTCAGGCCTAAACCCGAGGCACAGAAAGACCTCGGGCTCCGAACCCAGGCACCAAAGGACCCTGCAACCACCCATGTTCCAGGTCGGTTTCCTATGGTCGATCCCCAGCACGCCCCCTCCTTAGCAGGAGCCCTGGGGGCAAGAGGGTTCTATACCTAAACAGGAAATTAACTAAAGCTTTGCTTAGGTCCAGCCGACGATGGGGCCAGACCCCTAGGTGGCCAGCGATAGCAAGCTTCAAACGCTCCTGCAACCACCCATGTTCCAGGTCAATTCCCTACGGCTGGGCTTTCCCGAAGCACCCGCACACCCACCTTAGCAAAATGCTTGGGGGGCAGGGGATAGAGGAAAATACCAAGGCCTAAGACAGGGAATTACAACACTCGACTAGGTGTTCTGTGGGTTACGGTCCTAAAGCATTTGCTAAGGCAGATGCTAGGTTGGCCAAAGCCACACGGATACTAGCAAAAAATTAAATGCCCTGTGGGTTACAGTCTTAAAGCATTTGCTAAAACAGATGTTAGGTTGACCAAAGGCATACGGGTTCTAGTAAAAGTTAAAGTGCAGTACAACAAAATTAATGGAAGGGTGACCTTAGGGGCCTTTGCATTAAATTAAACAAATGTACAGAGCCTGGGGGGCAGTTGTAGTAGCCTCCCCAAAAAAAAAAAAAAAACGAACAGCATGAAGAATGGACCGGGGAGTCAGTCTTCCACATTTACCGCAATATCGGTCTCCCCGGTCTGCTCCCCGGGAGCGGCAAGTCTTTCCTCCGCTAAAACCCCCTCCGGGGCGAGCTCAGTAGCCTCGGAGGTGACCATAAGATTTCCAGCGGCCGCCGGATCCTAGCCAGCAGCAGGAGCTTCACTAGCAATAGGATCCTCTCCAATGTCCCAGTAGTCCGAGTCAATCCCCTCGTAGGCCGAAAGGACCCATTCGGGATGGTCCCAGGCTACCCGCCGTTTCAGATCATCATAACCTTGGAAGAAGCCATCGTCAAAAGCTCCTTCCAAGGCCGCTGCAGAAGGTGTCTCAGTCACCGCCTTAGCCTGGGCTTCGGCTGCCGCGACGAGAGCCCGGGCATCTTCCAACTCGGCCAAAGCAGCTGCCAGGTCCGCCTGAACCGCCCCTAAGCTCAAGGCCAGCGACTTCGTCTTGTTTGTCTCCACAGCCAGGGCAGCCCTCGCTACGTGTAGCTCTTCCCGCTCCTTCGAAAGGGCAGCTTCAGCGGCACTCACCTTCCCGGCCAGGGAAGAATGGACGGATTCGGATCCCGCGGCTATGCAGCCCCACAAGTAGGTCACAGAAAGAGACCGGGAGGTGGAAGCGTATTCCCACAATGAGCAGCAAGAAGCTGCTGATGAGGAAAAAAGGGGAGGCCACTTCCTCTCCTTCAATGAATGGACGGACCACCACATCGTCCGGAATTTGGCAGTTCTCCCGGAACGATCTTAGCCCTTCATCAGACGATAGATGGATATGCGAAGCCATTTGCTGGAAATGAAAGTTTTTGGGAGCGGAACAGCAGAGAAAAAGGGGGCTCGGAGTGCTTGCGCAGGCGACTCAGTTAATGATGCGTAATGAAGAAGTCATGTTGAATGAGTGCTCCTTATATAAGCAGCACGAACGGTTGGGATCCAGTTTGATCGAATGGCTCACATACTCTCCCGCCGAAACTGTCGTTTCGGGCACGTGGGGCGTCGCCTCAGAAAGCGTGAACATTAAATGGGCGATGTGATTGTTTAGCTACCAGCTGGACAATTCGGTTACTTCTTAGGCTGGTTGCTTTGAGTCCGAACTACATCAATAACCAGCAGACACGTGGTGATGGGGATTCTGGGCCTGCAGAGTCATCGCTCGGTTGATGTATCGCCGGGCCATTCCAAACCTGCCCCGTTCCAGCAGGGGTCTCGGTCCTTTACCGGACGGGATCTAAACAACATTCTTAATTTTCAAATTTCATCTGACAAAGCGTCATCCCAACTTTGAAAATGGGGGGCAGCTGATATGTCCAGAAATATCCTGTAGCAGTCCAATCGCCACGTAGTCATCTAATAACCCGGGGAATCCGGGTTAGGAGCATAGGGCCCACAGGCCCGGGTCGTCCGGCTGAGCTTATCCGAGATACCCGCAGCTCGGGTACCAGGCATGATAGGGCTCCAGGAGATGCGGCATGAATCACGTTTCTTTCCATCCCTGTGCAATCATGACTCTATCAAGAGAATCAATAGTTTCCTAAATCATTTAGGAAACCAAACAATGTATAAATCTATTGTAATTGGATTATGCTTCCTAATCTAATAAACTTACCATGTAAGGGTGGACTCTTGCACCTATAAAAGAGCCCACCTACCCTCACAGAAGGGGGGCGGATATCAATTCTCTAAGCACATAAGCAGAAACTAGAGAGCTCTCCATCACACACGCATACACCCGGCCGGTATTACTGGTAGTGCCGTTCCCTTTTTTGTTGGCTCACCAGGCCCGCCGGTGATCTGCTAGTGAACGTGCTCAGACGCACTCGTGGACGTAGGTCACCTCATTAACGGGGCCGAACCACATACAAATCCTTTGTGATCTTATTTTCTTCTTGAGTTGTTATTACCAATTATCAGCATCATCACAATATATGTGGTGTGTGATGAAAAGAGGTGGGAAGAGAGGTTTTGAAAATGTGTAAAAGATCCTAAGTATCTATATATTGTGATTGAGCTACTAAATATACTAATTAGTCTTAGAATCTTTACCTCTAAGTATCCTCAACTTCTTGATTTCTTCAAAGCTTTCCAAGTGATGATCAGACTTCTTCTTTTAGCTCTTTTTCTCAACCAAAATCTCTCTATTACTCTCTAATTTGGGAAATATTTAAGGAGAATCAACCTAGGGATCCTAACATTCCATTTTTTTTCAAGTTGGTAATAATGGGATATACACCTTCTATATATAGGCAATCTTTAAGGGTTATTTTGGGAAATTCCCAGCCAAAAACCCTAATTCCTGCCGCCATTTCAAGGTATAAATCGACCTACTTTAGGATAGGCTGTCACAAAAATGCAGCACTCGGGGAGATAGGAGCGGCACTCAGTAAATACCGCTGCGGTATTCAGTGAATGCCGGGGCGGCTTTCACTGGCTGCCGGAATGACTTTCATTAAATGCCGCAGATAACTCCAGGGATTGCCCTTTTTTAGTAAAAAATTCATTTCTTTGCGGTACTTAATGAAATTCGCGGCATTCACAGAATGCCGTCCGGCAGTCCAGAGACTGCCGCAACGGCAACCTGTGACTGCCGCAAAAAGGCCCAAGTGTCGTTTTGCCTCTTTTTTCTTTTTCTTTCTTTTTCCTTTTGTTGTTGAAGTGTAAGAGCTTTCAGAAGAGTTTGAATCATCTTTGGAAATCTTAGATTAGTCGGATGCTTGTCATCATCGGATCCTGGAGGTAACACTCTCCTTAATTCGACGTTTGGTCAAAATCGGGGTGTCTATAACATCCAAAAGTTGTCCTTCTCTTCCCTTAGTACTCTAAACATCAAACTTGGCCAAAGTCTCCAATGCTTACCATTCTCTAACCATTAAGGAGGCAATTGTCCCACGAGTTTGTCGACTCAAAGCATCAATGACCACATTAGCTTTACCAGGGTAATTTCTAGCGTGAAGTCGTAATCTTTAATCAACTCCATCCATATGCATTGCCACATATTCAACTCTTTTTGCGTGAACAAATATTTCAGACTCTTGTGATCGGAGAACAAATCAAACTTCTCACCATAAAGATGATATCTCCAAATCTTGAATGCAAATGCTACTACAGTCAATTCCAACTCATGAGTAGGATAGTTCAACTCATTCGGTTTCAGCTATCTAGATCCATAGGCGATAACTCTACCATCTTGCATAAGTACACACCTTAATCCTTGATATGACGCGTCACTAAATATAGTGAACTTCTCATCAGGCTTGGGTATAGCTAGTACCAATGCGGTGGTGAGTCTCTCTTTCAACTCTAGAAAGGCGCGATCATGCTTCTCTGGCCATTCAAATTTCTGAGTTTTCTTAGTCAGTCCGGTCAACGGTGCGGTTATCTTGGACAATCCCTCAACAAATCTCAGGTAATAACCCACGAGTCCAAAAAAACTCCTGACTTCCGTAGGGTTGGTCGGCCTAACCCAGTTTGATACATCATCTGTCTTGGACGAATCCATTAAAATTCCTTAGGATGATATCTTGTGTCCCAAAAATTTTACTTCTTGCAACCAGAGTTCACACTTACTAAACTTGGCATACATGCGGTGATCCTTGAGCATTTGCATTGTAATCCATAGATGTTGCTCGTGTTCTTCTTCTAACTTAGAATAGATCAAAATATCATCTATGAAGACGATGACAAACTAATCCAAATAAGGCTTGAACTCTCTGTTCATCAGATCCATAAACACTACCGGGGCATTCGTCATTCCAAACAGCATCACCAAAAACTCATAGTGACCATATTAGGTTTTGAAAGCAGTCTTAGGTATATCTTCCTTTCGTACCCTCAACTGATGATATCCCGATCATAGGTCTATATTAGAAAATGTTGTAGCTCCCTGTAGTTGATCAAACAAATCATCGATCCGAGGTAAGGGATACTTATTCTTGATAGTCATACGGTTTAATTCCCAATAGTTGATACACAGCCGAAGTGTCCCGTCCTTCTTCTTTACAAATAACATTGGGGATCCCCAAGGTGATGTACTTGGACGTAAAAAACCCAAATTCTCAAGTTCTTGAACTTGTTCGTTTAGTTTCGATAGTTTGATGGGGGCCATTCTGTAGGGAACCTTAGTGATTGGTACGGTGTCTGGTATAAGTTCGATATAAAACTCTATACTTCTCTCGGACGGTAAACCAAAAATGTCTTGAAATACTTATTCGAAGTCCTTGACTACAGGTATAGATGACACTATCATTTCTATGCTGATGACTTCAAAGTTTGCTAAGCATCTTGTGAGGAACATATCTCCTAATGGGTTACACTGAAAATCAAAAGATTGATTCCCATTGTCAGAGAATTTAATTCTCTTCCTCGCATAATCCAACTTCACTTGATTCCAAGAGAGCTAATCCATCCCTAGGATTATTTCAAACTCCTTCATCGATAGAACAATCAACCTTGCAAGGATCTCACAATATCCTAATCGTAAGGGACAATCCTTGCACACATGTCCTAACTTGACTGTGGCTCCTAATGGTGAGGTAGCCTTCAAAGCTTTCTCTAAACGATAAGGAAAAATACCCAATCTTTGAATAGTCTTAGCAGATATGAATGAAAATGCAGCACCTGTATCAAATAAAACTTTAACATAGGAGTTAAACAAGGTTAATGTACCTTCCACCGCTTGCTGATCGGGCTGAGCTTCTTCATAGTCCCCTTTTTCATAGATAGTTTCATCATACTTAACAGCATCAGGAGTAATGGCATTCATGCGAGTCTGACCCTGTTGGCCATACATCGCTCTTTTAGGAGCAGTACAAAACTTGTTGATGTAACTAGGTTCACCACAGTTATAACAGACTATATCTTGATGGGTGGCGCGCTTAGGTGCCTTGCAGTCTCGAGCCAAATGACCATGGTTGCCACAGTTGAAGCATTTTCCAATACCACTCCCTTCTCCTACTCGGACTGAGTCGGATAGGTATTAGCTTGGGGTTTCTCGCTTCCATCAAAATTATCTTCTGCCCTTTGTGCACGATACATTGGTGGTCTATTCCCAAAATTACTTCTCTGAGGCAGTCGAAAGTTGAAATATTTACGGTTTACACAAGCGTCCTCTTCCAGATTAGTGGCCAAGCGAACTAGTCCCTCAAATAACTTATCCATGTGGCTGAGAGGCAGGAGACGAATCTTTGGTGTCAGCCCTTGATTATACTTGTATATCTTCTTCTCTTCCGTATCCACTATGTGAGGAGTGAACCAAGATATTCTATCAAACTGCGTAGTGTACTCTTGTACCGATTGAATCCCCTAAGTCAAATCCATAAATTCATTCTCTCTTCTATGCCTCTCTGTTGCTGGGAAATATTTTTCTAAAAATCTCCGCTTGAACACAGTCCAAGACATCTCCATAGTAGCGTCATTCCCAATGGTGGCTGTTATCGAGTCCCACCAGTCTGCGACGACATCGGTCAGTTGAAATGTAGCCAACCTCCTTTTTTCCATTTCATTACACTGAACTGCTTCAAACATACAGTCCATCTGTCTCAACCATTGTTCAGCTTTCCAAGGTTCTGTGGTTCCTGCAAACTATTCGGGTCTCAGTGCACAAAATCTTTCCAGCAGTTTGTCCCCTGTTTGGCGGTCATGTCGATTTTCATTCAGATTTTCAATCCTCTCGAGGCGTCTGACAAATGTCTCAAACATACCTGTGGGATCGGCAACCAAAGGTGCCTCCTCAATCAAGTTTCTATTCCTCCTAGG
Organism: Hydrangea macrophylla; assembly: GCA_033977485.1. NCBI lineage: Eukaryota > Viridiplantae > Streptophyta > Magnoliopsida > Cornales > Hydrangeaceae > Hydrangea > Hydrangea macrophylla. The sequence continues at coordinate 85,571,671 of CM066983.1, forward strand.
TCTCCCATCCATTTTATACATATCATAGTAATAAAAGGATGAGAAACACGAATCAAGCAGTAATATAAATTAGTTTAAGCAATGATGATATCAAAAAGAAGAGTATTTCCATATATATATATATATATATATAACTTCTCGTCAAGTAGATACAAAAGATATGATCAGTCCAAAGCTTACCCTATCCATATGGGTTGGGACGTACATCGTCCATGCAAGAGTTAATGCCAAAAATGGGGTCATTGCCCTATACTCAAATGCATGTAATTATACTTGCAAAAAGAGATAGGATCATAAGTCAATTTAGTAAATATGTACAAGATTATATCTAGGTCATTAGTCATCTCCCTAAGCGGCCATTAGCAAATCTAGAGAATCAACGGGACAAAACCGCTGAACCTGGAATGGCCCCACCATATCAAAATTGCTGCTCTCTGAGGCTGACGATGGAGTATGCCCCGAGGCATCCGCCTCGACCGACATCTCCTCGGGCAGATCTAGCGCAAGCACCAGCTCCTCCTCGAGGTCAGCAGCAAAATCGTCTAATCCCATACCATCCTCTCCCTTCTCCTCGTCATCATCAGCCTCCAGACCAAAAGGAGCCAATTGAAAAACTCCATCATCAATGTCCTCAGTGACAGGAACTACTGCCTCCTCCGCAGGAATAATCGGTGGGGGCATATCTAGTTGTGCAAGGTGATCATGCACGATCTGGATCTCTAAAGGGATATAAATTGCATCACTGTTAACCAATCTCACGATCTCCAATAACACTAGTCGCCGAGGCTCTGCAAAGTATAGGAGCTCTAGACGGATTCGAGGCAAGTCAACTACTCCCACCACATGGACCTGGTGCCATAAACTCTACCGTCGGTGCGGTCAGCTGCTCTATAGTTGTACGATATAATCCAATAAAAGCTGGGACTACTGCCCTTGGGGTCACCCAATTGGGGTCACCCAATTGGGGTCACCCAATGTCCTCTAAACTTGTCTGGTACAAATAGCGATTGGACTAGATCCATACCTGACCAAAGACACTAACTTATGTCAGGACTAATCTTAACATAAATAATCTTAGGTGTTTGGGTTCCGGGTTTTTCCTCCTGTCGTATCATCGGGTGTGCAAAGCTTAAGCTAGCAGAATGTGGAATTGGGTTTATACTGGTAAACCCTAACCTAGCTAAACTATTATGAGATAACCTGGCTTTGATACCACTAAATCCTGTCACGCTCCGACGTAGCATAAATAGGGAAAGCATTTAATTTCCTTTATGGATCCGTAGGTCACGGCAGTTTGAAGGATCGATTCTATCCCAAACGTTGGATAACAATAATTTAAATCAGAGTAAGAGCAATCAAGGCTTACAAAACTTTACGAAGTTAATAATTATTACAGCACGTGATCTGTAACAACTTGTAATTTCATTTAATTTCTAATTGATATTCCCATATTTTACTCTGTTTTTCTTGCCTTTATTTTATTAGCAATTCTTTAATTGAGGTCAAACTATAATTTTTATAAATTCAGAAGTACCTGTGTTGAATTTCAAAACTGTATTTCAAAATGGTGAAAATATTTACTTTTGATTCAAACTGCATTTCTATATAACCAGAAAATTAGTTCTTACGTTAATATAATTTTTCGGTATTTTGTGGTGATCACCGCGCCGCGAAAATACCAGTTTATGTTCGAAAACTATCCGCGCCATCATGGGACTCCCACAGTTTGTGAATCTCCACCAATCAAGAGGTGACACTTGCTTTAATTCATTTATTGGAAACAATGATTAGCTATGTGTAACAACCTGCATTTCCATTCAATTTGAATTTCATTTCCATATTTAATTTAGTTTGTATTGCTTGCTTCTATTTATTTAGCAACTCTGTAATTTGGGGGTCAAATTGTAATTTTTATCAGTCTGATAATATCTGGATTGAATTTCAAATCTGTATTTCAAAACGGTGAAAATAATTTACTTTGGACTCAAACAGTAATTTTTTTTTATAAAACCAGAACATTATTTTTTACGTTAAAATAAAATTTTTGTATTTTTGTGGCAAACACCGCACCTCGAAAATAACAGTCTTTGTTCAAAACTGTCTGCGCCACATAGGACTCCCACAGTTTGGGAATCTCCACCAATCAAGAGGTGACACTTGCTTTTTGGTCATCAATGTAACTAATCATTAGTTAGGATTGTTTAGTTAATGCATTTGAATGTGTGTTAACTTAGTGTCATAAGTTAGTTTTGCCAAACACCTTAAGTGATTCCTAGGCAATTGGCTTGTGCTTTATTTGGATATGTATATCTTGTGTGTGTTGATTTGTGCCTAATAACTAGATTTCTCAAACACACACAATTGCCCCCTATAAGTCTAAATGACCCCTACAATCCTATCTCCTCTAGATTGTATAATCGGTATATGTGTATCCTATATACGTATACATATATTTGGGTATTATTGATATTAAGAAAACAAAATCATTTTGTTGAGTGTATAGGAATGAACTTGGTGGCCAAGTTTACAAATCCATATAACTCATCTCACTCTCCATTACACACATAATCTGGGTTTACAATCAAAGGATATCCAGAGAGAAAAGAGAGAGTTTGAGAATTCTTTGTTACTGAAAATTTTTAGAGAGAGCCTCAACCTCCATAGCTTGGAAACTTGAAGTTGGGATTGCTTAATTCTAGTTTCTTTCTCAACAACTTCTTCTACTTTTATCACAGTGAGTATTTAGAACTCACTTTGATTGTAATTCATGCTTGATTACTGTATATGTTTATGTAATTATATCTCACCATTGTTGAATTCGTCCATGGAAACTCAAGCTTGAAAAACATGAATTTTCCCAACTTAATCAAAATCTGTTCTTAAAGATAAAATTGAAAGACTACAGTTTAAGTTATAAAGCCTAATTCATTCACATCGTGACGTATATTAAAAACAAAATTTTCGTCACCTCTCAGATTTTCGTAAAATCCGAGAGCTACATTTCAATTCATGTTAAATTTATTATAGATTCGTAATCCTTGCGGAAAAATGAAGAATTTCATATATTACATGTCACGTATACTTTCAGTTTTGAAAATGGGTCAAAATGGGTTGAAAAACTGAAACAGGGGAGTTTCAACGAGGAAGAAGAAGCCTCAACTTCACCTCGCGCGTGCAATCGCGTGATCCCTGTATTTTCTAACAGTTTAAAATTTTATTAAAGAAATTCGAAAAATAGGCATATCGCGCGAGCGGCTCGCACGCGCGACCTGGCAGTTTTTTAGTTTTTCCTGTTTTCTGTTAAGGGATTGTTTGAATTAACTTTTAAAGCCTATTGAGGTTCTGTTCGGGAATTTTTCTAAATCAAGGTCCTTTTTGTTATGTTTGGTTTATGAAAGCGATAAACTACGACTTAATTATCCTCGTACACACATTGTCCTTGCTACTAGTTGTTTGTATTTCTATTTATAGTTACACGTCATTTATATGGAGTTAGTTGTACATGCATGGTGAGTGATTATCAATGTGGAAAAGAGTATATGGTTGAGATTGTGTTTTGGGCACTCACTGGTAATTGTGTACCAAAGTGTGATGTTTTTGAGATTGCGACTAGAGTGTCTTTGAAATGCGACGGTGACAAAATTGGACACTCCTTGACGCCCATGGTAGCGTTAAAGTATGTGACGCCGACTTGGATATTTCATGTCACCCATGGTAATGCTAAAGTGTGGCCTACTGGACATCTCTAACATGCGTGGTATGGTCAAAGTGTGAGGCATACCCCGTACTAAAGTGTGAGGCAAACTGGACAGTCCCTGGTACCCCTGTACTAAAGTGTGGTCATCTTAGTGTTTCAAAGATACTAGAGAGAGAGAATGGGTGTGGTATTGTCGAGGGAAAAGAGTTGGTGAAATGAGAATGGTTGCATTGTTCTCACACATGGTCACATGTTTGTATGGATTTAAGAATTTTAATATTATCCTTGTTGTTTTATAAATTGAATTCATTGTCTATGGTTAATATGTTGATTTATGAAACTGTAAAATGGAAAATAGTAAATGGGTATGTTTTACATTCGAGCGTATGTTTTTAATACTCACCAGCTTCAATAAGCTGACGACGTTGATGCGCCCTGGACATTCGTGTCTAGGCTTTTCAGGTTTTGATTATGATGGACATGATTATGCGAATCGAAAACAACTACCCGACGAGGAATTTATTATTATATATTTTTAAGTTATGAGCTAAATTGTAATAAGGAGACTGTAATAGGTAATAGATATTATTTTATTTCAAGGCGGGTTCTGCCTTTAGTTAACCGCGTGCTGTAATAACTATTAAGTTGAAAATTTTTTATAATCCTTGATTGCTCTACTCTGATTTATATTATTATTGTTCGATGTTTGGGACGGAATCGATCCTTCAAACTGTCACGACCTATAGATCCATAAAGGAAATTAAATGCTTTCCATATTTATGCTACGTCGGGGCGTGACACTAGCCTTGTTTGGCAATGCAATTTTTGTGGGAGTTAGCTTAATCCATAAGTAGTTTTTGCCAAACACCTAAATAAATTCCTACACAACTTGTCTAGACCTTGTTTGGAAGTGCTAATTGTGTGTGGGTTAATTTGTGCCAAAGGCTAGAATTACCCAAACACTTATACTTGATCCCTATTACTCTAAACCACCCTTTCAATATGGTTGGAGTATATTTGTAGTGCATATAATCTGTACATATATATATGTATAGGTGCTGTGTGTGTTATGTATATGTTAATTGATTATTAAAATAGTTTATTGAGTGTACGAGGTAGTTCTTGGCCTCCAAGCATAGGATTTGCTATATAACTCACATACACTCTCACAAACACAAACATTCTGGAGATTGCAAACAGAAAATACAGAGAGAGTTCTGAGAGTTATTTACAGAATTTTTATAGAGAGAGAAAGTTCATCTCCACAGCTTGAAGCTTCAAGTGGTTTTCTTAATTCTTTGCTCTCTCTCACCTAACTCTTAATCTTCAATCACAGTGAGTATTATTAACTCACTCAAAATGTAACTTCATGTTTACTTACTGTTGTGTTTGTGAAATTTTGAAATCAACATTATTGATTTTGTCTATAGAAGTTCAAGCTTGAAAATCATGATTTTTCAACCTTAATCAAAAATCCATTTTTTAGAGATGATTATGAAAGATTATAGTACCTCTGGGCTACAGTTTAAGTTATAGAACCTAATTCATTCGTATCGCGACGTATATTAGAAATGAAGTTCCGTCACCTCTTGGCTTTTTTGTAAAATTCGAGAGCTACAGATTGATTCGTGTTAAATTGATCTTAGATTCTTAATCCTTGTGGAAAAACAAAGAGATTCATATATTCTTAATCCTTGTAGAAAAACAAAGAGAATCATATATTATAAGGCATGGTAGCTTTCGGATTTCAAAATGGGTCATAAAGGACCCTTAAAACTAAAGCAGGGGAAATATAGAAGAAGATGAAGTCTCAGCACAATCTCGCGCGTGCGAGTGACCTGTGCATTTTCTGAATGTTTGTAATTTTTAAAAGAAAATTGAAAAAGGGGCATATGGTGTGAGCTGCCCACGCGAGCGATCCGACCTTTTCTGGTTTTTGTATGTTTTCTCCTAAGGAACTGTTTGGAAGAAGTTTTGTGAATTGTTAAAGTACTGTTTGGGAGTTATACTAAAACAGAATCTGGTTTGGTTATATTTTGATTATAAAGGGATTGATTAAGAACTTGATTCGTCTCGCTTGTACGCTGTTCTTGTTTCTAGTTGTTTTACTTTCTATATATATATATATATATATATAAAGTCATGTGACATGCACATAAGGTCCAGTTTACATGCATGTTGAGTGATGGTGAGTGTGAAAAGAGTATGTGGGTGAGATTGTGTATTGGAGACTCCCTAGTACTAGTGTACTATAGTGTGATGTTATGAGATTACGGTTTAGAGTATCTTTGAAATGCAACGGTGACAAACATGGACACTCTCTGGTGCCCATGGAAGCGTTAAAGTGTGTGACGCTGACTTTGGACACTCCCTGGCACTCGTGGTAGTGCTAAAGTATTGCCTACTGGACACTTCCTGGCATCTGTGGTTTTGGTTAAAGTATGAGGCAATTGAACACTCCCTAGTACCCCGTACTAAAGTGTGAGGCAAACTGGACACTCCCTGGTACCCCTGTACTAAAGTGTGGTCACCTTAGTAATTCAAAATACTGGAGTGAGAGAGTTAGTTGATGTGTTGTCGAGAGAAAAGTGTTGGTGAGATGAGAATGGTTGCATTATTGCACGGTTACATGTTTTATTAATTTTGAAGATTATGACGTTATCTATACGGTTTTGTAATTTGAATTCATTACTATGTTCATAATCTGTTGAATAATGAGACTGTGAAATGAAAATGGTAAAGAGTATGTGTTACATTACAAATACATGTTTTTAATACTCACCAGCTTCATAAAGCTGATGGCGTTGATACGCCCTGCACATTCGTGTCTAGGCTTTTCAGGTTATAACCAGACAAGGCAGTATGATTACGCAAATTGAATACGACTATCGAAAAAGAAGAAACTTGTTATTATTGTTTTATGTTATAAAATGAACTTGTAATAAGGATGACTGTAATAGATATTATTATTATTTTGTTTCAAGGCAGGTTGTGCCTTTAGATGATCACGTGCTGTAATAATTATTAATTTGGAAAAATTTTGTAAGCCTTGATTGCTCATACTCTGATTCATATTATTATATTGTTCGACGTTTGGGACGGAATCGATCCTTCAAACTGTTGCGACCTATGGGTCCATAAAGGAAATTAAATGCTTTCGATATTTATGCTACGTCGGGGCGTGACATGATCATCTAAAGGCACAACCTGCCTTGTATCAAAATAATAATATCTATTACAGTAATCCTTATTATAACTTTTAGTTCATAATATAAAGCAACAATATTAATTCCTCTTCTCAGGTAATTGTGTTCAATTCGCATAATCATATTATCCCGCCTGGTCATGATCTGAAAAACCTATACACAAATGTCCAAGGCGCATCAATGCCGTCAGCTTTTATGAAACTGGTGAGTATTAAAAACATGTACTCGTAATGTAAAACATACTCGCTTACCATTTTCATTTCACTGGTTTATTTTTTCACATGTTAGAAACATAGTAATGAATTCAACTCGTAAAACAACAAAGATAATATCCTAATCTTCAATCAATGAAACATGTGATCGTGCATGGAACAATGCAATCATTCTCACTCACCGACTATTTTCTCTTGACAACACACCATGCCAACTCTCTCACTCCAGTATCTTGAAATATTAAGTTGACCACACATTAGTACATGGGTACCAAGGAGTGTCCAGTTTGCCTCACACTTTAGTATGGGGGTACCAGAGAGTGTCCAATTGCCTCACACTTTAGCCATACCATAGATGTCAGGGAGTGTCCAGGAGGCTATACTTTAGCATTTCCACGGGGGTCAGGGAATGTCCAAGTCGGCGTCACACACTTTAGCGCTATCATAGACATCAGGGAGTGTCCAATTTTGTCACTGTCACATTTCAAAGATACTCTCAACCACAACATCATAACCTCACACTTTAGTACACCAGTACCAGGGAGTGTTCAAAACACAATCTCATTCACTTACTCTTTTCACACTGACCATCACTCACCATGCATGTAAACTTGACCCCATGTGCATGTCATATGAATTTATACAGAAAATTAAATTACTGGAAAACAAGAACATCGTACGAACGAGAATAATCAAGTCTTTAAGCATTCATTTACAACAAACCTTATAAACAGGATTCTGTTTTAGCATATCTCCCAAACAGTACTTTAAAAACCCTTTGTTAGCCCCAAGGTGCTATTCCACTAGATTAAATGGATAATTTTGATGATTAACAAACTACTTAGTTGTATTTTCTAATGATCTTAAGTTGATTAAGTCGCAGGAAACATCATACCTCAATATATGTTCACTTGATCATATATCTTCTCTCTACATAAAGTCTTGGTGATTTGTGCTCTATTAGTTTCAAGCCAAACGGAGCTTTATAAGTTGAAGATTCTTGTTTTAATCATTGTTTTAGGACTCTATGTAAGCAATCTATTTATGTGAACATCTTACTTAAGGGCTCAAATTTGATTGGAAAAAGGTTTTACATAATTAACCCACCCTATCCTTGAAAATCTGCAAAGAGCAGTCGACTGTGAAGTCGTTTCAGTCGACTGAATAGTCGACCTGGGTACACAGAGATTTTAAATGTGTACAATCCAGTCGACTGCCCTCGCGACACAGTCGACTGAGCCTTCTATTTTACTATTCCCTTTCAAAAAGCAGTCGACTGCCCTGTGAAGACAGTCGACTGAATGACTGCGATAAACACAGTAACGGCTAGTTAGCTGCATTAAATGAAGCATTAATTTTCCCCAACTACTTCCAACGGTTGGAAATCCAAAGGAAGCTATAAATACATTTATTTGAACTTCATTGAAGATACTTTTTTGAAAAATCCAACCATAAACTTCATCACATTAATTCCTTGAGCCCTAGTTTGGTGAGATCATAAATTCCATTGCTCTAGTCTTCATTTGTATATCTTAAGAGCAATTTATTGTGGAGCTTAAATTAGTATTCATCCACTCTATTGAGAGAGTCTTCAAATTCTTGTATCAAATCTTATTTATAAAGGTAGTGTGTATTAAGGGTTGGTGTAACCCTAGTTCAAGTGAAGAGGATTTTCTTCCTTGAAGAGATTGTAAGGGTTTAATCTTCACCCGAAGGAGATTGTGATAGTGAAATCCTCAAGAGGTGTTCTTGAGGGGTGGAAGTAGGGCGCGGCGTCTGGTTTCCCGAACCACCTAAAAATCGGTTTGCATAGTATCTCTTCTCTTATACTTTACTTTGCTTTTGCGATCTTTATTTGGGCAATCAATTTGAACAAATTTTTAAATTAGTTTTTAAAATCTTATTCACCCCCCCTCTAAGGTTTCCTCTTTGGGTCAACAATTGGTATCAGAGCCTCGGCTCAAATTTCTAACGTTTTTGAGTTAAAGATCAAATGGAAACCACCTCTACTACTATCATCTATAGTGAGGGACAATCCTCAAATAGACCTCCTTGTTTTAATGGTTCAAATTATGCCTATTGGAAAAATCGTATGAGAATCTACATGATTACTCAAGATTTTGATCTTTGGCAACTTGTTGTGAATGGACCTCACATTCCCAGCAAGATTGTAGACGGTATTGAAATTGAGAAGACTATTGAGGAATACAATGACATTGATAAAAGGCTTATCAAAATGAATGCAAATGCTATGAATATTTTATATTGTGGATTAGACCCAAATGAGTATAATAGAATTTCTTCTTGCGATTCTACAAAGGAAATTTGGGATAAACTTGAGGTTGCTCATGAAGGTACTAATCAAGTTAAGAAATAAAAAATAAATCTACTTGTTCAAACATATGAGATGTTTAAAATGTCTTCAAATGAAACTATTAGTGAAATGTTCACTCGTTTCACCATTATTATCAATAGTTTAAAAAGTCTTGGTAAAACATATACTAATGAGGAGATGATTGAGAAATTGCTTAGGTCTCTTTCAAAGCATTGGCAACCTAAAGTGACGGCAATCCGAGAAGCCAAGGAACTCTCAACACTTTCATTGGAGCAACTCTTGGGCTCTCTCGTCACTCACAAAATGGAATTGGCGGTATTTGATAAGGAAGACAAGAAAAAGAACATTGCTCTCAAAACATCTCATGACAATGAAGAGGATAGTGATAACAATGAAGATGATGAGATGGCTATGATCACTAGGAAGCTCAAAAGATTCTTGAAGAAGGATAAGAACTTTACTAGGAGAACTCCTAAGGTGTTAGAGGCTAAAAAGGAGCCAATCATATGCTTCAAATGCAAGAAGCCGGGCCATGTCAAGGCCGATTGTCCTTTAATGAAGAATAACTACAAGAAAACCAAGAAAAGGGCAATAAAGGCTACTTGGGATGATTCCGATAGTGATTCATCAAAAGATGACTCAAGTGATGAAGAAATGGCAAATATTTGTCTTATGGCTCACTTGAATGAGGTAAATGATCCTACTCCCGATGCTTGTTTTGATTCTCAAAAATATGATGAACTCCAAAATGCTTTTGAGGAATTACATCAAGAATTGGAAAACTTGGGAGCAAAGTATGTTTCTCTTAAAAAGAATTTTTCATTACTTTCAAATGAACTAAGTGATTTGAAAATTCAAAATGATCTTTTGAGAAAGGAAAATGAAGCTCTAATTGACCTAAAATCTCAAAACGATTTATTGAGAAAAGAAAAGGAAGAGCTTTCATTAAACAATTTTTCTTCAAGTATCTTAAAGAAAGAAAATGAAGATTTGAAGAAGCAAGTGGAAGACTTAACCAAAACAATAACAAAATTCACTCTTGGGGAACAAAACCTAAATATGCTTTTGGGAAAACAAAGGTGTGTTTTTGAAAAAGCCGGTTTAGGATTCAATCCTACCTTTAAAGAAAAGAAATTCAATAACTTCTTTTCAAAAGGTGCTTCCACTAGCTCTAACACAAATCAAGTAAAGAATTCTCATCAAAATTTCTTTGTAAAAGAAGTCTCCTCAAGTATGTCCAATCCTAATATTACATGCCATTATTGCTTGAGAAAAGGACATGTAAACTACAAATGTCCAAACAAAAGAAATCTCAAAATGGTGTGGATTAAAAAGGGAACAACACCTCCCTTTGCTAACAAAGTTGGACCCAACGAATATTGGGTACCAAAGAGGATCACATGAGTTTGTCTTGTAGGTTTGCCTAAAATCTTCTAGCAAGGATAGATGGTTCTTGGATAGTGGTTGCTCAAGACATATGACCGGAGACAAATCCAAGTTCTCATCTCTCTCTCCAAAGGATGGAGGGAATGTCACTTTTGGAGACAACTCTAAAGGAAGAATCATCGGTATAGGTAATATTGGTAAGAATTCCTCATTAACTATTGAAAATGTTCTCTTGGTTGAAGGTCTAAAACACAACTTGCTTAGCATTAGTCAATTGTGTGATAAAGGTTTTCAAGTTATATTTGAATCAAATTATTGCATGATTAAATATGCTAGTTGTAATAAAACATTGTTTATTGCTTATAGAGAAGACAATGTGTATACAATTGATTTTGATGATATTTCTTCTCAAGATGTTAAGTGTTTTGCCGCTTTGAATGAAACAAGTTGGCTTTGGCATAGAAGACATGCTAGCATTGACTTACTTTCAAATTTATCTAAAAATGAATTGGTCAAAGGTTTGCCAAAAACAAAATTTGTCAAAGATAAAGTTTGTGAGGCTTGTCAACTTGGAAAGCAAATCAAAACATCTTTCAAAAAGAAAAAGGAAATATCAACTTGTAGACCTCTAAAGTTACTTCATATGGATTTATTTGGTCCAAATCGAGTTGCTAGTATGAGTGGCAAAATCTATGCCTTTGTCATTGTTGATGATTTCTCTAGATTCACTTGGGTGTTCTTTCTTGCACATAAGGATGAAGCTTTTACACAATTTGTTAACTTTTGTAAACGTGTTCAAAATAAAAAAGGGTACGCGATTAACAACATAAGAAGTGATAGAGGCCGAGAATTTGATAATAATGAGATTACTTCTTTTTGTGAAGAAATTGGGTTTGGTCACAATTTTTCGGCACCTAGAACTCCTCAACAAAATGGGGTTGTCGAGAGGAAAAATAGATCTCTTCAAGAAATGGCAAGAACCATGTTAAATGAATTCTCTTTACCAAAATATTTTTGGGCCGAGGCCACTAGCACTTCATGTTATGTTATTAATCGTGTGGTCATTAGAAACAAGCTTAATAAGACCCCATATGAGCTTTGAAAAGGTAGAAAGCCTAACATAAGCTATTTCAAAGTTTTTGGATGTAAGTGTTTTATCTTGAATACTAAGGATAACTTGGGAAAATTTGATGCTAAATCGGATGAAGGCATTTTTCTTGGATATTCTCAAATTAGCAAAGCTTATAGAGTTTTTAATAAAAGAACATTGATTGTAGAAGAATCAATGCATGTTGTTTTTGATGAAGCAAATCCTTTTAAGAAACTATTAGACGATAACATTGACACTTCCAAAGATATTTCAAATAATGTTGAAAACAATGATTCAAACTCTCTACCTCTTGAAAACTCTAAGAAAGAAGACTCTCTCTCCATTGAACCACCTAGAGTGGAATCTAGAAGTGATCTTCCCTTTGAATGGAAAAATGTGCCTAATCATCCTATTGATCAAATCCTAGGAGATCCTAGTCAAGGTGTAGCTACTAGATCATCTCTCAAAAATATTTGTAATAACTTAGCATTTCTATCTCAAATTGAACCCAAGAACTTTGATGAAGCCGAGAACGATGAAAATTGGTTATTGGCTATGCAAGAAGAGCTTAATCAATTTGAGAGAAATGAAGTTTGGACCCTTGTTCCTAAACCAAATGATCACACTATTATTGGAACAAAATGGGTTTTTCGAAACAAAAAGAATGAATCTGGCATTGTTGTGAGAAACAAGGCTAGATTAGTTGCCCAAGGCTACAATCAAGAAGAAGGTATAGACTACGAGGAGACCTATGCTCCCGTAGCTAGACTCGAAGCCATTAGGATGCTTCTTGCCTTTGCTTGTTATAAAAATTTCAAACTTTTTCAAATGGATGTGAAAAGTGTTTTTCTAAATGGCTTTATCTCTGAGGAAGTCTATGTTAAACAACCCCCCGATTTTGAAAATCCACATCTTCCGGATCATGTTTTTAAACTCACAAAAGCTTTATATGGTTTAAAACAAGCTCCACGTGCTTGGTATGATAGATTAAGTAAATATCTTATTGATCTTGGTTTTAATCGAGGAAAAATTGATACTACTCTTTTTGTTAAAATCTCAAATGAAGATATCTTGCTTGTTCAAATTTACGTGGATGATATTATTTTTGGAGCTACAAATGAGAAGATGTGTGAAGAATTTGCATCATGTATGCAAAATGAATTTGAAATGAGTTTGATGGGGGAGCTAAACTTCTTTCTTGGACTTCAAATAAAGCAACATAAAGATGGCATTTTCATAAATCAATCCAAGTATATTAAAGATCTTTTAAAAAGATTTGGATTAGAAGGAAGCAAAGTTTTTCAAACCCCTATGAGTTCTACTTTAAAACTTGATAAAGACGAAACCGGCAAGCCGGTAGATTGTAAGCTCTTTCGGGGAATGATTGGTAGTCTATTGTATCTCACCACAAGTAGACCGGATATCATGTTTAGCGTATGCCTCTGTGCTAGATTTCAAGCTTCACCCAAGGAATCACATGTCATTGCGGTTAAACGTATTTTTCGTTATCTTCTAGGTACTATAGACTTAGGTCTTTGGTATCCTAAAAATACTTCTTTTGAATTAACAAGTTTTTCGGATGCGGATTGTAACACCCGTACCCGGAGAACGGGTTAATTATTTGTGATAATATGCATTAATTAATATAATTAGTGTATAAAATGGATTAAGGGGAGGCTTGGACTCGCCCAAGTAAAAAGTGTTCAGAGAGGGACACTAGTTGGAAAAGTCCCCAGAGAGGTGGGACAGGTATTGAAATTTAACCCAGTGAAGGGTAAATTGGTAATTTTCATTTTAAGTGATTAAATGCATTTTTATGTGATTACATGGATATTTGCTAAGTTGCTTTCATATTACATGTTGATATGTGTTAGCATTAGTTTGGACACCCAAATAAGGGTATAAATGAAAAAGATGTAAAATTAGTAGGTGCGATAGCAATTTCACAAAATATGTGGGACCCACGTTGGGACCCATACGAAACTTAGACAAACCCTCATTAGATAATTGGGTAGTTAATGGAATGTTTGGGGGATTTCATAATAAGAACTTAATAAATTTCAGGGGTGTAAATGGGAATAGTGGGGAATTGAGGTGATGACACCTCAAACACATGCAAGCATGTGTCAATTGAGGGAGAGTCTCTCAAAATCTGCTGGAATTAATCCAGAGAAAACAGAGAGAGCACCGAGAGAAGACGTAAAACGTCACCGATGCCGAATTCTCGCCGTTCCGTTGCCGTCGTTCGTCGGATTCACAAATCGAAACCACTTTTGGACTCGTGGAGGTAAGACGGTCGTTTCTATACCTTCAATTTCTATTTTACTCGCTGTAATTTTGGTAGCTTACGTCAATCGGTGACCGAGGTTGCCGAATTTGTATAGGAATTACTCCGGGGGAAAGAATTGGGCAAGAATTACTAAGGAATTCTGCATAATTAGCTTGATTTGGGGTATAAGCTGTGAGTGAGGTGAGTTTTCTAGCCTAAAAATGATTGTGTTTAAGGTGGTCAATGAATCCTTGTATAACTTTGGTTGTTGATATCATGTTTAGAAGTTACTATATTGGTGGATTGTGAATTTCATATCAATTTTGTGAAAACCATATGTTGATGCATGTTTATATGCTTATATGTCTATGTGGTAGTCAATGAGCACCGGGAAAATGGTTCATTGTTGGGAGTAATAAGGGTGGTGAAGAGGAAGAATCCGAGAAATACGGAAGTCCAAGGAATAGAAGTGGCCACGGGACCAAGGGAGGTCTTCGGGTCTGAATGAATCATTAAACCGGTGACTCGGCGACTACAAATATGATTTATATGTTGATTGTTGCATTGCACATGTTAAACATTCAGTCATGCTTAGAATGCTCACTAAGCAAATTGCTTAAGAAAACCGTTTTCCTATTTCTGTTGTGGTACATAACAACCACCGCAGGTACGGAGCGATATCCGGAGAGAAGGTGACGTGCTCGGGAATGGGGAGGAGAGTTAGAGCTTGTAAATATGTTTTCAAACTTGTGTTATATGTAACTAGTGGCTTAAGGTTCTCGACTTGAGGCTTGAAGTCTTGACTTGTGAATGGGAGAGATGGGGAGAGATGGGAGAGATGGGGGAGATTGAGCCTCATGCTTGTAAATTTCTTTTGAAACTTGTAAAATGATGTAAAGTATGGTGTTTTTTTATGTTAATGTTCATATGTAAGTTGTTGGAAGTGAACTTAGGTCACAACCATGTATTTTGGAGAGTTGGAGGTAAATTTGAGAACAAATGTGTAATCTCTCTCATTTTGTTCTAGTAGGGTGCAAGTAATGGATTTGACCATCTCGGCAAGTCCGGGTGTGTCGTTAGTGTCTTGGACATGTTTCTTTAGTGTTTATAATGTTAGTTATGACTTTGAGTTGAATTCCAACAAGTTTTATAAACTTTGGATGAGAATTGAGTTTTAAAGTTGAAAAGTTTGTTTTTGAACCGAATGAGATGAGTTCATGGTTAACTTGATCCAATTGTGGGTATGATTCTATGATCCTTGCTTAAATTGAGTTTAAAAGTGTTTGGAAGTATATTGGAGATGTTTTCCCAAAGTTTCATAAGGTTTCCATATGTTTTGGTTGTGTTTTGGTAACTTGGAAACTTGTTTGACAGCAAAGGAAATTTAGCAGCAAAATTTGTGAAGGGGATCGATCCGCGGTTTGTGAAGGGATCGATCCGCCCTTCCAAGGGGACATTCTGCGGGAGACTAATATAAATGGATCGATCCGCCCATTATGAAGGGATCGATCCGCCTTGTATTTTTCCCCAGCATGTCCGTTTTTACGGAAACATGCATAACTTCTTCTAGGAAACTCGGTTTCGCGTGCCGTTTGTTGCGTTGGAACCGGGACTCAAAATTCTAACTTTTGGTATAAAAATTTTACATACTTTATAAATGACTATTTTGCCCTTGGGGGCTGTTTTATCACAATAGAGTTCTTTAGAGTGGTTTATTCACCTTTTCTCTCTAATTAGTGTGTGTTTTGGGTGCGGTTACTCTTGTTACACGTGTCCTAATCCACCGGGGGTGGGTTGGGGTGTGACACGGATTTTGCCGGTTGTAAGATTGATCGTAAAAGTACTAGTGGCACGTGTCATTTCTTAGGACACTCGCTTGTCTCATGGTTTAGCAAGAAACAAAATTCGGTAGCTCTATCCACGGCCGAAGCCGAATATATAGCTGCTGGAAGTTGTTGTGCTCAAACACTTTATATGAAACAACAATTAGAAGATTTCAGACTTTATTATGATCATATTCCTATAAATTGTGATAATACTAGCGCCATATGTTTGTCCAAAAATTCTATCCAACACTCAAGGACTAAACACATTGAGATTCGTCATCATTTTATTCGCGATCATGTTACCGATCGTCAATGGGCTGATATTTTCACAAAACCCCTTCCCGAAGAACGTCTTTGTGTTATTAGAAGAGAATTAGGCTTGTCCTATTTGAATGATTTGCTATAAAACTCTGTATCTGAACTGAATTACTCCTGTGTATTTTTAACCAATGTAGTCGACTGGCTTCCCGTAACAGTCGACTAATTATATTCATTCTCTTTTGATTCTTTGTTTTTGATCACATCAGTCGACTGAGGCGTCGACCATGGCGTCGACTGTTTTTAGCTTCTAAATCCCTGCCCACTCCCGTCGACTGAGGCGTCGACTATTTTTAGCATTTTAAATCCCTGCCCACTCCCGTCGACTGAGGCGTCGACTGTTTTTAGCTTTTTTAATCCCTGTCCACTTAATTCGACCGAGGTGTCGACTGAGCCTCTGGTAGCCCCTTTTTTCTGAGCCCTAATTTGATGTTCAGTCGACTGCTTATGCGACGCAGTCGACTGCTTCTCTATATTCTATATATATTATGCCTTCTCTTTTTTTTTCTTCACCTGTTCTTCTTCGGCGATTTCTGTTCCTCTTCATTCCTTTCTTTCCCATCCTAACCCTCCTTGTCTTCTCTATCCTTTTCCTTCCATTTCATCTTCCCCCTCTCCCTTCCCCTCTTATCTCGCTCTTCCTCCTCTCCCTTCCCCTCTTATCTCGCTCTTCCTCCTCTCCCTTCCCCTGTGACCCATTTTCTCTCTCCTCTCTGTCGATATCTTTACTTCACTCTCTAGCATGGCTCCCAAGCTTAAACGGAAGGCCCCTACTGGTGGTCCATCATCTACTCCTCAGGCAACCAAAGCCAAGCGATTCCCTACTCAAGAGGAGCAAGAAAGTTTTGATGAAGTCTTCTCTCACAAAAACGTTGTTTTTGGTAAGATTCTTCCCATTCCTTTTTCTAAATCTACCAATCTTCGATTAGGATTTCTTCTTGAACGTTTAGGATGGCATCTCTTTACTAGTCTTAGCCAACCATGCTATCCCACCCTTGTTAAGGAATTTTATTGTAATATGACTTTTGGACACCGTGCTGACACCCTTACCTCTTTTGTTCGTGGTGTTAAAATTCATCTGACTCCCGAATCTGTTGCTTCTATTTTTCATATCCGTCGTGGTGACATTACTGAATATAACATTAATTCTTGGAATCAAGGGCACGGATTCGATCCTCTCATTGCGTGTCGTCTTATCACCGGCAATAATGAGTTGTCATATCCCGTGAAGCCCAAGGCTTCTGCCCTAACATTTGAAGCTCGTCTTATCCACCATCTTCTCACCTATACCCTTCTGCCCCGTGCTGGCGGTCGAGATTCTGTCTCTTTCTTGGATGTGTTTTTAATTTGGTGCCTACTTGAAAATAAATCCTATGATTTGTCGTATCTCTTTTGTCGCCACATTTGTGAATGTCAAAAGAAGTCTAAAACCAGTTCTTTACCTTATGGCTTTGCTTTGACTACTGTTTTTCGGCACTTCAAGGTTCCCTTGGAGGATGAATTTGATCGTCATGACCCCATTTCCACTGACTTCTACTCCTCTACTATACTATCCCTGATGGGATACAAACTCGTGGGAAATGCTTTTGTTCCCAAGGTCTCTACTGATCCTATAACACCTACTACTTCTACTCCTTCCATTCCTACTCCTTCTTCTCATCCGTCTTCATCTTCTACTCATCCACCTCCTCCTGCTGTTGATACACCCGCTCCTGACATCGTGGAGCAGCTATCCATTCTTTTCGCTCAGGTTATGAGCCTCTCTACATCCATCTCTTCTCTTTCTGTCTCTCACACCTAGTCCCTTGAGACTATGCAGGCTTCCTTATCTTCCTCTCAACAGGAAGCAGTTGAGCTTCATCAGCGCGCCATCGCATCCTTACGAGCTGATGTTTTTGAGATTGGTGGCTCTTTGGATACCTTGCGCACTTCTACTGCTGCTACTCAGGAGCTTCTTGATCGTCGTCTATCGTCTCTTCAGGCTTCTGTTGATGATGCTCGTGAGGAGATTCGCATTATCTGGACTCGCTTACACTTTTGATTTTGTCTCTCTTGGTGTGTTGGACAAGATTTTGGGTAGATGAATGGTCCTTGTAATTTTGCAAATTTACTGATCTCACAATTCTTTTTGGAGCTTGACATATTTTAGTTTGTTCTGTAACTCTCTTTTGGCTGTATAGTTTTAATCTTGGAAATTTAAATGTTTATATGACTATCTTTTATGTTAATACAATCTGTAATGTTGTTTGTCGTTCTATTCGAAAATATGATGTTTCTTTTTATGATTTCCGACCCAACCACACCTATCCTTACATCATCCTAGGGGGAGCTCTGTCTCCTTCTCTGTTTTTGTTGATGTCAAAGGGGGAGAAAAGTTGCAGACAATAATGTTTCTTGTATTTATCTTGTGTTTGTTTTAAAACAAAAAAATTGCAAACAATAATGTTTCTTGTATTTATCTTTTGTTTGCAACTTTTGTGAAACAAAGTGAGATCATTAATTGTTTGTATTGTTGTTTTTCATGGGCAACAAGTAGTTTGTCATCATCAAAAAGGGGGAGATTGTTAGCCCCAAGGTGCTATTCCACTAGATTAAATGGATAGTTTTGATGATTAACAAACTACTTAGTTGTATTTTCTAATGATCTTAAGTTGATTAAGTCGCAGGAAACATCATACCTCAATATATGTTCACTTGATCATATATCTTCTCTCTACATAAAGTCTTGGTGATTTGTGCTCTATTAGTTTCAAGCCAAACGGAGCTTTATAAGTTGAAGATTCTTGTTTTAATCATTGTTTTAGGACTCTATGTAAGCAATCTATTTATGTGAACATCTTACTTAAGGGCTCAAATTTGATTGGAAAAAGGTTTTACATAATTAACCCACCCTATCCTTGAAAATCTGCAAAGAGCAGTCGACTGTGAAGTCGTTTCAGTCGACTGAATAGTCGACCTGGGTACACAGAGATTTTAAATGTGTACAATCCAGTCGACTGCCCTCGCGACACAGTCGACTGAGCCTTCTATTTTACTATTCCCTTTCAAAAAGCAGTCGACTGCCCTGTGAAGACAGTCGACTAAATGACTGCGATAAACACAGTAACGGCTAGTTAACTGCATTAAATGAAGCATTAATTTTCCCCAACTACTTCCAACGGTTGGAAATCCAAAGGAAGCTATAAATACATTTATTTGAACTTCATTGAAGATACTTTTTGAAAAATCCAACCATAAACTTCATCACATTAATTCCTTGAGCCCTAGTTTGGTGAGATCATAAATTCCATTGCTCTAGTCTTCATTTGTATATCTTAAGAGCAATTTATTGTGGAGCTTAAATTAGTATTCATCCACTCTATTGAGAAAGTCTTCAAATTCTTGTATCAAATCTTATTTATAAAGGTAGTGTGTATTAAGGGTTGGTGTAACCCTAGTTCAAGTGAAGAGGATTTTCTTCCTTGAAGAGATTGTAAGGGTTTTGTTGACCCAAAAAGGAAACCTTAGAGGGGGGGTGAATAAGGTTTTAAAAATAAATTAGAAATTTGTAAAAATTGATTATCCAATCAAATAGAATCACAAAAGCAATGAAAAGAAAAGGAGAAGAGATACTATGCAAACCGATTTTTAGGTGGTTCGGGAAACCGCACGTCGCGCCCTACTTCCACCCCTCAAGAACACCTCTTGAGGATTCCACTATTACAATCTCCTTCGGGTGAAGATAAAACCCTTACAATCTCTTCAAGGAAGAAAATCCTCTTCACTTGAACTAGGGTTACACCAACCCTTAATACACACTACCTTTATAAATAGGTTTTGATACAAGAATGGAAGACTCTCTCAATAGAGTGGATAAATACAAGATTTAAGCTCACAATAAATTGCTCTCAAGAAAATACAAATGAATGCTAGAGCAATAGAATTTATGATCTCACCAAACTAGGGCTCAAGAAATTAATGAGATGAAAAACTTGGTTAGATTCTTCAAGGAGAGACTTCAATGAAGTTCAAATAAATGTATTTATAGCTTCCTTTTGATTTCCAACCGTTGGGGGCAGTTGGGAGCAATTAATGCTACAATAAATGCATTAAACTAGCCGTTACTGTGTTTATCGCAGTCATTCAGTCGACTGTCTTCACAGGGCAGTCGACTGCTTTTCAAAAGGGATTAGTGAAATATAAAAGATCAGTCGACTGTGTCGTGATGGCAGTCGACTGAAATGTTCACATTTAAAATCTCTGTGTACCCAGGTCGACTGTATAGTCGACTGGAAGATCAGTCGACTTACCCGACATCACAGTCGACTGCTTCTTTACAGATTTCAAAGGAAGGGTTGGGTTAGTTATGTAAAACCTTTATTAATCAATTTTGAGCCCTTAAGTAAGATGTTCACATAAATAAATTGCTTACATAGAGACCTAGATAATGATTACAACAAGATTCTTCAACTTGCAAGGCTTCGTTTGGCTTAGGATCAATGAGCATAAATCACCATGTATGAGAAAAAGATGTATGATTAATGTCCCTGCAACTTAATCAACTTGAGATAATTAGAAACCATTACTAAGTAGTTTGTTGATCATCAAAATTATCCATTCAACTTTATGGAAGGGGCTAACAATCTCCCCCTTTTTGATGATGACAAACTTCTTGTTGCCCTAAAAACTTTTATAGAGATCTCAAGTTCACATACTTTTTCTCCCCCTTTGTCATTAACAAAAACAGATAAGGAGGCAAAGAATTAAGATAAACACACAAGAGATTGAAAGGATGTAATATAAACAAGAGATTGTATTAACACTGAATTTTTTCTACAAAGTCAAAAGTCAAACATATGCAGCTATCAACAGATACATAAGCTAGTCAAGATTCAAAAAGAATTGTAAGATCAGTAAATGTGCAAAATTACAATGACCATTCATCTATCCAAAAACTTATCCAATCACACCCAAAAAAAATGACACAGTCAAAAGTGTAAACGAGTCCGGATAATACGGATCTCCTCACGAGCATCATCAACAGAAGCCTGAAGAGACGATAGACGACGATCGAGAAGCTCCTGAGTAGCAGCAGTAGAAGTGCGCAAGGTATCCAAAGAGCCACCAATGTCAAAAACATCGGCTCGTAAGGATGCAATGGCGCGCTGGTGATGCTCAGCTGCCTCCTGCTGAGAGGAGGATAAGGAGGCCTGCATAGACTGAATAGACTGGGAGTGAGAGTCAGATAGAGAGGAGATGGATGTAGAAAGGCTCAAAACCTGAGCGGAAATAACGGAAAGCTGCTCCAAAATGTCGGGAGAGGGTGTATCAACAGCAGGTAGAGGTGGAGGAGTGGAAGATGAAGATGGATGAGAAGAAGGAGTAGGAATGGAAGGGGTAGGAGCAGTAGGGGTTGCGGGATTAGTAGAGACCTTGGGGACAAAGACATTTGCCACGAGTTTGTATCCCATAAGGGATAGAATAGTGGAAGAGTAGAAGTCAGTAGAAATGGGGTCATGGCGATCAAATTCATCGTCTAAAGGAACTTTGAAGTGACAGAAGACAGAAGTCAGAGCAAGTCTATAAGGTAAAGAGCTGGTTTTTGATTTCTTTTGACATTCACAAATGTGGCGGCAAAAAAGATACGGCAAATCATAGGATTTATTTTCAAGAAGGCACCAAATTAAGAAAACATCTAAGAAAGAAATAGAGTCTCGACCGCCAGCACGGGGCAGAAGGGTATAGGTGAGAAGATGGTGGATAAGACGTGCCTCAAAGGTTAGGGCAGAAGCCTTGGGCTTCACGGGAAATGACAACTCATTGTTGCCGGTGATAAGACGACACGCAATGAGAGGATCAAATCCGTGCCCTTGATTCCAAGAATTTATGTTATATTCAGAAATATTACCACGATGGATGTGAAAAATAGAAGAAACAGAGTCGGGATCCAGATGAATTTTAATACCACAAACAAAAGAAGTAAGGGTGTCTGCATGATGTCCAAAAGTCATATTACAATAAAACTCCTTAACAAGAGTGGGATAGCACGGTTGACTAAGACTAGTAAAGAGATGCCATCCTAAACGTTCTAATAGAAATCCTATTCGAAGATTAGCCGATTTAGAGAAAGGAATGGGAAGGATCTTACCATAAACTACATGTCGGTGGGAAAAGACTTCATCAAAGCTCTCTTGCTCCTCTTGAGTAGGGAAGCGCTTGGCTTTGGTTACCTGAGGGGTAGAGGATGGACCACTTGCAGGGGTCTTCCTCTTGAGCTTAGGAGCCATGAGATACCAACAAGGAGGGTTAGAAGCGAGAGTAAGAGAGGGAGAGTACAGAGATGAAGAGATACAGAGGAAGGAGAGGGAGGAGATGAGGTCTAAGGTTCAGAGAAGGAGCTGGAGGATCTTGAATGGGAAAGAGAAAAAGGACGGAAGAGAAAGAAAAAAAAATCGCCGGAGGAAGAAGAAGTGAGAAGAGAAGGAAAGAGGGGCGCGATATATATAGAATATAAGAAAGAAGTCGACTGCGTCGCATTAGCAGTCGACTGATCATCAAATTAGGGTTCAGAATTTGGGGCAATCAGAGTCTCAGTCGACGCTGTAGTCGACTGAAGTGGGCAGGGATAAAAGCAGTCGACTCCTCAGTCGACGGGAGTGGGCAGGGAATTTGAGTGCAAAAACAGTCGACGTCACAGTCGACTCCTCAGTCGACTGATGTGATCAGAAACAAGGGATCAAAGAAGAGTTGAATAGAAGCAGTCGATTGTGACGGGAAGTCAGTCGACTTCTTTGACAAAAAAAAACACAGAAGGAGATGTCAGTCCAGATACAGAGTTTTATAGCAAATCATTCAAATAGGATAAACCTAATTCTCTTCTAATAACACAAAGACGTTCTTCGGGAAGAGGTTTTGTGAAAATATCAGCCCATTGACGATCGGTGTTGATGAAAACAAGATCAACATCCCCCTTTTGAACATGATCGCGAATAAAATGATGACGAATCTCAATGTGTTTAGTTCTTGAGTGTTGGATAGGATTTTTGGATAGACATATGGCACTAGTATTATCACAATTTATAGGAATATGATCATAATAAAGTCCAAAATCTTCCAATTGTTGTTTCATATAAAGTGTTTGAGCACAACAACTTCCAGCAGCTATATATTCGGCTTCTGCCGTAGATAGAGCTACCGAATTTTGTTTCTTACTAAACCATGAGACAAGCGAATGTCCTAAAAAATGACATGTGCCACTAGTACTTTTACGATCAATTTTACAACCGGCAAAATCCGCATCCGAAAAACTTGTTAATTCAAAAGAGGTATTTTTAGGATACCAAAGACCTAAGTCAATAGTACCTAGAAGATAACGAAAAATACGTTTAACCGCAATGACATGTGATTCCTTGGGTGAAGCTTGAAATCTAGCACAAAGGCATACGCTAAACATGATATCCGGTCTACTTGCGGTGAGATACAATAGACTACCAATCATTCCCCAAAAAAGCTTACAATCTACCGGCTTGCCGGTTTCATCTTTATCAAGTTTTAAAGTAGAACTCATAGGTGTTTGAAAAACTTTGCTTCCTTCCAGTCCAAATCTTTTTAAAAGATCTTTAATATACTTGGATTGATTTATGAAAATGCCATCTTTATGTTGCTTTATTTGAAGTCCAAGAAAAAAGTTTAGCTCCCCCATCAAACTCATTTCAAATTCATTTTGCATACATGATGCAAATTCTTCACACATCTTCTCATTTGTAGCTCCAAAAATAATATCGTCCACGTAAATTTGAACAAGCAAGATATCTTTATTTGAGGTTTTAACAAAAAGTGTAGTATCAATTTTTCCTCGATTAAAACCAAGATTAATAAGATATTTACTTAATCTATCATACCAAGCACGTGGAGCTTGTTTTAAACCATATAAAGCTTTTGTGAGTTTAAAAACATGATCCGGAAGATGTGGATTTTCAAAACCGGGGGATTGTTTAACATAGACTTCCTCGGAGATAAAGCCATTTAAAAAGGCACTTTTCACATCCATTTGAAAAAGTTTGAAATTTTTATAACAAGCAAAGGAAAGAAGCATCATAATGGCTTCGAGTCTAGCTACGGGAGCATAAGTCTCCTCGTAGTCTATACCTTCTTCTTGATTGTAGCCTTGGGCAACTAATCTAGCCTTGTTTCTCACAACAATGCCGGATTCATCCTTTTTGTTTCGAAAAACCCATTTTGTTCCAATAATAGTGTGATCATTAGGTTTAGGAACAAGAGTCCAAACTTCATTTCTCTCAAATTGATTTAGCTCTTCTTGCATAGCCAATAACCAATTTTCATCGTTCTCGGCTTCATCAAAGTTCTTGGGTTCAATTTGAGATAGAAATGCTAAGTTATTACAAATATTTTTTAGAGATGATCTAGTAGCTATACCTTGACTAGGGTCTCCTAGGATTTGATCAATATGATGATTAGGCACATTTTCCCATTCAAAGGGAAGATCATTTCTTAAATTTGCTTTAGGTGATTCAATGGAAGGAGGATCTTCTTTCTTTGAGTTTTCAAGAGGTAGAGAGTTTGAATCATTGTTTTCAACATTATTTGAAATATCTTTGGAAGTGTCAATATCATCGTCTAATACTTTCTTAAAAGGATTTGCTTCATCAAAAACAACGTGCATTGATTCTTCCACAATCAATGTTCTTTTATTAAAAACTCTATATGCTTTGCTAATTTGAGAGTATCCAAGGAAAATGCCTTCATCCGATTTAGCATCAAATTTTCCCAAGTTATCCTTAGTATTCAATATAAAACACTTACACCCAAAAACTTTGAAATAACTTATGTTGGGCTTTCTTCCTTTCCAAAGCTCATATGGGGTCTTATTAAACTTGTTTCTAATGACCACACGATTAATAACATAACATGAAGTGCTAGTGGCCTCGGCCCAAAAATATTTTGGTAAAGAGAATTCATTTAACATAGTTCTTGCCATTTCTTGAAGAGATCTATTTTTCCTCTCAACAACCCCATTTTGTTGAGGAGTTCTCGGTGCCGAAAAATTGTGACCAAAACCATTTTCTTCACAAAAAGAAGTAATCTCATTATTATCAAATTCTCGGCCTCTATCACTTCTTATGTTGTTAATCGCATACCCTTTTTCATTTTGAACGCGTTCACAAAAATTAACAAAGAGTGTAAAAGCTTCATCCTTATGTGCAAGAAAGAACACCCAAGTGAATCTAGAGAAATCATCAACAATGACAAAGGCATAGATTTTGCCACTCATACTAGCAACACGATTTGGACCAAATAAATCCATGTGAAGTAGCTCTAGAGGTCTACAAGTTGATATTTCCTTTTTCTTTTTAAAAGATGTTTTGATTTGCTTTCCAAGTTGACAAGCATCACAAATTTTATCTTTGACAAATTTTGTTTTTGGCAAACCTTTGACCAATTCATTTTTAGATAAATTTGAAAGTAAGTCAATGCTAGCATGACCCAATCTTTTATACCAAAGCCAACTTGTTTCATTCAAAGCGGCAAAACACTTAACATCTTGAGAAGAAATATCATCAAAATCAATTATATACACATTGTCTTCTCTATAAGCAATAAATAATGTTTTATTGCAACTAGCATACTTAATCATGCAATAATTTGATTCAAACACAACTTGAAACCCTTTATCACACAACTGACTAATACTAAGCAAGTTATGTTTTAGACCTTCAACCAAAAGTACATTTTCAATAGTTAATGAGGAGTTCTTACCAATATTACCTATACCGATGATTCTTCCTTTAGAGTTGTCTCCAAAAGTGACATTTCCTCCATCCTTTGGAGAGAGAGATGAGAACTTGGATTTGTCTCCGGTCATATGTCTTGAACAACCACTATCCAAGAACCATCTATCCTTGCTAGAAGATTTGAGACAAACCTACAAGACGAGCTTAAGTGATCCTCTTTGGTACCCAATATTCGTTGGGTCCAACTATGTTAGCAAAGGGAGGTGTTGTTCCCTTTTCAATCCACACCATATTGAGTTTTCTTTTGTTTGGACATTTGTAGTTTGCATGTCCTTTTCTCAAGCAATAATGGCATGTAATATTAGGATTGGACATACTTGAGGAGACTTCTTTTACAAAGAAATTTTGATGAGAGTTTTTCACTTGATTTTTGTTGGAGCTAATGGAAGTACCTTTTGAAAAGAAGTTATTGAATTTCTTTTCTTTAAAGGTAGGATTGAATCCTAGACCGGCTTTTTCAAAAACGCATCTTTGTTTTCCCAAAAGCATATTTAGATTTTGTTTCCCAAGAGTGAATTTAGTTATTGTTTTGGTTAAGTCTTCCACTTACTTCTTCAAGTCTTCATTTTCTTTTTTTAAGATACTTGAAGAAAAATCGTTTAATGAAAGCTCTTCCTTTTCTTTTCTCAATAAATTGTTTTGAGATTTTAGGTCAATTAGAGCTTCATTTTCCTTTCTCAAAAGATCATTTTGAATTTTCAAATCACTTAGTTCATTTGAAAGTAATGAAAAATTCTTTTTAAGAGAAACATATTTTGCTCCCAAGTTTTCCAATTCTTGATGTAATTCCTCAAAAGCATTTTGGAGTTCATCATATTTTTTAGAATCAAAATAAGCATCGGGAGTAGGATCATTTACCTCATTCAAGTGAGCCATAAGACAAATATTTGCCACTTCTTCATCACTTGAGTCATCTTTTGATGAATCACTATCGGAATCATCCCAAGTAGCCTTCATCGCCCTTTTCTTGGTTTTCTTGTAGTTATTCTTCATTAGAGGACAATCGGCTTTGACATGGCCCGACTTTTTGCATTTGAAGCATATAATTGGATCCTTTTTAGCTTCTATCGCCTTAGGAGTTCTCCTAGTGAAATTCTTATCCTTCTTCAAGAATCTTATGAATTTCCTAGTGATCATAGCCATCTCATCATCTTCATTGCTATCACTATCTTCTTCATTGTCTTGAGATGTTTTGAGAGCGATGTTCTTCTTCTTGTCTTCCTTATCAAATACCGCTTACTCCATTTCGTGAGTAACAAAAGACCCCAAGAGTTGCTCTAATGAGAGTGTTGAGAGTTCCTTGGCCTCTCGGATTGCCGTCACTTTAGGTTGCCAATGCTTTGGAAGAGACCTAAGCAATTTCTCAATCATCTCCTCATTAGTATATGTTTTACCAAGACTTTTTAAACTATTGATAATAATGGTAAAACGAGTGAACATTTCACTAATAGTTTCATTTGAAGACATTTTAAACATCTCATATGTTTGAACAAGTAGATTTATTTTGATTTCTTAACTTGATTAGTACCTTCATGAGCAACCTCAAGTTTATCCCAAATTTCCTTTGCAGAATCGCAAGAAGAAATTCTATTATACTCATTTGGGTCTAATCCACAATATAAAATATTCATAGCATTTGCATTCATTTTGATAAGCCTTTTATCAATGTCATTGTATTCCTCAATAGTCTTCTCAATTTCAATAATGTCTACAATCTTGATGGGAATGTGAGGTCCATTCACAACAAGTTGCCAAAGATCAAAATCTTGAGCAATCATGTAGATTCTCATACGATTTTTCCAATAGGCATAATTTGAACCATTAAAACAAGGAGGTCTATTTGAGGATTGTCCCTCACTATAGATGATAGTATTTGAGGTGGTTTCCATTTGATCTTCAACTCAAAAAAAACGTTGGAAAATTGAGCCGAGGCTCTGATACCAATTGTTGACCCAAAAAGGAAACCTTAGAGGGGGGGTGAATAAGGTTTTAAAAATAAATTAGAAATTTGTAAAAATTGATTATCCAATCAAATAGAATCACAAAAGCAATGAAAAGAAAAGGAGAAGAGATACTATGCAAACCGATTTTTAGGTGGTTCGGGAAACCGCACGTCGCGCCCTACTTCCACCCCTCAAGAACACCTCTTGAGGATTCCACTATCACAATCTCCTTCGGGTGAAGATAAAACCCTTACAATCTCTTCAAGGAAGAAAATCCTCTTCACTTGAACTAGGGTTACACCAACCCTTAATACACACTACCTTTATAAATAGGTTTTGATACCAGAATGGAAGACTCTCTCAATAGAGTGGATAAATACAAGATTTAAGCTCACAATAAATTGCTCTCAAGAAAATACAAATGAATGCTAGAGCAATAGAATTTATGATCTCACCAAACTAGGGCTCAAGAAATTAATGAGATGAAAAACTTGGTTAGATTCTTCAAGGAGAGACTTCAATGAAGTTCAAATAAATGTATTTATAGCTTCCTTTTGATTTCCAACCGTTGGGGGCAGTTGGGAGCAATTAATGCTACAATAAATGCATTAAACTAGCCGTTACTGTGTTTATCGCAGTCATTCAGTCGACTGTCTTCACAGGGCAGTCGACTGCTTTTCAAAAGGGATTAGTGAAATATAAAAGATCAGTCGACTGTGTCGTGATGGCAGTCGACTGAAATGTTCACATTTAAAATCTCTGTGTACCCAGGTCGACTGTATAGTCGACTGGAAGATCAGTCGACTTACCCGACATCACAGTCGACTGCTTCTTTACAGATTTCAAAGGAAGGGTTGGGTTAGTTATGTAAAACCTTTATTAATCAATTTTGAGCCCTTAAGTAAGATGTTCACATAAATAAATTGCTTACATAGAGACCTAGATAATGATTACAACAAGATTCTTCAACTTGCAAGGCTTCGTTTGGCTTAGGATCAATGAGCATAAATCACCATGTATGAGAAAAAGATGTATGATTAATGTCCCTGCAACTTAATCAACTTGAGATAATTAGAAACCATTACTAAGTAGTTTGTTGATCATCAAAATTATCCATTCAACTTTATGGAAGGGACTAACAGGTTTAATCTTCACCCGAAGGAGATTGTGATAGTGAAATCCTCAAGAGGTGTTCTTGAGGGGTGGAAGTAGGGCGCGGCGTGCGGTTTCCCGAACCACCTAAAAATCGGTTTGCATAGTATCTCTTCTCTTATACTTTACTTTGCTTTTGCGATCTTTATTTGGGCAATCAATTTGAACAAATTTTTAAATTAGTTTTTAAAACCTTATTCACCCCCCCCCCCCCCCCCCCTCTCTAAGTTTCCTCCTTGGGTCAACACCCTTATAACTTTATCCAAACAGTTTCTTAATAGAAAACAGACAAAAACCAGAAAAGGACAAGTCACTCGTGCGATATGCCCCTTTTTAAATTTTCTTTTAAAACTTTCCATACATCAAAATTTACACAGGTCGCTTGCGTGGACCGCTTGCACGAGTTAGAGCATAACCTTCATCTTCTTCGTCCCCCCCCCCCCTTGTTTCAGTTTTGGGGTTTGTTTTTTACCTAGTTCGATTTCGAAAGCAAACACGACATATAGTATATGGTTCTCTTCATTTTTCTGCAAAGATTACGAATATACAATCGGATTTACATGAATCGAAATGTAGCTCTCTGATTTTACGAAAATCTGAAAGGTGACAAAACTTCTTTTTATATATACGTCGTGATACGAATGAATTAGGCTATAATACTTTAACCTAATCAAGCTTTGGCTATGGTGAATTCAAGCTTTCTCTCTCTACAAAATAATTTCTATAAATTCTCTTCTCTGACCTCTCTCTATACTCTCTGTATTAGAACTCAGTTTGTAAAACTTCTCTCAATGTGTGTTGTATGCTATGCTTATAAAGAAATCTAATTTGATGAACTTGGGCTCCAAGTTCCATCTACTATACTCTACAATCTATTCTCTTTCTTAATTTCTAATTATACAACAAATACACAGCTCCTATATATGAACTATATACCAATATACATACGTATATACACAATCAAAGATTGAAGGGGTGGTTTAGGTTCATAGGGGACAAGAATATGTGTTTGACAATTTTAGCTTTTAGGCACAGGCTAACACATACTAACTCAACACTCCCAAACAAGGTACAAGCAAGTTGTCTAGGAATCACTTGGTGTGTTTGGGAAAATAGCTTATGGCACAATAAATACTCTTACACCAATGCATTACCCAAACAAAGCCTAACCAATGATTACAAGAATTAAATGTTCATAAAGCAATGGTCATTTCCTGATTGACAGAAAATCCCAAACTGTGGGAGTTCAACGCAGCAAGTACAATTTTCAAAAATAAACTGGTATTTTCGCAGTGCGGTGATCACCACAAAAATATAGAAAATTTTTATTAACATAATGAATAATTTCCCGATTATATAAAAATACTGTTTGAGTCAAAAGCAAATATTTTCACCGTTTTAAAATATCGTTTTGAAATTCATCACATACATTTCTAGCCTTATGAAATTCAGTTGAAAACATAACACAGGTATTCTTAAATTCATAAAATTTACAATTTGACCCTCAATTAAAGAATTTCTAATAAAATAAAGCAAGTAATACAAATAATGACATGGAAATTACAATTAATAAATAAATGAAAATGTAGGTTGTTACATTATGTAAGCGCAAAGGGATCGTTAGGATCGCTATGAACCGGCCCAATGCTCAAGGAAAGGCTTGGAATATTAAGTTTCAAGACTCTAGCAGAAGGGTTTTCGACCGATCGACCGGGTCCCTTCAACCGGTCATCCAGGTCCCTTCGACCGGTCGACTGGGTAAACAGCTATAAGAAGTTTTAAACAAATTATGGTAGAGGGGCATTCGACCGATCGACTGGACCCAGTTTGTGAAGAGTTGCCACTTTTCATGTAGAAATTCGAATTTGTTTGAACTTCATCTGTTCTAATGGCTGATAAACGTGAATATACTGTTATATATGTAGTTGATAGGTGTTGGGACACAACTATTTGTGTATAGAGACATCTCTTACCCAATGGACATCTCTATATATACAATATAGTTAGTTAGTTTTGATACACTTTTTTCACATATTTTTATCTTCTCTTCTTCATCTATTCTAGAGTCAATTGAGAGCAATTCATATACATACAATTCTGCAGAACAATTGAAGTTGAGTTGTACTTCAATTGTTATATTGTAGTATCCTCAAGAACAAGGCGTCGTAGCCCACAAAACCACGGAGTATGGGACATAAACTTGTTTTTCGGACAACGTATTCATACGTGCTTTGATTTTAAGTCTAGTCACTATTTTATTGAAGATTCTTTTCAATTACATCCAACAATTATCAGTAGTTTGGGCTTCAAGCTTTGAATTTACGTTACTATGCTCTTATTTAAGTTCCTGAATCAAAGGGTTTGAGCATTACAAATGGCATCAAAACTGATCCAGGCTTTGACAATGTGGTATAACACATGTGACTATCCATAAGAGAACACATTAGGCATTAATGTGGTGGATTGAGAGTAGTACCATAAGAGCATCAACAATGAGCAAGGAACATAGGGCAACTTAGCAAAAAGTCGTTAGCAATGGTGTAGGTATAACTAATGTATAGGATAGTGAAACTTAGTGGAACCTAAGTGTGTGGTATGCCTGAATTTAACTAATGTACAAGCCAAACAACACACACTGTACCTTCCCACCACCACAACATGGTGCACACTGTGCCATTTTATCACCACTCGCCACCACACGGCACACACAATGTCACGTGCTTCCCAAACGACATAGTGTGTGCCGTTTGGATCATTTTGATTTTTTAATTTTGATTTTTTTATGTGTTGGTGGCAAGTAGGATTGGATGATCACACTAAAAGACAATTCTGGGATGAGTTGGACGCTTTAATGCAAGAAATACCGGGAGGAGAGAAGATAATTGTAGGTGGAGATTTTAATTGCCATGTAGGCAAAGATAGAACTGGATATGAGAGGGTGCATGGGGGTTATGGTTTTGGAGACCAGAATGAGGCAAGGGCGAGTATTTTAGATTTCGCAGTAGCATATGATCTTGTAGTAGCAAACACCTTTTTCAAAAGAGGAAAGAACACTTGATAACTTTTAAGAGTGGATCTAATAGAAGCCAGATCGATTTGTTCCTTGTGAGAAAGGCAGACCGCTTAGCATGTAAAGACTATAAGGTCATCCCAGGAGAGAGTTTAACATCTTAACATAGACTTATTATTTTAGATATCCATATAAAAGGACAATGTCGTACTAGAAAAGATCCTATAAACCCACGAACTAGGTGGTGGAACCTTAAAGGCGAGAAACTAGCAAATTTCCAACAGAGAATGTATACAGAAGCACCTTGGAATTTGGAAGATGGAAGCAATACTATGTGGGATAGAATGGCAGGGTGCATCACGGGAATATCGAAGGAGGTCCTCGGAGAGTCGAAGGGAAGATGGTTAGCATCTAAAGATACTTGGTGGTGGAATGAAGAGGTACAAGCTGTAGTAAAAACCAAAAAGGATTGCTTTAAGAAGTGGCAAAATGATAGAAGTGAGGAACACTTCAAAAGCTGTAAATATGCAAATAAGGAGGTTAAAAGGACAGTTAGAGTTGCTAAAATGGAAGCCTATGACGCCTTCTACACCAAACTAGACACTAGAGAGGGAGAAAAAATGTATTTATAAGCTTGCTAAGTCAAGAGAAAGGAAAACAAGAGACATTAATCTGGTTAAGTGTATAAAAAGTGATGACTTTAGGGTATTAGTGAACGACAAAGAGATTAAGGAAAGATGGAAGAGCTATTTTGAGAAGTTGCTGAATGAAAAACATATGGATAACACAATTGAAGAAGAAACTGGAAGTTACAATGAAACTAGATAATACAAATTCTATCGGAGAATAGGGAAGTTTGAGGTGGAATTTGTTTTGAAGAAGATGAAACCCAACAAGGCCTTAGGACCAGATGGGATCCCCATTGAGGTTTGGAAATGCTTTGGAGATGTGGGGGCATCTTAGCTTACAAAAGTTTTTAATAGGATTTTAATGACTAGAAAAATGCCTGATGAGTGGAGGAAGAGCATCCTAGTGCCTATATATAAGAGTAAGGAGATGTACAACAATGCAACAATTATAGAGGTATTAAGTTGATGAGCCATACTATGAAGCTATGGGAGAGAGTGATGGAGCATCGCTTAAGAGGTGCAACATCAGTGTCAGAAAGTCAGTTTGGATTTATGCCTGGGAGATCAACTATGGAAGCAATTTATTTACTTAGAAGACTAATGGAAAAGTATAAAGAGAAGAAAAAAGATCTACATATGGTTTTTATTGATTTAGAGAAAGCTTATGATAGAGTGCCTAGAGATTTAATTTGGTGGGTGCTAGAGAAGAAAGGAATAACCAAGGGTTATATTGACGTGGTGAAGGATATGTATGATGAAGTGGTTACTACAATTAGATCACCAGCCGGAGAAACAAGCGAATTCCCAATTACTGTAGGCCTGCACCAGGGGTCGGCCTTGAGCCCTTATTTGTTCGCCCTAATTATGGATGAATTGATTAGACACATTCAAGATGAGTCCCATGGTGTATGTTGTTCGCAGATGATATTGTCTTAGTTGATGAGACTAAAAGGGGACTCAACACTAAACTAGAAG
This sequence comes from Hydrangea macrophylla, assembly GCA_033977485.1. NCBI lineage: Eukaryota > Viridiplantae > Streptophyta > Magnoliopsida > Cornales > Hydrangeaceae > Hydrangea > Hydrangea macrophylla. The sequence goes on from CM066983.1 coordinate 85,605,510, forward strand.
CTTGGAGAGAAGCACTGGAGACTAAGGGGCTAAAGATAAGTAGGACAAAAACAGAATACATGGAATGTACTTTTAGTAACAGTGGAAGTAGATACAACGAAGCAGTGAAGATCGAAGATCAGGAGATCCCAAAGAGGGATCACTTTCGCTATCTAGGTTCAATAATCAGTAGAGACGGAGAGATTGGTGATGTCGTGACCCATATAATTAAAGTGGGTTGGCTTACGTGGAGGAGTGCTTCTGGAGTATTATGTGACCGGAGAATACCAGCAAAATTGAAAAGAAAATTTTATAGGACAGCTATTAGGCCAGCTATGCTCTACGGGACAGAGTGTTGGGCAACTAAGAAATAACACATTAGCAAAGTGAGTGTAGTGGAGATTAGGATGTTAAGATGGATGTGTGGTAAGACTAGGAAAGATAAAATTAGAAATGAGTACATCCGAGAGACTGTAGGAGTGACACATATTGAGGATAAGTTGAGGGAGAATAGACTTAGATGGTTCGGTCATGTGCAACGAAGACCTGTAAATGCACCTGTGCGAAAGAGTGATAAGATCGTAGTGCCTGAAATGGTTAGAGGGAGAGGCAGACCTAGACTGACTTGGGAATATGTAGCGCAACAAGATATGGATATATATAATTTAAATGAGCATATAGCTCTTGATCGTGCAGAATGGAGAAAAATGATTCATACAGCCGACCACAATTGATTGGGACACAAGGCTTGATTTGGTTTGGTTATGTGTTGGTGGTACATTATTTAATCTCAAATGGCTTTGTTTTGTGCCGTCAGGGTGGTACACAGCTTTTTCTGTGCCGTCTCACTATCTACCATTATTAGAGCATCTCCAGCAGATTAGCTATTCTAACTTTTTAGACAAAATAATTAGTCAGATGTAGTTTTTTGTGTTCCAGCAAGCTAACCACGTGACTAGCTATTCTAACATTTATCTTTTTGACTAGACAGATTTATCTAGCCAGGAATGACCATCTATATTCTCTCTCCAAGTCTCAACTTTTAAATCTTCCATTAAAGTTAAATGGCATAAATCTCAACCATAGAAAATATAGTAAATCAAAATGACTAGATAAAATAAAGAGCACTGTTAGAATTGAATGTTAAATATTAAATAGCTAAAATAGGTTTTGGTTAAAATAACATGCTATATACAATTTCAATGTTAGAGATGTTCTTAGTGTCTTCCCACTTGTAAACGAACTTTGCTTAATTAATTAGTTTTAAGTTAAATTTAACTTGACCATTTAAGAGGATGTGTGTCCTATATTTACCATTCAAGAGAAGTTGTTGCCCGTATGAACATTGATGGGAGAAAAACGTCACATATCCAGTTGGTCTATTACCATCTCTCTCAAGTGGAAGGTGGGAAGTTCGATTCTAAGTTCGATTCCCCTCGTGGGGAGTTGGACAGGGGGTTTATAAGTTTATTTTCCTTCAGTCCTTTATAGGAGGACTTCCCTTTGAAGTAGGCTCGTGACCCCCCTGATTGTTTGCAGTGTATGTGTGTGGCGCCTGCGGATGCTTTGACCAACAGGAAAAAAAAAGAAAGTAGGGTACAAACAATTCAAACAAAAAAGTAAGGTAAAAACTTTATTACTTTGACCCAGTTAGTAAAGCTATTAGGAGTATATTAATTAGCTTTACTAAAACTTAATTTTAAGTAGGCCTATGCAAATGTCGATTTCCTATTTAAGTGGCCAGCTAATCCAAAATCTATCTCAATTCTCATTACTAAATTTTCGCCATAATTAAAGTTCTAACCGAGTTAGCTCTATTTGTTCATGCTTAATTAGGCACAGGTTCAAAATCACCCCGCACTATTATAAACAAAATATTTAAATTAAAAAAAAAAAAAAAAATCGTCTCACCCTGTTGCATTACTTACCTTAAATTACACAATTACCCCAGGAAAAAAACTTAATTACTACATTAGCCGATTGCTCCTCATTTTCCCAGAGACCATTTTGAGTAATGATACATACACATACACTTTTTTACACCACACAATTCTGGTTATTCAATCCAGTAGACTCCATGTGCTCTTGCGTTGGACTCATATGTAATCTATATATGGTCTACTGAAATCAATAGTCAGAATTGTGAGGTGTAGAAATATGTGTACAAAAGTGTCATTATTGGACCATTTTTACTCACTCACAAATAATATTCTGATCGGTGTTCATTTCATTTTCATTTTGTCCCTACTCTATCAACACAGTTACTGAACATGACATGATCGGGACACTTGTCAAAAAAATATTAGAGGGTGAGTAATGACTAATGAATGAGCAAATATGCCATTATTTTCCTATTGCTTAACTTAAATTACACAATTACCCAAAAAAAACACTTAAATTACACAACAAAACATGTCACCGACTCCATTAAGAGTCGATCAGATCCTGGTGGTGGGTCCTTCAAGATCGAACGGTTGGAATTACTGTGGGATCTACATGTGAACAGGTCTATACGCGCTCATTTTTTTCAACCATGGACGAAAACCTGCAGCATTCACTGGCGGGTGGGTCCCACACGGGTAGGGCTGGCTGGGTCTCAAGGCAAGAACTGCCAGCCAGCTGCAGTGGGGTGCACTGTCCAGTGTGCATATTGCGCACCACTTGCTCTATAGCAAACGTGGTTACGCAGATATAAGGGTAAATTGCAAATTACATCCATGTAGTTTAAGAGTTGAAACAATTTGGTTTGTATAGTTTTAATTTTAGTAATTTGCACCTTATGGTTTGAAAATTGTGCAAAATTCACTCAATTACAAAATAAGCATAGACACAATGGGAAAATTTTACATTATTTCCAAACCAAAATGACCCTACGTGTCCCTAGACCCAGGAGTGTAGTTCAATGAGACCAGAAGTTTATACGGGGGTTTTGGGACAGCGCCCCCTCCGGATTTTTTTGGATAAAAATAGTATAATTTTATGTGATTGTTTGTACAAACTAATTTATCCCATAAATAACTTATAATATTTTAAACAATCCGATATACTTAAAGCTTATAATAATGTGATGATATCTTATAATCTTTTAAACCACATGCTAATATTTTATAATCGTTTAAATAACCTCATACACTTAAAGTTAGACACGCACTATCACACAAATATTAAAGTAAAATTGATAAAAATAAATAAAAAATTAAACTTATAATACAAAATTTCTGTAAAAAATTATGGGACTAGTTTGTACAAAAAAGAAAAAGAAAAAAGAAACAGAATTATACTATTTCTACTAAAAATAAATAAATATATAGGGTCGGGGTGTTGCCCCCGATCACTGTATAAGGTTTTTCTCCTACTGAATTACACTCCTGGATCAGTCTCTGCACATGGGGTCATTTTGGGCCATAAGTAATTTGCAGTTTTTAAACACGATCTGACGGCCAAAATAGATGTCCTTTCTTCTATTAAAGAGAGTGCGCCCTCGCCATAGAATTTTTGATATATATAAATATGGGACAGTTAGAGATATATCCCTTGTCAGCTAAAAATGTAACAAAAAGTACCTTCAATATCTGCATTTAATCAAAAAGTCCCTGTTCTTTGACAAAAGGACAAAATTGACATGCACCCAAACATTTCCCACATTTCCCCACTTCCACGTGCAATGTTTTTGCAGCCGCTCATACGGTATGAGTATTGTACCGTATGATATTCTAAATTCAAAAAATATTTTACAACTTTAAATCTTCATAACTTTTGATATAAAACTCCATTTTTCTCAAATTTTATACCGTTGCAATCGTGTCGACGATAGTTGCAAAACTAGTACCAAAGTTGATATATTTTGAGCAAAAAAAATATATATATTCAAAATCTTACATGCCTTGTGTAACTGAAAATTTCACAAAACTACTTTTGTGAAGTTTCACAAAATTACTTTTATGAAATTTCACAAAACTCTATTTTTTTCAAATTGAAAAAAAAAATGCTCAAAACATATCAATAATGGTACTAGTTTTGTAGCTCTCGTCGACACGATTACAGCGGTATAAAATTTATAAAAAATGGAGTTGTAGATCAAAAGTTATGGAGTGTTAAAGTTTTCAAATATTTTTTAAATTAAGAAATGCTATTGTATAGCAGCTCACACGGTATGAGTAGCTGAAATGTTTGGGGCAATATTTGGCCACTTGCTTTTGACAAATTAAAAAAAAAAAAAAAAAAAAAAAAAGCTCCTCCAAACTATATTTGCTTTAATTAAGGATTTAGTCATAATTTACCCTACAAATATAAAAAATTTTATGGGGAGGACGCCCTCTCTTTAATAAAGGATCTTTATTTTAGCCGTTGGATTGTATTTAAAAACTGTGAAGTGACAAAACTATCCTTAATGAAGACATGATCTGATGATCAATATAGAGTTCCTCTCTTTATTAAAGAGAGAGGCGTCTCTCCGTAGCCTGACTGTATAAAAGAAAAGAAATGAATAGAATTGATTTGCAATTCTAATTCTCATATTTGGTTTGAAAGAGAAATGAAATGAAATGAATCACGGTCATTTACTACATTGCCCATATAAAGAGAGGAGGTGTGAAATATATAGGGGTAAGTTTGGCATATCACATTATTTCACTTAAAGTGAAATCATTTCTCACCAAATCCTACCAAAAGTGATAGGATTTGTTTTTGGGCTAAAACAAGAATTGGTGAGAATTGGCTAGAATTGAAAATCAATTCTTTTGTCAAACCAAACACAAGAATTGCCACAAATAAGAATTGCAAATCAATTCTTTTCTAGTTTGTAGCATACCAAACGGACTGTTAATGAAAAGAACCAAGATATGCATCATGTATGTCCGAATATTTTGCATTTTAGAGAGAGAACTAAATAATTCAAAGAGGCTATTGTCGATAGATTCATAGATCGTCTTAGAGAGAGATATATATATATATATATAAAAATATGTATTGATATAGATATAGATTATCTCTACAAATCATCATCTAATTTCAATTTCAAGGATCTACACTGGAACTGGCTCCGTTTCGGCACAGTTGGAGAAGAGGCAGAGCTCAGCTCCTAATTCGTCAATCACTACTCTCATCTCTTATTGGTATGAGTTTTGAACTTTAATGATCCTCAATAGCTATGTAAATGCGATCTGATTCAATTGTTATTTTCTCTGATTTCGAAATAGCTGTGTATGAAATTTTGAGTTTTTTTTTTTGGGTGAATGTAAACTTAATCTGTTTCTTAAGGTGTAAACATGCGGTGGTGATTCGATCTTTTCTTTGATATAACACTTGAAGTATGGTTTTATCTATTTAGGCGTTTCAAGCTTTAGATTGGCTGTTTTGGTCTATCCTCGGGAATTCGTGACTCGAAAGTGCTTTTTGAACCTCTTGGTTGCTTGCTAAAAGCTAGTTTCATTTGATGCTCTTTATCAATTTAGGTTTACGCACATAGATGACTGTGCAGATATGTAATATTATTTAGTTTCAATTTCAGCTGTCTGATTAACACTGCAAACTGGTTTCATGCTTCTCCGATCTGGGCTCTAGTTAAAACTTGAACGAACCCTTTTTTTTTTTTTTTGAAATATTGGAAGTTTCACCCATATGACACACTTAACATCAAGATCCACTATATTTCATTATTTCAACTCTCTCTATCTTATTAACGGTGGTCGTTGGTTTAATGGTTCTTTGGTTTGCTTCTTAGTTTAGTCCCACATGGGTAAAGAAAAAGGTTTGGTTCTCTCTTTTTCGTTTTTGTTTTTTGTTTTTTTTTTTGTTGCTGAAAGGCAAATATATTAAGAAGGAACTAGGATACAGGGGTTCCAAAGTCCGATTGAGGACCTTTCTCCAAACAGAAACGGGGGAATTTTCAATGGGAACAGACCCAAAAAAATTACAAAGAGATGCCCACCTTGCTAGATTGTGGACAACAACATTAGCAATCCTTGAAACATAAAAAACAGACCAAAAAACAAAATGCTTTGCCAGTAACTCACGACATTCCAAGATAATGTGATCAAAGGCCCAGTCTGGTTCCGAAGGGTGAGTCTTCAGAGTCACACAATACTAGAGTCACCTTCAAAATGACTTGAGAGAACCCCAAATGAAGGGCCTGTTTGATAGCAAACAACATTGCGCTTGCTTCAGCCTGGACAGGGGACATAGCAGCCACTTTAGAGGTGGTTGCATGGAGAAGGTGAGAGTCATCTCTAAAGATAGCTGCCAGCACAATAAAGCCATCTCTAACCGCTGCATCAACATTCACTTTAACCCAACCAGCAGGGGTTGGTCTCCAGGGAGGAACGAACTTTGGGCCATTCCGAATAGGACCAATCTGTGCTTTATAGTGCTCAACCGACAAGACGTTAATGACGCGGGACAACTCCGGAATTTTAATTTCGTAAGCGTCATGCAGGACCTTATTCCTGAGGGTCCAAATCTGTAACATCATCACAGTAGGAAAAATAGTGAACTCATTCACTTCATTAGACGGAATACGGAGGGAGGCTCCTGGGTTGAGGATCTTGAAAATCCACTTGTCAAAATACCATCTCCCAAAAAAAAGGAAGGATCAAGGGCCATCTTGAATTTCTCCATAAGATGTTAGAGACAGCACACCCAAGGAAAAGTTGATCAGAGCTTTCAGACGGGTGGTTGCAAAGAGAACAAGAGGTGTCTTTAAGATGAAATCTAGAAGCTAGTATATCCTTTGATGGGGGAGCACGGGCTACGATTTTCCACAGAAAAAGTTTATGGCTATCATGGATCTTGGCCTTCCATATGCTTTTCCAAGTGATGAAATTGAGGTTACGAGCCCAAAAAATCTGTTATGTTGACTTGTGAGGTAAGCTGACTTAATTGAAAAGGACCCTTTTTTGTTGGTTAACCAAGCTAACTTGTCACATATTCTCCTTATGAGGAGCCTAATATGAAGGATAGCTGCGTTGGAGTCAGGAGAAAAAGTTTCCCGAAAAGAGGGATGTTCTAGCTCTTGCCATCATTCATCCTGAGATGACGAACTGAAGGAAACTCAGGTTTGAGAGGAAGCATGCACATGGGTTTGAAAGAAGGGAGGGTTGGGATCCATATCCTAAGAGAGTGCACGTATTTGAAGCGAGAAGGGGCAAGGGTCTTACGAATACTCTGCCAGATCCACGAAGAGTTTTGTTTCCTGGTCGAGCCAAATAGATGAGTTTTGCCGAAGCACTTAGCTGTAAGGATCTTAACCCACGGTTTCTCCCCACCTTGTAAAATCTGCCAACCTAACTTAGATGCAAGAGCAAGATTCAAGTCTTGCATACGTCAGAATCCCAGCGCGCCGACACTTTTTGGTTTGCAAATAGTCGAAAGCTTTGAAACAAATCTTTTTCTTGCCTTCCTCATGACCCCACCAAAAGTAGCGAAACATAGAGTCAAGTTTGGTGCACGTGGCCACCGGAAGAGTAAAAGAGGACATAAAATACATGGGTATCGCTTGAGCCACCGATTTAATGAGAGTTCCCGGACCCATTTGAGACAGAGTTCTAGCTTTGCAATGCTGGATTCTGCCTTTGACCCCGATAATCTCCTCAACTGCCCATTTCTGGTTCCCCAAAGCAAACAAAGGGAGACCAAGATATTTTGAATTCCAATGAGCCTTTTTTAGGTCTCTCCCTCTTGATGGATCGAGCTACGTCTAGACATAAATTCTTGCTGAAAAGAATTTTGGATTTTGCTTGATTATTATCCTTTTGGCCGGACCACTTCTCATAAGTGTTGATACAACCGAGAATAGACAGTGCTATATGGGAGTAGCATGGTTGAAAACCATAAGATCATCAGCGAAAAGAAGATGGTTAATCGGAGGACTACTAGCCATAATGCCTTTGATGTTTCCCAACTCAGCTTCCCTGATAAGTAACCTGGACAAAACATCATAGCAAAGGATGAAAAGATAGGGTGACAGGGGTCTCCTTGACGGAGCCCTCTTTCGGGTTTGAAAAAACCATTTGGGAGCCCATTAATCAAAATCGAGAAGGATACTGTAGAAATACATTGACTGAGCCACCTACACCAAGTATTATGGAAACCCAGACATTTAAGAACCTTGAGGAGGAAAGGCCATTCAATACGGTCATAAGCCTTTTCCATATCAAATTTAATAGCCATGACCCGTTTTTCCTTTTTTGAATTTCATGGAATGGATAATTTCATGCGCAACAATGCAAAGGGACCAATAATATTGTCCATCAAGGGTTTAAGCCAAGATTTTAGAGATGACTTTGTAAATGACATTCCATAAGCTAATCGGCCGAAAATGGTTGGTAGTCGCGGGGTTGGCATTGGAATGAGGGCAATATTAGTATGATTGAGGTTTTTGAGTAAAAAAAAAAACCCTGAAAAAGCTCTGCAATGCAGCAACAATATTATCCTTAACAATATTCCAAAAAGTTTTGTAGAAAATTGAGGACATACCATCCGTGCCCGGGGCTTTTGTGGAGCCAATTTGGAAAAAAGCCCATTTGATTTCACTTTCCTCCGGAATACGACACAATTGCACATTATCTTCCTCTGTAATAATCTTGGGAATCAAACCTTCCAAATCCGGTGGAAACATAGGATTAGAGGATTTGAAAGTAGTTTGGAATTTGGAAATAAAGGCATTGGAGATGAAGTCTTGGTTATCAGTGCAGATATTGTTGTCAAGGAGAATAGAATTGATAGCATTTCTACGTCTTCGAATAATGGTAGACACATGAAAAAATCGAGTGTTCCGATCCCCTTCCTTTAGCCATTGAACATGGGACTTTTGTCTCCATATAATTTCCTCCCTCTTTTGATGTTCCACAAGCTCCAATTTGCTCCCACAGATTCTCACCAAATTATCCTCAGATTGATCTTGGGACTGTAGGCTCTCAATAAGATTCCTAGCCTCCTTAATTTTCATTTGAATTTTTCCAAAGTGGTATTTGTTCCAATCTTTCAGAGCCCTTTTAACAGCAGCAAGTTTTTGACACAGTCTGAAAGTGGGTGAGCCATTTGCATGGGTTCTCTGCCAAATATTTTCCACAATCATAGCACAACCTTCATCTCTAATCCACAAATTATTGATAGAAAGCCCTTAAGCCAGATTAATGCCTTCATTATTTTTGCCGAGTTCTATTCAAGTACTAATTTATACGTTGATGCAATATATGTATGCTGACACACACACACACATATGACAGGCAACACATGCACATTTTACATTTCTTTCATTTTCTATAAATTCATTAATTTCCCTGGAATTTTTTTCAGATTCATCATGGCCACAAAAACAAACTCCGGCGACAGTAGGACAAGGATCCATATATCTATTGTTATTGTAGTGGGTTTGTGCACTTTCTTCTATTTATTAGGAGCATGGCAAAGAAGTGGGTTTGGGAAGGGAGACAGTATAGCTCTAGAGATGATAAAGAGTGGGGCAGACTGTAACATCCTTCCAAATCTCAATTTTGAGACCCATCATAGCGGTCAAGCTGGGGTCACCGATGATTCTAAATTCAAAGTCAAAAACTTTAAGACGTGCCACCCACGGTATACCGATTACACGCCCTGCCAAGATCAAAAGCGTGCAATGACCTTCCCGAGGGATAATATGAATTATCGAGAAAGGCATTGTCCTCCTGAGAAATATAAGTTACGTTGTCTTATCCCAGCACCTAAAGGATATGTAACTCCGTTCTCGTGGCCTAAGAGTCGTGACTATGTTCCCTATGCCAATGCACCCTACAAGAGCTTGACTGTTGAGAAGGCTATTCAGAATTGGATTCAGTACGAGGGCAATGTATTCAGGTTCCCTGGTGGAGGAACACAGTTTCCTCAAGGGGCAGATGCATATATTGATCAACTTGCTTCTGTTATACCAATTGAAAATGGGACTGTTAGAAATGCCCTGGACACTGGTTGTGGGGTATGTTGAGCTCTCAAATTTTCTTTTAATCTTATAATGTTGCATTTAATCTTCTGTGTGATCGGTATGGTCTATCTTCTTAACAGTGGGTTATTTTGCGTAGGTTGCTAGCTGGGGTGCCTACCTATGGAAGAGAAATGTTATAGCAATGTCCTTTGCCCCTAGGGATTCACATGAAGCACAGGTTCAGTTTGCTCTTGAAAGGGGTGTACCTGCTGTTATTGGCGTTCTTGGAACAATTAAAATGCCGTATCCATCAAGGGCTTTTGACATGGCTCATTGTTCTCGTTGCCTAATTCCGTGGGGAGCAAATGGTGAGAATGATATATAGCTTTGAAGTCTAGTTACTGTACAGTATGCCTGATTTTATGGTAAAGTACTTCACATCTTATTGCGATATAGCATATACTAATCAATTTCAATTCTATCATTCTTACTTCTGCAGATGGAATGTACATGATGGAAGTTGACAGAGTTCTCAGACCTGGCGGGTACTGGGTGCTCTCAGGTCCCCCTATCAATTGGAGGAATAGCTTCAAAGCGTGGCAGCGTCCCAAGGAGGAACTCCAGGAGGAACAGAGAAAGATTGAAGAGATTGCTAAACAACTTTGCTGGGAGAAGAAATCTGAGAAGGGTGAAATGGCAATATGGCAGAAGAGTACAAATGCTGATTCATGCCGTGCCACACAAGATAATTCTGAGGCTACGTTATGCAAATCTGCAGATGCAGATGATGTCTGGTATGGTTCTCTACTTGACATGTCATATGGATTTATCCTGAATTTCATTCTTAATGCTGTTATACATACATAACATGGCACAACTAGCCATGGTGATACAAACTATATTCTGTGCAGTAATAAAATGTGATGAAAACATTATTGTCCAATAAATTAAGTATTTCGATGGTGGGATTCCTTGAGAGAATTTGACAATGTATTATATAGAGTGATTCCTGCTCATGTTCAAACATTCTGCAATCTATGGAATAATTTAGAAGAGGAATTTGGCCAACAAAAAAGAAGAAGATAAAGACGAAGAAATTTAGAAGAGGGATAATGTACTGCACGTGATTACTCAAGTGCTGAACGTTCAATGTATTACATGTCCAAGTATTTTTTGGCCTGCTTTTTTCTTTGTTATTCTTATATTCTTATCTATTGCTTCTCTCCTTTCTTGTTTTTTCTATTTATGATCTTATTCCAAATTTGGTAAGGCAACTCATCATATCAGTGGCTGGAGGTCTATGCACTGAGTTTGCCCCCCCTTTACATATCAGAATAATGATTGCTTCCCCAACCTCTGCTGAGTTCCGTTTTGGATTGCCAGCAGTGGTAATTTTAAACAACATTTTGAAGCTGTTTCGACCTTTCGCTTGTCAAAATTGGTATAATTTTCCTTTCAACTTGTACAACATGTAGATTTTTCAGCAGGTTGGATCACTGTGTTGTCCCTTTTGTAATCATAATAAGTTTATCAAACTTCAAATAGAGTACTGATAAAGTGATAATACTGATTAAAAACAAGCATTAATTTGTTCGTTTGATGTTGAAGAACGTAATGAGATACACACATACATTGATGATTGATTTCAAATCTTGATTATTTCTTTGTCCGAGGATTCTTTTAAGTAAGCACAATATGACACATGAAGGACAAGTTAGGATGACAGTCGTGAGTCAGCCTGTTCTGGCACTGGTCCAAGTTTGCTGATAGCTACAAACTAACAGTCAAAAATGCAATTGAGAAGGACAGAGTTAATAGAGAATGGTTTTTATCACCAGACGCCAGACTGAACCAGCCAGTTCAACTTGATCAGTTTGGGTTCTTTAATTGCATTGTTGTATTATTGAACCACTAAGGACCCGTGTGGCAAAAAGGAAAATTTTTTACTTGACTGGAAAAAACGGTTGGTTGAACAGTTAAGTTGTATCGCTTGTCTAAAAATTTATACAGACTTTACATCTTTGGAGACACATTGGCAAATAATTTAGCATGAGTTACTACTATAGCTAATGCGGTATTGAATTTGATGAATTTCTGTTACTACAATGTATTGAGATACAGTAAAGTCAGTATTTTCCATATCTAAATAAACTTATTACAGCTATGTTATTTTTATCATAGAAGAGGTTCAACCAGATGTCTTAGCGGTTGAACCAATGATCATGAACCAGCCTCCTTTCCGGGTTAGTGTTCGGTTCAGTTTTGAATCTTTTGATAACTATGATATTCTGTGAATGTGGATAAATGCCAAGCCAGAGCTATCTCTGTTACTGTAAGTGTCTCAGTTAATTTTTCTGGTTCCCAATAGTATCCTAATTATAAGTATCAGAATTTTGTTGGAGGTTGGAGATCTGGTCACCAAGGAAGTGATATTCTGGGTTCATTAGTTTATTGAAGCCTCTTGATATTAGTCGTAGAACAATATTTGCATTTAGGAACTTGAACTGTAAAATGATCTTGCTCTGTGTTTTTATTCTGGCTTTTAGGTACAAAAAAATGGAGGCATGCGTAACACCGTACCCCGAAGCAAAGGATCCAGATGAAGCCGCTGGTGACCTAAAGGCCTTTCCAGAGAGGCTTTATGCTGTTCCTCCCAGAATTGCTAGTGCATCTGTTCCAGGAGTAACTGTTGAGACATATCTAGATGACAGCAAAACATGGAAGAAGCATGTAAATGCATATAGACATATAATTAAAATTATTGACTCCGGAAGGTATCGCAACATTATGGACATGAATGCTGGGTTGGGAGGTTTTGCTGCAGCGCTTGATTCTCCTAAACTGTGGGTCATGAATGTTGTGCCCATTATAGCTGATAAAAAATCCCTGGGGGTTATATATGAGCGAGGACTGATTGGCATCTATCACGACTGGTATGTCTTTAGGGATCAATCTCCTATATTCTTTTACTGTTGCGGTGTTGAAGCATTAATTTTCAGCATTTGCACTATGACTTCTATGAACCAATATTTTTGCAATCGATTCCTTTTCCTTGTGTCTTCTGTGATCATGTTATGTTGTTGGAGTTTCTTCATTGGATATACCTTTGCTTGTTTAGTACATTGCTTGACACTTGAGGGAACCCAAATAGCCAGGTGTGGATACATAAATTTGAAGTTGGGGGGGCTTGGTAGGGGAAGAACTCAGAAGTGGCACTTGAGGAGCTAAATTTACAGGTTCGGGACAGCGTCCCGAGGCAATTTTTTTGGGTCTATTTATACACATTTTTCGGGTAGAATATTTTGTGAAGTTTGAAATTATATTAAATCAATTGTGGTTAGGTTAAGTTAAGAAGTGCAAAGAAAATATGTTTGACCAAATATTCAAGATGAGTTTGATTACAATTGTGCTAAATTGCTAATAGTAGTTTGGTTGCTCTTTATTTAGAATATATGACTTTCCTCGTAGGTTTGGATGGGTTGGATTGTAATTGATGTTGCAATATGTATACTCCGTACTATAATATAATTTAAAATACATTTTTTCAAAGTGGGGTGTGCTTGGGATTACAAACTCTATAAAAATTAACATAAAACCTCAAGTATTCATAGGGGGCTTTTCTGAAATTTTTTTTTTTGGGGTGAGGGGTGTATTTATTTATTTATATGATATATCAAATAATTTTGAAAATTGGGGGGGGGGGGGGGGGGGGGGGGGGGGTGGATGGGGAAGGGGAAGGGCGGCACTTGAGACGCCTTTTCTTGGGCCTCTTTGGGTCCGCCCCTGCCAGTAGCAATAGAGAAAATGTTTCTACTTCATTTAACTTGACAGGATAGCATGTCAGATTATTTTGTACCATCTAACCTGGCGATTGTGTTTTCTGGAGGCTAATTACAAAAAGCACCCTTGAAGTTTGGTCCTTGTCTCATCTTAGTCACTGTAATTTCAATTGCATCTCTGCGGTCCCTAAAGTTTTAAGTCGTCCAGGTTTCCTTGTGAAAAAATTGACTACGTGTTACGCATGTTCATGCTTTTCAGGGGGAAAAATGAAACACCACCAATCTCCCTACACACTTTTCAGCGTAACTGTGTGTTATGGGTGACTTCCGTCAATTTTTGCTGACTGCATCCATTCTCTTCCTTTTAACTCCTAAAATATCCCTTAAATCTTATTTTTTCTGGTTCAGGTGTGAAGCTTTCTCCACATACCCAAGGACATATGACCTTATTCATGCCAATGGTCTTTTCAACTTGTACAAGGACAAGTAAGTATTTTTTTTTTCTTTTGAATTTTTTATGCCTCTAGTTCGTCAATGGTGTTTCATTCTTAATCTGTTACGCCATGTTTCTCATGACCTTATTTTTCTCTGAGTATGGATGCAACAAAGTAAACTTTCAGGATGGTACCAGACCTGCATACAAACAAAACCTATCTCTATATGCCCCACTTCAAAGTACACACATGAAAGATAATTTTGTAGACTTTGTTTTTTTATTTTATTGAGTCACTTATGATACAAATAGAGTGGTGTTTGGAGTGACCTCTTAAAAATGAATTCACACCAATAGTAGCCACACTATCTTCTTCATTTTGCACTTATTTTAAAAGATGCATCCTGCTACGATTTTTACTCTATGAGAAAAACAAGTCTTACTTGCTTCCGCTTTTAAGTTGAAGATGGTGTTTTGCATATGAAGATATGCGTTGGGGCTTCTTGAAATACTCCTCAACTTTAGCAAAGCTCTATCATGTTTCTATATCCATTTTTAGTGGTTCTTTTTCTCTTTTCTTTCTATACATATATTATGGTTGTTAGAATCGTACGAGTCACGATTTGATACGATTCTCATACTAAACGATTCGAATCACGCTTATGAATCGGAATCGCATTGAATCGGTGATTCACGATTCGATTCAATACGATTCACGATTCGATTCACACAATTCATAAAAATGAAAATTTTGAGTTTTGCTTTAAAAAAAAAAGGGTGTGGTCTTATTATTATTATGTTTTTTCCCGTGTTACGTGCCCTTCTATTATTCACTTGTATTAGTTTACTGGTTGTTTAGTTGTGATACAACTTTTACATATAAAGCTTATGTTTGTTAGTAAATAAAAATATGTGACAAGTAGAATAATGCTAATATTTTTATTAGGAAAAAATCAGCAGTAAAGCCATAAATGCATCCTCCTCGTGTTTGTTCTTTTTTCCTATTCACAGTATGTGAAGTGTTTGGCTTCACATCCTAAAAAAAGCACACATTATTATATGTATATACATGTGTTTTATGTGCCTATACAAATGTATTATTATTTCTTTTCTAAAAAGTTAATCTAACGATTCACGTTTCATAATTTTGGCAAACCGATTCATGATTTGAGAACATTGCATATATATATATATATATATATCTAAAATCCATATTGACACAAAAATTCATATTGACACATGTACTTTGACACACACACACACACACACACACACACACACACCCACCACCAAAAAAGAAGAAGGTTACTTCATGTTGGAATTGACTGATTTTATGATGACTTGATTCTTATCTTTATTGGTCATGTTGACCATCTTTATTGCCTTTAATTCTCTTTTATTTCATTTTTATTGCCTTTCCTTTTATTCTCTCTTTGTAAAGCTATATATACATGGGGATGGATATGAATAAAATTATCCTTTTCCCTTTTTTCAAGTTGGTATAAGAGCCTAACTCGATTTTGGCATTGTTTCCCCGCTTCCACCTTTGGTGGGTGGCGACCTGTCACCCGTCGCTCCTCGCTTTGCTTTAGGCTTTTAGACTCAGTTCGAAGACCCTCCCTACGCCGACTCCACTCTTCCTCCACGGGTGTCGCTCAGCCCTCGGTCAAACCCTTCGGGCCTTGTCAAGCCCTAGGCCAGCCCTCTATTCGGGTCTTGTCCAGCCTTCAGCTAATCCTTTGAGGGGGAGTGGTGGAGTATATTATGGTGACTTGAACCTTCAAGATTTGGGTCTATTGTTGCAACCACTGTTACTTGTTTTGAACAAGAAGTTAGACTTTCTGGTGAATTACTGTGGATGATCATTCCCACAGTCTCACACTCTGTTGGTGGATTGTGTTCCCACTCTTTTCAACTTTCATGAACAGTCTTGTTGTAACCTTATTGTACCAAACTTCTGTGGTTTATTTCCACCTTTAGTTTGCGGGGGAGTGTTGGAATCGGCTGATTTTATGTTGGAATTGGCTGATTTTATGATGACTTGATTCTTATCTTTATTGGTTATGTTGACCATTTTTATTGTCTTTTAATTCTCTTTTATTTCATTTTTATTGCCTTTCCTTATTCTCTTTGTAAAGCTATATATACATGGGGATGAATATGAATAAAATTATCATTTTCCCTTTTTTCAAGTCTTCCAAATGGAGCACTAGTTCTGTATATTCTAATCGAATCGCTATAGGTGTGAATTTGAAGACATACTTCTGGAGATGGATCGGATTTTGAGGCCGGAAGGTGCAGTAATAATCCGCGATGAGGTTGATGTACTAATCAAGGTAAAGAATATCATAGGTGGTATGAGATGGGACACGAAAATGGTGGATCACGAGGATGGTCCCCTTGTTCCAGAGAAGATAATAATTGCTGTCAAACAGTATTGGGGTGGAGGGGAAAACAACTCCACATCCTCAAGGTAATCAAACGTCTGAAAAATAGAAAAACTTGGTAGTGCCTTCTCATTCATTCTATTATGAGCAATTTTGGTGGAAGAGAGGTTACCCTAGGGAGGAGGGGACTTCAAGGATTTCATTGCTGTATGTTTAACTGTGGACTGTGATGTGTTCTTTGTAGTAAGTTATGTAATTATGATAAGTCACAATGTGTAATAATTATCTATTCTTTTGTTTTTCCTCCCAATCATTTCCTTTTCTTTGAGTTTATTTATGTTTTTGCATATAGAATTCCTCTTGATCCAATCAAACATGATGATAAGACGTTTTATGTGATCAACAATGCTAGGGTGACAAACACTTACGAACACACGTTATCTTTCTCCTGGGTAGCACTGTGGGGTTCACTGAAATTATCCAAACCCTACAGTGCCACCTAGGAGAGAAATAGATTGTGTGTGCAAGTATTTGTAAAAATTATTTGTCATCCAAATATTACTCTTATGTGATAACACTCAGTGACCAGCCAAAAATTATTTTCATTGGTGTCACTTACTAATTTAATATCATAACAAAAAATATTTTTGCACAATTTTAACCAAGTCAAATGGCAAAAATTGACACCATTTTCTGTATTCATGGGTTGTTTTGGGAATATAAGTTTCAAAACATATAACACTACATGTATTTTTTTTTTTTGGAGTAAGGATTTGGGTACAAACATTGCACAAATAAATTACGCTAACACTAGTGGCAGTGGCAGAGTTATCCGACAAATAGGGGACAAAATGTTTCCAGTAGTATTGGTGTAATTTGTTTGTGGAGTGTTTGTGCCCAAATCTTTACTCATTTTTTTTCTCCCAAAATTTTAGTGGGTCTCACTGCCTAGGCTGTAGCCCTGTCACTGATAACACTCTTTTTAGTAAGAGTAATGCTATGTGCACTGACAATTGTACATAGAAAACGTGCACAGAAAGATCTTGGTGGCAGGATTAGTGGGGTCTGTTGTCAAACACAATGGGGCCCGCTACATCTTGTGGCCAGGATCTTTCGGTGCACTTTTTCTGTTCACATGTTAGGTGCACAAATCATTACTCTTTTAGTACAGCGAAAGCATTAACTTCAGCTCAACATTTTGTTGATAGCAAGAATTTAATAATGCATGACTGTATTACTACAAAAGAGTATTATTCATTGAACTAATTAGTTTTACTTTGACCTTAAAAAATAAATAAATAAATCTAATTAGGGTTACTTGAGAAGTACCCAAAAGGGAAAATTTTGAAAATCTGCTTCCGGTTTATATTTTCTTTCTTCCTTCATTCCCATTTCCCAAACATATCATAATAACTTAATAAGGAGAAAATATTCATTGTAACTGTTATTTTGCTGACGTGGTATCATAATCTAATGAAAACTCTTTATTTATCCATCTGCACCTCCTATCTTTAGGAAAAATCTCATCCACATAAGCACAAATCCCAATTCTATTAGTATGTTATTTTTTTATGACATGGTATCCCCATAGCCACGAGACACAAGCCCCTAGGCCCCTGTTGAAGAATTTTCAAAAAAAGAAATTAAGAGTGAGGAAGATTTGAATTAAGAGTTTCTGTGAATACATCGTTTATGTTTTTTGTAAAAGTGCTTCTGCCTTTTACTTTCTGTTTTAGAAACAGAATTTGTACTTTGAAAACCCTTGAATGTTTTACAGATTTGATACAAATCTGTGTTCGTTCGTTGATATTTGAAAGAGAAACAAACATAACTTTAAAATATTGTTGAAGTCTAGTGGTTCAACTTTTACACCACTCTTGAAATCTTAACATACATGTGTATAAGTATGTATGTATATATATGTATGCACGTGTGGAAGAGTTGCATCTCTTCATGTATTTTAACCAAACTCGTCATCATTTGGAGGAGTTACACAACCGGCTTTAATGCTCTTGTCAGCAATATAATATTTCAGTGATTGGAGTTTATCAGACATTAAAATAAAATTAGTAATAATAAAAACTTTAGAGGTTTAATTTTCAAAATGGTTTCATTCTGAATCTCGAGTTAATTGTTGTAACAGCAAATTTTCAAAGTGAGGTCTCCTTTTTGGTCACTTTGTTTCAAACCAAAAGATAGTAACGGTTTACGTACACTGGTTCACAACTGTAAGCAAAGGGGTTATGAAAATTTGAAAGTTTTGTTCAAGGAAATACAAATTGTGCATCTCAGGGACCCAAAAACTAGTCTCCTTACCTGCAAATAGTCTTCCAGCCAAGTGTTGGAAAAGCCTGTGGAATCCCAAGATTCATGAGCGGCATAAAGTATTCCTTTGGAAGGTCGCGTCCAATGTTATTCCAATTTCCAACAAAGGATACGCTTGCTGCTCATTTTTATTTATTTATTTATTATTATTGAATGCAAAGCTTGTCCCCTCTGTGCCTTTCCGATTGAAAGCACCGTTCATCTCTTTTTGGTTTGTGATATCTCTAGCTCCTATTATTTGGCGCATGTCTAGATGGCCGATTGATACATCTCTCTTTTCTCGGGATGGCATTAAGGGTTGGATCAATGTGATTTTGCATCCCTCCCAAAGGATTGGAATTGCTCCTGAGGAAGCAAGGGATTTTTGCCATCTTTGCTGCTACAGTGCTACTGCTATGGAGCAAATTTAGGAATCAAGTCCTCCATCATGGTACCACGGCGGAAGTTTTGTTTTGGAAGACTCGTATTGACTTGATGGCATTAGAACACTGGAAGACCCAGAGGAAAGCCGACTTCCCGACTCCATTTCTACACCAGTGTTGGTCCAAACTGCCGACAAGTTGGATTAAAATCAACTTTGATGTTGCCATACGTGATCATTCCTCTGTCTTGGCAGTTCGAGATGATCAAGGTAACGTATGTGGGAACATAAAAATAACATTAGAATGGAATTACTAAATCAATAGCCTCTTCAACAAAACATGGGCCGAGTCGCGGATATCGCACTCTTTAAGATATTTCGCGGCTCTGCTCAAAGTGTGCAACCAGTTCGTATTTGCCACGCCGTCCCCTAGGATCAAACAACCCAGAATCACCTTTGTCTCAGTTTCTCTTGCACATTGAGAAACTGACATACTAAACACCATTTCTTATATATATTGCTCGAAAACAGAATTGGAAATCTCTCTTTTATTTTTGAACACAAGAATGATTTTGATCTCTCTATTCAACACGAAGAGCTCACAAACTTTTTAAAGTTACGAATGATAAAAGGTATCATAAATAATATTATATTATAACATTAAAGTAGATAAATGTAGACAAATATTCTTGTGATGGTTATATATATATATTGTAGTTACATTATATCATTAAATTAGATTAATGTTCAAGCACTAAAGGTTAAAATGATAAATAATTTTTTCTTTAATAATATTTTATTAAAATACTCCAACAAGGTATTGCAGGCTCATGTGTGGAAGTTGGGTGTCATGTACCCAGCTTGGCTGAAGCCTAGGTTGCTCTCTATGCAATCTCAAAAGCTGCTTTCTTGGGGTTGGAGTTTGTTATTTTTGAAGGAGATTCTCTTTTTGTGTGTTTGCCCTTATCTGATTGGGGTCACCCACCCAAGTTTTGTCTAGCTCTTTTATATTTTGGAAGATTTGTAAAGTGCATAGATCCGCTAACTTTGTCACTAACAACCTTTCCTATTGGACTATGAATTATAATTCTTTTGGACACATCCCTGTTAATGATATTCCTACCTTTATTTTTTAGAAAGGTCATCAAAGGAGTTAGTTGGTCATCAAAGGAGTTAGTGGGTGACTTGTACCCTTGTACCCTTTTGTTCTTAATGATAGTTCTCGTTTCAAAAAAAAATAAAAATTGTAGACCCGTCTTCTGTGCCTATTGGCTTATTTAGAAACCCATATTCCTAGTGATGCAAAATTACAAACTAGTGCATTTCTTTTTTTTATTACAAATCAGTGCATTTGGTATTGCACAAGATTTAGTCTATTACTATATAATATCACATATGATTCATAATTACAATTAGTCCATTTTAGTAAACTAATTGTATGAGGGCAATTTTGTAGTTCGTAGAATACAATGGTAAACTTTGAATTCATGGAATCTTCCCGGACTTAGTTGTCATTAAAAGTCAACCATTTATAATCCAAGCATGGATTAATAATGACGTATGTATTTGGAGTTCTTATTCCATCTAAAGTTCATAGGTATCATTTTGAACAAACACAAATTGCTAACGAATTGGACGATTAGTTCATAATAAAGTAATTTCATGTGATTTTGAGAATTTTAGAAATGTGGGGTAGATATATGTTGAAAAGTGAATGAATTACTCCCTCCGTCCTATATTTTGAGTCCTATATTTTATTTTGGGATGTCCCAAAATTAGTGTCCACTTTTGTAAATTGGTATATAATTAGTTTTACTTATTTTTCAAAACTACCCTTCCTTGAAATCTACACTAAGACAAAACTAAAAAAAGTTGTTGTAATTATTAGGGGCAATTATGGAAAGTAGGTGTAGATTCTTTTTGTCCCCTTAATAAGTTGAGTTCTCAAAGATTGACTTAAAATATGGGATGGAGGGAGTATTATTTATTACTTATTACCCCCTCCGTCCCATTTTATGTTTACATGTTTCCTTTTTGAGATGTCCCAAAATTGTAGTCCACTTTCCTAAATTAGTATGCAAATTTTGCTTCGTTTCTCAAACTACCCTTCCTTGTAACCAACACCAAAACAAAACAAAAAAAGAAAGTGCAATGATTATGGGCAATTATGGAAAGTAGGTGTAGATTTTTTTTTCCCCTTAAAGAGTTGGATGGACACATAAAATAGGACGAGGGAGTAATATTTTGCAAGTATGAATATTTTTTTTTTAACATAGGTTGTTCATTTTGTGAAAT
Source organism: Hydrangea macrophylla (assembly GCA_033977485.1). Taxonomy (NCBI): domain Eukaryota; kingdom Viridiplantae; phylum Streptophyta; class Magnoliopsida; order Cornales; family Hydrangeaceae; genus Hydrangea; species Hydrangea macrophylla. Next base: position 85,626,964 of record CM066983.1, read on the forward strand.
TCGTTGTGCTCATAAAATATAAAATATGAAGTAGAATTGAAAATAATCCAAGATGATTAAATGTGGTAACTTAAAAGATTAGTCAAGATAACTAGTGGGTTCACATTGGAACTTAAAGCTAATGCTTTAAAATGAGCAAACATTAAAAAGCACTCATAAGTATTACAGTCTTAAATAATCACATAAGCAATGGTATGAAATATTGATATGACGCTGTTATATCTAATGATCCCAATAATAAATGCTTGGTACCTGTAATGTGAAAAGGAGGAGAATGATCTATTAAGCTTTAATAGTTTTATAACAATTATGTTGGAGTGTTTTAGTTACAAGGACACTTCTGATAAGTACTTATATGAGTGAGGAAGTGGTGTCGCTTCCTATGCGTTCCGGGCTTGACTCTAGAACACTCATGGAATCAAGGTATAGATACAAGGCCTAATTCATGTGTCGGCTTATATGAATATCTATTGAGATGAAAGGTTTATGTGTGAAGATATGTCCGGTTAATCAATATGGATTGCCAGTTCATAGACATTAATATCTACTAAACTCTTCTAATTAGCTTTGACGAGTCTTCACAGGATAATTGATTCAAATCATAAGACACCATTACTTATACATAATCTTACTGTCATTGTTTTTCAAAACTTATTTCGAAAATGGTGGGGGAATATTGAAGAATTTTCAAAAAAAAAAAAAAAGAATTAAGAGTGAGTAAGATTTGAATTAGAAATGATGCATCGTACCCATTGAGATTGAACTTGAACTAGTGGGTCGCAGCCACTCAGAATTGGTTCAAAATTAAATTCAAATTCATGGGTTATATCCTTTTAATCAATAGTCACAAGGCTAACAGACACGAATGTCTATGAAGGGACACCAACCGGTACTCTATATATAGAATGCTTTAATTCTCATTAGGAGAATGGAAAAGATCTCTCTCTTTATTTCCTTTTGAAAATTAGGAGTGAAAATTTTGTAGCTTTTTTTTTACATAAAATATACATTTCTAGATTATGTTATCTACAGAAGCATAATGCTAGAACTGGCTTAATTTTTTAGTGGGTTGACTTCATTGTATCTTGAATACAGATTTGCAGAAAACTCATTTGCACACCAAATTATGATTAAGGTGAGGCACTAGGGGTATATATTGTATTTATGGAAGTGTTTTTGTATATGCTTTGAAGCATATTACTAGAGTATATTTTGCGGTATTGTTCGTCGGTAGATTTTGAAGACAAATTTCCCAACAGGCCCAGGCTCAAGCCCCTTACTTCATCTCTCTACTTTGATTGACAAAACCAGTTGGTTAAGTCTTGTCCTGCCTCCGTCAAGCCAAACCAATGTCCATCTATCCCAATGCCCTTAGGTTACAAACCCACGTTACCTTTGGCCCCCACCCCCTTCTCCGCTAGGAGAGAGAAAGATTTAGAGAGAGAAGATCTTCTTCTCTGTTTTTTTTTCCTCTCTTTTTTGGACAAAAGAGAGAGAAGATCCTATCATCTTCCAACAGGAAGAGTTCAATCATCATACACAAGCGTCTTTAGACTCTGTTAGGTTTTTAGATTTGGAGAAAGAAAAAGAAAAAAAGAAAAGAAAAAGGAAAACAATAGGGATAACTAGTTCTCTTGCGTGCTTACTCCTGTTTTTCTTCATAAAATAGCAGTTCAATAATAGAGAAAGGGAAGTGACTCACTTACTCTCAAGTTTTACAAATATATTTTCACCTTGTTTTTCCTTTCCTTCCTACCTTCTCACCTTTTTTCATAATAACCAAACAAATGATAAACGTTTTCTATCTTTTTTTTTTCATCACTAAATCCATGAATCAAACAGAGCCTTAACCCTCCATTTGGTTTGATTTTGAAATATAATAGAATAGAATAAAATTGAATTGAAATGAATTCTTGACAAATTTGACCACTTTTGATCGGATTTGCAAACGCCCTAAAACAAGAATTGGGTAGAATTTGAATGACTTCAATTTTAATTTTATGTCAAATCAAACACAAGAATTGCAAATCAATTCTTTTTAACTTGTTTGTGTCAAAAACCAACTGGAAGCCCAAGTAATGTAATGCGCCAACCAATTATGAATTCCCAACTTTTGTTAGGAATTGTTTGGATTTGATTTTAAATTGATGAAACTTAAATACTTTCTTTTCTTCTGCTATCCTCCATCATTCTTGTTCCTTTTTGTAAATAGTTCAGCATGGATCCAAACCCAGAAAAGACAACACACCCAGTGTCAAACTCTGCTTTCCGGCAGCTTAGTTGGACAATTAGATGTATGTTGTCATGGCAATGGGCAAGTCATATCATAAAGTTGGTCACACTGAAGAAATTTGGTCCAACAACTATACATATATGATATTGTTGAAATGATATTAGACCTACCGCTATGTAAAATCTTGTCATTCTACTAATAATAATATTGCTGTTTTGGTTTTATGTGATAGTATTTAATGGTATAAGGTTGTACAATTGTCTCAATATTTAACACTTATATTATATCTATTATCAGACCACACATACACTTGTACAAGTAGTAGGCAAGTGGTAGGCAATAGACATATCATTTTTGTCTCTTCAGATCATATAAGCCTAATGCTCGAACTATGTTGGGTATTATAATTCACATTTTCACCCATTGAAAATTGTCACTGGTGTATGTATATATATATATATATATGTGTGTGTGTGTATGCGCGCGCACGTATATACGAGTAATTCTATTATGGGCATGAAAGGGGTGAATACTGAATAGTTATGGTATTCAAGATTGGTTTATGTTTGCACTGGACATTATTGGATCATTGTGTGTGGCTAATATTCCTCAGGACCAAATACACTAGGCAAGTACAAGAAGTTATAGTTCTGTGTTCAGGAATTAATGGTAGGGGTCAAATGAATATGGATCAGAAAAACCAGCATGTATATAAGGCCCTATGCGAAAAATTCCTAACCTCATATATTTTCTTAGTCTTTGTTTGGTTCATGGATTTAGTTAAGGAAAAAAAGAGAAAAGAAGAAGAAAAACATGATTGAAAACTAGTTCTTTTTACCTCACGGATGGGATTCTCATCTTGTTTTCTTTTTCCCTCACGAAATCTATGAACCAAACAAAGCCTTAATTTCAGAAATTACAAAAAATATATATATAAATAAATAAATAAAGTCCTATTCCATTGAAATTATCCAAAAAAAAATTGAAAACTAAACATCATATTCCACCAAGAATCAAGCAGCAAAAAAAAAAAATGGCTATATTAGACAACAACTAGTTTCTATAATCTTTCCAATAGTCAAAGCTCACATTTGTAACTCAACCATCGTTTTCGAACAATTTTATTTTGGAGTAAGTAAACAAGTATATTTATATACACACACACACACATATATATATATATATATACTAATGCTTGATTTTAAGTCTATTTATTTTTGTGATCTCCTTGTACGAAAACAATGTAATTTGTTAATCTATTTTTGTGATTTGTATATATGCAAATGTGAGATTGTATGTACATAGATTCTATACTTGTAATGTGTGTGTCACTTTCGAACATTAGTCCCATGAATGACATGTAATAACAAAATTGCATATGACATCTCTCTGACTACAAGATTAAAAAAGAGTTAGTGACTAATCATGAGACAATTGAAAGAAGTGCTCAACCTCTTCTCTAAGCAAAGGACTGACTTTATAAAAGATTATAATCAATTCACAAGTGGGTTAATTGCAACCACTAAAAGGTATTGTATTTTTATGGATATGTGATCCGGTTTAGTGGCTCAGGCCATTTGATAAGTTAGATCACAGTCTTCTCAATGTCCAAAGCAGCATGAAATGTGAGTCTATGTGAACCATGTGCTTAGATGTCATTATCTAGTAATCAAGCCTTTCATATACTATGATGTCCACAGAGAATTGAAAAAGACAGAAAGGAAACAAGATTAGATAGGCGTTATTAATATCACAGTTGTCCATATATAATGTTGAAGAGCTCTAAAATTACATGCCACTGAAAAAAAAAAGAAAGAAAAGAAAAAAAGAGACTGAATATCAATTGAGCTAATACACTAAAGTAAAGTTGTTTAGGAATATTTGGTCTTGTTCTGCTTTGCAAGAGGTTCGCGTGTGCAATGTTGTCGATGTGGACCGCACACAGACCAATCACAAGACGAAATAGAAAGTAAAAACTTTACTGACGTATTTTCCTTGAGTTATGGCATGTAGAAAAATCATGCACACAAGCATGGAGTCGGGTTCAAGACATACCTTGAGCGGAATACCCGATTTGGATCTTCTACTGTGTTGTTACGAACCCGACAACTTCACCCACGGACTGCTGCAATGTTCTAGCCTCCGTGTACTCCCTTGTGCTTCGCCTAGGTCGTAGAAAACGCTACTGGAGCAATCTCCATGACAGTCACGCACTAAATCCCATAGCTCCATGGTGATGGCCAAGAGAGAAATGAACTGTGAGAGAGATAGAGAGAGAGAGAGAGAGAGGCTGCTATGTATGTATCATGTAGGGTTTGTGTAGTATATGTGTGTATATATATAGGCATACACAAACCCTACCTGATTAGGACTTCAAAAGCCCATGCCCCTTTGGACCCGGTCCAATACAATGTGGGTACCCGTATGGCCCGACCATATTATAATCTTACATCTCCCACTCACCCACATAGGGCTAGTACTAAAACCAATCTCTCGAAATAGAACTTCTCATCTCTTCATACAAGGAAATAGAACGTGCGACCTTATGAAAAGAAAGTACAGCGACAGGAGTGTAATGTCAAATCATCACCATAACCAACAAGACACATCACTCGGAAGTTTCTCGTGTATGCCTTAGACAATTCAACTACACCGGACACAGCATTCTCAATCCCTCGGTGAAAAGAATTGCTACACCACCTCAATGTAATGTACTCATAACATATCAGTAACAAAATACGATTGTCGCAGGCCTGCTAATGAGTCACAAAAACATGGTGTATTATTAAATGGTCTTTCCTGAGCCCACATGTCAATCCGACTAACTTGACCGCTTGCCCAGACACGCCCCATAGAACGGAATTATCTCATCGTCCTAGGATAACATGCTAAAGTAGCTATCATCAAGAGTCCTCTTCATGACATAGTCTTAAGTCGTGGAGGCAACCAGTTTGTAGGATAACCAATGTCTTGGATATGCTACGTGGCTCACACAATAATAAAGAGGAATCCATTCACTGCTCCACAATCGATCGCAAAAGCACATACAGTATGAAATGTATGCTATGTCATTCTTCCATAAAAATGGGCATGTCACTCTGTGTTTGGAAAACAAGTATCGCCATACAATTCTTAGTCTAGACGTTACACAAAGTGTCTAACCTGAGTTTTCCAGCACAGTCGCCACTCCTTGCGCCCATCTGAAAACTTACATTCGGCTATAAACATGCGACATAGAGTCGTGGGATATCTCTATGTTCGACCAAGTATAAGGTCTCATCTTAGATCCATCTAAGGCGACGTATAGAAATAATAGGGTTTATATCTAGCTCGCTGTTCTTATACTGCGTAGATATAAGTGTTCAAGTTCGCTTTCTAAGTGCTATGGACACACATGTCCTAGCTAGCTATCTAAGAGCCATGAACACATATGTCTCATCTTGCTCGCCATCTAAGAGCCATGGACATACATGTCCTAGTTCGCTATCTCGGTGCCAAGGTGAATCACCCATGTGAGCAGGTCGATTCAAGCCCGGTGACATATAAGAAATGTGCATTCATTCCATTCATATAACAAACATATATGTATGGAAACCAATTAGTTTATTTGTAATACCCCACAATTTTTATTAATCGAATAATACCAGTTTTGGGAGTTTTGTCAGTAGAATTTTTATCTGTGTGTGTGGTTAAGCTTGTGAGCTCAACACACACAAGAGTTCCTCTAGTGAACTTGGGCCCAAAGGAATACAATTTGTGCACTGTGTGTGCGTGTGTACACAATTCATGTGTGTAGGAAGCTTGTACATCACTGTTCTTGGGGACCAAGACTTGAAAGTCTATATATACACACCTAAGGTCCTCTAATTTCACAACTCTCTCAACAGTCTCTCTATCTCTCCACTGTCTCTCTCTCTCTCGGCTACACTTAACACACATACACACATATTATTTCATATATTAACATACACTCATATACATAGTCAGACACATATGTTTAATGTGTAAATAAAATCAAAGCTTGGTTTCTTATTGGGGAATTCTTTGCCATTCTCAGCAAATCAAATTGGGTAAGTTTACATTTGTATTTTTTCTAATTTCAGTTTATTGTAAACTATTAGTGTAGATGATCACATATATATATATATATATATCTTATATATACCGTTAAGGGTCCAAAAATAGCGAGCAGAAAAACAGTCACAGAATCTTGATTTCTTTATATCAAATGAAAGGTCTCGATCCCACGAGACTCCCTTTCGAATTTTAGAAGCTAATTCGCAACGGTTGCGACGAACGGTCAAATTAAAGTTTTGTCGCCTTTCGGATTTTTGATAAAATCGAGAGCTATGTTTTAATTCATGAAAATCCGATTCCATATTTGGAATCTACGCGGAAAAAGGGAGAGATTCATATATTGGAAGTACTGTTTTACTTATGTTTTCAAAATGGGTCAAAACCAGTGTTGGATTTCAAAACAGGGGAAGAAAAGGAAGAAGAAGACGGCTGTGACATCTCGCGCGCGCGACCCGCGCGAGCGAGGGGTCGCGCGAGCGGCCCGCGCGCGCGAACAGGCTAATTCTGAAAATTGTTTTAAATTAACCACGTGACCCTTCTGAACACACTCCGCGCGAGCGAACCGCGCGAGCGAGGCCTCGCGCGAGTGGCCCGCACGCGCGACCACGGGCAGTTTAATAAAATCTTCTATTTTTGATATACTTAAGTCTGTTATGAGCTAAGGGGCCTTGTACCCTATGCTTTAAGAGTTGTACTTTACTTTAATAGTAGTTGTACTTATGCTTAGAGGTGTTGTACCTCACTGATATACGCGCATTATTGTATATTGAGATTTGTAACAGATTGAGCAGTTCCGGTTTCTATTCTGATTAATTATTCAGTCTATCCTCGGTGAACGGTAGTTCCGTATGACCCTCAATAAAGTTGTATAACATGTTAATAGTGTACTTACATGTTTACTTGAGCTGCTATGCCTTAATTGGTTACTTGAGTTGCTATGACTTATGTGTTTACCTGGATAATTTCAGCATGCCTATTGTGTTGCTTTGAATTGATAGCATGCCTTAATAATCTGTCTTATGAAATATTGAATATGTCTGGATGCTTAGAGCTCGCATATGTCATATCATTTCATAAGCATAAGCATGAACACGAAAATCACGAAAAATAATTTTGGGATGAAAGACCTTAGAGGCTTTCAATTTTTAAAAAGGGAAGACCTTAGAGGCTTCCAGGTTTTAAAAAGGGAAGACCTTAGAGGCTTCCATGCATAAAACCCTCTAGGAGGGATTTTGTTTTGAAAAGTTAGAAATCCTGGATTTGTGGGTAGGCATGTGAGATGGGTACCACTAGGAACTCGAATTGAGGGATGTGCTGCAAGAAACCCCCGTAACGGTAAAGGCTAGGCCTCCATGTAATTCGTAAGGCCCAAAGTCCCGCACGTTTGAGGCTAGGCCTACGTGGACGGGAAGCCCATGGTCCGAGTAATGATAATAACGATTGAGGGTGAGTGTTTGAAAATGCATGAAAATGGTTTTCATGCATTGACATTGGCATTCATTACACTCATGCATGATATATAACAGATGTTATTGTGCGGTTATATGACTATACGAGCCTTTTGGCTTATGGACTATTAAACCTCTCTTTCAGGTGATATAGATAAGGGCAAGGCCCCGAGACTTGACAATGCTTCCGCTATAGTTTGAAGACCCCGTGTGTGGGGATTATCATTTATTAATGTAATGAAATTTGATTTCAAAGCACATGTTATGTTTCAATTGGACAAATGTTAGTCCACCAACTTTTAAATTAAAGGATAACTTCACTCTGATTTTCCGCTGCTTATATTGAAAACGGTTTGTTTCAAGAAAGAATGTTTCAAATGAAAACCAGACTTCTGTTTTATAAATGCTTTCCTCAGGATAAACTTATATTTCATGTAACCCTCGGAGTCTAGGACTCGGGGAGTTACGGAATGGTGTCAAAGCCTACTGCTATTACTGTTATTGTTGTACTTCCGCCGGTTGACATTCCGTCGCCGGGAACCGTGGCGGGGCGGGGCGTCACATTATTATTAACTGATAATAAAACTTGAATAATAATGTCAATACCATAATAAAATGTCTAAGCACATCAAATCCTCCAATGGAGATGTGCCTTAAGACAACTTCCCTTTGCTCAAACCACATCTCAAATGTGACACGTGCTAGAATGGTTTTGAAATCTTTTGCATATGCTCAGGCTTACGTGCTATCACCTTCGATGATCACAACCTCATCACTATGAGATAAAGAGCCTAGCCACTGCAAAAACTCTTCAACCAAAACAGCTTCTCTAACAACTACAGAGCATACCACATATTATGCTTCCATCGTGGAGAGCATAAGGCAAGGTCCACAGTACTCCTGAGAACATATCGCAAGATACTCTTCACTACTCTCTAGTGACAGGACCATGGTTGCTACGGCAACGACTAATTAAACCAACCGCATAGCAGACATCAGACCGAGTATACACATTAGCATACTTCAGATTCCCTATTGCGGATGCAAATGGCAAATTGGCCTCTTCTCATTATTATTAAGACATTGATCTAAGGTCGAGGTGAGTCTCCAAAAAATAGAATGTCTACGGGTTTTCAGTTTTTCATGTGAAAACGTTCAAGAACCTACATCTTGTAAGTCCCTCGAGACAAACAGAGGAGCTTCTGAGAACAATATCTCACAGTCTAAACTTCCAACACATAGTTTGAATCACCCATGTCCTCAATCTCAAATTGAGAGGACAACCACTCTCAAGTGGCGACAATGGAACTCATCTCATTCCTAGCTATAAGGACGTCATCAACATATAAAGAATTAGAACACTTTCCTTGGACCATTTAATGTACACACATTGTACCACTGCCTAGACGATTGTTAACTTGAGATAATAAATAGATCGTTTGAGACAACACACTTTTGCACTCATTCCCTTTGATCACAACACGACTGGGATGATCCATATTTATCTCGTCGTCTTGTTCTCCATTGAGAAAAGAACAGTTTAAACTTCCAACTAAAAAGGTTCAAAAACTAAATATGCAACAATTGCTAGGATAAGGCGAATGGAGTCAGATCTTACACTTTGGGACAACATGTTTCCATGGTCTATACCCTCTCTGGGTACAAACTATCGCCACAAGGCGCGCCTAATACTTGTCAATTGAACCATCTGCCTTGCGTTAGATTTTGAAAACATACTTGTCTCCAATAGTCTTACGCACAGGTGGAATGTCAACTAACTCCCAGACTTTATTTGCGTCCATGGCAACGATCCACTCAGCTTCAGCAGATGAAAAAAAATGCTTCAACAAAAGAAGCATGCTCATCCTCATCCACTTGTGCACACATTTGCACACATATGAAAATGTCTTCCTCAATTTCAAAACAGCGATAGGGAACTTTTTCCTCATCACCATACAGTTTACTACCTGAGAATCTTGAGTGCCTAGTGGTATACTCCCATTATCTGGTACACTCCCACTAGTGTCTAGCGGTGTACTCCCACTCGGGTGGAGACTAGTACCATTTTACAGCGATTATTGGATGTGAATTCTCAATCTCCCCACCCTCGCTTAAAAATGGTATGTTGTCTTCAACATCCTCCAACTCATAGAGGTCAAGATATCTCTTAGTAATACAAATCTGGGGAAGTCATTCTCAATATCATGTGGCACCATTTGTCATTCCTATACCCGTTTGTTTATTATACGTAACATAAGCTATCAAGCTATTAGAATACCTTATAAAGGTATGCTTTCTAGCTCTCGAGCGTAGTTTCTCGCACTTATATGAGGTATAGTGAACATAAACTCCTAAGCTCCATGGGCGCAAATGCTCCAAAATGAGCTTTTCGCTTTTCCATAGCTCATAAGGGGGGGAGAGGGAACTGACTAAGAAGAGGCACTCTAGTATGTAGGCAGCAATCAAGAGTACATCCACCCAAAACAACTTTGGGAGGTTGACTTGCGCCATCATAGTCCTAGCCATAACTAGGAATGTCCATTCCTTCTTTCTGCAACACCATATTGTTGCGGAGTTTCCAGAACAGAAAGTTGTCTGTGTTTCCCCTTTTTCTTTACATAGTTTCCAGAACTGATTAGATAAATACTCGCGATCCTCACACCGCGCGAAATCATCTATAAAAGAGAGAAAATAAGAGGTGTCATGACGTGCCTTTACAACCATAAGTCCACAGATATTTGAGTGAACTAGCTCTCATACTTGAGTAGCTCTAATAGCCTCTCTAAAAGGCTTTCGGCATGCTTTACCAACTAAGCAAGACTCACACATAGGTAGGTCAACCTTAGCGAGTGGTCCCAAAAGGGCTTCTTGAGCTAATCAAGTCATCCTATCACATCCTATGCGTTAAAGCCTAGCATGCTTTGTCTCAGAATAAATGAATGACAAAGGAAACCAGAATTTATGAAAACAATTCTTAAGCAGTTATCCCTAGATACCATGTCGTAGTAACACTACCACCCAAAAATGTATCCATCCTATTACCACTGAATTGAAAAACGCCCTCGATTGCGCTCTTCCACCTTGTTAGCCTTGGGCACAAACTTGCTAGCCCCACCCTGCCTCTAGGTGGGTTTACCCTTACCATTGCATTTAGGCCCACTGGCCTTGCGCTTACTTCCACTTATGGAAGTAGTGGTCAAAAGTGTAGCTATACGGTTCACCTCACCTTTTTGGCGCTCCGTATTCAGCTCAACATGTCAGAATTGAAAATGTCAAAACAAAAAATTTAACATTTCCATTGTAGATCATGATTTGTTTTCTATGGACCTGCAAATCAGGCAAAGAACTAATCATAACCTGAAACTGCAGTTCACCAGTAAAGATGTTCCGAGTATTCTAAAATCACGAATCATACCTGTCAGCGACCTTAGATGTCCAGTCATCGGATACTTGGAACGTTTCATTTATTTTCCCGAACTTCATAACTAGATGCTTAATCTAGTAATGAATGTGCTATCGAAAACAAATTTGAGTTGATCTCATAATACTTTGGCTATTGGGTAGTACATATACTTCCCAACAAGATCATGGTGAATGCTGCTTATCACAAAGTGCGTGCTATGATCCTTCTCGAGCCAAGTATTATAGGCTATTAGGTTATAATGATATTGGGTCGGAGGCCCATTATTCGGTTTAATGGGTTGGACCATAGAATAAGCCTAAAGCCCATAAGCTCTTACTCATTCTATCGGTGTGTTACTTTGCAGTGCCATATTACAAAAATTAGTCCATTTTAAACTTGTTACTTTTATAAAGATCGACAAAGTGTGGTTTGAAAACATTTATTTTTGTGAATCCTAAAAAATTTGAAGAATAATAATTGAGAACATGCGCAAGGGATTGACATTATTATTTGCACATTTCATAAGGTTTGTTTTAAAATTCAATTACAAATGAGTTTTCCCCTTTCTACAATTTAAGACCAAAAAATTAGCTATTGCTCATTAATCAAATCTTAATTTTGTAAATCGAGAAAAATCTTTTATAATCGATTTTTCTAAACAAACATCAATTAGATGGTACAATTACTTATCTAACATCATCCACAAGATATAAAGTGCGCCATACAACAAAAGTGCGCATGGACCCCCACGTGGATCCGAATTGACAACTTAGAGCTCATGTTAAGGTAATCAAGTATATGATTTATGAACAAAGAAAATTATCCCTTTACAAGTAGACTTTTCCAATTAATACAAGAAATAAAACCTTCGTCCTCACATTACATTTATAGCCCGTAAAAAATAGGGATGCTTTGTTCATAAACATATGCAAGAACAGCCTTAAACATAAATCGTGAGGACACAAGCTCCATAAATTGTCAATTAATTGTCTATTCATTAATCCAGATTAATGCATTAATCACATATACCAAGCACTCATGCGGTCTATTTAAAAAATGAATAGACTAATCCATCACTCCATTTAAGGAGGAGGATTAGAGATCTCGGGTCATCCAATCACAAACAGCAGTAATATAAACATGACCAACAATGCAACGAGCCTCTAAAAATAATAAAATATGTAATAAAATAATTATTGCACAACCCAGATAGCTCCCATAAGCTAAAGTTAAATCAATGAAAAATCCTGAATTTTTCACTAATTTTAACACAATTTTCGGTCTTAAAACATTTTTTAAAATCAATTCATTAAGGGCTTTTAAATTAACAAATTAATTTAAAAAAATTTATGGGAAAAATTAAATAACTGAAAAACTGACTTTTCATTATAAAGAATTTTCCAAATTTTATCAAGGCCCAAAAACGTTTTTGAATCAATTTAATAGAATGAATTGATCTAGTTAAACAAAATTAACTATGAGCAACTAAATTTTCAAAAATACAAAAATTTCAAGGAATTTGTTCTCTAATGATTTTTAGTGGTCTAATATGGTGTTCTAAACACCCCATATTAATTTTAAAAATTAATAGTCTATTTTGGTTATTTTAAGCAATTAAATAAATGCTCATAAGCATAAATTTTATGCTCTAAACTACCAAAACAAAAAATGAGATAATTCACAAAATTTTCTCAAGTCTCCAAACAGTGAACAAAACACCATTCATTAAGTTCAAGAATTAACAACTTAATTGTTATATTTTAAGCAATTAATATTGCGCACTCAAACACAATAAATGCTCTAAAATATATCCCAAAGAGCAAGAAAATTCGTTAAAAAATTTTCAAGCTTCCACTAGTGTTCTAAACACTTTGTGTTAATTCCTTGAACTAATAGTCAATAAAAATATTTTAAGCAATTTAATACATGTACAAAAACACATGATTGTATGTTCTAAAATATCAATATGATTTAGATAATTTACCAAAAACTATCTATGAGTCCCACAAAATTTTATATGGTTTCAAAACAGTTTCCCTTATGTCCCTTATTAATTACAAAAATTAATAATGTATTATGATATTTTAAGTAATTAAATAAATGTCCAAAAACACTAATTATATGCTCTAAAATACCATAATACATGATAATTTTCAAAAAAAATTATTTTAGAGTCCCATCCAGTATACTAAATACTAAAAAAAAAAAATTCACAATTCCAAATAGTGTACTAAAACTGAAATTAATGCTAATCAAAAGTATTATTTTCTGGAATTTTAAATTACTAAAGCACCTTTCTGAAGTTTTTATATTATTTATTTGCAAAACTTTTAAATGCTTTTCTCAACAAAGTAAATATAATTCCAGAAGTCAATATTAATAAAAAACAATTTGGAATCACTAGGGATTCACGCGCCACCTTAGGCTTTGTTTGGCTATTGGTAAAAATGATTCATACTTTAGTAGATCAATAATGCTAGGCACACACTTTAAATCACACTCCAAACCACATCTTTGCTTTAAATGCATGTACCCTGTGCTATATGAGTGGTACACAAAAAAGTGTAAAAATATTCAAACAGCACAAAGTACATACATTTAAAGCATAGGATGTGGTTTAGAGTGTGGTTTGGGATGTATGCCTAACACTTCTCTTAGTAGACAAGCCAAACAGGGTCTAAGCAAAAGAGTCTACCTATCACCAATCATTACACAGGAGCCACACTTCAGTTTTAATGTAAACAATTACTTTTCATTGTTATTAAGGCTTAGGCTTAGTTTGGCCCCCATGTGACTTTTTAAAAGGAGCTTATGAAATTTATTACTAAGTTCTTTGATAATTTTATACAAGTGGCACACTACTCTTCAAAAAGACATCATGAAACCAAAAAGCAACCGTGGGCTTTTAAAAGCTCTATTTTAGAGCTTTTAAAAGCTCCCTCCAAAAAAGCCCTAAGTTCAATTTTTGCAAAGCTCATAAACTAGTTACCAAATGAATTAACATTAAATTATGCTTTAAAAAAGGAGAAGCACCACGTGGGGGCCAAACTAAGCCTTAGTTTGGCGCCATGTGGCTTTTTAAAAGGAGCTTATGAAATTTATTACTAAGTTCTTTGATAATTTTATACAAGTGACACACTACTATTCAAAAAGACATCATGAAATCAAAAAGCAACATTGAGCTTTTAAAAGCTCCATTCTAGAGCTTTTAAAAGCTCCCTCCAAAAAAGCCCTAAGTTCAATTTTTGCAAAGCTCATAAACTAGTTACCAAATGAATTAACATGAAATTGGGCTTTAAAAAAGGAGAAGCACCACGTGGGGGCCAAACTAAGCCTAAGAAATCTGAATGTGGGTTGGGCTATACGCGTCTCACGCATGACTGGGACCCACCCTACCTGTTGTTTCATCTTCTTTGTTGGAGAATAAAGCGCAGTCGCGGCTCGCAATCCCAATCCAAAGGTTAGTATTGTGGTATATCTCCCTCACCGAAGATAATTAATCCATGAAAATTTATGGAGGACTCTAGGGACCATTAAGAAAATAATCATACAAATATTGGGACTTTTATTGGAGTTTTATATTAGACTTACTTGAAATTCCAAAAATAGGGTTTTATAAAAAAACTTCAAGCAATGTTTAATGGCAGATTCGTTTTGGGCGACATAGGGGTGAATCAACAACCTAATGACTCTGATACCAATGCAGAAAAATCATGCACACAAATATGGAGTCGGGTTCAAGACATACCTTGAGCGGAATACCCGATTTGGATCATCTACGGTATTGTTACGAGCCTGACAACTTCACCCACGGACTGCTGAAATGTTCTAGCCTCCGTGTACTCCATTGTACTTCGCCTATGACGTAGAAGACGCTACTGGAGTAATCCCCATGACAGTCACGCGCTAAATCCCATAGCTCCATGGTGATGGCCAAGAGAGAGGAACCGTGAGAGAGAGAGAGAGAGAAAGAGAGAGAGAGGCGGCTATGTATGTATCATGTAGGGTTTGTGTAGTATATGTGTGTATATATATAGGCATACACAAACCCTACTTGATTAGGACTTCAAAAGCCCATGTCCCTTTGGATCCGATCCAATACAATGTGGGTGCCCGTATGACCGACCACATTATAATCTTACATGGCAAATGAAAGCATATGGACCTACATTTTTTTTTTTTATAACCTTTCACAAGTCTACATAAAGAAATGGTCCTTAATGAGCCTGAGTACTCTGAGAACCTCTCAATTCATACTTGTCTTCTATCTTTTTCCTCTCCCATAGGCTAATTTCTTCATCAAAAGCCCGGTTCACGTCTAAAATTTCCTTTCAAAGTTCAAGTTTCTTGATCTCATTCTGTTTTGTTCTATAATCTCTACCATTGGGTCCTTTTCATTTTCCTTTTGTAGTTTTGTGCTTCTCTCTGAGTTCTTCCAAGGCCTTAAAAAACAAAATTTCTTTGTTTGGGCCACTATCTCTTCTCTTTTTTGTTTGAACCACTTGCAGCTCTAAAACATAGTATATCTCCATGGCTATGGTTACAGTGACATCACCTTGCAACACCAATATCTCACAAACCTTTGCCCTCGAAACCAACAAGAATCACCTCCGCGATTCCTCCTCCTTTTCATCGTACCTGAATGTTGCCGACGAAACCTTTGTTCTTACACTTCCCAAGGCAAATCCCAACCTCAATTCTTTGATCTCCAATCCAAATGAGGACTTTTACTTGGGTGGAAAAAAGAATGAAGATGGAGAAATTGGCGTCTTTGATGCAAAGAAGTACTTCAATGAGGAGAGTCCAAAAATCACCAAAGAGGGTGACATGAAGAACCCACCTATAGATATAGCCCCGGTGAACACAAAAGTTCAACCGCGAATTAGTGCTCCAAGTGTCCGGTCTGAATCAAGTTGGAACAGCCAACACGCGTTATTGCAGAATTCTTCAAGAAATCCACTGCGGAGAAAGCCATACAAGGCACTAGGAAGGAGTTTCTTTACACATCTTGGTTGCAATTGCTCGTGTTATGACAAGAACTCTCTGGATATTGATGACCATGTTGGTGAAAACAATTCCAACAGAACTGTCAACTCATGTGGAGTCATGATTCAAGACAAAACAATTGCAAAAGAACCGATCAAGAACGGTCTTGATTTGGTTGATTCAGCTCGAATCAATGATTTGGGACTTGGGTCGAAGAGAGAAGACTGTTTCAGCTTCCCAGTTCTAAAATTTAATACGCGAAATCTGGCAGTTAAAGTTCAGTTACAACAAGAAGAAAAAGATGGCAAACCGCGAAATTCATTGGAGGTGTTTGGGTCACCTGTTTTGGAAAAGGGAATGAAGAAGCCAATTGCAACCCATGGGAGGAAATCAAAAATGTTGAATTGGGATGAAGCCGAAATCCATTCAAATCCCATTAATGGAATGTACAACGATACAGAAAGTGATGCAAGTTCAGATTTATTCGAAATAGAGAGCTTAACAAACAGTAATGGAAACCATTATCTTTCGAGGCAAGAATCGGATGGAATGTCAAGTACTTGTGTCACTCCCACAACTTGCTATGCTCCGAGTGAAGCGAGCATAGAGTGGAGCGTTGTCACGGGTAGTATAGCTGATTTCTCAGTAATGTCGGATTCTGAGGAACTAATTAGTTCAACAGCAAAAGCTACAAATTTGAGGAATGTTCCAACTGCCAAAACTTCACAGAACAAAGATATACAAAAGAGGCGGACGAGTCTGTTGGCTTGTAAGAGTCAGAAGGCTGTGAGAGTTGCAGGAGAAGCCTACAGAACAAGCGAAAAGGCCATCACTGACCCAAGTAGGTGTAATGCGGCAGACTCATTCTCACCAATTTCAAAGTTTCGAGCTGGGACTAATATCACAAAGTTTGATCCCAGAATTAGCGGACGCACACACTCACCTAGTGCTTCACATATGTTGTACATTTGAGTAATGTTTATATACATATGCATATATTTTAAGTACTTCGAGGTATGTTTCTAGAGAATAAGTTAAATTACTCCTTAAGATTTGTAGTAGTTCATAATCATCAGTTCACGAAAAATGGGTGTTTTTGATGTGCCAGTTTGAAGGCATATTTATATGTATATTCATTCGTAGAAAGTGAAATTACTTTTGGAATTATGCATATAGGGAGATTAAGATTACAGGTTTTTGTTCTCATCTAGATTTTGGATCTAAATAAACCCATGATGACCATGACAATCTTGTTCTTCTTGCTGAAAAGCACTTACCTTCTTGACTTCTCTAAAGTTCAGCTTTTGGAGATTTTTTTTAATTTTTTTTATTTATTTTATATTCTCCTTGAGAACCACTAGAATGAGATGAGAGCTTCACATTAACTTTTAAACACATTCTTTGAAATGTCGGTAAAATATATAAGAGACAAAACCACCATTAAAGTTGGATAACAAAGGTTATACAGTTCCAAAGAACCATTTTTTTTTTTACCCACAAATTTCATGACTCACTGCTCTAAATGAACAAAATATATGGCTATTATGATTCTTTTTGCAATGTTAAGCTCTACCAAGTGTTTGTGATGACAAGTCAAATGTCAATTTCATATCTACTTCCAAATGATTAATCAAGGTAGAGTTGTGGAGCTTTCAAACCCAGCTGCAATTTAATTTAAAAATTGCCAATTTTTTAAGGAATGTCCTATACGGTGACACTCCCAAGTCATTATCGCACCAATTTGCTCATTTAATAAAAAAAAAAAAAAAAAAATTAACAAATTTGATAACAACCTTATAAATGATTGGGACTGTGATCTCATATTAACCACTCCATATCATAACAAGTATAGTTAGAAAATTTAGCAAGAAAAGTAGTTCTATTATTTGACTGTTCTATTTTAAGAAGTTACTAGAAAAATATTTTTAATTACCAATTTGATCATTCGGTGACAGTGATAAGTTTTTCAAAAAACATTCTAGTTTTGGTGAGCCGGCCGCTTCCCAGAAAAATAAGATCTGGGTACAATCAGAAGTGACAGAGAAGGAAAACCATGTGAATAATGGGGTCAAGAAAGTGACACAGAATAGCAAGTAGATAAAACTATAAATGCAAGAAATGAATACATATTAATTCCTAATTGTCAATATGAGATTTGCAGGAAAAAATGGGCAATGAAATAATGTGAATTGGGTAGAAATAAAGGCTGTATCTTTGTCATGGACCACTTTGAAGAAATTATGTATTTAATGCTTTTAGGTACGGTCCTAACTCCTCCTAAGGAAGCCAATTTGACACCATAGTAGAAGAGAAGTAAGAAAAGAAAAAGGGCATTTGAATAAAAGAAAGTTCCGGGGTTTATATAATTTTCTGTAAATGTATATATGTACGTGAATATATAATAACCAATCATTTTCTGGGCCATACAGAAAAAAAGTGAGGCATGTTGGTCACTAAATAAATGAAATGGTCCATGATTAAAACTCTTAACCAGTTGTACGGAAAGCCATTAAAAGCACAAGAAAGAGAATGTATATGCAGAAAGTCACCACAAAAATAAAAAGAACATATCAGGCTAGTTTTTGCTATGATAGTGCCCTGAAACAGGAACCATAAAAGAGATGATAAAAAATTTAAGATGATGGAAGGGCAAAAGTTGATTTCATTGACCAAATATTTTGATTGATGAATAATGTAATCTTAAGTGAAGACAGACCTTGAAAGTTGAAACCATTAAAACCATCACGAATGGGGGGGGGGGGGGGGGGGGGGGGGGGGGGGCGGGGAGGATGAAACAGAAGGGTAAAAACACCCTATGTCAGGATAGTCGCCAAGATATGCCTAAACATCCACCAAAGAAAAAGCGAAGAGCATTTGAACTCACTACTGCCCTTCCAGTCCAAGCATTGAGTCGTCAAAACATAAATACATAAATATATATATATATGTATGGAAGAAAGAAAATGAGTAATACATCATTATCCGTAAACATATTTACATATCTGGTAAACAAGAAGAAAATTTAGTATAAGAAAGGCAAAAAGGGCAAACAAACTAATAAAGTGATGGTACATGATTATAACAAACAGCGAATCTCCATCTTCTAAAATCAAGCATCCTTGTAATCTACAGCAGGTCGGGCTTCTAATCCCCCATCCACTCTCTTCTCAAGCGAGTAAGGCATGTACGTACCGAGAATTCTATCCCACATAACGAAGAAAGGCTGTGAGAAGTTGTATTTGCTTCCGTATAGTTGGTGGTGAATATCATGATAGGCGGAGTTGTTTCTGAAGAATATATGGAAGAGGTTCCCGGGAAGCCACAAGCCACAGTGGTCATCTACGGTTTTGAAGGTTGCAAAGGTAAAGAAATAGATTGAGACTCGGGGAGACATGCCTGAGAGGAGGAAAGAGAGGGCCCCACCAATTGTGTCGAGGAGAAGACCTTCCAGAGGGTGGTTATATAGAGCTCCGAAAGCGTAAGGCACTACGAGTCGGTGATGTTGAGAATGGATATGCCGATATAGAAATTTATTGTGATGCATATATCTATGCATGAAGTATTGCCAAGTATCTAAAACAAACATTGCGACAAAAATTTGCCTTCCGATAACTACGAGGGAAGGTTGTTGACCTTTGGCAGCTTCACTATCTCCAGTTACCTACAGGCAGAGAAATTCATCAGAATCAACAAACAGGTTTTACAAACATTATTCAAGGCATAAACAACCCTATCTGTACACATTGCTGTACAAAGTCAGAAAACATATTTGATAAAACATTTTCTAACATCCCAAATGTTAAAATGAAGTGGATTAAACCACTATTATTAGGCAGCAGCCTCGCTGAAGATTGCTTGAATTTCACAGGCACTAAACCCGAAATGCGAACTGTGTGATTGGGCCATTAACAGACCATTCTCACTTGATTTGGGCATAAACTGCTTTCCTACCTCACCCCACCATTGAATATTGAGCTTCTTCATGTCAATCACGGAGGGCTCTCTAAATTCATTCCTTACTTGTAACTCTTTCAAATTCATTCCTTACTTGTAACTCTTTCTACTAAACAGTGACCATATCTAACTACAAGCTTATATATGGAAATTTGTACGTGCCCAAGTGTACCGTCAATTGTTTAATTAGATTACTTCCACGGTAAAAAACTTCATATAATTAATTCATTTCTGTATCACTTCACCATTTAGTTTTATCCCTTCTAGCTGGGACAATGTTGTATTAATCAACTTAATGGTCATCTCATCCACTAAGGCATGACTCCGGATGCTTAAGTCACAAACATGACCAAGATATTATTAACATTGCTCTTATTTTATTAGCATCTTCAGTTCACGTCAAGTCTCTCCAGTTTGATGGCACAGTCAATTAGCCAGAAGCACCAAACCATCTTGTACAACTTTTTCCTAATATTGTCCGGATAGATGCCATATCTATCGTCTCACAAATGGATCCATTCCCATCGTCAATATAATGCAAGCAACAAGCACTTTTTCAATTTTGTGACTTTAAACATTGCTTATTGCCTGCCTAGAGTCTGCTATGCTGCACAAACACTTCAAAATGCGTGAAACACCCATGGAACACAAATAGACACAATTGGATATTTGACATGTTGCGTCAATTTTTTTTTAAAAAACAAGAGATTTGCCTCAACTATTTGGGTATTGGTTTCTGGTCTCCATTATACTCTTTCTCAAATCTACTATAGATTAGCATATGTATCCTTCTATCTTAAACCATGTCAATTTTTCCTTCACTTAATGTAATCTCAATGCGAATAATAGACACAAATGGATATTTGACATGTTGCGTCAATTTTTTTTTAAAAAAACAAGAGATTTGCCTCAACTATTTGGGTATTGGTTTCTGGTCTCCATTATGCTCTTTCTAAAATCTACTATAGATTAGCATATGTATCCTTCTATCTTAAACCATGTCAATTTTTCCTTCACTTAATGTAATCTCAATGCGAATAATAGCTCTCTTACCACACATGCATCTCAACAGCTACATTTCGGCCATATCTATTTACATCTCAATATTGTTTCCAAACAGCCTAATAATATTCTAATAAATTTTCATTCCAAATTTAGAAGTATATCAGTATATGAATACTGACAAGAACATTATGTCAGAAATACTCCACCTAACTCATCCTGCTTCAATAAATGACTTATGTCATCTTCCATCTTTCCCTCCTTGTGATAATCGAGCTTAGATAATAAAACCGTTCTATGGAATCTCTTATCAATCCTAACTTTAATCCAGTTGTCCAATTTTTATTTTTTTGGTAATCCAGACGTCATAAAACACAGAAAGAAACAAAACAAGGAGAAAGAAAAACAAAAGCCTAGCTTTCTCTAATGAAGCTGGTACCTAGAGCATCCCCAAGCAAGGGAAGCTGCAAAAAGCTAGCTCCACAAACAACACAAAAGGATCCTCTTGGGTCACACCCGCATTGGCCAACAAATCCGCACATTTATTTACACTCTTTGTTTCGACGTACAATGTTTTCAGAAAATGCAATCACCTTATCCAGATAGGGTGAAATCATTTTCCGGAAAACATTTTACATCGAAACAAACGGAGCCTTAGTGTGTCAAATGGAACCGTTACAAAGCCTCAAGAGAATCACACAGTCATTCAACAGCACCTTTAACGGGTGATTTTCGTGGGCTTCAGCCATTAATTTCCATGCCACCTCCAAATCCGTCTCCACCAAAACAGTCAATGCAGGTTTTCTCCAATTAGTTTTAAACCCCCTTAACTATAAACACTTACTTTTCACACTTCCAATTTAAACATCTTATATTATAGTTCTATTGATAAAAATAATTCATTCAGTCAAACTGACAAGCATCATGGAACATCGCCTTGAATGTGTTCAATTTCTTCTTCAGTAACTAAAGTGAAAAGATACCAGCTTAATGTCAGCTCTTAATTAAACCAGCAGTAATTACATCATTAATATTCAATTTGGAAAAGAAACCCAGAGTGAACATGCTAAACCAACAAAAAATCCTTAATTTTCCTTCAGGAATTGAAGCACATAATTTCAACACTTCAATACCTTTGTTGCCTCCTCAAGTTCTAACAAATAGAAGTTAACAAAATTTCGCCCCAAAGTGAACCTCGAATCCACACTCTCAATGTGTACCAGGGCATTATAAAGGAAGTCTAGTCTCATTTCGATCTTATAGCTCATGTCTATTGTAACTATGCATGTATTCTACATGCTTAAGTCCGAAAGCATTTATTCACTCATTTGTTATAATCCTCTCCCAAAAGAGTTAAGTCTTTGGGAACAAACAAATGTCACAAACACAATCCACAAAAACCACAATGTGTCTAGCTCTCTCCTCTGTGGAGCCCACCAGGAGAAAGATAGATACATTGTGGTGTTTTGTGAATTGTGTTTGTAAGATTTGTTTGTGCCCAAAGACTTAATCCTCCCAAAATACTCTGAATCGTATGGATAATCAATCAAAATAACGTACAAGGTTTAAGCGTAAATTAAAACTTGGCTAAAATACATTTTTGTACTATCTAAATATAAGAAAGTTTCCCTTTGGTTTCAATTATAACACTTTGGAGTTTGGGCCCTCGATTTATAAGTGCATGTCAATTAAGGACAGTCGTTAACGGTGTCAAAACATATAAACGGAATGGACCACATGGAGGGTCCAAATAAAACTTGTGTAACTACAAGGTAATAAAGTGTTTTTGAACCCCAACTGTTTGGGACCACGTGGTCCATTCCGTCATTTTTTTGACACCATTGATTGTCCTTAATTAACACGCATTTATAAATAGAGGGCCCAAAGTGAAACTATGCTATAACTACAGGGTAATAAAATGTTTTTATGTTCTTTAAATTTTGTTTCAGTCTTGCTTACCTTAGAAATCTGCAGTACCCCACCATAGTGTACTTAAATTGAAGCTCATGCTAGTGTCATCATCCAAAGCCATATGATTCGAAAAAATAGGAGCTCTTCTCTTTAATACACCAAGTAAGCCCGATTCATAACTAATGCAAATGCCTATGAGGGAAAAACTTAAGAGGAATTTTCTTTATTGTGTGTGACAAATTTGTCTCCCTCCAACAAGAAGAAAAACATACACATACAGAAAACCAACCATTCTGACAGTTGTTACTGTTCAATCATAGTAAGCACATTATTATTGTTTCGGACGTCTAATCGAAACTCATTTTTCTCTAAAATCCAACGAAATGACTCTCATATAGAACTCTTTCCCCTATCCATTGATGGTGTCTAAGTAAAGTAATAGCTCCCTTGGTTAATGTTTTTGGTACATAAAAATGTAAAATTCTTAATGCACTCATATCATACTTAAAACTTACCAAACAAGATTCCACAATAGCATCTATGAATTTGTAACATAATACTTGGCTGCAATAGACGGTGAATGAATTAAATAACATAACTTTCAACTAAAACTCCTGACAACCTAAAAAGGACAAAACAATTCCAAAAAAGGCTCAATTTGAAGACAATTTTTCTAAGACGATTCAGATAAATATCCATCATCAAAATGCAAAATTTTCAAAAGTCCCAGAAAATCGTAAAACGGAATATATATATATATATATATATATATATTGATACACCAAATACATGAAAAAAGAGGAGACCAATAAAAAAAATTATACCTTTTGATGATATACATACATATTATTGCAAACAGTGAAATATTACATACATCGATATAGGTATATTTGATAAGAGAATAGATAATAAATAAAATAAAATAAAAAAGGGGGGGGGGAACGTACAGTGAACAAGATCATAGCGACGATGGCCTGAACAGTTTGTTGGAGAAGAACCCCTTTGACGACGGACATCTTGGACACCAAATTCTTATCATCCTCCTCCTTCTTCGAATGCAATCGATAATTCTCAAACGATCCTAACATAATATAGATTCCCGAATACACCCAATACACCAATATTGGCACAAAAGTCCCCAATATCTCATCTGAAACCTCTAAATCCATCAGGTCCCCCCTGCCTCAATTATCTTAACAAGTTTTGGAAATCCCCCAAATTTATAACCCAAAATTGAAATCCAAATCCAAATCCAAATACAAATACAAACCCTAATCCTATTCTGATGATCGATTCCAACTTGTAAATATGTTATATATATATATATATATGAGTCTTATATAACCTTTACGAGTCAAAAACACGACGATCAGGGGGTTTGTTTGGTATATAATATTTCGAACGGGGACCGGGTCGTTAAAACCGACTAAATGGAAGAGTTTGATAGATACATAATACAGAAGATATTCAATTTCAAAGTCATCGTGTCTAATTTGAAGGGTGTGATTCTCTGTGTATGTTTTTTTTTTTTTTTAGTTATGGTCTGTTTGGGAATGACATTTACAAAATCCATTCTCTTTTCTTCAATTATGATTATATAATCATTTTTATTTTCAACTTATTGTTTGCAAGTTGCATTTTAATATAGTTTTTGCTTCTTCTGTTTTTTTTTTGAGTAAAGATTGGGACATATCTAAAGAAACAATTTTTAGGACACAAACAGTGACATCACAATAGAGATATAAACACACATTTTGGGTTGTGTCCCAAAAGTTGTCTTTAAGTTGTCTTTAAGTGTGTCCCAATTATTACCTTTTTTTTTTTTTCAAAAAATCAAATCTTACTTGCTTGTGCTTTTAAGTTAAGGAAAGTGTCTACCCTTAATATTTCACCTTTATAACAAATAACACTCATTCTATAAGGTTTCCATCTTCGTCTTCACACTTCTTTTATCTTTTTTATATATTAAGTACATACAAAATTGTACAGAGTGTTGTGAAAAAAATTTCTTCCCTACCAAATAAAGCAGTCATTGATTGTTTAGATTTGATGGCATCACAGTCATACGTAGCAATCCATTGGCTGGTTGTACGTAAGCTGTGGAGGTGGTTGAACCACAAGATTATGGTTCGGCAGGCCAACAGAATTATACTATAATGTAAAGCCTTGTAATTTGGGCTTTGCTAGTTTGCTGGCATTTTACGTTTGGGGAAGGCTGTGATACGGAGAGCAGTTTCATCCGTATCGGTGCAGACAATTCTTGACCATTGGATTGATGGTTCTTTTAATCTAGGCTCTTAATTCAAAAAAGAGCAAAACCAGTGGTTTCTCTCTCTCTCTCACTCTCTCATACCCACCCAACCGGTAACAAGTTACCACAACACAACATCCCGCCCAAATCTCTCTCTCTCACTCACTCTCACTCTCACTCTCTGTCTCTAAACAAGGAGGCCAAGGCGCCCAAATCTCTCTCTGTCTCTAAACAAGGAGGCCAAGGCTGTGAAGTCTGTGATACGGCTGTGGGCGAGGCTAAGGAAGAAGAGCTCTCTGTCTTCTCTAAGCAAGTAGTGGGCACGGCTGTGGGGACCGTCCGACCACCATCCCGCCACCATCCAACCACTGTCAACCCAAACCCACCATCATTACCGCCACCCCATCACCCACCATCGCCACCGAAGACCACCACCCATCATCATCACTAGCACCACCTGTGAGAAGGTATTTTTTTTCTCTAATTTCTCTAATTTCTCTCTCTCTTTCTCTCTCTCTCTCGCTCTCTCTCTCTCACACACACACACTCTAATTTTCTGCAAGTCCCCTGAAGAAGCAAAAGCAGAGCTCTCTGTCATTAATTTTTTTGAGAGAAAATTGCTTTTAATTTGTAGTTGTTGGAACCGTGTTCCTCTTTATTTTTTGGGGTTTGTCCCAACCCTGTTACTCTACAAAAAATGTTTGGATTTTGGGTTTCTCCCCACATTAGGTGTTAAGAAAGTTTTGTACCCTTCTTGTTCTCAGTGATAATAAATTTTGTACCCTTATTGTTTTAAGTGATAATAAATTTTGTACCCTTATTGTTCCAGTGATTAAGAAAAATGTTGTACCTTTCTTGTTCCATGAGTAACAAATATGATGGTTTAGACATACACGGAGAAGATAAGTAGTTACACTTGGTAGGACAATTGATAGGATACACATTGAAAGTAATACTAGGGGTAGTGAATAGTTTTGAGAGTGCGGAGAGGCTATCTTCTTGGATGAGGATGATTTATATATGAGCATAAGAAGGAAGATGAAAAGGAGAATAATGTCAATAGAGACCACCAAACTGTTGTTGAGACATGAATATGGACCTATGGTGACCCAAAAACCCAAACTTAACTTCCCTCCGCATTCATATGAGCACTCAGATTTTCCACAGACAATGGTCCAGAGATTCTCACCCATTGTTTCCCTTGCCTTTAAAAATCCACTGCTCTAAGGTTAGTAGGAATATTTTGAAGTGCATTCGAAATAAATGGTTCAAAACACAAGAAGTCGTAATTGATTGTGATTCTATAATATAGTTATTATCTGTGGCTTTATTTATTAAGATGCATTTTTTTTATTATTTATATGAGGAATTATAAGACTTATCAGGCTCTTAACTTTGATCCAATATGTATTATGATAAATTATCTCTTTGTTTCAAGATTTTTACTTGATATTACTTAATCCATTCCTGCATTTCTTGTAAACACTTGTGCTCTCTTGAACTTCATCAATTAGTGACTTTTCAGAATTTGATGCGGCTATTCCAACATTTGTCTTTTCATTGAAGAAAATTGAAGAATGAGGCATGTCTAAACTACAAAGGTACATTTGACTTATTGGATTAGATTTTGATCTATATGAAGTAACCTGGCTAAGTTGATTTTTTTAGGTTTCGAAGTCACAAATGTATTTATTCATATTATTGAAGTAAGAAGACACGTGATTGACAATATGCGCCTTGCACAGATTCAATTTCAAACACACTATTTGTGATACCCATTTTCAAAAAATGTTCAGCTTTTGTGTTGAATTAGGAGGAGATCCAACAACATTGGATAAACGAAGGTTTGAAAGGTTACCTTAAAAAAGAAAAGATCCAACAACATTGTATTACATAATTTTATCTGCTAAAGTGTAATAGTTAGTGGGTTAGTGGGGTTTCCTAGATAGTTGCTTGTTAATGGAAGAGTTAGTGGGATCATGTATAAATTTTTTTTTTTTCGGAAAAGGGTTAACTAAATAAAAAGAAAAAAGTGTACATGTGTAGAAGCCTTACACCATCACGTGAAGAGGAAAGACCACATCATCATCATGGTCGGACCTGCTCACCTACCACAGAGTATGGTTACCAAGAAAGTAAAACAAAAACAAAAGTAGCCTTCCAAAATCCAGCAGTTAAAACCACCACTCCACAAAGTATTTAAGTCGTTGCTAATGGAATTATAATGTAGAAGTTTAAACTCATTTTGTATTAGTCTATCTAACCTTGGACGCCGAATACCCTCGAATTAATCATTTGGAGGTCCCGGTTGCCTCCATTCAACCATTTTCTTATATTTTCTCTATTCAATGTTAATTTTCTAAGTTAAGCCACGACCTTTTAAGTTCGTAACAATAGCTCAATAATAAACTAGCTCCATATATGTATATATATATATGAAGGTATATATATATATATAATTTTTGCACTCTTTTTGTTCCAGTTATCAGAAATTATGTTCTCTTTTTGTTCCAGTGATAATAAATTTTGTACCCTTATTGTTCTGAACTTTAGGAAAATCTGTTGCTTGGAGGCTTTGTGATTCGTTTAAAGTTGTTGTGGTTGAAACCAACTTGAAATATGAGGTAGTCAGCGAATTTCAAAAATCATAACACCATTATCGAATGAAATTGAGTATAATTGTTTTCTATAAATATAGGATAAAGCAGAGGGCAAAAAAGAGAAAGGGTCCACAGGTGGTTGAAAAACCAAAGAAGCCTTTATCAGCGTACATGCTTTTTTAGTAAGTAAAATTCATTGTGTATCCTTATGTGTTGTTTTATTCCACAGCATGTGACAATGTTAATTATGGGTACTGTAATGCAGTCAAGTAAGATGCAAACAAGTGAAGATTGATGGTCGAGACAAAAAGAAACAAAATGAGATGCAACAAGAATGCAGTCGAATGTGGAATGAAATGAATGAGGTTGACAAGCAGCCATTTGAGGAACAAGTTAAGGAGGCATCCAAAGTTTATCAAGACTGGATGTCTACTCAAAAGGTATACAATTTTGTTGTCAACATCTATTTAAATGGCGTCAAAGTAATAACAGGAACTATTTATGTTTGCTTAACAGAAAAAATCTAGGATAGATACACGAATTTCGTTGCCCGTAATTGTCAACACTGTGTCAAAGTTTACACGTCAACAATTGGAGGCAATGAAGGCCATTGGATTTGGTTCTCTCATACACCTTCGGTGTACAAGAGTAAACCACCGTTTTTGTGAGTGGTTGGTGAATAATTTTGATCCCGCAGAATGTGCATTGACTGCACATGGCAGAAAACTTATGGTGACCCCTCTCGATGTCGAGCACATCATGGGTGTCAGTGCCAAAGGGTCTGAAGTAATTATAGAAGGGCTGTCATCAAATGCCATCACTGAAATGAGTGTAAAGTATGGCTTCAAAAGTGGGTTGTTGAGTCTAAAAGACTTGAGGGAAGACTTACAATCAACTGAAGAACATGGCGATGAGTTTAAGGTTAAGGTCGCTTTGCTTGCCTTGGGAGGCTTTTTATGCCCGAGCATGAAGCCGGGCATTAATCAAAACTTGCTACACGCACTATTGGATGTATCGAGTTTGTCGAAGAAGAATTGGGCGAAGTTAGTGTTGGACTTCCTTGTGAGGGGCATCCATAATTACAAGGAAAATAAGCAAGTCGGAGTGAGTGGTTGCGTGCTCTTCTTGATGGTAACATTCTTTCGATGTCCTATTATAATTTATTGATGTATCCATTCAAAGTAAATTAACCTAAATCTAACTAACTTCTTAATTTTTCTAATATTTGTAGTTGTTCTACCTTGAAAATTTTATTCCTGTTGGGCTGCCTTCATCTTTTACCAAAACTGCTTCGTATCCATTGATTGGGATGTGGGGGAATCAAGAAGTAAATGCCCGAGTGAGATTTCTTCAAAACAAGGGATTGTTTACAAATAAAAAGGTATAATAATGTACCATTCATTGAACTATTTGTTATTTATACTTAAATGTTTAGATGCATTATCTTAAGTATACATCATTTTTGTTTCTAAATTGAATAACAGATTTTGTTGGTGACGCCCAATGAACAACCACCAAAGGATACCCCGCCAATCGTAACCGAACCATTGAAGGAAACCCCTCGAAAGGATGGGCTGCACACTTGGATGGACAAGGTTGACATTGAACTTGTCCAAATGAAAAGGGACATTCGATCTCTTTTAGAAAACTTCAATTCTGTGAAAGAGGAACTGGGTGACACTATCAGGGTGGTGAATAATTTGGTGGCCTGTAGACACCAACAACAACGTGAAAGAGAGAAATCACCATCATTTAGGGAATCACCAAAAAATGAAGAATATGAAAGAAATCAGTCACGTTCATTTCCTAATGAACGTATCTATTCTCCAGTCCCCCCAGTTGCTACAAAAAGCAAGTACTCCACCCCGCGCGGTTCTTTTAATAATTCAGCCAAAGTTGCAGCAAAGAATTATAAGATTGACCCCGATTCATTGCGGCCATCAGAGAAGGTGACTAAAGCTTCTACTCCTGTAGATGAATTGTCAAGCATTCCCCTAGCTGCTAAGAAACGCAAGCACCCCCCACCCAAGGGTTTAGAAAACACCAGTCAAGTTCGACGATCCCCCAGGAAAAAAGCCACGCGAAAAATGGAGGGTGAACATGAAGTAACCTCAAAACCCCCCCCTCGCACGCGTGTACAAGACAAGCGTTTACCTAGCAGATATACACGTTCTCCGTACACTGCCGGTACGTCAAAGCCAAGGAAGAGGGGAGTGCCAGTGGCTGTTTTCGAGGGGCAGGTTAAGAAGAAGGTCAGTCACTTTTATGCCAATATAAGGAATTGTTTCATGTTTCCTTTTATTTTTTTCTCATAGAACTTTGTCATTCAACCAAAAAAGGGGCTGAATTTCAGCAAAGAAGGAGATGGTATTTAATTCAAAGCTTTTTTTTATTGTAAGGCTCAAATTTCAAGGTTGAAGAATACATAGAGAAACCAAATACATTGTTGTTAGAAGAATACACATGTTCCAATGATGCATAATTTAGTGAGAAAATTTACCGGAGGCATGAACTAATAAAATCTTGGATTTAATATTTAATAATTGATAATTTCCATTTATTCAGGTTGAGGAACTATTGTCCAATCCCCCAACTATTGAACGTGTTCAGCAGTTAGTGCCCGATCCTCCAACTATTGAGCTTACGCTTCCAGCAATCACACAAGAAGAGAGGAACATTGTCGACTACGTTCTCGACCAGAGTCAGCCTCTAAAGTATGTCATAAGTGACCATTCTAACCAATATACATTAATTTTCATTTCATTAATTTGTTCTTTAAAAAAATGCAGGGATATCATTGTAAGATATGAGTTGGAGCAGGGGGACCGTGAGACGCTCTTGTGGCTACGGGAAGGAGAGTGGGTCACTGACCTTGTAAGTATTCAAGAAAATTCATTAACATCAATGCCCTACAGTTAGCATTTCACCGAATAAGAATATTAACATGCTACGAATTGTGTAGATAATCAACCTTGCGGTTGTGAGGCTAACATATGAAGAGAGGTGTCGGCACGATAATGGGAAATGCAGAAGATGGTATTTGCCGACATACTTTTCGGTAAGACAATTGAAACTTTCAAACTAATTTAAAAATACCAAGATAATAAAAATGTTTCCTTTACAGACACAAATTACTGCTCGCACCCCGCCCTCTTGTAGTGAAATGTCAAGGAATTACTTTGGAACTGGTCGTTATACTTCCGCATTCAGAAGTGTTGAGAGGGTATGGTCTTAATCTTGTTATGAAAAATATTTGTTTATCGTTGGTAGCATTGCTGTTAAATGATATTGCTTGTAATGCAGATTTTTATACCCATGAATGACAACAATGCCCATTGGTTTCTGTGTGTCATTGACTTGCCCTTGCAAAAGATCTTTATTTTAGACTCACTGCCTGATAAGCAAAAACTCAGAGCTCGTGACAAGCTGGTTGTAAGGATTGTAAGCTTTGTGGATATGATGTTGATCCAGTACTATGGGAATGAATATAGTAGCTCAATAAGCTTATTTGAACACCATAGGGTAGGCTGGATCCCTAAACAGAAGAATGGGTATGACTGTGGGGTATATGTGATAATGTACATGCAACTCCTTGACCTCAACCCCGGAACCAAGTTCACGGTAAATATTCATCCTAAAAACTTTGTGATAATGGTAGTGCAACTTAATTCACATATTAATTCAGTACGTTAATTATAACAACTTTGTAGTTTGGATCTGAAGAAGCCCGACAAAGGATTCTTGTAGATCTAGTGACAAGTGAATACAACACAATTAAGGAAGAGGTACTACAGAAAGTTGCATCCTACACATCCCAGCAGCAAGGATAGAGGTAATAAAGTAAGGACTCACTTGTCTTCTTTCCTCAAAATTTGTTTTCATCGAACTCATATCCCCATGTGTAATTCCTGTTGGCCTACAAGGGTACAAGACATGGTTTATAATTACAATTTATAGGCCTAACAACTTAAGCCAAAAGACTAAAACTAGGTGGACAATAAAAAGAAAAGAGAAAAACAAATGCTTCAATAAACATGAATTCACTTACTCAAGTGTGAGTGGTAGGGAAGCATGATATATATTTACCATGATACCCATGGTTTAAAATTACTATACTACGTGGGCAGCGTACAATTTAGAGGCCTGACAACCACAACCAAAAGCACAATTTCGGTAACAAATATCATCAAGAGGGGATTCCTACCTCATCGATATTGTTTAAGTCGACTCTTGTAGTCGATGGATTGTTCATTGTAGTTGCTCCGCCATTGAACTCAAAATCCCATGTGTAATTCCTGTTGGGCTACACGGGTAGAAGACATGGTTTAAAATTACTATACTCAGTGGGCAGCGTACAATTTAGAGGCCTGACAACCACAACCAAAAGCACAATTTTGGTAACAAATATCAGCAAGAGGGGATTCCTACCTCATCGATATTGTTTAAGTCGACTCTTGTAGTCGTTGGATTGTTCATTGTAGTTGCTCCACCATTGAACTCAAAATCCCATGTGTAATTCATGTTGTGCTGATAGGTGGAAAGACATGATTGTTTAAGACTAAACTAAGACTGCAGTGTACACTTCCAAATAACATGAGCAATCGATAATGCTTACCTCATCAATATTGTTAATGTCGATTCTTGAACTCGACGGAGTGTTCAATGTAGTTGCTCCATCATCGAATTCGCTGTAGTTGTTCATATTTGGTGTGCGGGTATCCTTTTTATATGGAGTATGCATCCCAAATTCAGGCGTTGTAGATCGTTTTTTATTTGGGCTACAAAATAAGCTCTTGCTTCGGCTAGCAGTAACCCGTCCACCACCTTCAACTTCAACATCATCTTGTTGAGTGGACCGATTAGGTTGATTTTTTGGGCATGTTGTTCTTGTGTGTCCAACGCATCTGTAAATATCAATGTTAATTTCTATACCACATAGAAGATGTAAAATGCTAATCTATTTACTTTCATTTTACTACTTATAACTTGTAATGTTGTTTTTTTGGTTTTTTTTTTTTGTTGTTGCAGGTTTTCATTTAGTTTGGAACGGGTCATCAATGAATGAATTGGTTGTGGTTGTAAGGGTTGAATGAAATTTTTGTTAAGGGTTGGTTGTAAGGGTTGAATGGTTTTTTTGGTACAGGTTGTGGTTATAAGGCTTGTGGTTGGATAGATAGACCTTTTTTTGTTCCAGTTATAAGAAACTGTGTTCTGTTCTTGTTTTGTTATAAGAAACACATGTAACTGTAACTTTTTGGTAAATATAAGTTTAGTTTAGGGGGGAATCACCAAAAAATTTAGATTTGTTGTACCCTTTTTGTTTCTGTCATAATATATTTTGTACCCTTTTTGTTTCTGTGGTAAGATGTTTTGTACCATTTTTGTTTCTGTGATATGATTTTTTGTACCCTTTTTCTTTATGTGATAAGAAATATTGTGCCTCTGATGTACATGTAAATTTTAGATTAATAGAAGTTGTATATAATTTATTACCTGCAATAACCACAGCGCTTTAAATTTTGTTTGTTGCTGCCTGGCCTTTTACTTCCCTTTGTCTCAACTGGGGCTGGGTCTTTTACACCAAAACCAGTAGTACACTTTGCTGTCCCATTCTTCTTCTTCCATAGGTCCTTCAAACGGCATGTTAGTTCTGTGACTGTATCATTTGCATCGGTCCATCCTTCCTCCGTTAAGACAGCATAGTGTCCCATGTCTTCACACCTCTTATTGAACAATTGGAGACGTGCAAGTTGACTTTGAGTGTGCTGAAAATTATTACAATTTAGAGATGAGCAGTTTGCCATTTCCGCCCATTCAAGGCCACTTTTCAACCATCTTGGTGTGATACAACTAAAAGGGATTTCCTGCATGTATTCATTTTTCATTACACATATCATATGGCAACAAGGTATTCCAACAGACTCAAACCGCATGCAAGAACACTTAATTGTCCCCTCATGGTGATTGGAAATAACATTCCATCGCGAAGTGGGCTGTGGATATTTGGACAAGTAAAAATTAACGTACGTCGGTCCATTCACCCTTTCTGCGACAAAGTATTTAGTCTCACGGTTAATTTCACCACGAAACATGATAAAAATCGATCTAGTGAATATGTTGGCAGCATGCGTCTCAATGGGCCTCAAGTTTGTGGACATAACTGGATATGTTTGTTCCGTGTCATTGTGCGCCTTAGCTTCATTGTGGCGAAGACGTCGAAGTGCTCTATCGTAATTTTTAACAAACTCGTAAAGCCGCATTCGGATTTTAAGAAAGCCTTTTAAAAATGAATTAATCCCTTCGCACCTTTGCGTGGTCTTCATACCGGCAAAGAATTGGCCCCTCAAGTATGCCTCAGCCCAAATCAAACGCTTTTCATACATCTCTTTCATCCATTTGTTATGGTGTAGCCCATACTTGTCAACTAACTCTTCCCATGATGCTTCAAACTCTTCGACCGTGCAATTTCTCTTCATGCATTTGTCAAAATCATTACCAAACCCTGCGACACGAATGTTTGTAACGGCATTCCGTTGTATGTGCCATTGGCACAACCGATGTGCTGAGTTAGGAAGAATGCTAGCAATGGCCTGCCGCATCGCCTTATCTCCATCAGTTAGTACCGAAGTCGGAGCCTTACCCTTCATTGCTTCAAGTAAGGTCTCCAAAACCCAAATGTAGGTATCTACGGTTTCATCGACCAATAATGCGCAACCAAAAATTGTAGTTTGGAAATGATTATTGACGCCTGCAAGTATGACAAATGGTTTCCTGTAGGCATTTGTACGGTAAGTTGTATCAAATGCTAGGACATCTCCAAATCTATCATAGTCGATACGGGATCTTGCATCTGACCAAAACAACCTAGACAATTGATGTTCCTCATCCACCTCAAACTTGTAATAAAATTGTTCATCGGTCTCACCTTTAGAACACAAATATGCCAGTGCTCCCTCGGCATCACCATCTGCAAGCTCCGATGTACGTTCAACATCAACATAATTGTACAAGTCTTTTTGAATGAACCCAACCTTCTCATATGAACCAGCTTGATGTACCATGTAGTCCATAATCTTACTAGGTCTGATACCGACACTGCGCATTGAACTAATCTGAGCTTTATCTGAATTCTGAACTTGCCGGTGCGACCAAAGGAAAGGCACACATTGAGGAGGACATAGCGGATGGCTATGGTCTTTAACGAAATTTGTCACAACATAATATTGCTTAGCTCTATCCAATCGAATACGGAGGCATGCACCACATTTAACTCTAGTAAGGGCCTTGGGCTCCCTCGACCTGTCTTCACGGTCTAAATATTTTTGGCATCTTTCCCCTTCTCTCGAACACACCCAACGTCTCGATACGACTATTTGGTCCCTTCCGTATTTTAATTCATCCTTTCGTACACTAAAACCCACCACTTTCGCATAAGTATTGTAAAATTTGGCCCCTTCACCCTCGGATTTGAATGTCATGCGAAGGACTTCATCTTCGGTCATTTCATGTAGTGCTTGATCTGAACCACATTCGAAGGTTTGTTGGACAACATTACTCTGTACAGCTTCTGGGTCATTACTGTCAACCCCCGTGCGAACATTATATGTGTGATCTAATCCGCTTTCATCATGTAAATCATTCCCCAAACAAGTTTCTTCATCCAAATCTGTGCATACCGACTTTCCCTTGGATCTCCGCATACCATCCATTGGAATTTACGCTGTTAGAAAAACAAACAGAATTAATAAATGACAAGTATGCGTGTAATATGGACTATGTTTAATGAAATTCCATTATTTAGAAATTATGTTCCCTTGTTGTTCCAATTAAGAAATTATGTACCCTTATTGTTCCATGATTTAGAAAATATGTACCCTTCTTGTTCCAAGATTAAGAAATTATGTACTATTTTTGTTCCATGATTAATAAATTATGTACCCTTGTTGTTCCATGATTAAGAAAATATGTACCCTTATTGTTCCGAGATTTAAAAATTATGTACCCTTGTTGTTCCAAAATTAAGAAATTATGTACCCTTATTGTTCCATGATAAAGAAATTATGTACCCTTATAGTTCCATTGATGATAAATTTTGTACCCTTCTTGTTCCAAGATTTAGAAATTATGTACCCTTATAGTTCCAGTGATAATAAATTTTGTACCCTTCTTGTTCCATGCTTAAAAAATTCTATACCCTTCTTGCTGCTTACTCACCAAAACACTTATTGTTGCCTACTTCGGAATAGTTCCTTAGCAATATACTATTTTTTAATTAATTCAAGATTAATTTTACAAAAAGTTTGAAAGCTGAGTGATGTGACTAACTTTCACTGGAAATGTCAATAGTGATGTGACTAAATTGTCTGATTAATGATGTCCAAAACCTACTGTAGTTTTCAATAAATTGAAAAGGCTCCGATTTCTCAGTGATGTGACTAAACTTTCTGAGTGAGTGATTGAAGTCGACAATTCACTGTATCCTATACATAGTACTGTCCCTCCTACGAAACCTCATTCATAGTGTAGTCATTTCCAAGTTAAAATCTATTGACAGTGCACAATTCCTACTCTATAAAAAGCAAGAGGGGTTGCAAATAACATAATGTGTAGCAAATCTCCTAACGATGAGAAGAGGTAGAGGTGGAGGGAGAAGTGGAGGAAGGGGAAGAAGAGCTAGTAATGCTCCTTCAATTAGCGATGTATGGCATATATATTGCTCTTACACAGATCCTAAAGGTCAAACTTGGTACGGAAAAAGACGTTCTTTTGTCAACACCCCAATACCTTATAATTTCTCTTTCTCAAATGTTGGACACATAATCATTGGTGACGCTCACACTCAACTACCAAACAATGCAGTTCTTATTGGAGATGATCTGCGATGGACAAAATTGTTTAGCATAAGGTGTGAGTGCGAAGTATATTGTCGTTGGCACGGGTTACCAGTACCGATTTCTCGCGCTCCTGATTTCATGCAAAATCCAAATAGGGATGATGATCGGGTCATACATTTGCTGAAGCAAGAGATTCGACAGATGAAACGACGATTGATGCGTTTTCATGCAATCGAAGATGTAAAAAAATATTATGACCCCCCAGTCTTTGCTATACAAGATATTGAAGATGATCCATCTTATGCTGATGTATATCCCAATCTACCGGATTATACTGAAGATGATGTTGATCGGGATTTTCAACGTTTTCTTCCTGGGTGTCTAATAAGAGATGATGGACAACCTTTCTGTTGTTATGAATACTATGGCGATTTATCTGGTTTGGACCTCCTTTCTGATTAGTTTCGTTACGGTATGCTTTGTTTAGCTTTAAGTATGTATTTTCAAGACAAGGTTGTGTAGTGAGCTATTTAAGTATGCATGTAATATATTACCCTTTTAGTTCCATGATTAGTAAATTCAGTACCTTTGTTGTTCCTTGGTTAATATATTTTGTACCCTTGTTGTTCTCTGATGAAGAAATTTTGTGTCCTTATTGTTTCATGATTAATATATTCTGTACCCTTATTGTTCTATGATAAAGATATTATGTACCCGTATTGTTCCATATTTAATATATATTGTACCCATATTGTTTCATAAATAAGAAATATTGTACCCTTATTGTTCCATTTAAACTATTTAGTAAACATGTAAAAACACTCATATTACTACAAATTTTGTACGAGTGGGTTATCACATTTGTTTTCACATCATGTTTGTTTTGTAAGAGAATGCATAAAAAAGTGTTGTATGTATCACATTTTTTATTTTACTACACTAAAGTAACTTCAAAAATGTTGAAACAAATACCTAATAAAGGATGAACACTTCAAAAAAAAAAAAAATTAGTCATCAAATATAAATATTACCTACTTCACAAAACACTATTGTCTTCTCTTGTAGGGAGAGCTTCAAATGGCTTCAACTGTAATCCAATTGGCTTCAAGTATAATCTAAATGTCTATACTTGGATTATGCTTGAAATGAAAATTAAAATGAAAGTAAGAAATAATCTGTTTATGCTTGAAATGTTAAACAACAAATGAACAAATGAAGAAAAATAAATGGAAGAAACAATCTGTGTGTTTTGTTTTAGGTTGTTTTATAACATTTGTGTTGTTATTTAATAAATGATGTGGTTGGTATGTGTTATTTAATAAACAACCTGCTCCTATTTATTAAACAGCCACTCCAACAACCTTAAATTCTACGTAGTTGGTATGGTACAACAAAATGTTACATACATTATAAGTACAATTTTTATTGGAGAGGAACACAATTTCTTACACGAGGAACACAATTTATTACAGAAGGAACGAAATATATTACAACCTGTTACAACAACCGGCTGCACCAGTTTAGTGGGTTTAATAAATGATGTGGTTGGTATGTGTTATTTAATAAACAACCTGCTCCTATTTAATAAACAGCCACTCCAACAACCTTAAATTCTACAATAGTTACATACATTATAAGTACAATTTTTATTGGAGAGGAACACAATTTCTTACACGAGGAACACAATTTATTACAGAAGGAACGAAATATATTACAATCTGTTACAACAACCGGCTGCACCAGTTTAGTGGGCATTAAATGCACATTTAACCTGCCAGCTGTAAAGTAAATGCTGTCAGTGACCATGTGTTGGATTAACAGCCACCCTTGGATGGTATACCCTGATCAATCTTGTCCATTCATTATTTATCCGCACCAAATACTCCCATGCGGAGATACCACCATTCCGCATCACAGCTTTCTCCTTTACGTTTTGATGTTTTCTTCTTGGGTAATACTTGGGACACACTTAAAGACACAATTTTTGGGACACAATTCAAGAGATATGTCTATATCTCTCCTGTAATGTCACTAAAAAATTGCATTTTTAGGTGTGTCACAATCTTTACTCTTCCTTGTTACATTGTCTAGGGGCTATTTGGAAGACACAGGGGGCTGGTTTGACAAATGGTATTCGGAGATTTTAATTGATTATGAAATTATGAAAACTTTTGTTAAATTGCTTAGCAAATTCAGATTTTGTAGTGCACTGCCAGAATATTATAAGAATCACAAAAAAAAAAAATTAAAATTTACAACTGATGACAATCAATATTGCACAACTTCTAATTTTCTTCCAAAAACTATTACTAAAGGGAAAATTTAGATTTTGTAATACGACAGCATAATATTATTAGAATCACAAATATATATATATATATATACACAATTGACTTAAAGCAATCTGGGATAGTTTCTAATAAATTGTAATTTTTTAAATGCGCCTCGGAAACCCGATTCTAATTTTTCTACATTTTATGAAAATATTATCGCGATGATTTGATTTTCAACCAAATTTAAAATGTTTTCCCAATAGATATAGTCGCATATAGGGATGGCAAAAAACGTTGTTATGCCCCGCCCCTAATTTAGAGGAGATGTAATAAGAATAGGGGTGGCTTTGATAGTTAAAAATCAAAACTCTATAAGAGTTAGGACGAATGTGGTATTTTTTACAAGCACTCCGCCAAAATTCGCCCTGTCCCAATTATATTATAAGGCTTCGTTTGGTGGTCAAAATAAGATATAGTTTCTATCTTGCGTTTGGTGGAGCATCAGACAAGATAAAATAGTTCGGAATTAGGTTTTTATCTCATGGAGAGTCGGATAACTCTCCATGTGGGGTGGTATTAGGTGGGATTAGGAGTTTGGGATAACGTTTTGGGACATTTTTTATATTCTTTTTAGATCACTTTTTCATTATTATATATATATATATATATATTTTTTTTTTCTTTTCCATTTCATTTTCAGTCTCTTGTTTTTTTGTTTTTTTTTCCTTAAAAACTTCTAAAAAAAAATACTATATATACATATATATATTTCAGATATGGTTTTATTTTATTTTTTTATTATTTGATTTACACATATGCTTATTCAATATCTTTAATTTTTTTGGGTGTGATTCAAACCCCATTTTTGTTGTGGTGTTAAAATTCAATAATTTACTTATATCCGGACACAACCAAACATAGGATTAGGATATAACAGCTTATCCGATAGTTTTATTCAGCACGTTCCATACACAGGACAACATAATAGCTTATCCTACAGGATTACTATCTTATCCGATCGTCTTATTCAACAGTTTTATCTAACCTGCCAAACGAGGCTTAAGTTTACTAGTATATACTCTTAAACTTATTCTTGTTTGGAGATTTTGTACAAAATTACGTGTTTGGTTTTGAGATGGATTTTATTTCTTTAAGATATTTATAAATAATGCTTTTTTTTACTCTTCGATTAAGTGTTAAATAATAGTGGAGCTAGTGGTAGTAAATATAATTTTTCTTTTGAGTTGTATTGTAAACTATAAGATTGATATTTTTTCATTCAAACGAGGACAGGGCTGAGTGGAGTTGGAGTGATCGTTATTGAATGGAGTAGGAGTTGATATTTCTCTACAGACGTGGTAGAGTCGGAGTAGCAGTTGGTAAAGAGAGACTACATATGTATCATTGTCATTCCTAGTCTTATATTTGTTCAACTAGAAAGGGGTATCTTTAAAAAAAAAATATTCTCTTTTTCTTTGGGTAAATTCCACTATGTAATCTTGTAGTTTACACTATGTTTCACTTTGTCCCCCCTGGACCTTGAATCTTCTGTTTTGTATCAATTTGCACCTCT
This sequence comes from Hydrangea macrophylla, assembly GCA_033977485.1. Taxonomy (NCBI): domain Eukaryota; kingdom Viridiplantae; phylum Streptophyta; class Magnoliopsida; order Cornales; family Hydrangeaceae; genus Hydrangea; species Hydrangea macrophylla. The sequence continues at coordinate 85,667,509 of CM066983.1, forward strand.
ACAAATTTTGTCAACAAACCCATCAAAAAAAATGTCATAACCGTTAAATTTTGTCTAAATTCCATCAACAATTCTACGATTCTTTAGCGATATGGACACATACTTTATATATATATATATATATATATATATATACGGGGTAATATTTGGGACACATTTAAATACACAACTTTTGGGACACAACCCAAGCAAGGGCGTATCCAGGATGGTAGTTTGGGGTGGGCTAGAAATACACACAGTGTGCTGCCCCCGAATTTATTTATTTTTTTTTTTGGTCAAATTATGTTTATATTATGAATTTTAGTATCATAAATGTTATAGTTTACTTTTGTTTTTAGTCATTTTAAGAGTTGGGAAAATATATTTTGAGTTTATTTATACATATTTTCTTGATTTTTGCATCATAAATAGTATAGTCTAATTTTGATTCTTATCGTTGTATAGTTTACATAAGCATTTAATAAATTACACCACAAGCAAAGAAAAAAAAGTTTGAAAAAAAGAAAAGAAAAGAAAATAAATGGCATGCAAATAATAAATATGAGCTGGGCTAAAACATTTTTAAAATAACAAGCACATCATAAATATTAGCTGGGTTAGAACTGAGCTAAGGCTAATGGATTAGGCTTGAATACAAAATACTGCTATGTTGAACTAGGAATATGGACTAGGCTGAAGAAGGATTAATGCTAGTAGCATTTTGTTTTTTGAGCAAAAAAAAGGAAGAAAAAGGATGAACCACACTAGGATTTGAACCTTAGTGGTTCACTTTGAAATTACAAAGCTCATCCACTGGGCTACTCCACCCACTTGAGTTATATCTATGTAGTAAATTTTTTTTGTTTTGAACTTTACCCTGGGCTATAGCCCAAGTCAGCCCAGGGCCGGATACGCCCTTGAATCCAAGAGATGTGTCTATCTCTCTCATGTGTCACTGTGGGGTCCAGTGACATCACAGGAGAGATATAGACACATCTTTTAGGTTGTGTCACAAAAATTATGTATTTGAGTGTGTCCCAATCTTTACTCAAATGTATTCAACAGCATTTTCGTTCTTTGGTTGTTTGATAGAAGGGCGGACAAGCATAGACTTGATCGGGAATCCCCACACGATCTTCTTTCTTTTTGTTTTTTGTTTTTTCCTTTTTTTATTTTTTAAGTTCCCTGTTTTTGATGAAATAAACAAGGCAATCACAATCAAGTAAACTTCGCACTTGACTTACAACCTCTATGTATAGCCTTATAGGGGACCTATGAATAGGGGATATTTTATATATTTTAGTAGTTTTAGTTGTATTATACATAATTTTGGTCTAAGATGGAGTAATCGATGGCCTAAAATATATAACTAAGTTTCAAAGTATGATAAGTTTAAAAAACCACTTTATGACTTTTTAAAAAAACAAAGTAATTTTTAAGATTACCACATATTGAGACCTAGTTACACATTTGGGATATTAACTACACCATCTCGACACCCATAGAAAAGTTCTATGATACATCCCAATAATTTTGTTTATATTATACATTTTATATCTATATCTATATACATCTATATAAGATATCTAAAAGCAAAGGATTGAAGCATAGGTTGACAAAGTGATGCCACGTGGCATTATTTTATTCTCTACATTTACTCACTAACCGAGTCTTCTCAATGGACTCTCAGTCGCTCACTAACTGTAACACCAGTACCCGGAGAACGGGTAAATTATTATTTTTATATGTATTAATTAATATAATTAGTGTATAAAATAGATTAAGAGGAGGCTTGGACTCGCCCGTAAAAAGTGTTCAGAAAAGAGCACTATTTGGAAAAGTCCCCAATGAGGTGGGATAGGTTCGGAGTGGGACCCAGTGAAGGGCCGAATAAAAATATTTGCATTTTACGTGATTAAATGCATTTATATGATTACATGAGTATTTGTTTAAACTGCTTCCATATTATATGTTGATATGTGTGTTAGCAATTGGTTTTATGTTGGATACCCAAATAAGGGTATAATTGAAAATATTCATAATTAGTAGGTACGAAAGCAACTTCATAAAATATTTGGTACCCACGTTGGGACCCATACAAAACTTAGACAAACACTCATTTAAATAATTGGGAAGTTAACGGAATGTTTGGGGATCTCATAATAAAAACTTAAGAAATTTCGGGGGTGTAAATGAAAATTTGGGGCATGAGTCATAACATGCATGGATTGAGGACAAGACACCTAGTGTTTTCCTCATTTGATCAAGTATTTACAGAAATTAAAAGAAAAAAAAAAGAAGAGAAAGATCCGAGAAAGAAAAACGAGCATGTCACCGACACTGTTTTTACGTCGTTTCGTCGCCGCCGTTGGTCCAATTCGCGAACCAAAGCCGTTTTCGGACTCGTGGAGGTGAGACGATCATTTCTATACCTTTATTTACACTTTAATCATCATAATTTTGGTAGCTCACGTTACTCAGTGACACGCGGTTGTCAAATTCTTGTAGGATTCACTTTTGAGTAGAAATTGAGCTTGGGTTTGGTGCAATTCAGCATTTTCTAGCTTAGTGTGGATATAATCTTGCTAAGGTGAGTTTTCTAACTTTAAGCTTTGATGGTGTACATGTCTTATGCTTCAATTGGTAGTTAGGAAATGATGATTCTTAAAGTTGTGGTTGAATTCATGTTAATTATTATAACTCCATGTTAAATTGATGTGAATTATCATGTTTATGTGACTAGGTGTTTATATATTAAGTGGTCAATGAATAATTGAGAGTAATGGTTCATTGTTGGGAGTAATAAGGAAGGGAAGAGGAAGGATCCGATAAATACGGAAGTTCAAGGAATAGAAGTGACCGCGCGGCCAAGGAGTTAGTCTTTCGGTCTAAATGAACCATTAACCCGTGAATTCTGCGATTACGTATGCTTATGTGCCTATATTGTTGCATTATACATGTTCACGACATTCAAGCATGCTAGTTAATTCACTAAGCGTAATGCTTAAGAAAACCGTTTTCCTTTTCTGTTGTGGTAAATAACAATCACCGCAGGTTCGGAGCAATACCCGGAGAAGAAATGATGGGAGAGATGAGAGAGATGGGGGAGATTTGAAACTTATGCATAAGAACTCTCTTAAACTTGTAAAATGTTGTAAAATGTGGTTTTAGTAATGGTGGATTGGTACTTTAATGTAATTATAAGTCTTGAGTCTTGGACTTGTCATTTGGGTGGTTTCAAAGTTAACTTGGGAAAACTTATGTAAATTGCTATGTAATAGTTGGTGAGTTGGAGTTTTACTTGTGAATTTCATGTATTTTCCCTAAATATTAATTATGCACACATCTAGTTTTTTTCCGACAAGTCCAGATGTAAGTGTTGCGAGTTTTGGACAAGTTCTGGTTGGTTTACAAATGCTAAATGTGGTTTGAGACCCTTGCGGGAAAGTTTTATGTGATTGCTTGCTTGGATTGAGTGGAAACTTAAGTTCAAGTGTTTAACCTGATTTAAAAGAATCTAAGCTCATGATTTAGATGCTTGGTTAATGCTTAAACATGTTTATGAATGTGTTTGAAATGTTTTCTTGAAGTCCCAAAAAGTTTGATTTGGTTTGGTTTGGGTATGAGTTGGATAGGTTTTGACAGTAGTAGCAAAAACATGTTCTACAGAACCCGGATCAATCCGGTTAATGAAGGGATCGATTCAGCCTTTTAAAGGGACATTCTGCGGAAGAATCAGTGAAATGGATCGATCCGGGTTAATGAAGGGATCGATCAGCTTGTATTTTTCACAGCACGTCCACTTTTACGGAAACGTGCATAACTCTTTCTAGAAAATTCAGATTCGCGCGCCGTTTTTTGCGTTGGAACCGGGACTCAAAGATCTATCTTTTTGTATAAATTTTTGATATACTTTATTAATGACCATTTTTCCCTTGGGGCTGTTTTGTCTCAGTGATCGGGAGAGAACTAATCCTATTTATACGCCTTAACGAGCATTTGTTAGTACCTTTTTATTCTGTTTCTGTATATTTTTACTTCGTTTTCTAGTTTCTGACAGGTTTTGGAAGAAATCAGCTAAACCAGGCTAAACAGGGTGAAAAAGCATAGTTGAAGAAGCTGAAAAAACCAAGTCGCGCGCACGACCCGCGCCCGCGAAGATCTAGAAATCGCTCGCGCGATCCGCTCGCGCGAGAACCCCAGAATCGCTCGCGCGACCCGCGCGCGCGAAAGCCAAAAGTCGCGCTCGCGCGACCCGCTCGCGCGATATGCCCAAAAACCAAAGTTGCGTATTTCAGTATACTGAAGACTCCTGTGCAAACGAGACTGCTAAACGACGTCCAGACTGTAAATTACATGCGTTTCAGTCCGTTTCGAGTTGTAAAGGCTTCCAAAACATGTTGTAAATCTATATAAACTCTAAATTTACTCAATTAGAGGGTTGGCAATTATTATACACACATTCTACAACCATACTTTCAGCCATTGAAGGGAGGGAAGCAAGGAGAAGAAGAAGAAGACCAAGGGTTCCCATGGCTTCCTCCATCAACCTCTTGCTATCTACTACTTCCATGGACGGCTAGATCATTGATCTAGGGTTTCAATGAAGCCCTAGATGAGTAATAGGATTTTATTTATGCTTTTATTTTAGTCTATTATGTATGGATGACAGTCACATGTTGAGAGGATTTTTATTAATAAATCGTACTTACATTGATTAAATCATTGCTTTCGGAATTTATTCTTGTCTTAGATCTATTTTGACTGTGATGTGCTCAACGATCTATTCTTGCTGTGCTTGTTTAGATTGTTTACATGTGATGGTGCTTTATTGATTCGTGCTATCAAGTATCCGAATAGTCCATGCCTAGGTTAGACGGATTAGATCACAACCCTAGTTTAGTGTGAGATAATTCGTGCTATCCGCAGATGGATTATGTTGGTGCTTGAACCATGATTATCTTCTTGTCGGAGGAATTGGGCTTGTAGCTACAATTCCCCATATTCATCCAACGTAATAAGCTAAAGTAATTCATAAATATTCCTATTATGAAGCTAGTGGTGGATTTGCAATCCTAGGTTTCCTTTAAATATTATTCATTAAAACAATTTTAATTGCTTTCATAGTTTAGATTTATTTTTATTGTTATTAGTTTAATTAAATCCAAATCAAAATCTGTTTTCCCTAATTAACTAGACTTAGGTTTTAAAATTAAATCGCTGTAGTAATCAATCTCTGTGGGTTCGACCTTTACTTCCACACTGCAAATCCTTTGAAAAGTAAAGAATACTTTTATATCTTGATTCTGACAACATCAATTTTTGGCGCCGTTGCCGGGGACTGTATTACTACTCTTAGTTTTATAATCGTAGTTTAGTTAATTCGTAAATATTAGATTAGTTTTTATTTTTCTTATTTTCTGTTTTTGTTTTTAGTTACTAACTTGTTTTTTTATTATTTTGTAGTCAACGTTTCCGAGTGGAGCAGCTAATTACATCAAAGGAGCTTACGCAAAAATAAAATAAATAAAAATTAAATAAATTGCTTCCTTTGGAATTCGCTTTAAACCGCTGTAAGTCAGGGCGCTGTGACGCACTATTTGCATTAGTTTAAGGTTAATTGCACTGCATTAGCTAGGAAACCCGGGGCGCTGGGCTTGACGCGGTCATTGCATTACAGGATAATTTTCATGCATCACAGTAGTTGAATGCTTGTTATCTTAGTTGCGTGATTGCTTGCTATTTGTTTTTCTTTTGTTGAGTCAGTTTTTGTTTTTAGTTTCTTTTTCTTTGTTTTAGTTTATGTTAGGTACACGTTCAAATAAACCAGATTTAAAATCTTTCGATCTTGAACGTGAACGTACCTTAAGAACTAGTAAGTCCACAACCCAAGCTTCTAGAGCTAGGTTGCAAGACGACGAATCAACTCCGATTCCGTGAACGGTTAAGGAGAGCTCGAACTTTTAAAATCGAACCAATTAAAATGGCTGACGGTGGAAATAACAATAACAATCAAAACAACGGAGCTAATATGAATAATCCTAATATACCACCACCTCCTCCACTTAAAGATTATTTTATTCCTACGACTTACACACCACAAACATGTATTGAATTACCGGAGGCGACGGCATCTCACTTTGAGATAAAGTCGTCTACCATCTCGCTACTTCCATCTTTCCATGGCCGTTTAAATGAAGATCCATATAAACACTTAGGAGATTTTCAAGACATATGCTCTACATTGAAAATTCAAAATCTTACTGATGATGAATTAAAAATGCGGCTCTTTCCATTCTCATTAAAGGACAAAGCTAAATATTGGCTCCAATCTTTGGAGCCAAACACTATTAGAACATGGGAAGACTTACACACAACATTTTTACAAAAGTTTTTCCCGATTATGCGTACAAACCAGATAAGAAAATCAATAACCAACTTTGTAATGCAAGATGGGGAATCACTTTACGACACGTGGGAAAAATTTAAAGAATTATTATGCTCGTGTCCACACCATCAAGTCCCTAAGTGGCAACTTGTTCAGGTCTTTTATGAGGGGCTTATTCCCTCGGTCCGGAATACCGTCGATGCCGTTTGTGCGGGAACTTTCCTACACAAAAGCGCCGATGAGGCCTGGAAAATATTTGAAACGTTAAGCGAGAATTCGATGCACCAAACGGTGTCTGTCCGTTAGGAAGGATATCTTAATCAACCTAAGAGGGAGGTAAAATTCGAGTCAAGTCAATCAATTGAAATAAAAGAACTATCTAACAAACTTGACCGACTTCTAACGATGAACCAAACGACAGCCCCACCCGCTCGTGAAATCTGTGCATTATGTTCCGATCCTTCACATTCGATACTTGCATGTCCATCGGCGAGTCAATTTCCGGAATTCGTGGAGCAACACATTAATTCTATTCAACAATACCCACGAAATAATTATAATGCAACTACTAATAATCCGGATGCGCCATGGAGAAACCATCCTAACTTCTCGTGGAAAAATAACAATAATAATCCTAACGAGGCGACTAATTTTCCAAATGCGTATCGACCTCAGTTCCAACCTAACCAATACCAACAACCGCCTCCTAATGCTAATCCTTCGAGGGGAAATATTTTTGAGGAAAAGGTGTTGGCGTCCCTTAAGACTATTGAAACGCAAGTTCAGGCACAAGCACAAATAGTGCACTCTCATACGCAATCCATTGCGAAGCTTGAATCCCAAATGGGACAACTAGCTACTGTAGTAAGTCGTAGAAACGAGGGGACGTTGCCTAGTCAAACAATCCAAAATCCTAAGGGACAATATGAGGTTAAGGGGTCGAATGAACAAGTGAACGCCGTCTCAACTAGGTTGACTACCCGAGAGGAGGAGGTAATAGAAAGTCCGAATGAGAATGTGAAAGGTATGAATAATAACTCTAATAAAGAGACGGGTGAGGACATGGATAAAAATAAGAAAGAAAAAGACGCAGTCCCAACGAATTATACTCCTAGAATGCCATATCCACCAAACGTTGAGGAACCGTCTAATCTTACAAATAAAAAGTCTAGGGTTGAGGATATACTCGAGGTATTTAAACAAGTCAAAATAAATATTCCTTTCCTCGATGCTATAAAACAAATACCCGCCTATGCTAAATGTCTAAAAGACCTTTGTACACAAAAGCGCAAAATACGGAGTCATACTCCTAAAAAGGTCTTTCTCACGGAAAAAGTAAGCTCTATATTCCAACACGCTCCTCCAAAATATAAAAATCCAGGTACGCCTACGATTTCATGTGTCATAGGTGACACTACCATTCATAGGGCTCTCCTTGACTTAGGAGCTAGTGTTAATCTCATACCTTATCACGTCTATCAACAACTAGGATTAGGTGAACTGAAACCTACGGCCGCTACTATACAATTAGCGGATCGGTCTATTAAAATTCCTAGAGGAATCGTCGAGGACGTTTTGGTTAAGGTTGACAAATGCTATTATCCTGTCGACTTCATGGTCCTTGACACCGAACCAGTGCAAGATGTTAGGAAACATACTCCTGTCATCTTAGGTCGTCCATTCTTAGCCACGGCCAACGCACGTGTCAATTGTAGAACAGGGGTGATGAAAGTGTCGTTTGGGAACATGAATTTAAAATTGAACGTTTTTAACGCTATGGATCAACCTCTTAAAAACGACGATTCCCTATGTGAGGTGGAAGGTGAGGTAACACGGAATATCGAGCTTACCAAAGAAATAAATGTGAGTGCGGAAAATAATATAGCGGACGATGATGAGTGGATGAATCCTAATCCCGTGGACCCTAATGAGGAATCTACTCGGAAGGTAAGAAATCGATTCGAACATAATGACAAACCGTTAATCGATTTAATTCAAAGCGATGTTATTTCTGCTTACCATCGAGCTCTACCTGACATCCTTAGGGGTACACAGTCCGATATACGGCCTCCATAAAATCTTGAGCTAGAACGGTCTAGCTAAAGACGTAAAAGTTAGCGCTTCTTGGGAGGCAACCCAAGCTTTATTTCATTCGTTTTTCTTATTTTTGGACGTTTTTGGGTCTGTTTGTGTCTGTTTTGGACATGTTGGACAGGTTTGGGGGTTGGAATTAAGTTATTTTAATAATATATACATAATTTTAATCAAAAAGTGGAAGAAACCCATCTCGCGCGCGCGGCCCGCTCGCGCGAGACATCGCTCGCGCGGTCCGCTGGCGCGAGTTTGTGCCTTAGGTGGTTTTCTTTACTTTTCTTTATTTTGAGCCTCAGGTTCTCCTCGCGCCTGGAATCGCGGGCGCGAGGTACCTCGCTGGCGCGATTTCGAGAATTAAAAAAAAAAAAAAAAAAAAAAAAAAATTTGGGAATTCGCGCGCGCGACGGCCGCTCGCGCGGACCGCTCGCGCGATTTCCCCAATTTCTGTTTTTTTTCTTTTGTTTTCTGTATCCTTCTCCCATACTTATTCTGATAATGTTTTTGTTTTTGTTTTTGTTTATTAAGCCATTTTAGATCGTGTTAGTTATTGTTTTCCTTATTAGATTTATACTTTTTCGTTTATTTCTTTTCCATTTGATAGTTTAGTTTAATTTGGATTAGTTTTTCAATTTCTATTTTATATTTCTGTTGCTTTTTCTTTTAATATTCTTTTGTTAGTTTATTTTCTTTTATTAAGAAGTAACAGGTAACATTGAACTTTATAGCCATATTCCTTTGTGTTCACCTGTTCTATGCTTGTCCAGATCGAGGTATTATCGTTCTTTTCCTTCTGTACTCTCCTTTCTTTCATTTTATTGTTTCATTAGGGACAATGAAAGGTTTAGGTTTGGGGGTATGAACACACCATGCACATTATTTTTATGCAAAATTTTAAAATTTTTCAATAAGTGTGACGATATTACCTACGGTTTTGCAATCGCTAGTCGATACTTCTTGTTATGTAATGTGATTTGTTATAGAATGATAAACAAGAGAATATGTGATTAAATGTTTGCTAAAGTTATGTTGAAATGTTTTAGGTTATGTATCATTTGAATCGTAGTTTTATATCGTAGATTTGCACATAAACCTATGCACTGCACGTAGTCGTTGGAATACATGTTGGTTGTGAACTATAATATGATTCGGATTTCTAGATAACATATGGTGGAGACTAAGCCCGGTGAGCTTTTGAGCCTATCTTTTCTATTTAGAGGGTTAGAAATACATCTTGTGTTTGTCGAATTTCATTGAAATAGCGCATCTACTTGTTGTTTAGTCTCATTATTCTTGTTTTGGTTGATAATCAAGTTAAAATAGTTGTTACCATGCTAAATAATCTTCCGTCGTAAACATTGAAGAACCATACGACTTCAGGAAATGATTTTAGGCCTTCTTTGTTTATGACCGATAAATGATGAAAAATTTCCTTAGTTCACCCTTTGAGCCATTGAAATGCCATTTCTTTCTTAAATTACCGTTATCCTTGTTTTTGCTCCGATTTGGCCAACTTGGAGTTCACCTCTGAAAGATTGATCACTTTTTAGTGGTGTTAAGGCGATGTGTGATTGGGAAGAAAAAGAAAATAAGATGCTATTGGGATAGTTGCTTGGTATTCGATGAATAATCATTTGAGAAGCAAGAAAAGAAAAAGAAAAAGGAAAAAGAAAACAAAATAAAAAGGAGAAGGTTGAAAAAAAAAATGAAAGAAAAGAAGAAAAATGAATGAAAAGGAATGAAGAGAAAGAAAAGATGAAAGTTTGTAGAAGAAGAATGAAAGAAATCGAACATGCCTTACAATGCCATTCTAAATCTACCCATATATCCATTTTTATCCTTTTTCATTACCTGAGCTACGTTACAACCTTTGAAAAGTCCTATTTGATCCTAGAAAAACATGGTTCGGATATGAAAATGATGGGAGGGGATTAAAAGATGGTAATGATTAATTTTTCTTGATTGATTGGCATCCTATCCATGAGACTACTGTTTTTCATGTCATGCGTCTTTTTCATGTCGTATGTGAGCGTTATTCGTCTTGAAAACATAATTCTTTTGCTCACGTATAATAGAGAAATTACACATGTTTCTGAGTGTTTCATTTTAGAGTGTAATTAACATTGTGAGATTCGTAGTCAAGACATAGTTAGATGGTCATCCGAGTTATATTCCAAGTTTATGACATACGCGTGTTTATTTGACTACCATATCACACACGTGCGATTTTATGAGAAACTCTATTGATTTATACGATGTATGTGCTTGAGATTGTTTTTCATGATGTATGTAGACGTTTGATTCTATTTCTTTATGTTCGTTATCCTATTTCAAATCTTTGTTGTATAATAAGGAGTATTGAATAGTATGTTCTTTGTTTTTAATAAAACTTTTTAAATTAATAAGTTAATAAATATGGTTGTGGGTAACTTGTTGATGAGAACCCTCACGAGACTTCACTCGTCCGACTAGGGACACCTAGGGGTTTAAAAGGCTTGTTGCATACGCTAAATGCAATCGTGATCCATACGAAAATGGAATAGATTTTTATTTGTAGTTTTTATTTTAGTTTTGCTCGAGGACTAGCAAAATGTAGGTTTGGGGGTGTGATCGGGAGAGAACTAATCCTATTTATACGCCTTAACGAGCATTTGTTAGTACCTTTTTATTCTGTTTTTGTATATTTTTACTTCGTTTTCTAGTTTCTGACAGGTTTTGGAAGAAATCAGCTAAACCAGGCTAAACAGGGTGAAAAAGCATAGTTGAAGAAGCTGAAAAAACCAAGTCGCGCGCGCGACCCGCGAAGATCCAGAAATCGCTCGCGCGATCCGCTCGCGGGAGAACCCCAGAATCGCTCGCGCGACTCGCGCGCGTGAAAGCCAAAAGTCGCGCTCGCGCGATATGCCCAAAAACCAAAGTTGCGTATTTCAGTATACTGAAGACTCCTGTGCAAACGAGACTGCTAAACGACGTCCAGACTGTAAATTACATGCGTTTCAGTCCGTTTCGAGTTGTAAAGGCTTCCAAAACATGTTGTAAATCTATATAAACTCTAAATTTACTCAATTAGAGGGTTGGCAATTATTATACACACATTCTACAACCATACTTCCAGCCATTGAAGGGAGGGAAGCAAGGAGAAGAAGAAGAAGACCAAGGGTTCCCATGGCTTCCTCCATCAACCTCTTGCTATCTACTACTTCCATGGACGGCTAGATCATTGATCTAGGGTTTCAATGAAGCCCTAGATGAGTAATAGGATTTTATTTATGCTTTTATTTTAGTCTATTATGTATGGATGACAGTCACATGTTGAGAGGATTTTTATTAATAAATCGTACTTACATTGATTAAATCATTGCTTTCGGAATTTATTCTTGTCTTAGATCTATTTTGACTGTGATGTGCTCAACGATCTATTCTTGCTGTGCTTGTTTAGATTGTTTACATGTGATGGTGCTTTATTGATTCGTGCTATCAAGTATCCGAATAGTCCATGCCTAGGTTAGACGGATTAGATCACAACCCTAGTTTAGTGTGAGATAATTCGTGCTATCCGCAGATGGATTATGTTGGTGCTTGAACCATGATTATCTTCTTGTCGGAGGAATTGGGCTTGTAGCTACAATTCCCCATATTCATCCAACGTAATAAGCTAAAGTAATTCATAAATATTCCTATTATGAAGCTAGTGGTGGATTTGCAATCCTAGGTTTCCTTTAAATATTATTCATTAAAACAATTTTAATTGCTTTCATAGTTTAGATTTATTTTTATTGTTATTAGTTTAATTAAATCCAAATCAAAATCTGTTTTCCCTAATTAACTAGACTTAGGTTTTAAAATTAAATCGCTGTAGTAATCAATCTCTGTGGGTTCGACCTTTACTTCCACACTGCAAATCCTTTGAAAAGTAAAGAATACTTTTATATCTTGATTCTGACAACATCACTCAGCAAACCCTTTTATGATGCTCCGAATCATGTTTTCTTTAATTACTACCATGGTTTCTTGTGTTTTTTAGTGTATTTTGGGTACGTATAGTCTTGTTACACGCATCCTAATTTTCTGAGGTTGGATTGGGGTGTGACAATTTTTGGTATTAGAGTAGTAGGCTAGAGCCTTTGGGGACGAGAGACGTACAACGTGTAGTATGCACACAACGACACGTAGTTATATGATCATGCATACACGTTTACATAGCATTCTTTTACCATTGATTAGCATGCCATGTGTTTATTTAAAGTAACGTGTGTGTGTGTGTGTGTAACAATGTGAGTGACAGGCATTATGTCTAGAGGTGACACCTCAAACCGAATGGAACGGATCGAAAGAGCTATTAAGGGTTGGTACGGGTCGCTGAAACTCATGTGATAGAAGAAAGACTGGTACAACCTAATTCAAATCCGAGGGAGGATGTTGTTACTATTTCTAAATTTCATAAGCAAAAGCCGACCATATTCCGTGGGAAAGCCAACCCAATGAAGGCAAACTTTTGGATTTTTGATATAGAGAAGATCTTCAGAGTATTACCATGTACAGAAGAGCAGAAAGTTCTATTTGGCGCTGACACATTAAAAGATGAGGCCCAATATTGGTGGCGAACTAAGTTGGGCCCGAGTCAATCGACTACAATGGGATCACTTTCTGGAGATATTCAATGAACAATACTTTTCAGAATCGTTTGGGGATCAAAAGGCTCAAGAGTTTATGGAATTGGTGCAAGGGGAAAAATCAGTTCATGAATATTCAACGCAATTTACAAGCTTGGGAAGGTTTGCGGGGGATATGATAACAACTGAAAAAGTGAAAGCAAGAAAGTTTATAACAGGGCTTCGAAGTGATATCCGGGGACGAGTGACTGTGTTCCAACCCGAGACGTTTGCTAAGACGCTTGATATTGCCTCCATAGCGAAGAGGGATCTCGGGTATGCTCCAAACTTGCCCCCACCATCAAGTCAACAAAACAAAAGGGCTGGGTCAAGTCAGTTCAGTGGTCAATGAAGTGCCAAGAGGCAAGGTTCGAGTGGTTCAACTGCTAGTATCGGCAGTGGTTCTGGTGGAAACAAACTGAGATGTCAAATTTGTCAGAAGTTTCATTGGGGGCGATACAATCAACTTCCAAATCTGATCACTTGTAACATATGTCGACAACCAGGCCACATCGCTAGGAATTGTCCGAATCAGAATGTGGATATGAGGGGCCGATGCTTTACTTGTGAGGAGTTGGGACATCAAGCCAAGGACTGTCCTACTAGACGCCAAGGAGCTTCAGGTTCTGATTCTTCCGCGGCTAGCGCTATCACACCAAGGACTACTCAACCTCCGAGGAGGGAGTAGCGAGAGGCAAGATCATTTTAACTCAGGCCGGGAGATACCGCTTCTGCCGACACTGTTGTCTCAGGTATGGTTCTCATTTGCTTACATCTAGCTAATGTACTTATAGATTCGGGATTCATACACTCATTCGTCTTACACCACTTTGCTAAACATCTAGATAAACCATTAGAGTTCCTAAACTATGATTTATCTGTCGTAATACTGTTACGGGCTCCGTTGGTTAGTTCGGGTGTGTCTAGAAAATGTGAGATTATTGTGAATGGTAAAGTGTTAACTGTTGATTTGGTATCGTTAGTTATTCAGCACTTTGATGTTATATTGGGTATGAATTGGTTAGCGGCTAATCATGCTAATATTGACTGTAGCACTAAAGGAGTAGTATTCCGTATTTTGAATCAAAATGAGTTTTATTTTCAAGGTAAGGGTGTTGTATCACCGTCATATATCGTGTCAGCTATTGAAGATTGTCATTTATTAAAGAAGGGCTGTTAGGGGTTTTTGTGTAGTATTCTAGAGGTCCCGATTTAAAACTTGAGGATATTCCGATAGTTAAAGAATTTTTGGATGTATTTTCAGAGGAATTACCTAGTGTATTGATTGATTGAGAGATTGAGTTTGGTATTGATGTTATGCCGGGAACCCAACCAATTTCACGAGCACCATATTGAATGGCGCCAGTTGAGTTGAAGGAGTTAAAGATTCAATTGCAAGAATTGCTAGACAAGGGTTTTATTCGGCCAAGTGTGTCTCTGTGGGGTGCACCGGTATTATTTGTGAAGAAGAAGGATGGTACAATGCGGATGTCCATTGATTACCGGGAAATCAACAAAGTAACAATCAAAAACAAGTATCCGTTGCCACATATCGATGACCTATTTGATCAGCTCCAAGGGACTCAGGTATTTTCAAAGATTGACTTGAGGTCAGGGTATCATCGGTTGAAAGTTAAAGTAGAGGATGTGGAAAAGACAGCCTTTAGGACTCGCTACGGGCACTATGAATTTCTAGTGATGCCATTTGGGATTACTAATGCGCCTGTCGCATTCATGGATTTAATGAACCGGGTGTTCAAATCATATTTGGATGAGTTTGTGATAGTTTTTATTGACGACATTCTTATTTATTCCAAGAGTTCGGAGGAGCACGAACGACACTTGAGACTAGTTTTGCAGCGACTACGAGAAAAATAGTTGTTTGGGAAATTAAAGAAAAGCGAGTTTTGGTTGACGAGTGTCACTTTTCTAGGGCATGTGATCTATAAAGAAGGTATTTCTGTAGACCCACAAAAGATTGAAGTTGTTATGAATTGGTCGAGACCGACAAATGTGTCCGAGATTCGAAGTTTCTTAGGGTTAGCCGGATATTACAGAAGGTTTGTTAAAAACTTTTCTAGAATTACGACTCCAATGACAAAGCTGATGAGAAAAGATGTACCGTTCGAATGGAACAAAGAGTGTGAAGATTGTTTCCTAGCATTGAAGGAAAAGTTAATAACGGCACCAATACTTACAATTTCAACAGTATTGGAAATTTTAGAATTTATAGTGATGCTTCTTACCAAGGCTTGGGATGCGTGCTAACACAAGATGGCAAGGTAATAGCCTATGCTTCAAGACAGTTGAGACCTCACGAGAAGAACTACCCAACCCACGACATGTGAAATTTTTACCAACCACAAAAGTTTGAAGTACTTTTTCATTCAGAGGGACCTTAACATGCGACAAAGGAGGTGGTTGGAACTCATGAAAGATTATGATTTAAAAATTCAGTATCACCTGGGAAAGGCCAATGTAGTTGCCGATGCCTTGAGTCAGAAATCATCAGGAAACTTAGCTTATGCTTTAACTGGATAGGAAAAGTTGGTAAAAGAATTTGAACAATTAGAACTTGAGGTGATTCCCAAGATTAGAGGTGGTTTAATGGCGGTGATTGTGGCACAGCCGAGTTTAATTGGTGAAATCAAGACTAATCAACTTCTAGACCCAGAATTCAAGAAGATTGTGGATGAATTACCTGAGGGGAGAAGGCCAGAATTTAGTTTCTAAGATGGTGTTCTGAAGTACATCAATCGATTATGTGTTCCTAAAGTTGGTGATTTGAGAGACAGAGTTTTGGAAGAGGCTCACAACACCAGATATTTAGTACATCCGAGTAGTACCAAAATGTACCAAGACTTGCGAGAAATTTACTGGTGGAGTGGTATGAAACGAGAGGTAGCAGAATTTGTGTCTAAATGTATGACCTGTCAAAAAGTAAAAATGGAACATCAACGACCCGGAGGAGAACTACACCCGCTAGAGATACCAGAGTGGAAGTGGGAGCATATTACGATGGATTTCGTATCAGGATTTCCAAAATCTCAAAAGTCGAATGATAGCATTTGGGTCATCATAGACCGATTGACTAAGTCAGCCCATTTCTTACCTATCAAGACCAAAGATCCATTGAAACTTGTATAAATTTATATTAGAGAAATTATTCGACTTCATGGAGCACCAGTGTCGATAGTGTCAGATCGTGACACTCGATTCGTGTCGAGGTTTTGGGAGAGTTTACAGAAGGTTATGGGGACAATATTACATTTTAGCACCGCTTTTCATCCCCAGACCGATGGTCAATCCGAGAGGGTGATTCAGATCTTAGAAGACATTTTGAGAGCATGTGTTATGGATTTTAAAGCTGATTGGGAAACTCGTTTGCCATTGATTGAATTTTTTTATAACAACAGCTTTCAAACTAACATTGGAATGGCGCCTTATGAGGCACTGTATGGTAGAAAGTGTAGATCGCCGGTGTATTGGACAGAAGTTCGAGAAAAACAACTTTTGGGACCGGAGATAGTTCAAATCACTACCGACAAGATTTGATTGATTAAGCAGCGGTTACAAACGGCTCAAAGTCGTTACAAAAGTTATGCGGATACGGGTCGAAGACCGTTGGAATTTGAGGTAGGTGAGTATGTCTTTTTTAAGGTGTCGCCTTCGAAAGGCATAGCACGTTTTGGTAAGCGAGGTAAGCTCAGTCCGAGATATGTTGGACCGTATTTGATTCTTAATCAAGTTGGACCATTTGCTTATCGGTTAGAATTTGCCACAAGAGTTAGAAAATGTTCACAATGTGTTCCATGTGACGATGCTTCGACGTTATATGCCGGATTCGAAACATATTATCATTCCAGATCCGTTGGAGATTCGAGAGGATATGACCTACGTCGAACATCCGGTGCAAATTCTTGATAGAAAAGATCAAGTCTTGAGAACTAAGGTAATTCCCTTGGTGATGGTTCAATGGCGTAGCCATTCCGTCGAGGAAGTCACTTGGGAACGAGAGGATGATATTCGAGCCAAGTACCCGCATCTCTTCGATTCTTGAGGTAAGAGTAAGTTTGGGGACCAAACTTCCTTTTAGGGAGGGAGAAATGTAACACCCGTACCCGGAGAACGGGTAAATTATTATTTTTACATGCATTAATTAATATAATTAGTGTATAAAATGGATTAATGGGAGGCTTGGACTCGCCCGTGAAAAGTGTTTAGAAAAGAACACTATTTGGAAAAGTCCCCAGTGAGGTGGGACAGGTTCGGAGGTGGGACCCAGTGAAGGGCCAAATAAAATATTTGCATTTTACGTGATTAAATGCATTTATATGATTACATGAGTATTTTTTTAAAATACTTCAATATTATATGTTGATATATGTGTTAGCAATTGGTTTTATGTTGGATACCCAAGTAAGGGTATAATTGAAAAGATTCTTAATTAGTAGGTACGATAGCAACTTCATAAAATATGTGGTAGCCACGTTGGGACCCATACAAAACTTAGACAAACACTCATTTAGATAATTGGGAAGTTAACGGAATGTTTGGGGATCTCATAATAAGAACTTAAGAAATATCGGGGGTATAAATGGAAATTTGGGGCATGAGTCATAACATGAATGGATTAAGGACAAGACCCCTAGTGTCTTCCTCATTTAATCAAGGATTTACAGAAATTAAAAGGAAAAAAAATGAAGAGAAAGTTCCGAGAAAGAAAGACGAGCACGTCACCGACACTGTTTTTACGTTGTTCCGTCGCCGCCGTTGGTCCAATTCGCGAACCAAAGCCTTTTTCGGACTCGTGGAGGTGAGACGATCGTTTCTATACCTTTATTTACACTTTAATCGTCGTAATTTTGGTAGCTCACGTTACTCAGTGACACGCGGTTGTCGAATTCTTGTAGGATTCACTTTTGAGTAGAAATTGAGCTTGGGTTTGGTGCAATTCAGCATTTTCTAGCTTAGTGTGGGTATAATCTTGCTAAGGTGAGTTTTCTAACTTAAAGCTTTGATGGTGTACATGTCTTATGCTTCAATTGGTAGTTAGGAAATGATGATTCTTGAAGTTGTGGTTGAATTCATGTTAATTATTATAACTCCATGTTAAATTGATGTGAATTATCATGTTTATGTGACTAGGTGTTTATATATTAAGTGGTCAATGAATAATTGGGAGTAATGGTTCATTGTTGGGAGTAATAAGGAAGGGAAGAGGAAGGATCCGATAAATACGAAAGTTCAAGGAATAGAAGTGACCGCGCGGCCAAGGAGTTAGTCTTTCGGTCTAAATGAACCATTAACCCATGAATTCTGCGATTACGTATGCTTATGTGCCTATATTGTTGCATTATACATGTTCACGACATTCAAGCATGCTAGTTAATTCACTAAGCGTAATGCTTAAGAAAACCGTTTTCCTTTTCTGTTGTGGTAAATAACAATCACCGCAGGTTCGGAGCAATACCCGGAGAAGAAATGATGGGAGAGATGAGAGAGATGGGGGAGATTTGAGACTTATGTATAAGAACTCTCTTAAACTTGTAAAATGTTGTAAAATGTGGTTTTAGTAATGGTGGATTGGTACTTTAATGTAATTATAAGTCTTGAGTCTTGGACTTGTCATTTGGGTGGTTTCAAAGTTAACTTGGGAAAACTTATGTAAATTGCTATGTAATAGTTGGTGAGTTGGAGTTTTACTTGTGAATTTCATGTATTTTCCTTAAATATTAATTATGCACACATCTAGTTTTTTTCCGACAAGTCCAGATGTAAGTGTTGCGAGTTTTGGACAAGTTCTGGTTGGTTTACAAATGCTAAATGTGGTTTGAGACCCTTGTGAGAAAGTTTTATGTGATTGCTTGCTTGGATTGAGTGGAAACTTAAGTTCAAGTGTTTAACCTGATTTAAAAGAATCTGAGCTCATGATTTAGATGCTTGGTTAATGCTTAAACATGTTTATGAATGTGTTTGAAATATTTTCTTGAAGTCCCAAGAAGTTTGGTTTGGTTTGGGTATGAGTTGGATAGGTTTTAACAGTGTTTTTAGCAACAAAAACATGTTCTGCAGAACCCGAATCGATCCGGGTTAATGAAGGGATTGATTTATCACATATTTTGCTTGAGTATGGATTTATAATTGCGCAAAATACCGCTCCCGGAGCTTCTAAGTACATTATTTGCGCACTTTTCTCACATAGCCCTCATTTCAACTGTTTACATCCTTTACACGGGTTATTTTTGTGTTTTGTAGGTCATTTTGACAATCCAAGTCGGGAGGCTAAGCCTCGGCTGAAGATTACCTCCATTGCCGCCTCGTCAGCTCAATTTTGAATTCCAAAACCTCGTTTTGGAAGAGTGTTCCTAACTTGATTAAGATAGCCCTGCGAGTCTTCTCTGCGTGGCTGCTAATTGCACCTCAATCGGAAGCCAGAGCGAGGAGTTATGGCAATTTTAGTGATCAGTGTGCAACCTTGTTGTGAAGCTGTGAAGATTCCAGGCAGAGGGGCATTCGACCAGTCGAATTGCCCCATTCGACCGGTCCACCCTTTTTTTTTTCTTTTCAATCATCCTGCAGAGGAGCATTCGACCAGTCGAATGGCCCCGCTCGACCGGTCAAATGACCCTGTTTCTGCATCCTTTGTTTTACAAGTTTGCCACTCCGAGGATTTTGTATTTATATCCCATTATAACTCGTTTTTGGGGGCTTGACCTAATTCTTACAGTAGTATAGATTCTCTCTCTTAATCCTCTTGTATCTCTTTAGGATTCCTTCTTATTTTGTTCATAGATTAGCTAGATTTAGGGCTTATAAGTGAGATTGTGAGAGATTCTTCAACTTGCAAGCTTGGTTTCTTCTTTTGGAGCATTTATTGAAGCTATTTAGTATATTCTCTCTTCCTTGTAGTAGTTGATTGCATTTATGGTGATGTCTCTCTACTCTTTCAATGTTTGTGTTAATGTTTATTTAATTAAATCCATATGTAGCTAGTTTTTTAAGTTAGGGGTCATGAACCTACCTATGGATCTTTGTGTTTCCTGAAAGTCTAAAGGTTTTGGATCTTCTTGAGTGATTGAAGAGTGTTGGGTTTGTAATATGTTTGTTTCTTTGCCTCCATTGTCATGCAATGGAGGTTATTGAATATATATTACCAATCCAACATTTGCCCTTAGTCCCCTCAAGCTTTCATCTTTCATAGTGGGATTGACAACCTACATGTTTGATTGTTGGCCTCCAAGGAACTTTGTTCACTTGAGAAGTTCCCTCCAAATCCCTAAGATCTATCTTTGTATGATCCAAGGTTTGTAGCATGACCCCTAGCCCTTTTCCTCTTTAGTAAATCAACTTATTGTTCTCGCTTGCTTGTTATAGTTAATTTTTACCCGTCGTTTAATTAGTTAGCTTAATTAGTTGCCTTCTTTACTTTAGTTCCAATTGCATGTTAGTTTTAGATGTAGAGTTAGACAACCTCAAATCAACCACCTTTTCTTTCTTTTCGGTTACGTAGTAGTGTATTCGTATCTCGAAACTATAATCTTCCAGTCTAGTCCCCGTGGAAATCGACCTCGTACCTACCGGAGTATTACTTGTTACGATTGATTTGCACTTGAATCATACTTATCCCGAGAGCGAACAAGTTTTTGGCGCCGTTGCCGGGGACTAGCCTCCTGGCATTTTAACGGACCCGGATACCCTACTCCAATATTTTAATGCATAACGATGTCGGCGGCATTCCCTTCGTCGAACACCTGGAATCCTCGAGCTCAAGCTCTTATTGGCGTCCACCACATTCATCCCCGACGCCTTCCGAATCCTCATTTTTTCAATCATCTACCGATTTCGCCGCAATGGGCGACAATTTGAGTGAACAATGTGAGAGAAATTATCAAGGAGATAATGCACGTCCCCTTAAGGACTATCTCCACCCAGAGAGAATCTCTACCCCGTCTTGCATTGTTTTCCCTTACAATGCCGGACAATTCCACTACCGCCTTGGGATGATTTCGTTACTTCCTACCTTCCGTGGTATAGATAACGAACAACCCTACCTCCACCTTAAAGAGTTTAAGGATGTGTGCATTACATTTAGCGATCAAAATTGTTCAGAGGACGTTCTCCGGCTCAAACTCTTCCCATTCTCTCTCAAGGATAAAGCCAAAACATGGCTCAACTCCTTGAAACCTCGATCCATTGGGACATGGCACGAAATGCAATCCCAATTCCTAAAAAAATTCTTCCCCATGCATCGCACAAATACTCTCAGACAAATGATTCAAAGTTTTAAGCAAGGGGAATTCGAATCATTTACTAGGTGTTGAGAGAGGTTTAAGGACTTGCTCAATATGTGCCCTCATCATAATTTCGAGAAATGGAGGTTGGTCTCGACGTTCCATGCCGGACTCCAACTAGCCTCCAAACAACTCATTGAAACTATGTGCCATGGACAGTTCATGATGCTTCCCCCCGAGGAAGCAGAGGCACACTTCGAGTACGTGGCCGACACGACTCAAGCCTGGGACACATCGTACCCCCATGATCGGAATGCCAATAGGGCTAAGCCGGCCACCGTCACTCCTTCCTCTAAGTCATCCTCTCCCGGAATCCTCGAACTAAATCAAGAGGATGATTTACGTGCTACCATTGCCAAACTTCAAATAAAAATAGAAACAATGGAGCAATCCAAAGAAGAGGCCGAGGCAGCACGAGCTACACAAAAAGCCGCACAACCTGTGGCTTTTATGGAAGGAACTTGTGCCATTTGTGAAAAGATTGGTCATCCAACCAATACTTGTCCAACCATCCCAGCTTTCAAAGAAATCTTGCACGAGCAAGCTAATGCCATGGGAACGTATAAGAAGCCATTCAATCCCTCCTATGGCGAATCATATAATCCGGGATGGAAAAATCAAAATCAAAATCCACCTCATCAAGGATGGAGGAATGAGCCTAATCATGGGCCGCCACAAATGCCACCTCCACAACACTTTCAAAATTATTTTCCACCTCCACCTCCGCCTCCGCCTTTCCCTCATGGTCCATCCTCATCGAATGCTTATGTGTGTAGACACCCCATTTTGTCGGCTATCGGATTTAGGAGACCCATAGCTTGGTGGTTCACAATGATCGCAAAAGACTCGAAAGGACTCTCGGAAGTCAGCTCCATCTCTCAGAATGCTCAGGATGACCAAAATGCCCCTAAAAGCCCGAAAACTCCCAGATTTGGTCCCAAAGTTCTGAAAACATACTATGTCGTAAGAAGAGCGATAAAAAGAGTTTTAAAGAGAAATCAGATAAAATCGTCGGCTCCCAGAGACCCCCGGAAGTCCCGGAAGTTCCCGGAAAGTCCCCGTTGACCGGTTTGACCAAGGTTTGACCAGGTTTAACCAAGGTTTGACCAAGTTTGACCGAAATCGTCCGAATTCACCAAAATCATTTTAAATCACGGGAAAAGTGTTAAAACAAGTTCCAAAAGAAAATCGAGCGAAAACACCAGCTCCCGGGAACTCCCGGAGGTTTCTAAAACTTCCCGGGAATCCCAGGTTTGACCAGTTTGACCAGAATTTGACTTTGGAACCGGGGTGCCGAAACAATTTTTAAATATTTTTCATGGATACTAGAGGTCAATAGCTTTCCAACGGTATATCGCACATAATTTCTGGATTTAAAACGAATTTATTATGAATTTCCAAAGGCGAAAAAGGCGATCAAATCGGCTTTTATCGCGAATACCGCAAAACTTTTCAAAGTGACCTATCCCCGAACTATTTTTTATGTAAAGTAGACTCCATTACCTTTCCAACGGTATATCACAACCTCAATTTGGAGTTCATACGCATTTTCTGTGAATTTCGGACGAAATAGGGCCTTTTCGCGAATACCGGAACATCAGGGGGCCTAAACAGCATTATCCAGACGAAGGGAGGAGCAGTGCCGCGGCGGCAGTGGCCCAGTGCCGCAGCGGCACTCTCCCCCAGAACAGTGAGTTTTTGTAATTATTTTTGTGGTCCCATTTTGATTAATTAAGAGCCAAAACGACATAGTTTTATGATTTCAGATGTTTGGAGCCAATGGGAACACTTTTAAAACCCCAAAACCACCCCAAGTTGGCCTATATAAACACCCCATTACTCCTCATTTTAGGGGAGTCAAATGTGAGTTTTGAAAAGTTTGGGAGAGAAAGTTGTAGAGATAAGGTTAGAGTAGAGAGAAAAAGAAGCATTCCTCTTTGATTTTCAAAACAAAAGTGAGTTCTAACTTTGTTTTTTACTTCATTACTTCCATTTATTTCAACATTCAATACTTCCAACCACCATTTTAGTGAGCATTCAAGAGAGTGGAAGCTTCTTCCATGTCTAAGTGTCATCACATATGAGTGAAACACCAACCTACAAGTTCATGCTTCATGAATATCATATGTTGATCATCATCTATTTGCTTGTTTATTTATTGTTTATCTCTTCTTATCCCATTTCTTTTTGTTTTCTTTTATTTACTTACTAGTTCATCATCATCTAAGTGATGACATGAAGTTTGGGGTGAGTGAATCCTTATGGATAGTAGCTCTTGACCTCAAAAACATGTTTGATAGATGATGATCATAACCTCAATACTTCCAAGGTATTCTTGGAATGTATTGAAGTTATGCTCTAAAAATAAAATAAACCTCTCCAACAATCTTGGAGATTCTTAATGATGAGTTTGATGTTGGTATTCTAAGTGGTCATAATCCTTATTGAGTGTTGAAAATGTGCTTTCAAAACATCCATTTCAAAACCCCTCTCAAACCCTCTCATTTGGTTTCAAGAAACAAAACTTTATTTTCCAAAATCTCCAAAACAATGACCCAAAACAGTGAGCTGTTCAGATTCAAAGATTTGTTTTGAATTAAATACTCAAGTTATGATGATGAAACCACTTGGAAAAGCTTCCTAATACATCATAGTTTGTCCCTAATTTCTCTCATCAATTATTGAAATGTAAAAGTATTTGTTTTGGATGTGAGAAGTTCATATTCATAATCTGCCTCTGTTCTCACAGAATGTTTATCTAACTTCTTGCACTTATTCTGGACATTTTCATCACTGTACATATATCTTTTCTATTTTTTTTATAAAACTTGGGTGTCTTAGGAAACTTTTGGTATATAATGGGTCATCATAAACCTTTTCTTTGATTTATGAAAAATCATACAAAATCAGTCAACAGTGCAGTTTTTGTTTCTGAGTCATGTGTACATTCTGATTTCTTTCTTTTAATCTGTGATAGCTATTGATGTTTGTATTTTTGGGTTATTTTCTAGACACAATAAGAATGATCTCAGATTTTTCTCACATTTTTCTAGGCACATTTGACCTCCCATTATAATGTTGCAAAGTGCCATATGCAGTCTGTCCACTATTCACAGCAAGCACCTTTCAACTTTTATTCTTTGATTTGATGCTCATATGCATTCCAAATTAGCTCACATCTTAGGAAGTAGTTCATACTACATTTGTATATATCCCATGTTGATTTAATCCATTCATTCATGCACATTTTAGACTACTAAGTCATTTTAGAAATCCATGAACACAAAACACACTACCACCTTTGCACATTTTTAGGTTCATACAATACATTCATGCAAGATTTGGGGTTTTTGTAACTCTTAATCTAAGAAGATTATAAGGAATGAACTTGATCACACGTTCATGCTTCCCCTCGATCTAATCATCCTTTCTCATCCGTCCCGGGGATTGAGAGATCTTCTTTTCTCAAAGAATAACATGCATCATACTAGCTTGCTAAGCATATTTTCGTTTCTTTTTACTTGTTTCAAGAACAAATTCATGTCCCCTTTAGATTAGGAAGTCTTGAATATTTGATACATGATTAGACGATTTTTCCTAGGTTTATTTGTGTGATCTTTCACCTCACATTGCATGATATTTGATTTAGATCTTATGAATGATATCTTATCTTTTGATCTTCCATTTTCAAGTTTCTTATGTGATGTAATATACTATCATAGTATTATTTGTCGAACCAAACATAGTATAAGATGATTATTTGGATGCTAATTGAGGCCCGTCGAAAGACGGGGCGAGTAGAGGGTGTTTTAGTCGCGACAAAGGCTCCTTCCTCTCTCGTACCAAAACCCCGAACCAAGTTCTTTGGTTATGAAGGGCCGGTGCCCTTATCCGCTTGGGTGAGTCAAAATTAGGTTTCTTGGTTCCTTAAAGACCAAGTGGCGACTCTGTATCTGTTTTCAACAGACCTTTTCAAATCAATTTCAAAACAATCTCGAACGAGAGAAGTGGTCCGAAGCCCGGTATCCACAATCTGGCGACTCTGCTGGGGATTTTTATTTTAAAACAAAATAATACAGAGGTTTGACTCATAAGAAGCATCCTTAAAATCATCTTTTTACTGTGTTTGGTTCACCGCATTGCACTCTTGCATCCCCCCTCTTCGACTGTGTCTGAAACGCGGCGCTGACATTGTTCAGGTCTTGCTGTGCCAGGGCACAAGTCACCGTTGATACTGTACCTTCCAAGGTATATCAAAAAGAGTAAAAATCTCTGTACTGTCTCTCTGACGGTATATTGGAACTCTCGTCAACGGACCCTCTTTGACTAAACCCGGCCTTTGCATATAGATTCCTGTAGAACCTTTCATAGGACTGTTCATTTATCTTTTCAGATAGGACAAAATGATATAACTGCTGTATGCCCTGACGGGATTACCTGCGCGGTGTAGACGCTTATGTGGCGTAGAACAGAACCTCTTTCTTATGATTCCCAAGGCAATCACTCACATGTAACCACATTGGGTTGACCTGCCTAGGCACCATGACAAGGATGTCTGCCCCACGTTCACAAAGATATACACCGCAAACCTTGTTTGTCGGTCTTGAGACATAGGAGTATGAAAACCTGCTAGAAAGTATGATCGCTATCACCGTACTTACCAGTTTCTCCCGGAAACTCTGTCCAGATATCCCAGATATAACCGTACTCTGCCCAGATATCCCAGATATAACCGTACTTACCAGTTTCTCCCAGAAACTCTGCCCAAATATCCCAGATATAGCCATACTTGCCAGTTTCTCCCGGAAACCGTACTTACCAGTTTCTCCCAGAAACTCTGCCCAAATATCCCAGATATAGCCATACTTGCCAGTTTCTCCCGGAAACTCTACTTACCAGTTTCTCCCAGAAACTCTGTCCAGATGTCCCAGATATAACCATACTTACCAGTTTCTCCGAGAAACCCTGCTCAAATTTCCCAGAAATACCAGAAACTGTATCCCAGTCAACCAGAAACGTCTGAAAATCCCTGTTATCCCTTGGTGATCGTACTGGAAAGTAAGATTGGCACACTCTGTATGGCTAGGGCCTTATTTGTTTAACTGCTATATGTTAGAAATAGGAGCATCATGTAGATTAGGGCTCACATCCGCATGCCTGTCTCATTTGCATACACCATTCCCATCAATCTGCACGCACTGTTTCGATCATTCTTACACAAGTCGGTCCACGTCACTGTCTTTGTCTGTCTAAAAGTCGTCACTGTCAGGATCTGATACACCCCTTCTCTCAAAATCTGTCAGGTCAGTATAGATTCCCAAGGTCAGCAGCCGGAATCCTCGTTGTGGACCAGGAGTTCGGATAATCGTTTAGTCAGAATCGGTACGACAGCCCGCTTCAACATGAATAGAGAATAATTGGAAAACAAGGTCACCGAGTTGGGAGCGACTATAAGCCAACAATCCGACAGTCTAGCCCAAGTCCTGAAATTCATGGAAGAACTAAAGCAGCAACAGCCACAACCCCCGCCCGAGTTTCCGCCACCAAGGTTTGAACCTCCTCTACATGAGAATAATGGGGAGGAAAACTGGTTCCAAGGGGTCCCACCGCTCACATATGAAAAGAAGCTCCAGGAAAAGATGGACAAGGTCGACAAACTAGAGAGCGTGCTGAGAAAAAGCAAGGGAATCGATGATTACATGCTAGATCTGGAAGGCCTCTTTGAGCCTGTCAAGTTGAAACTGCCGGAGAACTTCAAAATGCCTGCCATCGATCGTTTTGATGGGACTGGGAACCCGAAAAGCCACGTGAAGCTATGTATGAGTATCTTCCAATCCATGGGTTGCACCCACGAGCACATCGCAATGCTGTTCCCACAAACTCTGGCAAAATCTGCACTATCGTGGTTCCTAACCTTGGAAGCCTCCAAGACCCGGGCCTGGGAAGATATCGTTCGAGTTTTTGTCGATCATTACTCTTACAACCAGGAGCTGGATGTCACTATCAGGGATTTGGAAACAACCCGACAAAGCAACAATGAATCCTTCACTGCGTTTCTGAGCAGGTGGAGGAACAAGGTAGCTCAAATGACCTACCGGCCGATTGAAAAGGAACAAGTAAGGATGCTCATCCGGAATCTACAGCCACTTTACCATGAGAAGTTATTCTACCAGTCCATCTCCACATTTGAAGAGTTGTTTGAGGTCGGAACCCGAATCGAAGATGCTATCAGGGAAGGGAAGATCAAAAAGGAAGACCCTCCGAGTCAGCCAAGAAGGCCCAACTACTCTCGGAATCCTCCGGACGTCAATGCCCTTAGCAGCCAACCCATGGCATACCCTCCAAGACCATACCAACCCTCCAACCAGGCAAATCCCTCCAGCCGCCCTTTCCAGAAAAAGCCCCCTCGCAATTTTGCCAAGCTAGAAATCTCCCTCTCCTCAGCCTTGGACCGCCTCCTCAAAAAGGGCCATCTCCAACTACTCCAGTCTCGAAATACCCCACCCCCGCCTAACTGCGATATGTCCAAACGATGCGCCTACCACCAAGCCCCCGGCCATAACACCGATGACTGCATGCGCCTTCGCCATGACATCCAAGACCTTATTGATCAGAATATCATCGAGCCGCCCCCAAAGCAGCCCCATATCACCCAAAATCCCCTACCAAACCACCAAAATGTCAACCTCATCGAGTCCAACCCTATACCCTTCAACCCTGCCGCTTATATCACCCCCCTAGGACAACCCTTACCCCTTATTGACATCCCGGATTCTGAGGGAATTCATCTGATCGGAGGGGAGAATGACGAATGGCAGCAGCAACTTAACGATGAGCAAGATTTGTTCTTCCTAGAAGAGCATGACCTAGGGGTGGTAGACCTCAAATGGTATGATCCTAACAACGAGAGTGATGCTTCCATCTGGAACGACCCAGAAAAGCCCTTTGTGGGAACGGATTGTGATTGGTTCAAGAAGGATGGGACTGTAGAAGGGCCTACTCCTGCCGAGATTGATCATCTGACCAGGTCAGGCCGTCATTATCAGCCTCCACAGCCTGCCACCGATGCAACCGAGAAAGGTCCAGTCAAGGACAAGGGGAAGGGTAAGATGGATGAGATCATCGAAGAAGATAATGAGTTGATAAAGCAGCTAAAGAAAACCCAAGCACATCTCTCAATGTGGGATATCATGGTGACCTCTTACAAGCATAGGCAAGCCGTGTTGAATGCCTTGGCTGGAATTGAAGTCCCTATTGATGCCGCACCGGAGGACATGATAGCTTTCTTGGGCGCACTTGCCCCCGACCCGATCATTACGTTTTCAGATGAAGACTTACCACCGGAAGGGTCCGCACATAACAAAGCATTATACATCACTGTTGGATGTAAGGGGCAACAGGTACCGTTTTGTCTGGTCGATACAGGCTCTGCTTTGAATGTTTGTGCCCTAAGGACTGCCACTGCTTTGGGGGTTAATATCCTTGACATCACGCCATCCGTCCAATCTGTGAGGGCCTATGATAATACCAGGAGGAATGTAATGGGGACTGTCTCTCTACAAATCCGGGTAGGGTCTTTGGCGAGTACTGAGATCTTTCAAGTCATGGACATACCTGCCTCGTTCAATCTGCTGATTGGAAGGCCCTGGCTTCATGCCAACAAAGCTGTATCATCCACTGTGCATCAAATGATCAAGTACATTCATGAGAAGGAAGTAAAAATCATCCTCGGTAATAGTTGGGGTAACGAAGCTTTCCCAAACTACGCTCCCATTTTCGAAGTCCAAATACCTGAGCTGGAAGAAGGAGAAATCGGAGGATTCTTCATGGTAGAAGTCCATGTGATCAACGATGAAGATCGATTCCCTGAGGTCCACTCTGCAGTTGTCAACATTGTTCGCAAGATGAACTACTTCCCCGGGATGGGATTGGGTAGACGCCAGCAAGGAATTCGGGAGTTCCCACAGATCAAAGGGCAACAAGGCACTTTCGGATTGGGGTACAAGCCCACTAAAGAAGACGTTGAGCTACAGAGGCCATGGAAGAAAAGGGTGAAGGGTCTCCCCCCATACCGCAAGACTTTGAACGGGCAGTTCATCAAAGAAGGAGATGATTTCCCTTACTTCGGGTTTCCCGAACCTTGGATCCATCAAACCACTGGGAAGAGGCACCCCGGGCTCGAAATCTTCGCTGACTGCGAAAGGCCCCCATATCAAGACCCGTTCTACCCCGAAGAAGTTGGAAAGACCCCAGAGGAAGACTGGTTAAAATACCTTGACACTGAGGCGATCAAGAAGATGTGGGAAGAATCCGCTGAAGAGGAAGAGAAGAAGAGGGCCAAGAGCCAAGATGATCAGATCAAGCCTGCTGAGGAGGGTCTGAGCAACCAGGCTGTAGAGTCATCTGTCTGTGTCTCCCAATCCCCTATCCCCCCAAAGTCTGTACTACCAGTTATCGAGTCTGTACTGGAGTCGGCTGCTGTAAGCCCACCACTATCCAATGTAATCACTCCACCTGTCATGAATGAAATGAAAGACGATTCTGCTTACTCCTCTGTGTCTGACACTTGTGAATGCACAGATCCCTCCGAGGATCTCCCAATCAAACTAAAGCAACTAATTGAAAAACCACCTGCTTATGAAATAATCGAAGATACTTTATCAGTTAACCTAGGTGAAATAGATAATCCACAGATTGTGCAAATTGGCTCAACCCTTAATAAAGAAGAAAAAGAAAAATTAACCCTCTTGCTAATAGAATTCAAAGATGTTTTTGCTTGGTCTTACGAAGACATGCCTGGGGTCGATCCCGACATCGTCCAACATCATATTCCTCTCCTCCCCAATTCTAAACCTGTCAAACAGAAACTGAGGCGCATGAGACCGGAATGGGCACTCAAAGTTAAAGAGGAGGTGGAAAAGCAGTTCAAGGCAGGGTTCATCATTGTCACCGAATACCCGGAATGGGTTGCCAATATCGTACCAGTCCCGAAGAAGGATGGAAAAGTTCGCGTGTGCGTTGACTTCCGTGATCTAAACAAAGCCAGTCCCAAGGATGACTTTCCACTTCCCCACATTGACGTCTTGGTGGATAACACCGCAGGGCATGAGCTACTTTCATTCATGGATGGTTTCTCAGGATATAATCAGATTCTAATGGCACCAGAAGATCGGGAAAAGACGACATTCACCACCCCTTGGGGAACCTACTGTTATAGAGTAATGCCCTTCGGACTCAAGAACGCGGGGGCGACTTACCAAAGAGCTGCCACCACTCTGCTGCATGATATGATTCACAAGGAGGTAGAAGTGTACGTAGACGACATGATTGTGAAATCCAAGGACAGAGAAGGTCACCTGGTAGCGCTGGAAAAGTTCTTCGAAAGGTTGCGCAAATACAAGATGAGGTTGAATCCAAAGAAATGCACTTTCGGTGTGACTTCCGGCAAACTCCTGGGTTTTCTCATCACGCAAAGGGGGATAGAGGTGGATCCTTCCAAGATCAAGGCAGTCCTAGAAATGATACCACCACGGAATGAAAAGGAAGTAAGGGGGTTCCTCGGAAGAATCCAATTCATCAGCCGTTTCATCTCCAAGCTCACAACCACGTGCGATCCTCTGTTCCGATTGTTGAGAAAAGGGGAGAAGTTCCAATGGGATGACCAATGCCAAGCCGCTTTCAACAAAATAAAAGCCTACCTTCAGAACCCGCCTGTCCTTTCACCACCCATTCCTCATAAGCCCTTATTCCTTTACCTGTCTGTCTCCGAAAATGCCATGGGTTGCATGCTAGCCCAAGAAGGAAAAGAAAGCCACTCCGAAAAAGCCATATACTACCTTAGCAAGAGGATGACTGGGTATGAGCTCAACTACTCTACCCTTGAAAAAACATGTTGGGCCTTGGTTTGGTGTACTCGCCGACTGAGGCACTACATGCTGGCCTTCCCAGTTGTGCTCATATCCCGCATGGATCCTCTAAAATACCTCCTTGAAAAACCCGCCCTGACCGGTCGCATATCCCGTTGGTTACTTCTACTATCCGAATTCGATATCAAGTATGTTACAAGCAAGTCAGTAAAAGGGAGGACTGTAGCTGAGCATCTCGCAGAGCATGCCGTTGACTCCGAAGAAAGTGGGGACTTTCCGTTTCCGGACGAGAATATCATGGAAATCAAGGAAGAACAGTGGAAGTTGTACTTTGACGGAGCGGCCAACATGAAAGGATACGGAGTAGGGATGATTCTCGTATCACCAAGCGGGGATCATACTCCATTAGCGGTCAAGCTCAACTATAACTCCACCAACAACACCGCCGAATATGAAGCGTGCATTCTGGGGATGGAAGCAGCCTTAGAACTGAGGGTTCAGAAGTTAGACGTCTTTGGGGACTCAAACCTCATCATATCGCAAGCCAGAGGGGAATGGAAAGTAAAAGAAGAAAGGTTGAAGCCCTACCATGATCATCTCGACCAACTCAAAAGGCAATTCAAGAGTGTCACATTCCTCTACTTGCCCAGGGAAGAGAACCAGTTGGCAGATTCATTGGCTACCTTAGCCTCCATGATCAAGATTCTTGTGGGGGTCAAGATGATGCCTTTGGTAATAGAGCAGAGGTACGAGCCTTCGTTCAATATGATCGCCACAATCGAAGAAGAAGAGAATGAAATGCCGTGGTATCGGGATGTTTGGGATTTCATAGAAAAAGGGATATACCCCCAAGAATCCACCGAGAAAGACAAAAGGGCCATTAGAAGATTCGCCGCACAATTCTTCATTTGCGGTGGGAAATTGCTGAAGAAAGGATATAATGGTCACAACCTAACCTGCTTGTTCGGAAAGAGTTCCAAAAGAATGATGGAAGAAATACACGAGGGGGTATGCGGTCCACACATGAACGGTCACATGCTGGCTAAGAAAATCATAAGACAAGGGTACTACTGGACAACATTGGAGAAAGATTGTTGTGAGTACATGAGGAGGTGTCACAAGTGCCAGATTCACGCAAACATGATGCATACACCGCCATCCCTTCTGTACAGCATGACTTCACCTTGGCCATTCTCAACCTGGGGAATCGACATCATTGGCGAGATCGTTCCGAAAGCCTCAAATGGAAATCGGTACATCCTGGTGGCCATAGACTACTTCACAAAATGGGTAGAAGCTGCATCCTACACCAAATTGGGGGCCAAAGAAGTGGCCAAATTCATCAAAAGAAATCTCATTTGCCGTTATGGAGTTCCTCATGAGATTATTTCGGATAACGGAAGTCATTTCAAGGCAGAAGTCAGGGATCTGTTCGAGGAATACAAGATCACTTATCACAAGTCGTCGCCGTATAGGCCGCAAACCAATGGGGCAGTCGAGGCTGCAAACAAGAATATCAAGGCCATACTGCAGAAATTGGCCGATACCTACAAAGACTGGCATGAAAAGCTACCGTTCGCGCTTTGGGGATACAGAACGTCGATAAGGACATCCACGGGAGCAACTCCTTACTCGCTGGTATATGGGATGGAAGCGGTACTCCCGGTCGAGATAGAACTGCCGTCTCTACGCGTGATGGCAGAATGTGAGATTTCAGAATCAGATTGGTTGAGAGAAAGATACGAGGAATTGGCCCTCATAGATGAAAAGCGCCTAGCGGCGGTGGACCATGTCCGAATCTATCAAAAGAGAATAGCCCGTGCTTTCAATAAAAGGGTTCGCCCAAGGAAGATTGTCAAGGGCGACCTTGTCCTTAAGGAATTGCGAGCTCCGATCTTTGACCCCCGTGGGAAGTTCAAACCTAAATGGGTAGGCCCGTACATCGTCAAAACAATCCTTTCTGGAGGAGCAACTTACCTCATGGACCTCGATGGTGTCGAATTCAAAGAACCAATCAACATGGATCGCCTCAAAAAGTACTATGCTTGACAAATAACCATTTCTTTCAAGCCTTGCCTTGAACTACGCTCGACCTGATTCCCACTCGGGGATACGTAGGCAACCACATCGGTTCGGTCGCTCCACCAACAAAAATAACCTTTCCTTTCAAAACCTTGGCCCGAACTACGTTGGACCTGATCCCCGCTCGGGGGTACGTAGGCAGATTTTCAAAAAGGAAAAAAAGGGATGGCTCGCTAGGTCGAAAATCCGAAAGGACGCCTAGGCAAAAATTAGAGCTAAATCCAAAGTGAGCAATAACAAAAGAGAGAAAATAGCTCGCTAGGTCACCTCCCTGGTGCCTAGGCAAAAATTATGAGCATGTGAGAAAATAAAGTCGCGGTCCTTACCAAAACCCAAAAACCACCCTCCACACTAGGGGCAAACTTCGGCCACTCGTCTCGTTTGCCTGAACGTCTTCTAAACTAGGGGCAAACGTCGGTCATCTACCTCGTTTGCCTCACAACCATATATATACCAAACTAGGGGCAAACTTCGGCTACCCGCCTCGTTTGCCTCTAACAACCCCAGCATGCTCAAGCAAGTACCAAAAGCAACAACTAATTGAAATCTCAAGTTACAACATGTTTTCAGAAAGCTAAAATGCATAAAATGAGATTCCCAAAATAACCAAGGTTCACCGATAAACAAACTTTGAATATTACATAAGCAGGAATAATCAAAGAAATAAAAGTCTTTCAAAAAGCAACCACATGTTCAAAGACACTTGGAGGAATGAGCAAAATCGGTCAGGAGTAGTTTCGTCTTAGTGTCTTTTATTTCTTCGAAGGACTTTAGAAGTAGGCCTTTACTCGGTCAGTCCAACCATCAATAAAAGCAGCAATAGTGGTAGCTCTGATCCTGGAAGCAAAGACCCTCTCAGCAAACCCCCGGGGAACCTCCTGAACCTGTCCATACTGTCGGGCCAAGCGGCGAGGATGATAGAAAGAAGTCTCTCTCAGACCCATCAACCACACTCTCTGGTGACCCCTGAGGCTCGTGGTGATAGCATAGAGGCCCCAACGCCTCACGATCCAGCAAATGTCAGCCTCAGATAAGGTGCTCATCATGCCCACCCAATCGGCAAAGGTATAGTGAGAATGAAGCACAGCTCGACGAAAGTAAATCGGTGGTATACGGCCCGTCCACAGCTGAAGGCGCTCGTAAAGCCAAGCCTGTAACACCAAAGGCGCCCCAGAAAGAAGAGGAGTCCCATGGTTGAAGGCATTATCCAAACCGTTCAGAGTTTCAGCTAGAACCATGGCCATGGGATTCCTGCTAAGTTTCAGCCCGAGGCACACATGCACCAAGTCAACGGAAGTGCTCGAGAACAGGAAGTGCGAAGTCATGCACAATATCAAAGCGGCCCCACGGGAAGCATCATACATGCTGGGATTCCCAGGACTGGCGTACCGGGCAATAATAGAAGCAATGTTGAGAACCTCACCTTGAATCAGCCGGCGGGAAATAGTGACAGAGCAATTCAGGTATTCAGCCAAGGCTCGCGTAGGGCTGAGGGTATCAACAGAAGGGAGAATCAAGTCCGAGTCAGAATCATAGCCGAGAATAGCGCAGAACTCCTCAAGCATGGGGCATATTTCCAGGCCGTTGAAGTTGAAGACATGGTTCACTGGGTCCCAGTAAGCAATGGCAGCACGCAAGAACTCAGTGTTCAGGGTCATCCGGCGAAGAGAGAATAGCTCGGTCAAGCCGTACCGCTCCACACCATCCGTAATGTTCAGCCAGGCTGTGAGTTGAGCGGGATCATACAAAGCCATATCTTTCTGTCGCGGCTCTAGCAAAATTCAAAATTTCGTCAGCACCTCCCCGTTTCACGGACTATCCCACCTGCAAGGCAAAAAGCACTCACCATCACAAAACTGCCCATCGCAGTAGCATTCAACAGTCACAGTGTACATATATCAGCTAAAACAAGCACACCACTGCGCCTCTAAACCGGAAGATATCCGGCCTAGGAGGCAAAAACATCATAATACTCTGTCAAAAGGTTACAAATTGTTCCATACTTCGTCCTACACTGTCCAAATAATCATGTTCCCAGTACAACCCAATCGAAAACAGAAAATAAAATAATATTGCCCGCTTGGCATCAGTCTTCCTCTTCTTCGTCCTCTGTCGGACCGCCCGGAGTGTATGTCGGCGACGGCCTCCTCCTGCCACCTCTGCATCTTGGACCAGTCCTCGATGAGCCGGCCCCGCCTCCACGATACTGCACACACAAGAAAATGAAGGCAATCAGTAAAGAAAATAACAAAAAGAAAGAAATGCCAAAAACAGAGTCGAGTCAGAGACTTACCAAGGATGCCATCTGGTTGGCGGCAAATTGCCGCATACCGTCCATCTGTCAAGGGTAAAATCTAGGGTTAGAACCTCATAACCAAAAGAAAGTGCAAAATTAGAGACGTACCCGGTGATCTCGTGTGAGGACCAAGGACCTTAAGCTAGCTGCCAAGGCGTGACCCTCCTCAGCGTAACTCCAAGGGACATTGAGGACGCCCGCTGGCTGAGTAGGGTACCCACATGTGACTCGCTGCACCTCCATCATTTGGGGAGTGCCATCAGCGCCTAGAACATTGACGGTCCAATCCCAAGGAGGGATAGGGTCGGGAGCCTGAGGAGCCTGTCTCCTGTACATCTCGCGAAGCTGTAGGCACAGAATAAGTTAAAGGCAAGTCAAAAACATAGGCAATGAATGAAAAGCAAAAATATAACAAGAAACTCACCTCCAGAAGTGGGAAGTTGGGCATCAAGGAGCCGCCACGGTAAGCCTCATACCCGGTCTCAGAGAGGAAATGATCCCAGACGTCGGTGCCAGCCAAGGCCGCCGACAGAGCATCACTAGAGAGGTCACTAGCATCCATCACAGGAGGATTATGGGGAACGCGATACCGGGAGCCACCAACCACCTGCCGAGACACCCGTTCCCCAAGGAACCACTGCCTACACTCGGTACTCTCCAGCAAAAGGCGGCAAGAGGTAAGAGATTTAACCGCTTGTATCTCCTCTGGGGCGGCGTAAACAACGCCCTCCCAAGGCGTCCAATCAACATCAGAGGCCGTCAGCTCAGTCAGGAAGTTTCTAAGCAAAACAATCCGATGGGCCCCACTCTTCACCCCAACAACGTCCCTCCGCCACCTCAAACCTCGTGGGAATAGAGGCACAGGAGCCATGCCATCCTCATCCTCGCCTGATTCATCCGCCGGGGAAGGAGCCAGCATCTTCAAGTATTCAAAACTCCAAAGCTGCACAGACAAAGGAGAAATCAGAACAAGTATGGAAATCAAAGAGATGGAAAATAAAGGAAGAAACAGTGCGTACCTCCCAAGCTCGCCAGAATCCCCCAGTGGATTTAACCTCGCCCCGAGAGACCTCCCCCATATGCTTGTAGAGATGGGCCAGGGCAGCACCGCCCCAGTTATAGGAGGGGATCTCATCAATGGTCGCCAGGCAAGAAAGAAGCCTCAAGCTCACCCGGTCGTTCCTTGTCGCAAAGATTGAGCACCCGAGGACATACAGAAGATAAACCCTCAAAAGTTGGGAATTGTTCAGATTGTGATTACCTCTGCCATAGGCCCGGTAAAGCCAGCCGCAAGGAAACCAATGCCTCTCCAGGTTAGGGGGAACAGCCCCAATCAGCATCTCCACCGCCTCCGGGTCGATCTCGTAAAAGTAATCCAGAATCAAGCGCTTCCCGCCGACCCTCAAGCCCGTAATCATGGAGAAGTCAAAGGGCGTCATTGTCATCTCTCCGAACGGCAGGTGGAAAGTATTGGTGGTATCCCACCACCTCTCAGCCAGGGCATAGAAATGGGCCAAATCATTACTGCTTTTCGAAACCAGACGGACGAAGCCTCCAAACCCGGCATCCTCAACCATCCTCTTAACGGTGGGCGAAAGCTGTGTATACCACAAGAAGGCGTGGGCAAGGCTACCATGGCCTTTCAAGGCCACTTCCGGCACCTGCGCACAACAAAGACGACA
The DNA here is from genome assembly GCA_033977485.1 of Hydrangea macrophylla. Lineage (NCBI taxonomy): Eukaryota > Viridiplantae > Streptophyta > Magnoliopsida > Cornales > Hydrangeaceae > Hydrangea > Hydrangea macrophylla. The sequence continues at coordinate 85,704,839 of CM066983.1, forward strand.
AAAGATGCACAAAATCACTATTCACAACCCGAGAGCAAAAATTCACAAAATCAACATTTGAGCGCAAATCAAACTTCTAACGATCTCTAGGTGCACGCTACGGCTCACAAAACTAGCACAATACATGAAAGTGGTCCTAAAAAGTCGAAAGTTTCACATACCAAGCTCGCTAGAGCCGCGGCCGAAAGATGGCGTTGGGGGTCCCGTAGAATCAAGTCCGGGGTTTGCATTTCAGCCTTCATCCGTCCCTTAGCCTTCTTAGATGGTCTCCTTGAGCTCGAAGCCATGGATCTACAAGAAAAATGGAAGTCACATTCAAACTTTCTTCTTAAAAATTTGGGCAAACCAAAACACCAATCAAAAATCCGACTACGGGGAAAGATTACTCACCTGAGCGCGCACAAGCTGCGTTTTGATGAATTTTGGCTTCAAAAACACCCCAAAATGACCAAGAATGAGCTCCAAAAGCTCAAAAACCCGAGATAAAAGAAGGTGGAGTCCGGCCACCCAGTGCCGCCGCGGCACTGGCCAACTGCCGCCGCGGCAGTGGCCCAGTGCCGCCGCGGCACTGCTCCCCGTGAGCCCCGCGTCGCCCCGTTTTGCTCCGTTTCGCCCCGTTTTGGCATTTTTCAGCCCGTTTTGGCCCCGATCAGCCCCGATGGCCCATTCCAGTCAAGATTTATGAAGTTTTGCCCCAAGCAGACTAAAAGTTGTCAGAACTACCTCCAGCAGGCAAAAACTGGGAAAAATCGGCTCCCGGAGACCCGAATCGGTCGTTTCAGGACAACCGTCGCAAGATTCGATCAGATGCGAGAATTCCTGTAACGGATCCTGATTTCTAGCCAAGGCACCAAATAAACAAGAAAAGAGATTCCCCGAGAACCCTGCATCATCCTCCGAGGACAACAGCAGACAGATACCAGCTCCCGGAGGCCCTGAACGGCTCTCTTGGATTGAGCGCCGAAAGATTTGATCAACCGTGAGAGGTTCAGAGACGGATCCTGGTTCCCGATCAAGAAAAGAGATTCCCCGAGAACCCTGCATCATCCTCCGAGGACAACAGCAGACAGATACCAGCTCCCGGAGGCCCTGACCGGCTCTCTCGGATTGAGCGCCGAAAGATTTGATCAACCGTGAGAGGTTCAGAGATGGATCCTGGTTCCCGATCAAGAAAAGAGATTCCCCGAGAACCCTGCATCATCCTCCGAGGACAACAGCAGACAGATACCAGCTCCCGGAGGCCCTGACCGGCTCTCTCGGATTGAGCGCCGAAAGATTTGATCAACCGTGAGAGGTTCAGAGATGGATCCTGGTTCCCGATCAAGAAAAGAGATTCCCCGAGAACCCTGCATCATCCTCCGAGGACAACAGCAGGCCCTGACCAGCTCTCTCGGATTGAGCGCCGAAAGATCTGATCAACCGTGAGAGGTTCAGAGATGGATCCTAGTTCCCGATCAAGGAGATAAGAATTCTCTAAGAACCCTACGGCATCCCCAAGGATAAATACGAAAGATACTACCACCAGCCGGAGCCGATACCCGAAAGTCGGCCGTCAGGAACAATCTGAATATCGCCTGCATCCAGATCTCCTGTTTGTCAAGAATTTTCTCACAGCTCTATCACGAGATCTCTCGGGCACCTTGGGTCATTGTCTTCTAAATGAAACGCTTCTGACCTATCTCACTCGTTCTAAAAGTTTGCCCTTAGACCCGGAGTCTTCTAAACCTCCGTGTCTTTGTCCGAATCATCCACCGCATCACGGTCGCAAACACTGGCACAACACCAGCCCACTCGGAGTGGCACACCCCACATCACTTGCTCATACTAAGGTCATAACACTAGACGTGATAGGACTCATGACACAATTCATACCACATCCATACGTTGCACATCACTCTTCTAGCATAGCATCCGCCTGATTGTGTGTACGTGCATGTAAGACCGGTTCCTTGCCCTGAACTACGTCCTGGTCTGATTCCCCTCGGGATACGTAGGCAGCTCACGCAGAGCACGACCAGCACTAACCTCATCATCATTGCATCTTTTGCAACGCTTTTTATCCTAAATCCGTAGCCTCCAAAAAGTCTTGTCTCTTCAAAACTTTGGCACTCACTTGCGACATGCGTTGCCTCGCAAGTTCATGCCAAAGAGGGGCAAACTGTAGACACCCCATTTTGTCGGCTATCGGATTTAGGAGACCCATAGCTTGGTGGTTCACAATGATCGCAAAAGACTCGAAAGGACTCTCGGAAGTCAGCTCCATCTCTCAGAATGCTCAGGATGACCAAAATGCCCCTAAAAGCCCGAAAACTCCCAGATTTGGTCCCAAAGTTCTGAAAACATACTATGTCATAAGAAAAGCGATAAAAAGAGTTTTAAAGAGAAATCAGATAAAATCGTCGGCTCCCAGAGACCCCCGGAAGTCCCAGAAGTTCCCGGAAAGTCCCCGTTGACCGGTTTGACCAAGGTTTGACCAGGTTTGACCAAGGTTTGACCAGGTTTGACCAAGTTTGACCGAAATCGTCCGAATTCACCAAAATCATTTTAAATCACGGGAAAAGTGTTAAAACAAGTTCCAAAAGAAAATCGAGCGAAAACACCAGCTCCCGGGAACTCCCGGAGGTTTCTAAAACTTCCCGGGAATCCCAGGTTTGACCAGTTTGACCAGAATTTGACTTTGGAACCGGGGTGCCGAAACAATTTTTAAATATTTTTCATGGATACTAGAGGTCAATAGCTTTCCAACGGTATATCGCACATAATTTCTGGATTTAAAACGAATTTATTATGAATTTCCAAAGGCGAAAAAGGCGATCAAATCGGCTTTTATCGCGAATACCGCAAAACTTTTCAAAGTGACCTATCCCCGAACTATTTTTTATGTAAAGTAGACTCCATTACCTTTCCAACGGTATATCACAACCTCAATTTGGAGTTCATACGCATTTTCTGTGAATTTCGGACGAAATAGGGCCTTTTCGCGAATACCGGAACATCAGGGGGCCTAAACAGCATTATCCAGACGAAGGGAGGAGCAGTGCCGCTGCGGCACTGGGCCACTGCCGCGGCGGCAGTGGGCCAGTGCCGCGGCGGCACTCTCCCCCAGAACAGTGAGTTTTTGTAATTATTTTTGTGGTCCCATTTTGATTAATTAAGAGCCAAAACGACATAGTTTTATGATTTCAGATGTTTGGAGCCAATGGGAACACTTTTAAAACCCCAAAACCACCCCAAGTTGGCCTATATAAACACCCCATTACTCCTCATTTTAGGGGAGTCAAATGTGAGTTTTGAAAAGTTTGGGAGAGAAAGTTGTAGAGATAAGGTTAGAGTAGAGAGAAAAAGAAGCATTCCTCTTTGATTTTCAAAACAAAAGTGAGTTCTAACTTTGTTTTTTACTTCATTACTTCCATTTATTTCAACATTCAATACTTCCAACCACCATTTTAGTGAGCATTCAAGAGAGTGGAAGCTTCTTCCAT